>OY787674.1:24507662-27216622 GCA_963678985.1 Spisula subtruncata
CTGTATCATTTCAGGACTCAATATCATCTCGTGGCTCAAACAAGAGCTTCGGTGCTGATCGTGATTTAAGTGGCGATCGTGAGTATAAAGAACGAACAAATATTAGTGACATCCATTTCTCTAGAGTTAGCAATGACCAGTATTTACAGGATACTTCGAAAGAAGTCGAAGCAGATGTCGAGGAGGAGGAGGACTCGGAACCCGAATATGCAAATTTACCAAACATTTCTCCACCAATGAAAATTGACGAAATCAGTAACAATACCAAAGTAGCGGAATTATCCCAGCTTCCAACTTTTCATTTAAATGATGAAAATAATTTAAAGAATGTTTTGAAAGAACGAAATTCGAATATAGAAATAAGTGACTTTACCGACGATTTACGTAATGGTGACAGTCCTGTGACTATGCGTCACCACGGGGATGGTCCTGTGACGTTACGTAACCACGATGGTTCAGTGCATCTAGAGTTAACGAGGGAGTTAAACGGATCGGCTGCCGATGAGGAAGACGAAGAAGAGGATGATGATAATATTATTGATCTTATGCAAAGCTCACAATTTTCAGAAGGTAATTATAAAAAATGCAAATGTTTTACTTTGTTTATTTCAGTGAATTTTAAAGATCTTTAACATAAGATTTATTTTAAATTCAGACTCTGATTTGGAGATTTCTGCTTGAGATGCTTCAGGAGATCAGGGCCACGCATCCAGTGTTTCTTGCGACTCCCCTTAGATTCAAAGCTATCATGGTATTCCCAGACAATTTGAAATTTGAAGTTGTGTTTCAGCAGTTTTTATTGGTCTTGTTATAAATAATGTAAAACCTCGTTTTGTAGTTTTTCAAAATTTCTGGTTTAATCTACATAAAATTTTATAATTGGATTTTGATATTGAATCAAAAGGTTGTCAAGTTGAGTTTAGTATTTGCATCAAAAACCACTTGAAGATGAGAAGTTTATTGTTTATACTTGAAATTTCTCAAGTACTTTATGCGTACATTAGAAGTTTTGATTGTAATTTATGCTCTGAAACGTCAATCAGCTTGTTTTGTTGGCGAATGTCAAGGCTGCAATATGTATACGTATGATGTATGCGGTCCAAATTTGGTCATATACATATGTGTGTATTTCTGTACTTTGAATTGTACTTATGAAAGATTTTCTTTTAAATTGGAAAAAGACAAGCTGTAGCCAATTGTTGGTCTGCTATGTTTCCAATCCAAATGATCAACTGCTTCTTGTTTCTGTATTCACTATGTTATATATATTATTAAACTTTCAACAATTTTAATTATAATTATTTCAGAGTTACATTCATCAGAAGCTTGGGCCTTCAGTAAATTATACTGCAGGGTTTTCAATAAGTTTTAACCTAGCAGGCCGAAATGCTTAACCAACAGGTCTGATAATATCCTGAATGCAACTTTTTTCTTCAAATTGTGTATAAATTTCACATTTTTATCTGGCCCAAAATGTTTTTAAGCAGTTAATTTGGCCTTCCATGTGCTGTTATTTAGAACCCTGTACTGCATTACATTTTGGTCAAAGAAACATTACAGTTCTATAACTTACAATCTGCTTCTTCATTTGTAAGATTAACCTTTGCTGATTAATGCATAATAATAATGAGTTTCATTGTTTACTTGTTATTCAGATCAAGGCTTCGAAGATACAGAGAACGCCAACTTATTCTCGTCTCAATTTCAACTAGGAATCCCTACTGGCCTTGCTGTAGAGACCCAGCATGCATCGCTCAAACGTAAGAAACATGAGAAGATGGGTGAGGGATCTGAAGGGAGTCCGGTCACAGAGAGATCGCACTCGGCACAGCTAGATCTGTCTCACAGACCTCTCTCTATGGTTGTACCAAGTCAAGCTGATGCCAATATGCCTGTCTCTTCTAGTATCGGATCTCTGAGTAGACAGGTAACATTGTTAACACTTAAACCCCTTACTTCATAGCTTCATCACATCCCTATTTATGATATTGGGTAATAAGGGGAGACAATAGATTTAGTTACTGAAAGGGACAAGGGATGTCATTCTATTTATTTATTACATCAGTAACATGATATTCCATGTGATAACAAATGACAGAACAATGTTCTCCTACATGTGTGATAACAAATCTGCAAAAACGTAACGTCGCTGGGGTTAATTCGTTATTTTTGACGTTGTTATGACTCTGAAACCATGTTAATCCATCATTTCGAGGGGTGCCTGCAATACTGTAGTAAGTCCTTCTTTATCTATATGCAGTTACTACAGTCTTGCGGGCACCCATCGATTTGTTCTCTCAAAGGCTCGCTAAATAACTTGGACTCTTTAAGAAATGTTGATCTCCAAAGACAACTCATGACGGATCCTATATTTGTTACATAAAGCGGCATGTTTATGTGTGTAAACCTTTTTCAGTTCATCTATTATCAATAACACACGGCAGTTTGTTTTATGGGGATAAAATAATTATTGTTAAATGTATATTTATTACAGGGTCGTGCTGGAACGTGTCCTCCGAGTAGTCATGGTAAACATCTATCTCCGAAACAGAAGTTACCGTCAGATAGTGATATAGAAAATTATGCACAACAACATCTAAATAAACACAAGAAAGGTCTGTTTGGTAAAAATGTACCACTTACCAACATGCTCAAATGGTCAAAGGTAAGTTAGAGTAACTGTTATAATAGTATTCTTTTACTTTCATTGGAATGAAATGTTTATATGTAGGTTCATTGATCCAATCATTGCCTGGGCATTGGAAATTTCAGAAACATTTTTGAATGTTTCCCACCCAACTAGAGATGAACAGGTTGGATGCCCAGAGGTAGTCCAGTCTAGAGTATACTACAGACCATGTTAAAAGACTCTTTTCAACAAGAACAATACAAGTGCATCGGAAATATTTGATAAATTAGGCAGGGATGACGCCAAATGACACACACACCCAACCTTTTCAGGCAAACACAAAGAAATTCAATGGATACCTGTTATTACCAATTTTGTGGCATTCAATACAGTAAATGCCATTATTTTGTGTGTACTTAATGTTCCCAATTATCTGTTCATGAAATCACAACATCATCATTTGAAGCCATGGAAGTTTAAGTGTACCAGATTTATTTCCCTTTGATTATATTACAAAACGCTACTGGTATATTCCCCTTTATTGGTCATTATAATTGAATGTCTAGCATCCATATTTTCAATCAGTATGTTGTTTTGTGCTTACCAATCATTGTTTACTTTCAGGAACCAATCAACAAACCAATGTTGAGAACCGGCGACAAAAATGTGAAGAGGGAAGCCGTTGAAGTATTTAAACATATCCTTTTAATATGATGTAATATGATATTTTTGTGCCCTTGACTGAGTACTACGTTCCATGGCCAATTTGTTTGACTGAATATTGGTTTTGTTAATAAAAATCTGAAAATTACGAGAACTGATAATGTCACCTAATTATGAATAATACTTGTGAGCTTCATACACCCAGCTTAATTCTGGTACAACAAAGAGAAATGCTAGAATGTATTACACATCTTATGTACAGATATTTGGGAAGCATTTTAGGACAAACATCACCAATTCTCTCCCTTAATAATAATTATGTTTTGTTTGTACCCGCATTTATGGTCCAGTTGTTGGTGTGCTTGCTTAACAACCAGGCATTCGGGTTTTGATTCTGAGGGCTTTTATTTTGTAACCTCCCGTTTAATAAAATATAGAAGGCATGGATTACCTCCTGTGGAAAGCGCTATGTAGCACTTCGCTATGGCAACAAACGGCCCTCCCATTAAAACTTGATGATAACAGTGTTATTTTTCTCCACATGTGGAGTAATTACCTGATCCTAGTGGAAGGAAAAATAAGTTATCTGAGTGATAACAAAATCAGGAAAACTGGTTAGGTAAATCCACATATATTTGAATCTTGTAATTGCCAGATTCGATGGCAAGCACGTTAATTGCTATAGACTAAGTTGTGGAGGCACACTAAAAATAGTTGGGAAAAGACATAAACCAGAAAAAATACCATTGATAAATAATTGTTTTTCCTTAACCTTAATGTACTGATCCAAATGTATATGGGTGATAGAAAGACAAAACTGACTCAATCACAGCTAGCGTTAGAAATCACGACCAAAGGTTGGACGATGGGTCCGGATCTCCGCGATGAAATCTTTATACAAATCACCAGACAGACTACAGAAAATAAGAAAGAGTAAGACTTTTCGAGATTACTTCTGTTAAAGGGATTCAATTCCAGTTGGTAAATTTAAAAAATTATCAAAAAGCCCTCTTAAAATTGCATTTCTTTTGCTTGACGTACCTAATACATTAATAAATATATGAGTCTAGATTTATTTATTTGTTAAACATGTTTTTCTCATTGAAATTGAGTTTAGTCCCTTTAAACTAGGTCTTGTGTAATGCTATAATTGTGCCCTGTGGACTTTACAACTACAAATATACTTAACAACTTTTCTAAGTCCTCATTTTTATTTATCCATATCTTTTTTATTATATATAATGAAGTGACAATGTTCCGCACGTGAAGTTTGTACAACAAAGTCATAATAATTCCCGTATCGAACTGGTCGTACATTACGTGGTTTGTTCGTCACAAGATTGACGTGCGTTTCGTGCTTTTTTGACGCCACACGTTTACATATACATTGAGTGTATTCAAAATGCCTTCATTGTATGACCAATGACTTACCTCGAATGAAAAACAGTTTATAAAATTATTCAAATATCGCAGTTATGCGTTGAGTGATGTCAGAAAAATATGAAGTGACGTCAGTACGGTACAGAGTAGCGTTTAGTGTCGACACTCATGACTTATTACCATAACATCCACGTCTAATATCTTTTCAACGTATACATGCCTATTTGAGTGTTAAATTCAAGGTAAACGTATTGTTTGCTGGTGTTATATTGATTGCAAGAGCATTTAGCAATTTTTTATTGTGGCGTCAGAACGTAAATTCGATCTACGTCAAAGACACATGGCAACTTTTTGTTCAGATGGTCAAATTTAATGAGTATCTTCATTCAACAATGCTCCCCACTCGCGTCTTTGACTGTCAATAGAAACATAAGACTAAATGGTGGTCATCCAAAAAATCAAAATATGTATTTGCGACTTTTACTTTCTTGCGGTCTTATGTTATGCATGTGTCCACTCAATGAATTTCAATCAAACTCAACTTTTTGTTTTACAATTCTGCAAACCTATAACTCAGGAAAGTTCTAGCCAAATTTCATTGGGCTACATACTCGTTTCACAAAGTTATCTTCAAAAATATAAGTGTGGACTTAGAAAAGTTGCTAAGTATATTTGTCAAACTTTTGATGATTTAAAAAATATCCATTTTCAATAATTTTTTCTATTGCATATGTGGCAAGTAATTTTACCCAAATTCAGGGGAGCATTTGTATTAATTATAACCTACTGTCAAGTCAGTCCAAGTATCAAATACACAATATTTGTATCATGATGCTGTATTGTTAAGGCAAATATCTCAAAGCATTGATGATAATGCCTTTCACCACACTTCTAGTAAAAACGTGGTATTGTTCTACGTGGTATTGTTCTACGGTATACAGCCTGTGAACTTTTGAATTAAAATCTGGGGAAATGTGTCTCTTTATACTGAAACAGTACACAGTATAGCTTGGCCAATTTTACATGAGCCTGACCTTTCGATTTGCATACTTTAACAGTTGATATATTACCTACGATACAACACTGATTGTATGTTGTCATAATCGAGGAGTTTCACGAAGACGCTCGAGATGTAATAGAAACACAAATTTGAAATACCGATTTTGCACGATTTGCTTGAGGAAATTGATATATTCAAAGCAAGAACCTTGTTATATATATTCTTGCGTAAAGGTCAGATTCAGGTCAAAATAGCAAAGCTATAGCATTCAAACATACTGTTTAACACACCAGTGACTTAGACATAGCTGTTCAGATATCATAATAATAACTACAGAAAATTGTTTGCCATTTCAAATTTCAATAAAGGAATACTGGAACCATGCTGTTCACCTTTTACATTAATAACTACAGAAAATTATTGGCTATATTACTGTAATGTCAAATTGATACAAATTTTGTTGGCACCACTGTGTTTATGTTGGATTATTAGGTTTTGATCATTTACTGTAATGCAAAATTGATATAAATTATGTCAACACCACTGTTTCAATGTCGGCGACACTGTATCTTTGGCGACGCCACAGTTTCTATTATATATCTGACTATTTGTCTCCCGTGATTTTACAGAGACAGTTTACAGAGAGGTTGGGAGCTGATGGCAATATTACTCAACTTCTTTCCTCCTACACACAAGTTTTATTCCTACCTAGACGGCTATATATCCAGACATATTGACCCAAAATATGATCTAGAAAACGTAAGTAACAATTAAAGTCCTCGTTAATTGTACTAACGTATGTTTAAGAGAGTCTGGGACAGCAGCTGGGCTTCCAGGAATTGTAAGGAAACATTTTGTTCAATACACTACTGGTTCCCATTGATACATTATGCCTAGGTCCCACTGAGCATTTTTACATTGGCAATGTACTCCCGATTTAATAAATGGGCACCAGAAAGTATCTGAAAAAGGGTCATCATGGTTAAGGGGAAGCTTCAGGGAAGTCATTTGTGAAATCCCTGTTCCCGATGCCTCTCTAAGCTTATTTATTCCAATAGGGTGTACATTGCTGAGGCAAAAAATGCTCATTAGGGCTTAAGCTTTACTACTTGCCATTGACACATGACTGGTTCCCATTGATACATTACTGGTTGCCATTGATACATTACTGGTTCCCATTGATACATAACTGGTTCCCATGGTCATATTACTACTGGTAACTGGTTCCTATCAAAACATTACTGGTTCCCATTGATTCATTACTGGTTCCTATTGATACATTACTGGTTCCCATTGATACATAACTGGTTCCCATGGTTATATTGCTTACTGGTTCCCATTGATACATTACTGGTTCCCATGAATACATTCCTGGCTACCTTGGACATTACTTATCGGTTCCCAGTCAATAGGAAAGACCATTACTGGGATAAAATACAGTCTTGTATGACCTTAATGTGTGATAATGGTTTAATTATGGTAAATCAAATGGCTTCTTCAGACTAGGGTATTTGTGTTACATTCATACTAGTTATTAGTACATGTGACATGAAACACAAAGGTTAAGACCTGATGAAGCTATTAAGGCGAAACGTCATCAAGCGAAACGTCATCAAGTAAATAAATTAACGATACATCTTAATTTATACATGTTTGGTGGTTAATTTTCTTATTCATACATGTGACAAGGTAACTTTAAGTGCCATTAATTTCTTGAGTCCTTTATTTGTAAATCAGGGGCTTGGTAAAAAACTATGGTTACAAAATGGTTAGGCATGTACCATAGTTTTGCACTGAGTCCTAGAAATGTTTTAATTAATTTCGTCGCAAGCTCATGAATTTCATGACATTTTCTTGTGGATATCGTTCTAAACATCTTAAGGTCATATTTCAAATTTGTATAACCAGTATATTCTATGGTCTCTCCCATATTTTCCCGCGCTATTGCATCATGGTCCTAAACTGAAAACCAACAAACAACAACAGACTTACATTAAACCCATCCAATGATAGTACAAAGATTATATCCAGTTACACTTACCCCAAACTATTAATAACATATAATACTCCAGTTTATCATTTATTTTCATACTAAATGTCAACTACGGTATTCAATGATTTTGGGAAACATTTTCATTCCTTCAGCGCAACAAGGTTGCATCTCAATATGCAATACATAGTGACATACAACCTTTTTATGCCAAAGAGATTTTGGAATTAGTATATATTATTATTATATTTACTCAAGAAATATCCCTAGTGCTTGGATAATATACAAGTAAAATATTACTTAAGATGTTAATATGTTGTTTATGTCTGTTGTTTGAATTATTAATTGTTGTATGCTCTATGTATATTTTCATCGTACTATCAGACTATGCGCTTGTTTGATTATTCATTTTCATATTTTGATATTTTTTTGAAAAATTTCTAGATTTCTAAATTATTTGCCTTTTAGCTTTAATCATAATCAGTGTGCACGCTCATTGATTGCAGTTTTATTGCTTTGAACATTTTATCTTGCATCTCATTTCTGTAAACATGAAACATTGTTTCTGAAGAGCTTAAGGCTGTTTTATATGTTACACTAAGACAATACTAGTGTGTGACCATTTTGTTTTATCCCTGTGGATTGCCTAATTGCCCAAAGACCTCCTGCTTCAAAGCTTCTAAATATCCCATTGAAATTCTGCGATTTTTTTTGTGCTTCATGGTTAATTATTTTGATCTTCTCCATTTAAGCATATTTAAGTAAAGGGTTTTGAGTGCAAAAAGGGAAAATATTTTTGCGAAATTTTATTTTGTTAAATTGTGTGTTTTTCGACAATAGCTTTCATGTTTTACGTTGTAAATATTGTTCTTATATTTTGTGTTTGATTATATTATGTATTTGTCAACAGTTTAGCCTTGCTCGTTGGTGCCGCACACACGGGATACGGTTTACAGATATAGTAGATGATGAGCATTATAATCATGTAAGAAAACGGCATTATACATGTCACTTGTGCATGATGGGATATGGTCGCTTACCCCCCCCCTACAAATCACTAACACCGCCAGCTTCGATCAACATTCTCAGCTTTTACCTCTTTTACCCCCTTTAGTTGTCAGTGTCCGTCCATCTGTCTGTCTTTCTACATATGTTATAGTCATTCTCACTGGTTGGTGGCAGGGAAGCACAGTTTATGTAGTATTTGTATATCACTTTATTATGCCCCCATCTTTGATGAGGGGGATATTGCTTTGCACATGTTTGTTTGTCTGTCTGCCAGAAGACCAAAATGGTTTCCGTTTTAATTAAATGCCAATCTTCCTAATCAATACGGAATTTCGGATATACATATCCTGAAGGAGACATAGTGTCGTAGCAAAATAGAGGTTATTTGATGAAAACATCTTGAGAAATAGCAAAGTTATGGTCAATTGAATTTGCTTTGAAGGAATTTCTTAATAGAAACTGAGTTAAATATGGAAACAATGTGGTTGTAGGCCTTTCGTTTTGGTAAAAATGGTTGGTCGCTTATGACTTTTGCCTGATTTTTAATTTGGCTCCATTGACACTCAACTTACCAACCGTGCTTGTATGATATCTCAATCTTCGATAGAATCTTTATCATTGTATATTTTAATTCTCATTTTATTCTCATATAATTTTCATATAGAATTGTTCAATAACACATAATTAGCATGCTTGATATATAACCTTCATTAATACCGTACATGTATTTTACTTCATTTTTTTAACCCTTGGTAGCTCTGTAGATACTTTTGGTTTGATTTGTATTTGATACTAGTAAGATTCTTGTTTAATTGCTAGTTCTTTGAGGTGATGTTTTATTACTAGATGCTGTACTAGTTGATTTATAACTAGATTTCATGTGTGTTAGTTTGATGCTTTATAAACCATAAAAATGATGGTTGTAGGTCTAAATATCATCTTGCTACTTGATACATGTACTTGTACATAGAACTGGATGCCTCAAACTGTCTTCGGACCTTAAAAGTAGGTTGAGCCATCTAGCGTTCAAACCATATACTGCCGAGCATACCGATCATAGCCTTTATTTACTTTATTTTCTACTGAAATATGGCAGCCATAATATTATACTGTAGTACTTAAAACTTCCGACCAGGAAACTAGTTTGAGCCATCTACTGTATAAACTAGTTCACGATCATTTTGCCAGGACTAAAAACATGTTTGAGGTCTCTATGGTGTTTGAGGCAAAATTGTTTTAGGCAACCATCATTTTGCAACGAATGAAGAACCTGTTTTAGATTTCTAGCGTGTTTGAGAGGAATTGAAGTTCTTTTGTGTATATTATGTAATATAACAATAACTGTATGATGTTTGCTAGCTTACACTGACTGCATGCTATTGTTACCAATATATTAGACTTAGTTAACACATGCATGTACAGGATACTGTAAAATCATTAATTTTCGTGGGGGATTAAATTTCGTGGATTTCGTGGTTCGTCTCAACCACAAACTTTAATCCAACGAACATTAAATTTGACCCTTGTTTTATTACCTGAAATGCAAATCCTTGAATTCAAGTCCCAACGAAATAGTATTTTTTACAAAAAACATGAAATTTTGTCCCTACGAAATTAAATGATTTTACAGTATCACATGTAGTGGGGGAGACATAATGATTTTGTGCTTAAAAGTCTGTTAGTCCGGATTGATGACACCAAATTTTTCCGTGTTTGTTCTCCACTTGTCTGATTTCAATGAAACTTCAAATGAAGGCTTTACAGAGACCAAGCTTGGATAGTTGCGCAAATTGTCAGGAATTTCAGGTCCAATAATTTTTGTCATAGTTACGGTCCCTTGTGGGACACATGGTTTTTTGTCAAAATCACAGTGTTCACAGAATCAACAGGTTTCATGTTTGAACATATTTTTTAGTTTTTAAGAGCACAAATGTTATTGTTGGGTGCTTTCGTTTTCATTTATTTATTATTTTGCACATCTAATTTTTATCATATCTGCATAATTTTATAAGAATTGAGTTTGTAAATGTAACCACTTTAGTACACAATGTTTGATGATGGTTAATATAATATTATACCATATACCCCTGTATAAAAGCCGCCATACATTTTGGAAAGGGGTAGGGGGCTTTCAATTGCGGATCTTAATTTTCAATAAAAAAAATTTATTGGTGAAAAAAAAACGTAACTTAAATTAAGGGGGGGCTATTAATCAGGAGTATACGGTAGGAGTCATCTTGTCGTGTGCCTCACACAGTCCATAAAAAAAACAAGTATGGCATGAAATATTTCCATGACAAATTTACTGTGGAACTTTGTACACCTGATCTTCATCATGATCAAGCGATCCTCTTTGACACAATGTTCGTGTGCATCAAACCAGGGGGCCTCACAGAGTTGTTTCCCTTGATTATTTGTGTGACAATTAAAGCAGTGTTTATATCACCATCATAGGTATCAAATTGTTGTTCATTGCATTTTACAGCTAGTGTCTCATAATTTCATCTATAACCATCTTATTTTCTGTGTCAAACATTATTATACATGTGTAGATAGTAGCAGTGTGTATGATAAAAAAAACCCAGCTGAAAGTGATACAGAACAATTCTAGTATTTGCCTGCTACAGTTAGGTCTCGGAACAACAACCCCTGATATACTGACATCATTTAATGGTTTCAAAATTCAATGCTCTTTGTATAAACTTACACTGAGTAATGAAATATTTTGCTGGATTAGAATGAGAAGGTCGTAACTAATACTTACGACCTTATAAGACTGATACATATTCTGCATTATAAAGCGCTTCTTATGAGCCTATTTTCATGAAAATCGGAACTTGTCATGTTGATAAACTGAAGTTGTAAAATCTTGTTTTACCACAAGTAAAGAGTAATTTTCAGAAAGTTAAAAAAAAAATTTAATAAAAATATCGATTTTGTACTTACCACAGTAACCACCTTCTCATTCTAAGCCAGCGATTTGCTTGTGAGCTATACACAACCGTTATGGTTGTAATGAGGCTTAACAGTGTCTCTAAGGCAATAACATCTCATTGAATAATCTGCATTATTAACTCTCTTTTCAATTCCCTTTTCAAGGTACCTATTCATCATTTTGCTGAACATTGTCAGAGGAGATTAGAGAGAACCATGCAATCAGGGGCCAAAAGAGGGGTCAGAAAACCCTCGCTTGATGAAATCGAGCAAGCCAAGGTTAGTTGTTATACGGAGTAAGCCATAACAATAATCAATTAAAATAGCCTCTACTTAACCTTAAAATTGTTGTGTTAATTATATTTGTTTCTAAACTAAAATATCGTTATAAGTCCACTGGTCAGTATTTCAGTTATATGAAGACTACTTTACAACATTCTCCTGATACCAGGAACCGTTCCATAAACATGGCGCTATCGAGCGCTTGGTAGTGCTACTCTAAGAAACGGCTTGCTTAAAAATAGCCTACATACCTGACGAAATGAAAAATTTATATGCTTTCTAGAGCGCACAGTTAAGCACCTTGTGTAGCGGTCCGTTGCATAAGAAAGCGCTCGGTAGCGCTCGCCTAGCAAAATCCTGAGAAGCAGTATGCTATAGGCGAACTCTGCCTGCTGGAAGCATGTTGTTGCATAGGCATAGTATAGTGCTACCAAAGAGGCTTAGTAGCGCCTTGGCAAAGCAACATCAAGAGTTACATCAAAAATCAATCAATCATTCACTACTTCCAGAAATCCATATAATCAATCAATCAATCAATCAATCAATTACTTCTTCCAGAAATCCATATATTGTCCTTCCATGTTTGGAAGTACGTTAGATGATGTAATGAAGATGCAGAAAGATCATTATCCAGATAGAAGGTTACCATGGATACAGACCACATTGTCTGAGTGGGTTCTTAGACTCAATGGTGCTCAGACTGAGGGAATATTTAGGTACGGTATTCACAGAAATGTAAAAATGAATTTTGATAAAGAGTTGTTTCCCCTTGACCTTTAGTTATCAATGACAAAGATAGAGTTGTAACGACTGGCATCTTTTTCTATATCTTTGACAGATTTGTTTTCAAGTCACTCAATTGTTCAGCCTTTGTCAGACTGATTGTCTATTAAAATTTTTCTCACCTCTTTTCACAATCTATTTTCAACCCTCCTTTCCATTCTTAATTTTGGAAAACAGCTTATGATAAACAAAGGAACTCATAAAATGCCCAAAGATCCCTCTATATTTTTTGAACAACCCAATTTTTGTAGCATGTTTTGTAAACAAATAGCTATTATTTTTGGGTTAAACTCAAAAGTAATCAATTAAAAATGGTCTATGTTTGAAGTATAAAGTAAAGGATTATATGATGATTAATTCCTGTATTTATTTATTAACAGAGTTCCTGGTGATATAGATGAAGTGAACGCTTTAAAAATACATTGTGATCAATGGAAACAACCGACAGAATGTTCGGACCCACATATACCCGCCTCCCTTCTCAAACTCTGGTACAGGGAGTTAGAATCACCGCTCATTCCAGATGATTTCTATGAGGATTGTATTGTACATTACACCAATGCTGAAGCTGCCGTATCAGTGGTTAATAGACTTCCAGAAATTAACCGACTGGTACTAGCGTACCTTATTAGGTTCTTGCAGGTAAATAAAATTACTATTTTCTGAATTTTAGCTTGACTAGTATGTAGTAAGTGAAACTGATGGTAAATCAGGAAACCAAATTTGTCAGCCTCAAGTTTCCTAAAGTTTCGTGAATTCTGATTGGCTGGTCAGTAAAAGTTAGTAATTAATGCCTTTATTAAACGAGGCTGGCACATTAGTTTTCGTGATCTTCCATGTGGGCCTCTTTTAAGAAGAAGTGAGTGAAGCTATTGTTCTACCCACGGCTCCATAAGTAATAGGTTGGATGTACAGTTCAGGAAATTTGGCAATGTGAGTCAGTTGCTATACATAATTAAAAAAAACCTGTTCAGAAACAGTGTTAAAAAAATAAATAAACAAACTAGTATGTTATGTTAAGAATGAAAATTATAGTACAAACCCTTTTGATGCTGCAAAAATTGGCCATTTTGTTGTGGTTGTTGCTCTACAGAGGTGGTTAAATATAGAGCATAAATTACTTAAGGGAAAGTTCTGAAGCGATTGCTGTTGAACGGTTGTTACTCTTCATTGGGCTCTCATGTTATAAATATATCAATTTTGATATAATTTGGTATGCCTGTTCAGTGGGTAACTACACATAATCCGATAAAATTTCACATGGTTAAATCCAATTTCAGAGAAACGGCAGTGATTATAAATATTGTAAATTCTAAGTCTGAATTTCAGTCTTACAATGTTGGTGAATAAGGCCTCTGGAGAGATAATAGTGTTTTGTTATTTACTTTCAGGTATTCGCTGCATCAGAAAATGCCAAAACAACAAAGATGGATGTGAATAATCTTGCTATGGTAATGGCTCCTAACTGTTTACGATGTGAATCACAGGATCCCAGGATTATATTTGAGAACACTCGGAAAGAGATGGGCTTTATAAGAACTTTAATACAAAACTTAGACACTAGTTTTATGGATTGTATTGAATGAAGTCTGTGTTATCTAATCCTAATCATTCATTGTCAAAAGATTCACTTCGAAACTCAATGCAATTTGGGCTGGTATTTTTACAAAGTATCCTAAGGGAAAATTTAAAGATTTTGACTGAAGTTAAAAAAATTCAGCTGATCATATTTTCCACAAAATGAAGAATAACCGATCGCTTTCTTTGTGATTTTTGTAGCTCTTAAATTAATGCTTCAATAATAATGTAAACAATTGCTAATCTTGATTTTCTTGTTTAGCTAATAAATATAGGAACATTTTAAGATTTAATTGAAAATCCACTATTTTCCACTAAGATGCTTTATGAATATCATGGCCCCTGTTTGAGATATTTAGATATATGACACAAAAATGTACTGGAAAAAATCTTGATATCTTCAATCGCACAATGTATTTCGTTTTGTTACATTTTTTCGAAGGACTCGCTCATCATTTATAGCCTTTGTCATTATCATCTTAGTCTGAATATAAGTGTTCTATGTACTCTACGTTAGTTTAAATGCCTAGTAGGTGATTGTATGAATTGAAATAATTGGTGCAAAATTATTATGCCTCCAAAGCTCAGTGGTTTCACGCTAACCTGGTTATCCGGGTTACAAAAACAGGTGGAGACAGTCATATGCCTGCCATATTTCAGCAGAAAGCTGACTGGCAAATAAAGTCTATGCTGGGTATGTGCAGATTTGCTTAATTAAGAAATAAGGGGAGTTTTGTATAACTACAAGATATTGCAAATTGATATTTATTTATTTCAATAGTCTGAAATTAGTATTGAAATAAATTGAACCAATTAATGTTTTAAATTTTCGTAATTTTTACATGTTGAAAACCATAGTACCATAATTATAACCTTATGTTTTAGAATAATTATCTAATTATTGCTTGTTTATAAGCACCCAATGATCTGCCTTTTATAATTTGTTTATATTTCTATATAATCCTTAGAACTCCACATCTTCTGTAACATTTGCTGTCTCAAAAAGCAACATTGAATATGTATAATAGAAGTTTATATAATGTTACATGTATTTCAAATTTATTTATAGACTATATGGATCATTAAGGTCACCTCGATGTTTGCTACATCAATAAAGATGCATTGGTCTACTGAATATTGATGGACTCCTAACTCTTTCTCTCTTTTACTAAATTATTGCAAATTAAAACTTGTAAAACAATATTATAATAATGCAGCATGTGTGCTTGGGGTGACGTATGTCTTGTTTCATTGAGAACCTATGTCAGGGGTGTAAATTTTCCTGATTTATCCGAAATGGATAAGTTATTTCTGATATGACTTCTGACCAAAAGAAAAAAATTTTGGTGAAAATATCTCAAGAAATGGCAAAGTTATGATAAATTTAATCTGCTCGGAAGATTCTTTTAAATACAAACTGAATTAAAAATGGAAATAATGTTATTGAAGCCCTCTCGTTTGGCTAAACTCTTGCGACGCATCTGATTTTCAATTTGGTCTTGTTGAAATCCCTGCTATGTATATGACTTGAAATTCAAAGGAAGAACTGTTTGATTTAGACCATCTGTATTAAGAGTTTCTGACCATTTTATTAGGGTCATTGACCATCTTTATTAGTTTTTTTATTGGCCGTCTCTATTAGATTTCTAACTTCATTGTTTATATTATGTTTATTACATTTATTTGTTGAGGATTATGAATTGTTTATGTATTACTCTATCAAAAGTCTCAGATTTTATTATATTTTACTCTATAAAGATATTTCTACACAGGTTATCCCAGATTATATGAGAATTCTAAAATACTGTAAAATCATTTATCTTCATGGGCATTTAGCTTGTGTATTTTGGTGAGATGCAATTTGTGGGATTGTTAATTAAATTTGTAGAATGCATAACATGAAAGGGGAGACCTTAATTTGCTCTATATTTTGGAAGTCAGTAAATGCTGGAGATTCAATTTTGGTAAAAAGTCCGAACTTTCTTTTCTGGAGGTGATTTTTGCATTTTAATTCTAGAACTATGTTCCTTTTGAATGTGTATATTCTAGGAGATTCAATTTTGGCAAATCCATTCGTGAAATCGATGAAAATTTTATCCCCTCCCCATGAAAGTTAATGATTTTACAGAAATGCTATCTAGTCTCTTTATGCATCCATGACTCAAAACTGTTACTGTACACATAGAGAAATATATTATTTACACTTTATTCAGGATGGGTAACGATACACTACTAATCAGAAACATTTTTTTTATAGTTTTAATGCAAAGTTTGTATGCTTCTCATAGATCTGGCTTGATGCTTTCTTTTCTGGGGGGGATTTCCGCATGTTAATGCTAGAATTATGTTCCCTTTTGTGTATACTATGTTAGATATACTTATATTTTATTTTAAAGTCAATGCTTTTAATTAAGCAAACTATATGTAGCACCAAACTACTTCACAAAAGTTAGTAAAACTCAAAATGGCATTATATATTACTAGTGTGCACATTTTGTTGGTAGCAGTTCATTTCAGATCTTTTTTTATTGTTCTGTAAACCTGTATTGTTTTAGGACATTACCTTGTTACTATATATAGAAATATATGCGTGAAAGCTATATTTAGTAACAGTCATCATGTATTGATGTTAACTATGTTACTATATATATAGAAACATATGTGTAAAAGCTATATTTAGTAACAGTCATCATGTATTGATGTTAACTTTGTTACTATATATAGAAACATATGTGTAAAAGCTATATTTAGTAACAGTCATCATGTATTGATGTTAATTTTGTTACTATATATAGAAATATATGTGTAAAAGCTATATTTAGTAACCATCATCATGTATTGATGTTAATTTTGTTACTATATATATAGAAATATATGTGTAAAAGCTATATTTAGTAACAGTCATCTGAATTGATGTTAACTTTGTTACTATATATAGAAATATATGTGTAAAAGCTATATTTAGTAACGGTCATCATGTATTGAACAATTTGATGGTGTTTTGTTGTTACTGTGATATTTAAGTTTATTTTTCAAGTCAACATGTGCTACATTGGTGTATACTTATATATTCAGACTAGTGTCTATATTAAGGCAAGCATAGTTATTTCTGAATGAATGAAACACCTTATGTAAGAGTGTGTTCATGGTGAAAAAATGGGGGAATTTTTGGTGTACATGTTCATAGAAAAGCGAGGTGTTTTCATATAAGTAAACATGCTTTAACATGTGTAATACTGGTACAAATATTTCTAAGTAAGAACCTATGTCTGCAAAAATGTAATTCTAGTATACAAGTTTAAAGCATTTTGGTAGCTTTTATACATAAGCATTTTGGCAAAGTTTCCATATTTACCATTTCATATGGAATGATTGTGTACTGCAAGTGTGCAGAGTTGTGGAATATCTATCTGTGTGTTAACCAAATGGGAAATGTCTTTTATGTGTGAACCGAAAATGGAATATCATTATATTTGTTAACCAAAAATTAAATATTGTTTACTAGTATTTGTTAACGGAAAGTGGAATAACTTATTGGTTAACCAATAGTGAAATATCTGTAAATTGTTAGCTGAAAATGGAATATTCTTTTTGTTAACCCTATGAAATATCTTTTATTTGTTAACCAAAAGTAAAATATCATTATATTTGTTAACCAACAATGAAATATTGTTCCTTGTTTGTGTGGTCAAAATCCTTTTATTTGTGTTTTCTATACTTGACTAATTAAAGACTACTGGTAATAATTATTTCATAATTATAAGGCCCTCAACTTTTATGAGGGGTATACATTGCTCTCTGTCTGTTGGTTGGTTAACCAAATGGTATCTCTTGTTTAAACCTGTACATATAAATTGATAATCAAAGGACTGTATGCATTATTCAATGACATTTGATTATGTGCATCTTTATTTCATAAAAAATTGAGCGTATTTATTGCTAGGTTTTCAGCTACCAGGAAGGTATATATCTGTGTATATGTAGTTCTCATTACCTCATGTTCATTGTATTTAAATTCTATTCAATGTATTAAATGATGATAGTGCAAACACTGGAGAGTAAAATGTTACTTTTTTCTTTGATGTCAATAATTTACATACAGTTCAACAAGTCAGTTCTTTCTAATCATTTTAACAAGTCAATACATGCAGGAACCTTACATTCCTTGAATGATTGTGTTAACTTAAAGTAATTGTTGATTACTGTATCAAAAAAGGTATGAGAAAATCAGACGGGAAGGCAGCACTCAACTTAACCAGCCGAGCACAGAAATAAGTAACACCACAACACAACTACACTGATCAATGACCACACATAAGCCAAAAAAAAAAAGTCCAAGTCCCTTTCACAAAATGCAGGATGACCAAATTTTACAAAGAAATTACAAAATAGCCGTGATCCTAGAGACCAAATGAAACGCAGCATGTTTTTTGCAAAATATTTTTGAAATTTACTGAAATTGACCGATCCGACTGCTGTACTTATTTGAGAAATTAACATTTTACTCTCTTTTGTCTTTTAAGTAAGCCAGTTGCATTTTTAGCTCACCTGTCACAAAGTGACAAGGTGAGCTTTTGTGATCGCTCTTCGTCCGTCGTCCGTCGTCCGTCCGTCCGTCGTCCGTCGTCCGTTCACAATTGCTTGTGAACACACTAGAGGTCACAAATTTAGCCTGATCATTATGAAACTTCATCACAATGATCATCTCCATAAAATCTAGGTCAAGTTCGATATTGGGTCATCTGGGGTCAAAAACTAGGTCACTAGGTCAAATCAAAGGAAAACCTTGTGAACACATTAGAGGTCACAATTTGAGCCTAATCTTTATGAAACTTGATCACAATGATCATCTCTGTAAAATCTAGGTCAAGTTCGATATTGGGTCATCTAGGGTCAAAAACTAGGTCACTAGGCCAAATCAAAGGAAAACCTTGTGAACACACTAGAGGTCACAAATTTAGCCTGATCATTATGAAACTTGATCACAATGATCATCTCCATAAAATCTAGGTCAAGTTCGATTTTGGGTCATCTGGGGTCAAAAACTAGGTCACTAGGTCAAATCAAAGAAAAACCTTGTGAACACATTAGAGGTCACAATTTGAGCCTAATCTTTATGAAACTTGATCACAATGATCATCTCTGTAAAATCTAGGTCAAGTTCGATATTGGGTCATCTGGGGTCAAAAACTAGGTCACAAGGCCAAATCATTGAAAAACCTTGTGAACACATTAGAGGTCACAATTTGTGACTAATCTTTATGAAAATTGATCACAATGATCATCTCTATAAAATCTAGGTCAAGTTCGATATTGGGTCATCTGGGGTCAAAAACTAGGTCACAAGGCCAAATCATTGAAAAAGCTTGTGAACACACTAGAGGTCACAATTTGAGACTAATCTTTATGAAAATTGATCACAATGATCATCTCTATAAAATCTAGGTCAAGTTCGATATTGGGTCATCTGGGGTCAAAAACTAGGTCACAAGCCTTTGAAGGCCAAATCATTGAAAAAGCTTGTGAACACACTAGAGGTCACAATTTGAGCCTAATCTTTATGAAACTTGATCACACTGATCATCACTATAAAATTTTGGTCAAGTTCGATATTGGGTCATCCTGAGTCAAAAACTAGGTCACGAGGCCAAATCATTGAAAAAGCTTGTGAACACACTAGAGGTCGAAATTTTGATCTTATCTTTATGAAACTTGATCACAATGATCATCATTATAAAATTTAGGTCAAGTTCGATATTGGGTCATATGGGGTCAAAAACTAGGTCACGAGGCCAAATCATTGAAAAATCTTGTGAACACACTAGAGGTCACAATTTTGACTCTATCTTTATGAAACTTGGTCACAATGTTTATCTCTATAAAATCTAGGTCAAGTTAGATACTATGTCATTTGGGCCAAAATCTAGGTCACTAGGCCAAACAGGTGAGCGACCCAGGGCCCTTTGGACCCTCTTGTATACATGTTCTGTGTCGTGTGTGTAGTTCCTCATTGTATATATGTATTTCTGTTTAAATATTGTATGTCAATGCCTTAGACACGTGTCTCTTGCCTTTTTGTATAATTTCTTTTACAATTTTTCATTGTGCCATTTTTTGCAAAAATGGGTAAAAAATTCTTACAAAATTTTGTAATTTATATATATATTAGTTTTTCTTGTGTACTTGTGTATCTTCTGGTGTTGAACAAAATATAGTATGGTTGTATACATATAAGGGGAATAAATGTTTATAGTATATTCTGTGTGTTATATAGCATATATGTTGAGTTTATATATAGAAATGTGGACTAAAACTTCGAAGTTTGCATACTACATTATATTGTACTTGCTTGTTTAAAACATTTGACTAGTATGCTAAATTTGTACATTTAACCAGATAGTAATGTTACCAGTGTTAGTGTGGTATGTTGTTCATGAAAAAGAGGGATGGTCACAAAGATCTAAATTCAATTTGTGACAGAACTTTCATCAGTAATCGAAAAGAAATGCCTTTATAGAGGCAACAAATGTGTTGTTGGACACACCCTGACCTCCTTATCAAATATACATAATTATGGACATCAAAGATATTTAGCAAGTGTTTCTATTAGGGCTGCAATGATACATGTGTTGGTCGGTTTAGTTTCGATAATTACCCTTTCGGTTTTCAGATACTTGGTTTGGTTATGTATTTTTATTGAATAATGCACTTCATACAATTCAATATTTCTAACATACTGTACCAAATATTTTGTAAAACAACAATAAACCGATACACAAGAACAAAAAGCCAAACTATAACTTTGGTTTGTCCTTGCAGCCCTAGTTTCCATAGAAATCATGTAAGCAAATGACCAGATATTTAATGCTCTTGTATTGTTTACTGTTCAACTATACCTAGATGTAAACTGGCAGCCAATATTGCTAGCTTTGTGTACAAACTACGATTGAACATAGAAACAATATTTGGTCAAGTGGCCGCTTTTTAAGTATAGTGTGATCATTATACACACTTTCTTTCAAAATTGAAAATATCATATTATTATTTCCTTTTCGTACAATTTTTATCTATTTGAACAAATTTCTTATGCAAAGCACTTAACTTATGCATTGTGCCAGTGTTTCAACCAGTCATGTATCAATTTTTTTCCATACTGCTTTTGACTAAACTTTTATGAAGTGCAATATAAATTTTAACAATTTTTGGCTAATGATCTATGCATTACAATTGTAATTATTTGGATGATACTTTGTGAAACCATACATAGGTGTGGTGCTCTGTTGATTGCTGCATTGGTAATTAATTTATTACCTTTTTGATGGTTTTGCATTTATTAGGTATATTCCAAAACCACTCTTGACACTTTGAACCCTTTTCTCATTGGAACATCTAACCTACTCGACTTCATTATTATTAATCAACTGTTACAATAATTATTTATTTAATTTGTACACAATTTCCATAACATGCAGTTACCTACCATTGCAAACCATAGCTGAATGACCCATGTGACATATCTCCATTGGAATTAAATAAATGTGCCAAAATGCCTCACTATAAAGTTTAGTGTTCAGATATAAATTGTGTATTGCTTTATTATGTTTTGCTCTCATGTCAGTTGGTCGGTATGCCAAATATTCTCTGATCAATAAATAAAGTACAGTTTGATGTTATGGTCAATATTTCCCAGTCAATATATCTAAATAAAGTTCAGTTTGACCATGGATCTACAGCCCTGATATCAAAGATAATGAAATGATATCAATGGTTATGACCAATAGATGGCTTTTAAAGGTAATCATTGGGCCTAATATATTTATGTGTATTCTAAACCAAGCGCTTTATCCAATAATGAAGAGGCTATAACAGTCATGCTCTCGGACATTTTCAGGGTTCTGCAAATAGTTCACAAGTGATGGCATATGGAACGCACCACGTGCATGTTTCAGACAAATATCTCAAAACGTATCTTAATTATGTTAGGTTTATATGTTAGATTGATATTTGGTTCTTTGTTCCTATATTACTCAGTATTGTGTGTATGAATGTACTACATGTACCTAATATGTTGTATGCTGATGACATGGTTAAAATAACTGTGTCTATCGTATGCTAATGATATGGTACAGATTACGGTGTCTATCATATGCTGACGATATGGTACATATTACTGTGTCTATCATTCTGATAACCATTTTATATTATGAACCTGATGTGTTTTATTTAAGTATACTTCTATATAGTTTATATTGTAGCCTTGTATTTTGTCAATCACTTACATTCACCATGCTGCAATAAAATATTATTACAGTTTTTAAAAAAATGCCTTCACTTATTTTTTTGCGTTCGTCGACAGGTACATAAATATAAAAGGTCAAGTTTTGCCCAATATTTTTTAACAGGGTTGCAAAACCCTAGTTCAGAGTTATAAGTGGCATTTTCGACTCGGGCATAGGATTTCAGAGAATTAACGAATGTCATTTACCACTTAACGACTACCGAGATACATACGACGACGAAATAGTTCCGCTATAGTTCTTCTTTGCTCATGTCCTGCAGATGGGAACTCAAAATAAAACCAAAATAAATATATCTGTTTTACGATTAGTCATATAATAGATGGAACATAATACTTGAATTCTGCAATAAACGTGGCGGGCGTACTGCAGGCTTTGCAACTGGAAATCTAATACTGTTCGACCACTAGAACAAACCCTATTATTTCAGCCCATTCGGCGCTTTGATAAGCCTGTCTAAACGGCTGACTTACTCTTGGCTTCAAGGGAGCAGCCTTTAATCACTTGTAAATGTTTCCAACCTCACGTGTCCTCAGGATTGTATGTGTAAATCATATGGGCTGATGTATTAATCGAATGAATACTAGTTTGCAAGGCTGGAGTTCAACTGAAGCCACCATTCTGCAATAAAATGTCTTCACTTATAAAATTGAAAATATAATCCACATATCTACAATCAAAATCCGTACAGAAAACCTGACAGTACATAGTCAGCCATGTAGGAGACAGACATATATCACACCATCCAACTCCACAACAAAACAAGAGTTTTGCTATTTATTACTCATACACTTCCTCTGTGCTGATAGTATGTGTATATACTGTTTGCGTGTAGAGGGGTGACTTCTACTTCTAAACATATTTGTGAATATTTCTTTGCTCAAGTTGATACATGTACAATCAACGAATTATCTGGCAATATGGCTATGTAGTGAGCACAAGTAACATATTGCTTATAGCTAAGTAAAGCTGTGTGAGCACACTATGTTCAATTTGATTTTATATTCGACTGACATTACAAATTGAAATGCCAACTTCAAACAATTATTTTCCATGAAACTAAAAAGTCTTGCCCGAACCTACTTTACTGACTGAATAATATTACCCATCCTTGTCTCGAACGTCGAGATCGTCTCTTCATCATTGGTGAAAAGGGACTTGTGGTTTTTCAAACTTTGAGTTGCTATATTTTATACAAAAGTCACATTGTAAATATAACTCAAAACACTAACGATAAGCAATAAGTTGCATTGCAGAACGCTTGTAGCGCCATCGAGTGACAAATCACAGAAGTGCAACATTGTGCTGTGCACACGTCTCCAGGAACAATTTGAATGTAGGCACTTATATTATTTAAGAAATAAAAAATCTGTTCGCGTTTATTGTCGGTGAATAAAACACGGGCAGGAGTTCGGTTGCGGAAAAATTAAATCACGAGTGCGTAGCACGAGTGATTTAATTTCCCGCATCCGAACGAGTGCCCGTGTTTTATTCACCGACAATATACAAGAACAGAGTTTTTATTTCGATTCTAAATACGATAATATCCCGCACTATTTAACTGCGCGCATTCCATTTTCACCCATTTGACATTGAACATAATTCCACGATGAAATTGAGTGGCTTATTAGCTGGTACAATTACCTCCCTCGTTAATGAAAACGACCTTCGTAATTTTCTGAAGGAAATACCACAATTTAAACATTGAAACAATTTTAATAACACGAGTATATGGTATCTATTTCATAAAATGAAAAATATAAATGGATTGATTATCAGAAGCTTTAATAAAACTTGGTTTCTAGAGTACATTGGAGTTTCTAAAAATAGATTCGTCATAGATGTAACACTGGATTCTCGTGCAACTCGCCTTGTCATCGTGACTCGTAGTAAATTTTACTATAAAGTTTACGTTCATTCATTCATAAATATGTCAAGTGATACTGGGCGTAAATAGAAACAGCCAATTTGATAGGTATGTTTTATGGGGGCAATAAAATATGGATCGGTTCGTTCTTTGTGTATTGGATTAATCCGCGAATCGTGTTAGAATTCTGTTTAGAATTGCGTCATTAGCTGAAGGTGTTTGGAACTGCAATAAGGTAATACCTGTGTATCTAACATATTAAACTATTATATAAAAATAATCTGGATTTTGTGGCGATGCAAAGGAGCAATTTGATTGAAGAATAAGATTTGGTACGTGCATTTCATCGAAACAATCCAGACAATCCTTTACCACACCGTTCAACCCGATACATAGAAAACAGTTGGCACATAGAAGACAGTTGTCAGTGCTTATGTACGCAAAACTTGCGGAAGTAAGTATTGCTTGTTTTTATATTCCTTTTGCAGGGTCTGAACAAAACAAAGTGTGTACATTTATTTGCAGTTAAAAGAGGTATCAGTACACAAGATTCTGAGGAAAACCGTGAATTATTAAGGGAGAAATCATGAAAAATGTATGCGATTTTTAACAAAAAACGCGTTATTTGAAACTTGGATCCCCAAAAAGGTATTTTTTGACAAATCCTTACCCTTTGACTTATACCATGACGAAATTACATCCATCCCCCGTCTATATGCAGATTTACACACTTTTATTCGTCTTTTTCGCCGAGATATAAGAGTTTAAACATGACATGGTGTCATATTTTTGAGAACAATGGAGACAGTTGATGATTAAAAAAGATCACACAGAAATCAGTCGCAAGGGTATAGATGATAACAATGAAGACAGTCTGAACGCAACGTTTTTGGAGTGCAATCACATTGAAATAATTACGGTATACTTAAGTGCCAATGTGTATAACTGGATTTTTATAATGCGCTACCAAAGTACCAATGATTTGTTTTTATAAATGCGATTCACACTCATCACAGACCTGACTCACCGTATGAATCGGGACATGCTTGTTTTGAACATGTTTAAAATAAACGTGGTAAGGTCGGAGAGCTTCCTGACCAACGCAATTCCGTCACGTTTTTTCCACGTTCACAAATATCCTCTCCGATTGACAACGATTTGTCATAATTTGGACATTTTTAGATCTATGAAGAAGCGTATGTAAATTTGACCTTTAAATATATCAAAAACGTCTATCGGACATGAAAGTCGAACCCCTTTAGGAACATTTTTCATACATGGCACCATGAACAAGATTGCATGTTTTTCTATGTCGCTGTTGGAAAGAAGCCTGTGTTTTCACCTGTGTATTTTACGTTATGATAGCATGTACAGCATACGTATTACCCTAGAGAACACAACAAAGAAGTTAATTAATGGTTGTGTTATTAACTCCAGTACTACATACCAACTCTCCAAAAACAATATACTATCAATACACTTATGAAACCGGTATGTTCATCATAACATGCTATTTCGTTTATACTATATTTTACTTTTATATATCTTAAATCATTTTTGAATTATAAGTAGAAAAGCGTGTGGGTATTATTGTTACTGTCACCAATCTGACTTGGAACCTATGACACAACTTTATAATTTGACATATGCATCTAAATAAAACCCGGCTAAATATACATGTGTTGGTACATGCATTGCACTGATGTGTTCGTCACGTAAAATACGAAAGCAACTTATCCATAAATACAATAATAAAATGCTACAAGTTGTGCAGTAGAGACAATTCTGACCTCATGTTATTACAGTATTTGGTAAACAATTTACAAAAAAAAATCAATGCATATAGTGATTATAGGGATAAGATTATGTGTGGAATGAAATATTGTCACGTAAAATACTATTTTAGGGTTGAAATAGCATGAAAGAATACTTTGGAACAAAACTTATCCTAACTAAAGGTTGTTTAAGCATCTAGATTTATCTGTTAAAATTACACCTTAAAATGCTAAGCATGGCTTATAGCTTCACCATTGAACATCTATATACTGTCATGTAAAATACCAGTCTTGAAACATATTTTTCAACAACAATAAACAAACGTCAAGCCTTTATTCTGGAAGCAAAACTTGTGTACACATAACACAGTTTTATCACACATTATTTCTGAAATATATCCAGTAACTAATTATGGTTATTTTTCTGTTGTGCTTCCATGAAAGTCATGTGCAGTTGTCTGGAAAGTTGAAAAAAATCATTTGTTTCCAACGAGACACGAGCTCTTCCAAATTGTACAGTGAATATTTCGTTTTTATTCAAATCCATTGAAAGAAAATATTATATAGTGATAAAACTTGAGCAAATATTAAATAAAGCATTGCTAGCATGCCAATAATCAATTGTCATATTGGCTCAAATAACTCTGGATTTTTATTTGTATTATACGTGACGAAAGTTATACGGTTAACACATGATTGCTGTCATAATTTACGCTTTTTTGCCAAGTTGTGAAAGCTAATAACTTAATTTATATTTTATAAATGTAACAGATAGCATTGCTTCTCATCAAAATCAATAATTGCAGTAATTTAGTACACTTTATGTAACTGCACAGACTAAAAATTATACACATTTTACTCTTCTAATATCAAATGTCAAATACATGTAGTTATCTTGATTTACATGTAGATTGCACAAATACTAGTTGTTTAAAGGTAATACACTCTAAAACCATGTTATAAGTCATCAAATGTAAAAATCAAACGTAGGTTCATAAAGAAATCAAAATATTGAAATTAAATTTTACGTGACACTAAATTGTATTTTACGTGACGAACAAGATCATGCTGACCAAGCAATAGAATACACTATCGGAATAATTCTAGAATATAAATTGAGGTACACCAATGTCTTTCAAGCGTAAATATTTATTATGCCCCATATGTCAATGGTTGACCATTTCTGTTGATGAGCAAATCATAGACCATTCGTGGTATATGTACCGTAAAAATTCAATGTCATTCTAATTATGTGGTATATATTGACTGTAAACATCAAATGTGTCACAATGGCACAGAATAAGATATATGCCTTATCATTTTTATCGTTGTAATCACGTTTTTTTAAAAACCCGTCACGTAAGTATACAGTCACGTAAAATTTTTTTCGCACTAAGATGCATTTTTTCTTCATTCATTGTCTATTACAGATTATGAACTTTTCTATATAGTTAAATCCGACATGTGCCAGACATTTTACAAGGAATAAATGACCATTCCTTAATAAATGAGCGAGTTGTGGCTGTCACGTAAGAATACAACATAAATGTCCCGGTAAGGTACAGGCTTGAAATAGACTGACGTATAGTTTTTGTTCGTGTATTTTGGTAAAAAATATGTGTATTTATCGATAGTGCTTATACACTGTATCAATAAACAAACTGGTTCAAATACTTTATAAATTACCACAAGCGTATGCGTTGCTATCGCATCCACAAAACAGTGTCACGTAAAATACTTCTTGTGGGCGATACGAACTGTGGAAAAAATATCAAAGCAGCAAGTGCATAGCACTCTCGCGCATTTATGGGTTCATATTCCAAATTATTTGCTTACATATAAACAACACATTTAAGATGTTTTGACTAGTTACTAATTATGAGAAGCATTTAAATTATATATTTTGTGTGGGTGACAGCCGATTTTGAGTAGGGTGTCATAACTTGGGGGCTTGTATATTTTTCAAGTTCATTATTTCTAATATCATTTGTATTTATTTTTGAGGAACTATATAGTATTAGTGATAGAAATTGATTTAAGACTTCTCATACTCGATAATTCGTTTTTATAAACATTATTATAATGGTGACAGGCAGTTGGCTCAAATTTTGAGAATGCGCGAAGAGTGTGAATGGCATTTATCAAAAAAGAGCATTGGTAGTTTGGTAGCGCATTATAAAAATCCAGTTATACACATTGGCACTTAAGTATACCGTAATTATTTCAATGTTATTGCGCTCCAAAATCGTTGCGTTCAGACTGTCTTCATTGTTATCATCTATACCCTTGCGACTGATTTCTATGTGATCTTTTTTAATCGTCAACTGTCTCCATTGTTCTCAAAAATATGGCACCACGTCATGTTTAAACTCTTATATCTCGGCGAAAAGGACGAATAAAAGTGTGTAAATCTGCATATAGACGGGGGATGGATGTAATTTCGTCATGGTATAAGTCAAAGGGTAAGGATTTGTCAAAAAATACCTTTTTGGGGATCCAAGTTTCAAATAACGCGTTTTTTGTTAAAAATCGCATACATTTTTCATGATTTCTCCCTAAATAGTTCACGGTTTTGCTCAGAATTTTGTGTACTGATACCTCTTTTAACTGCGAATAAATGTACACACTTTGTTTTGTTCAGACCCTGCAAAAGGAATATAAAAACAAGCAATACTTACTTCCGCGAGTTTTGCGTACATAAGCACTGACAACTGTCTTCTATGTGCCAACTGTTTTCTATGTATCGGGTTGAACGGTGTGTTTACATGTTTTTATGATTCTTTCATAAAGATGGTTTATCTGGACTGTGAATGTATCTTCTCTTCAGTTGACAGTTGTATGCCTTTGTCGTTGCGATGTGTACTGGTCATTTGTGCTTTTCGCGCGTTCTTGTTGTGCCGTTCGCATAACACAAGTAACTAGAAATGTTTCCCCGTTTGAGATTAAGATCCAAAGCAATCAGCTGTGATAATTTGTCTGTTTCTTGTTTGTTTTCAGTAGTCGAAGTTACCCAAACCCCATTGCATTTTTTGTCGAAGAGGGGCATGATGATTGGGGAATGTCTGTCTTGGATCTGTATCGTATGGCTACTACATCGGTCATACTGCCATTCGATCGAAGATACTAGAAAGCTCTTCAAAGACAAAATGGCTAATTATACTAAAATGTTCACATCGAAAGTTGATCAGTCAGAAAAGGTTGTCGTCTTTATTGTCTATCAAAGAATTTTATGAGGTGAAATGCAAACTGTCACTAGCGAGCGTGCCGTTATTTCATTGGATAGATGAGTTTATGACGTGGGACCCTAGTAGTTACGGTAGCGTTGAAACAATGCGTATTGACTGTGACCTAATTTGGATTCCAACTGTGGTTGTAGCAGATTCTGTTGAAGAAATGGAAAAACTTGGATTTAGACATCCATGGCAACCGATATTTGTCAATGTCTTGGGTCATGTATCTTCTTATCCAAATGTTGAACTAATGTCTGCTTGTGATATTGATGTTACATATTTTCCTTTGGATAAACACACATGTACAATACAGTTCGTTTCCTGGGGGTATGGCCAAGAAGAACTCAAATTGGTTCCCAATTTAAATTCTGTGGATTTGACCCATTTTACACCTAATGGGTTATGGGAATGTAAAGGAAGCGATGTTCACGAGCGACACCATGCTAGCTTCAAGCTGTACGTTACCTTGCAGTTTATGTTCGTGAATATAAGTCTACCAGTAATATTCATTACAGTTTTGACACATTATCCGATGTGGATAAACAGAAGATGCGAAGCAAGGTCCTCCATGATGATTGTGAGAAAACCAATAAACGAACACCAGTAATTCAAGTTAGATGGGCAGATGTCAGTATGGCCTTTGATAAAGTGTGTTTTATACTATACATCTTCAATATTTTCGTTTCAACCACAACTTACTTTGCTGTCGTGTTAGCTAAACGATAAGATGAACATTCTGAGATTCTAAGCAACGTTTATAATAGAATAGCTTTACAGTATGAAATGAGTATATTATAATTCATGACAAACGGCTGCAAATGCATTGTGTTTTCATTAGGCCAATTTGTAAAAAGTAAGTAAAATATGTTCACTTTAAAGTTTTTTTTACGTAACGATGGACATCCATGATCTGCAATTCGATGGCACCATTTTAAATTGCGAAAGCTGCTACATAATCAATGTTTTGATTGAGCGTCGGCTGAAGAGCTACATTTTCACAATCAGACGTTCCAGAAAGAGGAGCATAAATCTTTTGTTCTATTCCGTAATTACCACACATATTTACACTTATTAGTAACTTGGTCTTACATTCTGCACAGTGCGACCCTTTATGGAGGCTCGTTTTGCGGTTTCATTCCATCAAACCTTTTCAGCCATAAGTATCACTAGTGTCTACGAGTAGAATCTTTTAACATCTAATTAAACTGCGATAAAAGACAAAAACCCATATATTAATTTGGTATCAATGTAAACACACAGATGGCAGTATCAGTGCTTGGTCCGCAAACGATTTAAAAAAATATATATATATATATAAAATCCGTCACTGAGCTAATATACTATCAAGGTATAAAGCGTACTATATGTCTATATGCCAAAGATTGTGGAACATTGCATCTCGTTGTTTCAGCATAAAATACGGGCACTGAAGAAAAATCGCTATACAAGTCATTCAAATAAACTATAAGATATTCATTCTTACCGAAAATCTCGTTCATTTGTATCTTATAACTGCGAAACAACAAAATAGTGTTACTTTCGTTATTTAGCTTCGCTCAAGGTCATTTTATTTATGCACTGGTTACCCGCTGCGCTCACAGTATCGTATTTTTTGTTGGGAACCAAGCCTATTGTAAGATGCGATGTTCCACAATCTTTGGACATATACATATACTACGCTTTATACCTTGATAGTGTACATGGAGTTAGATAGACACTCTTTATATATATGGTCCATGTAGTGTATTAGCTCAGTGACGGATTTTTTTCCAAACACTGATACTGCCACCTGTGTAAACAATGTAAAGCTAATGAATATATTTATCGGTTTTTAGGCTGGCGATTTGCGCCAGACTATTACAATCCTAAAAAATGAAATCCACTAAGATGAATTTTACTCCCGAAACTAAAAAACACAGAATCTATACACCCAAAGACCTAAATTACACAGATTGGAAACATGTACCAACTATCACGATATCTCGTGGCAGGTCTCTGAAATCTCGCGAAATCTCGTCCATTTTTAATACCTTATATATCCAGGTCTAATATACTTACGAAAAAAATAATAAGTCTATGCAATAGCTTTATTATTCAGCTTTCAAATGATACCTCATTAATTGAAATAGGTCAAGGAATAAAACAATAGACCCCGAAGAGCCAGACCTACTCTCATTTTCATCAAATTAATGTAAAATTCAAGTTCATCAGAAAATACTTGATTTGCCTCATTCAAATCCTAATTTTCTGTATTTTATGAAAGGTAGACAAAAATGGGTTACTTCATGTAGAAAAAGAAACTTAGCTCTTTAACATGATACATTGCCCATTAAAATTGGATGACTAAAAAAAGTTTTAAGCACAATAACTGAATCTGCTGCATGTTATTTTGCGTTTTCTCTAAATTTTCAGTGGAGTGTCCAATCTGTGTAATTTAGGTCTTTGATACACCCAATGCAAATAGTTCCTCCTCGTTAATCAGTTTTGCAAGATAAGAACATTCAACTTTCCTTGTTTCATTTATTTTGTTCGATTGTAATATTGAAATGGAAGGAAATTGTATGAAATTAAAAGAAAAGGTGTTTAAAGGCGTTGATAATTATTACTACGCGTTCGTATACTACGCGTTACGAACGCGATATTGCGCGCGCATAAATGATTTTAGTATGTTAAATTATTTAGGTCAGTATTCTCCAACGAGAGCGTGGTCGAGTGGATGAGCAACTCGCTTAGTAATTTTCTGATGCGAAGGTCCAGCGATCGCATCACGGCGGCTCCAATTTTTTTTTTTTTTTTTTGAGTCCAGCACTTACCTGTCTTTCGACTTAGAAAACTACTTGATGTTATATTACTTGAAAAGCTATTGTTACTTAGCAGTTCGCCAGCCTGTCAGTACTTTCAGTACTTTGATTGTATACCGTTATCCGTAGTAGCGGAAAAGGCTCGAGATGCACGTGCAAAGACAATACATATCGAACAGCCCTCGTTTGTCTAAACTTTTACACATTGCAATTTAAAACTTACATCAACGGATTCGACTCGTGGGAGTTATTATTGACTTCAACGTGTAATATAGTTTTGGGGTAAATATGCCTTTATTTTTATATCTATTGTCCATGTTTGATATGTTTGATCTTTCACTAATAGAACGAACAATAAATCACATTTTTACATTTTGTATGAATCAGTTATTAATGGTTGTTTCTATGATATGAATTGAAACTATTCTGATTCCGTAATGTATTGCCATTAAGTACTTAACGTTTTGTCAATACGAGTATTGTTCTATTAAAGGCTACTTAGTATTATATTACGCAAGACTAAATGTTGAGTAGGGCTGATACTTTAATGTATAGTCGATTCAATAAGTAATACTAGAGGCCACTATCCCATTCAAAAGAATAGCGGCGAATACCGTTAACTCAGATATACCCAGTTAAACTTGATATAGATTACCTACCGGACGATAGTATATTTACAACGGTTCTCATTTTTACTTTGAAAGGACTGTACTTTGTTTAATTCAACACTGTTACTTCGACTTACCACATACGTGTCTTGATCCTAGATATGAATGAAGAATTAGTGAGTCAAAAAATAAAACAAGTTACGAAGTAACAACCCAACACATTAACATACAATCAGTCACGTAATGCAATTCATGTAATGGTCTACTAATAGCTTAATTAGTACGATTCGTATTTTTGAAGCGTATATTTAGTTCTTTGAAATGGCAATATTATATACATGTATCTATTACTTATCTATGCTACTAGTATGTTGGGTAAATTTTGTTCTTGTAATGCGTTCACGCTTGGATAAGGATTTAACATGGTTCTGTTTCTAACTTCGTCGTCAAACACATAGATTGCGTTTTGGGTTTGACAAGTATTTATATAGCAGGGGAAGAGAAACTATGCCAACAATTTCACGACCTGAGGAGAAACGGGGGATTTTGACTGCAATAAGTCAGACCCTGTGAACGATATTCGATAAAAACCGTCGGTTAGCTGTGCTACCCGCGAGGGTATTATTGTTCTATTCTCGGAACAAACTTATACAATACATATTGTCAAGTACGAAAGTTTAATACAAAAACGTCATACAAAACAAACCCACACATAACATAGGGTTAAACAAGTGCATAAATTATCAAATTGAACCAAAATCGCCTTACACAATAAATATAATGTAGACCATGTTGGCGCCAACCTGGTATCAAAGAAACAATTGAAACTTATCAATACAGTGCTTTGTACTATATACATTTAATAGAGCTTGTCAAAAAAGTATACTCGATATTATTGTAGATTCAAAGATGTCTGTCAAAACCGCCAGAATGTTCCATTTCTGAATAGCTAAATGCAGTAAGTTTAACCACAACGCTATAGGACCATTAGAGTTGTAATCATATAAGTGTAATTATGATGGTAAAATTTAATCCTGAGAAACCTGTAACAATCGACTGGGTTGAATGTTTGTTTACGCAGTTGTGACAGAGAACTTTGAATCAACTATACATAATTTCAATGTGTTAAAACATATTTTGTCTATTTTCTAAAATATGTTTTAGAAGTGTTAAGTTTTCAACATAATTGAATTTTGGAACATTGTACATTAAAAGTAATTTAAGAATATCTGTCAAATATAAATAAGCAACGAAACCAAAGCATAGAATTACTGAAAGATTTGTTTATCATTCCGCCAGTACGACAGCAAAGTAAGTTGCGGTTGAACCAACAATCATGAACATGTATAGTACAAAGCATATTTTATCGAAGGCCACACTCACATCGGTCCATTTAACTTGAAAACCTGGTGTTTGTTGTGTGTTTAGTGGATTATCTTTGTATTCTTCATTATGCTCATTGTCGTGTCGCTCTTGTAAAGCCACATTGATGGTTGTATCAAACACAATGTTAGCTTGAGCTACCGATCGCTTTCTGACGTTGTCGGTACATTTTGATGACAAACTTCTTGTTAACCAGATCCATAAACGTCCAATATCGTCATTGTTGTCTCTATAATAAATTCTGATTGTGTATATGTTCCCTATAGTCATACACACACTTGTCGCCAATGTAACTATCAGGTAATAGCTGAAGACAGACAATGGATTTGAACTGTATTTTACATGTTTATCCCATGGAAAATATAACGTCAACATCACATGCCGATGTAATTTGACAATCAGGATAGAATGTTGCAATACCCAATGAAGTAAAAGATACCGGTAGCCATGGTACATTATATCCAATTTTCTCGACTTCTTGAACGGTATCTGCAACTACGACATTTGGTGTCCAAACAAGGTCACTGTTAATACGCAATGTTTCGATGCCACCATAATTTCCCGGGTCCCATTTGATAAAATCGTCTATCCAATGAAATGAAGGCACACTAGCTATTGACAATTTTCCATTGACTTTGTCGAATTCTTTGATAGATGATAAATATAAGTTGAACATTGAAACAACTATCTTTTCCGATTGGTTCATTTTTGGTCTCAACATTTTAGTATAATTAGTAAGTTTGTCATTCAAGAGAGTTCTAGTATCATCAACAGAATGACACCATGACAGACGTGGTATCAATACGATACAGATCCAAAACAGACTCTCCCGCAACATCTTGATTCTGGATAACATAATTCGGAAGTGAGTTGTAATGATTCAATTATCTGAAATGAAACAAAATTGACATATTGTTTATCAAAGCTCGAGCAGTTGAAAGAACATGTTGTTGATTTTGCAAAACTAATTTTTGAAAAGTTCTAACTACATTTCACTTAATCTGAGGATGGTTTCAACAAAGATAGGAACATATAAATACTGCAATTTACTGATAAGGGAAACAATCAGCCACGTACAATTTAGCATCATTAAACACTTTAGTATTCCATACTACAGTTTAGTTTTACAGCTGTCCAAATAGACGTAAATAATCATTTATAAATATTTGTTAATAAGGAATACCCTTTGCATTGCCATTAACTTGTTTTTTTCTTCAAAATTTGAATATTTATAATAACGTCTGCCTATAAGACGTAATTGCATTTATTTGTTGTTAAAGAAACTAAAACTTACCCGGTAATGTCTGGAAACGCCTCAATTATAAAATGAACTGAATTTACACATCTCGAACCCAAGCCGCTATATACTATGCTGCGACTATCAACAATAAAAATGTTATATAACATTTAATGTGTCCTGTTGTGATACTTATTGATTATTTGTAAGGCAAATACTTAAATTACACGGATTGGACACTCATTTATAAATTGAGAATAAACGAAAAAAAGCCCACAACAGATGCAGTTATTTTGTATAAATATTGTTTTAGTAATCCAATTTTAATGAACGATGTATCATGTTGAAGAGATCAGTTTCTTCTACTTCATGGAGTAACACGTTTTTGTCTACCTCTTATAAAATACAGAAAATTATTATTTGAATAAGTCAAATCAGGTATTTTCTTATAAACTTGGAGTTTTCATTAAAATGCGAGTAGGTCTGGCTCTTCGGGGTTTAGTGTTTTATTCCTGGATTGATTTCTTTAACTGAGGTCCTATTTTAAAGCTGCGTAATTAATCTATTACATTGGTGTAATAGTTGTTTCCTATGTTTATTAAAGCCAGAGATACAAGGTATTTAAAACGAACGAGATTTCGCGAGATTTCAGAAGATCTGTCATGAGATATCGTGTGATTTGGAACATTTTTCCAATCTGTGTAATTTAGGTCTTTGGTACAGGTAAGCATGTTTTTGTAGAAGTACTCGTGTTTGAAAATTTTAGGGCAACCTTTTTATAACAAATATGTGTCTTTTTGCTTTGTTAAACTTAATATAGGGAGGTTATAATGAGGTTAGAGCTATTACGCATGACATTCTAAATCACCAAGCCATGTGATACAAACAGGGGACTGTATCATTGATAATGATGTTTTTTATTTTAAAAATTGTAAAATCTATATTTTTCTTTAAAGATACCTTTAAAAATATTGTAAAAATGTATTTTTGCTTTATCAACGTTACAGTTACATGTGGTGATACTCGCGCAATGATATCTAATTATCGATATTCAGAGATCTCCAAATTACATGCAGTTCCATATTTATTTAAATAATTAGTGTGTCCATTTAAATACAATCAATGCATACTAATTAAACCAACCTTAAGTACAATGTACATGCATTTTTGTGTGTTTTATATACATATCTTCCAGTAATGCATGGATGGAATTCCAGAATAAAAAAGTTCTAATGGCATCAAACATTTAGTTATAAAAAGAATCGAGTGAACCGGACAGGGAATAAAGCACTCAGTTTTACCAGTCGAGTACAGAAAACAGTAATATCATAAACCAACTACACAGAGCAATGTCCACTCACAACCCAAAGAAATGATTAAAAGCACAGGGCCCGCCGCAAAAATATAGGATGACCCAATTTTGAAAAAAAATAACGATGATCCCAAATCATTCACTACATGGCCTGTCCTGTTTGTTTTAAAGTAACACTACGAGTGCTGCTATTTACCAAGCATATTGAATGACTGGAAACAACGAAGGTATATTTAAAGGAAAATATAAATTTTACACTTTTTAAAAAAGAACTTCGTTATCAATGATACATTTACCTGGTTTGGATTGGTGTTTTAGAATATCATGCGTAATTGCTCTAGCTTCAGTATAACCTTCCTGTATAAAGTATAACAAAGCTAATAGACACATATGTGTTATAAATAGGTTGCCCTAAACTTTTCAAACACAAGTACGTCTACAAAAACAAGTTTATCTGTACAAAAGAGAAAAATGCAATAATCAATAATTATCATAACAGGACATGTTAAACGTCATATCACATTTTTATTGTTGAAAGTCGCAGTTTCGTAAATAACAGCTTGGGTTCGAGATGTGTTAATTCAGTTCATTTTGTAATTGAGGCGTTTCCAGATATTACAGGGTAAATTTTTAATTTCTTTAACAACAATTAAATGAAATTACGTCTTGTAGGCAGACATTATTGTACATATTTACATTTTGGAAAAAACAACGACAAGTTAATGGCAATGCAAAAGGAATATCTTTATTAACAAGCATATATAAATTATTATTTACGTTTATTTCATGCTTATCGGTGGTTTACGGCGCAATAACGGTGGATTATTCCCCGATAATTTCACAGTTCATAATTTCACGCAAACGGACTATTTTTTTAAACAAATTTCCCCGCCGCCAAATATAAAATAATAAGCATTTTCACTTCCTCTCTTAATCTTTAAAAAATAACAGAACATTATATGTACATAAATGTAAAACAAATGGACGAAAGTGAAGCCGTTGCAGAAGAACTATTTGATTGCAACTCGACGCGTGCATGGCGGGAAAACGACGTCACGCAAAACATTTTAGGTATATAGTGGAGTATTTCCATCATTTAAGCTATTTGAAGCATGAAATAAATAGAATATTAGTATTTTACCGTGTATGTTCGTTTGATAATTCACCGAGTGAGCAGCTGATTTATATTTTCACTCGTGGCTACGTCACTCGTGAAAATATTAAATCAGATGCTCACTTGGTGAATTATCAAACGAACATACACGGAAAAATACAAATATCCTCTATCTATTTAGACAGCTCTAAAACTAAACTGTAGTATGGAATACTTAAGTGCTCAATGATGCTAAAGTGTACGTCGCTGATTGTTTCCCGTGTCAGTTAATTGCAGTATTTTTATGTTCTGGTCTTTGTTGAACCCACCCTCAGATGTAGTGGAATTTAGTTAGAACTGCTCAAAACTTAGTTTTGCATTCTCAATAACATGTTATTTCAACTGCACGAGCTTTAGTAACCGATTCGTCAATTTTATTTCATTTCAGATATTTGTATTATTACAACTCACAAGTTTCCGAATTATGTTGTTCAGAATCAAGATGTTGCGGGAGAGTCTGTTTTGGATCTGTATCGTATTGATACCACGTCTGTCATGCTGTCATTCTGTTGATGATACCAGAACTCTCTTGAATGACAAACTTACTAATTATACTAAAATGTTGAGACCAAAACTGAACCAATCGGAAACGATAGTTGTTTCAATGTTCCAAATCTATTTACTATCAATCAAAGAATTCGACGAAGTCAATGGAAAATTGTCAATAATGAGTGTGCCTTCATTTTATTGGAAAGATGATTTTATAAAGTGGGACCCGGGTAGTTATGGTGGCATCGAAACACTGCGTATTAACAGCGATCTTGTTTGGACACCAAATGTCGTTGTTGCAGATACCGTTCAAGAAGTCGAGAAAATTGGATATAATGCACCATGGCTACCGGTATCTTTTACTTCATTGGGTACTGCAATATTCTATCCTGATTGCCAAATTACATCGGCATGTGATGTTGACGTTACATATTTTCCATGGGATAAACATACGTGTAAAATACAATTCCTGGCTTGGGGACATAGCCACGACGAAATCGCATTTGTTGCCACATTTAAATCTGTTGATTTGATCCTGTTTACACCTAATGGCATTTGGGAATATAAAGGAAGCGAGGTAGGTGATCGCAACCAGCTAGGCTTCGCCTTGTACATAATCCTACAGAGAAAGCCGATGTTTATGTTCGTGAATGTCATTCTACCAGTAATATTTATTACAGTTTTGAATACTTTCATATTCCTAATTCCTATCGAGAGTGGAGAACGAATTTCATACAGTATAACTATGCTGTTGGCTATTGCATTGTTCCATACGTTGATTGGAGAACATTTACCTGAAAGTTCAAATCCATTGTCTGCCTTCAGCTATTACCTGATAGTAACATTGGCGACAAGTGTGTGTATGACTATAGCGAACATTTACAGCATCAGAATATATTATAGACACAACAATGACGATATTGGACGTTTATGGATCTGGATAACAAGATGTTTGTCATCAAAATGCACCGACAACGTCAGAAAGCGATCGGTAGCTCAAGCTAACAATGTGTTTGATACAACCACCGAGGTGGCTTTACAAGAACGACATGACGATAAACGTAATGTCGAATGTAAAGATAATCCACTAAACACACAACAAACACCAGGTTTTCAAGTTAAATGGACCGATGTCAGTGTGGCCTTTGATAAAATGTGCTTTGTACTATACATGTTCATGATTGTTGGTTCAACCGCAACTTACTTTGCTGTGGTGCTGGCGGAAAGATAAACAATACCTTTAGTATATTTTATCATTTGTTTTTAGATCTTGGTACAAAGAAAAATTAAATGTGATTTTTTTTTCGTGCTCGCTATGCTTGCAAAATGGATTTTAATCTATGAAAATATGTTTTCACGAACCAGTTTTTTTACATTTGAAAAAGAAATTTCGAGGCATTGTTTCCATCTGTTTTGATATTGCAAAAGCAATGATACGCCGGGTCCGACACCCCTCTAAATCGCCAAAGTAAATTTTATGTGTCTAAAATAGTCTCTGAATATGCAATTTGTCTTTAGATCTTGGTGAAAAAGAATAGAATTTGAATTTTTGTGAAGTGGTTTTTAATCTATGAAAATATATTTTCACGTTGATCTACCCGTTCAAACAAGTTTACATTTACCCAATTGACCAAATGTCACAAAGAAATTAAGGAATTGCGGTTATTGCATGAGACCGAATGCAAGACATTTACTACATGGCCTGTCCTGTTTTTTTTAAAAGTAACACTACAAGTGCTACATGTACTATTTACCAAACATATTGAATGACTGAATACAATGATAAAACAGGCCCGAGACATGTTAATGATGCACATATATCAGACCCGTCTCCAATAATTATGTAACATGTGTAAGATTGTCTTGGTTAAACTCGAGGTCGGAAGTGGTTCCGTGACATGTTGTCAACAACATAACCTACTAAAGTAAACAGTACATAATTAAGCTAAAATGAACATGACCCGTATCTAGGCATAATAAAGGCCTAATGGTAGCAAACAGTGTGCAAACAATAACTACGTTAATGATTTTCTCCTATTATTACCTTATTGTTCATGGTTGATATAGTTGATGGGTTACTAATGGAACGAACAATAACTCACCTTTTACAATTGGTATTCTTTTATTGTTGGTCGTCCCTGTGGTATGATTTAAATGTTCTGTTTATTTCATCATGCTCTACCATTGAAGTGCCATTATGTCAATAATAAGTATTGTTCTGTTAAAAGTCCATTTGTTCTGTAAACTTTTATTGTCACACCATTGTTTCCATAAATATAATACCAAAATAGTTCATGGAGCAACACTTGTTCTAAACGGCGGAAGCACACGGAACACACGGAACACACAAAAGAACCATCACACAATAAAACGAAAGTAAAAATCACTGGATTATCCTATATAACGAACAATGCACTGTAGCGGAATCGTTACACTTACTCAACAACCTGTTGCCTCAGTCTCAAACGCAACCAGAGTAAGAGCAAACATACAAGAAATCATCCCAAGGACGACCAGACATGATAAGGACGAAGAGACATCACAAGAACGACCAGACGTCACAAGGACGAACAGACATCACAAGGACGAACAGACAGACATCACAAGGACGAACAGACATCACAAGGGCAAACAGACATCACAAGGACGAACAGACATCACAAGGACGAACAGACAGACATCACAAGGACGACCAGACATCACAAGGGCAAACAGACATCACAAGGACGAACAGACATCACAAGGACGAACAGACAGACATCACAAGGACGACCAGACATCACAAGGACGACCAGCTATCACAAGGACGACCAGACATCACAAGGACGAACAGACATCACAAGGACGACAAGACATCGCAAGGACGAACAGACATCACAAGGACGAACAGACATCACAAGGACGACTAGACATCACAAGGACGACCAGGTATCACAAGGAGAACTAACAAAAAACAGTCAACAGTCTACACTCCATGTTTGTAATGCTACCGATGAAAGCAGACCGAAACGCACATTGACAAATGAATTAGCACCAATGGTTGGATTGAAGCAGACTCATGCTTGATGCTAACGTTGGAAACATGCTCATGAACAAGATTAACTCAGTTAAACAGGCAATCTAAGTGAGGACGATAAATATTTAGATTATAAGAATAACAACAAAAGAGTAAAATGAAACACAGGATAACTGGTATTTTAACAATTATTTTATTTGACTAGTTTTGGCTTTATACTAAGCCTTAAACGTTGAGATAATACTGTACTTCATAATTTGTTTGTTTTTGTTAAAACCCGGCTTGCGATGGGATCGCCGTGCAGTGGTGCCTTTGGGAACTTGGTCGGGTCTTGGCTTCGTTTCATTCGGTCTCATGCAATAACAGCTATTCTATAGTTTCTTTAGGAAATTGTGTCATCCTGCATTTTTCGGCGTGGGCTTGGACTTTTAATTGTTTCTTTGAATTGTGTGTGGGCATTGCTCAATGTAGTTGTGTTGTGGTGTTTCTGATTTCTGTGCTCAGCTGGTTAGGTTGAGTGCTACCTTTCCTGAGTGGTTGTTTCTGATCTTAAAATGACTGATACAGATTCTGTTACGTCTTCAAAAGGCAGGTCTGGTAGTGTCTTGTCACCTTTTTGTTCATGGTGAGATTGCTGGGACGTGGTAAATGCTCGAAGTTTCTTTTGTGAAGTATTCACAGTGCTATAATCAATTTACACATCTGTTGACCATGTATTGTAAAAAAATGTAGAAATTAACAACATGTATGAATATGTTTTCGACAACCTTCTTTTTTGACCGCCTTCTAAAACCCTCAAAATGTCACCCAATCGCCATAAACGACACACTGTTGTATATCCGTATTACCGATACCTCAAACTACGCGTTCCGATGATATGCATACGCGCTGGTAACCGAAGTACTTCCGTTAATTGAGAAAATGGCGACTGAGCGATATTTGGGTATTTCAAGACGGTAGTCGAAATAAAATCATTCAAGTCGATACAATTCATGAAACCGTGTACCTGTACCAAAACTAATAGGCAAGGTAATGCTCTATGCAAATGGTATCTCCTCTATCTCCGCTAGGAAATAAGATTTTAAAAGCCCGTCTTTGAAAAGCGACAATCATCGGGTACAATGTAACATGCACTACCTATCATTTAGTTTTTGCCTTGTCATAGTATAGGCGTACCTAACAAGTGGACATTTAGCAGAACATTACAATTTCATTAAAACCAGACCCATATTACGCTACACCAATTAACACTGATAACCGGGTAAAGGAATTGAGCCAATCATAGGGTCTGATTTTAAAGAGATTGTAGAACATTATTTCTTGTTGACAGAACGATTTACACTTAATGCAAGTTAATGGCATTGTAAATACAGTATACTTGAAGACGACACCGTGAGGACAATGTTCCATAATTGAACACAAATGATCAAAATGTGATTTATTGTTCGTTCCATTAGTAAACCATACAACAAATAAAACACGAATGAATAAAATTGTACCCATTATATGTGCTCTCTATACTCAATGATATATAGGTCAGTCAGACATGGTTTTAAGTTGTAAATAATTTATTCAGGGATGTTGGAATCGCCAGAAAGGTGTGGGAAATACCACAATAACATAATTGTTAAACTGTATACAGATTTAAACTTACGAAGTAAATGTTGGCATAAAATATAATATACAAGTTTAGATTTATGACAAAGGCCATAAAACATAGTCCTTACATGGCTTAATATTTGTTTTTAATATTGTGTACTGTCAGTCATATATCCTCTTAATAACTGTACTTTATAAAAACTAAAAAGATGTTTTTGTTGTTTGTGTAATGATTCCAAACTTAAAGTATAAAAATATACAACCTTATTCCGGTTAATGAGCGACGTATGTACACATCGGTCGTCAACATATAATATAAACATTTATTTGACTTACACGGAGAATGAATTTATCTTTCTGTTAGTACGACAGCAAAGTAAGTCGTTGTGGAAACGACAATTACTAAGATGTATACCACAAAGCACAGCTTATCAAAGGTCATACTGATATCTGTCCATTTAACTTGAATATTTGAATCAAGAGCATCGACCCACTTCTCTTGTTTAACTCCATCGCAGATTGTATCTAGTGTACCATCGTAAACTTGTGACATCGATTCCTTTCGTACTGTTTTCGTGTATTTTGACGATAAACATCTTGTAAGGTAGATCCATAAACGTCCAATATCGTCATTGTTGTCTCTATAATATATTCTGATACTGTAAATGTTCCCCAAAGTCATACACACACTTGTCGCCAATGTAACTATCAGGTAATAGCTGAAGACCGACAATGGATTTGAACTTTCAGGTAAATGTTCTCCAATCAACGTATGGAACAATGCAATAGCCAACAGCATAGAAATACTGTATGAAATTCGCTCACCACTTTCAATAGGAATAAGGAATATGAAAGCATTCAAAACTGTAATGAATATTACTGGTAGAATTACATTCACGACCATAAACATCGGCTTTCTTTGCAGAGTAACGTACAACTTGAAGGTAACATGTTGTCGCTCACGAATCTCGCTTCCTTTATATTCCCATATACCATTAGGTGTAAAAAAAGACAAGTCCAGCGACTCAAAGTTAGCATTCAATTCGAGTTCTCCTTCGCCATATCCCCAGGCAATGAATTGTATTTTACATGTATGCTTATCCCATGGAAAATATGTTATATCCGCATTACAAGCTGAAGTAATTTCACCACCAGAGTAATAATAAACATTACCCCAAGAACTGACATGTGCTTTTAGCCACGGTTGTCTAAATCCTAGTTTTTCCATGTCTTCGACAGAATCTGCTACAATCACAGTTGGAATCCAAATTAGATCACTGTCCACACGCATAACTTCAACACCACCATAACTTCTAGGGTCCCATGTCATAAACTCATCTATCCAATGAAAAAACGGCACGACCGCTAGTGACAGTTTGCCATTCACCTCATCAAATTCTTTGATTGACAATAAAGACAAATCTTCCATCGAGACGACAACCTTTTCAGACTGATTCACTTTCGGTCTGAACATTTTAGTATAATTAGCCATTTTGTATTTGAAGAGATCTCTTAAATCTTCAATTGAGTGACAAGATGATCTGCCTAGTAACCATACGATACACATCCAAAACATACATTTCCAAAGCATCATGGTTCTCCTCGACAAAAGTGCAATGTCGTTTAATATACAATGTAATTTGTCTCTGAAAACAAATATGAAACTGTATTCAATGATATTATTATTCCAAAAGAGATGGAGCAGTTGAACGCAGGCTTCTAGCAACACGAGAAGTTGTAATTTGACATTATGCGAGGACTGCTATAAAACATATTGATTATTGCTTCCTTTGGATTAACAATAACAATTTACAAGTATTCAATATTTTTAAAGTTTTGACTTTGCAGTGCACCCATTTTAATTTTATTTGCTAGTCAAAATTGTAAAAAAGGAAAGAAATCAGAAACACCACAACAAAACTACCCTGAGCAATGCCCACACATAAGCCAAGTTATGAATAGTTAGTGAAGTAATTCAGGGAGTTTAAAAATATGTTTTAAAAATATTTTTCCATATACAAGTTCTATGACAAGCTAGCGTGTTTCATTTATAAATAATTCTCATGATGTATTGTATCCGAAGCAATAATTCCTGTTTTCTAATCATAATGCAATTATAGTTTCCAGACACCGCCCTATTCAATTATCATCCAATTTCACATGTTGAGCACACACTTAGTTTGAACGTAGTGGTTATACCGGTGTCGAGTTAACGACTTCCGTATCTCACGGCACGATAGAACCATCCACATTTCGCATTCTGTTCGAATGCTCCCATCACTATGTACATAAGTTTTTTTATCCACGAAAAATGTTGTATTTTTCTTCCATTTTATCTGACTTTACCTCACTCTGATACTTGACAATCACATTTAAATCAAATGCAGATGTACTAGTATTGAACAACCGTTTGAAGTATGAAGTAATTTTACATTACGTCACTCAATAGCATAACCGGGAACAAACAATATTCCATCTGTTTAAGTGCTCAACGATTTATCTGTCATGAAGTGAAGTGTTGTGATCCAATGAGTATGTTTTTTACTGGAACATCGCAGTACTTGTACATTCGATGATCGACTGGAAACGCGAGGTAGTTATAATTCGTTCATGTTTTAAATTACGGCTTTAATTGTTAGTATAGGTTTTACGTCTGGTAGTATATTTGAATCAGGAAATGTTTACTATGGAGATAATGGAGTTTATTATATATCTCGATTTGGAGCATTGATCCGTGACTGCACTTTTAAAGTTTAATCAATTCGCCGATAACATTCGCGCTAAATTGCCAATTGATAAATAACATATATTAGTAAGTATCATATCTTTAAACCATGACTAAATCATTGGTTACCCGCCCAAAATAGACTCGTCTAAAAAGTCATTGCTCAGGGTTCAAAATTGAACTATAGTATGTTTAGCCACTGTTTTCAATTATTTATAATATTTGAAACAAAAGCGACGATTTAAATTATTCAGTGAGGATAACTCTAAATGTGTTTTCAAGTGCATTATAAATTGAACCTTAATACACGTGACTATATGTTTCATTGTAGTTTTCTATTGTATTTCAGATATTATAAATATTCAATCCTATAAATTTAAAACCTGTTGACAAGAACCATGATGCTACAGGGATGTCTGTTTTGGATTTGTTCAATATTACTACTACATAGGTCATGTTCTCATTCGATGGAAGATTCAAGAACTCTCCTAAATGACAAACTGGATAACTATACTAAAATGTTTAGACCAAAAATGAACCAGTCGGAAAAGATGGTTGTTTCAATGAATGCATTCATCTTATTATCTATCAAAGAATTTGATGAAGTCAACGGCAAGCTTTTGATAACAAGTATACCTTCATTCAGTTGGAGAGATGATTATATTCAATGGGATCCGAGAAGTTATGGTGGCATTGAAACAATGCGTATTGACAGTGATCTCGTTTGGACGCCTTCTATTGTTGTTACGGATACTGTAGAAGAAATTGAGAAACTTGGATTTAAAAGTCCATGGCAACCGATATTGGTCAATGCATCAGGTCATGTGAATTATAACCCCGATGGTGAAATTAAATCGGCTTGTGATGTTGACGTAACATATTTTCCATGGGACAAACATAGGTGTAGAATACAGTTCCTAGCATGGCAATACGGGGAAGAAGAGTTGAAACTTGCAGCTACATTTAACTCCATTGATTTGAGTTATTTTACCAGAAATGGTATTTGGGAATATAAGGGAAGTGAGGTTATTGAACAAGAATATAATGAGCATGGTTTCGAATTGTATATTAACCTTGGGAGAAAGCCAATGTTTATGTTCGTAAATTTAATTCTGCCAGTAATATTCATTACAACTTTGAATGCTTTTGTATTCCTGATTCCTATAGATAGCGGAGAACGTATATCATACAGTATTACTATGTTGTTGGCTATTGCATTGTTCCATACGTTGATCGGGGAACATTTACCTGAAAGTTCAAATCCATTGTCGGTCTTCAGCTATTACCTGATAGTTACATTGGGTACAAGTGTGTGTATGACTATAGGGAACATATGCAGCGTCAGGATATATTATAGAGACGAAGAGGTCCATATAGGATGTTTGTGGAGCTGCGTTGCAAGATGTTTGTCATCAAAATGCACCAGAAATGATAGAACCCCGTATGTGGTTCAAGCTATCGATGTTCGTAGTGAGGAAATCAACATAAACCCTAAACAGGAAAAAGAAAACGGTAACACCGATGACGAATGCAAGGTAATGACAGTAGCCTTTCAGCAAACCACGGAACAGACAGAAGACACCCAAGTTAGATGGACAGATGTCAGTATGGCTGTTGATAGACTGTGCTTTATATTATACATATTAGTGATTGCTGTTTCAACCACAACTTACTTTGCTATCGTGCTGGTTGAACGATAAGTAAACGTTTTGATTAATAAATGATAAATAATTCTTTATGTTAACAGAGCTTTAAAATGTCGTCATAATGATTTATTTGCATATGATTTTATGAATTATTAGTTGTTTTAACATTAATTTACACTTATTAGAGTGTATAAGCATGCCAGTTTGTAATAATGGTATTTGTACTTACGCGATGTATCTTCATTTTCATGTTTAGCATGAAGTGTTATAAACATGAGTGTTATGAACATGAGTGTTATAAATGTGTTTCAGCATTTTTACAGCTAAACTAGGTTATTCAACCTTTTAGCTGAAACTTTTTTTAGTTCTTTGACAGATGAAACTTGACTGTCAGCGGTATAGTTTTCGTTTTCAGATGTTTCGACTGTATTGTGTTTATGTTATCTATACTCGTCTATTACCTTTGTGTGCTGCATCCTATGTCCGATGTTTTATTACAATTTTGGAAAAAATGAGTCTGAGTTTGAGTCAAAACATGTTAGATTGATGGTATTAGCACGTGTATTATTATAAAATGGTGGTATCGTGGATTAACTTAATGGGTGCATTCAGATTTATTTTATTATTTATGGAATTATAACTACAATCATTAAATGTTATAAGTACACCGACACAGTACATAGCGTTACGTGCAAATAGTCGGTCGGTCGACATGTCGAATGGTTTTCCAACAACTCCAAAACGGGTGGACCTAGGATTCTGAAATTTTAAGTGGATATTATTCATCCTCCACAGACGGCCCGACTCAGTTTCAAGGTCATTTGGATTAAAGGTCAAACTCACCATGAACTTTGAACACACAACAATCACTGGCCCACACCATAGGAAAGATAGAATCTTAGATCGTAAAACTTTACAGAGAGGTTACTAATTATTATGCATAATTTGAAAATTCACAGTTCACTGTTAGCAGCGGGCAAATTATAATCATCGAATTGTCGGATATTGCTGATAAACTACTCGCATAAAGACATGCAAAACATGAGCATGATATGATGTATAATAAAAAAGATATACGCATTGCATGTTGGTGTACTTATAACATTTAACAAGTGTATTACTGAATAGAATTAAAAGGAAATCAAATAATTCATTGTTAGCAATTAGTTCGACTGTACATCGCACTTTCCGGAATTTAATGGTATTCTGACGAATCCATTTAAAAGCAATCAAAGTTCACAAAGTGTTATTGACAGTAATAGTAGTAATTGATGGTTGAAATAAATAGAAACTGTTGAAATTCTAAGTTTGAAATATATTTTATTGCTGTATTGCATGGTTCATATTTACACAAGTATAGACACATTGTACAATGCATTATTTAAAACAAATGAGAATGAGAGAAGGTAAACGTTGCATTTTGACCAGGACGTCCTTGGGGAAGTTTAACGTTGGTAGTATTGTGAAATATTTCATTTGCTGAACCAGAGGGTGACTTCCTTATATCTTTTTAAAACCTATTTTCCCAAATGCGTTATGGTCAAAACAGGAACGCTAATGTTATATGGTCACATAATTGGTATGAGACGATGTATTAGCTAACATATATTTTATTATATAATTATAAGTCGTACGTATATGATCCCCTCACAGTGGATGGGATTCGAATCCGGCACCTAGCACAGAAGTGAACGTCACCATACCGGTTCAAGTAAAAAGTAAGTACATGCAGTTAAAAATATCAGAGACGTATTGTTATGAATTTCATCCACCCTTGTTACAGCATTGCCATGGCATAACTGTAAATACATGTTTGTATCTATTCTACTTGTATACGAATTCAGGGTTGCCAGCAACTATGATTGTGATAATTCCCTGACTTTTCCCTGACGAAAACAAACTTTTCACTGACAAGTACCGCGGTAATGTTCAAATTCCTTATATTAAGTTAAGGTTGTTCATGTTTTTAATCCTTCCCATCCGACGATGATATTTGGCAAATAAGTGGGCTATTTAAGTCAACAGTTATAGCCATTTTTCAGAAAAAAAATATCTAAAAGGTTTTAGTATGTGCGTGATGAGCGAGCAATAAAACAATTGAAGTCTGTCGAAGCCACAGAATATATTTATCGCCGACCCAGAATTTCATTTTTCACTGACTTTTCAGAAATTTTACTTTTGACTGACCATTATCAAGAATTCCCTGACAATTCACTGACTTTGAAAAATGAAATTTAGCTGACTTTTTCAGGGCGCTTGCAACCCTGATGATATTTTGCAGTTTTAAGAACCGCGAATGCATGGTAGCAAATCATTTTGATGTGGGCAAATAAAACCCAAGTGTAGCTTACATGCTTGATTCTTAGAATTATATACCAAGGGTGATCGACCCAATATTTCATGGACTCTTGCTAGAGACAACTTAACAAATCTACATGTACATAATATTAACTCTTTGAATTTTTCATATTTGAACGTTTCTTTGTTAAAAAGGCGTATTTCAAAAAGGTAAAATAGGTATGTCTTACTCATGATAAGCATAGAGTATTTATAAACTGCCTGGGTACATGTGTATAACCTCGTGGGACACCTGCTGAGACCCCTTTGGTATTTTTTTGCAAATTGTGGTTATCTAATAGATCTATACTATTCATGTAGTCTATAGACATGTTATTTTCACGAATGTTTTAGAAGTAATTAATCGACCAAGGCAACTTTAGAAACCATTGAAAGCTTGATACCCTGAACAAAGTGGATGGACAAACAAAAACACTGGAAGATCTATATTAAAAAAAACAAAGTTGTTGAATGCATTCATCTAAAGCTAAATACTAATTTACTTATGTAATGCATTTCTATTCATTTGAAGGACAATTATACTATAAGAACGCAATTTCTACAACTTCGGTTTAGGCCTATGTGCGTGATTTTTTCAAAAAAGCTTCAAGAAGATTCAGGTGCGTTTGACCGTTTGCCTTTATTAATTTAGTGACGTCTGACCTAATGTCAAAGATCTAAAAAAATTATTTTGTAAATATTGCGTTGTCCGATTAAAGAAGTAGTATATATGATGGATCTTGTGTGAATAGCAACACGATGAAGAGTAAGAAGTTATGGATCCACAAACAAGGAAATGACAAACAAGGTAAATGGTCAATATCGGGGAAATCGTAAACGTCATATGTTTTCGCGATGTTGATTTTGTGATGTTTATTCTATTCTATATTATACTCCCGAACAATCGAACTCGATTATGATTGGGAGGCACATATATTATTGGCAGTGTCTGGCAAGGGCAGACTATCAATGAAGAAACAGAAGTGAGATACAAGGAATCCGGGTGCGATACCCTAGCTCGTTTCGAATAGATTCCTTGGTTCTTTAACGTGCCCGGTGTAAAGCACCGATACACGCGAGACTACCCCTGGGTTACCAACCAGGATCATCTCTAGTTGGGTGGGAAACACTAAATAGCGTTTCTGAAATGACCAAGTGTCCCGGCCGAGAATCGAACCCGGGACCTCTCGATCAGCAGTCTAGCGTCTTACCACTAGGCCACCGTGCCAATATCATATCATATTAGAAATGTAGGTAGGGTATTATATGTAATCATATCAACTTGGTGCTTCGTCATGATGCTTATACTTATATATATATCCTGATAATAAATGGGTGACCATGAGGGTGCTCGATAATGCATTTATTGAGTCGATGAGAATCAAGTATAATAGTCAGTTGCATCTGCCTGTACAGCTCACCCATCCGCGGGCAGGGATTTTTACTTTTGATTTGTCAACCCCCCACCATTCCCAACCCTGATGAGGACAGCAAATGGTAAAATCTGTGTTATTTCCCGGACCCTGACAATTAAATATTGTCCCGAGGGTATTGGTTCAGAGACCACATTCCCGGCAGTGCAGGGAAACTGAAAGGTAATAACAGGGACATTTACCCAGCTATCCACGGCTACTCCAGGGGAAGGGGCGGCATGGTTGCAACTGACTCAGGGTTGGCATAAAACCCACTTTTTCATTTAAAACACTACCTAATTGGGTATTTGGGTTTTGAAGGCTTATACTGGGTTTTAAAGGGCAAAGGAGGCTCTTGCCGACCGTCGACGTGCCATACGACTGACCATGAGAACCATACAGGACTGGAATAAACTGCCAACGACCATCACAGACATCTCAAATCTAGAGGCCTTCAAGACTGCTATCCACAGCACCATAGCAGTCCAGCCTCGGTCCCAAGAGTAGACAGCACATAGTTTTATCTGTAAATATCGGAACATTTTTTAGATGTACATAGCTTTCAAGCTGTGGCTGTCTTCCTTGATACCCCACCTGGGACTTAATACAATCCAGTTGATGGATTCCTGCCCTGTAGAAGGAAGAAGAAGAAGAAGAATAAAAGGTTTTAAAGGGTTATAAAAAATAATTTCGGGTTGAAGTGTATAGAGCTATATTGGAAGATATTTTTTCAAAAAAAGTTTCAAAAACTGAAAAACAATTATGCTTTCATATCCATTAGATCATTTTTCGCTTCAGTCTTAACAGAAACTCTCTGTGTAATTTATTGAACAGATGAACTGTCCATTTTCATACGAAAGTGTTCTAGAACACCCTATGAAACTAGAAGAATCGTCTGTTTTTCGACGAGTGAATCGAAGTACACAGAACCCATCCGAAGTTTTAATTTGCAATTAAGGTAGTCTAGTATCATACTAAATGATGCAAACAATTATTTTGACTTTGAATGACTGTTAGAATATAGCTCTATACACTTGAAAAAAAATCATAGATAATTTCATCAAATTCCATGGAGAAATATTATGCCTTGAAAAGCACAGTTCAAAGTGTCAGACAGTGTTTTACAATGTATATCACTCCTAGCAAGAATTTCAAAGGCAATAATCTACTTCAAATTGTTCTAAATGTTAACCTACATGTTACTTTTAAGATCTTTTAATCCAATAATAGGATTATTGTAGTCTTACATATGATTTTTTCAAAAATAATTTTCTTGAAACCCCCCAAAATATGCCAAAGCATGCTTAAAACCCTTTAAACCCCAAATTGGGATAAAGGATAAAACTCTTCCCTTTAAAACCCAGATTTAAGGGGTTTTAAAGGGTGAGTTTTATGTGCCAACCCTGTGATCAATTGGTCCCTGGTTTTGATTCTCAGTTGGAGGCACTTGATCATTTTAGAAACGCTTTTCAGTGTTTCCCATCCAACTAGAAATAAAGTGGTTGGTAACCCAGATATAATGTCGACTGTATCCATGCCTTTCCACCTGGCCCTATAATGAAGCATGCACGCAAATCGCAAAAAGTGTAACATACATATAGGGTATTCGCTTGGATTCCTTGTTTCTGTGCTCTGTAACCACACCTGTCGACTATAAGTTACTTGTTAAGTCATGTAGAGGTGTTAGAAAGTATAAATACACTGGCTACCATTTTCTTCTGCATAACAAATACCATCCAGTGAAGAATCGACATACAAATGTACATGTAGCGCAAACTTTTTAAAGTGAAAATCTAAGCATAATGCATCTAAGTGAACAGTTCTTTTTAATAACAGTGAATGAATGGAATTTGAAACTACTTGCTTAAATCAGTTAAATTTAATAGTTTCCCTATAAACTCTATACATAATTACTGCAAAAGTTACTTGTCCGACTACAAAAGTTACTTGTCCGACTACAAAAGTTACTTGTCCGACTACAAAAGTTACTTGTCCGACTACAAAAGTTACTTGTCCGACTACAAAAGTTACTTGTCCGACTACAAAAGTTACTTGGCCTTAGTGAATCAACAATTTCTTGTCTGGACATTCCTACGTTAGTGCTAATGCACAGACTGCTTCAATGGTACATTGAATTTGCTGATTCTGGTAAAAAGTCTATCCTTGACTGTCTGTGGTGAATATCCAAGCTAGTCAGTACCAAGTTCTAGCTCTTCAACCAGGAACTAGCATCTTTTCCATGTATGGAAGAAAATCAAATCCACTGTCTGCCATTGAAAAAGGCGAAATTTGGTCCAATGTTAACAAATTTTTCTCATGATTATTAAGACTTTATTTTTATTTAATTTGATAAATTTCCAGATATTTTGTTGAATCCGAAAGAGTTCCCTGAAATAATTGTTGGAGATGTTGTGGAGATATATCACCCAGAGGAAGAATACAGGTAAGGCAAAAAAGAAATATAGCTTTGTTTCCCCTACCGGCTTTGAAAAAATAGGGTCGATAGGTAGGCAATAATTTTTTTCTAAGAAAAAGTTCTCAGTTGAAAATCAATAATCCACTTTTCCATTTTGATTACTTGCAGACTCTCCCTTCAATAATCCACTTTTCCATTTTGATTACTCGCAGACTCTCCCTTCAATAATCCACTTTTACATTAAGATTACTTTCAGACTCTCCCTTGATAAAGAAATACAGAAAGAACCAAAATAATCTGATAGAATACTGTAAAAATCATTCATTTTTGTGGGGGATTAAATTTCGTGGATTTCGTGGTTCATCTTTTACCATGAAATCTAATCCCATCCAATAATAATTTTGACCCTTGTATAAATAATTTATTACCTGAAATGCAAAATCCACAAATTTACATCCCATCAAATTGGTCTATCTAACCAAAATGACAAATTTAATCCCATTGAAATTAAATGATTTTACAGTAGGTCACATTCAAAGATTTTGATTTTTTCTCAATTTTGTCAATTATCTCTACAATATTGGTTCCCCATATGCAGTTACTGTATTGTCAATGTTAGTTCATAGAAAAAAACCATTTGATATAATATTATGGTTTATTTTAAGAAACTTTAGGCATTATGCCCATGAGTTTTCCAGCAATACAATACAAATACAATGGTATACTTGCATACTATCATTCACGCACACACATCGTACATTCTGGCATACACACCCACACGTTCACACTGCATGTGAGATGTGTACACATTCTTGCTAATCTTTTAATTGCTTCAGTATTTTGATGTATGGAATAAAGTGTTAACATATGTTTTCAGTCGATTGCTGCTGCAGATTAAATGTCTGTCGGAAGATTCACAAGCCAAAGGTAATGTTTTAGCTTAGTCTATTGATTGTGACCAGACAAGTATATTACTGAGAAATTGACTTTAACCTGACCTTTGCATGAATTTATTAAGGTTGTTGCATTGAATATGTAAACTTTGGCTGGCGAATCATGCAATATTGAATCTGTAGATTTGTGTTTGTATTACATTTTGAGCATCTTTGGGATATTTATGCCGAATTCTCCATGCTATACACCCTGGATATTCCAATTTAGAACGCTTGTCAGTAAAGCACATATGTTTATAATGCAGCAGAATTTTGAATCACAAATTTTACAGGACCATTTATTTATTTGGTGATATAGTTAGTAACTTTGTTTATTTTTAACATATTTGATTGGCAATGATAGAGTATGTTGCAAATAGTTTGGGCCTAAAGTTACAACGCTTTATAATTTGGCTGGCACAATATATACATCACAGACAGGTTTGAGGCTAAAACACTTTCACATGTGTACATTAACCTTCATACAACACAAATTTGCATTTTGGCAAAATGAAACCATAGAGCCATTTTTCATCTTGTTTTATTTTTTTATTTTAGAAAATGTTGTTAGTATTGAGCAGTCTGTGGCCGGAGCCTTTCACCTGAAAATGTACAAGAATGTCATAGTCAACAAGGTGGATAAAAAGGTAAGTAAGGTCATACCAAATCACTTTTATGTTTAGCGTCATGTCTGGCTTTTTGAAACCTACCTACCTATTAAAAAAAAGCAGAGCAGCTTCAAAAAACACTGCCTCACTTGGAACTGTATAGTTGCATTAAAACATTGGTAATACAGTGGTAATACCCGTCCAAAAGGGTATTTTAGACATGGAACAACCCAGTTAATGCAATTTAGAAACATTATTATTCAAATGCAACACAACTTTTTCCAGAGAAGAATGCCTCTAAAGTACGAAAATTTAGAAAAAATATTGCTTTTGAAATGTTTTTTATTTCGAAAATCAACTTCAAAACCTAGACGCACTACAATGCTAATCATAAAAACTGATGGCCTAACATAATGTTAAACACTTTCATTATATTTGTGTGGTCTTAATGTCTTGAGTATTAGTAACAAAGACCTACTTTATAGATTTATGATTAGTGGCATAACATTGGGATCTTGTTATGAAAGTTTATTTATGCCAATATATGAATTTCTGAGGAATTTAATTTGTGAAAACGTAACAAAATCGTTGCGAGTAATGAAAGAGGCTGACTTCAATAAATATTTCAAGAAGTTGTTTAATAAACGCTTATATCCATTGACAATTAATGGTAGAGGTTACACGAATAGCAAAACACTAAAAATGTATATGGAAATTTTAGTCTTGCCGTTAATTTCGAGACTGGCTTATTATTGAGGAGGCCTTTAAGTATGTTGTTCCTATATATGTATTAGGGCTCTCGATATACCCATCTGTTTGAAAAAAGAAACCCAGGATTCCCCTAAAAAATTTAGATCTATGTCCCAGCCATCAAAATCCTTCCTAGATGTACATAATAATTGAACCTATGATTTTAAACAGATTACAGATATTCTTGTTTTAAAACTGAAATTATAAAAAAATATCTTTATTTTCATGAATATATATGATTCCCCCTAGGATTTCACTCAGCACAAAATTCCCCCATACCAAAGCAGGGTTGTCATTAGGAGGCGGCAGGAGGTCCATTTGACTGCCTCAAATGATATTAGGGCCACCTCAAATGTACACCCAGAGGTATTCCAAATTCAGTGCTCAGGCATATTGGCTTCCTCAAACGTACAAAAGGTCTCCTACATGAAATCCTAGTGAAAACCCTGCGAAGTAGAGTGAGTGTAATGTATGTATTTATGTAAAAACATGTTTTGTTTTATACAAACAGCAAGTAACATTGGATTTGGTGGAAGTATTATTCAAGGACCAGTATTACAGTAGAAGTGATATGCATAGAATGAGGACAAGTTGTGTGAGTTCATTTATTATTACCTCCCCCCCCCACACACACACATTTTTGATGAGGGGATATATTGCTTTGGTCATGACTGTCAGTCTGTCTTTCTGTTGGTTGGTAGACCAAATGGTTTCCATTCAATAACTCAAGAACGTTTGTAGCAAAACCACTCTATACTCAAATTTTCAGCCATGCGGTCTTTTTCAAGAGATACGATTCACTTATAATTTTTCTACATTTTTAGTACAGCTTCAACTCTTTGCATTGTAACGTTTTGAATGAATCTTCTTACTTTACATGGAGGTTGATCAGCAACAGTAGACGTCCCTATTGATTTTGAGTTCATTAGGTCAAAGGTCAATGTCCCTGTGACCTTCACCATTTTGACTATTTGGCTGCAATGGAGGCATACATGTTTTACAATATTTCTTGTTAAAACCTTTATTAAGCTCCCAGAATTTTTTTGAATCAAAATAAAATATTCAAAATTGGGTAATATACTTCGCTTAATTTTGTTGTGTTGATTTTACTCCTTTAACAAATAAAATTATTTTAACTAGTCATGGCTTATTGGTACATGAATATATTTAACGGTTCTTGTATTGAATATTTAAATTTGATGAGTAAATTGCGCAATATCGGTTCATTTAGATTTGTATTACTCCTTGAGTGTCTTTCTGATACATTCTCCCCACTTATAAAACCATGTGTTTAAATATAAACAAGATATCATCTGTTAAATTATTTTAATAGAAAGTAAAATACCACCCAGGTTATTATTGTACTGTATATATTTATAGGTCGGTGCTTGTGTGTATCTGAACAAGAAGATTGACTTTAGTGAAATGAGGTAAACTTGATGTTATATACTGCCATGTATCAACTCTCTATACAAGGACACTGTTTGTTCCTAAGCAAAATGTTGTAATCTTTTGGCTTTGTATATCTGTTTATTATCTATTATGATCCCCGCCCTTCTTTAATGATGGGGTTTATTACTTTGCTTATATCAGTTTGTCTGTTGGTTTGTCAGTCGTTTGGACCATCAGTGGACCAAATGATTCTTGGATCCTCAAACTTTACACAAATGTTGGTCATCAACAGTAGATCTATGACCCTGATTGATTTTTAGGTCATTAGGTCAAAGGTCAAGGTCACTTTGACCTTTACCATTTCTAGATATTGGGCTACCATGGGCACATACATGTTTTACAAATATCTCTTGTTATTCAGGGCTTCCATATATGAGCTGTGGTGTAAAGGTGAAAAGGTCACATGTGGGGTCATCTCAGAAGATACACGGGTAATATATAATTATAAAAAAAAAAAATGTTTCGGTATTTTCCTGTTTTCATCCATTTCTGCAACTATGTTTTGCTTTAAACCTTTAAACATCCTACTTGTGATTATGTTTGCTAAAGTAATGTACATTAGTGTGAATAACTAAAAAGCTGACCAAAAACTATGAGTTTTGAGTTTTTTCATTGTCACACTGTGGAACTGTGGCTGAGTTGTTAGCTTGTTTGCCTATTAATCCGTAAGTTTTTTGTTCGAATATCAACTTTTATTTAGACAGCATATTTTCTTCAGTTTTAACTTTAGAAATATTCTGGATTTATAACGAGAAATTAACTGTAATTTTTCTCCCCATTTTCAGATTGTTTTCCGATCAACGACGGCTGTAGTACAGATATTTATACAAATGAGTTCAGAAATGTGGGACTTTGATATTAATGGTGATTTATACTTTGAGAAGGCAGTGAATGGCTTCCTGACTGACCTGTATGCAAAATGGAAGGTAGTTTTATATTGCTATGCCCCCATCTTTGATAAGGGAAGCTTTGAATGTGTTAAGTTAAGTTACCAATTTTCTAGGGCTCTTTTCAGCTGTTAGGCCGCTGAAGCACCCTTTGACATTTCAACTCCCCCTGGTCATTGGGCTACATATGGAAACCTACACTCTTGTCTCTCTGGGGAGACTATATTTCTCCTGTGGTGTGGCAGCCAACATCGATCTGCGACGCCCAGGAATAGACACTGCCCTCACAGGTACCATTTTACACCATGGTGGAGTGGAGCTCTGGGTCTTGCTCAGAGAAATTAACCAGTGGTCCAGAGGGGGATCGAACCCGGGACCTCTCGTCCCGAAGCGTGTGCCCTACCTCTAGGCCACTGCTCCCCAGTGTCAGTCTGGTCTTAGTCCGTTGGTCAGTCTTTAGACTAAATGGTTTTTGTTCAATAACTTATGAAAGCTTGACCCTAGGAGCCTCAGACATTACATTGAAGCTTGTCATCATCTGTACTTGACCCTAATTCATTTTGCGGTCAGTAAAGTTGCCTTGACCTTCATTGTTACTGAGTATTTTAGTGTATACATGTTTAAAAATTACTTCTGTTTAGATTTTACGAAGTGCAGTACGTACAAATCCTGCATTTTCTTATCATGTTTGGAGTAAACTTAAGTCTAAGCCCAATTTTCATGGGGAATTGCTGATGTATTTAATTTGTACGTATTCTATTATAAAATCAGTATTTGTTATACTTGTAGGAACAGACCTGTCTGCATGATGTTACTATCGTTATGTTTTCAAGAACTTTCTATGAGGCACAATCACGAGGTAGGTGTAACATACCTTCCTGTCTCCCTTATTTAGGCATTAAATGAAATGGGGTGAAATTGATCGCATGCTGGACATATGGATATAGATGTCACAAATTTGCCTATGCTGGTTCGAAGAACAATGTAATAATGTGAAGTTATGGCCCATTGTTATGTTTTTGTTTCAAACGAATAAAGAAAAAAATTCAAATAGGGAAGGCAACCCTTCGATTTCCAATAAATTAAGTTAAGGATTGTAAGCTTATGATTTATATATTCATTTCAAACTTTGTGGTAACCATATAATATCACTGTAACTAATCTGTCTAAACATGGCAATGTAACAAACACTGATCAAAGCCATTTTGAGGATGTCGATGATTCGGTCTATGTCTGACTCTTGTGTGGGTGGCTAGGCGCTGTGGCCGTTGCAGTGTGGCATTTGATTATCCACATACCACAGTATTTGTTTATCTTTAACAGATGAATTCCCACAAGGTATGCAAGAGTGTCTACAGCAGGACCATTTAGGTAGATTCTATGAAGATTTCTACAGGTATTGTGTTATTATTTATAAATTCTTCTTTCATGCCATTTAACATCATTTCATTATTTAAACTCTGTACTGAATTGCAACACCTTCAAACTTTCCTGTAGAGCAACATCCTAAATATGTGCAGTTCCCAAAAAGGTTGTATGGTAAATTCATGGATGGTAAAACAAACAGCCTTGTGCTGAACATTTAATCCATAAAAACTCATTAGATTGACCTATAGATTGTTCACAGTTTAACAAATATGTCCTTATACCTCAGTGATAGTCAGGCTGGTCATCATCCATACCATGTATGTCCCCCTGATATGTTGTTTTTATGCCCCAGCATCTACTGAGGTAGGAGGCATCTACTGAGGTAGGAGGCATCTACTGAGGCCGTAGATTGCTGTGATTGTTGTGTCCGTTTGTCCGTCCTTTACAAAGTGTTGAAACTCAAATATTTTTTAAGTTCATCAAGGCATTGCTTTCAAACATGGCATACTTGTTAACTATCAAAACGACATTACATTATCAAAGCCATGTTACACTATCAAGCATTTCAACAGAATTATGGCCCCTGAATGACCTAGCTTCTGGGGCTTAAAGGTTTACTGAACACAGTCTTGTTCAAAATGCAAAAATGTTATAATTAAATGTCCAAGCTCTCACACACAGGATTGTGGTACAAAATGAGCGGTATGAAGAATGGACAGCGACCATCAAACAACTGAGAAAGATATTCTACCAATATCCTAAACGTGTCCTCAACTACCATAGAAGGCATGGATATAAGGTCCCCAAGGCATATAATTCTACCGCAGCTGAAGGAAACTTCCTGGAAACTTTGAACATGACCTTGAATTGTAAGCATTTGTCTCAATTATCAAAATCGTACGAAATTATAATATTGCAAAAATGAGATAAAAGTCGTTATGTTGCTTTTCACCTGCATAACTTTGTTACTCTTAATTGGTGATGATTTTCTGATATGCATATGATGTAGTTAAATAATGTTGTGATTTTATTTATTACCATGTGTCTTTCTTTACTGCAGGTTTTGTTATAGGTTGAAATAAACCAAATTGTCATCTAACCTTTACATGAATATATCACTGTATTATGTCCGTAATAAGAGGTTAATACACGACACAGCCGGGCTGGAAGGCGATAATCGGCCCGGAAAATTAATAATCACTGCCAGGGCTTTAGCCCGAGGGTGATTATTCATGCCGGGCCAATTATCAACTTCCGGCCAGGCTCTGAAGTGTATTATTAAAGTCTTTAATACAATTGTTCAATTTAAAAACTCAAAATGGAAGTAACAACAACTCACGGTTAGTAAAGCTCATAGAGATTTTCAGTCATTTATGTTGAAAATCTTGTACATTCATAAAATTGTCAAAGCAATTTCAACGTAACGTCATTTTAGCTCCAACGTGACGTCATTATGACTCCAACGTGACGTCATGTTAACCTGGATAACGTAACGTGCGTCTGTTCAACGGACCGATTACGATTATGAGATTGCGGACCGGGTCGATAGGCGATAATCAATCACGTGATGGTCATAATCAGCCTGAAATTGGCTCATTTTTGTTACTATATTTAGTAACAAGTGTATTAAATAGCTATATATTTTAGTTTGAATGACTGTAAAACTCTGTGAGTCGTATTTATTACCCTGTGCTTGATATATTTAATATATGTAAAATATTAGCACATAGTCAGGTGACACATCATACTTAGCTTTTGCTAATGCCTGGCTCCTGACAGAGAGGCACATGATAACTTTTATTTGAATAACCGGTAGTTCACCAAATTGCCATAGCAGAATGTACCCGTTCGTGATTTTATTGGCATTTTGCTAGACATTACCACATATTGTTGATTGTCAAGCGCATAAAACTAATGAAATAACCTTAAATAAGTACAATCTTTTTCATACCTACCTACCTTATTTTTCAGCATGTTATAGCTTGGCGATTTTGACCTGAGCCAGACCTTTATGCAAGAATATATTACAAGGTTCTTGCTTTGAATATACCAATTTCCGCAAGCAAATCGTGCACTATCGGTATTTCATAGTTGGGTTTGTATTACATCTCGAGCGTCTTCGTGATACTCCCCGATTATGAAAACATACAATCGGTGTTGTAAACGTAGGCAATATATCAACTGTTAAATTATGCTAATCAATAGGTCAGACTCGTGTCAATGTGGCCAAGCTATACTCGAGCCACAATATTAATTTGTTTCCTCCTTATTAATCTTTCCTATTATATTTTACCAGTGTTTGAGAAGTACTACATGGACCGTAATTTTGATCGTACGGGTAAAGTTGCCGTGGTGATTACCCCCGGTGCTGGTGTGTTTGAGGTGGATAGAGAATTAACCAACATTACCAAACAGAGAACTATTGATTGTGGTATGTATATGTTGTATAGTACAACCTCTGTACAGCAACACACTGGATGTTGTTTAGAGGTTGTTGCTCTACAGAGGTTAAATTTATAGTCAATACCAGTAAAGGGGAATAAGTGGCTGTTGTAGAGAGGTTGTTGCTCTACAGAGGTTAAATTTATAGTCAATACCTGCAAAGGGGAATTAGTGGTTGTTATAGAGAGGTTGTTGCTATACAGAGGTTAAATTAATAGTCAATACCAGCAAAGGGGAATTAATGGTTGTTATAGAGAGGTTGTTGCTCTACAGAGGTTAAATTTACAGTCAATACCAGCAAAGGGGAATTAGTTGTTGTTATTGAGAGGTTGTTGCTCTACAGAGGTTAAATTAATAGTCAATACCAGCTAAGGGGAATTAGTGGTTGTTGTAGAGAGGTTATTACTCTATCTAGGTAAATTCAATGTAAATACCAGCTTTGAAAATGGATTATTTTTAAGGCATTGTAAAGAAGATGTTGCTCTACAGAGGTTAAATTAATAGTAAATGTTAACTTAGGGACATTTTTGAAAGTGGGCTGCTTTGAAAAGGTTGTATTTCATTTCATATGAATAATTTGCCCCTACAGTGGTTTAAAGTTGCACCATCACCTAGCAATTTAAAGAGCAAAATTATGAAACTGTTTGGCTGTTGCAATAATTTACTCCCCCAAAATGGTCGTGAAAATCACCAGTATCAATGTGACTGCTTTATACTACTCCAGTATCAGTTGCTATGGATAACAACACATAATAACTGGTTAGGATACAGTCGAGGAATACTTGTTACTAGGTGAATTGGGTGTTGACTATAACTAAACAATTGTCTGGGATGCACCATAATAAACAAAAAGAATGTGATTTTAGTTGAAAGTCTCTGAAACATTTTGGATATTTTATGAATTGTCTTATTATTCAATTATTGCCTTCATGTATAGCTTGGCTATTTTGATCAGAAGCCTGTCAGATGTTTTTGTTGTCTGAATATTATTTTGCTCATTAAAAAGCTCATACCAAACCATACCGAAATTTAGAAGTCTTTTATCGTGAACTGTGTGGGACTGAAGTCCGCGGTATTTCGTATACCGCTGTATACCGTTACAGCCCTAGAGTAACTGTAATGATATTTGATTACAGGTGTTGGCAGTGACTTGGTATGTATGGGTGAACAGCCACTGCATGCTGCACCACTGTTTAAGGTAAGTTACTTACTCATAAAACACAAAATAAAATTCAAAATAAATAAATGCATATAACTTTTGTGCCGGATGTGACAATGTCTGTCTGTTCAAAAGCTTTTCCATGTTTGTTCTCTTTAACAACTGGTCATATTTCAATAAAACTTCACATGAATAGTTGGTACCGTACGAAGCCTATTTGTTTTTGAAGCATTTATTGTCAGACAATTGTAATTATTATTGCCAGAGTTATGGCTGTTTGTAGAAGCCATAAAAAAACAATTCCAATTTGTTCTAAATTGAAGTCCCAAATATCAGAAACGAGTGACTATTCTATTCATTCTTATGCCCATGAATCTACCAACGCAGGAGGCAAAGAGAGATTGTCCTTGGCTCGCCTGTTAGTCTGTTCACCTGACAATGTTTACCAAAACTTTCGAGTTGTTGAATCTCAAATATGTTTGAAGTCCATCAATACTTTGTTTTCAAACTTGGCTTACTTGCACACCATCATAAGCACATTATTAAATAACACTTTCACGCCATGTAATACTATCCAACATTTAAACTGAATTATTGTCCCCAATTGACTTAGCTAGCTTTTATGGAAAAGGCTTCCATGCGGGCATAATTAAGCATTCATTCAACACAGTTTTGTTTATTATATATCACAAAGACAACCCACTGTTTATTTTTGTAATTTTAGTAAAGAAAAAATTAACTAATGTGCCAAGATGAGATCGAATCCGGTGACCTCATACCAGCTGTATGACATCGCCAAGACTTTAGTCAAGTCGCTACTACTTTAAAATCATTTAATTTCGTTGGGACGAAAATTTCGTGGATTTGGTAAAAAAGACAATTTCGTTGGGACTTGAATTCGTGGACTTTGCATTTCAGGTAATATAACAAGGGTCAAAATTAATGTTCATTGGGATTAAAGTGCGTGGTTGAGGTGAACCACAAATTCACGAAATTTAATCCCCCGCGAAAATTAATTATTTTACAGTATCTTGTTTAACTTTCAGTTTCACAGTAAGAATCCAAAGATGCATGTGGCTGAGGTAGGAGATGATTATAATATACCACATTGGATGAACCACAGGTAATTGTTTGTTTGTTTGTTTGTTTGTTTGTTTGTTTGTTCATTTGTTCGTTCGTTCGTTCGTTTGGTTGTGAGGAGTGGTGGCCTAGAAGTAGAAAGCATGCTTCAGGATAGATAGGTCCTGGGTTCAACTGTTCTCTGGACCACTGGTTAATTTCTGTAATCACAAATAACCAACATGTTCCACTCGACCATATGTGTACATTTGTACCTGTGAGAGTTGTTTGACCTGATCAATATTCCTGTGGGCCACACCCACACACAGCCCCGAATGAAGGATTCCATAGGTAGCCCAAATGACCAGGGGGAAGTTAAAATGTCAAAGGGTGGTTGAACAGCTGACCTGCTGAAAACAGCCCTTGAAAATTGGTAACTTTTTCAACCTAAATAAAGTCTTTGTTACAATTGTCTGTTGACTTTGTTGCCAGTCATCTCTATAGTGTTATGTTGGTAACATAGACTTGTAAGGGATCATCTTCAAACTTGCTGACATTATGCTTATGGGTGTGATATCTAGGTCACGTTTGATTATATGCCAAATCGGTGCAGGCCTTCTTGGGTTATGGTCCTTCTTTTACCAAAAAAATGTGAAATTGTCCTTTGTCCCTATTCTAACTCAAACAATTTTCTTTGGATCGTCTTCAAGCTTGGTGACAACGCATATGGGCATAATACCTAGGCCAAGTTTGATTCAACGTATACATATCGAATAAAAGATTTATTAAGAAAGATATATTTGATTCATGACTTATAATGCAAAGGTCATACAAGAGAAGGTTGACAAAAGCATTCCTATGAATTAGTATGAATATAGGAAACTGATATGGTGCATTTGTCAAAACATTATAAATATTTTGTGATTATAAAGATTAGTTTAAAGATGACTCTTAAAAATGTTTTGACATAATATGGGCTTTTATTTCATAATCAATATTTTTGTCTGTAGCACAACCAAGATGGGCATATTTTGTGACATTTTGGCACTCTTGTTAGAGTACATTTTGATATTTGTTGTAACTGCATGACTTTAGTTTATCCTTTATAGGAAGCCCCACTTAAAGTGGCCCCTTCTAAGTTAGGTAACCCTGACTAATGAAATACCTTTGTTCTGTTTCAGTTTCTATACCTCCAAGAATCAGATCCAGTTTTATTCCAACAAAACATTTGTTCCTCGCATTAAGATACCTCCAGAGATTGTAAGTACAGTGTACACTCAATCACTTTGCTTAATCAGTCTGCGAAATCATTGCGTAGTCCCAGCCCCAGGCTATAAAAAATGAGGCCGGGCTACAAAACAATCTCATCATATAATCCAACGTGCTAAACATGTAAAAAGTCGGCATTGTTTTATGAATTTCCATTTTGGCTATCAAATGACCTTTAGGGTCAACACTTAGCATGCTTTTCAAATCTTAAATTGATAATAAGCTTACTAAATGGACCTAATCATTATCATTGGAGAGTACATCTCCTTTTAGAAATGATTTTATATCTTTTGGCTTCACACTATAAGAAAATCTTTCGAACTATAAATTTCTTGACCTAGTATAGTCCCTTTGGACTATAGTTCAAAGATGTATTTCGTGCAGACTGCTAATTGGTCACTTTGCAAACCCCAAATGTTTCATAACATAGGCCATATTTTTGCTGATATTTTGTACACATGCAAATCCTGTAATTTGCTTTGAGTTACCAGTGTTTCATTTTGGTTTTGAAAACTGAGTCCTTTTCCATTGAACTATGTAAATATAAAGTATTTTCAAAATTTTAATGAGTCCCCAACTAATTGGGAGTCAGAGACTCAGGACTCGTTCCAAAATTTATCACTGACATACATGCAACAACAACAAGAAATGAAAAGTCACACTAACACAGTGATGATAAAATATATTTATACTCCAAAACAACAAGAAATGAAAAGTCAAACTAACTCAGTGATGATAAAATATATTTATACTTCAAAACAACAAGAAATGAAAAGTCAAACTAACACAGTGACTAAAACTGTTTATGATAAAATATATTTACATATCAAATTAAGATGAAATGAAAAGTCAAGCTAACACTAAAAACTGTTTATAATAAAATATATTTACAAACCAAAAAAACAACAAGAAATGAAAAGTCAAACTAACACTAAAACTGTTTATAATAAAATTTATTTACATATCAAAACAAGATGAAATGAAAAGTCGAGTAACAGTCCGACCAGGGATACCTGACAGTGACGTCATATTGTGTTTATAATGAATGGTTGACTTTATATATTGTCTGCAAAAATGTGAATTATCGATGAATTTCTTTACATATAATCTACATGACATCGTGGCTGTAAGGATAATAGTGCAGTATTAGTAATTAAAATATGCCAAATTCAAACACCCTAAGTGGAGCACTTTCACGCTATTTTTGTTGTGATTTTTTCACAATCGCATACAAAGTATATTTGCAGAATGCCGCTTGAGTAACAAAATCCGCCTTTGTCATTTCTAAATGGCTTAAATAAATAGTCAAAAACAAGTTTTAAGTTATAGGAGGGTGTCTTTTAAGCATTAAGTGAAAGCAATATCTATCCTAAATGCGTTTTCAATTACACCAATTCCACAGATTTAATTTGATAATAATAAGTCAAACACTTTATTTTCCAAATAAATATCTTGTTAAATCATAAATGATACATGTTTTTTCTAAATTATACAAAAAGTAGTTAATATAGTTCAATGGCTATCACAAGCTTACAACTTAGATCACCTAAGTGAGAGTAAACAAACACATCCACAGAACCATAACTTGCTTGAAATATATGAAATGGTAAGGACATACTTCTATACAGTATGAGCCTAAATCCTTTGGGCATATACCCTTCTTATTTGATTGTTTACAAAATGACGTCAATGTCAAAAATTTGATTGGTGGTATTTGATTGAAGGGATTTTATGGGTAGGTTCTGGTTTGTTATTTGGTTGATGTGATTGGTTTGGTGGAATTTGAGTGGTACAATTGATTTGTGTGATTTGACTGGTACAATTGATTGGTGTGATTTGATTGGTACAATTGATTTGTGTGATTTGATTGGTACAATTGATTGGTGTGATTTGACTGGTACAATTGATTGGTGTGATTTGATTGGTACAATTGATTGGTGTGATTTGATTGGTACAATTGATTGGTGTGATTTGATTGGTACAATTGATTGGTGTGATTTGATTGGTACAATTGATTGGTGTGATTTGATTGGTACAATTGATTGGTGTGATTTGATTGGTGGTATTTGATCGGAGGAATTTGATTGGTAGGATTTAATAGGTTGGTATTTGGTTTGTTGGTATTTAATTGGTGGGATTTGATTGATGGTTTAATCATGTTACATATCAATAACTGTATCAGTTGCTTCGCGAAGCTCACATTGATATGTTATTATGTAATCCATTTTGAGCCATCTAAAGCTAATTATATCCCAAAATGTTGGTTTCTTCTTTGCAACAACTCGAAGTTTCCCTGTTTCTTTGTTATATGCCACTCCACAGGGGTAGCAGCCTGTCTCAATGTTATTGTTATCTGCTGAATTTGCATTTGGAAATAACTTCACAAGGCTGGTATATTCTGCTGTTGCCAGAAGGATCGTGCCATCAGGTATTGGTTCAATGTCCAAAGCATTGAACTTTTGACATTTTATGTTCTTGATGAGTCCAGTTGCTGGAGCATAAGTACACGTAACAATTTGCTGTTTAGTGCTGTCTGAGATGATCATTCTGTAGTTGGCATCCACATGGATCTTAGACGGGAGTCCGCATGACAAATCTTGGTAAGATATTGACTTGGCTGGTAGAAGTTGTGAACCATCTTCCTTCATATAAAGTACTATAATGCATGGTTCTGTTTTGCTGGCTATGAAGTATAAATCATTGGCATAATGGAGTGCTGTTATTTCAAAAGATAAATGATATTTGGCTTCTTCCTTCAGGGTTTCTTCTTTTGTTAACGACATAAACTTAATCTTGCTTTTTTTAAAGAAGAACCATCCGAAGTACTCAACTGTAGCAACTGCAAAAGTATTGTTATTGACCTTTGTCATGTCCCTGATTCTGGACTTTTCTAAGATCTGAAGTTTATCAATTTGTTTATTTTGTGCCCCGAATAGTTTGACCTCTGGATAGGAGGTTTGGTTGTCAGCCATGATAAGTTTGTCTCCTAGATGTATCATACATGACACTTGGCAGTCTTCCAGCTTTGATGCTTCTAAGTACTTGGCATACAGACGGGTTTTACTCATTTTTCTGAAAGTAAAGAGCATAAATAATGCAATCATTTTTTCTAAAGTGACCCAGGGGTGTGGAAATTCTTAAATTTTTCACTTTTCACTTGCACATGGGCAAGTTGGACTGAAAAATCCACTTGCCCGAATACTCAATACTTGCCCAGGAAATAGAGAATAATAGGTTAGTGCCGTGGATGAGTAAGTTTATCTGGCAAGGCGGAGGAATTTATCGGGTGAGCCGTAGGCGAATCCGATAATTTCCGCAGCCGAGCCGGATAAACTTTCACTCACTCCACGGCACTAACCTATTATTCTATTTATCCAGTCACTACATCTGCTTTAAAAAGGGAACAAAAGTCCGGACTATGTATTTGCCTTTTCATTATTTGTGCGTAACGTCACGTTCGTTCACTGACGTCACGACAAAACAACAACGTCGGACATCTTGATAACGTCATGTACACGCAGGTAAGTCGTAGAACAACTATTGATCGACCCAAGCTCATTTTAAATAGGAAAACCTCATCCTCGGATACAGAGTTTCAGCCGGCGACCCCGCTTTAAGAAGAAGTCCGTCAGATCACGTGATGAGGTGACAGTTTATTGCAAGTCACATGACCACTTGACGGTTTATTGAACATGTTATCCGGCACCCTGTTATCGGGCTGATTTGGCCGGAAGTGACTGGATAAAACATAAAACGCAACAAAAGCAGTTTCAATAATTCATTTATCATGCCAAGAGTAATAGTACTTTGTATCTGATATTTAAATCATTTTCAGTTAGGATTAAGGGAATTACTTTTATGTATACAGTACAACTCTCGCAACTTTTGCCAAAATCGCGATACACTGTGTGCAGTGCGCAAGACAACAATAAATTGGGCATATAATTAGTCAATTTTTGTGTCGCCTGAAAAGGCGACATGTAGGTGATACTTTTGTCGGCCGCGGCGTCGGCTTATGTGGGGGCGGCGGCGTCCGGATTCCCTTGTGCGAGCTGTATCTCACTCATGCATTAATATTTTTTTAAATAACTTGGCATAATTGTTAAAGACCATGAGGCGGTGTGCAGTGCGCAAGATCCAGGTCTCTAGCTCAAAGGTCAAGGTCACACTTGGAGGTCAAATGTAAAAAAATTACCATTATAGACCTTGTCTGGGCCGTATCTCACTCATGCATTGACACTTTTTAAAATAACTTGCTACAATTGTTAAACACCATAAGGCGGTGTGCAGTGCGCAAGATCCAGGTCTCTAACTCAAATGTCAAGGTCACACTTAGAGGTAAAACGTCAAAATGACCATTATAGACCTTGTCCGGGCTATATCTCACTCATGCATTGACACTTTTTTAAAATAACTTGGCACAATTGTTAAACATCATAAGGTGGTGTGCAGTGCACAAGATTGAGGTCTCTTGCGCAAATGTCAAGGTCACACTTAGAGGTCAAACGTCAAATGACCATTATAGACCTTACGAATTTGCTTGTCCGGGACATATCTTTGCCACCATAAGTTTGAATGACTTGAAACTGAGTATGCATGTTTCTTTTGATGATTCGAAGTGCAGTGCACAAGAACCGTAACTCTACCTTGTGCCGTTTTGGAAATATTTTCCTTTGATTGATTTTTAAAGACATTCGTTCCTTTTGAAATTTTCTGTACAAGGTATAAAAAAACCTGTTATTTTTATGAAGATCAGATCAGTTTTGCTCAGCTAGTTTTTAAGATATTCTTAGATTTAGGGGACATCCCCTAAAAACTGAAAAATGTATTTTACCGAAAAAGTTTTGGTTCAAAAAGCTTAAAACTTGGCATACATGAAATTACTCATGTAAGAAATCAAGCAGTAAAGTTTATTATATACTTCGTAAGTTATTTGTATTTTTAAATAATATTTTAAAATATGTATTTTTTTAAAAATATGTTTACCATGAAAAATCGTTGAACAACGTTACATACAGTTTTCATATATGCAACAAGAACAGTAACAATTATAGAAGTTTCAAAGCAAGTTTCATGACAATTGCTCGGCTAGATTTTTTTAATAGAACTTATTGTGATTTCAGAAATGCTGAATTCAGGGGAGGTTACAAGACGAATCAACGTTTTGCACCCGTTGTCAATAGTTTTCCCGATAATACGTGTTGAATAAATTTAAATCAAATATGTTAACAGTTTAAGGGTTGTTTCTCCTGCATTGGCTTGTCAATACCCTTTAGAAATAAAAACAAAAGAACCTTCTTTTAGATAGTTCGGGTGCGGTTATAAAATATTAACTAGTTCTGATATGATCGAGCCATAGTACTACGTATTTCAAAAGTTGCAACCAACATCGTGAGATTTGGTGTTTAAAACCATTTGGGATAAATCATTCGTAAGGCCTCATTAGTAGTTGTTTCGATATTTTTATCAATACTGTAAATTAGTATTTGACATTCAGAATTATCGCGATTTTAAGACATGAAAATGTACTACCACATCAATTTTAAACCTTTGCATACATTTTGATCATGGTAGTTAGATGCTTGAGATACGTCTAAGGGACTGCGATTTTTAAACTTCCGCTCAACTGAAATGGAAAGAATGTCCTTAATAGAGCATTTCTTTTCCAGAATATAACTTTGTTACCATAGGATTGATTGACTGGAAACTTGATATGCTTGTTTCTTGCAATGACTCGAAGTGCAGTGCACATAACTTTGTTACCATAAGTTTGATTGACTGGAAACTTGATATGCTTGTTTCTTGCAATGACTCGAAGTGCAGTGCACAAGAACCGTAGCTCTACCTTGTGCCGTTTTTGAATTATTTCCCCTTGATTGATTTTAATGGAGCATTTCTTGTCCGGAACATAACTTTGTCACCATAAAGTTGATTGACTGGAAACTTGGTATGCTTGTTTCTTGCAATGACATGAAGTGTAGTGCACAAGAACCGTAACTGACAACTCACACAAAAAGTGTGCTTTCCGACATAATTGCTCATATTTCGTCAGGCGACACATCCAGCTCGCGGAGCTTCTACTTAATAAAAAAACCCCACTGTGTTAGTGCCTACACAAAGTTTCCTTCGATTTGACCAAGTGATCTACTTTTTGACACCTGATGAACCCAATATATAACTTGACCTAGATTTTGTGGAGATTATTATTGCGACCAAGTTTCATAAATATTAAGCTCTAGTGACTACACAAAGTTTTCCTTTGATTTGACCAAGTGATCTACTTTTTGACCCCTGATGAACCCAATATATAACTTGACCTAGATGAATTTGCGAAGATTATTATTGCGACCATGTTTCATAAATATTAGGCCAACATTATGACCTCTAGTGACTACACACGGTTTTGCTACAATTTGACCTATTGACCTAGTTTTTGTGTCGCCTGAAAAGGCGACATATAGGTGTTACTTTGGCGTCGGCGGCGACTTTTGATAATAACTTGGCATAATTGTTAAGCACCATGAGGCAGTGTGCAGTGCGCAAGATCCAGGTCTCTAGCTCAAAGGTCAAGGTCACACTTAGAGGTCAAACATCAAAAATTACCATTATAGACCTTGTCCGGGCTGTATCTCACTCATGCATTGACACTTTTTCAGTTACTTGGTATAGTTGTTAAACACCATGAGGCAGTGTGCAGTGCGCAAGATCCAGGTCTCTTGCTCAATGGTCAAGGTCAATGGTAAAAAATGGCCATTATAGACCTTGTCCGGGCCGTATCTCACTCAAGCATTGACACTTTTTAGCTCACCTGTCACAAAGTGACAGAGTGAGCTTTTGTGATCACTCTTCGTCCGTCGTCCGTCCATCCGTCAACAATTGGGTTGTGTCCTCTCTAGCGGTCACAATTTTGGCCTAATCTTTATGAGACTTGGTCACAATGATCATCTCCATAAAATCTAGGCCAAGTTCGATATTGGGTCATCTGGGGTCAAAAACTAGGTCACTAGGTCAAATCAAAGGAAAACCTTGTGAACACATTAGAGGTCACAATTTGAGCCTAATCTTTATGAAACTTGATCACAATGATCATCTCTGTAAAATCTAGGTCAAGTTCGATATTGGGTCATCTGGGGTCAAAAACTAGGTCACTAGGTCAAATCAAAGGAAAACCTTGTAAACACATTAGAGGTCACAATTTGAGCCTAATCTTTATGAAACTTGATCACAATGATCATCTCTGTAAAATCTAGGTCAAGTTCGATATTGGGTCATCTGGGGTCAAAAACTAGGTCACTAGGTCAAATCAAAGGAAAACCTTGTGAACACATTAGAGGTCACAATTTGAGCCTAATCTTTATGAAACTTGATCACAATGATCATCATTATAAAATTTAGGTCAAGTTCGATATTGGGTCATCTGGGGTCAAAAACTAGGTCACTAGGTCAAATCAAAGGAAAACCTTGTGAACACATTAGAGGTCACAATTTGAGCCTAATCTTTATAAAACTTGGTCACAATGATCATCTCTGTAAAATCTAGGTCAAGTTCGATATTGGGTCATCCGGGGTCAAAAACTAGGTCACTAGGCCAAATCGTTGAAAAACCTTGTGAACACATTAGAGGTCACAATTTGTGACTAATCTTTATGAAAATTGATCACAATGATCATCTCTATAAAATCTAGGTCAAGTTTGATATTGGGTCATCTGGGGTCAAAAACTAGGTCACTAGGTCAAATCAAAGGAAAACCTTGTGAACACATTAGAGGTCACAATTTGAGTCTAATCTTTATGAAACTTGATCACAATGATCATCTCTGTAAAATCTAGGTCAAGATCGATATTGGGTCATCTGGGGTCAAAAACTAGGTCACTAGGCCAAATCATTGAAAAACCTTGTGAACACATTAGAGGTCACAATTTGTGACTAATCTTTATGAAAATTGATCTCAATGATCATCTCTATAAAATCTAGGTCAAGTTTGATATCGGGTCATCTGGGGTCAAAAACTAGGTCACGAGGCCAAATCATTGAAAAAGCTTGTGAACACACTAGAGGTCACAATTTGAGACTAATCTTTATGAAAATTGATCACATTGATCATCTCTATAAAATCTACGTCAAGTTCGATATTGGGTCATCCGGGGTCAAAAACTAGGTCACAAGCCTTTGAAGGCCAAATCATTGAAAAAGCTTGTGAACACACTAGAGGTCACAATTTGAGCCTAATCTTTATGAAACTTGATCACACTGATCATCACTATAAAATTTTGGTCAAGTTCGATATTGGGTCATCCGGAGTCAAAAACTAGGTCTGGAGGCCAAATCATTGAAAAAGCTTGTGAACACACTGGAGGTCACAATTTTGACCTTATCTTTATGAAACTTGATCACAATGATCATCATTATAAAATTTAGGTCAAGATCGATATTGGGTCATCTGGGGTCAAAAACTAGGTCACGAGGCCAAATCATTGAAAAATCTTGTGAACACACTAGAGGTCACAATTTTGACTCTATCTTTATGAAACTTGGTCACAATGTTTATCTCTATAAAATCTAGGTCAAGTTAGATACTTGTCATTTGGGCCAAAATCTAGGTCACTAGGCCAAACAGGTGAGCGACCCAGGGCCCTTTGGACCCTCTTGTTTAAATTACTTGGCATAGTTGTTAAACACCATGAGGCGGTGTGCAGTGCGCAAGATCCAGGTATCTAGCTCAAAGGTTAAGGTCACACTTAGAGGTCAAACATCAAAAATGACCATTATAGACCTTGTCCAGGCTGTATCTCACTCATAGATTGACACATTTTTAAATAACTTGGCAAATGTGTTAAACACCATTAGGCAGTGTGCAGTTGGCAAGATACAGGTCTCTAGCTCAAAGGTTAAGGTCACACTCAAAGGTCAAACTTAAAAAATTACCATTATAGACCTTGTCCGGGCGGTATCTCACTCATGCATTGACCAACCTTTCTTATATTTGGCATCAATGTTCACCTTAATGAGACAGAGGTTCATGACAGACCCCGAGGTTCATATCTCAAAGGTCAAGGTCACAGTTGAAGGTCAAATTGAAGCTTGTCCAGACCATAACTTTGTTGTGCATTGACCAATATGTCTTACATTTGGCATGAATGTTCACCTCCATATGCTGGAGTGTCATGCTCAACCCTCAGGTTCCTATATCAAAGGTCAAGGTCACAGTTGCAGGTCAAATTTCTAAAGAAGCTTGTTTGGACTATGGTTTTGTCATGCATTGACCAATCTTGCTTGAAATTGCCATGAATGTCAACCTCTATTAATCGGAGTGTCATGAGCAACCCCTGGTTCTTTTCTCAAAGGTCAAGGTCACAGTTAGAGGTCAAAGGTCAAATTGAAGTTTGTAGGGATAATTTATTCTTTATGTATGCTTGCATTAGATGTAACTTAGCACATTTAAGTCAGTGCATTTTTTTTCAATGTGCGCCAAGGCTCGACATAATTTGCCCGAGGGCACAAATTTCTAATGTTTTCTTGGATCTCTATTCATAAATTCTGTGTTCAGTTAATCTTTTTGTTTCCTATACTCATATTTTTTGTGTCGCCTGAAAAGGGGACATATATGTGTTACTTTGGCAGCGGCGGCTGTGGCTTGCGGTGCGTCATAAATTGCTTGTCCGGAGCATAACTTTGTCTCCTTATGTTCAAATGACTCAAGATTTGGTATGCATGTTTCTTGCAATAAGCCAAAGTGCAGTGCTTAAGAACTATAACTCTACCTTGCATCGTTTTTTAATTATTAACCTTTGATTGATTTTATTACAGCATTTCTTGTCCAGAGCATAACTTTGTCACCTTATGTTCAAATGGCTCAAGATTTGGTATGCATGTTTCTTGCAATAAGCCAAAGTGCAGTGCACAAGAACTATAACTCATCCTTGCATCATTTTTTAATTATGTCCCTTTCACACAAAAGGCACAAAACTAGTAACTGTTATCTGCCATGGGAGAACAAGTCGCGGAACGTTGTTCTCCAACGCGTGTAAGATCAAAATTTTAATGTGCGACGTCACCATCCTTTTGGCGCGAAACAGTAGCGCCAATGACTTAAATTTATTATTGCTGACGTTGTATTGACCCAGTAACTATGATAATATGATAAAAAAAATGCCCCACCCGTTGTCTTTGAGATCTACATCTCCAAAGACAACTCATGACGGATCCTACATTATTGCAGTTAAAGTAAGGTTAAGTCATTAACAAAATCAATTCTCATATTTCATGTAGTCAGGCGACACATGCGACTCACGGAGCTTTTATTTACCCTTGATCATTCATTTTCAACCTAGGCCTAGATTTTGTTGAGATGATCATTTTGACCAAATTTCATAATCATAAAGTAAAAATTGTGATTACATAATTATTATGCAATTGTGGACGGACAGACAGAGAGAACAATCGATCGCTATATCCCCCACATCAATGGATTTGTGCCTATTATAAATAATGTATACTGTCCAACACCAATATCTTTTTCCCATTAGACACACATGTATATAACACATGGTATGTGTAAATTTGAAACAAATTGAATTAATATTAAAGTAATTAATAAAACTTATGTTTCCCCTTCCTAGTGCTATTTAGAGTCATTTTGTCGACATATGAATGGGTAATATACTTACATGTAGAATGGCATATATATGAAAATAAATTATCTGATGATGATATCATTATTTGTATTTAATAGAGGAAGGTTGTATCTTTCAGAAAATATGAACATTTTGTGAAATTTACCAACTTACAGAGGAAGTAACTTACAGAGGAAAATTCCCCATGTGGTATGAAATAAAGAAAATACAGGTCCATTGGTGAAAGGTCAATGTCACTGGGGGACTTTGAAATTTTGCACTACTATTCTGTGTCCAAGCTTTATTTTTGACAGGTTGAGCTTTTGTGATCATTCTTTTGTCCGTCCTCCGTCCGTCGTCCGTCAACAATTTGTTTGTGTTCACTGAGGCAACAGTTTTGATCCAATCATCATGAAATTTGTTCAGAATGTTGTTCTCCATAACATCTAGGCCATTTTCGAAACTAGGTCATGTGGGGTCAAAAACTAGGTCACTAGGTCAAATCTTAGAAAAAGCTTATGTTCACTCTAGAGGCAACAGTTTTGATCCAATCATCATGAAATGTGGTCAGAATGATGTTCCCAATGAAATCTAGGCCAAATTTGAAACTGGGTCATGTGGGGTCAAAAACTAGGTCACTAGGCTTAATCTTAGAAAAAGCTTGTGTTCACTCCAGAGGTTGCCGTTTTGATCGAAGCTTCATGAAATTTGGTCAGAATGTTGTTCTCCAAAAATTAAGGCCAAGTTAGAAATTGGGTCATGTGGGGTAAAAAACTAGGTCACTAGGTTAAATCTTAGAATAAGCTTGTGTTCACTCTAGAGGCAACAGTTTTGATTTAATCATCATGAAATTTGGTCAAAATGTTGTTCTCAATGAAATCTAGGCCAAGTTTGAAACTTGGTCATGTGGGATCAAAAAGTAGGTCACTAGGTCAAATTTTAGAAAAAGCTTGAGTTCACTCCAGTGGTCGCCGTTTTGATCCAATCTTCTTGAAACTTGGGTCAGAATGCAGTTCTCCATAAAATCAATGCCAAGTTTGAAACTAGGTCATGTGGGGTCAAAAACTAGGTCACTAGGTCAAATCTTAGAAAAACTTTGTGCTCACTCTAGAGATCCCTTTTTGGTCCAATTTTCATGAAATATGGTCAGAATGTAAGTTGTACTGATACCTAGACCAATGTGCAACAGTTGAGCGACCTAGGGCCCTTGGGCCCTCTTGTTCTTACTTATGGTAAGATTTTAAAATAAAATTAGCACAAATGGTAAACACAGGGAGACGATGTGTCATACACATGACCCAGGTCCCTTGGTGATAGGTCAAGGTCACACGGGGACTCTTTGCGTGGCTTTTCTGTGTCTGGGCTGTATCTAACTTGCAGTAGGATTTTTTCCTCAATGTTGTTGTAGACGTTATTTTCAGGTGAAGCAATGTGTCATGATATTTTTTGGCGAAATATCTTATTGTCTCTGCTATTTTTTGTCCAGATTGTATCTTTCTTACTTGCAATAGGATTTACCAGAGGTAGATAAGGCCAAGGTCACAGAGGGACTATTAAGTTTGCCACTGCTGTTCCCTGTTTAGCTGTTGCGTCATTGTTTTTGCTTGGGGCGTATAATGTGCCGCCCAGTGGTGCTCTTGTTGTAACAGAAATCAATTGCATTCTCACGTTTCCTTAGTATGTTACCCCGGTGTGAAAAAACAGTTTGAGGCCGAAGTTGCTAGGGTTATTCCAGTTTTAGTTAATAGCAGTGGGGCTGGAAAAGGTCTGGTTTGGTCCCTGTTTATTCCAGTGGTTGTCTGATGATCGCCGGTGTTACCCCGTTATACCACTGTTCTGGTGTTACCTGGTAGTCACTGGAGATGACCTATAAACTAGGCTGCCAATCACCTCCAATAACATCATGTCTATAAGAAGCCAGCTAAGAAATGCATTTCAGTTGAGCGTGAGGCAGGGATGGGTCAATTACTGATGCTCATGAATAGTCATGAGTATTGACTATTTTAGGTATGGTACTCAAGTTAGTACGAGTACAAGTACTGATTTTTTCAGCTGAGTACTGAAATCAAGTGAGTACTGGAAAATCAGTACTTGTACTCATAATACTCAAGTACAAGAACGAGTACCCCATCCCTGGCGTGAGGGGTCAGAAACTCTTATGATCTTCGCCATCCTTAACCATGATAGAACTGTGACGGAACCATGACTCTGCCTTCCATTATCATGAAGACACCTCTAGTTTTTGCGTACATCCGGCGCTAAACCGGTCCATAGCACTCCCTGGCTTCACCGGGACGTATATGAGCTATACCATTCATTACAAAGACTCGGCTTGCTTTCTTGTAGTGTTTATCACACCCGGTAAGCTACAGTTTATCACAGTACACAATTACGATAGAGAGACGTTTTAGATTTTTCTTGCAGTTAAGACAAAGAATAATTATTATTGGATACAGCCCCTGGTTAATAAATAATAAACAACACTCACCACAGTCGTCCTTAGTAATATAAAAAAATCACTCAGTGGTTGAATTAATTAGTAAGCTTGTAAAGATGAACACACAATCTTAGAGTGTAAGATAACAATACCGCACTACAAGGTATGTGTTACTGCAACGTGGCAGCTGGGATTCAGTTTTTGTTTTAAAATAGTTCTGTGTAGTTTCCGATATGTCTATTATTAGACCATTTTCAGAAAATCTTTCTTGTACATTGGAACCTATCTAGATTGGCCATGTATAGAGCAATTATATATTATTATCTTTAAAGCAACCTGATAAACTGATTACTGATTAAACATTTATGATTAATCATATCTCTCTATATCTCTAACATATAAATATAAAATTATGTTATGTTATGTTATGTTATTACTTGACATTTTATCTCTACATAGCAACATCATATGTACAGCTTGTTCAATATTTAATCTTTATATATCTCGAAATTAAGAGAGAAATATTCTAGTAAACATTTTCACTTTCATTTCATGGCTAAAATAGCCGCATCTGACGATATTGATGCTTTGATCATAAAACTTTTCGTTTCCCATTGGAGGCTTTTCTACCGGGTGTCTCTTTAGAAAGGTTGTACTGTATATACTAGATATCGTCAAATCTATTACCTGTCATTTACGTATTAAGTAATAGATTTTTTTGGATTTTAAAAATGATACTATACATTGGTTTATATTTCTGATGTATTTATTTTTGCTATAATTTGCTAATTGAGTTCCTTGAAAGTTAATAAATCTTAGAAATTTATATTTTCATAACAGAAAGCATATCCTGAACATTTAACGTGTATAGAGCTATATCCAAAGATATTTTTTAAAAAAAATTCAAAAACTGAAAAACAGTTATGCTTTCATATCCATTAAATCATTTTTCGCTTCAGTTTTAACAGAAGCTCTTTATTTGATTTATTGGACATGCAAATTGTCCATTTTGATACAAAAGTGTTCTAGAACACCCTATGAAAGTATAAGAATCGTACATTTTTTGACGATTGAATCAAAGTACACGGAACCCATCCAAAGTTTTAATTTGCAATTAAGGTATTCTAGTATCATGCTTAAAACGATGCAAGTAATTTTTTTGACATTGAATGACTGTTAAAATATAGCTCTATACACTTTAACCGAAAGTTTATAAATGATCCACATGCTTAAATTCCCCTACAAAAATTCACTTATTAAAATTCATGCAAATATGAAGTTTACAGTAATTTTGTGGAGTGCTTAATTTATCTTTTAAAAATTTTAGAGGGAAAATCCAACTTAAACGGAGGTCAATTTATTCTGATTTTAGCGCAAATAAATCAATGAATAATAATTATATAGGACACCATTAATGATTTTTTGCATGCCATATCCCGGTAGAAATCTGTATACACAGCTTCTCAGTTCTTTCATGGAATCGTATTGTTTCATTATGACTATCACAAAACTGAAAACCAAATTGAATGTAACACCCCGTACAGATCTCAATATACCCTTTCAGCTCCGTCAGAGCCATATGAATACTAATACCTAATTTTTTTTGTGGTCTTATAGTAGAATTTGTAAACACATATAACTGTGTCGTTTTTTTTTTGAAATTTATATTTTTCTTTTAAAATTTTCATTTTAGTTTTCAACGATACTGTTACCTGTGTTTGTAAACAGCATCTTGATAAAATTCACTCACATTATCTGTCATAATAATCTTGATTTCCTTTCAGTATGACAAGAAGAAATCAAAAGAACCTCCTGTTGAACAAGGTATGGTGTAAATAATCATATACAAATTTAGACCAAATTTACATAGTTGTATTACCAGGGGTTCTATGAGCTCATCTAGCTGGATCTGAAGGGAACATTGTGATAATTTGGATTAAATTGGCTGCCAGTTTGGTTAGATACTGTAAAATCATTTAATATGGGTGGGATAAAATTTTGTGGTTTTGGTAAAAAAGACCATTTCAATGGTACATTATTTCGTGGAATTTGCATTTCAGGTAATAAATACAAGGGTCAGAATTGTTGTTCAATGGGATTTGATTTCAATGAAATTTAATCCCCCACAAAAATGAATGATTTCACAGTATTGTCTATATACTATTATGTCTATTAAAAAACTTTCTTACTGGTGTAGCAAACTTTAATGGGTGGTTGTAACACTTGTTTTATTGCTAAGGCTGATTTAATTTGATATATTTTCTGATTGTAGACTTATCATACAGTGGAGAAGATGATAACTTTCCATTTGTTGATTATGATGAATACGATGCTCAAGTCTTCAAACTTCCCAACCGTAACATCTCCTTAACAAGGTATCAACTGTAGAATAGATATGTTTGTATGTTTGATTTTTAGCTCCACTATTCAAAGAATATGGGATCCCGGATCTATTGTAGTAACCCAAGTAATGTTAAAGTTTACATACCACCTCAAATATTTTCAAAGTCCATTGACATATATTGTTTTAAAACTTGGCACACTTGTTTACATCATGACCCCAACCTTTACCCAAGAGGAGGTAATTCTTTCAAGCATTTTGATCAAATTTTGCCCCTTTTGATTTAGAAAATAGAAATAAATTTTACACTATCAAAGGATGTGAATGAGAATAGTGGAGCGTGCTGTCCACTGACAGCTCTTGTTTACAGTATGGCAATTTGCTTTATGCAAGAGCACAGATTGTTCCACCATTATAATTGATTATGAAAGGTTGTTTTCAATACATACAATATATATACACTACTTCAAACATGGAAATAAACTAATGGATCAGAAAACAGGTTTTTTTACAAAAACTTGTATTATTAATTCCTCTCCAAAATTTACCATAGTTATTGCCCTTTGTGGTAGACATAGAATTCTGTCAAAAACCAAATAGATGGCTTAGAACAAGAAGGTCGTAACTACAAAATCTATATATGGAGAAAACAAGAGAAAACTGTCTGACATTTACTCTTTACTGATGGTAAAACAAACTTTTACAACTTCAATTTGGTCAACATGACAAGTTCAGATTTTTATGAAAATGGGCTCATAAGAAGCGCCTTGTAATGCTTCTTCTAAATATGTATGAATCTTAAAAGGTCGTAAGTGGCATTTACAACCTTTTAATTCTAAGCCATCGAAATACTGTAACTGATATTTTCAGATTTGACAAACCTGTTACAAGTGGACGTAAGCTTGCCCGGAATCAACATCCTATGACATTTATGGAAGCCAAACTATTACATACTCCGAGAACACGTCATATTTCCGACGATGTATCGTTACTTCCTGTGGATAAATCTGAACGTAAGAATGAAGCCTCGTCCTCGTCACTAGCGTTATCCATACCGTCACAGTCTAGTAGCGGTGATGATCTGTCTTCATCACTTGGCAGCTTTCCGATACTCGGTAAGATATATTTTATCACATAAATAATGTGATCCACGTGAGAACAAAATTTATACCAAATCAATGTTTTCTAACATGTGTGATTACAAATGACACGAAAGCTGAAAATGGTATTAAATTTTGTTATTGCTTTGACCTGGTAACTGTGATTAAATTTCTGAAACCTGTAACAAAACAAATTGTTAAGCTTACCAGAGATAGACTGTGTTTTCTTGACTGGTTTAAGAAATGTTGATCTCCAAACATAACTCAAGAATGAACCTGTATTTATTTTGAACAATATTACGATGAGTGTTTGGCAAATCTTTAAACACCAATAACAAACTATAATTGATTGTAGGAAAGAAGTCCTCTGGATGTTTGTATGAATCTGACAGTGAGTCGTATATCGGTATGAGACCCGTGGTTGGTAGTGCCGGCTCCCCCGTCGGACACCGCAAGTTTCTACATCATTACAAACGTCATAGAGCTCTTATCAACCCGTTCGCTCCGTCAAGAATGCAGTTTAAAATGACATCAAACAGAAGAAGATGGGTACATGCTTTTCCTACTGGTAAGACGTTTTGTAATTCTCTTATACTAACAACTGTGCATCTCGTTATATTTTCAAACTTCATTGCAAAATTAAAAATAAGTTTTAGATTATGCCCTAGCATCTACTGATGCAGGATGCATGAAAATTATAGTGATTGTCATGTTGAAACTCAAAAATAATTTTGAAGTCAATTAAGGCATTGCTTTCAAACTTGGCATACTTGCTTACCACCATGAGCGTGTTACATTGTCAAAACCAACATTTTAACAGAATAATGGCCCTGAATAACATTTGTTATGTGCAAGGTTTCCACTGGGACATAAGTATTTGCTGAACGCAGTCCTGTGTTCTAAATTTTTTCAGTACTGGAAAATTTTGTTTGTCAAATGTCACAGTAAGGGAAATATCATAATGAACAAGTATTTTACTTACTTTATATTGCAATGTAGTAGATGATCCATTTTGAGTAAGAAGTATTGGGTTTTATAACTAGCTGTGACACACCTTAGTAGTTATTAAAACTGTTCTGGTTTATCTCAATCTCTCTTGCTTGATGCTCATCATGACAAGTTCAAAGTAAATTCTTGTTTGTGCGTTGTCCGGATAATGTGACTTGGTTGTTCACATGTTGCTGGCTTAGAATGAGAAGGTTGTTACTGCACATCAATATTTTGAGAAAACAAGAAAAAACTGTCTGACATTCAACTTTTTCAACTTCAGTATGGTCATCATGACAACTTTCGATTTTCATAAAAATAAGCTCATAAGAAGCGCCTTATGATGCATCTTCAAAATATGTAACAGTCTTATAAGGTCGTATGTAGTAGTTACGACCTTCTCATTCTAAGCCAGCGATATGACTGAAACACCAATGGGTCTTCACAGAACAAGCTTAAAAACATAAAGATATATTGCAGATCCCCACGGCGTGGCTGTACAGACTCATCATGTACATACATACAGTTATAATGCTGATAATGATGAAAATGATGAAGAAAACATGTATGAACTCACTCCACAAGTTATACAGGTTTGGTGCAATTAACCCTTTACTCCTATTGCCACATAAGTTCCCTTATCTTTTAAATGATAATAAATCGCACACTCTCATTAAAATCAGTTTCTATCATTTGCTCCATTCCTTTACACTGTTAAAGATCTGACTACATTCGGTAAGAGGTCACGTTTAAATGACCTCTCTAGTACATGCTGTATTATAGCTATTCACCTGTATGTACACCTGCAAGTCATTTTATCCTTAGCTCTCTATGTATAAACATCTCCCTCACTGTAAACTTGGTAGTTCCACAAGAACTTCAAAACTGGTTAGGTGAATCCCCCATGGTGTATTACTCAATTTTTGAGAAGCAGTGCTTAAGCAAAAAATATATAAACAAACTTAGCTATAATAATATATTACAATTTTATTATAAACTGTAGGCTGCTGAGTTAGCAGTGAAAGCCAGGAAGGAACAGGGTAACCTGAAGTCTAGTGATTCTGTACCTGATACTAGCAAGTAAGTCCTGGGAATTACTTATTATTATTACGATACTCCCTATCTTCGATGAGGGGGTATATTAGTTTGCTCATCTTGCTCTGTAAGTCTGTCGATAAACCAAGTGGTTTTTGCTCAATTACTTAAGAGCGCTTCCTCCTAGGAACTTTACACAGATGTTGGCAAGCAATAGTAGATGACCCCTTTTGACTTTACAGTTTGTATGTCAAAGGACAAGGTCACTGTGACCGTAACCATTTTTTGAGACCAAATGGTTTCCTTTGAATAACTCAAGAACGCTTTGCCATATGATCTTCCAAACTTTACTTCGACGTTGGCCAGCAATGGTAGATGACCTCTATTGATTTTGAGGTCAGCAGGTTTAAGCTGAAGGTCCCTGTTACCTTTGCCATTTCTAATGGTTGAGCTGCCATAGATGCATACATGGTTTACTAACACCGTTTTACTAATAGATGAGATAGAATTTGTACATATAATGAGGTACAGCTTTTTGGATCAAATATCAAGAATTGTCTCCCTTGATTTAGTGTCTTAAGATTCTTACATGCATTCATATTTGAACACCCCTTGTACGATTTGGCTGCCTGTAGTTGATAAAGTTGTTTAACAAACATGTACATAATTGTTTCAGCTTAGATGATATGAGCAAGAATGGAAGAGCTATTGCACATGATGGTATGTAAAATATGTATTAATGTCTATTTATATGTATAGTGGAGAGGGTTGAGAGGCCTATTAAATTTGTACTGGATATCTGGCTAGTTTTTTACTGCCTCAATTATTTGCTGTGTATCTCTAAGTAGAACTCAATCCCATATTTGCTATATAAATCAAAACAGATTATTGAGGTCAAATTTCACCTATATAGCAACAACCTCTCAAGAAAACTACCTTCAATGTTTTTCTAAGCTGATATTAACTCTTCAGTAACCTCTGCAAAGCAACAATAACTATGCACGAGCCATTGTTTGCAACCCAAATGGTGTTGCTCTACAGAGGATGTACTGTATTCTTGAGAAAATATTTTTTGCTTAATGTCTTTAGGTAGAAGTTCATTCCATAGTAGCCACAGGGAGTCGAAACAACCTCGGTCTTCAGTATGGGGCCCGACAGGAGAACAAGAGTGGTCCCCAGAACTAACGACAGGTAAATCAAATCTGTTCATTTGAGACTTTCGTCTTTTAGGCCCTGTGATCATGAAGAACATCATCTTAAGTGCAAAATTACTTGAATGGTGGTAGATATTTGAGTTTGAGGTTGATATTTTGTGATATTTGAGCAAGGTTTTGCATAATTTGTTATATTATGTTTGTGTTCTTTTCGAAAAAACTGGTTTTTTTTGGTGTTCAATGTCTAATATATATCTAGAGATAAGTGCATTGAACTTGCATAGGTTTATGATTTTTTTTGTTGAAAATTAACATAAAATCAAACTATGTCACTGTTTTCACTCACACACATAATACAGAGTTTGTGAACACATTATCTAATTACCATTGCTATTGAAAAAAAACCTTTTCTGTCAACCCTTGCCCTTTTACTTTGTAGCCAAACTATAGCAGTCCATTTACCAACAAATCGACAGTGCCAAACTAAAACCCCGTAACTCAATTTTGGCGCGAATTTTTTTTGCAGCATCCGCATCTGCTAGACGTCCCGCGCATTTCTGTCTTGTCGCCTTCTAAGTAACGCGATTGGCTATTTAAATGGCAACAAGACAGAAATGCGTGAGACGTTTAGCAGATGTGGATGCTGCAAAAAAGTTTTCGCGTTTAAATTGAGTTACAGGTTTTGGTTAGACACCGTCGAAATGCTGAATCAAATTGTCTGCATTAGGAGATCTTAAGAGATCCTTGGGAGATAAGAATAAACCCTGTCAATTCTGCATCGAGATAAGGCCATACCAAATCGCTTTTGTGTTCAGCGTCAGGTCTGGCTTTCTGAAACATTGTAACCTATCCAGAAAAACCGAAGCAGATTTAAACAAACATTGCCTCACTTGGATAAGTATAGTGCATTTACACATCCGAGTGGCAATATAGCTGCTCAAAAGGTGTTTAGCCATGGAACAAGTCAGTAAATGTATTCTTAGTAACATTATTATTGGTGTTATTTTGAAAATTCCAATGAAACAAAACTTTACCAGAGCAAAATATCTCTAGAGCATGAAACTCGATAAAATTTATGTTTTTCGAATATTTTTTTTTTTAGAAAATTGACTTCAAAACCTAGGCAAACGGCGACGCTGAACATAAAAAAGGCCTATTATATGCCTAAGGTAGTTCTGCTGAAAGGGTTGAACTATCTAGTCTGTTTATCAAGTCGTCAATCTTTTGCACTTAAGCTATTTCATTACATCCCATAACATACAATGAACCCTTGTGACTTTTACCTTGATTTGCTTTCTAGATTTCTAAGTACTGCTCCCTCTCCCCTATCCTATATGTTCCATTCCGAAATATTCAATACGTTACTTGTATGACCAGGGATTACTTGGCTATAATGACAACTGTTTTATTAGTAGTCTAATGGTGTCTATACTGTCTTCATATCTTAATTATCTTATTAACGGTTGATGTTCATTGCACAGTAAATTTTTACCGGATGTTTTAATAACACATCTGTTCAGCATGAACAACTAACATCACTTTGTTATGCATAACAAAATGCCAGAATAATTGTTAAATTTAAAGCCTTTTCTACTCACTGTTTGTCCTGCATCACATGTTTTGGATGCTGGTGATATTATCATTGATGTTTGAATGTTGGTGATTCACATGTAACCTATGGTTAACAAAAATTTCATGCTTTTAGTATTTTGAAATTGAAAAACCCTTGGTGAAAATGCGAATGTTAACAATCTATAATTGATTTATTCCATAGATAATCATTTATTTCACCAACTTGATTTTTTCTTTAATATCAGTGGTGATTGATTGATTAATTCATTGAACGAATGAATGAACGAATGAATGAACAAATGAATGAAGGAATGAATAAATGATTGATTGATTGAATGATTGATTGATTGTTTGATTGATTGATTGACCAAATAAATTTTATGTTGATGTTTACCTGTTTTTCTCTTGTTCTCTTTGATTGATTGGTTGATTGATTGATTGATTGATTGATTGATTGATTGACTGATAATATCAAAATTGAAAAAAATAAAGAAAATATTTTATATTGCTGTTATTTAACCTTGATTGATTGCTTGATTGAAAGTATCAAAAGTGAAAATTGACAGAAAATAGTCTTTTTATCAGGGTTCTCAATAAGTTTTAACCTAGCAGGCTGAAATTGTTCACCAACAGGCCTGATAATTTCCTTTATGCAACTATTTTAAAATTCTTTAAATTGTGTTTAAATTTCACATTTTCAGCCGGCCTAAAATGGTTTTTAAGCAGTCAATTTTGCCTGCAGCCTGCTCTGTCTATACTGCTGTCAATTTATCATAATAATTTTGTGTGTTATATCACGTTTTGACTTTACAGGACTTGACTGGCGTCCCCTTGATGACATGGAGACGTGTCGTGAGGAATCTCGGCTCATTAAGCCAATACTTGCGGGATATTTTCAAAATACGCAAAACTTTTGTGCCGGCATAAGTAAGCATGTTGAGTGGCCTGGATATTGTGTACCTTGATATCTAACATAGATGCATGCTCTTTGCTAATACTTACTTATATTACATACTAATATCAATCTCATTAAAATCAGATCCGCACATTTGCTCAATTTCTTTGCGCTGTTCTGGATCTGACAACATTCTGTAAGAGGTCGAATAATACAAATGACCTATACAGTGCATGTTTACTGTGTATGTATAGAGAATGCACATTGAAGTCAGTCTAGCTTAAATCTCTAGGTAAAACTGTAGGGTTTAAATACATCTCTCTCACTCTTCAGGACTTTCACATTTGTGAAAGCTGCAATCTGATTGGATGATGTAAAGTTCACATGAACATGACCCCATGCAGAGTGTGGTCAGATCCTATATCAGTGTAACGTAGTGGAGTTTAGATCTGATTTACATGAGATTGCACTAATATGCTTGGTTCATGAAAAAACTGGAAAATTTGAGACTTTTGGTATCGGTGGTCCGTGAAAAGTGTCAAACATTGCTTATTAAGACATGTACGTAGATACTTGATTACCTATTTATATAAAGCCGACCTAGGACACTTTTCATGGACCTGGGGTTGGTACTGGTATAAACTCTTCGCCTAGTATGGATTGAATTAATTATGTGCATGATACTCAGCAAATAGTTTGACCTATATTTTCACCTGGGGAATTGGGATTTCTGGGCGAGAAAAAAGTGACAACTGATCAATTTTTCAATTTTTCTACATTATATGCCCACTGATTTGATTACAATAGTACTAGGGCTGTAACCGTACGCTCACCTCACGATATAATACATACCGTCATTTTTTCTAACGGTTTGGTATATTTCGGTATGATACAATATTCTACAGTTTTTAAGTGACAATGAATTGTTGATTCTATAACAGCAATTATTATGTGGCTATCAACTATTTGAAATGAATTTCAACAATATGAGGCATATCTTAATACAATAAAACGAGTGATGCTTAGTTATTATACAGAATCAGAGGGCTTTCAGACATTTTCCTTCTCTGAATATCATTTTGCTCATAAAAAAACTTATACCGAACTGTACCGAAATTTGCAACTCATGTACCGTGAACCGTGTGGGACTAAAGTCTGCAGTCTTTCTTGCACCGCGGTATACCGTTACAGCCCTAAATAGTACAGGGGTAAAGACAAAAATCTAGTAATGTAACAATTGCTTACACGTTTAATACTAGGAGTTATACTAAAAAATACTAAATACTTGTTTTTACTTTTCTACATGATTATAAAGTTTATACTGGTTATAAAGTCACAAATTTCCTATTTTTCATGTTCCTTTGGCAAATCTTGTTTTGGTTGCTTTAACTATTTTGTTTTTATAATTTCATGGAATGGTTTTGTATTTTTTCTTTCCTTTTTTGTGCATTTTTCTTTCCTATTTTGTGCGTGTTTCTTCTTGTTTTATGTTGTTTCATAAATGTTTGAGTTTCATGTTGCACAAAATTTTGTAGTGATTACATTTTCTTTCCTCATTTTGTTCTTGTTAGTACTGGTATGTTATATTTTGCCACCATGTTGTTTGGTTTGTGTTCAACCTTTACCATTGTTAATCCCCCCATCTTTGATGAGGGGCTAATATTATGGCTTGCAGCCCTTATCAGTCAGTCGATAAACCAAATGGTTTTTGTTCAATAAATCAAGAAATGCTTTGCCTTAGGATCTGCAAACTTTACGTTGAGGTAGGCAAGCAACAGTAAATGATCCTGATTGATTGATTTTAAGGTCAGTGTGGTCACTGTCACCTTAACCATTTTCCGACTATTTGGTAGTCTGTCTAACATACCATCTGTTAATGAAGACAACTCCTCAATCTACTCTTTTCTCATGAAATTATGTCCCTTTGCACCCTCAAACAAAGGATCATGCATGCCCAGAACAAAATCTAGTTAAAATTGAAAAACGTAATGCTATTTAATAAATATTATTAGTTACATGGTTATCTAGTGACCTGGTACGGGATGATACCTAGTCAGTTAATATCGTACCTTGCGAGGCAAAGCTAAAAAACAATTCAATGCAAAGAAAAATATGGCGGCAGATAGCTAGTCGAACTAGGCATTGATCATGTGTGCACCCGGTATTGATTTTTACTGACCCGGTATGGGATGACCTTGTGTCACCACAAGATCGCGATGGACCAATCACATTCCTTTATTTAGCTACTATCTGTCAGAGTCAGGGTGAATTATCTAGTCAGGTAGCCAGACTAACTATTTGGCTTCAGTGGGGTCATACTCATTGCTTGTTACCATGAATTAAAACAGGTGACCTGAAAGCTTGACTTTTAGCTGGTGGCACAAAAATCTTGCTTTTATGAATGAATTGCTTATTAAATTTCACCAGACACTTTTCTGGCTTGTACTTTAGGCTGACAAACAGAGCTTAATTTCATTTTATGCAACAGACTTTCTCTAGTAAGCATGCTTCTAAGTTTGCAGTAAATAAGCTTCAGTAAGCAAGCTTAATTTCTTCTTTCAAACCTTGCTTAATTTATTTTGATGTATCAGTCTTTTAAGCAGGTTTGTTAAGTTTTTCAATATCAGCAGGCTTATTTCTTACTTTCAATTATGCTTGAATTTTCAGCACAGTAGTTTAATTATGTAGTTATGTATTATGTATAAATTATATGATTAAATAGCTTTAATATATTATATAATAATGTTTCATTAACACGCACTGTAATGGGTAAATTAGTATTATAATATTACAGCTATAGTACTAATAAATATGTATAGTTATATAATATACTGATTATCAATGCATTTAGTTAGTGTGCCTTGGTAGTATTATAGACTAGCTTTTAGCTTGACTTTTCGAAGAAACAGTTTAGCTATTGTGACGTGATCATCAGCAACTGCGTGTGCCTTGGTTAAGTTTATTGTCAGTCATCTTCTAAAAGACTATCAAAGGTATCCACTTGAAACTTAGCATAGCTATTCACCTTCACAAGAGGAGTCCATTCTGACAAGGCTGATAATCCTGTGACTTATATTTATTGAGTTTTCTGCCCTTGCTACTATAAAGAAATGAGAAAGTCAAGCGTTCAGTACTCATAGGCAGTGCTGTTGTATTATACCTGTACAACAGATGATGTTAGGGGGGGGGTACACTGTTTTCAGCTTGTCTGTCTGTCTGTCTGTCTGTCTGTCTGTCTGTCTGTCCCTCGTCTGTCTTTCTGGCTGTCTGACAGATTCTTGTGGACGCAACCCTTTTAACAGTCTAAAGTGCAGGATTTCTTTCAAACTTTCACACATGAACAACCTTAACATGTACATGTGCATGAATGAATGAATTAGTGCTGAGATTATTATTTTGCCTGAATTATGGCCCTTAGCAGACGGGGGTTTAATAAGTCGGCCGAATGGCAACAGCTGTAGTTTTAAGTACAGTGTTAGCTCAGTGAAATATATCTGGCATGTTACCACAATCCAGTACATATTTCTCTTTGAATGCTGCCTAAGTACATGTGCTATATTTTGTACCTGAATTAAATGTATACCAGCCCCTTATACAGTAAAAAATGATTGTTTCCTGTAACGTACAGAAATAAAGTGGGATAGGTCGGAAAACATTTTATTTGAATTCTCTACAACAATTGACATTACACCAGAGCAGAGATCGCTCCACCTTATTGTTCGTCAAAGGTTTCTTGGCGAAGGTTTTCAAGTTAATCTATTGGGTCATGTGATTAAAATTGACCGCTTAAATTGATTTAAAGGGTATTAATTGATAACTGGCATAATGTAAATTAGTGAGAGCAGCTAGAATCTCTATTCTTTGAAAAAAACTCCAAATATTTACTATGTTAAATTTTTTATGGTAGATTCATACGGTATGCTACCAGAAACAAACATGATTTTAAGTCTAAACATAAAATGTGGGACTGCTGTAATTTACTTTAGAGTCCTATATTCCAAGATTTGTCCTTTCACTTAGAATTATTACTCCATATACCTTTTATTAATATTGTGTTTGTGCCTGGTTTTTCTGCCCTTTAGAATACATTGTATGGTTATTAGTAATGTTTTTTGTTGTAAGGTTATCTATTAAAAATGAAATTAGTTTTCGTTTGTCAAATGTATTGTTTTTTGGTTGATTTTATGTAATTATCTGTGTAGGTAAAAAATTAAGTCAAGTTTTTATGTAACATTTTATTAATTGTTTTATTATTCCGTTAAAATAAGATCACCCTTAAGTCAGGTCTTATTGATATTGATATTGTCTTAATATTGAGATAATGGACAATACTGGCAAAGGAGAAGATTCCGGACAGAAATCGCATAAAAAGCTTCCCCTGGAGTTAAAAATAGATTTTTTCTTAGATTTTTTTGTGTTTACAAATACCTTGGTTCAGGATCTTTGCTAAAAATAGGTTTCCCGAAAAATGACGTCACGTGAACAGCAAAATATTGGGGCCTGAAAAGGGGCACTTTTGTGCTATTTTCAACGATATTACCGTAGATATACCGGACAGTCTGCTTCGAATATTCCCCGACGAATATTTAGAAACATATTACCAGAACATATTTAAAACAGGGTCCCTTCTTCACAATTATGCAAAAATATGTCAATATTTACGACATGACAACACGTGACGCACATGTTTTCAACCCAGGGGGCGCTCGTGACAGGTTAAATTCCAATCCATACCGTATCTTGTTTACCGGCCGAAAATCGAAACAAAATGTGGAGAAAGTTTTTCAGATTTATTGACAAGATATCAAAAAAGAATTCTCAACAGATAATGAGGACAAATTTCCGTCTATTGCGCAAGTAAATGCTGGAAGAAAAAATAAAAATTAAAAAAAAAATATTTTTTTGGCGCCGCCGTGATTCGATCGCTGGACCTTAGCATCAGATAATTACTAATCCAGCTGCTTAACCATTCGGCCACGATCTCGTTAGGAATTTTGAACTAAATAATTGAACACCATAAAATCATTGTCGCTCGCGCTGTGCACGCGCTATACTGCGCATGTGCACTAAATTTGTTTACCCCCGGCGGTGCTGATGTCAAAATCACAACAGCAGATGATATTTTCGGTATATGAGTAATTATTTGTTGATTTTGATTTTTTTTCTTCCAGATTTCCTTTAAATACGCACCTGAGTGATTTGATACCAATATCAATCAATTATTTAACTAAATAAACCGTCTACGACCGTTTGTCCGGAACTTCTCCTGTCCGGAATCATCTCCCTTGGCAGTATGGTGAATCTTTTTACTTGAGGTGATCTTAATTTTGAGGTGAAATTAATTTTGAGGTGAAATTAATTTTGGGGTGATCTTAATTTTGAGGTGTCTCAATTTTAAGATATTCTTAATTTTTGAGATATTCTTAATTTTGAGATATTCTTAAATATGAGATATTCTTAAATTTGAAATTATCTTAATTTAGAGTAGATTTTTAACTAATGTTTGACTATATTTATTTGTAGGTGTTGATTGGAAGTCACTTACAATGCCAGCTTCGTTGCCAATAACAACCGATTATTTCCCTGACCATGTGAGCTTACAGAATGATTATGTTGTCTCCGACTACAGCCTTCTACCTGAAGATGTCAATAGTGACTTCTATCTCAAGTAAATGTTCCCTTGGTTTTAGTCAACCTATAAAATATTATTTTATTCTTTAAATCAATTTTGAAAATTTTGATAAATTAAACAATAAATATGACACAATTTTTTTTATTCTAAAAGGAGTTCTATGACAAGGTCACAGCTTTGATTTGAGACATAGAGACGCCTAAAGGTCCTCTGGTTATATGTGGTTTGGTTGAACACTGGTACAACAATTTTTCAGTAATAAATGCTGACCAATTTTACCCAACAATTTAAAAAAAAAAAATTTCTAACCAGTATTAACTTATGCTTTCACAAGGAACCCGTTACATCTCCACATGTGGAGGGGATCATTATAGGGCAAAAAAGGGTATGTCAGAGTTTCAGCTTTATATTGCCCTTATGTGAACATGAAATTAATCTCAGGACTTAAGAATATCTTTTAATCCTAGTGGTTTGCCTCTTTTCAGTCCACCCAAAACTGAGGATGAAAAATACTTCAGGAAACAACCTTTGTCATTGAAAGAAGTATTTAAAGAACTTACCTCACAGAGGCTAGCACAGGTAAGACCCGCCGCAGCCTAGCCCCTGATTACCTATACCCGCCCCTAAACTCTCCCTGTCATTGAAAAAAGTCTCTAAAGAATTTACCTCACAAGCTAGTGCAGGTAGGATAAAAATTTTCTCTAAATAAGCCTGCTCCAGCCTGCTTGCCTCTTGATTACCACTAAGCTCTGCCCCTGCATAGCGTCTAACCAACCATTCTAACTATACATGGAAACTAGCTGCTTAAAGCAGACAGCTGTTATAACTGGTAAAGGGTTAGACTCTCTGTTGTGAAGGGTTGAACTTCTGAAGTCAATAACAGAGATCCTGGAATATCATTAAAAAACGTGACAGAATGTTATAAAAGGTCCTCGTAAATCATAAAAAGGTCACTGAAAACATCAGTAAAAGGTCCTGGAAAACCATGGAAAATGTGTCAGAAAGTCATAAAAGGTCCTCTTAATGCATAAGAAGGTGACAGAAAATATCAGTGAAAGGCATAGGAAAATCAAGTAAACGGTATTTTGGAAGGTCCTTGATTGATCAAGGAAAAGAATAGAAAATAGTAATCAAAGTATCAAGAGCTGAAGCACAAAGAGAGAGCACATAGATATAGTATTGAGAGGCCAATTGGATATGGCAATAATTTTATAGAATAAAACAATTCTTGCTATAATACTTACTTGTTTCTATTACAGGGATTTCAACTTATAACCATCAGTAAGACGACAGGTCTTCCACAGATACTGGGCTCAGTCCAGCCTAGTCAGAGATATGTGCTGGGCTCAAGTCCCCAGATATCACATATGTCAGGTCTCATTAGATCCCGACATAGAGAAGAACAGAAAGTAAGTACATTGCAACCTTTCCAGAGCAGCCCTCTGTAGAGCAACAACCTGTCCATAACAACACCTTCTTTACAAAGCCGATACTGTAAAATCATTAATTTTCGTGGGGGTTTAATTTTCGTGGATTTCGTGGTTCACCTCAACCACAAACTTTAATCCCAACAAACATTAATTTTGACCCTTGTTTTATTACCTGATAGACATAATCCACGAATTCAAGTCCCAACGAAATTGTCTTTTTTACCAAAACCTGATTTTACAGTATTTGCTATATACAGAACAACCTCTCTAAAGCAGCCCTCTGTAGATAATCTGTCTATAACAACAACTCTGTAGAACAACTGCTTCATAACAAAGCCAATATTAATTTTGCCATGTGTAGTGCAACCTCTCCAGAGCGGCCATTTGTTGAGCAACAACCTCTCTATAACAACACATACACAATTTCCTTAATAAGCTTCTTTAAAATCATTAATTTTTGTGGGGGATTAAATTTCGTGGTTCACCTCAACCACGAAATCAAATCCCATCAAGCACCTAGTTGGACACTTGTATTTATTACCTGAAATGCATTTTTCACGAATTGACGTCCCATTGAAATTGAATGATTTTACAGTATTTATTATATATTTAACCTCTGTATAGCAGTAACCTTTTTACATTCGGTCAGTATTTGCGGCTCCTATAGAGTGATTGTCGGAGGCTTTACTGTTGATGAATCACTATCAAAATACTGGTGCTGAATGACAAAATTTATCCATACTTATTTTCCATCCCAATTCATAAGAATAGGATTAAGTCTTATAATTGTCAAATGACAGGTGTATAGCACCTATACATGGGACCTAGGTTAAAAGTCTCATCCGAAAGACTATTAGTAAATTATAGTTGGCCAGCCTGAACCCACAACCCTGAGATCAGTAGTCTCGTGTTGTAACAAGCTAAGCAGGCTGACTGGATGTATCTAGCATGCCTATAATTACTCCCAATAAATGAAACACTGCAGACTTTGAATTTTGCGCATAATTAGCCATAAAGGGAGGTAATAATGAATGATAATTACATTGAAGTGAAGTACAGGGAGAGACTTTACAGCCACTTCACGGTACTAAACACCCGCTGTTGTGATAATGAAATAACATAGTATTAATCATTTTAATAATTGAAAATATTTATATAGCACTTAATTTATAAAGCAATTGTCCAAAGCGCTGTACACGCGAAAGTTTATTCGTTTAAAACTTAAAATTCACTTGGAAGTCACTTATATGCTATTTGTAACAGGTGAGTTTTCAGTGCTTATTTTAAAACGGCCAGAGAGTCAGTATGTCTTACATCTACTGGCAGACTATTCCACAGGGTGTACGCAGACAATCCAAAACTACACAGTTAAGACAACATTGTCAACTTTTAATGTTGCTGTTGTTTATATTGACAATACATTATTGCCAACTTCTAATGTTGCTGCTGTTTATATTGACAAGACGTCATTGCCAACTACTAATGTTGCTGTTGTTTATATTGACAATACAACATTGTCAACAACTAATGTTACTGTTGTTTATATTGACAATACAACACTGCCACATTCTAATGTTGTTTATATTGACAAGACAACATTGCCAACTACTATAAATGTTGCTGTTGTATATATTGACAAGACAACATTGCCAACTACTATTAATTTTGCTGTTGTTTATATTGACAAGACAACATTGCCAACTACTATAAATGTTGCTGTTGTTTATATTGACAAGACAACATTGCCAACTACTATAAATGTTGCTGTTGTTTATATTGACAAGACATCATTGCCAACTACTATAAATGTTGCTGTTGTTTATATTGACAAGACATCATTGCCAACTACTAATGTTTCTGTTGTTTATATTGACAATACAACATTGTCAACTACTAATGTTGTTGTTGTTTATATTGACAGGATGAAGTATATCTTAGTATAGGTAGAATATTCCACAAGCTGACACTGTCTGGACCAACCATCACTGTGACAAGATACAGACCTAGGTAAGATCCTGAGGATTCATATTTGAACCGAACCTTACTATTGTAAGATCATTTGGAACGTGCATCACTGATAGCTAGGGGCACAATTTCACCCAGTAAATCTTATCAAGTTAAGGGTGAAGGAAGTAGCGTTTTCTATTTGAGAATTACAACCTCTGTTAATCTAGTATATTACACCTTGTTTGCATATTCCCTTCTTATTTCAATATGACGTCATGCGGTCAATATTATTGCATATTGACCGGTTAATATAACGCATATTGACCGGATGACGTCACATTGAAATAAAAAGGGAATAATTCAAATGAGGTATATTACAAAATATGCAAAACATAGTATATTTACATAATTTACATTGTATTTAATTTATTTACATAACCTTTTACCAATAAATTATACCTTGACACTGAATAATCCACCAAACACGCATTTAATTATTCCGGACATTTTTGAGGGAGAAAGGTCTAAGCAGGAACTAAAATAAAAGTAATATTTGCATTTCAATGCAGTTAACTGTTAACAGGAATTCCGCTACAATGAACAATACATTTTATGCCTCTGCATCTAATGCTACAGTAGGCATATAGTGATTGTCCTGTCCATTGGTCCGTCTGTCCATTACAAAATATTGAAACTCATATATTTTTGAAGTCCATCAAGGCATTGCTTTCAAACTTGACATACATGTTTACCATTAAAAACACATTACATTATAAAAGCCATGTAATACTATGCAAAATTTCAACAGAATTATGGCCCCGGAATTACTTAGCTATTTGTTATGGACAAGGCTTCAATCGGGGCATATATATATAAGCATTTACTGAAAGCGGTGTTGTTTCTCTTGACTTGAACATGGATATATGCAGATATGTTTGTACCAGAATTGTGTGGTGTTTTTCAGACATCCAAATCAACAGATGTGTTACAGTTATCGCTATCGGTTCCAGGCTCCAGATTCCTTCAACTACGACGTCTCGTGGAGCGAGTTTAGGAACGAGAAACTGGAGAATTATAACTGGAATTATTTGGATCAGTATATATGTACTCGTGGTGAGGGTGACTTTGGTTTGATGGAGGTGAGAATTATGACTGGCATTTTCTTTTGAACCACTCGATTTATTTCTATGAAACGTGTAGTAAATGTGTAACTGATGTAGACCACATGCATAACCCACTCTCAAACTGTGCCCACACCAGGTCATGGTTGGAGTTCATTTTCCATTACTGTGACACATGTTTTTTTAGATGGCCTTGTTATCTGTGCTGTGAAGTAGCATATTTATGTTTTGGATCTCCACCACATGTTGAGAAGTGTCTCGTTTCTTTGGGAAGGGTAAGTTTAAAATGATTGAGACACAGTCCAGAAAAACAGGTTATGTGTATTTGTGTATAATTGAGAAACTACATTGCGAACAAACAAACACACACACAAACAAACAAAACAAACACAATAATGCTTTGAAATGTATACGAGGGTTGTCCCAGTAAATCGTGTACTTTGCTAATAATTTTCATATTTGACGTCACATGTTTATGATTTTTTGTAGTTACATTTATGAGTTCACTATTGAACTAAAACAAGTGAAACAATTGAACGGATATGTGTATGGTGCATGTTATCGTGATTAACCAACCCTATGTACGCAAATGCGGCGCAACCCATAAAACGCGCCGAGATTAATTAAAAGTATGTTCAATAAAGTTTTAATTCTCATATTTCCAAAACGTTATTGCGCATTATTTTCACGTCGGCATTAAGGACTGTCTTTTTAATGTCGTCACAGTAAATTTCAAATAAATTTCATCATATGTGCGAAAAATACGCATGTTTGAATAGCCACACTAAAAATAAAAACTTGCGATAATTGTGACATCAGAAGAGGAAACACCCGTAGTATCACAGTACACTTCATATTTTTGGTTGGTATGCCGTCGAAAAATAATTTAAGACTCTAAACTATACTACTGGCGTATGAAGTAATGTTTCTAGAACACGAATACACGAATGACGACGAAATTCCATATGTAATGATGGTTGTGACATCAGCACGTTGTACACCCACTTTATACTACGGCTTTCACTCTTCTCGCAGTAGAGAGGATATGTTCGGGCTAGTTTTTATCCCACCATGAGGGTTGGTTGTTTCGACCAGACAGCTTTTCTATGGTGCATTTGATTGCTATTGGTTCGCAAATGCGTATCAGAAAAAAGTTTAATGCCATCGGATCCATATTGAATGAAAGAAGCAATAACTTAAGATGCAGCGAAAAAAAAAGTTCCGCGGCATGACGTTCTTACTTTGACGTCACTGTGCGCCACACTAACATACCATGTGTATTAGTAATGTAAACTGACAAATGATTTCTTGATTTATTTTCATGAAATTCCGTATACCTTTTAAGAACATATACATTAATCATCAGTAAAAATTGGCAAAAAGATATTTTCTCTACTTTTTATGTAATGGGCAAAGTACACGATTTACTGGGACAACCCTCGTATATATATATAATATATTGATTTACAATTTCAGTCGTTGAAGTTTTGGAGAAGTAGATTCTATGTATTACCATGTACTAATCCTGCTACCAAGAAAATCATTGATGGTCATGAAAGGTATGTTGATATACTCAAAGCTTGCTGTCCATTGTTAGGCCTAAATCAAATATTGTCTATTTCCACCATTGTCTATTTTTATAAAGGCTTGAGTGCACAGACAATCCAAAGCCTATCAGTTACGGTGACATTGACTAGCCACCCATACAATAGTCATTTATGGACCAAACCGTCCACATTCTCAAACATTGGATTCGATTTTAACGCATTTACAGGGATAAAGACTGACATTTTCAACTTGGTAGCCCAACATAGTACTTGCATTGATTATTGAATAGGGTATATTGGGAATTTCTTGAAAAATCTAGGGGCCCAGCCCAAAATCTAGGGGCCGTGGGTTACTGGTCCCCTGCTAGTCTGTATCCCTGATTTATTTATCCTTGCCACCGGATAAAGGCCCCCAGAAGAGTTTTAGTACTTGTAGTTTTTGGGGGAAGTGCATGATACAGAAGATGCCCCAATTCCAGAAGCATCCCTGGTTCTTTTACCTGCTAGTTATATAGCACCCATACATGGGACCTGGGTTTAAAGTCCCATTCCAAAGACTTTTAGCAATTTTAGTTGGCCAGCTGGGGTTTCAAACCCACAACCCCAAGATCAGTAGTAGTCTTGTACTCTACCGACAGATTTAAGGGGCTGGTCCTTACCAAAAGCTAGACATACTAAGTCTATATACTCATTTCACAATGACACACTGCAGACTTTGGATTTTGCGCATAATTAACTATAAAGGGAGGTAATTATGAATGGTAATCCTCATTGTAAGCTTTTATAAACAGGAAGTATTGAAAGGTTTGAGATGTAATACAAACCCAAATCTTAATAACCCATGTTGCACGATTTGCTTTAGGAAATTTATACGTATTAGATGCAATTCAGTGCCTTGTAATATATTCATACATAACGGTCAGGATCAATTCGAACTCTCAGTGCTTATAATACTACCACAATGTCAATGCATATTCAGTAGATGTGATGTATTATTGTTGGTGTACGGACGAAATCCCCTCAGACAAAATCCCCTTCATGCCTTACAGAGAAAACGGACAAAATCCCCTTCATGATTTTTTCAGCCCGGACATAATCTCCTTCATGGTTTTATCAGGTCAGACAAAATCCCCTTCATTCATTTTTCAGGTCAGACAAAATCCCCTTCATACAGAATCCCCTCTGTTAAATTTGTCCGGGTAGGTGAAGGGGATTTTGTCTGAGGGGGATTATGTCCTACAATCATTATTGTTTCCCTCACTTATTTATAAGTGAAAGACATATAGCATTGGTGCTGTCAGTCCGTCTGTCTGTCTGACCATACATAACACATATCTTGTGTGTTGAACTCATAACAAACCGTTGGGCAGAATTTCTTTAAACTTTCACAGATTAACAACCTTGATGTGTAGTTGACCTTAAAGGTTGGGATTTTAATGCGGCAATTTTTACCAGACTTATGGCCCTTTGTTACTTTTACTATATACCCCAATGGGGAACCCGTGTTGATGGACACATTTCTAGTTTGTATAGTTTCTATAATTTAGATGTAGATGTGATATTTATGAAGATAAGAGTACGGCCGATCTGAAACATCTTGTTGTCGGGTTTACACGCTATCTGGAGACACTGAATAAAATGAAGAGAACAGCAAGTACCAGACAAATGTCATGTCAAGTAAGTACCGTATAGCTGGTTATTTCTGCGGGTGTAATATTTTGCGTTTTGGCCCCAAAAATGGGTGTGTTTATTTCTGCTGGTTTTAATTTCTGCTGATTCACAAAATGAAAAGAGTCAATGTCTGCGGTTTGCTAAATGGTAAGAATTGACATACACCAGTATTATTTGCTGTCTGATCCATGTACATTGTAATTAATTATTACAGTCCAAACTGTGGATCACACTATGACATAATTATCATTATACAAGTACAAACAATGCTCGCTTAAATCATAAACACCTTTGTAACAATAGACAAACTGCTATAAACTAAACAATGTACAATAATCAAGTTAACTTGTGAATACCCCTTGATTATTATTTTTATATAGTGGAGATAATATTCTGCGTGAAAATTTTCTATGGATGATAAAATTCTGCGTTGATTTAATTCTGCGAATTGATCTTGGACGACAGAATGGCAGAAATTTCCACCCAGCAGAAATAACCAGCTATACGGTATCATAACAAACTTTCAAACCTGTCTCTTTTGAAGGGTAAACACATGGTTTTTCGTTGATTTAAATTATTACATTTACAGACGGTTGGTGCCCAAGCCCAACAGCGCTTGAATCAGTATGTTTACACATGGATTTCATAATGTTTAATCTCTTTTGAAGGGTAAACACATGGTTTTTTTTCGTTGTTTTAAATGAAAACATTTACAGACGGTTGGTGCCCAAGCCAAACAGCGCTTGAATCAGTTTGTTTACGCATGGATTTCATAATGTAAAAGTATGAACCAAACAGCAGTTTTTATGCTATAATCATATTTTCTGTATCATAAAAATTGTTGGATGAAATATAACAGGTGGTCTTTGCAGACAGGTTTTGTAAGTTTCACAAGCTTAATTTTAATGATAGAACAATGTTTTCCTGATGGGATGTGTGCTAATGACAGCCCATAAACAGTATCAGGATTGGGTATTATGCCTCATCATCATAAACCATGTAAGAAACTATGTTAAAATAAATGATCTTAATTATTTTGTTAGCTAATGGATTAACTTAGTTCATATTGATTAAAGCTCATGGAAATGTTGTTATTAATTGATTTCAGCATACTGAATTCCTGGACAAAAACCCTAATGGTATCCCACAACCTGACACAAGGTAACGTAACTTGTCTTTATTCATTGATCAGGTACTCATAATCTAGGCTAAACTTTTAGGCATATAGAAGGGAATTGTATTGATTATGTAATGTGTTTGACATCTGTCATTCCGAATTTTGTTTGAACTTGTTTACTTATCAACTGATCCGATTATGTAGGAGCTTAACATGATTACTTTGACCGCCAGGTCTTGTTCTGCATTATGTCAGGAATTTTAATTAGGTTGGTTGATTGTGCCATCATGCATAATGGGCCTTTGTTGGAAAAACTCTTCTGAGTTTCTCATTTGAAATGATTATGTTTTTTTTTTATTGCAGGCCTGAAGCAGAAGTTCTGGCGCTAAATTCTTCCTCCGATAAAATTGTTAGCTGGATGCTAGATGAACAGTAAGTATAATTAAAAACAGATAATCGAAAATTGGACAAAAAAGCCAGAAAATATCACAATCCTCAACATTCAGCTGAACAAGTAACCTGTGGTGGCCTAGAGGTATGACCCGCACTTCGGGATCGAGAGGTCCTGGGTTCGATCCTTCTCTGGACCACTGGTTAATTTCTCTGAGCAAAACCCACATGCTCCACTTCACCATGGTGTAAAATGGTACCTGTGAGGGCAGTGTCTATTCCTGGGCACTGCAGATCGATGTTAGCTGCCACACCCACGGGAGAGAAATAGTCTCCCCAGGGAGACACGAGTGTAGGTTTCCATATGTAGCCCAATGACCAGGAGAAGTTTAAATGTCAAAGGGTGCTTGAGTGGCCTAACAGCTGAAAAGAGCCCTAGAAAATTGGTAACTTAACTACTGAAAAAACCCAAGCTTCAGCTGTCGAAATGTTGAAATTCTAGGTTTGACCCTTTAAGAGTTCCGGTATGATATTGACCTAGAGTGGAATCTGTACTTTACCATTGAGGGAAGAATGGGTCTCAATATTAAGTTGGTCTTAAATATTGAATATAAATGAAGAGGCAAAACTATGAAAATGATGTGCAATGTGGTCTTAATGTGAAGGTGGTCTTATTATTGAGGTGGTCCTTAATTTTTTATCCCCTTCATCTTCATAATTGCAGGCGTCATTTTGCCCGTCCTCCCTTCAGTGTGCAACTCCTTCTACATTTCTTAACAGATATTGACAAAATTTTCACAGAATACACTGAATAACTACTATAGGGAGCTACAGGGTTTTGTGATTCAACCATCTTTACCTGAGTTATAGCCCTTGGTTGATTTTTTCATATTTTACAATTATCTTCTCTTTGGCGGGGATATTGCCGTCTATGACTGCTTCTCGTCTTTCAGGTGTGGTATACCTATGTTACCAAAGCAGCATGGCCTCCCTGGAAAGTGTTTTATATCTGCAGAGGTTGTTGATTGGTGCTATTATCATGTGAAGGGAGTTAAAGGGGTCAAAACGGCCATGCAAATGTTGCAGGTGAGTTGAAGGGGTCAAAACTGCCATGCAAATGTTACAGGTAAGTTAAGGGGGTCAAAAGGATTTATGGCCCCCTTATGTTCCATTTACATCCTACCAGGGTTAGAACAAAACAGATGCAATGTATGAGTTGACGTGGTCATCCATGTTGTGCTACCAATATGAATGACTTACTTGATACATGTATATAAAAACAAGATCAGAATAAAATGTAAAACATGAAAATGGCAGAATGACATGTATGAAACATAAATCAACAAACTATCATACTATGTACATTACTAACAAAATTGTAGGAAAATGGCCTATAGATAGGGATCCTTGTACAGGAGGCATCACTTGTATTAATGCTTCAATTGCTCATGTAATGGTACAGCAATCAGCTTTATTGGAAAAATTTAGATTGAAATTAGAATGATGAGATGTGACAATTATGGCACCAATTTGACGTTGCATTGCTCTTACTGTATGATAATGGAACCAGTTCTAAAACCATGAAAATTTAGTTATTTTCCTTGATAAATCTCTATGGTCCATTAATAGCATGAAATAGATATTAATTATACCCCCAGATCCAAAGTATATAGGGGGGGGGGGGCTATATGGAGTCATGCTTGAGGTCGGTCTGTTGGTCTGTTGATTAGTTGCTTTGATAGTTGAATGGTCCGTACAAATTTTGTCCACACTATTTCTTTATAACCATCAGGCGGATTTCTATGAAACTTGATGTGACTGACCAGTAACAAGTCAAGTCTATTTATGCTCATCGTCGGTGGACATTGGTCAGATAAATTTTAAGGGAGTTGGGGATAATTAGGCATCTGATACCGGGCCATAGTGTCAAGCAGTTTCTATGGGTATTCATCACATTCAGTGATATTTCTTGTTTTACAGAGAGTTCTAGATGACGGATATATCATACATGCATCAGGTAGTCAGAAACACAAGATGATCTACGGATTCTATCTCTACTCCTTTGTACTGAAAGACAAATCCATGGCTGGTAATATATACCCTTAATTCTGTAGTTTTAGCTCGACTTTGCAAGAAAAAAGTTGAGCTATTGTCATGACGTGATCGTCAGCATCTGCTGTTAGTTATGTTTAATGTCAGAGTCATTTTCTCAAAGACTTATTCCAAAGGTATCCACTTGAAACTTGGCATAGTTTTTAACCATCACAAGAGGAGTCCATATTGACAAGGCTGATGAACCTGTGACCTATATCTATTAAGTTATCTGCCCTTGTAACTATCAAAAACAAGAAAGTAGAGCATTGAGCACTCATAGACGGTGCTCTTGTTTTACTAGGAGTGTTGAGTAAATTCTAAGACTGGTTTAATAAGTAAATTACCAGGGGTGTTCAATGAGTTCATAGACTGGTGTATCTATCCAATCCAAAGACTCACTCTGAACTTAAGGACAGCTCATGACTTTTCTGCTCTTGGAGTACAATGATCGTAATAAAGTGTTGCCTCCGTAGCTAAGTGGCAGGTGCGGTTGCTGCATAATCTGGTGACCTTTGTTCAAATCCAGGTGGAGGCACACATATGTCATAATAGTAAAAAGCTGACTGGCAAATAAAGGCTAAGCTCGACATTTATAAATATAAAAATAAAAAGAAGGTACATTTTGTAGTTAAATAGCACTTGAATTTTTTTTTGTATTGATTTATGTAAATTAGATAAATTTAATCTTGTAGAACAAGGGCTGTCTCATAATCACTTGTTTCAAAATGACTGGTGTGAAGTGGCTTTCGTACCTGTTCAAGAAGATGTTGATTCAACCCTCGTAAAGTTCAGCCTGGATGAAGGAGATGACAGCCCCTCTAATGGAGGGTCTATCATTCCTCAAGAAGATTGGAGGGTACAAACAGGGCTCGATAAATCGGGTCAGACGTGGGCCCAGCAATCAGGTTTGTATATTCTTTTTTAAGTTTCTTGACCTTTTTAACCTTGAAACTATGTAGTGTTCCTCTTAACTGCTAAAACATATGGATTTATTGGTGTAAGTTTGTTATTATTGTCAAAAAGTTTTGGTAAAGCAGAAATATTTTGGCTTTTTTGTATTTCTCATTTGAGATATTTTCAGCCCAAATTTTATGCTAGAGGAAATGGTAGCAAATGTTTCGGTGTCATACTGTATTGGCAGAGTGGTTGCACTGTATTTTAATGTTTTAAACTGTAATCTGTAATTAGTTCCATATACGCAATTATTGTGTTCAATATATCTATAGAATTTTGTTGAATCTACTAATTATTACTGTATTAAAGTATAATGCATCAGTCAAAAGTATGCCTGTACGGGGGAGTGGCTGGGTCAATACAGGGGAATTAAACAGGAATTTGACAACTTTATCAAAACCGAGTCCCGGGGAATCAACTTTGGTCCGGTTCCAATACTCGGGTATTTCTACATGATTACTTGTCCTGACCCCGGGTAATTGAGATAGTATGCTGTGTGGGGATTTAGACATAAGAAATGTATAATTCCTCCTGGGTCGCTCCTCGAGCAGCAAAATAATGACTGGTGCATTAATGGACAGCTTGAATGATTCATATTTTAAGCCCTCATACTTATTTATGTTGTGTAAGCAGATTCTATTCTATTTTGCTCCATACATGGAACAATAGGATCAGTCCATTATCACAATTTAGGAAGTGTAGATAAAAAATATAGACTTATTCACAAAAATGTACACCAGTAAAAGAATAAATTTCATTTACCGTTGATATATCATTTGTAGGGTCTGTGATGATAGAAGGTACTGTGACCCCTAATAGGGGCCTCATGCACCCCTACTATATATGATCAACTAATTCTGTACTTTTATCTTTGACCTCTCAGTTTCAGAATCATTAGTCTATATTAAGGCCTTGAAAATTTGTTGTTTCCTATATTCTGAACTACCTTAGAATTTGCTGAATGTGTTTAATGATGCATAGAAAAATATTTTTTCTATGTTACTTTATGAATCGTAGTTTATGGATTTAGTGCTAAACTTTGGTAACTACATCCATTTATAAAGGCATGTACCATAGCTTTTGCCTTGAGCCCTCGTCAGTTGCTCTGTATGTAAGGAATATCCTCAAAATATATTTCTGACCTTTTTCCCTCTATGGTTTTAGGAATGTCACTGGAAACATACAATACCTTGAATAAGTTTTGACCTTAAATTGTAAAAGATAGGATGGAAACTGGAAAGGAGAAAAACCAAGTTTGAGTTTTGATCATTCAAAATGACTCTGACTTGTCATTAAAGCACCTAGCATGTGAAACCCAAAGTTTAAAAATATGCCTATCCTTGCTCTGTGTTATGTGTTTTTATGTGTTCTGCAAGACTTTAAAATGCAATTTATAATGAAGATGTAATTCTTTTCCTTATACATTGTATTATCATACTTTCTGGCTATTTGACTCTCATGATTGCGTACCATCTAATGTCTTGTTAATGCCCTCCATGGAAGATGAGAGGGGTATGGTGATCATGGTAATGGTAGGTGCCATTCCGTCCATCAGTCGGTCTGTTGGCCCCAGTATCTGCATACAAGTCCTCCTACATTTCTGAAGGGATTTTGATAAAACTTACACAGATTAACTACTATGAGGACCTTCTACAGGACAGACCTACAGCGCATATTGTCCGGATTTTGTGATTTGACCATTTTTGTCCGAGTTTTGCACTTTGTTGGTTATCTTTTCCTTGACGGTGGATATTGAGCCACAGCAGAGTTTGCTCCACCTTAATATTTGTGACTTTTGTGAAGACTTCCAAGCTATTTTCTTGAACCATGTGATTATAGTTCACAGTTAAAATGGATTTGACAACAGTTAACCTTCCAAGATATTTAAATCTAAAATAGGAGTGATAAAGTGAAACATGTCACAAGATGCACTTAAATATATTATTTAAAAGGGATTTAAATGCATAAACAAGGAAGGTATTAATTCTACTGGTTATTAATATATGGGACAGAAGATCATAAAATGAATCAAATGTACGTCTGTTCAAATGTAGGTGAACTTGGTAAACCAGAAATTAATTACGAAAATAGGAGTAACTCCACTTTAATAGGAGTACTTGGTAGCTATGAGCTTTAGGGCTGCAAGGTTTTATCTAACTTCATAGTATGAAGAGAGATAAAACCTTGTTGCTTTAAAGGGACAATTACTGGTGTAATGTTAATTTACCTGCAAGATTATTTATATATATGAAGCACTGAAGAATATTTGGTTTTGTATATATTTGTTTCAGATAAACCTTCCAAATCCAATATTGACAAGGGTTGGTACATGTGGCTTTATTGTCTTGTTGCCAGGGGTTTCATCTGTCCCTTAAATTGACCATTTGATCCCTAAAATGTTTGAAACCTTCATTTTGACCCTGTGATGATTTGACAGAATGGTCATTTTTTCTTAATAATATAAATTTCATATTTTGGCAATTTAATTGTGAAAATTGCAGAGGGTTATTCTTCGAATTATCTGTATTTATTTTGGCTTTAAAATTATGAAATGCCGACAGAATTAATCAAATGTCCGTCCTTAATGAAACCCCTGATTTCTATTTCTTTTATCTGAGTCTTGTCAAGCACTTTCTGTGGTTATTTCTTTTGTGATATATAATTATTTATGATTATTCAATTATTTTCTGTAGTCTATTCACATATTACACATATCATATTTATAGTACTTCACTAAAACTATAATTGTATTGGCTTATCATGGTTGTATTGTAGTATGTTACTGTGATGTTCATGAACATTTGATATGTGAATGGTTGACTTCTTATAATTAGGAACAACTGTATAGGAGAGACCACACTTGTAAACAAACAATTTTTATCTAATGGTCTAAGTCAGATAGAACTCTAGTAGATGTTGAATCCTATACATTCAACCATGCAGCTAGCAGTTGATGGATGACAAATTTTTATTATTCATTCATCTAGTAGGCATCCAGACTGCCAGTGGGCATTTTGCATAAGATGTGTATAAGGAAGATTATCTATTCATATTTAATCATCCTTTTATTAACTTGGCAATTTTAATGTGTATTCATCTTGATGTCAAGTGCCAATTTGTCACCAAATTTTAGTAATATATGGCGGCCTCTTCACCTAAATTATTAATTTATAATATCATTGTTGTTCATGGAATTAGTTATCAACTTTTACCTATTATTACCTTCTATTGCCTTGATTAATTCCTACGCATACGAACTCCAAACCGTGATAAATTGGCCGATATATCACGCAAAACTAAGATCTTTTTCCTAAATAAAATTGCTCTTCCACAGGCAACTGATAGCTTTTCCCACATGTGGAAGACTTGACTATAGCAACTGTCATGGAATATCTTAATATTCTAAATAAACCAAATTTTGATATTTAATTTGATTATCACATTTTGGTGGCAGTTTTGTTTTAGATAGTGCTTGGCACTTGTAAACATGTCTGGCTTATGGTGCACACATTCTGTTGGTTCACACATACAAACTTTGTTTATACACACATTTTGTATCTGAGCAATAAAATGTATTGCTTGTAATTATACATGTATTTTGTTGATTATACGCACCCAATTTACTATTTATTATTTGTTATGATATATTGAAAAGTTTAATTATAAAAATTTGAAACCAATTTTGTCAATGTTGTGAAATGTAAGAACATTTGTTGTATTGTTTATTGTGAATGTTGCTAAATTCTTGATGTTTTCCATTGATTAAAATGAAATTATTGTAATATTGGGCGGGTAAAAAACTTCCCCCAGTTGGTGTAAAACACCAACACTTATATTAGCATTACATGTAGCATGTAGGCCCAATCATTACATAAGTTGTTCAATGCAATTCCTTACACTAAATCACTATGTCAATATCACCAAATTTTTTCCCACATATCGCTGACTTAGCATGAGAAGGTAGTAAGTACTACTTATGACCTTATAAGACGGATGCATATTTGAAAACTGCATTTTCAGACAGTTTTTTCAAGTTTTCTCAAAATATCAATTTTGTACTTGTGACCTTCTCATTCTAAGCCAGCAATATAGTGGGCGGAGGCATATTGATTTTGTTCTGGGTGCCTTTAAGACGTAGCTTGACAGATGTATGTCACAAAATCCATGCTTGTTCTCCTGAACCATTGGTTGGATTTCGATGAAACTTCACATGGACACTGGGTAGCAAGCCTAGTTTACAGCACATAGTGATGTTTGGTCAGAGTTATTGCCCTTTGTGAGAAACATACTTTTTTTGTCTAAAACTATTCTAGTTGCACTTTAAGATACACTTGCATATTTCACTTTGATATAAAATTAAAACTCACACTAGAGCAGTGTTTGTGGTGTCTTTTACCAAATTGGTAGAATTAGTTTATTCATTTTTTTCTATTTTTGATAAATTTTTAAAAAATCAACCAACATAGAATTAGAATCCGTGTTAAATGTTAATACTGCAGTGTTTATGGTTTATATAATCACAACGGGTTGGTGATGTCACACATGATGTCGTTGTGTGCAGTTTGGTGACTAGTTAGGTAAATGTATCATTGATAAAGACTCAAACAGGATTTTTTTTGTAAAATTTATATTTTTCTACAGAATGATTTTTTGGATTTTTTCCCCTTATCAATGATACAGTTACCTGTGCGTTTCGCCACAGGACAAAGTGTCCTGAAGTTTAACACACAGTTGTAGCCTTGCTAATACTGTTTCAAGTGTGAAGGTATTGGGTTCGATCCCAGACTGCAATTAATACTGAAGTCATTAAAACTGGTACTGGTGCATCTGCCATGATTTGTGGTTGACCAGGGGCCTTATTCACCAACATTGTAAGACTGAAATTTAGACTTAGACTTAAAATTAACAAAATTTAGAATCACTATCATTTGTTTGTAATTAGATTTAGCCATGTTGAATTTTACCTGAATATGTGTTGTTACCCATTGATCATGTTTACCCATTTATATTAAAATTGTTACATTTTTTATCAACATGAGAGCGAATAGAACATTAATTTTGGCAATACAAAGTCCAAGTCTGAGTTTTAGACTTACAACGTCGATGAATAAGGACCCTATACTAGTTAGTAACTGATAAGTGCTGCTGGACTATTAAAGGGACTAAACTCCATTTCGATGATAAAAACATGTATTTTAGACGTTTTAATCACAAAACTATGTTTTACGAATACATAAAGTATTCTTGCAACTTACATGTTTTACTGTCCGTTAATTAGGTCACCGTGGTTATGCGACTATTTTTCTTCTAGATTAATAAGTCCAGATTGGTATATAAATGTATTAGGTCGATCAAGCCTAAAAAGTGTGATTTTAAGAGGGCTTTTTGATAAATTTTACAATTTACCAACTGGAGTTGAGTCCCTTTAAAGTGGCACTTGAAATAACGTATCTAGCTGTTTTGAAAAAAAATACCTCCATGACAAATAATGGTTAGATATATTTCAATTACATATTAATCATATTTGAATATAAGATTTTGTACAAGACTATCATGATCATGTCGGTGAATATTGGTGCATGCTTAGAAGCTTCAGTTGGCCTTGCATGCAGACCTTATTGACTATAATTATAGTCCAAACATAGGGTGCTATAGTTGTGTAGCTGTGGGCTTGGTTGACTTCACATTTTTCGGGGTTGGTTGCATATATTTTATTTCAATAACTGTTTTATGGCAATAATTATAAGTACATACCAGCTCAGTTATTTGTTATTTATATTTTGAAATTAAATCTTGTGTTTAAAATTTATCTTTATTAGTTTGGAGGGTTACATTTTCTCCTTATGGTTACATGTCAAAATAATTTTTTTGCCCGTCTGCTCTTTTTTTTGAAGGTCACACAGAACAATGACCATGGTGTTTTTGTTTGTTAATATGTTTAAAGTTATGCTATTCAATTAGTATAACTGTTCAAAAATTACTGTTATGACCATACCTGCCACGATAGTTAAATCCAAAATAGGTGTGATAAAGGGAAACATGTCACAAGATGCACTTAAATGTGATTTAAAAGGGATGTAGATGCATAAACAAGTTAGATAATACTTTTATTTGTTGTAAATAACGGACAGAAGATCTTAAAATGAATCAAATGTACCTAAATTTGTGCAATGGTAGGTGAACTTGGCAAACCAGAATTTATCAACAAAAGTAGGAGTAACTCCATTTAAATAGGAGTACTTGGCAGGTATGGTTATGACTAATACGTAATGGGAATAGTAAGCGGAAAGTTTCACTGCAAGTTCTTTTTTGTTGTGAAAATTAACAAACTTGATGAAGATGTTCAACTTGGTGATCTTATTCTTTATATTCATTTCTACAGCTACCTTGATGCACAAGTTTGTTAATGTTGATGTGGACCCTCAGAATAAAGGGGACCGTCCAGAATGGGCAACTGCTCGGTACCATGCTTACTACAGTCCATTTTGTGGGTTCGAGCTACAAGTACAGTGGATGGTGGCTACTGGACCTATACTTGGTGATTTGGTATGTGTTCTTTATTTATTCTGCCCCCTGTCTTTGATGAGGGGGTATATTGCTTTGCTCATGTTCTTCTCGTCCGTCTGTCATTAGTTTGGTTGGTTAGACCATTTCAATTCTTGTTGTTTGTAAAAAATTGTAGCATTATTGTGGACAGACAGTAGCTAAATAAGACAAAAGCATGTTCAATCATTTATTCATTGTTATAAGATATAGTAAACAGTTGCACAGAGTTCAGCAAATTTTTCACTAGTTGACATTTTGACGTTCTAATGTTAAAATAGATTTCCCACCAAGTTTCAATGAGGTCTCTACTTTCATGGCTGATTCAAGACGAAACACAAATGGGTATAAGTCATACAATTCTTCACATTTCACATGATATTCTTCATAAGTTATGTGAGATACCTGAATTACACATGTCTCATTCCAGCCAGGTAGTTCATTGTCCATTATTTTAATCGCATTTTTCGGAGTTGGCAACAAAAATTCCTCAAATGGTCGTAACTTGACTGGAAACAAGTCATCTGTGTTATATGACAAACCTGTGAAGTCCTTTCGTTTTATAACATTGGGTGTTTCATAGACGTAAAAGAAGACGTCAATAAACGGGGGATAAGGGTTCTTCCCATCAAAGCCAGGATATGTCCATCTGTTTGAAACTTTGTGAAATTTCCATTGGTATTCTCCTCCAAACTCAAAAATCTGAAACAAAGAATTGTTCAATGTAGATAATGCTTGTCTTAGTTTATCTTGATATTTTACATCAACCATTACGTCAATATCATCATCCCAAGGAATTATTCCAAAATGTCTAACAGCTCCAAGTAAGGAGCCATCAGACAGCATCCAAGGAATGGAGGAGTTTTTACACATTGACACGAAAACTTCTAATACGTCCATTAACTCCGTAAATAATTCTGTTGTCAACTTCAGTTTAAATTTGCTTTGTGGATTTTCAGCAGCAAACAAAGTAACACTGAAGATTGAAACCTGAGATTCCCATGACAATCTCTTACCATTACACTTAGTAATTGTCCGATCAATCAATATCCATTCATTGCATAATTCATTTTCACCAGTTTTAGCATTTTTATAGCGAAAATGCTGATTTTGATGCCAATATTGGACGCTATAACACCACAAAATAGTCATCGACGCAATAAGTATAGTCCAGATAATATGGACACAGGTTCTAGATCGATAAAACATTTTACTCAAAATTTTATTATTAAAATGTCTAGGTTGAAATATGAACAAGTTTCAACAGTTGCACTAGAAATGAAAGACATGCATGTCGGTTAGACCACCTGCTACCTTAATGGACTCGATCATATTCAATTAAAAATGAAACTTGGCAACATATGTATGAAGCTGGTTTGCTTGACGCTTGTGGACTCAATTTTTAATTGAAAATGAAACTTGGCAACATATGTATGAAGCTGATTTGCTTGACTCTTATGGACTCAATCATTTTCCCTTTGGTAACATATGTTTTAACCTTATGTGAACAAAATGGGACAAATATTATAATGTTCCAACTGAATAACTGTTACAATAAAACTATACCACAGCACAGTATTCGAATTGAAAAGGTATTTATCATTGAAACTGCATTTCTATGATGAACTAAAAAAAAAATATTTTGTGTCTTACTCATCTAAGAAGTACTATAAATACTAAAATGCTGCAACACACATTTTTAATCAGATAGTGAAATAACTTCTAATGAAAATTTTCTCACGTATTATTTCAGATAAACAACTGGGCGAGGAAAGCTGCTGTTTGTGGGTTTCACTTACTTCCAGTCCCTGTTGACCCCTTTGCTCTACCAACTCTACCAGATAGTGACCCCTTACGTGGACCCATATTTGTTCCATTAAATGTTGGATGTCTGGAACCATCTGGTACACTATTTCAAGGTTTGTTTAATAATTATTTACATATACTATAATTTTTATAGCTGTTCAATATTTTGTGTTCAGCTGTTTCTGCAGAGTGCTGCTTTCCCTTTCCGATAGGTATGATATCCAGGGGTGTCAATTTTCCTGATTTATCCTACTAGAAAGAGCTATGACTTCTTGTCAAAATAAAAGTTATTTGATGAAAATATCTCAAGAAATGGCAAACTTTCACTGTTAGGGTAAATTCAATCTTCCCTGAAGGATTTTCTTACTTCTTGTCAAAATAAAAGTTATTTGATGAAAATATCTCAAGAAATGGCAAAGTTAGGGTAAATTCGATCTTCTCTGAAGGATTTTCTTTAATAAAAACTGAGTTAAGTATGGAAATAATGTCACGGAAGGCCTCTTGGTTGGCGGCATAAAATTTTCTGATTTTTATTTGGCCCTGTTGACACCCCTGAATAAATTTAATTTATGTACTGGCATCTACTGATGCAGGAGGCATGAATATAATGCTTGTCCTGTCTGTTATGTTAGTCTGTTTGCTAAAAAAACTTTCAAGTTGTTGAAACTCATATATTTTTGAAGTCCATCCAGACATTGCTTTCAAACTGCTTTACTTGTTAACCATCATAAACAACTTACATTGTCAAAGCCATGTAAATCTATGGAACATTTCAACAGAATTATTACCCCTGAATGACCTAGCTAGTTATTAGGGACAAGGCATCCACCAAGGTTTAAGCTAGTGTTTACTGAACACAGTCTTGTTCTTCATGCCTTTACTCACAATTTGTACTAAAACTGTCCGTTCTTTGAATATCCAATTTCTTATCCAATGAGATTTCTCCTTGTTTTAATTATATTGAGATTGTGTTATAGATTAATTTGTGTCAATGTATTTGATTGGTTGATTATAATTACAGAATATGATCAAGACACACGTCAGCAGAAATTTCTCTTATTACAAGAAGCCATCATCAGAAGGTACTTTCAGTTTTACATCATCCCTAGAATACTGTAAAATAGTTAATTTTCGTGGTAGATAAAATTTTGTGGATTTCAGGGTTCAACTTCAACCTAAAAAAGCAAATCCCATCGAATAATAATTTTCTTAAATAATTCTGCTTTCACAAAGCTGAGATATTCAAGATGGTCGTCTATTGTTACAATTTAACCTCTGTGACATAATACATATAAGAACCAATTCTGTTTTATGCGGGTTCTTTTTATAGGAAACAGGTGAAAATATACTAATCAAGCTCAAATCATGATATCTTTGTAACCCTACCATACTATATGCTACCTACCTAGGTAGATAGGTGGCGTGGGTGGGTAGCGTAGGTTGCGTCGGTAGGTAGCATTGGTAGGTAGCATTGGTAGGTAGCGTAGGGAGGTAGCGTAGGGAGGTAGCGTAGGAATGTAGCGTAGGAATGTAGCGTAGGTAGCATTGGTAGGTAGCGTAGGTAGGTAGCATAAGTAGGTAGCGTGGGTGGGTAGCGTAGGTAGGTAGCATTGGTAGGTAGCGTGGGTTGGTAGCGTAGGTAGCGTAGGAAGGTAGCGTAGGAAGGTAGCGTAGGTAGGTAACATTGGTAGGAAGCGTGGGTGGGTAGCGTGGGTAGGTAGCGTGGGTGGGTATCGTAGGTAGCATTGGTAGGTAACGTAGGTAGGTAGCATTGGTAGGTAGAGTGGGTGGGTAGCGTAGGTAGGTAGCGTAGATAGGTAGCATAGGGAGGTAGCGTAGGTGGGTAGCGCAGGGAGGTAGCATGGGTAGGTAACATAGGCAGGTACCTAGGCTACCTACCTAGGCTACCTACCCAAGCTACCTACTCACGCTACCTACCTATGCTACCTACCTATCCTACCTACCTACCTAGGCTACCTACCCACGCTACCTACCTACGCTACCTACCTGGGCTACCTATCCCACGCTACATACCTAGGCTACCTACCCATGCTACCTACCCACGCTACCTACCAATGCTACCTACCTATGCTACCTACCTGGGCTATCTACCTAGGCTACCTACCTACGCTACCCACCCACGCTACCTACCTAGGCTACCCACCCACCCACACTACCTACCTACGCTACCCACCTAGGCTACCTACCAATGCCTAGGTAGGTAGCGAGGGTAGGTAGGTAGCATAGGTAGGTAGCGTAGGTAGGTAGTGTGGGTGGGTAGCCTAGGTAGGTAGCGTGGGTGGGTAGCGTAGGTAGGTAGCCTAGGTAGATAGCCCAGGTAGGTAGCATAGGTAGGTAGCATTGGTAGGTAGCGTGGGTAGGTAGCATAGGTAGGTAGCGTAGGTAGGTAGCCTAGGTAGGTAGCATGGGTAGGTAGCGTAGGTAGGTAGGTAGCATGGGTAGGTAGCGTAGGTAGGTAGGTAGCCTAGGTAGGTAGCATGGGTAGGTAGCGTTGGTAGGTAGGTAGCATGGGTAGGTAGCGTAGGTAGGTAGGTAGCGTTGGTAGGTAGGTAGCATGGGTAGGTAGCGTTGGTAGGTAGGTAGCATGGGTAGGTAGCGTAGGTAGGTAGGTAGCATGGGTAGGTAGGTAGGTAGCCTAGGTAGGTAGCATGGGTAGGTAGCGTAGGTAGGTAGGTAGCCTAGGTAGGTAGCATTGGTAGGTAGCGTTGGTAGGTAGCCTAGGTTGGTAGTGTAGGTAGGTAGTGTAGGTAGGTAGCCTAGGTAGGTAGCTAGGGTAGGTAGCCGTGGTAGGTAGCGAGGGTTGGTAGCGTGGGTGGGTAGCCTAGGTAGGTAGCATAGGTAGGTAGCCTAGGTAGGTAGCCTAGGTTGGTAGTGTAGGTAGGTAGCCTAGGTAGGTAGCCTAGGTAGGTAGCCTACATTGGTAGTGTAGGTAGGTAGCCTAGGTAGGTAGCATGGGTAGGTAGCCTTGGTAGGTAGCGAGGGTTGGTAGCGTGGGTGGGTAGCCTAGGTAAGTAGCATAGGTAGGTAGCCTAGGTTGGTAGTGTAGGTAGGTAGCCTAGGTTGGTAGTGTAGGTAGGTAGCATAGGTAGGTAGCCTAGGTAGGTAGCCTAGGTTGGTAGTGTAGGTAGGTAGCCTAGGTAGGTAGCCTAGGTTGGTAGTGTAGGTAGGTAGCCTAGGTAGGTAGCCTAGGTTGGTAGTGTAGGTAGGTAGCCTAGGTTGGTAGTGTAGGTAGGTAGCATAGGTTGGTAGTGTAGGTAGGTAGCCTAGGTTGGTAGTGTAGGTAGGTAGCATGGGTAGGTAGCCTAGGTTGGTAGTGTAGGTAGGTAGCATAGGTTGGTAGTGTAGGTAGGTAGCCTAGGTTGGTAGTGTAGGTAGGAAGCCTAGGTAGGTAGCCTAGGTAGGTAGCATGGGTAGGTAGCGTAGGTAGGTAGGTAGCATGGGTAGGTAGCGTAGGTAGGTAGCCTAGGTTGGTAGTGTAGGTAGGTAGCCTAGGTAGGTAGCCTAGGTTGGTAGTGTAGGTAGGTAGCCTAGGTAGGTAGCCTAGGTAGGTAGCATGGGTAGGTAGCGTAGGTAGGTAGGTAGCATGGGTAGGTAGGGTAGGTAGGTAGGTAGCCTAGGTAGGTAGCATGGGTAGGTAGCGTGGGTAGGTAGCCTAGGTAGGTAGCGTGGGTAGGTAGCCTGTGTAGGTAGCATGGGTAGGTAGCCTAGGTAGGTAGCGTTGGTAGGTAGCCTAGGTAGGTAGCTCAGGTAGGTAGCATAGGTAGGTAGGTAGCCTAGGTAAATATCCTAAGTAGGTAGCGTGGGTAGGTAGCGTAGGTAGCGTAGGAAGGTAGCGTAGGTAGCATTGGTAGGTAGGGTTGGTGGGTAGCTTAGGTTGCGTAGGTAGCATTGGTAGGTAGCATTGGTAGGTAGATTGGGTGGGTAGCGTAGGGAGGTAGCGTAGGAAGGTAGCGTAGGAAGGTAGCGTAGGAAGGTAGCGTAGGAAGGTAGCGTAGGTAGCATTGGTAGGTAGCGTAGGTAGGTAGCGTAGGTAGGTAGCATTGGTAGGCAGCATGGGTAGCGTAGGTAGCGTAGGAAGGATAGCATTGGTAGGTAGCGTAGGTAGGTAGCATTGGTAGGTAGCGTGGGTAGGTAGCGTAGGTAGCATAGGAAGGTAGCGTAGGTAGGTAGCATTGGTAGGTAGCGTGGGTGGGTAGGTTAGGGAGGTAGCGTGGGTGGGTAGGGTAGGAAGGTAGCATTGGTAGGTAGCGTGGGTGGGTAGTGTAGGTAGCATTGGTAGGTAGCGTAGGTAGGTAGCATTGGTGGGTAGCGTGAGTGGGTAGCGTAGGAAGGTAGCGTAGGTAGCATTGGTAGCATTGGTAGGTAGGTAGCATTGGGAGGTAGCGTAGGAAGGTAGCATAGGAAGGTAGCAGTGGTAGGTAGCGTAGGTAGGTAGCGTAGGTAGGTAGCGTAGGTAGGTAGGTAGCGTGGGTAGGTAGCATTGGTAGGTAGCGTATGTAGGTAGCATAGGGAGGTACCTAGGCTATCTACCTAGGCTACCTACCCACGCTACCTGCTCACGCTACTTACTCACGCTACCTACCCATGCTACCTACCTATCCTACCTACCTTGGCTACCTACCCACGCTACCTACCTACCTAGGCTACCTACCTAGGCTACCTACCCACGCTACCTACCCACGCTACCTACTCACGCTACCTACCTATGCTACCTACCTATCCTACCGACCTACCTACCTAGGCTACCTACCCACGCTACCTACCCACGCTACTTACTCACGCTACCTTCCCAAGCTACCTACCTATGCTACCTACCTACGCTACTTACCTGGGCTACCTACCCACGCTACCTTCCTAGACTACCCACCTACGCTACCTATGCTACCTACGCTACCTACCTACCTACGCTTCCTACCTAGGCTAGCGGTGGGTAGGTAGCGTAGGTAGGTTGCGATTTTTCCTATTTTTTGTGATAAAAGCATAAATTTTAAATATTCCATACCAAAAACATTATGATTTGAGCTTAATTTGTGTATTTTATCATGCTTCCTATCAAAATAGCACATATATTATACGTATTTTGTAACAGAGGTGTAATAGACCTACTCCTGATCTACACTAATCTGTAGGTACAAATGATGTTTTACCGTTTTAATCATTTTGAGGCTTGAATATTCATATCTGGACAATAGAGGTGGGCTCAGTTGTGTTTGCATATGAATACAAAACCAGTCTAACTAGACCAGATTTGTTTGTACCTACATGTAAATTAAGGGGAAAACCACCTTGCACAGAGTTCCGGATATCAACTATTGTAAAAATTGGCGGCAATTTTGAATGCCATCTTGAATTTCTCTGTGTTGTGAAAGCAGATTTCTAAAAAATTGTGTCTTTCGTAAAATGGACACTATATGCTTTCCGTTCATACCAATTATAGATTTGTAAACTGTAAATAAATGGCCCTCTGAGTTAACTGTACTGGTTAGAAAATACTTGTTTGTCTGGTTGAATAAACTCTTAGTATCACTATATAATGCAGAAATTATTGTGTTATTTTAGATTTGGATTCATGGGAAGTAGCGTGCGCTTAATGAACAAAGCATCATCGTCATTCAACACGAGTATAGCAGAGGAACACCACCAGTATGTACATTGTACCGGGGGTATGTACGTTATCATTGAGGACACCCATGTTTCAACCACTTCTCCAGTGAGTAGCGATTCTGGCTCGTCGGGAAAATTCTATAAACTCAGTAACTATGGCAACGGGAAGGAAGTGAAAAAGTACGGAAGTTTCGGTAAAAAGTCTTCAGCAGAGATGCGGAAAGATTACATTGCTCGTCAAACAAGCGAGACTTTTAAAACTACTACCGAACCCGAACTGGAGATCGGGTTTTTGTGGTCATGGAATTTTATGTCGTCACGGCGATGGAGGTCAGCCAACACAGGGGACGAACATTTTCAGGATAAAGTGTTGAGTGATTTTAGGGCATTTTGTTCAAATGAAGAAAACAGACTGCAGGACTTCTGGTTTCATTACAGAGAGGATAATTATGCTTAGTGCAATATTTGTGAATATTTTCACCAGTATTTGTATGAAAATGAAGGAACAGAACTGTTTAATCTATCAGAGGTTATTTGTTGAAAATATACTTTCTGTGATGCAGAGTGAAATTAAGTAAGATCTTTCACCAAAAATAAAAAATTATCTGTTTATTATTTGCTTCTTTTTCATGTAAGATGATTCAGTCATTGGCTACATTGGAAAAAATTACGTTGAAATTAGAACGTCACGACCGGAAAGTTATATTTTGATTCCTAGCGCTGTTGATGTTGAGTTTCTATATCTGCACACTACTGAAACCAGCTCCAAAACAGTGAAAATAACAAAATGATGATTTCACTGAAAATCACCATGATCCATTTAAAGCAAATAATAGATTGGTCTAATTAGATATCGCAATCAAAGTTGATGATTATGCCAAAATGATAATGTTGCACACTTTAATTTATGCAACTTAAATATAGACAAGTAGTCAACTGATATATCATCAAATCCAGAAATTATCTCAAAGAGGGTCCCAAGTTCCCAGACATGTTTCATACATGATTAAATGATACTGTTATAACTTTAAACTTAAACCATTTAAAAGGGTCAGTATAGCTCAATCTGGACTTTTATTATTGGAAATTAATAATTATCATTGTGTAAATTGCTTTGCTGTACAATACTGATGTGCTGTGATGTTATGTGATATTTTTTATGTACTGGAAAAAACATTTCCAGAATCATGTGCAATAAATTAATTGTATCATAATGTTGAGTTGCTTTAGTTTATATTCAGGTATACATATTAATATTATTGCAGAAAAGACAAATTCAAAATGCAGCCTCTATTGCATACATTTTTGACCTAGATATTGACACCATTGAAATAGATTAACAAAATAATTCTGACCCAGATGATCTTCATTGCATAAAGTTTAACATTTATTTAGCCTAGTGACAGGTTTTGACCGCAGATGACCCAATATGAAGCTTGACTTAGATATTGAAATTTAGATTATGTAAGATTGGAACCTATTTAATTAGACCTGGTTACTTAGTTATCAACCCAAACAATTACAGATGATTTTCACAAGCACATGCACATGCAGGGACACTTCATGTAGAGGTAACATAACAGTTAGGTGTTCCATAGGTATAATGACTAGTATATGAACACATAAGCACACTAAGAGATGTTGTACCATGTCAATTAAGATATACCAAATGTAGTAGAACTGCCAAACTATGAGCACAGTACAAAACGGAGTAGAATTACAAACTATGAGCGCAGTATAAAATGTAGTAGAACTACACAACTATGAGCAGAGCACAAAACTATGAGCAGAGTACAAAATGTAGCAGAACTACTAAACTATGAGCAGAATACAAAACGTAGTAGAATAACTAAACTATGAGCAGAATACAAAACGTAGTAGAATTACAAAACTATGAGCAGAGTACAAAATGTAGTAGACCTACAAACTATGAGCAGAGTACAAAACATAGTAGACCTACAAAACTTTGAGCAGAGTACAAAAAGTAGTAGAATTACAAAACTATGAGCAGAGTACAAAATGTAGTAGAATAACAATACGATGAGCAGAGTACAAAATGTAGTAGAATTACAATACGATGAGCAGAGAACAATATGTAGTAGAATTACAAAACTATGAGCAGAGTACAATATGTAGTAGAATTACACAACTATGAGCAGAGTACAATATGTAGTAGAATTACAAAACTATGAGCAGAGTACAATATGTAGTAGAATAACAAAACTATGAGCAGAGTACAATATGTAGTAGAATTACAAAACTATGAGCAGAATACAAAATGTAGTAGAACTACAAAACTATGAGCAGAGTACAAAATGGAGTAAAACTACAAAACTATGAACAGAGTACAATATGTAGTAGAATTACAAAACTATGAGCAGAGTACAATATGTAGTAGAATAACAAAACTATGAGCAGAGTACAATATGTAGTAGAATTACAAAACTATGAGCAGAGTACAATATGTAGTAGAATTACACAACTATAAGCAGAATACAAAATGTAGTAGAACTACAAAACTATGAACAGAGTACAAAATGTAGTAGACCTACAAACTATGAGCAGAGTACAATATGTAGTAGAACTACAAAACCATGAGCAGAGTACAAAATGTGGTAGAATTACACAACTATGAGCAGAGTACAAAATGTGGTAGAATTACACAACTATGAGCAGAGTACAATATGTAGTAGAATTACAAAACTATGAGCAGAATACAAAATGTAGGAGAACTACAAAACTATGAACAGAGTACAAAATGTAGTAGACCTACAAACTATGAGCAGAGTACAATATGTAGTAGAACTACAAAACTATGAGCAGAGTACAATATGTAGTAGACCTATAAAACTATGAGCAGAGTACAATATGTAGTAGAATTACAAAACTATGAGCAGAGTACAATATGTAGTAGAATTACAAAACTATGAGCAGAGTACAATATGTAGTAGACCTACAAACTATGAGCAGAGTACAAAATGTAGTAGACCTACAAACTATGAGCAGAGTACAATATGTAGTAGAATTACAAAACTATGAGCATAGTACAATATGTAGTAGAACTCCAAAACCATGAGCACCGTACAAAATGTGGTAGAACTACAGAACTATGGGTACAAGATGAAGTAGAACTACAAAATTATGATCAGAGTACAAAATGTAGTTAAACAACAAATAGAACATATAGATGGCTTAGAATGAGACGGTCATATTAAAGTACAAAATTCGAGAAAGCATAAACAGTCTAAAATTGCTCTTTACTTATGGCAAAACAAGCTGTTTTCAACTTCAGTTTGGTCAACATAACAAGTTCTGATTTTCATTAATATAGGTTCATACAAGAATCACCTTGTGATGCAGATTTAAAATATGTATCAGTCTTACAAAAAAAGGTCGTAATTAATTTAGTATATAAGGCGACATACCATATACATTATATAATACGTATAGGAGCACTGAATCAAAGAAGAATCAGGGGAACTGAAAGGTTTGATGTAGTATGACCAGAAGAATACCTACACACAGTATCCAGTGTCCAGGAACACCAATAGAGGTACAACTCATAGAGGTATACCTCATTGATAAATTTAAGTAATAGGGAGACAACTCTGACTCCTGGACTGCAGAAAAACATTGGCACAGAATTATTTGTTTTGTTGGTCAACTTTTTTGTATTTTTAATTATCTCCCTTTGACCTTCAACCAACATAAGACCTGTCGTCCATTAGGACCCCGAAGTGTTCCCAAAGCTCAAATAACCTGACCTGGAAGGATTGGGATGGTTCAGCATGTCTTCGGGGTGTTCTGGAACACTTTCGCATCATTCCGCAACGCTACGGGAAGCCTTCGGGACCGCAAAATCTTCGGCATCGAAATTTTAAAAGTTCATATGATTTATAATGACATTTAATTATTGTAACCATAGTTCCATGGACCGTATACATATGATTTATCTAGCTTTCTGATTGTTCTATCTTTACCTTGTAAATTTTTCTAAGGTGTTGCACAAGTTTAACCATCATGCTGTGCACCCTTTCTTTGTACTTATCAGCCATCAGCTGAATGATCTGTTTATTCTTAGAGATGAGAGAACCCTGTTATGTCATACCGTCTGGGTCTTATGTAAACAAAGGAATCTGAATTGCCTAACGAGTTATGTTAGATACTTTTTGATTGGCTAAAATATTGCATTCTGATTATTATTTTTGCAATAGGAGGATCTTAAATCCTCTCTCCAAGATAATTAATTAATTAATTAATTAATAATTTATATGCTTTAGGCATTTATCTTGGAGCTTTTAAGTAAATTGTTATAATTATTTAAGTAATATTTTTTTGCATTTAATTAGGCTATTTTACCACAGATATATTATTAATGTTTATGATTTTACCAAGTAAATTATTCTGATTATTTTTAATACTCTTATATTTAATTGCATTTTCATTAAATATAATGCTGGGTTTGATTTTAGGCAAATGGACGCATTTGTTTATTTGACAATTTTAATATTGTATTTAATCTGCTTATTTTTATCATTACTTTAGGTTATTTTGTATATATTTTATACTGGTATTTTGATATTATTTCAAAGTTTATTTTGACAACTTAATTATACTTGTATTTTGATCATAACTTTAGAGTATTGTTTCAAACATTGTTTACCTATAACATCACATTTTGTCATGGTTAGTTTAGTAATAATTATTTCATTGATTGCATTTGGTTACTTTTAAATTATGACATTGTTTGTTTTCATTGCATTTTTACAGGTTAACTTATTTCATTAAAAGTTAGTTTGGTTTATAAATTTAAAGCATTTTTGTTATATTTTCTCTGTTTTATCAAAGAGAGTGGTGTCACCCTGACGCGTCAGTAAATCTGACAGTACTTTGGGTTTCTCATATAGAAACTATTATTTGCTTTGCACATAAGATCCTACTAGGCCAACTATAGAACGTTGCGTAAGAGTAGAGCCAAGGCGAATGCCATGGCGCTAGCGTACATTTTCGATTCCACAACAGTTTTTGAGATACTTCCAAAATAATTAAGACGATATGAATTGAGCTTGAAACTTGTAGAAGAATTATCAATACAATAATGCAAAATTAACCTGATGTCAAAGTTTGTTGATGATCTACTAGTTCAAATCAAGGCTGCGACATGATGCTTTACCGGATGCAAATTCTTCAGACGACGGTTCAGAGAGTTCACTTTCAAACAGCAGTTGTCCAGTGGAAGCAGCTGTTTCAGCGAGTTCTGGATTAAAATGTCGTGTTTGTGTTGCTGAAAAGAGCAGAGAGAAGCTATTTAGAGGAATTTACGGAATAAACCGTTCCTTAAAGTAAATTCATCGTAACTTTAGGCCATACATGTGAATGTATGTTGATTTACGTTAGGCTCGGTTCCAATGAATGATGGAATTCGTCCATTAATTTTTTCGTGATCAAAGATTTATAACTAATTATATTAATTAGCTAATTAGCTAACACAGTTAAATGAACACATACTAGATGTAAAATATCGGAGTATCTAAACAATTAGCAAAGCCAGATACATGATTAAAAAGGACAAAATGTCCATACTGTCCAGTTTGTTCAACTACAGAGTTACACAGTGGTCGGATGCTCACTTATTGTCTTTAAAATAACCAGTTATAGGGGTTAATCCAACCATTCTACCATTCTAAAGCTGAACTCGCTTTACCTGCTCAGATAATGGTTTGGATATGGTGTGCACATATAAAAAACAGCACCACCTTCACAATAGCCTAACTGGACAGTATTTACCATTTCTAATATTTAGAAGATGTCATTACTTACGATTGTTGTATTTTAGCCTATTACGAACTGAACTTAGACGCTCTTGAGCATTCGTGATGCCATTTGGAAGTGATTCAACATCAATTGTCGAGCGTAACTCGATTGGTTCACCCACGTATCTTGATAGTGCGTCTGACAAACTGTGCAAACCATTCCCGAAGAAGTTAAATGCACTCTTCACACCTTCTTTCCCCTTACATTTCAGTGTAAGCATTAATGATCTGTTTTCAGCATCTTTCTCTAAAATATGTAGAAATCGTTAATCTTTGATAAATATCAATATGACAAGACTGTTGTTTTGGAACAGGGTGCGTATAACTGTCAAATACATGTACTGTCATTGATGAATTCTCATAATTAGACTTCAACCGGTGCGACTCCGTCATTTTTGTGACTGGTTATTGCATTAATTGTCTGATCTCAGGTAAATATCAAGGTTTTCTGTCAGCGTGTATAGACTTTTGACCCAAATGGTACGCCATATGTAAGTGTGCATCCAATGTTCTTGATACACAACCATGATCAAATCAATGGATTACTTAAATTATAAGAACAAACACAGAACACTCGTGATGTTCACAGAAACTGTATATTCACATTCTACCAACATCTTCTGGTGCCTCTATTGGAGTGTTTGGTCCTCAGAGAGCCAAACGCCACATACTTACGCAATAATTGTTTTGGGGATCTAGCTTCATTTCAAATAAACCAAAACAGTCACTCGCATTATATATGTTACCTGACACATTAACATATAAATTGCAATGGAGGTACCATTTATATGTATACGTATGATAATATCTTTTAAATCTGTTCAAATATAAGTGGGATTTCATAGTGGTCCAACATTTAGAAGTGTTGGTCCGTATCTGACTATTCCACTGGAAATATGCAAAAACATTCCACAATTCTGTTGCAATTAACAACATTTTTTTTCTAAAACTTACCTATTTGTGCCAATGCTGAGTACAATGTTCTAAGAACGATGTTCGTATGCAGCGTGACTGGACTCTCTACAAATTTACTAAGAACGTTCTCCAATTCCCTTATCCGCTCCTCGTACTTTCTATCGGCAAAATATATGCTGATGTTCTTTAAAGCTGATATCGTAGGACAACTGTTGATAGAGAAACAATTTAGTAAATAATAATTATTTAGAGTATGATACTGTATAAATTACCACTCGTTCAAACTTATTTTATTGTGCAAGATTCGCTGTGTTAGGTACCGTCGGGGAATCTAAGTATCGGACTAACGTTTGGCGATATTTCACCTTCTCGATTTTGCATCCTGAATAATCACTGAAATGGTTCGCAGCAGTAAATTATGAGATATGTTATGACTACGTTAGGTAAAATCTTTTGTCGGTTAATTCGGAATACCACGGAGTATGGGGATTTATTGTCGGTTCAGAAATTGGTCGATATAAGTCATACTATTCATGACAGATGCTTTTAAACTGTTTTAATAAGTTGCTAGAGTATATACTGATGTAGTTATAGTTTAAATATGCTTCAAATCTCTCTTTTATAACCAAAACAACTTTCGTGTCTGTTCTTGTCGGTTCTGGACGGTTCTTGTCTGTTATTAGGGAGACACCGGGACGACTCTCGACGTGTCTCAGACGTTAAGCGTCAGACACACTGCCCCGGGGCGAGCTCCCCGTGAAGGACCTAGGCATGAGATGGACACACGAACAAATCTTACACTAAATCAATGAATTTATGAGAAAAGTAATCATATTGATAAATGCAAGGTTTACAAATTTACCTGACATATATTAAAATTGATCCTTGTTCCGCTTTTACGATGTCCACACCTTGACCTCTCATGTCTGAGACAAAGTTATTGCATGCAGTCAGTACATCATCTTCACTAGACTGACCTACATCAATCGGATTTTGCCCATGGGAAGCTTCTTCAAGTGTATCAAGAAGTTTCGTTTGAGCACTGTCCTTTTCTCCTGTCGTTAGTGCTTTCACTATTATCCTTGTCATAATTACTAAAATACAAAGCTAAAAATAATAACACTCAATTGAAGCAGGTTCAATACTAAGAAACAATGACAGACATAAAAATTAACAGAACTTGAAAACTTTCAGCATCAACGTCCATTTACATGTGTCTATTCGGTTGCGAATGTAAAACATAGACGTAACGCACGGTATTGCGTACGTTTGTGTAACGTCATGTTATGTCAGCATAACTTACTCTGCGTAATACTAGTCTTATGATCTAAACATTACTGTTTAATTCTGCAAATGTTTACAATGTCGAAAACTACAATACATTTATCTGTCAATAACATCGTTTTTAATTAAAAATATTGGGTGTCTTTCGGTAGCAATTTCTCCCGCTTGTTCAATTTAACGCTTATTCACTTGTATCACTCGTTGTCTATCTGACAAGTACCTTACTCACTCACGTATTCAACCCCTAACACACTTATCTATGTACTGTTTTATGAAAAACAAAACACCACGTTGTTCTAGAATATGCGGATACAAAATGCATTGCATGCCTATGCATAATATCGCTCAAAATACACATCGAATGCAGCCGAATAAAGCTGGACGCTCTTACAGACTTTGATGAGTGTCAGTTTAATCTGGTCAAGCTTTAACTGTTCATGTAGTTATCAGCAGATTTGTCATGATTGTACAAACAACTTTCTTGAAGCTAAAATACTGTCTACTTAAATAACTAAAACAACTTTTTAACGCGTTGTTTTCGAAGGAAGTTTGTATGGAAGTAGTTTTAACTATAGATCTACAACAATCACTCGGGCGTAAATGTACTTTTAACTTTTGAGTAATCCAGGTTATAGGGGTGTATTTACTAATAAAGGATGCATATCAAGTAGAGCGCATAGCGCAGTCTGCTAAGCTACTGTGAATACGTTAACTTCAAAACTGAACGAATGAGTTCGGATTCCATTCCATTATATATATTTTTTAAATTTTGCTCGGCAAATATTTTTTGTGCCAGTCTACTTACAGAGAGATGCATTATTATTAGATCTAATAATTATAAAAGTTTCAGCGCGTAAAAAAGCACATAAGAAATATGTCATAGCTGGTACGTAGATATACCTTCCCTGTCGGATTTTCTCATACCCTTTTTACATAGATATAGCGACGACGCGAAAGATCTCATCGTGAACGTACATAGGTTTTGTATGGAGGAGAAGGAAATAGGACTGAAGTTTTCGTTTGTCAGTGTGTGAGAGGGGGTTGTCAGGCTGACAAGAGATAACATATCGACTGCATATAAGGTTGTCTCAGCGTCGTAACTTGTAATTCAATTGATACTTACATTGATTCTGACACATTGTATAATTGATATAATGAATATTTGAAAAAAGAATAACGCAAACTATGAATAGAAAAAATATAATGATATGTGATCATAATCAGGTAATACAATGGATGTATATAGCATTAATGTAAGCATAAGTTTATTAAATAAAAATGGAAAGAACAAAATAGACGATTGATAACGATGTACTATGACCGTTGCACCACACAGACAACTGACAACATACACCATTAGCTAATTCTGACGTTTCTACTGAAGATTCTTAAAATGGTGATTGCAGCGATGCCAATGACGCAATAAATACAATACACAGACTAAATTAATGTAAAGGAAACAAAGCGCTTTTATGCCCCCGTATCGATAGATCGGGAGGCATATAGTAATTCACCTGTTCGTCCGTCCGTCCGTCCGTTCGTCCGTTCGTCCGTTCGTCCGTCCGCCTGGTTAACCCAAATTGACCGTTTCTTCTAGCATGAATATGGCTTGCTACAAAGTTTTCAAACTTGCATGGATGTTGTATATGACCACTCTCCACGCGCCTGTATCACCTGACTCCATTTTGACCTTCACCTTGACCTAATTTTGGACTTAGACTTATTGAAAGGCCAAGTTCTTGGTTAACCCAAATTGACCGTTTCTTCGAGCATTAATATGGCTTGCTACAAAGCTTTCATACTTGCATGCATGTTGTATATGACTACTCTCCACACGCCTGTAGTACCTGACTCCATTTTGACCTTCACCTTGACCTAATTTTGGACTTAGACTTATCTCCCCTTTAGTATTTTTACAATAAAATTTTGTTTTGAGCGTATCTTCAAAACTATTTAACATATTGACTTGAAACTTAAAAAAATAGATGGCAACTTGGAGAAGTGCATTGACAAAGAACCATAACTCTGTCAGTCTTAAATATTGAATTATCTTCCCTTTAGTGGTTTTTATACTCAAATTTTTCTCTGAGTATATCTTCAAAACTATTTAACATATTGACTTGAAACTTGGAATATAAATAGATGGCAACTTGGAGAAGTGCAATGACTAAGAACCATAACTCTGTCTGTCTTAAATTTTGAATTATCTCCCCTTTAGTATTTTCAGAATAAAATTTTGACCGGAGTGTATCTTCAAAAGTGTTTAAGATATTGCCTTAAAACTTAAAATATAAATTGATGGTAGCTTGTAGAAGTGCATGGACCAAGAACCATAACTCTGTCTGTCTTACAATTTGAATTATCTCCCCTTCTGTATTTTCATGATAATTGTTTGTCCGGAGCGTATCTTCAAAAGTATTTAAAATATTGACTTGAAACTTGGTATATGAATAGATGGCAACTTGGAGAAGTGCAGTGACAAAGAACCATAACACCTGTATCACCAGATCACACATGAAGTCGACCAAGGCACTGCTTTCAAATGTGGCATATTCGTTTACCATCATAAGCCCCTCATAGTTCAAAGCCATGTAACACTCTCAAACATTTTAACTGAATAATGGCCCCTGATTGACTTAGCTTTTTATGGACATGGCTTCCACGGGGGCATAAGCGTTTATTGAACGCAGTCTTGTTTTATTAGTTATGAAACGTAATATTAATCAAATATTAAGAATTGAAATATAAACGCAAAACAATAAAAATATTGTAATAGAACTTTAATTATTGAAAATGAGTATAGCAGCGGACTCGAACCCACAGTCAATATAAAAGTATGTTTTGACAAGAGAACAGTTTATCCACTAAGCCACGTTGCCAACTAGAAGTAAAGTGAGATGTTCTCAAACCTATCCGTATTTTCCCATAAAATAACGGTAAATATCGTTTCAACCTTGGTATATGGACTGGTCCAGGGGTCATATGTCGAAGGTCGTTGTAGATCTATATTTTCTGCATGATTATAATCAGTTTCTAATGTATCGAAAGCGAATTATTATTTTCTGATATTCCGGTCGTTTTAGGGAAAGTAGACCTTCTTTCGATTAATCTAAATTTCGAGAAAAAATGTATATTTTTTAAATAATTTACTCTTTCAATGATACAGATACCTGTGGTTTCAGCTACCAAAACGGCCAAATTACCAAGCTCAAACACCAGTGTGTTAGGTCACATACTCGTGCTGCATTTACTTGGCAAAATGCACAACGATGGAAAGAAAGTTTGGCGAATTTATATAATAAGAGAATAAAAATACCTAGTTGACTTTTCATTTCAACACTGGATGCTTCCAGTTCACCGATGCGATGATGACAGTCATTCAATCCTATAAAATACGTAAAAAGAGTATTTATCACGAGTTGTCAATTGATATAAATTTATATTAAATGAGTTTTGGAAATTTTATTAAGCTAGCCTCTGGCGAGCTTAATAATATTTCCTGAACGAGTTTAATATAAATATATCAATTGACAACGAGTGATAGATTCTTTATATAACATGACACTAAAAACTTAAAATACGCATTGATTTATTTGAAAAAAACTCAATACCTTATACTACACGTGGTACGTATAGCTTTATACGTACTGGCTATACTAACCTGGATACGAGGAAAGTCATGTGATATATGCAAATACAGTCACAGTCGACAGCAATATAAATAAATTATAATAAATAAATAATAATTACAATGACATTGAATTAAACCTGAAAATATATTTTCAGGTAAGCTATAGGTATGCATTTAATACGGCCTTTATTCTAAACTATTATAGTGGAAACATGTATAATTATTATATAATTGACTTAGACTTAGGGGGGTGGGAGGGCATGCAAAACCTAGATCACAAGGTCACACTCTAGACTCGATAGGTCACATTGTTAACCTAATCTTAATGAAACTTAAGCTTAAAACGCGCGAGACATTTTCACAATTTTTTATACTGTTCGATGTTAGCATTTTCCTAACCGATAACCGAACGTTCGATCGGTTAACCGATTAACTGTTAACGCCCCTATATTCAAATGTGTCGACAAAGTGTTGATTGCGACTCATTCGTCAAAAAAGAATACATAGAGGGTATTTGTTGACTTGGTGTAAGATCGAAGTGAAATACAATAAGATGTTTCACGAAATATCTACTTTCTTTTTATTTTTTGTTTCTTTTTTCTCGTACAATGGTACAGTAGCTGGCATAATGGAAAAAATGCGTTGAAATCTGAACTTTACAACATGACAACCATTGTGTCACAGTAATGGCACGCATAATTGCACTTTGGTGCCGTTCGTTACGTTTTTTTTCTGTGCGATGAACTGCGAAAATAACAAATTGGCTAGATTCTTTTTACTGAAAAATCTCTGATTACACACAGCAGATAACAAATATTTTTAATCCATTTAATGCGTTTAATAAAGATGTCACTTACTTTGTTCCATTTGCAGCTTCATTTCATTTATAATCTCGGGAACCATTTCGTCAAATCCTTCAAATGACTGAAGCTCGTTTGTGGCATCCAGAAGGTCCTTTATAGAAGAAATTTTGTCAACAGTGTCGCAATACTCGTCTTGGTCGGCTTTGGGGAGTTGCTTTTTCAGATTAGACAGCACCATTATCAGACGGGTCCATTTTCTCAAAAAATGCTCTTCGGTCAAACTAGTAGAAGCTGAGTGTGCCAGTTCGTTTCTGGTGTCCCTAAGTGTCATAACTGCGACTTTTTCATCCTCGGTTAATCTCTCACCAAACACTGTTAGGAGAACATACGAAATTAATGAAATGTCCCAGTATGCCAAGTCTGTTGCTGTTGAAGGTTCTGGGAATAAGATTAGCATCTGTTTTTTAGTGATGCGTTTCCTATTCATTGCCTCGTTGAGATCAACTTCATTTTCTTTCAAATAATCATCAATACATTTTTGGTCGTCATTCGAAAATTTCAAAACACGTTTCTTTGCGACAAACGTTCCTCCTTTTACCAGAAGCAATATCAGTTTAACATATCTGACATCGTCACTAGGAACTGACGCCATCTTAAAACAGTATAGTTACTTTGCTCTTTTAAAACAATCCCTGCAAAACTTGTGTTTATATATGTACTTTATCTAGAACAATAAATGCATCTCTATTTGGTACGGAATTCCGTTAGGGCCAATATACAGTTTCGCCAATTAATAAATTAATCAGAAACGCGAAAACACGAAAACACGAAAGTACGATGACGAAGATACGAAAGTACGAAGACGAAGATACAAAAGATCGAAGACGAAAACGCGAAAACGCGAAAGTACGATGATGAAAACGCGAAACAATTTCGTATCTTCGTCTTCGTATCTTCATCTTCGTACTTTCGCGTTTTCGTGTTTTCGTCTACGTACTTTCGTGTCTTCGTACTTTCGTATCTTCGTCATCGTACTTTCGTGTTTTCGTGTTTTCGCCTTCCGGTGCACGTGGGCAAACGGCTAAAGTCAAGTGAGCGAGCGATAGCAGCGAACAATAACTCCAGCGAACGATAAGGGTATAGGTGAAACACCACTAAAATTCCCAGCGAACGATAAGAATTTCCCAGCAAGCAATAAGAATGGGTATGATAAAAAGGGGCGTATTAAGATTCTGTGACCCCTGAAGATCGGGTATGTAGATGTAGGGCAGGTGGACGAGAGTTAAAAAATACCATGACTAGGTCCCTATTTTGGGGCTGAAAGAGGGGCCAGATCCCCAAAGTAGCCAAAATAGCGTTATGTCATAGGCGACTTTGGATGGGTTCGAGCCTATGTACTGCCCAAACCATGCTTTGTGACCCCAAAAGTCTGGATATACAGACGTAGTGTATGATCTTACGAGTCGAACGAGACCCTCCGCAAGTTCATATCTTAAGGGTTGATAGGGGCTAGGGGCCGGACCCCGTAGTGCATATAATAGCAGTGTATTGAACTTTGCGATTTAGGCCGGTTACGTTATCCTCATTTGCGCATGCGTACCGGATGGCGAAAACACGAAGACACGAAAGTATTCCCTTCACGTTCCAGATTACATCATTCAAAGGCGATGGCCCTAACGGAATTCCGTACACCGCGTGAAAATTATCACCTAGTTATCTGGACTCACTGGGTTATTGTATTGCGTATCGAGGGGTGCCTGCAAGACTGTACAGTTACAGGACTAGCCCCAAAATCTGAGTAGAAACTACTTTATGGTCTTCATGGTGTTAATTACAATAATAACACCAGGGTCGCAAGGCACAGTATGAGGGTAATAAATCACACCTGATAAACCAAGCCAGATGTTTCAGTGTGTACAAGTATATGACCAGGGTCTTGTCTATTTATAAATGTTTGATATGAGATTGTATTATTTGATATGAGAATTTATTGTGAATCTGATTTACTTCTATTCACTTATTTATATCTTAATGTAACAATCATGCAGAATGAACAGTCATTATTTTGATATTGATACAGTAACAGGCTAGTTTAAAGACATGTAAAATAAAACAAAACATAAGCTCCGAGAATTTAGCACCAATTTGGAGCTTGAGTCCGATATCAAGCCAGTTATGAGTTTGCGATCTAACTTGATAAAAATTCAAACTTCGATATGCATTCGAGTCAGCTATGAGTTCATTAATCAGCTTAATAAACAGTGATAGTTTTACCTGTGCATCCCGAGTCATGGACTCACAAAAATCAGCGAGGATGCTTTAAAATTACGTGAGTCCAAATAATGCATTGAGAGTTCTAAAAAAATAAAGAATACTACATATCTTAATTATAGTCAGTACTCTGGTGTTCGACTACTAATTATAAATAATATTAAAAGAAGCCAACTTTCTACATTTCTTTAACAGGTTATTTTAAGGTTAATAACCACTAAATGCCTACGTGGACCAAAGTCAGATACACTCAAATAGTCCGGTAACAAACTTTCAAGCAAATTGAAATGGGGGTATGTCTTGACAAATCAGCATCAGAATCATGAAATTGGTGTTAAATGTTTTGTATGTATTTATGCGATGTAGTGAAATGGTTTTATTTCGAAATGTTTGGCATGCTGGCTTAAATATGAAAGTGAAAGTAGGGTTGGGTCATATAACGGGCGTAGAGTAAATCCGTACATGTGAGAAAGTCTGTTCACCGTGTTTGACAAACCAAGTTTTTCTTATATGATGCATGACCCCCTAATGTTTTTCATTTTCTTGAAGCTGGATGCTATTTCTATTGATTAAAAGATTTAAAGAGGTCCCCATGACAAAAAAGTTGACTTTTTTGACTGACCTTGGTCACTTTACATTGAGTTTAAGAAAAATTCTATTTGGTGTTTTTTTTACCTTTCGAGGGTGGTCCACAAAAGTCGCGAACATTGTCTTCCATTTAAACGCTACGTGTTATTTTCCTAAAATTTTTGAACACATTTTCAGTCAATTCATTTATAACATACATCTTGTTTTTAAAATTTATTTCCTGATGCATTTTTTGCTACAAAACCTGATTAATTGATGCCGGTTGGGAAGTGTCCGTTCACACTCAATTGTTTTGAATAAAAATGAAATGGTGTTTATTTATGACTGTCTAATTTAAAGCAATTTGCATTTGTTCTTTTAAAAATGATACAGGCTTTAATGTCAATGTTTGCCACGTAAGTGTAGTAGTTTATACATCGAAGACGTCAATAACAACAACGCAATGAATTGATTCCTAGTGTCGAAGTTTTCACGTTTTTTTTTCGAAAATGGCGACGTCGCAGGAATGTGCAGCGCAGAGAGTTATAATAAAATACTGTGTTGACCGTGGTTTAACATCCCACACATCCAAAAGCAGACATAGTCAGTGTAAATTTTCAAAGTTGCATGACAAGGATTCTGGTTTATACATTGCACAAACGTTTTAAGAGGGATTTAACGAAATGTGAATACTGGAAGACCGAAAAAGGACAAGTCAGCACTAATTAAATAAGAAAAATAGTAGAAGCCAATGTTCTCGACTTTCGGGGACAACCCACGTAATGTCTAATGTTTAATGAAATATTTGGACGCTGGACTCGTTCTTAAAATGTTGTACTCGTAGATTTGCAAGTTATTGAGTCCCAGGACTCATTCTTTAAAAAATTATGAAAACAATCACTGGACAAATATTTCATTTTAAGCAGCGTTCGAATTAAGAGCCAGTTATGAGTTTGTTATTCTACTTCATTAGAATTTGAATTTCAAGCCGAGCTCGAAATTCTGTGAGTTCATTATTCAACTTAAAAAATATCAAATTTCTAGCCGAGTTCCGTTTTTGAGCCAGCTATGAGTTCGTTATTCAACTTGATAAAATGGCAAATTTCATGCCGAGTTCGAATTTCGAGCCAACTATCAGTTCATTATTCGTCATAATTAAAGCACGAATTTCGAGTTGATTCCAAATTTCGAGCTAGCTTCGTGTACATGTGTTCGTTATTCAACTTTCTAACCTTAGTTTCTAGCTGATTCCAATTTTCTAGCCAGCTATGAGTATGTTATTTAACTTGATTCAGCGGGTCAAATTTTGTGCTGAATTCGAATTTCATGCCAGCTACGAGTTAAAAGTTATCCAACTTTATAAATGTAAAATTTCAAGCTGAATTTTCGTACCAGCTATGAGTTCGTTATTTGTCTTAAGTTATTTTCACAGTTTTTATGAGAGGATTCTGAATTTCAAACCACTGTGCGTTAATGTTAATTGTTTTAATGTTAAGCCGAATTTCGAGCTGATTCCAAAGTTAAAACCAGCTCTGAGTTCATTATTCGACTTTATAAATGTCAAATTTCAAGCTGAATTCGAACTTCGTGCCAGCTACAAGTTTGTTATTCAATTTGATAAAATTTCAAATTTAGAGTCAGCTATGAGTTTGTAGTCTATACATGATTATAGTTAGGCTGTGTTCAAATTCAGAACGATTTTAATTTATAAACATGTTTATATGGTAAGATGCTTGTTGCCCAGTAACAGTCTGGGAAATAAGTCAAATTAAGGTACTTGTACTTCTGTTCCATGTAGAATGCTAAGTCATGCTAAGAAGATTGTCATAATTCCATTTTATGCATGTAAATGATGTCAATGCTTTAAATCACATAATATAGGTGTGGAGAAATGTGTGGGTAAGATTGGCACAGTTGTTTCAATTATCCTACTTTTTGTTCTTTTCAATAGTTCACTTTTATTTATTAAAACATTGTGAATGTTTGAAACTGGCACCATAGTCATTAGCCATACATATCATATATGATGAACATTGAGTCTAGCAATTCATTTTCCATTTTTCTCCTAGATCTATGTGTGGTGGATATTATATTACATTGTATTACCTATTGAAATACAAGCTATACAGATGTATGTTGGCTTACTCTTGTTTTGATTTAAACTATTAGTGTACTAAGGATAGCCTGATAAGCCAGCGCTATCCCTACAGCTGTCAGAATTAACTGGGTAATTACATGCCCACTACAGAATGACCTGTTAATAGATATCAATTTCCATGGCTCACCAGGGAGTAGAAAGGGAGTTGGGGCTAGTCCTATAACTGTGTAGTAACTACATATAATTGAAGATGAGTGATACAGTGCCATATCATTCTCGTTCAACCGAGGATGTACCATTACATTGGGCCTTGTTTATTTAAAGTTCAGATGGATATACTTAGTAGTTTATCTTTAACATAACTCATAATGACGTGATCATGACAATGACATATCAAACGACTATAAACCCAAGAACATTTTTTGACAAAAACCGTCGACTCGGAAAGGAAAACAGGAGTAAGTATTTTATTTCTTCATCGATTTATATGACATATAGCCCATGCTTAGCGAAAAATGATAAGCTTTCCACGAAATATAGTGGCTATATCCGTAGCTGCACAGTTTTTGCAAACATTCGGTGAAACCTTTGCTGAAGCTTGTGTGAAAGTTGACTACTTTGCCAAGTCGTTCGGTTTTTCTTGTATTTTCTGCTTAAGTAAAGCCTGTAGACTCATGTTAAAATCAATCGGTAACACAGGAGGTTAATTCGCATCAAACAAGATACATATTGTGACAATGCATGGCGGTAATCTTACATTTCCCTTTGATTTCCATTTTTAGCTACAATTGCAAGACAAAATTACCGACTACAGTTGCAAGCTGTTTTCAGACTTCGCTGCAATGCAAATTAAATACCACCCAGTATTTGTTTATGATGCAATACAATGTTATTTGTTTAGTTGTGTTTCATTTGTTACAACTTTATAGCAACTTAATAGCAAAAGTTTACAGAATATACATGTAGGCGGGTTATTTTTTACTTTATGTGCAAATTTTTTTCTTGCATACTTCGCTTAATGCTATTTTATTTAAATTAATAAGCACTTTCCGTTTCAATGTTCTGTATGTGCATATTTATTTATTGTATAACTGTAAAATCTGTTAGTATTGATAAACCAGATTCCAGTGAATTCCGGCGAATAGTTTTAGACAAGCCGTCCACGAGGGCCTCAAATAGATCCCGAAGCTGGCATTCGCTAGCTTGGGATGGGTTGGCATTTATTTGCGATGTTCTGGAACCCGTCAGTATCAATCCTAAACGCTACTTGAAGCCAACCAAACAGTTCGGGAACGAATCATCTCCAGCATCGAAACTTTAAAAATGTGTCAATTTGGATGTCGAAGGTATTGTTCGGCACTGATTCGGGGGTGTTTCGATGTAATCGGAAAACCATCGGCAACAGTTTCGGTGTTCGGGAACCGATCAGCATCTTTGGGACGCCTACTGCGATACTTCGTTAAATCGTAGCCATCCAAAGCGGTTCCCGGAAGAAAGCCGATTCTAGACCGAAAGCTAAATCCGAGAGTACCGAAGGGATGAGTTATACACACAGAAGCTATGCTGATCATGTTAAGAAACATATTGAATAAATGCCGAAAGTTCCAGCTGAAAACGGTACGGATGCCGAGCCGTAGCCGTATATCTCGAACAAAACGGAAGCGATGTCAATGTACCTTAAGGTTGAGTATTAGATAAAAATCGCTTTCAACATTGTTAGAAACCCATATAGATAACGATTTCACAGCGAGTGACCGCAAACTTCGGCAAGAACCAGTCAGCCAGAACGAGCCCACCATAGACGTCGCCGTCTCTGTCTATTTCTTAAATATAAACAGTGCATTTTCCTTTTGCACATTTTCCAGTTGTATTAGAATTACCATCCAACGTGTTCAACTCTCAACTGATAACAAGGTAAAATATAGTAGCTTGGCATCGTTTAACCTGTCCGCATTCTGTTGGCATAGATTCGCAAACCCTTCCGCATATTCTGCATTGCAACCGCAACCTTTCCGTCCGATCGGGAAACATTCAGGGTCAAATCCCCAACCGTCGGCATTCAGGCGCGATACATCCGTCTACTTATGATATGTGTCGCCATTTGTACCGCAATATTTCGTACACCGATTCGCGGATATTTCCCAAGCGAGCAAAACTGAGTACAACTCCGCATTCTTATCGATAAAATTTAATGCTCCCGAAGGGTTCCCGAAACGAGCGAGATCCTTACATTTGTTATCGATAAATGAACCAAAAAGAGCAAAAAAACGAGCAAATGTTATTTGACATCCCTTCCTCATAGTATCGGGATCTAATGAACGGCAGGTCTAAGGCTCGTGAAGAAACTATATTCCACCATAGCTTTTATCATGCATGATACATTTTGGTCCAACAATTCACTCGTAGATTCTATTCACTAAACAAACATAATTTTAAATCGTTTAACTTATTTTATTTTCAAATTGTTGCAAAACGAAAATGAGCCATTTGTGTTCTTTGTGTGTCAATGGGTTCAGATACAAGAGGAACCTGAGAACACACTAATCCTATCTTGGATATTTCATCGTCGTTGTAAATTCTGTGGCGTGAAACTTCGTTCGTCTTTTGATGTCCATGTTAAGAACTGTAAGGTTGATGTCCCTTTTCCAAGCATCTGGTTGGGACTTAGCTCCGTAATGATTTTATACGAATGTTTACGGATGTTGACCTGTTACAACTGAAAAATAATAAAGTAAAATCTATTGTATTTTTGTCAAAAAATTTATATTTAAAAGTGTTTTCTTATTGGAAAATATATTTCTGTTTCCTTGTATTATTTTAGTAAATGTGATTTGTCAATGCTCTTTTATTTGTAATAATTGTACGATAGTCAGTGAAGACAATAACCGCTATCAGTACCATCCAAACTTTCGCCATAGGCTAATGATCCATTAGTCAACTGAACCCATATGATACTTCTTGAACACCTGAAGCTATATCAATTCAATAAATGTCGTATATATAAGACAGTAAATGTACCTACACAAAAGATACAATGGAGTTTGTTGATGGTAAATTACGTTTTCACAAATGATCGGTAACAGTAGTTTGCATTGTAGCGAATTCTGAAAACAGCTTGCAACTGTAGCCGGTAATTTCGTCTTGCAAATGTAGTCCAACATAGAAACCAAAGGGAAATGTAAGATTACCGCCATGCATTGTCACAATATGTATCTTGTTTGATGCGAATTAGCCTCCTGTGTTACCGATTGGTTTTAACATGAGTCTACAGGCTTTACTTAAGCAGAAAATACAAGAAAAACCGAACGACTTGGCAAAGTAGTCCTCTTTCACATAAGCTTTAGATCACGTGGTAAAGATTCACCGACTTAATTCAATCGAGCTGTATTTTTTTCATCGCCTCTCGAGATCTACGAAGGAGATATTGTATAGATTAGTTTATTTACATGTTATCAACAATTTACAAACTATCATAACAAAATCGGTGTAATGATGTGAGCATATGTGACGTGGACTGCAGAAATCAGGCCAGATGCGGTAACGTCTATTTTTAGAAAAATGACGTCAAAAACTTGCGCTGTTTTTTTCGCGGATTTTCTAATTTATTAACTTATATTTTCAAGTGTAATTGTATAACAAAAGTTCTGCTTTAGAAAATAAACAATTAAGATATATTTGCAACATTTCGCAACCACTTCACGAATATTTTAGTGTAGTCTAGCCATTTTAGCGATAGTTATTTCCCTTTTACCCTGTAAAGGTCAACAAACCAAAATGGCGGACACTTGATTGTTTGTGTTTAAGGGGGCAGGGGATATATTATTGGCCAATTTTCAGGTTCCGACTGACCGCAAGTAGCAAAACAGATTTTTTGAAAAGTGTCAATGAGACTAGAAAGTCTTTGTGTGTCAGTCCCACAGTCTAGGCCACATGCAAGGAAAAAAACATCCAGACATAAGATTTGAACATTGGGTTGTGAAATTATGGCCCTTGGTTTACCCCCCCCCCCCACCCTCCGAATTTTCAGTGAAAATTTCACGAAAGTGACCGCTTTTACCCCACACACAGTTTTTTTTAAACCCGATGCAATCCTATGTTTGGCTCCGTTTTTCATTTATTGGATACCTGAGCTAATTTAATTCAGCAAGAAAAGTGTCTCCCATACCTGCCGTTTTTTTGCTATTTTCAGTCAAAGTTTGTTTTGGTTTTTACCATGCTAAAAACACACTTCCGCCAGTGGTGGGAACCTCCTTTTGGAAGAGTCATAAAATCATTCAGAGCTAGCTGAGATTAACTAGCTTAGCTAACGAAATTAAAATAGAAATGCCTATTTAAAATACCAAATTAATTTTTGGAGCCCATTAATAAGCTCTAATCTAAATATTTGATATTTTGAGGGACCCCCATACACCCAATATATCCCCTGCCACCTTAAGTTTTTAATATATGTATCATAAAACAAATATGCACTTGTTATATTGAAATATACTGTTTAATGAATAAAATGTGACATTTCTTAACTCTATAGTGTGTCTAGTTTGTATTTTATAACAATTTGAAAAATTTATACAATTCAGGGGAAATAACCAGTACATACACCATTACAGAAACACTTTATACTATGAGTATTTTGTTACACTATCAGTATATTGACCAGACCAACAGAATTTTTGGTATCAAATAGTTCAAATAAGTTCTGCGGATAACTAGCAGTGATACTTATGGTTGTTTAGCAATCATGAGGTAATACAATGAGAATTGTCGGACAATTAGAGGCACGCGCCATTGAAAGCCCAGTATGGAAGAGTCATTTTAGTTTCTATTGGTGAACTTGATAAAACCTTTGATGACAATGATCTATTATTCATTTAAAAAAGCATATACCAATATTCCTACACTTTCCATAACCCTAGTCCATAAAATAATACCCTACCATTGTCTTGAAAGCCATAATGTTACATCTTACTTTAATCTATTTGCACAACAGAAGGGAGATAAATCTTATGTCCATAGAAAGGTTTTACTCTTCCCTGTTTGCATTTGTGCTAATTACTACAATAAAACAAACAGTCTCAGGACATCCGACACTGGTCTAACTCATTATGAAGATAACAATAACAAGAATTTTGATAAAAATACAAAAAATCACTGCCTGGTCTTATTCAAGACTAGAATTTCATACCATACTATAGTGTTCTTATACATTCTTGGATAAAATCACTTTCAAAATGAGATTTTTGCATAAAAAATCTGAGCATAGTTACAAATACAGTCGTTCAAGGAAATTAAAAGGTGGACTGTTTAAAACGGGAGTGTTAAACTCTAACCGAGGTCAGACGAGCTGTATTGAAGATTCTGTTCAGCAGGCTTCCGACAATGAAAATGTTGTACGCTTAAGTCGCTCTGTTGCTGTAGATGTCCTGAATGCGCGTGAACGTTCCTGCAATCCACTAGTTATACCATACAAACTCAGACCTTGTCGCCAGACACCGAAGTCAGCAAATTATGGATCTAAAGTTCAATGTGATGACAGTGATGAGTCTGAAAATGAAAACATTATTGTGAATAAGAAGCAACTTAGCACCATTTTCAACAGTATTGCACAGCACAGTTGTCAACAACCAAGCATTAATTATAACATCACTGATAGAAAAGGGCTGTGCATTGATATTAAAGTGAAATGTAGTAACTGCGACTTCTGTACAGATGACATGCCATTATACACAAGTATTCACCAAAAGCATGGCAAGCCACTTGGAGTATTGAATGTAAGCTTACTACTACCAGTGCTGTGCTCTAAAATGGGCATCTCAGATTTGCAATTAATGCTTGCATGCCTCAACATACAAGCCCCAGACAAGAGAGGTATGCAGAGAAAAATGAACTGTATTGCTGATCAAGTGGAGGCCATGGGCAGACAGCAATTAATAAAAAATCAACAGTATGTGAGGCACATATCCAATCTTGCTGGAGGATCAGGCGAAACCGACTTGGAGTTTGATGCCGCCTACACGAGTAGACCCCAGGCTGGATGCGACACTGCGACTCAGGTGTTTGCGCCTGTCATCGAAAAAATGACATCTAAACATCTGCCAGTGGGACTGAATATTGGGACCAAATTGTGCAGCAGACCAACCTGTGAGCACACAGACAAACAGTGCAAGAAAAACTATGCTGATGAAACATCAATCAACATGGCCGAGAGTATGTTTCTTAAGCAATCTCTGAGAAACATTCATCAGCAAGGAATAATATCTGCGAAGTCGGTGACAACAGACGGCAGTGCATCACTTGCGAAAGCAATGCGAGAGCACAATGCCAAGTTGCGGAAAAAAGTGCAACACTCGAAGTGCTTTATTCACAACATGCGGAACTTACACAAGCACTTACGGGCGGTGAACATAAAAGCGCCAAAAGGAATGGATCGCATACTTTACCGTAAGAAGCTAGCTACCAGTATCCGCACGCGGATCCGAATGGAACTTACCAGGCTACGAAAGCTCATTCGTGATGATGAATCCTACATTCAAAGAGCCTGGGGTGCTGTAACAAATGTTCTGGACTGTTTCTCTGGATCACACAGTGGTTGTAGGAAAAACTCTGTAGTCTGTACTGCAAGGATAAAAGGCCATAAATTAAGTTATTTACCATATGGTAAGTATGTAAAATTATCAACAATAGACACTCATTCCATTGTTTAAATTATTGATAGGTACTGTGGTATACAGCAATTAAAAGATACAATTCAGCTTTATAATACTAACAGATGCGAGAATATGCATAGCCGGCTATTCTCATATGCTCCAAAAAGCATGGTCTGGAGAAGAAGCTTTACAGCTCCATGCTACTCTGTAACGCTAGGCGCGAGCCTAGGTCGCGGCCTGTCGTTACTTCAAATAGCAGAGCAGTGTGGCATAAATATCAAGTCAAGCGATCCTATGTACCGCTATGCAATGTTCACGCAGAACGTAGCATGTTACCATAGTGGTCGGAAACAATCACATGAATACAAAAAGGCGAGATATTTCCGCTACAGAAAAAGGTCACATAGAGCTGTACTTTCCCAGTCCCTGTACAAGGTTAACACTAGTAACAGTAACATACCTAAGGAACATGGCTATGCAATTAATCTCGGACTGTAATGGTTCATCTTAACATTTTGAAACAAAACAAATTCTCAACTGTATTGCAACATAATAAATTAACAGTGCCAGATGTCCAAACTATTCATATTACCTTAAATCTTGCAGGCTAAAAAGCCATAATGGCCATGACACAAACCCTCATTCGCACATATCTGCCGGTTGTTATTGACCCTTTGAGGTTCATAACTCAAATGATCTGGGTTGACACAAAGTTTGTTGTGGCACAAATGGGACACATGCACTTTCGGTGCTAATATATGATTACATGTAAGAAAGTATGCGGCACGATGCGCTTTAACTTTGATTCTTCGGCCTCTGAATGTACATCGAAGCATTCCGTAGCCACTGGGATAGCACGGGCCCTTCCAAATAAAGCAGTCCTGCTTTTTTCAAATTTAGCCGTTATTAAATTTTGTAACCTTTGTGTTTCAACCTCTGACATGTGCGACGAGAATAAATATGATGCCATTATGACTTTATATAAGGAAAACAAAGGAATATACATTAGCGACATGTTACAAACCTGCAAATCCATTCAATTTCCAAAATTTCACATATCCCTAGATTAATTCTGAGTTATTAAAGCTGAGAAAGGTACAAAATGTGCAAAATCACAGTCTTGTACAGAAAAATGAGTAATAAAATGATACCGGAGCTCAAAATCAATACATATATGCAATTCACATAAAAATTGCATTATTTTGGCAGTTATTACCTCCCTTTGTTTTGAGTCAACCACAGCATTTATGTTCAACAGAATATGTAAAATGTGTTCAATTTGTAATCGCAAAGGTTTGAAGGAAGATTGTTGCCAATATCAGTATGATTTAGACACTTTTAAATTTTGAGTTTTGTATTAAGGGGGCAGGGGATATATTATTGGCCAATTTTCAGGTTCCGACTGACCGCAAGTAGCAAAACAGATTTTTTGAAAAGTGTCAATGAGACTAGAAAGTCTTTGTGTGTCAGTCCCACAGTCTAGGCCACATGCAAGGAAAAAAACATCCAGACATAAGATTTGAACATTGGGTTGTGAAATTTTACCCCCCACCCTCCGAATTTTCAGTGAAAATTTCACGAAAGTGACCGCTTTTACCCCACACACAGTTTTTTTAAACCCGATGCAATCCTATGTTTGGCTCCGTTTTTCATTTATTGGATACCTGAGCTAATTTAATTCAGCAAGAAAAGTGTCTCCCATACCTGCCGTTTTTTTGCTATTTTCAGTCAAAGTTTGTTTTGGTTTTTACCATGCTAAAAACACACTTCCGCCAGTGGTGGGAACCTCCTTTTGGAAGAGTCATAAAATCATTCAGAGCTAGCTGAGATTAACTAGCTTAGCTAACGAAATTAAAATAGAAATGCCTATTTAAAATACCAAATTAATTTTTGGAGCCCATTAATAAGCTCTAATCTAAATATTTGATATTTTGAGGGACCCCCATACACCCAATATATCCCCTGCCACCTTAAGTTTTTAATATATGTATCATAAAACAAATATGCACTTGTTATATTGAAATATACTGTTTAATGAATAAAATGTGACATTTCTTAACTCTATAGTGTGTCTAGTTTGTATTTTATAACAATTTGAAAAATTTATACAATTCAGGGGAAATAACCAGTACATACACCATTACAGAAACACTTTATACTATGAGTATTTTGTTACACTATCAGTATATTGACCAGACCAACAGAATTTTTGGTATCAAATAGTTCAAATAAGTTCTGCGGATAACTAGCAGTGATACTTATGGTTGTTTAGCAATCATGAGGTAATACAATGAGAATTGTCGGACAATTAGAGGCACGCGCCATTGAAAGCCCAGTATGGAAGAGTCATTTTAGTTTCTATTGGTGAACTTGATAAAACCTTTGATGACAATGATCTATTATTCATTTAAAAAAGCATATACCAATATTCCTACACTTTCCATAACCCTAGTCCATAAAATAATACCCTACCATTGTCTTGAAAGCCATAATGTTACATCTTACTTTAATCTATTTGCACAACAGAAGGGAGATAAATCTTATGTCCATAGAAAGGTTTTACTCTTCCCTGTTTGCATTTGTGCTAATTACTACAATAAAACAAACAGTCTCAGGACATCCGACACTGGTCTAACTCATTATGAAGATAACAATAACAAGAATTTTGATAAAAATACAAAAAATCACTGCCTGGTCTTATTCAAGACTAGAATTTCATACCATACTATAGTGTTCTTATACATTCTTGGATAAAATCACTTTCAAAATGAGATTTTTGCATAAAAAATCTGAGCATAGTTACAAATACAGTCGTTCAAGGAAATTAAAAGGTGGACTGTTTAAAACGGGAGTGTTAAACTCTAACCGAGGTCAGACGAGCTGTATTGAAGATTCTGTTCAGCAGGCTTCCGACACTGAAAATGTTGTACGCTTAAGTCGCTCTGTTGCTGTAGATGTCCTGAATGCGCGTGAACGTTCCTGCAATCCACTAGTTATACCATACAAACTCAGACCTTGTCGCCAGACACCGAAGTCAGCAAATTATGGATCTAAAGTTCAATGTGATGACAGTGATGAGTCTGAAAATGAAAACATTATTGTGAATAAGAAGCAACTTAGCACCATTTTCAACAGTATTGCACAGCACAGTTGTCAACAACCAAGCATTAATTATAACATCACTGATAGAAAAGGGCTGTGCATTGATATTAAAGTGAAATGTAGTAACTGCGACTTCTGTACAGATGACATGCCATTATACACAAGTATTCACCAAAAGCATGGCAAGCCACTTGGAGTATTGAATGTAAGCTTACTACTACCAGTGCTGTGCTCTAAAATGGGCATCTCAGATTTGCAATTAATGCTTGCATGCCTCAACATACAAGCCCCAGACAAGAGAGGTATGCAGAGAAAAATGAACTGTATTGCTGATCAAGTGGAGGCCATGGGCAGACAGCAATTAATAAAAAATCAACAGTATGTGAGGCACATATCCAATCTTGCTGGAGGATCAGGCGAAACCGACTTGGAGTTTGATGCCGCCTACACGAGTAGACCCCAGGCTGGATGCGACACTGCGACTCAGGTGTTTGCGCCTGTCATCGAAAAAATGACATCTAAACATCTGCCAGTGGGACTGAATATTGGGACCAAATTGTGCAGCAGACCAACCTGTGAGCACACAGACAAACAGTGCAAGAAAACCTATGCTGATGAAACATCAATCAACATGGCCGAGAGTATGTTTCTTAAGCAATCTCTGAGAAACATTCATCAGCAAGGAATAATATCTGCGAAGTCGGTGACAACAGACGGCAGTGCATCACTTGCGAAAGCAATGCGAGAGCACAATGCCAAGTTGCGGAAAAAAGTGCAACACTCGAAGTGCTTTATTCACAACATGCGGAACCTACACAAGCACTTACGGGCGGTGAACATAAAAGCGCCAAAAGGAATGGATCGCATACTTTACCGTAAGAAGCTAGCTACCAGTATCCGCACGCGGATCCGAATGGAACTTACCAGGCTACGAAAGCTCATTCGTGATGATGAATCCTACATTCAAAGAGCCCATTGTGCTGTTACAAATGTTCTGGACTGTTTCTCTGGATCACACAGTGGTTGTAGGAAAAACTCTGTAGTCTGTACTGCAAGGATAAAAGGCCATAAATTAAGTTATTTACCATATGGTAAGTATGTAAAATTATCAACAATAGACACTCATTCCATTGTTAAAATTATTGATAGGTACTGTGGTATACAGCAATTAAAAGATACAATTCGGCTTTATAATACTAACAGATGCGAGAATATGCATAGCCGGCTATTCTCATATGCTCCAAAAAGCATGGTCTGGAGAAGAAGCTTTACAGCTCCATGCTACTCTGTAACGCTAGGCGCGAGCCTAGGTCGCGGCCTGTCGTTACTTCAAATAGCAGAGCAGTGTGGCATAAATATCAAGTCAAGCGATCCTATGTACCGCTATGCAATGTTCACGCAGAACGTAGCATGTTACCATAGTGGTCGGAAACAATCACATGAATACAAAAAGGCGAGATATTTCCGCTACAGAAAAAGGTCACATAGAGCTGTACTTTCCCAGTCCCTGTACAAGGTTAACACTAGTAACAGTAACATACCTAAGGAACATGGCTATGCAATTAATCTCGGACTGTAATTGTTCATCTTAACATTTTGAAACAAAACAAATTCTCAACTGTATTGCAACATAATAAATTAACAGTGCCAGATGTCCAAACTATTCATATTACCTTAAATCTTGCAGGCTAAAAAGCCATAATGGCCATGACACAAACCCTCATTCGCACATATCTGCCGGTTGTTATTGACCCTTTGAGGTTCATAACTCAAATGATCTGGGTTGACACAAAGTTTGTTGTGGCACAAATGGGACACATGCACTTTCGGTGCTAATATATGATTACATGTAAGAAAGTATGCGGCACGATGCGCTTTAACTTTGATTCTTCGGCCTCTGAATGTACATCGAAGCATTCCGTAGCCACTGGGATAGCACGGGCCCTTCCAAATAAAGCAGTCCTGCTTTTTTTCAAATTTAGCCGTTATTAAATTTTGTAACCTTTGTGTTTCAACCTCTGACATGTGCGACGAGAATAAATATGATGCCATTATGACTTTATATAAGGAAAACAAAGGAATATACATTAGCGACATGTTACAAACCTGCAAATCCATTCAATTTCCAAAATTTCACATATCCCTAGATTAATTCTGAGTTATTAAAGCTGAGAAAGGTACAAAATGTGCAAAATCACAGTCTTGTACAGAAAAATGAGTAATAAAATGATACCGGAGCTCAAAATCAATACATATGCAATTCACATAAAAATTGCATTATTTTGGCAGTTATTACCTCCCTTTGTTTTGAGTCAACCACAGCATTTATGTTCAACAGAATATGTAAAATGTGTTCAATTTGTAATCGCAAAGGTTTGAAGGAAGATTGTTGCCAATATCAGTATGATTTAGACACTTTTAAATTTTGAGTTTTATATTAAGGGGGCAGGGGATATATTATTGGCCAATTTTCAGGTTCCGACTGACCGCAAGTAGCAAAACAGATTTTTTGAAAAGTGTCAATGAGACTAGAAAGTCTTTGTGTGTCAGTCCCACAGTCTAGGCCACATGCAAGGAAAAAAACATCCAGACATAAGATTTGAACATTGGGTTGTGAAATTTTACCCCCCACCCTCCGAATTTTCAGTGAAAATTTCACGAAAGTGACCGCTTTTACCCCACACACAGTTTTTTTAAACCTGATGCAATCCTATGTTTGGCTCCGTTTTTCATTTATTGGATACCTGAGCTAATTTAATTCAGCAAGAAAAGTGTCTCCCATACCTGCCGTTTTTTTGCTATTTTCAGTCAAAGTTTGTTTTGGTTTTTACCATGCTAAAAACACACTTCCGCCAGTGGTGGGAACCTCCTTTTGGAAGAGTCATAAAATCATTCAGAGCTAGCTGAGATCTAGTTTCTATCATTTTTCAAAAAACATGAAGCCTTATTTTAACGAAATTAAAACAGAAATGCCTATTTAAAATACCAAATTAATTTTTGGAGCCCATTAATAAGCTCTAATCTAAATATTTGATATTTTGAGGGACCCCCATACACCCAATATATCCCCTGCCACCTTAATTGAGTGCAGTTTGTATAGGTATAATGATGAGAAATGACGCTGATGTTGGTTTGATCTGGTTGATATCGAATTATAAAGCTCGTATTTGGAGGTAAGCATATCTTTTATTGTCTGTGATTGCTTTACTGTTGTGAATTATGGGTTTAAATTCGTTGATAACATTGACTTTGAAAGCGAAAGTTGACTTTAAAATGCTACAAAGCAGTCTGTTTTTATGTGGATAAGTCCATTGTATACCAGATTCTTCATAGCATAGTGCAAATTTTATGCCTGCAGATAATGAGTTAACATGAGAATTGTTCATGGCTGATTTTATGGATGCATTCATGTTTGTTGACATATCCCCCACCCACCTTACTTTGCTTAAGTTTGCACACATTAAGTAAAATGACTGTCATTTGTCTTCATTTTTTCAAACTCTTTGAATGCATATATCCAACTCACCAGTACATCCTGAACGGCAATACTATCCTTGCCCCATGGAACAATTTAAACAAATCATTTTCATAATTTTTACAAAAAGTTCAGGTACATGTATGTCCAAGAAGTTTGGTTTTTGTTCATTTTGCCTCAAATCATGCAGGAGTAGAGTTTCAAATGCAGTAAACACAGGCATGATGCAGGAAATGCGGCATGTTCGTACATATTAGAAGCGAAGTGTAGAAGTTGCACCTATAGAGATACATATAACGTGGCCTGTTCGGACAGCAATCATGCCAATGGACGATGTACTGTAGTATAATCGGTCATTACTATTTTAATCAATTATGACAGAATAAATATTATAAAAGCGTTAGCATTAAAACTTTTAAAATCTTCTTTAATCAACTTAAAAATAAATAAATAAAATCAGGCATCCAATTTCTAAAATAATGTAACACATGAATATAAACTAATAACGTGGTAGAAAGATTTATTGTTGAAGATTATCGTAGCAAGGTTTTGCATTAATTCTTATCAATTCTTTGCAGGTGAAAATAAGTCTATATGATATATACATGTAATAGTCAAAGATGAGATCACATTTACTTTTAAACTAGTGTTATGTATGGAAATTTGACTTCTTTAAGTGTATAGAGCTATTTTCTAACAGTCATTCAATGTCAAAATAATCATTTGCATCGTTTTTAGTATGATACTAGACTATCTTAATTACAAATTAAAACTTTGGATGGGTTTCGTATACTTTGATTCAATCGTCGAAAAATAGTCGATTCTTATAGTTTCATAGGGTGTTCTAGAACACTTTCGTATGAAAATGTACAGTTCGCATGATAAATAAATCACGTAGAGGGTTTCTGTTAAAACTGAAGTGAAAAATGATCTTATGGATATGAACGCATAGTTGTTTTCAGTTCTTGAAACTTTTTACAAAAATATCTTAACAATATTTGGGACATTTGCTCACACCAAACACGAGTTTCTGCTTCAACATGTTCTGGACATAAATTTCCATATTAGTTGAGAAAACAATAATTTTAGGTGTGCAATGTTTTCAAAAGGCCCGAATCTATCGCCGTTGACATATTGCATTCTCGACTTATTTCGTGGTTTGGAACAGAGTAAGAGGTCACGTTCGAATGACCTCTCGAGTGCATGTTGTAATTATGGCTATTTACATATATGCATAGAGAGTGTAATAAAGTCAGTCTACGCTAGCTCTCTATGTATAAACGTCTCTCTCACTGTAGACAGAGATTTTCTGCAATTCTAGATTTGTGAAAGAAGCGATTTGATCGAATGATGTAAAGACCACATACGGAGTGTCATCAGAGCATATCGATGGCTAAGAATTAGAAGGTCGTAACTACCAAATCGATATTTTGAGAAAACACGGAAAAACTGTCTGACATTTACTCTTTACTTATGGTAAAACAAACTTTTACAACTTCATTTTGGTCAACATGACAAGTTCAGATTTTTATTAAAATAGGCCCATAAGAAGCGCCTTGTGATGCATATTCTAAATATATATGAATCTTAAAAGGTCGTAAGTGGCACTTACGACCTTCTAATTCTAAGCCATCGATATATCAGTGTAAAGTAGTGGAGCGTAATATTGGTCTGATTTTTATATTGGATTGAATAATCTGACATAAATTTCAATCCTTCCTCAATAGATCTTGTATATGTACATAATATGTGAAGATACAGAGTTTTGAAGTGAACGAGGAAAAAATCAAATACTAACAAAATAGGCTGTTCTAATTTTAGAATACTGACGACTAAGGCAGATTGCAACATAGTAATGCTAACTCATGGCAGGTATGTTCTAATTACTGCGACAGTAATTCAAATTATTTGACAAGGACATTCATAAAAATGTGAGGATTTAGCCATCCCGGTTGGTTCCCAGGATGCCTATCTGTTGCCCCTTTTATCCTTCGGAAACTCCACATTTTAGTTGTGATTGTATCGTAGTATGTACATTTTATTAATTAATTTATTATGCATTTTATCATTTATTGGTATTTTTGTTATGTTAACTGTACATATTAAACCGGTCATTAATGTTGAGTCAATCAACATGGGTGATCACGTTACGACGTATATTGCATCGGTTTTATATTATCCCTGGCCGCTCATAAATACATTTATATAATGTTAACATTATGGTATATGTTAGGAGATCTTAGATACAGGAGAAAATGAATCCTATTTTGAAATAAGTTCTTTAACGTAAATGTGCATTTCTTTCGCCAGGTAGTTTACTACGTACGGTTCATCGTACTATTAATTCACGATTCTCAAGGTAAAGGTATTTTTTTATTCTAACTTTGATTTTTTCTCACACAAAGAGATGTTCGAGTGCTATGTAAAAATACATATAGGTAAACCCAGATTAAAGACATGCCGCCTACGTAGGCATGGAATAGAACGATGAGTCAGAGGGTTTTGGTTTGAATGAAAATATTCGTCTCATGATTTTGAGTTATCTTTATTTTACACACTTACATACTTATTTACCTTATCACAGAATTTTGATTTAATCTTCACTTATCCTAGGTCAAATGTAAAAAGTCAGTTATTTGTTGAGTCATTAAGAGTTTGCGCAATACTAGTAATGTGTTGTTAAAAATATTTTTTTAGTGGAAACTTTATTTATTTATTATCTCTGATAATTATAACTACGTATTGGCCTCGCAGACAGACACCGCATTTCGCGTGGACAGTAGCTATCTATTAAATATTTAAAAATCGCATATTAACCCCTCCCCAAGTTGGGCGGGATTTGAACCCACGACCCCAACGTCGACGTTGGGGTCGTGGGTTCAAATCCCACCCAACCGGGTGTGGGTTAATATGCGATTTTATTTATTTATTTTTTATCGCCTGTGAAACATACTATAAATATGGTTTGTCATTAAGCGTTTGAATGGCGTGGTAATAATTTCATCGCTGTTAAACATATTTTTATGTGGAAACGTTTTTATTTCTAGGCCTACTTATTTGTATTTTTGTCGCTTCTGAAACAAGTTCTTCACCGTTCGTGTAGTCCATTTATTTTTGATACCTGATTTTAGATGGTATCTATCTCCTAGGGGGTATGAGGGAGGAAATTGGATTATGCAGACATCGTTGTCAAAGGAATTACTTGTTGGTACCAAGTTTGTTTCGTCAGCGAGCCCCGACTCTTCGCCGACAACAGACACTCATTGACAAAGATATTATAACTGGTTTGAACTGAACCTGTGGGAAGCTTGTCACAGTCACGGAAACGGAAAAAATGCAAAAAGGAGTCACCATCTACAAAAGTCGCCATCTGCTTGTTGACCACATCAGCTAGCTAACGAAAATAGGATACTTTTTTGGAACAATAAGAGACTATTTATGGTGTGTTATACAAGTACCTGCAAATAACTAAGTCTTGCTTTATCTCTGCGAAAAATCGCTGTGACTATCAAGTAGGAAAATAATAAGGAAGATGAGTGCTATTTTGGGTGCATCCTTGAAATATTTTAAATTGTACACACATTTTACAAAATAACGTTTTCATATATCAAATAATCATCTTGTGATTTTTGGGAGTTTCTGCGCTACCGATATATTATGTTTTTTTATGAGCTACAGAGAAACATGATTTTATGAGCAACAAAGATACATGCTTTTTGAGCTACAGAGATCTATGATTTTCTGAGCTACAGAGATACAAGATTTTATAAGCTATATATAGAGATACATGCTTTTATGAGCTACAGAGCAACATGATGTTATGAGCTACAGAGAAACATGAATTTTAGGAGGTACAGAGATACATGTTTTTATGAGCTACAGAGATAAATGATTTTATGAGCTACAGAGATACATGATTGTATGAGCTACAGAGATACATGATTGTATGAGCTACAGAGATAAATGATTTTATGAGCTACAGAGATACATGATTGTATGAGCTACAGAGATAAATGATTTTATGAGCTACAAAATATCATGATTATATGAGCTACAGAGATAAATGATTTTATGAGCTACAGAGATACATGATTGTATGAGCTACAAAATTACATGATTGTAAGAGCTACAGAGATAAATGATTTTATGAGCTACAAAGATACATGATTTTATGAGCTACAGAGATAAATGATTTTATGAGCTACAGAGATACATAATTTTATGAGCTACATAGATACATGATTGTATGAGCTACAGAGATACAATATTTTATGAGCTACAAAGATACATGATTGTATGGGCTACGCAGATACATGATTTTATGAGCTACAAAGATACCTACTTTTATGAGCTACAAAGATACGTGATTTTATGAGCTACAGAGAGAAAGTCAATGGGTTTGTAGAACTATGGAGTTCATTACGACATTATAGACACAAAACTCGGCCATTATAGGATTCGGTCATTCTGATTGACTATGCGGCCCTCTCGTGCTGTTTCTGTCTTCCCATTTGTGATAAGTATTCGTTCATAGAAATGTACACCTGTATTTCCCTACAAAATCATAAAACACACTGAATGAGTTGAAAATACCACCAATTTCTGTGTTTATTTCAGTTTTAATGACCGCAAATGCAGAAATACATTTCTTAATTTGAGCGCAGATTTATTCGTACTTGTATGTATGCACTTTTTTTTTGGTGAAATTTCGAAGATACTCTTATTAGAGTGAGGCGATCACTGAAATTGATGATGATAATGTGTTGGCACGGAAAGGTCACGGAAAAGTAAAATAAACATCTATTATAATATCAGTAGTATGTTTAGGCTCGGGTCCAGTTTCTTATCTTGATTGACGCTGATTGGTACATATACTGAACATGCTGAACAAACCTGCGCTTGTTCGAGGCCACACCAACGCTACTACGTGTATTCGAGGGATGTTCAATTAAAACGTAGAAACATGCTCTGATTTCCGTATTCTATAACGTCCCATGAATGGTCCAAACTTTTTTGAATCGGCAGACCTTCCTAAACATTTTGGTGTATAGCACCTCCCTTTCATGTGCAGGATAAAGTTGAAAATTGAGCACTTTTATCCTTATTTTCAGTAGAACATTTGTCATTGTAAGTCTACTAAATATTCAAAATGTTATTTCAAATTTATGGTATATTTAAAGTAGTGCTATTATTGACCGATGTATGAACGCAAACTATACGTCGAGTGGCCCAACAATTCTTTAAGGGATTGTGTAGTCTCTGAGCTACCTATTCAAGGTATATATCAAACTTCTTGTCTTTACGAAGAACACAATCATGTTAATGGTTTTCGAAGATCGCAATAGTTTTGTCCGACATCAAGGATTTTTGGATTCCGCTTAACTGACAGCCCACGATTTGTCTTATATTCGAACTCGCACATTGCACCTATTGGTCAATCTAACACGAACAACCTACAGACCGCGATCTTTAATCGTTTCCTGGTAAAGCTTGGCTAAATTGACACGAGCCTGGCCTATTGATTAGCATAATTTAACAGTCGATGTATAGCCTACGTTTAAAACACCGAGTGTATGTTTTCGAAAATCGGGGAGTATCACGAAGACGCTCGAGATGTACTACAAACACAAATCTGAAATACCGATATTGCACGATTTGCTTGCGGAAATTGATATATTCAAAGCAAGAGCCTTGTAATATATATCTTGCATAAAGGTAAGGCTCAGGTCAAAATAGCCAAGCTATAAATACAGAAACTATCTCTGCAGCATACCAGTTTGCTTCTAGTAAACAAACGTAGAAAGTAACGTTTAAAAGGTTGTCATTGTAATTACCGTTAATTGATTTGATGTATGATTGTTGCAGACCGCCTGGTAGCTTCTATCTTGTTAATATATTTTGACAGCTTACAACAACACATGTTGGCGGACATATAAACACGTGGTATGTGGCAACATGTAACATGTAAGTAGTGGGGGTAGATGTACGTGGGCGATATCGCTGGCTAAGAATAAGGAGGTCGTTTGTACAAAATCAATATTTCGAGAAAACATGTAACAACTATCTTAAACTAACTCTATATTTATGGGAAAACAGGCTTTTACAATTCCATTTTGGTCAACATGACAAGTTCCGATTTTTATGAAAATAGGCTCATAAGAAACCCCGTTTGATGTAGATTGTAAATGGGTATCAGTCCTATAAGGTCGTAAGTAGTAGTTACGACATTCTCATTCTAAGCCAGCGATATGTATAGATGATTAGATCCAGAAACTAAAGCGTAGGTACCAGCGATGTGCTCCCGATTTTATAAATAAGCTTCGGATGGCATCGTGATGAGGGTCATCGTTGTCTTGGAAAGAACCTCCTGTAAGTCATAATGTAGTCTGGCAACCCGACTAGATAATCTATTTTTTCAATCAAAAGCATAACATTTTTTAATTTTCGCTAGATTTTATTTTGGTCTTGATTATCTATGTTTGAGGGTGAAAATGGAAATAATTTCATGAGAAAAGATTAGATTGAGGAGTTGTCTTCTAAATATAGGGTATGTTAGACAGACTAGTAATATCCCTGTTCCCGGTGCCGCACGAAGCTTATTTATTTCAATCGGCAGTATTCATGGTATATCGCCGAGACAAACATGACAAGTGGGACCTAGGCTTTAAGCGAAACTATGGATTATGTCCGTGTATATATTTTTACACTGATTTATTCCAGGGATCGATTTTTGAACAAGTTAGTTCCACTTAGAATTATTAATCACCTATTTCGACACCTGTGCTTGGTGATGTACAATCCCACGAGGGTTTGGGAGAAGAGAAGCTAGTTTTCCTTATTATTTGTAATAAAACACAGTAAACGGGCCTACAAATGAAATGAAGATACATTAAATGATGGTCTCCATTTTGAGTAGACCTTCTTTTTTAAATGGGTTTTTAGGTTACTGAATTTTATATTAACTGTGATATACATGTACTTAATTTATAGACTGTATTCCATTTCATTTCGACATTTTCTTGTCCATGAGAAGGCAGGTAAGATTACACTGGACTTGTATATGATATTTTCTTCTAAAGTGGCCCTTGTCAACAGTTAGTCAGTCATTGGCAAACTATAGTCACATAATATTACACGTATGACGCTCGTCTCGGCGAACACGAATTACCCAGTGCTTTATTAACCGACATTGTACGACACAAAGAAAGACTTTAAATACTAACAATTGACAACATTCATAAGCACATAATTTTATCTGATGATTTGTGGTTACCCACTGAACATGTATACCCATTTACATCAAAATCGGTACATTTCTAACAACATGAGAGCTAATAGAACATTTGTCAATGCAAAGTCTAAGTCTGAGTTTTAGACTTACAATGTTTGTGAATAAGGTTCCTGGAACTAACCATATCGAGAGTAATCTTTGGTAGACATACCAGTCCACACTGTCTAAGGGTGCTTGAGCGGCTTAACAGCTGAAAAGAGCTGTAGAAAATTGGTAATTGGTGTGTGCGAATAGCCTAATATTTACTCATGAATTTTAACACGGCGAATTCTGTTTTAGAAGGTTTGTACATGCACCTGCAAATAATTAGTGTAAAATAACTCATGATAGACAGAGTAATATTCGCTCAGACACATCGTTTCTAAAATAAACCAAAGAAACGCGCGGGATGCGCCGAAAATAGATCTCAAAGCGAAATCTCGCGTTATCAGACGAGAGATGTCCACAGTAACATGCATGTGAACCCATATCTACGGTAGACTTCGGGATTAGTCAGAATGTACGGTATTAGATCGATCAGTTGATGATAAGATGCCGAACGTGAAACAGTTCCTATCTTACCGACAAGCTGATATGTACGCTATAAAACGATTCATTAGAAAGCCGTTACTGATACTTACTAGTGATTAACTTAAAACGTTAACCCAGCGCACAAGAAACTTCTGAAAAAACACCACAATAACTTGTGGTGGCTATCGCAGTGTGTAGGTGGTGCTCGATTGGATATTAGTTATTTTTCTGCGAGTTTTAATCCAGCGCACATGTAGGAACTGCTGAAAAAACAACACAACTTGTGGCTTTGTTAATTACTCTTATGTGTGGCGCTTAATTGGATAATAGTTAGTTGTTACCTTTTTGCGAGTTTGGATTAATAAAGGCAATGAATCGTTAACGAGAAATAGATCATCTTTTTATTGGACTAGAATAACTATACCGTTCGACTTCGAAGCAATTTGGAATAATATAACGACGCAACTTGTGACTATCCTAACAGTTTATGGTGCTTAATTAGAAATTCGTCATTATTATACGAGTTTGGACAGTGAATCATTTGCAAGAAATATACATCATCTTTTTTATCGCACTAGAATAATTATACAGTTCGATTTCGAAGCAATTTGGGATAATTGCAATCCTGACATTAATGAGTAATAAATTACTACCAAGCGTATATTCAGAATTTCTGAATTAATGGTATCAAGGATATATTCTAGAGAAATAATGGATATATATTATATTGAATATTCATCATAGATATTGATTAATTATATATCTATAAAATATACCATATTATTTGATAGAAGATAATAGCCCGAGTGTTTGTTCATCACGCAAACTCAGCAACTATAACGCTCAGTGGACAATGGGTATATGATATAGTCGGAATATAAATGAAAAACAAACACGTTGTAAGCAAAGATAACAATCGGGAACAAAAGATTGATGGGTATGTGCACATGTAGGCCTATATAAATGCGGACAAATATCGGAAGCTCATAGCTTTTTACGCAAAGAGTGTGTTTACTGAGAATTTGTTGACGTACTAAAATTCTATATAATACGTAATTGACGGTCATGAAGGGCGAAGCGACTAAAATAGTTTCGTTTTAGTGAGCACTTCTTAAATTTGGAATTAATTTTAATTTTATGCCTAGTTTTTTATTGAATGGCTAAAGTATAGGCATTAATTTTATGTGGATATTACACTGTTTACGATATTTCCAGGTGGCGTATGTGTTATTTTTGACTATATAGCACTGGTAATTTACGTCATATGGGATAGTTTTATTGGAAAATTATATGACGTAATTATATGTAATGCATTTACTGTGGCTGAGGACATAAGCGTCAACAACGAGTCGATCTAGTGCGTGTGGGAGTGAGGTTCATTTTCGTACATTGTAATGCTAGCTGAACACCTGATAACCGGCGAAAGTTAATTTGCGAAATGTGATATAAACGAACTGTGATAAAACCGAAATGGGATATTAACGGAATGTAATGTAATAAAACGGAACGAAAGCTTAGAGATTAGTTATCTAACAACATTAAAAGTTGTAAAATGTTTGTAAGAAAGTACTGATAAGCATCGCAAACATTCCTAAATGATAATGCACTTCAGTGCAAAGTGAAAGTTTACCAGCATAAAATAGATTAGCCCCATCCACAGGATAGTGTTAATAAAACTGGAGTTGCAAAGGCTATTTAATCATTGCTATTAAAGTGATTGGAGTATTTGGATATATAATCAGGAGCTACATAATATATGTACTCTAGGTTGGTGATTCCTTAGTATCGGGATAGTTACGTACATATTTGGGAGATTTCGTGGAGTTGAAGCATGACATGCCTGTTACACGTTGTAATATTTACCACAATTATTTGTTTCTGGAGTGTAAGTGGAAGATGTATTAATATTGACAAGGCAGCAATGGATCACGAGGGTGTTGGATGTAAAGAGAATGTTACAGATGACGTAAAACGTGACGTTGACCACACGGGTGACGTTGTTAGTGACGTCAACCAAATAGATGACCGTGGTAGTGACGTAGACCACACAAATAGCCTTGGTAGTAACTTTGCCAAAGCTAACGGTGAAGATATTGAAAGTGAACATACTACAGAATCAAATAAAGGTATAAATGTGTCAGAGAAGGTAAACAGTTCCATGGAATATAGGTCAACTTCTAACAAGACTAGGGAAATTCTAAACGGCACTTATCCTGGTACCAATCGCTCAACTCTGTTGGAGACTAGTACATATATCGCGAGTGAAACGGAAATACCTTTCAAACCGAGGGAGAAACAGCATTTAACAATCATAATAGTGGGACCCACAGCCGCTGTAAGCATTGCTCTGTTTCTTTGTATTGCTTATTACTTCCATAATGCACAGCTTAACAAAAAAGCTAAACGATTATCATTCACAATTTACGTATCACCTGAGCCCAGCACGGATAGTGTAATCTCTGATACACCCAGGGTGGCGCGGGTACCAGTTTCTATACCAAATTCACCTCGGACCAGTCTAAGACTTTCTAGAGAAGCGTCTCCATCACCTAGATTTTCCCGCGAAGCCTCACCAAACGCTTGGTTGGCTGTGGATAGTGCGGATATGTTCGGACAACGTCGTAAAAGTACATTAACTACGAATACACTTAGTGTCCCCGGAAATATTCAGGGAAAAAGGGGATCACACAATTGGAATGCTTTTGCTGATCATGAAATTCTGACATTGTCTGCTCCACGACGACATTCCACGTTCATCATATAAACATTACGTCATAACTTGTTTGTGTTTCATGTGAAAAATTGTAAGACGCTTTATTTGTTCAATACTGTAAACGCCATTTATCAAGCAATAGTGAATTTATTTCGAGAATGTTCCGTTTATGACTTATTCGCGCGTTCGTGAGAGCTCATTCGGGAGCTTCTGTTGATCTGACTCGGAAATTCAAAACAAATGCCTAAGCAGAGAACTCAAATTCTCAGAGAATAAAACAAACGGCTTAGATTTTGAAACACTAGCCCAGTTCAGAAATTTGTTTTTATTTTTCTTTCGCGCTCTTGTATTTGTGTTCAAGCGGTGTACAAAACGGTCAATACCATACACTATATAGAAACATAAGCCGAAACATAACTTTGTTACGAAACATTGCTAAAATAAAACATCGAGAAAAAATGGCGTTTATAGTACTTGAAATGTCAACACAGACAGTTAAATCACATGCTAAACTGATCATGTTTGCTTATTTCTCATTGCATTGCCAAATAGACGAACAATGCAAACACGGTTTCAATAAAATATTCCACAGACTATATCGAGATATCATTTCATCTTTATTGACGTGAATTTGAACTTGATATATTTGAACAGTATTTCTATGTATTTTTATTGTGTTCGTGTTGATGCCGGTTACATTTTGTACTACTTTGAAATTATGTATGCATATTTGATAAAATGGATTGAAAATACGGGAGCTTGTGTGAGTCATTTATTTTTTTGCGATTTTTCAATGATGATGTGTTTTTATAGTAATACAGTAGAACCATTTGACATGGTATGTGACGTTATCTTATCCTATGAACGGAAATAGATAAAATGTCGAAAACCCTAATTATTTTATTCTTTGATCGAGTTTAACGATACATCATCCACTTTCAAACTAATAATAACTACTATACATTGTATATACATTTTCTCAAAAATGTCAGTTTTTGCCAGAAGCTGGGTTATTTGTAAAACTTGCAAAAAACACCAATTTGGCAGCATTAAATTGCGTCACATACTACATGGTGTGTCCACACTGCTATCATATCGTGCCCGGTGATTATAAATAATTATGTTTTCATGCTCAAACTCCATACTCCAAGCCTAAACTAGAAAAAATGCTCCTTTTAGAATTTTGGATCAAATGAAAAAGAAAATGAGCCCGATGTAATTTGTTCCCATTTAGTAATAAAGGGGTTACAACAGTTTTTGTAATTAAAAACATGCTCCAATTGGAAAACGGAGTATGACTTGGAGTGTATTATCTAATGTTTATAATCACGAGGCCTTTTGGCTTTGGAGCATAATATTATTTAGCATTGCAATGCAGCATTGTGGCCATGTCTTCAAAATATGGATGGATATTGCACGGTTTTCTCTACAATGGGTCAGTTGTTTCACGGCGACAGATTAATCAAACTAGCTTTATGGGACCTTATTCGTCAACATTGTAAGACTGAAACTCAGATTTAGACTTAAAATTGACAACATTTATAATCACTGCCATTTCTTCGAATTTAATTTAACCATGTGAAAATTTATTTGATTATTTGTTGTTACCCACTGAACATGTATACCAATTTATATCAAAATCAGTATAAAATGTATAACAACATCTGAGCAAATATCACATTTGACCATATATTTAAAGTCTAAATCTGAGTTTAAGACTTACAGTGTTTGTGAATAAGGCCGCAGAAACAGTAGGTAGTTATTTTTATGCTAAGAGTCAGTAAATAGTTTAACAAAAACGATATATGCCATCGAACAACAAAAAATATGCAGTCAAACCACCTTTGACGAAGGAACACATATAATTGTCTGCACGTATAGTGGAGTTCGAACCCAAAACCGTTATGTACGGTGAGCAAAGAACAAGCATTAGCACATTGGTGTCACACCGGTGGAAAGTACTTCCGGGTCGTAGTATGCTAAAATAGTCCCTTTCAAAATTTTGATATATGTCTGTTGAAGCACTGTTTTGATGTGGAAAATGCTGATTGTTGACCAAATTACATGAATGTAGATCAAATATGACCTGCATGCTAACTTTTAAGAGTGTTTAATTGATATTTTTCTGAATTATCTTTCCCTGGCTGGAGACTGACAATGTATGTGTGCTTTGGTCAAGTCAGCTTTTGAGGCATGGAAAATAGCGTTGTCCTTCCAGAATCCCTGCAGTAGCTCGAAAACGAAACTATCGACATGCCATTTTCTCCAGCTTATTTTACATAACAGGGATTGCTTTTGATGGAAACGGCCACAGAAAATCACCCGGAATGTCAGTGAAACGGAGGGAGAGATGGGAATTTGGGTCATTTTGCATTAATTTCAATGGCAGAAAATTCACCGGTGTGACACCAAGAACAAGCATTAGCACATAAGATAATCGCCATTTCTACAAAAACGAGATTTAAGACTCTTCTACGATAAAACATTTAAAGCATTATTCAACACATTTATTTATTCAGCAAGTCTTGCATGCGCAACGAGACCTCTGAAAAATTGCACTACAGTGGTACACCGGTAAAACAATATTCGCAGAGCTCTATATCTCAGAAGAATTTCTCAAATTTTGTTGAGTTACAGACATAATGTAGCACTGTTGACCCCTTTTGAAGCAGAATTACATTAACACATGACTTATGCGTCCATACACGAACATTACGAAGGGTCGATACTTTTACAGAGCAATAAAATTAGATTTAAACGTATAATGTATGTTTGTTAATGTCTTGCACCGCATTTCACCCATAAATTATCACCAAGTTCTACTCATTGGCTAAAGAAAGTCCCATGCTTCATGGACCAAAATAAAAATATATCAATTTTCAATGCTAAGATTCTAAGTAAAGCTGAATAAATGCGACAAGTTTCAAATGTCCCAAGCGTGGTTTGCAAATTCTTATAGAAATGAATGTATCATTGCTTCATTGTTTTTTCTGTTAAACGGAATCAAAATTAATTCCAGCTCGGACAAGGAAGGCACACCAAACAGAAAAAACTACGAAAAGGAAAAACACACAGATCACATGCAAAAGTCAAAAGTCCAACTACCCCACCCTAATAAAACTGTGCGCGTGAACAATTCCAAAACACAACCAACATCGCCATTAGTCGGCCTCCTCAGTCAGTCAAACATTTCTTTGGTTCGACTTTCATCGTATTTAGACAATACAAAACATATATTTGAGAAAACAATATCCATACAATTTAACGTCTAAATAAGCAATAAGTATCAATTAGCATGAAAATGGCGGCCATATTGGACGCCATTTTGGATTAAAACCGGAGTTAGAGCTAATAGATTACGATCAATCACATGGACGATCACACATCATAATGACGCCCATCATCAAGACAATTTGTAATACATTGTACAGCATGTATTCTTGAAAGAAGCGAGACAGTCTTAATATTCTGGACTCTGTGTAGTTGTGTTGTGACTGTTTTCTGTGCTCGGCTGGTTAAGTTGAGTGTTACTTGCCCTGTCCGATCTCCACATATCTCCTTTTCAACCGTAAAGGATCTTTATAAATTAATGGTACATCGGTTCGTACATTATTCGTAATATCTACTCTTGCAATGTTGGAAACATTTGGGTTAGTTTTTGCTGTTAATGAAGTATATTATCAGTTGTAAGTGTTAAGAATGATTTATTATTACAGAATTTCCATTTATAAATTCATAAATCACAACATGCATCATATAAATCATAGGTGAACGTCTAGAAAAAATACTTCATAAAAAGTTCTCGGCAGTTTTGCCCGAGTACATTTTCCAGTAGGTAAGCACGTCTAGAATAAATATTACATAGAAACACGCGCACAAGTTTGTTTATTGTACGTTGAAACATATGTGAAGATTTAATGCATTAGAACAACAGTAATCTGTGTAATATGTAAAACAACTTATTTATTGAATAAGAGAACCTTAGATCAAGACCAATAAATGACAATTGTTTCCAGAAACTGTGACGTGTATAAAGACTCCCACGTTTGTCAACAACAGGGCGTAGCGGCCATGTCTACCAATAAATGACCTTTTTTCTCAGTTGCCACATGCCAAAAATATCATGTCACTAGCATGACTTTGACGTTGTTATAGTTACGTAATAGTGTGGGTACGAAATGGCATGATTACAATACGAGCAGTACGGGAAACATGCGTCAACGCCAGATGTAAACATATTGACGCTTATATGTTGTTTACAGCTGTTTGTGTATATCAGGCTGGACAATGAGGTAATTGATATGACTAATACAGAACATATGTCTCATAGTAAACACTATCATGTCATAATGGATCAACTGATTAATAGTAAACAATACACTACACGTTGTTGTTCTTACTGATAAGCCGGTCCATTGTATTGATATAACTCATTATTACTAGAACTCTCCCGTCCTCTTATAATACTTGGTATTAGCTCCTGATAACTGTAAAAACGCATCACTTGAGTTAAAGGCAAATCTGTTTTTTTTATTTTATTGTTTAAATGTTTTATATAATTGAAAAATACTTTTATGAGTGCGTTATTTATTATTTTTGGTATATAATTCAATTGAGGTTAGTCCTCCAAGCAAAAGAATTGAATTATCAATAACGACTATGTGCGTCATTATCTTAGATAAGCACTTAAATACCATATGTCACTTCTGCGATGTTTGCAATGATGTCTACCCATGTTTATATACTTTAATCACTTGTCATATTTAAATAGAATCACAACCAAAGTCAATGAAAAAACAATATTCACGATTTTGGCAGGCGTTTATAATAACATGATAGATGACAGATCGAACATAAGACGCAAGAATGATATAGGTTGACAAATACGCCCAATGTCCCTAAAATATGAAAATTAACTTTAAATGCAATTAAGGTAAAATACTTATTACAAAAGCAATCGATGTTAACTTTCTGTGCCTAATAAAAATTTAAGATTAACGGCCGTAACTAGCTAGCCTATACTTCAGTTAGATGTTCTAGTGTCAATAATGTTTCATTACGGAGTTTTAATGTAGTCTGTAATTTTCCAGCTAACTCATTGCGAAACACAAATGGGTATAGGTCAAACAATTTTTCACAGTCAACTTTATTCCGTCCCTTCTTACACGTACTGTTCCACCCCTTATATAAATAGTCCAAAATTTTAATGGAATGTTCTGGAATCGGCAGCGTCAAATCTTCAAAGGTCGATATTTTAGTGAAAACAAATCACCTGGATTGAAAGTTCTCTCTGTATATCTTGTATGTCTAACAACAGTGTTGTTCTGTTCACATTCGTAGAAGAAGATATCAACAATTGGGAAAGGTTGCTTTTGTTGTTGTTCCACTTGCTTCGACATATTGTGCAATTTCCAAACGGTTGGCATGTACTCGTAGATATGGTATGACGTATTGTTCAATGCACGAAATGCTTGTCTTAGCTTACCTTGGTCCCTTACATCCAGCAGCGTGTCAATATCGGCATCCCATGGAATCCTTCCAAAATGTCTTATTGCTCCAAGTAACGAGCCGTCGAAGAGGACCCAAGGTATCGATGCGTTTTCACACGTTGAAACAAATGTTGTTAGTAAGTCCATTATCTCGGCATACGTTTCCCATTTAAAGTTTTGTTTGAACTTGCTCCTGCTGCCTGAACCAGATATTCGAAGTATTGGTGAAGCCGGGTTTCCATAGCATTTTTTCAGAGTTCTGTCAACCAATTTCCATCGATTACAAAGTTCATTTCCATAGTGAAAAAGATGTTGTTGTCCTGGACCATTACTTTTGTAATACCACCACACGACCAGTGTAAAAATGGAAAATACAGTCAAGAAATAATTTCGACGGAATCCGTTTCGGCAATACCCTACTACTGTTTGCCAACACATGTTATTGCGTTTATATAAATCCAGAAACGAATGTATCTTACAATATTATTACAAATCCAATTACGATCAGAATAAGTTAAAATGGAACTTAAAGTATGTGAAAGTGTTTTGGAAATGTCAAGTTGTCTTACTACATGTATACACACATACGTAAGCAAGTACTGTAAGTACATGTTCTTATAGTTCAATTAGTTTTTGGTAAGTGACACAAGTTCCCTATAACCCGTGGTAAGAGCTGTGTGCATTTAATGGTATTGATCAGGTATCAGCACCATACAAAACTAATTAACTGGACAGGAAGCAATCACATGTTTAAGTGAATAGAAATAAAAAAACAACATCCGAACAGGAAAAGCAAAAAAAAGAAATAGTCGAGACCACAAGTATACGCCTCAACACACAACACAAACTTAACGAGAAAGGTGAAACAGGACCACGGCTGCAATTCCTAATTTCAACTAGGACATCTAGGCGTATGAATAGGATAATTTTAAAACGAATACAATAACACGACACAAGAAAAACGACAAATCACAATAAAAATACATACAAATGTGTTTCTATGGATTCATGGACCGTATATTCTTATCTAGCTTTCTGTTGGATTAAGGTGTTTCAACGCTTTTGAGTTTGGCGGAAGTTTAAAAATTACAGTCACTTAGGTGTATTGTGAGCGTCTGACAACCGAGATCAAATAATACAAAATCCTTAATATTGATTTTTCAGCATCTTCCCATGTCTTATAATCGCGATTGTAAGGAATAGTAAATACGATTTTATACTTTTAATGAAAATACAGAAACACCCTTAACTCCATCCACACGGATGATTTATTCCAAATGATATTAAACACCTGATCTAGCGAATTGGTTACAACGTATTTAAAACGTAGTTCTATGCGCCCATTTAAAAAATATTCAATATTTCTAACAGTATCCCAAATACTTTAGAGGACGGTTCTTTTGTATTTACTCCTGAATAATAGAAAACTAATACATGGCAAAGAACCCGAATTAAAACTGTAAGGACCTTGAATATTTACTATGTTTTTAAAAATATACTGATCGTGAAATCTGAATACAACGGATGCAAAACGTTGATTAATTTTGTTACCTCCCCTGTTTTCAGCATTTCTGAAATTGATAAAAGTGCAATCAAAATAAACTAGCCGTGCAATTGTCATGAAATTTTGCATGAAACTTCAATATTTGTCACTCTACTTGTTGCATGCATGAAAACAGCATGTTGTTCAACGATTTTTCACGTTAAAGTCAGAAACGAAAAATTACACATTTTAAAATATTATTTAAAAAATCAAATAACTTGCACAGTACAGTATAAAAATTACTGTTTGATTCCTTATATACGAAATTTCATGTATACCAAATTTTATTAGGATTAAAGCAAAACTTTTTCGGCAAATTACAATTATCAGTTTTTAGGGGTTGTCCTAAAATTCGAAGAATATCTTAAAAACTAACCGAGCAAAACTGTTGAGATTTTCTAGAATGATTGTCGTTAATGTGTTCTTTATAAATATAACAGGTTTTATATACATTGTACAGAAAAATCCAACATCGTTGAAACACCTTAAACCGTTATGTATGTATTTTTTCAACTTCCCTCAGGGTACTGATATTCATCAAGTGCAGAATCCTGCAGATTCCAATCATAATTACCGATGACCTAACCTGACAGAACCCACGTGTGTTGTGTGACTACAGAAACCAGGTACTCTTATGATTCAACTTAATTCACGCGACGTTATCATTGATTGCTAATATAGCACTGACGTGTATTCATGTTTCATTGATATAGATTCGCTAGGAATCGATTTTCTAAGCCCACAATCGTTGTGTGCAGCTGAACTGCCATGCTCAGGGACCGATGCTCTTTTCAGTTCGAAGCGAAAACACAATCATCCGAACAAATATTCGAGATATTCGCAGCCCAAAAACACCATTAGCAAATACTGTTTATGTTGTTTTTTCAATGTGTAAATCAACAGCGTACAGTTTAAAGTCAATACTGACCACATAGGTCGACGCGATCGAGCTGCACGTGAGAAACATGCAAACTCAAAAAAGTTCTTTGGGCAAGTATTCCGAATGCAAACAAAAGATTTTCTTTAATTAGGCCAAGCTTATGAACTGAACAAACCCTGTAAACAATTAATTTTAGTAAAAATGATTTATGACAAATTTTGATTATTTTCAATAGTGATGCGTTTTAAAAACGGTTGAGAGTATAACGTAACACAAGGCACTGTCACATCAGACGATTCCGGAATGGCTTTACGATACAGCTGAGCCGATGGTTATGTGATATGTTCCTGAACAGTGTGCCGGGTATGCCGGGTATGCCGAATATGCCGAATATGCCGAGTACATACATGGACATGAATCTATTTCAGGTTTTATATCAACTGATAATCTCAGATTTATCTACCAATTAGGGTTACCCAGCACATACAACAATTAAACAGAAAGTTAATTTTCATTATTGGTATTGATTCGTCACAATCCTAATTACGGTTTCCACATTGTACACAGTTATTTTATAGTTCCTATCAGCGCATGTATATTTGCTGATTGAATACGTGATAAGACGACACTCAACATTACATGTGGTTCAAGATAATGACACAAATACAATTGTTATTCGTACAACACTTAACAGAGACACCAAAAAAACAACCGAATAGCAGAACAAAGAACAATCTCACCATAACTTGATACAAAAAAATTATACCTCATATGTAAAAGTGTAAAGACGGTCTAGTGTATAGTGTATAGTCTAGACGAATAAGCGTTATGGTATACTGTAGCGAGTTCAAACGTAATCATTCAAGCCAGCCATATGAAAGTGTTGATTTAAGAAAACCACTTCAATCAAGAAAAACATCAAACAAATTAAGACATCCACATAACGAACAGTTTGAGGTTTATTTACAGATGGCGGTATATTACAGAGAGAATGTATATAAACAATGTTTCCGTTTAAGACAATTGCTTGGAATCAGGTTCGTCTCAGTTTGCCTCAGTATGATATTTCAAAGCGTTCGCTTTAGACATGCCAGCTTTTATTTTAGTAAAATGATTTGACAAGCAGAAAATGTATTAAACAACTGCGAACAAATAATACTAATTTAAATGTATACAGACACATCGTAACAATAAGTATACAGCAGTGTTAGTTATAATAATATGGAAATATTTGGTGAGTGTTCATTCATTTTGTAATTTAAACAGTTAAACTATTCTGGTTGAAATGAGGGCCATGAGCCTACAGACATTACTGGATAGTAGCGACCATGATGGTGGTTTCCTGTTTAGAACAGTTTGCTCGTAACTGAGATAAATAATGTGTTTATCTATGACTCTGGGATATTTTAAAAGCTGCATGCTTTTGTTTAGAATCAATTGAAATACATGGCATTTGGCATATTGCAATGTAAATCGTTTAAGAAGCCACTTCAACATGTTAATCTGCATTATATCAAATATATCAGAATTGTCTAAGAGCGTAATTGAAAACGTATAACTACTCGATCCTGTAAGGTTAAGCTGGTGATTTATACTTTTTTCAAATAGAAGTCGTCTAAAACTATTTCTGAGAAAGTGGTCATAAATGTATGCTATTGTATTTACGATTATAGATTTGTACTGAAGACAATGTAAGTTTTGTTGACGCTTCTAGCAATAAAGAAGATACACTATTTAAATAGCCACTTGTAACTGCCACTTAACAGAATGTATGTTTTTCATCAAGTTCAATGGTTACACATTGACGTTCCATAAGCCTTGGGGTAGTATGTGATTTAGTGCCAAATGCTGAATGATACCTTGAACCAGATTATATTTGGGTGGAGGTTGTTGACTCAGTTGCTGAATAAATTGAAATTTTAATGTATAGTCGAAATTGTAAGTCATAGTCAATGTCATTGTGTACAGACCTTCAGTTGAAGCACCCACATTTTATTCGCTATCCCAGTTACGTTCTCTAGATTACATCATTCAATAACTATTGACAGAGTTATGTGACATATATTCTATTTGCTTGGGCGTTACACGTTTGGTATGTCTGCATTTGTTTTATGACCACCATCTATTTTGATTTAGTACACTTGTTCATGTCGATACAAAAGTAATGTATCACATCATTTTGCGGCCTGTTTTATTCTGGTCGTTTTCACCAGCAATCATGCTTCATAATAAGTTGATTACTGATTTACTTACGACTTTATTGATTTATTGGTGACATTAACCTTGAGACTTTGAACCTGTGTTATTGCATTCAACAAATGTTTTATAACAAAACTTAAGATGCCATGATACCACAAGTGTACGTTAGGAACTCTTGTGGAATATATTGAGTGTCAATGTAAATCTCATGCGCAATATAGTTCAACATTTCGATGGTCCACCGATGTAAACATGCAAATCTTAATTGATTCATTAAGAATAATTGACATCACAGCAATCACTACTTTAACTTGGTTGATAAATCGGTAAATAAATTTGTGTTTCTACTTGCAAATAAGTAGTCGTGCAACAGTCGTTGATTTTAACAAATGTATTGGCAACTATTAAGAATTTCAAGTTGTTAAACGGTTATGGCTTTTTGTGTATAATACTTCTGTGTTTGAAGAAAAACGAGGTACGAGTAACAACTTGACTGAATTTCGAGAATTAACAGAAGTGATTTCAAATACCTGATGCCATTTCACTTTGAACTTTAAAGTGACAGTAAATTGTGTCAGATTGTTGTCTTTAAAGTGTATAGAGCTATATCGGACAATATTTTTAAAAAAAGTTTCAAAAACTGAGAAAAAATGTGCTTTCATATCCATTAGATCATTATTGCTTCAATTTTAAAAGAAACTCTCTCTGTGATTTATTGGACATGCGAACTGTTCATTTTCATACCAAAGTGTTCTAGAACGCCCTATAAAATTATAAGAATCGTCTATTTTTCAACGATTGAATCAAAGTACACGGAACCCATCCAAAGTTTTAATTTGCAATTAAGGTAGTCTAGAATCATACTAAAAACAATGCAAGTAATTATTTTGACATTAAATGACTGTTAGAATATTGCTCTATACACTTTAAAGTGCATTTTACTAGAACGAATGATCATCATTGTTTGTGTTGATTAATATTAAAAAAACGTAAGGTTAGTAAGAAACGTTTGCATGTCAATTAGGCAAACATATTGTACGTCAACTAACTTAATACATGATTCTCGATACAGACCGGTTCTTTTCTGACAATGTAACGTTTCAATGAACTGTTGGTAGAGTGTTGTCTTAAAGGGCAAATGATCGGTCGTGGTTTGCAAAGTGGCCCGGAAAACCAACAATGAAACAAAACTTGTGTTACAGTACTGCATTCCATTCCTTATTATGGGATTAATTAATTTAAAATGCTTTATGTTTATAATTGGAGTCTATAAAATGGAATGACAAATACTTCGTTTCCGCAAATCATGTACGATAATTTGTCGAATAATGTAATAATTGGAAATATGTATTGGGAACTATTTTGGTGCCAAGTTCTATCAGTTCGTGTTACCAAGATATCATGCCATCCGTTCATACCAATTAATTATATTTGATATAGCATTTCCACATTGCAGTATCTTATCAATGATCTATTTGGACCCACGCTACGTTGGTAAATATGTATGCCTTAACAAGCACTTCAAATCAAACAAATAATTGTAAACAACAAATCCTCTCTTTAGCTGACTTAAAATAATGTCTATTGACCCATCTTTCATACAGCAGTACGTACTTAGTTGTTGTGAAGCATTCGCATTTTGAATCATTACAGACAATGTGATCTCAATACAGAAAGGTTGGCAAAGGTAGTATGGTAAGGTTTAGAATGTGATCTAAATGTTCAAGACCTTATTGGTAGAAATAACGACACTAAGACTTATAGAGAAGTAAGAGTGCGTACTTTCACATTCTCAAAGAGGACTTGATATTCTGTGTATAGAAATGTTCTTTTAAATTAGTTCAATGGGTTCTGGACGAGTGTGTATTATTGGGCTATTATGGCGTTTCGGATTTAACGCATTATCACTTGTATCGCTTAGTTGCAATCGTAATTATAAATTGTCATTATAATGATTTCACGAAGGTTACCGAAGAAAATCAAATTATTTGGTTGATAGAATGCAATCAGTATGTTATGGAACAGTGATTAAATATACAATCAACCTATAATGTAACATGTTGAAAGAAAATATTAAGACGGAAATGATGTGTGAATTCTACACTGAAAATTACCCCACTAATAACACGATACTGATTTAAATTCTGAGCAGATTAACGGCGTTGCAAATATAAAAGAGTACGATTAATGGATGTAGGTTATCTTCGAAATAGTGTTATAATGGTACAGTCACACTTCAGCGTACGCCGAACAAACGACAATTATGCAAACACGCTCGATGCGTATTGGGGAAGTATAAAATAAGTTTAGGCAAGTTTAGATGCCAGCTTGTATATATATGTGAGTGTCGAACAACGCATTTGCACGATTTGTATACTTATACATTCCAAAAAAGTATGACCATTTAGTTTTTCAATTGTAAGGCTGCATAACACATATTCATTACAATGTAGCAGTGTGCAATTCCGTCTATAAATACACATAGCAGTTGAATTAGTGGGTGGTGATTATATCATTGCTTTCGGGGAAATAATTACATGCTCTGATATCCAGTTTTAGAATGCTGCTACGTCTATTTTTCGAATAAGACGTAATGTATGGCATGTCTGCAATAGAACATGGTATTAGTATATTCTATTGTCAAAGATGTATGTGCGTGTTTGTCCGGACTTTTTATGATTGTTTGTTTGCTGTCCCCACAAGTCGGCAAATATACTCTGTAAAATAAGTTTAGCAACACAGAGTGATGTATGAGACTCAATTTGAAAGAATAATAATAAGTAGATCCTTTGACATGTAATACCAAATGTCGCAAACATTTATACCAAAATAAGGTTCAAATAAACGCATGCTAACTGCTGGTAAATTAATGTCAACGACGAAGGGGAACAACACGAAAGTCATATAATTGCCAGCTTCACATGTGATACCCATCATGATTCAATTTCTGCCCATATGCGCCTTTGAACACTTGGAATTAGTAGTAAACATGTTCTTTTGATACGATGGTCCGTTAATTACGTGGTGACGACTCCAGAACATTCAGGTTTTTAACGTTATCAAATTGACGTTTTCTAGTATCCAACAGTTATACGCGATACGAATGGTAAACGTGACAACCGATCAATTGTACGTGTGTAATGGATGCTTGTTATGTTTGGCGCATGTCAGTCAGGTTTAACTGATCTCTGACGTGACGTTGCTCTCGATTACTTGCTTCAACGTAATGCCAACCTGAGAACATCGGTAATTTAAATGACATAGTTAAACATTTTCCGGATAGCTGACATTGTAATGCATACTCAATATGTTTAAAGAGAAGACTGTCCACTCAATAAAACATCACAACATTTAAAATCGTCTGACGCATTTACGATTTTCAATGTTTTAGTGGTGTTGCTATATTTATTTTACATAGTATAATTACGAATATGATTCTATGAATGGAACTGTTCCAGACATATCGTCACACGCACTATAATACAACAGTTAGACAGGCCACAGATGTAAACATGCAATTCTTTATTTACTCAGATACAAGCTGGCATCTATAAAACATCGCTTTGAAATACCATACTGAGGTAAACTGAGACAATCCTGGTTCCAAGCAATTGTCTTAGACGGAAACATTGTTTATAATCATTCTTTCTGTACTATACCACCGTGTGTAAATAAACTTCAAACTATTCTTTCTGTAAATGTCTTAATTGGTTCGATGTTTTTACCTGATTGCAGTGGTTTTAATAAATCAACACTTCCATATCGTTGGCTTCGAATGGTAACATTTTAACACGCTACAATAAAGTTTAATCGTCTAGACTTTCCACACTTTGTTATTGTATGCGGACCATAACGATTTGTATCAAATATTGTGTGTGTGATCAATACTATCCTTTTGTGCATGTTCTGATGCGTGTCCTTTTCCTGCTCTGATGTTCATGTTAGTGGTGTTTTCCTCGTGCGATATTCTGTTATCATATTTGCTGTTATGGATCTGTAAAACGGAAGCTTTAGGATGGACAATTTGTAACTGATTGAAACGATTTTGAAAAGATTTTAAAGTTTAAATTCATGCAGTCGTACCCGTTGTTTTATTTCCTAGCATACCGTACCAGTAAGTGACATTCAACTGTCCAAAACAATAATTAGGATTCGAAATAACACATTCTTTATCTATCTATATGTACGTGATGGAGAAGTTGATGTTCCAGACAATACATCAATTAACCGACTTCAATAAAATCAACAAAGAATTTCCGATTGTCAATTGCATCCGGAATACTGCTGTGTCAATTTCCTGGGCGAGGATAAGTGCTATGAAAGTGTGGTAAAATCAACAACCTTTGCAGCAGTAAAACACTGTACAGCGTTATTTGTACACAACGATACGTATGCATTATTCGTAACGGGTTAACTTGATGAAAGGCATACCTTCAAAACAAGCTACATGAATGATGCAATCGCTATTGCAAGATACATCTACAAAAGTCTATAATCGTAATTAAAATACACATGTAGCATACGTTGATGACCACTTTCTCAGAAATAGTTTTCAACAACAGAAGATTGTGCAAAGTACATAACTCACAAAAAATGCAACATATCGATGGCTTAGAATAAGAAGGACGTAAGTGCCACTTACGACCTTTTAAGATTCACAAGGCGCTTCTTATAAGCCCATTCATAAAAATCTGAACTTGTCATGTTGACCAAAATGAAGTTGTAAAAGTTTGTTTTATCATAAGTAAAGAGTAAATGTCAGACAGTTTTTCCGTGTTTCTCAAAATATCGATTTAGTAGTTACGACCTTCTAATTCTAAGCCATCGATATATTAAAACAACACTGGGTTGATATGTTAATGAGTCCCTCCATGAAAAAAGATAGAAATGAAACACACATTAACCGTTTGGAAATACATCAAGTCTAAAATATGTGATTAGACTGAAATAGCTGAACTTAAACGCGTTGGACCCTGCACCAATATATCAGAATTAAAGCTGAAATACCCACTGGTAGACACCGTACAATGGAAATAACCCCCTACTTTGAACGAAAACGAAAGTAAAAATGGTAATCAATTTCAGACGACGATAACAAGGTATGAGAAAATCTGACAGGGAAGGTAGCAATTAACCTAACCAGCCGAGTACAGAAATCAGAAACACCACAACACAACTACTCTGAGCAATGTTCACGCATAAGCCAAAGAAATTATAAAAATTCAAGTTATCACCGAAAAAAATGCAGGATGACCCAATTTCACAAAGAAGTTAGAGATAAGCGGCTATTACATGCGACCGAATGAAACGCAGCCAAGACTGCACCAAGTTCCAATAGGCCCGCTGCACGGCGACACAACAGCACAAACCCCTGCAGAAACCAAGACTTCAACCGTTATTCTGTAAATATTTATGCGATCCACGTGGACAAATTGAGGTAGTGTAAGGTTTTTTATAGCTCTAATGTAGTAATTTTTTCTGTAAGTTCGTTATTTTTTTACAAACAGCACTGAAATGTACCTCTTTTGACGTACAGAGCAGAAAAAACCTTTTCCTTTTAACCATAACAGGGTCTTGGAAAATGTATACTTTAGCTGTGAAAAATAATTTGTATGTTACTTTTTATATTATTGTAAACTAATTTTATGAGTGTGTTTATTTTTTTGGCAAACAATTCAATTGAGATTGTAATAAAATTATATCTCGATGCAATGTTAACTATGGGCCATACAATCAATAAAGGCTATGTACACCATTTACTTTACATACAAAAATGTAAGCACTCAATCTATCCGTCACTTTTAAGATATTTGCAATGGTATCTACCCATGTTTTCGTCAAAACTTGGGGCTATATCCAATGTAAGGTGTCTACCAGTGATGTTTGAATACACCAAGCAACTGTCAGATTTATAGTTAATGACAGAACAATATTGACGATTATGTCAGGCGTTTATAACAACATGATAGATGTCTTATTAAACATAATTTTATAACACAAGATAGGTGCAACCAATGACCCCAAACATATGAAAATTAACATGCGCTTAAATGCAATCTTGGTAAAATACCATTTACAAGAGCAGTCGACGTTAACGTTGTGTAACTAATATAAATTTTAGTTAAACGCCCGTAACTAATTGCCTATACTTCAGTTAGATAATCTAGTGTCATTAATGTTTCATTACGGAGTTTTAATGTAGTCTGTATTTTCCCGGCTAGCTCATTGCGAAACACAAATGGATATAGGTCAAATAATATTTTGCAGTCAACCTTATTTGATCCCCTCTCACACGTACTGTTCCAACCCTTGTATAAATAGTCCAAAATTTTAATGGGGTGTTTTGGAATCGGCAGCATCAAACTTTCAAACGGTCGATATTTTAGTGGAAACAAATCATCGGTATTAAAACGTTGGTTTGGATATATCGCTTGTCTAACGACCGTGTTGTTCTGTTTATAGTGGTAGAAGAAGATATCAACAATTGGGTAAGGTCTCGTCTGGTTCTGTTCCAGTTGCTTCGACATGTTGTGTAATTTCCAAACGGTTGGCATGTACTCGTAGATATGGTATGACGTATTGTTCAATGAATCAAATGCTTGTTTTAGTTTTCTTCTGTCCTTTACATCTAACATTGCATCGACATCGTAGTCCCATGGTATCATTCCATAGTGTATCATTGATCCAAGTAACGAGCCAAAGAAGAGAAACCAAGGTATTGATGCGTTTTTACACGTTGAAACAAATTGCTTTAACAAATCCATTATTTCGGCATATGTTTCCTTATTAAAATGTGGATTGAACTTGCTTCTGGTGTCTGAATCTTATTTTTGAAGTTCATGTATTGGTGAAGCCGGTCTTCCATAGCAATTAGTTAGAGTTCTGTCAACCAATTTCCATCTATTGCATAAATCATTTTCATATTGAAAAAGACGTTGAAGTCCGTTAGCGTTGTAATACCACCACACGAACAATGCAAAAATGGAAAATAAAGTCAAGAAATAATTTCGACGGAATCCGTTTCGGCAATACCCTACTACCGTTTGCCAACACATTCTGATGGCTTTTGTATATTTATCCATAAACAAATGTATCCTATGATATTAATTCAAACCTAATTACGATCAGAATAAGATAAAAACGCAATTTAAAGTATATAAAATGTTCCTGAATGTGGGAACTTGTCTCAGTATGCAAACATACATAACTAAGAAAGAACATAATATTATACAAAAATTAGTTTGTGTTAAGTGACACAAATTCCCTCTAACCCATGTAGGTAACAGTTGTACGCATTCAATGATATTGATCAGGTATCAGCACCCTTAAAACTAATTAACTCGATAGGCAGCAATCACATGTTTAAGTGAATGTAACTCGTATGTAATTATCACGATTGTAATATTCAATATTATTCTATATATCATATATCCATAGTGAACTCAGAATATTTTTGAAAATGGTGATGTAGAAAGACAATTAGAAAAACAATATTCACGCAGTTTGATGTGCTTTTCAAATACCATGATAGATGTCCGATCGAACATACGTATACTAGAATCTGCTAGTTTCACAGGTGCCTACAACGACACCAAAATACGATTAAATACAATGAAGGTAATTGAGGTAAATACAATAACACGTGAAATCGACATTAGTTTGGTGTGCCTTCACCACTTGAACATAAGGGCGCAGTGAGAGTTTTGTCACATACCAAACATTCGCTACGACCGTGCCGTCCAGAAAATGCAGATGAATACAGAAAGATCGGACAGGTAAGGCAGCATTTAAGAAAATCAACATCCGAGAAGAAAAATTTCAATCAGGAAATAGTACTCCAAAACACACAAAACAAACTTAAAGAGAAAAATTAGACTGTACTGCGGTTGGAATTCCTAATTTCAGTTAAAAAAGCTAGGGATATGACAAAGAGTTGTTTTGAATAAAATACCGGGTACACGGAACACGACACAAGAAGCATTAAATCACATTTAAATTACGTTTAAATGTGTATTTCTGGATTATAGTGCTATAATAGGATCTATGTATTTTTTCGACTTCCCTCAGGGTACCGATATTCATCAAGTGCAGAATCCTGCTGATTCCAATCATAATTACTGATGACCTAACCTGATAGAATCCACGTGTATTGCCTGACTACAGAAACCAGGTACTCTAACGATTCAACTTGATTCACATGCCGTTATCATTGATTGCTAATATAGCACTGACGTGTATTTGTGATTAGCATTATGGTTTCGTCGTACGAAGTAAGTTTCACTTGATTAAATTAACCCGATCATGTTAACCACAATTACTGCAGTGTTTGGGTAAACATTTTCAATAAATTAAATTGTTCAAACTTCATAAAAGAATTCAGTACATATATATTGAAACGTCACTATTCAAACTCACAGCCACAATCAAATATTTTATAAGTTCACACTATGCTATCATTTGGAGTAAACTGATAAAAGAACAATAACAAATACAATACAGATACTAGCAATAAGGCCACAACTAAAATTTAGTACAAATGCAAGAAGGGAGGCAACTGAAGGACACATATTATGAAAGCATAATGTGTTGCCACTATATCGCTGGCTTAGAATAAGAAGGTCGTAACTACCAAATCGATATATTGAGAAAACAATAGAAAAATGTCAGTAATTTACTCTTTACCTATGTGAAAACACGTTTTTAAAACTTCATTTTGGTCAAGATGACAATTTCAGATTTTCATGAAAATATGCTCATAAGAAGCGCCTTGTGAAGCAGATTTCAAATATGTGTGAGTGTTATAAGGTCGTAGAAGGTAGCTACGACCTTCTGGTTCTAAGCCATCGATATACACTTGAGAGTGCGAGTGTTGCAGGGGAAATAATAACCGAACACGAGACAAAGAGTATGTCACATGACTCACACTAGGAGTTTTCATTACAATCGAGATTTATTAAATAAGCGGACAATATAACATAACACAAGGCCCCGATCTCTTTAAACATCTCAATGTGAGCAAATTTTCATCTCAAACATTGGCATGCATCTTAATATAAATTTACATGTTACACAAAGATAAAAATTCTACTTGAGATGCTTCGGGAGATCGGGGCCATGTCTTGTCACATCGGATGATTCGGGCATGGTTTTATAAGACGTCTGAGCCGCTGATATGTTCATGTACGTTGTGTGTGAGTATATGAACCTGCATCTACTCCAGGCTTTATAGGCTTCATTAGGGTTATCGAGAACATACACCAATTAAACAGAAAGTTAATTTGAATTACTGAAATTGATTCGTCACAAATCCTAATAACGGTTCCCTCATTGCACACCATTTTACAGACTCACATTCATGCCGAAATGTATATTTGCTTATTGTATACATGATTAGATGACAATTGACACTGCATGTGTTTCAAACTAAGTGTGAATGTGATCTCTAAAGCACAGAACAAATATACTCAGTAACTCTAATTAAAGTCAAACCAACTGTCGAAGTCATCTTCGCCCGTGAAAAAGACGAAGTAACGATTGGCGGAAACAGGACACTGTACAAATCAAATTCTGCAGATCTACATTTCAGCAATGTTAAAAGGATACAAATCCAATGAAGTGTTTAATACTAGGTATGTTGGTGAGGATGACTGTTCTGAAAGTGACAGAGTGTACATCAAACGTATTTGCCGATCAAGAGCCTAGTAAAATTATACACTAACTACCGGACCAACATTGATACTTCTAAAATCAAATATGTCAGGTCATGACAGAATCTGGTGATTGACACACAGACGCACACCCAAATCATTATGAATATATTGATTTCGTGGGGGGTATTGGATACAATGCAAATATACAAACTACGAATAATCCAATCCTTTTAAAAGTATTAAGTACTAAAACGTTTGTCATCTACATGTTGTGATTTAAATGCCTTAAGATAGACCGAGCACGTTATCAACATATCTGATTCTCAGAAGCTTTTGGCTGTTTTATGTTCAAAAGATATTTTAAAAGTTTGGAAATATAGTATCATGTTTTATTCTGTAACGATTCAGTAAATCGTAAAATGTCAATATAAATGATGGATTGCAAATTTTCTGCATTTATGTCAACGCTCGAACTTTTTTAAAAAGCACGACACGAAAGGTCCGCAAGAGCAAACACAAATGTAATATAATGCCTTAAAATTATTGGGAAAACCTTCTATACAATATATTTACCCGCACATAACCTGTATAGTCCAGACGAATAAGCTTTGTGGTATATTGTAGGGAGTTCAAATGTAACCCTTCTAAACACTCCATATATGTGTTGATTGAGGAAACTTACTTCAATTAGAAAAAAAACATCGAACCAATTTTTTAAGACATCCACAGAAAGAATAGCTTGAAGTTTATTTACACACGATGGTATAGTACAGAAAGAATGATTATAAACAATGTTTCCGTTAAAGACAATTGCTTGGAATCAGGTTCGTCTCAGTTTACCTTAGTATGATATTTCAAAGAGCTCGCTTTAGATATGCCAGCTTTTATCTGAGTAAATAAAGGTTTGCTTGTTTACATCTGTGGACCATTGAAATGTTGAAATATATTGCGCGTGAGGTGTTCACCTGTGGTTTCATAGCATCTTTATTTTTGTTATAAAACATTTGTTGAATGCAACAACAGAGGTTCAATGATCTCAAGGTTAATGCCACCAATAAATCAATAAAAATGTAAGTACATCAGTAATCAACGTATTATAAAGCATGTTTACTGGATAATACGACCAGACTAAAACTGGTCGTATTATCATGTTATACTGTACTTTAGTATCGACACATACAACAGCACTAAATAAAATATACTAAATGGTACAACAAATGCAGGCATACAAAAGTCTAACGTCCAATCAAATGGAATATATGTCACAAAACCCTGTTTATAGTTATTGAAAGATGTTATCTTGAGGACGTAACCGGGATAGCGAATAAAATTTCGGTGCTTCAACTGAAGGTCTCTTCTTATTCACTATGTCTTACAATTTCGGCTCCACATTAAAATGTTAATTTATAAAACAAATTAAAAAGGTTGAACACAACACCAATATAAACTGGTTTAACGTATAATTAAGCAGTCAAAATAGTTGGTCAAAAGGACATTTCTTACAATAAATTAAAATTTTGAAACTCGGCAGCACCTAGCCACCCATACAAGTCGCAGAAATAGAATCCACATCCCCCAAATATGAATGCTTTATTAACGCCTTTATACTCACTCCACAACAAATGATACGCTTGCTTAAACTGGTATAAGGTATCACCGAGCAGTATGCACCAAAGCCAAATACTACCCAAAGGCTTATGGAATGTTAATGTGTAACCATTGAACTTGATGAAAAACATACATTCTCCTAACAGGCAGTTAAAAGTGGCTGATTGAGTGGTGTATCATCTATATTGCTAGAAGCGTCAACACAACTTACATTGTCTTCAGTGCAAATCTATAATCATAAATATAATAGCATACATTTATGACCAATTTCTCATAAATAGTTTTCGACATAATAATCACCCGCTTTGCCTTACCTAATCACATATTTCTACGTTTTCAAATACGCTCCTAGACTATTTGATATAATGCAGATTAACATGTTGAAGTGGCTTCTTAAACAATTTACAATGCAAAATGCCAAATGCCATGTATTTCAATTTATTCCAAACGAATAAATAAAGGTTTCCAAATATCTCAGAGTCATCCAAAAACATGTCTTATCTCAGATATAAGCAAACTGTTTCATACAGTAAACAATTACTTTGGTCGCTACAATCCAGTGATTTCTGTAGGTTCAACCCACTATCGAAATTCTCAATTTCAACCAATATGTAGCACATAATGATGTACCTGTCTTGTTTAGACGTTTCAATGGGATACTTATTTCATATGATTTCGATGCAGATGTTTTATATATTTTCTGCTTGCAATATTGTTTTCGAAATGTGTACAGCGCGCTAAACTGTAACGCTAAAAAATCTGCGTTTCGAATTGTATATTAAAATTAGGAATCACAGTCGAATGTAGCATATATTTTGGCTAAGATGACGAGTTGTAAAGCAATGATCGCTTTTTTAAATAAAAGAGCTAGATCCACAAACTGATTACCTGGAATGAAATTGAAGGATAACCAGTCGTCTGATAACTGTTCTCAGTGTATGTACAACTAGCATTGTGGCCGAATATCACTTTTTAAGCTGTTATCTACAACGAAACATCATAACGAGTGTTGATATATTAGAACACGTGTATACAATTTTGTAAGTTACAATTGAACTGTGGCAAGGCATACGAATATAACCTAATAGAGAGCGTATAGATGGACGGGCTATGCACGGTGACAACAAGGCACCGTGATTACGAGTATGAGCGTGTTCTCATTCTCAAACTCCATACTCAATGGTCAAATTTGAGACAGCTTTTTTAAAAAGTTAAATTGAGTTATTTCTCCCCTGTCCGATGTTTGCATATCTTTTAGAAGGTCGCTTTCAACAATGCAGCTGTTCGTGCAGTGCATTGAGTAGTATAATTATGCTATAGGATGCCCCTTGTGATATTGACGTATTTTGAGACTGTTTGTTGTCGTATAACTTAATTTTGTTATTTTATGTTTAATAACATCAAAGTTACGGAAGATAAACTCATTTGGTTAATGGACTATATTAAAAATAGGTAATACAAGGGGTGTTCAAAAAGTAATGCAAATTGCCCTCTAACTTTTTATTGACTGAACCGATTTCAATGAAACTCTCTGACAATCTTCATCGAAATCTCCGCTTAAAGTTGTACACACATTGCATTATTAAATTCAAGATTGAAATCATGTTTCAGCTCCTGCAATAGGTACTACTTTCATGCACTGAAATACGGTTGACCACATAGGCTTCCTGAAAACGTATCTTGCTATACAGAATGCAATCTAAGACCAAGAACTTACAAATAGTGGCATGGGACTAGATCTATGGAATAAACTTGTTTATCAGGCATATTTATCTGATTTTCGTTCAAAAACTACTCTTCAGTAGATGCCGGGAGCAAAGAGGTATTTTCATGTGAAAGGTGCATAATGCTCAGTTTCAGTCACAAATCGACGCTGTTTGAAATGTTTCTAAAGTTTTTCCTGCAGAAACTATCTGTACTGTAGAACCTATTAGCTACAAATTTACGCATTGATTTAGGCATTTGAACAGTAGGGCCTGGATCGGTGGACAAAATTCAAATGCATCACCTTCGTCACTGACTGCATGTAATTTACAAATACGAGCTTCTTAGAATTTTAGGAATCAAATACATAATATTTCTGGTTCAGACTTCGTAAATGATAGTGCGTCTGTGTTTCGCAATCTGTTACGCTTCGTAAAAATATAGTTTGTACGTATTAGGGTATAAATAAAATATTTGTTGGCATTTAAAATAAGATGATATTTTAGACACCACACAGTGATCATGGTACCCATGGGATACAAATGTTGTTAATTGCTAGAATTTTCTTTCTGTATATACAATCAACCTGTAGCTTACACCTTATCTTACACTTCAAGTAAATCAGAAGGAAATAATGTGTTAAATCTAGATAGAAAATTATCCCAATAATTACACGATAATGATTTAAATTCTGAACAGATTGATCGTGTCGTGGTAAATATCAGATTGGAGTACATATTATGAAAAAGATAAAACTGAACAATTAAAAGGATGCATATAATCTTCGGATACGTGTTGTCAATGGTGCAAGCACACTATAGGGCTACAATAGCGTACCAGCGTTCGACGAACACACAAACATTTTTGCAAACACGCTGGTGTATGTGAGATTCGTCCGGGGTACATTAACCAGTGTGTGACGGTTTATCCAAGCGCTCTGGATAAACTTTCGTCTGTTCTGCCCACATTGTTATTAAGCGGTATGATGTGACCATTAATTAGATGTCAGTTGAAAGCTTCGATAACTTATGTACTTACATGTATGTTTGTACACTTGGGTCACCATTAATTCGGTCAATTGCAAGCTTGGGTAACACATGCATAGTAAGTGTGACAAAGATGTTCATGATCTAGCCGCGGATGTTTGTGATATTTGCGTCTATTTGCGTCTATACATACATATATCAATTATTTACCACATCATAAAATAGTGGGTGGTAATTATCTCATTGCTACCGGGGCAAATAATGATAAGATCAGATATCCATTTATAGAACACTTGTATGTTTACTGTACGAATTAAACAAATGTCTGGATTGTTAGCAATATAACTGTCAACATTGAATTGTTGAATTTCATTGTCTGTGTATTATGCATGCGTTTCACCTGACTGTTGATAGTGTTCATAAAATTATGAACAGAAATCGGACTGTTCTAGATGTATCACCACATGCACTTTTATTCCTCTATAAATATAAACATATAAACTGTTATTTATTTCAGATAAAAGCTGGCATCTATAAACATCGCATTGAAATATCAAATTCACGTAAACTGAGAAAAATCTTATTCCAAGCAATTGTCTTAAACGGAAACATTGTTTATAATCATTCTTTCTGTACTATACAATGATGTGTAAATAAACTTCAAACGGTTCTGTCTGCAAATGCCTTAATTGGTTTAACGTTTTTTATGATTGAAGTGGTTTTATTAAATCAACACTTCCATATGGTTGGCTTTAAATGCTATCATTTGACTCTCTACAATAAAGCATTTTCGTCTACGCTAAATATTCCTTGCTGTTGTTATAAGTATGCTGTCGGGTGCGGACCAAAATGACTTGTATAAAATATTGTATTCCTAACACCTTTCAACTTTTGAAAGTGTCCGTAAGATCTATAAACTCCTTTTTGTGCATGTTCTGATGTGTGCCATTCATGTTCCAATGTTTCTGTGAGTGATGTCTTCACTCTGCGAATTGCTGAGTTGAATGTTTTGTGAATATAAATCCGCGAAACAGTAACTTTAAGATGAACCTGTTGAAACTGAAAAGGTCTTCGTTCGTACTCATTCTTTTACGTACTTCATAGAAGACCATACAATTAAAAGAACTGTCTGAAAGTATCATACACTAGTAGATTATTGTGTATTTGTATTAACGTGCTTTAGCAACGATACTTCCAGACAGAAAGCCAGTTAACCGACTTCAATAAAATCAACAAAGAATTTCCGAATGTCAATTGCATCCGGAATATTTGTTTTTGTCAATTTCCTGGACGAGGATAAATGCTGACCAGAAACAGTGAAATCAACAACGTTTGCAGTGAAAATTGTACTTATATCGTTCATGATACACCAGCAAGACGTGTGCATTATCCATGATGGCATGTAGACGATATATCTATCAATATCAGATTAAAGTATTCCAACGGCTGGTGTTTATGGAAGGGAATATCCGCCAGTACATGTATGCTGTTAAGTGACAATTTTATGCTATCTACTTGCACATGCGTTCTACTACTTGACAACTGCATTTTGGTTTCTTACAAGTGATGTCCACGTTATTCATACTTCATGCTTCTTGATGCTAAGTGCACAATCCCTTCATGTAAATCGTTTATTCTTGCATGTAATTGCCAACTGCGACATACCTTTTTGTTTTGACTTCTGCAATCTTGAATTATTCATTCTTACTATTTCTTACTGCATTCTATGTTTGACTACATGCATTTGACTTTGTTGCAACTGAACGTAACGAACTACAAATAACCTTTTGGATCGTTCGTATTTTTATACATGATTAATTGTTACTGCTTTAAAGTTGTAATTTCGCGAACATTTAAGCATGATAATACATTTTACAACATGAAGAACATAACTGGGAACCAATAGAAATTTTAGCTTCTAGCGCAAATTACTATACAAGGGAGATCACTCAGGACAGCACATTTAAATGTTCGGTATTTTCCGTGGTTCAACGGTGAGTAAGTGAAAACTTGCCCGTCCGTTGTATCGTTTTTCGCGGAAATCATGTCTCTTCAAACGAATTATTTACAATGGACGGATAAGAACTTGCAGAGGGTCTCGTTCGACTCGTATGATCATACACTATATCTGAATACCCGGTCTTTTGGGGTCACAAAGCATGGTTTGGGCGGTACACGGGCTCGAACCCATCATAAGTCGACAATGACGTACAGCTATTTTGGCTACTTTGGGGGTCTGGCCCCTCTTTCAGCCCCAAGATAGGGGCCTAACGACGGTATTTTTCGACTCTCGTCCACCGGCAGTACATCTGCATACCCGGTCTTCCGGGGTCACAGAGCCTAATTTGGGCTCTGTTGGGGTCCGAAACCGGCCCAAAACGTAAAGTTCAATACACTGCTATTATAGGCACCACGGGGTCCGGCCCCGAGCCGCTACCCTCCCCAAGATAGGAAATTGCAGAGGGTCTCGTTCGACTTGTATGATCATACACTACGTCTGTATACCCGGTCTTTTGGGATCACAAAGCATGGTTTGGGCAGTACACGGGATCGAACCCATCAAAAGTCGACAATGACATACAGCTATTATGTCTACTTTGGGGGTCTGGCCCTCTTTCAGTCCCAAGATAGGGGCCTAGCGACGTTATTTTTCGACTCTCGTCCACCTGTAGTACATCTACATACCCAGTCTTCCGGAGTCACAGAGCCTGGTTGTCTCAGTAAGCCAATTTTTATCATACCAAGTCTTAATGGTTGCTAGGAAATTTAGTGGTGTTTAACCAAAATCCTTATCGTTCGCTGGACCATCGTCGGCTATTCATCGTTCGCTCACTTGGCGTTGCTTTGGGCTAACACTAAATCGTCGTGTAGTTTTTTGTTTACGCACCGTACAAGGTTGACATTTTTACGGGAACTGCCGGAAAAGTCTGGTCCCCAGCATTGTATGAATTGAATATTACAGATGCATTCGTTTAAGTTCATGCTAGCTGCTGCTTAGTGCTTATTGGTTTCCCTTGCTGAATTTGCAATCATTGATGTTAACACGTATGTGTCGGTATGATAATAATGGGGGAACGATTAAATCAAATTCACTAAGTAAAACGTACGAAGCAATAAGAATTTGTTGGCATTTACATTTTAAGATGATACAAAAACAAATTAATACAAAGGATGCATTTGTCATTTACACGCAAGAATATGTAATTTATATACATGGAGTAAGGAAAGATTCACGCCACGCGCCACTTACTGAAGGAAAGAAGCACAAAGACACACGGCTGTTGCAGTTAGTTTAAAACGAATGAAAGAAGGCAAGATGCAGTTGTCATTTAGCAATATGCATGTAACAAGACAACATAAAATTGTAACATAACAGCATGCATGTACTGGCGGATATTCCCTTCCATAGGTGTTTGAACTGGATGTACAATGCACTGAAACCGATCTCAAAATTGCAGGATAACATATACGTTGCTTTCGAATATCATCATGTAACATTTAGTTTACGATTTTACGTGTACGGGTACGTTAACGCTACTTTTGTTAAGCTCGTCATCTTTTCATCTGCTCTGCTTTACAAGTACCGGACTTTTTACCAACGATATACAAGTATATAAATATAATATCACACAAGAATGTACATTTGTATATCTTCAAGTGAGTTATGAAAAACCAAGCTCCAACTGTAATGTGGGTTTACTCGTAATCAATTGAAGCATAATATAGTCGAAAACGTCATGTACGTTCCTTTCACAAGCTACCAAATAATTGCATAAATAACATGCGCACGTGTTATTCAAGAAAGGCCGATATAATGCCGTGGAAAATCACACGTCTGACGACATAATTCAATGCAGAACAAGAGTTACTGCAAGCAACAGGTATTTTATTATGATCGCTTCTTTTGAAGGTGAGACAGTTTGTTATTACCATAATATTATGTAACATGTTTCACTGTAGTCCAAGGCAGTTGACGATATGAACAATACACTTTATTATATTCGTCAAATCTATTCCACTTTGAAACTCAACTGCTATGCTAAGCAAACGGAACTTGTTCTTTTCACGTTTGAACAGAATAGAACAGAAAAGAACATATCGTTTATTCTTTCTCAATGCATACAAACATGCACATATAATGTTAAAGGCATATTTTAGCAGCTTTGGCATCCAATCAATTTTGACAAGGCTACCAGGCTAAGCGTACATTTTGATATATACATTGTTTGTGTTCATCAAACGCATAAGAGATATACATATTATATATTAACAAAAATGCAACGCATATATCTACTTCGACTTTTGTTTGTATACAGGTTACGAGACTTGTAATGCTTTTCATGTATAGATTGGTGCTTATGCACGCAATTACTACACGACAGCCTGTACAATTTACTGAACTGATATTATATATTCTTCGAGTTGTTGCATGCAAATTTAAAATGAGATTTGTAATACACGTGATAAGTGGCACCTGTGAATTTGTGCGTGCATTTATTTTTTTAATTTCAATTAACTACGCTTCTTAAAAGGTATTTTATTAACAACGAGCAAGCATGTTCTGCATGTGTTATAATTTTATTAGAACACAAACTTTGTATCAAACTGCAATAAAACACGTTGGTTTGCCTCACTACATTATCTGCATAATTTCTCTCAAGATGCTGGCTACAAGTGGATTGTATTTCCAATTACTGTTTATTAGCTCAATCGCGATTTTTCTATCAACCAAGTGATGCTTTGAGTGTAGTCTATTGCTTGGACAGAATTCACATGATTGTATGTGTTTGCGTCGATAGAACATGCGACTTATATTTAATATTGGTCAGACCACTGGTTTTGAATGTGAAGGTTGTGACTACTACTTACGATCGTATAAGTATAATACATATTCAAAATCAGCACAACAAGGCGCTTCTTAAGGGCCTATTTTCATGAAAAGCGGAATATGTCATGTTGATCAAAATTTTCTCAAAATATCAAAATATACAACCTTCCCATTCTAAACTAGGGATACATTCTAGTTTGATTGACCATATTCCGTTAACATGTGTACGTACGGATAACTCGTAATTGTCATAATAATCATGTGACAGTAAAGTTAAAATGCAAGTTTTACCAACTATTCAATTATGAACCATCACTCAGAATAATAGGTCAACGGATATTGTTACGTTAATGGAATGCATCAAAGTTAACAACTGTTTTTATTTTTTATTTCGGAACTTGCAAACATGTTAAATATGTGTAGAAATATATTTGAGGTTAGTGCACATATTCAACACACGTCTATTTGACATAACATTATTCATCTAAAACCATGCGATTGTTTTAATACATCAACACATTTAATGGGGATCCTCTGAAACAAACATCAGATTTCAAGTTAACAATCTCAAGCTACAGCAAAAATGGCAATTACACGTGAACTGTTATCAGATACTTAAAAAATTTTGCGCATTTCATTACATCAATAAAGTATTTTTTCTACTTCTTACACATAACTCTTATACATAACAAGCTGCAACTGTTGAACGACTCGAAATTCTTCCTCTTAGCCAATTTGAAAACATTTCATGAATTCCACTGACATATTTTTTCAGTTTATTCCTAGTTAAAGCATACATGTTTATATTTATTTATTGAATTTTCTACGACGTCATTTGTCGATGGAGAGTCAAGTATCTGAAGATGAAGAAAGATAATTGAAGAAAACAAATTTTATAGGCACATTTTACTAAAGCAAGGCGAATGCATGAATTAAAGTTGTAGGAAGGGTTCGATCACCTCAATTAATTGTATCATCTGTATCACTTACTTCGGTGTTTCCACTGAGCCATCTAACCGACGTCTTATGCCGTTAGAAACATATACGTATACAGTGGTAACATAACTACCAGCATATTCTGAATACTCTGATATTAGCAAAATGAGCAAATGATCATTGAAACCTTAATGCAGTGATTTTGAAAAGTAAAATGCATACTGCACTTGGCGTATCGCAAAGTAAATTTTAGAAAAACTACTCCAACTAGACTGGACTGTGCAATCAACAGGTATCATTTCACATCGATGACAAACCTCCGTGTAAAATTTGATATTACTATAGCGACCATCTTGAGTTATAAAACCGATAAAACCAATTGGCCTACCTATCGACCATCAGCCAGACACACAAAATGGCCGAAATGTGTAACACAATGACGATTGCGTTACATGCATAGCAGTAAATATCACAGTAATAATTAATGGTCTAAATAAAATATGTTAAACGTCATTAAATTGCAAAATTGGCATACAATTTAATGTTTTTAAAGTACATTTTGTAAGTCTGTCTGATAAAAGTGTACCTCGTGCACCAATTGCAAATTGACAGATGGAACAGTCAACCGTTGTGCTACGTTCAGATACCGACTGTTCGGTGTTTTCTGACAAAACGTTAAATATCATGAACATTTGTTTTAATGTAAGTATCATCACCAGAACTATTGTGGTGATTGACAGTACTTGTAATTATTCTAAGTGGAATTGACATAGACCAACACTAGTCTCATTATGAACGGAGATATGAAAAAAGTAGTAGAATAATTCACAGCTTTTGAAATAATCAGTTCAAAGATCAGCATCATCTTAACGTTATAGAAAGTGTTCAAATTATAAGGGGAGGGTGGGATAATATAAGCTGAAGTTTGTTGCTTCATCACATTTCTTACGCAATAAAATGTATATATTAAAGTATATGCTGATTATGAATTTTATGTTACAGGGACCTTCGCATTCAACAATGTACTATTTGCATGTTGAAGCGGCTTCTTAAACACTTTACATTTCAATATGCCACAATGCCATGTATCTAAGTGAATACATAAATAGCTTAATATATTCCGAAGCCATCTAAACACATGTCTTATGCCAGAAACCAGCAAACTGTTCCATACAGAAAACCACCATCGCGCGGTCGCTATGTACAATCCGATGATTTCTGCAGGTACATACCCCTATCGAAATTCCCAATTTCAAACCTATTAAGTCATAGCTTTAACCTCTTTAAAATCAATGAAACCTCACCTTTACAGACGAGACATAAGTTAACCGACTTAAATAGAAACGACAAAGAATGACAATTACATCCGCTATATTTGTTGTGTCCATTTCCTGGACGTGGATAAATGCTGTTCAGGAACTGTAAAATCAACAACCTTCGCAGCAAGACGTTTGTAGTACCCCTAACAATAGAACTTGATTAAAGGCAAACCTTTACCAGGAGACAGTGCAAGGGGCTACGTAATCTACGTAATATACCGTCGATATAGTCAGATTCGTTAACAAAACACTCATAGTCTTAAGTACAGATATATCATTTTTATAAGGTTTACAAATGTAGCGTAAACCTATGACCACTTTCTCAAAGATATGTTTCGACCACTTCTAGTTGAAACAAAGTATACATCACCTGTATTACCTTACCAAACCAAGCTATAAATATTTTAATTGCCGCGCTTAACCTATTTGATATAATGCAGATTGACATGTTGAAATCACTTCTTAAACAATTTTCACTATGATATGCCAAATGACATTAAGGTCTTTCAATATCATAGAGTCATATAAACACTTATTTCAGAGATCAACAGTTCTGTACCACATGCCACAGGAAGAACATGCATCTTTATTTCTGATGCCACCACCACGGTCACTCAATAGATATAACTGCGTGTACAGTCTGGTAACTGTAACATGCTCTAAACATTTGAAAGTCCATTATTTCAACCTAAGTAATTGATAAATTCAATTGCTTTAAAATGAAGGAAACATCACCATCAGCTTCCCTCGAGAATGAATCTGCGTTTCTACTTGAATATCATAATTTGGAATCGCAGTCGAATATAGCAGATATTTTGGCTAAGATGGCGAATTGTTTAACATTGATCGCTTATTGTTTTTAATACTAGAACTAGATCCAAAAGTAGAACACCTCGAATGAATTTCAAGGATAACCCGTCTACTGATTTCAAAAATATGATTACTGTTCACAGTATGAAACTGACATTATTGCGGAATCTCGCGTTTAAAGTGGTAATCTACAATATTGAACATCATTGCATATTTTATGTTGATACATCAAAACACGTGTTTAGAAAAATAACAATTGAATGTTAATTAAAAAGCTTAATGAACTTAAATGTGTCTCTATTTCTTCTAATTTCTTTTCTGATAATGCAAAGATTCGAAAACCTACTAGTAAATTGATTAGATGGACGGGATATTCACACTGACAACCAGGACTACAAACCAACTACGAAAATAATTGGTGTCAGTATTTGGTCTTTATTATTTATGATGAACACTAATTTTATTAATATATTTTCTTTGTCATTGACGTTCATAAAATTGCATGACAAATACTTCGTTTCCGTTCAACACATAACAAATATTGTAATCATCGGAAATATGTATTGGGAAATATTTTGGTTTTATCAGTTTGTGTTACCGAGATATCGTTTCTTGCGTTCATACCTATTAATCATATCTGATATAGCATTTCCACATTGTACCATATTACAGTATCTTATCAATGATCTATAACGACCCATGCTACGTCGGTAACTTTGCGTTAACAAGCACTTCAAATACAACAGATAACTGTAAACAAAATTTCTTCCTGTTGGTCGATTTCAGTTGCACCTTTTTCTTGACCAATCTTTGCCATAGTAAGTAGCATGCATTATCCAACTCTACAGTAATGAAACTCATCAGTAGGGCATCATTAGAGAGAAAAACAACATCTTTCTACCCAAAGAATGAGGGAGTTTCAGACACACTGCTGATGTCATATTTAACACAATTAATATACTATATATACACCTGCCCATTACGTACTTGTTATTTTCAACGGAAGCATTGTTGCTGAACTGATATGATAATGAAACTTTTCGGATTAAATATATATCTGCTCTTTTTAAAACATACTCCATTACAGTTCTATACAAGCTTTATACTCGCCCAACATGAGAAACTGATGAACACTGCAGATACTGGTAAAGCCTTGCCAGAAATAAAGTCTTGCCAGAAAAGAAGTAGCCATCACGCGGTTTTTGCGCTATTATATTGTCATTAGACAATAAATATTCGACTTTAATAGCGTTTTATGCGAACGGACACCACCATTGAACTCCAACTTGAAGACTTAAAATGACTCCTAATTCGCAAAAATTAATGCGCATTCTCCGCCAAATAAACTTCCGGTCAGCAACCGTGCATGTCAAAACAATGTTTTGTGTCGATTGATAGGCTAATTCATCAAATGAAACTATCAAACACATCTATTTATGAAATACAACATTTTCATTCAGTACCCTGCCAATTTGTGTTTCATCTGACATTGCACATGTGTTTCAACATGCAGTCACTTCCTTCTTGTATAACTATATTACTATTTCCAGATAACATGGGTGTTAACTTTAGACAGCAGGAATATAACCATGCCGATAATTAACGAACAACAGTAACCTTTCTAGAAGAAAACAATATTTGCGTCATGGAATGCCCTAGATTTTGATCCAACCGAAAATATATGGCATGTTCTTTGTAACATCAGTCCATGGAAGAGTTCTTTAACCCGATCTGCCACAAGGTTATCAAAACCTTTGTTGATGAATAGAGAAACATTCACCAGAAGTGGAGTGCAATTGTAATGAGTACCCGCTATTGTGAACGCACCAAAAACATAACTTTTCTCGCACTTTCCCTAACGGCGTGTATAAACCAAGCGTTCTGGATAAACTTTCATCTGTTCTGCACACATTGTTGTTAACGTAGCGGACCCATAATGACGTTGCGTCGAGCAGCGTCGATGTCGGCCGATGTCGGTCAATGTCGGTAATCTACGTTAATTTCTAAACAAGAATATTATTTTATTTTTGCTCTGAATTTCACTTAATAGTTTAGTTTTAATTACGAATCGGTTCGTTCAATGTAATACCAACCGTTTATTTTAAAAAACAAACTCGATTTGAGAGCTCCGCTTTGGGGATTCCCTGGAAACGGAAGAATAACTGATGCTAAAAATAGCGCACTGCAGAACTCCGTCAACATGTAAACATGGATGTATCGAGAAAAATCTGGGATGTTTCGTCAAGTTTGCGCATCTAAACTACCGTACAACGTGTCTTAAGTAATTGGAATGGACCAGATTAATACCGACAGCTGCTAAGTCGTAAATTGTCGTTGAGATTGTCATTTGAAACCTGAAAATCGCATCTCGTGAGCGACAGCCAACCTGCAAGTCTAGTTGACAATAGGAAAACAAACCTCCAGGAAGCGAACGTAACACCATGCTTTGATATAAACAACCTACTTGGTATACATGTATGTATATTCAGTATCATAGAAATAAGCATAACACTTAAATAACAGTCCTGATCAGTCGAAGTGTATCTTAATTCGGACGAAACCTTCATTTTGGATACTGTCATTTACAATGTAATCTGGTAGCCTCACGGTCACAGGAGTCGATGTGCCAGTTAAATAACGTCTTGGAACGCTTCAATGAGTACCTCTACAGGGCAGCCTCTTAATTGTATTGCCCATCCTGCTACACTAGTTCATACTTGTGAGGTAGCCCCTTCACTTGTAAACATTGTTAATGTGATATAAAATATAATAAGGCATGTATTGAAGCATCACATTCATCACAGATGCAGATTCTTTTAGTATATCAGGTGTAAGTTCTTTACACCTTTCTTCCATGTTTGTTTACATGGAAATGAAAGTACATTATAAAGTACAAGATTATTGTTTTAACATATATTGCGTCATGTATGACGTCATGACCAAGGATAATATTAAATTGTCTAAGGGACATAATCCCTACACTTTTCAGAGGATGGGACGTCTTTTAGTTCTCTCCCTTATTAATAAAATCAATAGCCACTCTAAAACGTCATTATGGCGTTCAATTGTGTCACGACGTTATACTTCCTGATACTAATTTATAAATATACATGTATCGTTATGCATATAAACTGAACTCTTCCATATTCATATTTTACAGCTTGTGGTACAGTGACGCCTGACGGAAAAAAATGCTGCGGTGCGCCGGAAGTAAAACCTTAAGACAGCTTCTGTGTATTTCTGAAACACAAGTTATGCTAGGATTGAAATTCTTCACATAAAAGAATTATGCAGCTTGGATTCAATGTGTTTATAATTACTCATACACAAAACTGACTTCCAAGTTATTTTGACAGCCAAGGAGAAAACGGGATTCGTTCTTTTTGTGTGTGCACGTTGGAACATACAGTCTTAGTGTTGTTTTTAAATCCATGACAGTCACAAAACATGAAGTAAAACTTAACCTAGGCAATAATAACGATGTGCATACTGCCAAGGCTGACATTGATTTTCTGAAACAGTTTGTTGTATTATGTCCGAATTCGGAACTAGTGTCATGTAATTTTACTGCCAATGCTGTAAACAATAACCTCAATTTAAATAGTGTTAAGTCTGGTATGAGAAACTTTAGTTAGCAGAGAAGTAATGAAACGCCATTATGTTATAAGACAAATACATTTTCACAATTTTAGCCCAGTTTTTCAAAGAAAATCCCAGGCAAATAGATTGTGAAAGTTGGGTTAATGGCAATATTCATTACCTTGATAGGGGGTATTGGGACCATTGATATCGCAAGCAATATAATATAAAAAATACCTCATTACATATCTGAACATGTTATACATAAGGACAAAGTTTCAAATGCTTTTCACTTAACCATGACAATTTCCTGTGTATGCCTGAAACGACATTTTGCGAGTCAAAATACCAAAAATGTACATAACTTGGGGGTCAAATCTAGAACTATGCCACAGTTGAGCCTAATAATGACTTTTCATACAATTAAATCATTGAATTATTTGTTACTTACCTATGTTGAATAAAGAGAACTGCAGAACAGAGCCCAACACTGCTTTTTTGTAATTTCCTTTGTGCGTTTTATGATGCAACTTCAATTTATGCGACAGTATTTGTTGCACCCCAGGTAGCATTTTGTTAAGAACATTCATATTTTCATTAAGTTTATATTTCCTTACTATGAATTTGTTCAAGTGCATATCATGAACTATCTCTCATTAATTTTAAGTGAAATAAAGGGTCTAATTAAGACTTTTTAGCAAACATTTGCAATTTTCGCATTAAGAATTGGTTGCCATGGCAACTATTGTATCATTTGATTTAAGTCCTTTGGAAATTGATATGATGAAAATGTATGTAAACATTACTTATACAAATGGACATTTTCAAATGAAATAGTAACACCTTTTTGAAAAATCATCAGGTTACCATTTCCTATGCTTTTTGACCAGCATGATAAGTGGGGGTGGGGGTCAAACAAAATGTTATATCTTGATAATTTGATGGTGAACCTATATTTCTTTTGGCTTAAATATATGCATTATGGTCTGATAAAAATTTTGGGGTGATTTAAAGTGCTATTTGTTCATTTATTTGATTTTTTTTAGGATTTTAGAAATCATATGTTTTGTAGACTAAAAAACAAATCTTGACGTTTTACAACTATGCTAGTAATATACATGTACATAGCTATCTTATATCTTATATCTTACTTGTAATTGATATAGTTTTCATTGTATATGACTATTAGGCACATGTAAAATTAATTTGTTTGAAAATTGAAATAAAATTGGATGATTTATTGTCTTTTTTGTCAGAATGGTCCTCCATTTTTTCATACAAATTGCAATATGGGAGGTGATCAGACCAAAAAAATATTTTTTTCAAAACCTGTGGATAGAATTTTTTAATATTTCACTTCATGCTTCCTAAGTATTTTTAGCAATAAAAAATAGCAAATTGATCAATTTTAAAATTTTGTGTATTAGGGGCCCACTGCCTTAAACGTTATGCTGTGACCATCGATTCTGCCAGTTAAAAGCTCTGGCAACTTATTTACTCTATGTTAGTACAATTGCGTCTTTTAATACACGGGACCATTAAATCAGTCCATTGCAAGCTTTGGTAACACATGCATAGTAAGTCTGTCAAAGATGTGCTTGAAATAGATTACATTAGTTGTTTGCAATTGCGTCTATACATACATATATCAAGTATTTACCACATCATAAAATAGTGGGTGTTGATTATCTCATTACTATCGGGGGAAATAATGCTAAGATCCGATATCCATTTATAGAATGCTGATATATTTACTATTCGTATAAGATAAATGTCTGGATTCCCAGCAATATAATTGTCATATAATATTGCTGGATTTTATTGTCTGTGATTTATGCATGCGTTTGTCCGGACTGTTTATGGTGTTCATAAATTTTTGACTATCAATTGGACTGCTCTAGATGTATCACCACATGCACATTATTATAGTTCCCCCTCTATAAATATAAACATATAAACTGTTTTTTTATTTCAGATGCAAGCTTGCATCAATGAAACTTCGCTTTGAAATATCAAATTCACGTAAACTGAGACGTATCTGATTCCAAGCAATTGTCTTGAACGGAAGCATTGTTTATAATCATTCTTTCTGTACTATACCACCGTGTGTAAATAAACTTCAAACTGTTCTGTCTGCAAATGTCTTAATTGGTTTGGCGTTTTTCATGATTAAAGTGATGTTCATATAAATCAACACTTCCATGTGGTTGGCTTCGAATGGTAACATTTGAACTTGCAAAAAGAAAGCATATTCGACTACACTAAACATACCTTGCTTTCGTTATAAGTATGCTATTGTTTGCGGGTCAAAACAATTGTTACATTCCCGATAATCTTTATATTAACTTTTGAAATTGTCCACGTGATCAATAAAATCCTTTTGTGCATGTTCTGATGCGTGTCATTCATTTTCCAATGTTTCTGTGAGTGATGTCTCCACTCTGCGAATTGCTGAGTTAAATGTTTTGCGATTATAAATCCGCGAAACGTTAGCTTTAGGATGAACCTGTTGAAACCGAAAAGCCTTCGTTTGTACCCATTCTAGTACGTACTTCATAGAAGATCATACAATTAATAGAACTGTCTGAAAGCATAATATATACTTGTAGATTATTATGTATTTTTATTCATGTGCAAAGATCCTTCCAGACAGAACACCAGTTAACCGACTTCAATAAAATCAACAAAGAATTTCCGATTACCAATTGCATCCGGAATATTTGTTGTGTCAATTTCCTGGACGAGGATAAATGCTGGTCAGGAACAGTGAAATCAACAACCTTTGCAGTAAACAGTGTACTTAGATCGTTCATGATACATCAGCAAGACGTGTGCACTATCCATGATGGCATGTAGACGATATATTTATCAACATTTAATGTCATATAAAAGTATTTTAGCGGCAGTTATTTGAATAGAATCTGTAATGCACTACAGCTGCACTCACAATTGCAGTGTACAAAATACACTGCTCTCGAATATCATTATGTTACATTTAGTTTACGTGTACGAGTGTATTAACGCTTCTTTTGTGATGCTCGTGATCATCTCATGTGCATTGTTTAACAAGTACCGGACTAAATACGGGCGAAATTGAAAAATATAATATATCAAACAAGTGGGTTATGGAAAAACCAAGCACACACTGTTACGTTGGTTTACCCGTTCTCAATTTAAAACGAAACATATCCGAAAACGCCGTTTACGTTCATTTCGTAAGCTCCTAAATAAGGCTATACATCACATACGCACATGTTGTTCAAGGCCGTGGGAAGAACACATCTGACGACATAATTCAATGTAGAACAGAAGTTATTGCTAAAAAGGGTAATGTGAAAATCAGACAGGGAAAATAGCACTCAGCCTAACCAGCCGAACACAGAAATACAACACAACAACCCGAAGCAATGCCCACACATAATCCAAAGAAACATCCAACAACAGCAAGCAACATGTCTTTTATTATGATTGTTACTTTTGAATGTAAGACAGTTTGGTATTACCAGAATATTATGCAACACAATTTACTTCAATCCAATGTCTTTAGCGGTATGAACATTATGTTTTAATATGTTCGTCAAAAGCTATTCCACTTTGAAACTCAACTGCTATGCTAAGCAAACGGAATCGGATTATTTTTTATGTCAATCGCATTTGGTCAAAGTTATATCAGACTAATCGTTCATATTGGACATATATATGTTCACCCAATGCATACGAGATATATATATGGTATATTAATAGAAATGCAATTCAATATTAAATTAAGCATACATCTACTACGACTTTTGTTATATACAACTTACGAGACATTATAAAACTTTTCATGTATAGATTGGCGCTTATACAAGTAATTACTACATGATAGCCTGTGTAATTTGCTGAACTTCGATAATATATTCTTCGAGTTGTTACATGCACATGTAAAATGTGATTCATGTAACATGAAATAATTTGCATCGGAGAATGTGCTCGTGCCTGTAGTTTTATTTTCAATTAACTAGCCTTCTAATAAGGGATTTTATTAACAACGAGTAAGCATTTTCTGCATGTGTTATAATTGTATAAGATCACGTAATGTGCATCAAAGCAGCAATAAAACTCTTTGGTTAGCCTCACAACATTATCTGCATCATTTCAATCGTTATGTTTTATGAGGTTGGTGCAACGTGTTTGAATTAACATAAACCCTCACGAATAGACATTGAAAATAAATTTAGAATTGATCCTGTCACTTTTTGTGTATTACTTGTATGTTTATCTGGGTTTAACATATCAGTTTCATTTTCATTTTCTCTCAAGATGTTGGCTACAGGTGGATTGTATTTCCCATTACTGTTTTATCGCGATTATTCTATCAACCAAGTGATGCTTTGAGTGTAGTCTATTTCTTGGTCAAAATTTACGTGATTGTATGTGTTTTAGTCGATAGAACATGATACTTGTTTTTTCATACGAAAAGAGTAAATTTCAGACAGGTTTTTCTTGTTTTTTCAAAATACCGAAATATACGATCTTCTCATTCTAGACCATAATTTAATATGTTTACGGATAACTCGTAATTGTCATAACCTGCAATGTGACGCTGAAGTTTAAATTCAAGTTTAACCAACTTTTCCATTATGAACCATCAGTCAGAATAATAATTCAAATTATATTTTACGTTTATGGCATGAATCAAAGTTAAGAACTTCTGTTTTATTTCGGCAATTTAAACAAATGCAAACATGTAAAATATGTGTAGAAATATAAGTTGGTGTACACATTCAACATACGTCTAATTGACATTTCATTATTCATCTAAAAACATGCGCTTGTTTTAATACATCAACACATTTAATGAGGATTCCCAAAACACAAACATCAGATTTCAAGTTAACAAACTCAAGCTGCAGCAAAAATGTCAATTACACGTGTCCTGTGAAATGTTATCAGATACTTTGAATACCGTTGCGCATTTCATTACACCAATAAAGTCATTTCGTTTTTTCTAATGTTAACACATAACTCTTAAACAGAACATGCTGCAACTGTTGAACGACTCGAAATTCTTTCTCTCAGCTTATTTGAAAACATTTCATGAATTCCATTGAAATACTTCAGTTTAATTTCCTAGTTGAATCATACATAATTATATTTACTTATTGAATTTTCTACGACGTCATTTGTCAGATCGTTCAGATTCTGACTGTTCGGTGTTTTCTGACAAAGAGTGTATCATGAACTTTTGTTTTATAGCGAGTATCATTAGTTCTTTTTCTAAAACACGAATTTACTTTTGATTGACAGTACATGTAATAATTCTAAGTGGAAGAGATTTAGACATACATCCATGTGCGAAAGCTATACTCGAGATATGATAAAAAGTGGTAATTAATTCACAGATTCTTTGAAATAATGATTCGCCATGAGTTCAATGTTCTATTAACGTCATCGTAACATGTAAGAATAACATGTTTACTCCAAAGAATATGTTCAAAATGCTCATACTGACGTACGCATTAAGGGGAGGTGGGTTAATACAGGATAAAGCATGTTACTTGCTTTATCAGAGTTATTAATGAATGAAATGAATGTTATATTATACACTGGCCATAAAGCAACTGGTCCGGACCTTTTCAATCAACCATCAGCTATTTACACAGATCTATGTACATGTACTGTAAAGAACAGAACCTGCTTCTTATAATCATCTGGGTAGTCATAGCAGATTTAATTCACACATGGACATGAAGTAGACACTGGCCCCGTCACCGACCTGTCAATGTGAAACAGACGACCAGACAGCTCAATACGTCTTCCAGAGACGGAAACGTCACGATCAGGAGCAAATTGCGAAGAGGCCTCAAGAGACATCCCTCATCAAGAAAATGTATAGAAATGTTGATGACCTGTTGATCACAGATACTGGTGTGGTTGTGTAGAGCAAACATCAAGAAGTAAGTAAGTATAATAATCTTGAATAATATATATTAAACATGTGCGACTAATCATAACTGAAACATTAAAAGTTTATCTTAACAATAATCCATAACAATCCCAGCAAATTGAACACATTTCGCCGCTTTGGCGGAGTCTCCTTAAGTAGAAAATGACAAATGTTTTACTTTGCTCGAACAAACGTTTTCTAACTAATATTAATTTTCTCCTTAAAAGATGCGCGTAATTTGGTACATCAACACATTTAAATAGGATCCTTCAAAATAAATATACAAGTTATCAAACTCAAGCTGCTGCAAAAATTTGAATTGAACGTGCCAAGTGAACTTTTATCAGACATTTGAAATAACTTCGCACTTTTAATTACACCAACAAAGACATCACTTTTTCAAAATCGATCACATGACTCTTATACCGACCAAGTTGCAACTGTTGAGCTACATCTTAGCCAATACATTTAATGAATTACGCTGAAATCATTCTACAGAGTTTTTCCAAGTGAAAACTATTCGATTTAAAGATTTTCGACCACTTTATTTTTCGATGTGAATAACGTTAGTTCTTTTTATCAATAAATATATTCTAACACCTGATTGACAGTGTTGATTGACAGTACCTGTAATTGTTTTAAGTTGATAAGATATAAACCTTCATCCTTGGGCTAACTCTACACTAGCATCACTATCTACACCTAAAATATGATAAAAAGTGGTAATTAATTCACTGCTTGGGAAAAAATGATCTCCACCCTGAGTTCAATGTTCTATCACAGGCATCGTAACTGATCTGGAAAAAATATTTTAACGTCTACGATACGTCATAGAAGAGTTCAAAATGCTCATACGGACTTATAGTTATACATTAAGAAGATGAGGGAGGGCTAATACAAGCTAAAGTCTGGTGCTTGATCCTATTTCTTATGGAGTAAAAATATATACTTAATAAGTTTTTTCAAAAGAATTTAACTGATACTGATACTGGCTATGAGGTAACCGGTACCGAACTTCGCATTCAACCATGCATTACTTACGCTGAGTTAAATTTTGTAAGAACCATATATCTAAGATCAACAAATAATAAAAACAAGATATGCCAATTCCTTTGACAACTATAGCATAATTATCAACACAAATTTAACACATTTCTTTCCTTTGTTGCATCAAAATTGTTTCTGTCTAGACGACCAAAAACGGTATGTTAAAAAAACAACATTGTTGTGCAAAAGGGACGATCTGGAATATCCAGACTTTTGACAGAAGTGTCGTCTACGCGGCACTACGGACAATGCACACATCAGTTGTGTTGTACTCTTAACAACATAATTATAGTGTTTGACTGTTAAGGTTGTTGGTTTTGGAATGGGATTTTACAATTTTTGCACAGCATTTATCCTCTTCCAGGAAATTGACACAGCAAATATTCCGGAAGTAATTGCTATTCGGAAATTCTTTGTTGTTTTTATTGAAGTCGGTTAACTGATGTCTAGCATTAAAAGGTCAATTCAATATCTCAGAAATCGTAATGGACACGCAGTAGTTATACACAAATACAGACTGGTAGTTTATTTACATATTCATTGATATATTGAGAATTTACAATATGCATAGACTAATGCCTCGGTCCCAATGAGCATTTTGTCATCGGTGATGTACTCCCGATTAAACTAAATAAGCTTCGAGACGCATCGGGAACAATAATATCATAGATTTGCTAATAATAACCCCGAAGCTTCCCCTAGACCGCGAAGACCCTTTTTTCCGATGCTCATTTATTAAACAGGGAATACGTCGCCGAGGACAAAAAATGTTAAATTAAGATCGACTTTAAAACCATTTGGCCACATGTCGTACCCGAACTTCCGACTATTTGTTACAGTTGAAAAGTACAAATCCTACGTCATTATGAAAGAGAAAACAACTGTTATGCATGTACTTCTTATGTTCATTACAGTATTTATAGATCACTTGTTCGTTTTGATCTACTTGATTGTTAGACAGATTCGCGATGCGTACCAGATATACAATAAATTTAACAGAATAATTTGAAATGTTCAAATGATATAATAAAACTAGGGAAATGCAATAACTATTACTGTTTGATCTGGAAGACTTCAATGCCGACAACAGCTTCAAAATCAAGTTAATATAATTTTTTTGAAGTGGTATAATATACGAGGAATTATCAAAAATAACGTAGAATTTTGCAATAATTGTATATCATATTAACTATTTACGTATTTTGAAAGATAGCGGTCGATTTTTGTTTACACCGAGATTTCAACTTGAGAACTTAATTTTCCGTCTGGTGCACTGAACAAACAACTTTCCCGATCCATTTAAGTTGTGAACTTTGTAAACAATATATGCATAAACACGTCTACAATAATGCCTGCAAATCGTGTGCATTGTCTGCATATTGAGATGATCATGCTGTTAGGTATAAATAATTGTATACAATAAAAGTTCACAGAAAAAATACTTTATTTACAATTGTTAGTTTAAACCTTGCATTTGATACATGTAGTTACCCTGGGAGGTTTTTACAAGGGATCTAAGAAAAACATAGAGAGCGAACTTAAAGTCTCAAAATTTATAAAATGCATCAACTTGGCGGGAAAATCAAGGTGATATATTTCATATCGTTTACAAGCTGAATGTAAAGAGCTACAACAAGCGCAAAGAAAACATTTTCAAAAGCATATTATATTTTTGGTCTTATTTGCAAACACCCATATCACCTTACAAAATCTACACACAATGCACATTTATTTACGAACCTAGTGCCAAAAGATTGAAAAGACGAATACAAAGTAAAATTCTATAGTTTTATCGTATTTAATCAAAGCTTTTGACTCAAACAATATTCAAACGAATATGATATCTGCTATATTGCACGTACAAAGGTACTCAATTACGCATATTCTCTGATAAGCGCTAGTACTACTACTCTCCCATTAACTAACACTGAATCATTGCCAATCGTACTTGGAAACATAACATTATATATCGCTGGCTTAGAATGAGAAGGACGTTAGCACAATAGTTTGAGAAAACAAGAAAAAACTATCCGAAAAGGACTCTATTCCACTGGCAAAACAAGATTTTACAACTTCATTTTGATCACACATGACAAGTTCCGATTTTCATGAAAATAGGCTCATAACAAACGCTTTGTGATGCATATTTCAAATAGGTATCAGTCTCAATATCGCTGGCATAGAATGAGATGGTCGTAACTACTACTTACGACAATCTCATTTTATGCCAGCAATATACCAAAGCACAAAAGGCACAGGGAGATGACGGTCCACACAGAAAAATAAAAAGTTCAATCACAAGTTTACGCGACAATAACAAATACAAAACATGGGATGATCAACTTCACACGCTACAACATTTATTTTCAAACAAGTCCATTGTCTGCACCTAGCATTGTCCGTTCGAACAGTAGTAAATCCTTCTTGAACGGTCAAACACGTTTTGTTAAATGTTTTTGACGCTTACATCCGTACAGTTATTATAGCTTATAGCCAGGACGTCTTTCGATTTCCGGGAATGTATTTCACTTATTAAGAAGCCTGTCTGAGCAATACACAATGTATATAATTTGTACATCGATCGATTAAAAAACCTTAGTTGGTTATTGTGCGTAGTTGAATCGTGTCACATTTGAATATGTTATGTCAATATTTAATTTTCAAATACTGTAATGCACAATTCAAATCGGTACAGAATGGGCAACATGGCAGAACCTAGTTAAGCTGCCCACGACAGAGACAGACGTATAATGCACTATTCGTAAGCATTACAAAACGCTTCTAATGAACCTATTTGTATAAACATCGAAACTTGTCATGTTGATCAACCTGAAACCCAAAAGTTTTTTTTCCATAGTAAACCGTCTCATTCTAAGCCAGCGGATTATAGGGAATAAATTGTAATTTGTATTTACAATGGGAACAAAATGAGTCAATGTATTCTAACTTGTATATTATATTCATCGAGACATGACTTTGCATTTTAGCTTGAACTAAGAACAACAACGAATAATGTTATTCTTCGATTGCGCTTACAGAGGTACACAACACAATATAGTTTCACAAGAATGATAGTACTAGTTCTCTCCCATTAATAAACAATCTAACATTGCCAATAACACATACAGAAAATAGTGTTTTTACACAATCGGAAATGGCAAGCAGCACTCAAAAGAAAAAGAAGTTCATTAAAGGCACATAAAGGAGCTGAATAAACGATCAAAACACATAAGCAAAAGTCACAGATTTCTGTCGAAAGTTCAGGCTACAATTTCACGACACAGTTACCAACACAAAATGTGAATGATGCAAGATTACACGGTACAATATTTTACTTTCAATTGTTATTTTCTGCGTACAACATTGCAAGCCCTATCGGCTAACTAGAGAATGTTACGAAAACGGTTACAAACTGTGCATATGTTTTTGATACTAACATCCTCACTATAATCATAGCTTAAAGCTGGAATGTCTTTCAATTTCCGTGAATGAAGTCCATTCATTGAGATGCTCGTTCGTCCGTCCAAGCAATATAGATGATACAACACTCGATGAACTGAATTTTATGTGGCTATTTTAGTGCAATAGTGCTACAGTGCTGCAGTTCATCACTTTAGTGCAACAATGTTTTAATATGTCTTATTGTTAGATCCAACCTTGTTGCACCAAAGGGACTTTTTATACGTCACATTTGTATACATTGACAATAGTTGTTTTTCTTTTCCCTCAAACACACGTCTACCTATACTTGATTAGACGTTGTCTGGAAAAAGTAAAATTTGCGAAAGGTAACCGAGATATCAATGATTCAAATCGGGTACATCCATACCAAAACAAAATTGTGTTAACATTACAAGGCCAATTTCTTTCACAGTTCATAATAAAAACATGCTAGTTGGCACATGTGTACTTGTATAAAACGCTATGACGTAACTGGATGGAGACCAAAATACGATTTTATACGAGTAAACATACATCCATGAGAGAGACTGTTTCATATTAACATTTGGTGTTGAGAATATCAATTAAAACCAATTATGTTTTGGTTTACAGAGAGAAGTATAAGCAGCACATGGCAGGCATGATCTGTATATATTTTAATTTGTTTAAAATTGGAAACATACTTTGAAAACCGATTCTCTTGTAAAGAAGTTGAGCACGTATGTTATAAACGGATAAATATAATGATATAAAGATTAAACATATAAATCAAACATTTTAACTAACATCATGTTATACAGTTGATGCCACTTGGCACATATAAGTTTATGTATCATGGAAAGGAAGCTACTGATACCTGATGACGTGTGTGATCTGCATTTGTCATCATGTAGAATATATCATTGTTTTAAATACAGTGACACCACCTTTGAAGAGTTCAATAAAGTATGGCCATCAGACGAATGATTTCAGTTCACAATACAACCCCTTACTACATGTATCATCGTAAATTGTTTGACATGATATAAAGAATAAACACATCAATAAAACATTTTAACTAACATCATGTTATTCAGTTGAAGCCACCTGGCACATATAATTTTATGTATCCGGGAAATGAAGTTATTGATACCTGGTGAAATGTTAAGACAATATGTATTTGTTATAAAGTAGAAACTATGATTTAATACAGTGACGCCACTATTGCACTACTGAAAAGGTCAAGAAAGTATGGGTTATCAGACCAATGTTTTCAGTTTACAGCACGTCCCCATTACTATCATCGTAAATTGTTAGATATAATAGTATTGTACATGCCGTTTCATTTTTTGATTTGTAACCCGAATTTCTTTCAATGTCAGGGAATGAAGTTCATTCATTGACATGCCTGTCCGCCCGAGCAATATAGAAGATACAAAAAATGATTAACTGAACATTATGTGGCTATTTGTATAAGTGCAGTCGTGCCACATTTATGTACATTGGCAACAGTTATTTCTCTACCCTCAACCATCGAGATGCGTCTACCTATGCTTGATTACATTTTGTCTGGCAAAAGCAAAATTTGTGAAAGGTAACCGAGATATCAATGATTCAAACCAGAAAAATCAACACCCAGACAAAATTATGTTAACATCACAAGGGCAGTTTCTTTCAACATCGCTCAATAAAAACATGCTAATTGGCACACATGTGATTGTATAAAACTCTATGACGTCAACTGGACGGAAACCAAAATAAAATTTTATACGAATGAACCGCCACTTATTTCAGACAATTAATTTAAGAAGTTAACTTAAAAAAGTTACCAATTTTCTAGGGCTCTTTTCAGCTGTAAAGCCGCTCAAGCACCTTTTAACATTTAAACTTCCCCTGGTCATTGGGCTATATATGGAAACCTACACTCGTGTCTCCCTGGAGAGACTATTTCTCTCTTGCGCCCAGAAATAGACACTGCCCTCGCAGGTACCATTTTACACCAGGGTAGAGTGGAGCATATGGGTCTTGCTCAGAGAAATTATCCAGTGGTCCAGAGGGGGATCAAATCAGGGACCACCGCTCCTCAGAGAAACTGCTTCATATTAACGTTCGGTGATAAGACTATCAATTAAAAACCAATTATATGTTAGTTTGAAAAAAAAGTTTAGCGACACATGGCAGACATGATCAGTGTATATTTAACTTTTGGAAGCATACTACGGAAACCGATTCTCTTGTTAAGAAGTTGAACACGTATCTTATAAACGGATACGTATAATGATATACAGATTAAACATATGAGTAAAACATTTTAACTAACATCATGATATTCAGTTGATGTCACCTGGCACATACAATTTTATATATCCTTGAAATGAAGTTACTGATACCTGGTGAAGTGTTAAGACAATCTGCATTTGTTATAAAGTAGAAAATATTCTTGTTTTATATACAGTCTCACCACTATTGCAAATGTCAATAAAGTATGGATTATCCGACCAATGTTTTCAGTTCACAATACGCCCCCTAATTATCACTATTACCACCTTAAACTGCTGTACGCCTTACTATAATTCGGGTCTTGTCCTGTTTAGATTCGTCTTTATTTTCCTCATTTCAGCGGCAATGAAATGTTTACTAGTTTGTAAAATAAATAAGCATTTTTGTTCCTTGATTATGTGCCATGCCAAGACAATTTCTAAATAAGGATTATTACCACTAGATGTATGTCCTTTCTGTTTTCTGGTTGAACTTGTTTTATACTGTAATAGTTGTCAAGAAAGCATTCTGATTTTGTATTCAGTATAATAATTTTTTTTATAAAAAGTGTAGTCTTTAAAATGGATTAAGTAATATTTGTTTCCAATTCAATGCGGATTTAAAAAATTCAAAGTTACATGTATCATGACATCAGAAATGCCTCGTTACTTATTGTAGCCATCATGACATTCAAATAATATGCACCGCCAAAACATACTAGTAGTGAAGAAACCATAACAAAAACAAACGGGCAAGGGAAGTCACTTGAACTGAAATCGGTTCATGATTAACTTAAGTTAGCAAACGTGCAATGGATCAATAGCACAAAACACATTAAGACATGTAACACAAACACAAACGAACACATCAAGATGTCAATGCCCCAATAATTTAAATATAACTGCTGCTAATGTAAAAGTTGCAAAACAGAATACAAACAAGTCGATCCATTTCCTGTTGTCGACTTTCAAAGGTGATTGACCTTTTGAGAAATCAACACATACCACGCGCGTGCAAGTGTTTTCAACTCACGCGACACGATCATTTGCACGAATGATTTAAGCTTGTTATTTCCTGTATAATCCCTGCTGTCTGCACGTATTATTGGAAATATCGTCATTATTCCAGCTGTGCGTTTTAGTTACTTTATGTAACCGAAGCAGTCTACATTGAATGTGTTTAAAAGCACAATTAAAAAGTGTCAGAGAAATGTTAAATGAACCATGGTATGACCACAGGACCTTGCAATTATATCATTAACTTGATTAAGTATGTAGATAAATTTGCCCACACTCGCACAGAAGTAATTTTATACTCCGGTTTGCAACGCGCCTGTTAAAACGAAAGTAAACACAAACTACTCTTACATAAATCTTTTCTCTATTCCAACATGACAAATGAAGGCAGTTAATGGGTTGATAACAATACATAATACAGCCTTGCCTTATTCGATGCGTACCTATTTGTTGGCTATTACCGGTTTTTAAAGCGAATCTACTTGCAGTTTCTTCAATCAATTCCATCAGAATTTGCAACTTGCGAACCGAGATATCAATGAGTTAATGCAGGAAAATCAGCACCTGACAAAATTGTGTTAACATCACACGGATAATTTCTTTCATCAGCTCACGATAAAACCTTCTCCTTCTAATTGGCACACATGTGATTGCATAAAACGCTATGACGTCAACTGGGTGGAAACCAAAAGACGATTTGATACGAATAAACATGAATACATGAATGCAGACTATTAATTGAAATAGACTGTTTCATGATTGCGTTCGGTGTTGAGACTATCAATTAAAAACCAATTATATATTGTTTCGAAGAGAGAGGCATTAGCAGCACATGGCAGACATGATCAGTGTATTTTTTAATTTGTTAACTTTTGGAAAGACACCTCTGTTACCTGGTGAAGTGTTAAGACAGTTTGCTATAAGATAAAAACACGTATATGATTGGGTTATATGACACCGCGTTCGAAAAGGATATGAAAGTGTGGCTTATAAGGCCGTTGTATACAGTTCACAAGACGCACCCCTTACTATCATCTTAAACTGATAGACGTGGTCATACAATTCGGCATGTTGTTTCCTGTTTTGATTTATACTTATTTTCTTCAATTCAGTAGCAACAAATATTTTACCAGACAGCTATTTCGTAAAATACAAAACCGTGTCAGAAGCAAGAATCTTGAAGTACTTGGAGATAATATTATAGGAATAGATTTATTCTCGCCTTATTTAAATTAAAGGTAAATAAACAAATTGTCAAACACAACGTTCACGTGTGGAGTCTGGTCGTGTTGATTGATAGCAATGGAAACATATCTAGATGTTTAACATTCATGAAAACAGCTGTCAGACCAGCAGAAACATGTCTACAATCAACCGGTGGCTAATTAAAACTGATTGCGCTAATCTCTTGTTTATATTAGCAAATAACTGAAAACGTATTCAGTACATATAACTCTAACTTTGCAACATTCTGTACTAGACATAACGTCACTGACAGCTAAATTAAATGCAAAAGTAGCAGAGTGGAAAAGCGTACGCTTAGAGTGAGGAGGAGTGAAAAACTTTTAAGACATACACTATATAAGCATTTTTGATCCTGGATCATGTGCTATGCTAAGGCAATTCAAAATAATTATTATTACTATTAGATGTATATCCGTTCTGTTTTCAACAACGCGATTATATACTGAATGGCATTTGAAATTTATTAATAATGCATTAACAATTCAATTTCATTTTACACATTGAAACCTAACCTAGAGAATGAAAAGTCGAACAACTAATGAATGTTTTATTGAATGCTATCTGTTTTACGATTAGACATACAGAGAAAACGAACACCTGTTTGAACTGTTAAGGAAAACGTAATTACAAGCAGTTGTTTTGTATCAAAAACCGTTAAGGATTAATGCCAAACGCTATATTTGACATTTTCAAAGACATAATGTATAAGTATGTTAATTAGTTGAAACATGCATGTTTATTGCTAATCAGCAAAGTGGTTGTGATGAGGTGTAAGACCTTGCTTCCCCTTGGTAACATAGTTTCTATTTTAGTTGCAAATAATGTACCTTTGCAAAATAGATTTATAACAAATAAGAAATACGTAGACCCATATTACATGTAATCCTAACAATTCCAAAATACCCTTTGTGATATAAAACACTGAGAATGTCTTCCTTTAAAGACAGGAGCAATCAAGGAAACCGAATATATTGCAACACTGCTAATGTTTAAAAAAAATCATAAAGTCTCACATGGTCAAGGGCGGCAAGGTTGCATGCGCATTTGTACCATATCCTGACCACCTTTATACGGGTGATAGTAATCGTGTTGCATGGCCAGTAACGGTGCGCCTCAAATATGTTTTACAATCGTCCTTTTGATCACAAGCATATGCAATAAAACCATGTTTCATAAGGAATTCATGGTATACATTTGGCTTTTATTGACCAGACGCCACATGCTATGGCTTGACTTGTAAAATTATAGGATTTTATTTGTAAATCGTTTGAAATATTGTACAAGTTTGCATGAACCAATTGATTTGATATGAACCTTAACATGCAACGAGGAGGGTGCATTCTAAACACTGCTGTCTGGTCCATCTAATTACACAATTACAAAGTGTATTTAGTGCTAAATGGTTAATAAACTTTACCTTACATTTTGGCTGTATTTATCCTGTTCCTGTCCTCAAACGTATAGTCCAGCTAGGGTAATCTGACAGTGACGTCATAGTTAAAAGATTAAAAACATTGCTAAAACAGGTAGAGTTTAGTTTGGTATTGAAATGGTGGTATCAAAAATTCAAAGATGTCTGTCAAGACCGCCAGAATGTTCCATTTCTGAATAGCTAAATGCAGTAAGTATAACCACTACGCTTTAGGACCATAAGAGTTTTAATCATATCGCGGTTGTGACAGAGATCTTTGAATCAACTATATAAGCTTTTACACTTGTTTTTACACCGTACTAGTGGATTGTTCCACTGCGTCACTGGATTTTATATCATACCAGTTTCAAAGCAAAGTAAAACACGGAATAGGAGGACGGGTGAACTTTTAGGGGTATTGTCATTTTAAAGTACTGTAAACTTAGTTCATTTTGGCGCGTATGTTCTCAACGACATACCCTTCAAAGTCTTAGGATGAATAAGTACGTTTTGCACACATACGAGTATGCCGCATTTCAAGGTATATCTTTTCAGCAATGAACTGACTTTACCTAATTATTTGAATTGAATAATGCATGAATATTAAAGAGTAGCACTGTTAAAACGTATTGGTTTTACATTACAACAAATGTCTCTGTCACGATTTGCACGGACTTGTCGAGCATAGTCCAGTTACAACGCACGCCAAAGTTGCGTAGACAAAGTTGCAGTAAGTTTGGGTATATAAGTCGAGGATGTACATTTTACAATATGTAAATCATGCCCATAAATTTCCCTCATACCACTTGGTAACAATGAAGGTGTACATCTCGAGAAAATATATGGTATAGGCGTACTACACATATATACACAGTACATCTTGACTTATACAATGGGGGAAACGTATTGCGACGGAAGTGGATACACCGACTATTTCAATGGCCGATTTACGTCGATTCGGTAGGTAAATCTTGACTTTTCGTTGCTTAGTAAGGCGTTTGAAATAAAAACAAGCTGACCAAAGTACCCGGCCAGGTTTCTAGTTTGCGATCCATGGTTGTTTTCCCTCCAAGCACCTATAATTAAGCAGAACACTCGCGCAAAGTGCCGTTTTGGTTACAGATACCCTGATTTGTGAATATTTTTATCTGTAATATTTCCTATTTCTCCCGATTTTCATGGTTTATGGATTGTTTATGGGCCTAGTTTCATTATTTATATGATTATAAGTATGCATGTGCAAACAAAATTGCGATTCCATAATATATTGAGGCAAAACACACGAAAGATCCGCTATGATACCCCTGATTAATGCCGTTTGGGGCAAACACCCCTGACACGTAAGAAATGTGGTATAATAAAAACAACATTCGACTTGATCATTAACTGAATATTACGCGCAAATGATAAAAAATGTACATTGTGAATACTAGGTAAGTTTATATAATGCCAAAACAGGAATATGTTTTCAAGCTATACACATATATCTACTTGCCATACACATTTAATCTGCCACTGTGTTAAATTTTAAATTATATATTCACAATGTTTATGGTCATTCTAAGAGTGTTTTCTATTTGCAGAACAGCCCGTAGACTGATCACGTGATGTAGTTGATGCTACCTGCTAAGAACTGACAAAGAACACATACCTACAACAGTGGATTCAATGATAGGACCAAGCATTTCAACGATTAAACAGTTGACAATGACATTGATGATGGAGTTCGATAGAAAGTGTGAAATTCTATACTAACATGAGAAATATCAAATAAAACCCTTAAAATCCACTTTGTTTTGATAATAGCATGTACATGCTTGTGTGTGAGAACAGTTCACGGTGTCTACCCGTATTGTCACCCTCTCGACAGGAGAGGTACGACAACCAACGATTTTGCCAAAGATACAAAAAGTGCTTGAACCAATCAGGCCTCTAAATGCTTTAAATATTGCAACTTTCATGAAATAACATTAAAAAGAGCCTACTTTCCGATTAATTGTAGCACCGGAACCCTCTCTGATCTGGCACCGGCACCCTATCTGTGCTATAGTTATTGTGAGCACAGCGAAGATTCCCGTGCCAATAGACCTACTCCGGATCTCCACTAATCTGTAGGTACAAATAAAGTTTTACCGTTATAATCCTTGTCACGCTTGAATATTCATATCTGGACAATAGAGTGGGGGTCAGTTGTATTTGCATATGAATACAAAACCAGTCTAACTAGGCCAGCTTTGTTTGTACCTACATGTAAATTAAGGGGAAAACCACCTTGCACAGAGTTCCGGATATCAACTATTAGCTGAACCACACAGAGAGGATGCCGATGCCACAACAAAACCGAGCGTAGGTATTTTACGTAATTTGATACGATACAGCGTTTTGCAGGCAGTGTGCTAATACGGGTAGGGGACACCGGTGCAAGTCAGAACGGACATTTGTTTTTTAACGAGTGCTTCTCACAAATTCTGCAATTGTGCAAATTAAATACGTTTGTTTTTATCAAACACGGACTCTACTCACATAATATAGAGGCACTTCATAGACTGGACGATTGGTTATCAAAATTTGAGCATCCAAATTGACGGGGCAAATCGGAACACGGTCGGGGTTAAGATGGAAAAAATACTTAAATCATACTCTGTTCTATCGTGTATCTACTCCCACCGGACAAGTACCTATTCATTGTAGTAATAGGTACTCATCAGAACAAAATACAGCAATCCCTCACGTATTCGGATACTCACCACCAAGGAACTCATGTAAATACACCCTATTATTTGAATCCAATACTCACACAACCACTTAATACATACATATCATATCCCATTTCGGAACTTAGCACATCAAACTAAAGCCACACTATGTCCTACGGATATTTACAACCACTGGATAGAGCCAAACAAGGTCGTTTACGGTAGGTCGCCACTCTAGAGAACAGTTTTACTAGTCCCTATTTTAGTTGTTCGTACTTGCCACGACCACATACACATGCTATAAAAATATACAACTAATTGGTACTCACCACAATCAATTACAGCCATATCCGATCCAATGCGGTGCTCAAACCAACATAGGACATTCACTCCCGAGACTGGGTACTCCCAAACATCAACTTCAACCATATAAGACTCGAAGGGGTCTCACAACAACCATATAAAAATGTACTACCCACTTATTAAAATCAGTACAACCATACCTTAGGCATATTTACCCACACAAGAACAGCAATACCCGACTACACGTAAATGGGATAGCTACCAACCATGCGCGTGGTACTTCCTCGTTCTACTGACAGGAACATAACAACATACATACATGGTTTGTAGCTAGTCCATATAGTCGGATATGGTTGTACCAAAGGGAATAGGTTGGCTATATTCGGTGGTTGTTCGAGATTGAGAACCCTTTCTTACCTAGAATGGGTTAAATGTGTCGAATGATCACCACATAAACCCGGATATGGTTGTTCGCGGTGGCAATGACGACCTGGTGTAGCTATAGCATGAGTTGAATTTAAGAAATGGGTATTATATGGTTGTTGTGAGACCCCTTCGAGTCTGGTATGGTTGTAGTTGATGTTTGCGAGTACCCAGCCTCGGGGTGACTGTTCTATGTGGGTTTGAGCACCGCATTGGACCTGGTATGGCTGTATTTGTTGGTGGTGAGTACCAATTAGTTGTATATTTTTATAGCTAGCATGTGAGTGTGTATGTGACATAGGCAAGAACGAACAACTAAAATAGGGACTAATAAAACTGATCTCTAGGGTGGCAACGACCTTGCTCGGCTGTATCAAGTGGTTGTAAATATTCGTATGACATATTGTGGCTTTAGTTTAATGTGCTAAGTACCGAAATGAGATATGATATGTATGTATTAAGTGGTTGTGTGAGTAGTTATATTTGGTGGTGAGTATCCGAATACGTCAGGGATTGCTGTATTTTGTTCTGATGAGTACCTATTACGACAATGAATAGGTTCTTGTCCGGTGGAAGTTGATCGATACAGGATAGGACAGAGTATGATTAAAGTATTTTTCCATCTTAACCCCAACCATTTTCCGATTTGCCCCGTCCATATGTATGCTCATATTTTGATAACCAATCGTCCAGTCTATGAAGTGCCTCTATATTATATGAGTAGATGCCATGCTTGATAAAAATACGTATTTAGTTTGTACAATTGCAGAATTTGTGAATTCGTTAAAAACAAATGACCGTTCTGACTTGCCCCGGTGTCCCCTACCCGTATTGGCACCCTGTCTGCAAAACGCTGTATCGTATCAAATTACGTAAAATACCTACGTTCGGTTTTGTTGTGGCACCGGCATCCTCTCTGTGTGGTTTAGCTGATTGGCACGGGAATCCTCGCTGTGCTCACAATAACTATAGCACAGAAAGGGGGGCCGGTGCCAGAGCAGAGAGGGTTTCGGTGCTACAATGAATCGGAAAGTAGGCTCTTTTTAATGTTATTTCATGAAACTTGCAATATTTAAAGCATTTAGAGGCCCGATTGGTTCAAGGACTTTCTGTATCTTTGGCAAAATCGCTGATTTTCGTACCTCTCCTGTCGAGAGGGTGACAATACGGGTAGACACCGTGAACTGTTCTCACACACAAGCATGTACATGCTATTATCAAAACAAAGTGGATTTTTAAGGGTTTTATTTGATATTTCTCATGTTAGTATAGAATTTCACACTTTCACTCTATCATCCATGTCATTGTCAACTGTTTAATCGTTGAAATGCTTGGTCCTATCATTGAATCCACTGTTGTAGGTATGTGTTCTTTGTCAGGTTCAACTACATCACGTGATCAGTCTACGGGCTGTTCTGCAAATAGAAAACACTCTTAGAATGACCATAAACATTGTGAATATATAATTTAAAATTTAACACAGTGGCAGATTAAATGAGTATGGCAAGTAGATATATGTGTATAGCTTGAAAACATATTCCTGTTTTGGCATTATATAAACTTATCTAGTATTCACAATATACATTTTTTATCATTTGCGCGTAATATTCAGTTAATGATCAAGTCGAATGTTGTTTTTATTATACCACATTTCTTACGTGTCAGGGGTGTTTGCCCCAAACGGCATTAATCAGGGGTATCATAGCGGATCTTTCGTGTGTTTTGCCTCAATATATTATGGAATCGCAATTTTGTTTGCACATGCATACTTATAATCATATAAATAATGAAACTAGGCCCATAAACAATCCATAAACCATGAAAATCGGGAGAAATAGGAAATATTACAGATAAAAATATTCACAAATCAGGGTATCTGTAACCAAAACGGCACTTTGCGCGAGTGTTCTGCTTAATTATAGGTGCTTGGAGGGAAAACAACCATGGATCGCAAACTAGAAACCTGGCCGGGTACTTTGGTCAGCTTGTTTTTATTTCAAACGCCTTACTAAGCAACGAAAAGTCAAGATTTACCTACCGAATCGACGTAAATCGGCCATTTAAATAGTCGGTGTATCCACTTCCGCCCCAATACGTTTCCCCCATTGTTATAGGTGTAAGTCAAAACATACTGTGTGTACGCAAATAAGCGACTGTATACCGGCAAATGATACAGAATTTCTTCGGCAGGTTTTGTAATGAAATGGTAAGAAAAATATTCATTCTTTTTATTTTGTATTTTTAAGTGTAGATTTAATCTTTACAATGGATTAAGTGTTGTTTTCCTCAAGCTCAACACAGATTTCCACATAAAAAAGTATTGAGTTCAGCTACTGTAAATGTGTAAACACCTTTATATTATAATCCAACAACATATCAAGTACCAAATGTCATTCCCTCTTCATTAACATGCATCACTCACCAGAAGTATATCTTAACTTTGAAGCTATCATGACATTCAAACATATATGAACCGCCAAAACATAATGAATCAATCATGACAAAACGGACAAGGGGATGTGGCTTGGACTTAAATCAGTCAATTGAAATTAACTTACGTGCTATGGACCAATGCACAAAACACATTGAAACATAACAACCAATATTGTAACTCCATCACAAACGAATAAATCAGGATGTCAATGTCCCAATAATTAAAATATAACTGCTGCTAATGTAAAAGTTGCAAAACAGAACACAAAAAAGTTGATCCACTTCCTGTTGTCGACCATTGGCCATTGACCTTGTGAGAAATCAACACATATCAAGCTCGTGCAGATGTTTTCAAATCACGCGACACGATCATTTGCACTGATGTTTTAAGCTTGTTATGTGCTGTATAATCCCTGCTGTCTGCACGTTTTATTGGAAATATCGTCATTATTTCCACTGCGTGCTTTGGTTTTTTACGTAACTTGCTGGTCTAAACCAAATGTGTTTAAAAAAAAATAACTTAAAAGTGGCAGGGAAATTTTGAATGATCAATGCTATTGCGGTTCAATGGCTTATCAAAGAAAACAGCGAGAGGGTCAATACCAAGCCTTGTTGTCCTGATGATTCACACCAGGAAAATCAGCACCAGACAAAATTGTGTTAACATCACACGGACAGTTTCTTACAACAGCTCACGACAAAAACCTTCTAATTAGCACACATGTGATTGCATACAACTCTATGACGTCAACTGGATGGAAACCAAAATACGATTTTATACGAATGAACCTAAATACATTTTTTTCAGACTATTAATTGAGAGAGACTGTTTCATGTTTACGCTCAGTGTTGAGACTATCAATTAAAAACCAATTATATGTTGGTTTGAAGAGAGAAATATTAGCAACACATGGCATTCATGAAAAGTGTATATTTTAACTTGGAAACATACTTCGGAAACCGATTCTGTTGTTAAGAAGTTGAACACATATGTTATAAACGGATACATGTGTATATATAATGATGTAAAGAATAAACATATTAATATAACATTTAAACTAACATCATTTCAGTGATTTCTGAGACATTGCATATATTGTTCAACAATATCGCTTAACGCCCCGACTGATAATACTGGCTTTAATTCTTTTTTCATGGACTTCACGGTGTTCGTGCAGATGTAATTATTTTTGCAAAGCTGCAGTTATACTTAAATGTAATGTATTTGAGGCAAAGCAGCAAACACATTGACTATGAAATGTTTCTGAATTATAAGCCGACGCTTTTCTAATGGTTTTGCTCCAAAATATGCCTTCTAGTTTTGAGTTTTACATGTACTTAAGTACTTCACTTCAGTTGCTTTCAACATTCTTACCAATCACTTATATTTATAAGAATGCAAACAATCTCAGACAGATTTATTCTCGCCTTATTTAAATGAAAGGTAAATAAACAAATTGTCAAACACAACGTTCTCGTGTGGAGCCGGTCGTGTTGATTGATAGCACTGGAAACATATCTAGATGTTTAACGTTCATGGAAACAGCTGTCAGACCAGCAGAAACAAGTCTACACTCACCGGTGGCTAATTTAAACTGATTGTGCTAATCTCTTGTTTACATAAGCATATAACTGAAAACGTATTCAGTACATATAACTCCAGGGTGGACATACCACGTGGTGTGTGACGTAATTTTTTGCTAAGACGACAAGAAGAAAACTGTCAACAAAACGAGAAAAACAGCCGTAAGTATTTTATTCTTTGATCAATTTTCACGAGACTAGCCCCACGCTCAAGCCCGTAAAGAATCACATGCATGTCACTGAATGATTTGGCACAAAAACCAACAGTTTTTTCCCGAAAGTGGCTCAACGGTTAGAAATGGACAAAATCTGAAAAGCAAAGACGACAAGAAAATATTTACATGTATCATTCATAGCTCTTTTGAGCATAATAATGCAAAATGCGTACTACCGACATGTATAATAATGTATTAGAAACAACCTGTTAACATAATTAAGCATTATATGGTCAATTTCATGAAATATTTTGTGAAATAAATAATTCGTCTGAAAATGCTAAGACGACAATAATGGAAAGACGACAAGAAGATTTATAACTCAACATTTAAAACTGGTACAAGTTAGATAGTTCCTGCGGCCAATTGTTTTACAGACCAGTATTGTGAGAGACATTTTTTTATAAGTTTAGCAACTAGAAATTTTTAAAGTGTTAATAAGGTTTGATAAAAAGGTATGAGGAAATCGGACAGGGGAGGCAGCACACTTTACCAGCTGAGCAAAGACTCGCATCAATAACATCACAACACATGTACAATGAGCAATGCCTTCACGTAAGTCAAAGAAACCATTAAAAAGTCCAAGTCCCCGCCGAAAAATGCGGAATTTTACAAACCTCTCTGATTTAGTGGGGTTATGTGTGTTTGGGTATATCAAGGAATTACATATAAGGATTGGTGACTCCCTATACAGTACACTGACGAGATAAGACTATCCTCGCCGTAGAAAATATCGTCTGCTTATAAACTGATAAGAGTATGCTCAACGGGGCGCAAGGAATTTAATGAGCGTAATCACTAATAAGCGGAAAGATAAAAAAAAGCGAAAAGGATTTTCACGGCATTATACAGCTTTTTATGCGATCGCTAATTTAATGTGTAGATCTACGTGTTTTATTACGTGCGTTTATTTATTGCGCGGTGATTAATAATAGATTATTGAAATGATTCTTTTTCATATATTATCTTAACCCCGATAATTTTGTAAGGTCATTTTTTAATTATGCATCAAGTGTCCGTGACAGGAAGTACCCTGTAGGCCTATATATATGAAACCTTTCCGAAATTTCGGCCGAAATAAATATAGATCTAGTTACGTTCTTTTATTTTCCAACATATTTTTGCAGATAGATCTAAGATATTTGTTTTTTTTATTCTCCTGAAAAGTTGCGATTGTGCATTTGTGTGGTTTGCCCGTGGGACCGATGATATTCTCGTCATAAATAATGTTTAATTCTGCCTAGCCTCTGTCTGTTGTTTCACTTTTTTGTTTACTTCTAATCTAAGCAATTAAATTACCAGGGCTGTATCCGCGCTTAATAAATTCATTAATAGGCCCGCGGTGCCGGGGTATTTGACAAAGGTGTTAAGTACTGCCTTGTGTTTGGTACCTCTGGAACGTTAATCGTTAATTGATAGCCCTGTGTTGTATGATAATTAGCTATTGGTCAGAACAAATTGTTAAGGCAATTAACAATTTAATTTCAATTTAATCGTCCATAATTTTAATTATGCGATAATAACTCCACGCGTTCTTTTTTTTCTTTCTTATATACCTCCCTGGATTAAATGAAATTTAATAGTTTGAAGAAATTAATAAACTTTTTTTAAATATGTATTCTTGTCCCCACAGGGACACATTTGGTAATACTTCATAAAAACAAAGACCTAAATTAGGTCTTTGATAAAAATTAAGAGTTTACATGTACTTAATTCTTGACATTGTACTTAAATTGAATTTGATAGGTGTTCAAACCCAAACAGTTTACACAGTGGGGTTCCAGTAAGGACCAATATACAACCAATCAGTATATGCTCTCACCATCTGTCACATTTATACAGTAGCTATGATTGTGATCAGTAGATTATTGTAATATTTGTTTGATATTAATTAATAAACACATGCTGTGCCAATTAAACACTATGAAAACTGATTAGATCAGATATAGATCATGTATTTATGGTTGCTATGGTGAATGCACATGAGATGAAAAGATGCAATATTGTGAATTACAAACACAATAATGTTACATAACTAACTGGTTGCATGCAAGTGTATTATGTAGATACAGGATTTATGAAATAATATAATTATCGAAAATAGGAAGGTGTGTAATATCTGTATTTGAAACCCAGGGGATCACGTGACTACTAAAGTATATGAAACTGCTATCCTCTGAAGTTCTCTCTCATGGTGATAGCGTGTGTAAATTTGGTTTATGAATAAAAACCATTTTATTGCTAAATTAAGTGCTGGTTCATTCATTTTGGAGTGTAAACCATCAATATGTAAAGTTACATTGCAACATTTCTAGAGCAATACCTGTTTTGCATGAGAAAACTTTCGTTTTTTGTACACTCTCGTCTATATATTAGCTGCTTGAAGCAGGTTGTTGCTCTATGGAGGTTGATCCCAGAGAAAGCTAGATTTCTATATCAAGGGATATTTGACACCAATTTGTCCTTATTGGATGCCATTATACTCTTATTTGAGTCAATTTGGACACTGTTTATTTCACCATTAAAAATGAACGATACCTTGAGAAAATGAACAGAAAACATATCCATTGCAAATATATATCTATTAAGTACACACACAGCGGGTAATTAATCTAAATTATGCACATTCAACATCACTAGATGCGTTCAAATTTTATCACCTCTTCACTTTGAGGGTCTCGGCCACCATTAACGATTTTCATCGACTCTATTTTTTACAATTAATTGTGAACAGTAACAAGCGAAAATAAACAAATTAACACATCCCTGACCATGATACATGTATTAGGAACAAATGTAGCAGGTAATTTATTTAAATACTGCACCCAGCACTTCACAGTTTGCACTGCAACATTATGACAAATTCTAATTGCCGCCATTTAATTCTGTTCGCGGCGGGCCGATTTATCAAGAAATTTAAAATGCACTTTATTTTGGTTTTGACGCGTTAACCATGACTAATTCGTGCGGGTTTAACTTTAATAATTACTCAAATATGTTCTGTTACAAATAAAACACACACTATAATTAGTAAATATGTGTTAACTTGTAAAAACGATGTTTCAGGCCGCTTCGTTACGAAATTACAAAATGGCGCTGATTCGATCTCCCGAGGCGAGGATAATCAGAACAGAACAGAACATATCTTTTATTCTATCTCAATGCATACAAACATGCAAATATGAGGAACACAACAAAGAATAATACACGAGGCTACAAAACATGGAATGGGGATAAATAGTAAACATGAATGAGAGTAGATATAAGTACAATACGATGGTATTTACCAAAGAACATATGATATACCATAAATATCTAAGTGTAACATTTAAATGTTGGATCTGACATTTTGTAGAATTATCTTTGCAAATTTACTGAGATTAAGAAAAACCGATTTGTTTTTTGTACACATAAGTTCCTCTAGTTTAAAAGTATTTGGACGTCTATAGAAATATGGTTTGATAAATTGTCTTCTTTCGTCTGAAAAGTGTTGGCATTCAAATAAATAATGGAATTCATCCCCTATACTGGTTCTACAATAGGTACAGGTTCTTTCATTGATTGATAATCTTGTCCAATTTCCAGTTTCGATAGGTAATCGATGGTTTCTAGTTCTGAATTTGATAAAATAATGTAATAACGATGGTTGCAGTATAGATAAGTAAGTTTCAATACCAAACGATTTCTTAAATGTCCTGTAAAATATGCTGTTACTTGAATTTTCTATTTGTGAATACCAATTGTTCAGGAATAGATCTTTTAATTTTTGTTTAATCGTAATTTTTAACCATTTTTCATTGGGAAAAGTATGATCGGTCCAAACATTTATTAGGCCACATTTAATCAGAATTGATTTCACATTGTACAACCATGGGTATTTTATTTTAAGCATGTCAACATTTAGTGCTTCTGCTGATCGTAGAATATGTTTATATACTTCAGATGATAATTTGTTAATATTATTGCCTTCAATTACACAAAGTCTTGACCAAAATGATATTATTTTTTCTTCAATATCTATTGATATTGGCATACATCCTGTTTCCCCATAAACGAAATAGTTTGGAGTAGATCTTTTTAATTTCAGTATATATTTCAGAAATTTTAATTGTACGCGCTCTATTACATCAAGTTTACCATAACCCCAAATTTCAGCACCATAAAGTAAAATAGGTTTTACAGTTTTATTAAAGAGATCTATTTGTAAGTCTACTGGAAGGTTGAGCCGATTAGAATTTTTTATAAGACTATACATTGCCTTTGTTGCCTGGTTTGAAATGTGTTTTTTACAACTAAAGAACGAACCACATCTATTAAAATACAGCCCGAGATATTTATATTCATTTACAACCTCTAGTGCTTCATTGTTAAAAGTAAAATTATATGCTGGTTGTCTACCTTTAGAAAAAACTACAATTTTTGTTTTCGTGGTGTTAACCTTAAGTTTCCAAGTATCGCAATATTGTCCATAAGTGTTTAAAGCTTCCTGCAAATCATTCGCGGTTTTTGCCATTATAACAGTATCATCGGCATAGAGTAAAATAAAAATCTTTAGTAGATCTAATAGTTCATCTTGCATTATGATTCCTTGTACATTACTATTATTCTGGAAAAAATCTTTTAAGTCATTTAAATAAAGTGAAAACAGCATTGGTGATAAATTTTCCCCTTGGCGAACACCAATGTTGCATGTGAAAAAAATAGACGTTTTTGAATTGGCTTTAACACATGATTTGATATTACTATACATATTTCGTATTACATGGAGACACTTTCCATTAATTCGAGTATTCATCAATTTTTCCCATAAACCATTTCTCCAAATCGTGTCGAATGCCTGTTTCAGATCTATAAATGAGCAGAATAGTTTCTGTTTGTTATTGTTTAGGTACTGAATTATGTGGTGTAAAATGAATAGATTGTCTGCAGTTGAGTAACCTTTGCGGAATCCCGCTTGTACATTATTTAAAATCTCATTCGACTCCGCATAGTCAGTGATTCTTTTATTTAATATACTAGTGAATACTTTCCCTAAACAGCTTAGCAACGTTATAGGTCGATAATTTTCAGGTTTTGTTATGTCACCTTTGTTTTTGTATATGGGATTGATAACACCTATAGTCCATTGTTCTGGGATTACACCGGTGTCAAAGATTAAATTAAAGAGTTAAGAATAGATATGTTTCATCAATGGCAATGATGCTTTCAATTGTTCATTTACTATTTTATCATGTCCACTTGCTTTATTGTTTTTTAAAGTTCTTATTGCATTTTCTATTTCTTTTTCGGTAATCGGGACGTTAATTTCTTCGTTTATTTCATTTTCAAAATCCCTATGATTACCGTCATGATTATCAGTATCATCAACATCAGTATTGTTAACGTTTTTAAAGAAATCATATAAATCAGTTATTTTTGCTTCACTTTTTTGTGGTGGCTTACCATTTAAGATTTTCCAATATTTTCGTGGGTCTTTACTTTTTACATTTCGCAATTTCTTAATATTTGAGCGAATATGTTTATTATAAAATTCATTTAATGTATTTTTATACCTTTTTGCAGTTCTCTTCAGAGTTTGTTTATTTTCATTATTCTTTCTTAATTTATATAAGTACTTGGCAATGTGAAATTGTTTCCTGGCATTTTTGCACTTTGTCAACGAATTCACTTGCTTTAGTTTTGTCCCAAAGTTTAATAGATGGTTCTAGTCCATCATTGTCATTGTTGTATTTATCTAGTTTACACTTTAGGTTTAGTTCAACTGGATTATGTACATCTGATAACAATGGACAAAAGTCTAGCACTTGTAATGAAGATACAAATTTAAATAGATTAGAGTTACAAATAAAATAGTCGACAACGCTTGTGCTTTTACAAGTCGTTTGTCCTGGAATATCCGAGACCGTTCTGCCATTTAGAATATAAAAATTATTCATTTTCAAAAATTCAAGTAATTGGTACCCATAATTGTTCGAAGATCTATCGTTATTAACACGTGCTAAATTTATACTTGCAGACATTTCAAATTTACTCATTTCAATATTATATTCCGAAGAAATTTCGTCCAAATTTTGACTTTCGAAAAAATCAGTATCAACAATAATATAATCGTTAAGGCCCTTGGTTCTTGAATTAAAATCGCCGAATAAACAAAACGTATCATATTTCCGCAAAAACATGTTAACATCATTTTGGATTTCTAGGAATGGATCGTCTAAAGAAAATTCCGAATATTCAGGCGGTATATACACAATACCACACACTACATCATTTTCCGTTCTTAACAGTGTTTTTGAAATAGTAAACCATAAACCCAACTTATTATCTGTATGTTTAACAGAAACATATTTAGAGAGATCTTTTTTGACAAGTAAGGCAATACCGCCAGATTTGCGTCTGTAATTAGTAATTCTGTTTTTCATTATAATATCAAAACCTGGTACAGTTACAGAATCTAAATCACCACATTTCGTTTCCTGTAGGCCTACTATGCTATAATGTTTTAAGAGATCAATAAAATCGGGACACATAAGTTTTGACTTAAGGCCACACACATTTAGTGAAAGAAGTTTAAATGGACTTACTTCCGATTCATTTGGTTCACATAGTGAACCAATTGCATCCAAGTTGTCTCCCTTGCCCTGTGAACTAACTTCCAAAGTATCTACCTCCTGTCTGGTATCATTTCTTATAGGATAGTTACTATCATGATAACCCTCCTCAGTATGGACAGTATCATTAATTGAAACATTGCTGATACTGGCGGAATTTGCATTTGTATGAAAGTTACGTACAGATTGGATATGCCAATAAAATTGAGACCACTCTGTAGAGATATTTTGGAGGTTAAACCAATTATACAAGTACAACATATACTCAAATAAAGCTGAGCTACTAGTATCATAACACTGGTAATATATTACATCGTTATAAATAGCTGGAGTCATCGACCAATAACTGTACGGAAAGTAAATCAAATTCAATACACTCTCGTCATACGGTGAAATCACAGGTATATACATGCGTGACCAGTGATCGTACCAGTCAAAACAATATTGCTGATCATACATTTTTTAATCGAAGGTTCCACCCAGGGAACAGTGGTACGCTCAAGTGAAATGTGCTAGAAATGTTTAAATTAGACAATGTCTTACATATATTTGACAACTCAAATGCAAACGTTCGGTAGAGATATTGACATGCACATAACAACATTTTCAACGATAAAGAGCAACTGTTGCTATACCAGTTCTTCAGTTCATTTATATATAAAGTCATGTTCGACAACGAATAAATGCATGAAAAGTATAAATGTTGGTACATGATAAACTCAATAGACAACGTAGAGTTAGTACAAGGTACCGATAGTGTCACAAGTGAGTGACCACATAACGGATACACACACAGGAAATTTACACACTGATGTCTAGACATACATGAATGTGGTGAATGTGTCGGTTGCATTGGCAGTTCACTGAGGCTCACCCTGGGGGTCACTAAGTCAAACACTAAAGTGAAGATGCAAGGCATCATACCAACGGCTGGTTTACACATTTTGTTGCGTAGGAAGTTCATCAACATTCACCTCCCTTTATTTATATACCTCCCTGGGTATATTTATTTAGTATAATTTACCTAAAAATGGTGTTATTTTCATTATTAGTAATTCAAATGTGTAATATAGTTTATTTACGACAAAAAGTTTATTAAATACAAGTATTTGCGTAAAAAACGTTTATACTTGTGTACATTTGGGTATGCGTGCACGCAGAGCGTCAGAATGTAAAATAAAGCGATTCTCACGACGTGCAAATTTTATGGCAACGCCGGCTCGAAATGATACTGGGCCGAGTCTTGCCGAAAAGCCTACTTGTTTACGTTTATTTAGTCATCACTGGTCATTAAAATGCGTAATATAGTTAATCAACCCCATATTGTTAGTTAAATATAAGTATTTTGGTAAAAACGTTACTATTTGGGTAAGATTTGGGTATATTTGGGTGTTTCGTGCAACCGCCTCTGCCTGACCTAGTTAACGTAGTTACGTAGGGGAGGTAATTCAGACTGCAGGTGCACGTCAAAACACATATCGAAACACATTTTTTTCTAATTTTTAATTTCTAAAAGGGGGAAAAGAAATAATTATGGTTATTAACGTACATTTCTTTATTTGGAAATATACAAATAGAAATAAATAGAAAAAATAAAAAAAATAATGGTGTTAGTCTGGTTCACGAAATTCTTAAAAAATGCTTATTTTTTCGTAATTTGTTTTTGAAATGGTAAACCATCCTGAACAGGTCACGTGCCCCTCCTTAGTCTGGTTCACGACATTCTTAAAAAATGTTCTTTTTTTTTGGATTTTTTTTTTGAAATGGTAAACCATCCAGAACATGTCACGTGCCCCTACATAGAAATTTTTCTTGTTGCATACAAATATAACCTGCGGCTCAAGGCCGCAGGTTAATAAACTCCTTAATTCATTGTCTGATTAGTATAGTAAGTGAAGTGATTCCTGTTCATGGTCATTTAGGTATAAAAGAATTCATTACGTGTTACATTACCTGCTTAATTTGCTGCTTTTATTATGATACCGCAATATCGCTGGCTTAGAATGAGAAGGACTTAAGTGACACTTACGACCTTATATGACTAATGCATATTTCAAATCTACATCATGAGGCGCTTCTTATGAGCCTATTGCCATGGAAATCGGAACTTGTCATCTTGACCAAACTAATTTTGAAAAAGCTTGTTTTTACCATAAGTAAAGAGTGATTGTCCGACATGTTTTTTGTTTTCTCAAAATTTTGATTTTATATAGCTAGTTTGCGATAGCAAAAATCGTGTTTTTTTAAACATTTCTCTGTAAATACGAAACTTACATACGAATAAATGAAATGTATCTACCTAATACACACTGAAATTTCAGCAACATAAGAATACAGTTAAAATACTTTTATTCATAAGTTCTATGTAACACATTTGTAGTTTTGTATGAAATATCAAGTTAGAAGACTTGATTCATGCAACACAGCTAGGCACTTATAAGGCCATGTGATACGCCTACCGGTATATTTACGTATTTGCAACCTACTTAATATAACACACGCGATGCCCGTCAGTGAATCTGACGAAGCACAAGTTGTTGCTGTACATTGTTTACAAGCGACACACCTAAACACTCTGAATCATACGGGCCTCCTAAGTATCGTCTTCATAACAGTATAATGTCAATACCGACGATCAAGGAGTGTAACTGCGTTAAACTGTCCATATACTCGTATCAGACCAAAAAGCGAACAAAAATGAAGGTTTTTCCCGATTTTGTCTTTAAAACTTTTTTTTACAAAAATAATCGACAATTTGATAAACTACAGCCTTTCCCCCGTATAGAAATGTAAACAACTCCAGCCTCGTCTGCGCATGCGTTCCAAAACAGGGGCTCCAATAGGGTCACTAATTTGCGCTAATTGGTAACCTACCTTACCAGTACCCGAACAGATGGCTTCATCGGCCGAATGAATGGCATTAATAGGTAAATATTTAATATTTTTGATTCCATCAAATGTAATCAACCTTCACAAGATCCCTCGTCAACTTTCATGTGGGTGCGACTAACTGCCGGTTCACACCGTACTAATTCCGTACATCACATCGTGGGCTCAATTATCTCTTAGTGCACATCTTCGTAGGAAACACTTTGGCACAGTTTATAACCATAACAAATTTTCATAATCATGAAATGAGATTCAAATCAGCTACATTGATCGTCACGTAAGTCTAAAGAGCGTCTAAATTTTTTATAAGCAAGGGAAGTAATCCAGTCTTAAATAACTTCAAAATTAGACTGGATTATTTCCCTTGGTTGATCTGTTTTTTAGCGCGAATCTTATTCACGATACAAATGGTAAAATATCATGTTTTTATTCTTATTTTTTGGAACTTTTTAATTTTATTAGTTTTATCAATGCATGATAAACGTTTAAAGACATTTTTAGAGGTGTTCTGGTTAAAAGGCTCCCATGGGGAAAGTTTTGCACCGGCGGGTGAAGGTCGTTCGGAATCCCCCAATGTAAACAAAACAGAAAGTGGGAGGGGTAATAATGAAAGAAGAATTTTTGCGTAAAAACTATTCTTAGACTAAAGAAATTTAACACAAAGCTTCCTTATGTAAAAGAGCTCAAGAACACACAATAACCTCCTTCTTAAGAGATACAGGAGAGGAGAAATAACGATCGTTCGTGTATTGGTTCTGTTCGCTTTTTGGTCTGATACGAGTACATGTAATTTCGATGTATAATAAAGAATAAATGTCTTTTAATAGGTGACTAAAACGGGGGGAGGTAAAAAAAACTATTTTGGTCGCTTCGCTGGCAAAGTAACTTCATTATATTAAATTTTCAACATAATTATGTCAAACCCGTTGCTTGCAAAAAATACACTTGTTACATGAATTGTACTCTTAACGTTCCCACTTATTACTACATCTATACATACTGTCTGTAAGTTTATGGTTCTGTGGCATTTTGGTTGAGTAATAACGTGGTAACTGAAAGTTAACCAGTTCAAGTATAGGGGTCCGGGTGCATGTTGCCCCGGAATTTTTTTTGAACAATCTGGTACATCGAGCGTATTTTTGAAAACAATGGGTGTTCCGATATTTTGATATAATGAAGTTACGCTGCGAGCGAAGCGAGCCAAAATAAAAATGTAAACGTTTTCACCAAGAACTGAAGGCAAATTGCCTATTACGAGATATATTAGGCCTTAAATTATACCTTTCGTCTAAATTATTGGGGGAGCCAATCGAAAGTTGCATTTAAAGGTTTTACAATATATGTATTTAAAGCGACAGAAAGAAACCAAAAAATGGACAGTATTTTCAAAACTAAACGAGGCCCGTTGAAAATATATTATCGTCCAGGATATATACTTCGTTTATCTAGGTTTGACTAGATATGCCCGAGTTAACGGTGTTCACTGCTATTCTTTCGAATGGGATAGTAACTTCATTAACTTATCACTTATTGAATCGACTATATATTTTTTATGCAAATACTTCATCCTTTACGTCAGTGGATCGTTTAACTGCAGCAGAACAGTAAATGAACTTTATACAGTGGTTGCTATTTCAGACTGTGTACATGCTATGACAAATAGCAGAATCACGCAGACATTTCAAGTTTTCTTAATGTGTAAAGATTAAGATATAGATTGCCAATGCAAAAAATAGTTAAGCATAAAAATGTTCAGGTAGGCATGGTTTGACTTCAGTGCGTGTTCTAATTTTCAATACATGTATTGACAGTACTGTTAATTGAAGTAAGCCATCCATGCTATAGATTTAGGGGTTAATATCAGTTTTAAATTTTGAGTTTTAAATCTTCTTGTCGTCTTTTTATTCTTGTCGTCTTAGCATTTTCAGACGAATTATGTATTTCACAAAATATTTCATCAAATGGACCTTATAAAGCTTAATTATGTTAACATGTTGTTTCTAATACATTGTTATACATGTGGGCAGTACGCATTTTGCATTATTATGCTCAAAAGAGCTATGAATGATAAAATAAATATTTTCTTGTCGTCTTTGCTTTTCAGATTTTGTCCATTTCTAACCGTTGAGCCACTTTCGGGAAAAAACTGTTGGTTTTTGTGCCAAATCATTTAGTGACATGCATATGATTCTTTCTTGGCTTGAGCGTGAGGCTAGTCTCGTGAAAATTGATCAACGAATAAAATACTTACGGCTGTTTTTCTCGTTTTGTTGACAGTTTTCTTCTTGTCGTCTTAGCAAAAAATTACGTCACACACCACGTGGTATGTCCACCCTGTAACTCTAACTTTGCAACGTTCTAGTCAATGGAAACTAAATACATGTTCCCGTAAATATAGCCGAATAGAAAATCGTTCGCTTAGAGTGGAGAGAGGCGAAAAACGTTTTGAAACATACACTTCATAAGCATTTTTGTTCCTTGAGTATGTGATAAGCAAGGACAATTTTCAAATAAGGACTATTACCACTGGATGTTTTTGCTGTATTAACAAACCTCATTTATTTACTGAATTACATTTGTCCTGTTCTGGCATAATTCTTGCCATTTGAAATTTATTAATAATCCATTATCAATTTCATTTTACACGGTGAAGCCGAACCTAGAAAATGAAAATAATTAATGTTTTATTGAATGTTCGACGTTTTACTATTTGACATGCAAAGAAAACGAACACCTGTTTGAACTGTTTAGGAAATGTAATCACAAGCAGAACGCTTGTTAGGTGGGCTGCACGAAATGATTACGGTGTCTCGCTACCTTTGAGTTTGGCGGAAGTTTAATCAAAGTACTGAAAGTACTGACAGGCTGGCGAACTGCTAAGGAACAATAGCTTTTTAAGTAATATAACAGCAAGTGGTTTTCTCAGTCGAAAGAGAGGTAAGTGCTGGACTTAACAAAAAATAAAAAAAATAAAAATTTAAAAATATAAAAAATTTGGAGCCGCCGTGATTCGATCGCTGGACCTTAGCAACAGAAAATTAATAAGCGAGTTGCTCAACCACTCGACCACGATCTCGTTGGAAAATGTTCACCTAAATAATTTAACATAATAAAATCATTGATGCGCTGCGCTATACAGTATCGCGTTCGTAACGCGTAGTAATAATTATCAACGCCTTTAAAAACCTTTTCTTTTAAGTTCATACAATTTCCTTCCATTTCAAGAAGAAACTAATATATTACAATCGAACAGAATAAATGAAACAAGGAAAGTTGAATGTTCTTTTCTTGCAAAACTGATTAATGAGGAGGAACTATTTGCATTGAGTGTATAGATTCTGTGTTGTCAGTTTCGGCAGTAAATTCATCTTAGTGGATTTCATTTTTTAGGATTGTAATAGTCTGGCGCGAAATCGCCAGCCTAAAAATCACAAGTCACTTAGGGGTGTTGTGAGCGTCTGACAACCGAGATCAAATAATACAAAATGCTTAAAATTGATTTTTCAGCATCTTCCGATGTCTTATAATCGCGATTGTAAAGAATAGTTAATACGATTATATACGTTTAAAATACAAAAACACCCTTAGCTCAATTCATACGGATGATTTATTCCAAATGATATGAAACACCTGATCTAGCGAATTGGTTACAACGTATTTCAAACGTAGTTCTATGTGTCAATATCAAAATTAATCAATGGTTTTAAACAGTATCCGGAGCACTTTAGAGGACGGTCCTTACTAATACATGCAGAAGAACCCGAACTTAAACTGTAAGCACCTTGAATTTATGGACTATTTCTTAAAATAGAATGGTCGCGAAATCTGAATACAACGGATGCAAAACGTTGATTAATTTTGTTACCTCCCCTGTTTTCAGCATTTCTTAAATCATTACAAGTGCAGTCAAAATGTATTCTGAACAAAAGTATGTAATAAAATAGGTGCCCTTTTTCTTTTATGTAGGGTTAACGTATGCTTTTTTGTGCTATTACATCTGCAGAGTCCCGAGGGACGGTTGGTGCCCAAGCCCGTGAGGGCGAGGGCACCAACACTCCCGAGGGACTCTGCAGATGTAATAGCACGAAAAAGCATGCGTAAACGCTATTATAGCATAAAAACAACACTTTAGTAGTATGTTTTTCAAAATTATGACATTTTGGCGTGACATTTTGGGCGACGTCGGGAAAACAAACGCGACGTCGCTTAGCAAACGTTACGTCACATACAAGTTTTTGTTATGAGCGTCGACTTCCGGTATCGTCAAATACCAAGAAATAAGTGACATTGGAGGTTTGTTTACGTTTATTATTTTACTATTATAGAAAATAGATCAGTAGTTACTATTAGAATGTGATTTGCAGTTCATATAGCGCTGTAAATCATTTATTTTCGTCGACTGGGTCCTGAAATGAGCATACTTAAAACTGAACACCAACAGCGCGTGCGCGCGAGAATCTTTACAATAACGTACCTTTTATTCCCCGTGTACGTATGAGCAAAATCCCCGTTTTTATGCTATAATAAGGAAAAAATCCTGATTTTCAAAACAAGTCCGTAAATTTACTGATATTTTTATCAGTAAAAATATGGACTGTCCGTAAATTTACTGATTATCCGTAAAAACAGCATAATGCTAAACCTGTTTACGCTACACATTAGGCTAATATTAGCCAGGCACCATACTTTATGAGTTGACCAGTAAACGTATTACATTTTAGTTCTAAAACGTCAGAAATATTGCACAAGTTTGCATGAATCATTTGATATGACAAAAACAAAAACATTCAAACGAGGGAGGTGTGCTCTAAACACTGACGTCTGGTCATTTAAATCACAACATTACGTTGTATTTTATGCTACATTGTTAATAAAGTTTACCTTTCTCTGTCGGCAGGTTTTATCCCGGTTCTGTTAGCTGTTCTCACCCAGTACGTCCGGCAAACGGTGCGTCTGTGTTGGAGATCATACCACATTCTATTAATAGCACAGACGGACAGCATCGTTAGTGAATTATCAGCATCCAGCATCTCAGCGTATAAATCAAATCACTGTAACACTTATTGGGATAGTATAAATCAACTTAAAGAACATGTAATTTCCGATAAATGTACATGCATGTCTTATTGGGATACTATACAATTCCATGTAATTGCCTTATAATTGCGACGACCGGATTTTAACTCGTTTATAAACACTGTACACGATGAATTTCGTCGGTCAGACCATAATTGTCAGCATACATGTCTAAAGGTGCGTTCACACAGTACGTTTTGGTGTCTATCATGTACAATTTACAAGATGTACGTGGTGCCCATACTTTTCCGTCATACCATTTGGTAATAACAATGAAGGTGTAAATCTCGAGAAAGTGTATGGTAGAGGTGTACTACATGTAAACATAAAGAACATCTTTACTTATAGGTCATGATGTATTCATCAAAACTTACTGTGTGTACGCACCTTGACATCAATTAAATCCCACGTGTAGTTCGTGTTTGAACAACTCGTGGGTGAAAGTAAGTGAAAAAAGAAATATCCGTGTTTCACGGGATGGAATAGACGTACTTGAATTTGTGATAGTACATTTACAGGGTGTTTCATGATATCTATCCCCATGATTATGTACATGATCACATTTGATATCGTCATTCACCAATTGACTTTACGTCAGTGGTCAATCAATAACCTTTACATCAATCAATTTAACGGTAACTTATAATCAAATGACCCTGGGGATTTATTCGAAGACCTTCGCTAAGCAAAATTTGACAAACAATGATGACAAGTAATGTCAATCGAACTCCAACATTTCAAAGTTTCATTGAATATATAAAATGACAATGTTATTATCAAAGCAACAAATTAAATAACATTACTATTCAAAATTACGTGTTTTTTTCGATAGTTGTCAAATGACGTTCAACATGTTTTGACATTTTGTCATTCATCGAAAAAAATGCCTTTGTACTAGAATCTTAATTTCTATGTTACATTGGTAGTAACATTAGCATGTTCTATACTGAAAACAAACCTTTGAAATGTAGGCTTATCAATGGTTTATGAATATATCAGAAGAAATCAAGCATTTTCTCATGGAATTAGTTCGTTTTAGGGACATATATTATGAAACGCCCAGTATGACGAATCAAGATGAATGACAAACGGCGATAATACGTTTTCATTAGAAACACAGGGTCCAGTATCAAGAGTTTCCCTTATATATTAGTATATAGAAAGATTTCATTGTGTGGATTTTGGCTGCAGATAACAGCGGTTAGACAATTTGTCTTTTTCTTTTTTTACCCTTTAATGGGCATATTTGCATCTTACATCTTCTTACATGATCACAGAAGTACCATGGAATTATAAAAAGCAGTATTGGTACCAAAATGATCAATTTTTGACTAATTCAAAACATTATTTACGACGTGGGTTGGGTAATGTTTTTTTCAAACCGCAGATAAAGTAATTTGAGCCTTGAAATACCTGTTATATCATTTATTTAACAGTATTATAACATTTAAAATACTGGTTCGACCATTTATATATTTATAAAACTCAAAATCTGACTTTTATTTTTTATGCAACCGCTGTTATCTGTAGTAACTTTGTAAACCATTTTCTTTTTCTTTTTCAGTCCGATTTTGACAAAAGATTCCAGAATGATCATTTAGGGTATTGCCCTCAATGCAATAATATATGTTTTTATTCAATTTGGAATATTTGTACACTTATTGTCGATTCAAAGATGTCTGTCATAACCGCCAAAATGTTCCACCTCTTAATAGCTAAATGCAGTAAGTATAACCGCTATGCTTTAGGACCATTAGAATTGTAATCATATAAGTGTATTTATGATGGTAAAATTTAATCCTGAGAAACCTGTAATAATCGACCGGGTTGAATGTTTGTTTACGCGGTTGTGACAGAGATCTTTGAATCACCTATACCAACTCGTTTAAAAACATGGTAAAAATTTATATAACCCTTTCTATATATTACTACTAAAGGGAAAATACTCTTGATTCTGAACCCTTTGGTTAGAAATGGTATTTTTATCATGAGTTATTTGATCTGTTATGATTTGTAACCAATACAAATTTAAGGACACATCCGATTTCGTGATGTCTTTAACAAAAGACAATTGTGGTTTTTGTGCTCCACGGAGGCGCATACCCTTTGTGTAGGGTGTAGAGATTTTGTTGTTGTGCAGTTTTGTCTTTGATAGCTCATTTACAGTTTATGTCACTGTTTTGGCATTATAGTCCAGTAAGGATTAAATGACAGTGACGTCATCGTTTATGTGTACTCAAAAGATTATAACCATTGCTTAAATAGGTAGAGTTTAGTTTCGTATTGAACTGTTAGTATAATCCTTTATACTTGTTTTTACACCGTACTAGTGGATTGTTCCACTGCGTCACTGGATTTTTATCCTAACTGGACTGTACATTTATGATCTTCTGAGGTTTAAGAAATAATTTGTTTGGTCACTAGAAGTGGCAGTAAGTCACTTGTTTGTGATCTGGTCGATGGGGTATTGTTTTGTGGCTGGACTTTACGGTTTTGAGCATGGTGTTTGTTAACTAGGTCAAGTCGCAGTTATGCCTCATTTGATCACTTGGGACTTGTGAAACTGGGATCTTGGGGAACTATGTGGGGTATTAGCCGAGTTTCATTCGGTTACTTGGGATCACCGAGTTTTCATTATGAATTTGGGTCATCCTGCAATCATTTCGTTTGGTTGTGTGTGGGCATTGCTCTATGTAGTTGTGTTATGTTGTTGTTGTTTTCTGTGTTCGGCAGGTTAAGTTGATTGCTGCCTTCCCTATGCTATTTTCTCATTTCTTTTTTGACAGTGTTTGCTAGAGTTTGTGCTCTCTAAATTTACAGGTGTGGTATCGCGGACAAACATTAACCATCAAAGCAAACCAGGAAAAAGGATTAATTGAAGTATAAGTAAATAGGATGAACTTATTTATTAAAATCTCATTAACGCGACAGAGAAGATATATATTATATTGATAGTCTCTCATAGGAAAGAAGTTTTCATGTTTAAAAATAACTGACTCAAAATTCTAATTTTCGGGCTCATGCCCTTCATCAGGATTTATTTATTTATTTATGGTAATGGAAATAAATCCTGATGAAGGGCATGGGCCCGACAGAGAAGAGTTCATGTGTGAAAAAATGTTACTACATGTATATTATAATCAATTTAATTCATCAGCACTCGAACCAGGAATCGTTAAACGGTCTGTAATAAAATATACGTAAAGGTTCAAGAAATGAGCATTACTTGAGATCATCACATGAAATTTGCGGTAATTACCTTCAATGTTTACTCACATTATGCCAATATTCTGTGAAAGATTATCTACAAACATTCCCCCTGTTAGGATTTGATGATAAGCAGTGTTCGAACATGCAGCGAGATCAAAGATGAAACACGATAAAATAGCATTTGGGTTATATTTGTAAACAACGTATTGAGAATGTTTTAGTTTTTGTTTCTTCGTTGCGAAGTTTAAGACTGTGTGGTCCACCAATCCGTGCCAATCTGGTCTAAAATTAGATATACTCCAATTAAAAAAATATACATGTACATATGTAGATATATCTTAGCTCTTGGAGATTTCTAGGTACACTCTAAGACATGGCATACTATCCGGGTTGAAAAAAGCGTATACTTGCATTGCTATGCTAAGATTGCATTAAATGGACTCAACTCCAGTTGGTAAATTGCACACTTTATCAAAAAGTTCTCTTAAAATCGCATTATTGTGGCTTGACCGACCAAATACATTTATTAGAATCTGGACTTATTCAGCTAGAAGAAAAATAATCGCATAACGTCGATTTTACCATTTCAACCTCTTAAATCTATTGCGTAACTGACGCTATAAGATATATAATTTAACGTTGGAGTGTATAAATGCCGAGAAAAACCGTAACGGACGGTAAAACATGTTCGACAGTTTTCCTCAATAGCGCTGTTGATCGTTATATAAGTTTTAAGAATACTTAATGTATTCGTAAAACATAGTGCTGTGATTAACATGTCTGCAAAACATGTTTTATCATCGAAAAGGAGTTTTGTCCCTTTAACTAAGGTATTCAATGATGTATCCCTTTATCTCAGCTTCTTTTTTGGGTTCTTTCTTTGGGTATGGATAATTGTTTTGGGCGCTTATTAGAATACATTTATAGTGTTTATTTCAACCAGAAACGAGCGAGCATTAATCAGGGCATCAATGCTTAGCTACACACTTTCATTAAATGTACAAAGTAAATGATGTTGTGATTATGTTAAAAGTGTATTCTCACACAACCACCTGTCGCATTTAACAGTGTGAAACAATTATGTAAACAAATGTGCAAGTCAATTAAAAATTTGCACGTTGAATGCACTTCATTTAACTGGCTGTTTCAATTACATAAAGTTTATTTTTGATTCATCACGATCCTTGGTTTATTAGCGTCATTCTTATCACTTCAAATGATTAACCAATTTAATACGTTTCTCCGATTCTTAGAATATTTTAACCTAAAGCACAAACGAACAACAAAATTATGTCAATGACACACTTAAAAGTTCTAATCTTGTCGATTTTCAATGGTCATAGGCCTTTGTAGAAAATAATAGTTACGCATCTCGTGCTGGCAATAGTTTTCAACTGATATAACTCGATCATTGCACTGATGGTTTCATGATGTTATTTGCTAATTTAACAGAAGTATTAAAATCATTATTTCTGGTGTTTGTTTTTCTTTGGGTTGTCCGAGTAGTTGTGTTGTGGTACGTGTTGCTGATTTCTGTGCTCGGCTGGTTAAGTTGATTGCCACCTTCCCTCTCCGAATTCCTCATACCTTTTTTCAGTTTCTTTATGTAACCGAATAAGTTGAATTGATAGTACATGTGATAAGAAGCATAATTTTAGTTGCAGGAAAAAGGACGATCGATGGTATAATATAATTATTAGGATTTGATTAATTTGTGTTATTCTCGCTCGTTGGGGAATCAATATTACGATATTTGACCATATGAGACTACTACATAAAGCTATGAACACTTCCAAAGGTTCGAACGGCTTATTTCCAGCTTCGGCTTCTTTTCCACCAATAAGGTAACAGTAAGACAAAGTGACAATTCGTACTAACAGTAAAATAGGTTTAGAAACAAAAAATTAATATAAACGTGCGAAGAAATACTGTAAAATCATAAATTTCCGTGGGGATCAAATTTCGTGTATTTTGTGGTACACATTTAACCACGAAATCAAATCCCACCGAACAATAAATTGACCCTTTATATATGTATTACCTGAAATGCAAACTCCACGAATTAACGTCCCATCGGAATGGTATTTTCTTTACCAAAATCACAAAAGTTCGTCCCATTGAAATAAAATGATTTTACAGTACGTAGCAAAGCGATGACTTACTACTGCGAAAAACCTTGTGATATACTGCCAAAGAATGACGTTTGTTGCGTAAGCCTTGTGATGCACAATAACGAAATGGCTTACTTTTAGTGAAGTACTACATTGAATTGATGTTTGGTTGCTAATGCCTTGTGATGCACCGCAACGAAACGGTTTTCTACTAGTTAAGTACTAAAGGAATTTATGTTTTAATGCAAATGCCTTGTGATGTACCGCAATGAAATGGCTTTCGTCTAAAGAAGAACTTCAAGAATTTATTTTTTATTGCAAATACCTTGTGGTGTATCGCAATGAAATGACGTTCTGCTTCAAAAGTTTTGTGACATACCATAAGGAAATAACGTTCTGCTTCAAAAGTCTTGAGAAACACAACAAGAAAATGACGTTCTTCTTCAAAAGCCATGTGAAATACAAGAAAATGACGTTCTTCTTCAAAAGTCTTGTGAAATACCACAAGGAAATGACATACTTCTGTGCAAGTCTTGTAACACACTGCAAAGAATAATGACTTTCTGCTGGTAAGTAGTGTGATTCACCACAAAGATAATTGACGAAGAAATTCAGTGACGAACTGCGATAAACAAATGCACTTAATGGACACCAGTATTTTATTCAATTGAAACATGAATACTAGACGTGTATTAAGTCCATATATCCATACGTACATAACTGCTAGTTGAACAAATGGTTTAACTTATTACAATTGCCATAAAATGAAACCAGTGAAAGTCGTGTGTTTCCCTTGAAACGTTAACGGAACCGGCTGATCTTGACTAAGTCGCACCCATAGAGTTTCGCCTTTATTGCAAATAGTCACTACGGAATTAAAACTTGGATGTGGTGTAAACTCTCCTAAAGTACACCATGCTTGTGCTAGAACTAATCCATCTTTTACTATTTTTTTTTACAAATAAGACCGTGTGGTCTATCAGTTATTGTGAAAAATATGTCAATCGAACTTGCAAAGTAGTATACTCCGCTAACTGGGCATGTAAATGTATGGGTGGTTGGATTAAAGGCATTGCCCTCGTTTGTTTGTAAACCACTAAATGGTAACGTTTGTTGGCGTGTCATGTTTAGTTCTTGTTGCTGAGGAGGAAAAGCTGTGAATGCTACTCTGGTCTTAGTACTAGGGGGTATGCCTGTTACTGGAACAATTCGCTTGCTTTCGATAGATGTTCCTTCCGAAAACAAACACACATTGGTATAACTTATGCATTATAAGGGTGGTATACGAGCACCTCATACTATAACAAGCTTAAAACCTAAAAGCAAACAAACCTAGAGACAAAGCATGTAAGTCTGGTATTTGGTCCCATCATACGATTTAAAAAGGACACTTATATTAACGCTCAATATTTGGAATAAGAATTTTATGTGTACCAGTTGTTTTATTCTAGCAACTGGTGAAAAAGTAATTAAAACAAGAGATGTATGACCCCATGACAGAAACATAGTTGGAAATGGAAAGGGCCACAGTGACATTGAGGTACTATCCTCAAAATCAGGGTCATCGACATGTTCTGTACACTACCCCACAATCAATATGTTGCTGGCTATCCTTCATGTAGAGTTTGAAGATTCTAGGGCAATCCGTTTTTGAGTTATTGAAGGGAAACCATTTGGCCAACCGACAGAAATACCGACGTTTGCATAGCACTGTACCCCTCATAAAAGGCAAGGGCCTTTAACCCTTTAACATTGTACGTCGAGTACAATCAATAAATATATGGATCTAACGACTACTATTTTGCATATGTTGTAAGTGTAAATGTATATGACGTTAAGATAGCATAATTAAATAGACATATACATTGTTCATTGAGCTAATAAAGACTAACTATTTGCATCAATGTATAATAGATGTCTACTTCAAAGTCGTTAAAAAGACATGCATTATTCACAGGAACTTAACATCATATGATGGATTTAAAGAGTTTCAAGATTTGAGGAAACCTTGGGCCTATCACCATTTATTAAATTTCAATGATATATTTCAGCTGCAAACCAATTCGAACATTCCACTATAAACTTGTCTGTTTCTAGTTTTCTAAATACAAATATTCTGCATATACCACTTACCTTTCGCAAGACTTGTAAGTCCATGGTCAGTATTGTCCTTAGAAGTGGCAAGTTTATCTGATGCTCATCTTCAGCTGTCCCACTGTTATCTGTCATGTAGCTTTCTTGCTTCATTCGTTTGGACATTTCTAAGGTTTTTAATCTCTCAGAAAGCTCTTGATGACTCGCGTCGACGTTATGATTGATAGCTGCTAATTGCTGGTCTATTCGAGCTACCGATGTGGTCTGCATCGTAAGTACTGCATATTTCGTATGACATTCACTTACTTGTCTTTCTAACAACATTATTTTGCGTTCGTTACGTTCATTTGATAACTTTAAAATATTCAGTTCATCACAGATATCATGTAGAATGTTCGCTTCATCAGCAACTTCACCAAAAACCGACAAGAAGTCACATAACCCACCGATGCACAATATGCTAATACAAATATGAAAATCCATGTTTCTTTGACACTGGTGTACGCATATAGAAATACGAAGTATGTTTCGGTGCAATAGCGTCACATACTAATCTAATCATGTCATCAAAGTCTTTTTTCAAGTGATAAGGAAGTACAGTGCGTTTTAATGTTAGATATATGCAAATACTTTATACGAGACAACTCATGAATTTAATCTTTTGTCATTAAAGTATTTACATCCCTTTGCATACTCTAACAAAGGGTCTGTAAAACTCGATTACCAGACTATATAATCAAGTGCCAATTAAAATCTAGCTATTACAATAATGTGATGATAATGATTGATAGATATACTATATTATCTTGGGAGTAGTCCTTTTTGCACTGCACCATGACTACCTCTTTACTCATTGTATTGCTTGACTATTTTGACCTGAGCCTGACCTTTATGCAATAATCTAATACAAGGTTCTTGATTTGAATATATCAATTTCCGCAAGCAAATCGTGCAATATCGGCATTTCAGATTTCCAAAAGTACATATGAGCTCTGCTATGCGATTTCCAACCTCTTCACATAATAAAACCATATTTAGTTCAGAGCAGATATATTTTGAGAAAACATGCGAAATAAGTTTTGTTTGATGATGTCACACTATGGGTGTTTTGTAACATACTTAAATTCTAGGTCATTTGAGGTAAAACCTTACAAAATATACACAAATGTAAAAGGTAAGTACTATTTTGTGAATCAGTAACCCGCATCAACACAAAAACAGTTTTATGGGATAAACAGAGAGTGTGATTGGTACGTTGTTACTTGTAGTATACCATGTCAAAACTCATTTTCGAAACTGTTACCCAAAATCCGATATTTTGGGGCAAATCCTTTCAAAATTAAAAAAAAATAGAATCGGTTGATTACAATGTCATTGAAAAATATATTTGAGAATCTTTAACTGTGGTAGGTACATAGTGCCTTGTAGTTTAAGATATAAGACATGTAGTACCAGAATATTTTGTCAAATGATAGTCTTTTTGGGGGTAAAATAGTGTAAAACATAAACGAAAAGTGAGAATTTTGATGACTGGTTAATTATTTTGTTGTTTTTCCCGCCCAAAAAAAATTCAAATACCAAATCAGAATATAATACATCCTTTATAAGGCATGATCCAACAAATTAATTCTGTGTATATTCTTTCTTTTTTCTAATAGGGTGCTTATATGAGATCTGTACTAATTAAATTGCGTCACCATATTTGTTTATTTTTGTTATGTCAATGGCGTCATTTTGAACGTTATATTTATTTTCATGCATCTAGGTTTCATCATGTCATAGCATGTTATACCTTTTTGGAATCCGTGAACATTACTCTACACAATCCTACAAAAATGTGAAGATATTAAATTTTGACATCATATTGGAAATATCACAGCACAGCTCATATACACACAATTATGTCTTCAAATCCGTAATGTGATTGTCCCAAAAGTACACATATTTGTTTATTTCGTACGTAAATGAGAACGACCTCTTCTTGAAATGTTATTCTGAAACTTAGGTTTGCATCGTTAAAACGAGTTATAATATTAGGAATAACGAGACCCCCTATTTAGCCATCTCGAAACATATGAAATATATATACGCAATACATAAAAACAATTATTTATTTGTAAAACCGAAATAGAAATATTCTCAATGGGATGAACCACAAGTTATGGGCTATGTAACATATCGGTCAAAATTAATGTTGATGTTATGTTGGCGAACTTATTATTAAACAATGCCCCCCATCTTTGATGAGGGGGTCTATGCTTTGTCCGTGTCAGTCGGTAGACCAAATAATTTCCAGTCAATAACTCAAGGTCGCTTTGTGCTAGGATCTTCAAAAATTAGATGTAAATTCAGCGGGTCAAATTGAACTCGGACAATTTGGCTGCACTGGGTTTATAGGAGTTTGACAAACACATCTCTTGTTAATGACTCAACTACATTGTTAATTCACTACACTCGCCTTTCTGTACCAGATGTTTCTATACATATATAAATACTATGCTAATATACGTATGTACGTATTATCATGAAAATATAATACAATGCTGGCTTGGTGTTTATATTGTTAACGTTGAAATTATCATTCTTTGTAAGATGCACCTAAATACATAAATAAAATTCGTGGAATGGAATTTGCAAAAACTACGTCATAAAATGAACTTGGTAAATTTTATGAGTTATAAAACTGTCTGTTGTTTTTATTACTAGTTGTTCAGCATAACTTTTGAAGTAAATGAACAATTATGAGCTTTTCATCGTGTGATGGTATGAAAGGAAATGCATGTAAACTTTTATGCATTTACCCACAGTTACCTAAGAGTAAGACGTTTTGGTGAAACACAAACGATGTTCGGTTTTCATCGTGGTTATACCCTAGCCATGTTAACTCTATCAGTTCCGTACGCCGGTAGGCTTGATAACGAAGTTCGTATGGATATGATATGGATGCAATCGTACCTAAGATGTCCTATTACTATGACCAGAAGCTATGAACAATTTAAATGATTTTTTACAAAATTATATGGAGAATGTATGAGTTGTGTAATCAAGACATTTAACGTCTTATGTTGTAACAATATACCAGTTATATTCATCTCAAGAATTTCCATCAATAAAAACATGTGTATGCAAATCATGACCTGTCACCTAACGCGTAATTCATACATATGTTAGGTTTCAAGACGAAACTGATTAATTTTCTCATGTGTTTATAAGGCTTCCCATTTCGATTAGCCTTCAACAGGCATGCACTGTTAAGGATACAAGTGATTACAATTTGTAGATATATCCTAGTTAATCAAAGTACTTCAGGTATTGTTTGTGTTAAACTTGAGATTATGCCATATTAAATGGTATTTTCGTATAGAGTAAACCCTTAGTTCGAAAACCTATCTAGCTACCCTGAGAAACATACGTAAAGTCCTCGAAACGATTACAATTTGAATATGCACTTTTTTTCTAGCTACGTCCTTAGACAAATAACTGAAAAAGTACTCGAAACGATTTGGTAGGATCTTCCTGTATTCGAGTATCAGGTAAAACTCTAACAGAAAGTATTTGATTGTCTAGAATCAATTAAATGACAGAAGATTAGTATTGTATACGAACGGGATTACCTGTACCAAACATAAAGCATCTTTGGCACGCAATTGCCATTAAAGTAGATTGAAGCAACATCATGATTGGAACTGTAACTCTTTGTAACTCGGTGACAATTTTCCAAAGTATCAATCTTAATTTAACATTTTGATATGTGTCACACTCGTTATAACATGATTATCTTGTTTTAATAATGATTGAAAATTCTATGGGTACGAAACTTCAACGTTTTGTACTTGATGATCATTATTCATATGCGCTTGCTGAAAACAATCGGGCAAATATATTTTAACGACATATGTCTTAAAAATGAATCAAACAATATCTCAACATGTATTCGATAATAAGAATTAGGAGGTCATGTCAAATGACAACATCATTAAGTTTAGTATTCATTATTTTGCTGTCATAATTTAACTACTGAGAAAGAAGTTCCAGTATTAGTTTTTAGCAGCAAGTGCTACTGTGAAAGTAGTTCCAGTGTTAGTTTTTAGCAGCAAGTGCTACTGTGAAAGTAGTTCCAGTATTTTAATGTAATCGCAATGTCGATGTCTAAACTTCGCATTGAATGTAATATCAACTGTTGATTTAGAGGGACCATACCAACATACCCTAAACTATAGTTTTAGAAACTTCCAAATAAAAATAGCCTAGTGATAGAGTATCCACGAGTGCTAGGAATATATGTTCTATCCAAAATTACGACATTCTAAATTCATTTAAATGACATTGACTGAGTGTCTTTATTGAACTTAAATACTGTTGATCAGTGATGCGTAAAACAGTATCTAATACAATTGACTTTGGTCACAGCAAGTCCAGAAGCCTTGGAAATCAAAGAGTGGTAGGACCTGTACAATATCATCCAATCAACAACGTAGGTGTTCTTATTATCTAGATTACATAAACGTTTTATTAGTTTAAAGTAGGTATTGAATGATTGCAACATAGCACACAGAAACACAATCTCTATAATTTGTTTTGCATTCCAATAATTAGTGTGTGCCTGAAACAGAAAGAAAAATTCAATTATCTATATAGCCTTGCACCGTGTGCATCAACTGGTATTTATAAGTGAGTGATTAGGTACACGAATGCTTGATTGCAGCATTGTAGAGACGTTCGGTAATCAGGCTTAATCAAGCCAAGCGTTCAGGAGAGAATTCTAAATATCCAGAAAACGTGATTAGTTAATGAATATAGTAAACGTTTGATGCAAGCATATATCAATTGTGTTGGCTTGTTTCATTTGCATTTGTAAGATGCAGTCACAACTTTCTTAAATCTTCCTAAGCAACCCACCTGAACAGGTTATAACTACAAAATAAAACCCTTTAGTTTGCGTTCGCTTGCATTCAGAGGTAAAGTCAAGTACTAATTCATGTGTATATTATTTTTATTATTAAAGTGATATTTCGATTGAAGTTCTACATTAAGTGAATATATTTTATAGCCCGTGTATCGAATGCACTTACTTCTCTTGAAGATGCATTGAAGGTGGTATTTCCTTAAGACTTATTGTGTTTATTGATGTGCGAAAAAAAGCTAAATGGGTTCTGTTTAACCAGATTGCTATTTGAGAAAGATTTATCAGTTCCATCGGTTTTCTAATTTCGATGCAAATAAAAGTAACACAAATGGGCAATTCCATTCAATTTTAGCTGTATGTAACGTTTTGTCAGTTATGTTATACGAAAATGATTGAGTACGAATATCACTGAGCTCTTCAATTTAGGGGGTGAGTAGATGTATTATTTCTGTCACGTGATGTGGATTTATCAGATTACCAGCTTGACTGTATTCAGTGTATGTTTCATGCCATACTAGACACTGCTTATGCGGAATCATGTCACATAGCAAATGTATAATTTAATAAAAACATAATATTGAAGCAGTCACTTAAATGCAAACTTCTAAATTTCATTTGTTCTGTCGGTACATAATATGACGCAACCAGATATTCATTTGTACTTTGTTATATCTTTGTCACAACTCCACTTCGATCACCGGTGGTTCGAAGATTGGCTAGAGATATGGGCACATTTGGATGTGATGTTGCGCCCGGCGTGTACACTATATACACCCATTTTATTTGTGTCTCAGGTATGATGTCGTTCTTAATTTAGATATATGTTTTCACCAAAACAGTAGCACCTCATTGAAAAATCAAATAAGTTTAAGAACAGTTTGTATATTGTTTGTAAGGATGAGTCAACTATATAATTATTTAAATATAATGTGTCTGCAATTTCAAAAGTGTTAGTTATTGCAATTTTTGAAAACAACATAGAAAGCTATCTTAAAGTAATTAAAATTTATTGCGCCAGCTGCATTCTCAATTAGATAACATCCTTTATTTAACAGAAAACATGAATAATTTCTATAATTTAATGTTTTTACAGTCAGACTTCGTTAACTTGGCAACCTTTTGTTCGAAAATCCAGTATCAACTATCATGAATCGGATGCCGAATTTATTACTAATTATATTATCCGACTACCGAGTTACATACAATCCGATTTTGTTACTATTTATAGTAACATATTATTCTGTTAGTTCGGCAACCTTCTGTCCGAATATCCGGTATCAACTGAAATACTTCTAGGTGCCAAACTCTAAAATATGCTAAAAAAAGTATGGATCGGACAGAGACTTAACATTGAACAAGTGTCTTAATCGGAATAGCTATTTGAACTGAGAAGATCTTAATTAATGCGGTCTTACTGTCACTATAGAGCTTGCAGTTCAATGAATATGTATCAACACAAAAATCCGATCACATATTATTTTATTTTACATTTATTCAATGTATATTTTAATTAGTTTTTATTTAATTGTCAAATGTTCACATTTTATTTTTTACAAACTAGTTGATGTACGACTGTTTTAATTAGTGATATGGCTTTACTAATCGGTAATTCCTTGCAATGGATATAATTACGTACGTAATTCATACAAGTTCATCATGAATATTCATTTATAATAACGGCATATTATAAGTATGCAGCAACAGTAATAATAACAATACCATCAATATGCAACAACAAAATTGTTTTAGCAAAAGCCTGCAACAACAAATATGGTGAATACTGCTTCAGCATTATTATGCAACTATGAGTAATGATTTTACTTGATAAAAAATTGCAATGTTGTTCAATAAAACAATTGTTAAAAATTAGAATGTTCAAAATATACCTTACACGTATGTTTAGTCCACATTAGAAGTAAAACATATTGCTATTTGACACAAAACACCAACCAGAAACTCGAACTGGAAACGTAATACCGGACTTGAAACGTGAAACAATCAAATGATGAAAGTGGAATGTCTTCTTGGAGCTGATAAGGTCAGTATTTCATGGTCAATGCTAAAACTTGATATCCGTTTATTATGTACGTTTGGTGGTCCAGATATTCCATGTAATGACATGGTGCTTTTACGTCTTGGAGGAACCACTTGAGTGAAATCTTGGTAACTTCTATGGTTGCGCGGTATCCTAGGGAACGATCGTCGAGTACGTGCTGGTTGGAGTGTTGGTTGAATGGTGGTATGGTTAGAAGTATGGTTAACACTTGGAATAGCACTAGTAACACTATCCGCTCTCACTGTAGGATTGACGTACAGCGTTATTGACAGCCGCTTGGCTTTATTGTTCAGTTGAAGGTTATGGAAATAGTAGGCAACACAAAGAAATATAGCAATGCTCACCGCGGCAGTCGGTCCAGCTATTATAATCCGCATTGGAAGTTCCTTTTTCCTGTCTTTGAAGGGAGTTATAGTTCGTCCACCTTCGGAAGTTTCTGTCAAGAGTTCAATATCGCGTGGAAACGTTTGATTTAATGAACGGTTTTCACCATATGTCGTTCCGGTAATATTATAATAATCCAATGTTATATTCAACGTCCGTGTTTCGTTTGCTGTATAGGTTGAATAATTCATCGCGTCAGTTTTATTGCTGCTTACCATATTCGAATGTTCACTTACGTTTCTAGATTCCTCGCTCATTAGTTGTTGGCAAAATATGTTTTCCTTAAGTATGAATAAGTGAATGGCTAGAGAAACTAACAAATCAAAGTTCATTCTTATAATGCAGTAAGCCAATTATAACCGCATCTCCAGTTAGCGCTTTATTGAAAGTATTTCATTGGCAACCGATGTTTTCCTCTAAAAACACACATATATAAAAAATCAAAATGTTTTTATGACATTCATCCTGTGAAATATCCATTATATTTAATCAATCGAAAATCCACACACAGTTTGTTAAATTTTGCTTCTGTATAGCGTTTCGTTAACTATTTTAGAACTTTACTAGTATTGCTTTTTCTCATATATTTCCAAGTGATATTAGTTTCACGACACGAAAACAAACTAATAGTATTTGATATATCATTTAATCCAGTAATTTTGTCGGTTTCAAAGACGCGTTTGATTGGACGACGAGTTGACGATGTTGCATGTTTTATCATAAAACGGTAACTGTCGTATGTCTTTATTTTAAAACCCTCCATTAAAAACTAATTTCCGCATGCAAATATTAGTCGGCACTAACGTATCCAAGGCAACGTTGATTGGTTAATTAAAATACAACGTTGTACTTGAATGTAAAGAAATCCATATTCATGTTCATGTCGCATTGGAGTATATATACCACCCAAGTTAAGTTGTCATCAGTTTGTTGCTATGGAAACCGTTCGATATTTAATCACTATTTCTCTCTAAATTTAGAGAGACATTTACGTGTAAACAATTCATTTATTTCATGGCTAAAATAGCCTCATTTCATGATAATGATAAATGATAAAACAAGTACAAATCCAGAAAATCTAAACTTTATATTGCACAAGTTCTCGATTCATTGGTTTGATTTGGTTGAATATATTATCCACACAGTGACGTTATTCTTCCGCTTATCTTTATCCGGTCTATATTGAATCACCGACATTTATCTATAACTGTATATCATTCCATCAGGTCTGCGTTTTACCACCTACTACAGTAACTCAGAATTCCAGGTATACCCGCGTAAATTTGTAGTATTTAGTTTATATATACACAAGTAGGTCATATTACATTACTAATTATTCCAGTAAGTCCGACTACAGCCCGATAATTGGACATAACTCCTGCAATCGGTCTAGCGTTGCTCTCTTATTGAAAAAAATACGATTGACTTTAACAGATCAATAACGATGGAAACACAAATATTTCCTTGAACTAGTCAATACATTAGACGTTTATATCAAATAATTATTACATTTTTTTCATGTCAATGTTAAAATGTGGGTTATGAGGTTAAATAGTCATCTAAAGTTTAATTGAGATATTTAAACATTTGAAGACATTCAATCATTCCAGACGCAAAGTTAGAATTAAACGATTAAACACAGAAGCTAGTATGAAACTTGTACTTCATAATTGCATATTAAACGGATAGTTAGATATAGTGATATGGCTATAAAACCATCAATATCAGCAGTATTTGTATAATTTGGCATCACATATGAACAAAGAACAGCTGAAACAATAGATACATACTTTTCGATTTCAGCATCATATGCTATAACTTACCAGTACAATGGTATATTTTAAACGATATTTATCAGAGCAAAAATAAATAAGGAAAGTTAATTGCAAACATAAGTGTTAACCCGGGGGCATAATATATAGGGTACATAGGTCAAGTCGTGCAATGCATTACCTGCACTCTTAGGATCACCGCTTTGGCATAGTTGTGAAACTAGGTCATCCTGCTCTTTTGCGGTGGGAAATTAGAGAGCTGAGTCGGGTCTTGGCTGCGTTTCTACCGTTCACTTGAGATCACCGTTTTTTTGTTTCGTTATTTTAGTATGCAATTGGGTCATCCTTCATGTTTGCGGCGGGAACATGGGCTTTTAATAATTTATTTGGATTGTGTGTGGGCATTGGCTGGGTGTACTTGCATCGCATTTTCCCTGCTCAGATTAGACTTTTCTATGTATACCATTTAATGTTTTCTTGTTTAATGTGTTGTCTTTATAACATGTTTATTAATATCATGGCGCAAATAGATCCTACATTTTCTATGTATACCATTTCATGTTTTAAAAGATTGTCTGTATCACATATAATATATATTTATATCATGGCACAATAGATCAAATGTTTCCTATCTGTACAATGTCATAATTATATGTTCTCGTTTACTATGTGGTTTGTATGACATTATTCGCAAACAGTGTGTGTTTGGGAATACATGATGCACATACAGCCTTACTAATTAAAGCTATGATATATTTTCATAATCTCAATCAAATTATCTGAATATTTTCCTGAGTGATATATTACAAATTAACTATATTTGTCTACATGCAGGTTTGAGATTAGCCTTCTTGTGGTTGGGAACAAGCATATCATATCTGCAGTGAATAAAGGTAATGGACCAATCATTTAATGATCAGCAAATATCGAAGAGACTTTTAGAAACAAATCGCAAATCACAGACATCAGTGTGTTTAATAATGATCCAAGTACACAAATACATTTTATCTTAACATTTGATTGCACCGATAACCGGTTTCTGGTATTTACATAGGACTGCAATATATTGATATACTGTATATTAAAACGCTGTATATTAAAAGGATGAATAAATTGTTCTTATTTCTGTACACGTTGCATACAGTACTTGGCTCGATCTCTGAACTGTTTCATACTGATGGAGTGATCAATTTATATATTAGGCAGACCGTTGTCTTCATCAAGCTGGATTAGCAGTCTGTCGACGAACATTATTACCAATTATTGTATTAGATAATCTGCATAATTGGACATATTTAAGCAAAACACAAAATGTTTGTCTAGAAGCGACCTAATATTCTCAGAATTGTTGAAGCTTTTTAATTTATTTAGAATATGCTTCACGTGAAAGTCGTTTTTCGTATATTCAAAAAGTTTAGTAACAATTATAGAAGCTTCATGACGGTTGCTAGGTTAGATTTTTTTTTAAATTGAACTTATAGTGATTTATAAAACGCTGAAAAAGGGAGGTTATAAAACGAATCAACGTTTTGTATCCGTAGTGTATTGTTTTCGCTATAATATGTGTTTAGTAAATGTTTTAATCAATTATGCTAACAGTTTAAGGGTTGTTTCTCCTGCATTTGCTTCTCAATACCCTTAAGCAATAAAACAAAAATAACCTTCTTCAAGATAGTTAAGGATGCGGTTTAAAATACTAACGAGTTTTGATTTGTTCGAGTGCATAGTACTACGTTTTACAAACGTTGTAACCAATTCATGAGATTTGGTGTTTAAACCCATTTGGAATAAATCATTCGCAAGGCCTCATCAGTAGTTGCTTCGATCCTTTTATCAATCATTTAAATTAGTATTTGATATTCAGAATTATCTCGATTTAAAGACATGAAAATGTACTACTAAATCAATTTCATATTTTTACATACGTTTGAATCATGGTAGTTAAATGCTTAAGAAACGTCTAAGGGACTGCGATTTTTAAAATTCCGCTCAACTGAAAAGGTACGAATGTCCTTAAATGTTAAAATGTTAGTAATACCACTTAGCTTGACATACACTTGAAAATGTGAACTAAGTTAGATTAGCTTTTAGTTATACTTCATCGGACTCCAAACTATCATTAAGGTCAAATACGCCTTGTAACAACACTAATATTCTATTACAACGTACATATTATAAATAATTGTATCAAGACATAATAGCCACTTGTGCGTTCTGCACACGATTTAGTTGTTTTAATACAGTACTTATCTGCAACATTTCAGTTTGTTCGAGTATATCGTTTCTACTTGAAGCAGATTGTGTTCTCATTGTGCTCTAACGGAACATAAATCTTATTTTATCATATTTTATTTCATGCTTACCGGTGGTTTACGGCGGAATAACGGTGGATTATTCCCCGATAATTTCACTGTCCATAATTTCACTGTTCATAATTTCACTGCAAACAGACTATTTTTTTAAACAAATTTCCCCGCCGCCAAAAATAAAATAATAAGCATTTTCACTTGCTCTCTTAATCTTTAACAAATAACAGAACGTTATATGTACATAAATGTAAAACAAATGGACGAAATTGAAGCCATTGCAGAAGAACTATTTGCTTGCAACTCGACGCGTGCATGGCGGGAAAACGACGTCACGCAAAACATTTGCGGTATATAGTGGAGTATTTCCATAATTTAAGGTATTTGAAGCATGAAATAAATAGAATATTAGTATTTTACCGTGTATGATCGTTTGATAATTCACCTCGAGAGCAGCCGACTTATATTTTCACTCGTGGCTGCGCCACTCGTGAAAATATTACATCAGCTGCTCACTCGGTGAATTATCAGCCGATCATACACGGAAAAATACAAATATCCTCTATATCATACTAATAAAGCAGCTGCAGTTAACATATTAACACCAGTGCAAATTTTAATGTGTGTTATTGCACTGCAATTTCCCAATACAGTTCAAACGTTTCATATCTATACCATTTCATGTTTATTGTTAACTTTGTTGTTTGTAACACATTATGTGCAAACAGTGTTTGTTTTGGAATACCATAATGCAAAATAGGCTATAATCTAGCTTTGCTGATGCAACGAGCAAAGTCGGCCACAATCACAAATAAATGCTAGACACACTTATCCTGAGTAATTCATAACAAATTAACTTTATTTGTATGCATGCTGGTTTGAGGTTAGCCTTCTTGTGATTTCATGAAAGAGCTTGCTGTCTGTATTTCTGCAGTAAATAAAGGTAATGAGCCAATCATTTAATGTTCAACAAATATCAACCCCTCTTTTAGAATCAAATCGTCAACCACAGACATCAGCGCGCTTAATAATAATCATAGTACACAAATACATTTTATCTTAACATTTGATTGCACCGATAACCGGTTTGTGGTGTTTAGAAAGGACTTCAATATATTGATACACTGAATTAGTTGTCTCATATTTGCATTGATTTTAATCTTTATTTGAAACTCATTTCTGACATGGTTTCTTTGGCTTTGTTTGTTGGTTTTCTTACCAATTCGCTCTTTGGGGTTCACTTATTTATGAAAGACAGGAGAAAATGTTGAGGAGGTATCTAACTGAAAGGGTCCTTAGGTGTTGTGTTTAATTTCCTAACTGAACACAACTTATTTTAATTAAAAGTGTACACCTATCTTAATATTTCTGTGAGGTATCATTGAAACAAAAAAGGGTTGACTGTAACTTGAAACTAGATGACGGGAGAAACTTGCAGCGGCTACTGTTATTGTTGTTATAAGCATGTACAATCGTGGAATTGTGCTGTATTTGAGAAAGGAGATGGCTTTTTCACAGACGTTGGCTGACCATTTATCTTTACATTGCTTCGAACAGTCAACGCCGTGGTGTCACGCCCAAGTGCTAATCAGCGTTTCATACATCGGTGGTGTACTCCAAATGAGAATCGATAGGCAGTCGAAAGTAGGTCAATAGTAGGACGGAATTTAGAGACCATGTACATGTACTTATATTTGAAGGACAAAATGGTGTTCGGTATAATTCCTGAGGATATACAAAATGCTCATTATCTGGACTAAAATCGCCTTTTATGAATATATTGCTCCATTATTACGTTCATTTTGCATTCAGTAGGTAGTTGTCTAAAGTGTCTCAGACTGACGTAGTTAATTATTTATTTATTTCACCGGAGGTATGTCACCAAAAAACTAAATTAGCAGTCAGTCCACGAAGATTATTACCATTTGGATATTTACTAATGGCTAATCTGAATTTATCTGCATTATTTGACCTATTTCAAATGAAACATTTTGTCTAGAAGTTTATCTTTCAGGAATTCCTAAGCCGCTTATAGCATCGTACTGAATCCTTGTATTTAGTTTAATACGCACGCTATTCATCCGAATGGACAAACGAATGTAATGTAATGGGTATGTTTAAATTTATATTTATATCCTAGAAAAGAAAAACATACGGTGCGATATAGTTCAATTTTGAACCCTGAGTCGTGACCTTTTAGACGAGTCTATTTGTGCGGGTAACCCGTGATTTATTGATTTCAATAGTCATGATTTAAAGATATGCTACTTACTTATATGTGTTATACATATCTGAATAGTAAATCCCATGCCAATCTTTATTGGCGAAAGGATTAAACTTTAAAAGTGCAGTCACGGCTCAATGCTCGAAATCGAACTATACTTATTATGCACACGGATTGAGTACCATTATTATTTTATGTAGACTCTAACGTATCTCAGAAAACCGTTTCATGTTAACGACCTATAACAATTAGGTATTTTAATCGCTATGTACTGTTTTGTATTTGAGTTCATTTAATGAACGAGGGTATAGCATATTAGCAAAATCGTTAAAGTACTTTACATTTCATAACACATATACATATGCTTTCCAGCGCATCGCCCTTTTTACTGGTACGTTGGCAGGTCGTTGTTCTAGACAGATTAAACGAGTAGTACCATTAACAACCCGGAAGTTAATTATGTTTATGTTGAGAAAAAGGTGTGGTGTTATAGTCTGGTGTTTCTTGTCTATTTCTCATTATTTACGTGATATTGATATAGTAAACCTGAACTTGATCACCATTTTGATCCTTGGAAACTGGTCTCAATACTGAGTCGCTTTTAGAAATCGGGGTCAGCGGTGGTATTCAATATCGATTTAATTTAGTTGGAGAACAATGATAGCCAAACAGTTTCATAAGGGGTGATCTGATTGTTTGTCCTTAACCTTAAGTCAAGTAAGGTCAACATGAAGATCACCTGGGAAGATAGTTTGAAGGTGCATATGGACCAGAAATATGTGTCTATAAATGGCAGTAGTTTGAATAACACGTCCAAGACTGCATACTGGTCTCCTTCATTTAGTTAGTCATAATTAAAACGATACATAAGAGCCACTTTATGAAAATGTTCGCTCAAAGCCAATAAGGCACTCTTCTTTGGTTGTACAAAAGTTAGTTCATGAGCAAGTATTATATAATACTAGTATAAATCTATCCTGACATCTAGGTATTTCCCCCTTTAGAGATAGAATACAAAGTACTTACTAGACCCACCTCGAAGATTTTTGTTGATCTATCGATATGCCTAAAGTACACATACGGACAATGCTTTGGTGTCAACGGACCTAAAGACGTATGTACTAGTATGTGCATTTGGTTGCTACGGTACATTCATATGTGTTATATGGTGTTGGTGTAAATGTATGTGGTGATTTCGGTATTAAATTTTGCAACGTCTAAATCTCATACTGTTTTTTTTTACTTTATATAAAATGCATATTTCAGTAGAATTAAAATTATTGCTGTTTTTAATGTCCTAAAGAGATTATTAAAAACCCTGCTTTTTTCAATTAACTTTGTACAACTAAACGACGAATATTAAACTTTTAATTGTTACAGTCAGATCGAATTTGAAAATGTATTACATACTTGTATATGCTCAAAACACATTTAATGCATTTTCAAGACCCCCATCGACGTTAATTAGTTTATAATCCTCTCTAAAACCCCAAGTTCAACACGAACATGCATGTGTTTGCGTCCTCATCGCTATTTCAGGTTTCATGGCAGTCATCCTAAAATACGATTGAAAAGTATAAACATTTAGATTGATTTTTATTACTCATAAAAGTTGCCTTTGGCAAATTTATTGGCATATTGCATTAAAATATGCATATATAGCTGCATGCACCATCTGGTCTGATAACCGAGTATATCAGCACAGAAAAGCAACATTGAACTGGTAGTGTATTAGTCATATTTAATTTGATCGTCTCACGAAATATGTATTTGTTTATGAATAAATGATACCAGATATTTTCAGTAATCAATAACTATATGCTTTTGAATGCAGTTATAAGAATAAAGTATGTTGCTAGAATATGCAAGTTTATCTACATAACATGTATAAACATGTATAAATATACTAGGAATTTAACGTTTGAACTCTACATGTAATATCAAGACCATCTTTAAAGGTCATTTTCACTATTTTGTTTCTTATGTGTCAGTAATATTAGAATCAACTCAACAAAAAGGGTCTTGTTTTAAGGGTTCGAGTGTTAAGATTATTATCGAGGACTGGTGTTTGGATTTCCTTTTCAATTTTACTCAATTTAATAAGTCGGTACTTTCAGAAAATGTCACATTTTGCATGATTTCACTGCGATAGGAAAGTGTTGATTTTGGCCCTGCTTGATATGCCTTGATGAGCCGCTTTCTGATTGGCCCAATTGTCTTAGTGTCACACGACATAATTTGTTACTGCTAAGATGACCTCACTACTGAAAAGTCAAATTTGATTACTGCATTTACTATCTGTTTATACAATCGTCAAATGATAAGTCAAACAATTTCGACATGTGTTATTGCTCGTCAATATAATTTACCCACAATCACATTAATCAGACTATCTGTGTTGAACAACCGACCTCTTTGAGCAGTCTCATAATGATGTGTTCCATATGTGGCTACCTAACACAGGTACGCTAATTATACATGTACTATACCATTTCTTATTTACTCTTTAACTGAAGATATAAATGTTTTGGCAATATGTTTAATTGATAATTACTCATGTAATATTACATCGCAGAGAAGTAGTTCGTGTTAACATTTCTTGTTTTATCTTCATATTTACTGTTTTTGTTAATTTGATTACTTATTCATTTACGACTAACATAGTCAAGCACCAGCCACATTGCGCTGGTTTTGAATGAGATGGTCGTAAGTATTAAATCAATATTTTGAGACAACAAGAAAAAACTGTCTTCAGTTTGGTCAATATGACAAGTTCTGATTTTCAACTGGCTGACGAGAAACACCTTATGATGCAGATTTTAAGTATGTATCAGTCTTATAAAGTTACGACTTTCCAATTATAGCCAGTGAATTATTATTTGATATTGTTGTGCTGTGCTCTTTGAATAAAAGCTTTGCCATGCCAACGTGTATACAATGATGGCCATTCCAAAAGTAGGCAAATGTAGCCTAATTTGTATGTCTCATCCACAAAAGTTTTTACATTGCAACAACAAAAATACATATGAAAATTTTGTTCAAAACAAAGTGTTTCCAAGTATAGTAATTACTAACTCACGTTTACGAAACCTTGACTTGTTTATGCCGAAATTGTAATAATAACGCAATATTTGACGCATGAATGAAAGATTAGTGTACGTAGAACGAGATTTTCCAATCCACTTCAGTACAAACAAGACACGTATTTCCATTTCTTAAATACGGACTTTATTATAGTAAATTTGTAAACAAAACTATTTTTTGTAAACTCTAAAGAGAATTATGCTCAGTCCGGGAGGCCATTTCGCTCGAAACTGAAGTCAATGTTCGTGCTTTCAATTTGTTATTTACAATATTAGTAATAATAACTGCAATGCATGCTATTATTAACTACAAGTGCCTGTCTATAATATAAAAGTATACAGGCTTATTTGTACTTCTTTGAACTTTATTTGTCTTCATACGATTGCACCTAAATACATAAATAACATTGCATTTTTATTGATTAAATCATAAAATGAACTTGGCATATACTTTGAGTTATATAAAGCTGCCTGTTGTAAGGTCTTAGTTGTTAAGAATAACTTTTGAAGTAAATGGAAAGTTATGTTCTTCACTTCATGGGATGATACAAAAATGAAATAACTTCCGAATACCTTTGTAAACATAAACAGTGTTAGTAAAACATAACTGTTGTTATGTTCTTATCGTGGTAATACCTTGGTAATATTACTTACGGGAATAGGTCTTCAGTTGACCTTGTTATACTAGTATTATCGTATGGTTTCGGACGGAGTTTGTACGGTCTGGTATACTCGTACGAATATTACACGAAGTTTTCAAATCTTTGGTGACAGTCAACGTACTGCAAGTACATTTCGACACAAACATTCATTATAGTGGATGCAAATAAAATCATAAATTGGGCAGTTATTTGTTAACCCGGTGGCAATTTTCAAAATGATCAAGCCTTGTAATATTTGTAACATTCGTTAGAACATGATAAGCGTAGTTTAATAATGATTGCGTGTATGAAAAGTTATGTTTACGAACAGTAAATAGTAAACATTTTGTACTTAACGATACTTCATAAAAAATCTGACGTTGATCGCATTTGCCCCATCAACCTAAACAATCAAAAACGGGTTACACTGCGGAAGAGATATTCATACTGATTCAGTTTTAGTGAAATTGGTCCCGCGTCCTGAATAATGCAATCCAATCAACAAACGTAGGTGTTCTTATCATCTAGATTACGAAAATTTCTCATTAGTTTAAAGTAGGTATTGAATGGCGGCAACATAACATACAGTAACATAAGCCCTATATTGTGTTTTGCATTCCAATTAGTGCGTGTTCGAAACAGATAATAAAATTCAATTAATTATACAACCTTGCACTGTGTGTATCTATAAGTGAGTGATTAGGTACACGAATGCTTGATTGCAACATTTTAGAGACGTTCGGTAACCAAGCTTAATCGAGCCAAACTTTTAGGAGAGAATTCTACAAATCCAGGAATCTTTATCCCTGAACTCTGTGGCGGTCGACACACTTTGACACAGTATCTCTATATTGAATCATTTAAAAAAGTATTTTACACAATGATATTATTTTCAATATACACAGTGTCATATAATGATATCAAAACAAAAATGACATTTTTCTCACATTCGTCAAAATACAAAAAAAACATGTAACCTGTAATCGAGACTTATTGATTAATTGTAAGGTTAAAAGAGAATAAAATCCGTGTGGACGTGCTACATGGTGTTCTTTTTGTGTTTTGTGACCTTTTGTTGAATAGACAAATACCTCGTGATGTTTCCACACTGAAGAAGTTGCAAAGAGCCTGAAAATGAGGTCTTCATTTAATGGTGGTCGTAATGGTGGTCGTAACATCGAAGTGATGTTTCGATAACGTATACAGAGAAACTTTTCATGTACAAATCTTTAATTTAGTTATATGCTGTACTATACGGAACGTCGCATACATGTAGCCATGGATTGTAGTTCTACAAAAATATTGCCAATATATCGAATGCACTTGAAGCCTGTCTGAAACGTGCTTTGTAGGTGGTATTTCCGTACGACTAAATGTTTATCTGGTTTCGAGAAATAACTTCTGCAAAAATGGATCTGTTTAATCAGATTGCTATTTGGACATGATTTTATTGTTTCATTGGTTTTTTTTAAATATCGATTCAGATAAAAGTATTTCAGACAATTTTTGCTGTATGTAACGTTTTGTCAGCTATGTAATACGAAAACGATTGAGTACGAATATCACTGAGCTCTTCATTTCAGGAGGATAAGTAAATGTGTATCCCATCACGTGATCTGGATTTAGTGCAAGACCAGATAGACTTTAATCGGTGTATGTTTCATGTCATAGACATAGTGGCAAGTCTAAATGTACATACTGTAAACTATACATGGACTATGCACCAAAAATAATAATCCAATGAACTTTACATATATGTTTTCATTAGTTATTGTTGTTGTTACAAAATGCGTTTGGATTTTCATAGAACATTCAAAATCCTTTTTTTCAAACGCGTTTTTGTACAACGTTTAGTAAGTTACATGATTTCAATCAATTATTGATTACATGGTTCTCACCCTAGGTATGTGATGTGCAGTTATTCAACTTCAATACCAGTTTCGAATGAATATGCATTTACAATAACGATTAAGCATAAGTATGAAACAACAGTAATTGGTAATGTTTAATATTTAACAACAATAAACAATGTTCAGCTTTTATGGGTAAGCAAATATATGCTACTACAATATTACTATATCAGATACTCATACCAAGTTATAAACCGCCAGCAGAAAAAAACTGTTGGCGACTATTTCATTCGGAATTAAGCCAAGTTACACTATTCAATCGAATATTCTATGACGTGTTAATCAATGCGTAGCGTGTAGTGCCCTTTCTGTTATTGAGGTCATGAACACCGTATATTCATTTGAAACTAGGTAGGCATATTTCAACCGCTTTGGAAGTTAATACCAAATCATAAAAAAATTATTGCTCGCATGTCTATTGAAGAAAGAGGGTGAGCCGTCCAAATGTTGCGATCAGGTGTTCTTTAGAGACAGGTACGTTCCTTAAACCTTCGATAATGACTTTCGGTAAATATGTTCTAAAAATATCATGCCTTATTAATCATTACAAACATACAATAGCATTTCATGTTGCACGTCGCATGGAGAGACACAATTAAAGAAAAACGTTGTAACTTTTATTTTGTGGGTGGAATGTTAACTCTGCTAGTTTTGTACTAAAATCTTGTTAGAATTAAACGAAATTAAACATACTCTTTGTCAGAACATGAACATTAAAGGAAACCAAACGATTGTTTTATTTATTGAACTAATAGTGATAGTATAACAATAATACCAGGTGGGGGTTTATAACTTAGTTTGAGTGTATATTCAACAACAATTCTGGCTGAATAGTTTATACTATTATAATATTATGTTTCACAAAAGTGTACTCGATCAATACCTTTTTAGCATAAGTATATAAACACTGCTTGCTTTTACATCGATGCACGTTACTTATAAATATTTTACAATAGAAACCAATGTTTATGCTCGTATATCCACATTGGAAGTAAACGATATTGCTTCTGAAATAAAACACTGTCAAATAAGCGTTGTCAATGTAAACAATTAATGCTATTGTGCCGACAATTTGGTAGTGGCTCTAGGAAAAGCCATTTAACAACTATAAATGTGTTAGTACATAAATTAATTTAGACAAAAGTCACAAATACTCATAGAATGACGAATTCAAAGAAACGCGAATGAATAATCTGATAGACCTACAATATGTAGGCGATTTCGACAGGTCAATAACCCGGCTGAGTCGACCAGCCTCTGTGAAATGTTGAGCATATATAGTTGGAAAAAAGCATGTGTTTGGAGGAAAGGGCACCCAAAGTAGACACTAAATCATTTGTTTCGGTGTTTTGTTCTCTAGCTGTTGTAATCTTGCGAAGTACTTGCTTCTCTAGATGGATATACAGTTAAATTGATCTTAGACCCGTGTTAATATTTTCGGTGACTAGACTACCCGCCGTGATTTCTCACCTGACTACGTCATCAATCGACCTACCTTAGTTTGTTTGTAAGGGGTTGTCTCAAGCATATTTATTGTTCAATATTGTGGGTCTACTTTTGCAATTGTGTGTAGAATCTAAAACTTGTTATGATGATATACTGCATCGTTTACGTGTGTCAAGTAAATATGTTTATGTGAATATAAGTCTTATGTTACTGAACAGTTAATTTGTGAAGAATGTTCAGGTATTTCAGTTATTATCTAGATCTTGATGTACGAGGGGTGTCAAAGAATTAGATCTACGGATACTGTTTTAATTGTCATAACTTTTTTAGATAGGTGTGCATGATAACAAACTTTGTCGTAGAATTTTTTCAAGTGAATAAATAAAAATATTATTTTCTAACAGAATGTTATAAATCTTTTTAATATGTCGCCATAGTAACAGCTGCGCGTCACCAATGAAAATATGATCAATGTTAGCGGAATGCGACATGAAAAAAATCCCCCAACATCTACCCCGAAGTTGTAGTATTTTGATTATGCGCGACGTTATGCACGGCCACCAGTAATTAAGTTGCAAGCACACTCTCACCACCGGGGACGGGTGGTGGCTAGTCGGAAAAACAGCCATGATTTTACATTCCAGCTTCCCCGTACTGAGGGGGGGATTTTGTCTCCGAACCAATACCCCGGGACAATGTATAGGTGTAAGGGGTAGGGGAAATACCGGAGATTTTACCAGCAGCTGTGGACTGGCGAGGGCTTTGTCAAATCAAGAATAAAATCCCCGTCAATCTCCAGTGGTGGGGTCGTGAATGCAGCTGACTGGTGCATCCTACATAGCCACATTTCACACAGATAGGATAATATCTCATCCTGGAAGTTCCACGTACGATACCACAGGTAAGAAGATGGATTGTTCTTCGTGATCATCATTACGGAACATCACAAAGCCCATCACAATGACGACATATCAGAACGCTCACAGATCAAGATACATGTACATGTGTACCCAATTGACTTTGAAATCGGCTAGAACTCATCATTATCTCCTAATTAACCTACCCCTGCGAATGTACATGTATACACACTGGCAGGCATTTAACAAATGTAAAGACAGTGGACGTTTAGCCGACGTTGATTCGACGTGCTCTGGGCACCGCATCCCTACCTATTCCCGGAACCTGCAGACTTCGATGTTAATGAGATACGGCTTTGAATTGTCAAGTACATATGCAATAGATGCTATGTTCACTACACACTCACGAGTATTTGTTTGTACGATGAATAGTAGGGAAGTGATGACGGTAATTCTGGTACAACCCCCGTAGATCAATAGTCTCAATAAGTCCAAAGCTAGTGTGTGGCAATTATAGCTTGGCTACTTTGACCTGAGCATGACCTTTATGCAAGAATATATTACATGGTTCTTGCTTTGAATGTATCAATTTCCGCAAGCAAATCGTGAGATATCGGTACTTCAAATTTGTGTTTGTATTACAAGTCGTGCGTCTTCGTGATACAATCAGTATTGTAAACGTAGGCAATATATCGACTGTTAAATTATGCTAATCAAAAGGTCAGGCTCCTGTCAAATTGGCCAATCCATAGCAGTGTTATATAATTGCTGGTCCTTCTTCAAGAAGAAATTTTCTAATACTTTAGATTGAATATTCCGAACGCACATGATTGAACATGGTAGTTAGAAGCGTAGATTCCGTGTCTTCTGTCCGTGACATTCGGACTGTATTCAAGCGACTCTTTATATACAAAGGGGTCTATACAGAGCAGCATATGGCAGTCACAGTACCGATTTGCGTTCGTTTTCTATGTTGGAGTCGCCCTCTCGGGGAGTATTTACACAGTGTGATCAGCTTGTGTGTGCTTTGTGCCAGGGGGGGGGTAGGTACATTACAGTACACACTGAAGAACAATACGATACAGTGACAGGGGGACTTGTCTGTAGCAAACACCACTGTTGAACAGCATAATAATAACCTGGATGATAATCTAGCATTTTGTATACTATCCTTTGATTATTGGGGCAGAATAAGAATAATTGATAATACATAAAATAATGACACAAGTACTGTATTTCTTCTGTGTATTTATCACTCCGATCATTAGCACATAAGTATCAAGTTTTCAGCATAAACTAAAATTTGAAAATATTGAACAGCAATTTGCATCGATCATATCTTAACAACAGATATTTAAAACAAGTAATTAGGAATTGCAAGGAATACTGTCCCCTATGAAATGGTTAAGTTCACAGTGATCTTGACCTACTGACCTCAAAATCAATATGTATCATCCACTGTTGCTAGGTCCTAGGACAAAGTATACTTGAGCTGTGGAATGCAAACCATTTACCGACCAACTAACAGACAGACCAACCAACATTTGCAAAGCAATATACTCCCTCATGAAAGGTGGGGCATAATAAATTAAGTTTTTTATGTAGACAATTAATTTTGTAAGGTTAGAAAATGTTACTGAAAACAATTAAAAACATACTGATACCAAAAGCCGTCACAGACGGGTAATTTTCTCCCATGGGGTGGTCATAGGGAAACGACTTCAAAAATGTACAGTTATTAACTTATGATTGATGTAATTTTTTCCCTTATGAAGTTTTAAATTTAAGTCTCCAATATTTTATGAGCTATGTTATGGACAAGTATTAAGCATGCTAAATTACAAAGAAGAATTATTACTCCAAAAATATGCAACTCAAGAGTTATGATTCTTGGGCACTACACTGAGATCTATTTACATATGAAGTTTCAAATTGATTTCTCCAGTACTGGGTGAGTTGTGCAAGATTTAAGTATGAAAATATATGCTCACCCTTTAGGGAGCATCATAAATATGCATATTATTTTTTATCTTTTCTATACCTAGATACATTTAAAAATACCAGCTGTAAATCAAAATGTGCATGTGATTTTTGCATATACAAATACATGAATAATGAAAAAGACATGAAAGACTGATAATGTTAAGAAATGTTCAAAAATGAATACAAACATTTGAGGAAATATAAAATAGATGATATTAGATCCATTTAAGAAGGTTTTAAAAATTATTGTCACATGTTGCTTTGTCTTTATGTTTGTGGCTAAAAGACTAAATTTCTAAAGCATATTATAAACATTACAATATTTATAGAGCATTTAGGATCACAGCAGTGTTGCTTCAAAAGTTCAAGTTTTAATAACATCAATGTACTTCCACTGGCCACAGGCATGTTCCCAATGTACTTTCAATTTTATCTAGTTTTAGCCGCCACCATCCAGTTGAACAAACAGGGATGCACTTCCTGAAAATACACAAATAATATTCAAACATTAATAATAAAACACCAAATGTTAAATATGCCAAAACAACTAAATAACTATAAACATTCGAGTTACTTACTGAATTAATCAATTTATTTTAAATTGCATGTAATTTAAAATTTGAAAAAATATTATTATAATATTAGACTTACATTAATCTACATGAATGCTCAGCTGAAAGCATAACATAACATAACAAAACAGTAGTCATTTATTTGGCTTAATTTAGTTTAAAAAAAATATTTACAGAACGCATAGCTAAAAGTTAAATGAATATGTTTCAGTAAATATTGACACATACTTTTATTTGCAGCATGTGTTAATAATAAACTTCATGTACTAGAAGTAATGTGCATGCATGCTGGAATTAAGACTATTAATTAGTTCAGTTTCTTAAAGATATGTGTCTCTGTAGCTCAATGGTTAGGGTAATCTGCGACCTGTGTTCAATCCGGTGGAGCACATTTTAAAGGTAAACTGGTTATTCATTGTAGTGTCACCCCATTTAAAGGGCAAGCCAATTTAGCTTATGAGACACTGTCTCTTTCATGCGCACACTACCTCCCAAATCCCTTCTTGTATTGCCGGTGCCAGGCAGAGATTGGTCTACGGTAACCATTCTAAAACAAGCTAGCGGCTTACTAACCGGCCGAGTCAGTTCTAACCCAGCTTCCGCCAGGATTCAAACCTTCGCCCTCCTGCTTCGATGGCGGATGCGCTAACCACTTGGCAACAATGGCCTGTCATATTTTAGTAGAAATAAAGAAAATAAAAGCTTTGATCAGCAAATATAAGTAAGATCAGGACAATTAATTACCTTTTATCAATAATGCTGGTATGACTGTCTATATATGACTCTGTTATAAGTGATTTTCATTTTACCACATACATTTTGGTACATCTTTTAGTATGTATGTTCTATCTGGATATGAATCTGCAATAAAGAAATTAGGTGCATTTTAAATTTACAGCATTATTTTTGGTCAAAATCATTTTTAGGAAATATAATAAAATACATGTAATTAAATTTGTCTCCACACAGCAAACATTTTACAGTTTACAAAGATGTTTTGCTTCATTAAGACCATTCATGAGAGCAGCAAATCTTTGTTGACAGGTGGTTTCTCTTCACAGGATGAGTATAATGGTAGTTAAATGTGAGTTTTTGCAGACATACTTAACATAGTACCTTTATGTTGGTGGTCTTTGATTGCAGGCGGTATTTAACTCGAGTTTTTGGCTTTTCAGCAATATTTGGCAAACAAAAACAATTTAACATGCACTATATAGGCTATATATCTTTGCCAATTATCCTAGAATCTTACAATTAATTAAGAGTTGAGAATAGTAGGGGAATAGTCCCAGGTTTTTACCCTTTCCAAGCCGAGTGAGTGTGGGGATTTGACATATAGCCTATATTATATTTCACTGGTTTAGGCACATATGTCATATATTGAGTCCTGGACCCAGGATTTCTGCTGGGGGGGGGGGGTGCATGAGGTATGTATGTGAGTAGACGGCATACTGTTTACATCAACAAGTGTACAACATGACGTAGTTGCACTTATGCGCCAGTCAATTGTCCTTAAGTTAGGGAAGGGTCCAGAGTGCGAGGGGGGAAATAAACCAAATAATTTACTTTTCCGATATCCCCATGACATATGTAGTGTTGTGTATAAGAATTAATTACTTATAAGTGAGAAACTTATGTAAGCAGCCGGCTAGCTCAGTCGTTGGAAAATTCCCCCTTAGGGAAGGGTCCAGGGTGGGAGCCCGGTCTGGTTGCCATTTATCCCAACTGTTATGCACCAAGCATGCAGTTTCATCCACAGCCCCCCACACTACCCCGGAGCTGGGTTGGGGTTTTTACCTTTGGGTTGTCAAAACCCGCCCATCCATGGCCCTGGGGGGGGGGGCTGCTGATGGTAATATCTTTGGTATTTCCCCGGCCCCTCACACAACTAAATATTCCCCAGGGTATTGGTTAGGAGAAAAGATTCCCACCATGGGGGAACTGAAATGTAAAAATATGCCTGTTTTCCCGGCTATCCATCGCCTATCCCAGGGGTTGGGGCCATGGATGCAACTGACTGGTGCATTACAGGTGAGTGAGGGACTTTGTTAAAATGATGAAAAAGCAGGTGCTATTTGGTTGAATGGATGTAGGTCATTTGTTTTCAATGAATCAACATGATTTTCATAGTCACCATGAAACTTAGTGGGTGGGGTAGGTTTTTTTACTTTGGTAGTTTGAAGTAGCACAGTAGCGACATTATGATACTCATCATAATTATGCCTATTTATAACACACTTAAGCATATTTTAGTGAATTATTTCAGTTTTTTACAGTCATATAACATCATGAAATAGAGCAGAATACATTCAAGTTTGAGTTATCTCCCTTGACTGCATGGTGTTGTGACAATTCCTTTTAATGGAGATAGATCTAAACAAATTAAGAAATTAACGTAGTTTTAATCAAGAAATTGAAAACAAATAACTACCTTGTTAGCTAGCAACATGACATTGGTCTTGTGAAGATTTTAAAGTTGGATTTTCTTCAGATTTGTTTACACTTCGCTCATTTGAGCGGTTGCCGCATGTCCTACTTCGTGACTCACACGTACTGTAACACATCGCCTCAAAACTATTCGAAACAACGTTTATGGGACAAAAATGTCAAAATTACTTTCGAATCGAGCTAAAAGCAGACGAATGGCAGCCATTTTGTTTTGGTTTACGACAAAACCTATGAGTTTCGACAGCCTCCACCCTGTCTTAGAACTTGCGACAAAAATCGACCAAGTTGCGACATCGTAGCTAAGACAAAACGTTGATAAAACGCCTTGGTCGCAGATCCGGCGACGTAAGACACAACTTGCGACAAAACGCTAATAGTATTGTCGTACGACACGTTGATAAAACGCCCCCCAGAAGAGGACTGGACTTTGGAAACGGAACATTCAAATGAGAAAAGTGGAATGTCTTCTTGGGGCTGATAAGGTCAGTATCTCTTGGTCAATGCTAAAACTGGATATCCGTTTACTATGCAAGTTTGGTGGCCCAGATATTCCATGTAACGACATGGTGCTTTTACGTCTTGGAGGAACCACTTGTGCGAAATCTTGGTAACTTCTATGGTTGCGCGGCATCCCAGGGAATGGTTGTCGAGTACGTTTTGGTGGGAGTGTTGGTGGGAGTGTTGGTTGAAAGGTTGTATGGTTAGCCGTATGGTTTACACTTGGAATAGCACTGGTTACACTGTCCGATCTCACTGTAGGATTGACGTACAACGTTATTGACAACCGCTTGGCTTTCCTGTTTAGTTGAAGGTTATGAAAATAGTAAGCTACGCAAAGGAATATAGCAATGCTTACCGCGGCCGTCGGTCCGGCTATTATAATCTGCAATGGAAGTTTCTTTCTCCTGTCTTGGAACGGTGTAATATTCTGTTTACCTCCCGCGGTGTCTGACACGAGTACAATGTCGTTTGGAGATGTTTGATTTAGTGATTTATTGTCATCATATGAAGTTCCGGTAATATTATTAGAATCCATCGTAAGATTAAACGTCCGTGTATAGGTGGAAGTATTCATTGCTTCAGTTTTATTGCTGTTTAAAATATTCGAATTTCTAGATTCCTCGCCCATTAGTTGTTGGCACAATAAATGTTCCATTAGTATGAATAAGTGAATGGCTAGAGAAACTAACAAATCACAGTTCATTCTTATAGTGCTTTAATATAATTATAACTACATCTGCATCAAGCGGTTTATAGCACGTAGTTTATTGGCAACCGTTGTCATAGCTCAAATGTCTTAATCTCTTATTTTCTAAGTGTATTAAAATCCAAAGTTGATTCCGTGAAATATCCAACGCATGCAATGAATCGAGCACATCTTGTACAGTCCATTGATTTTTTAATTCCGTTAAGCGTTTAAGAAAATGTTCTGTAAGTATATCGATATTTTTATTATTATATATTTCCAAGTGATGTTTGTTGAACGACACAAAATCAAATGATTTGATATATCATTTAATCCACTACTTTTGTTGGTTTCAAAGTCACATGTGATTGGACAACACGTCGATGACTGAGTAGATTTTGTCTTGGAAATGTTACCGTCGTATGTCTTTATTCTAAAACTCTCCATTAAAAACTAATTTCTGCATGCAAATATCAGTCGGCACTTACGTTTCCATGGCAACGCTGGGCTGTTGATGAAACGCACGACGTAATACTTGCAAAGAAATCCATATTTATGATCATGACGTATCTCATTGGATTTTAACACCTGACGAGAAACTGACATTATCCACTCAATTTAATTGGTCATCAGATTGATGCAACAGAAAAAGTTCAAAATATAATCAGTATATATATCTCGAAAATAAGAGAGAAATAGTCTAGTTAACATTTTCACTTTCATTTAACGGGTAAAATAGCCATACCTGATGCACTAATTATACATCCAGAAAATCTAACATTATATTCAACAAGTTTTCAATTGATTGGTTTGATATGGTTGAATATAAAATCCAAACAGTGACGTTACTATTCCGGTTATTTTATTCCGATATTTATTGAATCACAGACATTTATCTATAACCACAAATGCAGTTAAGATATACCGTACCAATAGGCCTGCGTTTCACCAGCGATAGTAACTCTCATTGTCAGGTATACGTTCGTAAATTTGTAGTATTTAGTTTATATATACACCGGTAGGATCACATTACATTACTAATCATTCCGGTAAGTCCGGCTACAGACCGATCTTTAGACAAAACTCCAGCAATCGATAGAGCGTTTGATCTTTTATTGAAAAGTGTATGATGATTTTAAGAGATAAATAACAATGGAAACACAATTATTTCCAGGAACTAGACAATAAATTCTATGTTTCTATAAAATGATTAATCCATTTTGTTCAAGTCAATAGCAATTAAAAGTTTAATTGCCACATTTGAAAACAATTCAATATATTTCCGAAGTAAAGGTAAAATTAAACGGTTACTACATACTTGAATCACTGATAGTGAGATCAAGTGGTGTAGTTTAAAAACCTCAATATCAGCAGTATTTATATTTGTTGGCATCAAATATTAACAAAAACAGCAGAACCAATGGACATATAGGTTTCGGTTAAAGCTTCATATGCTATAAATTACAGGTACAATGGGGGTATTTTAAACGATGAAAGAGCTTAAATAATTAAACTATGTTAATAATACATTATTGCATATAAGAGTATGCACTTAGGCACCTTGCAGAATAACACATGCGTGTATATGTATATACGATACGTGTATGCTTTTAAAGTTATATTTCGCTGAATAAGATGTGGCTTTCCGGCGGTTGACCTTATTATCCCTTATAGTACATGTACGTGGTCGTAATTACATTTGGTTGATTCCTCGTACGTTATGTTTGACTGATTTGACTGGCATGCTCTTGTAATATGTTGTATAGGTAGTGTCACTTTGAAGTTTGATTGTTAATGTTGAATCGATGTTTGGTAGCTAGTACTTGGTCTCTAGGAATTCACAGAAGATGGTCCGCCGACAAATAATTACTATCAAAGGTCCCAAGCACCGACAGCGAGTTAATTAGGGACTTAGTAAATAGATTCAACTTATTTATTAAAATCGCATTAATACCATAGAGAACAGTTCTAATGTGAAATATAATCTATATTACATTATATTACATTAATTGTAATCCACCAACACACAAAATATTATGCGTAAAGCGGTTTGTAATGATAAATACCTGCTCGTGGTATCAGAAATCATTCAAGCTAAATATTTTATATTCAGAACGTCGCGTTATAATTACTCTCAACATTTAATCATATTCTGTCAATTCCTGTGAACAAAATATCTTGTAACACCCCTCCTGCTAGGATTTGATGATAAGCAGTGTTAGAACATGCAGCGAGATCAAAGATGTAAAACGATAAAACAAGATTTTGGTAAGTTTGTAAACAACGAGCAGGCAATTTATAGTTTTTGTTCATTTTTTGCAAAGCTTCAATTTGTGTGGTCCGCTCGATTTTCACCGAACAATCTTGTCTAAAAAAGTAACACTCTGTTTTAAATTATGTATACATACAAACGCTTTCAATTTCATGAGTTGCTATCTGGATTAGTAAATTCAGTGCGTATTTGCAGTAATGAAGTGCACATGCAAAATAAGTATCAACTTGTGTCACTTTATTTCGGAACCCTATTCTGCTACTATAGAAAACATTGAAACTCAGTGTTACGGATTCGGCCCGAAATTATTCTTGGTTGTTTTGTGGATGACCGTGATTTTGGTAATAATATGGCTTTTTGTGTATTCATTAGAATAGATACATTTTCAGGGAATAGAATATATGCAACACAAATGAAAAGCATTAATACTGACATTTGTGCATATTCTACATATTTTCATTAGTACTAAATGATTGATGTTGTGATTATGTTGAGAGTATTCTTTCACAAGACCACCTGGTGCATTTAACAGTTTGAAGCAATACTGTTACCACGTGTGATAGTCAATCACAAGTTACATGTTGAATGCACTTGAATTATGCAGTTGTTTCAATAACATAGACTCTTATTATATTTTTTACACTCCATGGTTTATAAGCGCTTACCTTATAACTAAAAATAGTAAACAGTTTTATACGTTTGTGCGGCCGTTCACAAGTGGTTGCTAAACTATATTTAGAACTCTTGTAACTTATATAAGGTTGAACCAGAGTTATACAAAGTGTGAAATATACGATTTTGTTATAAGTGTAAAACAATTTTTTTCGACATTTTTATAACACTGTGTTCGCCTTAAAGTCCAAATAAGGTTTAAAATGGTAGTATTTTCTATCTACAAAGAATATCGAAATATTGAGATATTAAATTATACTCAAAATGGTGCAGAAGGGACCCATATCTGACCTCAGGTCGCTGTTCCTTCTTTGAGAAATAATCAACTGAAAACGCTATTTAGTATTTTGTCCTCCGTACAAAATACTCATAAGTGTTTACGTTTAAATTTTCCGAACAATTCCGAATATTTCGTCAATGATCGGAAGTACGCATAACGTATGACGGACGCACACTTTAACCCGGTATATACCAGTACCTTCCGGTATCGTACATAGTAGCCCGGTATTGACACCTAATCACGTTGTATATTGACATGCCAGAGGCGTGGGATTTACTATGCGTGTGTTATATAGATAGTGCGAATGGGTGTGTGTCAGGATCTTGTATATATTATGTATATATTGTTTATATAGAATCCCTGGCTGTGTGCAGATGTTTTAATTTCTTCGATAATTATTAGTTTTATATTTTCATGTACAGTAGAATCTACAATAAAATAATAATTGTTTACTTGTAAGTATATAAATCTGCATGTTCAATATACATGAATGTTGTGAGTTATTTAATTTTCATAAACACGTGTCAATTATATGAAGATCAAAGAGGTGGCCTTTTCTTTTAATAGCAATATAAAACGTACAAACATGATCATATGAATGGAAAATTAAAGTACAGTCCAGTTAGGATAAAAATCCAGTGACGCAGTGGAACAATCCACTAGTACGGTGTAAAAACAAGTATAAAGGATTATACTAACAGTTCAATACCAAACTAAACTCTACCTATTTACGTGGGTTGTCCCAGAATCCTGTTATATCTTGAAAATTATCAAGTACTGTATGCCCAAATTATAATTAACTTTTAAAGAAATTAGTAAATCTTCACTGTGAATCATTGTATACAAATTCACCAAAACATGCCACTGACTCTCATATATATTTTGGGGTGTTGTGGCTATAAGTACTTAAGTATTATTGTCATTAAATATTTAAACTCAATTTTGTGATACATACTTTTGTCGTGCTGGACCGTATACCGTTACCATGGGTTACAAAAGCATCCAATTATCGAATACGACGTATGCTAATGTAAAATAAATTCGTCGAATAAACGTGGTATTGTTGTAGAAATGCACATACAAAATTTCATAACTGTATCGTTATGGTGGAGTAAATAAATAAAAACAATACACGCTATTCTGGGACAACCCTCGTATATATATGTTCTCCATGTGCAAAAAACTACTTATTAAGTATGTAAAAACAAAATAAAGTTATTCTTTTGATCTTGTTATCATTTTTTAATTGCTACGTTGACCTCAGTATTAGATACAATGGATTTATTGTACTATATTTAATTTGCTCTAATTATTTGAAACAGCTAATTATTATACATTGAATGTTTCAATAACTGCCATCGTTTCTGTTAAAAACAAATCGTCCAAATTTCTTCATTTGAATGTGAACTTAAAATATAAAAATTGGCCAGAAGAAACCAAAGCCATCCGACTATGAAAACGTCCTCCCTGCACCAGATTCACGAATAGCTATTAACGAACAATTGAAACCAAACTCTGAATCAAATGATGTACGTATCACCGACTAGCGAAATACTAGCCAACTGTACCAACCCCAAAATTGCCTGAAAAATTAGACAATGACATTAAGAGACAATCAACGACTACCGAACCCAATTAAATAAGAGAATTAAGATTGAACATGAACCTGATTATAACTTTTCTCCAGAAACATTAAATATTGAAATTCCACATTTAACGTCACCAATAAAATCATCAATATATTTTGACTGCAATACAGAAAGAAGTGACATGTCACAAAATCCAGTTCCGTGGCTTTCAGAATTAAATTTAAATGATAAGGAAAGCATAGAATCAGATAAATGGTTAACTGATAAACATATGTATGCCGTTTACAAAATGTTATCAAAACAATTCAAAAATATAGACGGGCTGCAAGACACTACTTTAATACCTTTTTTCGATGACAAAACTAAAACATGAAACACATCTACTAAATTCAGACGTCAAGCTTCGCCTTGCGCACAAATTCATTTTGATGACAACGCCCATTTGACTACAAGTATCAAATCGGAAAAAGACGACTCCGTATTTTATTTAAATTCATTAGGTACTAAATCGAAAAAATTTAAACCACAACATTCAAATTCAATTATCTCAAATTTACACCAACAAAATTGCAAAAACTTCAAATAAAATCCCCAGAATTCAGCTACAGGGCTACTAGATACGATACCGGAAGGTACTGGTATATACCGGGTTTTAGTATGTGCCTGCTCATCAACAGGTGTGCTATCCATCCATTGGTTGTCAGAAACTGGCGAAAGATTCTCGGTAGTCTCTGGATAGCGACGGAGATGCTGTTAAACGCCGTATTTGTAAACAAACTGGGCTCGTTATGTCAATCCTCAAGGAAAGATTATTTCACATATGTGACAGTAAGCGCGTGTTTTAATAGCTTGATGTGTTAATTATGTATCAGTCTTCAAATCAGTAACAAAGATTTGTGTTTTATATCTATAGAAAATACGTCGTTCCGGAACCTTATTGTGGCTTTAATGTTTGACACACTCATAAAACAACAAGAGGAAAACAATAAAAAAACGAATAAAACAATGCAGACAAATAAAACCATCATTTTCTCCGGCAGCTCAGGGTATACGATATATAAATAATATATCTATTTATCTATCTACATTTAGGTAATGGCCCCTACACAGTACTTAATAGTCACACCTCGAAGCTTTTTGTTGATCTATAGCTATAACTAAATGATGGTCAAAACCTACGGACAATACTTTGGTGTCAACGGACCTGAAAACATAGATACTGGCATGTGGTATACGGTGTAGGTGTCTGTGATGATTTCGGTGTTAATTTATTGCAACGTCTAAATCTCATACTGTTCTTCCTTCATATAAAATGCATATTGCAGTAGAGTTAAAGTTATTGCTGTTGTTGATGGCCTAGAGAGATTAATAAATAAACTGCTTTTTAAGTGGCTAACTTTGTACAACTAGACGATGATTATTAAACTTTTAATTGTTACTGTAAGGTCGTATTTTAAAACGTATAAATTACTTGTAGATGTTCAAATACTTTTGATTCAATTCAAGACCCCTATCGATGCTAATTATTTTATGATGCTCTTTAAAACCTCAAGCTCAACAATAACACGTGTGGTTTCGTCCATGTCGCTGCTTTACGTTTTATAACAGTCATTCTAAAATACGATTGAAAAATATAAACAATAAGAGTGAGTTTTATAACTTGTAAAAATTGCCTCTGGCGAGTTTATTGGCATATTGCATTAAAAGATGCATTTAGCTGCATGCACTGTCTGGTCTGATAACCAAGTATATCTGTACTCTGAAAATCAACATTGAACTAGTAGTGTGTATTAGTCATATTCAATTTGAAATATATATATTTATGAATAAATGATATCAGATATTTTCAGTAATCAATAACTATATGGTTTTGAATGCAGTTATAAACATAAAGTATGTTGCTAGAATATGCAAGTTTATCTACATGTATAAATATGCCCGAAATTTAACGTTATGTACACAGGAAAAAGTGCCCCGTATGAAATTCATACGTTTGGATTTTCATGAGAATTTCATGAGAGTCAACGTACGTTTAACGTACGCGAACTTTTCATACGTATTTCATATGAATCTTCACGTATGAAATTCTTTAACGTATGAAATTCATACGTGAAAAATATTTTTAATTATTTATTGAAAAATAGGGCAATTAACATCTTTTTAACAAGGTTATATATTTTAGCGTATGAAAATATGTTAAACATCAAAATATCTTGCGGTTAAAACATTTGATTTTCATTTTCATATAATTTTGAGTATGAAATTCTTTAACGTATGAAATTCATACGTGAAAAATATTTTTAATTATTTATTGAAAAAATAGGGCAATTAACAACTTTTTAATAAGGTTATATATTTTAGCGTATGAAATTCATATGTTAAACATCAAAATTTTGCGGTTAAAACATTTGATTTTCATTTTGAGAATAAATCAGCAATTAAATAAATTCTTTTTCATGCAATATTTTTTTTCTCTTTATTTTGCTCATAATGCATTAAAGATGGAAAAAATCCCATTAGTAATATTTAGACCCATATACTAGTACCTACACTGTATATAGGGCCTATATAGATGTAGCCTACATACTAATTAAATTACTCTTACTTTAAGATCCGTAGAATCTAGGTCCACTAGATCTATATATAACCAATGGAGAATTAAATTACTTCAATGAGAAATTTATTTCATTTTATCTAGTTAACGCCAAGGCTTTAAAAAAATTAATTGTCATGAAAAAAATCTACATCGATTTTACGGGCGGGACGAACTTTCGATTGTCCGGAAAGGACGGTTTTTTGCCACACCGCACGGGGTTTGACTAAAATACGAAACGAGGATTTTTGGCGCAACGAGGCGAAACGAGGCGAAACGAGGATTAAAATTTTATATTATATGAATTCTAGGTATTATTGGTAAGAAATATTAATTCCAAATAAATGTATTGTGTATTTGGATGGCATTAACTTGTTTCTTTCAATTAATTATCACATTCCATTTAAATAATCTAATTTGAAGTCTCGTTTCGCCGACCGTAGACATTGAAATATCGGCGAAAGGAACTTTACCTATCCACTCAGTTATGTCAAAGCCTCCTTTCGCCAACTGTTGACTATATAATATAGGCGAAAGGAGCTTTATGATACTAATTTAAATTATATAAATTTACTGGTCTCTTTTCGCCGTCGGTATAATGTAAAATATCGGCGGAAAGAGCTTAGGCATATCAACTTTCTAGGCTTGTTTCGCCGACCGTAAACCACGAACTATCTGCGAAAGGAGCTTTATCCTACCAAAGAATTAATTTGTTTTCTATGTTGACTATTTGTTTGTATGTGATTGAATACATAACATTATGCATATTAAAAAGTATATTGTTGGCCATATCAAAATGATAACTAAATTAAATTCATTCAACAATGATTGACAAATGAAACATTACTTTCGCAAACCGTGAGTCATTATTTTAAGGCAGTGGCACAGGATAGGATTACGGAAGTTCCGCAATCCTAGCGAGTCCTAGCTAGGGCTGTCTAGAATTATGGAAGTTTTTATATCGAGTGCAATTAAGCGTGCATGTCGCCTTATATTGCATGTTGACATTTACATTTGATGAATTTATACAAGTATTGGTATATTGACCATCGAGTAATCAGTTTTGGTTATGGTGATATGGAGTATGGTAAAAATATTTTAAAAACGGCGGAAAATATCTAAATGCAAATTCTTTTGATACTGTATTATAAAGCTGAGATAACAGATAATAGCAGGGTTGAACAAGAATACTTCAACTTTTATCACGAATGCCGCTCATGTGATCAGAGCAGTAGATACAGAGCAGACACTAATGTATATACAAGAAGGTATACATACGCATACAGGATCGGTTGTTTACATAATTCTAATTTTATAAGATTCCTAATGGCATGCAAAAATTAAGTGTAATCAGTTACAAATTAAAATAAATAATTAAAAAACTAAATATGACCATATTTGGAATTCGTATCAATACGCGCTTTCACAACGTAGATCCAGTAGTAGGCTATGTAAATTGTGAATGAACAAACAATTTAGATACTTGGTGTTTATTTCGATGACCGAATGACGAACAAACATATATCAGATCTACTACCAAAATTAGCAACACAATTTGTTTTGATCATGACAATCAATTTCAATGGAACTACATTTGTGTATTTTACGTACATTAAGTAATGTATAAACATTCGTACTGCCTCTATTATGTTCCCATGCAAAGACAAAATATTAGCGAAGTAAAATTCGAAGCATGATTTTCTGATATTTCTATTAATTTGTCAATAAATAAACCAATATTTGTATAATTTAACGCTTAATTGCACTCGGTATAAAAACTTCCGTAATTCTAGACAGCCCTAGCTAGGACTCGCTAGGATTACGGAACTTCCGTAATCCTAGCCTGTGGGTCTAGGATTACGGTACCGTAATCCTAGCCACTGCCTTATTTTAAATAGATTATCGACGATAATTAGATTAACCACGGATTGTGACATATAGCCACGTGTCGAGTCACCGACTGTTTGTTGAATAAACTAATTATCGAGATGGTATTGTTATAAGTCACCGACGAAGGATCACACCTTTGTTAATTGAGTATGAAATGTCAAGGCGCTGCTTATTGCTCGTAAAACTTGTTTCTCTGTTATATCATGGTCAATGGTGGCGAATTGAGGCTAGCATATTGCTAAGTTGGTATGATAAAGCTCATTTCGCCGTTATTTTATTGTCGGCGTAAGGAGGTTATAATATAACTTATTTGATAGATAAAACTCCCGTAGTCCAAATTTTAAAATTTAAGTCGGCGAAAGGAGGCTAGAATATAACTTAAATAATATGGTAAAACTCGTTTCTCTGTTATATCATGGTCAATGGTGGCGAAAGGAGGCTAGCATATTGCTAAGTTGGTATCATAAAGCTTATTTCGCCGTTATTTTATTGTCGGCGAAAGGAAGTTATAATATCACTTATTTAATAGATCCAGCTCTTGTTGCCGATATTTCGAATGCGGATCCACAGTCAGCAAAAGGAGGCTAGAATATAATAAAGTTGGTGTGGAAAAACTTGTTTCGCTGTTATATCATAGCAAAGGAGTTATTACAGAACTAAGTTGGTTGATGAAGCTCTTTTCGCCAATATTTAAGCAAACCTTCTACCTACGTTTTCAAGTTTACCGTCGGCGAAAGGAGGCTCATTTCGTCGATATCTTATAGTCACCCGTCGGCGAAACGAGGCTATAGCATAACTAAGTTAATTGATATCCTAAATCTCCTTTCACCGATATTTAATGGTTTACGATCGACGAAAGGAGACTATAAAGTAACTAAGTATGTATGATTAAGTTCCTTTCGCCGATATTTTTCGTGCTACCGTCGGCGAAGTAGACTATAATGTAACTACGTAGGCATGAAAAAGCTCCTTTCCAGACAATTTGAATTCTATCTTCGACGTAATTTGGTATGATAAAGCTCCTTTCGCCGATATTTCAATGTGTAGGGTAAGGAGACATTCATATAATGACCATCATATAACTAAGTTGGTATGATAAAACTCCTTTCGCCGAAAATTTGAGGCTATGTGATAACTAAGCTGGTAATTTGGTATTATAAAGTTCCTTTCGCCGATAGTTCGTGGTTTACGGTCGGTGAAACGAGCAATGAGCATAACTAAGGTGATATGCAATGCTCCTTTCGCCGATATTTTACATTCTACTGACGGCGAAAAGAGACTAGTTGATCTATATAATTAAATTAGAATCATAAAGCTCCTTTCGCCGATATTATATAGTCAAAAGTTGGCGAAAGGAGGCTATGACATAACTGAGTGGATAGGTAAAGTCTTCAGCCTCCTTTCGTCGACCGCAGACATTGAAATGTCGGCGAAAGGAGGTTTCAAATTGGCTTATTATACAACAGTGACATTATTTACTGATAGGAACAAGTCAAAGCCATCCAAATACACAATTCATTTATTTGGAATTAACATTCGTAAAAAATAATAACTGTAATTCCTATTATACCAAATATTAATGGAAGTATTCCGAAACTAGCGTTTCCTTCCTGTTTAGAACGAAGTTGATGAAAATGCGATTTTATCGATTATGTCAACGTTTTCGTCGAATGCAAATGATGGACAATGCTTTTGAAGAAGCCGTTAACCCAGCTGGTAACTATTTCCGAGGTTAAAATAGAATTTGCCCTCAAAAAGCGCCTGCTTTCGACTCGCTATTATGGCGTTCTTTTCACTTTTCGGAATGTTGACGAATTTTCGTCTTTTTCGTTCATAAATTGATGTTATTTTATATTCGACCATTGAATTGTTATAGTTGTAAAGTCACACACAAGGAAATGCAGTCAGTTGAATCCACGGCCGCCTCCCGGGGATAGGCGGTGATTTTTACTTTTCATGTTTTGGTTGTATTTTGTAAAATCCCCAAACATTACCCCACCCTGCAGGGGACAAATGAATGCTGCTGATGGTATAGCATCCGATATTTCCCCAGCGCCGACTACTAAATATTTTCCCCGGGTTATTGGTTCAGAGAAAAAATATCCAACCGCAACACTTCCCTGGCAGTGCAGAGACGGAAGGTGAAAACACAGTCATTTCCCTGGCTATCCACCGCCCGGGTTATACACTGATACAAATGATAACCCCCCAAAAAACAAACAATTGAACAGAATTAAAATCATAGCTATATTTCCCTGCTACTCAACTGTTGCCTGAACTAAAAGGCTTGCAGACAATGGAAAGGTTGTGATAGTACATTATACGGGCCAGTATCTTTAGCCTCCAATTTTGAAGATACAGAAAGAAACGGCTCTGACGTCAAAATAAAATCACCTTTGATACTCATTTTGTTAAATTTTTTTATAGAAATACTTTTCCAATTTTATTTTGATTATTAAAACTTCACATATATAAGTAACAAACATCTACAAAAACACTTGAAGGCCAAATGAAATTGACCCAGCAAACTGAGCAAAGTGTGTATGAATTAGAAAATTATGGTGCTCAGAATCCCGATGCGCAGAATTACACGAAACACCTGTACATGTATGCATGTACATGTATGATGTATCAGTTTATTGGTGGTGCTACTTGGAAAAATTTAAATAATTTGCTTTCTTTGCAGGGATCTTGTGGAAAAGACAGTGGACACACCAGAATCAATACTCTGGCTCTACCAGCACATATAGTCAGAGAAATATATAATTGGTCAACATGTATGTCTATTAATGACTATGTTGGATGGCAAGGGACATGATGAATGGTTCAAATGCTGGTAAATTACTTCATGCTTGACTTTGTGTGAACATAAAAATAAGAAATAATAGAGTGAAATTGTTGGAGATAATCTGTGATAAAAATCATATGCATTTATAAGCTCGACTTTTCAAAGAAAAACAAGAGCTATTGTCATTGCCTTGTCGTGAGCATCGGTGTCTGTGTTGGAAACTACTAGAGGACTAGTAACGGTATCAACTTGAAACTCCACATGTGCATACATGTACCTCTGCTCAATGCTATCTGCAACCTCAAGTCCACCTACTTTCAGGTCAAAAATCAAGGTCACCATGACCTTTAGTTAAGTTTATTGTTGCAATCACTAAGTCCCTGTTTGCTTGAAGGGACTCATCGATAGAATAACTGGTGATTATGTCTCAATGAATAATGAAATAAGTGATACTTAAGCTTCATAATGTATTCATTAATATGAACGCACTCAAAGTAAAGTTTATTTACATAATTTTATAAACATTTACAGACCCTGATGATACCCAACCTGATGGCTCTGCCACTGTTAGCGCCCACTGAGATGTTCAACACCTACATTTGTACAAATCCGGAAAAACTTACGCTTGCCAAAGAGGAGCCTGTCTGCTCATGGTAAGAATATTTAACCAGATTGTCTGTGATGACAAGATATTCAAGCCATTCTGAAGGAAAAGGGGTCCTTTTTAATTGGGAATAAGATAAGGCTGTCCTTCAGCCCCCTGTTCGCTTGAAGGCATAGGCATAAGCCACTCAAATAAAAAATAGGTTCAAGTAATCCATATGTTTAAATTTAGACCAGTCTACAATATAAAGAGCAGTCTGATTAGGGTCCAAACTGTTTGCTACAAAACAGATACAAATTTGTTTAGTGTACAGTTTAGATATTGATCACAGGGATAGACACTAGGAGTGTAACGGTACGCTCACCTCACGATATGATACGTACCGTCAATTTTTCTAGCGGTTCGGTATCTTTCGTTTCGATACAATATTCTCTAACAGCAGCTTAAATACTTCAATTTTTAAGTGATAATGAATTTGATGCTTCTATAACAGCAGTTATCATGTGCCTATCAACAATTTTAAGTGAATTTAGACAATATGAAGCATATCTCAATACAATTAAAATAAGTGATACATGGTAATTATACATAATCACAAGGCTGTCAGGCGCTGTCATTGTCTAAATATTCTTTTGCTCATAAAAAAGCTTATACCGAACCGTACCGAAATTTAGAAGTCTTGTATCATGAACCGTGTTGGACTGCAGTCCGCGGTTTTTGGTATACCACGGACTACCCTTACAGCCCTTATAGACACTAATAATTATATTGGGCATTGATCCGACAAAATACATTATAAGAATAAAATTTGATAAGAAAACAGCTACTGGTCCTTCTTGATTTTCACTGGTCGTACACGCGGCCAGTGTTAGGGTCGAGCCCTGGATTAGACTATGCTTTTAGCCTTGATCAAAGCTGAGAACATTTGTAGTGATTAAACTATTTTTGGTAACTTCCAGATCAATATTACAAGTTGATAACCTTTTATCGTTGGAGCCGCTCATTATTTATAATAAATTTTGTCTTAAAAGATAGTCAGAACTATAATCTACTTATAAAAAAGGAACATCCATAAGATTCAAGGCAATGATATTTAATACAATTAATAATAATTCTTAAATGACCTAGATTGGTTATAAAGTTTGTAATATATTTGTGGATTATTTGTTACAGAACAGACAATAAGGGGAGGGCTGCCGATGATCTGAATGTGTTCTGGTTAATAATAAGGAAAATGTTTGAAAAGGTAAGCTTTTTGTCATTAGCTCAACTTAACGAAGAAAAAGTAATCTTCATCTATTGTCATTGCCTTGTTTTTGGTGTTGGTTAAGTTTATTGTCAAGTTTATTGTCAAGGTCAATTTCTTGAAAACTACAAGAGGTATGAACTTGAAACTTCACAAGTGTATATGTACCTCAATACCATCTACAACATTCACCTTATTTGAGGTCACTAGGTCAAAAGTCAAGATTGACCTTTAAAGTCCCCTACTGGTTTCCAGCTAGAGGGGATTCGGTTTGTCTTCAGTCTGTCAGACTGTATGTCAGTCTGTCTGTCAAGAAAATCTTGTTCCTGCCATAACTCAAACAGTTTTTAAGCTAGGTTTATGAAACTTGGTACTGTAAATCCTGTATTCGGCTGTTTCACGGTATTTTACGCAGCATTGCTTGAACTATGTTATATGCTCAAAAACAATACTTCTTGAATTGTTATGTTGGTACTAATGTACTAAAAACAGTGTAAGGTCAATGTCCAACTTTTATAGTTAAAATAAGTTTGCTCCTTCAACTTGTAAGTTTATAATTATGCCATTTATGCCCCATATAATGGCTATTTTAGGCGTTATGCTGTAACATTCTAAAAATGAGAAAGTTTGGAGATCAAAATCTTACAAAGTAATAATCACATACCCCTTAAAAAGACCTGAAATTAAAACTGTATTATCTCTTCTGCATTTTGCTTTTTATTTGATATAAATCGGACAAAAAATAAAGAAAAACTGTTAAATACAACAAACTACTCTTACGTTATACTTTTTTGAAACTGAGCATCCTACCTTCATATAACTAGGTGTGGAATATTGCTTTTATACCATTTTTTGTCATTTTATTCATTAATACTTGAAAAAATATATATTTAGGATGAAAAAAGAACCAAAAAGTTATCATAACGGATCAAATTTGAAAAAAAATCATTTTCTATGTGAGGTGTTTTTCGAGACACTTTTTTTGTAGTGTCCGCAACGCCATAGGATTTCAGAAACTACTATAGCTATTCCTGTACAATTATGTGTGTGAATAGACCTCATGTCCACAAAGACATAAACCAAAGGTTATAGCTTTGCTGCACCAACTTTTTGCTTGCCAACAAAAAACCTCACTTGTAGTGTCCGCAACGCCTGTAGTGTCCGCAACGCTGATCATTAAAATAGCATTTATCAGTCTTGTATTGTTGTCTTTTGGATCAAAAAGCTATTTACAATCAAAATTCAGATTATTTAGGTATTTTTCATGTTGAAGAAATGTAAGTTAACTGCTTTCTAGAAAATAACAGTAGTGTAACAACCAACAGAATATAGACATATTTTACAAAAATACATTTGTATTTTCTTTTAATAAATTAGGTTTCAATTGATTTTGACAGTTTCTTGGGACTATTTGAACCTAATTGATAATTTTCATGCCCTTCAATAAAGTATTTTATTGTCTATCAATGATTATATATTTCTGCATATATCAATAAAATACATGTAGTGTCCGCAACATTTTGGAAATAACAAAACATTTTTACTACTAACTTCTCAATAAATCTAAGTTAATATATTACATTCACTGTTGTTTAAACTTGTTAGGAAAAGTTTCCGTACAAAAATGTAGGCATGTGTATCGATTATATTTAATTTGATTTAATATCACATATCTTCAAAAAATAAGAATTATATGTACACATAGATATAAAGTAGACACTTTGTCGTACATAGCCTTGCATTAATTTTTTTCTAGAACCATTTATAATCTATCAAATTTAAGGTAGTAAATAAGTTATTTCTAATATGGCTATCAAAACATAAATATCATTTAGTCCATTTCTTTTGTCATTTGCAAGTTATGATTTGTGAGAATACAATATTGAAAAGACTCTAGATAAAACTTACTTACAAACTCTTATTCATTTTCAATTATTCAAGGCCTAATTGTCTGGTTATTGGAGCCAATGAAAGTGTTCAAGATATTATATATTTACTAAAAAAATAGATATCCTGTTTTTCACGAAGTTGATTGAGGATCACAATAAAAATTATTAAGTAAGAGCTGGAAATGCAATTCTTGTCAGTTTTACATTATCCAGTAAGTAATGCAAGACAAGTCTGATTTTGCTGGGTATTAAAATTGTCCGATACAATATGCTCATTGATATCTCCATCAAATTGTTGAGAATAGCTGTAAATATGCTTATTAAAATGCTTATTAAAAGTTTTATTGATTCTAGGGACAAAAATCATTTTAAAGTGAAAGCAACTTGGACTGAATTTGCTGGTATTCAAACTTGTCCTTGATATTGAGCTTTTAATTTTCATCAATTTTGCTATTGATTAGAAGAAAGAAGTTCCAAGTACGAGATCGGACAGCCAAAATCTTCATGGCACCTGAATCACCCATACACCTTGGGTGCTCCCATGATGCAATTCTGCAGTCTTTCGAGACAGGCATGTAAAATGTATCAATATCACAAATTAAATTTCATATCAGATCTATGTCATTTTGTTATTGGTTTGTACATTCACGTATAGATGGCAGCTCCATTTATTTTCTTGCATATCATATAAATATGCTGTAGAAGACATAAACTCTATTGTCTTGCATACTATGTACAAAAAATTATTAACTAGGTAAAAAACATTACAAACAGTTGCTGGAATAAACAAGTTCACAAAATCATCTTAGACTGTTTTTAAAATTGTAGTGTCTGCATCATTGTAGTAACCTAACAAACCATTTAATCTTATAATTAAAATCAATTTTATACAGTGACTTTTCTTATCTGAAGTTTTATTAATTTCAATACTATAAAATGCTGATATTTTGGTAAAACATCTTTTAAGTGCACAGTTTGTATTTGTAGTTTATAAATTTACAATTTTGTAATTCAGGTCAAGGTGCAACTAATTTGAAACTTCTTTCCTGTATGTTATAAAACGTAAAATAATGTATATTAATTACTATTCCTCTTTAGTACTTATGTCTGAACACATCTTAAACAACTTAAATTGATATTTTTAAAAATAACTGATACATATATAGAGGCAATCATGCTTATCTAAAATGTATGATCTTCAGTTTTAAAATATGTAGTGTCCGCAACGTTTTCATCTAATTCCTTGGATTGTAGAATTCCTGGTTATTTTTCAAACAGGAATGAAATAAATTGTAGTACTGTTTTTTCATATAGCAGATTTGTCAAAATAAGATGACATTATTGATATAAGTCCAAAACTATTTACATGAACAGTTAAGGTTTTAAGTTTATTCAATTTTATCACATGATATGAAACGGCTGAAAATTCAATAATTTATCAATTTTAAATGTTATACTTAAAATTATTGGTGACTAATCTGTAAGCACTTTAGCTAAAGTGAAATCAAATGTTAGAAGCTTAACTTTGTCTATAATTATAAAAAAAATCTTATATAACACCATTTACATATATGTGCTCAGGACACATGAGAGCTTGGTATGTTGTATGCGATTTTGAGAAAACTAAATGAGATTACACAAAGATGTTTCAGACTTTGCACCTTTGGATATGGTATGTTTGGAAAATTCACAAGCCATAAGGAATTAAACACTTTGAACTTTTGACTAATTTGTTACGGTTGTGTGTAAAATACCGTGAAACAGCCGATTATTCGCGGTGGTTTAATTTTCGCTAATTTTCGCGATTGGCCCCCATCGCGAATTCCATCATTTCGCGTAAATAACATTTCACGACATAAGATGTATCAGAAAGAAATTTCAAACGTTTAATTTAATCGCATGTAATTAATTATGTGGACGAAACTATTGTGTTGGCATAGTATACTATATAGCCATTTTGCATGCATTGGTTTTAGATTCTACAATTTCATGTCAACATTCAATTTCGTCCAGTGATTGTAGTTTGTAAAATTATGTTTTTAATTGTTCGATATACGGGATACTTCCCAACAAACCTGAAATTGTTAAACAGCTTGTTTACGGAGTATATAACAATACACCCTATTGACAAACACACATACCTGTAAAAAAACAATTAACTGATACAAGGTGTGATGCATTTATCAAACTACACTGATATCACTGTATAAAACGTGTGATATATTTGTTAATTATCGGTATAAAAGTCGAATTAAGCACCATTGTTGCATGTTTTACGTTTTTTAAGATTTTTATACATTCGCGAATTAAAGATTATGGGACCCTCGATCGCGAATTCATCAATTCGCTAAATAAGTTCAAAACTGAAAATCGCGAAATAAAGCTCACCCGAATATAAAGTGATTTACAGTATGTGGATTAGGAACAATGAGGAGATTATGCATGTCTAATTATTCTTTGATTCTGACAACTTTTGTGGTTACCATGGTAACTGAAAATTTACTACCTGGAAACCAGGTAGGGGACTTCTGCATTGCTTGCAATTCCTTATTACTTGTTTTCCGAAACTTCACTTTCCTCATAAAATGCAAACACTTCGGCCTGCATTATTGTGAATTTAAATATACATGCATCTCTATGAGATGTACAACATCCACAGACCTTGAGATTTGTTTGTTTTCATTAATTCAAGATAACACTAATATAACTGTTGATAAATAATTTCTTAATTCTTAAATTTACTATCAAATTGGAATAAAGTTGAGTGTCCAGCACCTGTTGGCGGTGCTTTTGTTTATAAGGTATAATAGCTGTATATCGATTTTAGCTCATCTTAAGAAATTTACATGACAAATCAGAATTAATTCAACAAAATTTGTTTTTATAAGATGCAGCAAAATTCTGCCCATCAGTGGTGTCTAATGCAGAGTTGGTGATGTCAAACAGTGGGTTTCTGGTCAATAATTTTTTAAAGCTCGATTTGACATATCTTCATGAAACTTTGAATATAGCAAGCATGCAATCAGACCTAGCTTAGGGCTGTATTTGGGGGTCAGTGGGGTCAAGGTCACCATTACTAAAAATAGAAAAACTTTTCCAGTCAATAACTTGAGTTTGCTTCGACAAATCTTCATGAAACTTTTTTAAGCAAACTGACAGGAGACATATTTAGGGTAACTGGGGTCAAGGTCTCTGATACTAAAAATAGAAAGAAAAAATCCTATCATAACTTTAGTTTGCATCATTCCATCTTCATGACAATTTGTATATATAGCTACTAGCTTACAGGAGACCTAGCTTGGAATAATATTTGAAATTAGTGGGTCAAGGTCACCGTTAATACAAATAGAAAAAAGGTTTGCGCAGAGATATACCAAACACTGAAATTTGACTTTCTCATAAGGTGGACACTGTCACAGCTGACTGCACAGAAAACCTGGTTTATCTTTTTATAAAATCATATCTTATAAGTAACGCCGAAGAAGGCTCAAAGTAGGGCCTAAACTTCTACGGCTTATTAAGTTAAAAAAGAAGGTAGAGCACTTCTCCTTCACAGCATAACTTTGTTGTGTGATTTTTTAAATTATTTCCCTTTGCTTGGTTTCCCTGTCCACAGGTCAGCATAACTTTGTCATTTTAAGTTCAAATGAATTACTTCAAATTTGGTATGCACATTTCTTGGAATGATTCGAAGTTCAGTGCACAAGAACTGTAATTCTACTTTGCGTGGCAGGCAACATATCTGACTCAGAGCTTTTATTTCGATCTACCATTAAAAAGAAGTAAATGGTTCAATTTTGCATTCAAAATCAATGCATTTCTTCTGTCATTTCATCAAGCAACAAAAGGTTGTTGATTTTAAGTAACTATATGCTGATTTCTTGTGTATTTCCAGTTTGTGGTTGGTCCAGAGACTGAGGCGAAGAGAAAAAGGAGTGTGTTTTAATGTGAAGTTTCTTGTACACTGAAAATAAAATTAAGACAAATACTTGGTTTGTATATATTGTATGTCTCAAATTCAACTGTGGTATACAGCATCATAAGAATCTAGGTATTGAGATCACTGTCTGCCAGTGTCTTAAGAAGCATTGTATATCAGTAAAAGACCATTCAAAAGTAAGTGTATGTTGATCACTGGAATGTTTTTTAACCAGATTTTCTGAAGAAAAAAAGTTTATAAGAAGTGCGATTTCAGATTCAGAAGGCAGATTGGGGGCATCCACTCTTCGTTTACACTGGATAACTTGTAAAAGGGCCACTTGGTATTGAACTCAGGGCCAGTGAGGTCAATGTCACTGTTATTTAAAATAGAGTAACTAATTCCACTCAAGTGTGCTGCTTTGCATTGAGATATCATGATGAATCCTGCTATGTTGGTAGCTTGAATGCTATAAAATCTGGTTTACGTGGCATTCCCATGTATTTTCCATTTATCATGTGTTAGATGGTCCTATGATCTTACAGAAATAATTGAACCTGGATGTAGGAATGAAGTATGAATTTTTCTACGTTTAGGACCTAACGTATGAAAAACGTACGTTTGGGACCTAAACGTATGAAAAACGTACGTTTAAGCCGCAAAATTTCAGTAGTAAATGCATTAAAGTCATTCATACGTTACACGTACGTGGGCAATTTCATACGTTAAACGTACGTTACACATATGAATTTCATATGAAAGCAAACGTACGTTTTTCATACGTTGGGCCATTTCATACGTTATACGTACGTTACACGTATGAATTTCATATGAAAGCTAACGTACGTTTTTCATACGGGGGCTTCATCTCATGAATTTCATACGTTAACTCACGTATGAAATTCATACGTGTAACGTATGAATTTCATACGGGGCACTTTTTGCTGTGTATCATGATGAATCCTGCTGTGTTGGTAGCTTGACTGCTATAAAATCTGGTTTACTGGCATTCCCATCATGTATTTTCCATTTATCATGTGTTAGATGGTCCTATGATCTTACGGAAATAATTGAACCTGGATGTAGGAATGAAGTATGAATTTTTCTACGTTTAGGACCTAACGTATGAAAAACGTACGTTTGGGACCTAAACGTATGAAAAACGTACGTTTAAGCCGCAAAATTTCAGTAGTAAATGCATTAAAGTCATTCATACGTTACACGTACGTGGGCAATTTCATACGTTAAACGTACGTTACACGTATGAATTTCATATGAAAGCTAACGTACGTTTTTCATACGTTGGGCTATTTCATACGTTAAACGTACGTTACACGTATGAATTTCATATGAAAGCTAACGTACGTTTTTCATACGGGGGCTTCATCTCATGAATTTCATACGTTAACTCGCGTATGAAATTCATACGTGTAACGTATGAATTTCATACGGGGCACTTTTTGCTGTGTACAGGTGATACTTCTTTAAGAACCACTTTAATGTTAAGACCATCTTTAAAGGTCAGATTCACTACTTTGTTTCTTATATATCAGCAATATTAAAATCAACTCAGCAAAAAGTTCAAGTTTTAGTAACTCTCATTGCCAGGTATACGTTCGTAAATTTGTAGTATATAGTTTATATATACACCGGTAGGATCATATTACATTACTAATCATTCCAATAAGTCCAGCTGCAGACCGATCTTCAGACATACCTATCGCAATCGATCGAGCGTTTGATCTGATATTGAAAGGAATATGCTTGATTTTAAGAGATCAATAACTCTGGAAACACACTTATTTCCGTTTCGCTGAAGTAAATTGCAATTAAAAGTTTAATTGCCACATTCGAAAACAATTCAATATATTTCAGTTATTAAGGTAGAAATAAAAAGTTACTACATACTTGAATCACTGATAGTTAGATCTAGCGTTGTAGTTGCAAAAATGTCAATATCAGCAGTATTTATATAATTTGGCATCAAATATTAACAAAAAAACAGCTGAAACAATGAACATATTGATGGTTTAGAATTAGAAGGTCGTAAGTGCCACTTACGACCTTTTAAGATTCATACATATTTAGAATAAGCATCACAGGGCGCTTATTATGAGCCCATTTTCGTAAAAAATCGGAACTTGTCATGTTGACCAAATGACGTTGAAAAAGTTTGTTTTACCATAAGTAAAGACTAAATGTCAGACAGTTTGTCCGTGTTTTCTCAAAATATCGATTTGGTAGTTACGACCTTCTACTTCTAAGCCATCGACATAGGTTTTTATTAAAGCATCATATGCTATAAATTACCGGTACAATGAGGGTATTTTAAACGATGAGAGAGCTAAAAAAAATAAACTATGTTAATAATACATTATTGCATGCCAGAGTATGCACTTAGGTACCTTGCAGAATTACACATGCGTGTATAGATGTATGCTTAATTAATGTTTCGCGGAATAAGACGTGGCAGGATATGGGGCAGTTCAACTGCTCTTGGGCGGCTTTCTGTCTTTTGTCTTTATCATACTTATGATTCCTTATGGTTCGTGGTCGTCATTGTAGTTCGTTGACATTGTATGTTTACTGCTCTTATGTTATGTTTGACTGACTAAGGCGGCATGCTCCTGTAATATGCTGTATAGTTAGTGTCACTTTGAAGTGTCTTTATTATTGTTCATTCGATGTTTGGTAGCTAGTACTTGGTCTCTAGAAATTCGCTGATGATGGTTCGCCGACAAATAATTACTATCAAAGTTCACAAGAACAGACAGCGGGTTAATTAAAGACTAAGTAAATAGTTTCAACCTATTTATTAAAATCCCTCCAACACCATAGATTTATTGAAAGCTCATTAACACCATAGAGAACAGTTCTAACGTGAAATATAATATATATTACATTATATTACATTAATTGTAATCCACCAACACACGAAATATTATGCGTAAAGCGGTTTGTAGTGATAAATACGGGTTCATGGTATCAGAAATCATTAGTATTTAATATACCGAACATCACGTGAAATGTATGATAATAACTCTCACATTTAATCACATTCTGTCAATTCTCTGTGAATAAAATATCTTGAAACATCCCCCTGCTAGTATTTGATGATACGCAGTGTTAGAGCATGGATCGAGATTAAAGATGAAAAACGATAAAACAGCATTTTGGTAAATTTGTAAACAACGAGCAGGCAATTTTGTAGTTTTTGTTCAATTTTTGCAAAGCTTCAATTTGTGTGGTCCGCTCGATTTCACCGAAAATCTTGTATAAAAAAGTAACACTCTGTTTTAAATTATGTATACATACAAACGCTTTCAATTTCATGAGTCTCTATTTTGATTAGTAAATTCAGTGCTTTTTCTGCAGTAATGAAGTGCACATGCAAAATAAGTCTCAAATTGTGTCACTTTATTTTGGAACTCTTTTCTGCTACTATAGATAACATTGAAACTCAGTGTTACGGATTTGGCCCGAAATTACTCTTTTTGTTTTGTGGATGACAGTGATTTTGGTAATAATATGGCTTTTGTTTTGTGTATTTATTAGAATAGATACATTTTCAGGGAATAGAATATATGCAACACAAATGAAAGAACATTAATACTGACATTTGTGCATATTCTACATATTTTCATTAGTACTAAATGATTGGTGTTTTGATTATGTTAAGAGTATTCTCTCACACGACCACCTGGTGGATTTAACAGTTTGAAGCCATAGTGTTACCACGTGTGCATGTCAATCAGACTTTACATGTTGAATGCACTTTATTTAATCAGTTGTTTCAATAACATTTGATCTTATTTTAACTTTTTACGATCAGCGATTTTTAAGCGTTTACCTAATAACTAAAAATAGGTAACAGTTTTATACGTTTGTGCGACCGTTCACAAGTGGTCGTAAAACTATCTTTAGAACTCTTGTCACTTTTATAAGGTTGAACCAGAGTTATACAAAGTGTGAAATATACGATTTTGTAATGAGTGTAAAACTTTTTGTCCCACATTTTTATAACACTGAGTTCGCCTAAATGTTTAACACACTCATAAAACAACAAGAGGAAAACAATAAAAAACGAATTAAACAGTGCAGACAAATAAAATCATCATCTCTCTGGCATCTCAGGATATGCGATATATAAATAATATATATCTATATATCTAAATTTAAATTACAGTACAACCACTGTAGAGCTTCATCCTTTGGGAATCGACAGTATTTGGCCACTGTTAGGGGATGTTGTTCTACAGAGGTTAAATTATAGAAAATATCAGCTTAGGAAAATTTTGTAATTGGCAGCTAATATCTATCATAAAGCATAAACAGTATTTTATTCTGGGCAACATAAATGTGTAGTTAAATGTTGATAACTAAAATTGACATCGATCAGTCTGACAAAGGTATTTATCTCCAATGTACTGATGTCGCCTGACACTTAAATTAATGTGATGATTTGAAATAAACCATAAGTAGCCGCTGGTAATAGTTGTTGTCTGCATTAACGTACTGATGATTGGCAAACGTAATTACGTGCAGTCTGTATTTAGTGTTATTTAATACTACACGGTAGATGTAAACATGCAATGATTCCCCGTTACATCACCGTCACACGGCATCTAGAGATTAATTGCATGCAATGATTGTCTTAATAACATTTGGCTAACGATATATTGTAATATCACGTTACACAATCAGGTATGCTATTAGCCTATTACATTTATAACTTTAGAGTGGCTAGGTGTATCCTTGTTGATTATGTAGGTAGTTCATGCCTAATTTGAAGCAGACAAAGTTGTCTTTATATGACAGTTGTTTAAATAAAACCACCAATACTGAATACTGGTCTCCTTCATTTAGTTGGTCTTAATTAATACGAAACCTGAGAGCGATTGTCTGAACCTGTTCGCTCGAAGCCAATAACGCAGTTATCAAACCGAATGTCCACAGACATTGGACAGACATGATATTTTCTTTAAATTGTCTATAAGCAAAGTTTAACTGTAGTGCATATTACAGCATCTCAATTGTCTTTCTGGTGCTTATAGACAGCATTCACATGTTCGATTTGTCTTGAAGTCTTTAGTTTGGATGAATGCCTGCTAGACGGTTGATATAATAGACTGGGCATTATCTTGGATGACAGCCTGCACTAATCGGTGTACTGGATCGTTATCATAATGGACAAACTTCTGACCGCATGATGTGATGACTGGGTTAGAGGCATTGCAAAGTATTTAACCTACTCGTGTATTCATCTGTTGTTAGTTGTTGTGTTGCATTAAAGCACGGTCAAGTGTATGGAACCACTTTAGTAACATCACAATTTTATTAGCTTAGTATATGTTGCATAATGTTATGAAGAATACTTTCCATTCTACATTCAGTCAAATGCAATTTTAACGTAAATATTTCAATGATAAATCTACAATAAAAGTTTGTTAAATTGTGCTTTGGAATGAGGCATACACTAACTATATTATACATATATCATTCAAATGAGACTAAATACCAATAAGTATTATCATATAACACTATAGTGAAACATGGAGCTGGATATCAGTTTTGGGACACGAAATCACCATGAATATAATGATATGAAACATTGTCCGATTTGGCCGTAAACTAGTCCAGGTATATTTACCAATTGCTCGGTATTTATGTTCAAAATACTGGAGAGGCAGTCGATTAAAGTTGAAGTTAACCAGCCACTTAGAGCGGGTGAGTGATTGCTGATGATAATGTAATGTGTGATATCTTCTGGGTATTGATGATGAAGTTCATTTAGAAGATCCGACCCGATAGATAAGGTAATAATAATTACCTGGTTATCTCGAGAACTAATCGGTACAAGCCAATTGATCCAAATAAATCGGGAGCTCGATACGGCGGTGTGATATAAGCAGACAACATATAACTAGCAAATTCGCCGAAACTTTTCCATTTGCTCGAAATAAGCCGGGTGCTCGTAATATCGATGCTCGTATTAACGAAGTTTTACGGTTTATCGTTTTATGCATTGCCGTATAAGCTTCACCCAGAAGGCACACTACTTAGGTTGTACAAAAGTTAGTTCATTAGCAAGTATTATATAATACTAGTATAAATTTATCATGACCTCTGGGTATTGGCCCCTTTAGAGATAGAATACAAAGTACTTACTAGACACACCTCGAAGCTTTTGTTGGTCTATAGATATGCCTAAAGTATGATCACAACATGTCGCTGCTTTACGTTAAATAGAACATTCATTCTGAAATACGATTAAAAAATATAAACAATAAGAGTGAGTTTTATAACTTGTAGAAGTTGCCTCTGGCAAGTTTATTGGCATATTGCATTTAAGATGCATCTAGCTGCATGCATTGTCTGGTCTGATAATCAAGTATATCTGTACACTGGAAATCAGCAATGAAATAGTAGTGTGTATTAGTCATATTTAATTCGATGGTCTCACGAAATATGTATTTATTTATAATAATATGATACCAGATTTATTCAGTAATCAATAATTTTATGGTTTTGAATGAAGATATAAGAATTAAGTATGCTGCTAGAATATGCACGTTTATCTAGATGTATAAATATGCCCGAAATTTAACGTTATGTACAGGTGATACTTTTTTAAGAACCACTCTAATATTAAGATCCTCTTTAAAGGTCAGATTCACTATTGTCTTTCTTATACATCGGCAATATTAAAATCAACTCAGCAAAAAGGATCAAGTTTTACGGGTCCCAGTGTTAATATTATTATCGAGGATTGGATTTTGGATTTCCTTTTGACTTTTACTGATTAATTAGTGGGTACTTTCCGAAAATGTCACATTTTGCATGTTATCACTGCGAAAGGAAACAGCATCATAATGATGTGTTCCCTGTGTGGCTACCTAACACAGGTACGCTTATAATACATGTAATATATCTTTTCTAATTTACTCTTTAACTGAAGATATAAATGTTTTAACAATATATTTAATTGATAATTACCCATGTTATATTGCATCGTAGAGAAGTAGTTCGTGTTAACATACCTTGTTTTATGTTAATATTTACTGTTTTCTTTAAATTTAATTACTAGTTCATTTACGACTAACATAGTCAAGTACCAGCCACATTACGCTGGCTGAGAATGAGATGAAGTATAAAATCGACATTTGAGATAACAAGAAAAAACTGTATAAAACTTACTTTTTACATATGGGAAAAACAGGCTTTTTAACTTCAGTTTGGTCAATATGACAAGTTCCGATTTTCAACTGGCTGACGAGAAACACCTTATGATTTGAATTTTAAGTATGTGTCAGTCTTATAAGGTTACGACCTTCCAATTGTAAGCCAGCAAATTATGATTTGGTATTGTTGAGCAGTGCTCCTTGAATAAAAGCTTTGCCATGCCAACGTACACGTATATACAATGATGGCCATTCCGAAAGTAGGTAAATGAACTTATCCATGAATTCCTAATTTGTATGTCTCATCCACAATTATTTTTACATTGCAACAACAAAATTACAAATTAATATTTTGTTCAAAACAAAGTATTTGCAAGTTTCGTAATTTCGTACTCACGATTACGTTATTTACAATATTAGTTATAATAACTACAATACATGCTATTATAAACTACAAGTGCCTGTCGGTATTATAATATCATACTGGCTTATTTGTACTTCTTTGAACTTTATTTGTCTTCATAGGATGGCACCTGAATACATAAACAACATTGCATTTTTATTGATTAAATCATAAAATGAACTTGGCATATACTTTGAGTTATACAAAGCTGCCTGTTGTAAGTTCTTAGTTGTTAAGAATAACTTTTGAAGTAACTGGAAAGTTATGTTCTTCACTTCATCGGATGGTACATAAATGAAATTACTTTCGAATACCTTTGTAAATATAAACAGTGTTTGTAAAAAAGCAATTGTTGTTATAATCTAGTATAATAATATCCCTAATAGGGGATCACAATATCGTTGTTGTTATGTTCTAATCGTTGTTATACCCTTTTAATATTACGTATGAGTATAGTTGTTCAATTGACCTTGGTATACTAGTAATATCGTATGGTCTCGGACGGAGTTCGTACGGTCTGGTATACTCGTACGAATATTACACGCAGTTTTCATTTTTTATGTCACAGTAAACGTACTGCAAGCACATTTCGACACAAACATTCATTATAGTGGATGCAAATAAAATAATAAAGTGGGCAGTTATTTGTTAACCCAGTGGCAATTTTCTAAATGATCAAACTCGATGAACCTTGTTATATTTGTAATATTCGTAAGGACATGATAAGCGTAGTTTAATAATGATTGCGTGTACGAAAAGCTATGTTTACGAACAGTAAACAGTAAATATTTTGTTCTTTACAATACTTCATAAAAAACCTGACGTTGGTCGCATTTGCCCAATTAACCTAAACAACCAAAAACGGGTTACATTGCGGAAGAGATATTCATACAGATACAGTTGTAGTGAAATTAGTCCCGAGTCCTGAATAATGGAATCCAATCAACAAACGTAGGTGAACTAATCATCTAGATTACGTAAATTTCTCATTAGTTTAAAGTAGGTATTGAATAATTGCAATATAGCACACAGTAACACAATCTCTATAATTTGTTTTGCATTCTAATTAATGTGTTCCCGTAAAAGAAAGTAAAATTCAATTAATTATACCACCTTGCACTAAGTGTATCTATAAGTGAGTGAAATCAGATCAGGTACTCGAATGCTTGATTGCAGCTTTTTAGAGACGTTTGGTAATCAGGCTAAATCAAGCCAAACTTTTAGGAGAGAATTCTGAATAATTATCCAGAAAACGTGATTAGTTAATGGATGTAGTAAAAGTTTGATGTAAGCATACACCAGTTGACGTGTTTCACTTTCATTTGTAAGATGCAGTCAATTTCCTGAATTTCTAACTTCTAACAACCCGACAGTTTGTGTCTCATGCTTTGCTTCCTTTAAAAGATATAGACACAATAATTACAACGTCAGTTATAAGTAATATTATGGAATTATTTTTATTCCTGTACTCTGTTGCGGTCGGCCCGCTTTGACACAGTATCTCTATGTTGAAGCATTTGAAAAAGTATTTTACACATTGATATTATTTTCAATATACACAGTGTCATATAATGATTTCGAAACAAGAATGACATTTTTCTCACGTACGTCAAAATAAAAAAAAACATGTAAACAGGACTTATTGATTAATTGTAAGGTTGAATAAAGAGTAAAAAATCCGTGTGAACATATGACGTGCTATATGGCGTTCTTTTTGTGTTTTGTGACCTTTTTTGAGTAGACAAATACCTAGGGATGTTTCATAAATGAATAAATCACAAAGAGCCTGCAAATGAGGTCTTCATTTAATGGAAGTCGTATCATTGAACTGATGTTTCGATAACGTATACAGTGAAACTTTTCATGTATCTTTAATTTAGTTATATGCTGTAATATACGGAACGTCGCATACATGTATCCATGGATTGTAGTTCTACAAAATATTGCCCGTATATCGAATGCACTTGAAGCCTCTCTGAAACGTGCTTTGTAGGTGGTATTTCCGTACGACTAAATGTTTATCTGGTTTCGAGAAATAACTTCTGCAAAAATGAACCTGTTCAATGAGATTGCTACTTGGACATGATTGTTTCATTGTTTTTTTAAAAAAAAATTCGATTCAGATAAAAGTATTTTAGACAATTTTAGCTGTATATAACTTTTTGTCAGCTATGTAATACGAAAATGATTGAGTACGAATATCACTGAGGTCTTCATTTCAGGAGGATAAGTAAATGTATATCCCATCAGGTGATCTGGATTTAGCTCAAGACCAAAAATATTTAATCGGTGTATGTTTCATGTCATAGACATAGTGGCAAGTCTAAATGTACATACTGTAAACTATACATGGACTATGCACCAAAAATAATAATCCAATGAACTTTACATAGATGTTTTCATTATTTATTGTTGTTGTTACAAAATGCGTTTGGATTTTCATAAAACATTCAAAATCCATTGTTTCAAACGCGTTGTTGTACAACGTTTAGTAAGTTACATAATTCCAATCAGTTATTCATTACATGGTTCTCACCCTAAGCATGTGATGTGCAGATATTCAACTTCAATACCAATTCAGAATGAATATGCATTTACAATAACTGGTTAAGCATAAGTATGACACAGTAGTAATTGGTAATCTTTAATCGTTAACAACAATAAACAATAATCAGCTTTCATGGGTAAGCATAGATGTGCTCAACAATATTGCTGTAGCAAATATATGCTACAACAATATTATTGTATCAGATACACTATAACCAAGTTATAAACCGCCAGCAGAAAAAAGCAGTGAGCGACTATTTCATTCGAAATTAAGCCAAGGTACACTTTTTAATCGAACATTCTATGACGTGTTTATCCATGCATAGCGTGCAGTGTTCTTTCTGTTTTTGGGGGTCATTAACACTGTATATTCATTTGAAACTAGGTCGGCATACTTCAATCGTTTTGGTAGTTAATACCAAATCATCAAAAAAATTTGCTATTGAAGAAAGAGGGTGAGCCGTCCAAATGCTGCGATCAGGTGTTCCTTTGAAACAGGTACGTTCCTTAAAACTTCGATAATGACTTTCGGTAAATATGTTCTAAAAATATCCTGCCTTATTAATAATTACAAACATACAATAACATTTCAGGTTGCACGTCGCATGGAGAGACACAATTAAAGAAGAACGTTGTGAGTTTTATTTTGTGGGTGGAATGTTAACTCTGCTAGCTTTGTACTTAAATCTTTTTAGAATTAAATTAAATTAAACATACTGTTTGTCAGAACTATATACTTAAAGGAAACTAAACGATTGTTTTATTTATTGAACTAATAATGATTGTATAACAATAATACCAGGTGGGTGTTTATAACTTAGTTTGAGTGTATATTCAACAACAATTCTGACTGAATATTTTATACCATTATTATTTTATGTTTCACATAAATGTATTCGATCATTTAGGATAATTATTCAAAAACAGCATGCTTTGACATTGATGCATGTTACTTACAAATGAGCCACGATCTGAGTTAAGGCCCTTGATGACATTGACATCAAATTGAGAAAATTGAGTTTAAAATTACGACATCATTTTCTGCGAATTTTCTAATAATTTACAATTGAAACCAATGTTTATGCTCGTATGTCCATATTGGAAGTAAACGATATTGCTTCTGAAATAAAACACCAGAAGGGGACTGGAATTTGGAAACCGAACATTCAAATGAGAAAAGTGGAATGTCTTCTTGGGGCTGATAAGGTCAGTATTTCTTGGTCAATGCTAAAACTGGATATCCGTTTACTATGCAAGTTTGGTGGTCCAGATATTCCATGTAACGACATGGTGCTTTTACGTCTTGGAGGAACCGCTTGTGCGAAATCTTGGTAACTTCTATGGTTACGCGGCATCATAGGGAATGGTTGTCTAGTACGTGCTGGTGGGAGTGTTGGTAGGAGTGTTGGTTGAAAGGTTGTACGGTTAGCCGTATGGTTTACAGTTGGAATAGCACTGGTTACACTGTCCGATCTCACTGTAGGGTTGACGTACAACGTTATTGACAACCGCTTCGCTTTCCTGTTTAGTTGAAGGTTATGAAAATAGTAAGCAACGCAAAGGAATATAGCAATGCTTACCGCGGCAGTCGGTCCGGCTATTATAATCTGCATTGGAAGTTTCTTTCTCCTGTCTTGGAAGGGAGTTATAGTCTGTTTACCTCCCGTGGTGTCTGACACGAGTACAATGTCCTTTTGAGATGTTTGATGTAATGTTTTAACATTATCATATAAGGTTCCGGTAATATTATTAGAATCCATCGTAAGAATAAGCGTCCGTGTATAGGTGGAATTATTCATCGCTTCAGTTTTATTGCTCTTTACAATATTCGAATGTTTACTTACGTTTCTAGATTCCTCGCCCATTAGTTGTTGGCACAATAAATGTTCCATTAGTATAAATAAGTGAATGGCTAGAGAAACTAACAATTCACAGTTCATTCGCATAATGCAGTAAGACATTTATAACTACATCTACATCAAGCGGTTTATAGCACGTAGTTTATTGGCAATCGTTGTCATAGCTCCAATGTTTTGATCTCTTATTTTCTTAGTGTATTAAAATCCAAAGTTGCTTCCGTGAATTATACAAGGCATTCAGTGAATCGAGCACATCTTATACAGTCCATTGATTTTTAATTCCGTTAAGCGTTTAAGAAAATGTTCTGTTAGTATATCGATAGTATATTTTCTTATATATTTCCAAGTGATATTTGTTGAACGGCACAAAAACAAATGATTTGATATATCATTCAACCCACTACTTTTGTTGGTTTCAAAGTCACATTTGATTGGACAACACGTCGATGATTGAGAAGATTTTGTCATGTAAATTTTACTGTCGTTTGTCTTTATTCTAAACCCCTCCATTAAAAACTAATTTCTGCATGCAAATATCAGTCGGCACTTACGTTTCTATGGCAACGCTGAACTGTTGATGAAACGCACGACGTTATACTTGTAAAGAAATCCATTTTATGATCATGACGTATCTCATTGGATTTTAACACCTGACGAGAAACTGTCATTACCCACTCAAATTAATTAGTCATCAGATTGATGCAACGGAAAAGGTTCAAAATATAATCAGTATATATCTCGAAAATAATAGAGAAATAGTCTAGTTAAATTTTCACTTTCATTTCACTGCTAAAATAGCCATACCTGATGCACTAATTATACATCCAGAAAATCTTACATTATATTCCACAAGTTTTCAATTGATTGGTTTGATATGGTTGAATATAAAATCCAAACAGTGACGTTACTATTCCGTTTATTTTATTCCGATATTTATTGAATCACAGACATTTATCTATAACCACAAATGCAGTTAAGATATACCGTACCAATAGGCCTGCGTTTCACCAGCGATAGTAACTCTCATTGTGAGGTATACGTTCGTAAATTTGTTGTATTTAGTTTATATATACACCGGTAGGATCATATTACATTACTAATCATTCCGGTAAGTCCGGCTGCACACCGATCTATAGACAAAACTCCAGCAATCGATCGAGCATTTGATCTTTTATTGAAAAGAGTATGATGATTTTAAGAGTTCAATAACCATGGAAACACAATTATTTCCAGGAACTTGACGATAAATTTGATGTTTCTATTAGATGATTAATCAATTTTGTTCAAGTCAATAGCTATTAAAAGTTTAATTGTACATTTGAAAACAATTCAATATATTTCAGAAGTAAAGGTAAAATTAAACGGTTACTACCTACTTGAATCACTAATAGTACGATCTAGTGTTGTAGTTTTAAAACATCAATATCAGCAGTATTAATATTTTTTGGCAGCAAATATTAACAAAAACAGCTGAAACAATGAACATATTGATGGCTTAGAATAAGAAGATCGTAAGTGCCACTGACGACCTTTTAAGATTCATACATATTTAGAATAAGCATCACAGGGCGCTTATTATGAGCCCATTTTCATAAAAATCTGAACTTGTCATGTTGACCAAAATGAAGTTGTAAAAGTTTGTTTTACCATAAGTAAAGACTAAATGTCAGACAGTTGTTCCGTGTTTTATCAAAATATCGATTTGGTAGTTACGAACTTCTAATTCTAAGCCATCGATATAGGTTTCGGTTGAAGCATCAAATGCTATGAATTACCGGTACAATGGGGGCATTTTAAACGATGAAAGAGCTAAAAAAAATTAAACTATGTTAATAATACATTATTGCATGCAAAAGTATGCACTTAGGCACCTTGCAGAATTACACATGCGTGTATATGTATAGATGTATGCTTAATCAATGTTTCGCGGAATAAGATGTGGCAGGATATGTGGCAGTTCAACCGCTTTAGGGCGGCTTTCTGTCTTTTGTCTTTATCATACTTATTATTCCTTATGGTTCGTGGTCGTCATTGTAGTTTGTTGACATTGTATGTTTACTCCACTTATATTATGTTTGACTGACTATGTCGGCATGCTCTAGTAATATGTTGTATAGTTGAAAGTGTACTTTGAAGTGTCATTGTTATTGTTCAATCGATATTTGGTGGCCAGTACTTGGTCTCTAGGAATTCACAGAAGATGGTTCGTCGATATACAATTACTATCAAAGTTCACAAGCACTGACGGCGGGTTAATTAGGGACTTAGTAAATACATTCAACTTATTTATTGAAATCTCATTAACACCATAGAGAACAGTTCTAATGTGAAATATAATCTATATTAGATTATATTACATTAATTTTAATCCTCCAACACACAAAACATTATGCGTAAAGCGGTTTGTAATGATAAATACCTGCTCGTGGTATCAGAAATCATTCAAACTAAATATGTTGTACGCCGAACATCACGTGAAATGTGTGATAATAACTGTCATCATTTAATCACATTTTGTCAATTTTCTGTAAACAAACTATCTTGTAACACCCCTCCTGCTAGGATTTGATGATAAGTAGTGTTAGAACATGCAGCGAGATCAAAGATGAAAAACGATAAAACAGCATTTTGGGAAATTTGTAAACAACGAGCAACAATTTTGTAGTTTTTGTTCATTTTTTGCAAAGCTTCAATTTGTGTGGTCCGCTCGATTTCACCGAACAATCTTGTCTAAAAAGTAACACCCTGTTTTAAATTATCTATACATACAAACGCTTTCATTTCATGCGTTGCTATCTAGATTAGTAAATTCAGTGCGTATTTTGCAGTAATGAAATGCAACTTTTGACCTCAGAATCAATTGGGACCATCTACTATTGCTTGCCAACCTCCATGTAAAGTTTGAAGATCCTAGGGCAAATCATTATTGAACTGAAACCATTTATTTTTCCAACAGACATGTAGTAAGCACTATACCCCCAATCTTTGAAGTGGGGGTACAAATAGTAAATCTTAGGTCTGTGATAAATATATACATTATTTGTTTTTCACTTGAGTAATTCTATGAAAATTGTTTGGTTGTTATGGTCGCTTGAAGATTGTTGATATTTTTTTTCTTTGTTTGTTGTAGCTATCAGTTGTTACTTAAAACAACTGCTAATTCCTACTGCATCATGTATGTGTAATGCGTATAATAACCTAGATAAATAATGTCCTGTATAGCTTGACCAGATTAAACTTAGACCCATCAAAATCTGTAAGCTCGTCCGGCTATATTCGACTCGTATAATAATTTACTATGTACCGTTATGTCCGTATAAGGCTGTATATAATTTTAAGTAATTGTTTAAAAACTTCGGAATTTTCCCGACTTGAACAAATTATGCAAGGAGTCTCAGTTTAATCTGGTCAAGCTATACTGCAAAGTGACCACATTACAACAAAGATTATGTGACTACCTATGGGTGGTTGTTATATGCAGGTTTTGCTGTACATATAATGAATTGTGCACTTAACTAAGAGGTAGTGACTTGTGTCACTATTCTGAGCAATACTGGAGAGTAAATAAATATGATCATGTTTACAGTTGTTATGTTATATGTACACATGTATGTTATATGTGCATGAAGTGCACTTGACTGATGACCAACACAGTATTGCTAGAATTGTTTCTCAAAATAATCTGTTAAATATCAAAATTGGACTGCTTTGTTACTTCATTCTGATCACAAAAGAAGAGGGGATATCTGGTATGCAATGGTTGAGAAACACTTAAAGTAATACTGTATTGGTGCTTGCTGAAAATATCGCTTTAAGACAACATTAAAACAATTTCAATACACAGTATTTATTTTGGTAATCAAAATTTGAATCCTTTAGAGATCAACCTTAAATAAATTAGTTTATAAACTATTATAATGTGGAAATATGTATGTGGGTAACTAATGATACTATTAAAGCTTAAACTATACATGCTGACTACTATTTACATAAAAGTCCAGTTACAGCCCAACACATCATTGTTTCAAGGGTGACAACTCTTATACAGTATGAATTCAAATTAAGAAATGGAGGTGTCAATGCACAAACTGGATAATACTTCCATACTAGCACATTTAATTTTCTTGTCACAGACATATACCCCACAAGCTAAATTTCATAACTTTGAAGGCCTCAACTTGTCTAATCAGATTCAAAATATGAAAGACATACTGTATACAATGTGCAACACAAAATGCTGAATAATGCATACCTATGAAGTTTGAGAAGTGTAACACAATTACTGTCATGTTAACATTAGTATGAATAAAAGAACATTGAATATGAAATATTTATTCAACTTGACCTAGAAATCCCCAATTCCAAATAGAATTGAGACATACTCCCGACAACAGTCAGCTTACGTAAACTTAGGCTTGGTACCAACCATTGGCATTCATGTGCAGTTTCATCAAAATCCAATCAGTGTTAATTTGTTTGTAATGGAAAAAACTAGCACATACAAAATATGTGACCAGTACATCAATCAAGCCAGACGTCTAGAACAAAGTACATGTTTCTCCCAATATATGTTAATACATCATTTCACGTTGGAAAGCATGCATATTAAAAATCAGTAAACTGAACATGTCAGATATGGTTGATGGTAACCTGTCTGGTGGAAGCGCAGGCCCAATGGTAACTTGCAAAAATAAGGCCTTCTTTGAATGCACAAGTTTTTTCTATGATCTGACCGAGTGACCAAGTTTTTGAACACAGATGAATAACCCAATATACTGTATCAACATGGCCTAGATTTATTTGAGAATCAGAGATGATTTTTATCACATACCATCTTTTTTAGGACTGGTTAAAATTGTGATATTTATTGACTACAAAAGATTAATCTATGATTTGACCAACTCTTGACCTCAGATAACCAATAAGGAAACTTGACCTAGCTTTTGATGATGTAAACATTGTGACCTGCTGTGATCAAGTTCCGTGAAGACTAGGCCTAAATTGTGATCTGCAGTGTCAAAATAAGCATCTTGTGGACAGATAAAGAGTTATCCCAAAAGCTTACCTTGTCACTTTGTGAAGGGTGAGCTTAAAAGTTGTGTTTTTATAGATACAAAAAAAAACAAGTTGAAAGAACACTTAAAAGATACAGTAAAACCTCAATAACAAAACAAAAGGTTTGGACCCTTGTAAACTGGTCTTACTATTGAGTAGATCTTAAATTTTGAGGTTGACCAAAACAATAACAATCTTACATAATTCAACCATGTCTAGAACTCTTCGAAATTCCTGCAGACCACAACAATGTCAATTCAAACTGTGTTTCGTTCATGCATCAGAGATACCTCACAACACATTCATAATTTGCGTTAGAACTGATGGACTCGAAAGATCTTCTCAAATCTCTGGAAGTCAATAATGTTTTGATTACATGTATAAAGAGCTGCTAAAAGCCATTCATACACAGATCCACACTGTTGAGTTTTTGGTTCCAAATCGTTCTACAAAATATCATCCGATGCTATTGCAGCCTTTGTAAGTTTGCAGCTTTCTGTGAGCTGGAGACGACCTATTTAACTGCAACATCTCAACTGTGATGATTGTCAATAAATGGATTCTCCATGAATTCTGACTCTATATTTGCTAGTCGAAGTTCAACATTTGTATAGTTCATCATCAGTCAACAATCCCACCATGCAATACCTGAAATTAGAAATATCCACAATCTAGAATTGGAGTAAAATTATTTACTGTGGCTTTTACAAAATTAAACATGTTAGACAATTACTACATAGATCTAGTAACAGTAAAAATGATTAAATCCAATAAAAATAATTTGTGACACTGTTGGTATAGTAAGTATACATGTATGGGTGAGGGAGTATGCATTAATACACTTGTTACTATATAACAGTAACAAAAATGAGCCTATTTCAGGCTGATTATGACCATCGTGTGATTGATTATCGCCTATCCGCCCCAGTCCGCAATCACATTATCGGCCCACTGAACAGATGCACATTACGTTATGATATCCATGTTAACATGACGTCACATTGTAGCCAAAATGATGTCAGGTTGGAGGTAAAATGACGTTACGTTACACAGAGGTAAAATTTATTTGCCAATTCTGAGCATAAATGTTCTTTAGATCTCAATGAACTGAACTAAGCGTGAGAAATTGTTACTTTCATTGAGTTTTGAAATCTAACAAGTGTATTAAAGACTTTAATTATACACGACATAGCCGGGCCGGAAGTTGATAATCGGCCTGGCATCAATAATCACCCTCGGGCTAAAGCCCTCACAGTGTTATTAATTTTCCGGGCCAATTATTGCCTTTCGGCCCGGTCTAATTAAAGCAACTGGAAAGAGTCTGGACAGCATTCACCGAGAAGGATACCTGGTTCGAGTCCCAGTCTGGTTGCATATATTTCTCACTCACTGTATCATAAATTGGCAGCCAACATGAGGCTGTGTCATAGCATTCAGGTTGCTTCAGCTAATATATTTCTACACATTGAAATCAGGACACATTTCCAATTCAGAGGGGGACTATGTCACAGTCTCAACCTGTTCACAGAATGGGTGAGCCTTGAGGTAGTATTATAGAAATACCGTAACCCGGATACTGTGGATAGCGAGAAGCGGGAGCATTCGCCATGTGACACTGAGTGAAGGTTCCAGGGTTTGAGCCCTGGCTGGTCTGGTTGCATATTTTTCTCACCGTGTGACATTTGCAAGTATTAATCACATCATCTAAAAGAAATCTGTTCATTGTCACTCATTCAGCTTGTTACTAATAATTAATAATAAGAAATGTGTACAGTACAAAGCGACATACTCATTCAGTACCACATTGTGGCATTAGTCAGCATTGAAATGCCAAGTGGTTTGCCTTTGGGAACATGTTACATTACAGAAATCTCTCATCATGTACATCAGCATGTTGCTTTGCTAAGATTTAATTAGGAGGTGCAGTGTCCGCAATTTCTCGTTGACGATATTTATCCCCCTTACAACTTCATATTTTTCAGCATCCGTGCACCATTGTTTGGTATAACCGAATCGTTTATAACAGAAGACATTTTCTCCTACATAATTAAGTACATCCATCCTCTTTAACCCGAGAATTTCATTCAGAAAAGTTAACCAAACAGTGTTGAAAAATGTCCACATCGCGAATACACATGACACTTCAAATCAGCGTAAATTATCCGTTTCGCTTGTTCAATCTATGAATTCATGCAATCGTTTAAACACACTGATATGTTCACCATGTTCACAAATGCATCCTTCGGCAAAAAACGAGCTAATTTATCGGAAATCTAACTAAATTCATCATTTTGGCGAGCGTCTGTCCGGGTAGGTCAAATGCACTAAATTAGGCAACGATAGTCTCCCCTTACGGTCTAGACGGCTCGAGTCGACGATGCCAACATAAAAACATTCAAAATAATGGGAAAAACACTTACTGTGTACTGTAGAGAGTCTATTTTGGTGAAAATAGCAGCTTGTCAAAATCAGCGATTTTTTCCTTATGTCTAAGGAAAAAGTTAAGGTACCTGTCGAGTTTCCTTAGAGTTAAGGAGAAACATAAGGAATATCTTATGATAAGATGCTTCTAGAATACAACTTAAAATTTTCCTTACAATCTAAGGAAAAAACCTAAGATATATATTGGAGATAAGAAATATGTTGGTACTTGAGATATATTTTAAACTTAAGATGTATATTGAATACGGCCCCTGAAGTTAAATTATAGAAACTATCAGCTTAGGAAAGTTTGTAATTGGCAGTTATTATCTATCATAAAGCATAAACAGTATTTTATTCTGGGCAACATTAAGGCGTGGTTAAATGTTGATGACTAAAATAGACAGCAATCAGTCTGACAAAGGTATTTATCTCCAATGTACTGATGTAACATACGTCACCAGGGCACGTAAATTAATGTGATGATGTGAAATATACCAACAGTAGCCGCTGGTAATAGTAGCTGTCTGCAATAACGTACGATGATTGGTTTACATAATTTCGTGTAGTCTGTAAATAGTGTTATTTAATACGACATTGTAGATGTAAACATACAATGATTCCCCGTTACACCACCAGCACACGGCATCTAGTGGTTAATTACATGTAATGATTTTCTTAATAGCATTTGGCTAACGATATATTGTAATATCACGTTTCACAATCAGGTATGCTATTAGCCTATAACATTTATAACTTTAGAGCGTAGCTAAGTATATCCTTGTTGACTACGTAGGTAATACATGCGTTATAGAAAGTATGGACCATAGCAAAAATTGGCTCGCAATTTATGTCATCCAAATAAAATATAAACGTTATGAGTTTTTTCTCAAGTTCCCCTGAAAAGGACTTTCATAGTTTTATGACATTCCCGAAATGAATTTGCAAAATCTGCCTGTTTTAGAACGCTGAATAATGAATTAGTAAAGAAACATAATCCAGAGAAGTAGAAACCATTGCACTGAAAATAATTTAGATCGGTCTTTAAATAGGCTATAAATAGTAGTAGAAAAAAACAAACAATACAATTTTCTAAAATAGCAAATCTTCTATCCAATTACTTAACGATGTTGACACAACATGCACTTAAATAGTTAACCAGCATTTGTATTGTATGTCCAATGTTTACATATGATATAACTGTTTGCTTGTTGCATAGTAACATCTGGCGATTTCTTTAATATTATCTAAGCTTAATTAAATATTGAATGTATAATATCATGACATGACTAGTCATTGTGATCGAACAAAATATATGAGGATACTGGGAAGGTATCACTCAACCTAACCAGCCTAGCACAGTAAACAGTTACAACACAACATAGCAACACATATCGATGCCCACGCACAACCCAAAATTCTAAAACCCCCAAGTATTCGCAGCAAAAATGCAGGATGGCCAAAGAAATAACGAAAATCGGTGATTCAAGTGACCTCATATCCGATCTAGTTTCATGAGTACCTACTGCATGATGACCCAGTTTCAAAAACGTATGCCAGAACGATCTCCCAAGCTACCAATAGGAGGTTTCACTCCCGTAGGCACAATTCCGATATCACTGGGTTCATACTGTTGTTTGTAATTGACTTACTTTATTTATTTTTGCTCTGATAAATATCGTTTAAAATATACCATTGTACCGGTAATTTATAGCATATGATGCTTAAACCGAAAACTAGTTATCTATTGTTTCAGCTGTTCTTTGTTCATATGTGATGCCACATTATACACATACTGCTGAAGTTGATGGTTTTGAAACCAGATCACTATATCTATCTATCAGTTTAATATGCAATTAAGAATATACGTTTAATACTGGCTTTCTGTATGTAATCGTTAAAACTCTAAATTTACGTCTGTATTAATTGAGTGCCTTAAATGTTTAAATGTGCCAATTAAACCTTTTATTGCTGTTTAACAACACTACATAACCACAATTGTAACATTGCCATGAACAAAATGTAATAATCATTTGTTAAAAGACGTCTAATTTATTCTCTAGTTCCTGAGATTAATTGTGTTTCCATCGTTATTGATCTGTTAAAGTTAAACGTATTTCTTTCAATAAAAGATCAGACGCTAGATCGATTGCTGGAGTTATGTCTAATGATCGGTCTGTAGTTGGACTTACTGGAATAATTAGTAATGTAATATGATCTACTTGTGTATATATAAACTGACTACTACAAATTTACGCGGGTATACCTGGAAATGAGATTTACTATCGCTGGTAAAACGCAGACCTGTTGGAATGATATACCCTAACAAGTTATAGATAAATGTCGGTGATTCAATATAGACAGGATAAAGATAAACGAGGTGGTTATGTCGCAGTGTGGATAATATACTCAACCATATCGAACCAATGAATCGACAAATTGTGCAGCTTAAAGTTTAGATTTTCTGGATTTGTAATTGTTTTATCATAATCATTACACGAGGCTATTTTAGCCATCAAAATAAGTGAAATATTTTACAAGTATATGTCTCTCTAAATTTCGAGCGAAATAATGATTAAGTATCGAACGGTTTCCATAGCAACACTCTAATGACAAGTAAGTAGTATATGACAGCGTCTCACCAGATGTTGAACTTAAATTAGATGCGTCATGAACATAAATTTCTTTACATTCAAGTACAACGTCGTATATTTCATTAACCGATCACCGTCGCCATGGAAGCGTAAGTGTCGACTTATATGTGCATGCGGAAATTAGTCTTTAATGGAGTATTTTAGAATAAAGACATACGACAGTTATCGTTTTATGATAAAACATGCAACATCGTCAACTTGTCGCCCAATCAAACGTGTTTTTGAAGCCGACAAATGTACTGGATTAAATCACATACCAAATACTATTAGTTTGTTTTCGTGTCGTGAATCAAATATCACTTGGCAATTTATGAGAAAAAGCAATACTAGTATATTTCAAGAATAGTTTATGAAACGCTTTACAGAATCAAAATTCAACAGACTGTGCGTTGATTTTCGATTGATTAAATACAATGGATATTCACATGATGAATGTAATAATAACATCAAGAATTTTTATACATGTGGGTATTTAGAAGAAAACATCGGTTGCCAATGAACTTCTTTCAACGAAGCGCAAACTGTAGACGCGGTTATAATTGGCTTATTGCTCTATAAGAATGAACTGCGATTTGTTAGTTTCTCTAGCCATTCACTTATTCATACTAACGGAATATTTACTTTGCAAACAACTAATGAGCGAGGAATCTAGAAACGTAAGTAAACATTCGAATATTGTGAGCATCAATAAGACTGACGAAATGAGTAATTCTGCCTATAAAACAAATGGAACACGGACGGTTAATCTAACGATGGATTCTAATAATATTACCAGGACTTCATATGATGATGATATTTCATTAAATCAAACATCTTCAAACGACATTGTACTTGTGTCAGACACCACCGGAAATAAACAGACTACAATTCCGTTCAAAGACAGGAGAAAGAAACTTCCAATGCAGATTATAGTAGCTGGACCTACTGCCGCGGTAAGCATTGCTATATTCCTTTGTGTTGCTTATTATTTCCATAACCTTCAACTAAACAGGAAAGCGAAGCGGTTGTCAATAACGTTGTACGTCAATCCTACAGTGAGATCGGACAGTGTAACCAGTGCTATTCAAAGTGTTAATCATACTTCTAACCATACCAGCTTCCAACCAACACTCCCACCAACACTCCCACCAACACGTACTAGACAACCATTTCCTGGGATGCCAAGAAACCATAGAAGTTACCAAGATTTCACACAAGTGGTTCCTCCAAGGCGTAAAAGCACAATGTCGTTACATGGCATATATGGACCACCAAACTTACATAGTAAACGGATATCCAGTTTTAGCATTGACCAAGAGATATTGACATTATCAGCCCCAAGAAGACATTCCACTTTTCTCATTTGATTGTCCAGTTTCCTGATGATGTTTCGTTTCAACACCAAAAACGTTTACTAGTACTTCAAATGTGAGCATCACATAAATGTATGGTATATTTGGAATTTTTAATTTTGTTTTCAATGGTCAGTTTCATAAGTAACGCTTATCAAGGTAAAAATATTATTCCATATGACTTTGCATATTTACGTAAAACATATAATGGTATTAAATATGTAAGCTCAGTCAGACTTGTTGTTGCATATATCTGCTATATCAATATTGTTCTTGTATGTCTATGCTTCATCATCATTTCTGGAGCATTGTTTATTGTAGTTAATATTTCAATTCAACCTATTACCGCTGTTTCCTACTTATGCCTTACCGTTATTGCACATTCTTATATTCATATATTCATCCTACACGCGCATTGTTGTTGCATTAGTGCACAACATGGAAATCTAACAAATATTTGGTCCCAATCTACATTTGTCTTTTCATGACAACTTTTCAAAATCGGGACCGAACTATCTTTACTAGATTTATATGCTTTAAGACTTGATGCTATTCTTGTTATAGATAGTGTCTATGTCATAAGACATACACTGATCACAGTCTATCTGGTATTATACTAAATAAATTCACCTCACGTGACAGAAAAAATACGTCTACTTATCCTCATGAATTGAAGAGCTCAGTGATATCCGTACTCAATTATTTTCGTATAACATTACTGACAAAATGGTAATAATAATACAGATAAATGTCTGAAATTATAAAATTTATCATACTTTTATCTGCAACCAATGAAACAGATAAATCATACACGAATAGCAATCTGATTAAACAAATTCATTTTTGCAGAAGCTTTTCTCGAAACAAAATGAACATTTAAGTCGTACGGAAATACCACCAGCAAGCATTTTTGTGAGAGGTTCCAGGTGCATTCCATATACGGGCTATGAAATGTTTACTTTTTGTAAAACTGCAATCATTAGCTGCATGTATGGGACGTTTTTGTAAAGTTACTAAACTAAGGCTACATGAAACGCTTTACAGTAAACTTTATATCGAAATATAACTTCAATGATACGACCACCTTTAAATTAAGACCACATTTTCAGAAATTAGTGACTGCATCTTACAAATGCAAGTGAAACACACCAATTAATGTATGCTTGCATCAAACTTTTACTACATTAATTCTCTACTGAAAGTTTGGCTTGATTAAGCCTGATTACCGAACGTCTCTACAATGTCGCAACCAAACTTTCATGTACCTAATCACTCAGTTATAGATACACACAGTGCAAAGTTGTCTAATTAATTGCATTTTACTTTCTGTTACGGGCACACGCTTATTGGAATGCAAAACAAAATATTGAGATTGTGTAACTGTGTGTTATATTGCAATCATTCAATGCCTACTTTAAACTAATGAGAAGTTTACGTAATCTAGATAATAAGAACATCTACGTTTGTTGATTGCATTCCATTATTCAGGACACGGGACTAATTTCACTAAAACCTAATCAGTATGAATATCTCTTCCGCAATGTTGCACGTCTTTGATTGTTTAGGTTCATGGGGCAAATGAGACCAGCGTAATGTTTTTTGTTGTTAAATATTGTTAAGTACAAAATGTTAACTGTTCGTAAACATAGCTATAAGAACAAGCAATCATTATTAAAGTACGCTTATCATGTTCTTACGAATATTACGAATATTACAAGGTAAATCGAGCTGCTTGATCATTTAGAAAATTACCACTGGGTTACCAAATAACTACCCAATTAATGATTTTATTTGCATCCACTATGATGGAGTTTTGTGCCGAAATGTGCTTGCAGTACGTTTACTGTGACCAAAGCATTTGAAAACTGCGTGTCATATTCGTACGAGTATACCAGACCGTACGAACTCCGTCCGAAACTATACGATATTACTAGTATACCAAGGTCAACTAAACACCTATACTCGTACGTAATATTACCAGGGTGTAACCAGGATAAGAACATAACAACAATTGTGTTTTAAAAACACTGTTTATATTTACAAAGGTATTCGTAAGTTATTCCATTTTTGTACCATCCCATGAAGTGAAGAACATAACTTTCCATTTACTTCAAAAGTTATTCTTAACAACTAAGAACTTACAACAGGCAGCTTTATATAACTACGTATATGCCAAGTTCATTTTATGATTTAATCAATACAATGCAATGTTATTTATGTATTTAGGTTCAATCGTATGAAGACAAATAAAGTCTAAAGAAGTACAAATAAGCCTGTATGCTTTTATAATACATACAGGCACTTGTAGTTAATAATAGCATGCATAGCAGTTATTATTACTATTATTGTAAATAACAAATTGTAAGCACGAAAATTGACTTCAGTTTCGAGCAAAATGGCCTCCCGGACTGAGCATAATTCTCTTTCGAGTTTACAAAAAAATAGTTTTTACAAATTAACTATATTTAAGTTCATATTTAAGGAATAGAAATACCTGTCTTGCTTGTACTGAAAGGGATTGGGAAATCTCGTTCTACGTACTAATCTTTCATTCTTGAGTCAAATATTGCGTTATTATGTTATTATTACAATTTCGGAATAAAAAATTGAAGGTTTCGTAATCGTTAATACGTAATTACGAAACTTGCAAATTCTGTGTTTTGAAAAAAATATTCATATGTATTTTGTTGTTGCAATGTAAAAATATTTGTGGATGAGACAAACAAATTAGGCATTCATGGATAAGTTCATTTACCTGAATGGCAATCATTGCATACACGGTTGGATGACAAAGCTTTTATTCAAGAAGCACAACTCAACAATACCAAACCATAATTTGCTGGCTTATAAATGGAAGGTCGTAACCTTAAAAGACTGATACATAGTTAAAATCTGCATCCTAAGGCGTTTCTCGTGAGTCAGTTGAAAATCGGATCTTGTCATATTGACCAAACTGAAGTTGAAAAGCCTGTTCTTCCCATATGTAAAAAGTAATTTTTAGACAGTTTTTTCTTGTTGTCTCAAAATATCGATTTTATACTTACGACCATCTCATTCTAAGCCAGCGCAAAGTGGCTGGTGCTTGAATATGTTAGTCGTAAATAAATTAGTAATTGAATTTACAAAAACAGTAAATATTAACATAAAATAAGGTATGTTAACACGAACTACATCTTTGCAATGTAATATAACATGGGTAATTATCAATTAAACATATTGCCAAAACAATTATCTTCAGTGAAATAGTAAATAAAAAATATACTGGTAAATGTAGTACGAGTCTTATTTTCATACCTGTCTTAGATAGCCACAAAGGGAACACATCATTATATGTCTGCTCAAAGAGGGCGGCTGTTCAACACAGATATTTTGATTAATGAGATTGTGAGTAATTTATATTGACGAGCAATAACACATGTCGAAATTGTTTGACTTATTATTTGATAAAGAAAATGCAGTAATCAGATTTGACTTTTCAGTGATGTGTTCAATTTACCAATAACACATTATTTCGTGTGACACTAAGACAATTGGGCCAATCAGAGAGCGGCTCATAAAGGCATATCACGCAGGACCAAAATCAACACTTTCCTATCATGCAAAACAAGACATTTTCTAAAAGAACCGACTAATTAAATTGAGTAAAAGTCAAAGGGAAATCCAAAAAACAATCCTCAATATTAATATTAACACTGGAACCCTTAAAACAAGACCATGTTTGCTGAGTTGATTGTAATATAGCTGACACATAAGAAACAAAATAGCGAATTTGACCTTTATAGATGGTCTTGATACATGTATTAGAGTGGTCCTTATCCTTTCGCCGCCAAATATGTAGCGAAATGTTCCTTTCAGCGCCAAATATATTTGGCATATTCTAAGAAACTCGGAGACATATTACTGAAATTGTAATAACATTTTTATTTTTTTTGAGATAATAAGTTCAAATTTTGAACACAAAGAGGTACCAAACAAATACTTCCATTTATATAAGTAATTCAGCTATATAGCATATCATATATATATCATCTCATATTTCTGAAATGACCAAAAATAATTCTGCAACATAATACTTCGAAAAATGTTTTTTCCATCTTATAAAAATTGATTAGAGTCAGTCATTATTAAATCATAAAAGCTTATGATTCATACATTAAACATATACACACAATAAACACAAATCAGCAGTCATTTTGGAGTCATCATAATCATATAACACCACACAGTTCATTGATCTAAGTTATAGATCACACGCGCAGCTTCTCGTTTATAGTTCAACTTTGTATGAAAGATTTCATGACATGGCATGAAACACATAGGGAGGTCACATTGTTTCCTTTTCCATTGTGGATCAGTCCTGGAACTACAAACCACACAGTCTGGTTTATACTTATTGTCATCATACTTCCCTTCAAAGTGACGCTCTGTAAGTCGGTCTGGTTTGTCGGCCGACGGTCTACCTCTACGCGCAACTCTCCTCTCAAAATCTTTTAACAGTCCACGTACAACTTGTTCCCTCAATATTTTAGAGGACACAGCATCAGTTCCAGCATCCTGACTGTAGACAGTGTACCCATTGGTCAAGGCCACCTCTCGTATCCTGTGGTAGATCGTGGAATACCATTTTGTACTTTTGTGAGGAAAAGCATAGGTCCCGAGTCGTTGATCAAGAAGGTCAACTCCTCCTATACTCTGTTTGTAAACCTCTGCAATAACAGGTTTTTCAACAGTTCTGTATCCCCCTTCTGCCTCTCTATTACGCACTCTTTTGTTCATAATGTTATTTGTCTCGGTTGTCGACAAAAAGTGCACGCGTTTCGTGTCATGCCAAGCACAGGCTACCATATTATCTGTCCGTCTAAATACGGGATCATCCCCTTTTGTCAAAGCCAGTCTATGAGGGTGAATATCAGTTGGCATTCCTTTTAGACCCACTTTTACTGTCCCAGTGGCCCCAATATTCCCGTTGGCAAGTTCAAGGTAGAGAGAGGGGGAAGTATAGTAATTGTCCGTGAATAGTTTATGTCCACGATTATCAAATCCATTAAATAGTTTCAGACAGATACTCTCAGTAACTGTAAACCCATCTTCTAGCTGTATGGAGCCTTTAATTGTGTATGTAATGAATTTCAGAGCATATCCAGTCTTACTTTCACAGATCACATACTGTTTGATAGGGTTTTGCCGGTAGATATTGGCAAAAACTAACACGCCCTTTGAAACGAATGATACTTTCGTCTATTGACAACTCACACCTAGGACCATAAACATCTAAGTACCTAGGTTCACATATCTCCATTAGAGGTCGAACTGTCAACAGTCTATCGAAGTTCGGACTATCACGGTCTGGCCTTCCACAGAATTATCCGCGAAGTGTATGAACGATCTCAGGATTTCATACCTATTTCAAGGCATTATCCCACCGAATGGTGTAGCTGCCAACCAAAACGTAGACCAGTACTCTTCTATGTCATTTTTTGGCACATACCCATACAGATTTGAAGAGCTTTATATGCTTGAATCTCATTTTTGTCAGTATTCACCCATTTATGGAATCTGGAGTACCTCGGGAACTCGGCAGGGTTATCGAAATATTGTTCTGCGTACCAATTTGTCTCATTAGCAATAAGTTCAAATGCTTCATCAGGGAAGAACAACTTAAAATACTGTAAAATCATTTAATTTCGTTGGGACGAAATTTCGTGGTTTTGGTAAAAAGACCATTTCTTTGGGACTTGAATTCGTGGATTTTGCATTTCAGGTAATAAAACAAGGGTCAGAATCAATGTTCGTTGGGATTTAAGTTCGTGGTTGAGGTGAACCACGAAATCCACGAAATTTAACCCCCACGAAAATAAATGATTTTACAGTAATCAACAGTCTGCTGTGTCAACAAGTACACCCCTTCTCCCTGAAAATACTGGTAGCCAATCACTATCATAAGGGTCTCTCCAATCGTATATGTTCCAGTCCAGATTTTCACAATTTGCCGGCTCGTTATTGGGAATGAATTGTTCGTCGACTGGTTCCAGTTGAAGATCATTGCCATTAGGGCGGTCTGCTTGAGCACGACAACGCTGAGCTCCCCTACCACGACGCTGAGCTCCCCGACCACGACGCTGAGCTCCACGACTACGACGCTGTGCCCCCCTTCCATGGCCACGCTGGTGATTATCCGTCTGACGTGGCTGAACTCTTGGTTCCTCTTGAACAGCTTCATTTTCTGACTCTGAAAAATATAAAGAAACAAAAAAGTAAAATTCAACTGTATCATTGTAATAATACAATATTGAAATGGAAAAATAAGTCTATTCAATAAAGAATAGGTAATAATCAGGAGGAGTCATGTATGCCAGAAGGCCGGGCGACCGACTTTTATACCCTTTTTTCGGTGGAAAGTCGGTCGCCCGGCACGAGGTACAATTAACCATTTTTATTCCAAAAATATCAACCTTATAACAATCTGTTGTGTCCTAAAAGGTGCAATATTTACTTAGTGATAGTAAACTACACATAAAGCTATTTGTGCAGTCATTGAACTGGGCATGAATACCTTCTGGTTCAACATTCGAGATGTTTTTTTTTCAAACAAATTTGACGTAGGATAAATATTAAACATGATTATCAGAGTAATAACGAGGTCTGGACAATATGAAATTACCATCTGAGCTAGTTTATCACTTTCAAACAAAGGACCCTCGCTGTCGCTGTCATTTGCGATCATATCCACCACTTGATAGCAGGTATGTCGACCTCTCCGTCTAGCGGCAGCCATCTTAAATCAGGATCAATCGATCAAAACCTTTCAACAACTTCAAACGGCTATAATTTCGTTAATTTTTGTGATTTCTTCTTCAGGAAAGCGGCAAAATATTCAGAAAGCCTGGTTCATTCAGTCATTCAGCGGTGCGCAGAATATGTATACACTCGTGAGATTTACTATAAGGTTAGTTAAACACCTATAAATGTCGACGGAAATCGCCTCTGGCGCTCGGCGAATCTGTCGACGAGAGTCACCTACGGCAGTGAAAGGGTCTTACCTGTACATAACGTTAAAATTCAGGCATATTTATACTTCTAAACAAACTTGCATATTCAAGCAACATACTTTATTCTTATAACTGCATTCAAAACCATATAGTTATGAAAATATCTGATATCATTTATTCATAAATAAATACATGTTTCGTGAGACTATCGAATTTAATATGACTAATACACTACCAGTGCAGTGTTGCTTTTCTGTGTAACAATAGACTCGGTTAAAACAAACATGGAGCCCCATTGTTCCTGACAGACACCATTCATGGTCCAGAAAAATACTGTTTACTGTAAAGTACTTAAAAGTTGTACATGATGTATAACAAATTTCGTTATTTCAATCAAATAGAATATACTGAAATGATACCGAACGAAGTACAAGTAACCCAGATTATTGTGTATTCGTTAACACCGAATGTTCGATGTATTGCGTATTGGTATTGCTATATAAGATTGTGCATGTTTATCAGACCAGACAGTGCACATGCCGCTATATGCATCTTTTAATGTAATTTGCCAATAAAATCGGCATCGGCAAGTTTTACAAGTAATAAAAATGTCAAAAATGTTTATACCGTTCAATCGTATTTTAGAATGACTGCCATAAAACGTAAAGCAGCGACCTGTATTTTATACGTTTTAAAATACGATCTGACAGCAATAAATAAAAGTTTAATATTCGTCGTCTAGTTCTAAAAAGTTAGCCAATTAACTGAAAATAGCAGTTGTTTCATTAGTCTCTCTAGGATATCAAAAACAGCAATAACTTAAACTTTACTAAAACAAAATGAAGCAGAGAACAATATGAGATTTAGACGTTGTAATACATTATCACCGAAAACACCATAGACACCAACATCATGTACCGTAACAACCAAAGTCATATACATGTTTTCAAGTCCGCTGACACCAACAACTTGTCCGTAGGTTTTGACCATTAATTAGTCTATTTAATTCATGAACTAACTGTCGTACATATAAAGTATTGTGCCTTCTTGATGAAGCTCATCTGTGCATGAAATTATATTGTAATTATTGCGTTATTTACCAGGTTATAAACATGTTCCCATTCTCATACTGAAACACCGTACTCCAAAGTCAAACTTGAAAAACAGTTTTTATATCTTGTGCACCAAAACCACCACCAATTTGTAGTAAACGATCAAATTAAGGACATGGACCCATATAATATATTTTCTCTCAGTAAGAAGTTACAGCAGATTTTTAACTAAGAACATGCTCTAATTGGAGTACGGAGTATATGTTTGAGCATTCATGAGTACGTTATCCAATGTTTATAATCACGAGGCCTGGTCGGATTTAAAAATGAACATCATCATCCATTTCCAGAAGATATCACACATTACATTATCCGCAATCACTGACAGCTGTTAGTGGCTAGTTAACTACAACTTTATGCTAATCAACTATTTCTCTCTCCAGTATTTAGAACATGTATACCGAACAATCGGTAGATATATATCTGTACTAGTTTGTAGCGGAATCGGACAACGTTCCATAGAATTACATTCATGGTGATGTCATGTCCCAAAACTAATATATATCCGGCTCCGTTATCCAATGATAAATATTTCACATAAATCACAGCTTAGGAGTGTTATAAAGCCCATTAAATAAAAACTATATTACACTACTGAATAATTAATCATAACCATGCAAATTAGAGGGGTTAATCAAAGTTTCGAAATCGCATCTCTTCAAAATTCATCAATCTCTTTCCAGAAATTCGAAGTAGTGATGACGTCAAAACATTAACATGACGTCACAATGTACGTGACGTTTCCCGTTTTATAGTACGAGTATGTTCCCCTTACCAAACTAATTTCAAGACTAGATAGGGCCTACTAAAAAGGTCCGTGACGTTATTACCGTTCAAATATACCTGTCTCGGCTCATCTTCGTTTTCAACAATGAATTTAATGTAATTGAAATACAGTCACTGTGTTGCACTATGTTTAGATGCTCATTTATTCTTAACTGCATTACTCACCTCAATTTTATTCTCTTTAAGGGGAAGCGGGTCTACTATTTTTAGTTTTTTTAATTTAAATGGCTTATTTTGTTTATGTGATAAAAAGAATCTTACATTCGGGTCTTGCCATATTAAATTTATTAAACTTGTTGGATAAAAGTAATAAAATACTCGGCAGAGCCTCGTATTTTATCACGTTTATCCAACTCGTTTAATAAATTCAATATGAAAAGTCACTCATGTAAGATCTTCCATTTATTATCATTTAAACGAAATATGTGTATTATTATGTTTGCTTTATCATACATTTATTATTGAAATAGTTACGTAAAAAATGCATTTTTTCATTGAATTTCAAATCTTTGATGGCATAATATAACATCTACCAAACAAAAGATGTTGAGAAGTACACATAACTGATGTTTTAATGCAAATTAACAGGAAAAAAACAACTTAATTTATACGAGTTTGGTGGTTATTTTCCTGTTCAAAATGCAAATTAACAACAGATGAATGAATATTCGAGTAGGTTAAATACTTTCCAATGCCTCTAACCCAGACATCGCATCATGCGGTCAGAAATTAGGCCATTATGATAACGATCTCATACACCGATTAGTACAAACAGACATCCAATATAATGCCTAGTCTATCATAACAACCGTCTAGCAGTCATTAATCCAAACTCAAGACCTCAAGACAAATCCAACATGTGAATGCTGTCTAACACCTGTCAGAAAAAAGATTGAGATGCTGTAATATGCACTACAGTAAAACTTTTCTTATAGACCATTTAATGAAAATATCATGCACAATGCCCGAGGATATTCGGTTTTATAACTGCCTTATTGGCCTCGAGCGGACAAGGTCAGATAGTCGCTCTTATATATCGTTTTAATTAAGACCAACTAAATGAAGGAGACCAGATTTCAGTCTTGTTGGTTGTATTCAAACTACTGTCATATAAAGACAACTCTGTCTGCTTCATATGCACCTTTGGACTTTCGCATCAGGTGGAATTTTTGTTGACCTTACACTACTTTAGGATAAGGACAAACAATCAGATTATCTCATATAAAACACTTGTTATGTAACAGGCAAACTGATTAGCAATCTTTGTTCTCAAACTAAATAAGATCGTAATACTTTCTCTAACCTACATCAGGCATGAATTACCTACATAATCAACAAGGATAAACCTAGCCACTCTAAAGTTATAAATGTAATAGTCTAATAGCACAACTGATTGTGTAACGTGATATTACAATACATTAGTATATCGTCAGCCAAATGCTATTAAGACAATGGTTACATGCAATTAATCACTAGACGCCATGTGACGGTGTAGTAGAGCAGCAAAATGGCAAAACTGAAAAAAGTTTGCAAAAAATAGTAACAGGCTGTGTCATATACTTAAATGTTCCAGAGACATTGAGTGTTACTGTACTATGGGTAAAAGTTGCCGGCCCTTGGTGGAAAGTTTAAAAATTTCAAGGTCAAGGTCAAATGGACTTTACAATTAGGAAGCATGCCTAAGTTTACTTAAACTTTACTTTTACTCTACACTTACATATAATAGTAAAATGGTTACTTGAATTTGATGTATTATGTCTGAATGCCAAATTTCAATTCCAATTTTAAGTCCAAAAATGTCAAGGACAAGGTCATTTCAAGGTCAATTTGTCAAAAAAGTACCCCAAAATGGGTATGTACTAGGAATCAAATGTCATAAAATGTACAAATGATGCTAAAACACATGAATTTGTGTATGGGTGTTAACACTAGATCAATCTCAAAAGAAATATACTGATTCAGAAGAATATTTTTGAACTTGAAGACGTTTCTTTAGCGTAATAGAAATTACCCCACCCACTTTTAAAACATTTATTGCATTTATTTAATTCCTAATCCCCTGTAGTACTTGAAATATTAGTATCAAAGTGCAGAACTGTTTGATTGAATATGAAGTTCTAATACTGCCAATACTAAGGGGCATTTATCCAGGTCATCATGATTGAAGGTCAATGTCATTTCAAGGTCAAATTAATAAAAAAGCACAAAAATGGGTGTTTACTTGGTATTGGATGTCATAAATTGTACAATTACTGACTAAACACATGTATTTGTACATAATAGTCAGCACTAGATAAAGTACATTAGAAATATATCAGTTTAAAAGAATATTTAGAGTTTGAATTAATGTTTAAGTGTAAGAAAAATTACCCCACCCACTTTAAAAATATTAATTGCAGTCATTTTATTTCTAATGCCATGTAGTATTTTAATTATAAGTATTAAAGTGGCAAAACTGTTTAATTGAATATACAATTTAAATACTGTCTCAATGCTAGGGTCATTTATTCAGGTCACCATAATTGAAGGTCAAGGTCATGTCAAGATCAAATAAGTTCAAAAATGTGTGTTTACTAGGTATTGGATGTCATAAATTGTACAAATGTTGACTTAAAACATGTATTTGTACATGAGTCAACACTAGATGAAGCTCATTAGAGATATATCAGTTTCAAAGAATATTTAGAGTTTAAATTAATGTTTTAGTGTAATAAAAATTACCCCACCCACTTTAAAAATATTTATTGCAGTCATTTTATTTTTTATTCCATGTAGTCATTTAATTTGAAGAACTAAAGGTGCAAAACTGTTTTATTGAATATACAATTCTAATATTGCCAATGGTATGGTCATTTATTCCGGTCATCATGGTTGAACCTCAAGGTCATGTGGAGGTCAAATTGTCCACAAATGCAAATATTTGGCAAAATCGAGATAAAAAACGTTATCAATTGTAGAAATGATGCTTAAATACATGCATTTACTCATAAGAGTCATTACCACGTAAATGTGATTTGAATAATGTTTATTGATCTACCATCTTAAATTTGCTGCAATTCATCGTTGTTCCACCCACTTTCCAAAATTTATCTCAAATTATTATCCTAAATCCCTTGAATATCTTTTATTTTCGGTATTCAAAGTTTAAAACTTGATACTGGTGCAGTCTAATAGGTAGTTCAAACTTTGATACCGATAATAATAATTATTATTGCTTTCAGCTGGGGCAAAGTTGGTCATTTCAAGGTCATAATAGTCAAATTGCGTAAAATCGCAGTAACCGTTAATATGCAAGTCAAATAATTTATCGCAATAATTGTTTCTTGCCATTTTTTTGTAAATGACGATTTACTAAAACATGTAAATTTAAAAAATGAATAAGACCACACGCTTAAGTTTAGCTATTACATGTTGTATGTAATGGCGATATGATTATCCCTCATTTATCTCAAAGTAAATAGGATCATTAACTCGAATAATACTGGAAGAAGAACTTATATACAATAGATAATGCATTCCAACAAACAATATATTTGCGAACACCAAATATCTTTCAATCGTTTCCTTAATTTGTGCGTTATTTCAATCACTCGAGAAATCACCATTCGAACCATACCATGTAGAATCATAGTTATTACGATCATCTGGGTTACATTGATATAAGTGTTCAGCCAATCAACATTAGCAATTTTTAACCTTACAGTCATTAGTTTCATAATACGTAGTTCATTTGCTAGCCTAGAAGGAATGTGGCGAAACGACGTGAGGTCGCGTGTTACAGGCCCCAAATATTGCAATATATCGGCACCTTTTCTGTGCTGGCACTGGATTTTCTCTGGCACCTCAGATGAAAAGGCATTAAACCAATCTGACCTCTGAATGCTGTTTATATGACAGGGTGGCCACAGACTCTGGAAAACAGGGAAACAGGGAAAATGCCCCAAATAAATTCCCTGCAGGGAATTATAAGGGAATTTTACAAATTTGAAGAAAAGAAATAGTTTTTTAATATGCTATTTGCCTTTTGCTCTAGGTAAAACAGTATGGAACGAGAAATTTTGTGCTCGCTTAGCTCGCAAAACAACTTCTTATCAGTATAGTTTGTTCTGATTGCCAGGTTTGCAAACTACTCATATATACATAACCCTAGACCATGGCAATTATAATATCCACTGACATTTGCCATATTCCAATGTTGAACTTGAAGATACGCCTGTGCCCATGGTTGAGAACAACGCAAACAATCATGGAAAATAGCCTTTTAGTCAGGGAAAAATCAGGAAATTATCAGGGAATTTTATCCTTCATTTTCTGTGGACACCCTGTATGATTACTTTCACCAAATTACGTTAAAAACAGACTACTTTCAGTTTCGTTGTGCCATCAACACCCTCTCTGTGCGTTTAAGATGACTGGCACGGGAACCCTGTCTGTGCTCATTATAATCAAAGCACGGAGAGGGTGCTAGAACAGAGAGGGTAATTTGATGACAGTAACCATATAAAAAACATTTAGATGCCAGGTTGATTCAATGCCTTTCCATCTGAGGGGCGAGATATTACCTATGTTGACGAAAAATCGCATATTAAAAGTGTCAAAAACAGGACCCAGGGTCAACATTTCATCTTAGTATGAACTTGTACTGACTGATTTAACAAATGGAAAAAACATGGAGACAGTGGTGAATCATTGCGTTGTTCCGTCTGTTAATGTGTTTTAAGCACAACTCTGTATTTTGGCAAATCAATGCTTTTCTTTCCTCTCCTGTCGACTGGTGTCCTCGAAAACATTGTTTTGCACAGAGAAAGTCAAGTGCCAGCGCAGAGAGGGTGCCTATACATCCTTTTGCACAGAGAGCATGTGCCGATACGGGTATACACCGTGTTTCAGAGAAAGTCAAAAGTGATATGTTAATTGTTACTATGATTTTACACAATTTGTCTATTCTGACATTGAAATGACCTTTATCTTTGCCCCAGCTGAAAATCATGATAATAATTAATATCAGTATTCAAAGTTTTAACTTCCTATTGGACTGCATCAGCATAAAGTTTTAAACTTTGAATACCGATAATAAAAGATATTCAGTAGATTTAGGATAATAACATTTTATATATCAATTATGCCAAATATGACCTTGACATGACATGACATTGACCTTCAATCATGGTGACCTGAATAAGTGACCCTACAAGTGGCAGTATTTGAATTGTGTATCCAATAAAACAGTTTCGCACCTTTAGTTCTTAAATTTAAAGTACTACATGGATTTAGAAATAAAATGACAGCAATTAATATTTTAAAAGTGGGTGGGGTATTTTTATTGCACTAAAACATTAATTCAAACTCTAAATATTCTTCTAAACTTCCTCTAATTCTAATGAACTTTATCTATTGTTGACTTTTGTTGTACAAATACATGTGTTTGGTCAACAATTGTACCATTTATGACATCCAATACCTAGTAATCACCCATTTTTGAACTTTTTTGACAAGTTGACCTTGACTTGACCTTAACCATTAATCATGGTGACCTGAATAAATGACGCTAGCGTTGACAGTACTTGAATTGTATATTCAATAAAACAGTTTTGCAACTTTAATACTTATAATTAAAGTACTACATAGATTAGAAATAAAGTGACTGCAATTAATATTTTTAAAGTGGGTGGAGTAATTTTTATTACACTAAAACATTAATTCAAACTCTAAATATTCTTCTAAGCTAATGTATATCTAATGTACTTTATCTAGTGTTGACTATCATGTACAAATACATATGTTTAGTCAACAATTGTACAATTTATGACATCCAACACCAAGTAAACACCTATTTTTGTACTTTTTTTATCAATTTGACCTTGAAATGACCTTGACCTTCAATCATGATGACCTGGATAAATGCCCCTTAGTATTGGCAGTATTAGAACTTTATATTCAATCAAACAGTTCTGCACTTTGATACTAATATTTCAAGTACTACAGGAGATTAGGAATTAAATAAATGCAATAAATGTTTTAAAAGTGGGTGGGGTAATTTCTATTACGCTAAAGAAACGTCTTCAAATTCAAAAATATTCTTCTGAATCGGTCTATTTCTATTGAGCTTGATCTAGTGTTAACACTCATGCACAAATTCATGTGTTTAAGCACCATTTGTACATTTTATGACATTTGATTCCTAGTACACACCCATTTTTGGGTACTTTTTTGACAAATTGACCTTGAAATGACCTTGACCTTGACATTTTTGGACTTAAAATTGGAATTGGAATTTGGCATTCAGTCATAATGCATCAAATTCAAGTAACCATTTTACTATTATATGTAAGTGTAGAGTAAAAGTAAAGTTTAAGTAAACTTAGGCATGCTTCCTAATTGTAAAGTCCATTTGACCTTGACCTTGAAATTTTCAAACTTTTCACCAAGGGCCGGCAACTTTTACCCATAGTTCAGTAACACTCAATGTCTCTGGAACATTTTGGTATATGACACAGCCTGTTACTATTTTTTGCAAACTTTTTTCAGTTTTGCCATTTTGCTGCTCTACTAGTGATGTAACAGGGAATCATTGCATGTTTACATCTACCATTAAGTATTAAATAACAATATTTACAGACTACACGTAATTACGTATGACAATCATCGGTACGTTATTGTAGACAGCAACTAATACCAGCGGCTACTTATGGTATGTTTCACATCATCACATTAATTTACGTGTCTGGTGACGTATGTTACAGCCTGTATATTAGAGATAAACACCTTTGTCGGTCTGATTGATGTCAATTTTAGTTATCAACATTTAACTACGCCTTTAAGTTGACCAGAATAAGATACTTTGTTTTACTTTATGATTGATAATAACTGTCAGCTACTGCAAACAATAAGTTTTTCTATGTTCTATTTTATCGGCAGGTCTTTTATTCGAATAATATCAAGGATACTTTTAGTGAAGATGTGTATTCATGTTGATGTTAAACATGACGAGGCAATAACACTTTTATAAATGGCGTTTACAAATATTGGATCGTTATTGTATCAATTATACCATTCATTCGTTCATCAATGATTCCAGTTGCAACATGTACAATCCCTCAATTTGTGATACGTTCAATAAGCGTTTAAGGCACAAAATGAAACAAGTGGTGTTGCTTTACATTAGTTGTACTGTAATTTTGATGTTGATACATATAAATATTATTCATAAATCGTATACCCTCAATTGCCAGAGAAAATGATGGTATTATTTGTCTGCACTGTTTTATTCGTTTTTTATTGTTTTCCTCTTGTTGTTTTATGAGTGTGTTAAACATTAAGGCGAACCCAGTGTTGTAAAAATGTCGACAAAATGTTTTACACTAATAACAAAATCGTATATTTCAGACTTTGTATAACTCTGGTTCAATAAGTGGCAAGAGTTCTAAATATAGTTTTACAAACACTTGTGAACGGTCACAAAAACTTATAAAACCGTGAACTATTTTAGTTATTATGTAAACGCTTATTAACCACGGATAGTGGTTTAATTAAATAATATTTAATGTTATTGAAACATCGGATTTAAATGAAGTGCATTCAACATGTAACCTGTGATTAACTGTCACAAGAGTTATCATTATTACTTCACACTGTTATATACAACAGGTGGTCGTGTGAGCGAATAATCTCAACCTTATCAAAACATCAATCATTCAGTACTTTTAATGAAAATATCATTATAAATGTTCTTTCATTTGTGTTGAACATGTTCTATTCCCTAAAAATGTATCTTTTCTAAAAAGTACACAAAACAAAAGACTTACCCAAATCGGTATCATCCACAAAACAACAAAGAGTAATTTCGGGCCGAATCCGTAACACTGAGTTTTGATGTTTTCTATAGTAGCGGAATAGAGTGCCGAAATACAGGTAAAGAACCACTAAATGCCTCCGCGGACCAAGTGGTGATACACTCAAGTAGTCCTTAAAAAAACTTTGGTTTGCCTGTAAATGGAGATATTTCTTGACAAATGTGGAGTTGAATGATGAAATTGAGTTTAAATGGTTGGTAAATATGCATGTGGTGTAGTAAAACTGTAATATTTGTATTATTCCACTATTTTGTTCTTGATACCAAAGTGAAAGTAGACTAGGGTAAAACCCAGAACTCATAAATCCGGACATGCGTAAAAACGGATAGACCGTGTTTGAAGGACAAAAACTTTCTTAGAAGATACATGACCCCCCTTTTTTATTGCATTATTTTGAAGCTTAAATGCCCCTCTTTACAATGATATATGTGGTTCAGGTGGCTATAGACTAAAAAAAGTTGAAAATTGGGGCCTACTATGGCCAATTTACATTGAGCTATAGAGCAAATCTATTTGGTGGTTTCTAACCTAAAGAAGGGCAAAATTCTATTAAATTCATGTTTTCATTTTTTTGCATTCAAATGTATAGAAATGCATCCCAGATAGGATTTTGACCACTTTTATCTGCTTAAATTGTCTAAAAAAATGAAAATTTGTATTTTTATCATGAAAATCTAGAAAATTTCAGATTTTTTTCTTCTAAAATTGACATTTTTATACCAAAATTGACCTTATTTTAGTGTCAGACAGGGGTAATTGTGATTAAATATGAAGAATAGACACATTATTAGGCATCTAAAGCATAATTAGTGTTCAGTGAAATAGTTTTTCAAAATACAACCCAATTTAAAATCACTATTCATAATATTTTGTAGGTGCTGGCCAAATTTCTCGTTAAAGGCGCATATGCGTGTTTGTCATTTTTTCTAGAATCCATGCACAATTTGTCTAGAATTGATTGTTGTGTGCTGCATATACATAGTAGTATTGAAAAAAGTGCAAAAATCACTTTAATAAGTAAAACTAGGCTGTCTTAAGGTAAAAAACCACTAAATGCCTCCGCGGACCAAGTGGTGATACACTCTAGTAGTCCTTAAAAAAACTTTGGTTTGCCTGTAAATGGAGATATTTCTTGACAAATGTGGAGTTGAATGATGAAATTGAGTTTAAATGGTTGGTAAATATGCATGTGGTGTAGTAAAACTGTAATATTTGTATTATTCCACTATTTTGTTCTTGATACCAAAGTGAAAGTAGACTAGGGTAAAACCCAGAACTCATAAATCCGGACATGCGTAAAAACAAATAGACCGTGTTTGAAGGACAAAAACTTTCTTAGAAGATACATGACCCCCCTTTTTTATTGCATTATTTTGAAGCTTAAATGCCCCTCTTTACAATGATATATGTGGTTCAGGTGGCTATAGACTAAAAAAAGTTGAAAATTGGGGCCTACTATGGCCAATTTACATTGAGCTATAGAGCAAATCTATTTGGTGGTTTCTAACCTACAGTGACACAATTTGAGACTTATTTTGCATGTGCACTTCATAAGTACAAAGTACGGACTGAATTTACTTACCCATGTAGCAACTTATGTGCTAGAGAATTCTTAGAAATTAAAAGTGTTTGTATGCATACATAATTTAAAACAGAGCGTTACTTTTTTAGACAAGATTGTTAGATGAAATCGAGCGGACCACACAAATTAAAGCTTTGCAAAAAATGGAACAAAATACAAAACTGCCTGCTTGTTGTTAACAAATTTACCAAAATGCTATTTTATCGTTTTTCATCTTTGATCTCGCTGTATGTTCTAACACGGCTTATCATTAAATACTAGCAGGGGGGGGTGTTTCAAGATATTTTGTTCACAGAAATTGACGGGTGATTAAATGTTGAGAGTAATTATCACACATTTCACGTAATGTTCGGAGAATACAATATTTAGTTTGAATGATGTATGATACCACGAACAGGTATTTATCATTACAAATCGCTTTACGCATAATGTTTCGTGTGTTTGTGGATTAAAGTTAATGTAATATAATGTAATATTGATACTACTTCACATATGAGTTGCTCAATGGTGTTAATGAGATTTTAATAAATAAATTGAACATATTTACTAAGTCCCAAATTAACTCGCTGTCGATGCTTGGGACCTTTGATAGTAATTGTTTGTCGGCGAACCATCTTCTGTGAATTCCTAGATACCAAGTACTAGCCACCAAACATCGATTTAACAATAACTAAGACACTTCAAAGTGACACTAACTATACAACATATTACAAGAGTATGTCGCCTTAGGCAGTCAAGATAACAAACAAAAGAGGAGGAAACATACAACGAACTATAATGACGACCACAAACCATAAGGAATCATAAGCATGATAAGGACAAACGGCAGAAAGCTGCTTGAAGCGCTTGAACTGGCCCATATCCTATACCATCTTATTCCGCGAAATATTAATTAAGCATACACATATCGTCTATACATATACACGCATGTGTAATTCTGCAAGGTGCCTCATTGCATGTTCTTGTAGACAATGATGTATGTTAATTATCATTAACATAGTTTAATTATTTTAGCTCTTATATCGTTTCAAATACCCCCATTGTACCGGTAATTTATAACATCTGATGTTTTTTAACCGAAACTTATCTATCAATTGTTTCATCCGTTTTTGTTAATATTTGATGCCAAATTGTATAAATACTGCTGATGTCGTCGTTTTTAAAATCACTTCTCTAGATCTAACAATCAGTGATTCAAGTATATATGAAACGTTTAATGTTACCTTTACTTCTGAAATATATCAAATTATTTTAAATGTGCCAATTTAATTTTAAATTGCAATTGACTTCAACGAAATGGAAATAAGTTTGCTTCCAGAGTTATTTAACTCTAAAAATCAAGCATATTTCTTTCAATAAAAGATCAAACGCTAGATCGATTGCAATAGGTATGTCTGAAGATCGGTCTGTAGTCGGACTTACTGGAATAATTAGTAATGTAATATGATCCTGCCGGTGTATATATATATACTAAATACTACAAATTTGCGAACGTATACCTGGCAATGAGAGTAACTATCGCTGGTAAAACGCAGGCCTATTGGTATGATATATCTTAACTGCATTTGTGGTTATAGATAAATGTCTGTGATTCAATATATATCGGAATAAGATGAACGGAATAGTTTAAAATTTTATATTGAACCATATCAAACCAATCAATTGAAAACTTTTGGAATATAATTCAAGATTTTCTGGATTTATAATTAGTGCATCAGATATGGCTATTTTAGCCGTGAAATGAAAGTGAAAGTGTTTACTAGAATATTTCTCTCTTATTTGCGAGATATATATAGATTATATTTTGAACTTTTTCCATTCTGAGGACAAATTAACTTGAGTGGAATATGACAGATTCTAGTCAGGTGTTAAAATTCAACGAGATACGTCATTATCTTAAATATGGCTTTCTTTACAAGTATAACGTCGTGCGTTTCATCAACAGTTCAGCGTTGCCATGGAAACGTAAGTGCCGACTGATATTTGCATGCAGAAATTAGTTTTTAATGGAGGGTTTTAGAATAAAGACATTCGACAGTAACTTTTTCAAGATAAAATATACTCACTCATCGACGTGTCGTCCAAACAAATGTGACTTTGAAACAAACAGAAGTAGTGGATTAAATCGTCCATTTTTTGTGCCGTTCAACAAACATCACTTGGAAATATATAAGAAAATACAATATCGATATACTTAAATAAACTTTTCTTAAACGCTTAACGGAATTAAAAATCAATGGACTGTATAAGATGTGCTCGAATCATTAAATGCCTTGGATATTTCACGAAAGCAACTTTGGATTTTTAATAAATACACTTATATATAATTATTTAGAAAATAATTATTTAGAATTTTTTTTATTTAGAAATAATTATTAAGATAATAAGAGATCAAAACATTGGAGCTAAGACAACGGTTACCTATAAACTACGTGCTATAAACCGCTTGATGTAGATGTAGTTATAATTGTCTTACTGCATTATAAGAATGAACTGTGATGTGTTAGTTTCTCTAGCCATTCACTTATTTATACTAATGGAACATTTATTGTGCCAACAACTAATGGATGAGAAATCTTAAAACGCAAGTAAATATTCGAATATTGTGAGCAGCAATAAAACTGAAGCGATGAATAATTCCACCTATAAAACGAATGGAACACGGACGTTTAATTTTACGATGGATTTTAATAATATTACCGGAACTTCATATGATGACAATAAATCATTAAATCAAACATTTAGAAACGTAAGTAAACATTCGAATATTGTGAGCAGCAATAAAACTGAAGCAATGAATAATTCCACCTATACACGGACGCTTATTCTTACGATGGTTTCTAATAATATTACCGGAACCTTATATGAAAATGTTAAATCATGAAATCAAACATCTCCAAACGACATTGTACTCGTGTCAGACACCGCGGGAGGTAAACAGACTATAACTCCCTTCCAAGACAGGAGAAAGAAACTTCCATTGCAGATTATAATAGCCGGACCGACGGCCGCGGTAAGCATTGCTATATTCCTTTGCGTAGCTTACTATTTTCATAACCTTCAACTGAACAGGAAAGCGAAGCGGTTGTCAATAACGTTGTACGTCAATCCAACAGTGAGATCGGAAAGTGTAACCAGTGCTATTCCAAGTGTAAACCATACGGCTAACCGTACCACCTTCCAACCAACACTCCCACCAACACGTACTAGACAACCATTCCCTGGGATGCCGCGCAACCATAGAAGTTACCAAGATTTCGCACAAGCGGTTCCTCCAAGACGTAAAAGCACCATGTCGTTACATGGAATATCTGGACCACCAAACTTGCATAGTAAACGGATATCGAGTTTTAGCATTGACCAAGAGATACTGACCTTATCAGCCCCAAGAAGACATTCCACTTTTCTCATTTGAATGTTCCGTTTCCAAATTCCAGTCCCCTTCTGGTGTTTTATTTCAGAAGCAATATCGTTCACTTTCACTGTGGACATACGAGCATAAACATTGGTTTCAATTGTAAATTATTTATAAGTAAAGTGCATCAATGTAAAAGCAAGCAGTGTTTGTATACTTATGCTAAAAAGGTATTGATCGAGTACACTTTTGTGAAACATAATATTACATGTATATTGGTATAAAATATTCAGCCAGAATTGTTGTTGAATATACACTCAAACCAAGTTATTAACCCCCACCTGGTATTATTGTTATACTATCATTATTAGTGCAACAAATAAAACTAGCTTTTGGTTTTCTTTAATGTTCATGTTCTGACAAACAGTATGTTTAATTTCGTTTACTTTTAACAAGATTTAAGTACAAAACTAGCAGAGTTAACATTCCACCCACAAAATAAAAGTCACAACGTTCTTCTTTAGTGGTGTCTCTCCATGCAACCTCAACTGTTATTGTATGCTTGTAATGATATTTTAAGAACATATTTACCGAAAGTCATTATCGAAGTTTTAAGGAACGTACCTGTCTCTAAGGAACACCTGATCGCAACTTTTGGACGTTTCACCCTCTTTCTTCAATAGACATGCGAGCAATATTTTTTATGATTTGGTATTAACTACCAAAACGATTGAAATATGCCTGCCTAGTTTCAAATGAATATGCGGTGTTCATGACCTCAATAACAGAAAGACCACTACAAGCTGCACATGGATAAACACGTCATAGAATATTCGATTGAATAGTGTAACTTGGCTTAATTTCGAATGAAATAGTCGCTAACACTTTTTTCTGCTGGGGGTTTATAACTTGGTTTGAGTGTATCTGATACAGTAATATTGTAGTAGCATATATTTGCTATAGCAATATTGTTGTAGCACTTCAGATTTATGCTTACCCATAAAAGCTGAACATTGTTTATTGTTGTTAAAGATTAAACATGATCAATTACTGCTGTTTCATACTTATGCTAAACCGTTATTGTAAATACATATTCATTCTGAACTGGTATTGAAGTTGAATAACTGCACATCACATGCCTAGGGTGAGAACCATGTAATGAATAATTAATTGAACTTATGTAACTTACTTAACGTTGTACAACAACGCGCGTGATAAAATGGATTTTGCATGTTTTATGAAAATCCAAACACATTTTGTAACAACAACAATAACTAATGAAAACATATATGTAAAGTTCATTAGATTATTATTTTTAGTGCATAGTCCATGTATAGTTTACAGTATGTACATTTAGACTTGTCACTATGTCTATGGCATGAAGCATACACCGATTAAGGTCTATTTGGTCTTGTACTAAATCCAGATCACGTGATGAGATATACATTTACTTATTCTCCTGAAATGAAGAGCTCAGTGATATTCGTACTCAATCATTTTCGTATTACATAGCTGGCAAAAGTTACATACAGCTAAAATTGTCTGAAATACTTTTATCTGAATCGAATTTTAAAAAAAACAACAATGAAAAAGTAAAATCATGTCCAAATAGCAATCTGATTAAACAGGTCCATTTTTGCAGAAGTTATTTCTCGAAACCAGATAAACATTTAGTCGTACGGAAATACCACCTACAAAGCACGTTTCAGAGAGGCTTCAAGTGCATTCGATATACGGGCAATATTTTTGTAGAACTACAATCCATGGATACATGTATGCGTCGTTCCGTATATTACAGCAAATAACTAAATGAAAGATACATGCAAAGTTTCACTGTATACGTTATCGAAGCATCAGTTCAATGATACGACCACCATTAAATGAAGACCTCATTTGCAGGCTCTTTGTAATTTATTCATTTATGAAACATCCCGAGGTATTTTGTCTATCCAAGAAAAGGTCACAAAACACAAAAAGAACGCCATATAGCACGTCATATGTTCACACGGATTTTATACTCTTTATTCAACCTTACAATTAATCAATAAGTCCTGTTTACATTTTTTTTCTATTTTGACTTATGTGAGAAAAATGTCATTCTTGTTTCGATATCATTATATGACACTGTGTATATTGAAAATAATATCAATGTGTAAAATACCTTTTCAAATGCTTCAACATAGAGATACTGTGTCAAAGCGGGCCGACCACCACAGAGTACAGGAATAAAGATAATTCTATAATATTACTTATAACTGACATTGTAATTATTGTGTATATATCTCTTAAAGGAAGCAAAGCATGAGACACAAACTGGCGGGTTGTTAAAAGTTAGAAATTCAAGAAATTGACTCCATCTTACAAACGCAAGTGAAACACGCCAACTGGTGTATGCTTACATCAAACTTTGTACATCCATTAACTAATCACGTTTTATGGATAATTATTTAGAATCCTCTCCTAAAAGTTTGGCTTGATTTAGCCTGATTACCGAACGTCTCTAAAAAGCGACAATCAAGGATTCGTGTACCTAATCTCTCACTTATACATACACTTAGTGCTAGGTGGTATAATTAATTGAATTTTACTTTCTGTTACGGGAACACACTAATTGGAATGCAAAACAAATTATAGAGATTGTGTTACTGTGTGCTATATTGCAATTATTCAATACCTACTTTAGACTAATGAGAAATTTACGTATTCTAGATGATTAGTGCACCTACGTTTGTTGATTGGATTCCATTATTAAGGACGCTGGACTAATTTCACTACATGTTAACTGTTCGTTAACATAGCCATGCTTACATGCAATCATCAGTACGCTAATCATGTTCTTACGAATACTGCAAATATTACAGTGTTAATCGAACCTGATCATTTTGAAAATTGTCACCGGGTTACCAAATAATTGCCCAATTTATGATTTTATTTGCATCGACTATAATGAAATTAAATTAAATTAAGTTACCAATTTCACTGGTACGGAGCGATGTCAAAGCGTAACGCAAGTCCAGACGACAGCCTGCTATAGACTCCTCACGAAAATACCATGGAAACGTTGCACATCGGGCAGATCGCTTTTGAGTGTGTCTGACTTTACACCGATTTACCCCTCTAATAACGTTTTACTTGATGCGATCGTTCAACACATTGACAAATAAGTATTTGTTCTAAATGAAAACACAAAAAATGTAATTCAACGCTTGTAGTAAGTTTATATTTATACATGAAGTAGTCATGTTTTGCGAAAAATGAAAGAAAATACTAATTATGTTTAAAATATCGCAATATGAATAGTACAAATGAGTTAATATAACCAGATAATGTTCTATAAGAACTACCTTTGCTATAATACTTGTATTGATACACGTACATGTCTCACAGGCCGTAAAATGTGAAGCTGCTGATTATTAGGGAATGTCTTGCACTCTAAACGACTTAAAATAGTGTGTCATGGTCTCTAAACGAATGTGTTATAGATAATAGACGACATTCTCAAGATGGAAATCTCTTACGAATATGGAGATTCGGTTGATGTTAGTTGCATAAATGTCGGCTCATTTATAGATGTAACGACGACAGACATTTCTGAACCACAATTGTGCAGTACGCCTGTAAAGAAAGTTCTCCTGCAAGTATTTTCATTTTATGTCCCATCAATATTTGTTCCATGGCATTAAGACTACCTACATATTATCCTGGCAACAGGCAAAATTTGCCTGGGATCAGACCCGTATATTACTGCTCAAGATGCGGATACTTCAACCATTCTGTCGTCGACTTTCAATAACAGGTGTTGTAGAACTATTTTTAAACGTTCTATTTTAACACTGACAATGTGAATGATAACCAAAGTTTGGTAAAGTCCATGTAATAAGTAACACCATTTGAAAGAATAGCGGTGAATACCGTTAACTGATGTATATAGCTTATACCCAGTCAAACCTGTATCAACATCGTGTACCTGTTCGTTAGTTCAAAATGTTATGGCGTCTATACAAAACTTGATGAATTATTGTGATAAAGTCATCAAACTAAATGGGAATGATAGTCAACAAGAATTGTTGTGCGCATATGTTTTCTTCTGATTCGATAAGACTTTTTAGTACCAAGAGTACTTCACATGTAGACGAATTGTTGTCAATGTCATTGAATACGTTGTTCTGAACTGATTTCGTACTGTTGTTTACTTTATACAACTTTTTATTGGACTTGTGCCACATTGTTGTGTAGAAATGTTAAGTTTTCCTGTCTCCTAATTAATATACACTGATTTCGTATCGCAGTTTAAATCACGTGACTTCCTGTAATTTTAAAACGACATATTTTGTCTTTTAGTGTGTCCTCTGATTTGCAGAAATGAAGATAAGAAATCTTCTCATCGTCGTGACTTCGCATGCAGTGCCTTATTGCTAAATTTTCACTCTCACTGCATACTTCACAAAGGCTGCATTTGAACTTGTGTTCCAAAAAAGTAAATTTAAAGCATAAATAGTATTAATGATAATAAAAGGTGATGATTTCACTACAATTTTCCACTCGGCTAAACAAAACATTTATAAGGTATATTTTGTAACATCCATATCGACAGGGATGATGGCCATTTTAAACGAGATAGCACATAACCAGTCAACGTATGCAACAGGCGCAGCCAAATTGAGCAGGGATACATGTCATAATGTTAGAAAAAATGTGTTTAAAAAGATGCGTACGGCACATGTCATTGAACATTTTATGTATTTCTATGTGTAGTATTCAAATGATCATTCAATTGAGAATGCCAATCTCCATATTCAGGAAATTACAAATGCTCAGACCAGTGACCGAAAAAAACACAAAACACGTATGAGACCCGTTGGGTCTTAGTAACTAACAGAAACCACATATTTGTACACAAGTTTGAATGTGATAAAGAGATGCATGTACTAATAATAATGTTTTATTAGTCAAATAACACCAAGTCATTATAATTGTTGACAATATGTAGTTGTGTGTGTGTATGTAACATGTTCGTAAGTACTTTAAAACAATAGTGTTTCATACTTAAGTTACAATCACTCGATAACACATACAATACTTACTAACCATTTTCTGTTTCTCTCGATCTCTTCATAACAACGTGTATGCCAGAAATAATGCAAACTCTGTACTCCGAAAGAAATGTATTTTACTAAGGTTTCGTTAAGAGATCACGACACCGTACTTGGACTTCGTATGCAGACCATTTCACCGTCTGATCGAAACTATAACACGTATGAATTTTAATTTTTTGTAAATAATTCGTTATAAGGTAATTATTTAGCATGATATTACAGCATGTCAGTTATAGGTATTGTATTGACTATTCAAATGGTATATTTCATAAAAGATCACATATAAGCCTTTATTTAAAGATATTATGTTTCCGCTTATTACACCATACTAATAACAAATCAAAATCAAAATGTTCAGCATTTAGAATGCTTTATGGGTACATTGATACATTGGATAATCATTCACTGTTGAACATTATCTTTGTTTCCTTCAAAAACATAAGAAAGAAGTGAAAATACCCTTTAAACCTGTTTTACCCGCCCAAAGGTACTAAGAAGTATTGGCTAATGTCTGAAAGAGTCTATGACAGGCTGTCGTCTTTTGTGACCCAAGCATCTGAAAACTGCGTACAATACTCGTACGATTATACCAGTCCGTACAAACTCCGTTCGAAACCGTGCGAAACCAATATTTAAGTTCATATTTAAGAAATGGATATGTGTCTAGCTTGCACTGAAGTGGATTTGTTAATCTCGTTCTACGCGCTATTATTTTATTCGTGTGTCAAATAGTTCGTCATTATTACAATTTCGGAATGAACAATTGAAGGTTTCGTAATCGTGAGTATGTAATTACGAAATTTGCAAAACGTTGTTAACGAAATAGTAATTTGTATTTTCCTGTTGCAATGTACTAACATTTGTAGATGAGACAAACAAATTAGGCATTCATGGATAAGTTCATTTAGACCATCATTTATACACGGCTGGATGACCACCACTACACTACAATACCAATCTTACTTCGCTGGATTATAATAAAAAGGTCGTTACCTTATTATACTAATATATATTTAAATCTGCATCATAAGGCAATTCTTTTCAAAAATATTGCCATGAATATCTGAACTTATCATGTTGACCAAACTGAAGTGGAAAAAGCCTGTTTTTCCCATATGTAAAGAAATATAAGACAGTTTTCTTCTTGTTGTCTCAAAATATCGATTTTATACATTCGACCTTCTCATTCTAAGTCAGTGCAATATGGCTGGAACTTAACTATATTAGTCGTAAATTAATTAGTAATTAATATAACGAAAACAATAAATATAAATGTAAAACAAGGTGTATTAACATGAACTACTTCTTTACGATGTAATATAGCATGGGTAATTATCAATTAAACGTATTGCCAAAACATTTATATATTCAGATAAAGAGTATATAGGAAATCGTAGAATATATACTCGTAGTTCGTATATTAATATCGTGTCTGTCTTAGGTAGCCACACAGGGGCACATCCTTATGTGGCTGCTCAAACGGGGCGGTTGTTCTACACAGATACTCTGATTATGTGATTGTGATTTAATTATATTGACGAGCAATAACATATGTTGAAATTGATTAGCTAATCCTTAGTCGATTGCATGAACATATTGTAAATGCACTTATCAGAGTTGGCCTTTCATCTAAACTGTTACAAATCATGCCGTGTGGCACTAAGACAATCGGGCAGATCAGAGAGCAGCTCATAAAGGAATATCAGGTACATTGTAGGACCAAATCAACAGTTTCCTATCGCAGTGAAATCATGCAAAACGTGACATTTTCTGAAAGTACCAACTAATTAAATTAGTAAAAGACATACGGAAATCCAAAACGCAATATTCGATAATGATATGAACACTGGGACCCTTAAATCCCGACCCGTTATGCAGAGTTGATTTTAATATTGCTGCCACATACATGTAAGAAACAAAATATTGAATTTCACCTTTAAAAGATGGTCTCAATATTAGAGTGATCCTAAATGAAGACTTAACTGTCCATAACGTTAACATTCTGGCATATTTATACATGTAGATAAACTTGCATATTCTAGCAGCATACTTTATCCTTATATCTGCATTCAAAACCATTTAGTTACTGATTACTAAAAATATCTGGTATCATTTATTCATAGATAAATACATATTTCGTGAGACCATCGAATTAAATATGACTAATACACTTAGTCTACCAGTTCAAGGTTGCTTTTCAGTGTACAGAAATACTCGGTTATCAGACCAGACAGTGCATGCAGCTATATATGCATATTTTAATGCAATATGCCAATAAACATGCCAGGGGCAACTTTTGCAACTGATGCAAATCATTCAAAAGGTGTATACTTTTCAATCGTATTTTAGGATGACTGCCATAAAACGTAAAACAGCGACCAGGACGCATACATACGCATGTTCATGTTAAGCTTGGGATTTTAGAGAGGATTATAAACTAATAAGCATTGATGGATGTCTTGAAAATTAATCAAAATGATTTTGAAGTTCTACAAGTATGTTATTCGTTTTACAATTCGAGCTGAGAGTAACAATTAAAATAGCAGTTTTTTTATTAATCTCTCTAGGACATAAAAAACAGCAATATCGTTAACTCTCTACTGAAATATGCATTTTATAGAAAGCAAAGAACAGTATTAGATTGTGACGTTGCAATATAAATATGTGCCGTATCAACCAAAAGCACATCCTAGTACATGTACCTACATGTACGTATGTTGTCAGGTCCGTTGACACCAAAGAATTGTCCGTAGGTTTTGACCATTATTTAGTCATATCTATAGCTCAACAAAAAGCTTCGAGGTGTGACTAGTACGTAAGTAGTTTGTATTATATTTCAAAAGGGGGAAATACCTAGAGGTCATGATATATTTATACTAGTATTATCTAATACTTGCTCATGAATTGACTGTTGTTCAGCCAATGTAGTGTGCCTTCTGTGTGAAGCTAACACCTATGTGCATAAGACGATATACAGTAAAACTTCGTTAAGACGAGCATCGATATTACGAGAAACCGGCTTATTTCGAGCAAATTAAAAAATGTCCCGGCGAATTAGCTAATTATACTTATATCCCACCGCTATGTCGAGCTCCCGATTTATTTCGAACAATTGGCTTGTCCCGATTAGTCCTCGAGATAACGAGGTAATTATTATTAAGCTATCTATCAGGTCGGATTTTCTAAATGAACTTCATCATCAATACCCAGAAGATATCTCACATTACATTATCAGCAGCAATCATCTACCTACTTGGCTCTAAGGTGGCTGGTATCTTCAACTTTAATTGACTGTTTCACCAGTATAAGAACCTTTATACCGAACATTTAGTAAATATACCTGGACTAGTTTGCGCCCAAATCGGACAATGATTCATATCATTATATTCATGGTGATTTCGTGTCCCAAAACCGATATCCGTCTCGGATCCATGTTTCACTATAGCGTTATATGATAATTGGTATTTAGTCCAAAGCATAATTTAACAAATTTGTATTGTAGATTTATCATTGACGTATTTACGTTAAAATTGCATTTTCATTTGATTGAATGTGGAATAAAAATATTCTTCATAGCATTAATGTGCAACAACTACTAAGCAAACAAAGTTGAGATACAACTAAGGTGGTTCCATACAGGATCATGCTGTAATGTAACCTAACAACAGATGAATGAACACATGAGTAGGTTAAATACTTTCTAATGCCTCTCGCTTAGACATCACATCATGTGGTCAGAAGTTTGTCCATTACGATAACAATCTTATACACCGATTAGTGCAGGCTGACATTCAAGATAATGCCTAGTTTATTACATCAACTCCGTCAAACAGGGCAGTCATCCAAACTAAATATCTCAAAACATATCGAACATGTGAATGCTGTCTTGAACCTGAGAGACAGAAAGTTAAGCTTTATTTTAGACAATCTTAAGACATATACCACATTCATTTTTTTTTTCGTTAGACTGAGACAGTCGTACCTTGCGTGACCACTAGGTTTCATCCTGGCCTAAATGGCCAAAGAACCAGCGTCAATGGACTTCACATCCAACTAAACACCATCATTTTGGAGACCACGATTGCATTAAATTTATTTCGACTACTTCCATTTAAATCACTGCTTTCTGAAGTATTTTCACATTGTAACTGTATATCTAACCCAATTTCAATAAAACAATTCAGTAATGAGATAAGATTTCAAGGATCCAAATGGTAATTTTATCGAAGTTTAACTAAACAGCTCCATACACTTGGAACAATTGTGAAAAACAATGTTTTGCGTTTTGTTAACAACATATTATTCTTATATCTAAATTCGGTTACTACTGAACATGTCAACGGCAAACTCGCACTGCAGGATCCTTGCCTGTGCTTTACCACAAAGTCCATTCTTTAAATTTCCTATCTTTGTTAAGATAATTAATTTATCAGCAACAAACTCCTTCAATCTATAGTTAGTTTTAATTCACAACGTTTTGACGTCTTCTCAACGTTGTTAAAGAATGGTAGACAGAATCAGAAGAACGTTTGACGTACATACCATAGATAAGTCAAACCTGGTGAATCGAATGTGTCACCGTATCCAAGGTGCATTTACCCAACGAAAATATGAATTGTGGATTTCAATATCCAAAACAAACCTCTTGAGAACAATGACGTACTAGTATATTAAATATATACATACATGTATTTCCTTCAAAATAATAGCTAGATTTTAATTGGCGCTCGGATATCTATTCTGGCTGATCGACTCGACAAACAGGATTGTACAGACCCTGTGTTTGATGACGCAAAGGGACATAATTGCACGAGACGAGAAAAGAGTAGATTCATGAGTTATCTTGTACAAACTGTTTACATATAACTGACATTGAAATTCATTCCACTGTACTGCCTTATCGCCTTAATCAAACTTTGACGTGTTAAGATTGGCATATGACGCTATTGCACCGAAACATACTTTGTTTTCCTATATGCGTACATCCAGTGTTAAAGATACATGGATTTACATATTTGTGTTAGCATATTATGCATAGGGGGGTTGTGTGACTTCCTGTCTGTGTTTGGTGAAGTTGCTGATGAAGCGAGCACCCTACATAATATTCGTGATGAACTGAATATCTTAAAATTAGCAAATGAACGTAACGAACTCAAAATAATGTTGTTAGAAAGACAAGTAAGTGAATGTCATACGAAATATGCAGAACTTACGATGCAAATATCATCGGTAGCTCGAATAGAACAGCAATTAGCTGATATCAATCATAAAGTCGAAGCGAGCCATCGGGAACTTTCTGAGAGATTTAAAACCTTAGAAATGTCCAGACATATGGAGCAAGAAAGCTACATGGCAGACAACAGTGTGACTGCTGGAGACGAGCCTCACGATGGACTTGTAACAGCCAAGGACGAAACCGATCATGGACTTACAAATCTTGCGAAAGGTAAGCAGTATCTACAGAATATTTTCTATTTTGAAGACTTAATACAGACAAATGTGTGGAGTGCTCGAATTGGTTTTCAGGTGAAATAAATCGTTGGGAAATTGAATATTTATTGATAGGCACAAGGTTTCTCCCAAATTGTGGAACGCTTTAAATCCATCATATGATATTAAGTTCCTTCAAAACTTGCATGTGTATTTAACAACTTTAAAGTAGTCATCGATGATACTTTGTCGCAGTATATATAAGTATTCCTTATCAGCTCAAAGAACAATGTATATGTCTTTTTTATGCTATTTAACGATATATACTTTTACATTTATAGCATATGCAAAATGATAGCCGTTAGATCCATATAGTTATTGATTGTACTCTATGCTAAATTTTAAAGGGTTTAGGTATGCCCTCGCCTTTGATGAGGGGTATATTGCTTTGCACACGTCGGCATGTCTGTCGGTAGGTCAAATGGTTTCCGTTCAATAACTCAAGAACGCTTTGTCCAAGAATAATCAAACTCTACATGGAGGATGGCCAGCAAAAGTGAATAACTCCTATTGATTGTGCGTAGTGCAAGTCGATGATCCTGGTTTTGAGGTTAGTACCTCAAGGTCACTGTGACCCTTTTCCATTTCCATTTTTTTTCTGAATATTGAGCGTAAATATAGGGTCCCTTTTTAAATCGTTTTATGGGACAAAAAAAACAACTTACATGCTATGTCTCTAGGTTTGTTTGCTCTTAAGATTTAAGCTTGTCATAGTACGAGGCGCTAGTATACTACCTTTATAATATATACGTTATACCAACGTGTGTTTGTTTTCAGAAAGAACATCTGTCGAAAGCAAACGAATTGTTCCAGTAACAGGCATACCCCCTAGTACAAAGATCAGAGTAGCATTCACAGCTTTTCCTCCTCAGGGACATGGACTAAACATGGCACTCCAACAAACACTACCCTTTAGTGGTTTACTAACAAACGAGGGAAATGCCTTTAATCCAACAACCCATACATTCACATGCCCAGTTAGCGAGGTATACTACTTTGCAAGTTCCTTGTTAGTGGTTTACTAAGAAACGAGGGAAATGCCTTTAATCCAACAACCCATACATTCACATGCCCAGTTAGCGAGGTATACTACTTTGCAAGTTCCTTGGACATCGACACCATACTAGTTGATAGAGCACCCGTCCATGTTTTTGAAACACAAATAGTAAAAGATGGATTAGTGCTAGTACAGGCATTCTCTAGTGTTGACATTAGGTCTGAAGAGTTTTCCCATCCAAGTTTTAATTCCGTGGTGACTGTTTGCAATAAAGGCGAAGTAGTATGGGTCCGACTTACTCTAAGTCAGGCGGCGACGATAACGTTTCAATGCAAACATACGACTTTCACTGGTTTCATATTATGGCAATTGTGATAAGTTAAATGATTTGTTAAACTAACAGATGTTTTATGTGTACGTATGTATTATACAAGTATCAATTTATAAATTGAATAAAATAGTAGTGTCCATTAAATGCGTCTGTTTATCTCAGGTCGTCACTGATATTCTTCGTCAATTCTCTTTGTGGTGCATCACAATACTTAAACATGACTTTTTAAGAAGCAAATCATTACGCTGTGGTATATAACACGACTTTCGAAGAATCAAATTATTACTTTGTGGTATATAACACGAATGTTAAAGAATCAAGCCATTGTTCTGTGGTATATAACACGTCCTATCGGATTGTTTATAATACAACTTTACATCAGAAGAGTCTAGATATGAATAGGCTAAATACACAGACATCACATCAGACATCACATCATGCGGTCAGAAGTTTGGCCATTATGATAACGATCTTATACACCGATTAGTGAAGATTGACGTCCAAGATGATGCCTTGTCTTTCATACCAAACGTCTGGCAAGCAGCCTCAAAACAAATTTCACATGTGAATGCTGTCTAACGCCTGTCATTATAATTAAATGGAGATGTTGGATTATGCAATATAGAAGAGACTTACTTGTAGACCATCGAAATGAATATAACACATCCAAATAAACACCATTATATTCGTGAACATTTTCAGTGAGTTGCTCTTTATCGTATTCATTAAGTCAAATGTAATGAAGGAACCCCGTTTTGAGAGGTTTTATTTAAATCCTTGTCATACCTGCGGTCGACATACCACGGGATACGCGACGAAATATTTGACCAAGTAAACACATATCAACACGCAGTTAAAACCAATTGTTTTATTCTTTGACGGATTGAGTGAATAATTGACAATTTTATTTCATTTTTGATATACGCTGAAACGTGACACAGTCCCTTTAAATAGGTTCGTTGATCCAATTTAGTATTACTAGTGCGACCGTTATATAATTGAATGATCACCTTGTGTATTCTTATGCGACAATTATTACATACGAAATGAACATGTAAATGGTAATCTGGCAAGATGCATTCATAGTATGGAAAATTTTAAACATAAAGCACATCCAATTCGACTAGGCGCCACAGTAGTAATCAACTATCGCCATATACCTTGCACTACATACGCGTGGGTGTTATCCATTTCGAACCATCACGGCGACTTATGAAAAAATACAACATTATTTAGAATCAAGTCGGTTGTTTCGTAACAGCTTTTCAGAAGGTATATAGTTTTAAACTAGGTCACGCCCCGGGGATGTTGTGCCTACTTTGGTCGCCGTTTTGGTTTGGGTTTGTGTGGGCATTGCTCAGGGTAGTTGTGTCGAGGTGTTTCTGATTTCTGTGCTCGGCTGGTTAGGTTGAGTGCTACATTCCCCGTCGGCTTTTCACATACCTTTTTTCTCAACTAGTTTTTATCGAATTTGATAATATGCTATATCCACGTTAATTTAATGAACTAAAATACAGTATAGTACATATCAATTAATATATCTTATAAATCATGGACACAGTTTCGTATCGTGTTTATCTTAGAAACAAAAGTACACGTACGTTACAGTCTACATACAATTACAAACGTGCAATATAAGTATCGCACCGTATGTTTCGCTTTTCTTTTCTCTGAGATGACTTAAGTTTTGAAATCGTTCGTTCTCATTACCTTTGGAAAAGTTGTTTGCAATCGAACGAGTAGCGTGTGTATTCAACAAAATCCACATAATTTTATATAATTGTCGTCGAATAGAGATATATCTATTTGGACGGAATTTGTCAATTCATAAACTAACGTCATCTTAGTTTACGGGTACATAACAAACTAAGGCATGTTCTTTGAAAATGACCTTTAATTAAACTACATACTTGATGCTTAATAATTTAATTTTCTGGACCTCTTACATGTTCATACATGTATTTAGACTTACTTTCCGAGCGTAGTTATTTCTTAAATAGTCGGATGACGTAAGCTGCTTAAGAATATTCCTGCAATTTTGCTTCTAGACAAAATGAGTGTTTCAAATATGTCTTATAATGCAGATTGATGTAGATTAGCCAATACAATAATTGACAATAATGCAAGTCGACAGACGGCTAATTTTGCATGATGGAGACATCGATCTGTCTCAATATATCAATTATACACTCCATCACTATGAGAAAGTTTAGACTTAGAGACAATTACAGAATGCAAAGTGAGAAGAAAACAGAGCAAAATATTCATAAATGCAGGTATTCTAGATCATGTGCATTTCTGTAAATCCTTAGGATAACAAGCAGAGTTTCTGACCTTGACATACTGGTCCTCAAATTATGTCGCACTATTGGTTAGTTTTCGATTACATTTCAGTTTGCAAGCTCATTATCGAGACGAAACACTGATTGGGACCGATGCATAAAAACAAAAGCATGGCTTTAACAACTGAAGCATTGCATTGCTATGTACTAGTACAGAAATCCTTTTGAAGACAAGCATTACTTCTCGCAAATAATGCAAATGTTAAATATTGTACTCGTTTAGGACACCACTGTCAGAACCCACGCCTGTGGCTTCCCTTATACAGTTAACAGTTTATGTAGTCATATTCATTGTGTCAATAATACTTATATTTAACTCGTAATTATAAGCGCTTTCTCAGATTGGTGTATGTACATGTAATGCTCATTTCGGGACTAAATTAGACTACACATGACAGCGTTAAGTTTGAAACATTCTTAACATATTTCTTTTGGCGTTTAGGAATACTTGAAAACCCAAATTGTGAATTCGTTAGACAATAAACAAACAATAGTAATGATAATGAAACCAAGTCAACAAATCAAAACATGAAAAAAAAACAAGAATTACAGACTTGCCCATAAAAGCAACATCTAAACTGGATGCAAATATTGCACAAATTATATTGTTAATTTCCAGTCTGGAAATATGTTGAAGTACTAGGTAAACATCATAAACCGGCTATCGGTGCAATCAAATGTATTAGATAAAACGTATTTGTGTTTCGATACATCATGCTCAATATAAAATATGCTGATGTCTGTGATTTGAAATTTGTTTCTAAAAGTTTCGATAAATGTTGAGCATTAAACGACTGGCTAATTACGTTTATTCGCTCCAGACATGCAGACAACTCGCTCTTGCATGAAATCACAGAGGGCTAATCTCAAACCAACATGTAGACAAATGCATAGGGGTCTGTAACGTCTTCCACCCCATTCACTGTTGAAGGAATACAGGTTATCCTTCAACAGTGAATGGGATGGAAGACGTTACAGACCCCTATGGACAAATGTAGTTAATTTGTAATATATAACTCTGTGTAATACGTCTATCATTTGATTGATATTGTAATCGTTGTAAGAAGCTGCAAAGTTTAGAATTACCAGTATTGTTACACTTTATTACAAATTTATTTAACCAATTTACACATACAAGTAGTGTTTCGAGTTATTTGATATTTATGTAAAAAGCATGACCTATATATTTTTATCAGTATAATATATTACTTGCTAAACACGTGATTACAGTAATAAGGCGTACCATGCATTCTTTATTAGTAGTACACCTTTATAATAGAGTGATCAATAGATGAAATACACATGTACGAGTAGGTTAAATACTTTCTAAGGCCTCTCGCTCAGACATCGCATCATTCGGTCAAAAGTTTGTCCAGTAGAGATTACATACGATCATATACAACGATTAGTGCAGGCTATGGCGTTCCAGATAATGTCTTGTCTATCATATTTACCGTCTAGCAGGCAGCCATCCAAACTAAAGAACTTCATACAAATCGAACACGTGAAAGCTGTCTAGCGCATGTCAGATAGTAAAGAGAGTTGTTGGATATTGCAATACAGTAAAGCATTACTTAAAGACAATCTTGGTGAATGTAACACATCCAGATAAACATCAGAATATACATGAACATTTTCAGTTATTTGCTCTTTATTGTATTTATTAAGCACAACTTAATGAAGGATCCCAGTTTTGAGTGGTTATATTTAGACCACTGTTATATACATGGTGGACATACCACGTGATACGCAACGACATTTTTGGTCAAGAGAACACGTAAAGCTGTCAGCAAAAAGTTAATATTAAACATTTACATGTGTTTTATTCTTTGACTGAGTTAAGGATATAAAAACCACTATTTTCTGATACCCTTTAACTATTTATCTAACCCCAAGTTATTAAAGCAATTCAGTATTGAGACCAGTTTTCAGGGATCCAAATGCTGATCAATATTGAGGTGTTAAAAGATAAATATCCATGATGATTAATAGACAAGAAACACCACACCTTTTTCGCAACATAAAACATAATTAACTTCCGGGTAGTGAATGGTACTACACGTTTACTCTGTCTAGAACAACAACATGTCAATGTACCAGTAAAAGGGCGAGGCGATGGATAGCATACGTGTTTATGTGTTATGATGCTTAAACTACTTTAATGTTTGTGCTAACATGCTATATCCTCGTTCATTTAATGAACTCAAAATACAATACAGTACGTTTCGATTAAAATACTTATTTTATTACTGATGCTTTTACATTATAATGGTTTTCTAGGAAATAAAAATACACTTACGTACTTCATAGAATAACAATGAGGAGTATAAGTATTGCACTTTTTTTCTTTTCTGAGAAGTCCTTGGTTGTTTAAATAATCATTACATTTTGCAATAAATAAGAAGTCCGTTATCCCATTTTACGGGTACATACACAAATTAAATTATAAAGAGCTTTAATTTAACTAATTATTCGTACATGTTCACACATGTATTAGAATTACTTTCCCAACGTAGTTATTGCTTAAATATGATCGGATGACATAAGCTGCTTAAGAATTCCTGAAATAGTTAACTCACTTCTAGACAAAAAATCTGATCAATTGTTTAAAATATACACTATTTTGCAGATTGGTGTAGCGTTTTCAATATAAAAATTGGTAATAATGTTCGCTAACAGACCCCTTATCTCGCATACTGGAGACATACATCCGTCTAAATAAATAATTGACTTCATCAGTCTGAGACAGTTGAGACATCGAAACAATTACTGAATGCAAAATGAACAGAAAACAGAGCAATATATTCATAAATGCAGACCATAGTCCAAATAATGAGTTTTTTGTAAATTCTTAGGATTACCGAGTACAATTTTGTCCTTCCTTGTAATGAGTCAGTGTATCAATATATTGAAGTCCTTGGTAGACACACCAGGGTACCGTTTTATCAATGTACTTACGGAAATAGTAAATTTACGTTCAAATTAAAATTCTTTATAAGTCTTTAACAATTTCAAATCGGGGACAGATAATTGTTTGTATAAGTTCATTAACTTAATCTTTATCAATATTGCATCTCCATTTACCATGTGTTATCATTGTAAAATAATTGTAAATAATTTAAATTTGATTGAAAGTTTAAGATTTCAGTAAATGCTTTAATAAAACAGTGTCAAGAAACCGGTTATCGATACAATCAAATGCTACGTTAAGATAAAAGATATTTGTGTACTATGATTATTATTAAGCGTGCTGATATCTGTGATTGACGATTTGGTTCTAAAAGTTGCTTCGATATTTGCTGAGCATTAAATGATTGGCTCATTACCTTTATTTACATCAGACATGCAGACAGCTGGCTCTTGTACATGTATGAAATCACAAGAAGGCTAATCTCAAACCCGCATGTAAACCAATAAAGTTAATTAGTAATAAATTACTCAGGGAAATGTGTCTCGTATTTTATTTGTGATTGTGGCCAACTTTGCTCGTTGTATTAACAAAGCTATATTATTGCCCATTTGTGCACAATGTATTCCAATGAAACACTGTTTGTGCATAATGTGTTACAAACAACATATTAAACAATAAACATGAAGTGGTATAGATAGAAAACGTTTGAACTGTGTTGGGAAAATGCAGTGCAATATCATGCGTTACAATGTGCACAGACGTTATGTTAACTTCAACTGCTTTATCAGTGTGATAATATAATAAAATAGGTTTTGTGTTACGCCAGAGAACAAAGTCTACGTCACACACAAAACAAGTATTTATAATTTGTACGTTGTAATATACTGTTGAGGTTAATCGTTGTTCGAAGATCTATAGATGTACGATGTAACAATGTGTATTTGACCATACCGGTAGCAAATCAAACTGTGTTCACAACGGGCAAGTGGATCTCAAGGTAAGTTGTATTATCAACATTTTAACATTTGAAATGTTTATGCAGTCCGGACCATCATAGTAACATTTTATTTGTTGTTTAATTCTAATAAACGAAACTTAAACAAAATTAATGCTATATCAGTAAGTTCAATTTGAAATGTTCGCCATCGTCTTCCATTAATTTAGATGTCAGGCACATTCTGGATGGATGCAACGAATAAAGGAAAACGTGGACAATTGGCAACAAGCTTAAACAATTGGAAGCATTAAGTTTGAGCTAGGATGTGTGTGGATTAATCAAAGCAGATGGTTATACACGACACTTGCTTTGAAGACGTGTGGTGAATTCTGTCCAGATAGGAAAGTGCGTCACCATAACAAGTGGTTTGGTAGAAGAGTCGGCGTACGGCCTCGAATCAAACAGTTCCAGAAAATGACATGGTCTTGTTGTATTTGGCTGAGGAATGTGAAAGTGTGGCATGAGATGTTTTTATAGTTACTGTGCTCTGCCGTTTTCACTGAGTGCTGCCCTACCCGATTTTGTTTCATCTTTTTTCTATCTCACTGGGAATATGTAATTTGCTTTAACATACGAAATTAAGTAAATAAGTCATGTCCCTTTAATTATCAGTACTAAGCACTTTTAGTGTATCGTGTATGTATTTGTTTAATCTTCCATAAGTCGTAGTTAGAGAGCAAACTATTCGAATTACATAAGCTTCAACAATTCTGAGAATATGAGCTCACTTCTAGACAAAATATTTCTGACTTGTACTGATTTAAATACTTACGTCCTATTATGCAGATTATCTTATACAATAATTGGCTATAATGATCGTCGACAGACTGCTAGCCTAGCATGCTAAAGACAATGGACTGTCTAAATATAAAATACATCACTCCATCAGTATGAAAAAGTTCAGACATCGAGGCAATTACTGTTTGCAAAGTGAACAGAAATAATAACAATATATTCATAAATGCAGATATGCTAGATGTGTGTTTTGTAAATGTTTAAGATTACCAGACATTGTTCTTGGTCTTGAAATATATTTGGTCCCTGTATAAACTGACACACAATTGATCTGTCGGCGACTACTCATCATTTATATTAGGAGTACATCGCCCAGGCATAAAAGGCTGTTTTGGGCAGCACGTGGCGTAACGTCAAGAGCATAGTGATTACTGAATAATTGATGAGAAATATGCATTCGGTGCATTTGCCCTGGTCCATTCAATTCAAGAAGAAAACCAACACTTTCACAAATATTGAACTTGCTTAGGGCAACACTCTTGAAACTGCAACCATCATGTTTCCTTACAAGGTTAAAGTTGAAATGAACATATTCGTAGTTTCAATAATAAATTGTAGTACATATACATACAACAAGCGCTGTATTCAAGTCTGTGTACGCTCTAATTAAACGCAAGCTGTGCTTACTTCGGGAATCAAACCCATCACCTAGGAAACCTTATAGTTTGTTACCGTATCGATGTATTCTCCTGGCTTGTACCCATTAGTACAACCCAAAAAAGCGCATTTGTAAGAAATTAACTTTAAATAGACAAAGAAACGAAGTCAACAACAAACAAAAAAAAGAAAAAAAGCTAGCGGGTATATTAATGCCACGAATAAAATACCTCTCCATTTTCTAATAAACACAAAAATCAATGAAGAATGCAGACAAATTATACCTTTTTATTTCCAGTGTTTTAAAATATTGAATTATCAGGTAATCATCAAAAACCGGCAATCGGTGCAATCAACTGTTAAGATAAAATGTGCAATTATAATTTTTAAACTGATGTCAGCGATTAGTTTTTAAAAGTTGCTTCGCTCTTTGTTGAACATTAGCTGATTGGCTCATTACCTTTCTTCACTGCAGGCACGCATACAACACGTTCTTACATGCAATAACTAGAAAACTAATCTCTAATCAGCATGACAGACGAATGTAGTAAATTTGAAAATAGGGAAACAATTGATTTTTCCAAAACGCAATCCAAAAACCAAATTCGTAACATAACTATAAGAAAGACAAGGGAGCCAAACCAACAAGAAACCAAATGATTAAAAAACAACGACACGGAAAAGACCTTCCATGGTTTTAATTTAGATCAGAATCGATGCAAGGAGCAGACAAATGGTACGGTTTAATTCCCAGTGTATCGATATATTGAAGTCGTAGGTAAACATCAGACACGGGTTATCGGTCCAATCAAATGTTAAGATAAAATGTATGTGTGTCTCGATATATCATGTTCATTATAAAACACGCCCATGTCTAAGATTTGTTTCTAAAATTGGCTTTGATAATTGTAGAACATTAACTGATTGGCGCATTACCTTTATTCAATGCAGCTATACAGACAACTTGCCCTTGCATGCAAATCACAAGATGACTAATCTCAAAACAGCATGCCGACAACTGTAGTTTGTAATATGTTACTCAGCAATATATATAGATAATTTGATTGAGATTATAAAAATATATCATAGCTTTAATCAGCATAGCTAGATGTGCATGGTGTTTTCCAAAATACGTCACTGTTTGCGTGTGATATGATACAATGCAGGGCAAAGCCTTTATTTGCCAGTCGTCTTTCTGCTGAATATGGCAGGCATATGTGTGCCTTCGCCCGGAATTGAACCCAGGTCGTCGGATAAGGCGGCAAGCGCGCTAACCGCTGAGCTACGGGGGCCACATAATGAACAAGAAAATATGAAATTGTATAGATAGGGAATATTTCGTCTATTTGCGCCATGGTGTTAATCTACATTTGATACAGACAACATAAAATACAATAAAACATGAAATGGTATTGATAGCAAGCATTTGATCTGTGTTGGGAAACTGCAATGCAAGTATATGCCTTAAACAATCATTAGTGCACCAGCATATTAAACAGCTTGGTGGTAGTAAACACATTTAGTTGATAATATATATTAGCTACTCTGGAACCAGACTCCGGATTGACTTTTTTGTACTCAATAATTCCATTATATAATAAAACAATATTTTATTGCAAGAATTTTATTGCAGGAATATATCTTCTCTCAGTACGATTCACAATAAAAGACTGCATTTACAGTCGCTGATGATGTCACATTACAAAGTAAAGAAACCTTTAAAATAAAACAGACGTCATCATACATGTATACTGAGGAGATTATGTAAAAGAAAACAATGTAATAATAAATCAAAACCATTATAGAACATTTACTACATGACTACAAATTATAACAAAAATGTCCATATGACAGTTAATTATTATTACATTATGTAGTTAACAACTTAACATGCATGCTCTTATACAATTCACAAAACAGCTATACGTACTCGACTTTTATCTAATTGTTTACATTTCAATTTCCAAATGCTCAGTTAAAACTGGGACCATAGTTTCATAGTATTTGAAAAACGAATCTCAGGTTATTCATATTGTGCACGTAATCTTAAAAGATAAATAAATTAGTTATCTAATAAATTACTAAAAATATATTGAGAACAAATAAAATATTAAAAATATGGTAACAGTGAAAAGCATTTCGGGTTTGAAAGTTGATTAATTAGAAAAAGTGCATAATTCTACACATAGTCGGAACTGACGGTTCATTGGAGACAGTCGTCCGGAGATTACTATCGTTTAGTGAAATTATTTAATATTTCACTTAATCAAACAAGCACAAAATAAATCTAGATAAAAACTACAAAATACGGGCAAAATAACTCATAGAATAAACCACTAAGTATCTAGTCGATAGCGACACGACATGAGCAAAAATGACATACAAACACTCGAATTGCATAATGATGAATGTAATTCTACGTGAGGCTGAATGAAAATACTTATAACATGGGCACTTATCTAAAACTTTGACACATCCGGAACATGTTTAACCATGTCTTAACCAGGAGTCACTTTGGTATGCAGCAATTCCAGTGACTTAAGCCACCCCTAAGAGCATAGTGATTACGACACCCGTATTATGAGCGTTTAGGAAGAGAACCAATGTGGCCTAATTCGATCAGATCAACTTAATTGATATGTCAGTAGTAGTTGTCTCTCTTTGTTCATGCAGCATATACGAGTTATACTTGTTACTAAGATGCTTCCGGTGTGTTCTCTTTGTTCATAGTTTACGATTTATAATGGGTTTTTTTTTTATAAAATAACACCAATCCCTAAGTGGTTTCCAAATTACAAGAGATTGATCAGAGTTCAACAGACTAAATAGCGTATTCCATGTGCTTAATTCGTAAATGATAAACTTGAACTATGGGTGAGTAAGACACTTTTTAACAAGTTTTTTCGGGAAACTCGTGAGACATTTCGCTGGCTTAGAATGAGAAGGTTGTAAGTGCAAAATCGATATTTTAAGATAACAGTAAAAGACGGTCCAAAATCGTTCTTTACCTATGGCAAAACAAGCCGTTTCAGCTTCAGTTTGGTGGTCAACATGACAAGTTCCAATGTGCATTTTAAAAAATAGGCTCAAATGAACTGCCTTGTGATGCTGATTTTAAATATGTATCACTCTTAGTTCTTAGTAAACGATCTTCTCATTCCAAGCCAGCGATTTATCATCATTATCATCTATTTTACATATGGAGTATGGCTTAAGTATGTGGGTGGACGTAGTATCTTGATGCATATAAATTACGCTTTTAAGAGATATTATTGCTACATTAAGAAATGCTTACTCATTATTGCCTAAAAAATAAGACCATTTTAATTATTAAGAGAGCATACAGCGTGGTGAGATTGTTAGGTCGAAAAGTCTTCAAATGTTGAGCGAAAAGAAGCCACTAATAAAACTGATTCGTTAGAGTCAACAATTCGTAACTTACTAAATACGCTCATAAAAGTAAAAAATGCCTATGTTAAACATTGTTATGCCACCCATCTTTGATGAGGGGGTACATGGCTTCGCACATGTCGGTCGGCAGTTCGATCTTTCGGTAGACTAGAATGGTTTAAAGAGAACGTCATGCCCTATTATCTTCAAACTTTACATGGAGGTTGGCCAGCACCAGTAGATGACCTCTATTGATTTTGAGGTAAGAAAGGTCAAGGTCACTGTGATTACCATTTTCTACAATTAGGCTGTCATGGGACATGCGTGTTCTAGAAACAATTCTTGTAAAAACTCAAAATGTTTCACACGAGAAACAAGTTTAACTAGATTTTGACATGTAAATAAATTGCGATAAACGCTCATTAAAGAAACGATGAATATTTACCACTGACTGTGCTGCATTTTTGTGGTCAATTACAATTTCATCATCGCAACGGTGGTAGGCAGTTTAATGGGAACTTAATATGTTAAATAATCGTTCATAAGACGCCTAACTTGGCAAATGCAAACGCATTCCACATCGAACATTAATGCGAAGTATGAGCGCATTTGAACACCTGTCTATCGCAACTATCCAAAAAATGGCTGTGGAAATAAAAAGCATCAAAGTTCATACATGACACCACATCAGTATACATCTGATTTTAATTTTTGAATTTGTTATCCGGTGTTCCTGCGTTCATCCTTGACCAATATACTTAGTATCAAATTAATTCACTACAGCATACCACATTACGACTTAGTATTATAAGTATTATTTAGTTTGACCAAATGTTGAGTTTTAACGTCATACGCTTACATGTACATGCTTTTTAACACCTTTAGAGAAAAGGAATTATGGTGAAGCCTATGGGACAGTAAGCACCACACGGAACTCATTCAAAGATATAGTTTGTGTTAGTGTCGAAAACATGAATAAAAAGGTATGAGGAAATCAGACAGGCAGTGTAGCACCCAATCTAACCAGCCGAGCACAGAAATCAGAAACACTACAACACAACTTCATTGAGTAATGCCCCCACATAAGCCAAAGAAGCAATCGAAAATCCAAGTCCCCACCGAAAATATGCAGGATGACCTAATTCCACAAAGAAATTATAGAATAGCGGCTGACCTAGTTTAAAATAATAGGCAAGGTATGAAGGGGGCAGGAAATAATATAACATACTTATAGCAACTACACTGAGCGATGCCCATACATAAGCCAAAGAAACAATTAAAAATCCAAGTCTCCGCCGAAAAAAGCAGGATGACCCAATTTCACAAAGAAACTATAGAATAGCGGTTATTGCATGAGACCGAACGAAACGCAGCTAAGAATCGACCAAGTTCGCCAAGGCCCCGCTGCACAGCAACCCAAACGCACAAACCCCTGCCAAAACGGCGACGACATAAACGTACTTGACACTTGATCTCGTACGTGAACATGCTATAAAATGGATATCACAGTCACTGTGGTGTTTTATTTAACGCATAAACTATTCATTTACCATTCTACAATGATTCAGGAGAACGATAACAATTAAACAGAGGATCGCATTTGATGGATAAAATAATTCCTAGTATGACTAGCACATTCAATGGCCTGTGTTTATGGTGTCTTAGAAAGACTATGGACCTATTATACTTCTAGATGTCATCTGAAGAGGATATTGATAAGGCATGAGAATATTAATGCATTAAATGCAGCCATTGACACAATACGACAAAACCATTACATTAAATGTTAATGACTTAAAGTGCCCTAGGGAATCATGTCAGACTATATTGTTCTATTCAAATTCTTTGTAAATTATCTCCTATTTTATGCACCGTAACATGAGCAAGTATTTATGCATGTTTTCGTTTCTTTTTTGAGTGTTCCGTTTTCGTGCATTTCCTCCACTAATAGTGTTATTATCATAGCGGTACATCAACGCCGGTTGCTGCCAGTAAATGTCTTGAGTAATTTACCCATAATTTTTTGAAACACTCCGACTAGTACTCCACAATACTCGGTATATAGCGGTTGTCAATTGGTATTAAGCGAGTTTTGGAAACTTTTATTAAGCAAGCTTTTGGCGAGCTTAATAATATTTCTTGAACGATTTTAATATTAATTCATTAAATGACATCGAGTAATCGATTCTTTATATTATATGAGACTTAAACGCAACATACGCATCAACTTATTGGAAAAACACGCCCTTATAGTTTATCTTATATCACACATGTAACGTATAAGATTATACGAACTCGCTATACTAACTCGGATACAATGACATACATGTGATATAGTAAAAATCAATACTATGTACTGTTACTTGTACCTAATTAGTGTTATGTTTTTTTTTTCATTTTCCGATAGTTTGACTTAATATTTTTGCTAATCACTATTTGAATGCTAATAAAATACCATGGCTGACTTGCACTTGCTTCCAGCCAAATGTCGCGAAAATTGATGATATAACTCACATTTACGTACAATATCCGGTGTACGGTATATGACAGTGATGATCCGTGTGCGATTTTATTTCCTTATCGTTTTGAAGCACTTTAATAATAGTTTCTACAAGTTGTTCGCAATTATGTCTGGTATAAATAGTTTTCGTAGAGTATCGGGGAATATATATGTACTAATCACTTGTATTATTCACAAGTGTGCATGTTTGTTGAACAACAGCTGATCGAGACAAAAGACAAGTCACGAGCAGAGTTATTTAAGACAGACACATTTGCATAGCCGCGCATGCTAATGATCATCATCCATTACTTGCAATTCCAAAAGCTCAGACGATCTGTCAATAACACGTAATATGATATACGGATACGCCAGATTGAATATAACTCTGTTTTCATGACAGTGAGTTTTCACAATGTTCTGGAACATACTGGAACAATCTGACACATGCTGCTTGTCAAACCGGCTTGTTGATACAATACGTCAGCGACATGAAAACGATTGGACAATATTTACACAATTCACCCTAGGGAATAATACGTTAATGCACAATGAGATTATACACTTATAAATGCATGGGTTTTATGACAATGAGCGATACTACAAAGTATAGCGTTGTGTAGTGGATTAGCAGCTGATGATGAACAAATATGAAATGAAAAAGGAGATATTTTATCCGATTTTAAAATACCATAGGACAAGCATGACTACCAATTTGCTTTTTTCCGCGGTTGTGTACATGGTTTTGTGTGTGAGCATTTCCGAAAACAAAATCCAAAATGGAAGTTATATTGACAATAATATAGTGTTAAATAACATGTCAATGCCTTACATTAATGATGTTAAATTGAACAGTGCGGGACATAACGTAACAAATATATCAAAATCAGTACAAGACGATGTTATGAAGTTGAATTCGTTTGCAACTACACTACACGCGACTTCTTTCGAGGAGACTGAACAACAACTTCCGGCCAGGATTTTAATCATCGGACCAGTCGTGACTGTGGGGATTATTTTATTTCTGTGCGTAGCATATTATTTCCACAATGCACAATTGAACAGGAAGGCAAAACATTTAGCAATGACGTTGTACGTCAAATCAAACTTACGACTAGACGACAACCCGGACACTGTGGAGATCGATTGTGATTCAACTCAGATAGACGTGCACCAACCTGAACATTTAGACGAAGAAGATGATATGCTAGACGAACTAGGTTCAAGAAGGAAAAGTTCTGTGTCATTACATTCACCGATGGTCAATAATTTTAAAAGAGTATCTAGAGTTAGTGTTGATCAAGCCATACTTTCATTGTCAGCACCTAGGAGACATTCTACTTTCATTTTGTGATATATTGTGTAATAATCATATAAATTCATACACTGTACTGCATGTGCTGATTCACAGATTGCTAAAGGAAACATCTTGTGAAATATTGTGTAATAATCATACAAATTCATACATATGTAGGGGCCTACCGCATGTGTTGATTGCTAATGGAAACATTTTGTAAAATATTTTGTAATAATCATATAAATTCATATATTGTACAGCACGTGCTGTTTCACAAAGGAAACATCGTGTAAAATATTTTGTAATAATCATAATTTTTTTTATAAATGCATAATATTTTATCAATTCTTATTGCAGTAAGGATTGTATAATTGCTATGGACTATATTCAGTGTATACATACCACGTGACGTTATGGCTAAGTCTGCAAGTAAAAACACTTATTTTGTTTAAACAGAATATTGAAGTTTTTGCCGAAACCGGATCAACTGATCCATGCAGTTGGGCCGGTTTCGGGCATAAACTGTGAACTGTTTCACACAACTATTACGTTGTTCGGCTAGTGCTCTTTCTCTGCTTGGACGTCGAACATATCTCGTGAAAATCGGTGTGATAACCAGATACTTACGGTTATTTTTACATGTTTTGTTTACATATTTTGTTTACATATTTTTACTTGCATACTTCCAAAATGTCACGTAGTATGTCCACCCTGACATTATAACAATCGAGACTGTATTATTATGTAAGTTTGTCCCCTTCAACTATTTGAAATAATTATACCGGTGATAAACAACAAGAGGTTTCCATATCCATTTGGTTTCCTTGAAACACTTTTTTTCGACTTAATTTAGACATCAAGAATCGCAGTACGGTTTCAAAATTTTTTTTTCAAGTTATAAGTATTGTACATGTATCAAGATGTCTAAGTGTGATGTCAAAGGATAAATATGTTTACAAACTATTTATTTGTTTTAGTTTTAATGCTTACATGGTGTCCAAAAAGAACGTATACAGTTTCAGTGTAATGTTTATCTAATCTTTACACTCTGCTATGGCAAAGAAATTTTACAAACGGTTAGTCAAAAGATGTAAGTGTTTTTCTGGCACCAGTTTGAAAATTGTAACTTGAATACATTTTTGAAAAATGTCAATTTTACCGTATTTTGTACGTAAACCCATTCTGACACTTGCCTCTGTTGAACAATTTTATTTATTGTCTGAAATTCGCAGCAAATACAACAACAATGTATTTTGTTTTGAATGTTACATGGTTCATGTAAGTGGAGCCAGAGTCACACATTGCAATACACAGTTTTGGATGAATTATACGAACCAATTGGTGTCAACAGAATTTCTAGGTAATACCACTACGGTATGGAACGGCCCGCCCGCAGCCCGCATCTTAATCCATGTGAGTTCTTTCTTTTATGATATCCGAAATCGCTAATGTGCAATCCAAAGCTAATAAAAAATTATACACAATTTTTTCCTATGAGAAACATCAAAGCAATTTAAGAATATCAGTATGTAGAAATATGTCTAAATGTAATTAGCGCTTTTAAAGAATGAGTGCAAGGCGGGAAGCATCAGACAGACAGAAATTGTGGAAACGTTGTAAATAACGACAAAATGATGTCGTGGACAAACTAAGGTATGGTTAGTAAATAGACATTTTAAAAAAAATATATTTGAGTTACAATTTGCAAGCTGGTACCACAAAAAAAACTTATATTTTTGTCTAACCATTTGCATGTGTTCTATGCGATAGCAGAACGTAGAGATTTGATAAAAAATACCCCCAAAACTGTTTTGGGCTTCCTGTATATATTATGTTTCGTATTTGTACTGCGTTCTGTGCCAATTATGTAATTATACAGACATGGCAATAAATAATAATGTTTTTATTATAATTCTTTATTATTTGTGTCCTTTCCAACATCGCTACTTTTCCTATTGTTCCTTTTTCTCAGGATATCTACCATGTCTATATGTTACCTATCATATGTACTTCCTTTAATGGTTAATAATGCACAAAATCCAAAGTCCTTATTATGTTATTCATTGCAGGGGAATTTATAGACTTGCCTGAAGTATCCTTTTGTGGGGGTATGGTAGGTTCTTTCTGTGTATGACTCTTGCGTGTGTGGTGTGGCTATACACTGTCGCAGTTACTATGTTGCTTTGAGGGCTCTGTAACAGCATACTACTTGTATTTCATAACCTGATGCATTTACTGCTTCATTGTTCTAAGGCATAACTAAGGCGTATTTTTTCATGCAGATCATAGCCTTTATTTGCCAGTCAGCTTTCTGCTGAAATATGGCAGGCATATGTATGTGTTTTTCCATCCGGATTGAAACCCGGGTCGTCGCCAGATTAGGCGCCAAACACACAACGCAATAAGCTACGGTATTCCAGAAGTACTCAAGGTTTGTCCTTTCTGCTCTATGACTTCTACGTCACTAAAGTATGCCACCACGTTAGTTAAACTGTAGGAGGTCATAGTTAAGTAATACTAGCAGTTCACGTTAGTACAATCTTCTATATGAATATATACTCGTAGCTTACCTAACTCAGAACTCACTTAGCGAAATGTGATATTTTTGTCAGTACTTGGAGAATGGTTCGGAGATCTTTAACGTGATCCTAATATAAGCTTTATGCATGAGTATACAAGGCTCTTGTATTGAATATCCGAATGCAAAAATCGTGCAATATCGGTTCAATATAGAAGGTATGTTAATATTACAATTAGAGTGTCTTCTTGACACCCCAGCCTATGAAAAAAAGATATGGCTCAAGCACAGAAAAAGTAGCATCGCAACACAACTGCACGGTGCAATGCCCACACAAATCCCAAAGAAATGCTTAAAAGCACAAGTCCCGCCACAAAAATGCAACATGACCCATTTTCACAAAGAAATAACAAAATAACGGTGATCCCAAGTGACTAAATGAAACATAGCTAAGACCCGCCATAGTATTTTACAGACGGGGTTGAAATTAAAGACAATATATCAGCTGTTCAATTATGCTATCAGAAGATCGGGAACAGCGCTAATATCTTCGTACAACACAAACTTAATGTACTTCCTACGGTCTTGACCTATTTATAAGAAGTGTTTGTATAACGTATTTATTCTGTCAAGTGTCTTTAACTTGTCCAGGAAACATTGGATTGGTATAATCCATAGTCGAGTCCCTGAGACTAAGTCCCATATGTCACATCGCACTCCGCATCGATGTTGGTTCAAATAATAAGAAACAAGACTAGATTATGAAAGAAAAATAAGAACAATAAATATAATATTGAATTGCGTGATTGTTTAAGATGACATTGTAAAGTGCAACAGTATAAAGTTCGATCAAATGCCCGGTTCTTCGTATATTGCATAATTAACAGTTGATATAATGTAGTATTTGAGATTTCATTATTTCTCTTAAAATAGTCTTTAATCTGAAGTAATCATATAGTGTTCAATGCAGAATTAGACAAATTTCAAGATGTTCCTAAAATATTATTTAACCCAAAGTCAACATGTTGTTTAATGCAGAAATAGGCTAGATCTCATTGTTTTTCTAAACATAATTTCGTTAACCCAAAGTCATTATACAATCATGGTTAATGCAGAGCTATAATTCATTCTTTAAACTACTTAACTATTCCAAATATTTCTAGTGTTTCAATTTGGAGAATGCACTTAACGGTGGAGTTGGTGTTCCAAGTAATAATTTAATCCCCTCTTTCAAGATTAAAGCATGTGTGTAGGAGGGATCCATAACTACTTCCAGTGCATTTCTCCATAAAATTAGATTAACAAGTTATTTTAAGAACCTCAATAAGTTTGAAATCATCAAAACCACCTGTCGATGCAGTAACATCATGTGGAATTAAATTGCGTGCCTTTCATTTATGACGTCGGCCACGAACAAACTCCGACAAATAAAAACCAAAATGTATTCGCCTTCTGCAAATCATATGATTATATTGAGTTGGGTGCAAATAACAAAGACGTCGATGTGTGCGATTATTGATGGATTACTGGCCGCAAGCGTCAATGCCTCGAACTATTCAATATTAAACCCATGGTATCCATGTCCGTAGGTAAGTACTGGGCAAGCAGATAATGAGTGTATCCACCCGTATTTGAACCTGGGTCGGCATATAACACAGCAAGCGATCTAAACACTGAGCAACGATTCTTTTCATGAGGTTTGTTATGATTAGTTGTACTTGTTTATACGTCAACACCAGACTACATACTCCATTTCTCACAGATGCTTTTGTCATACGTTAATATATAATATTATAAATCACTCAACCTAAAGGGAGCCACACCCAGTAATCGATAGCACGATATCACTCCTAGCCCATGAATTAAAGGCACACATATATTGTGATAAATGTGTTAGACATTTTAATGCCTACATAATCTGATGAAAACGTCCCATTTAATCATAAATAACGTTTTTATATACTGGCATGTTATTCATCATCACATCCACTTATCGGAGAAATGTTTGCAATGCAAATATCACTGGCTTATAATGAGACAAGGCGCTTCTAATGAGCCTATTTTCATGAAAGTCGGAACTTGTCATGTTGACCAAACTAGTGTTGAAACAGCTAGTTTTATTATAAGTAAAGAGCAAGTTTCAGGTAGTTTTGGAGTTCTGCTTGGAGCAGACAGAATCTTTGAGTCTATCAACTTGAGTTTTAACACACAACTTGTTGAAATAAGTTTACATACAAAGAAATAGTTCCGCGATAGTGCTTCATTGTACATTTCTCTGCAGATGGGAACTCAAAATAAAACCAAAATTAAGTATGTCTGTATTACGATGAATCATATTTATTGTAGTTATTCGAAAACGATATGCTTATTTTAATTATAAAAAGTACTACGCCATGCCTTTGCACAAGTTCCATGTTCTATTTCTAGCATAGCTAATATTAGTACCGCCACCCGACGCATATTGTTATACTTTAGAAAGAATAATTGCACACAACGAAATCTTAAAAGTAATCATTTTTTCAAGAATTTATTATGATTAAGTTCGTTTTCACCGAAACAATGTTTTAAGATTATTGCTACAATTTCAGTTGAGCGGAAGGTTAAACATCGCAGTACCTTATATTAGACGTATCTCAAGCATCTAACTGCTATGCTCAAAGCGCATGCAAAAATATATAAACGATGTGCCCGTACCTTTACATGTCTTAAAATCGAGATAATTCTGAATAGTAAATACTAATTAACATTATTAATAAATATATCGAACAAACATCATTTTGTCCAATTCGAGCTGCTCATCGATTGTTTTAATTCATTATTATTGATTTCTTTACCCTACAATACGCAATTGTTAAAATCAAGAATAAAACAGTTATAATGCAAACTGATATGATCACTGAATACGACAAAACATATATTATTAATGGTCATGTGAACCAAACACAGAAATATACTATATTCATTAAATGACTAGTATGTTACCTAAGCATACATAAAACACTACATGATTGATAAATTGATACAATGGGCAAATCACAGGTGGCAGTATCAGTGTTTGGAAAAGAAAAAGAACAAATCCGTCACTGAGCTAATTCACTACATGGACCGTATATATATATCGATTGTCTATCTAACTCCCTGTACACTATGAAGGTATAAAGCGTAGTATATGTCTATGTCCAAAGATTGTGGAACATTGCATCTTACAATAGGCTTGGTTCCCAAAAAATATTACGATACTGTGAGCGCAGCGGGTAACCAGTGCATAAATAAAAAGACCTTGAGCGAAGTTAAATAACGAAAGTAACACTGTTTTGCAGTTATAAGATACAATTGAACGAGATTTTCGGTAAGAATTAATATCTTATAGTTTATTTGAATGACTTGTATAGCAATTTTTTCTTCAGCTCCCGTATTTTATGTTGAAACAACGAGATGAAATGTTCCACAATCTTTGGCATATAGACATATAGTACGCTTTATACCTTGATAATGTTAGTATATTAGTTCAGTACGGACATTTTTATATATTTTTTTATTATTTTATTTAATCGTTTGCGGATCAAACACTGATACTGCCACCTGTGGGGCAAATGAGATGGTTATATCTTGACAACGTGTTAGAATTAGTACCAGCCAAAAATAATTCGAATACCAGTCACAACTATCGCAACAATTAAAATAACTTCATACCTAGAAACAACAGAAAAATAGCAATACCAACCTCAACAAATTCATCATCGACTTGAATTACATTATGAACATCACCATTAATAGCTGTATTACAGGCAAAATAACATCATTATCATTCCGAACAACAATATCAGCAACATCGATAGCAACATCAACAACATAAGCAATCGCCACAATACCAACATAAAATAATAATTATTACATCATTACTTCTAACATCAACAATACCGTAGCATCATTATCAATACATAAAACAACAATAACAGCAATAACATTAACTTACTCATAATTCCAAACAACAATATTAATTACATTGGTGTTGACAACATAATGATTACATTATAACTACAAATATCAACACTACCGTAGCATCAGTATCAATATAAATAACAATAACAACAACACTCTTTCCATCATCATTCCCAACAACAATACTAAGTAAACAGAATCATCAACAGTAAAACGCACATGAACATAAACTCATGACCAGATGTAATCAGCTTCAAATCAATATGTTTAATGCAAAAATCACTTGCAGTTTATTAATCAATGAGATTTACAGGAATTCCTAAACAAAAAACATCATTTTGTAGCACGCGATTGTTCACTTTTAATGCTGTATCATCTGGAACTATTTATCATGGATCTGATAATTTAAATTAAATTAGCATTGTTTGCGTACCTCATTGTAGTAAGGAAATCGTGTTAGGATTGCGTTTGTTTGTATGTTAAATGAGTTCTGGACTGGATAAATATTTGATTGCTTGGTAAGTGATAGCTTCAGCAAATAACAGATTAACATTAGTTTGGCGTATTACAATAACGTATCAGTTATTTGTCCGAGTGATATCTCTAATTATTTACGTTTTAGTCTTAAGTCAGTTATTGTCCGTGTGATATTTCTTATTATACATTTAAGTTGTTTTTAAATTACGCTTTAGTCTTAAGTTAGTCATTGTGTGGGTGATATTTATAAGTTTTAAGGTTTAAATCAGAGGTCAATTTTTGTGCGCGTGATATTTTGTAAATATTCACGTTTTAACTTTAAGTCAGTTATTGTCCTTGTGATATGTCTAATTATTGAATCTTAAGTCAGGCACTAAGTCATGTGACATCAAGTCTGTCTTAAGACTGTCCAATGACATTTTGATACAAGAAACATGCAACTGATTGCTTATAATGTCTGTGATAACATTTAGGGGCGTCCAATTAGGAAAATCGCTAGGCGTCGTGTCACTACCCATGCAACACGTGAGACAGTTGTCCTTTTGATACGATGTTAAAACTCCGATTGTCTATGATATTTTCTGCAATCAGGTCGTATTTGATTTAACAGACTACTGCAGTTATATATTGTACTGATAAATTCTAAGACACTGTGCGGGTGATGCGAACCATTGTTTTGTTGTATACAATGCCATACACTCACAATGACAAACTAAGCTCGTTTATTCATGCAGTTATAGGAATCTGTCCAAAATGAATTTTGCAAACAGCTTAATAATTGATTATACAAACGAGTTAACTTATTTGTTAGGTTGTTCGATTTCGTTCTCATGCCCTACGTATCTTCACATTCTTTAAGTTTGTTATTGTTTCCATGCAACGTACTTTAAGTTTAAAGTACATCTTTTTATGAGTATATTTCCATCATTGATTTGTTTATTTAACCACGCAGAATTTAAAACATATTTATCTATCTAAAAGCACCAGGGCAGACTGCCACTGTGTACTCCTTGCATAACCAATAATGTAGATCTACTTTCTATAATGCACCCAGGATATCGAGATAGGTGGGACAATTTGGATTAACCGACATAGGTGGACAAATCAAGTATGTGCATGCATTTATCAGTGTCATTTTAGTATACAATTGACAGTATATGTTTATTTAAGCAACCAATTCGCACTACTAGACCAATCAAGACAATGTAAATATCACAGTATCGTGGGTTCACAATACACAGAGACTTGCCACATATTTGGTCACAAGTAAGAATGGTACCAGAAATACTCTTTCACCATCAAACGCATTCAAAACATAATGAAGAATCGTTAACACAGACAAATACAAAACGAGTCAAATAATGACATCAACATAATTAGTCGTTAGAACGGCACATCAACAGTTCGGTCAGTTCACATTGACCGGTTTGGGTTGACATATGTCAGCTAAAGAATAGTCGTGGATTTCGATATGAGTTTATTGCATGGTCTTGAAAGAGAGTATCTATAGGTGTCCCATATTGAGCAAAATTTGGCAATAACTTTAAATAAACACATAAGTGATTCCCTTTATAATAGTTCTTTCTGTGCATGTCGTACCTTATAGCATATAGTTATTTGGGTATACATGTATCTTTATTCCTCATAAATGAGGAGTGCCTACACACGTACTTCGTATAAATAAGACACACCCACCTCCACTGTTGTTTACTATAAGATTGTTCGGTTAATTTCAGTTCACTTAATAATAATTAAATAAAATGTTAACCAAATAAGGGCATGAAAATACCATTAACAAAACTATTGACAAATGCGTCGAATTGGCGAAATTCAGTATGTGAAAATATTGAAAAAAAACACGCACTGCATATGTGTCTATAGTCACATGGATTAAAATTAATATAAGAATGGTTCATGTAAATGACCTGTTAAGTTGCGCGTATCTGTCTCAAAACATTCTTGAATAATGTTTGTAAAATTGACTAATTAAGTCTCCTGGGACTAGATTATACTTGTAAATCTTTATCGACGACAGCTACCTAATAGAAATATGGCATGTTATGACAATTTTGCATTATTTATTAGTCTAAACACTGAAAAATAAAAGTAAGAGACTCATCGCATTCCATTTTGTTTTGCTGCTGTCATGGTGCATTTTGTCGGCGGATTAAAGGTACACTCGTCTGTCGTGTCGAGGTGTAACTACCTCAGCATACCTACGAATATTGATAAAGTAAATGTATATATTACATTGTATATCTTCAAAAAGCAAAAAAAATAAAACAAAGCGTTCAGGTATATTATCATGTGTCCATTCTTAAACGCGACCGTACAGTTACCGCTGATCAATCAACCAATCGAACCTGGTACTTGTATTAAGATATAAAGGCGCGTCCAACAAAAAGGTTTCGCTCTTGTTTCAAGTTAAAAATTTTAGTTTCAGAAGTTAAAACAGCGAGTCGAAAAGATAATATAAACCATGAATTTAACAAGTCTGACATTTCTAGAGAGTTTTTAATCTAACATTCGTCGTTGAACTTTTCATCGATAATGTCATCAAAAGATGTTATTGATATGTCTAAAATGGCGTTGGATAAAGCAGGATGAACTTGCAATAACAGAAACGTCTAACTATCTGCACATACAAGATAATGCGTTGTTCGTAAATGTGTTTAATTGGCAAAATTATTTGAGACATATTAATTTGCATATCTCTGGCGTGATCATGATTGTTACCCATTGTGCTGCCATTAGGAAGGCGCAGAAAATCTTCCAATACTGCATTATACTAAGTAGTGACATGATATGCCGACCATGAAACTAAAGTAGGATATTTATAAACAAATACATTCTATTAAGCAACTCGACGATGTAGGTCGCCCACGGATAGAACCAATTAAAGAAATTGGTAGAAGTTCGTAAGAGAACTAAAAATCGTGAAATGATTCAAGCGCCGTGTAATTAAGCTTGCATAATCCTGTTTCACTGCTATTTATATTTAGCTTATATATTCTGTAGTTGGTGATTAGTTCTAGGAATTGTTTTGAATGCAACATTCATTCACGAATTTAGTAAAATAAAGATGAACACTGGCATTTTGGTTTCAATGATACATGTAATGTATGCAATCCATGTTCCAATTGGTATTGCTCATCCCAAAACAATACGTTTAAGAACTCAAGTGATAATGGCAGTGTGTTCGGTGACGAAGTGCTAAATTATTTTGGTGTTAATGGTTAATATACTGGTTCAACAATGTTACAGTTTACAAGAAAAACATCGTTTGCAAAACCGCCAGCGGCACTAGACGAGGTTTCATCAGGTGAATATGAACAGAAACTGCCGATGAGAATGATCATTGTCGGACCTTCGGCAACTGTTGTTGTTATATTAGTTATATAAGTGTGTGGCTTATTATTTTCACAACGCTCAACTTAACAGAAAAGCGAAACATGTGTCGATGGTTTTATACATTAGATCAAGTTTACGACTAGACGACGATGATGACAATGCTGAGAATCTGAATATATCAAATCAAACACCGTCGCATGAAAGTGGGACAGAGAACTATCTGACAATCGAATACCCGAGCCATATGAGGAAAAGTGACGTGTATTTAACAACCGGAGAAAAAGGCAATGTGTCTTTATCACCTGCTGTGTTGAATAATTGTAAACGATTGTCCAGTGTTAGTGTGGATCAAGCTATTCTGACACTGTCGCCACCTCGGAGACATTCTACTTTCATTGTGTAATTTGTTAAAGCCACGATGATGGCTCTCTGTCCCGGTTAGAGGAATATATTTATTTAGTGTGTGTGCTTCAATTTCTCTTTCAGTCACTATACGTTCTTTATCATTACGAATATTATTCATCGGGTCTTGATTATGTTTGTTATTGTTACTTGTACCTGTGGTAGGTGTTAGTTATCACATATACATTATCCAATTTTATTACTCTACTGATTCAAAATTACAGAATTTGTTATACTTCACAAAATACTCTCTTCGTCAGACTTCATCAAATAAACTCGTTATGTGTGACGATGCATTTACGTCATCACCCGACTTCATTACTTTATTTGTGTATAATGTTTGTTAACCAATCAATCAAAAACCAGCCACACCCAGTAATCCTTTGCACTCTCAGCACATAGATGAAAGGCACAAATGCATCTGTGATAGATGTGTTAGACAGTTTAATGTCTACAGAATCTGATGAAAACTCGTTTAATCATAAATAACACTTTTATATACTGACATGTTATTCATGATCATATCCGCATATCGGAGAAATGTTTGCAAGGCAGATATCGAGTCAATGCGATTCTTGTCTTGTCATGTTGACAAACTGATGTTGAAACAGCTTGTTTTATTATAAGTAAAGAGTAAGTTTCAGACAGTATTAAAACCGGATTGCTAAGCAACCGCTGTTCGGAGCAGACAGAAACTTTGAGTCTGTCAACTTGAGTTTTAGCACACAACTTGTTGAAATAAGCTTACATACAAAAAAATAATTCCGCGATAGTGCAACATTGCACTTTTCTCTGCAGATAGGAACTCAAAATAAAACCAAATTTAACTATGTATGTATTACGATGAATCATATTTATTGTAGTTATTCGAAAAATATGCTTATATAATATAAACTGATATGATCACTGAATAGGACAAAACATAAATACTTATTAGTCATGTTAGCCAAACACAGAAATATACATTTGCAGTATTGTAATTAAATGAAAAGTATGTTACCTAATCATACATATAGCACTACATGATTGGTAAATTGATATAATGAACAAATGGGATGGTTAAAGCTGACATAGTGTTAGAAATATTAGCAGCGAAACCTCAACAAATTCATCATCATCATCATGAACATCATTATGAACATCCCCATAAATAGATTTACAGACTCAATAACATCATAACCATTCCGAGCAACAATTTTAGCATCATAGATAGCAACATCAATAACATTTTCAACCTCGGCCATATCAGCCTTCACAATAGCAACATATAAATAATTACAACCGTATTAACAAACATAATAACTAAATCATTACTTCACACGCCAATAGTACCATAACATAAGTATCAAAATCAACAACAACAACAACAGCAATAACATTAACTTCCTCATCATTCCAAACAACAATAATATGTAATTGAATCATCAACAGTAAAACGTACATGAACATAAACTCGTGACCAGATGTAATCAGCTTCAAATCAATATGTTTAATGCAAAAACACTTGCAGTTTATAGGCCATTATTTTGAGATTTACAGGAATTCCTTAACAAAAAACATCATTTTGTAGCAAGCGATTGTTGACTTTTAGTGCTGTATCAGCTGAAACTATTTATCATGCATCTGATAATTTAAATTAAATTAGCATTGTTTGCGTACCTCATTGTAGCGAGGAAATCATGTCAGGATTGTGTTTGTTTGTATGTTCAATTAGTTCAGGACTGGATAAATATTTGATTGTGAGGGTAAGTGATAGCTTCAGCAAATATCAGATTAACATTATTAATAACATGTATTACAACGTGCATCAGTTATTGGTCCGTATGATAATTCTGTCAGTTTACGATTTAATCTTAGATCAGCTATTTTCCGGGTGATATTTATAATTATTTACGATTTAATCTTCAATCAGTTTTTTGTACATGTGATATATCTTCTTATCACACAAACCTAGGTGTGAGAGTTTAATAAAACGATATTACACTACTCAGTAATATTATAACTATGGCAATGAAGCGGCTATTTACTATTTATATGTATTCATACGCGCCGTCAAAATATACATTGATAGACAGGATGCATAGAAAATCAAAGCACTGAAAGTACTGATGTGTGGCGTACTGATGTCATTTTGACCATTCAAATAAAGGCTGCACCAACATGCTGTGTCAGAGTTCTGATAAGCCCAGACTCACTCAAATGTTTGTGCTGCTCTCAAGACACCAAGCGTCGGTGTCAAGATGAGTGACTGGGTAGTCTCCATACAACTGATGAACTGGGAATTAAAACACAACAAACGAGATGGCCACCCCCCCCCCTGCTATGGAAACAGGACTAGGTAGAAATATGTTGGGAAAATTAAATAAAGGGAGGTAATTAATAAGATAGAACCAGATTTCAATAGAAGGAAAATATAAGAAAATGATATCAATGGTAATATCATGACTTTTTTTTTGGTTGAATGAAATAATTCAAGAACGGAACCAGATAGAATTATGGTTTCATGTCACAGCACTTCTCTTAGATGCCATATACATATATATTTCAAGTCGATCAATTGAATTTGGGTGGACAAGTGGTCCAGTGGTAAGGGCTATTGGCTTCTGATATGATTATAATGAAGGTTGTCCGTACTCCCACCGGATCAAGAGCAGAAATGTTTTTCGGAGTAACATAACTAAACTTACGAACAGACTTTCGGACCATACTCAGCGTAAATTCTATAGCATTCTGTCCGATATGTTAATAAAATCGTATTTAAAACAGGTCAATTATATATTTTGGAATATACTACAAGTTATTTTTTGAAAATCTGACGATTATTTATGTATTGGTTATTATTTAAATATTGCGTATTCTGTTCCGAAATATGAACTCGCGCTAATCAGCGGGTGATATTTATTATAGCTAAATTATGTTGCATTTAGCATATTTTTATGCACCAGTCAGTGTGCGACCATGGTCCCATCCCAGGTGATGGGCAGTGGATAGCTGATAGTTTTCAAATACATTATTTCTTTTTAAATCCATATCAAGAAGAATGTATTTAACTTCTAAATTCTGAGTATCAAAGTTGTAAACCCTTTTTTATACCAGTAAATTTTATGACCCTCAATTCCTTACTTCTGCAGCTGTCTCCAAATCAACTAACAAGAACCCGATATACAACCCATTCAATTAAAAATAGTTTTAACGGTCTATTTCCTGTCTCATGGTGTGTTCAATCCCTTGTAAAAACATAGATCCCTGTGTTACATGACCCCCAACTGTCCCAAAACAAGTTACTAACGACCTACCAATATACAACCCCTTGAAGTTTACCAGATTGTATGGTCAATTTCCTGCCTCATGCAGCTTCAATAATTGATTACAAATTTCTTGTCAAAATATAGATCTAGCTAGGATTATGTATTGTTACATAATAAGGAGGGGCTAATTAAAAATGCATAGATAATATTGCACAACGTGGCTTGTGGGAGGAGCTAATTAGATATGCATTAATGGGCTTTATAACTGCACATTAAGTGGGAGGAGCTTATTAATTATTTATAATTATTGAAGTATGTTTGCCCAAAGACCTGTAATTTAGGTATTCGGTTAAGAACTGTAATTTAGGTCTTTGGTTTGCCCAACGTGTATATAATAATTAACGGCCTATTAATCCAATTACCGTTAACTTTTCAATTCGAAAAATATATTACCGCTTTAAAAGGCATATTTTTTCGCATGTTGCGCGTTTAAACTCGCCGTAGAGTGTTTATTAAATGAGATCTTTATAAAAGTCGCACATCTTAATGAAACTGAACGTATCGTCTTTAAAATAGCTTTTAGTTGTTAATGTTACTTGGAAAGTAAAAATATAATTGGTGATTTACGACACCAGGTTTTTATGCTAAAAATCGCGCAATTCATGAATGCTCGCTGTTTAACTCGTCAGCATTAGTTCATTTATTTTATAACCGCAAATTAAATTGGTATAAGTGATCTTTAATATGTCATAGTATTGACAATTTCTTTTAATCCGAAAATACTTTACTGAATTCTCGTTTATTGCTTAATTATTCTTTCTCAATTCAAATCCTAAATAGCGTTACGTGTTGAAAATAGCCGCTATGAATAGCACTATTAGTTCGCACGATGCGCGTTTAACTCGCTGTCATGTGCTTATAAATTGAGACCGATATAAATGTTGCACATTTTCTTGAAGTTGAAAGTTTCCTCTTTTCAGTAAGGTATTATTTGTTTATGTAAATTAGAAAACAAAATTGTTACTGACGATTTAAAACCTCACGTAGTTCCGAAATTTGCGCAATTCGCGAATAGAAACTCTAGGGACTCGCTATTTAGGTCACAAACCACCAAATAGAGTTGTTCTTTAACTCAATGTAAAGTGACCTAGGTCAGCCAAAAAAATTGTCAACATTTTGTCCATGGGGCCCTCTCAAAATCTTTTAATCAATAGAAATAGCATCCAGCTTGAAGAAAATGAAAAAAGCAGGGGGTCATGTATCATATAAGAAAAATTTGGTTCGTCAAACGCGGTGAACAGATTTTCTCACATGTACGGATTTACTCACTGTCCGTTAGCCCCAACCTTACTTTCACTTTCATATTAAAGCCAGAATACAAAATATTTCTGAATAAAACCATTTCACTACATCACATACATGCATACAAAGCATTTAACACCAATTTCATGATTCTGATGCTGATTTGTCAAGACATACTCCCATTTCCAGTCGCTTTAAAGTTTTTTAACGGACTATTTGACTGTATCTGAATTTGGTCCGCATAGGCATTTAGTGGTTATTTACCTTTATCTCGCCAATGTGAATTCATATTATTTTATAATTTAAATTTAATTTGATATTAATAAATTGAAATATCTCATGGTATTGACAAAATTTATTTTGTCAAAATCCGATAGTATTTGACGGAACTGTAATTAATTGAATATTGCGTGACATTACTGTTCTAAACCAGAGATCTATTAATATAGTAGATCCTGTCTAAGCTAATCAAGTTAGTGTATCGATCGTCTGCTAGCGGTTAGATAGACTGTATATACTGTCCTTGAACTAATTCAGCTTCCCGCCACCAGTGAAAACATGTTGTTTCTATTTATAGCATCAATGTTTGTAAACAACATAATTAGGTCATCGTCTACAAATGTTCAGCGGCGGAGTGATTTTAATAGACACATTTTAGTTCATCCGTGTTCCACCAGAAATCTATTGGCTGAATAAACAATACAAACTAGTCACTGACCAATAGCTCGTTGTATATCAATTTGCATATGAATGCCCCGATATGTAAACATGAAACCGTGGGAATACTTTCTCAACCTTCTTGACGGTCATTGGCGGTTCGCAGGCCTTTGGTAGTAGGAATATAGTCCATGCGGAATGATTTGCTATAAATATCCTCAAAAAATAAAAGTCTGATGTAATTGTTGGTCTTAATATTAATAAATGTTGGTAATGTAAACAAATCGGGTTCAATGATACGTGTAACCTGTGTAGCATGCTTGTAATATTGTTCAAATCATAGACCTATTTATTGGTGTAGGCATAAAGGCGTTAACTTGGTAGTATATAAAAGCTGAAAAAGGCTGAAAGATAGTTATTACATTGTGTGGCTTATCGCCACACAAAAACAGGTCCGTGACGTGATTACAATTCAATACACCCGTCTCGCCCCAATAACAATGATAAACTGTAACGTTAATTTAAATACAGTGTTGCACTATGATTGTGCTCATTTATTTTAACCGCATTACTCACTGACTTAATTCTCTTCTTAAGGGGAAGCCTGTCTACTATTAGCACACTTACAGGGCTTATTTTGTTTATGTGATAAAAAGAATATTACATTCGTGTATCTCCACATAGAATTTACAAAACTGGTTGGATAAAAGTGATGAAATACTCGGCAGAGCCTCATATTTTATCACTTTTATATAAATTCAATATGAAAATACACTCAATTAAGATCCTCTATTTACTAGTATTTACGTTTTAGTATGTCCGAGTGATATCTCTGACTACATTGTATTTTGTTTTAATCGCAATAGTTACTTTTCCGTGAGATCATTCTGACTAAATTAACGTTTAAAGTCCGCGTCTATGTTCACATGCATGTAATTCCTTTTTGACGCATATGGACGCGAACAAGAGTATAGTTGTTTATAATGTCATACAGCGAAGCTGACAAACTGAGCTCGTTAATTCTTGCCGTAATTAGCATCTGCCTAATTTAAAGTTTGTAAACATTTAAATGATTGATTATACAATCGAATTAATACATATGTTATGTTGTTCGATTTGGTTCTTATACCCTACGTATCTTCACAGATAACGGGGAAGCTAAGAGGCGTGGAATCGTATTGCTATGTTTCAGTTCATTATACTTTAAGTTAGTTTTTGTTTCCATGCAACGCACTTCAAGTTAAAAGTACAAAACTAATGAGTATCTTTCCCTCATTGATAAGGTTATTTAATCACACAGAAAAAGGAACAGCATGCAAATGTCGAAATATCTAAAAGTACCAGGACACACGGACATTGTGTACTCAATCAACAATGCACTTCCTACCCAGCTGTTTGTTTTTCAAAGTGCCACATGTCTGATCGCATTTGACGTATATATTGGTAGTGGGCCTTGTTGAGTGCGGATCTGCGGTTCGGTAAAGACCGAGCAATGTCAAAGATGGAATAAAAATGGTACCAGAGATACTCTTTCACAATCAAACGCACGTAATGCACAGTGCAGGAATATCAACACAGACAAATACTGAACGAGTCAAGTAAGGACATGAACATTAATTCGAGTCATTGAAATGTCAAATCGAACGTTCGATTCGTTCTTCACTTTTGACCAGTTAGTGGTTACATACGTCAGCAAGTTATTCATGGGTTTCGGTTTGGTTTGGCTACTAGTATATCGCACGACCATGTGAGAGAGTATCTAAAGGTGCTCCATAAGTAAATTTGGCAATCCCTTTAAATATACATATTTATACAATATTATATAATTTCTTTAATGGTGTCTTCCGTATCGTGTACCTTTATAATTATGTGTGTATACATGTATTATCCATCCTCATACACGAGGAGTGGATACTTATGTTCTTTTGTATAAATAAGGCACCCCACCCCCACTAGCTGTTGTTTACATTAAAAATTTGATCGGTTGATTACAGTTCACTAAATAATCATTATAATAATCACGATCGAACGAATGTCTGTGGTACGGGCACGTTACAAACAGTTAACCAAATAAGGGCGTGGAAACAACATTAGCAAAACCAATGACAAATACGTCCATACGAATCGACAAAATTCAGTATGTGAGAATATTGACAACAAAGCCACACACTGCATATTCGTCACATGGATTAAAACTAATATAAGAATGGTTCATGTAAATGACCTGTTTACTTCCGCATATCTGTCTCAAAACATTCTTGATTAAGTCTCCTAGCTGGGACTTTATTATACTTGTAAATCTTTAGCGACGACAGCTACCTAATAGAAATATGGCATGTTATGACAATTTTGTATTATTTATAAGTCTAATCACTGAAAAATAAAAGTTAGAGACTCACCGCATTCCATTTTGTTATGTTGATGTAGGCCTACTGATGCAGTTTACAGGATTAACGGAACCTTGTCGTTCAGACAAGGATAAAGTATCTGATTCATCGTACCTATCGATAAAAATAAAGTAAATTCATTGAATGCATTACTTTATATCTACAAATACTACTAAATGTATATATATTTCAGATATGTATCCCGATCTTCAAAAGGGATTTAGATTAACCATTCACCCGACCATTGTGTAGTAAGTCGGTTGTAACTGTCTGTTGCATTGCCAGCCACAGCAATATTACTTTTGACCGACTCAATAACCTATGCATAAGCGTAAAGTGAAGCATTATTTGTTATTATTCGCGGAAAAAAGGCATTTCGACTGACAGTATCGAACCGAGTACAAATTAATCTCAAAATGTGCGTCCACAATCGCTATTTATACTTGTGCATTGCTCAGTGTAGTCGCGAGCAATATGTAATATTATTTCCGCCCCATTCCTACCTTACCTATTATTTTAAACTAGGTCAACCGCTATTCTTTAATTTCTTTGTGCAATTTGGTCATCCTGCATTTGTCGGAGGGGACTTGGATTTTCGATTGTTTATTTGGCTTATGTGTTGGCATTGCTCAGTGTAGTTGTGTTGTGGTGTTTCTGATTCCTGTGCTCGGTTGGTTAGGTTGAGTACTACCTTCCCTGTGTGATTTACTCATACCTTTCTTATACGTTGAAGGTTGGTTAAAATTTGCCATGATCGCATGAATAGACGTTTTACCATTTGTGATGGTGTGATCATTCAAACGTAACGGAGGCCAACGGAAATGGGTTCAACATGAACACTATGGGTACACAAATAGACAGGGTTAGCAAAAAGTTCTTTCGAGTTAGCAATTTAATTTTTTTGAACTTTTAATTCGTTTGCGAAACTTTTGACGCTCAGTATATATTCTCTAGTTGGTGATTATTCTAGGATTGTTTTGAATGCAACATTCATGCACGAATTTAATAAAATAAAGATGAACACTGGCATTTTGGTTTCAATGATATATACAATGTATGCAATCGTTGTTCGAATTGTTATTTTGCTCATCCCAAAACAATACGTTTAAGAACTCAAGTGATAATGGCAGCGCGTTTGTTGACGAAGTACTAAATTATTTTGGTGTTAATGGTGAATATAATGTTTCAACAATGTCACAGTTAACAAACAAAACATCGTTTGCAAAATCGGCAGCGGCACTAGAGGTAAAGAACCACTAAATGCCTCCGCGGACCAAGTGGTGATACACTCAAGTAGTCCTTAAAAAAACTTTGGTTTGCCTGTAAATGGAGATATTTCTTGACAAATGTGGATTTGAATGATGAAATTGAGCTTAAATGGTTGGTAAATATGCATGTGATGTAGTAAAACTGTAATATTTGTATTATTCCACTATTTTGGTCTTGATACCAAAGTGAAAGTAGACTAGGGTAAAACCCGGAACTTATAAATCCGGACATGTGTGAAAACGGATAAACCATGTCTGAAGGACAAAAACTTTCTTAGAAGATACATAACCCCCCTTTTTATTGCATTATTTTGAAGCTTAAATGCCCCTCTTTACAATGATATATGTGGTCCAGGTGGCCATAGACTAAAAACAGTTGAAAATTTGGGCCTACTACGGGCACTTTACATTGAGCTATAGAGCAAATTTATTTGGTGGTTTCTAACCTAGACGATGTTTCGTCAGGCGAATATGAACAACAACTTCCGATGAGTATGATCATTGTCGGACCTACGGCAACTGTTGTTCTTATATTAGTTCCATGTGTGGCTTATTACTTTCACAACGCTCAACTGAACAGGAAAGCGAAACATGTGTCGATGGTTTTATACATAAGATCAAGTTTACGACAAGACGACAATGCTGACAATGCTGAGAATCTGGATATATCAAATCAAACACTGTCGCATGAAAGTGGGAGAGAGAACTTTCTTACAATCGAATACCCGAGCCATAGGAGGAAAAGTGACGTGTCTTTAACAACCGAACAACCGACCATACGACGAATAAGCAATGTGTCTTTTCCACCTTCTGTGTTGAATAATTGTAAACAATTGTCCAGTGTTGGTGTGAATCAAGCTTTTCTGACACTGTCGTCACCTCGGAGACATTCTACTTTCATTGTGTAATTTGTTAAAGCCACGATGATGGCTCTCTGTCCCGGTTAGAGGAATATATTTATTTAGTGTGTGTGCATCAATTTCTCTTTCAGTCACTATACGTTCTTTATCATTAGCAATATTATTCATCGGGTTTTGATTATGTTTGTTATTGTTACTTGTACCTGTGGTATGTGTTAGTTATCACATATACATTATCCAATTTTATTACTCTACTGATTCAAAATTACAGAATTTGTTATACTTCACAAAATACTCTCTTCGTCAGACTTCATCAAATAAACTCGTTATGTATGACGATGCATTTGCGTCAGCACCCGACTACATACTTTTGTGATCAATGGTTGTGTCATATGTTAACATTTTAAATTGTTAACCAATCAATCAAAAAGCAGCCACACCCAGTAATCCTTTGCACTTTCAGCACATAGATGAAAGGCACAAATGCATCTGTGATAGATGTGTTAGAAAGTTTAATGTCTACATATTCTGATAAAAAAGTCTCGTTTAATCATGCATAACACTTTATATACTGCCATGCTATACATCATCACATCCGCTTATCGGAGAAATGTTTGCAATGGTGATATCTCTGGCTTAAAATAAGACAAGGCGCTTCTTATGAGCATATTTTCTTGAAAAACGGAACTTGTCATGTTGACCAAACTGATGTTGAAACAGTTTGTTTTATTATAAGTAAAGAGTAAGATTCAGACAGTTTTTAAACAGGATTGCTAAGCAACCGCTGTTCGGTGCAGACAGAAACTTAGAGTCGATCAACTTGAGTTTTAGCACACAACTTGTTGAAATAAGTTAACATACAAAGAAATAGTTCCGCGATAGTGCTTCATTGTACATTTCTCTGCAGATGGGAACTCAAAATAAAACCAAAATTAAGTATGTCTGTATTACGATGAATCATATTTATTGTAGTTATTCGAAAACGATATGCTAATTTTAATTATAAAAATTACTACGCTGTGCCTTTCACAAGTTCCATGTTTTATTTCTAGCATAGCTAATATTAGTACCGCCACCCGACGCATATTGTTATACATTAGAATGAATAATTGCACACAACGAAATCTTATAAGTATCATTCTTCAAGAATTTATTACGATTAAGTTCGTTTTCACCGAAACAATGTTTTAAGATTATTGCTACAATTTCAGTTAAGCGGAAGGTTAAACATCGCAGTCCCTAAGACGTATCTCAAGCATCTAACTGCTATGTTCAAAGCGTATGCAAAAACATATAAACGATGTGTCCTTATCTTTACATGTCTTAAAATCGAGATAATTCTGAACAGTAAATACTAATTTACATTATTAATAAATATATCGAACAAACATCATTTTGTCCAATTCGAGCTGCTCTTTTTGTGCCAAGCATCAATTGTTTTAATTTATTATTATTGATTTCTTTACCCTACAATACGCAATTGTTAAAAATAAGAATAAAACAGTTATAATGCAAACTGATATGATCACTGAAAACGACAAAACATAAATTATTAGTGGTCATGAAAGCCAAACACAGAAATATATTATATTCATTAAATGACTAGCATGTCACCTAAGCATACATAAAACACTACATGATTGATAAATTTATACAATGGGCAGATGAGATGGTTATATCTTGACAACGTGTTAGAATTAGTACCAGCCAAAAATAATTCGAACACCAGTCACAACTATCGCAACAATTATAATAACTTCATACCTAGAAACAACAGAAAAATAGCAATACCAACCTCAACAAATTCATCATCGACTTGAATTACATTATGAACATCACCATTAATAGCTGTATTACTGGCAAAATAACATGGTTATCATTTTGAACAACAATGCAGCATCATCGATAGCAACAGCAAAAAACAATCAATCGCCACCAAACAAACCTCAACAATAGCAACATATAAATAATTACAATTATGTTGATAAAAGTAATAATTTCATCGTTACTACAAACACCAACAATACCATAGCATCAGTATCAAAATCAACAACAATAACAGCATTAATATTAACTTCCTTATCATTCCCAACAACAATAATATGTACTTGAATCATCAACAGTAAAACGTACATGAACATAATCTGGTGACCAGATGAAATCAGCTTCAAATCAATATGTTTAATGCAAAAAACACTCGCAATTTATAGGTAATTGTTAGAAATTTACAGGAATTCCGAAACAAAAACATCATTTTGTTGCAAACAGTTGTTGGCTTTTAGTGTTGTATCATCTGGAACCATTTATCATGAATCTGATAATTCAAATTAAATTAGCATTGTTTGCGTACCTCATTGTAGTAGGGAAATCATGTTAGGATTGTGTATGTTTGTATGTTCAATTAGTTCAGGACAGGATAAATATTTTATTGTTAGGGTAAGTGATGGTTTCAGCAAACATATTTTTAACAATATTTTGATGTATTACAACCCGTATTAATTCGTGCTATATATTATGACAGTGGTGTACGTTTTAGTCAGTTATTGTCCTTGTGATGTTTATGATTATTGACGTCTGTTTTTGTTTTAATCGTCACTTTCTTGAGAGATCATTCTGCCTAAATTAACGTTTTAAGTCCGCGGCTTAGTTCACATGCTGGGATTACATTTTGACGCATTTTTATTAATCATATTGGTTATCGCGCCTGTCAGTCCTACGACATTTTAATACTAGAAACAATGCAACTGGTCGCTTATGTCTGTGTCAGATTGCATATAGGGCGTCAAATTAGGACAATCACTCGGTGTCTACATACATGAAATTTCTTTTTTCTGTGATTTTCTAATAAATACCATATGTATGTTGTCCGTGCGACACGTGCGACAGTGAAACTTGTAAAACGATGCTAACCTTGGAATGGAAGTGATAATATAATGTCTACAATCAGGCTGCATTCAGTATTAAACAGACTGCAGGAGTCAAATATTTTACTAATGAATACTAAGACATCGTCTAATAAATACTTCGTTCGGCTGATACGAACAAGATATTATTTGTTTACAATGTCATTCAGCGAAAACGACAATAATAGCTCGTTCATTCTTGCAATAACTGGCTTCTGTCTGATTTAAATTTTGTAATAGTGTAATGATTGATTATACAATCGAGTACACATGTTTGTTATATTGTTCGATTTTTACTCTCATATCCAAAGTATCTTTACAAATAATTAGGGTAGTTTCGAGGATGAAATACCAATGTACTTTAAATCGTATTGGAAGGTTTCAGTTCATGATTAATTGTTATTGTTCTCATGCAACACACTTTGTGTTAAAGTAGAACACTTCAATACATGATATTTTTCTGTCGCTGTTTGCTTATATAATCACACAGAAAATAAACAAACAACATGCAAATGTTGAATTAATGTTGCATAGTTTGAAATATGTTAATAAGACCCATGAACAAACGTGCCTGATTGCATTTCATTTCACGTATACTGTATAGTGATAGTGCGCCTTTTTTGAGTGCAGGTTTGTGGTTCTGTTCAAGACCGAGCCGTATGAAATATGGAGATAAAATGGTGATATATTCACAGTGCATAGTGAAAGCACATCAAAACAGAAAAATACAAAACTAGTCAATTAAGGACATTGATAGTCACTGAACAGTTCGGTCAGTTCACATTTGGCCGGTTTGAGTGACATACGTCAGCTAGTGATTAGTCGTAGATTTCGATATGGCATATGCATGGTAATGATAGTATATCTACAGGTGACCCATATAGAGCAAACTTGGCAATCCCTTTAAATGTACATATAAGTGATTTCATTATAGTTCCGTTTGAGGCTTTCGGACCATAATTATACTTACCTAATTATTTGCGTATATATGTACACAAATGAGGAATGGCTACACAGTGTTTTGTGTAAATAAGGCACACCCACCTCCACTGTTGTTTACTTATATTACGATGTAGAACAATGCCTCTGGTACATGCATGTCGCAAAACATAGACCAAAGAGGGCTTATATTAATTTATTATAATTTATTTCAGGTCGATTGTGAAACAAATTTTTCTTTAACGCATATTAATCACTTTCGATACCTCATTCCTGATGTTATCCATCGCCACGAGGATATGAGAGAAGAGAGCCAGTTTCCCTTATATGCTGAGAGTCTAGCAAGGGAATTTCTGGTGCCACTTTTATTTCGTCTTTGGTATGACGCGGTATTGGTTTGAACGCGGGACCTACTAGCGAACGCTCAACCACTAAGCTACGGAGGGCCTGGAAATATCATTATCAAAACCAATGACAAATGCGTCAATATGAATTGACAAAATATAGTATGTGAACATATTGACAACAAAATTACGCGATGTACCTGCGTCCATAAATTTACACTCATCAGAATTAATATAAGAATGGATCGTGTAAATGGCATGTTCACTTGCGCATATCTGTCTTAAAACATTCTTGAATAATGTTTGTAAATTTGCTTATTAAGTCTCATGGGACTAGATTATACTTGTAAATCTTAAGCAACGGGAGCTACCTAATAGAAATATGGCATGTTATGGCTATTTTGCATTATTTATTAGTCTAATTATTGAAAAATAAAAATAGAGACTCACCGCATTCCATTAGGTTTTTCTGCTGTAATGGTACATTTTGTCGGTGGATTAAAGGTACACTGGTCTATCGTGTCGAGGTGTAACTGCCTTAGCATACCTACGATTACTGATAAAGTAAATGTATATATTACATTGTATATCTTCAAAATGAAAAAAAACACAACTAAAGCGTTCAGGTCACTGGCACCAGAACACCAAACTGGGGTTCAAATTATGTCAATATAAGTTTTAAGCCAACAAAATCAAAACGCAAACTCAAAACACGTAAATTTATTGACAAGGCCCCGTTCATTTGTCTATATATTACACATGGTAATGAAGCCGATTCGCGGTACCACTCGTTTTCAAACGCGTATTTTCCACACGCGCCGATAAATCGTCAAAGTTTTTATACAGTTTGACAGATAAATGATTTATCTTCAAGATGCAACCGAGAATTTAACTGTTGTAGAAGACTACGACTCGTCACACCTTTGATAAGTGAGTAGATTTCTCGATCTGTCAGAAATATTGGAATTTCTTTCACTGTTAACTTCCGGTTTTTGTAGTATTTTGTAACAGTCGATCTGATTGGCTGCTCACTTCCAACTGTTTCAATGGGCTGCACACATTGACATATTGCGGGAACTACGACGCGATAAATTTGGACCAATCAAATAACAGGTTACAAAATGCCTTGTTGTTGTTGTTGTTCTACCGGAAGTTAAGAGTGAAAGAAAATAGCAGAAATGTTACGGCAATGAAAAAAACAGTATTACCTGATAAATACGGCAAGTTGAACCAGACTTTCGGTTGCATCTTGAAGATAAATCATTTATCTGTCGAACTGTATAAAAACTTTGACGATTATCGGCGCGTGTGGAAAATACGCGTTTGAAAACGAGTGGTACCGCGAATCGGCTTCATTACCATGTGTAATATATAGACAAATGAACGGGGCCTTGTCAATAAATTTACGTTTTTGAGTTTGTGTTTGGATTTTGTTGACTGAAAACTTATTTTGGCATATAATTTGAACCACAGTTTGGTGTTCTGGTGCCAGTGGTTCAGGTCCATCATCATGTGTTCATTCTACCCCTAATCAATCAATCAATCAAACCTGGTACTATTATTAAGATATAAAGGCGCGTCCAACAAAATCGTTTCATTTTTTGTTGAAAATTTTAACTTTTAAGTTTCAGAAGTTAAAACAGCGAGTCGAAAATTGAAATGTGTCTTCGTGTTCTTTAACAAATGTTATAAAACGTAATAGTAGTAAAATGACTTTTCTCCATATCAGGAACAAAAGTAGACGGGCTACTTTATTTTCCAAGCAAGGCATCGTATATAATAATGTAAACAAGAAACCAGTCTGACATTTCTAAAGAACTTTGAATATAGCATGTGTCGTTGAACTTGCCATCGACAATGCCATCAAAAGATTGTTTTTGATATGGCTACAATGGTGTTAGATATTACAGGATGAACTTGAAAAATCAACATAACGTAACTATCTGCACATACAAGATAATGTGTTTGTCGTAAATGTGCAGTTCGTTTGGGGATACCATTTACTGATTCAGAAGCAAATCACAAGCAACATCATTTGAGACAGATTAATTTGCATATCTCTAGCGTGATCATGATTGTAAGCCTATAAATAGTCAGACAATCTCCCAATAGCGCATTATACTTAGTAGTAACATGATATGCCGACCAGGAAACTATTGTGTGAAACATGTAAACAAACAAATGTTATTCACGTACATGGCGACGGATGGAATCAATTAAAGGAATAAGTAGACGTTCGTAAGAGAATTGAAAAGTGTGAACGTGATTTTAGCGCATTATGTTGTTATAACTGTTGCACGTATATATTTAGCTTATATATTCTCTAATCGGTGATGCATAATAAGCATGGTGTTCATGTTCTACTAAACTTTCTGCATTAAATGTAAAACAATATACTAAGCTTTGTAACAATAATGATGTTTGCAATCGCCTTTCAGAATTGTAATTGTACTTCCGAAAACAAAACACTAAATGGAGGCCAAACAGCTTAAGTGATAACAAAAGTGTGTTAAGTGACGTCAACGAAGTGCTAAATTATGTTGGTATTAATATTGAATATAAGGTTTCTACGACACCAGAGTTTACAAACAAAACAGTTCTCAAACTAACATCGTTTTCAAAACCCACAGCGGCCCTTGACGATATTTCCTTAGATGAGTATGAATACGAACAGAAACTTCCGATGAGAATGATCATTGTCGGACGTTCGGCAACTGTTGTTGTTATAATAGTTCTGTGTGTGGCTTATTATTTTCACAACGCTCAACTAAACAGAAAGCGAAACATGTATCGATGAATTTATACATACGATCAAGTTTGCGAATAGACGGCCACGCCAAAGATGTTGACAGATTAACTATTCCAAACAAAATACCGTCGCATGAAATTGGGAGTGAGGACTATCTAACAATGGTACACCCTAGCCTTAGAAGGAAAAGCAACGTGTATTTAACAACCGAAAACCCGAACATACGGAGAAAAAGCAATGTGTCTTTTTCACCTTCTGTGTTGAATAATTGTACATTGTCCAGTGTTGGTGTGGATCAAGCTATTCTGACACAGTCGTCACCTCGGAGACATTCTATTTTCATTGTGTAATTTGTAATAGACACGATGATTGCTCTCTGTCCCGGTTAGAGGAATATATTTATTTAGTGTGTGCGCATCAATTTCTCTTTCAGTCACTATACATTATTTAACAATACGAATATTATGCATCGGGTTTTGATTATGTTTGTAATTGTTACTTGTACCTGTGGTATGTGTTAGTTATCACATATAAATTATCCAATTTTATTACTCTACTGATTCAAAATTCCAGAATTTGTTATACCTCACAAAATACTCTCTTCGTCAGACTTCATCAAATAAACTCGTTATGTGTGACGATGCATTTACGTCATCACCCGACTTCATTACTTCATTTGTGTATAATGTTCGTTAACCAATCAATCAAAAACCAGCCACACCCAGTAATCCTTTGCACTCTTAGCACATAGATGAAAGGCACAAATGCATCTGTGATAGATGTGTTTGACAGTTTAATGTCTACAGAATCTGATGAAAACTCGCTTAATCATAAATAACACTTTTATATACTTACATGTTATTCATGATCATATCCGCATATCGGAGAAATGTTTGCAATGCAGATATCACTGGCTTAAAATAAGACAAGGTGCTTCTTATGAGCCTATTTTCATGAAAATCGAACTTGTCAAGTTGACCAAACAGGTGTTGAAACAGCTTGTTTTATTATAAGTAAAGAGTAAGTTTCAGACAGTATTAAAACCGGATTGCTAAGCAACTGCTGTTCGGAGCAGATAGAAACTTAGAGTCGATCAACTTGAGTTTTAGCACACAACTTGTTGAAATAAGTTTACATACAAAGAAATAGTTCCGCGTTAGTGCTTCATTGTACATTTCTCTGCAGATGGGAACTCAAAATAAAACCAAAATTAAGTATGTCTGTATTACGATGAATCATATTTATTGTAGTTATTCGAAAACGATATGCTTATTTTAATTATAAAAAGTACTACGCTGTGCCTCTTTACAAGTTCCATGTTCTATTTTTAGCATAGGTAATATTAGTACCGCCACCCGACGCATATTGTTATACTTTAGAAAGAATAATTGCACACAACGAACTCTTAAAAGTAATCATTTTTTCATGAATTTATTATGATTAAGTTCGTTTTCACCGAAACAATGTTTAAAGATTATTGCTACAATTTCAGTTGAGCGGAAGGTTAAATATCGCAGTCCCTTAGACGTATCTCAAGCATCTAACTGCTATGCTCAAAGCGCATGCAAAAATATATAAACGATGTGCCCGTACCTTTACATGTCTTAAAATCGAGATAATTCTGAATAGTAAATACTAATTAACATTATTAATAAATATATCGAACAAACATCATTTTGTCCAATTCGAGCTGCTCATCGATTGTTTTAATTCATTATTATTGATTTCTTTACCCTACAATACGCAATTGTTAAAATCAAGAATAAAACCATTATAATGCAAACTGATATGATCACTGAATACGACAAAACATAAATTATTAATGGTCATGTGAGCCAAACACAGAAATATACTATATTCATTAAATGACTAGTATGTTACCTAAGCATACATTAAACACTACATGATTGATAAATTGATACAATGGGCAAATGAGATGGTTATATCTTGACAACATGTTGGAATTAGTACCAGCCAAAAATAATTCGAATACCAGTCACAACTATCGCAACAATTAAAATATCTTTATACCTAGAAACAACAGAAAAATAGCAATACCAACCTCAACAAATTCATCATCGACTTGAATTACATTATGAACATCACCATTAATAGCTGTATTACAGGCAAAATAACATGATTATCATTTTGAACAACAACTTCAGCATTATTGATAGCAGCAGCAAAAAATAATCAATCGCCAAAAACCCAACCTCAACAATAGCAACATATAAATAATTACAATTATGTTGACAAAAATATGCAAATTAGTTCATCGTTATTACAAACACCAACAACACCATAGCATCAATATCAAAATCAACAACAATAACAGCAATAATGTTAACTTCCTCATCATTCCAAACAACAATACTAAGTAAACAGAATCATCAACAGTAAAACGCACATGGACACAAACTTATTAACTTTCATTAGCATTCCATAAGAATAGAACCATCAACAGTAAAACGTACATGAACATAATCTCATGACCAGATATAATCAGCTTCAAATTAATATGTTTAATGCAAAAAACACTTGCAGTTTATAGGCTATTGTTAGAAATTTACAGGAATTCCAAAACAAAAAAAACATTATTTTGTTGCAATGAGTTGTTTTAGTGTTGTTTCATCTGGAACTATTCATCATGCATCTGATAATTTAAATTAAATTAGCATTGTTTGCGTAGCTCATTGTATTGAGGAATATCATGTTAGGATTGTGTTTGTTTGTATGTTCAATAAATTCAGGACTGGCTAAATATTTGATTGCTTGGGTAAGTGATAGCTTCAGCAAATATCAGATTAAAATCATTTTGATGTATTACAATAACGTATCAGTAATTTGTCCTAGCGATATTTCTGACGATTTACGTTTTTAATTTTACGCCAGTTATCTGTATTGTCCGTGTGATAAATATTTCTAATTATTTACGTTTGTCTTGTGTCATTTATTTGTCAGAGTAATATTTTATATTTTGATGTTTAACCAGTTACCTATCTTTGTGATATTTTACTATTGCCAACGTGCTGTCACGAAAGCAATTACAATTATGCATTTCTGTGTGGTAAATTGTTTTGCTTTTCACGACTGCCAACAGACCGCCCTATGGCATCTCAATATAATTGATGTATTGAATTAAACACGCTCAGATTTTTCCTTGTAATATATTTGACAATTTATGTTTAAAGTGGCATTCCCTATAACTAGCATATTTTCTCTTCTATCATATTTAATTAACTAAATGTACAAAGCACTATCAATTATCATCAATTTTCTGAGAAAGTGTGCGCAAATATGTCTCTTTAATGTCAAAAATATATTACAATCACCAATAATAATTTATCGCTTCCAGCGATTTATTATTATGTGGTAAAAGGGAAACAACTCGTGACTATTTTGGCTCGTTACGGAAATTATAGTTTCATTTTTATCGGTAATTGGTGGGAGGTTTTCTTGAAGATTTGAGGAGTTTAAGCAATAATGATTCTCATTTAATATATAATATTCCTGCATCGATTTAAACGATCAAAGTTATAGGGAATGCTTTTTTAAGTCTCGAATCAACCTTTGCAACTGCTTGAACATACTTATCTACAATTACTCTCAAGTATTGTACATTTTGGGTGTATCCTTTTCGAATAATTGATTGTGTTTTCGTGCCACAGCCGAAGTACCGTCTCTTCTCTCGACATTGTTCAACGCAACATCAAAACCTTAATACATTCGTACTTGACATTTCGACTTTTATGCTCCTTTCTTATTTCGCAATTGTGTTATGATAAACATGCGTGAAGGGGATTAAGACTTAGACTTAGACATCGTGTGGTTGATGCGAACAAGATGTTTACAATGTCTTAGCTACAGACGCGTCCAGTCTTGCAGCAATTTGCATCTGTCTGAAAAAAATATTGTCAAATGTACCATGACACGATCTAGTCAACATGATTATAATGTTGTTCGATTTGGCTCTGATACCCACGCATCTTTACAGATAACGGGGTACTTCAAATGCTGAGAGGCGTGAAATCGTAATGCTATGTTTCAGTTATTGTTTCCATGCAACGCACTTTAAGTTTAAAGTACAGCACTTCGTGAGTATCTTTACTTCATTGATTGGTTTATTTAACCACACGGAAAATAAAACAGCTTGCAAATGTTGAAGTATCCAAAAGTACTGACATTGTGTACTCCTTGCGTAATCAATAATTCAATTCCTACAATTCCTACAATTTGCTTTTCAAAGTGCCACATGTCTGATCGCATTTGACTGATAGTGTGGTAGGGCGTCTTTTGTGAGAGCAGAAATTGTCTTTCACAATCACAATGCATTTTTGAGTGCATGTATGTGGTTTTGGCCAAAAACCGAGCCATGGCAAAGATAAAATAAAAATGGTACCAGAAATACTATATTACCATAAAACGCAATAGGCATAGTGATGGAACATCAACACAGACAAATCAAAACGAATCAATTAAGGCCAAAAACATAAATATTCATTGAAACACAAAATCGAATATTAAGTCAGTTCTCATTTGGTCCGTTTGCGGTGACATACGTCGGCTAGTTATTCATGGGTTTTTGTGGGCTATATTGCATGGCCTTGGGGAAAAGTATCTAAAGGTGTCTCTCATAACCAAATTTAGCGATCCCTTTAAATATACAAATTTATACAATATTATATAATTTCTTTAATTGTGTCTTCCGTATCGTGTACCTTTCTAATTATGTGTGTATACATGTACTATCCATCCTCATACACGAGCAGTGGATACTTTTGTATAAGAAAGGCACCCCATCCCCACTAGCAGCTGTTGTTTACTTTAAAAATTTGATCGGTTGATTACAGTACACTAAATTATCATTATATTATCACGATCGAACGACCGTCTGTGGTGTGGGCACGTTACAAACAGTTAACCAAATAAGGGCGTGGAAACAACATTAGCAAAACCAACGACAAATTAGTCAAGACGAATTGACAAAATTCAGTATGTGAGAATATTGACAACAAAGCCACGCACAACATATGCGTCCATATTCACATGGATTAAAATTAATATAAGAATGGTTCATGTAAATGACCTGTTTACTTCCGCATGTCTGTCTCAAAACATTCTTGAATAATGTTTGTTAATTGGCTAATTAAGTCTCCTGGAACTAGATTATATTTGTAAATCTTTAGCGACGACAGCTACATAATAGAAATATTGCAAGTTATGGCTATCTTGCATTATTTATAAGTCTAATCACTGAAAAATAAAAGTAAGAGACTCACCGCTTTCCATTTTGTTTTTCTGCTGTCATGGTGCATTTTGTCGGCGGATTAAAGGTACACTCGTTTGTCGTGTCGATGTGTAACTACCTCAGCATACCTACGAATAATAATAAAGTAAATGTATATATTACATTGTATATCTCCAAAAAGCAAAAACAAAAACAAAAAAACAAGCTTTCAGGTATATTATCATGTGTCCATTCTTAAACGCGACCGTACAGTTACCGCTGATCAATCAACCAATCGATCCTGTTACTAGTATTCAGATATAAAGGCGCGTCCAACAAAAACGTTTCGCTTTTGCTTCAAATTTAAACGTTTTAGTTTTAGGCCAGTAGAATAGGTCGAACCTGGGGAAAAAATTCAGATGTTATCAAACTCTTCGGATTTCTAGTCCCCAAGTGCCCCAGAACAACAGAAAAAAGTCCCAAGAAATATATCTTGGGGAAAATTTTTGACGCCATTTTGAAATTTTGCATAATAACGCATCGGCCAAATATTTTAGGACATTTTTGAAAATGCTAACTTTTGCACAAAGTATATCATGTATTATGTAACATATCAAACTGACCAGTAAAGTACCACGAACGATTTTCAAACAGAAATATTTCTTTATTTCAAATACAGAAAAAGAAAAGCCCCAAAATGTTGTGGTTTTTTTTGCTTCAAAACGACCATCATTTCATATTTTCAGTACCGGACTCTTATTGTTGATTTAGTTCAATAACCATTGATAGTAGTAAATGATCCACAAAAAACTATACCAAAATAACCATTCTAACAATGACACAATGAATTGTTTTAACAATGGCTATGCCTATATTTGTACCAACATTAATGTCACATATCAATTTCGGCATCATTGAGAACAGGATTGAGAGAATGATTAACAGCTCTTTCCGCGACACCCACCACAGGCCACTAAACACTTGAATTCATTTCTATGACAAAAACACTGGTTTGTGTCGCACTGTTGGGTTGGTACTGTTACATTTGCAACGAATGAATTTGCAAGTGCTTGCTCCATGTTTGTCATTATATGGCACAAAACTTGTTTCTCCAGAGCCCAACCCCATTCTGAGGCACCGAGACTTGGGTTATTTAGGTCTTCCCCTGGGCTATTTGTGATAATGGGCTGTTCTTTCCATTGGTGATAGTCTCTCTGGTTCAATTTGGTTGCATCGGGCAGCCATTGTTTGTAACCAAAACTGCCTTAATGATGTGAGGGTTCGCGATTCACCATTTGCAACCATAGAACTCAGAGAAAACAGATTTCCCAGCATTACTGATTTCGTCATGTGTACTTTTCTAATTGTTATCGTGGCTGCTTCGTCTTACATTTTGTATGATTTTGTAAGACTTTAGTGCCTTTAGTAGATGGGTTTTCCCTTGGCCAAATGTAGATGTAGGGTGTCGCAACTACAACAAGAACGGATATAATGTATGTTCGTAATGTATGTACTGTAACTAACACAGACGGATACAGCCATTTCAAGCTTTTTAGTTATCTACATCAAACTGAGACAGCCTTTTCTGGCTCTACAAGTTTTACTAACACTTCAATGTCAAATCATTTCTTGCTCTATGGTGTACATTTCACTGCTGGGTAATGTATTTTCTGAGTATGGAATACTACCTTATACTCATAAAGCTGGCTTTCTGGGGTACAAAAAAGATTGTGACAGCAATTTCTAGCCTTCTGTGTAGTATCTACCTACCTCTGTTGAAAACAGTCATTTTTTACTTTCTGCGATTTCTACCACAGTCAAAAACAGACATTTCTGGCTTTTGGAGGTACCTAATAAAGTCATACACAGCTGTATTTGGCTTGCTGAGGTACCAACAGCCAGATACAACACTTTCAGGCTTTCTGAGGTACACCCATCACCGGGACAGCCATTTCTGGCTTTCTGAGGTACATACCTCAAAAGTGGGATACAGCCACTTCTGCCTTTTGTAGGTACACAGCTCAGCGAGATACAGCCACTTATGGCTTTCTGAGGTACATATCTCAGCGGGATACATCCATTACTGGGTTTCTAAGGTACATACCTTAGCGAAATACAGCCATTTCAGGATTTCTGAGCTACATATCTCAGTGGGATACAGCCATTTCTGGCTTTCGGAGGTACATACCTCAGCAGGATACAGCCACTTCTGGCTTTCTTGGGTACATACCTCCGCGAGATACAACAATTTCCGGCTTTCTGAGGTACATACCTCAGCGGGATACAGCCATTTCTGGATTTCTTAGGTACTTACCACTGCCAGGTTCAGCATTATTTTGGGTAGGGGTACCCACCACAGCTAGATACAGAAATTTATATTGCGGAATATTTGAAGTTCTTATTCAAACCATGAGTAGTATATAGCTGAGAAAGTTATTATGTTCCATCACCATAAACTATTCAACTCAATAATAACGGTTTTGAGTTTATAGTTACATTATGTAGACACTTTAAAGTGTATAGAGCTATATCGGAAGATTTTTTTTAAGTTTCAAAAACTGAAAAACAATTTTTCTGTGATTTATTGGACATGCAAACTGTCCATTTTCATACGAACACTCAATGAAACTATATGAATCGTCTATTGTTTTTTGACGATTAAATCAAAGTACACGGAACCCATCCAACGTTTTAATTTGCACTTAAGGTAGTCTAGTTTCATACTAAAACAATGCAAGTAATTATTTTGACATTGAATGACTGTTAGAATATAGCTCTATACACTTTAAAACACACCTTTGGTTCTAGTACATGAATATCTTAATGTATATTGTTTTACGCAAAACACTACATTTTTCACAATAGCTAATAGGCACTTGATTTAACGATGTATTTTGCCAAATCCCCCAAATCCTACTTTTCTTTGAGAAATTGTTATGTTTTATATAAATAACTCATTATTTTCATAACATTCTAACACTGCATTCTGATATATTACACTGCATATTCATATTGTAGTGATTTATTTCCAAATCAAATTATAAAAAGCACTGTATTCTATCAATTCCAAAAATTCACACTTTTGGTCTATATTTTGAGGGGGGTATTTACCCCAAAATGGCCTTTGTCGCCCATGATATGCAATGAAAGACAATACTTATTTATCTGATTTGTGTTTCTGATATCCTTCCGGTCAGTTTGATATGTCAAAAGCCATATTTTATTAATCGTGTATCATTTTAAAAAAAAAATCCTAAATTTCTTGGCAATTGATATACACGCCAAACTTCAAAGCTTGATACAAAACGTTTCCTCAAAAGGGATTCATTAGAACTGTTTTTTCTGTGATACTAGGAATCTTCTAAAGTAATATATGCATATTGTAGTTATTTATTTTCAAATCAACTTATTAATATTGCTCTAGTCCATCAATTCCAAAATTTCACAATTTTAGCTTATATTTTGCAAAATTTGACCCCAAATTAGCCCATTTCGCTCCCAATAAGTATTAAACAACACTATTTATAGCTGATTTGGGTTTCTCAAATCTTTCTGGTCAGTTTGATATGTCACATGCCATACCTTATGAAAATTGTATCATTTTCAAAAAGTTTCCAAATTTCTCGGTAATGGGGTATACATGCCAAACTTCAAAGCATCATAAAAAAGTTTCCCCAAAAGGGATTCGTTGGGACTTTTTTTCTGTGATACTAGGGACCATCTAGAGTACAAAATCGAAGAGTTTGATAACATCTGAAATTTACCCCAGGTCACCCCTTTTTGGTCTTATTCTACTGGCCTATTTCAGAAGTTAAAACAGCGAGTCGAAAATTGAAATGTGTCTTCGCGTTCTTTAACAATATAAATGTCATAATATGTAATTGTATTAAAATGACTTTTCTCCATTTCAGGAACGAAAATAGACGGGTTACTTCATTTTCCAAGCAGTACTTCGTATAATGTATACATAAGATAATATAAACCATAAATTTAACAAGTCTGACATTTCTAGAGAGTTTTGAATCTAACATTTGTCGTTGAACTTTTCATCGATAATGTCATCAAAAGATGTTATTGATATGTCTAAAATGGCGTTGGATAAAGCAGGATGAACTTGAAATAACAAAAACGTCTAACTATCTGCACATACAAGATAATTCGTTGTTCGTAAATGTGTTTTTCTCCTTAGGATACCGTTTTCTGAAGCAAATCACGAGCAAAATCATTTGAGACATATTAATTTGCATATCTCTGGCGTGATCATGATTGTTACCCATTGTGCTGCCATTAGGAAGGCGCAGAAAATCTTCCAATAGCGCATTATACTAAGTAGTGACATGATATGCCGACCATGAAACTAAAGTGGTATATTTATAAACAAATACATTCAATTAAGCAACTCGACGATGGAGGTCGCCCACGGATAGAAGCAATTAAAGAAATTGATAGAAGTTCGTAAGAGAATTAAAAATCGTGAAATGCTTCTAGCGCCGTGTAATTAAGCTTGCATAATCCTGTTTCACTGCTATGTATATTCAGCTTATATATTCTCTTGTTGGTGATTAGTTTTAGGAATTGTTTTGAATGCATCATTCATTCAAGAATTTGATAAAATAAAAATGAACAGTGGCATTTTGGTTTCAATGATACATGTAATGTATGCAATCGCTGTTCCAACTGGTATTTGCTCATCCCAAAACAATACGTTTAAGAACTCAAGTGATACTGGCAGTGAGTTTGGTGACGAAGTGCTAAATTATTTTGGTGTTAATGGTGAATATAATGATTCAACATTGCCACAGCTTACAAACAAAACATCGTTTGCAAAACCCACAGCGGCACAAGAAGAGGTTTCATCAGGTGTATATGAGCAGAAGCTGCCGATGAGGATGATCATTGTTGGACCTGCGGCAACTGTTGTTGTTATATTAGTTCTATGTGTGGCTTATTATTTTCACAACGCTCAACTTAACAGAAAAGCGAAACATGTGTCGATGGTTCTATTCATTAGATCAAGTTTACGACTAGACGACAATGATGACAATGCTGAGAATCTGAATATATCAAATCAAACACCATCGCATGAAAGTGGGAGAGAGAGCTATCTGACAATGGAATACCCGAGCCATATGAGGAAAAGTGACGTGTCTTTAACAACCGGAGAAAAAGGCAATGTGTCTTTATCACCTTCTGTGTTGAATAATTGTAAACGATTGTCCAGTGTTAGTGTGGATCAAGCTATTCTGACACTGTCGTCACCTCGGAGACATTCTACTTTCATTGTGTAATTTGTTATAGACACGATGATGGCTCTCTGTCCCAATTAGAGGAATATAGTTATTTAGTGTGTGTGCATCAATTTCTCTTTCAGTCACTATACCTTCTTTATCATTAGGAATATTATTCATAGGGTTTTGATTATGTTTGTAAGTGTAACTTGTACCTGTGGTATGTGTTAGTTATCAAATATAAATTATCCAATTTTATTACTCTACTGATTCAAAATTACAGAATTTGTTATACTTCACAAAATACTCTCTTCGTCAGACTTCATCAAATAAACTCGTTATGTGTGACGATGCATTTACGTCAGCACCCAACTACATACCTCATTTGTGATCAATATTTGTGTCATATGTAAACATTTTAAATTGTTAACCATTCTCAGCACGTGAATAAAAGGCACAAATGCATCTTTTATACCTTTGTTAGACAGTTTAATGTCTACTGAATCTGATAAAAACGTCTCATTAAATCATAAATAACACTTTTATATACTGACATACTATTCATCATCACTTCCGCATACCGGAGAAATGTTGCTAATGCAGATATCACTGGTTTAAAATAAGACAAGGAACTTCTTATGAGCCTATTTTCATGAAAACCGGAACTTGTCATGTTGACCAAACTGATGTTGAAACAGCTTGTTTTATTATAAGTAAAGAGTAAGTTTCAGACAGTTTTTAAACAGTATTGCTAAGCAACCGCTGTTCGGAGCAGACAGTAACTTTGAGTCTATCAACTTGAGTTTTAGCACACAACATGTTGAAATAGGCTAACATACAAACAAATAGTTCCGCGATAGTGCTACATTGCACATTTCTCTGCAGATAGGAACTCAAAATAAAACCAAAATTAACAATGCCTGTATAACGATGAATCATATTTATTGTAGTTATTCGAAAACAATATGCTTATTTTAACTATAAAAAATACTACACTGAGCCATTTCACAAGTCCCATGTTCTATTTATTGCATAGGTAATATAAGTACTGCCACCCGACGCATATTGTTATACATGAGAAAGAATAATTGCAAACAATGAAATCTTAAAAAGTAATCATTTTACACGAATTTATTATTATTAAGTTCGATTTCACAAAAACGATGTTTTAAGGTTATTGCTACCTTTTCCGTTGAGCGGTAGGTTAAACATATCAGTCACTTAGATGTATAAAATTGTAGCACTCAACCCAACCAGCCGAGCACAGAAATCAGACCACGACACAACTACCCTGAGCAATGCCCATAGAAACCCATGCCAAAACGGCGACCAAATGAGGCACATCAACCCCGGGGCGCGACCTAGTCCAAAACACCAAGGACAGCGACCAAACGCTACGCGACCCAAAGAGGCACAACCACGACTCAACCCAGTTAAAACAACAGGCAAGACAGGAACGGGGTGGGAAATAATATTACATACTCCCAGCAACCACATCGAGCAACGACCACTCACAAGCCGAAGAAACAATTAAAAATTCAAGTCCCTGCCGACAAAATGCAGGACGACCCACATTCACAAAGAAATTACACAATAGCGGTATTTGTCGAACGAAACATCTCAAGCATCTTTCTACCATGATCACAACGTATTCAAAAACTTACAAATGATGTGCCAGTATCTGTTTATGTCTTAAAATCGAGATAATTGTGAATAGTAAATACTAAGTTACATTATTGTTATGTACAGCGCATGCTTGCCGATCGGTCGGTCGACATCCCGAATGGTTTTCAACAATACCTTCATAACGGGTGGTCTGATGATTCTAAACTTTTAAGTGGCGATTGTTCATCTTCCACAGACAACCCTACCCAATTTCAAGGTCATTTTTGATCAAATGTCAAAATCACCGTGACCGTTGAATACACAACACTATCTGGTTAACAACGTAAGCAATATAGGTTCTTAGATCGTAAAACATATCAGAGAGGTTGCTGAGCATCAGTTGTAGACTCCTACAAATTGTGTGATCAGTAGGTCATAGATCAAGGTCGTGGTGATCTAAATTGCACAAGCATATTTACTGTCATGAGAGGTGTATGTATCACAAGCCTCTCTTGTACTTTTTTAAAGATTTTTTCTGGTTTAGTGTTTTCTTGGTGTGGGTATTAATGGACAATGTGTAGGTAACGTTTTGAGACTTCGTGTGAAAAAACATTTGCTTTTGTACGTGCATTTTTCATAATTTAGAAATTCATGGTTCACTGCTTGCAGCGAGCACATTATAATTATCGAATTATTGGATAATGTTGCTATACTACTCGCATGAAGACATGCAAAAAATTAACACGAACCATGTATACTTGGCAACTTTTCTAAGTCCTCACTTTTATTTTGGTATATAACTTCGTCAAAAATGTTTATATCTCAATGAAATTTGGTTATGCTATGAATCAATTACAAGTTGTCAAAATTGTATAACAAAAAGTTGAGTTTGATATGCATTTATTGAATTGAATCAATTTTCACATATTAACAAAGGGAGGTAAAAGTCACAAATTCATATTTTGATACATTTGATGACCACTATAAAGCGTGATTATTCCACTGACTTGCAGTCATGGGCACGAGTCAAAAGCATTGTTGAATGTATCGATTTGATGATATTTACCAGCTGTACGTAAATTGCAGTCACGTCTCCGAAAGGCGCGATATTACGTCATAACGTCACTTCAATACCAGAGGATCTCGCAACAAGCATAGTTAATCTGACAAACAATACGCTTACCTTTCTTTATATACTTATAAACACGATTACGTTAAAAAATCAACCAACCAGAGATGTTTTGGGTAATTGTTCGTACACGTCAGCAGAATATACCACTATGCACATTAAAGACATCACGTCAACTTTGTTCTGACATCATCTGACGCATAACTGTGATGTTGTAATTACTTTTCGAATGTTTTTCCAACGTGGTGTGGGCATAATTCGGAAGTGTTTGGAACAAATTATGTGTGCATGTAACTGCGTGGAGGCAGATAAACATGAAACGCACGTGCATCTCGGACCGAACAAACCATGTGACGTATGGTTTGTTTCTGACGCGGATTATTTTAACTGTCTTGTATAAACTTTACTTGAGAAATTTCAGCACGTTACTATTTATAATAAAAAGTTATAAATCAATGAAAATGAGGACTTAGAAAAAAGTTGTTAAGAATATAATAAAATATACGAACTACAAGTCGGCGTACTTTTAACATTTAACAAGTGTATATTGACTACACCATTACTTCTAATATCAACAATACCGTAGCATCATTATCAATATATTAAACAACAATAACAGCAATAACATTAACTTACTCATAATTCCAAACGACAATATTAATTACAATTGGGTTGACTAAAATAATGATAACATTATAACTACAAATATCAACACTACCGTAGCATCAGTATCAATATAAATAACAATAACAGCAACAATATTTCCTTCAAAATTCCCAACAACAATAAGTAATGGAACAATCAAAAGTAAAACGCAAATGAAGATAAACTCGTGACCAACTGAAATAAGCTTCAAAAATATGTTAAATACAAAACCACTTGCAGTTTATATGCCATTGTTAGAAATTTACAGGAATTCCAAAACAAAAACAACTTCATTTTGTTGCGAGCGGTTGTTGGCTTTTACTGTTGTATCATCTGGAACTACTTATCATGAATCTGATAATTTAAATTAAATTAGCATTGTTTGCGTACCTCATTGTAGTGGGGAAATCATGTGAGGATTGCGTTTGTTTGTATGTTCAATTAGTTCAGGACTGGATAAATATTTGATTGCATTACGGTAAGTGATAGCTTCAGCAAATATCAGATTAACATCATTTTGATGTATTACAACGCCTATCAGTAATTTGTTCGAGTGATATTTCGAACGATTTACGTTTCAATTATTCAATTTTAGTCAATTATTGTCCTTTGATATTTCTAGTTATTAACGTTTTAATTTTAGTCAGTTGTAGTCCGCGTGATATTTCTAACTACACTTAAACGAATTTCTAATTGGCCACCCTATGAAATATTATATTATGCGATATATTCAGTCAATATTTCTAAAATTGTGGTTGTTATCATTCCATGCACTTATCTATCGATTTCAAGAAATAAATTACGCATGCATGTATAAAATCATCCATGCGGAACAGTTAGTGCAAAATGGCTTACCCGCACGTGGCTCACGTGCCCAACATGTTAGAATTTTGAAATCTGTCAAAATGTATTTTCTGTCAATTGGCTTAATGAAAGGTATTAATGCTGACGAGAATAAGTACATTTTGTAATACGGGGCGCGCTGAGGCCGTTAGAATGACGAGTACCAGCACCAAAATCCAGAAATGTACGTCAAAACGTCTTTTTGTAAAAAGCGATATTTATAATAACGTGGGATTTAGCTCGAGTTACTGCGAGAAACATATTTTCCATCAATAAAATTGGGCAGTATCGGGGTTTCGATCATTTATATTCTTCTAAAAGCATTTTTTTAAAAACTAATTTATAAAAACACGTGGCCAATCAGAAATTCGTACAATGTATGCATGTATCTGACGTCATGAGCGCGTTCCACATGGCTCATTTTCACAAATTATAGTGTTTAAAGAAAAGTCGATCTACAGGGAACAAGTTTATACCAAATACGATACTATTCCAACCTGTACACGAGGCCAACGTGCAAAAAAGCAATTTCGCACCAACCGTTACGCATGGATGATTTTGTATATGAATACGCCATTTCTGTCCAGAAATAGATAAGTAAGTGCGTGGAATGAACAAATGAAACAGCCTAAGATTTATTGATATAATTTATCTGATGATATAATATTTTTTAGGGTGGCCAATTAGAAATTCGTTTAAGTGTATTTGCGTTTTAATTTTAAGCATTTAAATTGCCAGTGTGCCATTTCTATTTTTTTTACGTTTTAATTTTAAGTCAGTAATTTGTTCATGTGATATGTCTGACTATATACGTTTTTATCTTAATACATGTAGTTATGTTTCCGTGGAATCATTCTGTTCACATGCCTGCAATTACATTTTGACGCATTTGGTTGTTTTGGTAATTCGTTTTGTTTATCAGGTATGTCGTAGTACCGTCCTTCGACATTGTATACTAGAAACATGCAACTGATCGCTTATGTCTGTGATTACATTAAGGGGAGCCAAATTAGGGCAAACCGCTAGGTGTCGTGTCACTACCCACGCAACACGTGAGACAGTGGTACTTGTGATGGGATCCAAAACTTCGAATGTCTGTGATATTGTCTGCAATCCGGTGGTATTTGATATCTTATAGACTACTCTAGTTATATAGTTTACTAATACTTACTACAACGTCGTGTGGCGGATGCTTTTAAGTTGTTTACAATGTCATACACTACCAATGACAAATTTAGCTCGTTTATTCTTGCATTGATTATACAGTCGTATCATATTAGTTATGTTGTTCGATTTGGTTCTTATACCCTACGTATATTCACAGATAACGGGGTAGCTGAGAGGCGCTAAATTGTATTGCTAGCTTTCAGTTCATGACATTTTAACATAGTTATTGTTTCCATGCGACGCACTTCAAGTTTAAAGTACAACACTTCATGAGGATCTTTCCATCATTGATTAGGTTATATAAACACACAGAAATCTAAAATCTAAAAGTACAAGGGCAGACTGACATTGGGTCCGCCTTGCATAATCAACAATGCAATTTCTACCCAGTTGTTTGCTTTTCGAAATGCCACATGTCTGATCGCATTTGACGTATACAGTGGTAGTGCGCCTAGTTGAGTACAAAAAATACTCTTTCACAATCAAACGCACGCAACGCATAGATAAGGATCACCCAAACAGACAAATACAAACCGAGTCAAATAAGCACATGGACATTAATTCGAGCCATTGAAACGGTAAATTGAACGTTCGATCAGTGCTCCACTTTGGTCAGTTAGTGGTGACATACGTCAGCTAGTTATTCATGGGTTTCGGTTTGGCTACTTGTATATCTCACGACCATGTAAGAGAGTATCTAAAGGTGTCCCATAAGTAAATTTGCCAATCCCTTTAAATATACATATTTATACAATATTATATAATTTCTTTAATAGTGTCTTCCGTATCGTGTACCTTACTAATTATATGTGTATACATGTATCATCCATCCTCATGAGGAGAGGCAACACACGTGCTTTGTATAAATAAAGCACACCCACATCCAATGTGGTTTACCTTTAAAATTTGATCGGTTGATTTAATTATACTTTATAAATATAATCATTATATTATCACGATCGAACAAATTTCTCTGATTCGGGCGTGTCCTAAACAGTTAACCAAATAAGGGCATTGAAACAACATTAGCAAAACTATTGACAAATGCGTCAATTCGAATTGACAGAATTCAGTATGTGAGAATATTGACAACAAAGCCACACACCGCATATGCGTCCATATTCACATGGATTAAAATTAATATAAGAATGGTTCATGTAAATGACCTGTTTACTTCCGCGTATCTGTCTCAAATCATTCTTGAATAATGTTTGTAAATTAACTAATTAAGCCTCCTGGGACTAAATTATACATGTTAATCTTTAGCGACGACAGCTACATAATAGAAATATTGCATGTTATGACAATTTTGGATTATGTATTAGTCTAATCACTGAAAAATAAAAGTAAGAGACTCACCGCCTTTCATTTTGTTTTGTTGCTGTAGGCCTACTGATGCAGTTTACCGGATTAACGGAACATTGTCGTTCAGCCAAGGTACATACGTATCTGCGTACCTACCGATAAAAATAAAGTAAATTCATTCATTGCATTACTTTATATCTACAAATACTACCAAATGTATAATATATATTTTCAGACATGTATCCCGATCTTCAAGAGGGCTTAAGATTAACCATTCATCCGATCAGTGTGTAGTAAGTCGGTTGTTACTCTCTGTTGCATTGCCAGCCACAGCAATAACACTTTTGACCAACTCAATAACATATGCAAAAGCGTAAAGCGAAGCATTATCTGTTGTTATTCGCGGAGAAAAAGGCATTACGACTGACGGTCTCGAACCGAGTACAAATTAATCTCAAAATGTGCGTCCACAATCGCTATTTATACTTGGGCATTGCTCAGTGTAGTTGTGAGAAATATGTAATATTATTTTCCGCCCTATTCCAACCTTACCTATTTTTTTAAACTGGGTTAACCGCTATTCTATATTTTCTTTGTGCAATTGGGTCATCCTGTATTTTGTCGGAGGGGATTTGGGTTTTCGATTTTTTTTTGGCTTATGTGTGGGCATTGATCAGTGTAGTTGTGTTGTGGTGTTTCTGATTTCTGTGCTCGGTTGGTTAGGTTGAGTGCTACCTTCCCTGTGTGATTTACTCATACTTTTTTATACGTTGAAAGTTGGTGCAAGTTTACATTGGCATATTCACCATAGTCTCAGAATTTTAAAAGTTGAGTTGAACATTGAATTTAATCCTATATAAATTATCCAAATTTTTTGCTCTACTGTTCCAAAATTACAGAATTTGTTATACTTCACAAAATACTATCTTCGTCAGACTTCATCAAATAAACTCGTTACGTGTGACGATGCATTTACGTCAGCACCCAACTACATACCTCATTTGTGATCAAAGTTTGCGTCATATGTTAAAATTTTAAATTGTTAACCAACCAATCAAAAACCAGCCACACCCAGTAATCAATTGCACTCTCAGCAATTAGATAATAGGCACAAATACATCTGTGATAGATGTGTTAGACAGTTTAATGTCTACAGTATCTGATGAAAACTCATTTAACTCATTTAATCATAAATAACACTTGTATATACTGACATGCTATTCATCATCACATCCGCTTATCGGAGAAATGTTGACAATGCATATATCGATGGCTTCAAAAAAGACAAGGCGCTTCTTGTGAGCCTATTTTCATGAAAATTGGAACTTGTCGTGTTGACCAAACTGATGCTGAAACAGCTTGTTCTATTATAAGTAAAAAGTATGTTTCAGACAGTTTGTAAACCGGATTGCTAAGCAACCGCTGTTTTGAGCAGACAGAAACTTTGAGTCTAGCAACTTGAGTTTTAGCACACAACTCGTTGAAATAAGTTTACAAATAAAGAAATAGTTCCGTGATAGTGCTTCATTGTACATTTCTCTGCAGATGGGAACTCAAAATAAAACCAAAATTAACTATGTCTGCATTACGATTAATCATATTTATTGTAGTTGTTCGAAACAATATGCTTATTTTAATTATAATTATTACTACACCGTGCCTTTTCACGGGTTCAATGTTCTATTTATAGCACAGCTAATATTAGTACCGCCGCCTGCCGCATATTGTTATATATGGGAAAGAATAATTGCGAACAATAAAGTATTAAAAAGTAATCATTTTTACAAGAAATTATTATTAATAAGTTCGTTTTCACCAAGACAAATTTTGAAGGTTATTGCTACATTTTCCGTTGAGCGCAAGGTTGAACATACCAGTCCCTTAGATGTATCCCGAGCATCTAACTACAATAGTCAAAACGTATGCAAAATTAAAAGCTTAAAAATGATGTGCCAGGACCTTCCTATATCTTAAAATCGAGGTAATTGTGAATAGTAAATACTTAGTTACTTTATTAATAAAAATATCGAACAAACATCATTTTGTTCAATTCGGGCTGTTCAATTTGTGCAAAGCATCGATTTTTTGTAATTTATTAATATTGATTACTTTACCCTACAATTTGCAATTGTGATAATATAATAAACAGTTATAATGCAAACTGATATGATTACTGAATACGACAAAACATAAATTATTAATGGTCATTTGAGCCAAACACAGAAATATATGATATTCATTAAATTACTAGTATGTTACCTAAGCATACATAAAACACTACATGATTGATAAATTGATACAATGGACAGATGAGATGGTTATATTATGACAACATGTTAGAATTAGTACCAGCCAAAAATAATTCGAATACCAGTCACACCTATCGCAACAATTAAAATAACTTCATACCTAGAAACAACAGAAAAATAGCGATACCAACCTCAATAAATTCATCATCGACTTGAATTACATTATGAACATCACCATTAATAGCTGTATTACTGGCAAAATAACATGGTTATCATTTTGAACAACAATTTCAGCATCATCGATAGCAGCATAGTCATGTGTCTTTATCACCTTCTGTGTTGAATAATTGTAAACAATTGTCCACTGTTAGTGTGGATCAAGCTATTCTGACACTGTCGTTACCTCGGAGACATTCTACTTTCATTGTGTAATTTGTTATAGACACGATGATGGCTCTCTGTCCCGGTTAGAGGAATATATTTATTTAGTGTGTGTGCATCAAATTCTCTTTCAGTCACTTTACGTTCTTTATCATTAGGAATATCATTCATCGGGTCTTGATTATGTTTGTTATTGTTACTTGTACCTGTGGTAAGTGTTAGTTATCACATATAAATTATCCAATTTTATTACTCTACTGATTCAAAATTACAGAATTTGTTATACTTCACAAAATACTCTCTTCGTCAGACTTCATCAAATAAACTCGCGTGTGACGATGCATTTACGTCATCACCCGACTTCATTACTTCATTTGTGTATAATGTTTGTTAACCAATCTATCAAAAACCAGCCACACCCAGTAATCCTTTGCACTCTTAGCACATAGATGAAAGGCACAAATGCATCTGTGATAGATGTGTTTGACAGTTTAATGTCTACAGAATCTGATGAAAACTCGCTTACTCATAAATAACACTTTTATATACTGACATGTTATTCATGATCATATCCGCATATCGCAGAAATGTTTGCAATGCAGATATCGCTGGCTTAAAATAAGACAAGGCGCTTCTTATGAGCCTATTTCATGAAAATCGACCTTGTCATGTTGACCAAACTTGTTGAAACAGCTTGTTTTATTATAAGTAAAGAGTAAGATTCAGACAGTATTAAAACAGGATTGCTAAGCAACCGCTGTTCGGAGCAGACAGAAACTTAGAATCGATCAACTTGAGTTTAAGCACACAACTTGTTGAAATAAGTTTACATACAAAGAAATAGTTCTGCGATAGTGTTTCATTGTACATTTCTCTGCAGATGGGAACTCAAAATAAAACCAAAATAAGTATGTCTGTATTACGATGAATCATATTTATTGTAGTTATTCGAAAACGATATGCTTATTTTAATTATAAAAAGTACTACGCTGTGCCTTTGCACAAGTTCCATGTTCTATTTCTAGCATAGCTAATATTAGTACCGCCAAACGACGCATATTATTATACATTAGAAAGAATAATTGAACACAACAAAATCTTAAAAGTAATCATTTTTTCAAGAATTTATTATGATTAAGTTCGTTTTCACCGAAACAATGTTTTAAGATTATTGCTACAATTTCAGTTGAGCGGAAGGTTAAACATCGCAGTCCCTTAGACGTATCTCAAGCATCTAACTGCTATGCTCAAAGCGTATACAAAAACATATTAACGATGTGCCCGTACCTTTACATGTCTTAAAATCGAGAAAATTCTGAATAGTAAATACTAATTTACATTATTAATAAATATACTTAACAACTTTTCTAAGTCCTCATTTTTATTGATTAATAACTTTTTTGTTATAAATAGTAACGTGCTAAAATTTCTCGAGTGAATGTTATACAACACAGACAAAATAATCCTAGTCAGAAACTGGCCATAGGTCACGTGATTTATTCGGTCCGAGATGCACGTGCATTTTATGTGCATGTCCCTTCACACAGTTACACAATACACGGAATTTGTTCCAAATACCTCCAAATTATGTCCAAAGAATTACCACGTTTGAAAAACATTCGCAAATCATTTAGTGTCTCACAGCTATGCGTCTGATCATGTCAGGACAATTATGACGTGACGTCAGTACAATTCATATAATTATATTTTCTGCAGACAAGAACGAATAATTACCAAATTGATCACTGGTAGATTGATGTTTAACGTAAACATGTTTATGAGTATATAATGAAGGGTTAACTTATTGCTTGTCAGATTTACAATGTTGGTTGCAAGAGCGTTTGATATTGAAGTGACGTTATGACGTAAAATCGCGTTTTTCGGAGACGTGACTGTAATTTGCGTACAGATAAGTAATACTCGTCGAGTCGACACATTCAAAAATGCTAACGACTCTTGTCCATGGCTGCAAATGGAAAAAATCAGATAACATGGTGGTCATCAAAGATATCAAAATATGTATTTGTGACTTTTACCTCCCTTGGTTGATATGTTTAAGTCGTTTCGATTTGATAAAAATGTATCAAACTCAACGTTTTGTTGTACAATTTTGCAAACTGATACTTGGCGCGTATTATAGCCAAATTTCATTGATATATCTCCATGGTTGACAAAGTTATGTACGAATATATAAGTGAGGACTTAGAAAAGTTGCTAAGTATATATCGAACAAACATCATTTTGTCCAATTCGAGCTCCTCATTTTGTGCCAAGCATCAATTGTTTTAATTTATTATTATTGATTTCTTTACCCTACAATACGCAATTGTTAAAAACACGAATAAAACAGTTATAATGCAAACTGATATGATCACTGAATACGACAAAACATAAATTATTAATGGTCATGTGAGCCAAACACAGAAATATATTATATTCATTAAATGACTAGTATGTTACCTCAGCATACATGAAACACTACATGATTGATAAATTGATACAATGGGCAGATGAGATGGTTATATCTTGACAACGTGTTAGAATTAGTACCAGCCAAAACTAATTCGAATACCAGAACAACAAAAAAATAGTAATAACAACCTCAACAAATTCATCATCGACTTGAATTACATTATGAACATCACCATTAATAGCTGTATTACATGCAAAATAACAAAATTATCATTTTGAACAACAATGTCACCATCATCGATCGCAACAGCAAAAACATAATCAATCACCACAAACCCAACCTCAACAATAGCAACATATAAATAATTATAATTATGTTGAAAAAAATAATAATTTCATCGTTACTACAAACACCAACATAACCATAACAACAATAACAGCAATAATGTTAAATTCCTCATCATTTCCAACAACAATAATATGTAATTGAATCATCAACAGTAAAACGTACATGAACATGAACTCGTGACCAGATGTAATCAGCTTCAAATCAATATGTTTAATGCAAAAACACTTGCAGTTTATAGGCCATTATTTTGAGATTTACAGGAATTCCTTAACAAAAAACATCATTTTGTAGCAAGCGATTGTTGACTTTTAGTGCTGTATCATCTGGAACTATTTATCATGCATCTGATAATTTAAATTAAATTAGCATTGTTTGCGTACCTCATTGTAGCGAGGAAATCATGTCAGGATTGTGTTTGTTTGTATGTTCAATTAGTTCAGGACTGGATAAATATTTGATTGTGAGGGTAAGTGGTAGCTTCAGCAAATATCAGATTAACATTATTAATAACATGTATTACAACGTGCATCAGTTATTGGTCCGTATGATAATTCTGTCAGTTTACGATTTAATCTTAGATCAGTTATTTTCCGGGTGATATTTATAATTATTTACGATTTAATCTTCAATCAGTTTTTTGTACATGTGATATATCTTCTTATCACACAAACCTAGGTGTGATAGTTTAATAAAGCCCATATGGTCAAAACGATATTACACTACTCAGTAATATAATAACTATGCCAATGAAGCGGCTATTTACTATTTATATATATTCATACGCGCCGTCAAAATATACATTGATAGACAGGATGCATAGAAAAAAACCAGACCCGTGACGTGATTACAATTCAATACACCCGTCCCGCCCCAATAACAATGATAAACTGTAACGTTAATTTAAATACAGTGTTGCACTATGTTTGTGCTCATTTAATTTAACCGCATTACTCACTGACTTAATTCTCTTCTTAAGGGGAAGCCTGTCTACTGTTAGCAAACTTACAGGGCTTATTTTGTTTATGTGATAAAAAGAATATTACATTCGTGTATCTCCACATAGAATTTACAAAAATGGTTGGATAAAAGTGATAAAATACTCGGCAGAGACTCATATTTTATCACTTTTATATAAATTCAATATGAAAATACATTCAATTAAGATCCTCTATTTACTAGTATTTACGTTTTAGTATGTCCGAGTGATATTTCTGACTACATTGTATTTTGTTTTAATCGTAATAGTTACTTTTCCATGAGATCATTCTGACTAAATTAACGTTTAAAGTCCATGTCTATGTTCACATGCATGTAATTCCTTTTTTGACGCATATGGACGCGAACAAGAGTATAGTTGTTTACAATGTCATACAGCAAAGCTGACAAACTGAGCTTGTTATTTCTTGCCGTAATTAGCATCTGCCTGATTTAAAGTTTGTAAACATTTAAATGATTGATTATACAATCGAATTAATATATTTTTTATGTTGTTCGATTTGGTTCTCATTCCCTACGTATCTTCACGGGGAAGCTGGGAGGCGTGGAATCGTATTGCTAGGTTTCAGTTCATTATACTTTAAGTTAGTTTTTGTTTCCATGCAACGCACTTCAAGTTAAAAGTACAACACTTCATGAGTATCTTCCCTCATTGATTAGGTTATTTAATCACACAGAAAAAGGAACAGCATGCAAATGTCGAAATATCTAAAAGTACCAGGACACACGGACATTGTGTACTCAATCAACAATGCACTTCCTACCCAGCTGTTTGTTTTTCAAAGTGTCACATGTCTGATCGCATTTGACGTATATATTGGTAGTGGGCCTTGTTGAGTGCACGTCTACGGTTCTGTCAAAGACCGAGCAATGTCAAAGATAGAATAAAATTGGTACCAGTAATACTCTTTCACAATCAAACGCACGCAATGCATAGTGAAGGAACACCAAACAGACAAATACTAAGCGAGTCAAGTAAGGACATGAACATTAATTCGAGTCATTGAAACGTCAAATCGAACGTTCGACTCGTTCTTCACTTTTGGCCAGTTAGTGGTGACATACGTCAGCAAGTTATTCATGGGTTTCGGTTTTGTTTGGCTACTAGTATATCGCACGACCATGTGAGAGAGTATCTAAAGGTGCTCCATAAGTAAATTTGGCAATCCCTTTAAATATACATATTTATACAATATTATATAATTTCTTTAATGGTGTCTTCCGTATCGTGTACCTTTCTAATTATGTTTGTATACATGCATTATCCATCCTCATACACGAGGAGTGGATACTAATGTTCTTTTGTATAAATTAGGCACCCCACCCCCACTAGCTGTTGTTTACATTAAAAATTTGATCGGTTGATTACAGTACACTAAATAATCATTATATAATCACGATCGAACGAATGTCTGTGGTACGGGCACGTTACAAACAGTTAACCAAATAAGGGCGTGGAAACAACATTAGCAAAACCAACGACAAATGAGTCAAGACGAATTGACAAAATTCAGTATGTGAGAATATTGACAACAAAGCCACGCACTGCATATGCGTCCATATTCACATGGATTAAAATTAATATAAGAATGGTTCATGTAAATGACCTGTTTACTTCCGCATATCTGTCTCAAAACGTTCTTGAATAATGTTTGTAAATTGACTAATTAAGTCTCCTGGGACTACATTATACTTGTAAATCTTTAGCGACGACAGCTACCTAATAGAAATATGGCATGTTATGACAATTTTGCATTATTTATTAGTCTTATCATTGAAAAATAAAAGTAAGAGACTCACCGCATTCCATTGTGTTGTGTTGATGTAGGCCTACAGATGCAGTTTACAGGATTAACGGAACCTTGTCGTTCAGACAAGGATAAAGTATCTGATTCATCGTACCATCGATAAGAATAAAGTAAATTAATTGAATGCATTACTTTATATCTACAAATACTACCAAATGTATATATATTTCAGATATGTATCCCGATCTTCAAGAGGGCTTTAGATTAACCATTCACCCGACCCATTTTGTAGTAAGTCGGTTGTAACTCTCTGTTGCATTGCCAGCCACAGCAATATTACTTTTGTCCAAATCAATAACCTAAGCATAAGCGTGAAGTGAAGCATTATTTGTTATTATTCGCGGTTATAAGACATTACGACTGACGGTATCGAACCGAGTACAAATTAATCTCAAAATGTGCGTCCACAATCGCTATTAATACTTGTGCATTGCTCAGTGTAGTCGCGAGCAATATGTAATATTATTTTCGCCCCATTCCTACCTTAACTATTATTATTTTAAACTAGGTCAACCGCTATTCTTTAATTTCTTTGTACAATTTGATCATCCTGCATTTGTCGGAGGGGACTTGGATTTTCGATTGTTTATTTGGCTTATGTGTTGGCATTGCTCAGTGTAGTTGTGTTGTGATGTTTCTGATTCCTGTGCTCGGTTGGTTAGGTTGAGTAGTACATCCCTGTGTGATTTACTCACACGTTTGATACGTAGAAAGTTAGTTAAATTTTACATTGGCATAATCGCCATAGTCTCAGAAGTTTAAAAGTTGAGTTGAACATTGCATTTAGTCGTCTTGGGATTAATATAAATGCCACAGCTTAATCAATGCATATCAATACTTGGCTTGTTTTCAATTTCAGGAAGCAAAACAGACGGGTTTTAATTGTGAACGTGTCGTTCGCTTCGGGATACCGTTCTGTTGAATGCTGAAGGAAGTCAAAAGCAATATCATTTGAGACAGATTAATTTGCATATCCCTAGCGTGATCATGATTGTTAGCCATTGTGCTTCCATTAGAAATAGACAGAAACTCCCAATAGCGCATTATACTAAGTAGTTTCATGATATATCGACCAGGGGTGGTATTCATAAAGAATCTTAAGGTAAAATTTAGAATTTTATCAAAATCTTACAATTTCCTTAAATGCATCAGCTAAACAGGAAAACTAAACTTATTACATTTTCGCATTTACTTGAAGTGTTATATAAAGCACTACAATAATGAGCAAAAAAATGAGCTATACTTAGTTTCTGGCAAAATATATACAGTTCAATTTTTTAACTTAAGTCAAAATATTTAAGTTTTCACTTAAGTTGCTTTGTGAATACCAGCCCAAGAAACTTTTGTAAGAAAGCTATATACAAACACCTTCTATTTAAAAAAAATCGTTGATGAATATTGCCCACGGACGAAAGCAATTAAAGGACATTGCAGACGGTCGTATGTGAATTGACAAGCCTGAAAGTGATTTTAGCGCCTGGTAAACTTGCGTAACCCTGTTTCACTGCTATGTATTTAGCTTATATATTCTCTTGTTGGTGATCCATAATAGAAATTCATTCAATTTTTATTCACGAATTAGAAAAAATAACCATGAATACTGGCATCTTGATTTCAATGATAATGTATGCAATCGCCTTTACAATTGATATTTGCTCATCCAAAAACAATAACATCAACGGTAGTGAAAATAACTCAAGTGATAACGGCAGTGTGTTTGGTGACGAAGTGCTAAATTATTATGGTGCTAATGTTGAATATAATGTTTCAACGAATTCAGAGTTTACACATAAAACCGTTCTCAAACTAACATCGTTTACAAAACCGGAAGCGGCACTAGACAATGTTTCATCGGGTGAATATGAACAACAACTTCCAATGAGAATGATCATTGTCGGACCCGCGGCAACTGTTGTTGTTATATTAGTTCTGTGAGTGGCTTATTATTTTCACAACGCTCAACTGAGCAGAAAAGCGAAACATGTATCGATGACTTTATATTTTAGATCAAGTTTTCGACTAAACGAGCGTACTGACACTGTTGACAGTTTAACAATTCCAAATCAAATACCATTGCATGAAAGTGTAAAAGAGGACTATCTAACAATCGAACAACCAAGCCTTAGGAGGAAAAGCAACATGTCTTTAACTACCGAACAACCGAACATACGAAGAAAAAGCAATGAGTCTTTTTCACCTTCTGTGTTGAATAATTGTAAACAATTGTCCAGTGTTGGTGTGGGTCAAGCTATTCTGACACTGTCGTCACCTCGGAGACATTCTACTTTCATTGTGTAATTTGTTATAGACACGACGATGGCTCTCTGTCCCGGTTAGAGGAATATATTTAGTGGGGGTGCATCAATTTCTCTTTCAGTCACTATACGTTCTTTATCATTAAGAATATAATGCATCGGGTCTTGATTATGTTTGTTATTGTTACTTGTACCTGTGGTATGTGTTAGTTATCACATATAAATTATCCAATTTTATTACTCTACTGATTCAAAATTACAGAATTTGTTATACTTCAGAAAATACTCTCTTCGTCAGACTTCATCAAATAAACTTGTTATGTGTGACGATGCATTTACGTCAGCACCCAACTACATACTTTTGTGATCAATGTTTGTGCTATATGTTAACATTTTTTACTGTTAACCAGTCAATCAAAAAGCAGCCAACCCAGTAATCCATTGCACTCTCAGCACATAGCTGAAAGTCACAAATGCATCGGTGATAGATGTGTTTAACAGTTTAATGTCTACATAATCTGGTGAAAACTTCTCATTAATCATTAATAACACTTTTATATACTGAAATATTATTCATCATCACATCCGCATATCGGAGAAATGGTTACGATACAAATATAGCAACCTTTAGGTTAGATGCAGTATATCACATTATACACTCAACCGCTTTAAAAACGCACCACATATGAAATATCGGTTTTTGTGATGAAATCGTTAATTTATGGTTATTTATTTTCGGATTAATATTCTTAAGTCTATATTCAACGAGATGTGTGATTTGCATGCCATAATTACGAGTTTAAAATGAATTATGATATAGATAACACTGAGACCCATGCAAGTGAAATTTACAATTCCAAAAGCAAGTATAAGAGCCCGCTACATTGATGCATGCACGTGGTATCTCCTCCTAAAGCATAACATTAATTACGCAATATGATTAAAATTTGTTCGACGTGATGGTTCCCACCATTCAAGCAAAGCTTAACTAGAATTATAAATGCCATGTGGCTATGGCTGTCTGGCTATATACCATACGACCAAGCGCGGTTCAGATATGCGCATTATTTAAACCTAAGATGGATTCAAGCCTTATATAAACTTGAAGTCTTGGTTATGAGCATCAGACTGTCAGGACATATCCCGTGGTGCTTCTATTCTACTTTGGGGAGCGGTGGCCTAGAGGTAGGGCGCGCGCTTCGGGATCGAGAGGTCCAGGGTTCGATCCCCCTCTGGACCACTGGTTAAAATCTCTGAGCAAGACCCACAGCTCCACTCCACCATGGTGTACAATGGTACCTGTGAGGGCAGTGTCTATTCCTGGGCGCCGCAGATCGATGTTGGCTGCCACACCACAGGAGAGAAATAGTTTCCCCAGGGAGACACGAGTGTAGGTTTCCATATGTAGCCCAATGACCAGGTGAGTTGAAATGTCAAAGGGTGCTTGAGCGGCCTAACAGCTGAAAAGATCACTAGAAACTTGGTAACTTAACTTTCTACACTGTATGGCACCTGAAATCAACACAATGAAGGAGCTTGAAGACAAAACATTGGGACTTTAGGCTCTAAACGGGAGAAAACTCATTAAAAAATGTACTAAAATAATTTTCCTTTTTATTGACAATTTTGAAAGAAATAATTATTAAAATGCACTAATGTACTTTTAGCGTGTTGATTGACACCCAGCATTATTTTCACACTGTGTACAGCCATGCGGAACCAATTACAGTGACATAACCTGTGTCATGATTCCACCTGGCTCGGGCTCAATACCTTTAGCTGGTTTCATCCATGTCGGTTTGTGACTGTGCCATTCGCTAGGAATCGATGTTCTAAGCCCACAACCATTGTATGGTGGTAGCTGAACCGCTTTGCTAAGGCACCGAGGCCCTTTTTAGTTGAAGGCGAAGGCACACTCATCGAGAACAAACATTCGAGATATTCGCAGCATACCATAAGCAAATATTGTTTATGTTGTTTTCTCAATGTGTAAACCAACAGCGTACAGTTTAAAGTTAATATTGATCACACAGGACGACGCGATCGAGCTGCACGCACAAAACTTGCAAATGAAAAAAGTTTTCTGGGCAAGATATTCCGAATGAAAAAAAATTGTTCTCTTTATTTAGATTTAGCTTATGAACTGAACAAACCCTGTAAACTATCAGTTTTAGCAAAAAATGTATTTTGACAAAATTTAATTATTTTCAATAGTGGTGCGTTTTTAAAGCGGTTGAGTGTACATGTTGTTCGAATGGCACAAAGTAATATATGAAAACAAACCTGCCTGAATTCATGTGTTGAACACGTATCTGCAAAAAAAGCTACCCTGTATGCTGTTTGAAATGCTGGTCGTAAGTGTTGTGATTTTTGCCATTTTAGAACATTAAGATCAATGTTGAATGAATTATTAATACAATAAGCAGACCTTCGTCACAAAAAATAGGTCACCCACTTAAAGGTTCTAAGGAGATGCTCGTGCTTGCACCAATACATAATGTTCTCGGTTTGTGTATCTCATACAGAAGACTACGTTGACACATACACATGCATATATGCCTACAGTGTCAGGAAGTACTTAATATACATGTATTGTCCAGGTGGGGCTGTGCATTTTGTGCCAAGGATTAATTGTTTTGATTTATTTTTATTGATTCCTTTACCCTATAATTTGAGACTGTTAGAAAAATATATTGTAAACTGATATTATCACTGAATACGGCAAAACATAAATTATTAATGGTCATTTTAGCCAAACAAAGAAACCTATTGTACTCTGTAAATAAATAGTATGTTACCTAATCATACATATAACACTACATGATTGGTAAATTGATATAATGAACAAATGGGATGGTTATATCTGACATAGTGTTACAAGTATCAGCAGCAAAAAAAGAATAAAAGAGTATCAAACACAACCATCGCATCAACATGGTCATCAAACTATCCTGATATCCGACAACAACAGATAAATAGCAATACCAACCTCAACATACTCATCATCATAATGAACAACACAAAGAACATCAACAAGAAATAGATGTATTACACGCTAAATAACATCATTATCATTCCGAACAACAAGTTCACATCTCGATTTCTTACAACGCATCGTCCAAGGCTTAGTACATGCTATGTCTATTGTTCTGTGTTTTTCTAATAAGTGTCATAAACGTGTATGATGTCCACGCGACACTTGAGACAGTGGTACTTGTTCTACGATATAAACCTTGATATGTATGTAATAATGTCGGCAATCCGGTTGCATTAAAAATGTTGATATTTAACGGACTACAGAAGTGATATATTTCATAAATAAATTCAAAGACATCGTGCGGTTGAAGCCAACAGATTTGTTGTTGTTTACAATTGAGTATAGCAAAAATGACACACTTAGCTCATTTATTCATCCATGCATTTATTGGCATCAGCCTGATATTAACTTTGTAAACATTGTAATGATTGATTATTCAATCAAGTAAACGTGTTTGTAATAGTTTTCGATTAGGCTCTCATACCCAACGTATCTTTACAGATATAAAAATAAGGTAGTTTCAAAGCTGGAAGACTTGAACTCGTATTGCTTGGTTTCAGGTCTTGATAAATTGTTATTTTTCTTACTAGTCCGGCAGAACTTGCAAGGGACCGTGCAATATCTTCTATACAAAATGTTTTTGCATTTTCTTGTTCTCTGGACCATACCATAACAGAATCCGAGTGATGCCACCTTGTCATCATTGAGCAATTCTCAGAATGAGGCCCCAAAGGGGGTATATGAATGTTCATGAATTAATCAGTATAAATACATTATTATTTTATCAAATGTACAGAAAAACACAATAAATGCTGTTTATTGTATGCCAAATTATGTGTTTATTCCATTTATAAATATTTGTAATAGTAAATTGTGAAAATGAGCCCCCACTCGTGATTTACACATAAAACGAGGCCCGCTTTTAGACGAACAAATGCATTACATTAGTAAATGATGCATGTTAAACAAATATTTCATTATATCTATTATTCTAATTGAATTCAGTGACACTGGATAGTAATATTTAATATTTAAATGAGACCATGTCATCATTACGCAAATGAGGCCCCATATGGGTACATTAGGTTTTTTTATCAAAATCATTAAACACATATAAGTTATTATATTCACTCAGATGTAACGCAAAACACCTGAAATGTAGTTCATGTTGTATGAAATATTGCGTTGCAAAACACCCTAAATGTTGTTTATATTTTGCAAATAATGTGTGTATACAATTAATAACATTTGTTATAGTAAATTGTGAAAATGAAGCCCCACTTTGGTCTACACCTAAAACGAGACCCATTATTAGACTAACGAATGGGTTAGAATAGTAAATGGTGGTCAGAACATTTTTATTTGGATATATTTTATATTGAATTGAGTGGCATTGACAAGTGCAAACACGAATCAACAATTTGATTAATATAATTGAGGCCCTGCTTGGGATAAATTTAAATGTAAGAATTTGTTGTCCAAATTACATGTAATTATGTCAAGTTATTTCACTAAACCTTACGGAATGTAACTTAAACCATAACTATTATTGTTAGAAAAGTGTTATTTAAATGTTCACGCACTACATTTCAAAAAAGATAAATGATGCAATGAAGAAGACTGTGAAAAAGTGGAAATAATAAATATGCAATGTTCAATTAAACAAAATTATACAAAAATGCATTAAATATGGGACTTAATTAATATTATAATCAAATTTCAGTAAATTGTTTATTTTCCATTAAACCACTAAATTATAGATTGGAAATGAAATGATTAATTAAGGCCCGTTATGGATCGTTAAACTTTTATATTTATCTTTTACATACTAGGTTATACATTGATATTTCCACTTTGAGATACTCGTTATCGTACCTATCAATATGTTTAAGAGGACCTCCGAAATGGGAATGGTGCAGAATGAATCTGGGACCCGGAAATAGACTTTAGCCTGATTTTCGATTTAAACCAATAACGATGACTGACATGCACCCTAGACCATTTGATAAAACGAGCAGCACCTATGTGGGTATTCAGACCAAATGTGTGGTCCTATGGTGTGGAATCAGGCCTCAAAAAAAGAAAAAACACAATGTATAATAACTATTGGTCTTGGGCAAAATATTGAAAGCTGCATCAGCGTCAGTGACTCTATACCGCACCCGGTATTACCCCTATAACAATATAGCACAGTTATTCTGTACACAATGGTACTCATACAGACCTTTCAAACCGATTGAGTTCTCACCAAAATGTAGAACACCCCTATGAAGTAATCGCCGCCATCAAGTTTGGTCATTTCAACGCAATATCAATTATAATATGGTACATGTATAGTCAAGCTCTATTGGTTACATATCAGGAGCGACTGTGATCATTCCGGTCCCACATGGGTACATGCCACACTCAAAGGTAAAGGGAAATTTTCATTAAAGAGTAAAACAATCCAATGCCCTATAGTGTACACCCTACCACTATTTGCTGTAATAATAGGCTTAACAGGGTACTTGGTCCTTCAGATCCTCCATCAGCAAGTTATGCCATGCCAACTATGATTATGACGTACTCATTTTACTAGTAACCAAATAAATCTACACCACCTAGTATTGCAACTATTGAATACTCAAAAGGCTACATGCAATACAAACTTGATAAGTTGATATTTCGAGGATAAAGAGTAAGCTATTATTTTATGACATGGAGTGGTTGGTGGTAGTGCGTGCCTTTTAGTACCTGTTTATGCCCCTTATAAGACTCTGCGAGGCTGTGAGAAACCCAGTAAAGGCCCTGTCACACAGTGGCGAGTTTGGGCTTCGAGTTCTGTACGAGTTGTGGCGAGTTATAACTCTTAATGTGCGCGAGTTGGTCAAGGACGGTATTCAGGCATTTACACGACATGAGCACGATAATACATGTAACACGAGTTTAACCGAGATATATCCGGTATGTGCACGACATCTGTTCGACAATCAGAGATATGTATATACGAGTCGATATGTCTTTTGTCGGGGTGATGACATATGGTGTCGTGTGATCTCGTCGCATGTCGAGGAGATATCGTAGACAAGTCTCCCCAACTCACCGCAAACTCGTGTTATGTCGCAGAACAACTTATTTCGGAGTCAAGCTTACGACAAGGAGCGACATGTCAACGAGATATGTGCGACAGTGCGCGAGATTGTTACGACAGTTCCTCGACATATGTACGAAAAGTAAACTTCGGCGTGATCGCGAAGCGGCGAGAATTTTAAACAGTTCATAAAAAAACACCACACACTGGCGAGTACTAGCGACATTTGAAGACATCTCAGCGACAATGAACGACATACGTAGGATATTTACGCGACACTTGGCGAGTTGTGGCAAGTTACAACTCGTGACAACTTGTAGCACGAACTCGCCACTGTGTGACAGGGTCGTAATGATTTGTTTGGTAGGGGTTAATACCCGCAAAGTGACACAAATGTGGGCTGTATGTGATGGTGATATAAATACCGGTTAGAAGATAAACACCACTGACATTGATGTTAGAGTAATTTGTATGAAGCAGTTCATACAAAATGATACTTCCTATGAAGTTAGATAACACATGTCTGAATTAATTATTCCTAATCAAACAATAAGTTACTTAATGCGTTAGCTTATATGCACACAAAATACTGTTAGTAACAGTATATTCAAAACTGTGTGTTATATAACATGTTTCATATAATGAAATGGGTTGTTAATTGGTCAAACATCATCAAAACTCAGTATTCGAACAAGCGATTTGCAATTGTTCAGTTTTACATACCGGTAGTGTGTTCTACTGTTTAACTTGAGGCTTGCCTTCTCTGTCTGATTTATATAGCCATTTGATCGAATACTACATGTGTAGTAATCACTCACAGAGACACGTGTACCCGTTTTTCTATTTCCAAATGTGGTGTTTTATCTTATCTTACATTGTTAATACGTTATTCACAGTTGAATTTACCCTTACAAAAGACCTCAATTTTATGGAATGCCATATTCATCAGTGTAATCGAGGTTATTAATACTTATCGACGCTACTGAATTCATTTTAATAGCTTATTCCATACGTGAGCAATGAATAAATTGCCATGTTCCCAGTACACTCTTTATTCATAGTATTTCAGCAGGGCCTCATTTCCTCAATTTATTACCGGTATTTCAACATTTGATACATAAATATTTCATTCACACTTTCATAACTTCAAGCTATTGCTAAAGGTTCTCCCTTATACGTTGTTTCATGACCAATAGATTTTTAAACGATAAGTCTGTTCAAATTTTCCTTTAACCTTATTAGGGCATTAATGGCATTAACGGAATCAATACACCATATAATTAAAGCTGTTTGTACATTTGTATATAACTATGTTTCGTAATGTTGTGTTATTGACAAATGAAATATGTGTTTTACACGTATTCGTTTACTTATTTAATTAATATTCTGTATAGGCCTACTGTCGGGACACATATTAGGCGTCGCCCACAAGCGGGGCCTCAATTCAATTATTTACTATTAATAGTAAACGTATATATTTGCAACGCAATACTTAACACGACATAAACTACATTTCAATTGTGTTACGTTACATTTGATTGAATATAATACACTAATTAATTTGGTACAAAGAACTAATGTACCCATATGGGGCCTCGTTTGCTAAAGGATGACAGGCCCTCGAGTAAATTTATTAAATATTTAGCTATGTTTGTACTTACCAATGTCACTGAATTCAATACGAATAATAGACATAATGACATATTTGTTTAACATGCATCATTTACTAATGTTATGCATTTGTTTGTGTAATAACGGGCCTCGTATTATATTTAAACTACGAATGGGGCCTCATTTTCACAATTTATTATTACAAATTTTCGTGTAAATTAAATAAACACATAATTTGGCTTACTATAAACACCATTCATTGTTTTTTTGCACATTTGATAGAATAATAACGTATACATACTGATAAATTCTTGAAAATTCATATACCCCCTTTGGGGCCTTATTCTGAGAATTGCTCAATGATGACAAGGTGGCATCACTCGGATTCTGTTATAGTATGGTTCAGAGAACAAGAAAATGCAAAAACATTTTGTATAGAAGACATTGCACGGTTACCCCAAAATATGCTGTTTATCTGCCGGACTATACGCAACGCACTTTAAGTTAAAGTACACCACTTCATGATATCTTTCGCGCATGGTTTGTTTATTTAATCACACAGGAAATCAACAACATGCAAACGTTGATCTATTTAACAGCAACCTATGTGAGTATGGCATTGACTATTGTGGAGCCATTAATGTACTTCCTAGACTGAAGTTTTTGAATGTGCAACATGTCTGGTCGCATTTGACGTATACACGTACGCACACTCCTAACGCAACACCTGTATTTTTCACGATTTCTCAAATATTCATGAAGGGATTTGATTGAAATTTGGAGTACAAATAAACCAACCCTTTACAAATGCCTCATAGAATTTCATTCTAGTTGATAAAAGGTAACGTGAAAATAAGTTCAAATATTTAGTATCACTGAAAAATCAAACGTCATAAAACGGCACAATGCGGCTGCCTGGCCCACTATGCTGTCCATGTGTAGTTCTCGCAGTCGATGTTGCTGTTTATAAACGGTCGTGAACATGGTCAGCAACAATTTGTACATACTGCCATTGTGTTGTCACCCTACCGTGAGACTTCCTTGGCTGGTCATTATGTCGGTCGGGGATTGCAACTTCTGAAGAAGTCTTGAAATTGTAGGCACATGGCGGCCGAAAAATCTGACTACATGAAACTTGAAAATCTAGACTATATTTTAGTTTTCTTATTATAATATTCGAAATATTGACAAACAATGATATTTCAACGTTTTTTTAACCTTTTATAAAAATGTGTAGTAAATTACAGCGCTTACATGTCTAAAATATTGGCCACTCTGTTACTTTCCTAATGCGCGACCACGCTCTTCAATAGTCATCCTGGCCATTTTTTTATACAAATCTGTTTTTTCAGTCGGACTGTCGCTAGAGAGGAATTCAATGACTAAAATATCGATTTTTGCCACTGACTACGATTTTCACGTGCACCACCGCGCTACGTCCAGAACTGACAGAGTGTCATGGATGAATGACTTCAACATTTTTGTATTGCTAATGACCAACTTGATATCTTCAACAGTGTCTGAGAAATTAGAATTATAAAAGTGTTGCGTTAGAAGTGTGCGTACGTGTAGTGGTAGTGCGTATTTTGGAATACAGGGGTAGTATTCACAAAGCATGTATCAGCTAAACAGGAAAATAGAGATTACCAATTGTTTACATACGTAGGAAGCATTATGTACAAAGCCACAGTAATCACAGAGACGACATGTGTGTTATTCTTTGCTTCTTTGGAAATATATACAGCTCAATATTTTAACTTAAGTCAAAATATTTAAGTCTTCCCTTAAGATGCTTTGTGAATACCAGTCCTGGTCTGCGGTTCTTTCCAAGACTGAGCTATATTAAAGATAATACAAAGGCGACAGAAATACTCTTTCTCCATAAACACACTCTATGCATATAGCGAAGGAACAATAAATAATGAAGTCCATTGCACGGAAGATCGAACGTTAGGTCAGAACACAATTGGCCGGATTGGGTGACAAACGTCAGTTAAATATTCGTGGGTTTCGATATGGTTATATTTCATGGCTTTGGAAGTGGGTATCAACAGGTGTCCAATAAGCAAAATTGGTAATCCCTTTTAATAAACATGTAAGTGATTTCCTTAATCAAATAGTTCTGTTGACGTATTACGTACCTTATAGCATACTAAGTATATGTGTATACATGAGAAGTAGCTACACACGTGCTTGTGTATAAATAAGGCACGCCCACCTCCACTATTGTTTACTTTAAAAATTTGATCAGTTGATTACAGTTCACAAAATAAAATGGGATGCCCAGAACCAAATAAGGGCGTAGAAACACTAATAACAAACCAAATGACAAATTTTTCAAAACGAAATGACAAAATACAGTATGTAAAAATGTTGACAGAAAAACTACGCGCTGTATGTGCGTCCATATTTACACTGATAAAAAATAATGTAAGAATGGTTCATGGTTATGGTATGTTTACGTGAGCATGTCAGTCTCAAAACATTCTTGAACTATGTTTGTAAATTGACTAATTAAGTCCCCTAGGACTAGATTATACTTGTAAATCTTTAGCGACGACAACTACCTAATAGAAATATGGCATGTTATGACAATCTTGAATTATGTATTAGTCTAATCACTGAAAAATAAAAGTAAGAGACTCACCGCATTCCATTTTGTTTTGTTGCTGAAGGACTACTGATGCAGATTTCAGGATTAACAGAATAGTGTCGTATAGATATATATATACTATACGTATCTGCTTCATCGCACCTATCGATATAAAAAAGTAAATTCATTCATTGCATTACTTTATATCTACAAATACTACCAAATGTATATATTTTTTCAGGCATGTATTCCGATCTTCAAAAGGGCTTTAGATTAACCATTTACCCGACCATTGTGTAGTAAGTTGGTTGTAACTCTCTGTTGCATTGCCAGCCACAGCAATATTACTTTTGACCAACTCAATAACCGATGCATAAGCGTAAAGTAAAGCATTATTAGTAATTATTCGCGGAGAAAAAGGCATTACGACTGACGGTCTCGAACCGAGTACAAATTAATCTCAAAATGAGCGTCCACATTCGCTTTTTATACTTCCGCATTGCTCAGTGCAGTTGCGAGAAATATGTTATATTTTTCCCGCCCGATTCCTACCTTACCTTTTATTTTAAACTAGGTCAACCGCTATTCTATAATGTCGTTGTGCAATTGGGTCTTCCTGTATTTTGTCGGAGGGGACTTGGATTTCCGATTGTTTATTTGGCTTGTGTGTTGGCATTGCTCAGTGTAGTTGTGTTGTGGTGTTTCTGATTTCTGTGCTCGGTTGGTTAGGTTGAGTGCTACCTTCCCTGTGTGATTTACTTATACCTTTTTTAGACGTTAAAAGTTGGTTAAAATTTACATTAGCATAATCACCATAGTCTAAGAAGTTTAAAAGTTGAGTTGAACATTGAATTTAATCGTCTTGTGATTAATATAAATGCCACAGCTCAACCAATGCATATCAATACTTCGCTTGTTCTCAATTTCAGAAACCAAAACAGACGGGTGCTAATTGTGAACGTGCCGTTCGCTTCGGGATACCGTTCTGTTGAAAGCTGAAGGAAGTCAAAAGCAAAATCATTTGAGACAGATTAATTTGCATATCTCTAGCGTGATCATGATTGTTAGCCATTGTGCTTCTATTAGAAATAGACAGAAAATCTCCCAATAGCGCATTATACTAAGTAGTTACATAATATATCGACCAGGAAACTATTGTAAGAAAGCTTTAAACAAAAAGTTTTAAGTTTGTTTAAGTTTATTTTATTTGATATAACGCCTATTTTTATACATAAATATATATTCAATGGCGTTGTACAACATAATGTAACATTTTATAACAATAACATATATATAAAGGTATTAAAATAAATACTATTGACAATAATACAATTAAAATAAAGCTGATCATAAAATACAATTCATTTGACAGAATTAAATAATGATGTAAAAGCGATTCAATTAAAAAGCATATTATCACAGTAATAAACGAGTTACATGCATCAGTGTACAATATTTATAAAATGCTTAAAACAGTTCATAAAAATCTCTAAAAAAGTGAGTTTTCAGCTTTTTCTTGAACAGGGCAATGGACTCAGATTTTCTAATTTCTACAGGTAAAATGTTCCACAATTTTGGACCAATGGTACCAAAGCTTCTATCGTTAAAAGTCTTATATTTGTTAAAAGGAATAGCATAACTACAGTCAGACACAACAGACGATCTCAACCCTTGCCTTCCTGGAACTTGTTGATTTAAAAGCTCTGACAGATACGATGGTGCGTTCCCTACATGACAGTTGTACATGAAGCATAATATTTTGAATTTAATCCTGGCTTTCACCGGCAACCAATGCAGTTCAAACAGTGCATGTTTAGAGCTGTCATATTTATTCCAAAAGAGAACAAGTTTGGCACACATATTTTGAATACGCTGCATCTTTTGAATTTCACTTTCAGCTATCCCATATAAAATTAAATTGCAATAATCAAGGTGCGAAATGACCAAAGATAATACTAGTATCTCAGTTGCAGCTCTAGTTAAGTATTTTCTGATATTCTTTATTCTCAAATAATTCAACATGGCTGTGCGGCATTTGCGCTTAACATGTTCTTTGAAGTTCAATGATTCGTCAAGGAAAGCACCAAGGTATCTGATAGTAGGCTCACGTTTAATATTGTCACCAGCAACATTCACAGATTTTGTTGAACACTTTTTCAATAGTGACTTGCTACCGAATATAATAAATTCAGTTTTAGAAGAGTTCATTTTGAGTTTATTTTGGTTCATCCAGTCATTTATTGTTAATGCACATTGTTCAATTTCGCCAATTGCTTCCAACTCTGCCGTATCAGATATTGGATTAAACTGTTTACTAGCAATGTGGTCATCAGCAAATCCATATACTGAGATTGATTGTGGAATGACATCAAATAGGGTCCCAGCGTATGTTAAGTATAACCAGGGACCAAGACAGCTTCCTTGAGGTACACTGCATACCAGTTGACGATCTGCTGATACAGCAGAATTGACACTCACTTTACAAGTTCGCGGCCTCAAGTAGGAATCAACCCACTTAAGTGCTGTATCGCAAATGCCATATTGTTTGTTAAGAACATCCAGCAGAATGCCGTGGTCGACAGTATCGAATGCAGCACTTAAGTCGATAGCGATAAGTGCTGTGACTTTCTTGTTTTCCATTCCTGAAAGTAGGTCATTTACCAGCCGAAGAAGTGCAGACTCACATGAATGGAACTTCCTGTATGCAGATTGGTTTTTAGGCAACAGGCTATGGGTGTCAACGTGGCTATTAAGTCTGTATAGCACGGCTTTTTCGATAAGCTTTGACAGAAAAGACAAATTGCTCACTGGGCGATAGTTTGACAATGAAAGTTCAAGGCCAGCTTTCTTAAGTAGGGGTCTAACTATTGCTTGTTTATATTTCGTTGGGAAGATTCCTTGCTCTAAAGATAAATTTACTAGTTGAGTAAGGTTTGGCAGTAAAACATCTACATGGCATTTGAGAAGAGACGTTGGTAATGCATCCAGTTCTGAGGATGTAGTGTTAAGATCACTGATTAGTTTCTTTATTTCAGTTTCATTCAATGGAATAAAGCGGTCAAAACGAGGAACATCTTTTGATTTTGGTTCGAAGTGTTTATATTCACTAAGTGAAACACGGATTTTTGATATTTTCTCCATAAAAAAGTCAGCAAATTTTTCAGCAAGTGAAACACCTTCTATTTTAAAAAAATCGTTGATGTATATTGCCCACGGACGAAAGCAATTAAAGGACATTGCAGACGGTCGTATGTGAATTGACACGTCTGAAAATGATTTTAGCGTCTGGTAAACTTGCAAAACCCTGTTTCACTGCTATGTATTTAGCTTATATGTTCTATTGATTGGTGATTCGTAATAGAAACTGATTCAATTTTTATTCACGACTTAAATCAAATAACAATGAACATTGGCATCTTGGTTTCAATGATAATGTATGCAATCGCCTTTACACTTGGTATTTGCTCGTTCGAAAACAATAACTTCAATGGTAGTGAAAAAAACTCAAGTGATAACGGCAGTGTGTTCGGTGACGAAGTGCTAAATTACTATGGTGCTAATGTTGAATATAATGTTACAACGAAGTCAGAGTTTACAAATAAAACAGTTCTCAAACTAACATCGTTTACAAAACCGGAAGCGGCACCAGACAATGTTTCATCGGGTGAATATGAACAACAACTTCCAATGAGAATGATTATTGTCGGACCTTTGGTAACTGTTGTTGTTATATTAGTTCTTTGTGTGGCTTATTATTTCCACAACGCTCAACTGAACAGAAAAGCGATACATATATCGATGACTTTATACATTAGATCAAGTTTACGACTAGACGGCCATGCCAAAGATGTTGACAGTTTTAGCTTTTCCAAATCAAACACCCTCGGATGAAAGTGGGAGAGAGAAAAATCTGACAATCGAGCGGACTAGCCTTAGGAGGGAAAGCAACGTGTCTGTAACAACCCAACAACCGAACATACGAAGAAAAAGCAATGTGCCTTTATCACCTTCTGTGTTAAATAATTGTAAACTATTGTCCAGTGTGGGTGTGGATCAAGCTATTCTGACACTGTCGTCACCTCGGAGAAATTCTACTTTCATTGTGTAATTTTTTGTAGACGATGATGGCTCTCTGTCCCGGTTAGAGAAATATATTTAGTGGGTGTGGATCAATTTCTCTTTCAGTCACTATGCGTTCTTTATCATTACGAATATTATTCATCGGGTCTTGATTATGTTTGTTATTGTTACTTGTACCTGTGGTATGTGTTAGTTATCACATATAAATTATCCAATTTTATTACTCTACTGATTCAAAATTCCAGAATTTGTTATACTTCACAAAATACTCTCTTCGTCAGACTTCATCAAATAAACTCGCGTGTGACGATGCATTTACGTCATCACCCGACTTCATTACTTCATTTGTGTATAATGTTTGTTAACCAATCAATCAAAAACCAGCCACACCCAGTAATCCTTTGCACTCTTAGCACATAGATGAAAGGCACAAATGCATCTGTGATAGATGTGTTAGACAGTTTAATGGCTACAGAATCTGATGAAAACTCATTTAATCATAAATAACACTTTTATATACTGACATGTTATTCATGATCATATCCGATCAATATCATTAAATGACTAGTATGTTACCTAAGCATACACAAAACACTACATAATTATTAAATTGATACAATGGGCAGATGAGATGGTTATATCTTGACAACGTGTTAGAATTAGTACCAGCCAAAAATAATTCGAATACCAGTCACAACCATCGCAACAATGAACATATTTTCATACCTAGAAACAACAGAAAAATAGCAATACCAACCTCAAAAAATTCATCATCGACTTGAATTACATTATGAACATCACCATTAATAGCTGTATTACAGGCAAAATAACATCATTATCATTCCGAACAACAATATCAGCAACATCAATAGCAGCAGCAAAAAATAATCAATCGCCAAAAAACCAACCTCAACAATAGCAACATATAAATAATTACAATTATGTTGACAAAAATAATAATTTCATCGTTACTACAAACACCAACAATACCATAGCATCAGTATCAAAATCAACAACAATAACAGCAATAACATTAACTTCTTCATCATTCCCAACATCTGTTATAAGTAATGGAACCATCTACAGTAAAACATACATGAATATAAACTCGTGACCAGATGCAATCAGCTTCAAATTAATATGTTTTATGCAAAACCGCTTGCAGTTTAAAGGCCATTGTTTAGAGATTTACAGAAATTCCTAAACAAAAAACACCATTTTGTAGCAAGCGGTTGTTAACTTTAACTGTGGTATCATCTGGAACTATTTATCATGAATCTGAAAATTTAAATTAAATTAGCATTGTTTGCGTACCTCATTGTAGTAAGGAAATCATGTTAGGATTGTGTTTGTTTGTATGTTCAATTAGTTCAGGACTGGATAAATATTTGATTACTACGGTAAGTGATAACTTCAGCAAATATCAGATTAACATCACCTTGATGTATTACAATAACGTATCAAAATTTATTCGATTGATATTTTTTACGATTTACGTTTTCAATTTCAATGTCCGTGTGATACATATTTCTAATTATTTACTTTATATCCTGTGTCATTTATTCGTCAGAGTAATATTTTGATAATTAACCAGTTACCTATCTTTGTGATATTTTACCATTGCCACCGTGCTGTCACGAAAGCAATTACAATTATGCATTTCTGTGTGGTAAACTGCCAAATGACCACCCTATGGTACCTAAACATCATTGATGTATTGAATTAAACACGCTATCAGATTTTTCCGTGTAATATATTTGACAATTTCTGTTAAAGTCTCGAATCAAGCTCTCCAATCTACAATTACTCAAGTACTGTACATTTTCGGTGCATCCTTTTCGAATAATTGATTGTGTTTTTCGTGCCACAGCCGAAATACTATCTTTTCTCTCGACATCGTTCAACGCAACCCCAAAACCTTAATACATTCGTACTTGACATTTCGACTTTTATGCTCCTTCCTTATTTCGCAATTGTGTAATGACAAACATGCGTCACGTGGATTAGACATCGTGCGGTTGATGCGAACAAGATGTTTACAATGTCTTAGTTACAAACGTGTCCAGTCTTGCAGCAATTTGCATCTGTCTGAAAAAAATATTGTCAAAAGCACCATGACACGATCTAGTCAACATGATTATAATTTTGTTCGATTTGGCTCCGATACCCACGCATCTTTACAGATAACGGGGTAATTTAAATGCTGATAGGCGTGAAATCGTATTGCTATGTTTCAGTTATTGTTTCCATGCTTAAAGTACAACACTTCATGAGTATCTATCCTTTATTGATTTGTTTATTTAACCACACGGAAAATAAAACAGCATGCAAATGTTGAAGTAACTAAAAGTACTAGGGCAGACTGACATTGTGTACTCCTTGCGTAATCAAGAATGCAATTCCTACCAAGCTGTTTGCTTTTAAAAGTGTCACATGTCTAATCACATTTGACTGATAGAGTGGTAGTGAGTTTTTTTGGAGAGCAGAAATAGCCTTTCACAATCACAATGCTTAAATTAAAGATAAGATAAAAATGGTACTAGAAATACTCCTATTATCATAAAACGCAATAGGCATAGTGATGAAACATGAACACAGACAAATCAAAACGAATCAATTAAGGCCAAAAACATAAATATTCATTGAAACACAAGATCAAATATTAAGTCAGTTCACATTTGGCCCATTTGTGAAGACATACGTCGGCTAGTTATTTACGGGTTTCTGTTTGGCTATATTGCATGGTCTTTTTGAAGAGTATCTAAAGGTGTCTCTCATAAGCAAATTTAGCAATCCCTTTAAATATACAAACGCGAAATGCGCTGTCTGTCTGCGAGGCAAATACGTAGTTATAATTATCAGAGATAATATATAATATTAAATACTTTCTTTTATAGTGTCTTTCATATCGTGTACATTACTAATTATGTGTGTATACATGTATTATCCATCCTCATGAGGAGTGGCATCACACGTGCTTTGTATAAATAAAGCACACCCACATCCACTGTTGTTAACGTTTAAAATTTGATCGGTTGATTATATTATACTCTATATAATCATTATATTATCACGATCAAACAATTTTCTCTTATTCGGACGTGTCCCAAACAGTTAACCAAATAAGCATGCGGAAATACCATTACAAAAACACTGACAAATGAGACAAGACGAATTGAAAAAAATAAGTTTGTGAGAATATTGACAACAAAACCACGCACTGTATATGCGTCCATATTCACATGGATTAAAATTAATATCAGAATGGTTCATGTAAATGACATATTAGCTTCCGCATATCTGTCTTAAAACATTCTTGAATAATGTTTGTAAATTGACTAATTAAGTCTCCTGGGACTAGATTATAATTGTTAATCTTTAGCGACGACAGCTACCTAATAGAAATATGGCATGTTATGACAATCTTGCATTATTTATTAGTATAATCATTGAAAAATAAAAGTAGGAGACTCACTGCAATCCATTTGGTTTTGTTGCTGACAGGATTACCGGAATATTGTAGTTCAGACAATGTATATACGTATTTACATCATCATACCTATCGATAATCAAAGCGCCGATGGCACTGGAAGAACAGGAATTGTTCCTGTCGTCAGAAAAATATTTTTCCAGTCGCAAAGCATATGAGGGCATATGCCACCCCAACGCCATCATCTAGTTAATACAGTATTTCCTCTACTGCCTATACTACTCGTTGAGCGTTTATCACTGACCGTATGGTAACCTAGCTTACGTAGCATAATACACTCGCTGTCTCACTATATTTACCAAGCTTCCTGCAATAAAGTGCTAAGTCATCATGCAACATTATAAGCACTGTCTCGGCTAAAGATTATGCGATAAAGCCCGAAGTCATCCCGCGGAATGAGCAATTTGACCTATTTTTAGCTCGCAATCTTATCCAGTATATTTTTAACGCTTACACTGACCAGGGTTCAAAAATCAAGTAAATTCATTCAATGAATTACTTTATATCTACAAATACTACTAAATGTATATTTATTTTCTACGGAATACCGTTAGGGCCATCGTGGTTACACATTAAAATCCAGAGGGCGACAATGCGATAGTGCGATAGTACGATGGCGACAATGCGATAATACGATGGCGACAATGCGACAGTACGATGGCGACAATGCGACAACGCGATAGTACGATGGCGACAATGCGATAGTACGATGGCGACAATGCGACAACGCGATAGTACGATGGCGACAATGCGATAGTCATATCGTACTGTCGCCATCGTACTGTCGCATTGTCGCCATCGAACTATCGCGTTGTCGCATTGTCGCCATCGTATTATCGCATTGTCGCATTGTCGCATTGTCGCCATCGTACTATCGCATTGTCGCCATCGTACTATCGCGTTGTCGCATTGTCGCCATCGTACTGTCGCATTGTCGCCATCGTACTATCGCGTTGTCGCCATCGCGTTGTCGCATTGTCGCCATCGTACTGTCGCATTGTCGCCATCGTACTATCGCGTTGTCGCCATCGTATTATCGCATTGTCGCCATCGCGTTGTCGCATTGTCGCCATCGTACTGTCGCATTGTCGCCATCGTACTATCGCGTTGTCGCATTGTCGCCATCGTACTGTCGCATTGTCGCCATCGTACTATCGCGTTGTCGCCATCGCGTTGTCGCATTGTCGCCATCGTACTGTCGCATTGTCGCCATCGTACTATCGCGTTGTCGCCATCGCATTATCGCCATCGTTTTGTCGCATTTTCGCCATCGTACTATCGCGTTGTCGACTATCGCCAATCGACTACTGAGTCCAAATACTAGGTTTCATCGACTCAATACAAGGAATAATCCTGTGAAGTTTGACTAGCCTTGCTCAATGACCTTGACCTTTTGCCTACTAACCCCAAAGTGTAGGTTTCATCTACTTAATACAAGCAATCATCCTATGAAGTTTGAATACCTTAGGTCAAAGTAATCTCCAGTTATTGAGCCAAAATCCTTTTCTATCATAAGGTCACAGTGACCTTGACTTTTCGACTGATAAGTATCATCTACTGAATATAAGCAATAATGCTATGAAGTTTCACTTCCATTGGTCAAATTATTCATTAGTTATTTAGCTGCAACTGTGTTTTAATGTAAGGTCACAGGGACCTTGACCTTTGATCTACTGATCCCAAAAACATTAGGCTTCATCTACTTAATACAAGCAACCATCCTGTTAAGTTTGACTACCCTAGGTCAAGGCAATCTCTAGTTATTGATCAGAACAAAAAGGTCTACGGACCGGCCCATCAACATTTGCAAAACAGTATACCCCCACTTCTTTTCAGTTATTATTCACAGAGTTATCTACTCGCGCCTTTTGATGGGGAGTGTGATCATAAACACGTATGCAAAGTTTCAAGGCAATATCTTGAAAGACTTGAATTTAAGGACAATTTATGTCAAATATCTAAGGTCTAGGAAATGTGGTTCTGGTGAAGATTTTTAGTTTTTCCCATCCGAATCCAGAGATGCCCCGAGGAGGGGTCTATCTGATCCCTGGGGTTATGATTTAATCAAACTTCAAAATTGGTAGAGGTCCATTAGACCATGCTACATGTCAAATATCTAAGCTCTGGCTCTTGTGGTTCTGGAGAACAATTTTCAAGTTTTCCTATACAAAACCATATATGCCGCGGGGCCAATCTTACCCGGTGGTCATGATTTTAACAAACTTGACCCCTAGACAATGCTTCACACCAAATATTCAAGCTCTGGGCCTTGCTTCATCGTAGAAGATTTTTTTTAAATTTGGCTGCCATGGAAACCAGAGTTCCTCATGAAATTCCATTTTTGAACAACTTTGAAATGGGACCACCAAAGGATCATTTCTGCCAAATTTGGTACCAATTAACCCAGAGGTTTAGGAGAAGTATATTTTGTAATTTGAGGCAAAAGTTTGACGGACACATGGATGGACAGTCTGATGACAGTTTCCACAAAATCTCAAAAGCTCACAATGTCACAGTGTAACAGGTGTGCTAAAAATTGGACTGGTACGAAAATTTTAACCAACGACAACACCGTGGTAAGAAGAGCTCCGCTATTCCATGAAAAGTAAAGCTAACTAGAACTCCACACAATGAGATCTATATATGTATCAAGTTTCAAGTCAATATCTCAAATACTTTTAAAGATATGCTCCGGACAAAAAAATAAGTATTTTAAATAACAAAGGACAATTACTCAACAAGAGGGCCATGATGCGACAATGCGACAATGCGACAATGCGACAGTACGATGGCGACAATGCGACAGTGCGATAGTACGATGGCGACAATGCGATAGTACGATGGCGACAATGCGATAATACGATGACGACAGTACGATAACGCGATAGTACGATGGCGACAATGCGATAGTACGATGGCGACAGTACGATATGACTATCGCATTGTCGCCATCGTACTATCGCGTTGTCGCATTGTCGCCATCGTACTATCGCATTGTCGCCATCGTACTATCGCGTTGTCGCATTGTCGCCATCGTACTGTCGCATTGTCGCCATCGTATTATCGCATTGTCGCCATCGTACTATCGCACTATCGCATTGTCGCCCTCTGGATTTTAATGTGTAACCACGATGGCCCTAACGGTATTCCGTAATTTTCAGACATGTATCCCGATCTTCAAGAGGGCTTTAGATTAATCATTCACCCGATCATTGTGTAGTAAGTATCTCTGTTGCATTGCCAGCCACAGCAATATTACTTATGACCAACTCAATAACCTATGCATAAGCATAAACTGAAGCATTATTTGTTATTATTCGCGGAGAAAAAGACATTACGACTGACGGTCTCGAACCGAGTACAAATGAATCTCAAAACGTACGTCCACAATCGCTATATATACTTGGGCATTGCTCAGTGTAGTTGCGAGAAATATGTAATATTATTTCCCGCCCCATTCCTACCTTACATATTAGTTTAACCTAGGTCAACCGCTAGTCTATACTTTCCTTGTGCAATTGGGTCATCTTGTATTATGTCGGAGGGAACTTGGATCTTCGATTGCTTATGTGGCTTATGTGTGAGCATTGCTCAGTGTAGTTGTGTTGTGGTGTTTCTGATTTCTATGCTCGGTTGGATATGTTGAGAGCTACCTTCCAGGGGCTGGGTGATTTACTCGTTGAAAGTTGGTTAAAATTTACATTGACATAATCACTATAGTCTCAGAAGTTTAAAGGCTGAGTTGAACATTTAATTTAATCGTCGTATGATTAATATAAATGCCACAGCTCAATCAATGTATACCAAAACTTCGCTTGTTCTCAATTTCAGGAACCAAAATTCACGGGTTATAATTGTGAACGTGTCGTTCGCTTCGGGATACCGTTCTGTTGAATGTTGAAGGAAGTCATAAGCAAAATCATTTGAGACAGATATTTGCATATCTCTAGCGTGATCATGATTGTTAGCCATTGTGCTTCTATTAGAAATAGACAGAAAATCTCCCATTAACGCATTATACTATGTAGTTACATGATATATCGACCAGGAAACTATAGTAAGAAAGCTTTAAACAAACACCTTCTATTTACAAAAATCGTTGATGAATATTGCCCACGGACGAAAGCAATTAAAGGACATTGCAGACGGTCGTATGTGAATTGACAAGTCTGAAAGTGATTTTAGCGCCTGGTAAACTTGCATAACCTTGTTCCACTGCTATGTATTTAGCTTATATATTCTCTTGTTTGTGATTCGTAATTCAATTTTTATTCACGAATTAGATAAAATAACAATGAACACTGGCATCCTGGTTTCAATGATAATGTATGCAATCGCCTTACCAATTGGTATTTGCTCATCCGAAAACAATACCTTCAACGGTAGTGAAAATACCTCAAAGAATAACGGCAGTGTGTTTGGTTACAAGTTTACAAATAAAACAGTTCTCAAACTAACATCGTTTACAAAACCAGAAGCGGCACTAGACAATGTTTCATCGGGTGAATATGAACAACAACTTCCAATGAGAATGATTATTGTCGGTCCCGCGGCAACTGTTGTTATTATATTAGTTCTATGTGTGGCTTACTACTTTCACAACGCTCAGCTGAACAGGAAAGCGAAACATGTATCGATGACTTTATACATTAGATCAAGTTTACAACTACACGAGTGTACTGACAAGGTTGAAAGTCTAACTATTGCAAATCAAATACCATCGCATGAAAGTGAGAGAGAGGACTATCTGGCAATCGAACACCCGAGCCATAGAAGGAAAAGCAATGTGTCTTTAGCAATCGAACAACCGAACATACGGAGGAAAAGTAATGTGTCTTTATCATCGACTGTGTTGAATAATTGTAAACAATTGTCCAGTGTTAGTGTGGATCAAGCCATTCTTACACTGTCGGCACCTCGGAGACATTCTTCTTTCATTTTGTAAATAATTACATACCGCGTTTGTGACGGTTCTCGAATCGAGTGAGCATTCATTGTTGAGCCGATGGATAATTAAGCTTGATTGATGATGTGCATATTAACGCTCTTTCATTGCTGCACTTTTTTATTATAAAATAAAGAATATTGGATCTTGATTAAACTTTTCATTGTGTATTTTATTCTTTATATTTTTTATATTTTTACTACCAATATTTCTTCGACCTAGCTGATAACTACTGCACTTGAACATGGGTCACCAAGAGACCGGATGATGCCAGTGTGTACACAATGTCTATGTAGCATTATGGCCAGTAATGCATATTGCAAAAAAAGATGTAAAATTACTGCAGTTGCAGTCCGATCCCATTTTACTGGTAATCTGGTATTTTTATTCCATTATCAATTCTCCAGTATCATTGGCTTATAAAATTATGTTATCTAACGCGATCAAACGGTGTTCTAGAACATTGTGATGCTATAAAAAAAACACCGAAACATTCATTCGAGCAAATAGCCACACTGTTTAAAATGATCGTTTTATTTGAATAGGTAATATGCATGTAAATACTAGTAAAATGAAATTACTTACCCATGACGTCCAACAAGTTGTCTAATAATATCTGCGTAGTTGTGAACTTTTTCATAGTAGTTTGAATTTGCTCATATTCCGAAGAACTCGACATCTTTATTCAATCACACAAGTTCTTTTGTGAGTTTACTTTCATTAGCAAAACTCTACACAAGATTGTGTGCAATTTATACCAAAATTTGTCGTGTGGTAAAGGCACACACGAAACTCGTGAATTTTGCGATTCTATTAGTTTTGAAGCATGGGATTTACGTGACACAATCGATAAAATTTGTACGACGGTGAAGTTTCTACACGATTATGAAATAACATGTATGCTGTACTGTTTTATCAACGAACTTACGGAAATCGTAAACTTACGATCAAATTTAAATTTAGCATAATTATTTCTTTAGCTGCAACAAATCGGGGACAAATATTGTTCGTAGACGTTCATTGTATGAATATTGATCAGTATTGTAGCTCCATGTATCACGCTAAAATATAGTCGTAAGAGAACTATAAAACATTAAACTTTGATCGTAAGTTTAAGGTTTGTGTAAATGCTTTGATAAAACAGTGTCCAGATGAAAATTTACACATGTACGATGCAGCAAAGAAAAAAATAATCATGGTAAAAACGTTGCGTTTCTATGTGTACTGAGCAGAATTATGCCCCCTCCCCCAAAATCTTTGATTAATTATGAGTATATTTTGGTATATTGCTTTTCTCGAATATGGGTCGGTATCAGTGTCTGTCGATCGGTAGCCCAGGAGCTCTTCAATATAAGATCCGTGGGTAGCCTAAAATAGTTTGTGATTAGTAACTCAATAACACTAAGTCATTGCACTATGATCTTCAAACTTTGCATGCCAGGAGCACATGACATTGCAATTAAATAAATAAGAATGTAGATAAATTACTCCCACGCTCACACGGAAGTTATATTATAAGGGCGTGTGTGCAACAGTAGATGATCCCTATTGATTTTAAGGTCATATGTTAAAGGTCTATGTCACTGTGACCTTTACCATTTTCGACAATTAGGCTATCATGGTGACATGCGTGTTTTACAAACATCTTTTGTTTTAACTATTTGGTCAGATGGCTAACCTTTAATTGTTTTGATAGCAATTATAGTTATTCTGCTAAATGGAAGTAGAATCAAGCACAAACATTTCAATATCTTTAAGCTGTTATTTCTCTGCAAATCTGATCTTATTATACCCTTAGATGCATACAGTATGTAGAATCACGTAATCAAGGTTTTATCTTAGGGCCTACCCCTCAACTAGCCTACTTCTTGGAAATGTCGCCGGCTTTGTCTGCCAGAATAATTTATCGTAGTAATATTGAACAGCCTAGTCCATGTAGGCTAGGTAAGAAATTGTTATGTTCAGTGACATACATTCATTGGAACATTAAGAAACCTTACAAACCCAACAGACATACAATATTACAATATAGAGCCATACATTACCTTATACCGTTTTAATCCCTATTATTGAAGCATTGTTTTTGAAAAGGTTCACTCTTTTGGGTAAAACGATGTATTTTTGTATGTCAATAAATAATATATGATGTATGTGCAAACTAAATAATATTGTATAATTAGCTGATATTTCACCAATATGATGTGCGAATATGCTAGATCGATCGTGTCATGGAACGAAACTAACTCTTCAAGAAGGAGGCAAAAGAAAATGGCTGCGCCCATTGGCAATTTTCAATTAGAATTAGAAAAGAAGTCTGACGCTTTATCGAGCGATGTCATCGATTTTCTGACCGTGATGAAGAGTGAACAGGAAGTCTTTAACAAGGTTACACAGCTGTCTTCCCTTGAGTAAGTATTACAAGAACGAAAATGTTTATATTATTCTCCAGCAACTACTAGATGTGGGGCAATCTGCTAGGAGATTTTTTAATTTCTGACCTCTATCTCCACCGCAGATGGAGGCAACTCTAAGTCGAGATTGTTTGACTACAGCAACTACCAGATAAGTATTGACTAGACAAGATTTCGGTCTCCGGTGGTTTTCTTCCAAGAGTAGTCACTAGGTCGAGATTGTATGACTAACTATTGTACAAGCTCTTTCCACTATGATCATTGTATTTTATCGACGCCAGTTTCAATAAAATATCATTGGTTATGGTATCCAGAAATATTACAACCAGATTATGCAGCGGTCAGTTAATTGCCTCCATTCCCCCCACACCCCCGGGGATGAGCCGTGGAAAGCCGCCCGAGGAAAAGGCCATGTTTTACCTCCTTGTGGCAGTTCCAGCTACCCCGCGTTGCTGGGGTAATGTTGGGAAAATCTTTTCGAACCAATACTGCGGGGACAATATTTAGTTGTCAGGGGTGGAGGTGTTACCATCAGCTGCAGATGTCCGCCAGAGGGCCTTGAATGGGCAGGGGTTTTGACAACCCAAATTTTAATAAAAGCCCCGGCTCATTCCCGTGGTTGGAGGTATATGGATGCAAATGACTGGCACATTACTTATCCAGGAATTTGTCATAGCCTAGGTAGTTGATGATCATTCCATTTCATCATCAAAGCCATTTCAAACCTAACATGTTCATGACTGTTTAACTTTAAGTTGCGTTTATTTTGCGGCAAAACACACATTTTCAGCAAAATATTTATCAACCGTCTGTTAATTGGACTATATTCTACCAGTGTACTGGCAAAGGAGAAGATTCCGGACAGAAATCGCATAAAAAGCTTCCCCTGGAGTTAAAAATAGATTTTTTCTTAGATTTTTTTGTGTTTACAAATACCTTGGTTCAGGATCTTTGCTAAAAATAGGTTTCCCGAAAAATGACGTCACGTGAACAGCAAAATATTGGGGCCTGAAAAGGGGCACTTTTGTGCTACTTTCAACGATATTACCGTAGATATACCGGACAGTCTGCTTCAAATATTCCGCGACGAATATTTAGAAACATATTACCAGAAAATATTTAGAACAGGGTTCCTTCTTCACAATCATGCAAAAATATGTCAATATTTACGACATGACAACACGTGGCGCACATGTTTTCAACCCAGGGGGCGCTCGTGACAGGTTAAATTCCAATCCATACCGTATCTTGTTTACCGGCCGAAAATCGAAACAAAATGTGGAAAAAGTTTTTCAGATTTATTGACAAGATATCAAAAAAAAATTCTCAGCAGAAAATGAGGACAAATTTCCGTCTATTGCGCTAAAGTAAATGCTGGAAGAAAAAATAAAAATTAAAAAAAAAAAATTGTTTGGCACCGCCGTGATTCGATCGCTGGACCTTAGCATCACATAATTACTAATCGAGCTGCTTAACCACTCGGCCACGATCTCGTTAGGAATTTTGAACTAAATAATTGAACACAATAAAATCATTGTCGCTCGCGCTGTGCACGTGCTATACTGCGCATGCGCACTAAATTTGTTTACCCCCCGGTGGTGCTGATGTCAAAATCACAACAGCAGACGATATTTTCGGTATATGAGTAATTATTTGTTGATTTTGATTTTTTTTTTCTTCCAGATTTCCTTTAAATACGCACCTGAGTGATTTGATACCAATATCAATGAATTATTTAACTAAATAAACTGTCTAGACCGTTTGTCCGGAAGCTTCTCCTGTCCGGAATCATCTCCCTTGGCAGTAGACTAAAAAACAAGTCATAAGAAATACTATCAATTCCGTCAATTGATTCAAATCACTCAATTTTACTGCTTTTTGTTACAATCGCCATTTATATGAATGCGGTAATAACAAAGTGTTCCTAATTAGTGTGTTTCTTTGGATTTGACGTTTTCCTTCTTGGCACATTTAGCAAGATGATTAAAGAACAATTAAGTCTGGTTTTAGTGGAGCATGTACTTATTCATAGATAATCATGAGACAACTTTTAGTTTTAAAGTAATTGTTTGCAATTGCACATTTTTGCAATATCCTGATTTTTTTACCAATTGATACTCAAATCTGTTACAGTATATGATATACCACAGTATACACACAAATTGGGCAATTAGTCAACACTCAACAATACCATGCAAGTCATATATAACTTCAGGACAATTTTGAACCAAATTAAGGCATTTTTTAGCTCGACTTTTCAAAGAAAAAAAGTTGTTGTGATGGTATTGTGTTTGTGTGCGTCGGTTAACTTTATTGTCAGAGTCATTTTCTCAAAGACTATTAAAGGTATTCGCTTAAAACTTAGCATAGCTTTTCACTATCACAAGATGAGTTCATACTGACAAGGCTGATAACCCTGTTACCTATATTTATTGAATCATCTGCCCTCGTTACTATCAAAAACAAAGAAAGTCAAATGTCCAGCACTCGTAGGTGGTGCTCTTATTAACATAGAAATCCCAAAACAGTAGAACATTAATTGAGTTGCTTGTTTTCAGAGATATACACTGGATAACCACATTCCTGGACAACTTTTGTCATGTACACCGGAAATCAAACAGTCAAACTACATTGTTGAGAAGTGAAGGCAACAAACATTTTCAGAAGAAACAATATAAAGATGCTTTGGATAAATACACGGAGGTATGACCGTATGAGTTGTAAATACTACAGGGGCCTTTAATAATTCACCAACATTCTACGACTGAAACTCAGACTTAGACTTGAAATTGACGGCATTTATAATAACCGCCATTTGTTTGCATTTATATTTAACCATATGAAATTTTGTTTTATTATTTGTTGTTCAGTCACCCACTGAACATGTATACCTATTGATATCAAAATAAGTACATTTATAACACAAAGAGAGCAAATAGAACATTTGACAACATAAAGTGTAAGCCTGAGTTTTCGATTTACAATGTTGGTGAATAAAGTCTCAGTACTCTCTAGAGCAACAACTTTGGAAAAACACAAATTAACTTAGGTTGTTGTTCTGAGGTGCTTTTTCTGGAGAGGTCAAATATAAAGTAAAAAAAATAATGTAAATAAATGAGAGATTGTTGCTCTATGATATTTTATAACTTGGGCTACCTATAAGTTAAACCTACATTCCAATCTCCCTGGAGAGACTATTTTTCTCCTGTGGGTGTGGCTGCCAACATCGAGCTGCAGGGCCCAGGAATAGACACTGTCCTCACAGGTACCAATTTACACCTCGGTGGAGTGGAGCATGTGGGTTATTCTTGCTCAGAGCAATTAACAAGTGGTCCAGACTGGGGCATCTACTGGTGAGAGGCATACAGTGATTGTCTGTGTGTCTACCTCATAGAAAATGTTGAATTGAAAAACTTGCAAGTTCTTGAAAATGAATCATTTTCGAAATCTATTAAGGTATTACATGTTAATATTTAACGCCCCAGCACCTGTCTGTCTGTTTGTCTGTTACAATATGTTGAAACTCAAATATTTTTGATGCATGCATTATCAATGCATGGCTTTAAAACTTGGCATACTTGGTTACCTTTATAAGCACATTACATTATCAAAGCAATGTAACGCTCTTAAACCTTTCCACCGATTTATGGCCCCTGAATGACTTACTGTAAAATAGTTAATTTTTGTGGGGGATTGAATTTTGTCTCATGTTACACTGTCAAATATTTTAACAGACTTATTATATGCCCTGATTGACTACGGTAAGCTTGTCTGTATGGAAAAGGCTTACAACTTTGTATAGGTCATAAACCACTAAATAAATTTGTTTTTTAACTCAATGTAAAGTTACAATAGTCAGTTCCAGGTTGATACATGTTAAAGTCTATGGCCAGGTGGCAGACATATATCAATGAAAAGAAGGGGCTACCAGCTTTAAGAAAATAAAAAAAGAACAGGGGGTCACGTATTTTACCAGAAAAATTGTGTCCGTCCAACGCGGTGAACATATTTTCAGTCGCACTGACCGACCAAATCCGGGTTTTCCCGACCCTACTTTCGCTTTGGTATTTAGGCCAAAATCTCAAAATATGTAAAATAAAACAGTTTCAATACATCACATGCATATACAAAGTCTGTAAACCCAATTAGATGATTCCTATTCCACCTTGTCAAAGCAAACTACCATTTAAACACGATCACAAGTTTATTTAGGGACTATTTGAGTGTATCCTTTTTTGGTTCGCAGAGGCATTTCGTGGTTTGTAACCTATAAAGGTTTATTGAACACAGTCTTTTGCATTGTAGAAATTGTCCATTAGAACCATAGTATGCAATAAAATCCTCTTAAATCTTTCTCTAACAAATACAATAGATGATTTACAACTCTTTGCTTAATGTATAGATTAATATTGACAAAACAAAACCTGATGAATCAACAGATGCAGTTTCACTCATTAATCTTTTATCAATTGAACTGTTTACCCAGTCTGCATTGTCAGCATGTGATAATAGCGCACCATTAGTCTCGTGGGATTGTCAGAATGTCAGGGGCATAGCCAAGCATGTTTTGATATCAAGCACACGTGCATTGAAGCTGTTGGTTATGCATCAGTCAGTTGCAACCATAGCTTGAAGACCTCCCTCCCCTGAGGATGGGTGGTGGATAGCCAGGGAAATGGCCGTGTTTTTTACCCTCCAGCTTCACCTGCACTGCCAGGGAAATGTGGGTAATTTTGTCTCAGAACCAATACCCCAGGGACAATATTTAATTTTAAGGGGCCAAGGATATTACCATCAACTATCCTCCATAGTACTGCAGGGGTTTTGACCATCAAAAAGTAAAATTCCCTGCCCATCCTGGGGATAGGAGGCCATGGATGCAACTGACTGGTGCATTATGGTTAGCGTCTTCATGACTGGAAATTTTGGATTTAATGCCAGTTTGGCCATATTTACGTTTTTACTTTTCAAAATAATGATACACTATAAATAAACCATTTTTTTTGAGCCGTGACGGAAGGTTACACTTCTTAGTCATGGTATGTGAATATACCTGGTTAAAATCTCTTTGGGCCATGGATTGGTTACTGTCATTGATCACATAATTATATTGCTTAAGCCTTAATACATACCTTATATCTGTCCTTTGCGGGCAAATAAACTTTCCTGCATAAATTAGTCACAGCTCAAAAAACATGGTTTATCTATAGTGTGCACATCCATATCGATAGCTACACCCTTGCATATGATGATAGCGCCATTAGTCTCGTGGGATTTGTTGATAGTATTCTAACATATCAATAAAATCTCAACAAATCCAGATTTATTACAAATTCCATCATTGTTTGTTATTGTTGTCTATAATGCTGTTTTATTTATGGGAACTGAATATTCCTGTCTAATCTGGTATGATTTCATATTCTGAGTTCACTTAAACAATCAGTATTATTGTAATCACATATGCACTTTCTAACTTGATTAGATTTGTATTGTTGTTAAAGGATGGTGGACATTGTAAAATTTGTATGATATCAAAGCATATTTGTTATCTTGTCATGATGCATTTCTAAGTGTCTGCATTTCTGTGTATAAAGCCTAGGTCCCACTGAGCATGTTTTGCCTCAGTGATGTACTCTTGATGGAAATAAATGAGCTTTGGGAGGCATCAAGAAAAAGGGATTTCATAAATTTTCTAATCACTTACCCGAATGCTTTCTGATGCTCAATTATTAAATCAGGAGTTACATATACTATTGTCGATGCAGAACTGCTCAGTGGGCCATAGGCTTAAATCATTATATATGTCTGCCAAGGGGATTTTTACAAGTATTGAGATAGAAGTACACATTGTCTGTAGTCAGGTCATATTGACTCCTTGTCTCTAGTTGACTTAGGCTCTGTGGTCGGGAGCGGTGGCCTAGAGGTAGGGCGAGCACTTCGGGAAAGATAACAAGAAAGTTTTATATTAATATAATTATTTGCATTTCTGTTAATTAATAAATTTTCATTGGGGATTAAATTTTGTGGATTTCATGGTTAACCTTCAATCACAAAATCGAATCACAACAAAAAATAATTTTTACCTTTGTATTTGTTACCTGAAATACAAAATCCATGAATTTGCGTCCAATTAAAAAAAAATTTTTTATTAAAATATGAAAAGTTTGTCCCTTCAAAATTAAATGTTTTTACAGTTTATAAATGGATGGTTGTTGCTCTATGAAAGGCCACTCGATTGAGATCCCAAGTTGTTTTTTAAAAGCCATTAGCAAGTTTATTTTATAATTATTTGTATAACTTATGACCAATAAATATGATATTCTGCAATTGTTTACAGGCAATATTTTTTGCTGAAAGGAATACAGGGGATCTAGCATTGGTTTATGGTAACAGATCTGCCACATTGTATCGCTTACAATTATACAAGGTGAGAGTTTATTTCCTTTGTATAAAGAAGAAAATTATTAATAGTAACTGATAAGAATAATCTTATAGCCAGTCGATATTGCCACTCATTGGCTCATCCTACAATCGATCCTTTTCATCTTTATTATAACTTGATGTTTGAGTTTTGTTGGAAAGGTTCTACTGGCCAGTATTGATTAAATCCTTGATAATCATTACTGCCCATTCTGTATTTTTATGTGACTATTATCATGTCCTCAGCATGTATAGAAGTTGTCAAGTTGAAGTGCAAGTTAATATCAGTCCATGATAAATTGCTGAAAAACTGACTGAGTTACATCTGCATACCCCTACCTATCCTCTTCGTCCCTCGGTAGGACATAAGGCTGCAACAAGTTTCCTCCATTTCCCTCTGGGACCCTTGCTGTGAACTGTGCATGGCCTGAGGCGTAATTCATATCTGCTATCTCAGGTATTACCCTTCAGCAGTTAAATAGTATAACTGAAATTTTGTTGAAAAATATTGTTCAACATAATATAAAAGCAAGAAAAACCGGAGGCTTTAACTGATCACAGCATGGTGTTAGATATACATCTATATTCTGATATGTGAAAGCTTTGGTCTTCAATGTCTGGTACAGGATTAATAATATGTCATCTAAAATAGCTTCTAGCTATTTGTGATACTTGAACACATCCTCACAGGATGTCAATTAAATCTCTCGCAGTATTCTTTTAAGCTGATGGAGTTCTTGTCAGATGTTAACTGTCTAGCATGTTTAACAGTTTACCGTAAACTCCTTTTGGTTGTTGCTAAGTGAATTCTGCTTCGATTTGCTAAAATTTGAGCTGGTAAACTTGTAATTAATTTTCATCATTTTCAAGTATGTGCTAGCATGTGCATACATCTCATGCACAGCCTTTTTAGGACAGACATCAAACATTATCTCTCTTGTAAAATCTTTTCTTAAGTCTTTCAATAAGGCCTAAAATAGAATATTGTTGGGTTCCCAATTCAAAAAATAAATACAAGGGTCAAAATTCTTGTTTGATGGGATAAAATTTCGTGGTTGAGATGAACCACTAAATCCCCGAAATTTCATCCCCACGAAAATTTATGATTTTTACAGTATTAGAAAATATCTGGTGATGGACATGGGATAATGGACATGAATTGAGGTATCTATTGAGTAAAGGGTTAATCATGTTAATGTACTTACAGGAGTGTCTTACAGATGTGAGGGAAGCCTTGAACTGTGAATGTCCTCAAGGAATACGCCATAAACTTCTTCTACGCAAAGCTAACTGTCTGATACAGTTACAGTGTCTAGATGAAGTGACTAAATGTAAGTATATAAACCTCATCAATACTAGTACACTATAGTGGTAGAGTGTCTATTTGGAGTGCAAGAGGTCTCGGGTTGGATCTTAGGCAGCGACATACCAAAATTATAACAAATGGTACTGGTATGCCTCCCTTGCTTAATTTCTGTGCAAGAGGTCTAGGGTTTAATTTTGACAAGGTAGTCTATATAAAACTAAATTGCTAGTGATCGTAAGTTATAAAGCCCTAATGTGACAGAGCAACTATGTACAGGGTGATAATTATTTCCTGGAAAACTGACTATGTCATCTGACTACAAAACATATTTATCTGAAACTTTGTTAAAAATGGTCTAAAACAGACAGATATTAACCAAGACTTTAAATTGTCTAAATAAACAGCCAGATACTAATAGCTTTACAAAAATCCTACGTAATATTTTACTTTAATTATTTGCCAGAGGTAAAATGATGAATGGTTGCCATAGCAATGACATGTAATCTCAACATGGTTACTATAGCAACCACATGTATTCTTAAAATGTTCCTGTCTTATCTGTTGAATCAATCTGCTGGCATTAATGTTATGGAATTAATTTGAGTGAAAAGTTAATATAATGAAGTTTCTTAATTTTTGTTTTTATCTGGCTTATTTTTTGGGAACTGTAAATGCATCATGAGAATTAGTTGAATTCACCCAAAAGGCCATTTTAAGTACATGTGATATCTAGATAGGTTAAAAAATCCTAAGCTCTTTACTCCATAGATATATCCAGGCTATGTTTTACATATTTTTTTCCAATATTGGAGACAACGGAATTGTAGAATCAGATTTGACAGGACAAATTATCAAGGCAGATCACTCTTGGTAATTGTGTCAATAAGTAGCACATATGGCCTCAGATATCGCTGGCTTCAAATAAGAAGGTCGTAAATACTACTCACTACCTTATAAGACTGATACATATTTGAAATATGCATCATATGGTGCTTCTTACAAGCCTCTTTTCATAAGATGCTCCCTAGAAGCCTCTTTTCATGAAAATCGGAACTTGTTACGTTGACCAAAATAAAGTTGTAAAACCTTGTTTTGCCAAAGGAAAAGAGTAAACTTTTAGACAGTTTTTTCTTGTTTTCTCAAAATACTGATTTGTAGTTACGATCTTCTCATTCTGAGCCAGCGATATGTGCACATTTTGCCCCATCTTTGATCAGACATAGTATAATACATTGTATGCAGTAAACGGTTAATATAGAGGATGTGAGATACTTTATTTAAAAAAAACTCATATCTAGTTTAGATCTTGTTACATTGAATAATTTGAATGATTTTGCTTGTTTAATTTTAAGGCCTAGAGGAAGTTAAAGAGTTGGTTGCCTGTCCTGGTGTTGAGTTAAATAAAGCAGGTAAATGTTTATACTTAATTGTGTTACATGATTGATTTGCAAAGCATTACTGAGACTTACATACTTATTTAATAGTTCAATTGATCAGTGGAATAAATGTGTGATTTTCTATTTTTAAAATGGTTGCTTCGATCAAACAAATTCTATAAGTCTGTAACAATTACAGATAATGTAAGAATGATGTTACTATTTTGTAACCTGCATTTGTTCCCAATATTTAAGCCCATTCTTAACAGCTGAAACCAATTGCATGGAAACTTTGTGGAAATGAAAATTAAAAAAAAATATTGGCTGATTTTGGTGAATATACACGTGTGATTTGATTTCAGAGCAAATATTACAAGAAGTCAAAGCTATTGAGAAGTCTTGCTCCAGTATGTAAGTATAATCCACTTGGTTGATGCACAAAATTATGTCATTTAAGCCCCAACTGATCCCCCACTTGCAGTCTTATTGGAGTTAAAAAAGAAACATTACATTATTCTGCCTGATTTCTACTGCTTCTCAGTGCTTGTTAGACAAACACAACCAAGTGCGTTCTTGTGCGTCAGGCTGCTCTAGTAATGTTTTATAGCGCTTGTTTTAAACAAGAGACCTCTGGGCCCGGTATTACAACCAATACTTAGCACTCAAATATTGAAAATGTTATATAATGAGCTATTATTTGTTCTAGAATGCAAATATAAATAAGGAAAATGTATATAATTATTATTTGAATGTTAAAAATAGCATTTGATACATTATCTGTGCAATTACATACTATTTATGAGATAAAAATGTAATTGTTGAATCTGAGTACCGCACTCTGCACTCAGACTGATAAATTACACATATAGCTTGAACGTACACTAAATTTCAATTGGAAGCAGGCAAAGGATAATATTGAGCACCTATTCAACATAACTTCAACTTCTCGTTCTCAGAAAATGTCGCCTTGAACCTCAAAAGAAGGAATTTTAATATTTGAGTGCTGAGTGCAGAGTGTAAGTATTGGTTGTAATTTCGGGCCCTGGTCTATCTGAGTTGAGATTGTAATAAGGTGGCTTTATCAAAAACAAAACTGTTACAGTGAACATTAATGGGACAGGAAATTGTGTTCCAACATTTGAGGTGGTCTTGTGATTCATTATGATTGCCTTATGTGGTTACCTCCATAGCGCATTGCTGTCTTATCTGGCAACCCTGGTTCAGATACAGGTGGAAGCACTCAATAACATAAATTATGTGAGTTGCAGCATGACTAATAAAGGCTATTCTCGGCATTTAAAATAGGGTTTACATAATGATATTTTATGCTTTTTGTTACAGCAGGTCTCTGGGTGTGGCTGAAGAAGTCAAGTTTACCCCACCCAGTGTATCATATGGTTACAGTGATACAATAGTACAAGCATCCAGTGCTGTATGTCTGAAATTTACACAGGAGAAAGGTAGATATCTAGTGGTAAGTTAAATTATCAGCTTCAGGTACCTAAGATTGAGAAAATGCTGTTAGCGAGATACAAACTGTAAATGTTTATTTCACGAACAGAGATGTGTAATTATTTAAACCTTTTGGTCTAGGATAACCCATAAAAGTACAAGCAGTTATTTCCATTGGGGTCCTGTGCTTTTCCTATAGGGACAGCAAGTAGAAGAGACAGTGGTGTGATACAGGGTATCTGGGACCTCTCGATCAGTATAGTAAAGCAGGCTTTCGGCGCGACCACCATTGATGATTCCATAGAGAAAGACTGTCTATTTGTGAGATGTAAATGAATTTTTCGTCACCATTGATAACATTTTATATACAAGCACCATTCCAGAAGGGGATGAGTTCTGTGCCCCCTGAAATGATATAGTGGTAATGTATTTACATGACTTAAGAAAAAAACGTGATTTGAAACCACCCTGCCACACAAGCAAAATGTAATAGCTAATTGATCCCCCTTCCTGAGAAAAAAGATAGGCCCCATGCATTTCCCCCTAAGAAAAACTGCTTGTTTTGAAAATGATAGGGTGTTGGCCCCATTTCCCCCGAGACTAACTGCTTGGTTTGAACATGATAGGGTGTTGGCCCCATTTCCCTTGAGAATTTAACCCCCTTGAGGCTTCCTGAGAAAAAAAAGATTGGCCCCATTACCCCCTGAGAAAAACTGCTTGGTTTGAACATAATGGGGTGTTGGCTCCATTTCCCCCGAGACTAACTGCTTGGTTTGAACATGATAGTGTGTTGGCCCAATTTCCTATGAGACTAACTGCTTGGTTTGAACATGATAGCGTGTTGGCCCAATTTCCCTTGAGACTAACTGCTTGGTTTGAACATGATAGCGTGTTGGCCCAATTTCCCTTGAGACTAACTGCTTGGTTTGAACATGATAGCGTGTTGGCCCAATTTCCCTTGAGACTAACTGCTTGGTTTGAACATGATAGTGTGTTGGCCCAATTTCCCTTGAGACTAACTGCTTGGTTTGAACATGATAGCGTGTTGGCCCAATTTCCCTCGAGACTAACTGCTTGGTTTGTACATGATAGGGTGTTGGCCCAATTTCCCTTGAGACTAACTGCTTGGTTTGAACATGATGGGGTGTTGGCTCCATTTCCCCCGAGACTAACTGCTTGGTTTGAACATGATAGTGTGTTGGCCCAATTTCCCTTGAGACTAACTGCTTGGTTTGCACATGATAGGGTGTTGGCCCAATTTCCCTTGAGACTAACTGCTTGGTTTGAACATGATAGCGTGTTGGCCCAATTTCCCTTGAGACTAACTGCTTGGTTTGAACATGATAGTGTGTTTGCCCAATTTCCCTTGAGACTAACTGCTTGGTTTGAACATGATAGCGTGTTGGCCCAATTTCCCTTGAGACTAACTGCTTGGTTTGAACATGATAGGGTGTTGGCCCAATTTCCCTTGAGACTAACTGCTTGGTTTGAACATGATAGCGTGTTGGCCCAATTTCCCTTGAGACTAACTGCTTGGTTTGAACATGATAGTGTGTTGGCCCAATTTCCCTTGAGACTAACTGCTTGGTTTGAACATGATAGCGTGTTGGCCCAATTTCCCTTGAGACTAACTGCTTGGTTTGAACATGATAGTGTGTTGGCCCAATTTCCCTTGAGACTTACTACTTGGTTTGAACATGATAGCGTGTTGGCCCAATTTCCCTTGAGACTAACTGCTTGGTTTGAACATAATAGCGTGTTGGCCCAATTTCCCCCGAGACTAACTGCTTGGTTTGCACATGATAGCGTGTTGGCCCAATTTCCCTTGAGACTAACTGCTTGGTTTGCACATGATGGGGTGTTGGCCCAATTTCCCCCGAGACTAACTGCTTGGTTTGAACATGATAGCGTGTTGGCCCAATTTCCCTTGAGACTAACTGCTTGATTTGCACATGATAGTGTGTTAAAATTAGCCCAATTTCCCCTGAGAAAAACTGCTTGATTTGCTCATGATAGGGTGTGCCTCTAAATTTCCTGCCACTTATGATGCATTACAGGCGTGTAAGGAGATCCATCCAGGGGATACATTGATCGTAGAGACACCATATGCTGCAGTACTTCTACCAGAACATTATACCACAAACTGTCATCATTGCTTTGTTAAACTCACCGTTCCATATCCGTAAGTACGACATTATATAGTGAAACCCCATGAAGCCGGTGTATCCACGATACCGGTGTATGAATTTTCTCATGATATTGTAGACTCTTTTTCTCGTGACATTGCCTGCAGGATTGTTTACAATAACTGACGAGTAAATTAAATAAATAAATACGAAATGGACCAATTTCTGAATGAAATGACAACAAAAACTTACACCATGCCTTCACTACGAGCAAATCCTTATTTAATCGGCATTGTTTGATATGCATGTATTCAATGCTCGCTTGTTTATTTATCAAACATAATTTTGACAGCTATGACGTCATCCATTGATAAAAAGGGTCATGTGCAACTTTTGGCGGGAAAAAATCAACTTGTCAACAAACTGGACCAAATTTACTTGGAAAAAGTTATTGTTGCACCGGATAGATGGGGTTATTTCCCTTTCCTGAAATTTTACATGGTGTTTGTTTACATTTGTTTTTTCCGATTCCAAAGGTCATTTGATGTGATTTTGCAGTTTTATTAAAGATTAAAGGTCATTTTAGCAGTTTCCAACCAAATATGTGTCGAGGAGTTAGTGATTTATATTTATTTTGTCAATTTCGTTTGATACACTGGCTGCATGAGGTTCAAGGCTACTACAAACTGTCATCATTGCTTCGTTAAGCTCACCGTTCCATATCCGTAAGTATGACATATTTAATCACACTATACTACAAACTGTCATCTTTGCTTGTTAAATTCGCCATTCCATATCCGTAAGTAGAACATTATACCACAAACTGTCATCATTGTTTCGTTAAGCTCACCGTTCCATATCCGTAAGTATGACATTATACTACAAACTGTCATCATTGTTTCATTAAGCTCACTGTTCCATATCCGTAAGTAGAACATTATACTACAAACTGTCATCATTGCTTCGTTAAACTCACTGTTCCATATCCGTAAGTAGAACATTATCCTACAAACTGTCATCATTGCTTCGTTAAGCTCACCGTTCCATATCCGTAAGTATGACATTATACTACAAACTGTCATCATTGCTTCATTAAACTCACCGTTCCATATCCATAAGTAGAACATTATACTACAAACTGTCATCATTAAACTCACCGTTCCATATCCGTAAGTACGACATGTTTAATCACATTTGTATTTCAAACCCTGGTGTTTCGGTCATAGTTTTTCTATACATGTATGTGATTATTTTATATTTTAAAAAGGAGCGGGATTTATTTAAGTTTTTCAAAATTGTTTCCCGATCCTTGATAGCTTGTAATTGATTACCGCATGTTGTAAAAAGTTGTTGAATGAATATTGTTTCAATTTAACCCAGGCATCTACTGAAGCAGGAGGCATATAATAGTGACTGTTCAGATTGTCCGGTCTGTCTATTTGCCCCAAAACAAAACTGTTAAATTGTTAAAACACAGGTACACAATGGCCAAAAAAGGTATGAGGAAATCAGAGAGAGAATGTAGCACTCAACCTAACCAGCCAGGTAAAGAAATAAGAAACACCACAACACAACTACACTGAGCAATGCCCACACATAAGCCAAAGAAATAATTAAAATTCCAAGTACCCTCCGAAAAAATGCAAGATGACCTAATTTCACAAAGAAATTATAGACTAGCGGTGATTCCATGTGATAGAATGAAACATGTGCAGCTCCCAAAAAGTGTTGGTCTTGCGAGCTTGTACTGTATAATTATGTTTCATGTTTGAACTACCTACAGATGTAGACAATGTTGTACTGTATAATTATGTTTCATGTTTGAACTACCTACAGATGTAGACAATGTATGAAGGTGAGGTATTGTAGTCCGGGGTGTGCAGCAGACAGCTGGGAGATATATCATCATATAGAATGTCTGTACCTTCCACTTCTACATTCTGTAAGTATAACAGTTGCTCCTAGTCAATGGGACAGACCAAACTACATTACCAAATTTGTTATCATATCAAACAAAAGGTCAATAACCACCTAATAGAATTCTTCATTAACTCAATGTTAAGTGACCAATGTCAGCCAAATGTCAACTTTTTATGCCCCCGGAACCGATGGTTCGGGGGCATATTAAAATCGCACCGTCAGTCCGTCTGTCAGTCCGTCCGTCAGTCCGTCCGTCCGTCCGGATTCGTTTCCGCTCAATAATTCAAGCAGTGTTTATCCGATCTTCACCAAACTTCATGAAAATGTGTAAGGCCATGAGATCTAGGTCAAGTTCGATAAACAGTCAAATTGACCTAGCCGCTTCAGAGTTACGGCCCTTGACACATAGAAAAATGGCGTTTTTTTTTGTTTCCGCTCAATAACTCAAGCATTTGTCATTGGATCTTCACCAAACCTCATGAAAATGTGAAAGGCTACGAGATCTAGGTCAGGTTTGATAACCAGTCAAATTGACGTAGCCACTTTAGAGTTACGGCCCTTGACACATAGAAAAATGGCGTTTTTTTTGGTTTCCGCTCAATAACTCAAGCATTTGTCATCGGATCTTCACCAAACCTCATGAAAATGTGTAAGGCTACGAGATCTAGGTCAAGTTCGATAACCAGTCAAATTGACCTAGCCGTTTTAGAGTTACGGCCCTTGACACATAGAAAAATGGCGTTTTTTTTGGTTTCCGCTCAATAACTTAAGCATTTGTCATTGGATCTTCACCAAACCTCATGAAAATGTGAAAGGCTATGAGATCTAGGTCAGGTTTGATAACCAGTCAAATTGACGTAGCCACTTTAGAGTTACGGCCCTTGACACGTAGGAAAATGGCGTTTTTTTTTGGTTTCCGCTCAATAACTTAAGCATTTGTCATTGGATCTTCACCAAACCTCATGAAAATGTGAAAGGCTATGAGATCTAGGTCAGGTTTGATAACCAGTCAAATTGACGTAGCCACTTTAGAGTTACGGCCCTTGACACGTAGGAAAATGGCGTTTTTTTTTGGTTTCCGCTCAATAACTCAAGCATTTGTCATCGGATCTTCGTCAAACCTTTTGAAACATGAAAAGGTGTACGGCCATAAGATCTAGGTCATGTTAGATAACAAGATTTCAAAATGACCTACACGCTTAAGAGTTATGGCCCTTTACACAAAGAAAAATATGTCAATATCACATTTGCCCAATATATTATGACACATCCGTGACGGTGCTGATATCTTAACGTTACGTTACTATCAAAGCATGCACGGGGGCATGTGTCGTCCTATGGAGACAGCTCTTGTTGTCTATGGAGCCCTCTCAAAATCTATCAATCAATAGATATAGCATCCAGCTTCAAGAAAATGAAAAAAAGTATGATGCAGATTTGTCCAGCCATACCCCCATTTCCAGTCGATCCGAAGTTTTTTACCGGACTATTTGAGTGTATCTGATTTTGGTTAACGCAGGCATTCAGTGGTTATTAACCACAATGCTATACATGTATATATTAACCCTTTATTTTGTAAACTCTTCCTAATAATTAAATTGTCTCCCCTTCATACTCATTATTGTAATTTTGATGATGATGGATTGGAACCTGGTTTAACATATCTCTGTAGTAAAGGGTTAAATCGCTTGCTGAAGGGCAGACTTCTGATCATCTTAAAGGGGTGTTCCCTTTAACTTTGATCGCTTAAATGGATTCAGGAAAATTATACATTAAATGAGAATCATTATTGCTTAAATCCTCAAATCTTCAACAAAAGCTCCCACCAATTTCCGAGAAAAGATTAAAATATATTTCCATAACGAGCCAAAATAGTCAAGAGTTGTTTGCCTTTGACCACATAATAATAAATTGCTGGAAGCGATATATTATTATTGGTGATTTGAATATATTTTTGACATGAAAGAGACATAATATATAATCTGCCCACACTTTCTTCTGACAAATTATGATAATTGATAGTGATTTGTACATTTAGCTCATTTAATGTGATAGTAGAGAAAAATATGCTAGTTATAGGGAATGCCTCTTTTACAAACAAACACATCAAGTGCTATATTAAACCAATATCTTTTGAGGATATATCGCTGGCTTAGAATGAGAAGGTCGTAAGTACAATAAATATTTTGAGAAAACAAGTGCAAAACTGTCTGAAACTCTTGCTTATAGTAAAACATGCTAATTATTCAAGAAGCACCTTGTAATGCAGATTTCAAATATATATACGGTCGTACTACTTACAACCTTCTCATTCTAAGCCAGCAATATGGTATATGATGACTTACCGATTGCAATCTTGTACTTTTCACCAACATCCAAACGACTATGTGTGTACATTTGTATAAAGAAACATAAAATTTGTTATAAATATAGTATTTTATATTTGTACCATTTAGGTTGGAATAGCACATTTGAGTTTACGTATTGTTCTCACTGCCGGATTACAGTTTCTGATAGGTAAGTGTTTATAATTGTTGCTTCAAATTAGCAAACAGCTAGTGAAGCTGATATGTACACTTACGCACACTTCCATGCAACACCTATTTTTTTCATGATTTCTCGATGATTAAAAAATGGACATGGTTCAAATTTTGGCTGTTTATAAACTAATACTCGATGAATGTCCCCTATAATTGTTAGTTAGTATGTTTATTGAAAGATGTAAATAAAACGGAATAATGGGCGTCACTGTAAAATGAAAAGTCACAAAAATGTTGACATGTAAAAACACTACGTAGCTCTGGCTAAAAAAAAAACACCTAAAACACAAGCAATACTACAGAATAAAAACATACAAAAGATGTCCCTATCATCAAAGTCTGTGGAATTTGTTATTATTCAGTATAAATTTAAACATGTCGTGTATGTGATCCATGAGACGACTAAGAACCATAGAAAACCTGCGTAAACTGGCCCTCATTTAGGTTTTTCAGCACACTACCCAATTACTGATCAGGAAATATAAATTCACGATGCTGCAGATGTATATAGAGGATCTATCACGAGTTGTCAATTGATATAAATTTATATTAAACGAGTTTTGGAAATTTTATTAAGCGAGCCTCTGGCTAATAGAGGTTGACATTCATGGCAATTTCAAGCAAGATTGGTCAATGCATGACAAAATTATATTCCAGACAAGCTTCTTTTGACAACGAGTGATAGATTCTTTTTATCATATGACACCAAAAACGCAAAACAGCATTGATTTATTGGCAAAACTCAATAGCTTATACTAAACGTGGTACGTATAACTTCGTACTGGCTATACTAACCTGGATACAAGGAAAGTCATGTGATAAAAATATATCATAAATGTCATGGGTAGGCATTCAAGATACTAAGAAACATTAACGGGAATATTATTATTCGATTATTTTACTGTGATGAACCTTTTAGTAAAAACATCACACAGTTTTTCAATATTTTCACGACAAATTTTTGTGACTTTTCAATTAACAGTGATGTTCATTGTTTGAAATTCTTGTTATCTTGCCATGGTTTGATTTTAATTTAAAAAATACAACAACATTAATAAGATATTTATGTATGTATGCAAATGCCAACTTTGAACCAAAGCCCTATATAAACAACTGAGTATTACTGAAAAATATAGGTGTTGCATTGGAAGTGTGCGTAAGTGTAGTTGTTATTGGGTTCAACATGGCTATACAAAATTTATATTGTCATCAACGGAAAGTGCTAAGTGGTATTTTTCGTTGAAACTTCTTATTTGGGCTATAAATTGTTCTTTTTCAGTTTTTGTGAATAACTGATAATATCTTTAGTTAGTGCTTTTGTCGTAACAATCAACTTGGCAGTCAGCATGAACAAGCAATACCTGATCAACTTCAACTATGGAAGAAACTTGATATAATTTACATGTGCGTCAGTATAGGCATTAATTACAGAGTTACTGCCCTTAAATTAGACTTCAGTTATTTTAATGTGACAAGCATTTATGAATCAGATTCATTGAAAGGGTTATTACCGTTAACTGGGGGGAACTGTTTTTTATATGACAACGATGTGTTATTCTTATTTAATTCATAAATGGCCATGTATTCCACAAGAAGAAACGGAATTAAGTAAAATAAGTCATAATTTATGTCATTTTTTATGTAGGTTTTAAGAAATCACGACAGGTGGACAATGACAGTGTTAGACTTACTGGACTGGATGAGAATGGTCAATATTGTCATAACTACCGGACTGTGTATGATCTACTCACACATATAGAAGACATGGACGTCAAGGATATACTCCAGTATACTATGGTATGTGTACATATAATAATAATTATAACAACTTTATTTATTGTGGATAACATACTTGACAGTAAATATCAACTTTCCATATGGACCCATAATACAGTCACAGCCATCTGACATGCAGACGATCAGCAAAACGTGAAAGTTAGTATTCACTAAAGTACAGTAAATTAGTCTGGGTCAAGTAATTGTAACTAGGCCTATGTTATTTTAAGGGTGTCCTTGTCATAAATTAATGGTGTTTGTAGATATTTGTGTTCACAAAAAATGCTTTTTATTTTGATTAATTTCAGACTGCTCAACTTCTACTGAAAATTTTACAGCATGCAGACTGGTTTAATGTTTCACACGAACATAGTTGTGCTGTTGATACAAAAGTTGACTCCAATTTTACCAACAAATCTGCTGAGTTTTCAGACAATTCTAAAACAAAAATTGACGAGTCATCAAACAATTCTACAACAAAAATTGCCGACTCGTTGAAAAATACTAGGATAAAAAATGCTAAGTCAATAGGCTGTGATAATAGTGTACCTACAGAATATGGTAGTAATATTTTATACTCACAATCAGGGAATAGTGTCAAAGAGAGTAGTGGTGGTAATACATGTAGTGGCATGGAAGAATGTTACCAAAATGTTCCGGACGTCGTAAAAGGTTCAGATACTACTAAGTCGTGTGAATCTTCAGTTAAGAAGTATTCTCAGGAAGGTAGTACTCTAACTAATGAAAACAGCTCAAACATGTGTATGGATAAAACTGCATTTGAGTGTACTTTGCAAAATATTACTACAGATACACTTGAAACAACGAGTGAAAATAGATCACACATGTGCAGGGAGAAAAACTCATCAGAGTATACTTCGCAAGATATTACTGCTGACACTGCAGACAAGACAACTAGTGAAAACAGAACTGAAACATGTCAGGATCAAAACCAGTCAATATCTGATTCAGAAGGCCCTGACGTTGGTAATACGTGTAGCAGGGTATTATGGACATCAGACTCAGAGTGTGATAGTTTAGGTAATCCATGTGGTGACGTATCAGATGAATTATATATTGGTGGATTGTTGTTAAGACATATACTACAGCTTGTATGTAATGCTCATGCTATTACAGATCTTCAGGTAAGAGAACTTAAGCCATATGCACAAATCTAACCACTTCGTTTTTGTTTATATGCCTCACACTTATTTATGAAAAAAGTTACTAATTTCTAGGGCTCTTTTCAGCTGTTATATATAGTCACTCAAGCAACTTTTGACTTTTAACTATAAGTGGGAGCATGTAGCAATGAAGCTGTCCATCAGTATGTAACTCAAAGCTTGTGTGTTGAACTCCTCATAAACCGTTTGGTGGAATTTCTTCTCAAACTTTCACAGATGATCAACCTCAAAGTGTTGATGACTGTAAATTAATGATGGAATTTTCCCTGCGTCAATTTTACCTGAGTTATGGCCCTTTGTTACTTTAACTACAATATTATACCCCATAGTGTTAAATCTTGTGTGTTGAACTCCTCACAAACGTGTTGGATGGAATTGCTTCAAACTTTTACATATTAGCTAGCAGCCTTGATGAATAATTGACCATAAAGGATGGAATTTTTGTTGTGGAAATTTTTACCTGAGTTATGGCCCTTTGTTACTTTTACTATACATTCAAATAGGGGCACCAGTGTCGATGGACACATTTCTAGTTTCCTTCAACGGTATTTATAGTGTCATTTATTAACAGTAATTCAGTCATATACGTGTCAGTCAGTTGACCTTAAGACATGTTTTTTTGGAATTAATAATAAACTCATTTTAATTTGATTTTCAAAAAGCAACTGAAAACATCAGATGAATCATAAATGGATGTAGCCAAAGTCAATGAATATATTAACCCACCTGATGCAGAATAATGGAATTTGCCTTTCTTTATTTCCTTATAAATTGGCCAGATTTGCTGAAGCTCTTCTATGTAAATAAATGAAATAAAACAATAACATTAATATTATTAATGTATCATACTGTGATAAGCACTGTAATTAATGGCTATCAATTGGTTGTTTGAGTTCTATTTGTCATTTTAGGGGTACTGGTATGTCTTATTGTAATGCAGTTAGATTTATTGAAGCCTTTCTACTTGTCTATGCACATGCCTGCATTATATCATGACAATGGCTATCATTGGTGTATGTTTATTTCAGTGCAATCTAATAGATGATGGGAGTAATATAGAGGAGAAGACACAAGTTAGAATTGCTACAGCAATATATCCAACAGCTAGTTTGATGAACCATGCATGTGATCCAACAATTATATCTAGGTGCTGTAAAATCATTAATTTTCGTTGGGGATTAAATTTTGTAGATTTCCTGGTTCACTTTCAACCATGAAATCAAATCCCATCGAACAATAATTTTGACACTTGTAGTATATACCTTAAATGCAAAGTCCTTAAAATAACTTCCCATCGAAATGATCATTTTTACCAAAACTGCAAAATTTCGTCCCATCGAAATTAAATGATTTTACATTATATCATGGCAGGGGTGGTAGAAATGAGGCAGAAGGTTGTAAATTCCTATGGCTTTTTGAATATGCTTGTGAGAAACTTGTTGTCGTTTTCTTTTTTGTTACTTTGTGATTTCAAAGAAACCACCTTGTTTGAAGATGATCTGACTACATGAAAACATTTCAACACCCCATCATGACTTTATAGAGTTTCTGGGAAATATGTCTAAACGTCAGATTATGGTGTCTATGAAATAGTCTGTCCGGTCAAATGTTATGTATAATAGCATGTATAGCTTGGCGAATTAGACACAAACCGGACCTTAATGCATGAATATATTACAAGGTTCTTGCTTTGAATAAATCAATTTCCGCAAGCAAATCATGCAATATTGGTACAAATGTATTTCAAATTTGTGTTTGTATTACATCTGGAGCCTCTTTGTTATACTCCCCGACTATGAAAACATACAATTGAGGTAATAAATACTGACAAGATATCTACTGTTAGATTATGCTAATTAAAAGGTCAGGTTCGTGTCAAATTTGCCAAGCATGTTCACTGTTCAAATTTATGTTTTACAGCTTCAGTATGGACACACTTGTAGTAAGGTCTACCAAACATGTTGAAGTGGGTGGAGAAATATTCAACTGTTATGGTAATTTTATATCTTATTGTATGGCCTTCAATGGAAGTGAAATTAGTTGATGATAATTTGATGTTTACAAACCAAAATCATTTTGGTAAACTGTGGCAAAATTGGTATAACAGATTACGAATGTTTACTAACAGATATGGTGAGTTTTTGTATTAAAAACATCACTGATAATTCGCGCACTTCCAAAGCTATTTTTGTTGAAATTGTACTAAATTTTTCCACCTTTATCGTATTCCCTCTGTAGCGCATCCGAATTGTTTAAGGTATATGGAACAAGTAATTAGAATAGCAAGCAATACAGAAGTCCCCTACATGTACCTGGTTTCCAGGTTTTCAATGTTTCTGTTGCCATGGTAACCACAATTTTTGTCCGAATCCAAAAATAATTAGACATGCATAATCTCCCCATTGATGTCTATTCACATTACCAAGTTTCATAAACATAGCTTGTAAACTGTTTAAGTTATGGCAGGATCAAGATTTTCTTGACGGACTGAGGGCCCTCTGGTTGAAAACAAGTAGGGGCCTAATAAGGACTTATCCCAATACTGCTTCATCTTTATTGTCTTGGTATGCTTATTATATTATGTACAATTTTCATATTACAGGACCCCATTATAGACGTATGGATTACAAGGAGAGACAGAGATGTTTAAAGGAGCAGTATTTCTTCACCTGTAATTGTGTACCATGTATGTCTGGGGAGAGTCAGGAAGATTTATATAATGTAAGTCTACTTTCCCTAAATACTGTAAAATCATTAATTTTCGTGGGGTATAAATTTCGTGGATGTCTTTGTTCACCTCCAACAATGAAACCAGTCCCATCGAACACTAATTCTGACCATTGTATTTATTAGCGGAAATGCAAAATCCACAAATTAAGGTCCTGCTGAAATGGTCATTTTTACTAAAACCACAAAATTACGTCCCATTGATATTAAATGATTTAACAGTATATATTAAACCAGTATAACCTGGCAACTTTGGGAGCTCCGATATTGGTTATGCATAGGTTAAATATTATAGTAAATGTTGGCTTAGTGAAGATATATGAAGGGGATGGTATAAAGTGGTTGTTTCTCTACAAAGGGCTGCTCTAGAGAGGTAAATATACTGTAACAAACTCATCGCAAGTTGTATTCAAGATACCTAGCATGGATCCTAAATGGTGGATATTTAACTTTTTAAGGGTGCAGATCCCCCTAGTGGTTGATCGAGTATCTCAAATACTTGTATTTCAGGTTAGACAAGGCTTTTAGTCTATTCAATTCAACCCTTTATGAAAATAGCTTGTTAATGCACCCCCACCCTCGGCAATAAACATTTGGTTGGATCATTCAGTATAGGTAAAATAGAAACTTGACTACCCACTGATACTTGTGGATGGGTTGGATCTACAGTGAGAAAATTCTGAATCTGAAGAATTGTGTGTTCTGTGAATAATAAACCAGTTTTCATTTATTTACAAACCTGTATGATTTCATTGTTACCAGTGTATGGCATGTTCTGGTCCGGCTACAAGAAGTAAAAATGATGAACTTATATGCAAACTGTGTCAGAAAGCATCCAAAATAGATGTGAATATGATCAATGAAATGGAAAGATTGTTCCAGAGTGGCTGTTCCTTGTTGAATCTGAACAAACTGAAAGGTATGTCATGTATTCCAATGAAGTCTTTGTTTTATATGTAAATATAATGGTTAAACACCATTTATCCAGATATACACAGCCCTCCAAAAGTTCATTCACATTCCTAAAATTATACAATTTACTTACAGCCACAAACATCTGTGTAAGGGCATAATTGCTTTCAAACCCTCTATTAATGATTGCATGGTGTCATTTTCTTATTTCATTTGACATTCAGTCAGTATTAATCTGCAAAAAACTTTTGAATTTTACACTGGTGTTTGTCAATTGCAGAAAATCATGTAATTTTTGGAGTGTGAAGGAACTTTTGGAGGGCAGTGTATGTATGGCAGCTGATTTACTTATCAAATTTCCTACACTGTATAATATTGCCCGTACATGTAAGTAGCTGGTTCCTTGTCCTTCCACAATGAATAAATTAACAAGAGCTGTCTCCATAGGACGACACATGCCCCCGTGCATGCTTTGATAGTAACGTAACGTTAAGATATCAGCACCGTCACAGATGTGTCATAATATATTGGGCAAATGTGATATTGACATATTTTTCTTTGTGTAAAGGGCCATAACTCTTAAGCGTGTAGGTCAATTTGAAATCTTGTTATCTAACATGACCTAGATCTTATGGCCGTACACCTTTTCATGTTTCAAAAGGTTTGACGAAGATCCGATGACAAATGCTTGAGTTATTGAGCGGAAACGGGAAGAAACACCATTTTTCTATGTGTGAAGGCCCGCAACTCTGAAGTGTCTTGGTAAATTTGAACGGTTACCGAACCTGACCGAGATCTTATGGCCTTACACCTTTTCATGAAGTTTGGCGAAGATCCGATGACAAATGCCTGAGTTATTGAGCGGAAACCAAAAAAAACGCCATTTTCCTACGTGTCAAGGGCCGTAACTCTAAAGTGGCTACGTCAATTTGACTGGTTATCAAACCTGACCTAGATCTCATAGCCTTTCACATTTTCATGAGGTTTGGTGAAGATCCAATGACAAATGCTTAAGTTATTGAGCGGAAACCAAAAAAAACGCCATTTTTCTATGTGTCAAGGGCCGTAACTCTAAAACGGCTAGGTCAATTTGACTGGTTATCGAACTTGACCTAGATCTCGTAGCCTTACACATTTTCATGAGGTTTGGTGAAGATCCGATGACAAATGCTTGAGTTATTGAGCGGAAACCAAAAAAAACGCCATTTTTCTATGTGTCAAGGGCCGTAACTCTAAAGTGGCTACGTCAATTTGACTGGTTATCAAACCTGACCTAGATCTCGTAGCCTTTCACATTTTCATGAGGTTTGGTGAAGATCCAATGAAAAATGCTTGAGTTATTGAGCGGAAACCAAAAAAAACGCCATTTTTCTATGTGTCAAGGGCCGTAACTCTGAAGCGGCTAGGTCAATTTGACTGTTTATCGAACTTGACCTAGATCTCATGGCCTTACACATTTTCATGAAGTTTGGTGAAGATCGGATAAACACTGCTTGAATTATTGAGCGGAAACGAATCCGGACGGACGGACTGACGGACGGACGGTGCGATTTTAATATGCCCCCGAACCATCGGTTCCGGGGGCATAAAAAGACCACTTAAAACATTGATAACTGTATTATTGTGGATTTACGTATTAATTTAACATAATGAAATATCTGGTTTCTCCACTTTCAGAGGCTACAAGTGTTATGTTAAAATCTTATGCCATTGCTAAGAAGATATTATACAAACATAACCAACACTTATCCGAAATAACAGACTGTGTGGGTAGATGTTATGCTATGTCAGGTAAGAATAAAACTGTGTTAAATAAACGTTTACTTATACCCCGGTAGCCTCATCAATATAAACTAGCTAAGTCAATCGAGGGACAATTCTGTTGAAATGTTTGACAGTGTTACATGGCTTGGGCAATGAATTTGTGTTTATGTATGCCGAGTTTGAAAGCAATATCATCATACACTTTTTGAAAATACCTCAAGTATGTTTTGGTTAACATTTCATAACAGATGGACAGGACTAACACTATATTGTATCTCCTGCATAATTAGAAGTCCGGACATAAAGACATCATGTCTGTTTATTGCATACTTTTATCTGAATGTGCTGGTATTTTAAAAGCATCTTTTATTAAGTGCCTTTAAATTAACTGTAATTTTGTTTCAGGGAAATTTGAGCAAGCCGCCAAATATGTGCAAGAAAGTGTTGAAACAGTAGAAGTGATGTTTGGTACAGAGAGCGTGGAAGTCGGTAATGAATTACAGAAACTATCAGAGATTCTCATCAGTGCACAACAGTGGAAGGACGCGCTGAAGGTCACAGATCGAGCATGTCAAATATTTGAACTTAATTATGGGAAATCACATGATATTGTGAAAGGTTTGTCCTCTGCTAGAAGAGAATTGAAAGATGTTGTTAAAGCATTATGTTAAAAGTCTGAGATAAAATAATGAGAGTATACATAAAACTACCACAAAGATTTGTTTTCTCTGAATTTTATTCACATGATAAAATGAAAATTAAAACCTCTAGATATATTAACATAATACACCTTGAAAGGAGAAAATTCTTCATATCAAAATCTTGCCCAGTATGTACTATAGTATCAAATTTGAAAACATACACACAACATGTAAAACATATACCCAACAGACAATTGTAGTAAACTGTAACCTCTGATAAACCATTTCTCAGTTCCCCGTTGGTGGTTTTGACAAATTTTTATCTTGCTAAGAATGTCTCAAAAATTAGCATCAGGGGGTCTCCTGAGGCATAAATGCCCAATCCTGAAAATGAGTCGCAAGTCACTGAGCATAGCCCCCGAAAGGAGATGATATGTCATGTACATTTGTATCTTGAGTTCCGACCGAGTGTTAAGTTTTCAGTTCAATAATAACAATATAAACACAGACAAAGTCTTGACAGAACTGAGTAGTGGGGTATGTGGTTAACTACCAAGGCAACAGTCTGTCAGCCTGCATTTTAAAGAAGTTTTCAGTAAAATGTAAATATTACTACTGAATGCGGCGATGTAGTGCACTCAGGAAACTGAGAAAGTCGGGAAAATTTAGTATAGCCCACATAGGTAGGGTAGTATCACCAAGTGTGCACAATTTAGCAGTGTTATTTTAGTATATACTTGACAGTATATTACTTAAGAAACCAATTGTTCAACAGTAGGAAACTCTGGTCAATGTTTGTAAATATCACATTTATAATCCAGAGCGCACTATAGCATAGCATATAAAGGACAACAATATTTGATAAAACTATAAAAATGAAGAGTTTCTGATATTGTGCATGCTGTTATACAATGGTAGTGAGACATCAAAAATGTATTTTTTAAATTTAATGTATGATGGCACAATCTTACAGTGAGTTTACAAAACATAATTCCTGCATCTTAAATATTAATATTTTTAAAGCAATTGTATTTTACCCAAAAAATGTACATGATTTGAATCAAGATGGGTGAAAAACAAGGCAAGATTAAAGATATGTAAGTAAATTTTGAGTAAAACGCAAGTACCAATTATATGGAAAACATAAGTTACATATCCCTACTGGCGCTTATTCATAAATATTATAAGACTGAAGCTCTGACTTAAAAGAGTTGCTTTTTCCTAGTATTACTTTTCCTTAGAATCTAAACCAATGAAATTTGAAGTGCGTTATGGTTGTCATCCACTGCACATTTCCTCTGCTTTATATTAAAATCGGCCCATTTGTAACAGTATGGTAATGAAAAGAACATTTAATATTTTGAAGTCTTTGTCATGAGTTTCAGTCTTAAAATATTTGTGAATAATGTCACAATGATAATGATTTAATCAATACATTATGATCTCCAGTATATACAACTATAACAACGTTGAGACTGAAAAATTACACCCAGAGTCATACCAATAGTTGCAAACTTATTTAAAACATTGCGATCATATCCAAATCATAACAAATTTTTGCAAATTCATCCAAATTCATTCCAATTTAGAGATAAATAATACACAAGTTTTTAAAATGAAATGTAAAAAAATTAATACACAATACGTGATACAGATCATTAACACTTTTACTACATTGGCTAAATCAGATTTGCTTTTAAAAATATGAGGACAGAATATCAGATTTTTATTCTGTAGAAAATACTGAAAAATGTCACAAACATCAAATAAACTATACAGAGATCACGATAACTAAAAACATTTTAAACGATAAACAGAAAATGATATGAAGTACAATATTATAAAGAATTCCACAATAGTAAAGTACACAATAGATTTTAAGGCAAGACTGTATGTAATTCAAACACTATTAAAACTTTCTAAAAGAAGTAAATCAAACCAAAATATATGTCTTTTTTTCTGGCTTATTACTTGACTCTCACTTTTACAGGACATTGCCCATCTTTTACCAATGAAATAGTTTCCCCGACCATGATAAAATATTTGTTTTTATGCCCCCACAAAATTTATTGCGTGGGGGCATATAGAATTTGGTATTATTTTAGTATATCTGACCTAATCATGTTGGATTTTTGCTAAAAAAAATATGACAACATTTAAGAATAGCTTGTCAGTCTCTTAAATCAAACCTGACATATTTTGGCAAACCACAATATCTACACCTTTCAAGCAATGATAAAAGAGTTACATTCTTCAAAATTGCACAAAACAATATATACATCCTTTATCTTCCACACTTTCTATATCTGTCCGTCTGTGTAATGAATATGTCTGTCTATGACGTGGACATTCACTCCTGAAAGAAGACAAAACTGTACAGTATAACAACTGTGATATGTATTGTTCGGAGAATTTGACCTGATCCTTACCTTTATATGTGAATATTTTACATGGGTTATTGTTTTGAATCTTTGATTTTTTGCGAGCAAATGCTGAAAATTTCTGAAATATCGATCCTTTAGATTTGTGTTTATATTACATCTCGAGCGTCTTCTTGATACTGTTCGCTTATGAAAACATATTAATTGGGCTATAAATATAGACAATATATCAGCAATTAAATTGAATAAGTCGGGTATAAAGTAAAATTCTCTATACTATATTGTTTATTCCAGGTTCTCAACAATTTTTCAGTAAAACGCCGCAGCTGATTCAGGGAACCAGCAACTTCTCCAGATGACTGATATTTAAGAAAGAAATTCAAACTTTTGTCAAATTTACATGAAAAGATTTAACCAAAGGCAACTGAGAACCAGAACGAGTTTGCTTAGATAAAAATACAGAGTACTAATTACCAGACTGCACCAAGATCTGTATTAAATCAACTTCAGAGTCCGAAAATATTTTCTCAGAGATGTTGCATCCAACTCTCGAAACAAATCTCTCTGCTCAAATGAGATTTTATTCATAGTATAAGCTGACACTGTAGCTATTAAAATATCACTGTAATTGACTCAGAAAAATGTGAGCTGTGATTTAGCCAGATCGAAATGCTTTGTGAGATCAGGGCCTGGCCCCGATCTCCTGAAAGATCTCAAGTATCTCATCTCAAATTAGAATTTTCTCAAATCAGTGTCTGAATTTGAGACAAATCTGACATTCAAATTCTCTAAATTTTACTGAAATAAACTAAGAATAGTGCTTTCTCACGCAATTCCTGGTCCGACCTGCTAAGGAAATTGTCTAAATTTTAAATGGCAACAGATGAGATGAGATCTTGCTCAACCTTGAGGTTTTTTAGGCCGATCAGGCCAGGACCTGGACAAAACCATGAAATCAAGTACAAGACTGAAAACCTCAAACCAGGCCTGTCCATGAAAACAATTCTTACCTTATTTGTCATCATCATTAAATCTTCTGGCTTCCGGTGATCTACTTCTCACTGGAGACTTGTCACGTGAGAATCCTCCTCTGGGAGATCTACCTGCCGGAGACTTGTCCCTTGGTGATCTGAAACAGATAAATCTCAAATGTCACAAGAGGTGTTAACTTTGTAAAACTTCTATGGTACCTGGTGAGAAATGGTGAAGGTCACAGTGACCTTGACCTTTGGCTACCGACTTCAAAATAAATTGACATTACACCAGTTGTAAATCAATACCATTTAAAATCAATTCTAACAGTAAATTATAATCACACGGTCCAACAGATTAACTTGACAACCTTTGCCAAACAATCGGGTTGAGTGATCTATGCTCCAAGGTTGAATGAGAGAAAATGGAATAGCCGACTAAAGTTTTTGTCATTCGACAGACTAACATAAGGTTGTTCATCTGTGAAAATTGGAAGGAAATCCTGCCAAAGCTGTAGGAGTTACATCTACAGAAGGTCAAATAGTAAAGCTGAGTCCAGTATACTTTCTTATAGTTCATTTAGTACAGTATAATGATTATTTGATAGAGTGACCCAAAAACTGTTGATGTCAAGTTGCCCAAACACTTCCATATTTGTTGATAACTAAATCAGAAGGTTTTTGTCAAGCCCCCTTGTGATGAGCGAGACTTAGTCACCACTTTTGGTGTAAGCACCTACATCTGTCCATCCTTTCTTTTATAGATCTATCTACAGATAATTTTTTCTATAGATGAAGTTTGTGCATAGCACCAAGGCTAGACATAATTTGACGCGGTCACAAATTTCTAGTTCTATTAAAAAATACCTGGTTTCAAACTAATCATTATTTGATTAATCATAAACAATATTTAAAGCAAACCCATACCTGCTTCGTGAGTATCTCCTTTTAGGGGATGGAGATCTTCTTCTCAATGATGGAGACACTGACCTACGACCTCCTCTTAATGGTGACCTTGACCTGCAAATGTCAAATACTCAACACTGAATTGATGTAATGGTATTTTTTTTATTTACAACATTGAAGATTTCTCAAATAAGATTGCATTTGTGAAAACATGCAATTTTTTGATAACTACCAAGCCTCCTAGTATGTCATTTTTTGTGTAACTTGACCTGAACAAGAACGCCAAGTAAATGTTATACATACAAGTGTTTTTACCAACAACAAAGTATGGCATACCTACATATTTCTTTTTTCTATCTGTGTGCAATGAATTTTTTACAAGTAAAAAGTGTAAATTGCTTTAGGCAGAAATAATTTTACTAAGGTAATTTTATAAGTATGTTTGAAAAATATGTACCCGTACGCAACAGAACTTTCAACCAGGTTGTAACCTACATTCAAGGTCACTGTGACCATGACATCTCTAAATAACAAGGTTAATCTTGGTATGACAAAACTGATGATCACAGACTTAATATGTAAAGTTAAGTTAACCAACAATCCGATCCGCAATCAATATGGGCAATTTTTAAAGGACCCCAGAATATTAGGGCTGTAACGGTACGCTCACCTCACAATATGATACATACCGTCAACTTTTCTTACCGTTCGGTATATTTCGGTATGATACAATATTCTCTAACAGCAGCTTAAATACTACATTTTTTAAGTGACAATAAATTGATTGATTCTATAAAAGCAATTATTGTGTGGCTATCAACTATTGTAAATGAGCTTTGGTAATATAAGGCATATATCTTAATACAATTAAAACGAGTGATGCATTGTAATTATACATAATCAGAGGGCTTTCAGACATTTTCGTCCTCTGAAGATTATTTTGCTCATAAAAAAGCTCATATCGAACCGTACCGAAATTTTCAACTCTTGTATCGGAACCGTGTGGGACTGAAGTCCGCGGTATTTCGTGTACCGCGGTATACCGTTACAGCCCTACAGGATATATAACTTTTATTCCTCCAATTCTGAAGAGCATAGAAGGCCTGTAACTAGTCAAGAGTATAAAGACTGAAATACACTACCCCCCCATCATTTCAAACACACTATTTTTGAGTAGATACAGACTGAATCTAAACCAATATGTTTCTAACATTTTAAGACATCAAGGAGGGAGAATCACAGGCCTGTAAATTCTAGTTGTGGGTCATTGCATGTAAGTCAGAGCTCGACACTAACACAGGTCCCCTGGTCCGAGACCAGTGAAAATCAAGAAGGACCAGTGCAAATCTTGAAGGACCATTAATTGGTTTATTTACAAATTTTAAGTTTCTTTGCTGGGGGACCAGTGACAAAAAATAGTCACAGAGTCAAGCCCTGTAAGTGAACTAATTTCAGCAAAATGTATTTGACAAAATTGACCCGAGATATAAAAACATATTGAGACAGGTACTCAACCAGACCATACTCTTAACTAATCTGTTGGCAGTTACTTGCATTACGAAATTGTCAATGCGGTTCTATAAAACAATCAAATCAAAAGTGTTATACAGAATAACCTCTCTATAAATTTATAAAACAACACTTTCCTACAGGGCACTGGTTTGACGTTTTTTGGGGCCGAAATTCGTCCCCAGTCCCCTCCTAAAATAATATACTTTTTTCCCCTATTTTTGATAAAAATTCCCCTCCTTTTTTGACGAACTCTGAACTTTTTGGTCGAACCTTTGATTAATAATGTGTGCATTCATGTACAAAATATTGAAATACAGCTATTTAAAGCTTTAAAGGTTTAGTGCATGGTTATTAGGCAGTTTTTAAAAAATCCCCTATATTCCCCTTTTTCTTCAAAATGACGCGAAATTCCCCTACCTGAGGGCCCCAGGCCCCTTCCCCTATATTGCAGCTAGGGCCCTGTCCTAAGTTGATATTCACTAAAATACCTCTGCAATACAACAACCTCTTAACTACAGAAGTTAACAGTGGCTAATATATGCAGATTTTAAAGTGTGTTTCTCTAGAGAGGTTGTACTGTAACAAAAAGTGTTTTCATGAGATCATGAATACTTACAAAGAATAGCCTAGGGTCAATTTTGTCAAATACTATGGTAGTACCAACTGTACCTGGATTTCAACATCAATATATTTCATATATACCACAGTGTCAGAAAATGTATAATTAACAGGATAAGGGTTTCATTAAGACTGCGAGGCATAGGACTTCTACATTTATATAAAGTGAGCTGAAACCAAAGCTATTTTTTCCCAGGAAGCCTAGGACTTTCTATAATGTGCAAGGACCACCCAAACACCCACGAATGACTATTTTAACCCCAGGAGCTCCAGTCCAATGTGAGAGGACCATCAAAGCACCAGAAATTTCCACACCTACTTTTACCCTAGGATACCAGGACTAATAAACGAAATAAACACAGGCTTCCAGGAAATTTACCTCCTTCGTATCTTAATGAAACCCCTAGTGGAACAAGTAAATATAAATAGCAACATTTAACTGTTTAACAATTCAATGTAACGATGAAAAACATGAGAAGAACTTTGAAATGAAGTAAAATTTGTAGAAACAAAATCAACAATGTAACACACAATGATTCAATGTATTTAAATTGCAAACTACATTGTCACTACAAGTTACCCTGTGTTTATTGTTGATATAAAGTTGGTATAGAGTTGAAAATTCTACAGTTGTTAAGGCTGAAAATGTAGGCGATGACAAGTTGGCAACGTTGATCATTTAGTGTCAAGGTCGTTGCTAAGATGGCAAGGTCGTTGCTAAGATGACAGAGTGCGTTGCTAAGCGCAGATTAGCCGCAGAGTCGACCCGTTTTCGGATGAGAAATTAAAGTTGATTGGTTGAACGCTGATAATTGGATGGGTTGATTTCAAGGGAGGTAAGCGTTGCCAAGTTGAGATGATCAAGAGTGATGGGGACCTGGCATACATAAATAAATTATTAAACATGATCATAAGTAAAAAATAACTCCAACAAATAGCTGACTATCCCCATGCTGATACATACTATATATAATAATAATTAAGTATACCATTAAATTGCTTAGCTTAATTTAAAGGGTTTTTGACTCACAAAAATAGTGCAAAACTATTGTAACTACATCAATTTATACTATAATAGGCACATACTATAGTTTTGCACTTAGCCCGCAATTTGTCTCCCACAAAGGGTCATAACTCTAGGAAAAGCAATCCAACCCAGAACTCCTGTCAAAATGCACAGCTACGTTTGATACCATGAGAGTCTTGCGTGTGTGGCTAGGCGCTGCCACCATAGCTGTGTGGCTTTGGTTTGTACCTTACTATTTATTGAGAAGTTTCATTGAAATCCAACAATCCGTTAAAGAAAACATGCAAGGACAAACTTTGTTTTTAACATCCATCCTGCATAACATAAATATGTCTCCCCTTATTTATGTGGGAGGAATAAATATCTAAGATGAGCATATAATTTTTTACCCATTATGGAAATAAAAGCAACACTGATACACACTAGACCACTAGACACTATTTATATGTTATAATAATTACAAAATCATGTCAACCCACAATCACACAGCAACTCAAGTTCAATGTTTTATCAGGTAAAAATTCAAATTATTCTGTGCACGGGTGATCTTCCCATACCAGTTGCAAAAATGAAAATACAGAAAAACATGCAAAACTTAGAGAAATGAAGAAAATTAGCAAACTAAAAATGACACCCTCAGAGAGGATGTAAACGGGAACTTTTTTAATCGATATTTTCTCGTTCACTGCTTTGGTCAGCCTAGATTTATTTACGGCCCAACACTTTCCTCAGCTGTTTTCAGTCCAAAAGGTATAAAAAGGCCTATATGTGATATTTTTTAAATGGAGGTCTAGAAATGGTAGTACTATACTCCTTAAAAATGAAAATGAAAATCATTTGCGATCAACCATTTTTTGACAAACACAAGGCCTTCAACCACATTACTTTCATACTTGAATCAGCTTCTAGTAAGAAATTCCTTCAAACAGATTCAATTGACCATAACTTGGCCATTTCTCAAGATATTTTCAACAAATAATTTTATTTTGGTCAGAAATTATGGCTCTTTCAGGATGTGTAAATCTGGAATTTACCCAGAAGTAGCTAAAATATCATAATTAAGACCAGCAGAAATTGTTTCTCATTGAATGGGAATATGAAATCAGACACATTTTGTATTCAAACTCCCACCATTAATTGATGATTTAATTAATTAACATACTAAGTAATATTAATCTTCATCATCATTTATAATGATGACAAATCTATAGTTTCAACTCGTATTAATCAAAATACATCAGGGTCTCATTTGATTTTGGCTGCTCTACGTCTTGAATTGACATTTAGACCCTAAAATCTTCCCAAAAATCTACATTTTGTCCCTCAAAAATATTCTTCACAAAATCACCAAAAATGAACTGAAGATTTTCAGCCTAAAACGAGACCCCTAGATATATTGTTTAATACCATATAAGAACATATAGCATGCAGACTGGTATATACAATTTACACATAGGCAACCCAATTCACAGAACTTAGTATGATAAGTAAGGTACATTTGTACATATCACATAAAGGATAAGGCCAACCTAGCATCTCTTCATCAATTTAACTGAACAAGTTCCTTGATTAACAAATATATCTTACAACATAATGAACAATGTATAATGATTACTATGGAAGCATACAGAACACAGTACTGATTAGGATAGCATGGGGTCGCTGCAGTCTGTGAATTTAGATTTTGTAACAATGTCAGTGACTTTTTCTTTAATACTCTCTTAGTAAGTTGTGCAAAAATAACTTGTCCAAGGCAACCGCTAAATTCTCAGACTGAGCAAGGATACCCAGTAGCCATGTAAGGAACAAACATTGAGACCCTAGGTAGGAATGATAGGCATCTTATAGGCATTTAAATAATTTATTTTGGGATGTAAGAATATGAGTTTAATGACAATACATGCATTTGAGACTGTCCGTCGAGAAAAATTAAGACCAAGGTTAAACTTAACAGGCAAATTTTCTTGAAGTACATACTATTAGGCAAATGTACTAATATTATTATTTACATCAAGGAAAACTAGACATATTGGACCTATCTACATTTTAATATAAGGAACAATGAGAAAGGAAAAATAATTTTCATAAAATTTCTTTAAATTCTAACTTCCAATTAATAACCAATCAATTACCCACTTAACTACCACTTTCTTGATTATAAATGGGAAGGATAGGGCAGGCAGAAAATGTTGTATCAGAAACTACATGATAGTACCTTGATCTGCGTGGTCTGTAGCTGTCTCGGCCACCATCTCTACCACCATCTCTACCACCACCGCGACCACCCCCTCGTCGAGGTGGTCCACGATTTCCCCAACGGGATTTACCACTTGACATCTCAACACGAGCTCTACGTCCATTGATCCGTCTGGTTTAAAGATAAGAAAATTTAATGTCATCATCATTGACATTTATATCACATTAAGATAATTATGTTGAGTGGATTGGGAAACAAAATTTTTCAACTTATAGATAGAAATCACTCTGTGTCACAACACTGTAATTAGTACAATCAGCTGATTTTTTAACAGGGAGCTTTGCTTCCAGGTCAGTGTAAACGTTAAAAATATACTGGATATGATTGCAAGCTAAAAATAGGTCCAATTGCGCATTCCGCGGGATGACTTGGGACTTTATCGCCTAATCTTTCGCCGAGACAGTGTTTATAATGTTACATTATGACTTGGCACTTTACTACATATGGCGTTGGGGTGGCTTTAGACAAGATTTCGGTCTTCGGTGGTTTTCTTCCACGGAGACCTTTGTGACGCGTAGTCACTAGGTCGAGATTGTTTGACTAGGGTGGCATATGTCCTCATATGCTTTGTGACTGGAAAAATATTTTTCTGACGTCAGGAACAATCCCTGTTCTTCCAGTGCCATCGGCGCTTTGATTAACTTAGATTGTCAAAAAGGGGCTTGACGGAGCAAATAAGTACAATGACATAGCAGAAGGAATTTTAAATTTTGCCTATCTCAATTAAAAAAGTTTTTGCCCAACTTGTGTTGTCAGTGATGGTACTAAAAGTACCAAAGAAGGCTTACGTTCCATCCAATGCATCACATGCATCTCTGGCATCACGATGATCTTCAAACTCAACAAACGCAAAACCTGGAGGATTTCTGGCTACCCATACATTCTTTAAGGGTCCATACTCGGAGAATATGTCCTCTAGTTCTTGTTTGGCGGCCCCATATCCGATCTCACCAACATAAACTTTGTTATCAAGATTCCAATCTCGTGGGGCAGTCATTTTGTCTGTCTACAAATTACAATACGAAAAATAAAAAACATTTTCACTTACAATGATTACCAATCAGCCAATATTATATGGTTACCAAATAGCCGAAAATAGATGGTTACAATAAAGCCTGGTTACGAAATAGCCACATACAGTGCTGTCGGGTAATTCTGCGCACCTAACGGGTATTGGCTTTCTACATTTGAGATTATTTTATTTTTAGAATAAATCATGGTGCTGTTTGGATAGACGGAACCTTCGTTGACAAATGTAAACAATTCAAAACATCGTACCTTCGCTAAACTAGGTCAAATGTCGTCACAAAACAAGATGACTCCCGGTTTTCATGACGTAAATTTTTTCGGCTAATTCTGCGCAGGTGGAATTGTTTTTTTGTGTAGTCTGTTTCAAAGATTTTTTTCATAAGAAATTTATCACAGTATCTAAATAATAAGTCATTAAGACAATGTTGACAAAAAAGGAAAAGTCATCATCCATTACAAAAGTGCTTTTATTCAATTATGTGTCACGTGGTATGTCAATTTAACGAAAATCGCCGTTGACACTCATTTTGGTCAAATTTTCGTAGAAATACTTTTCCGATTTCGTTGAAATGATTATAAAACCTTACATAAGTAACATACATCTACAAAAACACTGGAAGACCGAGGAAAAACGACCCAGCAAAGTCTGTAAGAAATAGAAAGTTAAGGTGCGCAGAATTACCCGATGCGCAGAATTACCCGAAACGACTGTACCCATTCAGTTAGTTACCGCCCATCAGGGCTCGACAAATCCACTCGTCCGCTCGTAATTACGAGTATAAATTCACATCGGACGAGTCAACATCCAGCAACGCTCGTCCTGCAGGACGAGTGCAATTTCTGGCAGAAAACAATCAAGTTTCATTAATTAATCGCGCATTAAACAACATAATTCGATAAAAAAAACCATCTCGTATTCGATACAACCGCCAGATCATCTGTAGTTGGAAGAATGAAAACATGAGTGTGCAGTGACGTCACGGGAATTCCCCGGTTATGCTCGATTAATGAATGACACTGTTCTTAGTTTAATCGATCAAAACATAATTTTTAGCGTTAAAGCGACGATTTCGGTTTGCCACAGTGCGCAAAATGAATATTATGTATGAATGTATAGACTAACAAACAAACTCCTTCCATCGATTTGCGTAATTAAGGACAAAATTTGATGCAAACATAGTGGTCATCACGTGAAGAATAAAGTTCGTATAGACAGTGTATTTACCAATCAAGCTGATCAAAAGTTGTCTGCTTCAGAATGGAGAAAGAGCGGAAATGCGGAACACATTTATATTTTAATAATTTTATTGACAGTTGGAGACGAGAATCGACATCGTTAAAAAACAGATTTCCAGATTTTTCTTTGACTGAAAAATACGGGCGAGTTGATTTTGCTGCTGGACGAGTGGTTTTTTGGCACCGCTCGTCCGGCAGGACGAGTGGCTTTTGAAAAATTTGTCGAGGCCTGCCCATTCAATTAAATATTGAAGGCATGCATGGGTTTTTTTCCTTCTTTACCAGGCGCCGTTTAACGGCCCCTTCCCCTCAGAAAAAAATTCCCCTTCCTCCGAAAATTCCCCTCGAAATTAAAATTCCCCACCAGTGAAATTCCAAAATGCCAGAGCTTAACCTACTTTTACGTAAACTTTCGCTAAAGAATGGAATTCCAACAGTACAAAACGGATGTTGTTCGGTAGGTACTAAAGTCCAAATATGTTCGGAACGGGTGTTTATATAATGGCTACGTATGTTGCAATTTGCGGGTCTTAGCAACGGGCTCTTAAAAAGTAAAAAAAAAACCGATTTGCGCGGAGCTGCGATTTTCCTTTCGAACTTGTTATACTAGTAGTTAAAGTAATTAACGCATTACATAAATAAAACTGGCATTGATATGGTCTCTAATTGTTTATTCGGAATGAGAATCGCCGATGTATTTAGCGCCGCAGATTGTTTAAATGAAGACCGTTCAATAAACTTTAAAGGTCAAGGCTAAATTGAGCGAAAACGAAACTTGACACAACAAAAACGGCCAATGTGGCATTTCTAACGTGTATAACCAGGGCCTTTTCTGTTCATTTTGGGAAGGGGTCTTAGCATCTATATTTTGGGGAAATATCGGTGTACTTCAATTTTTGGGAAACAAAAAAGTAGGGTTAACTTGGGATTTTTGGGAAAACTGCATGCTTTTAAAGAAATTTCCAATTGGGAAGGAGCCTTTGGCCTCTGTTATATAAGGAGAAAAAACCCTAAATTAACATGGTGAAATTTATACCTATCACTTGTATTGTTCAGATTAGCCCTACAAGTTGGTCACTGGTCAGACTGACAGGGCTATGGCTGATCATTTCATCATGAAAATAATTGGTTGGTCATTGGTATGCCTCAGTTTTGAGTTAAATGTTCAACCGTTATAATGCCCCTACCAAATATGGGGGTGGGGGTTGGTGGATAGTTACATTTGTTGCTAATCATCCAATGAGCACTCATACTAGTAAACTTGGTTGGACATTGGTATGCCTCAGATTTGAGTTAAATGTTCAACCATATTATTCCCCTACCAAATATTGGAGGGGGTGGTGGGTAGTTAGATTTGTTGCTATACATCCAATGTGTAATAATTTTAGTAATCTTGCTAGAACTGTTGTGTTGGTCTTCTATCTGTGAATAAATTCAGCATCATTTCTGAGGAGTTGAATTATCTTCTCTTCCTTTTTACAGAAGGATATAGGTTGCATCGGTCACCCGTTTTACCGGAATCCACGTAAATTACCGGAATAGACCGGAATCCAGATAAATTACCGGAATAGGCCTATATTTCGTTAATAAACAGTAGTTTTGCATAGTTTTTGGTTTAAATCAATCTTATTTAACATAAGCAACGTATATGCAAAAATAAAATAAAATATGTTATGAAAAAAAAAAGTTATTGAAATTTTAAAATTGGCCGGCGTCCGTTCGTCATTACGCTATCTATGCAGAATTTACTTGACCGAAATAGACATGTATCTCGTTAATAAAACGTAATTTTGTTAAGTTTCTGGTATAATTCAATCATGGATACGAAAAATAAGTTGTTTCTTAAAAAGAAATTAAAATATTTCAATGAAAACTGATTTAACATGAGTTTTAAAAACGGGCATTTCTCGCTCTAACCGCGCGTATTGACAGAGAATTAACGTAACCGGAATCCACTTACTATAACCGGAATAGGCCTATATTTCGTTAATAAACAGTAGAATTGTATTATTTTTGGTTTCAATCAATCATATACCATAAGTAAATCATATTCAAAAGGAAAATTTAATATGTTATGTAAAAGTGATATAATACGAGTTTTAAAATCGGTCGTTTTCTGCTTTCAACGCGCGATTTGAATGAGAATTAACATAACCGGAATCCACTTTCTATAACCGGAATAGACATATATTTCGTTTATAAACAGCAGAAATGTATTGTTTTTTATTCTAAATCAATCATATATACCATAAGTAATTCATATTCAAAAGGAAAATTTAATATGTTGCGTAAAAGTGATATAATACGAGTTTTAAAATCGTTCGTTTTCTGCTTTGAACGGGTGATTTGAATGAGACTTAACATAACCGGAATCCACTTACTATTACCATATGTATTATAAGTAAACTATTTCCTAAAGGAAATATAAATATGTTAGTAATATCTTGAGAGAAAAAGAGTTTATATGCGATTGAAAAAATGGCAATTTCGGGTAGTGCATTACAATTTGATCAAACGTGCGGACATAGGCTCGTATTTTCAAATTTTGTTGTTAAATAAATCTTTTGTATGTTAATAATTTATAAGCATTTAATCAAATGTATCATAGATAAGCTATTTCTAAACGGAAACTAAAAGAATTTAGAAGCGAATGAAAATATGCCTCCGGTGGATCAAAAAAGTATTGCACCCCGCGATTTCAATAACCTTGAAATACGAACATCATACGGCATTTAAATCCAACATTGAATAGGTCACTAATATTTCAACACTGATATCGTAACACTGGACAAACTTCAACAGTACGCACGTGCCACAGCAGTCCTTGTTACTAAATGTTTCACGGCGGTTCCAAAATTTTCTCGGGTGTCACAATGAAGGTGTGGTCGACCGTCAATCATGTGTGTTGGGAGAATATCTTGCAGTACAGGAACAACTATTAGGCCATGTTTATTTAATTTCTTGGTGATCAAAATTTCTTTGAGAGAAAAATGTCTACTTGTCGCACGAAAACTTTTTTATGCAACAATAACCAACCTCGATCTTTATTTGTATACATCTACGGAATGTACGAGCGAAATGGTGAACTATTTATATTGTTAAAATGCGTGATCGTGTTGAAGATATGCAGTTGTAGAAATAACCAATCTATTTAACACCTTGTCCTTACTGTGTTTTCCGATCTAAGAGACGCGCGGCATCACTTTGTAACTTTAGATGTCGCCGACGCTGGGTACATCACAGAATGTTGTCGGCTAAATATCAGACGTTGCCGACTTACGTCGGTGGATTAAAGGAAACTGTGTGAGAAAACCACAGGTAACTGTATCATTGCCATTTGATATTGAGTAAAATTAAAAAAATTACTTCCTAAATTTTATATTTTCTACATGACTCCGTAGCTCAGTGGTTATTGCGAGACACTCGTATGTATAAAATTTAATGTTTTTTAAACCACAGCATTACATTCTAGATGATTAATAAGTATACTGTATTGTATTACTGTATTGTACATTAGGGAAAATAAAATGCACACTAGTGACCGGTTCGTCGATTCCCCTGCATATAGACCTTGTACAAAAAAATAATGTTTCCAAAAAAAGTATTTTTATCAGTGAAACAGTTACCTGTGTGAAAAATATACACCAAAGGTAACGCAGCCGAACTTTGACACATGAAAATAGAAACATATTGCGACATCGCTCATTTTATAGACCTCGTGATGCTTAAGACGTATATTTAATCTTTGTTAGTGGAATAACTCATGGCAGTTCATTAACAGATTATAAATCATATTGTATCATAATGGATTACTAATACTATTTGAAGGTAATTGTTACGTGTCTTCGCAATACATATTAATTACGTCTATATCATTTGTGTCATTTGTGATTAACATAAGGACTCCCTGATAAAGGATTCAGCGACAGGGTCTGTGAATGCATTGACAAAGTGATAGAAAATACTTACGTAGGTAACAGTGGCCTGTTCTATGATAATATTCAGAATCCTTGATATATGTCAGTAATTTTATTCATTAATTGATTTTTGCTGTTCAAAAACGATCATTAGGTTTAATTTTATCCAACTGTTGCACAATGATTAGTCAAGCCTGGGGCTACAAGTATACAATCTACACACAAGATGTCATACAGAATATCCAATAAACAGGTCACTTATCAGTATGCTAGATGTCAAGAAATCTAGTTATAGCCCCAACTCTTCATTCTCATGAATCAGTGTATAGTCAAGTCTCTGTATTACGGATGAAAAACACGCTGGTCGAACGAGAATGAAACTCTTTACACAAAATCTGTGTTTTAAGAAATATTTTAAATTTCCATTTGGAAATAAGTTATTTATCGCTTATATAATCAAATAATAGCAGAAACTAAACAAAATTACAGTAAAAAACGAGATTCGGGTCTATTCCGGTTACGTTAATTCGCATTCAGTACGCGCGTTTAAAGCGAGAAATGGACGATTTTAAAAATTGCACAAAATCTTGTCTTACTAAAATATTATGATTTCCTTTTGGAAATAACTTATTAATAGTACATATGAACGAATTATTGCAGAAACTAAGCAAAACTACCATTTTATAGCGAGATACGAGCCTATTTCGGTTACGTCAATGCGGGAAAATTAGCGATTTTAAAACTTGTATAAAATCATTAATCACCAAAATATTTTAATTTCCTTTTGGAAACAATATAATAATAGTATATATTATTGAATTATATCAGAAATTAAACACAATTACCAATAAATAACGTGATACAAGCCTATTCCGGTTATTTTAATTCTCATTCAATACGCGCGGTGAATGCGGGGAAATGATCGATTTTAAAACTTGTATAAAATCATTATTCACCACAATATTTTAATTTCCTTTTGGAAACAATATAATAATAGTATATACTATTGAATTATATCAGAAATTAAACACAATTACCAATAAAAAACTTGATACAAACCTATTCCAGTTATTTTAATTCTCATTCAATATGCGCGGTCAATGCGGGAAATGAGCAATTTTAAAACTTGTATAAAATCATTATTCAACACAATATTTTAATTTCCTTTTGGAAACAATATTATAATAGTATATATTAATGAATTATAGAAGAAATTAAACACAATTACCATTAAATAACGAGAAACGAGTCTATTCCGGACACGCTAATTCTGATCCAATATGGTAATGACATCGTAAAATGAACAAATTTTGAATCTCGAATAAAACAATTTTTCGTGAACATATTTTATTTTAGTTTTGCATATATGTTGCTTTTGTTAAATAAGATTGATTTAAACCAAAAACTATGTAAAACTACTGTTTATTAACAAAATATAGGCCTATTCCGGTAATTTATCTGGATTCCGGTCTATTCCGGTAATTTACGTGATTTCCGGTAAAACGGGTGACCCGGTTGCATTGATGATTTGAAAATCTATATGACTGCTTCACAGGGCTCGACACTAACCATTTTTTCATGGTGGCCCGAAGGACCACCAGCTTTTAAAATCTACTGGTCCTCCAGAATTTCTACTGGTCCTTCAACATGTCATAAATAAATTTGACAGAGTTAAGAACTCTCTCACAAAACACTTTGGATTCACTTATGCGAATCAGCAGTTACAATTACAGCTTTAAAGAGGAAGACTACGAATGTCTGTTACAGATGTTCAGGGAAAGAAGAGAGAGAGAGCTGGATTTGTAAAAGACTTTGAATTTGTACTGTCTGAAATGCCAACATTTTGGCAGAGTTTTGACCCTTTGAAAGTCTGTTTTTTCCCCTAAAATGATAAAACGCCGCGAAAATTCCCCTTTCTGAAAGGCCCTGGGCCCCTTCCACAAATCCAGAAAAAAAGCCCTGGCATGGATTACCTCCTGTGGAAAGCGCTAAGTTAGTCAGTAGCGCCTTGCTTAGGCAATGGAAACCAGTGCTTGGGTCGTGTGCAAACGGGCACTTGTTAGGCACGTGCTAACAAGTTGTTTTCTGATTGTTACTGATGTAAACTTCCGGAATAAATTCCGGTTTTTTTTCACATAATTGTTGGCGATGTACGTGAATGGGAACACTGTTGACTTGTATAAATTTTACCAGACAAAAGGTCTTGTAAACTTGTTACATCTTGTCGGACCGGCCCAAAATTTACCAGACATGTCTGACAGCTTTCGCTATGTCTGATCAGACAAATTTATTCAACAGTAAGAAAATTTATCTGCAGTCAACCAGCGGCTCAAACTCTGAAACCCTCCACAAGATGGACGTTTAACTAAATGGTTGAGCTTGCTGGCGACATCATAAGAGTTTGCATTTGATGCTAGATTAGAAGATTATTGATCATTAGTTATCAAAGTTATTGGAATTCCAACATTTTTTCATCCAAAAAAAATTGTGTAAAATGTGAAGCACGATAAATGGTGAAATTAATAGTTATATAACATTTCCATATGATGAAACATTGGTTTATAGTAATCTTTTTTTTCTATCATCTCTGCTAAGTCTGCTTCTATGACAAAGAACTGGCGAGAATTGGAAATAAATGGGTCGATTATATTCGGGTACGAATAATCATAATGGACACGAAACGGAACACTAATTTGCAAGCGTCCGGGCAATTTATGAGTTGCTTTATCAATAGATGGACTATTTAAATATACGTTGCATGCGTTATATTACAATGTTTAACATATTGAGGTCGAAATAACGCGAACTTACGACAATTTCTTGTTAATTACGCTTTCACTTCTTTCTCGACACGATGCCACCGTGAAACCCAAAGATAGTGTATGTCACAAAAAGAGCATATTATTACTAATGTAACGAAAAGATATAAAGTATGGTAAGCCGTAATTATCACAAACGGGTTATTTCACCCACTTTAATTCATTAACAATTAATAAACTTCGATTTATCAACATATAACATTTGGTTACTTTATGTGGTGGTGATGAGCACCCCGCATAAGGACAACAAACCCTACTTGTAAGGACTACAGTATATAATATGTACAAAGTGGCATAAAGATGACAAGGTCTAGCTAAGCTTGGGTACATATACGCAGTTATGCACCATGTATCATTGGGAACACCAAATTCTCATGATAAACATGAAATATCTAAAAGTAAGGCATCGAACATGACCATGATACATGATAAGATAATGATTGTCTTACATAAAGATTAAAAGTGTACTGGAAGACTCAATGATCGACCAGTCTGTTTGTTTAACACATCACTATACTACTGTATGTCAATTATACAATTTAAGGTCAACCAATAAAAGTATTGGTTAATCTTAAAAGGTTACAGGTTTAACAATATAGCAGACGAAAATAACCATTCCTGCTCATGACCGTAACTAGGATTTTTCAAAGGGGGTGCGAAATCGAGCTGACCGGGGTGTACGATAGAGCTACCTATCCTTAGGGGCGCCGATCCTTAGTGCTAAGGGCTATCTTAATATTGTAAAAAACACGGTTTATATGAGGGGAATAAGTGTACATAACCGTTGTTACGTAAAATGTGAAAGCTTTGAAAGGGTGCATATAATCTAAAGAGCCTACCACATAAAATCGTAACTGCATGGCGCTCAAACTAGTATTCTACCTCATACATTCACCATTTAAGTTATTTTGCGAGTGGAGCGAGCCAGAAAAAATGCGCTATTTGTCCAAGTAGCATGAAACATACATTCGTTCCCCTGTTATATATTGTTAATCATAAAAATATTTGGCGAGCGAAGCTAGCTAGAAAAAATTAGTGCGAGCTGCATGCAATACAGACTGCCTCCCCTGGTAGATATTGTTAATCATTAAAACATTTGGCGAGCGAAGCGAGCTAGAAAAAATGAGTGAGAGCTGCATGCAATACAGACTGCCTCCCCTGATAGATATTGTTAATCATTAAAATATTTGGCGAGCGAAGCGAGCTAGAAAAAATGAGTGCGAGCTGCATGTAATACAGACTGCCTCCCCTGATAGATATTGTTAATCAATAAAATATTTGTCGAGCGAAGCGAGCTAGAAAAAATGAGTGCGAGCTGCATGTAATACAGACTGCCTCCCCTGGTAGATATTGTTCATCATTAAAATATTTGGCGAGCGAAGCGAGCTAGAAAAAATGAGTGCGAGCTGCATGCTATACAGACTGCCTCCCCTGGTAGATATTGTTAATCATTAAAATATTTTGCGAGCGAAGCGAGCTGGAAAAAATGAGTCCGAGCTGCATGCAATACAGACTGCCTCCCCTGGTAGATATTGTTAATCATTAGAATATTTTGCGAGCGAAGCGAGCTGGAAAAAATGAGTCCGAGCTGCATGCAATACAGACTGCCTCCCCTGGTAGCTATTGTTAATCATTAAAATATGTTGCGAGCGAAGCGAGCTGAAAAAAATGAGTCCGAGCTACATGCAATTTACAAACTTGCTCCCCTGTTAGATAATGTAATCATTAAACTATTTGGCGAGCGAAGCGAGCCAGAAAAAATGCATTACATGTATTAGTCCGAGCTGCATGCCATACAAACTCGTCGTTCTCTACATGATATTAAAGGACAATTAAATTATTTGCTAGCAAAGCGGGCCTTAAACAATGCAGTGTTAAAAAATTAAGTGCCCCAGTTGCATTCTACATAAAATTGTTCCGAATATCTGATCTATTAAGTTAATGTATTGTTCGAGAGAGGCAAGCCAGAAAAGTGCCTTTATATCAGAGTTGAGGCGCATACCAGAAGTATGCAACGTATACACAGTTTTATCCTGACAGCATTCAACATTCATAACCAACTGATGGTACAATATAAGATGAATTTATTGATTGGGTGAGGGTGGAAGAAAATATGGACTGCTCTTCTGAGCAGCACACATCTTCCAAAAAGCGTTTCCTCTTGTTATAGTTAACAACAGTACCAGGTCGAAGAAAGTCAATGTGTATGTGAACAGCATCCCACATAAACTATTTGGTCTATACTTGATGATTTTGACTTGAAAAATAAGATGTAAATAATTTTCCTGCTAAGAAAACAACACTTTGACTACGTTCACAATATTCTTATAATAAAGTGAATATGTTTCGACCTTAAATAAGATTACTTTGGCGAAAAAGGGGTGTGCGTTCGCACCCGACGCACCCCCCCCCCCCCTAGTTACGGCCATGCTGCTACAAAAGTTTAGATCTTCAAATGGTGGTACAAATTAGACCATCAAGGATTCGATGAAAACAATAAACACATGTTATTTATATACAGTGACTATATTCCCATACACAGTCAGTGACATATCTGTGTAGATGTATTGTATATTCTATACATTATATTTGGGTTTTGGCGGGAACTTTCCCTATATAAGACGTAATGGGTCAATAAACCATTGCCTTTCAATTTAGACGCTAGAGGTAACGTTTACCTGTTTATATTTGACTGGTCATTTTATCCCCATTTAATTACTTTAATATATTTTCTGATAGGTTACATGTAGAGCACCATATTCATTTTATTCCAAACTTGTCAATTAAACTGTACAATAAGTTGCAACTTCTCATTTTATTATACTATAAATCATTTAGATAACTATACCAATATATAATTATACAGTAAACCGTAAATTAAATTGAATAAGTGTAGCATTTTGTCTGTTTAATACTTAATAATTAGATTTAGATAGCCTCAATAATAGACCCACCCTTGAGACCTTGACATTGTAAGGTCTCTATATTGAGTTGGTCTCATTATTGAGGTGATCTAATATAAGAGTAAACAGTCACTTGATACTGATACGCAACAACAAAGTCTCTTTTATAAGAGTTCTCAAATCACATTTTCTCTGACAATAGTTCAGCAGAATAATCAACTGGAAGGATTACACGAACACACCTGGCCCAAAACCACGATAGAACCTGGATTGGCACGGCTCCTGTTACATTTGGTGTCAAGACCACAGGATCGTTGTTTGTGTAGTTGTTGCCAGTGATTAATTTAAGTAAAATACAGTAAAATAAATTAAATATAATTTTGATATAAGTTGGTGTTACATTTGGTTTCGAAACCAGAGGATCGAGTTTGTGTAATAGTATCAAGTGATTAAGTTAGAAAAATCTATTTATTATAATGAAGTGTTAATTTTGGTTACATAACCAGTAAATTTAAGTTGTGTATCTGTTAAAACTGATTGAGTTAAATTAAATAAAAGATAATAATAAATTCAATATAAATAAGTGTAATATCTGATATGTGTATTGGTTTGAAGTAATAGTTAGGTAAAATAGTAAATTTAATTTAACTTGGTGTAACATTTGATGTGTGTAATTGAGATTTTATATTGTGTAGAAGTTCCATAAAAAGATAAACTAGTTTATAAATTATAGGTGTTAACCTTCATTGACTTCAAGACTTATAATTCATGCATATAATTTTAAACTGAAAGTTAGAGAAATTATTTAACCTACTCAGGTTTTACATTTGATTTAGAGTGACCCGAGTATTAGTAATTAACTTGGAAATAGTTATACTTTAATCTAATTAAGTGTGATCAAGTAATTGAATTTATTACTAAGATACAAAATATAACTTGCAAATAGGGTCGTAAAATTAATAATATTAACAAATTATAGTGTAGGTTTAAAATGTATAAACCCAGTAGTAAAAGTGTAGGACCTAAACCCAATAAATCTTACATAAACAATGAAAGCAGTACAATGCTCATGTTTCGTTATACAAACAATGATGGGACACAGTGTCCAACACAGATATCTGGGGTGGATCATGGTGGTTCAAGTGAGATCATCTTCCAGGGTTCTCTTTCAACTCCTGAAACTGCATTTCTGAATGAGTTTTAACTTGATTTAAAGGTTAAAAATTACCTTGTTACTTGTATATAGTGTAGTATTTACAGTAGTTCAATATGAAATAAGCAATGTCATTTCTGTTGGAGTTTTAAAACTTTGTTTTACCGTTTGATTTGGGAAATAAATGGGAGATAACTGATTATATGTCATTAATCAGATTATGATATGAACAGCCTCATTTAACCCTCACATTGTATTGCTTTGTATTTTATTATGATTAAAGGTTAATAATAACCTTCATCTTTTATGATTGTATATAATGCAAGTTAGTGTGTGCGTATGAGCCATTAAATTGTAAGCCAGAACATGTATGAGTGCGTTCCATTTAGTTGTGTTGGTAGTTCAAAAGTGAGCGTTCGTGTGTGTGTGCGTTTATGCGAACGTTTTGTGGATATAATATTCTTCAATTGTACTTTGTTTCTTAGTATTGTTACATGCGTCTTGCATATCTGCAGAAATAAAGATATATTCTCATTTATTATGCAACGTTGGTACTTGTGTATGTACTGTATATATTAATTTTGATTTGATCATTTATTGATTGCATCTTGTTTGAAGTTGTCGTTTGTATTTATATGCTAATTGACCAAAATTATAATCTTGCACTTAGTTAAAACGGAACAGTTATATGGAGGATATTTGTTGATTTTGGTGTAAGATCGAATTTTATTTCACCGAGTGATCACAGAAATCATTATTTTCACGAGTGGCTTAGCCACGAGTGAAAATATGATTTTCTGTGATCACGAGTGAAATAAAATAAGATCTTTCACCAAAAATCAACAAATTTTCTGTTTATTATTTGCTTCGTTTTTTCGTAAAACGGTACAGTAAATGGCTAAATTGGAAAAATTACGTTGTAATTAGAACGTCACGACGTGACAAATATGACGTCACAATGACGTTACGCATATTTTGAAGCCCGGCGCTGTTGACGTTGCGTTTCTATTTCTGCACGATATTGGAACCAGCTCATAAACAGTGAAAATAACAAAATGATAATTTCACTGTTATTTGTCATTGTTATTTTCACTGAAAATCACCATAATCCATTGAAAGCTAATAATAATCTTGAATTATTTTAAGTCATCTGGTACTTACTGTAGCCTATTATTTAAAATCTTATCTTCATTTTTTTACTTTAGTCATTTTTTTAGAAACTTTAGTAAATGTTGTGATTGCAAGTAGTTGAACATTGTTTAATGCAGTTTTTCTTAATACGGACTGCATCTCGATTGATTGTAATACTTGTTATATGAAGGATAAATCATGATATCCTGTTTTTATAAGGTTATGAATTAATAAAAGAGCCTAGGATTAGTTCCTACTATGGGGTTTATCTCAGAAAGCTTTGTTGTCCGGGCTGAGATATTATTGAATTATTGTTTTGAATTTTGTATGAACCTTGTCTATTTCAGCCTTTATTTCAGAATTTCAAGTTTCCAGCACCGACTTTGTATTACTATCTTTGTTGAAATTTGTGAACATTTTGTCATCTATTATTTGCATTATCGTGAAGTGTTATATTTCGTTTGATATCTTGTTATATAATGGAATTTTAAATTTTGTCTTGATATCATCTATTTTATCTGGCTAAATCTGTTTAATTTTCTTGGGAAAATGTATATTGTTTAATCCAATAGTTATGTTAACAATTTTGCATTCATTTGACTAATTTTTATATAATACTTTGGAAAATTAGGTCTTAAGAAGGGGAGTGTGTAGCAGGAATGGTTATTTTTGTCTGCTATATTGTTAAACCTGTAACCTTTTAAGATTAACCAATACTTTTATTGGTTGACCTTAAATTGTATAATTGACATACAGTAGTATAGTGATGTGTTAAACAAACAGACTGGTCGATCATTGAGTCTTCCAGTACACTTTTAATCTTTATGTAAGACAATCATTATGTTATCATGTAGCCTGGTCATGTTCGATGCCTTACTTTTAGATATTTCATGTTTATCATGAGAATTTGGTGTTCCCAATGATACATGGTGCATAATTGGGTTTTGGCGGGAACTTTCCCTATATAAGACGTAATGGGTCTATAAACCATTGCCTTTCAATTTAGACGCTAGAGGTAACGTTTACCTGTTTATATTTGACTGGTCATTTTATCCCCATTTAATTACTTTAATATATTTTCTGATAGGTTACATGTAGAGCACCATATTCATTTTATTCCAAACTTGTCAATTAAACTGTACAATAAGTTGCAACTTCTCATTTTATTATACTATAAATCATTTAGATAACTATACCAATATATAATTATACAGTAAACCGTAAATTAAATTGAATAAGTGTAGCATTTTGTCTGTTTTATATTTACCAATTATATTTAGATAGCCTCAATAATAGACCCACCCTTGAGACCTTGACATTGTAAGGTCTCTACATTGAGTTGGTCTCATTATTGAGGTGATCTAATATAAGAGTAAACAGTCACTTGATACTGATACGCAACAACAAAGTCTCTTTTATAAGAGTTCTCAAATCACATTATCTCTGACAATAGTTCAGCAGAATAATCAACTGGAATGATTACACGAACACACCTGGTCCAAAACCACGATAGAACCTGGGTTGGCACGGCTCCTGTTACACTTTATAAAATACTTACTCACTCAATGCGTGAACTGCCATTTTAGGTATTCGATACCAGTAAATTAAGCCATGTTTGTGCATCTAAGACTCCACAATGTGTGTATATGACGTAGATTCTACTTATGAATGGTATTTGGCATTATTGGCTTTTTAACTTTTAGCATTCCAGTCGTTTCGGGTAATTCTGCGCATCAGGTAATTCTGCGCACCTTAACTTTCTATTTATTACAGACTTTGTTGGGTCGGTTTTCTTCGGTCCTCAAGTGTTTTTGTAGATGTGTGTTACTTATGTAAAGTTTCATAATCATTTCAACAAAATCGGAAAGGTATTTCTACGAAAATTTGACCAAAATGAGTGTCAACGGCGATTTTCGTTAATTTGGCATACCGTGTGACACATAAATTGAATAAAGGCGCGTTTGTAATGGATGATGACTATTCCTTTTTTGTCAACATTGTCTTAATGACTTATTCTTCCAATACTGTGATAAATTTATTGTGAAACAAATCTTTGAAACAAACTATACAAAAAAACAACTCCACCTGCGCAGAATTAGCCGAAAAAATATACGTCATGAAACCGGAAGCCATCTTGTTTTGTGACGCTATTTGGCTAAGTTTAGCGAAGGTATGATGTTTTGAATTGTTTACATTTGTCAATGAAGGTTGTTTCTATCCAAACAGCACCATACTTTATTCTAAAAATAAAATAATCTCAAATGTAGAAAGCCAATACCCGTTAGGTGCGCAGAATTGCCCGACAGCACTGTATATTTTATACAACATAATTACTAGACTAGTAGTATTGCAGTGCTTATTTCTGATCGAGTAACTCAGATTCGAATAACTCGGACTAAACAAAAAACAGTGACATAATTATTTTTCACAAACAAAAAGCCAATAGAAAAGCAAATACATGTTCTGTACTATTGATAGGCTAAATTCAGTAAAATAATTCGGACTGTATGGATTTAGTCCGTTCGTATGTATATATGTTATTGGTAACGGCCTTGAACAAACTTAAAGACATTCCGCCAATTTGTAAATTGATTGACCAATTAAACTGTGGACATTATTCCATATTTTCAAATAGCTTTATGCCGATACAGTGACCGTGTTTATTAGTTTAACAAATAGCATTTCTTTTTAACGATTGAAGTAAAACTTGGAATAAATTCTTAACTATAAATTATCAACAACCTTTGGTTAGCGCTTTTTCGTACTTTTAAATTTTTGCTCGTCTTGGCAGTTTAATTAGTACTCATGACGAGTTGGATTTCCGGCGTCATGAAGACTTTATTTTCATGAATCATTTCTTAAATTTCACAACGCCCCTGGCCTGTTGCACAAGCTAGATTGACAACCTACAATGTGCATGCTTGCGCTCGTGCTTCAAATGGACCATTTTCAAATTTGTATAAATCGCTGGCTTAGAATGAGAAGGTCGTAAGTACGACCTTATAACATTATAACACTTATGCGTATTTAAAATATCACCTGTAGGTTTCCTTTTCTCTTATGAATTGGTGAAAATTGGGAATGTAAAACTTTTTTGTGATATAATTTCTTAGGCCTGTGGAAATATGTAGCATACATTGTATATGAGCCTATTGTCATGAAAATAGGAACGTGTTAATATGTTTACCAAAATAAAGTTGAAACAGCTTGTTTTACCACAAGGGAAGAGTACATTTCAGACAGTTACTGTTTTTCTTGTATTCTCAAAGTATCGATTTTGTTCTTACGACCTCAGTCTCATTTTAAGCCAGCGAAATATCCATATCCTGTGTATCACAAGAGCAAATTTAAAACACCCGATTATTGATTTCTTTCAGCATCGTGAAACATACACAGGTGGGTTAAACAGGACCAGTTTGACACTCTTGTTTTTTAAACGACTGCTCTCGTGCCAGATAGACCCCCTTAAATGTTTACTCTCGCGGTTGGTACGCATGATAGTTTAAACTGAACATTTGTTTTGTATCTGAACAATTGCACGTGGATTTATATAAAACACAAGGTTATATTTTTAAAAACTTTCTTCGGAATGAAAAGATGCATGTTTTGAATTTTAAGGCGACATTTGTCGTGGTAACATTAATTGTTGTTTCGGCTGATAATTGGGTGCATCATGTTAAAAGATATGCTGGATGGTATGCTGGGTATTACACACAGTTTGTGGATCTCTGGTACGAATCAACCGAGTTGGATCAAATTGGCTGCGAATGGAAATGCATTAAGGAACCTACATGCTATAGTGCTACCTTCAGTGAAAACGGATTTACTTGCAGGTACCCAACTTTTAATTATTTTAAGGAATACTAGTAAGTTTAAAAAGGGTATGGGGAAATCGGTCAGGGAAGGCAGCACTCAACTTAACCAGCCGAACACAGAGAGCAGCCACACCACAACACAACTACACGGAGCAATATGCCCACACACATGCCAAAGAAATGAGGTTCACTTTTTTTTGGAAAACAAATCCACCGGCTTATATATAATTATGCAGGTACATGATTTGATTTGAACGTTTTAATTAAATCAGCGGATGTTTATTGTTTATATTTTGAATTAGAATTTCTCAAATATACAGAATGCAGTGGATTTCTTTTTTTAACGTAATTATTATCATTGCAAAAGGACAAGGTTCACAAATGGCTTGATTTGGCCTTAGTTTTATTGGTCTTCAAGGAATAAAAAGAAATGCATGCTCCTATGAAAATGTTCTATATTTTGAATAACTTTACTTTGCATTTCAATCACAAGAAGCATATTCCAATTACCCTCCTAATATGTTGACAAATCTGCGGACAACATGTCATGCTTAGCCCAAAATGGCATTTTAGGGCATTTTTGGTGCATATTCATGATGTAAAATATGTCCTAAAACATGATGATGTCATATTCGCATGCATGCTACACTTGTATAGTTAAAAAAATACTTTGCGTTTTCTACAATCAAATATGTTTGTGCTTAACACCCTGTTGTAAACGGCCGTTTGGAACGAATGCCTTAATTTGGTACATCATCATGTACATGTATAAAATAGTACTGATATGTTTAGATATTTGTTTTTTGTATATTTTTTTCTAACCCACTAATCGCGTACGTGTGGATCTTGTAAATGCAAGTTCATTTACACTATATGTTATGTTGCTATTTGCAAGTAGAAATCCATTTTGGTAACGCGGCAATTTGGCCTTCAACCGAGACTGTTTGAGTACGTGGCCATCAGGTTTCACATCTGCCTAGTTGACTATAATCTCTGGCGTAGAGAGCCGCTTTTTGACATGCGTTTCACAAAGCTTTAAATCGAAATAGGACAAAACCCACCATGTACTCACGCGAAATTTTCCATCACATTTTTTATGGATATATCTGTTTTAATTCATCGACCCGCGCTATGAACATTCAATTAAAAAATATCTGTGACAAAAACGATTAACATATCAGCAACAAAATGTATATCGACTTATACTTTAAACCTATTGTTAGCTGCTTTGTCGAAAATATGAATTGTTACACGTATGCCTTTTTTGTTCTTATGAATAATGGTTGGCATCCGTTTGCTAATGTCTGCTATTTTTAGAGATTTACAACTGCAACTGATTTCCTGAGTGCAGTACATACTCGCCGAGTACGAACTACTTCGTACTTGAAAGAATTGGCGCCGATCCATGCAAAATTAAATACTGTAAAATCATTAAATCTTAATGAACTAAATTTCGTGGTTTTGGCAAAAAGGCCATTTTATGGGGACGTAGTTTTAAGGATTCCTTGCCCACTAAGTCAGATGCTATAAAATACGATTTAATATTGGCGAAATTTAATTTCGTGGTAAAGATCATCCACGAAATCAAATCCACCTCAAATATTAATGATTTTACAATATGAAATTATGATCACATGTTGAATGACATTATCTGAGATTACAAGCAGATTTTAATCGGCGACCAATATAGTGTTTTCTAGTAACGTTGTTCATAAGACTTAATCAAATTTCTAATTGGCCACCTAGATTTTATAATATTTAAAGAAATGCTTTTAAATAACCAAATATTACTTCAATACAAGTAGCTTGCACGTTTACTCCGGTGTACCCCTGGTCTGAAATTATATGGGTTCAGTTCTCACTTAACCATAGTGCATGGGTTTTATTGAAATATTATAACATACTGAATTTTGTTCTAGGTTGAATACGAAATACCGGTCATTTTATTACAACGGTAACATGGCGGACCAAACAAGCATTGTGAGAAAGAAGCTAGGTAAATATACGTTCATTTACACAAATAAAACTTCAATAATAAAATCACAATTAGCCTGTCATGCACAATGACATTGGGCATGTAGGAATTGATTGCATTATTAAGTTTGTCTTTATACAAGGTATATTACAGTTGAATTAAATTGGGTTTACAAGAATTTGTCTTTATACTAGGTACAGTTGGGTAAAACTGTGTTTACAAGAATTTGTCTTTATGCTAGGTACAGTTGGGTAAAACTGTGTTTACAAGAATTTGTCTTTATGCTAGGTCCAGTTGGGTAAAACTGTGTTTACAAGAATTTGTCTTTATGCTAGGTACAGTTGGGTAAAACTGTGTTTACAAGAATTTGTCTTTATGCTAGGTACAGTTGGGTAAAACTGTGTTTACAAGAATTTGTCTTTATGCTAGGTACAGTTGGGTAAAACTGTGTTTACAAGAATTTGTCTTTATGCTAGGTACAGTTGGGTAAAACTGTGTTTACAAGAATTTGTCTTTATGCTAGGTCCAGTTGGATAAAACTGTGTTTACCAGAAGTTATCTTAATTAACGTAGCGGACCCATAATGACGTTGCGTCGAGCTGCGTCGATAAGATAAGATAAGATAGATAAGATAAAGTTTATTTTCCAATCATGGGTCATATTATGTGACATGTTAATTACAGATAAAACAGAATGTATTGAAATAATAACAATTATAATAACAACCAAGATTTTCTAAAATAAATAAGGCTTGATTCTGATTTTTATAACACAAATAAATAAAGCTTTCGGTCTTAATAATCACATCTCCCATTATGCACTTGAAAAGTAGAAAAAATAGTAATACATGTATATATACACATGATACCCCCCCCCCCAATAAAACGAGAATTTTGATCATTTATTATGATGGGAAATATGATTAACTTAAGATTAATAATGTAGAGAAAATAATCATTAAAAAAAAGTACATACAAATAACAATTTACCTTTTATAGTCTTGTGCATACACTGAGCAAAATTCCCAACCGGCCACTCAACATATTACCAAATATTATAGTATAGTCATAAAAATATTCATAGAATCTAATAAACAACCAGCCTCAAAACCAGAAATCACATAACGATAACATTAAATGTAATATAAACCTGATATAGTTTTATGTGGACAATAGACCACTATTCAAGCATGTGGCAAAGTTTTACTGCAACATGCTGTTTAGTTTAGAGATGGTATAAAAAAAAACAAAATAAATATAATATGGGTTTGAAAACTGACCAACAAGAAAATTTGCTAAGCGTATACACATTATGACTCAAACAAAAACAGTAACAACAACACTGTCTCTCTCCAAGGATGTTTTAGCTGCCAGTACAAAGTGTAAACTGACATACACAAAACAGTAGCTTCATACTATAAAGCAGATCTCAGAATATAACAATCATGAAGGAAATCAGCAAACAGGTGAATGATGTTAGTGTTCTCATTGCACATAAGCCAGGTGAATTTATTTTTGCCAGACATACTTAGAAAATGCACATTTAGATGATTTAGTTTGCTATATAACCTGTCACGAAGACTAGAATATGCATTACAGACTGTAACAAAGTGGAGCTCGTCTTCAACATGTCCTGTTTTACAGATTTGACATAAACGTTTTTCTGATTCAATATTCTTATATCTTCCTACTTCAATTTGTAGTTTATGCGAACTAATTCTAAAGTTAGTGAAGCAAGTTCTAACATTTTTATCTTTAAGAATAGCAAAATATGGTTCTCTGCAAAAATTCTTTTTAAATAATGCATAAGTACGAAGCTTGCCGCTTCCAGTCTGTAATGCGTTTTGTAACTTCTCAATAAATCTTATTTTGTATTTACTTATAAGCTTTCGTTTCACAATAATGTGCAAATTTTTGTCATTATAGCAGTTTTCATTGATACTTAAGTGTTTCAGTATGAAGTATATATTTGATAACCAACTATTTTTCTTATTTCTATATAAAGAGTCACTTTCAATAAAAGCATTTGACAAGAGTTCACTAACGTCTGACTTAATCATTCTAGTAAAGTATTTAATACAACTGATAATACAGTCAAAATACAACGGAAACCTGCCTAGTTCACCGCTTACACCATCGTTGCATGCTTTTTTGTGAACACCTGTAATGTATTTCATGAACTTCATATGCAACTTTTCACATGGCAAATCACTTAGGCTATCAAATAAACTGAAATTTGCTTTATTAAGTTTTGCTGAGCTAGTATTTATAGTTCCCCAGATTTCACTGGCATATAATAGGACAGGTTTCACTGTATGATCAAAAAGATGTAGCATTGTACCAACATCCGAGTTAAGACCACCAAAACATTTGCCCAATTTAAAATTGGCCTTTAAGGCTCTTTTATACAAATCCTTTTTACAGTCACTAAAACTACCTGTGGCTGAAAACAGTATACCCAAATATTTGTATGTATTAACATGTTTAATTTCCATATTGTTATATGTGTATCTGACCTTTGACATTCTGCCACCTTTGCTAAAGGTCATAATGTTAGTTTTCCTTAAATTGACAGTAAGGCCAAAATTATCACTGAATGTATTAAGCTTATTTAAACAACTTTGCAATCCTTTCTCACTAGTTGACAAAAGAACAACATCATCCGCATACAGTAAACAATTAAATCGCATATTTCCCAATGTAACTGGATCATCATCAATATCAAAACAAGAGGTTAGATCATTTATGAATAATTTAAATAAATTTGGGCTTAAATTGTCTCCTTGTCTTACGCCTATTTCTGGGGTAAAGGGTTGACTAAGGGAATTGCCAAGTCTAACATGCATTTTATTTTCAGAATACATACTTTTTACTATATTATAAAATGGTCCAGACACACCCGATGCCTTTAGCTTACAGAAGAGTGCTGAATGAATCACACAGTCAAACGCTTTTGCAAAATCCACAAAACAAGCATGTAGTTTGGAACCGTGATTTAAATATTTCTCTGTTAAGGTTCGTAAAATGAACATGTGATCAGATGTTCTTGTTTTTGGCTGAAATCCTATCTGAGCCTGATCTATAATTTTATTGCTGTCAAAATAACTCTGAAGCCTTGTGTTAAGTATGCTGTTAAATATTTTTGAAAGGCACGACATAATAGACACCCCTCTATAGTTAGACGGATCATTTGGGTCGTCTCCCTTATGTAACGGTTTAATATAGCCAACTTTCCACTGATTGGGATATTGCCCAGAAGAAAGAATTGAGTTAAACATTTTCAATAGGCATAGTCTTAGGTCCTTATAACCGGTTTTAATCATTTCATTTGAAATGCAGTCTAGCCCAGTTGCTTTTTTATTCTTTAATTTACGAACAGCCTCTTTAATTTCTTTTTCTTCAATTCTAAAGTCTAAATTGGTAAAAGTTCCAGTGGATTCAGATTTGGTGAGTAAAGATTCAAAATACTGGTTTCTACTTTCAAACTGTTTTTTCATACTAAATAATTCTGAGAAGTAGGACTTCCATTTATCAGCCGATATATTTAAAGAAGGGTCTGTTGAATCGTTATTCTCATCTTTAAGGTCTTTAACCAATGACCAGTATTGATTTGGATCACTTTCATATAGGTTATCTAATTGAGTCACTATTCTTTGCTGAAACTGTTTTTTCTTCCTTTTGCAACATTTACTATAGAACTTCCTAAATTTATAAAAATTGCCTCTAATAATTGGATTTGTGGGATTTTTAGAATAAGCTTGACTTTTTTGTTTCAGTTGATAATGCATCCTATCCAGATCAATGTCAAACCATTTTTTCTTCAGCTTCTTTTTTGCTTTAGAAATTTTCTTTTTTTTCAAAGATTTATTACATGCAGTATAAATAATGTTGTTAAATTCTGTGACTAAATGATCAATATTGCAATCAGATAAATCTTTAATAACACAGGATTCTGAAAAATGTTTAATTTTTAGTTGTACATCCTGACTACTTAGTGCTGTTGTAAACAATAATGGCGATTCAGGACCCCACTGATATGTAGCCGGTATATTTATGTGGTCAGAGTTATCAATATTCTCTTGAAAAAAAGCATAGAGCCTGACACTTATTCTAGAATGATCACTCAATAATGGGTTGTGATCATATACATGGAAGTACAGAATATTATCTACCAATTTATCAGATACAACACAATAATCCACCACACTGTTCCCATTATACTGAAAACATGTATATTTACCTAAAAGGTCTCCAAAGGTTTGACCATTTAAAATATGTAAATTTGCAGATATACACAAATCAATCAATTCTCTACCACGTGAGTTACATACCATATCACAACTATGACGTTTTAGCTTATTATGACTAAGATAATGTGGTACATTTATGTAAGCATTGTTATTATCCACATAATTTGAATCCTTGCCAATCCTGGCGTTCATGTCACCATTAATCATTATATCACCCATGGTGCTGTAGTCTTTAATATCTTTTTCTAATACGGACATTATATCTAAACCATGTCGAAGAGTGTATGATGAGTTAGCCGGAGCTAAATATGTAAAACATAAAAATATGTGCTTATCAATAGAGAAATATTCTTTTGACAATTTCAGCCATTGAACTTCGCTACATGTGTTCTTAAGAATGGATATGCCACTCTTTAATGATTTTTTAATGAACAAAAGCATACCCCCAGAAACTGGGTATTTATCTTCCTTCGGTCTATTTAACATGTAAGAGTAATATTCAGGTATAACAAACTTACATACATCTACACATTTTGTTTCTTGTAAACAAATAATATCATGCGTCTTAATACTATCTAAGAGAGACATGTCATTGTACTTTTCTTTCAATCCATTTATGTTCCAACAACCAATATTAATGCTGCGTCTACGTAAGGCTGCCATTTTCTGAATTTTTGCATATAATATATATACTTATATTGGTATTATTATAACTATAACAAATGTGAATTATCGCATATAATGTAATAACTAGAACGAATATGAATTATTGTAAAGAGCACATACGTATATTGTAATTACTATAACAAATGTGAATTATCACATATAAAATATACGTGCATTGTAATAACAAATGTGAACTACCGCACATCATATACACGCCCATCAAAATAATATCTAGAACAAACTAGAACAAATGTGAACTACCGCACATCATATTAATATCTAGAACAAACTAGAACAAATGTGAACTACCGCACATCATATATACGCACATCATAATAATATCTAGAACAAACTAGAACAAATGTGAACTACTGCACATCATATATACGCACATCATAATAATATCTAGAACAAATGTGAACTACTGCACATCATATATACGCACATCATAATAATATCTAGAACAAACTAGAACGAATGTGAACTACCGCACATCATAATAATATTAATATCTAGAACAAACTAGAACAAATGTGAACTACTGCACATCATATATACGCACATCATAATAATATCTAGAACAAATGTGAACTACCGCACATCATATATACGCACATCATAATAATATCTAGAACAAACTAAAACAAATGTGAACTACCGCACATCATAATAATATCTAGAACAAACTAGAACAAATGTGAACTACCGCACATCATATATACGCACATCATAATAATATCTAGAACAAATGTGAACTACCGCACATCATATATACGCACATAAAGTTAGACTTGGTACCGTTTTTGCACACAATATAATAAAACATACATGAATAATTATTACCCCAAAACAAATATGAAGATCATACTTCAGGTGGCTATTAAGTGTACATTGTTAGTACCTATAGTTATGAGTAATTGTTCACTGGGAATAATGCATGAAAAAAGTGATATATATTATACATTTGTAGTTGTATTAAAGGTTTATTAAAAGATTGTTTAATATATGAAATTTAAATTACTTGTCTTACAAAAAGTACCCAATACTTGCGCAAAAACTACAATTGAGTTAAAGATGTAGCAGGTTTACTTTATATCTATGATCTGTAGCCTTCTATAATGTGCAAAAAGGTACCAGAGGCTCCATACAAATATATTTATACTAAGTGAAGATGGCATCCAACTCCTCCTTTAGATTTCTTGCAAGGAGGTTGGTGCCCCATTTTGACAAATGTTTTTCGTCAAACATGATGCCTTCCAAAGGCTGACCCCTATGAGTTAGGTTACTGTTATCACTGAGCACCACCAGCTGGTGATCACTGAATTTGTTGGTGATGTTTGCAGTAAGTTTTCTAACTTTGTTGTTAATCTTGGGGTCTTTCTGCGGCAGTGGAAGTGAAATGACTATTTTTTTCCCAACAAATTTCTCTGAAGTTGATTGAACTAACTGATTCAGATGATTAACCACTTCGAGATTATCATGTTTCTCAATATCGTTACACGTGACTTGGAATACTGTGGCGTCAGGTTCATTACCGTTGAAATTTTTGATGTAATCAGTGGCATCTTTAGCACTGTATTTGATCACTTTTTGAACATATTTATCACTTCCAGCTATAAATTTAGCACTCAAGAATTTTGTATTAGAGGTGCCGACAAGTAACACTTGCTTTTTCTTCTTGAAGTTACGACCCTGTTCTCTGGTAACCGGATGTTGAGGGGGTCTATCTTCTTCCGTTGCCTTAGGTTGTGTAGTGTGTTGCAGTTGTTTCCTTGGGGTCTCTGTTGTTATTGTTTGATCTCTATGTTGGTTACCATGTTTGAATAGATGACTATCATGATCATTAGGTATAGGCTTTTGAATATGAGTATTGGCACCAACATGATCATGTGGTATTGGCCTCTGGGTATGATTCTGATTTCCCGTTTCATTATTCAAATTCACCTCTCTACAGGCGTGTAGTTTCAGGCTTATGATTTCATCCTGAAGTTTACTAATGTTTTCTTTTATTGACATCATATCCTTGTCCTTCTTTACAAGTTCCTGGCATTTTATAGTGTATCGCTCCTGTAGACAAGTAAGTTCATTTTCCACTGTCTTCAGACATTTTTCTGAGGTTTCATACTTAGTTTTTATAATGGTAATGTCTGCTTGAAGTCGGGCAGTCTTAAGTTCATTTTCTAGTACAGAGTTATGAATTGTCTTCTGCATTTCACCATTTCTTGACTTTAGTTTTTCTACTTGTTTCTCTAGATCTACACTCTTGGTTTTGTACTGTTGAAGTTCAGTTTTTTTCACAACACCCTCTCTATTAGGGTCAAGTTCAGAATTTGATTTCAAAGTTGACTTTTCACACACCTTTCGCATCTCAGAGAATGACTGAACTTGCACTTCCAACTGTTTGCTGACGTTACAGATGTGATCTGCTAGTCTTATAAATCCAGCCTCCAACAATTCGTTGGTGTTTATAGATGAGTCTTCATGACTTTTAGATTCAACATTTATGGGTGGTATATCAATGTTATCAAGTTTTTTAGTATGAATATGCACAGTTGGTTTTTCAGTTTGCACATACTTTGAATGGGTGTCATGTTTTACCAATGTTTCTTGATGTAAAGACTCTGTATCAATTTCTGAGCCTTCAATCAACCTATATAAATGTTCAACCATTTTCTTGTCGGCCGTTTGTAGGACACAGTTTTTACATGTGTATTTCCTGGTGGTGGTATCAAATACAACTAATTGGTACACTGGCAACTCAGAACATTTGAAATGTACCCAATTCTGACATTTATTACACTGAATAGTTTCTGTTGTGGACGGCATACTACAGTTTGGGCAAACATCTACATACACTGGCTCTTTGTTTGTGTTAGAACTCACCAATGGTGGCAGTTCACTTGTTAGTGTTGTTTTCTCTACAAAGCCTTTAACTTGCGTTTCATCAGACATTTCCTCAGACTCAGTTTTTACCAATGTTTCTTCGCTGACTACACTAAGCTGCCCAGATGGGTCCCTGTAGCATGTATGTTCAGTATATTTTACACTGTGCACCGATTCTTTGTCCTCATATACAGGAATGTCACAGCATTCATTTGCACTAAATGCATTCGATGCCACCAGGAAATGAATAGCTGCATCTATTGATACAAAACCCTTAAATACTACTAAATGCATTCGATGCCACCAGGAAATGAATAGCTGCATCTATTGATACAAAACCCTTAAATACGTCGATGTCGGCCGATGTCGGTCAATGTCGGTAATCTACGTTAAATTCTAAACAAGCATATTATTTTATTTTTGCTCTGAATTTCACTTAAAAGTTTAGTTTTAATTACTAATCGGTTCGTTTAATGTAATACCAACCGTTTATTTTAAAAAACAAACTGGATTTGAGAGCGCCGCTTTGGGGATTCCCTGGAAACGGAAGAATAACTGATGCTAAAAATAGCACACTGCAGAACTCCATCAACATGTAAATATGGATGTATCGAGAAAAATCTGGGATGTTTCGTCAAGTTTGCGCATCTAAACTACCGTACAACGTGTCTTAAGTAAATGGAATGGACCAGAATAATACCGACAGCTGCTCAGTCGTAAATTGTCGTTGTGTTTGTCATTTGAAACCTGAAAAGCGCATCTCGTGAGCGACAGCCAACCTGCAAGTCTAGTTGACAATAGAAAAACAAACATCCAGGAAGCGAAAGTAACACCATGCTTTGATATAAACAACCTACTTGGTACATGTATGTATATTTAGTATCACAGAAATGAGCATAACACTTAAATAACAGTCCTGATCAGTCGAAGTGTATCTTAATTCGGACGAAACCTACATTTTGGATACTGTCATTTACAATGTAATCTGGTAGCCTTATGGTCACATGCAGGAGTCGATGTGCCAGTTAAATAAAGTCTTGGAATGCTTCAATGAGTACCACTACCTACAGGGCAGCCTCTTAATTGTATTGCCCTTCCTGCTACACTAGTTCATACTTGTGAGGTAGCCCCTTCACTTGTAAACATTGCCAATGTGATATAAAATATAATAAGACATGTATTGAAGCATCACATTCATCACAGATGCAGCTTTTTATATCAGGTGTAAGTTCTTTACACCTTTCTTCCATGTTTGTTTACATTGAAATTAAAGTACATTCAAGAGTTGTAACATATATTGCGTCATGTATGACGTCATGACCTGGGAAAATATTTAATTGTCCAAGGGACACAATCCCTACACTTTTCAGAGGATGGAACGTCTTTTAGTTATCTCCCTTATTAATAATATCAATCGCCACTCTAAAACGTCATTATGACGTTCATTTGTGTCACGACGTTATACTTCCTGATACTTATCTATAAATATACATGTATCGTTATGCATATAAACTGAACTCTTCCATATTCATATTTCAGAGCTTGTGATACAGTGACGCCTGACGGAAAAAAATGCTGCGGTGCGCCGGAAGTAAAACCTTAAGACAGCTTCTGTGTATTTCTGAAACACAAGTTATGCTAGGATTGAAAGTCTTCACATAAACGAAATATGCAGCTTGGATTCGATGTGTTTATAATTACTCATACACAAAACTGACTTCACAGTTATTTTGACAGCCAAGGAAAAAACGGGATTCCTTCTTTTTGTGTGTGCATGGTGGAACAGACAGTCTTAGTGTTGTTTTAAATCCATGACAGTCACAAAACATGAAGTAAAACTTAACCTAGACAATAATAACGATGTGCATAATGCCAAGGCAGACATTGATTTTCTGAAACAGCTTGTTGTATTATGTCCGAATTCGGAACTAGTGTCATGTAATTTAACTGCCAATGCTGTAAACAATAACCTCAATTTAAAAAGTGTGAAGTCTGGTATGAGAAATTTTAGTTAGCAGAGAAGTAATGAAACTCCATTATGTTAGAAGACAAATACATTTTCACAATTTTAACCCAGTTTTTCAAAGAAAATCCCAGGCAAATAGATTGTGAAAGTAGCAGTGTGGCCATACCACGTGACCATGACATCACAAACGGCTATAAACCCAAGTAATTTTTTGATAATAAACCGTCGACTCGGAAAGGAAAACAGGCGTAAGTATTTTATTTCTTCGTCGATTTCTATGACATATAGCCCATGCTAAGCGGAGAGTGATAAGCTTTCAACAAAATACAGTGACTCTATCCGTAGCAGGGCCGTTTTTGCAAACATTCGGTGAAACCTTTGCTTCAGCTTGTTTGAAAGCGGACTACTTTGCCAAGCCGTTCTTTTTTTCCTTGTATTATCTGCTTTATTGTGCCTGAAGACTGATGTTTAAACTAATCGGTAACATCGGGTGCTATTTCGCATCAAATAAGATACATATTGTCACAATGCAAGGCGGAAATCTTACATTTCCCTTTGATTTCTATTTGTGGCTACAATTGCAAGACTAAATTACCGACTACAGTTGCAAGCTGTTTTCAGAATTCGCTACAATGCAAAGCAATGTTACCGATCATGTGTGAAAACTTAATTTATAATTAAAAAAACTACATTGTCAATTTTTCGTACGTACATTTACTTTATTGCTAAGATATTTATTGAATAAACATAGCTTTCACTTGTCCAATAAGTATCATTTGGGTTCAGCATAAGCCTATAGCAAAATTATGACTGGTATTGATAGCGTTTATTGTCGCACTGACTGTCGTACAATTGTTACGAATTAAAGATCATTCACACATTCACTTAATAATACAAGGGAACAAAAACATATTTTTAAGTAAGAAATCACTTTTAAATATAACACTTCTGACGGAAAAACTAATCGATTTTACTTTATTATTTTTCAGTGATGACAGGACAACAGCCTTATACATTCTGTCTAAAATCATCATAAAACTAAATCCCGAACAGATGCTTGGTAAGCGACAGAAGTTCCACGATACAGAATTTTCACCGACGATGAAATATCCAAAATAGGATTAATGTGTTCTCAGGTTCCTCTTGTATTTGAACTCTTTGGTACACAATCTGAAATAAAATAAGTTCAACGATTTAAAACTATCTTTCTTTTGTGAATTCAAACTACGAGTGAATTGTTGGACCAAAATGCATCATGCGTTATTAAAGATATGGTGATATATTAGACGAGAGGCTGTCTTCTTGTAGCTTCTTTTAAATTTCTATTTTCTAGCTCCTTAACGTACGATATATATAGTCTAGAGTCGAGATGTATATATATATAGGTGAAATATACACCATAAACGTATAAAGTACGATATACACTTACGCACACTCCTAACGCAACACTTGTATTTTTCATGATTTCTCAAATATTCATGAAGGGATTTGATTTAAATTTGGAGTACAAATAAACCAACCCTTTACAAATGCCTCATAGCATTTTTATTCTAGTTGATAAACAGTAAGGTGAAAATAAGTTTAAATATTTAGTATCACTGTAAAATCAAAAGTCACAAAACGGCACAATGCGACCGACTGGCCCACCATGCTGTCCATGTGTAGTTCTTGCAGTCGACGTTGCTGTTTTTAATGGGTCGTGAAGACGGTCAGCAACAATTTGTACATACTGCCATTGTGTTGTTACCTTACCGCGAGACTTCCTTGGCTGGTCATTAAGTCGGTCGGTGAGTTGCAACTTCTGAAGTCTTGAAATTGTAGACACATGGCGGCCGAAAAATTTGACGATTATGAAACTTGAAAATATTGATCATATTTTAGTTTTATTATTATAATATTCGAAATATTGACAAACGATGATATTTCAACGTTTTTTCAACCTTTTTAAAAATGTGTAATAAATTACAGAGCATACCTGTCTAATGGATTGGCCACTCTGTAAGTTTTCTACAGCGCGACCATGCTCTTCAATAGTCATCAGGGCTATTTTTTATACAAATCTGTTTTTTCAGTCTGACTGTCGCCAGAGAGGAACTCAATGACTAAAATATCGATTTTTGCCACTGATTACCATTTGCACGTGCAGCAAGAAGAAATCACCACCGTGCAACGCTCAGAACTGACGAAGCGTCACGGATGAATGATTTCAACATTCCTGTATTGCTAATGACTTAAAACAACATGGTTTATAAGCGCAACTTGATATCTTCAGCAGTGTCTGAGAAATTAGAATTATAAAAGTGTTGTGCTAGAAGTGTGCGTAAGTGTATATAGTACTAAGTCGATATTGTTTGAATATTCTATAATCGTCCTACATATAATAATAACTAAAAACAGGTGATGCCAGCTTCCTTGTGAATTCCCTACTTCAAATATACCTACAAGCTCGTAGACAACTCGGGAGCTCGTTGAAAACTTTTCACCGAGCTCCCGGGTCCTCTACGAGTTACAAAAATCCGTACGATGCTCGTACGAGTTTAAGATGTCCTCACGGACCCCGTACGGACTCCGTACGGCATTGATAAATTTCGACTTGCACGGAGCTCGTACGATTAATGTGACCTGGAAAAGTTGAAGAATGCCGAAGAATTTTATTATTAGAGAGGTTGCGAAATCGAACGTCAACGTGTACGTGTACGAGTGAACTACTTTTTGAGCAAATCGTCATCCAGGTATGTGTAGGGCTTACACGTTAAAACCGTGTAGTGGGACTTGTAGAGGTATGTGTACCACATCACACATGTATGCGTAGGCACGGATAAATCGTTTTATCAAAAGAAACATGGACTAATCAAGCTATACAAACACTCATTTCGATTCATGGGGAAATCGTGCTATAACTGTCACGCGATTTTATACGTACACGTTATCTTTCGCAAGCAAATTTAAATTACAATGTGTACGAGTACGTGTACGGGTATTTACACGTACACGTACCCGTACACGTTGCTTTCGCAACCTCTCTATTGTCGCACGGACCTCGTACGATCATCGTGCGAGCATCTTACCGACACCGTGCGGACACCATACGGACATCGTACGAGTGACTTACGAGCTTCGTTTGAGCTACGAGTACCGTGTGAACCCTGTACAATCTCCGTACGAGTCCCGTACGATCTCCGTACGAAGATCACGATGTCCGTACGGACCCCGTACGAGGCATTCTCTTTTATTCGTATGAGGTCCGTACGAGCTGTGACCAGAAGTTAAGAACCTACCAATACCGTTAGGATTTGAAATATTTTGGACTCGTAGCCTACTCGTACGAGTTGGTAAATCCGTACGGACATCGTACGAGCATTGTGACCGTAGCATTAGAGCGATTTCCAACTATTGCTACTTAGTGTAGTGTACCAGCGTGTTTTGTTCTGTAACAGTAACAAATGAAACACAACTAAATAAATAACATTAATACTGGATGGTATTTGATTTGCATTGTAGCGAATTCTGAAAACAGCTTGCAACTGTAGCCGGTAATTTAGTCTTGCAATTGTAGCCACAAATAGAAATCAAAGGGAAATGTAAGATTTCCGCCTTGCATTGTGACAATATGTATCTTATTTGATGCGAAATAGCACCCGATGTTACCGATTGGTTTAAACATCAGTCTTCAGGCACAATAAAGCAGATAATACAAGGAAAAAAAGAACGGCTTGGCAAAGTAGTCCGCTTTCAAACAAGCTGAAGCAAAGGTTTCACCGAATGTTTGCAAAAACGGCCCTGCTACGGATAGAGTCACTATATTTTGTTGAAAAATTATCACTCTCCGCTTAGCATGGGCTATATGTCATAGAAATCGACGAAGAAATAAAATACTTACGCCTGTTTTCCTTTCCGAGTCGACGGTTTATTATCAAAAAATTACTTGGGTTTATAGCCGTTTGTGATGTCATGGTCACGTGGTATGGCCACACTGAGTAGGGTTAATGGCAATATTCATTACCTGGATAGGGGGGGGGGGGGTATTGGGACCATTGATATCTCAAGCAATATAAAATAAAAAATACCTCATCACATATCTGAACATGTTATATATAAGGACAAAGTTTCAAATGCTTTTCACTTAACCATGACAATTTCCTAGTGTATGCCTGAAACGACATTTTGTGAGTCAAAATACCAAAAATGTACATAACTTGGGGTCAAATCTAGATCTATGCAGCAGTTGAGCCTAATAATGACTTTTCATACAATTAAATCATTGAATTATTTGTTACTTACCTATGTTGAATAAAGAGAACTGCAGAACAGAGCCCAACACTGCTTTTTTGTAATTTCCTTTGTGCTTTTTATGATGCAACTTCAATTTATGCGACAGTATTTGTTGCACCCCAGGTAGCATTTGCAGCTCTAAGTTTGTTAAGAACATACATATTTTCATTAAGTTTATATTTCCTTACTATGAATCGGTTCAAGTGCATATCATGAACTATCTCTCATTAATTTTAAGTGAAATAAAGGTTCAAATTAAGACTTTTTAGCAAAAATTTGCAATTTTCGCATTAAGAATTGGTTGCCATGGCAACCATTGCATCATTTGATTTAAAACCTTTGGAAATTCATATGATGAAAATGTATGTATATATTACTTATACAAATGGACATTTTCAAATGAAATAGTAACACCTTTTTGAAAAATCATCAGGTTACCATTTCCCATGCTTTGTGACCAGCATCATAAGTGGGGGTGGGGGTCAAACAAAATGTTATATCTTGATAATTTGATGGTGAACCTATATTTCTTTTGGCTTAAATATATGCATTATGGTCTGATGAAAATTTTGGGGTGATTTAAAGTGCTATTTGTTCATTTATTTGATTTTTTTTAGGATTTTAGAAATCATATGTTTTGTAGACTAAAAAACAAATCTCGACGTTTTACAACTATGCTAGTAATATACATGTACATAGCTATGTTATATCTTATATCTTACTTGAAATTGATATAGTTTTCATTGTATATGACTATTAGGCACATGTAAAGTTAATTTGTTTGAAAATTGAAATAAAATTGGATGATTTATTGTCTTTTTTGTCAGTATGGTCCTCCATTTTTTCATACAAATTGCAATATGGGAGGTGATCAGACCAAAAAAAAATTTTTTTCAAAACCTGTGGTTAGAATTTTTTTATATTTCACATTATGCTTCCTAAGTATTTTTAGCAATAAAAAATAGCAAATTGATCAATTTTAAAATTTTGTGTATTAGGGGCCCACTGCCTTAATACTAGTTATAGTTGAATTCATCTGCGTTTACAAGAATTCATCTTAATACTAGGTATAGTTGAATTCAACTGCGTTTACAAGAAGTTGTCTTAAGACTGGGTTCAGTTGGATAAAACTGTGTTTACAAGAATTCATCTTATAACTAGATAGAGTTGTGTTGTGTTATGTTGTGTTGTGTTTAGATGTGGTATGTTTGCTAGACGCTAAGGACATACTAGTACTTAGTTCAAGATCCATTAAATTATGTTTATAAATTCATCTTCTTCAGCGTATGCAGTGAATGACTCGATTGTTGGTGTACAGGACTGGACAGTTGAGATAGCCAGGAATAGATGTGAGATATTAGACTTACGACTAATGACGTATGTAGAGCTGGACATTGCTCGTGACGTACACAACTACTATAACAAGGCGTATGTATCTTATTGTCTTATTGTAAACTTCTGGTAGTAGGTACTCTGCTTCTGAAACCAACTCTTCAAGGTGTTTGTCTCTTCCGGTTGAGATTTTAGCTTCGTAATTGTAAACTTATGTCACCAGCTGCCATCTCTTGTTAGTAAAGACATATATTCAAATAGATATTGTATAGTTTGGCCACATTGACACAAGCCTGGCCTATTGATATCAATAATTTAACAGTCGACATATAGTCTACGTTTATAACAACGATTGTATGTTTTCATAATCGGGGAGTATCACGAAGACGCTCGAGATGTAATACAAACACAAACATGAAATACCTATAGTGCACGATTTGCTCGCGGAAATTGATATATTCAAAGCAAGAACCTTGTAATATATTCTTGCTTAAAGGTCAGGCTCAGGTCAAAATAGCCAAACTATAGCAAACAGACAACCACATGCTACACAGAAACGGCGGTATCGCCGAACCCATACGCAAAGGGCTGTACTGGCTTTAGAAACATTTGTGCTGGTTGTAAAAAGTGAACATACGTATGTGTACGTAGTCATTTGGAGTTCGAACGACAAAAATATATCTGCTTTACAATCAATTGTGTATTCTGGTTAAAACACCTATACTCAAAACTTTGTTTAATTGCTACGGCGGATTCACCCCAAATCAGTTTTCTTTGGGCTGTATTGTCAAATTTAGTTCAATCTTCAAGAGACTGCTTAACTTCTCCACATGTGGAGAAAAAGGCCTCAGCATTGGTGTCACATTGTAATGGAAGGGTACTTAGTATATAATAGAATGTACGTACAGCGACCGGAAATGGAACTCATGTTGCAACTAGTAGAACTACTAGAGAATAGATCTACCGGATCTCCACTAATCTGTAGGTACAAATAAAGTTTTATCGTTATTATCCTTGTGATGCTTGAATATTCATATGTGGACAATATAGTTGGGGTCAGTTGTGTTTGCATATGAATGCAAAACCAGTCTAACTAGGCCAGATTTGTTTTTACCTACATGTAAATTAAGCGGGAAGCCACCTTGCTGAGTTCCGGATATCAACTTTTACATACGTTGTGATTACGTTTGCTTTTGGATGTATTGCATAGACAGGTACATGTATTTACTGGTGACAAACGACCATGACCAAGCTTACTCGGTTCCCATTGTTGGATGTTGATACAGCATACCTTAATTAAACTTTATTTTCAGTTGTGGGTATGTTGATGACGGTGTTGCTACTAAACCTTTGGACATAAATGGAATGGTGAACTGCAGTCTTATATATCCCATAGCCTTCTGTAGAGAACCGTAATTAAACATTGTCAGACTATTTCTAGACGTTTCAGCTGCTTTAAATAAATTTGGTGACGAAGTGTAAAAATACTTCAAATGTCAAATGTTCATACGATTATAAATATACCATTAAAGAAATATTCACGTCTTATTTAATCACATTGAATTTAGATTACGATAGTTGTCAACCAATACCCTTTAAATCGATGCTAACCGTAAACTATAATCACATGGTCCAATGGATTAACCATGCAACCTTCGACAAACAACAAGAAAGAGCGATTTCTGCGCTGGCATAATGTCAATTGGGACAAAGATCTTATGAAATAATTTCCAACAAAGATTTTATACAATGTCAGATATTTTATTTTACGAAATAAATACAATTATTATATAGTGTAATAATTCACAGTGCCATTGTGTGGAGCGTGCCCACATGATTTTAAATTGTGTGCATCTATTGTGGATGAATCGGCGACCATTGTTGCTGTCGTTAGTTGTTGAAGAACACGCAACTGAAAGAAAACACATGCATTTTACATTCTCGTTCAAACAGCGTATTTTTCATGCGAGTCTGGCGACTTAACTAACCACTGATTAATGAGGATGGTATTTTACAATTCAATCGTTTAGTATCTTATTTGGTCTTATAAATATGTAGCAACCGTACACGCACTCCATTACAAATATCTTGTTATAGCTTGGTCAATTTGACACGTGCCTGACCTTTTGATTAGCATAATTTAACAGTCCATATATTGCTTACGTTTACAACACCGATCGTATGTTTTCATAATCGGGGAGTATTACGAAGACGCTCTAGAGAGATGTAATATAAACACAAATCTGAAATGCCGATATTGCACGATTTGCTTACGGAAATTGATATATTAAAAGCAAGAACCTTGTAATATATTCTTGCATAAAGGTCAGGCTCAGGTTAAAATAAGCAAACTATATTGTTTTACCAAGCACTTGCGGAAAATGTACTTTACGCTCAAATTGAGATTCAATGCCATTTTACAATGTTCAGTAATATTATTTTACAACTATAACTAGGGAACATACATATGTACATGATTTATAGGGGGTAAATGTTTTAAACGCCAATCATGGTATTTATTTGCCAATGAACAGCTTTCTGTTGACATATGGCATGCATATATGATCGCCTCTACCGGATTTGAACCTGGGTCACCAAGTTAAGCGGCAAACGCCCTAACCACTGAGCTACAAAGGCACATATCCATTCTGGTTAATTAAGTTTTAAGTTATAGAAAGATAACGCAAACGTGAGGTTGTCTTATTTTGTCGAGGGCGTAGCGACAGCGTGGTAAATTGTGGCTTTGGAGTAAAGGGTTAATGTTGATGTAAACAATGTATGGTGATAGTTTACCTCGGCACTTCTAATTCCAGCATCACTGTGGATATTCTTCTCCTCGTCTGGTGTAAGATCGGCGATGTAACAGTTGTAGGTTTGTCCTGCACGTTGTTTGACGATCAAGTCACGCTAGAAATATGTACAATAATCCACAATAAACACATAAACACTGCGTCTTCCAGGTACTGGGCCGGTATTTATAAAGCTCCTTAAGTGAAAACTTAAATATTTTGACTGAAGTTAAAATATTGAGCGGCACGTATTTCACAAGAAACAAAAATAGCCCATTTGTTTTCTATATGATTACTGTAGCTCTTCATATAATGCTTCTAAACAATGTAAATAATTGTTCATATTAGTTTTAGGCTTAAGCTTTCCTATGGCACTTAATGAAAAATTTAGGATTTTAAGAATTCTAAGTTTTCACTTAAGATGCTTTATAAATACCGGCCCTGGTCATCGTCATCAAGTTGAAGGTAACTACCAGGGTATGGGTGGGGCGCGTCGATACCAATTAGAAATGGTGCACATATTAAATTGTACAGTGGTGTTTAAAACAGGCCCCGTTGTTTAGGCGAAGAGCACTTTACAGGGTGATAAAATGTTTTCTCTCAATAATCAAATAGGTTCTAGTTCAGACCCCAAAACACGATTTGCGTTTACAAGTCACACCTGATACAACACTATATGTAACTCAGACACGGTAAAACAGTTGTCAATTACATTTGGTAAGATATTTGTAGGAGTCATGCACTATCAACATGCTCACCTAGCATTTTCAACCTCTTCAAATGCCATGCCATTATATACAGCATCATCCTCATATATAAAGTTTGTTATAAACATCTTAAAACAATAACCTAGTGGAATATAAAACTGATACTGAATTTGAATGAGAAACGATCAAATTAATACCTGCGTCACAATCGCCCGACGATGTCCGTGTACTAGATATGTACCCGATGTCTAGGTATTTTGCAGGCGCCGGTATATGAATAGCATTACATATTCAAAAAGAGACAATCATGATGTAGCCCGATGACCGGTCATTGTCCACCCACGGCCAGATTAAAACAAAGTATGCCGAAAACAACACACTGCAGCATAATAAATTATGCATGTACTCGAATTGTTATTGTCAAACATATCAAAGACCTATATTAGGTCTTTGAACATATCAAATATTGCACGCAAATTATTAAAATTTCCCAGAAAAAACAGAACTTTTAGTAGACCGGACTTGCGACGCAGTTCAGACACGGTCCGGTTTTGAGGCAAGTTACTGTAGTTATGTCTACCTACCGTGAATCCATTGTATGCAAACGTCAATGACTCGTTCTCATTCGGTTCATGTGTTGCATGAGGTCGGTTTGTAGTTTGTGCCTGAAAAAAAGTAAAAGAAAAAAGTACATGGATGGCAGCACTAAATTTAAAACAGTCGTTAAAACATTCCTAACCAGGACTTACTAACACTTCCAAAAGGAACCATGGGGTCACAGGTATATATTTAGAAGAAGAAAAAACGATGATTAACGGAAAAGGCCGAGTGCGCGCATTGCATTATGGGCGTTTGACCGTTCGGCAGATAAAAATCTATTTATAGAGTTGCCTATCCGTTCTAAATATATATCTGTGATAGGGTGTAGCAACTACATCGCATATGGTCAGAAATCTACCAGTGCACCAGTGCGATAATCATCTTCACTTGCAGTGTATGAAACTACCACATTACACGTTTCCTAACTACAATAGAGATTCTGCAATTTTTGTGTAACCCCCAAGTTGTCTGTCGGATGGGGCGTGCATATCAAGAACAGACATTCTGATACTGCTATAGAGATGGGTTTGGAAGTCCGATCTGACCCTTATGCCATAGACTGTATAACATAATCGAAGCAAATGTTGTCGTACGATCTTGAAAATCTCCCTGGCGCTCGCACCCGTTCAACCGATCATCGGGAAAGGATTCGACAAGTATTCTTAACTTAAACACTGTATTAATTACTGTTAGTCCGAAGTTTAACGTTTAAGTCAGAGATGCACCTTCGTTAAAATGGTACTGATAGTAGGTTCTTTGTGTATGACATTGCTAGTTGATCTAGTGCGGCCGAATCTCTACTAAAGTTGGCTCGTCCAAATAGACTTCATATGCCTGGACTAGCTATTATCGTGTGTTTAAGTTTAAAGCAAAGTACAGTACACTCTCTCAAGGGTGACCCTCTGTAGAGCAATAGCTAGACATTATATTATAACCTCTCTCAAAACAGCACTTATATGTTTCATTGTGTGCTATTTATTCCAAATAACCTCTAAACAACGGCCAATATTTGCAGCTTCAAACGGATGTTGCTCCTAAGATGTTGAGCTGTAATTCAATACAACACACATTGGTTTCATGTAAAAAAACAAACAGTTACTGTATTGTGATATAAGCTATACTTACAATGCACACAGCTACCAAACATATGGCTACAAGACACGTCTTCATGGTGGTAGTAAAGTTGGTTCAAAACTAACTCGCTAACAGATAAACTTTAGTTTATAAGGCTTTTGAACAGAACAGGTTGACACAGTTTGATTAAAAATGTGATTACTTAATTCTTTATCAGACCTGCATGACAGAAGAGTATCATTTCGGTGCCAGGCTATAAACTGAGCGTGTTAGGAATTGGAACACTTGATACTATCATAGAAGTTTAGTTAATTCGTTCATTTGCCCTTATAGTGCACCGAGAAACACTTTGACACACTGTGAGAATATGGCACCAAATATGGTATACTTACAAATAGTAATACATGACTTGTAGTATATACGAGGGGTGATAAAAAATTAGTCAATTTACGATGGCTTTTCTTCTCATAGTTGTACAGGGGCTCTACTACGGCTTAATGCCCAATCCTGAAAACGAGTCGCAAGTCTGTTTCGGATGCCATTAGGACATATCCGTACAAAGGATTCAAATATGGTTTTGTGGTCAAAATTGAGAGTAAGGAACTTTAAATGACCATAACTTTGTCAAATTTTTTTATTTTTTCATCAAAATTTAATAACTTTTATTTTGTGCAGAAAGGTCCTTTCATCAAAGCGGATCACTTCAGCAGGACTTGTCAGCGACGGAAAGTAATACTATGCAATTGGGAAGACAACACTAATAATATCGTTACAATAATATGTAGTGATGCAATAAAAATAACTTAATGCACACCCAAATAAGATTGTAAACTACATATCAAGAACATACATTAGTCGGATATGAATGGGTGCGTTCTGTTAAAATTATAAAACCACTCAAGCGACATATTTAAATTTTTATCACCCCTTGTATAAATATAACAGGTAAGAATACTATATTTGATTATCTCTGTACTTTAGGGAATTCAAATGACTCATAAACGAACATATTGATGTATAAAATGTTCAAGTCACATTTTGAACTTCACGATTTGGACTTAGGGAGGGGGGTCAACATTTCATCCAATAAATGTGCTTGGTATTTTCTCATATGTTTATACTTGATGGCTCCTGACCTAGATCTCCCTAAACATCTCAATCTGGGCTTTATTAAACTCGTTGTATAAAGACAATTTCAAATGACTCATAAATGGATATATGGAAGCCAAAACTGTCAATAAGTCACATTTTGAACTTCACGATTTGGACTCAGGGGGTCAACATTTCATCCAATAAATGTACTTGGTATTTTCTCACATGTTTTATACTTGATGGCTCCTGACCCAGATCTCCCTAAACATCTCAATTTGGGCTGTATTAAAATGGCTGTTTCAATACGGTTTCAAATTTAAATACACATAAATGGCGATGCCAAAACTGTCAATAAGTCACATTTTGAACTCCACGATTCGGACTTGGGGACATTACATCCAATATTACTGTACTAGATAGTTTGTCACATTCATTTTTGTACTTGGTGGCTCCTAGTCAACGAGGACTGGTGACTGACTGAGATACTTCCCAGTCGTTCTTAGTGTTGTATTTTGGGCTCTACAAACGGCGGCATATCGGACATTCTTAACATAAGATAGCGGTAAGGCGTTTCATAACTAATGGTTTGTGAAATAAATACTGTGTTGTGGACTGCGCTAAAATAAGGGAGATAACTAAATTATACTTATGGCATAGATGCTAGTCTATTCATTTAAGGATTGTCTTTCGTTTTACTGCAATGTTGCTTCTTCTTTTAGATGAAATAACAGTAAACGTCAACCAATGACATGTATTTAAATTTTGATATGCTGATGTCTACCTTTCTACCCAATTTTCATTATGGTCCACGAACATGAAGCACATGAATTGAAATCCAGTTAAGTGTTCACAAGAAACATCTGAACGTTACCTGCATGTACAAGAAAGTGTCTATTGATTGCCAGTAAGGGATATCAGCAGAAATAGGAAGCTTGGCCGATAGCAAGTTCTGGTAATCAAATGAATGTACACTTAAACGAATTTCTAATTGGCCACCCTAAAAAATATTATATCATCTGATAAATTATATCAATAAATTTTAGGCTGTGTTATTTGTTCATTCCACGCACTTATCTATTTCTGGAAAAAATGGCGTATTCATATACAAAATCATCCATGCGTAACGGTTGGTGCGAAATTGCTTTTTTGCACGTTGGCCTCGCGCACAGCTTGGAATAGTATCGTATTTGGTATAAATTTGTTCCCTGTAGATTGACTTTTCTTTAAACACTATAATTTGTGAAAATGAGCCATGTGGAACGCGCTCATGACGTCAGATACATGCATACATTGAACGAATTTCTGATTGGCCACGTGTTTTTCTAAATTAGTTTTTAAAAAAATGCTTTAAGAACAATATAAATAATCGAAACCCCGATACTGTCCAATTTTATTGTTGGAAAATATGTTTCTCGCAGTAATTCGAGCTAAACCCCACGTTATTTTAAATTTCGCTTTTTACAAAAAGACGTTTTGACGTACATGTCTTGATTTTGGTGCTGGTACTCGTTATTCTATCGGCCTCAGCGCGCCCCGTATTACGTATTTTCGTCAGTATTAATACCTTTCATCAAGCCAATCGACAGAGAATACATTTTGACAGATTTCAAAAATCTAACATGTCGGGCACGTGAGCCACGTGCACGTAAGCCATTTTGCACTAACTGTTCCGCGTGGATGATTTTATACATGCATGCGTAATTTATTTCTTGAAATAGATAGATAAATGCATGGAATGATAAAAACCACAATTTTAGAAATATTGACTGAATATATCGCATAATATAATATTTTATTGGGTGGCCAATTAGAAATTCGTTTAAGTGTAGCCTTCTTTAATCATGCGAACTAGGTCGCTCACCTGTAGCTATCATGCAGAAAATACCAGTGGTTTAAATGTCTGAACTTTTCAAGATACATAACTCTTGAACCTGTGTGCATAATGTATATGGCTGATTCAAAATATATAAATCCTGAAATATAAACAATTTTGTTGGATTTTGATGTATTTTCCTGAACTGGATCCTTTAGAAGCTGATTTTTCAAGTTTGAATTTACCTCGACACAAATCATGTGATGCAAGGTTTCTTAATCACCAAAGGTTTCACAGAAGCAATCATTGTAATCAAGGCTCTGACCAAATTGTTATATCTAGACCAAAGTATACAATTATAGCCTTTTCCATGGCCACAACACAGGAACACATATGGGATAAACCTGGTTGAAGAAAAGTTCAGTAGGAATCATCATGTAACAATTTTATGTCTAGTCGTCAGACAAATAGGGATCATCTCAAAAGCTTACTTGGGCACTATATGACAAGCAAGCCACACTGACAGGTAAGCTTCATGTGTATGTTGTTTAAGGCTACATGAAAAAAAACCCTTAAAATTCATTCACTTGTTTATTATTTACAAGGTCTATACAACATACAGTTTACAATTCACACATTTATACATGGAATGTTGCCATTGCCAACCTTTGTGTATCAAAACAAAGCAAATGGCAGTAGGCTTTACACTCAAACTATTTCATTCTCAGTCAAGATTAAATAATAAATCATTTTACAAAATAACAACAATAAATTCATGTATCTCTGATTCATCATAATATAAAATGTAGGTTTCTAACTTTCTATACACAATCATGTGTAAATTAATGAGGCAAGAAAGCCCTATTTGTGACCATCAAGGGTCAGAATAAACAGATAAATTCCATGATTATCAACCCAAGGTTTCAGTTCTTTTATTCATGGATCTTCTTGGATAGCTCAAACTGATAAATTATTTAAAAAAAGTAAAATTAAATCCAAACCGCAGAACCACAAATAACTGATGTTACTGTTAAATACTTCAATCAACCCAAGTCTATTCAAGAATGTTTTTTAAATAATTTTTAAACAATTTCCTATCATGATCAAAAGTCTATGTAATTATATGTACACATATTCACAGATAATATTAATTTTTAGAAAGAACAGATTACATAGTGTCATACAAAATGCACCTCATACAAAAAAACACACCCATACAGTTCAAATATCTATCCTGACAAAGAGAAGACTATACACTGAACAAAATATAGTAACAATAGAGATACCATACTAATATTGGGTAAGAGTCAAGACTCACTCACTAGTGCAAATTTCAGCGTAATATATGAACACAAGCGAAAACCCTGCTATGTGGTTAATAGCTCACTTTTTATGGCGCTAAAACATACATTCATGATTTCATCCAGACAGTTCTTCCCTAATTAATACATGATTTTATTCAAAATCATCAGAACTACATTATTTTGACTTTCAAGATTATAGAAAATTGTATTGTCTGATATGCAGTCTTTCTAAAAAAAAACTTTAAATATATTTTCTTACTTACGGGACATCACTGCGCTGCTTTTTATGTGCAATTTCATCTGATTAAAAATATTAATATATATAGCATAACTTTCAAAATAGCAAATAGCAAAATCAATATAATTTCCAAGTAAATGTGTCATTTCATACAAGTTGATATCTTTGCCATAATTATTTGTCAATAATTATCTTCTAGGTTAAAAAAACCAAGAGAAAAGGTAAACAAACTAGTAATAGTTTGAGTCTTTGAACAACTTAAAGTTGTTGAATACAGTCTTAGAATTTAAGATTTCAAATCACACTAGTCTATATTCCTATACATGTATGAACATACAAATACTATTACAGGAATAAGCATGGTACATTTTGAACTAGACCAGCTACATAAAATCTACTAGCCTGAATCTTAGATACAAGCCCTTTAGATTTGTAGATTTCAAATATCAGCAAATATATGTATGTATACCATGGTACTCAACAATCAACATGCTGAAAACAATTATTTGAAACTTTGTTTTTTTATAAATTGATTGGTACAGATAATTATTCAAAGTTAACTTTAACTTTTTAGACAAGATGACAGTTTTAACAATTCATGACTAGTTCATTTTTCTACAGCACAAAGTTTAAATCTTCTTGTCTTGGATTTCTTCACATTTGAGCTTTATAGTCCTTTTCACATATAAATTCACGAAAAATTGTTTCTGGGTTATTAGAAGTTAGTGAAGACGTCCACGAATCCATCAAACGATCAGCTACTTTATCTCATCTCGTAATTGGCTCTAGAATTCAATCGGTGTTGGATGAAGGAAAAGATAAAGAATACGACGTAGAGTCCTGCTGCAATAAAACAGTTTAGTGCTGTTTGGTCGTATTTTTCATGTATATAAGATATGGTGAAGTTCTTTTTCGCCCATTCCTTTTCGTCAAATGGAATATCTTCAAACAAGGCCGGACTATGTATTCTGTAGAAAACACCCATCAACGACTGAAAATAGACAAAATATAACCTAAGAAATGTTATGCATTTACTATTTATTGTACCGTCAAGTACCGTAAATACTCAGCCATAAGTCGCAGGGGGACTTTTGAATGAAAATTCAAGGTTTTTGTCTAAACCCTTTCATAGGTCGCATGTATAGTTTTCAATTTTTGTGAAAGCTGAAATCATGTGCCCAGAGTCAAAGTTGGTAGAAATGTGGTCATTTTCAGACAAAATTGGGAGGAGAGTAGTAATTTTCAGAAAACGTTGGTGGGAATGTGGTCATTTTCAGATAAAATCAGGGGATGTGGCCATTTTCAGAAAAAGTTGGGAGGAATGAAGTGATTTTCCAACAAAATAGGGAGGAATGTAGTAAACTCTTCCATAAGTCGAGGGGTGACTTTTAAATTTTTTTCGGGACTGTTTTTGTACGACTTATGGCAGAGTATTTACAGTACCTGTGATCTTGATAGCAGGTACAGCTGTACCAGTAACTTAAGGGAGGTCTGGTTTGATCCAAAACTGTATCTTACAAAATTAAATGGCACTTGCTTTCCCATATTGCCCAAATCTCACGTTTACACCCAGTGTCTCACTTTGAGAGGAATGATAATTCAGCCAGACACAAACTGACTAGGTAAAGCACAACAGTTTACTGTATGATGTATCAAAGCACCAAACGAGACATAAAATCTGGTGACATATGTATAGGAAATTCCGAATATTAGGAATCCTGCAAGATACAAAGCAAGGCACAATATTCTACAGTGAAATTTCATGGATCACATGTTACTGAATTAATTTATGTCTTGCTTCGTATCTCGTTAGATTTAGAATATACTATTTTCTCTGACTTATTGTGCGCATGATTCTCCAGTTTTGCACTGAACACACGACAACCATGACATCTTAATGGGAGTGCGTCAGAAAGAAGCACAAAGCAAAACACAAAGTGAGTATCTATATTATACCCAACTGCATGACAAATTTCCATGTTATGCGATGTTGTGCCACAACTTAATGGTATTTTATTTAAACTGGCGTCAAGCTTTGAAATGGAATAATTATCGTCAATTGAAATTATTGATCCTTCTCATGGACTCGAGCCGTAATTGTTTTGGTCAAACATACACACGTGCTGGAATGGTTCTTATCCAAATCATGTTAAAATCTTCTACAAGTCTTATTTCTGTCAAAGCAACAAAACAAACGTGAATGAAAACAATGTGCAATCATTCTGTGATCACTAATAGCAATCAACCATGAAAACCCTTCAAAAATTGGGTTTGCATCAACACCTAAGCTTTTTACCATGGGGTTTTGTTATTGAATTTTTTTTCTGTAAACAGGCCCCTTCACATTGATTAAAGTCGGTAAATAGCACCTAAGATGATTTAACTTTATGTCACAAGTATGTTTTGTGAAGAGTTTTCAGTTTTTGGATTAAATACAGGCTGATCAATATGAGGGCTTGAGTCGATGAGAAAGTTTCAGAATGGTGTTGGTTCTTGACTGGTACTTGCTCTATAGCAAATATTTTCCAACAAAAACTTTTTAATGGCAAAATTATTTTGTTTTCATAAAGTTAAGTAATTTCTCAGTCATTAAAAAAAATTGGTTAAAGGGTAAACTGTATGAAGGGTGCAAGCAAGGGTTTTTGCTATTATTATGGGCTTGACTCCATGAGAAAGCAGTATAATTGTGTTTGTGCGGATACAGGTCATTTCGCAACCAGGTTTAATTGTAACAAAAAAGTATCTGCGAGCTGGTAACCGCCGATTTATTATAAGTTTATAATATATATGACTTATAATATTATCATAGAAATGTGATTTTAAGATGTTAAAATAGTTTGATATTGAAATGTAATAATAATTACGTTAAGGGGTATCGTTTCAAAGATTTGCAACATAAAATCGAGATAAGCAGCGTACATGAATATTAAATCAAGCAATTCAATTATGTTTATGTTATATAATATCTGATTTTATATCAGTTTTGTCTAAAGCAGCATTTAATAATTAATAAAAATTTTAACTGAAATATTATTCAAGGGAAAAATACGCTTACACAAGATTTGAACCACCAATCAGTAGTTCATAGATCTATGCAGCTTAGCCGACTGAGCTAATGAGCCATTTGGCGAATTAACCCCTAATAAAAGCTGATAAAGAAATTAGGTATACTATTGACAATAATCTTACGTGGGTCCGTTTACAAACTAGGGATATAATGCTAGATAATTGTGCTTGTTTATTTATTTTGAGCACTAATCTACAAAGTCTTAGAGTATTTTGAAGCAACATTGAGTGCAACAGACAAACAGCAAGATTTCTGTCCAATAGGTATGCGATATTTACAAATTTCAAGGACTTTCGGTTTGATTTACATGAGAAATGTGTTATTTCTCATTTTAGACTTTAGAGGAATTCTTTTGGAACTATACTCTAAGACTTTGTAGCTGACGTATCAATATACATTTCTGACTTCTTTGTTTTGAACGAAACTTATCATATTGCCTTGTTGGACCGGAGTTATATATATTTCTAATGATCTGGGAGGTATCTGTTTGTCCAATTTTTAATAAATGATGAACCCTTAAAATATAAGGAATGAACAGCAAATTGTATAAATTCAAGCTATTTTGAGGTAGGTTACGAATTAGTCCAAGCTTCTTAGAAGATGATTATTCCATTTCAGTGATTATTCCAATTCATCGACGTCAGTCAATACAAGATCATTTAGTTATGATACCCAGAGCTAGTTATGAATCAGCTGATATATGTTACAGAAAGTAACGAAATAGCCGAAAATGGACAGTTATGTGTGCCACGGTGGTCGAGTGGTAACACACTTGACTCCTGATCGAGAGGTCCCGGGTTCGATCCTCAGCCGGGGAACTTGATCATTTCAGAAACGCTTTTTAAGTGTTTCCCACCCGCCTAGAGATGAACTGGTTGGTAACCCAGGGCAGTCTTGCGTGTATCGGTGCTTTATACCGGGCACGTTAAAGAACCAAGTAATCTATTCGAAACGAGCTAGGGTATCGCACCCGGATTCCTTGTATCTCACTTCTGTTTCTTCATTGATTGTCTGCCCTTGCCAGGAGTTCGGCAGTATAAATAGATAGATAGATAGATAGATAGTTATGAATAAGCCTGGTTACGAAATAGACGCATACAATTGGTGCAACTGCAAGATCTCTAATTTCTAATGTCTAATTCTTGCTCCACGTCTTGTCGGATTCCTGTGTTTTACACGACGTTTTTTATTCAAGGACAATTAACGGTTTCCATACCTCATGGTTGTCATGTGTCTTGTGACCCATTGGTAGCCATAATTGTATGGGTAAAATAAAAATAAATTTATAAAAGAAAAACAACTGCCAATGCCAATGGCAGTGGACTAAATTTTGACATTCATAAATTTGAGATGAAATTAAATAGAAAGATTTAATACGAACCAGCATGATGATTCCCCAGATACTGACAACTGAGCAGCATATTGACAACTTTGGTCCACAAATAGGCATTTTAACAGCGAAAATTCACACAAATTATTAACCAAAATTTAACCGGAAGTCATCTGATCTTCAATAGGATAAAGTTCAACCTAACCCGTAGTTTCCGGTACGGACATCCGTACACGACAAAGTCGTTTATTTTAGACATTTAAGTTATTTATTTTGCTCACCAATTAATATTTATCATTTTTACTAATGAGTAATGTGTGTAACAGATAGTTAAACTGCCATTATCTAGCATTCACTATTTCTGAATTCACCGCGACGTAGTCTTGTCCGGGACTGACCGGGCTGACGGAGTTTTAGTCCTAACTACATGCGGAAGTGTCAAAATGGTCGATAGATTGGGTAAATATTTTGCTTTGTTATTGATTTTAATAACTCACTTATCTTCATAAAGAACGATTTTTAATCACAAAATGAATATATCAACTAATTAAAACCACTGTCATGTGTTTTAACTGATTAATAAACCGTGAATCCGTACGTGATCTCGTGCCTGGGGCACGGGCGGTTTACCAAATTTTGACAATTGTAACCAAGGTTGTAAACCAAAGGCCCAATTACTAATATGTGTCCCATATGTGTATGACAACGACATTTTAATTTCGATGAATAAGCTTTTTCAAAGCATGTGTCTGTTACGTTGTACAGGATCATTCGTGTACCTGTCAATGGGACAATGCTATACATTTGTCACTAAAAAATGAATAACAAAAATACTAAGTGTAAAATTTTTATTGAATAAAGTGTTGATTTCATATTTTAAAAGTTTGTCCGGTAACATTTCACATACTGGCCACGGCCATGGGTGAGTGGTAATTGTAAGGATATCCTCCTTCAGAGCTTCAGAGGGTTCGAATCTCCGCGGAAGCTGGGATAGAACTGATGTGGCCAGTTGTTGGGTTGGTGAGCTGCCAACTGAGTTAAACAATGGTTACCATAGTACAAGAAAGGATTTGGGAGGCACTGTGCACAAGAAAGATAGATGTCTCATAAGCCAAATTGGCGGGTCTTTTCAAATTTCAATAGGGGACCCGGGTGATACTATAGTAAACAGTAACAGCATACTCAATAGTAATGCACCAGTCAATTGAATCCATGGTCCCCAAACTGGAGGGGGGGGTAGCAGGGGAAGTTCTGTGTTTTTCCCTTCGAGTGGATGCAAGAATTTTGTTTATTAATTTTTGCCTAAATAATAGGCATATAGACTATTTTACTGGTTTATGGTGAGGTTTTACCATCTGTATCATCATATGACCGCAGGGATTTTACCCAGGGTTTGAAGAATCTAAAGTAAAATTCCATGCCATCCCCTGGGGTAAGGGGCCTGTGGTATCAATTGGTCACTTCAAAATTAAGAAGTAATTGCCTCAAGTCTGTTTTCTCTCATCTCTTTATAGATAATATTGTATGAAAAAGTTAACTATTGTTACAGTATGCCAATATACCACTGGTTGAATAGTTTAGTATTATGACTCTGACTGGTGTATGTAAGTACAGATTTCATCATCACTGGTTATATATTAAGTGAGAACGCGGCTTTTAACGTGATCACGAGGATTCTCCACTCAAGGAGAAAATTTTCACAAACGCATCGCGATTTTGGCAAAAGTCACGAGAGCTGTACTGTATCATATCTATCTTAATTTCTTTGGATATAAGTGTTTTATAAGAGGGTATTTATATTTTCAGTTAACAGTGAGTCTAATGCTAGAAGAATAGCATGTGTAGAACAATGCTTTGGTTCCTCAGGACAGGTATATAAATTACCGTACTCATATTATCATTTGATTGAATTCGATAAATACATTTAGACTAGTAAGTTATAAAAACGCATTTATATTTCTTATTCTTAAACTATCAATGCTGACCTTCTGTTTAGAAATGACAGCATTAAAGTCTGTTCAGTCTGTTGGACTAATAAATGTTGAAGAAAAAAATTGTCTTATATTTTAACAACAGTATCTTGTTGAAATTTTCAAAGGGCAGGCTAATATTAATTGCTACCAGTATTTGAAATACATTCAAGGGATATGCCAAATGTTGTTGTTTAATACAGAACTGTGCTGGTTGCATACATAGTTATGTGTGGGTTCTGAGTGTGCACCTTTTAAACTGTTAAACTATAGTCAACAAAGAAATATCAAGCTCAATGAAAACTGTCACTGCATCCATTGAAAAATATTGATTCAGGCAGACAGAAAATCATGTTGTTTGCTATAATTATAAATAAAAGTTTGTTTTATTAAACGAATAGGAATTTTCAGTGATTTTACTCTATCAGACTGACAAGTTTGAAAACTTTTGAGTCTGATAGTACATGATATTTATGTTTCAGCCACTGGCAGTCAATGGGCGAGTGTTGGTTGGGGAAGGTGTACTAACAAAAATGTGTCGTAAAAAACCTAAACCTAGACAGTTCTTTCTCTTCAATGATGTTTTGGTATATGGTAATATTGTGATTAACAAGAAAAAGGTATGTACAAGATGCAAAACTGCATCTTCACTATATGATAAATCTGACAACCTCTAATAAGACTGACCCTTCAGAACAATAATCGTCCCTTTGGTGAAATAAGGTTGTTTCTTACTAGTACTAGATAGTGAGATACAACCTTTTTGCACCAAAAGGACTTATTGCTTATTATTTAAGTGTCTCTAGGAAATATATCATACAGATATCATCATCACTAAGACACAGTTTGTGAAGTGCTATATACAAATGTATGTACGAGGGATGATCCAGAACAAACAGAACTGGTGCTATAAAATCAATATGATTTAATGATATATTTTATAATTTCTTCACCCAAAAGCGCAACGTTTGCACTACAGACGGTGTACATTTAAAGACAATCATACAAGAAAAACAAAAGTTATGTACATTTGTAGCGTGTCAATAACTTTATATACTTGATGCTACTAGTATCCAATCATGGAACTGGTTTCCAACCTTTATGATATCACAAATATTGTAATGCTATATGATTGGTAGTCTTTTTGGAACACCCCTTGTATAAGATGAGCACTACTTATTGAACATGCCTCCTATATTTACAGTATAACAAGCAACATATAATGGCATTGGAAGATATGAAGATAGAAAGTGTAGAAGATCAAGGAAGTAGGTTACCGTTATTTTTAGATGTTGGTGTTTTTATGTCCCTGCATCTACTGATGCAGGAGACATATAATGATTGTCCTGTCCATTCGCTTGTCCATTTGTTTGTCCATTACAAAATAAATGCATTGATTTCAAACTTGGCATACTTGTTTAACATCATCAACACATTAAATTATCAAAGCCATGTAACACTATCAACCACTTCAACAGAATTATGACTAAGCTTATTTGTTATGGACAAGGTTCAACTGGGGCATAAGTGTTTAATGAATGCAGTCTTGTTTAAGGGGCAACATTTGGTCCAATTCCCTTCTCAAAAAAGTAAATAAGTCTTGTATTTCTCCAGTCACTTTCAGCAATTTCAGCCCAGTAACTGAGTGTCAAATAAACCTTGCTTTACAAGGTCACCTTGTCATATGGCGTCTGACATGCCCAAAACTTACCAATTCATCTGACAAACTACTTCTTATATGAGAGTCTCCAGATGAATTATTTGCAAATTTCCTAGATGAACTTGTCAGTTGATTAATTATTTTCTAACTTACCTGGGTCTACATGACATACTCTGCTATGAACATTTAATTTAATGGATTTGCCTTAAGCTTGCCCTAATGAGTTTGTCACCCATGCCAGATAAATTTACTCATCCATATAACACTCACCTATTTTCCCTTAATCGTGACCATGGGTCTGTTGTCTAAGCAAAGTGCTACTTAAGGTTCTCCATGCCTTCTATATCTAATTGAATGAGAAGTCACTGAATGAAGGGTCTGATTGGTAGTGCTTTGCTTAGGCAACAGACACCATATTTACATCAGATGTTCTACTTTAGGCAGACAGTTTCTTAATGCTGGTGACCTCTAAATAGTCTTATGCCGCCTTGTATATTACAGATTTACGTAATGGTTGGAAGTTAATCAGTCCTAAGAAGTCATTTGTTGTGTATGCAGCCACTGGTGTTGAAAAACAACAATGGATCTGTCACATAAAGAAGTGTGTATCTGATTTACTCAATAAAAGTAAGTATGAGGCTCGTCATTGTTGCGCTTTATTATTATTTGTGAGTAATTTACATATACCAACGTTGATAGTCTTGTGGTAGAGCATCCACTTCAAATGTGGAAGGTTCCTGGTTAGATTCCAGGCTGTGTCATACCAAAGATGATATAAAAATGGTACCAGAATTTCCCTTGCTAGGAACTGATGTACCAATTTCATAAAAAAAATAACACTGGTACAGCTCCCTGACTTGATATTCACCATTCAGCATATTCGGGTAATTCCAGGAAATGACTGGCTGACACACTGTGAGAATAATGTGACTGGCGAGTGTCCATAGGTCTGAAGCACTTTCAACTCTAAGTACAGTCTGTTAGCTCAAAATATTAGATGATGAATGACTGTTATTTACAGATATACAGTACAACAGTAGAGCCACCTTTTGAAGAGCAACTACCTCATTTTAAAAAATTTCCCTGAACTAATATCTAGTGCAAATTTTACCTATGAAGAGAAACAACCTTTGTTCAATGGCTAACATTTGAAGCCACTTAAAGATGTTGTTCTACTGAGATTGTACTGTATATGTTAATTTTAATATTTTAGAACCCATATGTACAATACTACTTATAGTTAAATATCCAGGTTATGAATGTTTATGTACTTTTATCAATAAATTTGTAAAGTAAATCACCCGCCTTTATCTACCCGAGTTAAATATTCACCTAGTCTGCCATTATGAAAAAATGTATTATGTTTGTAGGAGGTTTACCCCAGGATGTGTCTACAGAACACGATTCCCCAGTCTGGGTACCTGATTCCTCAGCATCAAAATGTCTGCACTGTAAACGGTCTCAATTCTCCATGTTAAACAGACGAGTAAGTTGTTTTACCATTTTAGACTTGATCCACTTAAACTTTATTAGCATCTCATAACAAACGAATTCTGGTTTCTCTATCCAACCTTTGGGAATTGTACACCTACTCAGGGAGCAAATATCTATGTTTTGGGATTAAATATAGCTCTCGTTTATAATCATTTCCCGAGAAGCAAGATACCCAGATATGTATACGTATATTGGGGGTCATATTGGAGTCATGCTTGAGGGCGTATTAAGTGCATATATTGTACATATTGTTTGTGGGAGTTGATCAGATCAAACTTTAGGGAGTTATTGCCCTTTGGTATTTTACACTTATAATTTTGTCCGCACTATTTCTCTGTGACGAAACTTTGCATTATTTTATTCTATCAGTAAGTACCAAACCTAAGTTGTTCATAATGTCAACTCACAATGGCCAGATTGGTTTAGCTTATGAATAGAACTACTTTATAATATACAACACCTTTAATGCTACTATAGTTTGCTTTTGGCAACATTGATGATTCATTGTAACATTGGACATGTGACCAGTCTGCCATCATTGTTGGAAATATGTTCTATTTTTAGCATCATTGTCAGGAAATCTGTTCTATTTTTAGCATCATTGTCAGGAAATCTGTTCTCTTTTTAGCATCATTGTCGGAAATGTGGTCTTGTGGTATGTAATGATTGTTCCAATAAAAGATGGCTACTTCCACAACAGTCATCAAAGCCTCTACGTGTTTGCCTTACATGTTATGGAAAATTGTCGAAAAATACTTCAGAACCAGGTAAATATTTTCTTTACTTATCTTCAAGCATATGTGAATTATTATCCGTTAAATTATAATAAAGAATAGTTCTCTATAGTAACAAATGAGTTGACTGAATATTCTATGGATTTTTCTATATAGTTAAGTAACAGTCCCTGGTTATTCTATTGGAAGGATTTCTATTTATGGTAACTCAACAAATGATTGTGAGAAGCTTCTATTTATAGTAACAGTGCTGGAGATTCTCTTTTTTTAAATATTTCTTTTTATAGCAACAGTGCTGAATGTTCTATTTGAAAGATTTCTATTTATAGTAACAGTCTCTGTAGATTCTATTTAAACTGTTTCTATTTGTAGTAACAAATGATGTGCCAGAAGATTCCTCAGGAGAAGATACAGAAGATGAGGAAGAGGATGCTGTTTATCAAGGAATACCTGAGGTAATAAAATACAAGCATTTAGATTTTTTTCTGTAAATTGGCATTATGCCAATATTCAATTAATTTACCTTATAAGTCAATGTTATCTGTAAGTTATAATCAAATTTGTCCAATTGATTAGATTGAAAAACTTTCCCAAGCACTTAAAACAAACAACAATGCTGAGCGATGCCCTCTCTTGCCAATGTTGATTGCGATTAGTTTCCTTTCAAGAAAATTTGAAATCTAAGGGAAGCTACTCTTGCAACATCCCGTTCTCAGAAATAGCTTTATGGTACGCATGATATGATCAATGTTGTCTCCTTCGGAATTTATTGTTTTGCTGTCATAGATTTGCAATTATTGTACAAGGCAAAAACTTATATTTTTAAAATTATATGCCTTATTCAGAGCTCCAGCTAGGATTTTATAGCAGGGCGCATCGCCCGTTCCTAAAATATATCCGCCCCGAAGCCCTTTTGACCGCCCTGCCCTTTTAAATCCTGATATAAGTGTTCTCTCGTATACTGTCTTACGTAATTAGCCTTTATTAGAACCCCTCTTTCGGACTTAATTATGTCACTGATAGCCATCAATAAACAGATCCGTTGATTGCCCTGGATTATAGACCAGTTTATTGTCCCATTCACACCTACGGATACATGTCATACTGTAAACATACTCAGCTGGAGACATAATTAGCAGACGAACTTTTGTTTTTCTTGATTGTCAATTTGTGAACGGTGTTGCGTGTAATTTTTACAAGCGTGAGAAACACTCTAAAATATGTAACAGGTAACAGCCTCCGTTGCTTCAGATCTTTTGTTTATTAAAGTTCATTATGTTTAAACTTTTGATATCTATACTCTTGTTTGCAACGTCAATTACTGACGACAGGACTCGCATGTGTGTACTTGAGTGGTCCAAGAAGGAATAAAAACAAAAATAATAATAGAAGGGGGGGAGCAGACAATTAATTGAAAAACTTTATTCAACTAAAAATTCACACTTCAAAATCATTCACAAAATCTTAGTCTGATATGTAGGAGAAGTCTGACCATAGCCTGGAAGGTTATGTAACACAACCCCTAAATTTCAAAAGAAATGCCTCACATAAAGAGAGAAGATTCCTGTGATTAATGACTCCCTAGAGTAAATGCCAGAATTTTATAGCTTTTGTAACTGATATTTAAAAGGTTAACCCAGGTCAACAAGGTCAGTCTTCAAGTAGATACTCAGGTATGTATTAAAAGGCCACTTTTGAACGTGTTAAATGTTAATTGACTGATCAATATAACCTATCAATATAAATTAATAAAGACACAGTCACTGTATATATTTGTTCTGTTTTGCCCCTCCAAATAATGGGGAGGGGGGGGGGTAGATTTAAATGAAATTTACTACACAAATTAAGTAAGAAAACAAGAGGAGCCGTCTTAATTTCAACAAATACAGCAGTGAGCGTATAAACAGAAAAGCTGTTGATCTGGGCTGGTATTCATCAAGCCATAGCTCCAGATAGATATGTAGTAAAAAATGAAGCATTTTAATGGAAAACTTGCTCAAATAAATTATAACTTAATAAAAACACCATCAAAATCTCACAAAATTTACTTTTATTTAGAAAGAAAGCACAGGAGAAGCAATCTTGAAGGTCTACAAATCCAAAATTTTCTAGGGGGAGGTCCCCCAAACCCCCCTGGCCGGAGGGGGCCACCCCCTCCTGCAACCTCCCCCACTCGTCGCTGTGCGACTTGCTAGTGCCCTTTTCAGGCCCAGCACCCTGCCCTTCTTCAATCCTAGCTGGAGCTCTGTTATTACTTTGGTTGGTTCTTGACCTTTTGTAAACGCAATATCCCCACAGGTATAATGTACTTGTCATATTCACAGGTAGTCGTCATAATATTATAAAGTCTCACATGTTCTTTTTGCCGTCAAAGGCTCTGTTTCAATGTTATGAATGCATACTGTCAGTTGTTGTTGCCTAGCATAACCTTTATTTGCCAGTCAGCTTTCTGCTGAAATATGGCAGGCATACATGAAGTTTATGTTCAATGAATATTGGCCTAGTTATGGCCCTTTATGGGAGATATAAGTTATGTGTCAAAAACACTTCTAGTCTTTAATATCTTTGAATTTACTTGTATTTCAGGATCAGTTCCAAACATATGACTAGGAGAATCCAGCCTTCAATCTAGAGAATTCTCTTCTTACGGAGTATATTAAACTTTGATGCAACACTAGTATTTATCATAGCGATGTTGATTTTATTCTGAATAATTTATCACGGCAACAAATTATGTAATTCATGCTTGTAGGTAATAGGAGAGCTTTGATCAATTTACGTGTAATGCCATACCAATCGGTTTTTATGTTACGCGTCAACATACGCCTAGATTTTGAAGTCATGTTTTTTAAAAAATAAAAAAAACAATACATTTTCACTATTTTCATGCTCTAAAGGTATTTTGCTCTTGTGAAGTCATGTTTTACTTGCATTCTCAAACAAACGCACATCAATGTTTCTAAGGATCCTTTCGCTGATTTTTTCAATTGTTAAAATACTCTTTGGATAGGTATTTCCACTCGACTGTGTAAATGCAATTATATATGAGGCATTTTTTAAAAAAATACGCTAGGTTTCAGAAAGCTAGACCTGACGCTAAACATGAAAGCGATTTGGTATGGCCTAATGGACAGTGACATGTGTATGCTTTTATTCTCCACATGTCAATATTATGTGTTTTCAGAAAAATGGGAATTGAGAGACTCAAAATGAACTGAAACACAAACTATTTCATTTTGTAATATTTCATTGAAATTTGGCAGCAATGCTAGTATTGGTGAAATATGTCTCTGTTAGGCATAACAAAAATTGTTTGTTTCCTGTTGCATGCCCCTTTAAAAAGGGTAGCTAATTTGGAAATTGTTTATGTTTATTATTTTTATTTACATAACCATCGAAAAATATAAAAAAATACTGAATAATAGATTGTTTTCAAGCGCTTTAAAACATCTAGGATTGCAGCAATATTTTCTAGTTGGCTAGGCTACTGGAAGCAAACAATTATTTTTTATGCCTTATGTTCATGTGTCTGTTATAATTATCATTAATTCAGCGTGCAATTTGTTTTATTTTGTTTTAGGTGTATACTTTTTTGTTGTCTGTTATTCTATAATTATAATAAAAAAATATGAAAACCCTAACCCTATAACCATATGGAGAATATGTAATATTTAGTGACGTCAATTTTCCTGATTAAACCAGAATTCCGGATTAACACATCCTGAAAGATCCATATTGTCTGACCAAAACAAAAGTTATTTGGTGAAAATATCTCAAGATTTGGCAAAGTAATGGTTAATTTGGTATGTTTTGAAGGAATTTCTTAATAAAAACTGAGTTAAATATTGAAACAATGTGTAAAAGGCCCCTTGATTGTCAAAAATGGTTGACAGCATCTGATTTTCCTGATATTAAATTTGTCTCCGTGGTCTACAGGTGTGATAAAGCGGGTTATTACAATATTCAAAATATTTAGTCAAACTTTCTTGGGCATATTATTTTGGAAGTGTTAAGGGACAAACTGTTTCTTGTCCATTTTCCTACTATTTCTTTTTCTGCTGTTTACTGCTAAACTTAATTTAGTTTAGTTAAGATGATATTAATTGAATGTTATTTGTGTTACTGTAAACAAATTAACTTTCACGTTTTTTGGCTGTCTTTGGCATTTTCACGACTACAAATTTTACAGTTTTTAAGTCTCCTGCCATGTCCATATACATGTTAATGTTTTTTAACACTTTTGCGGCTACTTAATTTTGCAAAATTTCGGCCAATCGCTAATTCCTCAAAATTAAATTGCGCGAAAAAAATTCTTGGTTTACAGTATTCAAGCTGAAACATGTGTATTCAGGGTGGTTAAAATACATGTTCACAATGTTTTATTGAATATAGAAAGACATGTGCCATCATTTAATTATTGTTAGAAATAACATGAAGTTTTTAGCATGTGAAAGTAGTGTCAAAAATGTAATGGAATCAATACTGTTAAATCATTTAATTTCGTTGGTTTTGGTAAAAAAGACAATTTCATTGGCACTTGAATTCGTGGATTGTGAATTTCAGTTAAAATACAAGGGTCAAAATCAATGTTCATTGGGATTAAAGTTTGTGGTTGAAGTGAACCACGAAATCCACGAAATTTAATCCCCCTTGAAAATTAATGATTTTACAGTATGCTGCTTTAGCATTTCAATTTGTAATGCTCTTGTATTTTGTTTATGTTTTTGAAAGCAATGCATACAGTTATAATTACATTTATTACAAAAATTAATGCAAAAAATACTGTATGAATTGCTCATTGCATTTACTGGTAGTGGTCCAATTTGAAAACTTATATGACTGTCAAATATGTAATCCACAATAAAGTCATTATTATTATTATGTAATTACATACAAAATTGCAATGCATTTCAAATAAATTTTTGCATTTTCTCATGTCAGGCACATAAGTTTGATACCATTTTATATTGATTTGAAATTTGTGAACACCCTGAATCAGTGATTAAAAGGGTAGTTTGATAATCGGGGTAAATTGCTTTCAAAACTGTATCATCATGTCGCTGGCTTAGAACGAGAAGGTCGTAAGTACAAAATTGATATTTTTAAAAAGCACAAAAAAACTGTCTGGTAACATTGCTCCTTACCTATGGTACAACAAACTGTTTACTCACCCGTTTTAGTCAACATGACAAGTTTGATTTTCATGAAAATAGGCTCATAACAAGTGCTTTTTGATACAGATTTCTAGTAAGTATGAGTCTTATATGGTTGGAAGTTGGAGTTACAAGCTTCTTATTCTAAGACATAAGCCAGCGATGCATCACCAATATGAGTGTAAAATACACACAGCAACGCATTGTACAGTTGACCACCCTACCATGTTGATACAATATAACTGTGATATCAATGTATGTGTAGTTGTTGTAGATTTGTGCGGGTCGTTTCATAAAACTTTGTATGAACAAATCTTACCACCAGTACATGCTTTTTGTTGTTAAAATGGTTTCTCAGTTGTTAAAAATTATTTTTGTTGTTCGATGATTTTAAGTGCATTTAATGTTGTAGTCTTAAAGTGTATAGAGCTATATTTTAACAGTCATTCAATGCCAAAATAATTACTTGCATCGTTTTTAGTATGATACTAGACTACCTTAATTGCAAATTAAAACTTTACAAGGGTTCCGTTTACTTTGATTCAATCGTTGAAATTAGATGATTCTTATAGTTTCGTAGGGTGTTCTAGAACACTTTCGTATGAAAATGGAGAGTTTGCATGTCTAATAAATCACAGAGAGAGTTTCTGTTACAACTGAAGCGAAAAATGATCTAATGGATATGAAAGCATAATTGTTTTTCAGTTTTTGAAACTTTTTTTTAAAATATCGTCCGATATAGCTCTATACACTTTAACTATAGTTGTTGTAATAATGAAATTACACATACACTGGATTCAGTAACAGTACAGTACCACTGCTTATAAATCAAATCACTGTATGACTTATCGGATTACTATAAAATTCAACTTGTATCATTTATTGCAATTGAAAGCACATGTAAAATCTGATCACTGTATGACTTATTGTCATACTATATAATTCAATGCATATGATGCTTTATTGCAATTGCCCCGGAAATCAACTCATATCATACACAGTGAATACAGTCAGACCAGGGGCCTTATTCACCAATGTCGTAAGACTGAAACTCAGACTTAGACTTAAAATTGACAAAATTTATAATCACTGCCATTTCTTTGCAATGAAATTTAACCATGTGAAATTTTGTCTAATTATTTGTTTTTATCCACTGAACATGTATACCCATTTATATTAAAATCGGTGCATTTATAACAACTTGAGAGTGAATAGAACAATATAAAGTCTAAGTCTGAGCTTTAGACCTACAACGTTGGTGAATAAGGGACCTGGATATAACTTTTATTGATTACAAAATTGTTAGAATACTTTGCCATGTTATCGTTCACCTATGCAATGTCATACAAACACTAAATTATAATTTTGCTTGCTCTTTTTCTGAGATATTGTTATAAATTTCATGATTTTCTCATATTTATTGTTTCAATGATTTCTCATAAATTGTATTATACAGTCATAATTGACCAGACATGCATTGCTATGTATCAGTCTTAATTATGGTATGCAACTTATTTTTTGTTCATTTTAGGGTTCATAAAATGCATAGTGGCAAGATGGTCATTATTATCCAATAGCCAACATGAATAAGACAGATAAGATAGTTTAAGGCACTTATACTGTAAAATCATTAATTTTTGTGGGGGATTAAATTTCGTGGATTTCGTGGTTTACCTCAACCACAAACTTTAATCCCAACGAACACAAATATTGACCCTTGTTTTATTACCTGAAATGCAAAATCTACGAATTCAAGTCCCAACGAAATTACCTTTTTTACCAAAACCATGAAATTTCGTCCCAACGAAATAAAATGATTTTACAGTACTTGATTTCTCATATAGAATATTCTATTTATAAGTATAACTTGGCCACATTGACATGAGCCTGACCTTTTGATTACCATAATTTAACAGTCGATAAAGTGTCTTCGTTTTCTACACCGATTGTATGTTTTCATATTGGGGAGTATCACGATGACGCTCGAGATGTACTAATAACACAAATCTTAAATGCTGATATTGCACGATTGGCTTGCAGAAAGTGATATATTCAAAGCAAGAACCTTGTAATATGTTCTTGCATCAAGGTCAGGCTCAGGTCAAAATAGCCAAGCTATACAAACTGTCAGATTATGTACAGTGATGTTATCGCATTTAAAGAAGAACGTCAAATAACACCATTTGCATATTTAATGCACTGATTCATGTATAATGTTTTCAGTGCGTCAAAGTCATGATGGGTATTATGTCCACCCTGAAATTTATAGGGTGGGGATTTTGTCCACCCTGTAAAAAACATGGACGGGATTATGTCCACCCTGTCAAGAATGAGGGGCCGGTATTCTGTCCACCCGGGATTTTGTCCAGATTCCATAGAATATATTTGACTATTCATAGAGAAGCACTTTTAATTATGGAGTAGTGAATGAGCCATTCCTTAATTTTCAAAGTGCTTTAAAGTTATTTACATGTACTTTCTTTTATGTCACTTGGATAATGTATCATACTTATTAAAATATATCATCTAAATAGTTATTTTATCTTTTTTTCACCATTATGCAGTACACAACATGGTACTGTTTTATAATGACTTCACTTACGAAAATTGTAAACTTTCGCTCAAATTTAATTTCCTTATAATGCTTCAAGCTTATATGTCCCACTGAGCATTTTTGCCTCAGTGATATACTCCTGATTCTAATAAATGAGCTGCAGGAGTTATATGGACAAAGCTTCTTAGACCACGAGAACCCTTTTCCAGATACCTCACTATTCCCATTTATTACATTACTGAGGCAAAAATGCTTAATGGGACCTATAGGCAACTGCAAATAGAAGGCATACAGTGCCCACCAAAAATATGGATACAGATGTTATTTCCCCATGTACTTGCCTGTATAACACTACCTGCAGAACAGAGAAGCACCAATGTGTTTGAAGATCATGAATATTTTTTTGTTGCTCAAGTGTAAAGACAATAGATTAACTGCTACACTAGATGTAAAATATTAAGTTTCTTTGCCTTGGTTGAAAGGCAACTTGGTGTGAAAAAGACGGAAAATCCAGCCCCTTGGACCCCGTGGTTATTTTAAGTCAAAACAATTTCATCTTTTTTTCTATCCCATGTTTTACTTGTTTACTCACTGTAGTTTCAGGAATTACTATGATTATTGCCGCCTAATGAACAGATATTGAATATTTTAACCAATTATAATTCTGCATCTGACAAAAAGTGTGTTCATATGTTTGATGGGCACTGTATATTGTTTGTAGGAGATCATGAACGGAATTATTGTTTATATTGCATATCCCTTTATCAGAATGTGTAGCAGCTAAAGAAATATTCAACCTGTAAAGAATTTAAATTTGAGTGTAAGTTTATGCTTTTTGCAAGTGCTTTGATAATACTGTACCAAGGCCCTTGTCTCCCCCAGACTAGAAGGTGCTGGGATACCATGGTGCCATAAAGCCAGAATCGGCTTCCACCAGCACCTTAAATTGTGTTTGATATCTTTAAATCACTACATGTGGACATTGATATTTTGGATCTATTCAGGAATTTTACTGACTTTTGCTATTTTGGATCTACAGTTCAGTTAGGGTAAGAATACAGTGTCGCAGTAGAACAATCCACTATAACAGTGTAAAAACAAGTATAAATGCTTATACCAACAGTCCAATACCAAACTAAACTCAATCTGTTAAAGCAATGGTTGTAATCTTTTGGGTACACATAAATGATGACGTCACTGTCAAAATCTCAAAATTGCATATATTAGTACAAGCAACTACCAATAGCTTCACATGCTATTTTTATCCTAGACTGTCCCTAAATATACCCAGGTGATCTGTTACTGACCAATGGAGTGACAACACTGTTAACCTTCTATTGTAGAATTATTTACTTCACAGTTCCAAACAAAATGGTGTGAATAAAGAAGCAGAAGGATATTTTGAGAAAACAAGAAAAACTGTCTGAAAATTACTCTTTATTTATATATGGTAAAACAAGCTGTTTCCACTTCAGTTTGGTCAATATGACAATTTCCGATTTTCATGAAAATAGGCTCATAAGAAGCGCATTGTGATGCTGATTGTAAAATATCATTCTTATAACTACTTACGACCTTCTCATTCTAAACCAGCTATATATCTATGTTGGTTGCCACACCCACAGGAAAGAAATAGTCTCCCCATCACGGAGACTCGAACGCAGAGAGCCCAAATGACCAGGGGATGTTAATATTTGAAATGGTGGTTGCAGAGCAGCTGAAAATAGCCCTCGACAATTGGTAACCATTTTAATTTAACAAGGTGCTTGACCACAAACACATGCCATTAATAATATACAACTAAATATAAAATTGAGTACAAAAATCGTCGTTCGAAATACATAGGCTTTAAAATCTATGCACTTTTATATTGACATAATTATATAATGTGCGCATAATTCAGAAGACAAGTAATGACTTTTATTAGTTCAATCCTTTTGTTTTACAACTACGTATATTAACATATGAAAAGGATGTCGGATTTTTTTGTATTCGTTGCTACTGTAGACGGAAAATGATATTATTTATATATCAGTTAAGAGGACTAAACATTTTAATGCGGAAATCAAATATTTGTTAGATACATGTAATGCTGGGTTACAGCATGTTCAAGTTGAATATCTGTACAAGGAGAAAGTAAACAAATCCCTATCACCACTGATACAGTATAGATAAATACTGCAATATTAACACAAAACCTCCACGTGTCCTGGTGAATCAAAGCACTTACCTTAAAATGCGAATTCTTTATCATTCTTCAAAACCTAAAAAAGGTTAAGTTAAGTTACCAATTTTCTAGGGCTCTTTTCAGCTGTCAAGCCGCTCAAGCACCCTTTGACATTTTAACTTCCTACGTTCATGTCTCTATGTGGAGACAAATTGTCTCCTGTGGATGTGACAGCCCATATCGTTCTGCGGCGCCCAGGAATAGACACTACCCTCACAGGTAGCACTTTACACCTTGGTGGAGTGGACCATATGGTTATTCTTGCTCAGAGAAATTAACCAGTGGTCCAGATCGTGGTTGAACCCGGGACCTCTCAACCCCGAAGCGCGCGCCCTACTTTAGGCCACCGCTCCCTATACATTGTGGACATACGAGGTCTGAAAGAGTTAGGTCGATGGAGGATAATTAATATTGAACAACCCTTTATCACAATATGTCGCCCCATCTTTCTCTGTATATTATTTCTGCGATATCATTATGCTACCGTTAATTAACACTGGCATTACTAATTATACAAGAATAGTACAACGAAGACGATTTACTCTCGCTATAGTAACTGAGCATCGGAGTACATCGGATAAAGGGTCAACGTGTTCAAGGGGGGGGGGGGGGTTCTGAGAAGTTATTATAGAATTTGTGAAATCCCTTCTGTACTGATCAAATATTTAGTCTAAATTTCCACAATAGATAAAATCATTATATTTTTTGTACCCGGTAATTTTTCTGATATCATAATGTTCCCCTGTATTTTATCAACGCCGTTCGAAGCGGTGATAAAAAAAGACCAGTTCGCAAAAACTAAACGATATTTGAACCATTTATAAAAACATGTCGGTCATCTGGTGGATGGTCTTGTTTGTGCTGATCCAAATATCTGTGGTTGTGAATGCCAAACATGATTTGAAACCAACAGACAAACCAGGGACAGGTATCGGTCGTATCTTCGGCAACAATACCGGTAAGTGAAATTTAGTTTTATCAGCATCATGGTAGTAAATATTAACTTTGTTTGACATACAAAACATGCAAACATGTATGAGCAAATTATGTCTGTACGATTATTTACACAAGTGCAGTGCACCTTTTTACAAAATTTAATTAATTATTCAACGTATGCTTTTAACAAATAGATAAGGTGTTGTTTTATTGTCATATGGTGCATTGTATTTTTAATTGGCCAATGCTTCTAAAGACTTGTCAACAATGTTATGTCATGCTTAACGCGCATATTATTGTGTAATATTTTAGTTTGATCATTTGTTAATATACTTAAAGACAAAAGTTTTGAACGGGTTATTGAATCTTAATAACCCTTTTAACATTCGATTAATTTAATTCCACCAAATTTGCTTCATTCTGTATCTCGGCCTATAAGACGCATGAACAGTATAATTTTAAAGTGGCATCATCTTGTTTGTCTGATCATGACGTCACACAATTTATATAAACAGTGGAAATTTAAGTGAATGGGTCCGTTAAGTTTCCTTCGTAAATTGCTAACAAGCCTTTTAAAAAACCAGTCATATAACACGCCAATATTTGTTTTATTTTTTGCTTGGCGTTGGCGTCAGTATTGAATGCCAAATAAAGAAAACATTTTATTTAAAGGAAATTTATAATTTAAACCACTGCGGTGCAGGTCAATGTTCTTGTGGTGTCCGATGACAAACCACGATGTTATTATAAAACCGTCACATCTCCTCGAGCATAGGTAAATGACGTCGATGTCCATCCATATGTCAGTAGGATGGAAAACTTGCTGCGTCCCTTTTACGTTAGTGTTTCAAAGCTTCACGGCATGATGTCTGGAACAAATATGCTCAAACATTTTGATGTGTAAAAACCTGCTCCAATTGTTGGCGTCTTTGTAAAAGTGTAGACCGTCAGAAGCATAAATGTTTTAACATTAATTTAATTTAGCGTTTATATTATATTTGTATTTCATAATGGTACAGACAGGAAGAGTAAGGTGTATTTTGCTGGTGGGATTGTTTCGGACGCTTGTTTACGATGCTTGTGTTTGGTAACGTATTTGTTTATGTACTTCAATTCGCTGGCTTAGAATGAGAAGGTCGTAACTACTACTTACGACCTTATAAGACTCATACATATTTTTAAAAAAAACATGACGCAAAAAGTTGTTCGTATAATAAGTAAAGAGTAGTTTTCAGACAGATTTCCATGTTTTCTCAAAATATTGATTTTGTAGTTACGACCTTCTCATTCTAAGACATCGAATTATGCATTGTTTGAAAATATTATTCTGTCCCTATGCAGTTTGCATGAACATTTTTGCAGTATACGTTTATCTTGATTATGTAGTGCATCCGTTTACAAACCCTGAAACGGTTATTTCTATTTTTTTTCTTAAACGTATGCCTTTGCGAAAACTGTATCTATAATAATAATACTAATAATAATAATAATAATAAAGTATTATGTCTATGTAAACATCCCAAAGTACGATTCTAGGGTTCTCCCTCCACGGTTTTGAATCCAAAAAAATCGACCCCGAAATGGCAGTTTAAAACATCGAAAACAAAGTGATGTTTAAAAAACGAATTTCTTAAAATAAAATGTCGAAAATGATTTCTTCTTATTTTAGTTTTTCTCAGACTGTGAACCTGTTGGTTGTGAGTTGACATATGCCAAAATGTATTGTGGATACTTCTCTCTAACTTCGCCCAAATGGATGGATTGTGGTCATCCCGGAAAAGGTAAATATAGAGGATATTTGTATTTTCCCGTGTATGATCGTCTGATAATTCACCGAGTGAGCAGCTGATGTAGTAATATTTTCACGAGTTGCGTAGCCACGAGTGAAAATATAAGTCAGCTGCTCACGAGGTAACAAACTGTTAAAGAATAAGAGAGCAAGTGAAAATGCTTATTATTTTTTTTTCGACGTGGAAATTTGTTTTAATAAAATAGTCCGTTTGCGTGAAATTATGAACTGTGAAATTATCGGGGAATAATCCACTGTTATTCCGCCGTGAACCACCCATAAGCAAGAAATAAAATGTATTCATCCTCCATGCTTTTCTAAAAGGAGTGAAACATTATCGAAAACTCAGATATTTTCTTAATCGCTTATACATACATATAAATGCCAAACACGTGTTAAATATATATGTCACGCATCGACCCTGCAAAGTATGTGTGACTATTGATAGAATGGTTTTCAGTAACATCATTTTATTTTTAGATCGTCCATCGTGCGCCAAAAAAATCCATTGCATAGGACAACTATATGATGCAAATTTGTTACTATTAATATCATTTGTTACTATTTTTAGTAGTAATACGTCATTAAAGATATTCCATCGTTTGCCAATGGCATCCTTGAATGATCATCAAAGTACATACACTGTAACAGGACTATATGAGTACATACTTAGACATTGCACAATGCAAATATGTTACTATTTAAAGCATGTGTTACTATTTTTATTAGTGCTATATCATTTATAAATTTCCATCGTGCGCCAATAGCATTCAATTGTGTTAATGTTTATAGCATGCGTTTCTATTTTTAGTAACAACACATTGTTTTAGATCTTCCATATCGCGCGAATGACATTCCATGATCCTCAAAGTGTATACGAATAGTTATGTGTTGATCTACATACATTGCAATGCATGTATAATGCAATTGTTTGACTTTATATAGCATGTGTTGCTATTTTTAGTAACATTTAATTATTCTAGATTTTCCATCATGTGCCAATGACATCACATGTTCTTCAAAGTGTATACAGAACAATATGATTAGATATGTATAGATCCTGCACAATGTAAATGTGTTACTATTTATATAATTTGTAGCTATTTTTAGTAACATTATATTGTTTTTTAGACCTTGCATCGTGCGCCAATGAAATCACATGTTCCTCAAAGTGTATACAAAACTACATGAGTAGATATGTAGATCCAGGAAATTGTTCAAGGAATTGTGAGGGATACTCTCGTCTTCTGTTTGGTGGACCTGGTGGCTGTAATAATCCGCGAACAGTGAAAACATGGAAAGCTCTGCAACAAGTACCAGGATGCAAGGGAGTCGAATAATCATGTAATTGACTGTTCGTGTTGATGATAATAAATAAATAAAGTCAGAGTATACTTGATTATCTTTTTCAGAGCACATCAATGAATAATTGATAAATAATTGTTTTACAAACATTGGTATGAAGTTAGCCCAATTTATAACTTCAAGTATCTAACCCACGAATTTGCTAAATGTTTCTTCATCAAGTCCTTATGTTTGTCGTGGCCATGCTTCCTTGAAAAAAACTAACAAAATGTTCAGGCAAATGACTAGTTTAAAACATTACAAATGTGTAACTTGTTTTTAGAGTGTTCAGTTATTAAAAATACAGAACCGATTTATTGGAACATGCATTTTTATTTTGAAATATTAAACAACACATGGTCATATTGAGCCTATCGTGAACCTTATCCTCTATGTTTAATAAGGTACGTTTCGTGTGCAAATAACTTCCTGCATTTTATCTTTGAAGTTTGATAGTTGTAACAATTTGTCGGTTTAAGAGTAGCATGCGGAAATGAAATAGTTGTCAGATACAAGTAATGCTCAGTTACAGCATGATTGTACATGTGTTAAATATTTGCACAAGGAGATTGTCAAGAACAACCTCATATCACTGCTGATACAGTTTAACATTGTAAAATGAACACTACCCTTGATGTCTTTATCTAGTGTGTTGAGTTCTTTTTCCTTATAAAGTGGCACTTCATTTGTATTTGCAGATATACTTATTTCGTTAGTCAAAATTATTGAAACTTTGTATTCAGTACAAAATTAGATTTCACAGTTTTTTGTGTACCAAAGAGGCTGCATTCACTATTTCTGGAGTGTTCTCCTGATGAGTAACAACGACAATAATTGTAGTTCAAATATAGTTGTATATTTCTGTTCAAGTTGATCATATTGAGTATTTACTGTCAAATATGAAATCTAGATTAGAACAAAATATATTTTGTGGCAGTAGTTTGCTATGAAATACTTGTAAAGTACAACCTACATTCGAGATATGATTTAGAATGTCGGAAATGAATAAGATGTTCCTTTTTTATTTAGTTTTAATGGTTTAATTTGTATATAGACTTCTATAAATAAATTGTGATTAATTTGTTTAAGCTACTCCTTTAAGCGAGGTACAGACATCTTTTGTAAATGGCCGCTTTGAAAAGGTTTAACGGTAACTTAATTTTAAAAAGTTTACCAATTTTCGATTGTTAAGCTACCCATTCACCTATTGACATTTTAATTACCTTTTCAAGGAAGGTAACATAATTTCCTCTTATACGTTATCAATTGAGTTGGACGCTGTGTTATTCAAACCATTTATAAATTCATCATGTCGATAAACTGGTGGATGTTCGTGTTTGCGCTGATCCAGTTTGCAGTCAAGGCTGAGTTTAGTCGAATAGAAATGACTCAGATAAGCACCGGCCGTATCTTCGCCAACACTTACGGTAAGTCGTATTTTGTTATGCATAAATAATGAAGATATATCTAACAATAAATGCAAAAATTAGATTTGTTGATTGTAGCTTCTTCAATTTTCAAAGTTCTTTACATTCAAAATAGTGGCGTGGTTAAAAATTCGACTATTGCTGTTTTAGAATTAACATAAACATAAAAGATCAAATTAAAATTGATTAAAACAGTACAGGTCAACGCATTTAGATTTCGAAAAGAACATTCCAGCATCTATCGATGGTAAAACAATTTTAATTTGTACCCTGAAGAAGACAATATAGTCGAAATATTTGAACAACTGGAGTATGTTTGCTTTCTTAAACACTTGGTAAAACGTATGAAACTGATACTGTGATTTAAATTTTTGTTTTTTATTGATACTTTCGTGATTCTATTGATTGGGTAAAGGTTATTGTGTATATGCCTCCAAACTAACCGTTCTTTACATGTATCTCTGTGCTTGTACTATATTTGTAGGTCACAATGGTACAGCCTGGAAAACCAATGTGTATTTTGCTGGAGGCATTGTATCTGCCGCTTGTCTGAGATGCATGTGTTTGGTAACGTATCGATTTATGTACAAAACACTATGTTTTATCAGAAAATATTAACTTAAAAATGTCGGGCATAACCTTTTTATGCCAGTCAGCTTTCTGCTGAAATACGGCAGACATATAATTACAATCAGTTGCCCCCCTTCATGCCATGAAAGGGTGAGCGCTTTGACAACCCAAAAGTAAGAAACACTGGCCCATCCCCAGGGGTGGGACCGTGGATGCAACTGACTGATGCATTAGTTCGAGATAACTGCAGGAGTTCCCGTTGTCAATCTAATGTGTCTGTGTAGTCTCCATAGTACATGAATTGAAATACTTTGGACCCGTGGGACTAAATTATTTTTCGTCTTTGTTTTTAGTTTCTCTCAGACTGTGAGCCTGTTGGTTGTCAGTTGGTATTCGCCAGCAAGTATTGTGGATATTTTTCGCTATCTTCACTCACATGGATTGATTGTGGTCGACCAGGAAAAGGTAACCATTATTCATCGTGTTCGTTCGCAAATAACATATTTTTTATTATAGTATTGGAGCATATTTAATATACTTTATTAATCGCAAATTAATATAAAAAATGATAAGGTTGGTACTATAGTAGAATTATTAGGTGCTATAGTCCGGATCTCCACTAATCTGTAGGTACAAATAAAGTTTTACCGTTATTATCCTTGTGACGCTTGAATATTCATATCTGGACAATAGAGTTGAGGTCAGTTGTTTTGCATACGAATACAGAACCAGTGTAATTAGGCCAGATTTGTTTGTACCTACATGTAAATCAAGGGGAAAACCACCTTGCACCGAGTTCCGGATGTCAACTATTGTGCTGTCGCAAATCAGTAGTTTGCGCTCTTGGTGTCTTATCTGTGATCAAACACCCACTATTCAGTTCATCAATGTGTTTACAAAAGAATAATTATACACTGCCCTCCAAAAGTTCATTCACATACCTAAAAGTATACAATTTATTTACAGTGACAAACGCCAGTGTTATGGCATGGTTGCTTTTAAACCATATATTAATGATTGCATGTTGTCATTTTCTTATTTCATTGACACTCAGTCGTCAGTAATAATCTGCATTGAAACTTTTAAATTTAACACTCACTGTCTGGTGTTTGTCAATTGCAGAAAATTATATAGTTTTTGGAGCGTGAAGGAGCTTTTGGAGAGCAGTGTATATGTATTGAGCAGATAAGTTGGTCATGTACAATTCAAACTTGTTGCTATATATAGCATGTGTTACGTTTTAGTAACAAGATATTATTTTAGATCTTTCGGCTAGCGCCGATGCCATTCAATGTTCCTCGAAATGCACAGACCAGTGTATTAGTACTGTGCAATGCAAAAATGTTACTATTTATGTCGTTGTGTTCTATTTAAAGTAACAATATATTATTTGAGATATTGCATCGTGCGCCAATGACATCACATGTTCCTCAAAGTGTATACAGAACTATATGATAATATATGTATAAATCATGCACAATGTAAATGTGTTACTATTCATATAATTTGTAGCTATTTTTAGTAACATTATATTGTTTTTTAGGTCTTGCTTCGTGCGCCAATGACATCACATGTTCCTCAAAGTGTATACAGAACTATATGAGTAGGTATGTAGATTCAGGAAATTGTCCGAGGAATTGTGAGGGATACTCTCGTCTTCTGTTTGGTGGACCTGATGGCTGTAATAATCCGCGAACAGTGAAAACATGGAAAGCTCTGCAACAAGTACCAGGGTGCAAGGGAGTCGAATAATCATGTAGTTGACTGTATTCGCTGATGAAACAATAGGTCGTGACCGTTGCATGGTGTCAAATATTAGAAATTAAATTGAATACACGAAGTTGTCTTCATTGACAACATTCAAAATGTTATTGGAGTGAACCCTTCTGTGAATGGTCACTGGTCAATGACACGAATGCCATGATCTAACCATTGATTGGTATTGTGATATATGTAGAGTACTTTTACAAAATTAATGTCTGATATAGGTCATAATTGAACGGCCATATAACATATGATATGTATTTTATTTATACCTGTATATAATGTATGATGTTATTGGATTAGACAATAAACTATAATAAACTTCCAAGATCATTTGTCACAAATACTGGAAATGCAAATCAATGTTCAATATAGTCGTCATTTACTGGCGTCGAGACTGTTGATTACAAATATATAAAAGTTAACTGTGCAAAGTGTCAGTCAGGTCAATATTTCTGTCAATCAAGTCATGTGGTGAATATATACACGTAAAGGATCTAGTACTGGACAATCATACAAATAAAGAAAGATTCACTCATATTACATTGTATATATCGCTGGTTTAGAACCAGAAGGTCGTAACTACCAAATCGATATATTGAGAAAACAATAGAAAACTGTCTGTAATTTACCCTTTACCTATGGGGAAACACGTTTTTAGAATCGTACTAATTACTATTCCAATAAATGAAACAATATTTTAGAACATTTTTGCCGACCTATGAAACCGGTAGGCAGGGCAACACACCCGACTAAAGTTTGAGCAAAATGGGAAGGATAATAAAAATGTTATTCGAATTTTCTCGTTATAGGTAAATAACCATTAAATGCCTACGCGAACCAAATAGTCCGTTAAAAAACTTTAAAGCGACTGGAAATGGGGGTATGTCTTGACAAATGAGCATCAGAATCATGAAATTGGTGTTAAATGCTTTGTATGCATGTATGTGATGTAGTGAAATGGTTTTATTCAGAAATATTTTGTATTCTGGCTAAAATATGAAAGTGAAAGTAAGGTTGAGGCTAACGGACAGTGTGTAAATCCGTACATGTGAGAAAATCTGTTTACCGCGTTTGACGAACCAAATTTTTCTTATATGATACATGACCCCCTGCTTTTTTTTCATTTTCTTCAAGCTGGATGCTATTTCTATTGATTAAAAGATTTTGAGAGGGCCCCATGGACAAAAAGTTGACTTTTTTTTTGCTGACCTAGGTCACTTTACATTGAGTTAAAGAACAACTCTATTTGGTGGTTTGTGACCTATATATTGATAATCCCTCGTATACATATGCAACCCGTTTTTTAATCACTATGTCGTTTATTTGTGTTATCTTATTTGCTCACGTCATTTATTATTTATATAAGTTGTTATCATCAAAAACAAGATAATATTCAGTAACAATTCATTTGCTATAATTTAGGCCTTTGATAACAATGTACCGGGTAATTACAAACAAGTTTTATTATCATAAAATATCTACATAGTATTGTTAATGTACGATAGTGTCACTGTGTACACGGCACCCATACAGAATATGTTCAGTCATATCACATTGTAAACAATCACATAAAACAATCAAGTCGTCGAATCCCCTTTTAATATTGTGTGTCCCCATAGCTCAGTAGTTAGTACGCTTGTCGTCTAATCTGGCGACCCGGTTCAAATCTGGGTGGAGACACACATGTTTGTAAGCCTGCCATATTTCAACAGAAAGCTGACTGGCAAACAAAGGCTATAAACTATCAGTTAAATATACGGGACTTCTTCTCAACATAGGCCGGGTGCTCGTGATATCGATGCTCGTCTTAACGAAGTTTTATTGTATACTCGTATGAAATATAAAAAAGTATCCCTGAATAGCGCGCCTTATCCTAACAGATGCAAGTGACCATCATCCGGGCGGGGCTATTTTTGTCCAAATCGTCATTAAATGTTTTGATCACTCGTCGTGGAGAACCTCAAGATGAAGCTCGAAATAAAACAAAGCTACATGCCATATGGTTGAAAAGGATTGTGAAGCATTTTTTTGTTTTACAAACAATAGACACCTTGTTCAGGCCCGTTTTGATTCTATTAACAACAGTGGAACCGACTTAATTGGTAATTATGATGAATCACTAATCAAATTTGCAAACTATGAAAGCCTTGCGGTTTCAGAAAGGAATATTTTCTACGTATTTACACTTTAATTCAACATAAAAACGCACATATTTTGGAATTAACTTAACCGTGATTCATAGAACAATCTTCAAAGATGACCTGATGATGCTCAACACAAACTGTTAAAAATCCGAAGAACTTAGAAGTAAGTTTCCACATGAATATTAAAGTTTATAGAGCTATATTTTAACAGTCATTCAATGTCAAAATAATTACTTGCATCGTTTTTAGAATGATACTAGACTACCTTAATTGCAGATAAAAACTTTGGTGGGTTCCGTATACTTTGATTCAATTGTCGAAAAAGAGACGATTGTTATAGTTTCATAGGGTGTTCTAGAACACTTTCGTATGAAAATGGACAGTTCACATGTCCAATAAATCACAGAGAGAGTTTCTGCTAAAACTAAAGCGAAAAATGATCTAATGGGTATGAAAGCATAATTGTTTTTCAGTTTTTGAAAACTTTTAAAAAAAATATCTCCCGATATAGCTCTAACGTTATACACTTTAAGACTCAATCAAACCAGCCCAGACAATCTAGGTTGTTCCTTTCTCCCCCAAAATACACCAACAAGTTTATAAATCAATTCACTAGCAACTTTGTTTTCTTCTTCACCAGAACAGGACAAATATCGATCGACTGTTTCCAATAGTTGTTCATCGAGAGCTCTAGAGAAGTCAAGAGGTAGTCCGGTAAACGCACCACGCAGAAATTGTTCGAGTCTGGGCCGGCCTCTGAATCTATCAATGAACTGTTTGATATCTGACGAATATAATCCAAAGCCATTCAGAAGGTCTACGGCGATGCTTATTTGGCCACTTACATCATCAGTTGTTTTGGTCCTTCCTTGTGTAAGGAACCTGTTGATTTGTTGAAATATCTTTGTATCAATATCTTGTTCGTCTTCAAGAAATAACCGAAGAATGTCTGAAACTGCTTCTTTTATAGGTGCCCTCATCTCAGCATCACGCTGAGATCGGTTAATTCCTCTCTGTAAATCAACAAATGCATCTTCAATGCGGTCCAAGTGTTTGCCTCTACCGCCATCGTTGGCCATCTCTAGCAAGCATGCAATCTCCTCTGTAGTGAATACCAGATCGCAAGGACTCCCATCATTAAGATCCAAATAGCATTGTATACTTTGTACTGGATCCTTTAATACTACATCAACGCATTTTCCTAAGCACAGGTAATCATCGTCTACAAAGTCTGAAAACAGGTTGGTACCAACAAAATAATGAGGTAGCATTCTATCCTCAAGGTTCACTTTCAGATATCCAATTGCACGGCGTAAGACCTCCATGATGTTTTCAACAGTATCATCCTCAAATGACAGTTCAGGGATCAATTCAAAGAGCCAAAATAGCACCGTTTTCATATGGTATGTCTTCAGCTTCAGATCCAGGCTACTCTTTCGGTGGCGTATTTCAAACACGCCTTTCAGGAATGCCTTCATTATCAGAAACACATTTCTTAGCATTGGTGACATCTTCGATACTAATTTTGTTTCTGCAATATTGAATGACAAACAAAAATCAGTTTCGAAATGTGAATTCTCTGGTGCAACTCTTGATACAACAAAAATGTCAGTCTCGTAAATGTCGTCAACCAACTTACTGTCCATATAAGCATTTTCAGCTCTATCCTTCCATCGCTTCATGATGTCTAGTTTTCCATTCAGACGCATGGCGGGAACGAAATCCATATGGACCTTATCCTTGTATGTATTTCGCACCCCGGACCAACTTGGAGGATTGTGGCTCCATACAGTGATATTCCACATCATGTTGGTCGTCGTTTGCCGTTTCTTTTTCCTCTCCGTTCTTTCCACTGTCAGTAGGGACATTGTAAAACAGTTTTACAGAGGAAAGCTGTGGTCGTTGCATGAGCTCTTCCAGTAGTCCAGTAGTGAAGGTTACCTGTGAAATATCAGGATTCCCATCTCTATGGGCAATCATATGATGCCATATCTTCAGTACACGATGTAGTGTCTGCATATCATTATGGTGTATCGGAACATCTTTCCAGCGTTTGGCAAGAGCCTTCGTTGCTTCGTCCTTCCTAGAATGTCCGTTACCTTGGCGATTTTCTTTGAATCGATCCCGGAGAGCATCGTCAAGTTTCAGCCTACGGTAACGTGTAGTTGCTAGTCCAACCTTCGATGAAACTGACAATACAGTGTCTTCATCCCCTTCCGGTAGACGGTCTCTAGAAGCCGTCAAGTGGGCATGGATCGCCCGAAGGATAGTAAATAGTTCTGGTTTAACTTCGCGCAGTGAATCGGCAGCTATATATTTATCATCCACACTTTCTAGACCGATTGCTTTACTTTTATCATTCGCTCTGATCTGAAGATAACATTTATTGTAATCATTGAACTCTAGTTGGTTAACGTCTATTTCATATATACCGGACACCATTAGAAAGTCAGCATCACCATCGTCCTTAGAGTATCTCAGCTTTGTTTTCTCCCCCGTACTCCCAACAAGATGTACTCTTTCATTCCCAAACCATATCAAAAACCTGTTGATAAAAATAACATACTGGACCAATCGGATGTCGTTCTCGCTTTCACGGCTCTGTTCTTTTAAATCGGCTAGATAACACGCCATCCGCTGGTCTTCCTCCATGGTGAAGGCATCGATCAGTGGATCAAGCAGACCGATCAAACCCTGAAAAGATATAGCCTTTTGATATGAGACTAGCTCTAGACATTTCTAACATTTAAGCGTTGCACTTAAAACTACCGATAGGCAATAGGTAGATAAAAGTTACATCTGAAACCAAAAGTATCACTGTGACAGGTAACTGTATCACGGATAACGAAAAACACACCACAGGAAACTGCATGTATCACTGATAACGAAAAACACTTTATTTTTATTTTTCTTTCAAGGTCCAATTGTACAGTAATTGACGAGCCGGTCACTGTGGTGCATTTTGTTTTTCATAAATATGGCCCATAGAAAAATATAAATTTGACATTTTTTGTTCGTTTTAGTCTAGTAACAATGATATGTAGTTATCTGTGAATAGTACATGTAAATAAATAGACCGACCAATGATAACATATTAGTAACTGTTTTAATGTGGGACTGTAAACGCCGATTATATTATTTAGTTCATCTATATACGAACAGGGGTGCATATTTATCATATACATACAATTATCTCCGAAGCGAAAACAAAACAATGACCATTGTTCCCAAACGTGCGTGGTAACACATTTGTGACATCAGAGCGTTTGTCTGAAACCCGTTGTTCGGTGACGAGGTTTTGACCAGACAGACATATGTTCTTCTTCTCACACTCAAACTTGAAAAACAGCTTTGTTATCACAATCAACACCAACGTGTAGCAAGTTATCTTATTAAGAAATAAACCCCCATACAATATGTTTCCATGTTTAACTGATAAAGTAGACACGCAAGCTTTAAAATTTGTAACTAAGAACATGTTCCAGCTTGAGTACAGAGTATGAGTTCGAGCATTGAGTACGTTCTCAAATGTTTATAATCACGAGGCCTGATATTTGAGATTAAAGCATTAATTTAACATATTCTTTCAGGAGGAGCTAGATGCTAGTCACTGACACAAATTATCTGTTCATCACCGCGGACACACCGACTCTAGTAAAACTGAATTGGACTAATACGCCATGTGCATTCAACGCTTACGGCACTAATAGTTCTAAAAAAATGAGTCTTTGCTAAGTGACGATGTTGTAACGTAGGAAGAATCAAATTTAACGTTCATTGTATGTGAGTTCAACATTCAGTATTGCTTAAACAGTTATAATTTGCTTTAATGTTAGATGCATGGAAGCACAGTTCTAATCATAATAATGATACTAGTTCTAATATTTCGAACGATTGAAAGTGGCACGAAATTTAAATAAAAACATAATTAAGCGTAAATAAACTCACCGCCGTTAATGCTATCCTTCGTCAAACAGAAAGTAAGATAATACAGGTGATATGTCAGACCTATATTTAAATGTGTACGTGTAATTTATGATGTGTATGTATTTATAGACTAATGTGTCGGATAACTGGTCGGTATAATTTTTATAACAGTCCAGTTAGGATATTTTGAGAGTGACGTAGCTGTATATGTGTACTCAAAAGATCCATTGCCTGGGGTAGAGTTTAATAAAGCACCGAAATAATAAATGCACTTGTTTGCATAAGCATAAACATATATTAATTGGTTTGACACCATTTTAATGGAATCTTCCACTGCGGCACTCTATTCATACCTCACTTTGACTGTATATGATCCGTCTAGTGTGTTTATCTGTTGTTGTTGTTGTGTGTACTTGTCATCTCATGCTTGCAGCAATATCAAAATCCCTATTAAAGGCAGTGCCTTATTTCATATTGCTGTTTGCTTAGGATATTTGCAGGTATTTTGACAAGTACACAAAAAGCATCAGTCACTCCTTACCAGTGTGTAGTATCTCCACAGCAAATATGACATCGGGAGAGGTGGAATAGTTAGGACGCGTGTTTTGGGATAGAGAGGTCCCATGTTCAACCCCGTCTGGACCACTGGTTAATTTCAGTGATCAAGTATAACCCAACAAGGTAAAAATATGTATCTATGGGGCAGTGTCTATTCCTGGGCACCGCAAATCTATTATGTTGGCTGACACACTCATAGGAGAGAAATAGTCAGGATATTCGAACGCAGGGTTTCTTAGGTAGCCCAATGACAAGTTGAAATATCAAAGGTTGCTGAAAACAGTCCTCACAACTTTAACCACCGTACCTCCGATCTGGTACCGGTCGGATTTTGGGCACATTGTTTTTCCCAGGTAAGTTTATAAGGTTTGCGGATTGACGGGGTTCGGTTTTCTTGGATGGCAGCTCGTATGTGACAAAATAAACATTGCAAATCACATTTCCAACGACCAAATTAAGAAAACGTACTTTCCATGCTTTCTTTTTAAAAGTATGTTTCAACAAAGGGACTAATGTTTTGCCCCCTGTGCAAGAGACACACTTCTGTATAAGATAGACACCTCTGTATTACCGCCTCCTCGATAATCAAGAGTAGTTGAGCGTTCGCTTCGAGTGCGGGAGGTCCCGGGTTCGATCATAGGCCGCGTCATACCAAGGATGATATAAAACTGATACCAAATATTCGTTTGCTAAACGCTCAGCATATTCATAAGAGAAACTGACTTCCCTTCTCTCATACCCTCGTGGCGATGGATAACATCAGGAATGATGTGTCGAGAGTGATTAATATAGGTTTGATAATCGACCTTAAATGATTAGTATAAACTACACCTCTGTATTGAATAATATTTAGGCAAACGGACAGCACGCCCTGTACTTTTATAGCGGTTCCAAATCAGTAGTATGCTTAGCTTACTTGCTAGTATTTAATTGTAGTCTAGAAACTCTGATAAAGAATTAAGTAATCACATTTGTGGCCAATGTCCTTATATCTAACATTGCTTATCTGTTAGCGAGTTAGTTAAAGACCAACATTACTGCCACCATGAAGACGTGTCTTGTTACCATATGTTTGATAGCTGTTTGTTTTGTAAGTATAATATATACATTTATATGAGTATTGATGCTTTGTCTTATAGGTTACAGATATGTGGTCAGCGCTTGTCGCCTTATCCGGCGACCCGGGTTCAAATCCTAGTGGAGGCACCCATATGCATACCTATGCAAACAATTGACTAGCAAATAAAGGCTATGTACGGCATTTAAAAACTAAGAGCGAGATTATCCAGCCAGCGTGAATAGCATGGTACCAACCTCCTTGTCATCACCGTTTTAAAGAGGCATTCCCTATAACCAGCATATATATTTCTCTACACATTAAATGAGCTAAATATACAAAGCGCTATCAATTGTCATAATTTGTCGGAAGAAAGTGTGCGCAAATACGTCTCTATAATGTCAAAAATAAATTTAAATCACCAATAATATTTTATCGCTTCCAGCATTTTATTATTATGTGGTCAAAGGGAAACAACTCGTGACTATTTTGGCTCGTTACGGAAATATGTTTTCATTCTATTCTCGGTAATTAGTGGGAGCTTTTTGTTGAAAATTTGAGGAGTTTAAGCAATAATGATTCTCATTTAATGTATCATATTCCTGAATCGTTTTAAACGATCAAAGTTATAAGGAACGCCTCTTTAAAGACTGTGCACATTTTGATCCCACCTTGATAATGATAACATTAGTACGTAATGAATTAGTTATGTATAAACATATCAGTCCTGTTTTACAATGCCAAATTGAATAAAGTTTCAAGTTATGTTCACTATATTATTCAGATGTTTGTGTGTTCGAGTGTTTTGTCTAGTAGCCCCTGGGGTGGTGACTTTCACAAAAAAAAATGGAACTGCATTTATTTTGCGAGAAACTAAATACAAAATGTAGAGCTAAAAGCTAAAATTTTCTTGGTGATTATTAATAGTGCTTTATATAACCCTTCAGAAGAATGTAAAAGGGCAGTAATCTTACTTTTCTTGTTTAGCTAATACACTTAAGGAAATTGTAATATTTTGAGGAAATTCAAAGTTTTCACTTAAGATTCTTTGTGAATACCACCCCTGGTCAATAAATGACACTACTGTCGATTTAATAACTAATCACTAACCAGGGAACTATTTCGTTCGAAAGCATAATGGGGACTACTCAGTTACACACAATTAAGGCTCATAAGAAATGCACCGGTCTTATAAGTAGTTTACTTACGACCTTCTAATTCTAAGCCAGCGGTATTATTTGTACACAATCTACAACAATATCATCTATGTTTCAGGCACAAACTACCAACCGACCTCATGCAACACATGAACCGAATGAGAACGAGTCATTGACGTTTGCATACAATGGATTCACAGTAAGTACTCATATTTATTGTTTCTCCCTATAAAGCTCTCCCTTCGATAAGCTTGTGGTAGAGATCGATTTGATGTGGTTATAGGCCAGCTATGGTATTCTGACAGTGACGTCATCGTTAATGTATACCCAAAAGATTAAACCCATTGCTTAGACAGGTTTAGTCTGGTTCCCTGTCCTAAATCTTACAGTGGTTTAGGTCAGGCAGCAACCAATAATCGATATCTACAGTGGTCAAATCAAAATGGCGGACGTACGTTAGTTTATATAGGCAATTTTAGAATATCCCCATAAAGTGTATGAAATGTATGTGTCATTTTGATGTGACTTTGCAGAGTAATAGAAAAAATAATGGTCTTTGCAATGATAGAAGTTTATTCGCTACAACAGCACTAATATCTACAAAATAACGTTTATAAAATGATTAAAATATTTTTGTAGCAGGGTTTTAATAGTCCATTAATTCTAACTTTTCAATTGGCCAAATTAGCACAATCGGTAGAGCCACTGACTTGTAATCAAGGGATCCCTGGTTCGATCCCTGTACAGGCCAGTTATTGTTTTCCTTTTTTAATATTTTGCTTAATTTGTGTAATACAAAAACTTTATTTTCTTATCATGTTCCTTATTCAATTATAAACTAATAACGAATTACGTTACATATAAAAAATAACAATAAAAAAAATAATGACAATACTGGTTTCGAACCTCCAACATCCATGTTACTGGTTTGACGCTTTACCAACTAAGCTAACCGGGCATTTGATTGAGGTGCGATTTATATGCACTATATACACGCTGGTACAGAAATTTTCTTAATTTACTTTGCATTTTTTTGTACATATCAGTTGTGTCATTTTAATGAAATATGTTTAATTGAATAGAACATACATTTTCCCATTAATATACAAAATTTCATCGATATGACACATACATAACACACATTTTTGGAGGATATTCTAAAATTCCCTATATAAGCTAATGTTCAACCGCCATCTTGTTTTACACATGGAAGCGACCATATTTGGTAGATTGCGCCGGACCTATACTGCAATGTAATGAAAGATTTAGGTACCGGGAACCAGACTAAGACAGGTTGAGTTTAGTTTGGTATTGAACTGTTGGTATAAGCGTTTATATTTGTTTTACACCGTACTAGTGAATTGTTCCACTGCGTCACTGTATTTTTGAACAGGGAGTTATTCTAACTGGACTGTACATCTCCCTATTTGTGTACGCTTGATTCATGGACAAATCACTAGTAGATAGACCGTACTCGTCATTCACTTAATATGTTCACAATACGCAATGAAAGAATTTGTTTGGTAACACGACTAATTCGCGTAATGGTATTATGCATCAAATATATCGTAAAACTGAGTATGCCATCAGAACCCCCCCCCCCCGCCTGTTAGCTGGTCATGTCATTACCCGTCCCATATATTTTTAAATATTAACTACACCCCTGTATTATTGTGTATATTTTCAGCATGATTTAATTGTCCGACAACGTTTATTTAACCATATGACAATCACGGCTAACTGTTATATCGCTGACCTGACCCCTGATGAAGAGAAGCACGTTCACTCAGACGCAGGAATGAGAAGTGCCGAGGTATGTCTTCTTCAGAATCCTATCTAAAGCCTTTCGTAAAAACAGTCAAATTACAAATAGACAAATATGCAAAATTTGAGTGAAACTTAAAAAAAGTATTTGCAAAAGTGCTCGTAACATTAAGATTTATAGGAAATAAATCCTTTTTATCATCGGTTGTGTGAACCACTTAATTTTTTTAATTAGCAACATTCGGAACATTGTCGCGTAAACAACTCCGGAATTCAGGAAACCGATTTCATAATATGATGAATATGTTACTGTCGATTCAAGTCTCGATTGAACTTATGCTCATGGCGGAACTATCAGATTCGAAAGAATTGTGGGGATTACCGTTAACTCAGGTATTGTAACCCAGTTACACCTATAAAACATTAGTTTACCTGACAGACGAGCTTATGTTTACAACCGTTGTCATTTTATTTTGAAAGGTCTGTCCATAATATGTAGCATTCGTTTACATTACAGTTGCGGGTCCTTCAACAGTTGTCCTCTGCCTCAATGATCGCTGATCTTTCCACTATTGATGATCATAACGTACATCTGTGTGGTAAGACTCCTCAGAATGTCACCATGCATTACTATAGTCTATAATCTGATTTGTCGGTGAAATAAAATATGAATCACGAGGTAAATTTGAATCTTATTTTTCTATTACGTTGTTTAATAATTTATATGGCCCCGCCCCCTCCCCCGTCAAGATGGTTAACGTCGAGTGCTGGACGACGTCCGAGGTTCGATCCCAGCCCGCATCATACCCGAGACGATATAAAAATGGTACTTGTAGTTCCCTTGCTAAACCCACAACTACAAAGTTAAACTGCTTTCTCTGTTGTCAAACCCTAAAGGCGATATGTAACTTCTGTTATCACAGCGTACAAACGATTGTATGTATTATACTGGATGTTGCCATTGGATTTCAATGACGGACGACAGAAACACAACAAGGCTGATAGAATAATATGAAATTCTTAGCATAAACACAAACGCAAAATTCTAACGTACACATATTTATTATCATGATCAACTTTGCTTTCGTTCGCATATACTCGATTCAGTAATGTTTGAGTTTTTTTGGAGAAAAATGCACACCGGCCACTTTAAAATATTATATACATCGTGATTACAACATAATTTAGCGGTTTTTTTTCTTCAACTATTGAAATCCAACCAGACATACAGTCGTCTTATGATTAATATGAGTTCAACTTGTTTCACAATCGACATAAATAAATAAGTGTTCGCATCATCGAAAGGCTAAATTTGTTAAATGAACGTCATGCTTAGAAAATTAACACACTTGACGGTTACTGTTAACTTAGATACAAGATAACAAGTATCCTCTTCACTGAAACAATGGACAAACACTCAAAACTATTATGATGGATTCATTTTATTTCCTCTTGGCATACGTAACTAAACCTTACTATACACAAAGCCACAGTAGGTGGCAATAACAGTCATAGGCTAAATAATAGACTTGAACGATAAAAAATAAATGTTTTTACTATTTACTATATAATCTAGTAGATTATATAGTAAATAGTGAAAAAATGTATATTTTTTAACCATGGTTGGCAGTTTATACGATAAGCGTACTAACCAGTTTAAGCTACAGAAGCAGGTGATAATACAGATTACTATGGCGCTAATGTTTCGCTGGACCAGTCTCGTACTGTGTTCTGGCATATGTTTGCACAACGCGTTCTTTTCTCCCAGAGAAATATCCAACAATTTTGTAGACCAACTCGTCAGCAATGTCATCTTCCTCGATATCAGGACAAGACAAATATCGCTCAATCGTTTCCAATAGTTGTTCATCCAGAGCTCTAGTGAAGTCCAGAGGAGTTCCGCATAATGCACCGCGTATAAATTGTTCTAGTCTTGGACCGTCACCGAATTGGTCAATTAACGGTTTAATATCTGGAAAGAATATTCCGATGCCATTTAAAAAGCCCTTAAATGTGTCCATTTGTGCATTGACCTCTTCCTTTGTGTACTTCTTACCTTGCGTAAAGAATGTGTTGATGTGTTCAAATAGTTTTGTATCTTCTACTACAACCTTTTCGTTTGACAGATATGAACGAATCATATCTAATAATGCCTCTTTTATAGGTGCTCTCATCTCAGCATCACGTGGACCCTGGTTAATACCTCTCTGCAAATCTACAAGTGACTCTTCAAGGCGATCCACTATAATGCTTCTTCCTCCATCGTTTGGAATTTTTAACAAACATTCGACCTCCTCCTCAGTAAACTCAATATCGCAAGGCCTCCGTTCATTGAGCTCTTCTAAATAACTCTGTAAACTTTTGACTGGGTCATCTAATACTATATGGACACATTCTCCCAAGATATGAAAATCGTCCTCTTCAAAGTCGGATAACAGGTTGCTGCCAACGAAATAATGAGGAAGAAACCTACTGTCGAGTTTCGCCTTCAAATATTCAATTGCTCGTCGCAAGACAATCATTACAATTTCTACAGTATCTTCTTCAAATGAAAGTACATGGTTCAATTCAAAGAACCATAATAAAGAGTTTTTGATATGATATGTCCTCAGCCTCAGATCCTGGTTGTATTTCTGATGGTGTTTTTCAAATACTCCGGTCAAGAAAGCTTTCATTATAAGAAATACTTTTCTTTGCAGAGGCGTCAGAGTCGATACTAATTTCGTTTCAGCAATGTTGAATGACAAGCAAAATTCAGTTTCAAAATTAGAAGTATTTGGTGCAACTCTAGAAACAACGAAAATTTCCGTTTCGTATATGTCTTGGATCAACTGACTGTCCATATAAGCATTTTCAGCTCTTTCCTTCCATCGCTTCATGTGTTCTAGTTTTCCGTTCAGTCTGAGGGCAGGAACAAAATCGAAATGTGTTTTTCCACTGTAAGTATTTCTCGTCCCTGCAAAGTCAAAGTTTTCGTTTTTCGTATCTTCAGACTGACAATCCTTTTCATTCGCGTCTTCATTCGCCATTTCTTCTTCCCTTCTTTTCTTCACATCATTGTCCGGTTGTTGTTGTCGATCAACGACATCTACCACCAAGCCATACATGAAATTGAAATGATTCATGACATATTCTCTATGAGTAAATACCTTGTGTAAGCGTCTTAGTATCTGTCTATCACTCTCGTGTACTGGGATACCTTTCCATCGTTCTTCACGTGCATTTGCGATTTCTTCATTACTAGCACGTGTTTTACGAAGTCGATTCTGTCTCATTCGTGCTTTGATTTTATCATCTAACTTCAATCCTCGGTAGTGTGTTATTGCTAAGCCAACTTTTGATGCTACAGGTAAAACAGTATCGACATATCCATTTTCTGGAAGACAATGTCTAGGAGCCGTCAAGAAGGCATGAACTGTTCGCAGGAAAGTAAATAGTTCTGGTTTAACTTCGCGCAGACAATTAGCCGCTATATATTTATTTCTTACTGTTTCTAGACCAATTTCTTGACTTTTAGCATCCGCCCTTATACATAGATAACGTGCATTGTCCTTATTAAACTCAAGCTGTTCCACGTCCACTTCGTAAGCACCGGATACCATCAAAAAGTCTGCGTCACCATCGTCCTTAAAGTGTGCCAGCTTAGTATGCTCGTTTGTACTCCCTACTAGATAAACTCTTTCTTTCCCAAACCACTTTATGAACGTATTTACATAGCTAAACTGTTGTGCGTATTTTGTGTCGCTCTCGGTCATTACTTCCAAGGCCGCTAGATAACACGCCATCATCTGCAAATCCCCCATTGTGATGACTTTGATCAGTGGCTCAAGTACATCGATTCACATCGCTGAAATGATAGCTGTTAATGTCAAATAATTGATACTCTGATGTGGTATTCACAAAGCATCATAAGGGAAAACTAACTTAGAGTTTTCTTAAAATCTTAAGTTTTCCTTAAGTGTTTTGCTCAGCTTAACAGGCAAGCCAAGATTATCAATTTTCTAATTGTCAAAATAGATGCATTATGTTAAGAGTTACGAGAATCACAAAGAAACTATACGTTATTCTTCATTTCTCATGAAATGTGTGCAGCTCACTTTTTTAACTTGCGTCGAAATAGTTAAGTACAATGTACACACTTATATGCCCTTATGATGCTTTAAGAAATGAATTTTAGGGCCTCAGTGACATGTCTACTTGGCTAAAATGACATATGTGTATGTCGCTGGCTTACAATGGAAATGCCGTAAGTACTACTTTCAACCTAATAAGACTGATGCATATTTGAAATCTGCATCATAAGGCGCTTTTGTCATATTTTCATGAAAACCGGAACTTGTTTTGTTGACAAAATTGAGAGTAATGTTCTTGCAGTTTTTTCGTTTTTGTTAAAATATGGATTTCGTGCTTACGACCTTCTCATTCTAAGCCTGCAATTTTATAGATCAAGTGATTACTAAAACACAAAGGGTATACAATGTACTAATAAAAGAACTTACCTTATACGAAGTATGCTGGGCACTTCCAAACATCACGGTGTGTTAGTTGAGGTCGATAATCACCACCCAACATAAATAACGGAGTCCGATATGATAGATAGTTTCGGTAACGTGGTTGATCTATTAAATACTTGTTTCAAACAGAACCCGAAACTCTCATTGAAATGAAGTGTTTTATGAGAACGTCCTTATTTATCAAGATACGGAATTCCGTTCGGGACATCGTTATTGTATTTGAATTTAGCTTAAAGTGGCATTCCCTATAACTGGCATATTTTTCTGTAATATCTCATTAAATGAGCTAAATGTACAAAGCACTATCAATGATCATAATTTGTCAGAATAAAGTGTGCGCAAATATGTCTCTTTAAAGTCAAAAACCTATTTAAATACCAGTAACAATTTATCGCTTCCAGCGATTTATTATCATGTGATCAAAGGGAAACAACTCATGACTATTTTTGCTCGTTACGGAAATATGTTTTCATTCTTTTCTCGGTAATAAGTGGCAGCTTTTTGTTGAAAATTGTAGGAGTTTAAGCAATAACGACTCTCGCTTAATGTATAATATTCCTGAATCGATGTAAACGATCAGAGTTATAGGGAACGCCTCTTTTAATGCTATCCTCTCTAGTATCTAGTATAGGACGGAGAATTTGACATGACTGTGACCTTTACACATGAATACATTACAAGATTCTTGCGTTGAATATATGCATTTCCGCTAGGAAATTGTGCAATATCGGTATTTAAAATGTGATTTTTTTTCAATTACACCTCGTGTGTCTTTGGGATACATAAAGCTGGTGTTATAAACATTGACAATATATCAGCAGCTGCTGTTGGTTTATGCTAACAGTAGGTCGAGGATCGTATCTGCATAATACGACAACATGCGCATGCGCTTGTATTCTTTCGTTCTGATCACCTCGGCCTTTATGCAATACAAGAAAGTGTTTTGGTGCTAATAACAGTCTGGTCTGGTTCGATGATCTGCACATGTCAGGTCTGTCCATTGTTCAAAACCTATTTTCCCTTGAATAGTTTCAAGATGGCGCAGTATACAAAAGAACGCAAACGGGCTAGCGATAGTTAGAACGACGTTTAATGTACTCGCGGTTGAATTATGGTTAACCATAGTTAGCATAAAAATCCAGACATTAGTCATTACTATATTTTCCGTAGATAAACGGAAATAGATGTTTAGTGTAGAGAGAAAAGTGTCGCTTTCCTGGACTTAGCAGCCCTACTTGAAATTTTGCGTATGGTTATTATTTTCCGTGAACAATCGTCGAAATTTACAAGTACATGTATTATACATCTAACTCAATCAGACACTAATCAGAAAAATAATTTAATAACCCATTATTGCTAGTGTTATTAACACGGGGTGAATCGCACTAGTTTCTTTCAACCTTTCCACGCTAAAACAGAACGTTTTTGTTAATATCTTTTTGTTTTGATAGAAACTAGTGCGATTCACCCCAAAAATTAAACGAGTGGACAAAATGATAAGATAGAATGTTTTCCGAATAAACCTCGTTTGCACAAAACATGAATTAATGATAACGTTAGTATTTATCACATGATGACAAAGTTATGGTCTGGACAACAAATTAAGCTTCAATTTGACCTCCCAATTTAAGACCGTGACCTTCCAATAATGTGAACGCTTGGTCAATATATTAGGACGGACGGACTGGAATATCAATCACCACATGCCTCTTGCGCCAGTAGATGCCGGGGACAAGGAAGATGTCTAAATAGTTGCCCAATCATGCTCGTCCATAAAGAAATGTTTATTTAGTGCCGAGGAATTCATTCCAGCTTCAAACAAGATTTACGTAACCAAGCGTGAACTCGTGATTCACGCACTGTTGGTAGAACAAAGCGTCAAAACCAAAAAACTCGTGAAACACGTGCAGAAATTACGAATGACGTCAAAAACAAATATGAAAGTTTAAAACGGTTCAGCCAAAAGGGAGGTCACTGAGAACCACAATGCTTTCTGGTGTTTACTGGATTATTTCCCTTTGTTCGGTTTTTCAAATTCCATTATGTACTGTCGAGGTTTATTCTTCTGTGTATGACATAAATATTTCTTGTTATACTATTTATTTACTACTCTGTTATACATAAATTATGTTTGATTTTAAACTAGAAATATTTTTAGTCTATATAGCACACGAGGTACGAAGCCACACAGATGCACACCGATGCACTTGCCTATGTGAAAATTAGCTTAAAGAAAATGCTTAAAAGCATTTTTCACGAAAAGAGAACTACCCAAATATTATCCTAGAAGTAATTTGCCTCGGTGTTTATTTGTCTCCGCATACGACCTTGCACACACAAATTATATACGTAATATTCTAACACGATTCGCGGATTAATCCAATACACAAAGAACGAACCGAACCATGTTTTATTGCCCCCATAAAACATACCTATCAAATTGGCTGTTTCTATTTACGCCCAGTATCACTTGACATATTTATGAATGAATGAACGTAAACTTTGTAGTAAAATTTACTACGAGTCACGATGACAAGGCGAGTTGCACGAGAATCCAGTGTTACATCTATGACGCGTCTATTTTTAGAAACTCCAATGTACTCTAGAAACCAAGTTTTATTAAAGCTTCTGATAATCAATCCATTTATATTTTTTATTTTATGAAATAGATATCATATACTCGTGTTATTAAAATTGTTTCAATGTTTAAATTGTGGTATTTCCTTCAGAAAATTACGAAGGTCGTTTTCATTAACCAGGGAGGTAATTGTACCAGCTAATAAGCCACTCAATTTCATCGTGGAATTATGTTCAATGTCAAATGGGTGAAAATGGAATGCGCGCAGTTAAATAGTACCGGATATTATCGTATTTAGAATCGAAATAAAAACTCTGTTCTTGTATATTGTCGGTGAATAAAACACGGGCACTCGTTCGGATGCGGAAAATTAAATCACTCGTGCTACGCACTCGTGATTTAATTTTTCCGCAACCGAACTCCTGCCCGTGTTTTATTCACCGACAATAAACGCCAACAGATTTTTATTTCTTAAGTATAATATTTACTTTAACTGTGAAAATGAAGTATATTTTCTCAACATAACTTCCTGGTTGAGCAATGTAGTTGAATGAAGACACACAATAGACTTACATGTACATTTTATAATACCGGTATATGTATACATGGGATATACGATTTAATTTGATTTTGATTACAAATCACGCACAGTTATTTAAGTCACCTCTGCTTGGTGGAAAAATCTAGCTATGCTTAGTATGTAATATGCGAGTTTAAACTACGCCTTTATTAAATAGATCTACAGCTTTATGATTTATAGATATACATGGATTAGATATGAATGTTCGTGTCTTTGTTAGTTTATGTTCGTTGGTGAATCTAGTCTGTGTTGTCAGTAGCACGATACACGTGCCTAATACTCAAGAACTCTTCAGACAGAAACACGTGGATGAAAGAAGTTTACGAGACCATGGGGAGAAATGTAAGTAACCGGAAGTTTGTTTTATTTTGTTTATTTTTTAAAATATAATTATTATACTTATTTAGTTGAGGTCGATTGCGAAACAAGTATTGCCAAATTTTATTTATCACTCTCGACACCTCATTTCTGATGTTATTCTCGTAAATCGCCAGGGTTTTTGTTAGATATTAAGTTTAAATGACATTAAGATTAAATCTATTGACACATATCTATCTATCTTTAAGGATTGTTTCACCCTATGTAATTTATGTCCCAGTATACTTGAGCACGATACTCTGGATTGCTGTATACCGATGGATATATTGCTGGCTTAGAACCAGAAGGTCGTAACTACCAAATCGATATATTGAGAAAACAAGAGAATACTGTCTGTAATTTACTCTTTACCTATGGGAAAACACGTTTTTAAAACTTCATTTTGGCCAACATGACAATTTCAGATTTTCAAGAAATATGCCCAAAAGAAGCGCATTGTAAAGCAGATTTCAAATATGTATGAGTCTTATAAGGTCGTAAGAGGTAGTTACGACCTTCTGGTCCTAAGTCATCGATATAGTTATACTGACAGTCCCTTGAAAGCCGTATTTGCTGAATCTCCGGGTCTACATGGTACTGTTTTATCAAATCATTTGCGGAAATCTTAAAATTACGATCTACGTTGAATTCTTTTTAAAACCTTTACGATAATTTACAAACTGTGGCAAATCGAGTTGTAATACTTAAAAAGATTCAGTGAATAAACAATATCTGATCCCAATTCGCAGTTGTTAAAGACCTGGATTTTGGCTCTGAGCCAGCTAAATTTGGTCATTACTCTCTCAGCATGTGGTTCCAGATTTTAAAGATATCTGACCATATTGAACCCTATTACATAATATTATGTTACATTGCACAGCATGCTAATTAGTTTACAAGAGGCCCTTGTATTAGATAATAACACAACAAGAGTTCTATTTATGACAGAAAGTTATAAAATATGCCTATTGTAAAAAATAAAAGCAGGAGAAACTCAGATAAAATTACCGGAACAATAGTTGGTACAGGTGGATGGGGGAGCGTATTAAGTAGCTCACTGCGAAATCCTGTTCATGTATCCTATTAAATACATGTGTGAAAACCCCTGAACCATCAAGATTGACATATCTATTGTGTTGCTTGAAAGGAGTGATTAGGCACAAATGCATACAACTAATATAAAGTTATAAATGTGGGAAAATCTGAACATATAGTATACAGTATGCCTCAAGATTAACATTTCTTGATAAAGTATTCCTTGATATAAGTGAATTGATATTATTCATAACATATAAAACTGTTTTTTTTATGATTATGGTTAAAATGTTTTACAACTCTTGGGGAATATTAATAACTAAATTAGTAAATATCTTGGCAAATAGTTTTTACACACTCAAGCCGGACGGAAACAAAAATAAAATAAATATATCTAATTATACAAATTAAACATACACACAACATAACACTTATTTTCTAGGGTACTACATACAGTAGCACTTTATTGATTATCAGTAGCTATATTTGGGCCTCTTGTCCCTTACACTGACCAGTTACAGTGTTTTATGACCCAAGATAATCACTGATAGTGATCTCATGCTGGCACATTGCTGGCATCATGCTGATCCCTCTATAAAGTTCTGGACCAGAAGCAAAGAAGGAAAAATGTAGGGCTTTAAAAGTTGTTAAGTATATGAAAAATTTCAATTTGAACGTTAGTTTACGATAAGTTGTCAATCTAAACTACAATCGATGTTCAATGTAAAATTGTTGATACACGCTCGACTTTTAAAGATTACTTGATGCCCAGTGTTGCGAAGACATCGGTATTTTTGTTGACATACATATTTGATAACTCATTGAAAAATAATACAGAACAACCTCTGTAGAACAACACTTTTGGAGGCTGTAAATATTGGTCATTGCTTTGAGGTTGTTGCTTTACAGAGGTAAAATTGATAGTAAATGACCACAGTCACAACATAGAGACTTTTGAAGTTCTTGTTATTGTTATATAGAGGTTGTTGCTCTACAGAGGTTAAATAAATCAATAGTAAGGGAAGTTTGAAGATGTTGCTCTACAGAGGTTGTTGGTCTATAGAGGGTTGTTGCTCTATAGAGGGTTGTTGCTCTACAGAGGGGCGTTGCTCTACAGAGGGTTGTTGCTCTATAGAGGGTTGTTGCTATACAGAGGGTTGTTGCTCTATAGAGGGTTGTTGCTATACAGAGGGTTGTTGCTCTATAGAGGGTTGTTGCTATACAGAGGGTTGTTGCTCTATAGAGGGTTGTTGCTATACAGAGGGTTGTTGCTCTATAGAGGGTTGTTGCTATACAGAGGGTTGTTGCTCTATAGAGGGTTGTTGCTATACAGAGGGTTGTTGCTCTATAGAGGGTTGTTGCTATACAGAGGGTTGTTGGTCTATAGAGAATTGTTGTTCTACAAAGGGTTATTGCTCTACATTGCTCTCTGGAGCTGCTCTGTGACGTTCTATTAATTAACTTATGATGTGTATGTCTACTTACAGGGTTACAACCAGTGTCTAACGTTACGAAGTACCAGTTTGTGGGAGGTATAGTGTCGGTGGCTTGCCTAAGGTGTTTATGTCTGGTATGTTTAATGTGTCTAATTCTTCGAAATTGGACCACCGTCTTATTTATAAAAGTGTGTTTTTAATAAATTGACCCCTACCTTTCAGTATGGTTGACACTATAATAACCAATTTCCTTTTTACATGACACTGACCTAAGATATTTTATAATAAAAATGTGCAATATCACAGGGTTTTGTCAATCGTGAAAGCTCGACCATTTCCATTTGTCTTCGGTAAAAGTATATAATTCATTATAGAGTGCAATACATGAAGGTCGAGATGATCAGAGTATATTAATTAACTGGTGCCGACTATGACTTGACGTCATTTCCGTTCGCTGAGTACCCGATAACAAACAATGTTGTATTTCAGTGGAGTTCCGACTGTTTGCCAGCAAAATGTGTATTGGAACGATCCGGTAGAGTATCATGTGGCTATTTTCGAATTTCTAACGTATACTGGCTGGACTGTGACAAACCCGGCAAAGGTAAGAACACTAGACACGTTCTAAACTTTTTTCGAAATTGTAGATATTTTACGTATACACTTCCTGCTCCAACCAAATATTTAAATGTAGAATCACATGTTAATGCCTGTCATCACATTGGAATTTCATTTCATTGTTCTTTATGGTGAATGAACTTGTGTGTGTACATTGATTTAGATAGTGCTATATTTCAAATGGAATCAGGATTTTGCTATATTAGTGGCAGACGTTTTATCTACGAGATAGCAAATGGAAGTAACTGCTATTAACAGTTTTGGTGCTATATAGAAAGCCGCGGTTACCTCTAACTAAGAAAGTGAAGTAACTGCTGCTAATAATTTTGCTAAAATGATGGCAGTGGTTACCTCTAAATACCAAAGGGAAGTAACTGATGTTAAATGTTTTGGCGCAATATAGGTGGCAGCGGTTACCTCTAAAAAGCAAAGGGATCGAAGTAACTGATGTTGACAGTTTGGGGCTATATTGGTGGCAGGGGTTACCTCTAAATAGCAAAGGGAAGTTACTGCTGTTAACAGTTTTGGTGCTATATAGAAGGCCGCGGTTACCTCTAACTAAGAAAGTGTAGTAACGGCTGCTAACAATTTTGCTAAATTGATGGCAGTGGTTACCTCTAAATAACCAATGGAAGCAATTGATGTTAACAGATTTGGCGCTATAGCGGTGGCAGAGGTTACTTCTAAATAACCAAGGGAAGTAATTGCTGCCAACAGTTTCGGCGCTATAGAGGTGGCAGCGATTACCTCTTAATAACAAAGGGAGGTAACTACTGTTTACAGTTTTGACAACTTCGCTTAACTACAGTGCTTGTGCATCCGTGTAGTTGCCCAGTGGTTAGCGCGCTTGCCTTCAAATGTACAAAACTAAGCTGACAGGCTAATAATGGACATACGTTGCATGTTTAGCATGTACTGTACATGTTGTTTATTAATTTTGTTATTTATTTTTCCAGGTTTTCACCAATGTGCCAGAGACATCAATTGTTCCTCAATGTGTGTACAGAGATATATGGCTAAATACATCGAGCAAAGCCACTGTCCACTACAATGTGAGAGCTATATACGGGAACATGTGGGTGGACCCAGTGGTTGCAATAATCCCCTTACCTTACCTTACTGGAACCAAGTACAACAAATACCAGGCTGTAAAGGTGTCCAGTAGTGTAATTCATTAATGTGATTTCATTGCTTTGGATATTTAAAGTTTATCAAGCCTGTTGTGTTTATGGACAGCACATTTAATCTATGCCTGCACAAACAACTCGTATCTTTTGGTCATACAGAAACCACGACATGGCTTAGGCTAACTGCGATTGACATTATGCCTGAGCAGAGATCGGTCTATTTTCTTGTGTGTCAAAGGTTTTTGATGAAGGTTTTAACAAACACGACTCGGCTTAGGCTAACAACCCATACAGTTGACATCATAACGCCTGAGCAGAGGTCGGTCTTCTTATTTGTTGAAGTTTTTGGTGATGTTTTTACCAAACACGATTCGGCTTAGGCTTACTACATGCATCCCATGCAATTGACATTACACCTCAGCAGAGTTCGGTTTTCTTGTTTGTCGAAGGTTTTTAGTGAAGGCTTGCAAACCTATTATATATTGAGCCGTTCTCCAGGAAAACCGGGCTTATTGACAAAAATACGAAAATTATGATAATAAATCGTTAGCAGGACGAGACTCTTATGAACTCTTTCTGAAAATTTGAACGAATTATTATAAAAATTAACGAAGTTATAGACTTTTGAAACTAACCACTCCCGTTTTTGAGTGACGTCGCAAACGTCAATCGAACGTTATTTGACGTAGCGTAAATAATCATTTCATAAACCCAGTATCTGATGAATTATTTACGTAAACTTTTCAAACTTTTGTCACTTTTTTAGAATAATATTCAGATTTTAATAAAACAAGAAAGCATTGTGAGTGTTTGTTTAAAGGAAAAGTAGCTGCTATTTTTAATACCTAACCCTTGTTTTTCTCAATTCGGGTAGTTTTCATAAATTGGTCACCATAGCAACGACGGAAGTAATTTCTTCATAATTTATCAACAAATTTAAATCTTTAAGATAGTACTACGTCATCCAATTACTTACGATTTAATCGGTGAACATGACTTTTTCTCATTTTTGACCTATTTCTAAATATCATTACACATACAATTACTATTGTTATGTCAATAAGCCCGGTTTTCCTGGAGAACGGCTCACATACTAGTATATACAATGGGCCATGAGCTTAACATTTACGTTTTCAAATTTATTTTTTCTCGTAATTGAAATACAAACATCGTAATGTCAATATCTTTGACTACAACCATTACAGAAAACCACCTATCCAAAGCGGCATTTAACGTCTTTCAACGACGTAGAATACCAATAGGTGCATGCGTACTTTAACGTTTGATTAATTACCGTCTGAGAAATACTGACAGAAACAAAAACACGTCGAACTTTGTTTAGTTATCACGCAAAACAAGATAGCAGATGAACATTATGAACTCATTATTACCTGTTACTGAGGAAATATTGTTACACTGTGGTTCTCGGAATGATCAAACGATACGCAAAAGCTGGATGCTTAAAACAGAGACACATATATATTTGCCGTTCGAAGCCTACACCAAGCGCATTTTTTTGTCATAACAGCGTTATTTGCGACGTGTAGCGGCCGAAAGATGCACGTGGGTGATCAAAAAGTACTAAGACAAACGCTCTAAAATGATAATTCTTCGTGCTATCAATAAAGTCAGATTTTATTTCAAATAAGAAATGTATCCTCCCTCGGTTTAAAGAGTTTTATAAATTTTCATCAATTACTCGCAGACATGCAGCAACATTAATATCATACTTTTGTGGTTCAGATACGAAAACTTTAAAAATTATAGCATTTGTCTCATTACTTTTTGATCATCCCACGTATTTCCGTACGTACAGCGATGGTCAATACATGCCTTAGACTAGTGTGGTCGTGAGTGGCGTGATATAGTACCACTGATAATAGTAATTTGACCAACTGTTGGGTTCATTGCATTTCGTACCTTACAGCTTCCCCCGTACCAAGGAAACGGCCGTGGTTTTACCTTACAGCTTCCCCCGTACCAAGGAAACGGCCGTGGTTTTACCTTACAGCTTCCCCCGTACCAAGGAAACGGCCGTGGTTTTACCTTACAGCTTCCCCCGTACCAAGGAAACGGCCGTGGTTTTACCTTACAGCTTCACCCGTACCAAGGAAACGGCCGTGGTTTTACCTTACAGCTTCCCCCGTACCAAGGAAACGGCCGTGGTTTTACCTTACAGCTTCCCCCGTACCAAGGAAACGGCCGTGGTTTTACCTTACAGCTTCCCCCGTACCAAGGAAACGGCCGTGGTTTTACCTTACAGCTTCCCCCGTACCAAGGAAACGGCCGTGGTTTTACCTTACAGCTTCCCCCGTACCAAGGAAACGGCCGTGGTTTTACCTTACAGCTTCACCCGTACCAAGGAAACGGCCGTTTTACCTTACAGCTTCACCCTCACTGTCGGGAAAATGTTTGGATTATGTTTTCACCGAACCAATATGTATTTTTCAGTGGCCGGGAAAATACCGGAAATTTTACCACCAGCTGTCCCATGCAGGGTTTGAAAAACTTGTTTCACGATGGACCTTAAATGTTTAGAGGCTATTTCTATTTTACGTTAATAATAAAGTTTATTTCAAAATAGCATAGGCCACCGGCACCAAAATGTACAAAATGTCAGAAATGCGGTGAATGAACGACTTAAAACTAGATATATCCGCCAATAGAGTTTCTTATATACACAGTGCATGCGTTCGAAACAACAGGACGTGCAGACAAAAACATCGTATTACTAGTGGGTTTTGAATGGTTAAAAAATTGGGTCCAGTTTGAAATCTTCCTGTACTCTAGTTTTTTGGTTTCATTTTATTATATATACCATATACTGTTAGAAAAGTTTTGCCCTCAAATTTTCATGTCAATATTTTGGCGGCCATCTTGGATTCAAAATGGCCGCCATGCATTTTGTGGTTAGATTACTAAAACCTATACAGCTTGGTCAATTGTAAGTGGAAATGAGCCAAAATCATGTCAAAATGATTGTAATGAATAACCCTGCATTTTTCAATCATTTTTTTATTGATGACTTTATTTGCATATTCGTGAATTTTAATGAATATGCAAAAATAATAGCACTTTTGTCATAAAATTGGCTAAAGTTGAAGTTTTACCAAAATTTTTCCACATAATGTGACACATCGGAGTGGATTTATTAAATAGAAAAGAAGTGAATATACTAATGCTTCCATAACAGAATGATAATATGTAGAAATTACGCTAAAGTTCAGTTATAAGTGGGTGAGGTAAAAAATTTCAATTAACAAAATGGCCGCCATGCAATTTTGTGGTTAGATTACTAAAACCTATACAGCTTGGTCAATTATCAGTGGAAATGAGCCAAAATGATCTCAAAATGATCGCAATGAATAACCCTGTCTTTTCCGATCGTTATTGATTGATAACTTCATTTGCATTTTCGTGAATATTAATGAATATGTAAAAATAATAGCATTTTTGTTATAAAATTTGCTAAAATTGAAGTTTTACTAAATATTTTCTGCATAATGTGACACATCGGAGTAGTCTTATTAAATAGAAAAGAAGCAAATGTACTAATGCTACCATAACATAATGATATCATGTAGAAATTACACAAGTGGGTGGGGTATAAAATGAGAATTAACAAAAAGTGTTAATTTTAATTACAGCTACTATTTTTAAACCTGTATGTCTTGGAGTTAGTGAGCTCAAATAGTGTCAAAATGTTCGTAGTATATAAAAACTCACTACGTCATTATGAATAAGCTCATTTGCATATACATACATATTGAAAGCATTTTAACAATATAACACTATTAAGTAAAATCTTAAAATCATATTTAGCATATTCAGTCAATACAAGGAACTATCTTGATGAATTCTAGTCCCTATGAAGACAATTATTTCATGAGAAGTCTAATGAGCTGATTTTTGCGATAATGAAGAGCTCAAAGTACCTATCTAGCAATCACTAGGATGGGATTAAGTCATGCATGCGGGTGCCAGAGAGTTGTATATATATATATGATTGTCTTGGACTTTTTACAATGATGAACTTATAAAGATCTACTTAGAGGTAGCAATACAAAAATGTATATAGTGATAAACGATATACACTATAATAGAGGTTTTGAGGCACATGAAAATACACATGAGGTATACTAATCTTTGTTTGTCAGCACGCTTAGAAAACAGACCAGAGCACCAGGCACATCTGATTGACTCGTTAATAAGGAATTTGAAGAATCTGTAGAGCCAGGGTCTACCTCTGATATAAAGGAAACTCGCCAAAGCATGAACGCTACATCAGATAACATGAACATTGAACAACAGCTTCACCAATTCGACATCGAGAATGGACGATATCCTAGCCTAGATATATAGCTCTCAAAACAATATAAACCCACTTACATCATTTGGATTGGACCTAGCACAAAAACGCCAAACAAGGAAATGAAGGGGGGTGGGGAATATATGGACTGACACATCAACCAACCTCTTTTCTTGGTCTAGCTGCCTTGGGGATAGTCCAAATATCAGAGGAAACAGTATGATGCAATGAAGTAAAACCCCCAGACTATTCTCAACTACAATGGAAGGCAAAACCAACAACACTATTATCCAGACTGTTAATTTTTGCAAATATGGCCGACAATTACTTTATTGTATATCTCTAAAAAGCATTCTCTTGTTATGAGTTACCTGTATATTATGTAAATAAAACTATAATGAAAAGTGATGGGTCAAAACAAAAGTGAATCGAAACAGTCATGTCATTGAACAATTCGACACAGTACCAGCAGTAATAATGAAATACATGTATATATAATTGTTGACGTCATTGATATTGTACTGTCAATTGGAATTTCTTGCAAACATGTTTGGAAATGTCCAAGGTTTTTGTTGAAAATCATGTATATACAAATTATTGCACTAGAAGAAAGAATCTTTTATAGCTATCAGTGAGCTGTAAAGCACAGGTAGAAAGGAGAAGAAAGTAATAACTGTTCATTGGACTGTTATTGCAAATGCAACACTATTAGACGATATTCTCACAGACTGTTAATCTGAAGACAGGTTAACTGTATATTTGGCTTTAAAGGGACGAGTCTGTAGCCGAAAAAGTGGTGTTTGTCTGCAACCAGGATTATCGGCTTCTTGCACTAGATGGCCAGGCATCTGCAGTACTATCCACTTCATGGCGTTGTCAGACCAGCTCTTGTGTTCCTCTCTGTCCCCTTCATTCTACATATTGTTTTCTAAGACTAACATGCCTTGTGACGTGGCCAAACCACTAGAGTTTTCTCCTCTTTACGGTTGCTAGCAAGGGTTCCTTTGAGCCAACAAGTAACAAAGCTGGTTACCAATCGCTGTCATAATGCCAAACCCTTTAATATTATTTCTTAAAATCGAGTTGTGGTAAATGGCAAGTTGGTGTTGGAGATATTTGTCTATTATAAATCTACAGTTTAACATCTGCGCTATTGTGCTTCTGACTGCTTTGAAGTCAGTCCGCTCCTCAGAGTACTTATTCTGCTTTATGCAGACTCTGTCCAGGATTACTTTGGGCATGATATTGCAGGGGTGACTTGACAAACTGTCTAATGTTCTTCTCTTCAAGATTGTTTGATACCAGACAGTAAGTAACAATAGATATGCTCACCATCACTATTCAGTATTTCAGTGGGTATTATGTCCACAACGTGTTCAGATACTTAACCGGGAATATCAATAACGTTAAAAACAAGAAAACTGTATCATGCTTAATGAATGCTTGAATGAAAAACTTAGCTCAACTAGGAACATATGATTTACCAGGAACTCAAACTATTGCTGCATGTATGTGTTAGTTATGCAAATTGCTCAGTTCTAAAAAAATACACGGTCGCGCCTAGGCGCCTTACAGTGCATGATATCAACATAAACTGCGTATTTGAAGGACATGCTCGACAGTTTGTTCTTCTTCCCGGCATGGACAGTTCGGACATGGCACCAATTTGTACTTCCGATACATGTGAGAGTTTAGCCTGTTGTGCCCCTACGAGCGTAGTCAAACCATTATCACTTGTTCTGACCTGTTAAGGCGGTGTCAAATGGTTACAGGATGCGCCCTAGTTCCTTCGCGGGGTGATTCGGGCCTGGCACTTCAACACCTCAGCTCTGGCCACTGACAAGTGGGGTAAACAACTGGCAATTTTGTAAGTCAAAGCCCGTCAGTACATAGCCTTTCCGTAGCAATTCCTACCAAAGTGCCTCTCCGCGGCGGTATGGAACAACTGGGCACTTACCACACAGGCTAGACTATGGAGGGCTCGGAACCAATCTTGAAGTTGAGGCAACAGCGCCACGTCAGTTGCTCAACAATGATTCCTCAGTCAATGGGTTAAGTGACCCCTTTGATACCCAGGGTTATAAGGTTCCCCGCTTACTGGGTCAAGTAGGAAACCACTGCCTTGTGGTTAGTTGTTGGATCGACATAGGCTAAGCCCGACAGAAAAAACCCAGGGAGTTGAAATCAGCAATGTTGGGCTAAATGGCACTCCCTAACATACCACAACATCATGTTAAACTGTCATGTCTACACGGTCACCAAATCTTAAAGATGTTACATGTTAGCAATAGCTACATTTTGTAGTATGTAAATGTATTGACAATGAAGAATGTTTAAACACCAGGCAATTGTGTAGGTAACCTAATTATAAGTCATAATTCATGTGTTTGTTTTTGTTTTCGTAGACTGACTGATTCATAAAAAATAACAATGTAACACTGTAACACTGTAGTACATTGTATAATTAAGGCTTTGATCAATAAAAATATCTTCAAAAAGCTATACTCCATGAATGTTAAAACTCTTTTTAGATCATCATACTCCAAAAATTCAACCAAGACAACTTAGTGTATGTCTATTTGCTAATTATCATTTTATACCCCGCCCACTAATACTTTAACTTTGTATATTTTTTCTTCATTATATCACTCTTTTGTGATATCATAATTATAATCTTCACTTCTATTCTATTTAATTCTAATAAGTCTACTCCGATGTGTCACATTTGCAGGAAATATTGGGAAAACTTTAATTTTAGTCAATTTTATGACAAAAATGCGATTATTTTTACATATTCATTAATATTCATGAATATGCAAATGAGGTATTTAACCAAAAAACAATCTAACACATAGGATTGTTCATTATAATCATTTTGACACCATTTTGACCCATTTACATTTAAAATTGACCAAGATATATAGATTTTAGAAGTCCTATCACAAAATTACATGGCGGCCATTTTAAATCCAAGATGGCCGCCATAATATTGACATGAAAATTTGAGGGCAAAACTTTTTTTCAAGTACAAGGCTGAAGTAACAAAATAAAACCAAAAAACAAGAGTACAGGAAAATTTCAAACTCATTCACCATTTGACACCGACTATACGGTGAATGAACCGTTTGTAACTAAGATTTATCTGTCGATATATTTTCTGATTTCCACAGTTGTAGCGTTCTAAGCAACAAGACATGCAGACAAAAACATCATAGTTACGGTAAATGACCGATGTGTTAACAAACTCTGGAACAACTGCACTGCTACATACGTGATTGAAATTTATACGAGATATGTTTTACAATGTGTTATTATCCATTTTATATTGTGTTATTATGTTATGGCTTTAATAAAAGCCCTTAAACGACATTGATTGTTTAGTTATTCATTTTTGTCTTACAAGCTGCACAAACTCATTTTCTTAGAAAGACCATATGATGGCCATAAAAGGATAATGAAGCTGTCAATCACACATATGCTCGGTCATTTTCAATAACGAGACGCAAGTGTAAGTTGCTAATACTTACTATGATGCAATTTCTTAACTATGCGGCATGAAATAGTATTATACTGGCAAGAAAACTCTAAAACATATGTGAAGTTAACGTTGTTTGTTATTGTTCTGGAACAGACATAATTGTCGTGAAATATTTTGAAAATTCTCTTTTGCAAGCACGTCACAGAGGGCACATACTTATGGTTTGAACACATTAGCGATTTGGACGCTTAGAGTGTATATAGCTATCTTCTAACAATCATTCAATGTCAAAATAATTACTTGCATCGTTTTTAGTATGACACTAGACTGCCTTAATTGCAAATTAAAACTTTGAATAGGTTCCGTGTACTTTGATTCAATCGTCAAAAAATATAAACGATTCTTATAGTTTCATAGGGTGTTTTAGAACAATTTCGTATGAAAATGGACGGTTTGCATGTCAAATAAATCACACAAAAGTTTCAAATTTTCTGTTAAAACTGAAGCGAAAAATCATGTAGTGGATATAAAAGCATAAGTGTTTTTCAAATTTTGAAACTTTAAAAAAAAATATGTTCCGATATAGCTCTATACACTTTAAGAAACAAACACTACTACATCAAATATGATGTTTTATGCTTTCTAAGACACAATGAGCACACATGAAATAGCATTGAGACTTTTTAGCATTATTTATTCACTGTTATTCACATAATGGTACTGCTGAAAAGCTTATTTTAGGACATTAAGCAAAACGAGTATTTTAAGTAATCCTTGTTCGTTTACGATCATTTCTTTACATGTTAATTCCCCAAGGTTAACTCGAGTTAGTACCTTGACCTTAGCTCGAAAGCTTGGAGGCGAAGGTCATATAAATATAAATAATTCTCTCACGTCTGCATGTCCTAGCTAAAAGATAAATAGCTCTAATCAATAGAAGTTCATCTCAACTGAACCTGGAGGCAAAATCTAGATCAATATCTGTTGTTACTGGAGCGAAAAAAAACATGAATGTAACGCAAGTAAATATATAATGTACGATTGGGGGTGTAATAATAACGTTACTCGTTTACGTTAGGTGCCCCCACAGGTAATTGTATCGTTGAAAACGAAATAAAAAATATGTTGAAAATTTATATTTTTCTAGAAAAATATAAATTTTCAACAACAAAAAATGTTTTCGTCTTCAACGAAACAGTTACCTGTGGGTGCCCCCTATGATTACAGCAATGAAAAACATATTTTGATTTAATTCTGTATTGTTTAATCCAAGTTAAAAAGATATACTCCTAAATCAGAACACTTCCGGAAAGTCATCAGAATATTTGTAAAATCCCTGTTTCCGATGCCCCAGAAACTTAATGTATTTAAATAGGGAGTACATCGCTCATGGTACAGGTATTTAGACTTTAAATGTTGTTGCTTGGTATGTGGTTACGTGCAGATTTTGACATTTACAATTATTATACTTAGTATTTGATTAATGTTAGAATCTAATAATTAATTTTCCTTGCGTGGCCTTCCGTATTTAAAGTGTATAGAGTTATATCGGAAGATTTTTTATTTTAAAGTTTCAAAAACTGAAAAACAATGATGCTTTCATATCCATTAGATCATTTTTCGCTTCAGTTTTAACATAAACGCTCCGTGTGATTTATTGGACATGCGAACTGTCCATTTTAATACGTTAAGTGTTCTAGAACACCATATGAAATGAAACTATAAGAATAGTCTATTTTTCGACGATTGAATCAAAGTACACAGAACCCATCCAAAGTTTTAATTAGCAAATAAGGTACACTAAAAACGATGCAAGTAATTATTTCGACATTGAATGACTGTTATAATTATGGAAGCTCTGGCGGGAAATTTGAAATTAATACTTAATAATTCTTTCTCAATAACTAAAATTCATATTTCCAAAAGAATTGCTTTATATTTAATATAAAGGATATAACGTTATGTGGAGATAACTTGCTTAACTTAGTAGGTGTCGGACGCCACAGAGAGTTTGTCATTCAAATTCGCTTCGTCTGTGTAGCAGCATTACTGGTTTTAGCCCAAAAATCATAGTTCTGACATGTGTAAAACAGAGAAAGTCTTTATAAAACTCAACTATTGTTGAAAAACATTAACATGGGAGATTATTTAATACACATATTGAAAACAAAATCTCTGCTATCTGCATGTACTGCAACACGCCATACATTATGGCAGGATCTGCAGTAACAGGATCAAAGCATGACATACGCATATATCTCCCTTTCAACATATGTGAGCGCTAAAAAGTTTAATTGAGCTTTATTCTTGATTGAATGTTGTATATCATAGAGCTCTTGGGGATTGGTTTTGAAGGGAGTGGGTTCGAGCCTCAACTGAGCAAACGTATATGAACAAGTTTAAAGGATCTTGCATATGCAATGGTTCCTTATAATGGTTGGTCAGATAATAAGTTAATTATTAAAAATATAGTTTACATATTTAATTATGATTATCAAAATCTTAAAATTTAAATCTTATATATTTATACTTAAAAGTTAAATTTGAATTATTAAATATTAATATTTAACCCTAACTGTAAAAACAGTATTATAGATATATTGTATTGGTCGTATCGTGGACACACGGTCTTTTAGCTCTTTTTTGCTTTTTCACAAATGACACTAGTCCTGGTCCATCTGTACACCCATACTTCTGTAATGTCTTGCAAACTTCCTCATACAAAGAGTTTGTGCCCAGAGATATATGCCGAGCATAGCCTTTATTTGCTTTCTGCTGAAATATGACAGACATACATGAGTACCTCCATCGGACTGCTAGGTTAAGCGGCAATCGCCAGGCTGTATGAACCAAGCGGTTATCAAAAAAAAAAAACATTCACACCGACATTTACCAAAAACAGAAATCAGCCTTTCTTGATAGTAAACACACTTGTTTAAGATCGAATGCAAATGAACAACAAATTTACAATGTAGTTAGTGCCTTTTTTCATAACTCCGTGTTTTTTTTGGCGGAGGGCACTTCCCTGGCACACAGTACTAGACACCCTTACATCTGCAAGATCTTGCAAACATTCTCATTTAACATATCTAGGGTACGCTCCCATATTCTCAAGAAGCTATTCCATCCCCGCTCACGTCTCGGTGGCAAACACACATGAAAGGATTGGTACAGAAAAAGAACCTTACGCCCGTCAATAATAATAAAAAACAGTAAAATGTTGTTTTTGTATATTGTTTTATTGTTTAAGACGGTTGTATTCGAACGGACGTATGGTTTTGTTCGTATACAGTCCTTCTTAGCACAGAGCCAGAAACGTGCAAATGCTGATATTCAAAGACAGTTCGAAACCGCATGACAAAATTGTCTGGTGAATTAAATATGTCTGAATGTAACCTTAAATTTCAAATATTGATTATTAAATTTGTAAATATAAATTTTAAATTTCAAAAAAGAATGATTAAGTATTAATTTCAAATGTCCCGCCAGAGCTTCCATATATAATATAGCTCTATACACTTTAATCATATAATTATGGAAGCTCTGGCGGGACATTTGAAATTAAAACTTAATAATTCTTTGTCAGTAATTAAAATTTATATCTTCAAAAGTATTGCTTTATATTTAACTTGTAGGATATAACGTTATGTAGGGATAACTTGCTGAACTTAGTTAGGTGTCGGACGCCACAGAGAGCTTGCCATTTAAATTCGCTTCATCTGATCTGTGTTGCAGCATAACTGGTTTAAGCCAGGATATCATAGTTCTGACATGTATAATACAGAAAACGTCTTTATAAAACTGAACTGTTGTTGAAAAAAGACGATTAAAAAAGAATAAATTGAACTGAATATTGAAGTGGGAGAGTATTTAATACACTGAAAAGGGCCGGAGATGTGTGTTTGAAAAAACCCTCTGCTATCTGCATGTACTGCAACAATCCATACTGTAATACAGAACCAGTAACAGGATCAAAGCATGACATACGCATATATCTCCCTTTCAACACAATTATGTGAGCGCTAAAAAGTTTAATAAGCTTTATTCTTGAATGAATGTTGTATATCATAGATCTCTTGGGGATTGGTATTCGAAGGGAGTGGGTTCGAGCCTCAACCGAGCAAACTTACATGAGTAAGTTTTTAAGGATCTTGCATATGCAAGAGTCCATAATAATGGTTGGCCAGAAAATAAATTAATAATTAAAAATAAAGTTTAAATATTTAAATATTATTATCAAAATCTTAAAATTTAAATCTAAAATAACAATACTTAAAAGTTAATTTGAATTATTAAATTATTAATATTTAACCATAACTGTGATAACAGTATTATAAATATAAAATGGTATTGGTCGTATCGTGGGAAAACGGCTTCTTTTTTAAGCTCTTTTTGGTGTTTGAAAGAGGTCCATCTTATGGAAGCTCTGGCGGGACATTTGAAATGAATACTTAATAATTCTTTCTCAATAATTAAAATTTATATTTTCAAAAGTATTGCTTTAGATTTAATATAAAGGATATAACGTTATGTAGGGATAACTTGCTTAACTTAGTAGGTGTCGGACGTCACAGAGAGCTTGCCATTCAAATTCGCTTCGTCTGTGTAGCAGCATTACTGGTTTTAGCCCAAAAATCATAGTTCTGACATGTGTAAAACAGAGAATGTCTTTATAAAACTCAACTATTGTTGAAAAACATTTACATGGGAGATTATTTAATACACATATTGAAAACAAAATCTCTGCTATCTGCATGTACTGCAACACGCCATACATTATTGCAGGATCTGCAGTAACAGGATCAAAGCATGACATACGCATATATCTCCCTTTCAACATATGTGAGCGCTAAAAAGTTTAATTGAGCTTTATTCTTGATTGAATGTTGTATATCATAGAGCTCTTGAGGATTGGTTTTGAAGGGAGTGGGTTCGAGCCTCAACTGAGCAAACGTAAATGAACAAGTTTAAAGGATCTTGCATATGCAATGGTTCCTATGGAAGCTCTGGCGGGACATTTGAAATGAATACTTAATAATTCTTTCTCAATAATTAAAATTTATATTTTCAAAAGTATTGCTTTATATTTAATATAAAGGATATAACGTTATGTTGGGATAACTTGCTAAACTTAGTAGGTGTCGGACGCCACAGAGAGTTTGTCATTCAAATTCGCTTCCTCTGTGTAGCAGCATTACTGGTTTTAACCCAAAAATCATAGTTCTGACATGTGTAAAACAGAGAAAGTCTTTATAAAACTCAACTATTGTTGAAAAACATTTACATGGGATATTATTTAATACACTGAAACAAAGCCGGAGATGTGTGTTTGAAAAAAACTCTGCATGTACTGCAACACGCCATACATTATTGCAGGATCTGCAGTAACAGAATCAAAGCGTTCGAGCCTCAACTGAGCAAACGTATATGAACAAGTTAAAAGGATCTTGCATATGCAATGGTTCCTAATAATGGTTGGTCAAATAATAAGAAAATTTAAAAAATATAGTTAACATATTTAAATATGATTATCAAAATCTTAAAATTTAAATCTAAAATAACAATACTTAAAAGTTAAATTTGAATTATAAAATATTAATATTTAACCCTAACTGTAAAAACAGTATTATAAATATATTGTATTGGTCGTATCGTGGGCATACGATCTTTCAGCTCTTTTTTGTTTTTTCACGAATGACTCTAGTCCTGGTCCATCTGTACACCCATACTTCTGCAATGTCTTGCAAACTTCATCATACAAAGAGTTTGTGCCCAGAGATATATGCCGAGCATAGCCTTTATTTGCTTTCTGCTGAAATATGACAGACATACATGAGTACCTCAATCGGACTGCTAGGTTAAGCGGCAATCGCCAGGCTGTATGAACCAAGCGGTTATCAAAAAGAATAACATTCACACCGACATTTACCAAAAACAGAAATCAGCCTTTCTTGATAGTAAACACACTTGTTTAAGATCGAATGCAAATGAACAACAAATTGACAATGTAGTTAGTGCCTTTTTTCATAACTCCGTGGCTTTTTTGGCGGAGGGCACTTCCCTGGCAAACAGTACTAGGCACCCCTACATCTGCAAGATCTTGCAAACATTCTCATTTAACATATCTAGGGTACGCACCCACATTTTCAAGAAGCTATTCCGTCATTTGCAATAACATAATCGCTCGCGTCTCTGTGGCAAAACACACATGAAAGGATTGGTACAGAAAAAGAACCTAACGCCCGTCAATAATAATAATAAAACAGTAAAATGTTGTTTTTGTATATTGTTTTATTGTTTAAGACGATTGTATTTGAACGGACGCATTGTTTTGTTCGTATACAGTCCTTCTTAGCACAGAGCCAGAAACGTGCAAATGCTGATTAAAATTCAAAGACAGTTCGAAACCGCATGACAAAATTGTCTGGTGAATTAAATATGTCTGAATGTAACCTCAAATTTCAAATATTGATTATCAAATTTGTAAATATAAATTTTAAATTTCAAAAAAGAATAATTAAGTATTAATTTCAAATGTCCCGCCAGAGCTTCCATAGGTTCCTAATAATGGTTGGTCAGATAATAAGTTAATTATTAAAAATGTAGTTTACATATTTAAATATGATTATCGAAATCTTAAAATTTAAATCTAAAATAACAATACTTAAAAGTTAAATTTGAATTATTAAATATTAATATTTAACCCTAACTGTAAACACAGTATTACAAATATATTGTATTGGTCGTATCGTGGGTATACGGTCTTTTAGCTCTTTTTTGTGGTTTTTTTTCACGAATGACACTTGTCCTGGTCCATCTGTACACCCATACTTCTGCAATGTCTTGCAAACTTCCTCGTACAAAGAGTTTGTGCCCAGAGATATATGCCGAGCATAGCCTTTATTTGCTTTCTGCTGAAATATGACAGACAAACGTGTACATGAGTACCTTCATCGGACTGCTAGGTTAAGCGGCAATCGCCAGGCTGTATGAACCAAGCGGTTATAAAAAAAATAACATTCACACCGACAATTACCAAAAGCAGAAATCAGCCTTTCTAGATAGTCAACACACTTGTTTAAGATCGAATGCAAATGATCAACAAATTGACAATGTAGTTAGTGCCTTCTTTCATAACTCCGTGGCTTTTTTTGGCGGAGGGCACTTCCCCGGCAAACAGTACTAGACACCCTTACATCTGCAAGATCTTGCAAACATTCTCATTTAACATATCTAGGGTACGCACCCACATTCTAAAGAAGCTATTCCGTCATTTGCAATAACATAATCGCTCACTTCTCGGTGGCAAACACACATGAAAGGATTGGTACAGAAAAAGAACCTAACGCCCGTCAATAATAATAATAAAACAGTAAAATGTTTTTGTATATTGTTTTATTGTTTAAGACGGTTGTATTCGAACGGACGCATGGTTTTGTTCGTATACAGTCCTTCTTAGCACAGAGCCAGAAACGTGCAAATGCTGATATTCAAAGACAGTTCGAAACCGCATGACAAAAGTGTCTGTTGAATTAATTAAATATGTCTGAATGTAACCTTAAATTTCAAATATTGATTATTAAATTTGTAAATATAAATTTTAAATTTCAAAAAAGAATTATTAAGTATTAATTTCAAATGTCCCGCCAGAGCTTCCATACCATCTGTACACCCATACTTCTGTAAAGTCTTGCAAACTTCCTCATTCAATGAGTTTGTGCCCAGAAATGTATGCCGAGCAAATCCTTTTTCAAGTTTTTTGCTTTCTGCTGAAATATGGCAGGCATACATGAGTACTTCCACCGGGCTGCTAGGTGAGGCGGCAATCGTCAGGTTGTATGAACCAAGCGGGTATCAAAAATAACACTCACACCCACATTTACCAAAAACTATTCTTGTCAGTAAACACACTTGTTTCAGATCGAATGCAAATAAACAAACAATTGACAATGGAGTTAATGCCTTTTTCATAACTCCGTGGCTTGTTTGGCGGAGGACACTTCCTGTCAAACAGTACTAGGCACCCTTACATCTGCAACGGCTTGCAAACATTCTCATTTAACATATTTAGGGTACGAAGCCACATTCTCGAGAAGATATTCATCATTTGCAATAACATAAACGCTCACGTCTCGGTTGCTAACAAACATGAAAGGATTGATACAGAAAAAGAACCTAACGGTCGTCAATAATAATAACAATAATAATAATAATAATAAAACAGTAAAATATTGTTTTGTACATTGTTTTATTGTTAAAGACGGAACAAGAACAAGCTTGTATTCGAACGGACGCATGCTTTTGTTCGTATACAGCCCTTCTCAGCACAGAGCCAGAAACGTGCAAATGCTGCTTTTCAAATACAGTTCGAAACCGTATGACAAGACTGTCTGGTGAATTAAATATTACTGAACATAAGCCTTTAATTTCAAATATTGATTATTAAATTTGTAAATATAAATTTTAAATTTCAAAATAGAATTATTAAGTATTAATTTCAAATGTCCCGCCAGAGCTTCCATATATAATGCTATTTTTGGCGTGTGTACAAGGGTCAATATTCGGTTACAAAAAAATCGTCGCATTCTTTGTGCTGTAAACAAAATCGGTAAACAAAATATTGCAAATTGTAGCATGTCGCAGTGACGTGATAGAAAACAGATTAATTTCTCTTCCTGAAATACCACATCAAATGATACTTCTCGTTTGCTGCTGCGGAAAAGTAATCAATCAAAGTACTGTAATATCCGATATTCGAACGTGCTGGAATACTCAAAACGAGCCAATCGCTGATTTGTTTGGGATATTCTGGATTCTTCGACTGGGCATAACCAGTTCAGGAAACGCCGTGGTGTGTATATATACAAAGACTGCTTAGCACAAGGAGTTATTTTAAAATAGAGGTAGCCTCAGTAATAAGGCATACATTTTTCTCGACTGGGTTAAGGTGCTGGTTTCGTGAGCCAGTGAAGCAAATATATTTGTTGATATTTTACAACAGTTGTAGTAGTGAGGACTTAGTGAGAACATTTATTTAAGGCAAACATGCTAAAGGGTGCACAGACACTGCGAGTGTTTCGATATGTAGGAGACAGGATTATTGATGGGTGTCGGAAGTCGTACCGAGTAGTCGCTGCTACAAAAATGGAGGTAGGTCGATTTTAATAGTTATTTTTATTTTATAGAGTTTGATGTAAAGGAGCTATTGGAAGATTTCTAGAAATCATGTATACTACCTTAATAAATACTTAGATATAGAGGATTTATCACGAATTGTCAATTGATGTAAATTTATATAATACGAGGTTTGGAAATTTTATTAAGCGAGCCTCTGGCTAGCTTAATAATATTTCCTGAACGAGTTTAATATAAATATATCAATTGACAACGAGTGAAAGGTTCTTTATATCACATGACACTAAAAACGCAAAATACGCATTGATTTATTGGAAAGACTCAATACCTTTTACTACACGTGGTACGTATAACTTTATTCGTACAGGCTATACTAACCTCGATACAAGGAAAGTCATGTGATATAACCAATTAACAAGGTGTTGCGTAATGTCTAAGACACCTTGCAGACGCCAGTCGGTGAGTAACAATGCATTATGCCGACTGGGACGTAAAATACCCCGACCGATGACCGTCCGGTCTACCACCCGATTAGACCAAATTTCGGCGGCGATCTGGGGCCTTATTCACCAACGTTGCAAGTCTAAAACTCAGACTTAGACTTAAATTTGTCATTATTCATAACAACTGGCATTTCTTTGAAACTAGATTTAACCATGTGAAATTTTATCAGAATATTAGTTGTTACCCACTGAACATGTATACCAATTTGTATCAAAATCGGTACATTTGTAACAACATGAGAGCGAATAGAACATTTGACGATGTAAAGTCTAAGTATATATTTAAGACTTACAACGTTGGTGATTAAGGCCCCTGTTCGCACAGATCTGTGACCTGAGTATAAAAAGGTTAGCCTTATGGACAATGCTTAATGTTAGTATTGAACACAAATAATATACTATGGCAATAATTGTACAAAAAATTGTATGTATTTACTCTCATCATTATGAATCAGTTTAGCCGATGCTGATTTTGGCGAGATCGATACGCCCAGTGTATATGCCTACACACAGCCTGGCCACCCGACTATATAATATATTTTTTCAATCAAACAGCATAACATTTTTTCAATTTTCGCTAGACTTTATTTTGGGTTTGATTATCATATGTTTGAGGTTGCAAGGGGAAATAATTTCATGAGAAAAGTGTAGATTTCTAAACATAGGGTATGTTAGACAGACTAGTCTACCCATATCATAGCTAGAGTACGCGGTATTTGGAACCAATTTATTATCACCAAGATTCTGTTGATACAGTTTTTCTCTCGAAGTGTTCACTCAATCATCACTATGGTGTGAGAGAAGAAAATGAAGCCAGATCCACTTTTAACTGAAAATAAAAAAAAACATTTCACGAATTGAATACTTGTAACGAAAATACTGGCACCATTTTCATGTCATCTTTTGTATGACGAACGTAACCCTTAAAAGGACGTTCTACCATTATTATACTTTCAATGCCGTTATTTCGATCTTTAAAACATGTTGTATTTTAATATAATCTAAATATTTTAAACTTTCAGCTCGATGACGGTGCGTTACCTAATACTGCACCGTGTGAGACTGACAACCGGAAGCGTGATTTGAACAACCGGAAGTATGATATAGACAACCGGAAGTCACACAATGTTTACACCACGCATACGCAACACCGAATTCATATCAATCTGGAAGAACTCACGCCCGACATGCAAGACGTGTTTTGGCGCGGTTATAAAGACGAACTAAAATCGATTGTGAACAATAATGAAATTACTCGAATAAATTTCAACTGTCTAAGTGAAGACACGTATCGGTACCAGATTAATATGCCGATCAGAAAGCTTGGGTATGCTTCAACGTTCCAGCGTTACAATGAAGACCGGGGACTAGCTGAATTTATTTTGATGGAGAAGAAATGAAGTTAATGAAAGTGTTCATTATGACCATTACTTTAGCACATTTATGGTTGAAATAAATGCATGAACTATGGAAGAAATTGGCTGTTACTTGCACGTTGGCATATTTAGCGATAATCTAAGTCGGGCTGACTTATCCTGGATGCGATCTGTACCTTGGACGTTTTTCGGTATATCAACTGAATGGTTCATGACAAAATATCAGGAAGGACAAAAGCTAACCATAGCTTATGTTTGTATTTTGTTAACCTAATACTCCGACGAGAACTGAATATTGATTTGATTTGAGATGTTTCGACTTAGGGCGAGGTTGTGTTATTACCAGGAACAATGTAATTCTGAACGAAATAGACTGTTCCTTGTTATTACACATAATGGACAACTGCGGAGAAAACGGCGTAAAAGTACATATCGTTTTTCATATAGATCTACGAGACTGAGTGAGGTCTGACACGCGGCATGTTATGTTCTAGAAAATAAACTAGTTTCTCAACCTAGAAGTGACGAACTATTGGGTTTTTTCCCCGACACAAAACTCATTATCTTATCACCATCGTGGAGATTAATGATGTCTGAGGAAAAAATCAGGAAGTTTCGAGATTCTCGCAAAAAACGTGATTATCATTCTTGAAGGTGAATTCTAAAAAACCCAAAGACGAACTGACACGTAGCCAGTGTGTATTATTGTTATTATACTCGTTCGTCAGAAAAACAATCGTTATATAATTACAACTCAGTAATTATGTGTATCCTCTTCTTGACTTGTTAATTGCGTTCTGATCACCTCGACCTTTTGCATTGCAATATTTACCGGAAACAAACGGAAATGGCCTAGGGGTCACGGTTGTTGTTAATTGTTGTTTACATGTATGTTGCCAGTATAATTATGATGTAAAACCTCACTAAATAAGTTCTGTTCTGTTTGAAATATCAAAATGATTCTGAATTTGAAAGTTTTTAATCAGTGTGGTACCAAAAGTCTTGTAACTTTTCTAAATTACTTGGTTATGACACTAATGGTTCTTGTATTACTTTCAAATACATTTAAACCATTTATACTCCATATAATTATACATGCGTGTGTTTGAAATAAGACTAGGCTTATTAGTAACGTCATTTTCATACTGTTAATTTCAAATAATGGAACCACAACATCTTAGTATGGAGATTATGGCTAACGGTAAACAGTAGAATGAGACGGGCTCAATAGTTTTGCAACGTACACGCCATTATAATGAAAATCGATAATATACATGCAGTTGTTGTTTTTAAAAATATAATTTACATTTTTATCTTGTTGCTCATTGTTGTTGTGAACTAAATACAAATTATTTAAATATACACATGACTGTATACATTTTGTTTGTTTGACTCTTACATATCCATATCGGTCCTTTTATGCAGGAACAATATATACGGCCAAACAAATTATAGTGCGACCAGGCTAACAAGAAAGGCGGGGAAATTTGGAATAGGCCACATGGATGGAAATTTCAAGCGAGCACGCTTTATACCAGTGCTATTTTCGTATATAATTGACCGTATGGAACAAATTTTGCAACAGTCGACAATTCGGGTCAATGTTTTGTAAACATCACATTTCATGGACGTACTATATAGTAGTCGTGCATGTACAAAAATATGCATTATAGCAAGGTCAGTATTTCAATCAATTGTAATAGAGACTACACATTTACATTATCCTGATATCACACGAATCAAAAGTTTCCCAGAACTAAAGTTCAGCACAAAACGTCAGACAAGAGAGACATACCAGAGGTGGTATTCACAAAGAAACTTAAGTGAAAACTTAGAATTTTCCCAAAATCTTAATACATTGTATTTCCTTTTAGTGTATCAGCTAAACAAGAAAATCAAATTTATCAAATTTTTACATTGCTATGAAGCATTATGTTAGGCGCTACGGAAATCACCAAGAAAAATTGAGTTATTCTTAGTTTCTTGCAAAATATGGACAGATCATTATATTTAAGTTTTCACTTAAGATGCTTTGTGAATACCGGCCCAGTACTGTTTTAACGATTTGGTATGACGCCATCAGGGATCGGACACGCGACGCGCTACCACTACTGACACTCGAGTAGTGTATAATTTATAAAGGCAGATGTGTGGTTAGCCTGGATACCTCCCCTTGATCACTACGTGAAGTGAAGTTCCGCTAATAAGACCAGTCAAAAAGGTGGTCTTAATAGCGAATCGGTGATATTAGCGGACCTTTTTTGTTCTAAATTTAATACTTAGGGACCTTAAACTGGCAAAAATCTGCATGATTTCAAAATAATCGAATTGGTCTTATGAGCGGAACTTTACAGAAAAACACTATAGTATGATAGGGAACTAGACTAATGAGTGGAAACACTAGTCTATACGCATTGAAGAATAAGTATTGCAATAAAACACCCTGTGCATATCTACACGATTAATATTTGTAATGTTCGTTAGTTTTTTTTTCACGGTATACAATAACCAGGAAGTTTCTTAGCGCGTCCAAGAATTGGTACTCCAGCAAAGAACGGGTTCACCTCTGTTGTGTGCCAAAACGATTTTGTTACAAAGGTTATAGCCTATAAATGTTAAGATGTATTTGAACATATGGAAACTACATTAACCGATATATGTTAAGCTGATTGAATATTTGTGTTGGCCTTTTTGCAACACTAGTATCACCTCGTTACAATTTTATGATGTGGTGTTTCAACAAGCAAAAGTACTTTTTGAACATAAGTATGCTCTTACGCAGTGCTTTAACTTGCCGATGTACACCAAGAAGCGATCCTAGAGATTCTGAACCTCTGAACCTCTGATTCTTTGAACCTCTGAACCGAAAACGCAACAACACATAATTCAGTTTCAAAATATCCGATGATCTATATTGGCACACTGTGATTAAATTGACTGACAAAAACGGGTAAATGCGTATAGCCTTAGCTAGGCTTATTGATCAATGACTTTCAGCAGATAACAACAGCCAGAATATTTTGACAAACCATTCACAAAGCACAGAATAATGTTTTTATTTCCAGAATCCAATTAGCATAATTGTTTTAATAGGCCCACTGTCAGAAAAGAAATAATCTAGGCCAAAACAAGCAGCAAACTAGATCTATGTAACGTCTGGAACAAAAGTGTACAGTACTGTAAAAAATATTATTTTGTGAGTATGCGTATTTCGTGAATTTGCAGTAGTCATCATGTTTCTCGACGTCAATCTACCGGGCATATCCGAGAACCTAACGTCAATTCGGACGTCATTGCGAAAAACGCGCTAAAGCGCGATCTACGTAACGACGTCACATCATCATGACGTCAGAATTGAAGTAGCGCTAGACGTAACGTAGCGCTGGACATAACGTTTATTTTGATCATGTAACGACGTTTTTTTTTAAATAAATTGAACAAATAGTAAAGCCAAATAAGGGTAAAAAATGGAACGGCTGACTTTGAACCGGCGTCAGAAGACAACTGGTGACAGGATTGACTGTATTCCTGCTGGCGATGGGTTACCAGTGTGGACAACAATATCCCTCGACGCGAAGTTGCCGATGATGCAGAATCCTAAAGGATCGGTCGTTCTTTATACCACTAAACTTGGAGAACCTGTAAGTATTTGCTATTTTCCAGATTATGTTTTACACTAGAAAGCACGAATCGAACGGTTTTTGTAGTTTTTTGTGAGTAGATTTAGTAGATCAAGATAAAGTTCTGACATTATTTTCTCTATAATATCGTGGAGTATGCAGATTTAGACAATTTGGATTCCTATGAATATTCTTTTTTATTGATATTCAGTCTCTAGAAGATATTGTATGGGTAGGTATCTAAACAATAAAAAATAGTCTTGGCAAAACGCATAGTATGATGCGCACAGCAATATCAACACTATGTGGGATGACATAAAGCAGACACTACTTACCATACTGGACTCCTGTGTACCATAAAAAATGACAAGCTTTAGATTTAGCCAACACTGGGTTAACAGAGAAGTAAAACAACTGAGCCACTGATAAAAGAGAGCTTTTGCCAAGGCCAGGAGTTCTACGATTCACAAGGACACCAAACGTTACCAACATCTCAAGAACGTATCCAAACAAGCCTGCAAATCTGCCTATGATTAATACGTAAACAACATTGTAAGTTCAGAGTAAACATCCAACCCTAAACGCCTGTACAGCTTCATAATGAGTACTAGTAAAAGAAAAGATAACTAAGGTGTAGCACCCCTAAAGGAAAGACGGGTAATCACCCACTCTGACATCACCACCAAAGCGAACCTGCTCAACGAACAGTTCTCATCAGTGTTCAACAAGGATGAAGATAAAACAACTATTCCGGATATGGGCCCTAGTCCCCATCCTCCAGTGGTAGATATAACTGTAACTGAGGAAGGTATCAGGAAGTTACTGGCTGGCCTAGATCCCCACAAAGCTACTGATGCTGATCAGCTGCAGTCTAGACTTCTGAAAGAACTCGCAACAGAATTAGCTACGATCTACACTCTGTTCTTTTAAGCATCATTAGACCAAGGAACCATGCCAAACGACTGGAAATTAGCTAATGTGGTGCCAATCTTCAAGAAAGGGGAGCAGAGTAAACCGGAGAACTATAGACCTGTTTCATTAACATCTATCACTTATAAAATCTAAGAGCATATTATTGGAAGCACCATCATGAAACACCTAGACACTCATAAGATACTGACTAATGTCCAATATGGGTTTAGAAAACGAAGATCATGCAAGTCACAGTAACTACTCACTGTACAGGATCTAGCTAGCAACAATGACAAGGGCGGACAAACTGATGCTATACTACTGGACTTTTCAAAGGCCTTTGATAAGGTGCCACACCAACGCCTACTATCAAAAATCGACTACTACGGTATAAGAAGCAACATTAACAGTTGGGTCCGCAGCTTCCTCGAGGAACGAAGTTAACAGGTTACACTAGAGGGTACAACATCATCTTCGGCTCCGGTACAATCTGGAGTTCCACACGCAGTCGTACAAGCATCGCACAGCAGCCTTGCGATGTCTGAGGTTTGTCTGAATTGGTATGCAGTCCATGAGTTTAAATTCTAGAATATTAACTCGCGTAACAAAATAATCATGCGGCTGATATGACAAGTAAGTGGCACGTAGGTGACACGGTGGTCGAGTGGATAACGCACTTGACTCCTGATCGAGAGGACCCTGGTTCGATCCTCGGTCGGGGCACTTTGTCATTTCAGAAACGCTATTTAGTGTTTCCCACCTAACTAGAGACTTACTGGTTAGAAACCAATCACCAATATCTGTCCTTATATAGCTCTGCTAATTTGACACAAGCATGACCTTTTGATAAGCATACTTGAACATTCGATATAATTATTACCTACGATACAACACCGATTATATGTTTTCATAATCGGGGAGTATCACGAAGATGCTCGAGATCAAATACAAACACAAATTTGAAATACCGATGTCGCACGATATGCTTTCGGAAATTGGTACATGTGAATATTCAAAGCAAGAACCTTTTAATATATTCTTGCATAATCGTCAGGTTCTGGGGCCTTATAACGTTATAAGTGCAAAACACAGACTTAGACTTAACATTGTCAAATGTTCTATTCGCTCTCATGTTGTTATAAATGTACCGATTGTGATATAAATTGGTAAACATGTTTAGTGGGTAACAACACATAGGCAGATTAAACTTCACTTGGTTAAATCTAATTTCAAAGAAATGGCAGTGATTATGAATAATGCCAATTTTAAGTCTAAGTCTGAGTTTTAGACTTACAACGTAGGTGAATAAGGTCCAGGTCAAAATATCCAAGCTACACCAGGCCTGAGCTATACCATAGTGTCATGTTAACCTTTCCAAGGCCAATCAATAGATTATTCCCTCTGTAACAGATTTAGTCCGATAACTAAGACAGAACGACATTGAAAAGACCTTGGAGTGTTATTAGGAATGAACGTGAAATCGATACTAGCGCTTTTTGCCCTGGTATTTACTGATGCAGGAGGAATATGATGAGTGTCCTGTGGGCCCGCCTGGCGGTCCATCTGCCTGTCCATCCGTCCGTCCGAAAATGTTCTAAAATTTCGAAGCTGTTGAAACTCAAATACGATGGAAGGAAATGCTTTCATCGGAGCATTTAGAAGCGTTTATTGAACGCAGTACTTATTGTTTTTTTTTCTCTTCTCAGAAACATCGATGCAAACAAGAGTATGACTTTGATTTAAGGGACCCTAACGGGCAGTACATATCAAACGAATACCAGCCCCTACATGACCCACATCTTAGATTCCACTTCAACACACAGCTGATGCGTCGCCACCTTATCAAGCGAGGGTTTATATCAGGGGACGGCAAGATCCTTTGTTCTTTGAAGGAGTTCAACCAATACAGACAGTATCTAAGACATACACATTTCCTGGAAATTGCCAAGGAAAGAAAGGAAGAGGTACGTATAATACTTAGTAATTTAGACCTGTCTGTAAAGGACACCCATTAGAACAACAAATGTTCTCTCGCTTTATCGTCTGTCAACGTCTATACAACGTCTGAGAACTTGTCGAAGAACGAATATTAATACAGGAACCACATAAGAAGCACACCGACCCGTTCCTTAGACAAAGCCATTCTACGTTTAAATTGGACTGTAGCATTATCATTAAAAATTTGCTGATGCCAGAGTCATGCTCGAGTGCATCCGTCTAAGCCGTTATGTCGGTGATGTCGAACGAATCCCGGTCATTGTTTACTAAGTATTACTAAATGCCAGAGCATACAGCTCGTATCTTGGAACTGGTATGATCCGCTTGAGAAATCGAGAAAAAAAACTATATGGACAGGCCTATGTCTCTTGTCTAATGAAAAAACAAGCCTTTTCAACTTCAGTTTGGTCAACAAACATCCTGTTCCGACCGATTTTCATAAGCGCTTTGAGAGCACTTACGACCTTGTCATTCTAAGCCAGCGATAGTATGACCTTACAGATGTCTTTATAAAAGTACATACTATTTATTATACACTGTAGCTTGACACGCGTCTCACTCATTCATCACACCACAGACGAGAAGTGAACCCAGACAAACAGATGTCACGTGGTAGTCTCGTGCGCAGACGACTTCAACAACAGAGAGAACGAGATTTGAACAAGTAAGTGCTCGTTCATAACATCTTATCATTCTTTATTGACAATCATCAATTACAATTCTTGGTCCTAAATAATAATGGCTGCGCATGAAGGAAATTAAAAAGTGAAGTTCCAAATTCTAGTCTATTTTCAGCAGACATACGTCCGTCAAACCGAATGTACATTTAGGCCTAATAGCTCCTTCCATGAGCATAGGGTCGTAAGTTGGCTATTACACTGGTTGCCAACTTTTGATCCTCTCGGGTTCACACACCTGTTTTTTTGTTCTGCGATTTAGGCTGTGACGCAGACGGGGACGGACGGATACTCAATCACAATTTCTCTATTGGTGTTTTCAATATTCGAGCATCAGTCTAAACTTCCGACGTCATTTTCGAATGACGTTAAACTAGAAAACGATAAACTAGACGTCTAATCATATTTACACTTTTACATTATTCTATTTATAGAATAAAGAGAAACATCAACGAAAAAGCAAGTAAGTTAGAGAACCGTCTGAAAGAAATACGCGAAGAGATGACTCGACGTGAACGTAAACAACGAGAAGAAGCCGAGAAACGTCAGATGGCAGTATTCAAAAACCAACAAGAGGTATGTTTATTGGTCCAGACGCTCAAAGAGGTCCAAAGAAACGATTCGCAGGTCATCAATTTAGCCAAATATCTTTGATGATCCATAATGCATTTTGACTTCTTTGATATGCTAGAGTGGCTCTACATGCATTTCTGTTATTCTGATTCCTTCTGAACTCATCACACATGTATGCATTATGTATTCAGATATATATGAAAATTCATCCCGATGCAGATTCGCTTTTTCGTATTATAGAGATTCCTATTTGCAAACACAAGCAGTTTGTAAAAGAAATCATATTCTAGTACGGAATCATCCAGGCCCGGTGATTATAAACATTTCTGATTCTCATACTCATACTCCAAGCTCCATGCTCAAACTTGAAAAACATCTTTTTTATAATTTTGCATCAAAACTAACGCCTACTTGTATCAAACGATCTCATTAAGAAAATGAACCCCCGTGTGTTATGTTTCCATTCTGTAATAAAGAAGTTACCGCAGTTTTTGTAATGTTTTTAATCACAATGTTCTGTTAACAAAATAAAAAGCACTAGGAGATTCTAAGTCCTACATAGAAGATAAATAAGACCTAATTAGGAGACATAAACACATACTTGATTAGGAGAAACAAACGCTAAAAAGGAGAGCCCCTGATATGCATTAAGATGACTTTGTTATTGTAGAATGAAATGAGAAATCTGATGTTATTGAAGAGATGGAGAAACCGAGACAGAATGAGAACCAGACTACTACAGGACCGTGAAACACAGAGTAAAATACAAACTGAATTAAAGGTATGTAACAATTAACGCACATGAAGCAAATAACGTTAATAATTTTATTGCCAAATATCTTAAAAATCGAAGTTCCATTACCAAATTAGTGAACAGACCTTACAATGATTTTAGGTAAGCTTTATATCTAAGCAGTCCTTAGTATTTATGCGAAAGACACTCGTCACAGGTGGAGACAATTCCACAGTGCTTTTGAAGTAACTTTCCATTAAATATTGGCAATAAATATGTTTGAGCTGTCGATTGCAACGTCATGGTTCTAACTTATAATGAATTTGTACTATTTAAAAACGAATTGTTTACGTCAAAATGTACGAACTGACAAATTCCGTGTTTTTCTTCTGTATTGTTAGCCGCGGATAGGTTCGTATAATACTGCCCAATGTATCGCGGTGTTTCGCACCACAATCCTAAAATGATGAGAAATACAAATTGGCCAGTCCCCTGCGTTTCTACAATGATCATATTCGTGCAAAAGTAGAGATACCATTTATTACACTCGTAGACATGTTAAAATGTGTGCTCTGTTGTTATTCATGAGCTGTCTCTTTTGGTTATTGCAGCATATGAATATTTATAAGATTACTTAAGTAACAATGCCATTTCGAATCTTCTAATTATTGAAACGAGTCATTCTGGTTGATAGATAGCATGCATGGCCTAAATGACTGGTTTGGAATGCAAGACTCATGACTTAAGTATCCATTTGTATTTTCCAGTCATCTTAAATTTACGCGAATTTGACAGTTAACGAATGGCGTGTGGAAAAAAAGCTGTTTTAAATTTCTTAGTGGAAGTATTATTTGTAGGCCTCAACTGTCAAAATAACTACCTAATTCCTATGTTGCAAGTCGTTTGTCTTAAAAATATCGACTCTATGGGTCGGGTTATTTTGCTCTAGATTCTGCATAGCCTTGTAGAAATTGTTCACAATTAATTAGACCAGAGTATTGTTGATATGCTTCGTGTGCCATCTCTTTGTCAGAAAATAGAGTTATTTTATCTTCTAACCGCGGCAATTTTAAACGACATGTATGACATTACGAGTTTCAAAGGGAGATAACTCATAATTTGCCCTAGTGACATCGCCGTTTATCGTTTCTGTTTTCAGTGTATGGAGAAATGGAATGCACGCAAAGAAGCACAGACGACAATGCTGGAGAAAAACAACGAACTACTGAAACAAGAAGAAGACGAACGTACAAAAAGTATCAATACAAGAGAACTGACCATAAATAAGAAAAGAGATAAACTTGAAAGTATGTAGTTAAATTTTACGTATAAAAGTAACCAGATTCTACGTCTCCCTTTTACTGTGGTACTGTGTGTAGTAGGAAACACAATCATATTTGTATTGAACTAGATGCGTGAAGTTGGCCAGCGCTAATTGTTCTCTTCAACCATTCATCGGATTTCAATGAAACGTCACATACTAGTATACACAGGGAACCTTTATCAGAAGAATATTGTCATACATATGTTTCTTTTTGGGAAGCATACTATATTTTTGTGTATTAAAAGCCCCTTTTGGTTACATCAAAGACCTAAATTACATGTAATTTAGGTCTTTGGTTACATACTACGGCGTCTGGGTCTAGGATACAACTACATGTATAAATTTGCATTAATATTAATAAACCTTTACATTCTCAGTACATGTTCGGGTGCTTTTTCCCCAATTTTACCTCACTTTTATAATGCATTTGGTATGAGAAGCATTTGTAAGCATTTTGAATGATACAAACATACATGAACATTATCTACGTGTAGGAAAGATCGAGAAACTAAAGCAGACGACACGTGACGAGAAGCAGAAGAGAGATGAACATTACTTCAAGCGTCTGGGTGAAAAGTTGGCTTCTGGGGACTACAGAATATGGACAAAAAGAAAAGGTTTCATTTCTTATCATTTAGATAATTATGTTACTTTTATTGAAGTTTTATTAACTTTCAATCAAATGGGACTTTTAGATATACCATCCGTCTGTGCGTCTGTGCGTCTGTGCGTCTGTGCGCCTGTGCACCTGTCCGGCATCAGGCCTGTCTGTCTGTCAAATATCTCGATCCTGGCATCAATCGATTATTGGATATTAAAGTACTTATTTGTTTTGTTTAGAATAGTACAGTACGTTTTTTTAATTTGAAAATAAGCTGAGCACTTACTTAGTCTAGTTAAAACATTCTTTCTACACGCCATGGCATGCCTGGTCAAACATGCGAAATGTACTTGGTCAGATAACGTTATACTTGGACAATATTACTGTCATCAAATTCTAAAATTAATTAACTAAGGCTTAAATATCACTAATGAGAATCGCACTAGACGACACTAATCATCCAATCGAACTCTTATCATTCATAACATGACCTTTAACAGAGAGAAAGAAATCGCCAAAGAAGAGGTTCCTAAGTACATGGAAACTACAAGATGTTCTCCAATCATTTGAAATACCAGGAAAGAGAAATAGTAAGTACATACGACTATATACTCCCAGTTATATAACTTCAAGATTTATCCTGAATTATATAACATAATTATTTTCCAGGAAATCGTATGTGAGAATCATTTTAGCTCCCATGTGTGTCTTTTTAATAAGTCTAGTCCAGTATCGTCATTTATGTGGGCATGCGAAGCGGTGGTCTAGAGTTAGGTCATGTGGTTTTGGAATTCGAACCCTGTCTGTGCCACTGCATACTTTCTTCTGCAAGAATACATGAGCACAACGCCCCCCCCCCCCCGTCCATAATCCAGGCGTATGGTACTTCAAAAAGATTAAAGCCAACTAGTAGTGGCTGCCAGGCCTCAAAATATGAACATTTATATCACTTGCCATTGGGGTTTTGCACCCTGATACTCCAGTACTCGTACAAGGTGTATTGCGTTTATCATTCCAAAAGAATCCCCTTAATAGACGCTCGGCAAAATTATCTCATACCCTTGTGGCGATGGATAACATCGGGAATGAGGTGTCGAGGGTGAGTGATATCGGTTGGAAAAACTTGTTTAAAAAAAGCCTTGAATAACTTAGTATAAATTTTATTTTTTCTTCTTCTATACTGATGTTCCCCATACATGTTTGATGTGTACTTATTCTTACAGAGCAAGGTGATCCTGTATTCATGTTGATGTTAAATGAAGCAATAGATGATGCTGTGGATATCGTGGCTGATCAGTCCGTAAGTGAGATATTAATGCCTAGGTCAAACTGAACTTTTTTCTCTATGGTGTACTCCCAATGTAAATTAATACGCTTCGGAAGTCATTGGTAACAGGGATATCACAAGTTTGCTAATGATTACCCCGAGGCTTTTCATAGTAGACCACGGGGACCATTTTCTCGATGCCTTCCGATGCCTATTTATTAAATCGGGAGTACGTCGCCGATGCCAAAAATGTATCAATGGGACAAAGGCATAAGTGAACTATGTGTTTGATTAACCAAATATCAAGAGTTTTGATCCCCTTGCTACATATAACTATGAGAAACTTTGAAGCGAACGGTCTGCAGTGTAATCCAAAAAATCGAACTCAAAAGCTGTTGAAGTGTTTGGTTCCAATTGTTTTTTTTGTTTATTCACTAATCTTTTTTCTAATATGCCGAATGCCGAGCATAGTCTTTACTTACCAGTCGGCTTTCTGCTGAAATATGACAGGCACATATATGCGTCTCCTCCCGGAGTTGAACCTGGTCGCCATATTTAACACCAAGCGCACTACCACTGAGCTACGGAGGCACATTAGCCCATTCGCTGTCAGTCAGGTTAAAAAAGACAACATTTTAAGCTAGCTCGTTTTTGGCATGCAGCTGGAAATTGAATTTCGAACTTACATCTTCAAACTTGCTGCTAACCTCTCGGAGCTTCATTTTGATGCAAACATCTAATATTTTTTCACATGTCTGACGAGTATATTCAGACAAATGCACTATCGGATAGTATCATTCTACGATGGAATTAAGGACCTATTGTCTTGGATTCCCCGACCACACCACAAAATAATGAGAAATCGTTTCATGTCTTCAAAGCACTGGCTTAGAATGAGAAGATTGTAAAATCAGCATCGCAAAGCGCTTCTTACGAACCTATTCTCATAAAATCGGAACTTGTTACGCATGTTGACCAAACGGAATTTGAAATAGTTTGGCTTGTTTTACCATAAGTAAAGAGTTAATTTTAGTGTTTTCTCAAAATGTTTGTTTTGTACTTACGACCTTCTCATTCTAAGCAAGCGATAGAATAATGTTTGGTAAACTTATTTGTGTTGTGACATTGTTGATGCGGATGTAACGTATATAATGAATGTAGATCTAGCGGTTCATGAAATAACCATATCATTTGTTGCTTTTAGATGCATTTTCATTTTTGTGACAATTTTTTGCTTGTAGGATGATTTGAAATATCAAGAGCAGGCAAAAGACATAGTGAATGACGTCATTAATAAAGTGAAAAATGTAAGTAGGTTTTGTTACACCAAAGCTATTAAAACTAAAATTATACACATATTTTATCCAGAATTTATTCTATGATCCTATGTTTACCTAAAACGATGCAACTATCATGACATTTCAGCTATCGTGCTTTCGTATATTTTGTAATGAATTGGGAGTTGAAAGTACAATTGTTAAAAGTAAGGATGACTTGCTCAGGGTCACGTTTACATACACGTTATTACACTCGTCGCACAGTTTCTCATGTATGAACTCTACGATGTTCACCTTTTATTAGTTGCTGTGAATTCCATTACTGTTCCATGCATCTGTCCGCTACCATTATATTGGTTGACCTATTTCTCGTTTTGCGTGTTTTATTTATGTAAATCATTTTTCTATATTAATGACAGTGGTCAGTTTGTGAAAGTGACATAAGAGTGATTCTCTTTCTGATATCATAACTACTTGAAAGACCATAGAGAACAACACACATTGTTATGCTTAGGTCAGCAATATTCATGTAACGTGTATAATGTTGTTTCTTGGAAAGAGGCGTATTTTGCAAATGTTATACAATAGGGGTAACCAACTTATTCGGAATATAAATAAACCATCTTAAAGTAGGCCTACAATACTACTATACAGTACAACAAGGTACGTCTTTGATTTTATTGAATTGGAATCAAATAATGACAATTTGATTGCCTGACTTGTGTGCTGTATAAAGATTACAATTCACAATGATTGCATGCATTTGTTATCTCCCTTGCATAATGCATAGCAACTGGGGCCCGTGTCTATATCTACAAACATAGACTAGCGGTTATCTAATATTTATTAAATACCCCTATAGGCAATGCCTTAGTTCATATTAGACTTAGTGCCTCGACTAACATGTTCACTTCCAACATATTATGTTTTACAGGAACTGTATCCACACTACCTGCTGCTGTTAGATGCTGAAAATGACGAAGAAAATGATGGTATGGTTCTGATTTAAATCAGGCATTCCCCCCAAAAAAACATTTATATTTTATAAAAAAAAATACACATGTTCTGTAGCCTGTAAAGTTTGGAACTTGTACATTTTTGTAAATGCGGTATATTGTCTCTGATACCTCTAAATACGAATGTTCCTTAACAAATAAACTTGGTCGTGTGCTTTGGCGATTGTTTTCAAAACTGCATAATGTCAATCCTTGTACAGAAATTAAAGATAATATTGTAATACTGTTTTAAATTTCATGGTGTTGCTTTCTTTCTTTTCAGTCATGAAAAGTAAATCGGTTCGGTTTAGTTCTGATGAGACAGAAATTAAAGGAGATATGCAACCTTCTTGTGAAAATGAATTGTTTTTAAAACCGGTGACGGAACACATACTAACACCAGTTGCATCTCAACTTGAAATTGCTAAACTTGAAGCTGAAGCGATCATTGGATCACCGGAACTTTCAAACAAAACCAGTTCCGTTACCTTCGTTGAAACTCTCCTTCTGAGACTTTTAGATGATCTTAACAGCGGTAAGCTAAATAAAGACGAAATTATGAAGCTCGCATCGTATTCCATGGACATAATCCAATCAGCCGAAACTAGCACACCAGATGATGTTATAATTGAAGTATCCGAGGATTCTGAAACAGAAGGTGCATACCTCGCTGCTAGCTCATCATCTATCATTGCAAAGAAGATGGTTGATTTCACTTTAAGTAAGATTCTAAGCGACGTTCAGACTGGTAGTATACATCCTGATGATATAGCCTCGTTGACGGTTTCCATGCTGGACAGCGTTGCTGGGTGTGAAAGTGGTGAAACTGTGTCAGATAGTGATTCAGCACTCGATGCTTATATTGACACCACGCTACAAATGGCAACATCATCTGCTAACGACCCGAGAGAAGACTCAACCGTATGTGATGCTATGCTGGATGATTTGATGGTATCAACACTGAAAAAGCTGATTCACGATCTGGAGGATGAGAATCTAACAAAGGAACAGGTGCAGCAATTAGCCGCATCACTTACCGAAGAAACTAAGAATATTCTGCCACAGGATACGACCACCATTGAGAAACAGGAAGATGTCCAAAATGTGCTTCATGAATTACTTGGAAAGTTACAATCTGGAGATATCGGTTTCCAGGCAATGTATCAGGTGGTGTTTGCTATTGTATATGCTTACAATACCATGAAAACTACAAGTGCACGTGAGACCGAGAGTCGTTTAACAGAATTACTTCGGGATTTATTGGTAACAATTGAACGGAAAGCTGCCAGTGGAGAATTAGGATACCTCAATGTTTGTATTGTGCATGAAGCGTCAACACGATTGTCTCATTCAAATCTGGACTCACAGCAAATTGATAACATATCTGAAAGTCTTGTTGGAAACGAAGCCCTGTCAAGTTGTCATGATATAAATATGGACACCTCAACAAGTACAGCTGCTGAAATAGCTACAGAAGTGATAACTAAAGCTAAACTAAAACTAGAAAATAACGAATGTGATCCAACGCTATATCAAGGCATGGAGAATGTTGCCGAAGCAGTTATAAATGTTTTACAAGGTCCGTGTGTATCACCAACGTTTGTTGATGTGTTTGTTAACATTCTTCAAGAATTGAAACAGGTTGTAGAGAGCACAGAAGGCGCTGATGATATGTCTGCAAATGATATCGGTGATTTGATCAACAATATCGCATGTAATAATCTTAGCCAAGAACGTTTGCTTGAAATAGCCTCTTCGGTGGCAAGAGTAATGCGATCCCCAGTAAAATCTGAATCGTCATTCGCTGCTAGCTTAGTTGTCAAAGATTCTTTGAAGGAATTACTGAACGATCTAAGAGAAGGTTCATTTAGTGGTACATTTATACAAGAAATGGTTGGAACTTTAAAATCATGTATGGCTGCCGCCGAATCTAGAGGTCAGAGAACGCCCTCATTTATAAACGCACTTTCATCATTCCTAAGGAACGTACTGGATCAATTGACATTCAAAGTGCAAACTGGCGAAATGACTGAAGAGGATATAGCGGAATTATCAACGGCACTGAAAGATAAGATTAATAAGGTAGAACATACAGCTGATAAGGAAGTAATGACGGAGGAAACAACGCCTGTAGTTGAAGAAGAACAAAAACAAGAAACACAGGACCTTACGCAAATATTGCAACATATTCAACATTTTATAGACAATACTGATCATGCTGATTTAACAACCGACATAACACGTGACATTGGATTAAAACTGATAGAATGTGGAAAGAAGTTGGTAAAATCATTCCCATCAGCTCCAAATACACCGTGTACTGAGATCGTTGCAGATGACGTCGTCGAGGAAGTTATCAAAAATCTGCAACTTGAAATAGAAAGTGGGATGTTGTCGACTGAAACCCTCAAAGAGGTAACCAAAGTTATCATTGAATCCACGTCAACCTCAGACATAGCTAACGAAGTGGTCGGTAATACCATTAGAGGTATTCAGAGGGATGCCGAGAGAGGTTACACCCCTGATAATATTCCTTCGGTACCTACACTGAACAAGTCACCATCCGCATCCACAGTGGCTTCTCACATTGTCATGCAAACTATATATTCGATAGGCAAAGAAATATCATCAAAAGGAATACCGCCAATAATGATATCATCACTTGCATCAACAATTATATCTGATTTGTCCGGAGAAAATCCCTTGGTCAAAGCATTACCCGAAGAGTTCCAACGTTTCAAGCCAACGCTTGTCAATATAGTGAAATGTTTAAAGGAAGACAATGTAAGTGAATCTTGTGCGGAAAGTATGTTCTGCCTTATACTAGAAAAATACAAAACGTGTGTGTTACAGAAGCAAGGAGATGAACAGTTGTCCGAGAAACTGTCAAGTGAGGATTTGTCACTAATCAATGCACTTGTTATTGAAACCTTGGATAATATAAGAAGAATTGTTACTAAGGGGAGAATGGAAAATAAGGCGTTTTCTGTTCCGTCCATGCCACACTCGGAGGACACCTCAGTTATTGCTAATGACGCAATTGATCAGGCCTATCTGGAGAATATCAGGAAAAGTGTTGCTGCAGAGAAATCAATGCCACAGGAGCCAAAACTGCCACATGAAGAGATGTTGTTTATCAATACTCTGGTTACGGACACTCTGGATAATGTGAAAAGAAGCGTCACCAAGGGACGAATGGACAATAAGGAATTTTCAATTCCATCTGGTCCTCACTCCGAGGACACTTCAGTTATCGCAATCGACCTCATTGATACGTGTCTAGAGAGTATCAAGAAAGGTGTTGCTGCAGAGAAATCAATGCCAAAAGAACCAGCTCATGATTTGATTGATTTCATTCTTGAAATTGTGACGCGGTTAGAAGCAGAGCTGGAAGACGGGACAATATCAAATCTGTCTATGGCTCATTTCTATAAAGCTATTTCAGACGACGGGGGTGATATGAAGACTCTTGAAGCTAACGCAGCAGCTAACCTTACAGCGGTTGTCAATAACATCAGGCGATTCAGGGAACACTCGGAATTTGTTCACCGTATTCTAGAGACGTATCTCATACCGGACAGATCATCTGATGAAGTGTTTGGCGATCCGCTAAAAGCTATCGAAGCAATCTTAGTTAGTGTAAGCTCTGAAATACTGACTAAGTTTGTCAAAGCCACGTTACAAACGATTTTAATGGAGATGCGTTCAGATAGTACACCCATGACAGATAAAACACCTTCAGCATATGTTCTTAGGTCTGCCTCGTCAATCATAGCGGAAAACGTTATCAAAGAAGTTGTAAGCCGCATCCGGTATGATATGAATAAGTCGATTCATAAGATTCATGGCACAGTTAGCAAGCAAGATATAGAGAGAGCAGCAAGTCGAATCATCAGCGAATCTCCAAGAGTTGAAGCTAGAAAATCATCAGTTTCTGGTCTTCATAAACAAGACAGTAGACAGAGTATGAATTCTACCTCAAAGGAAGTGGAGGATATAGTTTTAGAAACGCTACACAACATTGTATCGAACCTAAGGTTAGAACAGTCTATGAAATCAGAGAAGGGAAGCAAACATAGTGAACATGCTTCAAGCACATCTTTAGAAATTGAAGATTTCGTTCTTGGTAGTTTGCAGTCTATAATCATCGACCAACAAGACAAACGATCATTGATGGACATAGGTGTAGAAAAAACATGGAGTAAATATGATGGGTCTTCTATTGAGCTAAGAACAGGGGAAAGTAAAGAGGCGACGACTTACGTGAATGAGGTATTGCAGAATGTCTTACGAGAAATGAAAGAAGAAATTGCTTTGAAAGAAGATGAAACCTCTGCGTCAGGAAAAGCATCGGATACGGAATCCTACAATGTTCAGACGATGATATTAGAATGCTTGCAACGAGCTCTGTTTGATACTCTGGCACCGGATTCATTGAATGCTGCTGCAGAACTTTACCATGATGAGGATATTAGAAAGATATTGCTAGAAAGTGTTACAGCTACCATAGCAAACATACGCGATGACAGATTCTCCCAACATGACATAGATACCATGTACAAAGCCTGTAAAAGATTCCTTGAAGAGGTTGATCCGGAACACATTGTAGAGCCTGTGGACAATATAACACCGAACATTATTGTCGATCTAATGGACCATGTTAAAGTTAGAGTGGAATCGCTGAATCTTGACAACAGCACTTTAGGTAACATATCAACCCAGTTAGCAACATTGGGCATGGAATCCCCTCCACCAGACAAAACTGCATCTGATCATACAACCAGTGATCTATCTGCAGTGTCTTCGTATGTAAACGAACTTGTTCAGGACGTGATCACACGTATGTCAGCACAGTTAAATGAAGAACCCGCGGATAAAAAGAGTAACAATGAAGCAAATGTAGAACAAACTGATGTTAGTGGCGCGGTCGATGTATCCAAATCGGTCAGTAGAGGTAGTAGCAATAAAAAGGACGTCAATTACAATAGACGCTTGTCTGTATCAACAGTGAGCAGTCGAGCGTCTGTGGGAAGTATTACGTCTTCCAACACTGGAACTTTAACGGAGGAAACACCGGCAATGAAACCAGCACCGCCTTCTAAACGTAAACAAGAAGAAGGGAACAAAAGTCCAACCAGCACCAAACAAACGGGTGAGAAATCACCAGGTACGGGAAAGAAACTGTTAAGGAGGTCTTCCGAAGCACGACCAGTCATTATGCGGTCACCGATGCCAACAAAACCAAACAGTTGTCAAATTAAGACAAACACTGCTAATGTAAATCAAGTAAAGACGTCGCCGAATATACATCGTTTGGCGTCACAAAGACATCCGTCGGTAACTAAAACTGTTATCTCGCAAAAATCACCGAAATCTCCCAAAGAAACAGTACCGTCAAATGTCCATACAAAGAACAGTCCATCAGTGAAGAAACAAGCATACAAAGAGACAGTGACGCCAATTGTGCGCAGCAATAAACCATTACCACGGGAAACTAAATCATCCAACAAGGTTAAGAAACATAGACCTAAATCACCTCGCAAAGAAACTGATGAAAAGAAGACACAAAGACGAACTCCTGAAATAGCTGTCGCAGAACAACCAAATGAGCTTCGATCAATATGTGGAGCACACAGGACTAAACTTGCCTTCAAAGGTAAATACAGCTTTATATAATACTATTTACAGCCCTTTGATTTTCCATAGCTATTAATTTATAATAATCATGACCAGGTTGGACATGTCACGTGACAGTTCGGCGAAGACTACACGTACAAATCTGTGAAAGGGTTTGACCAACAGTAAGTAGTTCATGCTAGTCGCTTTTAATTAATGAGACATGATTGACGCTCAAGCCGAGAATGAACACTTCCAAAATCGGTTGTTTTAACATTTTGTCGATATACATTTTGCATCATGCCGTCTTAGCCAAAAAGTCACGTGATTTGCTCACCATGCATAAGTATTCAAGCTAAATATAATATCAAAATATTCAACTTGAAATAAGAAAAAGATGATGAAAGTCTTTAACTATTTAATATATTAAGTATTAATAAAAGCCTCAGTCAGAAGCTCCATTAATGCATTATTGGATAACTTAACGTGTTTGTTTACTTAATCTACGGTTTTCATATACTTTTCAGACGGTGGTCCATGAGACATCGGACGTAAAGGCCATCCCGCAAAGTAGAAACATTGGTTGCAATATTGATCATCTTACCTCAAATTATATGTGATTGTGTTTGATGAAATTGGTCATATAATATATGTGTGAAATATAATCATAAAATGTCATAAATACGATATTGAAATAACCAATTTCGTTATTTTTATCAAATACTATAATTTTAGTATTTGTGTTAAACATGGCACGGATGATGAAATCATTTTTGCGAACGGCTTATTATGAGTGTTTGAAAAAGGCACAGACAAAATAATAGACTAAGTGTGGTTCTGGCAACATTCAATATATTAGTTAGGATAAAGGTTATTTTCAGAATGAACATTTGTATATTTTACATTTTATATACCTGGAAATGAACCATCCGTATTAACTTCTAGCAAAATGCTATAAATTTTAGGGTTTGGGGCAAAACCATAACGTCCGTCGGATGTCCTGGGTCGGTATCTATAAAATATCCTAAGTGAAAACTTAAATATTTTGACTTAAGTTAAAAGATTGTGCTGCCCATATCTCACAAGAAATGACAAATAACCCATGTTTTCTATATGCTTATTGTAGCTCTATACATTATGCTTCAAAACAATGTGAATAATTGTTAAAATTAGTTTTCCTGTTTAGCTGATACACTTAAAAAAAATTAGATTTTAAGTTTTTACTTAAGATGCTTTAAAAATACCGACCCAGTACCGCAATGTTATTGGGCAATTGTCTTTGATGAGGAGGTATAAATTATATTGCTTTGCATATGTCGGTCGGTATTTCGTTATGCCAAAGGGGATTTCCGTTCAATCACTCAATAACGCTTTTATTTTCGCCAGATTTGAACAATGGACCACATCGGTGGATCATACAATACAATGGTACATGTAAAATGAGCTAGTTTATGAAGGCAAATACAAACATGAAACATTTGACAATTGTGTTCATTTTGATTTTTAGCAACGATGTGCACATAATTATATATAAAGAGTCAACGTTAACGGCGGATATATTATATTTTCACAAAAATCATGTCACATCCGGCTGCTCATTGAAACAAATTTATTTTTGTAAATATGATATAGCAATCGTGGCTGAAATCATGATATTACACGTGTAACAACGATGAGCCTTCATTCTATTTCTAATAATCATGATAATACAAAGTTCAAAAATATAACCAATGCATTTCACGATCGGAGCGCAAGTTCTAAAAATAGACATGACGTCGAGAGCTACCCGGCAAGATTTTGGCCACGTCTTCTTAATACGTGTGTATCGTTCAGAAAGCCACGTTATCACCAGAAAACAAGTACTTGGTAGGTGATTCAATTTACACAATTCAAACAAAGTTGATCACTAACGAAATACTGAGCATTTCAGAACTTATTTCAAACGTGGTGTATGTGTACCGTAAATAACAAGAAGTATTGATAGATTCTTTATTAAATTGACACTTCGGTATCATAAGCACATATGTTCAACACGTCGAAGGGAAAACGTAATTAATTCAAAGCCAACAATAGCTCGATCTACATTTCAAGGTATGATTTATTGCTTTATTATTCAGATACAATTTAGAGTTGTACATAAGTCGTCGCCATAACGTTTAAATGGAACAAGGGAGCTCAACAAATGTTGTCTTGTGTCAAAATCATTGTAGCAGTTGCTTCCCTTTGTATTCCAGGCGCTGCTCTCGGTGACTCCCGATATGCTTAAATACTGCCCCAAATATTTGAGATTTATTTCTCATCAAAGGTTGGCCACAGGATCAGTCTCAGAAATAGTGTATCCTGTTTATTTTCGTAAATTTTCAAGAGCGTGTCCTTCAGCTATCCGAATCTGATAAAAATTAATAGATAGGCCATCGGACCACAGAGAACAAAAAGTCGTTGGAGTTTTTACGGCATCTAAATGATCTATATATATATATACTCGAAGATATGATTTACAAATAGTCTTGGTAATAATTTTGTTACTAAAATATATTGCGCAAATTTAAAATAACATGATACCAGCACAATAATTACAAATTGTTGTCTTGTGTTTTCAGATTCACAATGAATTCTACATTGAAGGGCACAGCGCCTGTTGAACAGGACCGAGTGGAGGCCGTGTCGAAATCATCCAAGTACGGGAGTGATGACGTCTTGTATGTCGTTGCCTGGGCAACGCTGGGACAGGCCATGTGTTTCCTAGCCGTTTCCATGCTCCTTGATAACGTCACCATTCTTCCTACTGACCCATTGACAATAATAGGTACAGCGTATGTTGTTATGGGAACGCTGTTCATGATTATCTCGTGTTTACTCCATAAAATGAAAATTTCTCAAACATCCGCAAGTAAGGACACAAAATCAACAGCAAAGCTTAATCTTGAAGACATTGGCGTAGCGAGTTCACTGGACGATTTAAGGACTGATGTACCATGTGAGTGCGGATTTCGTGCGCCTAGCGAACATCAGACCGAATCTGATGGCGAGACAAACATTGGTTCGGGTATGAGCGATGTGATACAAGACTCGCATGAAGATGCAGATACTCAGTGGCAAATATTAGATACCGGTAGTGGAGTACGTGTCCGAAACCTACCAGTGAACTCAAACACCACAAAGTCAAATGATTTGGATTGAAACTGGCACTTGTTTTAATACTGAATGATGTGACCAGCGAACGAATGTTGCTGCAAATGATGTAAATAAATCGCTGGCTTAGACTGAGAAGGTCGTGAGTACAAAATCGATATTTTGAGAAAACTGTCTGAAAATTACTCTTTACTTATGGAAAACAAACTTTTTCAACAAGATTTTTCATGAAAATAAATTATGCTCATACGAAGCGCCTTAAGATGTAGATTTTAAATATGTATCTGTATTTATAAGGTTCTAAGTAGTACATTTTTTGTACTTTTGACTTTTTCGTTCTAAGCCAGCGAAATAGAACCTATGTTCACAAATGTAAGACTGTAACTCAGGTTCGGTATTTGTAGATATTTATTATTTACATTATTACACGTATACTCAACCACTTTTCTAGTTAGTCATTTTTAAACCCGAATGCTTTTCGCTGAACTGTACCATTTTAAGATACTTTGCTCACACAAGTTTAAGTAATTCATTTTATAACCATTCTATCACGCTTACAAAAACATTCTAGAATGTGATAAATACGGGCAATGTTGGTGTTCAAATGTCATCAAAAACTAATGGCCATATGCAAAACTGCATTTGGAAATTGAAAAGTGACCAATTCCTCTTTGTATCTCATCTTTGTATGTTATTTTTCTATACTTACATTTTTGTATACGTACATTTTATATGTTTATTATTTATATGACGTAAATCGTTGTTTATAATACAAAATGCTCTACATGTACATGATTGTACTGTTATATATTTTCTGTTGTTTTTTTTATTCATTTTGTTGTTAATTTTAATTGTGAAAAAAAAAACAACAATTGTTGGTTTTGCGAGTCTCCATCTGTGTTTATCCAAGTGGTGCTTTTGTCTGTTTCCTCGTTTGTCTCTTAGTTTAGCCCTGACTAACCATGGAATCAATGTGCTGCCATCCCGGGTCTGTAAAATGCATTATCCGCATGTACCTTACACATAAAAGTTCTATCATTGAAGAAAAACACCGACCTAAGAAGGCAAACATTGTATTGACAAACATGTCTTATAGAAGTGACCTGTGTTAAAGACCACCTTCGAACAGGGTATGCTAAGGATATTCACGGTACTTAAAATGCACCAACAGCAATATGTTTTCATCAAATTGATTGAAATCAGTTAACAAAGCACCTAGCAATAATCAATGTTCAGCGGGTACAAGCATACACAAAACTCTGCAAGAACCAATGTTCAGTGAGTACAAACTTACACAGCACTCTACAAGAACCAATGTTCAGTGAGTACAAACTTGTACAGCACTCTACAAGAACCAATGTTCAGTGAGTACAAACGTACACATCACTCTACAATAACCAATGTTCAGTGAGTACAAACGTACACATCACTCTACAAGAACCAATGTTCAGAGAGTACAAACGTACACAGCACTCTACAAGAACCAATGTTCAGTGAGTACAAACGTACACATCACTCTACAAGAACCAATGTTCAGTGAGTACAAACTTACACAGCACTCTACAAGAACCAATGTTCAGTGAGTACAAACTCACACAGCACTCTACAAGAACCAATGTTCAGTGAGTACAAACTCACACATCACTCTACAAGAACCAATGTTCAGTGAGTACAAACGAACACATCACTATACAAGAACCAATGTCCAGTTAGTACAAACGTACACATCACTCTACAAGAAGCAATGTTCAGTGAGTACAAACGTACACATCACTCTACAAGAACCAATGTTCAGTGAGTACAAACTTACACAGCACTCTACAAGAACCAATGTTCAGTGGGTACAAACGTATACAGGACTCTACAAGAACCAATGTTCAGCGAGTACAAACGTACACAGCACTCTACAAGAACCAATGTTCAACGCGTTCAAACGTACACAGCACTCTACAAGAACCAATGTTCAGTGAAGATAAACATACACAGCACTCTGCAAGAACCAATGTTCAGTGAGTACAAGCACACACAGCACTCTGCAAGTATCAATGTTCAGGGGGTACAAACGTACACAACACTCTACAAGAACCAATGCTCAGTGGGTACAAACCTACACAGCGCTCTACAAGTACCAATGTTCAGTGAATATAAACATACACCGCACTCTGCAAGAACCAATGTTCAGTGAGTACAAACACACACAGCACTCAACAAGAACCAATGTTCAGAGAGTACAAACGTACACGGCTCTTCGGAAGAACCAATGTTCAGTGAATATAAACATACACAGCACTCTGCAAGAACCAATGTTCAGTGAGTACAAACGTACTCAGCACTCTTCAAATGCCAATGTCCAATGGGTACAAACGTACGCAACACTCTGCAAGTACCAATGTTCAGGGGGTACAAACATACACAACACTCTACAAGAACCAATGTTCAGTGAGTACAAACACACACAGCACTCTACAAGAACCATGTTCAGTGATTACAAACGTACACAGCACTCCGCATGAACCAATGTTCAGTGAATATAAACATACACAGCACTCTGCAAGAACCAATGTTCAGTGAGTACAAACGTACACAGCACTCAACAAGAACCAATGTTCAATGGATACAACATACACAGCAGTCTACAAGAACCAATTTCAGTTAGTACAAACGTACACAGCACTCTACAAGAACAAATGTTCAGTGGGTACAAACGTATACAGGACTCTACAAGAACCAATGTTCAGCGAGTACAAACGTACACAGCACTCTACAAGAACCAATGTTCAACGAATACACATACACAGCAGTCTACAAGAACCCATTTCAGTTAGTACAAACGTACACAGCACTCTACAAGAACAAATGTTCAGTGGGTACAAACGTATACAGGACTCTACAAGAACCAATGTTCAACGCGTTCAAACGTACACAGCACTCTTCAAGAACCAATGTTCAGTGGTAACAAACATACACAACACACTACAAGAACCAATGTTCATTGGTAACAAACATACACTTCACTCTACAAGTACCAATGTTCAGTGAGTACGAACGTACACAACACTCTTCAAGAAGCAATGTTCAGTGAGTACAAACGTACACAGCACTCTACAAGAACCAATGTTCAACGGCTACAACATACACAGCACACTGCAAGTATCAATGTTCAGTGGTTACACACATACACAGCACTCTACAAGAACCAATGTTCAGTCGTTACAAACGTACACAACACTCTATAAGAACCAATGTTCAGGGAGTACAAACGTACACAGCACTTTACAAGAACCAATGTTCAGTGGGTACAAACATACACAGCACTCTACAAGAACCAATGTTCAGTCGTTACAAACGTACACAACACTCTATAAGAACCAATGTTCAGTGAGTACAAACGTACACAGCACTCTATAAGAACCAATGTTCAGTCGTTACAAACGTACACAGCACTCTACAAGAACTAGTGTTAAGTGAGTACAAATATACACAACACTCTTCAAGAGTCAATGTTCAGTGGGTACAAACGTACACATCACTCTACAAGAACAAATGTTCAGTGTTTACAAACGTACACAACACTCTACAGGAACCAATGTTGAGTGGGTACAAACGTACACAACACTCTACAAGAACCAATGTTCAGAAAGTACAAACGTACACAACACTCTACAGGAACCAATGTTCAGTGGGTACAAACGTACACAGCACTCTACAAGAACCAATGTTCAGTGGATACAAACATGCAAAACACTCTACAAGAACCAATGTTCAGTGAGTACAAATGTACACATGAAGTACTCTACAAGTACCAGTTTTCAGTGGTTACAAACATACACAACACTCTGCAAGAACCAATGTTCAGTGGGTACAAACATACACAACACTCTGCAAGAACCAATGTTCAGTGTTTACAAACGTGCACAGCACTCTTCAAGAATCAATGTTCAGCGAGTACAAACGTACACAGCACTCTACAAGAACCAATGTTCAGTGAATATAAACATACACAGCACTCTGCAAGAACCAATGTTTAGTGAGTACAAACACACACAGCACTCTGCAAGTATCAATGTTCAGGGGGTACAAACGTACACAACACTCTACAAGAACCAATGCTCAGTGGGTACAAACCTACACAGCGCTCTACAAGTACCAATGTTCAGTGGGTACAAACGTACACAGCACTCTACAAGAACCAATGTTCAGTGTTTACAAACGTGCACAGCACTCTACAGGAACCAATGTTCAGTGGGTACAAACGTACACAACACTCTACAAGAACCAATGTTCAGAAAGTACAAACGTACACAACACTCTACAGGAACCAATGTTCAGTGACTATAAACATACACCGCACTCTGCAAGAACCAATGTTCAGTGAGTACAAACACACACAACACTCTACAATAACCAATGTTCAGAGAGTACAAACGTACACGGCTCTTCGGAAGAACCAATGTTCAGTGAATATAAACATACACAGCACTCTGCAAGAACCAATGTTCAGTGAGTACAAACGTACACAGCACTCTTCAAATGCCAATGTCCAGTGGGTACAAACGTACGCAACACTCTGCAAGTACCAATGTTCAGGGGGTACAAACATACACAACACTCTACAAGAACCAATGTTCAGTGAGTACAAACACACACAGCACTCTACAAGAACCATGTTCAGTGAGTACAAACGTACACAGCACTCCGCATGAACCAATGTTCAGTGAATATAAATATACACAGCACTCTGCAAGAACCAATGTTCAGTGAGTACAAACGTACACAGCACTCAACAAGAACCAATGTTCAACGGATACAACATACACAGCATTCTACAAGAACCAATTTCAGTTAGTACAAACGTACACAGCACTCTACAAGAACAAATGTTCAGTGGGTACAAACGTATACAGGACTCTACAAGAACCAATGTTCAGCGAGTACAAACGTACACAGCACTCTACAAGAACCAATGTTCAACGCGTTCAAACGTACACAGCACTCTACAAGAACCAATGTTCAGTGAATATAAACATACACAGCACTCTGCAAGAACCAATGTTCAGTGAGTACAAACACACACAGCACTCTGCAAGTATCAATGTTCAGGGGGTACAAACGTACACAGCACTCTACAAGAACCAATGCTCAGTGGGTACAAACCTACACAGCGCTCTACAAGTACCAATGTTCAGTGAATATATACATACACCGCACTCTGCAAGAACCAATGTTCAGTGAGTACACACACACACAGCACTCTACAAGAACCAATGTTCAGAGAGTACAAACGTACACGGCTCTTCGGAAGAACCAATGTTCAGTGAGTACAAACGTACTCAGCACTCTGCAAGAACCAATGTTCAGTGAGTACAAACGTACTCAGCACTCTTCAAATGCCAATGTCCAGTGGGTACAAACGTACGCAACACTCTGCAAGTACCAATGTTCAGGGGGTACAAACATACACAACACTCTACAAGAACCAATGTTCAGTGAGTACAAACACACACAGCACTCTATAAGAACCATGTTCAGTGATTACAAACGTACACAGCACTCCGCATGAACCAATGTTCAGTGAATATAAACATACACAGCACTCTGCAAGAACCAATGTTCAGTGAGTACAAACGTACACAGCACTCAACGAGAACCAATGTTCAATGGATACAACATACACAGCAGTCTACAAGAACCAATTTCAGTTAGTACAAACGTACACAGCACTCTACAAGAACAAATGTTCAGTGGGTACAAACGTATACAGGACTCTACAAGAACCAATGCTCAGCGAGTACAAACGTACACGGCACTCTACAAGAACCAATGTTCAACGGATACAACATACACAGCAGTCTACAAGAACAAATTTCAGTTAGTACAAACGTACACAGCACTCTACAAGAACAAATGTTCAGTGGGTACACACGTATACAGGACTCTACAAGAACCAATGTTCAACGCGTTCAAACGTAAACAGCACTTTACAAGAACCAATGTTCAGTGGTAACAAACATACACAACACACTACAAGAACCAATGTTCATTGGTAACAAACATACACTTCACTCTACAAGTACCAATGTTCAGTAAGTACGAACGTACACAACACTCTTCAAGAACCAATGTTCAGTGAGTACAAACGTACACAGCACTCTACAAGAACCAATGTTCAACGGCTACAACATACACAGCACACTGCAAGTATCAATGTTCAGTGGTTACACACATACACAGCACTCTACAAGAACCAATGTTCAGTGGTTACACACATACACAGCACTCTACAAGAACCAATGTTCAGTCGTTACAAACGTACACAACACTCTATAAGAACCAATGTTCAGTGAGTACAAACGTACACAGCATTCTACAAGAACCAATGTTCAGTGGGTACAAACATACACAGCACTCTACAAGAACCAATGTTCAGTCGTTACAAACGTACACAACACTCTATAAGAACCAATGTTCAGTGAGAACAAACGTACACAGCACTCTATAAGAACCAATGTTCAGTCGTTACAAACGTACACAGCACTCTACAAGAACTAGTGTTAAGTGAGTACAAATATACACAACACTCTTCAAGAGTCAATGTTCAGTGGGTACAAACGTACACATCACTCTACAAGAACAAATGTTCAGTGTTTACAAACGTACACAACACTCTACAGGAACCAATGTTCAGTGGGTACAAACGTACACAACACTCTACAAGAACCAATGTTCAGAAAGTAGAAACGTACACAGCACTCTACAGGAACCAATGTTCAGTGGGTACAAACGTACACAGCACTCTACAAGAACCAATGTTCAGTGTTTACAAACGTGCACAGCACTCTACAAGAATCAATGTTCAGTGGGTACAAACGTACACAGCACTCTACAAGAACTAGTGTTAAGTGAGTACAAATATACACAACGCTCTTCAAGAGTCAATGTTCAGTGGGTACAAACGTACACATCACTCTACAAGAACAAATGTTCAGTGTTTACAAACGTACACAACACTCTACAGGAACCAATGTTCAGTGGGTACAAACGTACACAACACTCTACAAGAACCAATGTTCAGAAAGTAGAAACGTACACAGCACTCTACAGGAACCAATGTTCAGTGGGTACAAACGTACACAGCACTCTACAAGAACCAATGTTCAGTGTTTACAAACGTGCACAGCACTCTACAAGAATCAATGTTCAGTGGGTACAAACGTACACAGCATTCTACAAGAACCAATGTTCAGTGGGTACAAACGTACACAGCACTCTACAAGAACCAATGTTCAGTGGGTACAAACGTACACAGCACTCTACAAGAACCAATGTTCAGTGTTTACAAACGTGCACAGCACTCTACAAGAATCAATGTTCAGTGGGTACAAACGTACACAGCATTCTACAAGAACCAATGTTCAGTGGGTACAAACGTACACAGCACTCTACAAGAACCAATGTTCAGTGGGTACAAACGTACACAACAGTCTACAAGAACCAATGTTCAGTTGGTACAAACTGATAATACTTTACAGTACATACTTATTTTAAAATATAGCGTATCACTATTAATTTTTTTCTGAAACACTTAATACAATATTTTTTTCTTTTAGTAAATAGAGGATATTGATATTTTTCCGTGTATGATCGGCTGATTATTCACCGAGTGAGCAGCTGATGTAATATTTTCACTCGTGGCGTATATATAAGTCAACTGCTCACGAGGCGAATTACCAAACGATCATACACGGTAAAATGCTAATATTCTATTTATTTCATGCTTCAATAGCTTAAATGATGAAAATACTCCACTATATACCTGAAATGTTTTGCGTGACGTCGTTTTCCCGCCATGCACGCGTCGAGTTGCAATCAAGTAGTTCTTCTGCAATTGCTTTAATTTCGTACGTTTGTTTTACATTTATGTACATATAATGTTCTGCTATTTGTTAAAGAATAAGAGAACAAGTTAAATTGAATGCTTATTATTTTATTTTTGGCGGCTTGGAAATTTGTTTTAAAAAAGTAGTCCGTTTGCGTAAAATTATGAACTGTGAAGTTATGGACTGTGAAATTATCGGGGAGTAACTCCGTTATTCCGCCGTAAACCATCGATAAGCATGAAATAAAACATTATAATTATTTATTGAGGGTAATTTCTGGTCAAAATTTGAGAAATGTTAAGTATCGTTTAATAAATCGTGTTTGATCTGTGACTGATACACAGATCAATTATGATGTTATGCTTCCTATTTAATAAATCAATGTAGCCAGTTAGAAAATCGTCTTGGTTTGACGCGCACCCCTTACATTAAAACACACCAATAACCACCCGTGTAAATTTCGCTGAGCAGGAAGTGATTCACCCGAGCATGCGCACTGGAAAAATAACAGTCAGTTTACGTAGAGGAATTTTGACAGCGGACACAGGTGATGTGTTATTAAAAATAACATTGACAGTCGTTGTAAAATGATTTAAATTATCTTAAATACATGCTAAATATTTTTTGGAGTTTATTCAAATTACATTTGTGCTTTGGAATTATGCTTTAGTGGATTTATTTACGTGAAGTTGTTAACTTATTGATCCTGGTCAGTGAGACGCTCTTTGGATTAAGAACGATTGATCAGGATGACTTGGGAGCCTACGCACGTTCAATTTACAGGTAAGTTACATACAGGTGTGTCAATTAGAAAGAAAATGTGTATTTCCAATCAATTTCTGAATTTTATTTAATTACAATAGTTTATCATTCTACTTCTGCACAAATAATTGAATGACTCAGTATGATGGTTGAGGCATGACATCATGGTAGGCTTACTTCAAGTTCATGTCTTAACTGTCACACTATTAATTAATACTACTTTAGCCTGTGGCTTTTACCAAGCAAATGGCAGTGTTAAAACTCATAACAACTGTTTATTTACTTTGAAGAAAGGTGACACATTTCATGATTATATTAAATTAATATATATATATATATGACCGAATATAAAAACTAAGTAAACAGTATAATTATACCTGAATCTGAATATGTACCTGTAGGATGTTTTAGCTCTCTAGCCTAATATCCCTCTCCCTACCCTCCTAGGGTGGGCTAGGGTATAATGGATAGGTGCATTATGCACTAGTAGATTTACATCAACGTCCCCATCCCGGGGATTGACTGGGATTTTTACTTTTGGGTTGTCAGAACCCACGGCCCAGCGGGGGTCATCTGATGTTAAAATATCTGGTATTTCCCAGGCTCCTGACAACTAAATATTGTCCTCAGGTATTGGTTTGGAATTTTTCCAACATTCCACGGAGAGTGTGGTAGAAGCTGGATGGTAAATCACTGCTGTTTCCCCAGCTATCCACTGCCCTGCCACATTCCCATGGTTGGGGGTCGTGGATGCAACTGACTGGTGCATTATTTAAACCTTCTGGGACAAGGATAATGGACAAAAATGCAAGCACCAATTTCCAAAGGGATCGGTGTTTTGTTGAAGGGACAGCAAGTATAGAAGAGACAGTGGTGTGATATAAGTAATACGGTCACGCTGCCGGGTGCCCCTACTCTTTCGGAACTGACACCTTGGTTCTTTAACATGCCTGGTGTTAGTGATGTGGCTGTGCTACACCAAATTTACTAATACACGTGACACTCCCTCTGGGATGTGGGTGGCCAACTAGTGCAACTCTAGTTCCGGGGTTTGAAACACTGAAAAGAGTTTCAGAAATATAACCAAGTGCTCTGTCATGGATCTAACCAGGGACCGCTTGATCAGTAGACAAGTGTGTTATTCGCTTAAAGGTTTACCACCATGCCACATTTTAGTGACATGTACATTGATCAAAATAGTTTTCAAAACAAGAGAGATTGACTAACCAATGTGGACCTTTCCAATGTTTGCATCCCTGGTCGACTTTCAATTTATTTTTTCAGACTAAGTGTATCATATTTTGCATACATGCCTGTCAGTATATTATGTCTGCAGTCACTCAATGAGACCCAGTGTCACTCAGTACTGAGTAAATTATACATATGAGGTCAGCAACAGGAAACATTAACATTTAATGGACTCCTAGTCCTAATTACGTAGATGATATATGTACTAATTGCCTATATAAATGCACTTGTTAAACGTAATAATGTGATTTACATATAACCATATATTACACAGTAGCACCATAAAATCAATGTCATGTGTCTCGTGTATATTATATGCATAGTTGTACACAATGATAGCTGAAATCAGAACGAGGTAAATCATACTATAGTTTATGGTATAATTGCAGTTTTACGTTGACATGCACTCTGATTCAAGGTCATCGTGTAGGCCTATTATATTGTTAAAAGGACGAACAAGTAACTTTTGTCATTTATGTGGTAAAAAATAACTTGTATTTTCTTTCATTATATATCTATATGACTTATATTATTTATGTTAGGCTGACCTTAAAAAGTTCTTTGTTTGGAGTTCACTGCCTGACCGTCACAGGGTTTTCCCTAGGAGTTTTCATGTGAGGGTCCCAGGACCCTTAAAGTTTATATTTAGGGAGTCCCTGAGAAATTTTGGGGGTCCCTTCACTATACGGTTATGTATTTCAAGCTCATTATAAGTGATTATCAATTTTATGAATAAATAAAACAGCAAATTCAGATTTCTCAATGCACCACAAGACCTAGTGCAATTAATAGCAGAAAGAAAAAATTTCCAGCTGAAATAAAAATGTTTATTCGAGGGATCATATTGCGGGTCCCAAGGATGCACAGTAATGCAGAATTGAGGGTCCCAAGCCACAAAGTTGCGTCAGGGACGCAGAAAACCTGCATCAGGGAAATCCCTGCCGTCACTGTAGTATTAAACCCAATTTTCTGGCCTTTCCTAGTGTATTATGCTATACAGGGGCATTGCTAAAACTTATGAAATAAGATATAAAATGTCCCTGTAACCTACAAATGTAGCCATACCCACGGCTCCTTCAAACTAATTTCTTGTGTCTGGAAAAAAACAAAACAAATAATTTGTCATCAATTTTGGATTATGTTGATACTGTAAATACTCGGCCATAAGTCGTACAAAAACAGTCCCGAAAAAAATTTAAAAGTCACCCCTCGACTTATGGAAGAGTTTACTACATTCCTCCCTATTTTGTTGGAAAATCACTTCATTCCACCCGACTATTTCTGAAAATGGCCACATCCCCTGACTTTATCTGAAAATGACCACATTCCCACCAACATTTGCTGATTATTATTACTCTCCTCCCAATTTTGTCTGAAAATGACCACATTTCTACCAACTTTGACTCTGGGCACATGATTTCAGCTTTCACAAAAATTGAAAATTATACATGCGACCTATGAAAGGGTTTAGACAAAAACCTTGATTTTTCATTCAAAAGTCCCCCTGCGACTTATGGCAGCATACGACTTATGGCTGAGTATTTACGGTAGATACAGAACAATGATTCAAAAGGCTTGATCCTAAGGTTTTGATAAGTGTGCATACATGTGGGTCTTCATGTACTCATTGCCAGTTAGATGGTCCTGTTGTTTTGAGAGGAACCATAAGCCAAAGGTCAAGGTCATTGTGACTTTGAACGTAAATGACAATTACCTGGCTGCCATAAGGGGGAGGCTGCTGATTGTACAGTCATACTTTATTAATAGACTATTCTTATAACTCTTTCTATTTCAGTGCTGAGGGCAAGAAATCTTGTTGGTAAACTGAAAGGAAAAACTAGTAAGTACATGTACAGTATAACTTTGTTATGACGACCATCCATATTACAAGCACCAGGCTTAACTCGAGCACATTGCAAAGTCGCAGCGAATTTGCTGTCTATAGATGTGTTGTATGCTTATCACACCGATATGTCAACAGTCTAACTTCTGCATTGTTTCGATCATTTGGCTTGTTCTGATTAGTCTTCTAGATAACAAGGTTTTACGGTAAATCTATGTTTCAACTATCAGGTATACTCTGTTACCTTACGTAAAATGAAGTGCAGCCATTGCAGGGATGTACATTGTACAATCTTGCTAGTTCAAGTCCGTGCTGAACATTACTTGTTACACCATGATCCGGTAATTAAACAAGTTAAATAACATTGGTGTATTGTCAATTGTTGACAGTTTCAAAGGTAAAAAGATATTTGTAACATATATTTCCACATGCACAAGACTTGATGTTTAAAATTCAGGGAAAATCCTACTGTCATTTAAGACTGTATTAAATGTAAAATTAATGCATGTAGTAGTGTGTTCATAGGAGTGCAACTTCATTACTGCTAAAATTATTGGCGAGAAACTTGTGGTTTGTAACAGGCTCCTGCCAGCTAGCTCAGTTGGACGAGCATTTCGAGAGCTCAGTGCAAAACAATGGTTACTACATCAATCTATACAGGCATGTACCATAGTTTCCCTTGCACTGATCCCTCTGATTTGCCAGGTTTTTCCTACCAGCGAAGGGTCCTGTGCTCAAACTTCGAGCCCCAGACTGGTTGCACATTTTTCTAGAATTATTTTAGTCTTTAAATTTGTTAATTTCTATGTACTAAAATATTGGATAAATGCATCACTGTAACATTTCTTCATCAGTTTTCCCTGATGGGACATTTCGTACTCAGTCTTTGTTCTTCTACAGTCTCAAGTTGAATTAATAATGTACTAAATTCCAATATGTATTGTTAGCAAGCAGCGAGTCTGAACCAACAATAATGTATATCTATTGACTTGTTCACACTGATACACCAATTTTACATGCAACTTGACAAAGTTCAATTTGATTGGCTGTCTGGTTTGAGACCGATCAATGTAATTCTAGTCCCTTGTGTGTGATTGGTCGGTTACATCCATCATACGGGATGATAATGTTGGAATGTCAAGTATCTGTAGTGGTGTTCGCAGATCGCTTACCTTACATTTTGTCATATGATCGATCGATCAAACAGTTGATCAGGTACCTGAAATCTTGTAGATATTAGTTAAAGTTCCTGAAATTCCGATCAAATCCATTATGATTTTAATCAATGTTTCTTTAAATATTTATTATGAATTTAATTACTTATTTATTTACTGGAAACTATTCAGTAATTTGTTATTAATACAAAGTTAATACCGAGCTGTGCTCAAAATTTGAATTAAAAAGGGATTCATTTGTCCCTTTGTGGACTCTTTCCCATGTAGCGCCAGAGGTCATCGGTGTGCCAATTAGGCAGGGATAATACTGAATGGCCATACTGACTACGATTGTCTCAGTCGAAAACAAACAATTGTCTCTTAAAGGGCTTTCACCTAAGGCTCCAAAACTGAAGACTCAAAATGCCTTCTGACTCTAAATTTCAAGAGCATCAAAATATTGCATGAACATTTGTATTATAGTATAATAGAAGAATTAGTAAATTTGACTATTGTGCTTTAATTTTCAAGAGTCAAAATAGGCACTTTTGTCAAATTCAAGAGTCAAAATGCAGTTTCAAGAGTCAAATGAAAGCCCTGCTCTTAATTTCATCCTCACACATGGGTTGTGAAGTTCTCATACCATTCCAGAGACAGTAAGTACTGGGAGATGAGAATGCTCAACTTTAAAACTTTCTGTAAAGTCTTATTATTTATGGGTTAATATATTCTATGTTAAAATACTTAAGATTTATTGTATCTTCATGAATTATTATACTGTTATATGGTACAGGTATCATACGTTTACATGCTTTTATTATATATACTACACACAATTGCTTTAATACGCGACCCATACGATATGTCTGACATTGCTTGTTTAAATAATAACGTAAAGAAAGATTATAGTTGATATGGTTGACTGCCGCGTAGTGCGGGTACATATTTTGTCTTTATTTAGTGTTTTAACTCTATAAATGAAGTAAACTGCTTTAATATTGGTGTAATTTTATCATGAATGTATAGCAAATTCATACCAAAGCCTCAGACATTTCTCAGGTTATAATTGTCAGTTTTCCTGTTCATATCAGCGATTATATAAATAATTTGCAAAAAATTGATTACTGCAAATTTGCCTTTTATGTACCTGTGTGGCCAGTCTCTGCAGTACAAACTGGAAGCAGTTTTAAAAATACCAATTTTTTTGGGTAAATGGCATTAGAAGATTAACAATTATTGTAGTTATATCAATTTTCAAACATAAATAATAAATCAAAGCTTGTTCAGTTTTTGTCTTTCTGGCAGACAGGCTACCACCCGTGTACGGCGATAGCTTTTTATACGGAACTGACAGGGGTTTGTGTACTGTTCTTTTTTGTCACAAATTTTGTGTCTAAATTGTTGCTCCGACTGTTGTTTCTTTTGGAATTGTTGTTAATATAGTCTGTTTTAAAAATTGCAAATTCTGAACATAAATTTTTTTTTTCCATTTTCAGGTGCTAAGATCACAGATGTGTTTGTGACTATCAATCTTGGTAAAGAGAAGTTCCAAACTTCCACTATCAAATACAGCGGGAAAGTTAACAACAGCGTAGAATGGTTCGAAGAATGCGACCTGTAAGTATGAGAAATCCTGTACATCATAATATAAGTAGGAACCCTGGGCTGTAAGCCTCCAATCAAATGTCATTGGAAGTCATTCCAAAAGTTTGCAAAACTGGTCTGACATTGGGTCAGGCAAGGTCACTGGCAAGGTCTTACAACCTGCTGGCCCAAAAGCAAAATTGTCCAATTCTTTTAGGAATTTCTATCATAAAACTGTTACCATATTTTTAAGCAAAAACATCAATATTTCACAGTGTTTGAAATAATTGATCACTCCTTTGCTGTTGTGTACATACTTTAACGAAGTAATAAAACAACTTTTGTCAATGGATCAAATCACTTATTATTAGAATTATTGAACCTTGGTGACATAATTAGGAAACATATATGTGTTATGTTTTTACTTCTACATTCCACCATTTTATATGATTAGATTGGATCTACAGATTTATAGATAGAATCAGACCTCGGAGCCATTAAACCTTTGGCCAAATTGGGTATACAAATTGTATTAAAGATTTAAACTGTATAGTTAAAAGCGCAGTCATAGCTCAATATACTCTTCTCTGTTCTTTTGCCGCTTATATTATAAGATATATGTTTAAACACAAAATTAGTGCTTATATTTTAGTACCAGAAACTGAATAAAGTCAGTGGCTGCACAGTAACTTTGTTTTACTGGACTTACCATAAAGTTCAACTTGTAAAAGTTAAATGCGTCTTAAATATTTAAGGACATCATACTGATCATAACATAGGAAATTCCAATAATGCATATATACATGGTATATGTTACTGTTATATGATCATTAAAGTCACAAATCGTATTGTTATAACTGTTAACACAACATCAAAGGATTGTATAATTACATATAATAACTTCCTTGTTACATATATCACATGATATTGTCATCATAATGCGTATCATATAACCGTGTATGATCAGCCTCAGGGGGTACAATATAACACATGTATGGTCAGGTTACTGTAAGCTCTGTAGTTATACTGTTATCTTCGTTTGCCAGCCCCCATAGGGTTGTTTAAATTGCCTGATCAAAATATTAATGCTACAATGTTAAATTGACAACAGAGCTATACCTGGGTTCAATCTCATAATAAATCTAAAGACCTAAGGTCTTTGATAAATGATATTAAATCTCAATGCACAGCTAAACCAGAAAAGTGTTGCTATATAGTTGAGAATAACGTTATTTCAATGTCATTTGGCCTGTCTCGAAATTAGTGAAAACATTGTTCTTGAAGTTAATTACAGGAGGACTGGTGATTGTGCTTTCATTCAGTTACCTCCAATTCAATTCAATATAGAAGGCATGGATAACCTCCCGTGAAAAGCGCTATGTAGTGCTTCGCTTAGGCAACAGACACCTGAATTAGTTCAAAAGCTCCACCTTGAGATTTATCCCAATTTGTCATCTCTAGTCTGATTTGAGCATGTACAGTATCAATTCAAGCTGAGCTTTTCATTTTATATCATATGTTTAGATCAGGCTTATCATTGACAGTCACTATAAATGACTGAATTCTAGATCTATAAGACATCATTATTCATCATGCATTATACATGTATAAATCTTACTTTTTGCTACATTTAAAAAGCTTTCTATGTATCAACAGCTATCAGCCTGCACCTTTGTGACCCTGCGGCTGCCCTTAGTAAAGTTCTCAAGAGCTCTGGAAAAATCCTAATGTACACTTACGGACTTTGAAAACGCACCACTTATTCAAACCACGAAATTTAATAGTAAAAATTGTTTAATTGTATTAAAAGTTTTTCTATAGATAGCTCAATTTATGTTTTAACATCTAGCAAAATTTCAAAACGACAGTTAAGAATGTTACTAAGTCACATGACATCCACGTGCTTAAGTCTCAAAACCAAATTCACAGTTATGGAGAGTGCGTGAAAAGTTATGTTTTGATGCGTTCACAACAGCAAGTACTCATTATAATTGCAATCTGCTTCTGGAGATTTTTCCTCTATTCACCAACAAAGGTTTGGACAACCTTGTGGGTAGATCGCGTCATGGAACTCATACTAGGACTCAAGTCTGAAAGAACATGTCATATGTTTTCGGTGGGATCAAAATTTTGGACATTCCATCACGCAGATATTGCTTTCTTCAAGAAAATTGACTGTTATTCGTTATTTATGCGCATGGATATATTCATGCTATCCAAGGTTAACAACCCTGTCATCCGGAAATAGTAATACAAGATGGAAGTGACTGCATGTTGAAGCACGTGTTATATGTTAGATGAAACAAAAATTTGCAGGGTACTAAGTGAAAATGTTGTATTTCATAAATAAACGTGTTTGATATTTTTATTTGATGATTTAGCATATCTATCGACGCCAAGCATTTTTTTGACAGGCACGGTTGTTGACCGGAAGTCGTTATTTTGGCGGAGCATGCACATTAATTTATCCGAATTATGTGGCTTTTTAGGCCTTTAATCCCTATTTGAAGATTAACGGTGGTGTCAGTTGGCATACAACGCTATTGGAGACAAATAGTTATTGTATCATGACAATGTAATCGCGCAAAAACCACGCGGTGGCTACTTCCGGTTTGTAACATGTCTATACCTCCAGACATATCAGTTTCAGATTGACATTAAATGTAACCTTTGGTTTTGAAAACTTAAAATGTGTTGTTTTTTTGGTATGCTAATGAATCGTTAACACATTGTCATTTACACAGGTCGGATATTGTCATTCGCACGAGTCTCACGTGCTAAAAATGAGATTTGACCACGTGGTCACTACTAGCGATTCGGTTAGTAAAAATGGATTAAAATATACTTTACCAACAGCGTTCTAACCCTGGAACATTATTCCATTGGTATAAAATAATCCTAAACAGTCCATACAAAAAATACCGACCCCTGAAAAGTGGTGCGTTTTCAAAGTCCGTAAGTGTAATCTATACTTTTGCTCCCTGAGCAGTATAAATGTCTGCATAATATATGTGTCGGGCAATGCATATTGCTTGTATAGGTATAAAAATCAGCCATTATAGTATAACAATCTTATCTATGGGTTGTATGTAAAGTAAATGTCATACTGTCAGTAATACGATTTTTTAATCATGACAAATGTTCATACAAGAATACTAAATATATTTACCCAAATTACCTGAGTATAGAAACTTTTCTTGCTTCAGCGTTTGTGCTTATAAATAACAGGAAATGCATAGTCAGTTTACGGTCTCATGTGTGTTTTTTTTAATGAAATATAATATTACATAATATTATTTAAAAGGAAATTCAACATTTTTGGATTCTGAAAATCCAAGTACCGGCCATCGCCTGGTATTATAAGAAAAAAAGTAGTTGAGCCCCTTGAGCCAAATAGCGGGCCAGACCCTTAATCCTTAGACGAAATGCCTGAGTTAGGTTATAATGTCCACACAGGCCTGTAAATGTGCACTTCAATAGGGTTACCCGTTTTACCGGAATCCACGTAAATTACCGGAATAGACCGGAATCCAGATAAATTACCGGAATAGGCCTATATTTCGTTAATAAACGGTAGTTTTTAATTAGTTTTGGGTTTAAATCAATCTTATTTAACATAAGCAACATATATGCAAAACTAAAATAAAATATGTTCACGAAAAAAAAAATTATTTGAGATTCAAAATTTGTTCATTTTACGATGTCATTACCATATTGGATCAGAATTAGCGTGTCCGGAATAGACTCGTTTCTCGTTATTTGATGGTAATTGTGGTTAATTTCTTCTATAATTCATTAATATATACTATTATAATATTGTTTCCAAAAGAAAATTAAAATATTGTGTTGAATAATGATTTTATACAAGTTTTAAAATCGCTCATTTCCCGCATTGACCGCGCATATTGAATGAGATTTAAAATAACCGGAATAGGTTTGTATCAAGTTTTTTATTGGTAATTGTGTTTAATTTCTTCTATAATTCATTAAAATATACTATTATTTTATTGTTTCCAAAAGGAAATTAAAATATTGTGGTGAATAATGATTTTATACTAGTTTTAAAATCGCTCATTTCCCCGCATTGACCGCGCGTATTGAATGAGAATTAACATAACCGGAATAGGCTTGTATCACGTTATTTATTGGTAATCGTGTTTAATTTCTGATATAATTCAATAATATATACTATTATTATATTGTTTCCAAAAGGAAACTAAAATATTTTGGTGAATAATGATTTTATACAAGTTTTAAAATCGCTAATTTTCCCGCATTGACGTAACCGAAATAGGCTCGTATCTCGCTATAAAATGGTAATTTTGCTTAAGTTTCTGCAATAATTCGTTCATATACACTATTAATAAGTTATTTCCTAAAGGAAATCAAAATATTTTGGTAAAACAAGATTTTGTGCAATTTTTAAAATCGTTCATTTCTCGCTTTGAACGCGCGTACTGAATGAGAATTAACGTAACCGGAATAGACCCGAATCTCGTTTTGAGACTTGACTATACACTGATTCATGAGAATGAAGAGTTGGGGCTATGACTAACTAGATTTCTTGACATCTAGCATACTGATAAGTGACCTGTTTATTGGATATTCTGTATGACATCTTGTGTGTCGATTGTATACTTGTAGCCCCAGGCATGACTAATCATTGTGCAACAGTTGGATAAAATTAAACCTAATGATCGTTTTTGAACCGCAAAAAGCAATTAATGAATAAAATTACTGACATATATCAAGGGTTCTGAATATTATCATAGAACAGGCCACTGTTACCTACTTATGTATTTTCTATCACTTGGTCAATGCATTCACAGACCCTGTCGGCTGAATCCTTTATCATGCAGGGAGTCCTTTAATATGTTAATCACAAATGACACAAATGATATAGACGTAATTAACATGTAAATGCGAAGACACGTAACAATTACCTTCAAATAGTATTAGTAATCCATTATGATACAATATGATTCATAATCTGTAAATGAACTGCCATGAGTTATTCCACTAACAAAGATTAAATATACGTCTTAAGCATAACGAGGTCTATAAAATGAGCGATGCCGCAATATGTTTCTATTTTCATGTGTCAAAGTTCGGCTGCGTTACCTTTGATGTATATTTTTCACACAGGTAACTGTTTCACTGATAAAAATACTTATTTTTTTGGAAACATTAATTTTTTGTACAATGTCTATATGCAGGGGAATCGACGAGCCGGTCACTAGTGTGCATTTTATTTTCTCTAATGTGCAATGCAGTAATACAATACAGTATACTTATTAATCATCTAGTATTAATGCTGTGGTTTAAAAAAAAAACATTAAATTTTATACATACGAGTGTCTCGCAATAACCACTGAGCTACGGAGTCATGTAGAAAATATAACATTTCGGAAGTTATTTTTTTATTTTTTCTCTAAATATCAAATGGCAATGATACAGTTACCTGTGGTTTTCTCACACAGTTTCCTTTAATCCACCGACGTAAGTCGGCAACGTCTGATATTTGGCCGACAACATTCTGTGATGTACCCAGCGTCGGCGACATCTTAAGTTACAAAGTGATGCCGCGCGTCTCTTAGATCGGAAAACACAGTATAAGGACAAGGTGTTAAATAGATTGGTTATTTCTACAACTGCATATCTTCAACACGATCACGCATTTTAACAATATAAATAGTTCACCATTTCGCTCGTACATTCCGTAGATGTACGAGTATACAAATACAGATCGAGGTTGGTTATTGTAGCATAAAAAAGTTTTCGGGCGACAAGTAGACATTTTTCTCTCGAAGAAATTTTGATCACCAAGAAATGAAACAAACATGGCCTAATGGTTGTTCCTGTACTGCAAGATATTCTCCCAACACACATGATTGACGGTCGACCACACCTTCATTGTGACACCCGAGAAAATTTTGGAACCGCCGTGAAACATTTAATAACAAGGACTGATGTGGCACGTGCATACTGTAGAAGTTTGTCCAGTGTTACGATATCAGTGTTGAAATATTAGTGACCTATTCAATGTTGGATTTAAATGCCGTATGATGTTCGTATTTCTAGGTTATTGAAATCGCGGGGTGCAATACTTTTTTGATCCACCGGAGGCATATTTTCACGATTTTAACGAACGATTTTAAAACTCGTATTATATCACTTTTACGCAACATTTTAAATTTTCCTTTTGAATATAAGTTACTTATGGTATATATGATTGATTTAGATAAAAAACAATACATTTCTGCTGTTTATAAACGAAATATAGGTCTATTCCGGTTATAGAAATTGGGTTCGGGTTATGTTAATTCTCATTCAAATCGCGCTTCAAAGCAGAAAACGAACGATTTTAAAACTCGTATTATATCACTTTTACGCAACATTTTAAATTTTCCTTTTGAATATGAATTACTTATGGTATATATGATTGATTTAGATAAAAAACAATACATTTCTGCTGTTTATTAACGAAATATAGACCTGTCTATTCCGGTTATAGAAAGTGGATTCCGGTTATGTTAATTCTCATTCAAATCGCGCTTCAAAGCAGAAAACGAACGATTTTAAAACTCGTATTATATCACTTTTACACAACATATTAAATTTTCATGTTGAATATGATTTACTTATGGTATATATGATTGATTCAGTTCAAAGACAATACATTTCTGCTGTTTATTAACGAAATATAGGCCTATTCCGGTTATAGAAAGTGGATTCCGGTTACGTTAAGTCTCTGTCAAATCGCGCGTTCAAAGCAGAAAACGAACGATTATAAAACTCGTATAGTATCACTTTTACACAACCTATTAAATTTTTCTTTTGTATATGAGTTACTTATGGTATATATAATTGATTTAAACCAAAAATAATACAATTCTACTGTTTATTTACGAAATATAGGCCTATTCCGGTTATAGTAAGTGGATTCCGGTTATGTTAATTCTCTGTCAATACGCGCGGTCAGAGCGAAAAATGACCGTTTTTAAAACTCATGTAAAATCAGTTTTCATTTAAATATTTTAATTTCTTTTGAAGAAACAACTTATTTTTCGTATCCATGATTGAATTATACCAGAAACTTAACAAAATTATGTTTTATTAACGAGATACATGTCTATTTCGGTCAAGTAAATTCTGCATAGATGGCGTAATGACGAACGGACGACGGCCAATTTTAAAATTTCAATAACTTTTTTTTTTCATAACATATTTTATTTTAGTTTTGCATATATGTTGCTTATGTTAAATAAGATTGATTTAAACCAAAAACTATGTAAAACTACTGTTTATTAACGAAATATAGGCCTATTCCGGTAATTTATCTGGATTCCGGTCTATTCCGGTAATTTACGTGGATTCCGGTAAAACGGGTGACCGCTTCAATATGTACACTGAGGCAATCCGGCATAAATTGACGAAAATAAAGTATTTTTTAGAAGAAAAAAACAACAACACCCAAAATAGAGCTAAGAAGATATTTGCTTTGGGCCTGTGGTGCATTTTTGTCTCTGGATACAACCGTAACATAGCTAACATGTTTAAGATTCAATTCATTTCAGAGCAATTTAAGGTATGCTGTGATGCACACAAATCAATAACGACATTAGCTATATAGAACACAGACTGTAACAATGTTTGTTGTTATACTGTCAGACGATTGTCATGTTATTTGTGGGATGTTTTACATCCCTCCACTATTTGGCAACAACATTTCTGTAAAATCATTTAACTTTGATTGAATTTTTTTTCATACTTTAAGTAAAAAAGACCATTTTGACGAGACGTTAATTCGTGGAATTACATTTCAAGTAATAAATACAAGGGTCAAAATTCTTGTTTGTTGGGATCTGATTTTGTGGTTGAAGCGGAACTACGAAATCCATGAAATTTAATCACCATCGAAAATTATTGATTTTACAGTATATACTGGGGCATATAAAATTACACTGTTTTCATGTTCAGGTGAATAACAATAGACAATAAAGTACAGTGGTTTACTGCTCCATATCAGTTCTTATTTCACTGTAGTTGTCAGATTGTTTACCTGGAGCGTTTAATTAATAATATGATTATAAAAAATGGTATAAACTACAATTAATCTTATTGATGCTGAATGATGTATTGATATACTTTGCCATTTTCTTGTAAGCGTATCAGATACCTTTATGTTTCAACTGGGATGGTGATGTTTCTTTCCACTATTCTTGTTTGTATTTTATGACGAGCTAAAATAAGTTGAGATTTGTGCGAGAGACATTGTTATTATCAACTGTCATTAAGATGACTATTTGTTGTTCTATTTGCTTGTGAAGAATTGATCAAGTCCAATTCCAAAAAAGCTGCACTATATATATATATCTACCAGACTGTGAAGTGCGAACAGTATTTGCATAAGTTTTTATTCCTAAAAAGCGCTGCCTTTTGTGAAAGCTGCATGTACTTATGAGACCTTGAATAGCAGGCCAGTTTGTGTTACTGATCGAGGAACAAAGATTTTAACAAAGCTTTTTTCACATTTAAATTTTCTTGAAAAAAATTCTTGAAAAACTCTTTAAGTTTAGATTTTCTTGAAAACCTCACAATTTGATCTTATTTATCTGTGTTAAAATATTGTGTCATATTTCATGCAAGATTAGACCCAAAATTATTGATGAAGTTAAACTTTCAAAGTATGTAAGTGTGTTTAAGTACTATAATGACATCTCATATATTATGTATTTGAAACTATTTGAAACTTATACTAATTACGATCTGATAAGTTAACATATATTGCCTTTGGATTACTGTAAATTATTGATGAACTAACTTCATATTGAATAGTATTATCTGATACACACAAAGTCACTTTCCCCTGTGAACAAAGCTAAGCCATCCAGCTACATACTTTAAAATCATTTAATTTCGATGGGACAAAATTTTGTGGTTTTGTTAAAAAAGCATTTTAATGGGACATTAATTTGTTGATTTTGGGTTTCAGGTAATAAATACAAGGGTCAAAATAATTTTATTATTGTTTGATGAGATAAAATTTCATGGTGGAGATGAACCACAAAATCATAAAAATTAAACCCCTAACAAAAATTAATGATTTTATAATAGATCTGAATTTTTGTGTGAATTTATGTTCATTTCAAAATTTCACAAAGGTTTAATAAATCAAGCAGAAAATTGATTACTCCCAGTGTAATTTCTGTTATTTAAATCTTGATATGTTAAAAAAGTGTTTGAGGTATCCATTACTGAACAGATATATTACTTCAGGTTATCTGAATTTGTGATTAATGTTCATTTATACCCAAACTCAGTGTCTGAAATTTTGCCTTGATGAACAACTCCCTTAATGGTTTGATATATATGTACAGTATTAAAGTGTTTATAGCTATATTCTAACAGTCATTCAATGTCAAAATAATTACTTGCATCGTCTTTAGTATGCTACTAGACTACCTTAATTGCAAATTAAAACTTTGGATGGGTTCTGTGTACTTTGATTCAATCGTTGAAAAATAGACGATTCCTATAGTTTCATAAGGTGTTCTAGGACACTTCCTATGAAAATTGACAGTTTGCATGTCCAATAAATCACATAGAGTTTCTGTTAAAACTGAAGCGAAAATGATCTTATGGATATGAAAGCATAATTGTTTTTCAGTTTTTTAAACTTTAAAAAAAAATATCTTCCGATATAGCTCTATACACTTTAAGTAGCAAAATGATTAACATTTGATTCAATTTGTGTTATGGTGAAATAATTACATTCCTAATGCAGCATGTGGCGAAAATGCAAAATTGATCACATGACTGACCATACATACTTTGGTAGGTAATTTTGATTTTTTTATGATTGTTTGGTAAGTCATATAAATAAAATGCCTGTGTGCAAACTTTTATTAAAAATATTATCCCACTTAAAAATATCTGGGGTTTGAAAAGTGACTGAAATTGGCTCAGTGTATATCGATCTACAATATTAAGTTTATATTTTGATTGCCAATTACGGTGCATGGCCAGTGACCGTGTTATCATAGAATGAAAACATAATCATGACATACCATTATTAATAAATTATAAATGCACTTCAGATAAAAAATACTTTGGTCCTCCATCTCTAAATACTGAACAGCAAAAAATAATTTTGTTGTTCGGAAATAGAAGGGTTTGATATATTGTCAGTGAACTAATACCGTTTCATTGTATATGTCACTGGGGCATGAAGTGTTTACAGTGAGTTTTCCGCTCCGTCAAATAAAAATATTGTAACAAAAAATGTAAAAAAATACTACCTAGGTGATCGTACATTGAATATATCAATGTATTGAACTTAAACAAATCATACAAGACAAAACGGGGGAGTTGATAAATTCACTGAATACATTGTGTGCATTGACCATGTAATTTATGAGCATTAAGAGCCCAACAATTTTAAACATGTATGCAATATTTGGTTAATAGAGAATTCAGCGTATTCTCTCATATTTGTTTGACTTAATAATAGTATTTAAGTATTCATGAGAAACAGTATAGATTAGATCTGAAGATGTTTATTGAGTTTTTTTATTATTATTTGCCCATTATGAATACATACATTACTTTTTAATACTATAAACGATAAATACTAAGGAAACATGTTATGTGGTACTTAAGTATTTTTTGTAGTAAAATAGCTGCTTCAGGTGATGTCTCAGGTCCGATGATCATAAATACAACTTCTAAAAGCTTAGAACTGGAGGGAGGGCTGAGACTTTGCAGCTTGTTCCTGGTCATGAAATTTGCATCTTTTGAAGGTCTCTTCAGCTGTCTGCAGTCTTCCGCTCTGCCACACTGACTTAACAGTGACGTCAAGACAGTCTGGGTATTTTTTGTGCTTGTCACTTGATCATGTTTTGAGTTGAAGCAGGTTGTATATTGTATTTCCTTGTACAATTGAACTTGCTCTGAAGAATTGTGACGGTCAGTGATCCGGTCAGTTAGATGGTCATCAAGATGGCTGTAGATATTATCACTGTGTTGTCAACTCAGTCATTATAAGCATTTATTTCAATTTATCTTAAGGCCATATTACAGTGTACGATATGTAGGTATGTTATATACAGCCAACACATGGTTATATAGTATTAGCTAGATCGTAGCTCGTTTATAGTGATAGTATGACAAGTCCTTAATGTAATATCGTTGTATGTACATGGTATAGGTGTGTAAATTATTACTTGTGTATTTTATTGTTAGTCACAATGATTTACTTGACAATGATGTTACATCCGTTATCATAGATGTTTACACCAGTATGTCCTTACACGGGTGTGGTTTTACGTTATTGCGTCATATTTCATGTTCAGCTTAAAACGTTTTGTATGAAAAAATGACGTCATGCACTCAGTGCATTTGCTCTGTCAAGTCACAGTAATTAACTTAGTGACCGTGATCGTAGTTCAAGTCCATTGGTCTTGTTTGTTGTTGTTTGCGTTCAGCCATTTTGTTTTCTCCTTGCCAGATATCTGCTCCATAATTTAACGCCTAGGACCTGAGTTGCATGAAACATCTACCCTAGCAAATGTGTAAGAAATGAAGCCAATTTTAGTGCTGAATCAGCTTCTAACTCTGCTGGTTAAGGTCACTGTTTACTGAGGTCAAAGGTAAAAAAAATGAGCCTTGTAATTTGTGTCTTGAAATTCTAACCAACGGTCTGACAGACGTACATACAGTCAAGGTCACAGATAACTTGCCATTGTTATGGATTAATATGATATAATAGGATTTTAGCCATCTTTTAGACTGCTTTAACGACCCTGACCTTCAAGGTGTCATTTAAAATAAGCAATTTGTATTCAAATTTGCATTAAGTTTAATTTAAGTAACAATTATCTACATAGACAGCCATTTTAAATATTTACTATTTGAATACTCACACGAAGATGTAATTAAAATGAAATTTACTTATCTGCATGAATTTGCATTTATAGAGCCTTAAGTTTATTAACTTATAAGTGCAAATCTGTTGAACATTTCTATTCAATTATCTATCTTGGGCCTGCTAGTTCGAGCATTGGAGATATTTAGTTCATCATGGACGCCCTTTCAAAATAAAACAAGTAGGTTTAATTTGCACTGGACTTGAAAAATCTTCGATTTTCTTCCTGAGTTACGCTTCAATCTCCTTGAAATTAGCAAAAAGCCTTGAAAAGTTTTGAAATTAATCATATTTCTTTTTGTAAATTTGCATTTATTTATTGATAGAGTAAACCAAACAGTGGACAAAAATGAAAAAAAAACTGATAAAAAAGTTGAAAAATACTAGACATCGTAATCTCCTTCAAGCCGGACTGGCCGTCAGACAAAGGTGTTTGCTTGTTTATAGCTGCTGTTACTTAATTAATTTGAGATAGTTTTGAATAATTTACTGCTTTCGATTATTTCTTACCATGTATATGTTACTAAGCTATAATTAGGAAGTATTTATTGTCATTAAAGTGTATAGAGCTATATTGGAAGATATTTTATTAAAAAGTTTTAAAAACTGAAAAACAATTATGCTTTCATATCCATTAGATCATTTTCGCTTCAGTTTTAATAAAAACTGTCTCTGCGATTTATTTGACATGCAAACTGTCCATTTTCATAGGAAAGTGTTCTAGAACACCTTATGAAACTATAAGAATCGTCTATTTTTCGACGATTGAATCAAAGTACACAGAACCCATCCAAAGTTTTAATTTGCAATTAAGGTAGTCTAGTATCATACTAAAAACGATGCAAGTAATTATTTTGACAATGAATGACTGTTAAAATATAGCTCTTTACACTTTAAGGCTAAATTAAAGTGCTATAATATAATAAAGCTTGTCAGGTAAGGAATAATGGATATGATGTGAATTGATATGATATTTATATGTGTATATAAATTTTAACTTAATATTTACGAGCATTAAAAACAGCTGATTTAGTGCTTTTCAAATTAAAATTTAAAGCCTAATTGAAACAATCCTCTTATTCATGCTTTACATTGTAATTGAATGACTACTATAGATATCAATGCAATCATTGTGACTTGATAGATCATGTGGTATAAATCTAAAATTGCAGTTTATGTGCACGCTGGCTTCCTAGGGATCGCTTGCAGTATATAAGTTACACACAAGATGCATCATGATTGCTACCTCTCGAAACAGATGCACTCAATGCATGACAATGGATCATTGGTATTTCAGTGTAAGTTGATTTGGTGCAAAAATGGTTTACAAACTGTTAATGAACTTGAATTCAGGATCCCTATCTTAAAATAAGTTCTTCAAAATTACTGGTACTAGTATAATTTTATAGAGTTCATGAAATAAGAAGTCTTCAAAATGAAATTTCAATGAACTATAATGGTTTATGGATGCAATGTTCATAATTAAACTTCACTACTAATCGAATCAAACATCTATGTAGGTAAGTTTTGACACTAACTAAAGACATATTGTATGTATGCCTGTATATTCCGCCTGAAACATCACCCATTTATTCTGATACAAACTCGTCAGTCCTGCAACAGCTGGAAGTTATAGTCACACAAAGGGGTCTATTAAATACTGAATTACTAATTAATGGCGATCTAAATGCTCGTACTTCAAATCTTGTTGATTATATTGTGGCTGACCATAATATTCCAGAGTTGCAGGAACTAGAGGAGATTGTAGCTGGAGATATAGGTATCGAACGAATGTGCCAGGACACTAAAGTGAATAAATTTGGAAGAGAACTTTTGTCATTTTGCAAAACGTATTCTTGTTACATTGCAAATGGACGCTTTGGCGAATTACCAAAGAGCAGTGGTTTCACATTTATAAATGCCAATGGTTGTAGTACTATAGACTATTATGTTGTTTCTAGGAACATTTTCTCATTGATAAAGTCTTTCCAAATATTACCTTCTCAGGGTTTCCACTGTGTCCCAAAATAATTCCGCCAAAAAAAATCTGCACGGCAACTGGGGGGTGGGTGCGGGAGGGGGTGTTCCCCCTTCCGTGTATCGATTTTTTTTTTATATGCAAGTAAAATGGGTAATTTTGAGGCATTCTTCTACTAAGAGAAGAGAGAAAAACACACTCAATACAAACATATTTAGCACTAATAATGTTTCCATCTTGTGAAAGGACAAATGAAATACCTGTCTTTGAACAAAGGGATCTCCAAATTGCTTGCCCTTCATATAAACAACAATTGGTTTAGAGCTATTGCAGGTGTGTGAAAATGTTGCATTCTACAGTTTACAGTTTATCTGAGCAGCATGTATTCAAACTAAAAATTTAACATTTACCAACTACACTCTCAACCCCAAAATTTATAATTGATTATAGAAAGTAGGGATGTGAAGCTCCAATTTTAGTAGTGAAGCAATGAGTCATGAGACAATGTCCATAGATTTGCAAAATGTATCTATAGACCTAGAGCTAGCCTACCTACTTTGTACATTAAAGCTATACGAAATAGTTTCCAAATTTCTTTTTTCTTACGGAAATAGTTGTAAGACAGGGCAACATAATTGTGAGAATTAATGGTAAATTTATCATTTTGTGTTTGATCTTCGTTTTCCTTAAAAAAAATTTGACTCGTGAAAAAGTATAATCATTAATAGAGAAAAAGATCGTATCCGAATTTGACGTCCGATTACTATGCAAGTTAGCCTTAAGATTTCAATTTTCAAGAGATTTTTTTATCTGAGCTAAAGATTGAAGTGAAATAATAAGTACATGGAATATGCCAACTTCAATGAGAGTAACAGATCTTAAACAGCATTTGATTGGCTTTAATAGTCGTATAAATTACAATTAATGTTCTCTGGTCTGCAACCTTCACGGACATGGCTGCTTAATAGTAAATTAACGTGAAAATAAATAATTGAGAACAATCTGGAATTTAGTTTGTCATTATTAAACTCACACAGTGTTTTGATTGATGCTACAACAATAAATAACTACCGATTAACACATGCAATTAAGAGAATCCCAGGAGATGATACGGACCGTACACACACTACATGTGTTGACTTTGGCATACTATAAAACCTGGGCTGGGTCTGTGGGCTGGGCCCGTGGGCTGGGCTCGTGGGCTGGGCATATGGGTTGGGCTCTTGAGACATGACCTCAATTGTTTACATCTTTCAGGAGATGAACTTCTATAAAAAGTTCAAATGAACAATTTTAAGTTCAGATGAGGATAGCAGTTGGATAACCCCATAATTACAATTCCCAGTGAGATTTGATTTTATTGAATGATAGAAAGCAGTTGAAGTGTAAGACCGAGAATGAGGAAATGTATGCTTTATAGCAATTTAATACTTTTAAGTCTATTCATGTATGCATATTGAAATATGATTTACCTTTCAAAATATCAAGAAAGTTATGTTTGATACACTTTTTCATTTTTTTACATTTTGAGTCCAACGACTTACCAAAATGGCGCAAATTATTATTATATCTTTTTAGCTAAACTTTTTGAAGAATGCTGGGAGCCATTGCAGTAGTCAGCATTGCATATGATGAAAATTACTATCATGTACATAATTATCTCTGTAGCCTCTGTAATTTATGGGATTGACTGAGTGTATCTGAGTCTAGGGGTATCAGACAGACAAGTTACGTAACTCTTGGTTAAATTTATAAAATATAACAATTTGCAAGCAATGTACAATCATTCACATATTTCAGTGACTATTAAATGTATATATCAATTTTGCTCATTGCTATGCTATGCTAACGTTCAGCTTGCAATTATAATTCCATAGTTTTTTATGGAAGACCAATAACTAATACAATCATACAGTGCCAAAAATAAGAAAAAAATACATATAATTATTAATATTCCTGATCCGTAGAATACCATAACATTTTCCTATTCACGGTTAATTTGTTTTCTTTTAGCAGGGATTGTTGTAAATGACAAGTAATCAGCATGCAATAATCAGTCAAATATTAACCCCAAGGGATAGATGTAATTCTGCTGGACAGTGACGTCATGGAATTATCATGGCATCTTCCAATTAACAAATAATAAAACACACATAATGGTCACATGGCAGTCAAAGCTGTCCATTTAAAATCTAAATGATCATTAATCTAGCACAGTACTGCTGAGTAAGAGGCCAAGTGAGATCCAATATGCCAAGCTATATTTTAGTCACCACTCTGCCAACTTCCTGAAATGGGCTTCCACCTAAGTTTTAGACACCAGAGTATGTAACACACTTGATGTCAAAACAAAGTTTTGAAGCATAATGAGCAATGATTAGTCCTGAGAATCGAACTTCAGTTCATTCCTGCATCTAAACTCAAATAGTAAACATGTCTAAAAAAATCTTTCTCGAGCGTTCGTTTGCTGACGTGGTAAAGGAACAGCAAGGGGTGGAGGTGGACTTAGAGGAAAATTTGTTTAGAGATGGCGAGCCTGGTATAAGTGTAATTACACCTGCCATGAGATGCTTTCCTTACACGGATTTAAATGAAACCTCAAGGATACAGCAAGCTTCTGCAACGGGAAGAAAACGGAAATATGCCGGCACTCCAAAGGCCAGCACACGTCGATCCACTGTTATTGTTATAAATAGCAGCAGTAGTAGTAGCATTAGTGATGACGAGTTACCAGATATACTTCCAATGCAGAACAACTGGATGAATGGGTACGTATGCAAATATATATAATTTATTTATGTCACTCATAATAATTTTATGTGAAAAATTTCTGACACAATGGAACAACTAGTCCTCTGTTGGCATGTATTAATACAAATGTAATACAATGTATCTTTTACTGGATTTGGCTAGATAGTCTCTGTCATTTAATATGCTTTACTATGTATTATAATGTGATTTCATATTGGCTTTGTTATTGGGCCAAGGAAAGTATTACTGGCCCATATCTGGTTCAGTTTTATCATATCGGCCAAGCTTAAAGTTTACCTCTTCATGTAGCAATTTTACCATTATCATGTAGTTAATTAATAAGTTACAATAAAAATGATAATGCTTGAAAGTTTTAAACCTTTGATCAACTGTAGCTCATCACATGCAGTTTAATAACCAACATTTTATTTTTAAATATTCTTTTCTTTTTTTGTGGCAGTTCGAAGGACACAGATTCTAGAGAAAACCAATCATCAGAAGTAGCAACTACATCCACTCAAAATGTAAGTCTGACTCCTTTATTCTCTCTTTTTTGTGTTAGTCTCGGTCACGGCTACAAAAATGTCATGGTTTATGATACTTATATATATAGTAAGACTAGAAATGTGTCCATATGACACGGATAACCCCTACTACAGAGTGCTCTTTTTGTATATTTTTTTCACCTGTAAAATTTGAATCAAATCGATGGCATTTTTCTTAAGGTGCTGAATTGAAACCATTATTTGTCTTAAACTTTAAGTCAGAAAGGAAGAATGATTGAAGTAATCAAGATTTTTTTAAAAACAAAAGAGAATATTTTCTAACACTACTGGCCATCTGTGGGTTGCTTTTGGCTTTGATTTACATAAATATGCAAGAACAATTAAGAAGTCCCTTGTTATCTTGTTGTTTTTTTCGCTAGGGTTTTATCAAATGCATGAAAGTAGGTGTTTGGCTTTTAAGTGTTGGTAACAATTTAAGGTCGTATTAGCGACTAGTATGATGTTGGATGGTCATGCGCGGATGCTACCACTACCAGCTTTCTTTACAACGAAGTTCAAACTGGTAATTCACTTAGAACTGTCGTACCACTGACTCTTGTGTAAGATGAAATAACATGTGTTGTTTAGCAAAAGAACCATAACTACATGATGTACATGTAGTACCAAGTACATAAATATACAGACCTTTTTCGGATTAAGGTGATTTTATAAATAATGCTATGAAAAAGAAAAAAGAATGAAATTGTTATTTTATATCATCCTTCAAAATAAAAGATAAAAAATGAATGAAACCCTCCCCTCGCCACCTTTTTGAAAATAAGGATGAAAATCTAGCAATAAATTGTTAATGGCCCAATAGAGAAAATGTTGAATACTGTGTACAAATATTATTAGGATGTTGCTGAAGTCTAAGTATTATTGAAAAGAAATGTGAACAATTGACATCTGGTATTAAACTAAGTACTGCACTATATTGATTATGAATTGCATTTTTAATGTTTTGTTTACAGGAGCAAGAAAGTGAAAGATGTGCCACAGAAAAGGAAATACAACCCGGTGGCATTGAATATTATCATGATCTTTTAGACCTCCCCATTTTAAATAACCAAGAAAAAGGAACTGGAACATTACAAGCTGTCAGTAGTATAATAAATCCACCAGTGCACAGCGTAGCCAGGGGTGTCCCTTATGATATCTCTTCCAATGTCAGCTTCCTTGTATCTAGCAGTGCCATTGGACATTGGAAGAATATTTACAGTGATGGTATGGGAGTGTGGAAAAACACCGGGCTTAAAACAAAATATATTCATTTAGAAGGATGGGATGATGCAACCTTCACATCTGCCTACTTATATGGCAATCCAAACGTTTACCAAGTTAACAGACGACAATTTATCAATGGAAGTGAACCAGAACTTCACAAAATTGTTATAACTGCCACAGATTACCGTGGAGATCAGGTAGATGTAGTATTTGTCCAATACTACTTTGAAAGAGAAGAGAAAAATGTGACAGTAAAACCTCATGGAAATGCTAAACAAACCAGTCGAGCGTACACACGAACCAACCAATCAACAAAAGACGACATCAAACTGTTATCCAAAACAAAAAAGCCATCAGATGTATTTTGCGAAATACTGAACACAAGAGGCGGCATTCTGGGTTTAAGTAGACCAGGGGATATTCCAAGGAACAGACAGCAGATTTCCAACTTTCAAACAAATAAAGACGTAGATAACAAAGATGAACTTAAAGTGCTGATGGATAAAATTGCTACAGAAAAATTAAAATCTGATAACACTTTCGTTTTTGAATTAAGCACAGATCCTGAATTGATTCTGTTTTTGGCAAATGAGATACAACTTAAAGAAATTGAAATATTTTGTACCAATCCAGCTAATTTTTGTATTTTGGGAATTGATCCAACATTTAACATTGGAAGCTACATGGTGACTTTAACATCGTACAGAAATTTAAAGGTGAAGAATCAGCGAGGTATAAACCCAGTAATTCTTGGTCCAGTTTTGATACATCAAAGAAAGTTGGAACATTCGTACTTTGAACTTCCATGTAAAATGATTAAATATAACCCAAATCTATCAAATATTCTTGCCTTTGGAACCGATGGGGAACATAACCTGCAGAGAGCTTTTCAATTATTTCTCCCAAATGCTATTCACCTTCTGTGTGATTTGCACATGAGAGACAATATTAAATCTAAGCTCACAAAATTGCAGATCACAAAAGCCATTGCTGCCCAGTATATTCAAGACATTTTTGGAAAAGATTATGAGTCAGAACGATTGCCAGGTTTAGTTGATGCTATGTCTAGCCCGGAGTTCGATAAAAAACTTGGCGAGTTGAAACATAAGTGGACAGAAAGACATAGAAATGGGTTAGAATTTTATATGTATTTTCTGGAAGAAAAGGCACTATTAATTAAAAACCATATGACAGCTGAAATTAGATCCATGTCAGGTCTCGGCTATCCACCCGTGCATTACACACAAAATGCTAATGAAGCATTGAACAGTGCATTCAAAAGTGGCTTGGAAAGAAAACTGTCCCTTTCAGAATGTGTAAGTCGTGTACAACATTTTGTGAAGAAACAACAAGAACAAATTAATCTTGCTGTAATTTCTTGTGGTGACTATGAGGTCCTTCCTCAATACAAGAATTTCAAAGTCCCCGAAGAAAGATACTACAGAATGGCTGAAAACAGCAAAAAAGCAAGCTTGAAAAAGTTCTCAGAAGCCATTGTGGTACCAAAAAGTGGGAAGAGAACAACTGCAGCAAATACAACGAATTGTGATATTTTGAATATTAACAAACTGTCAGTTGAAATTGAAAAATGTGGGGTAACTAAAATACCATATGAAATTATGGAAACTGTATATAAAAATGCAGAAAAAATATTGCAGCTAAACAATTTCATGGTTAGTGCACCGGGAGCCACAAGAGACCAGTTTATTGTTGCCAGCATGTCTAGCCCTTCAAATCCGCATACTGTACGTATAATTCAGCATAGTGGGAATGTTGTGTGTGACAATCAGTGCATTCGATGGAAAACTTACAAACTGTGCCCGCATGTCCTTGTTGTGGCAGACAGTGTACCAGGCCTACTTAAAAAATTCTTTGAATGGCATAAGTCACTGAAAGAACCAGGCATAAATCTTATGTCACTGACCACACATAATTTGCCAAAGGGTAGAGGAAAGAAAGCCATAAAAGCCACATCTGTTCGGAAAGGACAATCAAATTCAAAACCAAAGCAACCAGTTTCATACATAGAGGATAACAGAACTGATCCACCCTTACCGGCTATGCCAGATCCATCCCCTGGCTCCTATATGATTTTTCTGCTAGACTTTTGTAATCAAAATGTGTCTAAGTGTTTTGGATGCCAGGGAAGCCTTAAACACAACAACGAAACACCAGTGCCTCCAGGAAACATGGTTGTTGTTTCAAAAATGAAGCGAAAGTTTTTTCTTCGAGATGGGACTGAAAAAGAAGGTCAACTATCAAATGTGTATTTCCATTTTAATGAGCAGTGTATCAAAAGTAAAGACTCTTACTTTGTTCCAACTCTTTTGTACTGCCCAGATGATCTTAAACCTTACTTGCTGGATATTCATAAATCACGGTTACAAACTCATTGTATCCAAATATAAATAAATTTAACAAACAATAAGATATGTGTTGTGGCATTCCTTAGAACTGAGTATCAATTATACTTATGTGAAAGAACTTCAGATTATTTATCTTAGTTGTGTTAGTACAGCCCTTACTGTACTGTCATTTTTATAAATGTCATAATGTTTTCAATTGATTTCAGTTTCTCATGGATGTATATATTAATGAAGGAAAACATTAAACACTTTAAAACAGGTTACTAGTAGTAGATCTGACTGAATTTATCATAGAAAAAACTTCTAATGCATTAATTGGTACAATTGTAATAATGTGACTTGATGTGATGCTGTGTCCAACAGTGAGTTTGTAAAGATATTTGGCATGTAGCATTACCTTGTGGAGCTCTTCTTTGTTTTTTCAAACACTGAGTCAAAACTGACACTTTTATGGGTTATTCATTCTAAATATAACTAAGTGCATGTATTTTGAAGTATCAATATTATGTATCATACTGTTTCTCAATTCTAATGCTTTTTACAATAAATAGCTAACGGAAATAGCTAGAACCGTCTTTTTTAACTGTTTAACAATTCTTTCCTTGGTCGCTTTAGGTTTAGTAAATCCCCAAATTTCTGATGCTTAACTTAAAATAGACCCAACAAAGGCATCGAATAACTGACAAAACAATCTAGGTTTTAATTCCTGATAAAGTTGAGTCGATAAAGGGGTACAGTGTTTATCGCAATAAAGCACTCTTTTTGTGCGTTCGATCAGGATTTTTGTTGCTTGGTCATAATATGATATTTAATCTTTGTAAATATTTCAAAATATTATTTTACGCTTTTTAGCATATTAAGCCAGGTCCAAAAACTTAAGCAAGCTCCCAAAATCAATTTATCACACAGAGACTAAGTGTAGGAGTTTATCATATCATCTGCCAGTAAACCATGTCTCGTGGGAATTGTAATACCGGTAATGTGTTCTGTTATCCTTAACTGACCTTTTAATAGCAGAACTGAACTTTTTATAGCAGAGTGTCCCTGAAAAATGTAAATAATTAAGGTCATATCTTCTGAGCCCAGCCCATGAGCCCAGCCCATGAGCCCAGCCCAAGGGCCCAGCCCACGGGCCCAGCCCAGGTTTTATAGTATGCCGTTGACTTTAGACACGACTGACCGTACAAAACTTGGTTTTAGACACAAAGGACCGTACACAGGTTGATTTTAAACACGACCCAATACGAAGAGCAGAAATGGAGATCGTTATCACACCTTTTAATCTGTTAATTGCCTGACAGGGGGGATTAACTGCCTGTTTGCAGTGTAGCCAGAGGCAATTAGTCAGTTGTTTATTGGTGTCTACAGGTCTTTCCGGTATACTGATCTTACACAAAAATAAAAAAATTAGGTTTGAAATTTTTTTTCTAAGCTTTGAAATTTTTTTTTCGCCAATCTTAAAATAATTCCGCCAAAAACGGAAATGGCGAATACCAGCGGAAACCCTGCCTTCTACAGAAAGTAGTCATTTACCAATTTCTGTTTGTCTAGAAAGATATGTGTTGAATGACAATAGTGTTAATGAATTAACATCGAATGATGTAAAGTATGTGTATACACTCAACAAAGACAATGATGATTCATATTTACAATGTCTATCTGAAAGTATTATAAGTGGAAAGTTTGACTATGTTGATGCTATGATAAATGATACTAGTGCTATGGTTAGTAAAATTGTATGTGAACTAGAAAATGCAATACTAGAAAGTAGTGCTATTTTTAAAAAGGCTAGCAAACAGAGTTTTGTGTCACGTAGGTGTAACAAGCCCTGGTTTGACAGGGAGTGTAAAAATGCTAAACGCAAAACAAGATCAATGTTAAATCAGTTTCGGACTAGCCGAAGTGATGTTCATTTAACTATGTATATAAATAGTAAACATGAATATAAAACTATATGTAAAGCTAAACATAATGAGTTTAATAAGACATATCTCACCAAGTTGGACAAATGTATAAATAATTCCAGATCATTCTGGTGAGAAATCAATAACCTTACTAAAAGGTCAAGGTCGGAACCAAACATAACTATTGAAAGTTGGTATAACCATTTTTCTAAGTTGTTTGATATGAATGTTGAGGCAGGCAATGATGAGAGACATAATGATCATGACAATGACTATGATGAGATAGAGGAAATAGTGTTTAATGCTCCTATAACAGATAATGAAATAATGGACAGTGTTAAATCATTGAATGTTGACAAAGCTTCAGGGGGTACTTTAACACCAAAACATGTTGTGTATGGTATTAATGCTCTGCTACCCTATGTGAGAAGGTTGTTCAACAGGTTGTTTTCTACCGGTGAATTCCCAGACCAATGGACCTTATCTGTAATTGTACCAATACACAAAAAGGGCAACGTAAACGACCCAAATAACTATAGGGGAATTTCTTTGCTTGATACACTTAGTAAACTATATATATCTGTTATTACAAAGAGATTGACCTTTTACATAGAGGCTTACAATAAGATAAGTGAATGTCAGGCTGGTTTTCGTGCTGGGTACAGTACAGTCGATAATGCTTATGTTCTATATACTATAGCCAACAAATATCTGAGTATGAAGAAGTCCTTGTATGTTGCATTCATAGATTTCCAGAAAGCCTTCGACTCTGTGGACCGACTCTTAATGTATGAAGTGCTAAAAAGAAATGGTGTCAAGGGTAAATTATTTTTAGCCATCCAATCTATTTATGTATCAGTAAAGGGGTGTGTTAGAGCACAGGGTACCATGACACACACATTTACTTGCCAACAGGGTTTAAGGCAGGGTTGTAAACTTAGTCCGATTTTGTTTGCACTTTTTATCAATGAATTACATGGGCTATTACAAAGCAGTAATGTAAGGGGAATTCAGCTTTTCCCAAGCTTGGTTGAAATATTTATGCTTATGTTCGCAGATGACATTGCTTTGGCAGCAGATACTATTATAGGACTCCAAAGACAATTGAATTTTCTACAGAAATTTTGTAATGACTCCAAATTAACTGTTAACATTGCAAAAACGAAAGTACTTGTGTTCAAAGGGGGAGGCAGACTGTCAAGAAGGGAGAAACGGACATACAATGATTCTCAAATTGAAGCAGTAAATGGTTTTAGCTATGTGGGTCTGTATTTTTCTAACAGACTGTCATTATATAAAATGTCTGAAACCATGACCATTAAAGCCAAAATGGCTTTGGTGCATATCTTTAACTCCCTGCATGAAATATCCTGTATTCCTTATAAATTATTTTTTAAATTATTTGATGCAAAGGTTAGTACAATTATGTTATATGGATCTGAACTGTGGGTTTTAAAATGTTCACCAAAGATGGATTCTCTCCAATTATATGCTTGTAAACGTCTGCTACATGTAAGCAACAATTCATGTAACAATGCTGTGCTAGGAGATCTGGGGCGTTTTCCCATGTACATACTTGCAGCAAAACGCTGTATTAAATACTGGTTGCGGATATTGTCAATGCCTTCTAGTAGGTATGTTGGATTATGTTATAATATGCTTGTACATTATGATGCTCTTGGTTACCACAACTGGGCTACAGATGTCAAAAAGTGTCTCCTTGAGAATGGGTTTGGCTATGTTTGGGAGGCCCAGTGTGTGAATAGACCAGACTTATTTTTGTTTAATTTTGAACAAAGACTTAAAGATGAATTTATTCAAAATTGGAGGTCTGAATGTGCTAGCACAAGTAAACTGAGTCTTTATGTAAATATTAAGACAGATTTTGTATGTGAAAACTATATTAAAGTTATTGACATTGATAAATTTAGGCGCGCTATGGCAACATTTAGATTCTCGTCGCATAGTTTAATGGTAGAAACGGGACGATACCATGATATTCCAAGGGAGTATCGCAGCTGTTTTTATTGTGAAGGTTATATTGAGGATGAAATCCACTTTGTTTTTAATTGTCCTTTATATGATGACATTAGAACTAAATATATTCCGAAAATATATAGTACAAACAAGTCAAATCTTAGTTTCTATAGATTGTTATCCGATAATAATACTGATACAATAAGACAGCTTGCAATGTTCCTATATTATGCTTCTCAGAGACGAGAAGAGTTTTTGAAACCATTATTTGTACCGTAAATTTTGTTGTTTATACATGCTGTTGATCACATACTATTGCTATAAAAATGTATATATATGAATTGTCAGTACCACACAAACCACTACATTTGGTATATATGTATGTTTAATATGTTGTGTATGGGCCGGTGGCCTAATCATATTTCTGAATAAACTGTAAACTGAAGCTGAATGACGGCCACCTACAATCACAGGTGCTTGGCATGTGGATATGACCCCCATGGCCCCTCTACAGCCCCCCCAAATATCAAATCTCTATTATACCTATCATAGGGGCCATTGGGGTCATATCCACATGCCAAGCACCTGTGCCTACAAATTGATCGACATGCATGATGTTGATCTACTATTAAGTATAAACATTTCAGTCTCCGAATTTGGTCACTAGCCCGAAGCCGGGCTAATTAGGCTAGTACAACCTTAAGTTCTGCCATGTTGATAGTCCAACTGGCTTGTATTTTTAAAAGTTTTCTGTAAAGACGGACATGTTATGATATTGTCATCTAGCTAAGAATTAATTTAGATTCACTGGCAATATTATGATATAACCAGGACCCGAGTATATTATGATTTATTTGTACAGCATTTCAATAATAGTGTAAATTATAAATTGTTGTTGATCATGACCATGAGCATACCATGAGCAAACCATGGAGTGTCCTTTTATGGTCTGGGTCAATGTTTGCTAGATTTAATGAAGTGTGTATATACTGTCGCGTTTGTGACCAGGTCATATATTGTTAGCCTGCTTACCTATGTTTTCGTGAACGTAAGAGTTGTTTTTGAAGCATACTCAGTTTTTGCTGATAAGAAAATATTTTTTACAAAGAAACAATTGCCTGAAGCCCTCTCTACATGTTGAATGTAAAACAATATGAGAAATCATCGTATTTGCCAAGTAGCAGCCATCTTACATAGTGGCCTCCACCTCTACAATCAGGTGACAAGTTTCCTATCTTTTCGTGAATTTTTATTGGCGGGTCAGTAAATTGCATTCTAGCAATCTCTGGTTCTATTTGTTCACGGCAGAATTTTATTGGTGGTTCCATTATCATGTGTGTGTAAAATGGTGGCTTTGTGTTGATTCTGAAGCACATAAATGGTGAAAGTACTGACGTGGGGTCGTCTACTTTTCCGTCAAGTTGAAATATTAGGGTATTTTAACAATTTTCCATTAAAATATGTTATAAAGATAAATATGTTGATAAAATTGATGATGAATAACTTTTTTTACTTTTTCAATCATTTGTCAAGAATTTTAGACCTGCACATTTGGCAAAAATATGTCATAACATGGTTCACGAAATCATAGGAATTCACGAAATCATAGGAAAGAAGGATATATTCATCTTCATTTGTATGGCTGGCCTTGGGTATTTGTCCTTGTATCATTACAATGTATTTATTATTGTGCTCACTGAAGGTTAGAATAAGTAAATTAGATAGTGTATTAAAAAGGATAAACACATTTAAAAGAAACATGATCTCATTTCAGGGCTGTATCCAGAGACAAAAAAAACTGAGGCAAATATTTTCGGGTGTTTCTTTTCCTACCCCATCACACATAGTTATGTTTATTTTGGTCAATTTTCAAATTTTCACCAAGGCACCGCTCTAATTGGTGTGCCTTAGCTAGTAGCTCTGTGAGGCAAATTCTGTATTTTGAGGTTATATTTTGGGTGTTTCTTTCTTATCCCCACCCTATTATGGTTATTTTGGTCAATATTTAAATTTCCACAAAGGTAATGAAGTATCTTGGTATGCTTTAGCTTGCTCTGTGTATAACTCTAACCTAGCTGGTATTGGGCCCTGTTCCACATAAAGTAAACAGGTCAATCAGGTATAAAAACATATATTCAAATAAGCCAAGACGTAATTATTACTGGCAAATTCGGTAAAACGATTGAATAGATAAAACAAACATCTATAGCTTGACCAGATTTAGTAGGCACTCCGGACATATTCCGTGCATATTTCGGACAAAGTCGGTGCAAAAATAAACAAATATTTCCGATAAGTACCGACTACGCTTACGGAAAATAATACACGCTTCCGAAGTTTAATGAGTGCTTACTAAATCTGGTCAAGCTATACCTCGATGTATGATAGTCAGTTATATCTGTTTATATTGACATTGCAGATTATCGCGTTAGAGTTATAGTTTGAGATTATCTGATGGACCTGTTTTCACAGTCAGTATGGTAGAGGCATTGGCTCAGTTTGTGTAGGACCTCTTTTTTGGGGGGGGTATTTCATTTCCTACAGATTTAGCTCTAGCCTGTCATGTACATGCTTGCTGTGACTGCTGTCAGACGGTGGTTTTCAAGTTGATTAATTTCTTCGCCAATTTTCTGTTTTGATTGACTCATTGAAAGCTTTATAAAGTTCGACATAACCCAACTTTTATGCGATTAGTCAGCGACACCCAATGTCAACTTCATGTCCTAACACCCATGTTTGGTTATGTAATTGACCTTCGACGTGACCAAATAATCTGTTTTACAAGTATGTAAATATTTTAACAACTTTTTAGCCCTTGAGGTAGATTTGTTTGGTTTTTGTAAGATCTACAATCTTATAAATAACTACATTCTTAAATTTTGTTGTTAAATCAGCATTTTTATGTTTCTTGTGTTGATTTTTGTTAACTTTGCAAATTGTTGCATAAATGTTAAACTCAAGCCCAAATGCTGTGTTATAAACTAAAATAAAGTTGTGCATACTAATAACCCATGCAATGTTGCACCATATCACTTGCAAAAATTAAAATAACTTGTTCTGCCAAGTGACCTTGACCTCACATTTGACACTGTTTTCCTTTCTTGAACTTTATCTCATTGATTTCATGATTAATAATAATTGCTGTATTTGTTTGATTCGGATACAAAAGAGTCCACAAACTAAGATATCCTTAATTGAAACGGTCAAGCACTCTTTGACAGTTTAACTCCCCCTGGTCATTGGAAACATATGTTTGTGTCACCCTAGGGAGACTTTTCTCTCCAGGAATAGACACTGCACTCACATTTTCCAATTTACACCTTGGCGGAGTGGAGCATGTGGGTTATTCATGCTCCGAGAAATTAATCAGTGATCCAGACGGGGGTTGAACCAAGGACCTCTCGATCCTGACGCGCAAGCCCTACCTCTAGGCCACCGGTATACCACTTACGGCTGACGAAATTTTGCCAGACAATTGAGGGTGATATGTTTAATATTGTTGCATGTAGACAATTTAAAAGACCACCCTGTTAGCTTGTATTTTATTGGCATTAGGTTACACTGTTAAGTGTCACTCAGTGACTCATCGATTGCTGATATGTCACCTTTGGAAACATTTTTTTGGGGGTTTAACTGAGACAGCCCCACTTAGCATGGTCACTCTGTTTTATCGTTTCTTAAAAAAAATAATTTATTAATAAGAAAATAATGTCAATCTCAGTGGCTAAGAGGGAAGAAACACTTGATGAGACTTTAGCATAATGAATTAATTCTTCATTAATTTTATCACAATGTATTTGGCATATTTCATGAAATTGTAAAGGTAAATCTGAATAGTTTAATATTGTTACAAGTTATAATGTGACATTATGTGTACATGTTTCATACATATTTTGGCTGGAGGGGATGCCTGTGTTGTGTATATATATGTTGTCAACTTGATGCCTGTGTTGTGTATATATGTTGTCAACTTATCATTCATTAAGTAGATTATTAATCAACATAAAATGCCTGGAATGTTGTATCTACACTCATAATGATTATGTAGGGGATGTTCAGGAAATACAGTGTGATAATATTGTCCAGGTTGCCTTGGTATGTATAGCATGTAGGATATATGAGGCTGGTAACTCTCAGGATACCTTGCAATGTGTCCGGATTTGCTGAGGTTATAGTTTGGAACAAACTTTGATAATAATCTTTTTGTCACCATTAAAACACACTAGGTGAACACACAGAAGTCTGATACTAACAAAACTATAGTATTATACAGTACAACCTCAGTGTAGAGCAACACCCTTGTGGAGCTACAAGTATTGGCTGTTGTTAAGAGCTCTTCACAGCTTTATAGTTGAGTGTACGGCATCAATCTGTATGAAGATTTGTAGACCAGCAGCATATAAATGCTTGACCTGCTTGAAACAGTTCAAACTATCATGGCAGCCTAAAGTGAGTCAGCATTTAGTCCATGACGACTCATTATTATTTTTTATTCCCCAACAATCTTTGATGGTCTCAAATGGTTTCCGTTCAATAACTCAAAAACGCTTTGCTCTAGTATTATCAAACTTAATGGGAAGTTGACTATCAACACCAGAGGACCCTGATTGATTTTGAGGGCAGAAGGTCAAGTTCACTGTGACCTTTACCATTTTCGACAATAAAGCTGCCATGGGGGGCATACATGTTTTACAAACATCTTGTTATCATTACACTGGTACTAGCTTACTGACTTTTTTATGTCAATGTACTAAATTAAACTAATTGAAGTATTTATTGACTAAACATTAAGCCTAGTTTAATGAAGAAGTTGGCACACTGAACTATCTTGATATGTCAAATTTTATGATTGAGTACTGATATTTGATATATCCTAGGTATACGATAGTGACATCTGAGAGATTGATGCCTTGCCTGTTTGTGTTAATTAACAAATTAATTGACAATTAATTAATTAAGTAAGTAATTGTGTGAATTGCGCCATTCGTTTGATTAATTTGGAGGGTAATTGTACAATGGTTATAAAATAATTTTCAGTTGGATAGAAATATTTGTTCTTAATAAGAAAACTTAAGCTAGGTTATAATTATAGGCTAGATATCTGCTGTTAAATACTTTAAAGTCATTAAATTTCAATGGGTCAAAATTTCGTGGTTTTGGTAAAAAAAGACCATTTCACAGGATGTAATTCCAAGGATATCTTATCCACTAATTTAAGTCTATAGAAATTATTGATATTCATGGGAATTTGATTTTGCGGTAAAGATCATCCAAAAAATCCATAAAATTAAACCCCCATGTGCATTAATGATTTTACAGTAATGCTAATAGAAAGGTTGGGGATAAGGTTAAGCTCTCTGTACTATAATATTATGTCATATGATTTTCCTGATGTAAAGAAAATCACAAAGAATATGCACTATATATATAGATGTACTGTATTTATTCTTCCTTTTATGTGAAATGTGATACATGAAATGTACAGCAGGGATGAGAGCTATCTTTCTACACGAAACTGTCCGTTTTGACAATTATTGTATACATGGTAGTAAATCGAGGTTTTAACTTTTATATAGATGTGTTTATATGTGTCACAACTGCCTGGTGCAAAAATACGAAAAGTATATGGCCTTGAAAAATATTGCATTTCAATTTAACAGAAAATCCTTGAATTCAGGCAAATAACCTTGAATACCAGGTATCCTTAAAAGCGTAAGGATGTTGTTTTTTGTGCACAGCTGTTTAAGTTGAGAGCTAGCTGTCTTTCCTGTCCGATTGCCATTATTGTTTACAGACGTCACATCTGCATTATTGTGTCTATATATTTTCAGTCCAATACCCAGTATGGACACGGAGGTGGACGTGCAAGTTATGAACAGAGGTCTACTGTCGGATGAGTTCATAGGGTACACATCAGTTTCATTACGAGATTTTGATGTGTATGAACGGCCGCGGAGTCAGTAAGTAATTTCAGCTCATACAATGTCTGTTTGATGATTGGATATGTGCCAGGAGTCCTTCGCTGACAGTGGTTTGTGCACTTGCCTTCTAATCTGGCGATGTTCAAATCCAGAAGGAGGCACATGTATAAAAATGCCTGCCATATTTCAGCAGAAAGCTGACTGGCAAACAAAGGCTATGCTGGGCAAAAAAAAGATAAAAATATAGATTGTGTAACCAAATTTCTTTGTGTTCCCCTAAAATGTGTAAATTATAATTTACACATAGAGTATATATTAATCTCCATTATAGGCAGTGTCTTAGTTCATATTGATAATAGGGTCATTATCTTCTATTGAGATCCCCATATATGTCCTGCACAATCCTGCAAATAATAGATTAGTTGTGTACACGCCTAATATGCGCTGCTAGAATATCAGATATATATCAAGAATTATCTCCCTTTGTAAGTCATCTTGTTAATTTGTATTATAGGAATTTGTGAATGATTTATAGTCAATTAAATATTAAGTAACACTAACGAGGGAACTATCCCATTCGAAAGAATAGCGGTGAATACCGTTATTAGTCAGGTATTATACCCAGTTCAACCTAGATAAACATAGTTTACCTGCCGGACGACAGGATGTTTCCAAACTGTTCTCATTTGGCTTTGAAAGGACTGTATTAATAAATTAAACTATATATTTATGATTAAAACTCCTTTATACTGTGACATTCTCAATTATTGTTGCTTGTCATTATTATAATATTATTTTTGATGTTTTTAAGTTGGGTTCAACTGGGACAGAAGCCAAGTAAACTACCAGATGGACGTTGCCGTGGTGAACTTGAAGTACGATTAACCTTCCATGTGAAGAGTAAAACTGATGACTCTTCATCAAACAGTAGTTTGAAGGGAAAAAGAGCAGGCTCTATAAAATCACTTGTCACAGCAGTTGGTAAGGTTTTATACGTTGGATGTGGTACTTGTTTATGTTTTGTGAGTGATTTTAAGCTCATCTTACGTTTGATTTTAAGCTTATCTTATAAGTGATTTTAAGCTTGTCTTATGGGTGATTTTAAGCTTGTCTTAATTAGGAGCAATTTTAAGCTCATCTGTTGAGTAATTTTGTAATAAACTCATCTCAAGAGTGCTTTTAAGCTTACCTTGTGAGTGTTTATAAGATTACCTTGTGAGTGTTTATAAGCTTGCGTTGTGAGTGTTTTATAAGGTTACCTTGTGAGTGTTTATAAGGTTACCCTGTGAGTGTTTGTAAGCTCACCTTGTGAGTGCTTATAAGCTCACCCTGAGTGTTTAAAAGGTCACCTTGAGTGTTTATATGCTTGACTGATGAGTGCAGTGGATAGAGAACTTTTCCTGTTTATAGTAACTGTTTGTTTAAACTCAGATTTTTTCTGATTTATCACCTAAATTATAGCCTAAGTGATGACTATACATGATACGCATATAGAAAAATCACAACGAAAAATTAGCTGCCTCCTTTGCGAATCGAAACCAGGTCCTTTGGATTAACGGTCCAGCATGCTAACCACTACACCACAAAGACGGATGTAATTTGATGGTGCTATATGGACTTATAACCCTATGAATCGTATACACACATATACAAATATATCAGTAAATCTATGATGTGATTGATGGTCATCGTTAAAACTTGTCACATTATTGAGTGACCTTTAATTAAGTTTTGATCAAGTATTATTAATGACTTCATAAATACTGACTGCTGTCCATTTCACTGCCTTTTGTCCATTTCGCTACCTTTCATCCGTTTCACTGCCTAGTACATTTAACTTTACATGCCGATTATACCAATAAAACTATAAACTTTCATGTTTTGTGCTGAGCACTGTTATTAAGTTGGGTGTCCAAGATACGATTGTGAAAATTTTGGGTTCGAATGCCATTTTTGCTTTGTTTATATTTTTACTTTTCAAATTAATGTTACTGGCATGTGCAAATGTTTGTATCACTTGCTACACCCCTGAAATACATGACCTTTGGAAATTTTTAACCAGATTTTCCATAAAAAATTATTAGATTTGCAATATCGGCGGGCGGCTGGTGGATTGGCGGAAGTTTCCTTTGGATAACTTCAGTTTTGAATGAGATATTCTGATAAAACTTGTTGTGCAGGTAGCTTCTGTACACAGGTCATCTGGAATTTCAAATGGGGCCAGTAGGGTCAAGGTCAACTATTACTAAAATAGATTGGTAGAACTAAATGGCTGCCATGAAATTCTGGTTTTCACGTAATTTCCATGTCCTGTTTTATGTTTTGTAGGAGACAAGTTAAAGTTCACGAGAACGAGGTCACTTCGTGGTGAAGGCAATCAGATATTCTCCACGCCACAACCACACAAACCATTCAAGGTATGTTGTATAATCTTATATTGCATGATGCATGTTTTTATTATTGGAAGTTAGGAACATTATAGGAAGTTATAGGACCATAATAGGAAGTTAGGATCATCTATTTGTGCATCTTGAGTTTATATTTCCAGGGGTGGTATTATATTCAATATTGATCTTACTTGACTTAAGGATATGGACAACCAATCAGATCACATCATATTAAACTCTTTGTAAGAAACAGGCAGAGACAAATTAATCCAGAGACAAAATTATACCACTTGGCAAATATTTTCTAAGGTTTATTTGAGCTTTTTCAGCCATCGTATTTTCAAAAAAGCTTATTATTGCAATTTCTCAATTTTTACCGAGTCAAGCACCTTGGTGTAACTCAGTGTGGCTTCAGGCCTGAACAGATTATAATTATGATTGGCTATCCTTATTCTCCAATTAAATAAAATCACTATTGAATTATAATAGCACCCCTGATTTTCAGCATGTGGTTGACATACATTATAAGGTACTCTCATGGTATAGTAATCTGTCTCCCTGTCCTCCTTCCTCCTTCTTATGTCTCTCCTCCACTCTCCTTCTATCTCTATCTCCCTCCTTTTTGTTGTTTTGACCTCATAAAATGAGTGTTTACAACTAATTTATGTAGTGGTTTAATTTTTATACTTAAGAACTCAGTATCACCCTCCTTCATTTTTTTCCTAGTAAAATGAATGCTATATTATTAATCGTCTAACTCATATATACTCTAGAAAGAAACATTAATCCAGAAATTGTCCTCATTTCATCTTCATTTCAAACCGTTTACACAACAATCGATGGAATACTGTTGATTCAATAAGACTTAGTAATACTTTTGAGGGAACTATCCCATTGGAAAGAATATGGGAAATAAAGCTAACTCAGTTACACCCATTTAAACCTAGATAAACATAGTTTGCCTTCAGACGAGCTTATGTTTAAAACCATTCTCATTTTTATAAGTACAAAGGGAAACAACTCTGATATGTAGATTTTATAATTATAATTTTATCATTACAAGAGTTGTTCCCCTTTTTACTTAGAATTCAGCAGATTCTTGAATAATTCTTAATTACGGAAGTGAGTACTTAATCAAATAAGCAAGTACTGTAGAGCTCTACTGATGTGGGAGGGGGGTAGTTAACGATCTTTAGGCAAACTGTTTGTTTTGTAGACAATAGCTAAATGTTTGCTCACATTTGGGGTTTCAACTAACTAATAGAGCTCAGTAATATTATTTGGTCTACCAGTAATTAATTGTATTTTATGACCTACTGATAATATGTTTTTTACTATAACTCTCTACCAGGGGACAACTAACACTATATGCATGTATTGTCTTGATTAAAATAGACTGGTACATTGATATAGCTCTCACAACCATATGTACTGTAAAATCATTAATTTCAGTTGGGACAAAATTTCATGGTTTTGTTGAAACATGCCTTTTTGTGGGGGTGTAATTTCAAGGATATCTCATTTACTAAGTGATATACCCGATACTATAGAAATTATCAATACTTGTAGGGATTTAATTTCGTGGTTGAGATCATCCATGAAATTAATGAAATTTAATTCCCCCTTGAATATTAATGATTTTACAGTAAACTGGTGTACTCATTTGTTCTAACAACTGGTACTGGTGTATAATGTCTCTGTTGCCTGGGTTGTCATAATAAAAAGCACAGAAATTTATTTCCAAACTTGAATTCTGTGAATCTTGACTGTTTCTTCCACTAAAAACTTTTTTGTATAAAAAATGCTCTTCTTTGAAAATCTTGTGTTCATCAATACTTGCCTATATGCAGTGTTATATTTGTTAATATATTTGTTGAACTTGATTGCAAGTATTTTTTGTGACGATTGGTTGTATTGCCAATTATGCCAGTCTATGGTAACTTAAATGACTTAAGTTTATCAGTATACACTTTCACTTAGGCCAAAACAAACATATTATGGTTCTGGTAACAATTTCTGCCTTATATTTTGTCCCTACCATAATCATTTATTTGGAATTTTGCTACAAGAAATCAGTACAAGAAATTGATAAAATAATTAAAAAGGAAAAACATAGCCCCTGATTAACTTGGCTATTTGTTATGGATAAGGCTTCCACTGGGGTATTTATAAGCGTTTACTGAATGCAGTCTTACCAACCAGATAACCAGAACCACAACATTAAGTTGTTTTGGTCTGACCAAGAAAACTAACTTATTAATACTAACTGTCTTCACCCATCATATCAATTAACTATTGTGGTATTGTGCATTCAGTTTTACCATTGATTACATTGCGACCCTTTGGTGCAAAAAGGTTTATCTCAATATTTAGTATTTTATACTATAGTAAAATACAACCTTCTTGCGACAAAGGGTCAATTAGTTACCTTAAAGTGAACGTTGATGATGACATTGTAGTTTTGGTATTTGCAATTTAGTGAATTGAACTTCTTTCCTCAAAGTCTGAAATTATTCAACGTTCTGGCGATGTTCAAACAAAATTACGAAGAATTTACGTATTAGGGTCTCAGTCACACGCAACCCGCATAAATATTTGACCAAAATGAATCGTTTCAAATCAATTAAATATTTTGGAGCATATGAACTTTGCCTGTTTATCTGTTAGGTCAAATGGTGTTGGATTGATTAATAGTGAACTTTTGAGTATATAGTGCGCATAAAATGTAGGTAGGTCAGCCATCATGAGCTTGTAAGTCCAGATCAGTGGTTAGCGCGCTTGCCGCCGAATCCCGCAACCACCAGTTCAAATCCAGGTCAAGGTACTCATAATAATTTTATATGCCTGCCATATTTCAGCAGAAAGCTGACTGGCAAAATGCAACTGATAATGTAAAATGGAATTCATGACTGCTAGGTGTTTTTTACAACTACCTCCATTATGTCATTTAATGCCAGATCAAGCATTAGTTAAATCTGAATGATCCCCCCCCCAAAAAAAAACCTTTGTCCATCCTTAACAGTTACTGTCAGTTCTGACAATGTGGCTTGATCCCTGATTAATACTTTTCTAGCTAATTGTTGAGCTACTAGGATATTATTATACCTTTTAACAATTTCTTGATATAATTAAACCACCTCGAGTCTCACATCAACTGTTATAGCTTAGTATATTAACCTTTTACTCCATAGAGTCATGACAGTCGTGTATTGATGCAGTGTACCATATTCTATGCAGTTCGGTGCTCTATGTCATTGTACCAGTATGCTTTTTATATGCCTGCTGAGAACAGAACGCATTTTGTGAAAACCCTTGGCGTGCAGGCAGATGACAGTGACTTTTAGGCGCCCTTATTGAAACATGTTTTGGAGTTTCATGCAACTACTGCAAAGCAAAGCTGCAAAGTAGTTGTTATATAATAACCATTTATTTTTCGTATATTCTGTTTTAAACACTTATGGAGATGGTATACTGTAAGTGAATAGATTATGGAACTATGGAGTAAAAGGTTGATGTGAAAATGATATAATATTGCATTTTCTCTGCATTTTGATTCAGATCTGTCTTGTAATTTAGCAGAGTTGTTGCCGTTGAAATGATGAAATTTCGCTTTATGCATCTGAGCTACTGACATCATAGTTACTTTTAGTAGGGCATATTAGTCAGCATGTGTAGATGGGTTTTTAATAGTCCTTGACATGGTCAAAAGGCCAGTTGGGGCGTCTGTGTCCTAAAAAATGAACGCATTTGTAATACCGGTAAAGCCCGGACACATTATATGCACATAATTATGCAAATGTATAGGCATTGCATCATAGATTCACTGACGTATTTGCACACACGTTGAAGCACTGATATGATGGGTAGGATATAGCAGGGTTGATTTATTTATCCATTGCATGTTTTTTTTACTTAGAATGGGTTTGAGCACTTCTGTCACTGGGGATGTGAGCACTTTGGCGATTTTTTGTTAGAATTACGGCTTTTATGTAGGGGCTTTATATAATATTGTATTTTTATTAAAATGTATTTTTACCATAATTATCATATTTAAGATGCTAAATATTATGTTTACAATAAAATGCCAAGACATATCAAAGACCATGAAGTCTAAAATTTTAACAACTTAATTAATTTTAGATATTTATTAGATGATTTGTCCAGTTATGTTTTCGGATGTCAAAATGTTAAATTAACTTAATTAAGTCACTGTGTAGTGTTCAGTTTATTTAATTTTTAAATTGAATGAGTAACGGTAATATTGGTCTTTGTGTGGTCATTTTATTGCAAATTGATATATTATTGCATAATGAAGAAAAAATATGCCTTTATAATATAGTAAATTTATTTATTATACAATCATTTTAACATACAAATTGTAGATTTAATTTTAATCTGATTGGCAAAATTCAAAATTTATAATAACTTTTAATTAAATAACATGAAGAATATGGATTATATTTATGTACTCAGTTAAATGGATAAATAAATTGCCTTTTATATAGAATTAATACTTATATTAATTATAATGTCATAGATCATCTCAGAAAATAATATTGTAGATTTTGTGTATATTTATTTGTGAAGGACTGTTTTCACTGGTTGCATATTTAATAGAGTTTAATTTGCTGTGTGTTTGATTTGTGTGTTAAGAATTAATCATGGAATCGGTTGACTCAAAGCCTGGTAGACAAGAAGAATTCAAAATATTAGAAAATTTGCAGTTTCTAACCCTTTTGATAAAAAAAAAAAAAAAAAAAAAAAAAAAAATATAACTATAATAATAATAATTCTACAGAATACGTGTTGTTGTTGAAAAAATTCCCAATTAACCCTTTTGATGGCAGTCTAAATGTATGTGTGAATTAGTTTTTAATTAATTAATTTACAAATTCCCTTTGAGCATGCAAGGCTCTTTTAATTAACATTTTTATGGGACAAAATGTTATTATAAAAAAATGATTTCATAAATGTTTTGGGGCACAATTTTTTTGTTTGTTTGCAGTTTGATTTAGAATTGGGATAGGGATTGCCTGGTCCACATGTAGCCGGTAACATTGATGTTACAATATTTAGTCTCAAACTAAGCAAATAATGAAACTCTTAAATTAAGTAATTTTATGGTTAATTAATTTCAGTAAGATAACTTAAGTTTAGAAGGTCATGCCTAACTGATATAGGTGTCAAAAAAGTCGTTTATTTCGTCCCTTTAGTCGATGCCTGACGAAAGTTATTTAATTGATCACAGGGCCCTGTTTGATTGAATTGATGAACAGAAATAATTCCAGAACTTAGTGCAAGACTATGGTACATGCCTCTATAAATTGATGTAGTTACCATAGTTATGCACGGAGCTCTCAAAGTTATTTTTCTGCCGACCAGTGAGGACAGTCTATATATGTATATGTTACATATATCTAATCATTATATTACCATGTTATCAGAATTCCTCTACTAAAACCGTCCCCTACTCGGGAGGTATAAGCCCTACGGATAGTTCCGTTAAGTTTGATGCGGTTGACCTATACGTTCCTGAACAGTGCTGGCGAGAAAACGAATTTGAGAGTGATCTGGTGTGTATATCTGTGTTATTTTTGATGTTGTTGATTTATCATATATTTATCTTTGCTGCTCACACAAGAACAAAGTGCTTCAGTGAGTTTTTATGATCGTTTGGTGTCCGTAAATTCATTCTGGTTCACTACCAGCATATTTTCATCTGAAATAGTCTGGAGACTTGACTAACCATTGATTAATAAGGATGCCGTAAATAATTTGTCTTCCATTAGGCCTCAGTCACCATTTTTGTGCACAAACTTTTATTTATAAGTGTAGAGGGGGATATAGCAATACTGATGTATGACCGTCAACATGTAACACAAATCTTATGTGTTGAACGAAGGACCTACCGGTAATAAACTATTGGATGGAATTTCTTCAATCTTTCACAGGTGAACAACCCCATGCAATGTATAGATGACCGTGAAGGATAGAATTTTTGCTACGTCAAAATTTACCACAGTTATGGCCCTTTGTTACTTTTACTATATACCCCAATGGGGACATCCATGCCCCATGGACGCATTTCTAGCTATTAACCCCTTGATCCAAGGCAAAAAATGATGCACAGACCTTCAATATTTGAATGCTATTTGTGTACCATGTGATGTTTTCAAAATATTCCCAATCACTCAATGTACTCATGTGAGCGACTGTGTGAATCCATCCCTTAATCTAAATGTCTATTGTCTTTGTTACAATATTACTAGTACTGGGTATTTAAGTTTTCTTAGAATTTATTTAATATTTATTTAGCTGATTAGTTTAAGCTTTCCTGAACACATGCTTATTAGGTAGAAATATGCTGATTTTATGCTTGCTATGCGTTTTACAAGATATTTCTGCTTATAGAAACCGACCAGTCTTATGAATAAAGTGAACCCATGGTCTAGCTGAAAAAATAGTTGCACACAAAACTATTTAACTTTCATTCATATACAAAGCGTAAGGGGGAGTATATATGGGAGGTAGCCAATTCTAATGATGGTTGGTCAGTTGGTCTGATTGTGACAGAACCTTGCAGAATTAACTCAAATGTCTTCTACAATATAAAAGTTTTACGTTGGTTCAAATGAAACTTATACCATCAGGTGTACAAGGATGTTTTTGACACATTTTCCTGTACATAATTGATCCTACCATGAGTTGTTGCCCTTGGATTAAATAAATTTGTATGTGGCACTCATTGGTATTATGCTGGGGAATATTGATCACATCCAGTCATTGCATAGTTTCTATGGTTTAAGAATTTTGTAATATTTGTTAGATAAATTGCTTAGGTAATTGATTGTAGTTTTAACATAAGCTAAGCATTTACTTGTCATTATATATACTCACTGCGGTATAACGTACACCGGATATTGCTCGTAAAGTGAGTGATATTATCAATTTTAAGGACATGAAATGGAGACCAGGGTGAGTTTAGAGACGAAATTTTCCAAATTACTGACTTCTTATCCATATCCCAATTGAGTTTTAACTTCTTCGGGCATTTTGGTAACTTTATAGCACACTATCGTATATCAGATATTCACAGAAAGGTTAAAATGAACCAGCATTATGCCGTTACTCACTCGCAAATATTGACAGAAGGACTTTAAAAGCTTCATGAACGGCTGTAATACCAAATTGTAGATTTTTTTAACTGGCCATTTTGTTTATATTGAACTTCAAAATGATGTGACCAAATTTCATAAATATTGTTAGAAAAACAACTAAGATACACCCCAAAACAGATACGCGTGCGTATACGGAGTATTGCTGTTTAGTGTACGGAGTATTGCACATAAGCTCAACGTTAGTATACGGAGAGTATGGCATAATAAAATGAGTAAATAAAGTATGTAAATGGACAGTTTTATCGTATTATTACGTCTGCTCACAAATATGGTAATGTTTTATGGGTTATATGATACAATAAGAATATTCTTAAATGATTATGTTAAAATATTTCAACCGTCAGGCAGATGAATGTGGTTAACAATATAGAATGCTGAATTTTATGCATAAAGTGTTCTTGTGAGTATTACAAAGGTGATATTTAGCTTGGATATATGCAATTCTTTGAGAGTCATACTAATGGTCAAATGGCAAATAAGGGCATTCACATCCGTTTATACAAAATGTACACACCAAGGTTTATTTTATAATCCCTCAACTATTTCAGATACTGTAATGAGGTTCCTTTGCTATGATTTACGTTCAACGTTGCTAATTCGAAGTATTGGACATTGTAGTAGTTTTGTGTTTGTCAAATGCAATTGCTCAGCTATTTCTCTTTACTGTATGTGAAATACACGGTTACTAATAGAAGTTTCCCATAAAATTCAGGGAGGACTTGGAGCTAGGACTAGCTTGTTATATTAATTTGCTTCATGCAGTCCATACAATCCAATCTAATAGGTACATATCTATATAATATAAGTTATTTTTTATAAAATAACGCTGCTTATACCTTGTATTTATTCGATTTTAGTGACAAATAGTCACTGTAAGTAAAAGCAATACTCTGTACACCAAACAGCAATACTCCGTACACCAGAGAGCAACTATATAGCAATACTCCGTACACTTACACCTGCATTTATTCTCGCAAGGCATTGTCATTTTCGATTAGTTTCGGATACTACATTTGCAATATAATCTTTGTAACAAAAATGACAATTCGCTCGATTCAAGTTGAGTATTTTAACGAAAAATATAAACAAAAACATCTTATTTCGACAGATCGAGCTTACTTTCTGCGTGAGTAACGATACGAGTTTGGTCTTTTAATCACCCTTTTAAGAAATTCCTGGCATTTTACCGGTTGCACAGGCTAGGAAAATTAATTGAGAAGATAGCTTTGTATAAAATGTACATTAAAACACTCAGAAAAACTAACAATCATCTCTGAACTTACCCTTGTCAACACTAGAATGTCGCGAAAATTGATAATATTACTCATCTTGCTAGCAATATCCGGTGTATGTTATACCGCAGTGATACTAGGACTTTTGCTTTCAAGTTGATAAGTAGAGCCCTGAATTTCTTCTCTGTCTTAGCCCCTGATAGTTTCTTGTAGGGAGGATCTTTCTAATTTTATAGCCATTTATCTTGTAATATTTATGATGGTGTGAACCTATTCTATTTAAAATACTCAATACTTATACTCATAAAATAATTCTTTATTATTGGGATATATGAAATTTTTGAATGATTAATTTCTGATTTAGGAAATTATTTTCTTTCATCAGAATTTTCAATAATTTGAATGCTAATAATAAACTTAAATTACCATTACCTTAATTAGATTGATAATTATCTTTATATGCAAATGGAATGAGTTCACAGCATATTAGCATTAAACAATTATATTACATACACCCATATACAAATGTATCTTGGAATTTTGGCTTTTATATTTCTTTCCTGTTTTTGCTTTTATTTTAGTGGCATGCCAGCTCTTGCAATTAGAACATTCTCTATATTTGTACTATGCAAGGTAATATTGATGTTACCCGTACGTAATTTAGAGGTTTCTTAACAGCTGCCAATTATTATATTGTATTTTATTAAAATTGAAAGCGTGAAAGGCTGTTGGAAGTGACCGTATTGCCTACTATCACTACACTCCTCCCTCTTTAATTATTAGAGCTCACCAGCTCTTCAGTTTGATACTCTGTGCCTTTGCATGAGATCTCAAACACCACTGCCACCATGGCTTCATTATCATCATTTGTCAGTCCTGATGTGCAAATGTCCAGACTCCGTACATAATTATATGTTCTTTTGAAAACAGTCACCACAATTTGGCTTGATGCCAATCATGCCATATCCGTTAAATGCATATAGATTAACCAGTTGCCTACAGCATCATACAAATTTTTAATGCTTAATTTTGTAATGGCACATTGCATTAAAAGTTCTTCCAGCAAAGTTATTGCTAGCATCTTTATCAGGAGTTTTGCTCTTGCACAAACGTTATCGGGAGTTTTGCTCATGCACAAACGTTATCAGGAGTTTTGCTCTTGCACAAACGTTATCTGGAGTTTTGCTCTTGAATATACGTTATCATGAGTTTTGCTCTTGCACAAACGTTATCAGGAGTTTTGTCTTGTACAAACATTATCAGGAGTTTTGCTCTTGCACAAACGTTATCAGGAGTTTTGCTCTTGCACAAACGTTATCAGGAGTTTTGCTCTTGCACAAACATTATCAGGAGTTTTGTTCTTGCACAAACATTACCGGGCGTTAATTATTGGTCTTGCACAAATATTATCAGGCGTTAATAATTGCTCTTGCACAAAGCCAAGTTTCAGTAGAGTATTATTGCCCTTGTTAGAAAATGTAGTTTCTTTTTCCATCATGATAATGTTTCATTTTGTTTTTTCATTTTTTATCCACTTTACATATTATATGATTTCTGCTTGTATTGTTTTCATATTTAGTATGATACAGAGAATGACTTAGTACGTATAATTCAGGCAAGGGGGTATATGTACATGTAGCGTGCTGTGTTGTGGTCTATAATAATTATAACTCACCATTTTTAGCTCACCTGTCACAAAGTGACAGAGTGAGCTTTTGTGATCACTCTTCGTCCGTCGTCCGTCCGTCCGTCTGTCAACAATTGGGTTGTGTCCTCTCTAGCGGTCACAATTTTGGCCTAATCTTTATGAAACTTGGTCACAATGATCATCTTAACAAAATCTAGGTCAAGTTCGATATTGGGTCATCTGAGGTCAAAAATAAGGCTACTAGGTCAAGTAATAGAAAAACCTTGTTTTTCATTTAATCAAAGGGAGTGTACTCTGTAATTATACTGGTTGTGATCATGTAAGAGTTGTCTCTCTTACTATATTTTAGTTGTAGAACTACGAAATGTGTACTTGTTAGCAGCTTTGAGGCTTTAATTTAAATTAAATGCCAATGCCTAGAGCTTTGATATTTGGTATGTAGCATCATCTAGTGGTCCCCTACCAAGATTGTTCAAATTATGGCTCTGGGGTCAAAATTGGCCCCGCCCCGGGGGTCACTGTTTTACATAGACTTATATAGGGAAAACATATAAAAATCTTCTTCTCTAAAACTACAATGCCTACAGCTTTGATATTTGGTATGTAGCATCATCTAGTGGTCCCCTACCAAGATTGCTCAAATTATGGCCCTGGGGTCAAAATTGGCCCCGGCCCGGGGGTCACCGTTTTACATAGACTTATATAGGGAAAACATATAAAAATCTTCTTCTCTAAAACTACAATGCCTACAGCTTTGATATTTGGTATGTAGCATCATCTAGTGGTCCCCTACCAAGATTGTTCAAATTATGCCCCTGGGGTCACAATTGGCCCCACCCCGGGGGTCACCGTTTTACATAGACTTATATAGGGAAAACATAAAAAAATCTACTTCTCTAAAACTACAATGCCTAGAGCTTTGATATTTGATATGTAGCATCATCTAGTGGTTCCCTACGAAGATTGTTCATATTATGCCCCTGGGGTCAAAATTGGCCCCGCCCCGGGGGTCACCGTTTTACATAGACTTATATAGGGAAAACATATAAAAATCTTCTACTCTAAAACTACAATGCCTAGAGCTTTGATATTTGGTATGTAGCATCATCTAGTGGTCCCCTACCAAGATTGTTCATATTATGCCCCTGAGGTCAAAATTGGCCCCGCCCCGGGGGTTACCGTTTTACATAGACTTATATAGGGAAAACATATAAAAATCTTCTTCTCTATAACTACAATGCCTAGAGCTTTGATATATGGTATGTAGCATCATCTAGTGGTCCCCTACCAAGATTGTTCAAATTATGCCCCTGAGGTCAAAATTGACCCCGCCCCGTGGGTCACCAGTTTCTATATTTACGCTCTACCTTTGTTAGTCTAAATTGTGCAGGGCTTCATTTATAATCAGGTGAGCGATATAGGGCCATCATGGCCCTCTTGTTGCTTTATTCGCTTTTAATTTTTATCCCATGGAATGGCTTAAGGGGCCATGGTATACATTAATTAACACATATACTTGAATATCACTTGGAAATAGGAATTAAAGCTGTTTTAATAATCAAACATTTAGCATGTTTTATTGGTGGCAGCTGTAAGGATTGTCACTGGTTGCTCAATAGTATATTAATATTTTCTTTCAAACAATTTACTACTGAATTGATTTTGAATGAATCTTGTGTGTCACTGGTTCTCTGTCAAAGGGTTATAATATATGAAAATCTAGGATTCAGGTCCAGTTCTAAATTAAGTAGTCCTTAAAATCATGAGTTATACCCCCTGCTCAACGTATGATGTAAGGGGGTGTACTGTTTTCAGCTTGTTCGTTCGTCCGTCTGTCCGCCGTGGAAGGATTCTTGTAGACGCAACTGGTCCTACAGTTATTGCAGCAATTCCTTCAAACTTCCACACAAGAACAACATCAACATGTAGATGTGTGTGAAGGAAAGAATTGCGCTGCAATTATTTTTTCCAGAATTATGACCCTTTGCTGGCAGGGAGTATATTAGTCTGCCAAATGGCAAGAAATGGAAAAAGTCTTATTGTCTACAAGCATGAAACAACCAAAGTTCTTAAATTATGTCCCATTTCACTATACGCAGCTGTCACTTGATGTTTTCACTTGTGGTTGTTGCTTGTCACTAAGCGTTGTTGGTTATTGTAGCATTGAACGCAAAATAGGATTCATATTGAATCTGGAGTATTTTCATTGCCCTGTGTGTACATATGTTTAATGAAGTGATAGTGTCAGCAATGTCTTACATCTGTGTCCGGTTTCATTCTCCCCATGTTAAAGCATGCCCCTGTCTGTCCTGCGTTTTGTCTGTCATGGCTATATATTATAAAATATCTCGGCTGCCGCCATATACTGCTCAAATACTGATAATGCACTTAAAAGTATGCTTCCCTACCAAAATGAGACGCCCTTACCATTCGGCCATGGTTGCAGTATACTATGTATTATCGTCACAATCTGTAAGGCCAAGTGTTGTATAAATGGTCACCTCTGGTTTATTGTTGTGCAGTCAGCAATTTATGTTGACTTAGTGCTTATTCACTGACACACTGTTGTGGATTGATTATTTGTTTTAGTGTTGCAAATAACATTCTAGTTCCAATGCTTTGTTGACCAATCTATTGAAATTGAATGTTCTTGTTTATTCACTGATGGGTGTTTTGCATAATATTTGCTGGTGTGATAAATAATCTTCAAGTTCAATGCTTAGTTTACTAAATTTAAACTCAGTTTGCCTTAATAATGATTTAATCTGCATCTACAGGGCATTTAAGTATTTTATGTAGTAAACCGAATTTAAAATAATTTATTAACAATCTCATTTAAAGCAGACCTATATTAAACTTCACTACTTTACACTGATATAGGATCTGATGACACTCTGTATGCAGTCATGTCAATGTGTCAAGCTAAATTACATCATCCAATCAAATCGCTTCTTTCACAAATCTGAAAGTGCAGAGAATCTCTGCTGAACTACTTAGTATACAGTGAGAGAGATGTTTATACATGGAGTGTAAAGGAATGTAGCAAATTTTAGGATCTGACTTTAATGAGATTGATTAATTGACTATCTTATTAGAAAGGTGGAGGTAGAAACTGCTTCCTATAGTGCTTGTAGATTTTGCCACTTTGTATTTTATTATTATTTCATTATGCTTACAGTTAATTTAATGGGGTTATATGCCCTGGCATCTACTGGTGCAGGAGGCATTTAGTAATAGTCCTGACCCCCATATAACTACTCTTAATCAATTTGCCACCATTTGAAGAGCAATGGCTGATGAAGCATTAATCCTTGCTCTATTTCTCTGTTAGTCTGCCTATTTTTATAACCTGTCTGTTCACGTGGAAAACTGCATGGCCTATAACTCTTAAATTATTGATATGATGCAATTTATTATGGTGCGCTTACTTATTAATCAAAGTGAATGGAGATGTTAATCAAGTTCTTCAATTGATAGAGACCTTGTACAAAATCATAATTCAATCAAATCATAATTCTTTGCATGTTTCCCTTATAGTTATAATGGGCATAAGAATAAATTACCAAACCTGTCCCGATCTCCCGAAACAACTCAAATAGAAACTCATCTCAAATTGAGATTTTGCTCAAATCAGAGTGTGAATTTGAGATAAATCCAAAGTTCCTGCGTTTGACATTTTACTGTAATAAACTCAGAATAACCTTAAATTAAATTTCTGTTCCGAATAACCTTAAATTAAATTTCTGTTTCGTATAACCTTAAATTAAATTTCTGTTTCGTGATGCTAATTTTGAGTCTCAGGCCCTGCATGGAAATTAACATGAAGATACACCACAATATTGAAGATGAGCTTATGATCAGATTAAAATGCTTTGGGAAATTGCCCGTCCCTAGATTTGCCACTTAATGCCACCTATTGCCACTTATTTCCACCAAAAAATGGTGGCATTAGGTGGAAATAAGTGGCATTAGCTGGAAAATGAAGAAATTCCACCCTTTTTGTAATTTTTTCCACTAGAGTGGAAAATATGCCACTTAATGCCACCTATTTGACTGGCATTTAGGTGGCAATAGGTGTAAATTTAAACATAGATTTTCTTTATGGTGGAAAATAAGTGGAATCTGGTGGAAAAATGAACTCAGTTAATTTTTATGGTGGAAAATGTGTAGCTTTTGGTGGAAAAATGGTGGAAAGGGGAACTTAGACTATTTTCTGAGTGGCAAATAGGTGGAAAAAAACTCTGCCAATTTTAGGCAGTCAAGGATGGGGACTTAGTTTATTTTCATGATGGAAAATGGGTGGCAAATGAATGGCAAAAAAACTTAGACAATTTTTAGCAAACTTACTGCTGTAACTTTATGTGGATTGACTTATATCTGTAAAAGTTAATATGATGATACTGTATTATACAGTATAACTTTGATTTCTTTACAAAACAAGACTACGTAAAGGTAAACGCTTATGCCCCAAAAGAAGCCTAAATAAATGTCCATAATAACTAGCTTAGTAAATAAGGGGATATAAACACAAAATTTGATTGTTGTACAGAGGTTGGTGCTCTGGAGAGGTACAATGTATAGTAAATGATTACTTTTTTAACAAAATCATTATGTTGCATTACAGAAGTAAATGTTGCCCTCAGGAGAGGTTAAACTGTATACCCAGCATTCAAATCTTCTTTTATAATAAATAAGTCATTGTTTGAACTTCAGGTTAGTCCAGTTCTGAATTTTGCTGGTTCTTATCTAAATTTAATAATTTAGTTATTTGGATTAGTTATAAGTTATTTATTTAGTTAAATAATTTACTTCATGTTTAATTTCATCTATTGAATGCAAATAAAAATTAGTAATCAAATTACAGACATGGATTGAAATATGTTGTTTTTCTACAATGTGCTAGCATGAATTAATTTTCTCTCATCTTTCCCATGATAAAAAAGGATTTACAAGAATTTGGATGGCTATGATTAACCCCATTTATTACAGCGCTATCTGATTAACAATGAAAAGCTGTTGACCTCTCTGTGAAAACTCGAAGAAAATTTGTATTGAAATACACATCCAAGCATTTATCCGAAGAGCAGCATGTAAACAAACAGACTTGCCTTTCTCTGAAATAACTGACCTGATAGTGATTCAGAGTAGCTGATAAACAGTTTGAATTACACAAAGGTAGGGGGGAGTATGACCGAGTGTAAATAATTACCCACACATTTAGCCCTACATGATAACAATGATAAGTACATACATCTTTTTATAAATGATAAATATAATAACAAATCCCACTTTCTTAGAATATGTATGTGATATATTAATATGGAGGTAATAAGTTTTATCCTTCACAATTTGAAAACACCCAGTTATAAGACTTATTTCAAAATGGACTCTTCCAATCTGAGCGATACAGTCAATGCTTGACCTACATATTCAAATATTTTCAAGAAGATCAGGGTTTTAACTGGTCTCATTGATTGTTTTTCAGTGTTTGCTTATAAATTTAGTTGTTTAAAATGATTGCACTTTTAACTAATGACAGGAGTTTCAGTGTTGTTAATTACAAATGACATAATTTGAGAAACTTGGAGGATTAAACAAACAATTTTGTTAAGAAGAGTGTAAACAATGGAACTAACTTCAGTGTATGGTAAGTAAGTTTATTTGCTTTTAGCCCTCTCCTGATTATATTACTTGTAATGTAATTTATCAACATTTTAAACTAGCTGTTTCAATGAGCTAAGATGTATAATATTAATAATGAAAACATGTCATAAAACTAAAATTGTGATAACCAAATTGTTGCATAATAGAATTCAAAGATTTGATTTGAAAAAAAAAAGATTATAAACCCTAAATGTCAGCCCCTTTGGGTCCTGTAAAGAACCAGTATCATCATGGACTTGTTAGTTATCATTAAATGTCATAATTATTGGCCAAAATGCTGACTTATAATGACTGTTAATGGATGAAGTTTAAAAGTTTATTTATCAAGCTGATACTTTTCTCAGTATAATGTCTGGCTCATTAGGTATTGCTGGTTCACGACAATAATCTGTTCATTATGTTGGGATGTAAATTTACTGCGATGAGCATCTAAGTTATTAGTATTTCTTTGTAACTGTTACATAATTAAAATCCTAATTTATAATTAACATGTTATAAATTGCAGGTAACAAAGAGAGTCAAATGATTTGATGGGAGAAATATTACAGCACTTTTATTATGGAGAAATTTGAACCTGGCTGGTGTGAATGACCAATGGCTGATGTACAGTACAATGGCTTTACCACGGTAATTTTTAGAATAATGGTTTTAACTCAAAAGTGAGAACTAATGAATAGATCATTATACAGAGGGGCCAGGATAGCATAATGTTAATGTGATGGACCTACAATAAGTGAATTGATTCTTAGGGGATGCTCTTCCATTGATGGTTTAATCATTGCAGTTCATTGCAAATGTAGATCAAAGCAGCAATCACAAAAGGGCCATCTTAAGACCCTCATGTGCTTAATAGAAACACTTTATTATAGCAGTGTAACATTTTGGAAAGTCTTTTATATATGTGAATATTGACTTTTTAGGCTGAAGTAATGGCAGAGCTGCAATTTATTAAAACTGCTCAAAAAGGGGGCAACAGAAAGGCCACTCCTTGTTTGGCTTAAGGAAAGGGGCGGCTGAAGTGGATGCAAGACCAGGATTGGTGGACAAAAAAAGTTGGATTTTTTAAGGTAAGAGCTTCTAGCATCTAGTTTTTCAATTGAAACAAAATATTATTAAAGAAAATAATGACATTTTTGTGCTGCAGTTTGGAGTTGTCACCACAATGGCTTTAAATTTATTTACTTTAATATAGCATATATGACTGTTGGTCATTCGCTAGACTGAATGTATGTTTTCTGTTCCATGTCCAACAAACGCTAGGATCTTCAAACTTTACATACAGGTTTTCCAGCAACAGCAAATGTCCCCATTGATTTTGATGTCATTTAAGGTCGTGGTAATGGTGACCTTTACCCATTTTGACTATTGAACATCCATGGGGCATACATGTTTGAAAAACATCTTGTTTTTTAGCTCACCTGAGCACAAAGTGTTCACTGGTGAGCTTTTAGGATAGGTGGCTGTCCGGCGTCCGGCGTCGTCCGTTGTTGTCCGTCGTCGTCCGGCGTCCGTCAACAATTTCTTTAAATGACTTCTTCTCCTAAACCAATAGATGGAATTTAACCAAATTTCACAGGAATGATCCTTGGGTGGTCCTCTTTCAAAGTTGTTAAAAAATTTCCGGTCTGTCGCATAACTAGGTCACACAGGCTAAAAAAAGATTTTCACAAAGGAAACTTTAAAAATCTTCTTCTCTGAAACCGTAAGGCCTAGAGCTTTCATATTTGGTATGTAGCACCTCCTTGGGGTCCTCTGCAAAGATTGTTCAAATTATATCCTGGGGGTCAAAATTGGCCCCGCCCCAGGGGCCCTTAGTTTTACATAGAGTTATATAGGGGAAACCTTAAAAAATCTTCTTCTCCAAAACCACTTGGCCCAGAGCTTTCATATTTGGTATGTAGACTCAGCTAGAGGTCCTCTACAAAGGTTGTTCAAATTATGTCCCTGGGGTCAAAATTGGCCCCGTCCCGGGGGCCCTTAGTTTTAAATAGAGTTATATAGGGGAAACCTTTAAAAATCTTCTTCTCCGAAACCGCTTGGCCCAGGGCTTTGATATTTGGTATGTAGACTCAGCTAGAGGTCCTCTACAAAGATTGTTCAAATTATGCCCCTGGGGTCAAAATTGGCCCGCCCCGGGGGCCCTTAGTTTTACATAGAGTTATATAGGGGAAACCTTAAAAAATCTTCTTCTCCGAAACCGCTTGGCCCAGGGCTTTCATATTTGGTACGTAGACTCAGCTAAAGGTCCTCTACAAAGATTGTTCAAATTATGCCCCCAAGGTCAAAATTGGCCCTGCCCCGGGGGCCCTTAGTTTTACATAGAGTTATATAGAGAAAACCTTAAAAAATCTTCTTCTCCGAAATTGCTTGGCCCAGGGCTTTCATATTTGGTATATAGACTCAGCTAGAGGTCCTCTACAAAGATTGTTCAAATTATTCCCCTCGAGTCAAAATTGGCCCCACCCTGGGGGTCACCATTTTACCTAGACTTATATAGGGAAAACATATAAAAATCTTCTTGTCTATAACTAAAATGCCTAAGAGCTTTGATATTTGGTATGTAGCATCATCTAGTGGTCCCCTACCAAGATTGTGCAAATTATGCCCCTGGGGTCAAAATTGGCCCAACCCCGGGGGTCATCGTTTTACATAGACTTATATAGGGAAAACATATAAAAATCTTCTTGTCTAAAACTACACTGCATAGAGCTTTGATATTTGGTATGTAGCATCATCTAGTGGTCCTCTACCAAGATTTTTCAAATTATGCCCTGGGGTCAAAATTGGCCCTACTCGGGGGTCACCGTTTTACATAGACTTATATATAGGGAAAACGTATTAAAATCTTCTTGCCTAAAACTACACTGCCTAGAATTTTGATTATTGGTATGTAGCATCATCTTGTGGTTTTCTACCAAGATGTTCAAATTATTCCTTTGGGTGAAAATTGTGCAGGGTTTATAATCAGGTGAGCGATATAGGGCCATCATGGCCCTCTTGTTTACAATTTCATATTTGTATAAAATATAACATTGATTTTGCAGATTGCTTGGTAGTAGAGAAGTGGCCAGCCACAATCAAAACCGAAATTTGGAGTTTTAAGGTGCCTGCTGAGGCCGTCAAGAAGCTCAAGGAACTAACATTTGAAATTTTGATACAACATGTTTGACATATTTATTAAAATAAACAGACCTTATTAAATGAATATATGTTTTTATGCCTTTTAAGGTACACCAGGACTTTCTTGCAGATTCCACCAATTTCCACTTGATGCCAGCTATTGCCACCTATTAGGTGGAAACATGTCGTAATATGCCACTTCTTTCCACCATTAGGTGGCATTAGGTGGCAACTAGTGGAAAACCAACTTTCCACCTAAAAGGTGGCATTTAGTGGAAAATTGTCTAAATACTCCACCTACTGTCCACCCTTTAGGTGGCAATAGGTGGAAATAGGTGGCAACTGGTGGAAAATGATTTTTCCACCTAAGGGTGGCATTAGGTGGAAAATTGTCTAAATACTCCACCTACTGTCCACCCTTTAGGTGGCAATTGGTGGAAATAGGTGGCATCTAGTGGAAAATAAAATTTCCACCCTTTTGGTGGAAATAGGGGGAATTTGGTGGAAAATTTTCCACTACTTGCCACCCTTTCATTTTTTTTTCATTGACTTTATATAGGTGGCATTTTGGTGGAAATTTAGGTGGAAAATTGTCTAAATACTCCACCTACTCTGAGGGTGGCAATAAGTGGCAAATCTAGGGACGGGTGGGGCCTGATAGAAAAACTAATAAGTTTGAAAAATTCATGAGTTCAAGTTGAATTAATGATGCCCCAATGGTAGCCAGCCACATTGCACTGTAGGATTTCTATGTGGCCCCATCTTTGACAAGGGGGTATATCGCTCTGTTTTCTGTTGATGATATTTGTATTAAACTTATAATAATCATGTTAAATCTTTACTTGCAGGGTAATGGGAACTTTGCTAGAAGTTACAGCTTAACAAGTGATAAACGTAGAAATAATGTTGGTAGGTTAAGGGCTTATAATTACTCATAATGTTTATTTGTTGCCTTAGAATGGGAAGGTTGTAAGTTACGGTGATTGCCTACGACCTTATAACGAAGACAGATATAAATTTACTATCCTTATCTCAATGGCGCTTTTTACAAACCTATTTTCATGTAAATTCGAACTTGTCATATTAACCAAACTGAAGTTGAAACAGCTTGTTTTACCATAAGTAAAGAGTAATTTTCTGACAGTTTTTTCTCCTTTTCTCAAAATATCGGTTTTGTAGTTATGACCTTCACAGTCTAAGCCAACGACACTTAAAAAGCCAGATTATGATGTTGTTTCTGCTGTGGGGCAGAATTTCTTCAAACTTTCACAGATTAACAATACCCTAATAGGGGCACCCGCGCCGTGTCCCATGAACATATTTCTAGTTGTCAAAAGCTGTTGTATTTTATATCAATCATGACTGTGACTCAGAGTGCCATGGCAACTGTTGTTAATGGCCATAGGCACAATATGTGCCAAATTGGCCAATAAATGTCGAAACTTCCTATACTGTGATGAGCTAGATATAATTATAATTATGACCCATAATATCATTTACAGATTTTAAGAGTCGATCGTTGATGAATTTACCAGGTGAACAATCGGCAACTCTTCCATCTAGAGGTCATAATCGTCATCGCCCCTCGTTGGATGACAGTGCAATTGGAGGGTTTCCGAGCTCTCGGAGTTCACGTAGTTCAGTGACTTCACAAGAAGGATATTTAGAAAGCATGTTCCGTAAAGAATGCGAGGTGGACGATAGAATGAACAATGAAAATATCGAGGAAGAGTCGGAGGACGAATTTGCTAATACTCGTAGAAGGTCTGCACAAATGTATAACGAATCGCTAGAAAGTGAAAGTGAAGCAACGGGTACGTCGGAATCTGACGAAGACGATAAAATCACATTACCAAAAGTGAGGTTAAAAAGTCGAGAAAGTGATAGAAATAGTGAAGTTGTTAGTGAACGCGACGAAAGACGTAACAGTGCAGATGTTAGAGGTTCAGTTATTGTGGAGAATGATCAAAGTGAAGAAGACCTTGATAATGAAGATGATGAAGAAGAATTTGATGTGTTCGGTGAATCGGCCACGCCCCCTGAATACACATCGGAACTGGATCGTGTCATTGCCAGAGAGCAGAGTCGTAATAAATCAAATACGTTGAATTCCCAGGGTACCAGTGATGGGCACACTTCAACGCATACCTCTTCAAGCAGTTTAAGTTATCAAGGAAAGTCGGCGGCAGAGCGAGCGTTTGAGCGTGGATCAACCGATTCTATGTCTGGATCACGACGGAAGATTTCTCCGCAAGCGGATTTCAGTTTTACAAATACTGGACAAATGTCCAATGATGACTCTAGCAGGCCACAGAGACGAAAATCTAAACAATATGCAAAAGGTACTTTTACAGTAATGACTTACTTTATACTCTTACATTTCAGTTTTCACTGATGTACGCGTTTTTCATCGTGATTATAAAATTTAAGATACAAGTAATAATTGGTCTGATATTGTTTATGCTGTGAATTGCATGAACCAATTTTATGCCATTTCTGTAATTCAAACTTTGCATCAGGCATGGGTGAGGCTCTGTACAGTGTGTACCAATATACTCATTTAGGCTTTACCAAATTAATTGTTACTTTGTTTAGCGTCTGAGGACGGATAGGTTTGGTCATCTTGAGAAAGAATAAAGAGCAAGTCTGTAAACTCATTGCGATATTGCTTATACTTTTCATACTTGTTGACCATCATGACCCTCTACTCAGGTCAGTAGGTTTCACACAAACAAGTTTTCAGTTGTTTTAGTAAGTAATTGTGATAGACAATGCTTCAAAGCTATATTTGTTATCCATATAATGATGAGGATAGAAGTTGCTATGACATTCATTTTTGTCTCAGGGTAGCTAGATAGGGTCACTTGTTGAACTTAGGGTAGACGCTAAACGAAAATATGATTTGGTATGGCCTAATTATAATTCATTGACAACATTTTATTGTAAAGTGTTTCTTTTTTAGGTGGTAGAAGATACACTGTACAAGGGTTAGAGGGTACCAGTATACATAAATATCGATCGGCTCCTGATATTCGTGATAAACGTCCAGTTTATAACAAAGATGATTCAATACCGGAAGATTTGATGGCCGTATATCGCAACATGAACAGAGAGGTGAGTGGATATATCGCTGGCTTAGAATAAGAAGGTTGTAACTGCAAAATCAATATATTGAGAAAACAAGAGAAAACTGTCTGTAATTTACTCTTTACCTATATGGGAAAACAAGTTTTTAAAACTTCATTTTGGTCAACATGACAATTTCAGATTTTCATGAAAATAGGCTCATAAGAAGCGCCTTGTGAAGCAGATTATATGTATCACAGTCTTATAAGGTCGTAAGTAGTAGTTACGACCTTCTCATTCTTAGCCATCGATATACAGTGTCATGGAATATACTCAACTTTTATAAATGAAATAAATACAGTACAAATTCAACCTCTTCAGAGTGAGGGTACCCTCTGTAGAGCAAAAACTGTAACTCTGTAACCATACCTTTAAAATCTCCTTTAGCTGATATTTACTAGTATCAATGTAACCTCTGCAGCTTACAGTTGTGACTTCCAAAGGGTGTTGCACTACAGAGGGTGTACTGTATTGTTCAAAGTTCCAGGATTAGAATTTTTTGGCCTTTTAAAACTACCGAAATGCCTTAATTTAAAGCCATTCAGCAAAGGGAAATGTTCACATAATTCTGCTCACAGTGTGGCCGTTCTAGATAGAATCTAACCTGCATTAGCAGAGTTGTGGTCTTTGAAATGCTGATGTACTTTCTCATAATTTTTTATAAATGTTTGTGTTATAATCACCAAATTGAGTAGTAATATTAGTCAGCATGACATTTTTTGTGTATTTAACTTGCGACCCTTCAAAAATGTCAAATAGGGGCATCAATATCTCAAAGACAAAATTCTAGTTTTGTCAATTTTAGTAATTTAATATTCTATAGAAAACTGATTGGTGATGAATATTAAATTTGGATCTCAATTGACATGTCTATTGAGTAAAGGGTTGAGCAAGAAAATGTATATAATTGAATTGCCTCTCCTACATAATCAATATAGGGGGAAATATTGGAGAGATAAAGTTGAGATGATAATTGATGTATTTATGGAGTAAAGGGTTTAGGAAATTCAAAACTTAAAATTGCTTGGACAAAAGAAAATGAATGTATGTTATGCCTTTCAGGAGCTGGTACGACTTGTTGTCACACACAAGGCACAGTTGATAAGAAAGGACCAATATATTCGTGAATTAGAAAACTATATAGATAACCTTCTAGTCAGAGTCATGGAAAGTTCACCTAGAATTCTACAAAATTTATGATGAAGAAAATATTATTAAATTTTGTGTATAATAGTTCATGTGTACTATATGTGATACTTAAGTGTACAGGACTTGTGATCGTGGACCATGGGAGTTTAAGACGGGGGAAAATGGAATTTATCTGCAAAAGTCATGGAAAACAATGTTTGGTGATTATGTCATGGATTACTCCAGGAATTTTAAAATTGTTTCTAGAATTGTAAGTTTCCAGCTTTTGAAAATGTCAAAACATCAGAAAAAGTCAGAAATTTACAGCTTTAAGAAGAAACACAGAATAGAACATACAATTTAGGTGGTATTGATGATGTGTCAGTGGTAGTTTAAATTGTCCACACTTAAAGTTGTGATTGAAAACTAAAAGTTGCCAGAAATGTCATGGATAAGTCATGATAGTTTGTTTTATGGACTTCAAGAATATTACCCCTGTATTATAAATGTCTATGCATTGTGACACAAGTCTGCGTTAATTCATTCCATGGTTGCCTTCTGGCAATTTTTTCTCATTTTCAACAATTTTACATATCAACAAAAATTCAGCAAATAATATTGGCAGCTTAACCAATTTGTATTGTTTATTTTATGGAAACTTTAAATTTAGCATTGAGTGGTATTCCATACATCAGGTTGTTAATTCTTTCATAAAATAATTGTATATCACCTAACCTTTTAATTAATATAACTGTTAAGCTGGCTTAACCTGTTTAGATAATAATTTGTCTTCAAATGCGACATGTACTTTTCATGCCCCCCCCCCCCCCCCAAGCCCCCCTCAGGCTGTTCATATATGACTGAAAAGGTGGCGAAAAATTTGCTAGATTAAATCATATAATAGAAGTCAGTGTTTAACCATTGTGACATTGAAATAATTGTGCTTCAAAAATTGAATCTCTGTGCCTTATTAATGAAGCATACATGTCAGACTGCCTGCACCATGCAGGAGTATGTCTCACACATTCTGAAATCATTTTACACACTGGCACCAAAATTGATAAAATCTCACATATTTCTTGGACATCTCTTGAATCTGATATTTTGTTGTTTATACATTATGAACATTATCATAAATACTTGTTTAAATCCCTAAATTTGAACTATGCATGTCATTGTCATATAAGTATATAAAACTGGGCATTGCCTTTATTTAATGTGTTCAACAAGGGATTGGTGTGAAACACTTGATTTAACAAAAAAATGTAGACATATGTACATTAAACATATCAAAAAATAATTTTATGCAACTATGCAGTTGCAGTCTGGCCACATTGAGCTGGAACTAATGAACGTCCCATGCTTTGTGGTAGTCCTATCATGTTTGTTATATTTGGTAGTCAAAAGTTTCATACTGTATAGTCCGTCGGTGATATATCTAGCCTTTGCTTACAATAAAAAATGAAATAAAATGCATTTTTTGGTGATCATTTTTTAACACTCTTGTACGAGCTTACTTTTAATACATTTAATACTTTCAATCCATACTAAAAGCAAGGGACCTGTCGACCTGATATGTTGTTTTTAGACATTTTATGTTTGTATACAAAGCTCAAAGAGTTATCGCTGGCGCTCTATACAATGATGCACATTCCTGCAAGAATAATCAGTTCCAGTTCAATTGTGTCTTGTGATACTGTATGACATAGCAGTGTCATGTTCAATGTAGGTTGCTTTGATTTTTACACATCTAAAACCACCCCCTGTCTGTTTGTATGTATAGTACAGAGAATTTGACACGATCCTGACCTTTATGCATGAATATATTACAAGGTTCTTGTATTGAATAAAAAAAATTCTGTGAGCAATTTGTGTATTATTTCGGTCCTTTAGATTTGTGTTTGTATTGCACTTCCAACGTCTTCGTGATACTTCCTGCTTATGAAAACATACAAATGTGGCTATAAATATAGACAAGATGTCAGCTGTTGAATTATGCTTATTTAAGGAGGTGAGGGTCAAGTAAAATTGTCTGTCCTATTTACATAATTTAATAATTATGTTTATTAATCATATATTATACAGGTTGAATAATATGACTGTCATGTAAAAATGGCTGTTATGCAACATGGACATGATTTGTGATATTTGATAATGTTTAATAAATTGTGTTTTAAATAATTTATATTATAAAAGGTGAAAAGGTTGTGCTCAGAAATATTTCTAGGGAAATCCCTGATTGAGCTGTATAGGCCGAGACTACAAGTGATATATTTTTGTTTTTGAGATTTCGGCCGTTTGATTTTTAGTATAATGTACATATGAACTCATGGACCAGAATTGTTATAGTTATAGATTAGATCTGAGATTGCACAAACTTTTGGCAAGAACTTTATGGGTAACCATTGTCTGTTGTTATAACATGTAAGAATGTTTGTTTATTTTAATTGAAATACTAACCAGTGATTAATAACGATGGAAGGTCGCAGAATGTGTTGATGTTGCAGGCCATTTCTATCAAATACCCATTTCGTACCTTAGGGGCAACAAGATTGTATTTTACTATATTACATATACTATAGTGTGAGATACAACTTTGTTGAGCCAAAGGAAAGAATTATGATGATAGTGAATTTACCGGTATAGCAAAATCCCTTTTTTATGCAAATTAGTATATTTATTTAAAGGATCTGATAGATTTGATGCATTTGTTTTATGTCCCCCACCAAATATGTGTGAGGGGCATATTTGTTATTTAAAGAGATTCTTTGTTACGTTTTGTAGTTGACATGTTTAATTAATAATTGATCTAAATTAGGTTAGCACACTTAACTTCTCAGATTTGCATAATAATGATTATTCTGTGGTGTTTGTGCTTGTAGAAAATTTTTTACTGGACAATTTTAGTAAAATATTTGCTAGTATTTTTGGAGATGTACGTAAACCTGAACAAGAACACCTCATGCATATTCATAATTAATACATTCCACTTTTGTGTAAAACATAGAAAGCTGATGACAAAGAAATCAACTTATTATTATATTAATAATTTTTATGGTATTAAATAGACTTCAAATTGAGAACAAAACTGGTTATTATATCTTCAAATATATACATATGTCCACTTATGCATTAATAGTTTGCCTTTGTACATTCCTATTGTTAATTATTATCTCCAGAAATTAAATATTTAAAATTATATTTAAAATAATATATTTCATGAAATTATTTTTCACTTTTTTTTTGTAGTTTACTATTACTAAGCAACACTTCTTGTTAATTTGTTATTGAACTGTTGCGATGTTATGCAATTAATTGTTATTATTTGTTAATTATGGAAATGTACAGTCATGAATTTTTTAATATTGATCTGTGTTTACTACATGCAACTTCTGTCCGTTTCTTTGACCTCAAACTGGAGATACCCTTTTAGCTATTTACTTCATATAGTGTATACCGGTACCCAAAGGTTGCGGCTCAGTGGTCATATTCTTTCTGCAGGTAAATTATCAGAAATTAATTTTAATTTGAATAAAACCTGTTGCTAATAAATTCAAGTTGTTTAGCAATTAAAACAATCTATTTTGCTGTGTTACAAAATTACTGTTTAGCAATTTTAACAGTCTATTTTGCTGTGTTACAAAATGAAATAAGGCCTGTAGACTTAGTTGCATCAAAACTGCTGCAACACTTTGATAGAATCTAGTCTTCAAAAATATTGTCAAAATCAAAATCTTGAAAAATTATTTCTCTGTTTGATAGTTACTGAACACAAAGTAACTGATTTTAGGTGCCCAGTAGTACTTTAAATTGCTTTTAACCACTTGGCATGGCATTTGAATTGTTTGTAATGTGTCTTTCATTTAATGGCCGCAATATATTAACCTTATTGTTCTCGTCGTGTCCACCAAATTTTACTTCTGCTGAATTTATTTTATCACAAAAAGGTTTCAAATTCATTATTTATATATCTATGGAAATTAGATCTTAGATGACAGGAAAGTTTTGCACTTGTAGTTTATTATTTAATTTAAGTACATCTATGGAAATTGAGATCTTACAAATGCTATGTACTATGTAAGGCAGGCAAGTTTTGGTACTGTTTACAATGCTAAATTGAAACACTACCGGTAACAGTAATTGTAGATGCTATATTAAATTGTTATAAATGTGATTTGGTGTTTGAATGAATGTCATTATATTTTGTTCTAATCAGCAATTAATTATATATGCCATGAAAGAAATTTCTATAGATGTGGAGCTGTCATTCAGATTCGAACTGAGGCATATCAACAATTTCGGATCGGAAATGAGGATATTGGTTTATACTGATTTTTCCCTCAGCCATGTACTCCCGATTTAAATTTATAAATTAGCTTCGGAGGCATTGGGAGGGGTGTCACACATTTTCTAATTATGACTACCCTGATGCTTCCCCTATACCAGAAAGGACCTTTTTCCCCAATGCCTTCTGATGCCCATTTATTAAATCCGATTAATCGGGAATATATCGCAATGGCAAAAATGTCTCAATGGGACCAAGGCATAATATTTATGATGGCTCAACACAGAAGTATGACAGTTTAATATTTGTGATATTGAGGTATTGACTGTATGTTGTACAACGAATCTGTAGTTGTTTTTTCTACCATTCCTCTTGTAAATGTTGTATGTAAAATGGAAAAGATATATTTTTACTCATATTTATATTTTGTAACTCAGTTGTGAATAAAAAAATAAGGAATGATACAAGTTATATTGTGTTGTGATTTATTTTACACATAAACTATATCATTCTGTAACTACGTTAGATAGTAGTTTACACATTTGGACAATATCATTTGACTATCATCAGACTATGATATGGGAGTTTTGATGGGATCATTAAAAAGTCAGAATAACATATTCATGATATTTCACTGTATTTATTGTTCAAAATAAGATTATATAAGAATAGACATACAGTATTTGAAAATCATCCAAGTTGTACAGCTATGATGTGGTCTAGAGCTCTGGGGCCGGAATTTATCAAGCATCTCTGTTGAGATCTTTTAAAATATTTCCTTAAAGTTAAACAAGAATATTTAAGAGATAACTGATTGTTAAATTAACTGTCATGCATAGTGAAAATTATCATTAAGAAAACATCAGTTTCTAGATGATATTCGGATCACAAATTTTTAACTAGTACAATCATAGTTGAGTTAAAATTTCACTAAGATGCTTTATAAACTCTGCAACTCAGGCTTATATACAATACAAAATATGTAAAGTAATGTGATAATATGCAGTCATGGTTTCTTCATTGTGTAGTTTAATACAAACATGTACAAATGAAAAATCTATCACAGTGAAAATTGATCATTAATATAATATTATTGCTTTTTATCACACATACACAGCTCATACCAAAATTGCAGCAACATATAATCAAGACTTTAACTAGCCTCCAAAAGTGTCAAATTACATGATTCTCAACTATCCAGACCCTTCTTGAAAAAGTGTATTTAATGCACTTTAAATCGAGGGCTCAGTGTCAAAATACTTCAATTTATAGAGGCATATACCATAGTTTTGCATCGAGCCCTCGAAATGCATTAATTTACTGAATTTTTTAAAGAAGGATAAATCATCAAAATATTGCAAGAGGACTTAAGTACTGTATTAATTAGTATATAAAGCAATTAGTCTATTCGAACTTTGAAATTTCTTGAGGTGAAAACAGGCACTTCAGTCAAATTCAAGAGTCAAAATGCAGTTTCAAGGGTCAAATGAAAGCCTGCCAAAAGTCGCACAGTCATATGGGTTCAATGACTCTCTCACATGCAAAGTATGCATAACATTTACATTATAACAATACAAATAAATACTTAAACATATAATTTTGGTCCAGAATCATTAATTAAAAACTTTTTCAAGAACATCAGCAAGAATTTTGTACACAGTGCAGATACAAATGTACAAAATTATGTCACTTCTATTCACAATATTCATAAGAATCATAAAATAAACCAGGAGCCTATTGCCCATTACAACTACTACTGAGCACTCGATAACACTATGCTAGGAAACTGCTTCCTTCAAAAAAGCACTACATTGCAGACAAATGAAAAATTCATAATTATGCTACTGGCAAACGATAGAAAGTGCTTGTCCAGCAAATGTGCTGAGAAACAGTAAGCTATCGGCCTGCATTACTCATAGCATGTTGTTGCAATGATGAAGTAAAGGCAAAAGAACGTCATTCAGTTGTGCTTGGATTATGCAATGGGCTCCATGATTCTATGCAGGACAGTCAATTGATTTCCAATCTCATAAAAAAAGTTAAGTTACTAATTTCCGACGGCTGTTTTTAGCTTTCAATCTCTCAACAACAGTTGACATGTTAACTTTTCTTATTCAATTAAATCCATCAATTGTTTTGGCACTAAACAGATATACTGCCTTCTCTGAAGTTAGTTTTACCAATTAAAGCATTAACGAGAACACTAGTGCCACCTCTACTCTGTTTTATTGCATCTTCAAACACTTCCTTAATCTTATCCTCATTTGTTCTGTCTAATCTAAGACCTTTACCACCGTAACCAATGGCAACTGTCTCGTAATCGGTGAACTGAAAAAAAAATGCAGATTTGTTTTTTAAATGCAGAGCAAGCCTTTATTTGCCAGTCAGCTTTCTGTTGAAATATGGAGGCATATATATGAGTGCCTCCACCTGGATTTGAACCTGGGTCGCCAGATTAGACGGCAAATAAGGGCACAAACCACTGAGCTTCAGAAGCCAATTGTAATATTTAAATGTTATCAAATCTCATTGCATGTACAACACTCAGGCTCTGATCTCCTGAAACATTTCAGTATTGAGGTAAATCTTATCTCAAATATTGTCATGTATCTTTGGAGTTAATTGCCATGGGAGGCTGTTTTCAAATACCGTGTTACAAAACAGAAACATTACTCACAGTTTCATACAGTATAATTTCAAGAGCTCAAGCTTCAGATTGATCTTAAAATCTGATTTCAGCAAAATCTCAAGACGAGGGTTACCCGCAAGACTTTTGTAACTACTTGATATTAAAGAAGGACATATAGGACAGTCTTGCAGGCAATCATTGACTGATTTCTACGAAAAAACATTAATGATCGTTCAAGATTAGTCCATCAAAGACTTTGAAAATATCTAAAGCTGTGTGAAGGACGCATGAAATTTTTGGTTATGATTATGGGTTGATAATCAATAGCGCTTGGAAGAATCTTGTATACTTGGAAACAAAAGAACAACCCAGAACAGTAACATCTTAATAGGCCATCAATGAAGTGTATCACATAAAATCTGTGTTTAAACTTTTGTTAAACATGATTGAACTTACAGCCAGCTGACAAGCTACGTTACTACCAAACATTGGTACTTGTTCTCTAGATATCTGTGTCCATCCAGCATCATTACCAACCAGGGCTATCACAGGTACCTACAAAAGAAATACAGGTATATAAAACAAGTGTTTTAGAAGAAGAAATATGTATGCCTCTGTAGCCACAGGTAACTGTATCGTTGAAAACGAAAAAAAAAAACATTTTTTTTTTGAAAATATATAAATTTTCAAAAAAAAATTGTTGTCATTATTTTTTTTCGTTTTCAACGAACAAGTTACTTGTGTCTGTAGCAGCTCAATAGTCAATAACATTAATGGTCAGGAGGGCAACTGTTGACCTTTAACCTAAAACAATCATGGAAGTCAGCTACTGTTAGTGACGAACCTCCTGAATAGTTTAAAATCGATGACCAACCCCCCCCCCCCCCATAAAATTTGAAAATCCTAGACTCAACCTTTATTGAGTTATAGATGGTGAACAATTTGCAGTTATTTATATATATTAAGGTTACAGTGAGCTTGACCTTTGAGTTCAAAATCAATAAAGGTTATCGTCTCAAAATTCTAAATTGAAAGATGTAATACACTATTACACAAAATAATTTTTTTTTTATAAAAATAGTAGAAATAATTGCTGATTCTGGTCAAATAATTTTACATTTTATATAAACATAATGGTTCACCTTATGTCGTGTAAATGTATCAAACTCGGCCACACTGTAACCAAGGGAACCGTCCCCATATATAATCCATACATCGCTATCTGGACGACAAAGTTTGGCTCCCAGCGCGAATCCTCCACCAACACCTAGAGTACCAAATGCACCGGGATCCAGCCATCTTAATGGACCTCTTGGTCTGAAATGTGAGAGGAAAATGTGTGAAGAGTTTCAATAAATTATAAATGTGCATTTGTGAATTGTTTAGACTGTGTCTCAATCATGCTTCCCCTTTCTTTATAAGAAATGTATGATGCGCCTCTCATAATTGTTGGGATATATGGCTTACATTATCAAACTTTTTTTTTAGGCCACCTGAGGGGACTATAGGTTTGCCCTCTTACCGTCTGCCAAGAAAGTCTTGATCCTGCCATAACTCAACCAGTTTTCAAGATAGAGTTATGAAACGCTGTATGTGGGTGGGAACCTAAAAGGGGATTATGCACGTCTAATTATTTATTGATTCAGATAAAAATTGTGGTTACCATGGCAACAGAAACATTGACAACCTAGAAACCAGGCAAGGGGACTTCTGTATTACTTCCAATTCCTATACTTGTTTAATTCTGTCTAATCATGGTTAAACCAGTTCTGTTTGGCAGCCATATTGATTTATTCTTGGACCACGTTAATTACTTCACACAAACCTGAGAATGTAAGCAGCTGTTCCGACAAAGTCACCACCATCGGCCACCATGATTGTATCATCTGACATCACCTCTTCCGCTGTGTGGAGAACTTTGAGTGGATTTAGATGTACATCTGTCACCTCGCTGCACTTATCACTGTAACAACACAGAGAGAAATTCAAATAGGTGGATCGGTTTTGTACACAGAAATTTGTACCTGATTTGAATAGCACGGCTTTATTTTCAGCACGGTAGTTGTGTATGCATCACGTCAATTTAATGCCATTTTCCAGATTTTTTAAATTGTGAAAACTAATTAATAAAACGTTTAAAGTCAATCATTACAATCAAGGACATTTCAAAGTCAATGTAAAACTTAAAGATTCTAATTACTTATATTGTAAACAAATAATTAAATGTATGAAAGATAGGACAGTAATATATCATATGATTTTCCTTGTATCCTGGTTAGTATATTTGTAGTATGTATATTTCTTATACGTAACATGTGTAGTATAATGTAGTATACCTGTTGGCTTTTTCTTTATCAGCGTCTTTCTTCTTCAGCATACCCAGCCATTCAGGATCACATTTATATCCCTTTAAACCCTTGGCTAGTTCTACCATGAACGACCCTACATCACCTTGTATAGCTACTGTTGGTTTCCAGAACATGTCCGAATTCTGTGGATATATTTTTTTAGGAATAATATTCACTAACCTATGCAACTGACTTTTTTATGAGACAAAATGCCGAAAGTGCAAAATTAATAAAGGTACACTATTCAGTCTGTCAAGCAACTTTTTGGTTCAAATATTCAGTCTAGAAATTATTTACAGCCAGAAACTGTCAATTGATTGACGATTTCTGTCAAATATTTATTTTCTGCAGCATTACTTTTATCTGTCAAATTTGATAAAACTGTAATAAAAACAAATGTACATTTAATCAATAAATTAGATTACATGTGTTGCAAAAATTTAACCACCACTGCTAAACAAAAGGTAAAATTCAAATGTGAAGAGAGTTTTGCATACCTTATACAATTGTTCTTTGTTTCTATTTACAGCAATAATTTTAGACCTTCTATTCAGAGATCGACCATAACCCATTCGGAAGTCACACACAGCTCCTACAAAACATTCAATAGATAAACTTCAATCTCCAGTCAAAAATATTTACAATAATACATGAACAAACAAGAGGACCTGTCCATATGATTCGTATTAAACATACTTATGTGAACACAACAAAACATATCACTGCGGAATACTCCCAGTACTGATCAGTCATGCAAAGTTTCATGCAATTCAGACCAATGGTTCGAGAAATAGCTCAGACAAATTTAGCACAGACCAACCAATAAAAACCAAACAATAAACAAGTTTTTTTTACAATTTTGTCATATTTACCTAAAACCACTCATGATCCAATATTTTAAGCAGAAAATGCAAAATATAAAGAGTGTCAACAAGGTTTTCCACCAGATTTGGCTTAACTGACTTAATTTTTATCAAGGTGAACCAGTTGCAAACTTGGAATTTTAACTTAATAGACAAAAATTGTGACCTTGTTTCATAGAGCTGACTAAAAGTTGGCTAATCTCAGGTGTTATCAAGCGTTTTGACATAAAACCAGACAGTATAAAGATATACCAGCAAGGATGACAACATCAGCATCTTTCAGTGCTTCTCCTCTCTTCTGTCGTACTTGTATATCACTGTATCTACCCAACAATCCACGTGCCATACCTCCCAGAAAACATGGTATACCCATACTCTGTAATATTATACATACAGTCCAACCTGCCTTAAGCAGCCAGCCAAGGGATGCAGCCTATTTGGCTGCTTAAGCCAGGTGACCACTTAACGGAGGGGCTGAATACTGGGCAAGGGGGGTCGGTTTCGAGCATACATTGTACTTATTTAATGAGACAGGACCTGGGTTGTTATACATAAATGGTAATTTAAAGTATGCCTCTTGTTGTAAAGGGTTCTTTCTCTTCCATTATCATCATCATCATCAGGAACAACAACAACTACTACTAAGACAGCAAAAACACATCAACAACAATATATTTTTATTTAAGTTATATTTTAAATATATACTGTACATGTATGTATACTCGAGCCATATATTATAACTAGCACCGTTTAATCTTCCGACTGGTTAACCGGTTAACCAAATAACGCATCATACATTTGCTAGAGTCGTTATTTTGACGAGCAACATTTTCACCAGACATCGGTAATATAGCGTAATTACGCAGACGTTGAATGTATTATTACGTTTAGATCGTATACAATTGCATAATAAAATGATAAGAACTTAGTTTTCTCAAAGCTGTTGCGTAAAATGCACGAGAGTCCGAGGTAACGTGCTCACAAATCTTGTTTTGACATATCGGAGATTGAAGAGTCGTTCAAAGGGGAGAACACTCTCAACGGAAAGTGATTTACTGCGGTCCTTTTTTAAACTTAAAATACACGAGCCGTTTAATGAAATTTAAGCAATCCTTTTTGGTTCGATTGAAATATAAAGCTCATTTTGCGTCTAGACAGTGGTAATCTATTCATAATTATATAACTGTGTAAATTAAATCGAAATGAAAGGTGTGAAAATATTGCGTGTCATCAATCTGCGGTAAACGGAAAAACCCGAGTACTTCGACTGCCTTACGTAATTAACAAGTTATTTTTCATGTCAAGTTGTTTATTGCGGATTATATACAATGACCACCTGCAGACTTGGATGTTTAAACTGATGATTGTTTTCTTTGACACGGGTTTGAAATTACCGCGGATGATTCAAGCTATATAGATGGCCGCTGGATCGGCGCCTGGCCGCCTAAAAGGGGCCATATTGAGTATTTGGGAAGCACTTTTGGTGACCGCTGACCGCGGACAGCAGGTGACCGCTAAATCAACGTGTAAAATAGAGCAAATTTCGTTGGGGGCGTCAGAAACTGACCGTTTACACCAGGTGACCGCCGATTAAAGGTGACCGTTAAGGCAGGTTGGACTGTACTCTTATATAATATAAATTATATCTGACTGGCACTGAAGCATGCAGTATGAATTTTACTCTTCTGTGGTGGCTTCTTTTATTATTGCATGTCCCAATTGAATCGGAATTCACAGTGATAAAGAAGAGTCTAAATTTTGTTATTTGATGTTCATTGTTTATACTATGATATCAAGAATGTATATACATGTAGAAGTAATCAAGTATGTTTAATTAGCCTTATACATCTTATTAATGGTCAGATATATGCAACATAATCAAACAGGTTATTCAGTATTAGAGTCAATTATTGGAATTTGGTGAAAAAATGAATATGAAGTTACTCAAGGTTTGCTTCATGTAATGATTTAACATATGTAATTCCATAAGTTCAATATTAAATATTTGGCACTTATTCAATACCCTCTATCTTCACTTTAACACTTTAGTTTGCCGTCGATAGTGAATTTCCAATTATGATAATAATAATCAATCAGAGAGAAGTACAAAGAGCAGTGTAATGTGACCACAAGATATATACAAACACACAAATATATAGCAAACCTCAACAGCTTTTTGTAGCTCATCAACAGGTACAGGTGGAAGTGTTGACTGGGATCCCAGAACAATAAGGGGCTTCTTGGCCCTGGATAGTAACTCAACACATTTCTGAACTGAAATTCATTTATACAAATATGTAAACATGTAACATTTTATTTTATTTATTTATTTTTTTTAATATATTTGTATAGTCCCACTGGGCAACAGTATTTCATTTGACATGTGAAACTCTCAACTTCCCAAGTCACATATCTCCCAACACCAGGCAAATCAGCGATGTCCTGGAACTTCCTAGTATGCTGTTCATCTAGTAAGGGAGATATACTGATATACTTGTAGCATTGTTAACAACTTTGGTATGTTGCAGCTTAGGATCCAACCCGGGATCTCTTCGGTCAAAATTCAAACAAATGGCAGGCGCAGTCCACAAACTTTTTGATACTCCCTCATATACATACACTTAGCGGCACTTCTAACTCTACAGCTGATATATTGCAGTTTTCTTTAAAAATCCTAAATGAAACATGGTAAAATTGGCACACTTAAACAGCAATATTTGACACTAATAAATAGTGATGAAAAATTGATTTCAGAATATAAAATTCCACAAAAATTGATACTATCATACAGCTTACAGAAAGGAAAAGAAGAAAGATTAGGGTTTTTTATTTTACCTTGATCCTTGCTAGCAGTAGGTTGATTTACAGGCAATGGTGTAACATCTCTTTCCTCCCAAGCACCCGCAAACAAATCATTCACATAATTCTGTAAATACCTGAAAATTAAAATTGTTCCGTCACATGAATGTATTCCTTCATATAGATACGGCAACACTTCATCATACTAAAGCAGTCTTTAACCTTTCACATACCCTAAGCAACTGATTAATTCTAGGGATATACCGTTCAATTCGCTGGCTTAGAATGAGAGGGTAGTATCTACAAAATCAATATTTTGAGAAAACAAGTAAAACTGTCTGACAATTACTTTTAACTTACGGTAAACAAGACTGCGTTCAATAAATGCTTATGCCCCTGTGGAAGCCATGTTCATAAAAAGCTAAATCAAACAGGGGCCGTTATATACTAAGAGCAAAATTTGACTATAAAAAAAAACACCAAAGGGGAGATAATTCCAAATTTAAGAAAGACAGAGTTATGGTTCTTTGTCAATGCACTGATCCAAGTTGCCATCTATTTATATTTGAAGTTTCAAGTCAATATGTTTAATAGTTTTAAAGATACGCTCCAGACAAAATTTTATTGTAAAAATATTTAAGGAAAGATAAGTCTAAGTCTAAAATTAGGTCAAGGTCAAGGTGAAGGTCAAAATGGAGTCAGGTGATACAGGCGTGTGGAGAGTGGTCATATACAGCATCCATGCAAGTATGACAGCTCTGTAGCAAGCCATATTAATGCTAGAAGAAACGGTCAATTTGGGTTAACCAAGAATTTGGCCTTTCAATAAGTCTAAGTCCAAAATTAGGTCAAGGTGAAGGTCAAAATGGAGTCAGGTGATACAGGCGCGTGGAGAGTGGTCATATACAACATCCATGCAAGTTTGAAAACTTTGTAGCAAGCCATTTTAATGCTAGAAGAAACGGTCAATTTGGGTTAACCAGGCTGGACAGACGAACGGACGGACGAACGGACGGACGAACGAACGAACGGACGGGTGAAATACTATATGCCTCCCGATCTATCGATACGGGGGCATAAAAGAGCTTTTTCAACTTCATTCGGTCAACATGACAAATTCCGATTTTTATGAAAATAGGCTTATAAGAATCGCCTTGTGATGTAGATTTCAAATATGCATTAGTCTTATAAGGTCGTAAGTGGCACTTACTTGAAGTATATCCCTAGACCATAATTTTGGCTGCAACAACATTGCATTAATCATTATAACAAACATCATTCGGCCAAAACTATCAACATACATATTAAGTGCAAATTTATAAACATTGTGATGTTATCAAAGATATAAAAATATATCTTTGATATCATTATATACTATTTCTAGAATAATCTTTCCTTACCAATTGACAATTTTTGGCATGATTCCCTTGCCTTTATTCTTGGCACCAACTTCCTTATTCACCATAAAGTAAGGATACAATGAGTCGATGGGAAATTCTACAAATACTGGACCTGAAAAAAAAGAAATCAGATATAAGTATTTTTTTCGTTTTATACTAATTTAATCACTTTAAGCATGAATAAGTTACAAGGTGCTAACTTTGAATATATCAATTTCTGCAAGCAAATCGTGCAGTATAGGTATTGAAGTTTTGTGTTTGTATTACACCTTGAGCATCTTCGTGATACTCCCGGCATATGAAAACAGACAACCTGGATTACAAATACAGACAATATATCAGCTGTTTAATTAAGCTAATTAAAGGTCATAATAATACATCACCAGTATAGCATTAAAACAACAAACTGAATATAATGCAAAGCAATTCAAGAGAATTTATCAAATTGACTGATATACAACAATTCATGCACTTACCAGGGGTGCCTGGCTGAGCAACCTTTAAGACGTAGTGTCAGAGCAATATAACAATCTGTAGCATGTTCTTGAGTTATTAAATTGAAACAATGTAGTCTCCGACTGAAAAACTGACCTACTGACCGACCAACAAATTGAATGACAGTACAAAGCAAAATACCCCCACATCGGTGGGCATAACATTCCATGAACTTACCAGGTGTGCCAGACTGTGCCACCTGCAAGGCTTTACGTAGTGTTGGGGCAATATCACGAACTTTGGTCACTGTAGCACAGTATTTACATAACGGTTTAAACAATGACATCTGATCAATATCTTGCAAGGCACCTCTACCCTGAAATATACAAAAACATACAATCAATACCTGTAGGGCCCTCATTTGACCGTGTTTGGGCCCCAGTCCCCTTGTAAATGAATATACATTTTTCTACAATTTCCTGAAAACAATCCCCTTTTTTAAATCAATGGAGAGCCTCCTCTACATTTGTAATTGCTGTTCAAAAGTTTGTGTAGATGTTGTTATAGCTTGGAATTGGCTTTTTGTGCAGTATATATATCTTCTGAAACTTTGAAAAATTGTGATCAGACTGTATCCATAAACATATGTGATTTTACAATAGATTCTGATGATTTACCTTGAGTATAGATGCAGCAGCCCCTCCCATCAGTAATATGGGAGATTCTGCCATCTGTGCATTCTTCACAGCGGTCACTGTATTGGTCAGTCCAGGTCCAGCTGTGACCGCTGCCACACCCACTGTGCCTGACATCCTAGCAACAGCATCGGCAGCAAATACTGTTGTTACCTACAACAATTGCAAGTTTCCTGTTTTACATGCAATATACCTCGTTGAAAATTTGAGAATTAAAATACCAAAAAGCATGTCTTTCCAAGAAAAAAATGCCTCAAAAATACCTTACTACATATTTGCAATAGTTGTCTCTAGATGAGGCCCTGGACCAGTAAGTTCACAAAGCATCTTAAGGGAAAACTTTAATATTTTGACTTTAAAAAATTGAACTGCACATATTTTGCAAGAAAGCAAGTTGTTTTGTTATTATTGAAATAATGTGAAACTGGTAGTCTTATTTGTCCTGTTTAGCTGATACACTAAAGGAAACTGTAAGATTAGGAGGAAGTTTTCACTTAAGATTCTTTGTAAATTCCACCCTAGATAATATGCACAGAAAGGATTACAAACAAACATTAATATTTACCTCATGTCTTGTATCAATGACCTTCACGCCAACTTTTTCACATGCCACAAGTATAGGAGAGATATGACCACCAACTAATGTGAAAATATTCTTCACACCATGAGCCTAAAACATGTTACAATTCATAAGTTGAACACATTTACAAACCAAACACATTCAAATACAGTGAGTCTATTATGATATACAGAACAACATCACTTTTAGAGCCGCAAATAGTGGCTATTGTCTAGAGGTTGTTGATCTACAGAGGTTTACAATCAATACTAATTATCAACTAACTTAAAGGGAAATTTAATTTTGAATGTGTTAAATTATCAAAGAGAGGTTTTTGTAGGTTTTTTTTTTAAAAGTAAAAGTAAGTAAGAACAACTTGACATAAAGCTAGTAATAGCATTCTCGTCTCTGAATAAAATACTTAGTTCTCATATTGAATGATAAACAAGAGCTGTCACTAGACAGCGCGCTCGACTATTCGCAGCCATTTGTCAGAAAAAATATAAGTTAAAAACAGGCCATTTAAATTTGTATTATATTGAAACGTGAGTTACGCTACTTAGTTGACTACATGGCAATGAAAGCTAATGTACAATGGTTGTTGAGGCATGGCAATTATCTCAACACTGGACTATTAACAAATATTTGTCAGTGAAAATGATTTTAAGACTTCAAGCGGCACTGTACTCTATTCAAGAAATGTGTATGTTTAAAGGGAATTGTATACATCCACTGACTTAACAAAGTTTCTACAAAATAATCATATGAGTAAGATATGATTTGTTAGAGGAGTCAATTTTTAAACAAAGGTGACAAATTAAAATAATAATGTAGAGGATACAGTCATGTAATAAATCAGTGATGAGTTTAAAGTAGTTTAGTAATTATTTTTAGTATTGAATACAATACCATGCCAAACAACACAAGTTTGATATCCTCGCTGGATAGTCAAAACCTCGTATCTCAGGTTTGTATGAGCGGGGAAACAGGAGACCGTTTTGCTCCTTATGTCAAAATATCGTAGCTCTGCACCAATCATTTTCTTAGATATACGTCATATGACACATTCAAAACCTCGCACCCATTTATTTTTGGTAACAAAATGTGAGATCTCGGCCAGATATGACTATTTGGCATTAATTTGTCAAATTCATCTACAGTTTCGGGTGAGATACAACCTTTTGACACATAGATACAACCTTTAGACACAGAAAAAAGGCAAACACCTATCACTGTCTAAAATTTTTACTACCAAGCAACAATATTCTACTTATCACATAAACATCATATAAACAAAGAACATCACATGTCATTTGCAAAGTATGTAAGCGCACTGTGCAATATGATTTTTTTATTGCATAGTAAGAAAGTGTACAGATTTGTGATAAATGTAGGTATTAACAAGTTTTAGATTCAGCCAGAGAACTAAACTGGGAGGATAAATACAATACAAGTTAGCAATAGTGAGCAATACATGTAATACAATATTCTAGTGGTTAACCTTAATATCTATCTTAAGAATTCAAGCCTCAACAAAACAATGTGATATTTTCAGTTTACCATATTAGACAAATAATGTGTGTATTATACGACATTATTAAACTGGCAATCATTTATATGTGAGAATTTGTTACTTTGTACTTGTTTAAAGGGGAAGTTAAACTTTTCAATGCAATATCATTGATAGTAGGTGAGATATGGTTTGAATGTAACTTGCATGCAAAACTTTAACCAAGGAAAGTCTAAGTTAAAAGGGGCATAACTTGAATTAAACTAACAAGAGGGCCATGATGGCCCTATATCGCTCACCTGATTATAAATGAAGCCCTGCACAATTTAGACTAACAAAGGTAGAGCGTAAATATAGAAACTGGTGACCCCCGGGGCGGGGTCAATTTTGAACTCAGGGGCATAATTTGAACAATCTTGGTAGGGGACCACTAGATGATGCTACATACCATATATCAAAGCTCTAGGCATTGTAGTTATAGAGAAGAAGATTTTTATATGTTTTCCCTATATAAGTCTATGTAAAACGGTGACCCCCGGGGCGGGGCCAATTTTGACCCCAAGGGCATAATATGAACAATCTTGGTAGGGGACCACTAGATGATGCTACATACCATATATCAAAGCTCTAGGCATTGTAGTTATAGAGAAGAAGATTTTTATATGTTTTCCCTATATAAGTCTATGTAAAACGGTGACCCCTGGGGCGGGGCCAATTTTGACCTCAGGGGCATAATATGAACAATCTTTGTAGGGGACCACTAGATGATGCTACATACCAAATATCAAAGCTCTAGGCATTGTAGTTTTAGAGTAGAAGATTTTTATATGTTTTCCCTATATAAGTCTATGTAAAACGGTGACCCCCGGGGCGGGGCCAATTTTGACCCCAAGGGCATAATATGAACAATCTTGGTAGGGGACCACTAGATGATGCTACATATCAAATATCAAAGCTCTAGGCATTGTAGTTTTAGAGAAGTAGATTTTTATATGTTTTCCCTATATAAGTCTATGTAAAACGGTGACCCCCGGGGCGGGGCCAATTGTGACCCCAGGGGCATAATTTGAACAATCTTGGTAGGGGACCACTAGATGATGCTACATACCAAATATCAAAGCTGTAGGCATTGTAGTTTTAGAGAAGAAGATTTTTATATGTTTTCCCTATATAAGTCTATGTAAAACGGTGACCCCCGGGCCGGGGCCAATTTTGACCCCAGGGCCATTATTTGAGCAATCTTGGTAGGGGACCACTAGATGATGCTACATACCAAATATCAAAGCTGTAGGCATTGTAGTTTTAGAGGAGAAGATTTTTATATGTTTTCCCTATATAAGTCTATGTAAAACGGTGACCCCCGGGGCAGGGCCAATTTTGACCCCAGAGCCATAATTTGAACAATCTTGGTAGGGGACCACTAGATGATGCTACATACCAAATATCAAAGCTCTAGGCATTGTAGTTTTAGAGAAGAAGATTTTTATATGTTTTCCCTATATAAGTCTATGTAAAACGGTGACCCCGGGGACTATAATTAAAGCTTAATAATTGTTTAATAGTTTGTAAACATACAATCACTGTAAACAATGATAACCCTAATATCCACATTCTGCATTTAATTTAAATTAAAGCCTCAAAGCTGCTAACAAGTACACATTTCGTAGTTCTACAACTAAAATATAGTAAGAGAGACAACTCTTACATGATCACAACCAGTATAATTACAGAGTACACTCCCTTTGATAAAATTGAAAAACAAGGTTTTTCTATTACTTGACCTAGTAGCCAAATTTTTGACCTCAGATGACCCAATATCGAACTTGACCTAGATTTTGTTAAGATGATCATTGTGACCAAGTTTCATAAAGATTAGGCCAAAATTGTGACCGCTAGAGAGGACACAACCCAATTGTTGACGGACGGACGGACGGACGACGGACGAAGAGTGATCACAAAAGCTCACTCTGTCACTTTGTGACAGGTGAGCTAAAAATGGAGTTATTACAATTGACCAGTACCATTGACTAATGATGATAAACAAGTGTTATAAGTTTCAATGCAATATCATAAATAGTAACTAAGATATGGCGTGAATAGAACTTGCATGTAAAACTTGAACCAATAAACTCCTATGTTAAAAAGGGGCATAACTGAAATAAAAAAGTAATAGAGTTATTGCCCTTGACTGATACCATTGACTGATGATGGTAAACAAGTGTTGTAAGTTTCAATGCAGTATCATGGATAGTAGCTGAGATATGGTCTGAATGAAACTTGCATGCAAAACTTTAACCAAGAAAATTCTATGTTAAAAAGGGGCATAACTCAAATAATAATCATAATAGAGCTATTACCCATAACCGGTACCATTGCCTTATGATGGTTAGTAAGTGTTGTTAGTTTCAATGCCATAGCACAGATACTATTTGAGATATGGCCTTATTAGTAACTTGCATGCAAAACTTTAACCAAATTTTCTAAGTAAAAAAGGGCCATAATTTGCATTAAATTCATGCAAGAGTTATCTAACATGGTTGATTACATGACAGGGAAAGCCAGTGCAAAGTTTCAATCCAATATATGCACTGGTTATTGAAATATAACCAAGGTTAAAGTTTTGCATGCAAAACTTTAACCATATGCAACGCCGACGCCGACGCCGACGCCGACGCCGACGCCGACGAACAAGTGACTGTAATAGCTCTCATATTCTTCGAATAGTCGAGCTAAAAAGGATCCTTTCAATGCAGAAACATTACAAGTATAAACAAACCTTCAATACATCAGCAACAATTTCACCACCATGACGCTTGGATTCTGCATCAACCTAGGAAAATACTGGATGTTATATTAATTTGCTCATCCTATTTAAATTATAACTATTCCTGTTTTGAGTTCATGATTAATTTGATATAATTATGTTCGCTTGAATTTTCCTATACTATGAAACAAATATTCCCGCATAATTAAGTAATTGGCAAAAACTGATCTCTTAATCAATTGGTATTATTACAATTGATTTTAAGTTGAGTGCAACAGTAATAAATGTATTACACTTAAAACCTGCCAGACAGACTTAAAAAGAAAATTTGTCAGATCTGGTTAAAACTGTTTTTTTTTTTGGAAAGTCTGCTCCACGGAATGACAACAATCAGGAGGCGGAGTACTTCTAAAAGGGATTTAGACCATATATTTCATTTGATTTGTCAAGTTGTGTCTGCCATCAATGAGAAAATGACTCGATAACAGCTCTTCACGACAATAGCTCATCTTTAATCTTTGAAAAGTCAAGCTAATAAAACTATATCCTGGATGCAGGCGCGTAGCTGGAGGGGCGTGGTCCATACTCCAAGTATCAGTGTGCCTTCGTAAGGACTTTTGGTACTGGACACATAAGCGATTATGGTGCTGTGGTACTTTTAAGTGCACCAGCATATAAGGACTAAATGTTAGATACAATTTACATATTGAAAAATAGTTAAATGCGAAATCAACCATGAGTATACTAAATGTTGAACTTTGAAACTTCACCACACCTGTAACTTTGATTTACTACAGAATCCTGACCTAATTAACAAGCCATACCTTGTGAAACCATTGGTAAATGATTCCAAATTTCTTTAGGAAGAAAAGGACACCAAACGCGGCTGTTGACACACCAGCAGGAATGATAAATTTGGTAAAATTTGATTGTAATTGGGCGAAATACGTCTCCCGGTCCGCCATGTTGTTTTGAGTGAACTTTGACGTTTTAGCTAAATGCCGTAAATCCGTCCTAATCAAACATCAATGAAAAAAAACGCGTTTAAAATGTTATATCTTCGGATAAAGGCGTTCTATGAAATCAAGCAAACAAAATTAAAGAAAAAAAAACTTTTTCGCCGTAATGAAAGTTGTTTTGTTGTCTTTAAATTAAATGAAAATTACAAACTATTGGATGACAAAACCGTACAAAACGGACTTTAGCTCTTCCAATTTTCATATTTTCTATAGCGTAAGCGGCTAAGGAAAAGTTGTGATGTGTTTATTTACTTTCTCTTTTATAAAATTAAATAGACAAGCCAAAGAGGAGAAGGTACAGATTAGCTTTTTTGAAAATCAATATTTATTTATCTTTTTTCCCAGTAATAAAAATGGCGTTCAAATCTGCTTGGTGTGTAAACAGTAAAGTAAGCCCACTCACTATTTTCAATTTTGACAGATTGTCACATGCACAAATGTCAAATAAATTAGTTTTCAGAAATTGATTGAAAACATGTTTAAAATCTTAATAATATAGGTATGTTTGATACATACAGAATTTCAGTAGAGTTTGTTGATACGTCGGGCCATATTACCTAGAGTTGCTTGCGTAATGCTGTATCTCGCTAGACCAGACATCGCGAAACATCGCCCGACTGGTTTACCCAACATCTTGAGTTCGCCCGGTCTGATGGACAAAATCATGCAGCTGGACCGAATGTCTGATGGCAGAAAATCTGTCCTTTTAGAGAAAATGTACCATTTCATGTAATATTTTAATTTTAAATGTGAGTTTCAACTTTGTCTTTTAAGGTGGTCATGACGTTTGCTTTGAATTTTAAATAAAAAGACCTATTATATTGATTTTGTCTGAGCCAAAACATGGAAATTAGACTCATCAAGTTTTCGGTCTGATAATTTTTTTCAAGTCCAGTACTTTTCCAATCTGTGCAGGACCGAATGTCCAGTACATGTTTGGCAAGTTTCACGATGTCTGCGAGACAGTTGGGTCAAGTGTGATACGTATGGATCCCTACAGTATAACGAAAGCAACGAGCGGGAATGCCGGCCTGCATATTAAAGCAACTGCAGTGATATTCCTTTTATTATATACCACAAAAATGAAAAAAAGCTTTTAAGCGTTCAATGTGTAAACAATTAATGACTTCACGAATGTCCTCATATTTTCAGCATATTTATTTAGTGCAACATCCATTCATAAAAAGGTAAATATTTATGTCATGACATCATTGATGTTGACAACTTGACATATTTTTGTTATATATAACACATCAGACATGCATGATATGGATTTGAAAAAAAACACATTATGTAACACATATGTATGAATGAAACAGAAAATGTGATCCGTCACGCCAAATTTTAGGTCTTTGGTCACGCTGTATTCCGCTGTGACTGTGCGATTTGTGCTGTATTTGATACAATAGTTTAGTCACAATGGTATATAATAAATATAAAATCAAGTGCTGTGTCTGTAAACCTTGAAAACATTTTAGGCGTAGGTGTAGACTGTATGCAAGCACAATGGGACTGGCAGAAGAGGAAGTGTTGATACGTGATGATTCTGGTTTACTGCTTGATACAACAGAAGTAAGGATACCAAAGACACAAGCATGGAGAAGAAAGCTTACTAGAACAATATGTCTTTCATTAGGATTTCTTGTCCTGGTAGGTACAATGTTCAAACTTAAACCAATACTCAATTTGTCACCCATTATAGTGTGCCCAGGATAATGTGAAAAGCGGGAAAATTTGGAACAATCCATAAAGGTGGTTTAACGTAGTGTGTACAATTTATCCGTGTTATTTACGTATAGAAATGACTGTATGTGTTTTCTTAAGAAACCATTTTTTCAACAGTAGGTAACTCAATGTTTGTATATCACATTATCCTGTGCCCACTATACAGGTAAAGGTAAAGTGTTCCTTAATTATAGTGTCACGGTTGTCACCCCTATTGAAAGGTCCAGCCAATTTTACTTATGAGACACTCTTTCTTTCATGCGCACTGTACCTTCCGAATCCCTTCTCATATTGGCGGGAGCCAGGCTGCAGATATAGGCTTACGGTACATTTGCATGAACTGTTTCTGGGCGGTAAATACTTTGCCAATCCTGCTATGACTTATGAAGTAATCTAATGCCAGCGTTCCATTGACTTGGGAGTAATGGTTTGACCATTGGAATTTATAATACCACATTTTGACCTTCAAAACTTTGGTTTGAAGGGGTCATTATCTCTTGATCTTTCAGACTTTGTATATCAATAACATTTACTAGCTTTGTTATTGTGATTAATTTCGTTATAACTTTTAATAATATTCTGTTTCAGGGTTTATGTGTTGCAATTCCTGGGCCCACCCTCCTTGACCTTGAAGACCAGGTCAAGGCTACTACCTCACAGATGATGATTGTGTTTGCATCCAGATCGCTGGGTTATCTTCTTGGTGCATTACTTGGCGGTGTATTGTTTGATTGTTTTGACAAACAGCTCTTGTTGTTTTGTACATTGTTGATATCATCGGTTGCTACGGTAGTGATTCCATGGAGCTTGACACTAGTTGTCATGGCAACAATGTTTGCCTTACAAGGGATTACCATGGGAGTATTAGATACTGGTGAGTGTTTGATTATACCAATCAGTAATTTGGTTATAAAAGTGTTTAGTGACATAGGTAGCCTTGTCATTAGATATTTTTTAGAGTTCCGAAAAGCCTGTTTTTCTTAAGTTTCTGTATATATTGATTGTCAAGCTTTTCAGGATTTTAACAAATTCAAGCTGTCACCCATGTACAGTATTGTCACATAGTGTGGGGGGAGACCTACGAATTGATTTTGTGCTTAATGTCTGTCAGAATTAATGTCGCAAAGTTTGTCTGTGCTTGTTATCCTAAATCTGCAATGGTTGGATTTCAATGAAACTTTATCTGAATTCTTGGTACCAAGATTACTGATTAGGTTGTACATATTGTCAGGAATTTTAGGGAAGATGATTTTTGCCTGAGTTATGGTCCTTTGTTTGAGGGCATACATTTGTGTGTTAAAATCCTTTCTAGTTTTATAGCTTGGCCAATTTGACACAAGTCTGACTCTTTGAACAGCATAATTTAACAGTCCATATATCGCCTACGTTAACAACACCGATTGTATGTTTTCGTAATCGGGAGTATCAAGAAGACGCTTGAGATGTAATACAAACACAAATTTGAAATACCGATATAGCATGATTTGCTTGCGGAAATTGACATATTTTAAGCAAGAACCTTGTAAAATATTCTTGCATAAAGGTCAGACTCAGGTCAAAATAGCCAAGCTATAACTATTTATCACTGTAACTCATCATCCCTTGGCACAGCAGAAACGTTTTATTTCTCTATATATTATACATCTACAGTGATATACAACCTTGTTGCTCCAAAAAATGTACTTCTGTATACTGTATTGGAAAAATTAATATATTTTCCTTTATTTTAGGTGGCAATGTGTATTGTATTCAACTTTGGGGGAAGAAGAATGGACCCTTTATACAGACACTTCATTTCGCTTTTGGTATCGGAGCTTTTGTAGCCCCTCTGCTTGCGAGACCCTTTTTATCGAGTGCAACATTTACACATAACACAACACTAGTTCAAGGCAATATTCCTGTGGCGCCATTTCTACATGAGCACCATTTTCAAAACATGACCAGAAGGTCCGTGACCAACATATTTGAAGAGTTGGAAAAATTTCATAAAGATATTTCATATGACATTGATTCTTCGTCAGTTTATATTAATAACTATAGGAGGTTGAAAAGAGATTTGTATGCCCTAGATGTAAGTGCTAACAATCTGAGACATCTTGATGAGATTAATTCACACATTGGAATCAACACTATTAGCAAGATGGTTGAAATTCCAAGTTTAGATAGAATATCGAAAAGGGAGGTAAATCCCGCAGATTTGTTAAACCCCCCTCAAACTGGTGGCAGTGATCAACCCCCAAGTAACAGTGAAGAGGAAATAACTCCTAGTCCCAATGTAGAAACATCAACTTCTTCAAAAGTTTCTACTAAAACTCCAGATAATCTTGTAGGTGATATTAAAGAAGCAAATACTTCTAATGAAGATAATGCTAATGTTACAAAAACTTCAGTGAAGCCTATGAGTGTTACTGTTGCAGCCACACCAACCACTAGTGTTGAAGCTGAAGTTGTTAAGAAGCCAACTGCTGTAACAGATAACAACCGAGACAGTAATTCAGCTGACGGAAATCCGCTGATTAAGCATTTAGATGATCATAAAAATGAGCCGGCTCCGGAAGTCCCTCTGAATCCATCGCCCATTGTAGACACTGGCTCTCCTGGTGGTTTGAATGATACAGAACAAGATGAAAATGCTAACAATACAAATAGTATGAAGCCAGCAAAATTACCTGCCAATGTGACAAATTCTAGTACTGTTAAAGTAAATACTTCAATTGTTCCAGCTACGCAAAAAGTGAACCCTGAGATTCCACAGTCTGAAATGTCCACCAATCCAACTGCAAAAAGTGGATCTCCTGCAAATGTTCCTGCAGTTCCTACAGTAAAGCCTGACATTGATGTCACTCCTGATAAAAATGTAAATAATGAGAAACCAACCACTGTGGCCCCTACTCCAACAACAACTACGACCCCTAAACCTACTACAACTACAGCCCCTAAAACTACAACACCTGCAACGACAACCCCTAAACCTACAACTACAACCCCTAAGCCTATGACAACTACGACCCCTAAACCTACGACAACTACGACCCCTAAACCTACGACGACGACCCCTAAACCTACAACAACGACGACCCCTAAACCTACAACAACTACAACTGAGAAAACCACGACAACTACTAAAGTACCTCCAACATCAGTTCCGGAGAAAACATCCACAAAGATGCCAGGTGAACCATCTACAATTCAACCCAATCTAAATCCTACTGGTGGTGTAACAAAGCAATCCACTATTGATGCATCTCTTGTTAAAACTACATCAAACAGTTCAGTCGTTAACAATACAGGCAGTGTTCAAAGTACTACAGAAATTTCTAAGAAACCAGAAACGACTGTCGACAGTTTTCTGAATCATGCTATAACAGCTGTCAAGAATATCTCAAGGATTCAGTTTGCTTACGTCATTATCGGACTTGCCCTGTTTCTGATCGCCATTGTGTTCATGGTGCTGTATTGCAGAGATAAAAGACGACTCTCAGTCAGTGCCGACTTCGATGAACTGGAAAGATTTAAGGCTATTGAACCCTGTACAAAGTATTCTTTGATTATACTTCTGGGGATGTTCTTCTTCAGTTATATGGGCCTGGAAGTAACATTCGGGGCTCTGGTTACAACGTTTACTGTTGAATATAATCATTGGCCTAAGGAACAAGGGGCTGTCGTGGCTGCAATATTTTGGGGATCCCTAGCCACCGGTCGAGGGATGTCGATATTCATCTCAAGATGCTGTGGCCCCTCAATCATGTTGGCTTTAGATTTGTTCTTAATGATAATCGGCGGGCTTGTATTAGCTGTAGGAATCCCATACTTTGACAAACTTCTCTGGTTGGGGACCCTAATTCTTGGACTCGGGATGTCATCCGCTTTCCCAGCTGGTATTTCATGGGCGGAGTCACGGTTTCATCTGACTGGTAAAACAACGGCTGTATTTGTAACGGGGTCAGCCATTGGTCAGATGATAATACCGTTATTGACCGGTTATTTATATGAAAAGTATGGTGCAATGTCTTTGATGTATGTAACTGTTGTGTTAACAATTGTGACCTTACTCATGTTTATACTCATGCAGTGTGTTTCATTTAAAAGTGGAAGCACATTAAAGGTGAATGCTAGAAACGGTTTTCTTCCATTGGAAGACGAAGATGATGACACTCTTGAGATGGGTGATCTCGTACATTTTGATAAATCTCAGACGAGAACGCTACGTGACAGACGTAGTCGAGGAGACGCTGAATATCATACATTGATATCTGACCTTGACGATGATTGATATGTTGATTTGATATTTTCTAAGACAGTATATATGAACATGTATACCAATATTGCTTAATTATCATTATTTAGTCAGTAAGTTTAGTCTACATGTATTATTAATTAATCTATGTGTTAGTCTACGTGTATGTATATTTATTACAGCATAATGAAAGGCTTGAACAGAAATTTTTCAAGTCAATATTTGATTGATGTTCAATCGTGTAACAGAATAGAAGATTTTAAAGATTGATTCTTTACTGAAAAAGTGATCATTATTTCTCTTAGAAAACTGGCCCTTGAATTTTGTTTGGTCCTAAGTCTTTTTAAATCATTACAATTTGGTTGTACGAGGATTTGTTATTGAAAAAAAACTGAGGAGATGAAAACTCGGTATGTGTTAATCTTATTTGATGGGTGTGTTCCAAAGTGGTAAAATTTTAAGGGTTGGTTGTTTGGTCATAATAAATTATCAAAATTATGGTGATGGAACAAGCTGATACCCTTTAAAAAATGTAAATGATTGATGGTTGAATATTGGTTTTGTCTGTAACTACCTTTTTTTATGAAATGTTTGTTTTATTTTCGAGGTTTATTTTTGTATTTTAGTGGGTATATTTAAATTCGCATGATGTAGGTCTGTGTTCAATTTATGCTTCTTTGTGTTTGTATGAAATGTGCCAGCCGTGCCAAATATTGTGTTGTATCTACTTTTCTGTGTACTGTATATTTATGTCACTGTGATCCTTCATTTTTAAAGCACCTTGTAAAATGTTGTCAATTTTGCTTTATGTGGTGTTTAAAATCTTTTTTTTTTACGTTTTTTACCCACAAGGGTTAACCCCATTTATTGTCCCCGTCTGTTGGTTTTGTGGGGGTCGGAGAATCATCCCCCACAAACCTTACAACACTCAACAGCATAATTAAACAATAAATACAATGATACAATGAAGCAAGTCAATAATAACAATGCAATATAGGGGACAATAGAAGGGGCTTTAAAATCATACTTATAAGATATAATTATAATGAAAAAAAAATATTTTTTTTAGCTCGACTCTTCGAAGAAAAAAGTTGAGCTATTATCATGACAGGATCATCTGTCTGTGCATCTGCATTTGTTAAGTTTTTTGTCAGAGTCATTTTCTCAACAACTATCGAAGGTATCCACTTGAAACTTATCATAGTTATTCACCATCACAAGAGGAGTCCTTACTGACAAGGCTATTAATCCTGTGACTTATATTTGTTGAGTTATCTGCCCTTGTTTCTAGCAAAAACAAGAAAGTCAAGCATCCAGCACTCATAGATAGGGGGTGCTCTTGTTAGATCACCTTGTAAGTTGCACTGTTCATGTTTGGCATAAATTCTTCGGAAATATCACAGACATTAGATACAACTTCGTGGAAATATTTAGTATTTTTGCAATCAGCCTATGTTCAGTATCTCATAATATGCTTGGTCAGTTTTCATATCATCGAAATGGAGTATTTATACTGTTATAGCTAGTGATATCATTATATTGTACAGGGTTCTGACGATTTTGAGTTTATTAGGGCCCTGCAAATTTTTTGCAGGTGCCCTATAGTAATCACCCTGTCCGTCTGTCCATCTGTCTGTCCGTCCGTCCACATTTTTCATGTTTTTTCTTAATAACTTGCAAACCGTTAAAGGTATCGACTTTAAACTTTAAACATAAGGTCACAGCAACAATACACTATTGTATGCCAAGTTATGTTACTCCAGCTACAATATTGTAAGAATTATGGCCCTTTGTAAAATTACAATTTTCCTCATTTTTCATCTTTTTTTCTACATTACTTCAAAACCGTTACAGATATTCAAATGAAACTTGCTATACATATTGACAGTGACAAAACGCACATGTGTAGCAAAGGGCAACAACTCTAGCTTTAATAAATTTTGGCTTGTGCCCCTTTTTCGACTTCAAAACTTTAACATTGGCCATAGTTCAAAAACTTTTCAAGATATTCAAATGAAACTTGCAATACTTATTGACAATGATAACGACAGGGCCCTGATCACGACAGTGATGGTTCTAGTAATTATAATTATTGTGATATTATTTAGTGTATGGTATTTCAGTCCAATCTGATAGATTGTTAAAACTAAGACTAGTATATATTGTTCAGATTCGCAAATGAAAAGTATCTGTCATGATCAGTAATGCATCAAAACATTGATACTGTGTACTAATGACATGAGGATATATGTACAGAAAGTTTGACATGATCCTTGACCTTCTGTTAGCAAAATTTAACAGCTGATTTATTTTATGGTCTCCATTAATGATCCTTGTTGTATGTTTCCTTAAGCGGGATTAGAATCATGAAAACGTTTGAGGTGTAATACAAACACAATTCTTAAGAACCAATATTGCACAATTTATTAGTGGAAATTGATGTAGTTGATGCAAAACCCATGTAATATATCCATCAGGATCAGCTCAAATTATCTGTGCTATAACTGTATAATGACAATAATTCAAAGGCTCAGTGCAAAACTATGGTATGTTTCTCTATAAATTAATGTAGTTACCATAGTTTTACACCGAGCCCTCAATGTATTTTGTATCTTAAACAGGTTTATACCTAAAAGACCAGGGGATTTTGTTTTGCTATTACTTAGCTTCCACCTATATCATATCAATTACTGTAAAATCATTTAATTTTGTTGGGACGTTAATTCGTGGAATTGCATTTCAGGTAACCTATACAATGGTCAAAATTATTGTTTGATGGGATGAGATTTTTGGTTGAAGTGAACAACGAAAATCCACAAAATTTAATACCCACAAAAATTAATGATTTTACAGTAAAGTTTAAAAAGCAATGTTTTGTGATACCTGGATCAGATATAACCTTTTTTAAACTTTCACCATTTATCAGTATTAATTGATCGACATATTAAATGTCGTCATTATAGGACACCATTTAACTACTTTTAAAATGTAAAGAGCTTTATCTGACAGTCATTTGATGTCAAAATAATTACTTGCATCGTTTTAAGTTTGATACCAGACAACCTTAATTGCAAATAAAACTTTTGATGGGTTACATGTACTTTGATTCAATCGTCAAAAATAGACTATTCTAAGACTTATATTTCATAGGGTGTCCACACTTTCGTTTAAAAATGGACAGTTCGCATGTCCAATAAATTACAGTGAGCATTTATGATAAAGCTGAAGCGAAAAATGATCTAATGGATATGACAGCATAATTGTTTTTCAGTTTTTGATTTTTTTTAACAAATGGCATCAGATATAGCTCTATACACTTTAAGGTATTTTTTATATTGTGAATTTGATTCCTTGATATCAAAAATTATTTTTCGATATCAAGAAGTGCCTTTCCTGATATCAAAAAATCAATACTTGATATCAAGCAAATGAATTCTTGATATCTGAAAATTGATTTTTGGATAATTAAAAGGGTTTTTTTTACGTCAGGAAATCAAATTCTGGAAATCAAGAATTGGCGTCTTTTTTGTTATCAATAAATTATATTGTGATTTCAAAAATGGCTTAAAATAGTGTAACAGTGCCCCATACTTCTTGGTTCAACACATTACACTTGTTTATAAATGTGATATTTAGTTTTTGTACCTGCAATCTGATATTTAGCTTTTTGTACCTGCAATCTGTTTTGTTCTTAATGATGTTTTCGTTTCATGATGGCTAGTCTCAATTTGCCTAAAACAAATTAATATTGAGGTTAGGGAAGTATACTGAAAAACTAGGATAAGTTGGTAGGAAAAACTTAAAATTATTTTATTTTATTAATTTTATGCACTGGAAATTCAGCAATCTGTAGTAATTTACAGCAATTGGTAATACAATATTTAGGGTAGGGGCACACAATCAGGGTAACCAGAACCACAATATCATTTTGTTTAGCCTACCTGCATGGTTTACTGTTTACAGTCATACGCATGTCAGCTACTATCTTGAGGGTTGCTATACTATTTTAATCGTGCAATCAATATTCAACTACGCATATTGCAATTGTGCAATTGATATTTAACTAAGCATATTGTAATTGTGCAATTGATATTTAACTACGCTTCTTTGCACTGTTATGATGTTAAGTTTTTTATCATAATATTTTTGTTTGAAATTGTGAGCGTGTAATAGTTCAAACATCAATATGTGTTTCTCTATCCTTGTTCAATGTTGAATGTAAAGTTATTTAATTTATATCCATTTTAGTTTGTTTTAAGTAGTGCAATGTATTCATGCAATGTGTTCCATATAGTTTACAATTGACATCAGTGGATCCAAAGGGGACTAGACCTCCCACACCCTAGAATTTTGGCCAAATGTGGTCAACACATAATTGATATTTTAACACACATGTTTCTTGAGAAATGAAGTCATTGACCATACCCCCACCCCCAAATTATTCTTGATCGGCATGTAATCGGTTTACAGGAAACACATATCATTGATTAATTCAATACAGCCATAGCTTTGTTCAATACTTGCAATATAATGAGAACTTTTTCTCTGTATATACTCTAATAGTGGCAATTTATACTTCAAATTTTTACTTTTTTTCTGTTATTATTATTGTTTAATCACATTATTGTGTAAATTTATTGGTTATTGTACATTTATGTTCTCATGGATCAGCAACCTTTCAAAATTTGAAGTCGGCTTTTATATGCTGAAAAAATGTTTACACATATATCGCTGGCTTAGAATGAGTAGTTTGTAAGTACAAAATTGCAAACATCACTAAGTTTAAATTGTTATGCAAGCTGTTTATTATCAAAGTGTATTATTAGCACAAAGCATGTTTTTATTTCAATAAATGCACACCACCACATGATTTTTAAACTTATCTTTGTTTAAATCAAATGCAATAAAATTTAAAATAACCAATTGTCACTTGTTTGTAATTAATATTTCAGAAACAGAACATAGATTGTTCCATACACATTTGGGCATATACATGTATTCTAAACTGATCTAAAAATGAATGAAAGTATGTTAAAAAGGCTTTAACAGACAAAGGATAGGGCACAGTAAGAGACACAGGGAGGGAATACAGGTATCCAAAGACATTGAGATTGAACACTCATGGTGCTGATGGGGGACATCTGAAAAATATATCTTTCATATGTTATAGGCTGGCTAATTTGACACGAGCCTGACCGATTGTTTTCATAATCGAGGAGTATCACGAAGACACTCAAGATATAATACAAACACAAATATGCAATACTGATATTGCACGATTTGCTTGCGGAAATTGATTTATTCAAAGCAAGAACCTTGTAATATGTTCTTGCATAAAGGTCAGGCTCAGGTCAAAATAGCCAAGCTATAGCTTCATATAATACTCTTACATATGCTGCTATTAAAGTAACCTCAATTTCTTTCAGAAATCCTGTCTTTATAGGCTGTTACATATAATTATGTTGATTATCATACATTTGTGTTCTATATAATACAATGTCAATGGAATATGCTTCATGTTATTGTTCATAAAATGTTTTCTTTTGTGATATCTTTTAAAGTCTTGTATTAAAGTTTTATGCTGCACTACTTGTTTAGTCTTCCTTGTCCTGAATGTATGGATGCATTTTGTATACTTTATAATATATGGAAAAGTCCATAGTCCTTAGTCTTAAGCTAGCTAAGATATGTTTATAAAAGGGCTTGTTTTTATACACAGGTAACTGTATCGTTGAAAATGAAAAAAAAACGAAAATATTTTTTTATATTTTTATTTCGTTTTCAACGATACAGTTACCTGTGGTTTTATAGACATATCATAGCTGTAATTATAAAAAAAAAATGTACCATCAAACATTTTTATGCCCCCGTATCGATAGATAGGGAGGCATATAGTAATTCACCTGTCCGTCCGTCCGTCCGTTCGTCCGTCCGGCCTGGTTAACCCAAATTGACCGTTTCTTCTAGCATTAACATGGCTTGCTTCAAAGCTTTCAAACTTGCATGGATGTTGTATATGACCACTCTCCACTTGCCTGTATCACCTGACTCCATTTTGACCTTCACCTAGGCCTAATTTTAGACTCAGACTTATTGAAATGGCTTCCACGGGGGCATAAGCGTTTATTGAACGCAGTCTTGTTGGACACTATAGCACAAGTTATCAGAAGCAAAATGTTATAGTTCCAAGGGCCTCAACTCTGCAAATGCAGGTCAGCTCAGAATTAAATATTACGGTCAGCAGCTGCACATACATACTAAAAAATATTCCTACAAAATTTGAAGATTCAAGCTCAAATATATTGAGTGTAATGACAGACGCAAGGCAGATCGAGCCAATGTAATCTTTCCAAGGGGCACAACCCTGCTCATTCAAGTTGAATCTTAACACAAATGCACACCTTGATGTACACAAAAACATGCTTACTAAAATCCCTATTAAGTTTAGAGACTTGCACTGCAACTTTTCAAGAAACAGGACGACACAAGCCAAAGTACACAACTCTAAGGACAATAAATCTTCAAACACTGGACGGATCCAAATTAACTTTATCGCTTGCTTAGAATGAAAAGGTCGTAGCTACTATACTTAATATCTTATTCATTATAAGACTCATACATACTTAGTATTTCAAATCTGCATTACAAGGCGCTTCTAGTGAGTCTACACACCGGCCCGTTTTATCATTCCAAGGGCATTGCTTCCCTTCTACTGGTTTTATCTTTTGGTTTATGGGATGAACCAAAGACCTAAATTACACAGATTGGAAACATGTACCAAATTTCATGATATCTCTTGGCCGGTCTACTTAAATCTCTTAAAAACTTGTCTGTTTTAATACCTTATATCTCCTGTTCTAATGTACTTAGGAACAAACGAATAAGTCTATGCAATAGCTTTATTATTCAGCTTTAAAATGATACCTCATTTATTGAAACCAGCCAAGAAATAAAACAGTAGACCCCGAAGGACCAGACCGACTCTTATTTTCATCAAATTAATGTTAATTCCAAGTTTATCAGAAAATACCTGATTTGCCTCATTGAAATACTTATTTTCTGACTTATTTTCTGTATTTTATTAGAGGTAGACAAAAATGAGTTACTTCAGATAGTACGTAGAAGAAACTTATATCTTCACTATGATGCATTGTCCATTAAAATTGAATGACTATAAAACGTTTTATGCACAATAACTGAATCTCATTCAGCTGCCTGTTATTTTGCGTTTTCTGTAATTTTTTATTGGAGTGACCAATCTTTGTTATTTAGGTCTCTAGATGAACTATTGAATGCTCGAAATTATAGTGAGCATTCTCGTTCAACAAGCATATTTTTCAGTCGAAACATAGTCTGGGAACTGGACTTATCACTGATCGAAGAAAATGTTAGTGAGCAGAGCCATGTAGCAACCAGTTTTGTAATAAAAACACAACATCGTCGATTTTATTTTTTCTAAAATTCTTGGGCCAAAATCACCCCTTATCGTACCTGTTCCTTTAATAATTATTACAAAACTGGTTGGGAAAAGAAAATGTAATACTTTTTCTGCAACAACTTTTGTAAATTAAATGAAGACCAGAAATTAATGAAATAATTTTTCTAATACATGTAATTCACCACCATAGACATTTACAACATTATTATAGGGTTAGGAATGTTGTTCAAAATCATTGTGAATAGTCGCTAATCAGACAGGGGCTTATAATCGGCCAAAAAATATCTTAAATATTCAACTTATGATGATGATTAAGAAGTAAACATCGAAATGCGAAGTTAAACATGTTCGAATCCGATTAAGTCAATGTATGAAGCCTAAAAAGGCTTATCAGCAGAACACTATCGGCCACCTTAAATGTTTTATTTCTCATAATTATTATTGTTATTACTTCCTGTTCCTGTTCCAAGTTGTTCTTAGCGTAACATTCAGGATAGGACCAGTGTACTGAACAGACCCCGAATCATCCATGTGGCTGCCATTTTCCTATCTTAGACCACTTTTTGAGACATTTCTCACAGTATTAGCAATAGCACGTGGCTTTGCACAACAGTACAGAACATACATGCTTCTCATTGAACAAGCCGTCAATCGTGAAAGCCAGGCCATTTCCGTTTGTCTCCGATACATATTAGCATTTTATTTATATTCTGATTTCTATGAAACATACACGCCCCTTGTGGCAAGCAAATTCTTTCAGGATTCTTCAGTAGTTGGCCGTTTTGCTAACACCCTGTGAAACCTTAAAACCGTTTGAAACTGTCACAGGGTGTTTGCAAAAACGAATCAGATGTGGAACGGATCCTATTAAACTTTTATTTCCCCTGAGGGTGGGGTACATTTCATAGAGGTTGAAGAAATAACATATGGCTCTTTTTTTATATCGAAATGAAGCAAATTTCGTCTTGGCGTCTGTAGTCCAAAGTCACGTGATAGTACTACACTGCTTCAGTAAAAGCTGATGAACTTTGTGAAAGGGTTAGTTCTTGTTAGGATAAACTTTTAACTTCCAAGAAAACTGAGGCGAATCGGTCTTCATATTACTGGAAAATTGTTAAATGAACTTACATGTAGTTGTAATGAACAAACATTATATTAAAAAATACTATTATAATAATAGATGTCTTTAACAACATCTGTATTACATAACAACAATAGTACATACAAAGTTTTACCATGTACACATACACACAAAAAAAATACAATGTATTGTTATATTCTATAGTGATAGGTCTATATAGTTTGTGTTACATTTTCATTTTGCCCCGGGGCCACGCGAACTAAATAATAAATATGCAATTTTGACGACAGATAATTTATTTTCACTAATATCTCTTTCAATATTCAGTTATTTTACACGAACCATTAAAAAATATAATTTATAATACATCCTTGAGCTTTCGTTGAATTCTCAACGAATTTAGGGCTTCGTAAGATTTATTGAACATGCAAATAAATGCATACACATTGATAGTCACACGAATGAGAAGTCCTTTTCTAGTATTGAAGAAGTGGTATATTAGGCATTGTGTACATAATTTTGTATGGTGCTAACAATGGAAAGTCACTCTTCCACTTGGGGCAACCCTATTTTTGCACTTCCCTGCACATGCACTGATTTCAAGGGAAGTGACTCTGTATTTACTTATAATAAGTCATACAGAGCTTCCTCTCCTGAATTTCAAGGCAAATAACTCTTAACGATTTAAAATTAGTCAATACAGAGTTCCCTCCCCTGAATCTCAATGGAAGCAACTCTGTATTTACTTAAAATAAATTATACAGAGTTCCTTCCCCTTATTTTAAAGGGAAGTAACTCTTACCGACTTAAAATAAGTCAATACAGAGTTCCCTTCCCTGAATTTCAAGTGAAGTAACTCTTACCGACTAAAAAAAAGGCAATGCACAGTTCCCTCCCCTGAATTTCAAGGGAAGTAACTCTGTATTGACTTAAAATAAGTAATGCAGAGTTCCTTCCCCTGAATTACAAGGGAAGTAACTCTAACCGACTTAAAATAAGTCAATACAGAGTTCCCTCCCCTGAAATTCGGGGGAAGGAACTCTGTAAGACTTAAAATAAGTCAATGCAGAGTTCCCTCCCCTGAATTGAAGGGAAGTAACTATGTATTGACTAGAAATAAGTCATACAGAGTTCCTTCCCCTGAATTTCAAGGGAAGTAACTCTTACCGACTCAAAATAAGTCAAAACAGAGTTCCTTCCCCTGAATTTAAAGGGAAGTAACTCTGTTTTGACTTAAAATGAGTCATACAGAGTTCCTTCCCCTGAATTTCAAGGGAAGTAACTCTGTGTTGACTTAAAATAAGTCATACAGAGTTCCTTCCCCTGAACTCCAAGGGAAGTAACTCTTACCGACTTAAAATAAGTCAATGCAGAGTTCCCTCCCCTGAATTTCAAGGGAAATAACTCTTACCGACTTAAAAGGAGTTATACAGAGTTCCCGCCCCTGAATTTCAAGGGAAGTAATTCTTACCGACTTTAAATAAGTCAATGCAGAGTTCCCTCCCCTGAATTTCAAGGGAAGTAACTCTGTATTGACTTAAAATAAGTAATGCAGAGTTCCTTCCCCTGAATTACAAGGGAAGTAACTCTAACCGACTTAAAATAAGTCAATACAGAGTTCCCTCCCCTGAAATTCAGGGGAAGGAACTCTGTAAGACTTAAAATAAGTCATACAGAGTTCCTTCCCCTAAATTTCAAGGGAAGTTACTTCAACCGACTCAAAATAAGTCAATACAGAGTTCCCTCCCCTGAATGTAAAGGGAAGTAACTCTGTATTGACTTAAAATAAGCCAATGCAGAGTTCCCTCCCCTGAATTGAAGGGAAGTAACTATGTATTGACTAGAAATAAGCCATACAGAGTTCCTTCCCCTGAATTTTAAGGGAAGTAACTCTTACCGACCCAAAATAAGTCAAAACAGAGTTCCTTCCCCTGAATTTAAAGGGAAGTAACTCTGTATTGACTTAAAATGAGTCATACAGAGTTCCTTCCCCTGAATTTCAAGGGAAGTAACTCTGTGTTGACTTAAAATAAGTCATACAGAGTTCCTTCCCCTGAATTCCAAGGGAAGTAACTCTTACCGACTTAAAATAAGTCAATGCAGAGTTCCCTCCCCTGAATTTCAAGGGAAGTAATTCTTACCGACTTTAAATAAGTCAATGCAGAGTTCCCTCACCTGAATTTCAAGGGAAGTAACTCTGTATTGACTAAAAATAAGTCATACAGAGTTCCTTCCCCTGAATTTCAAGGGAAGTAACTCTTACCGACTTAAAATAAGTCAATGCAGAGTTCCCTCCCCTGAATTTCAAGGGAAGTAACTCTGTGTTGACTTAAAATAAGTCATACAGAGTTCCTTCCCCTGAATTCTAAGGGAAGTAACTCTTACCGACTTAAAATAAGTCAATGCAGAGTTCCCTCCGCTGAATTTCAAGGGAAGTAACTCTGTTTTTGCTAAAAATAAGTCATACTGAGTTCTCTCCCCTGAATGTCAAGTGAAGTAACTCTTCCCGATTTAAAATAAGTCAATGCAGAGTTCCATCCCCTGAATTTCAAGGGAGGTAACTCTGTATTGACTTAAAAGAAACCATACATGGTGTCACACCGGTGTAAAGTATTTTTGGGTCGTAGTATGCTAAAATAGTCCCTTTCAAAAGTTGATATATGTCTGTTGAAGCACTGTTTTAATGTGGAAACTGCTGATTGTTGACCAAATAACATGAATGTAGCTCAAATATGACCTGCATGCTAATTTTTAAGAGTGTTGAATTGATATTTTTCTGAATAATCTTTCCCTGGCTGAAGACAGACAATGTATAGTTCAATTTTGAACCCTGAGCCATGACCTTTCAGACGAATCTGTTTGGGCGGGTAACCCCATGATTTATTGATTTTCATAGTCATGATTTAAAGATACTTATTTGTTATATACATATATGAATAGTTATTCCCGCACCAACCTTTATCGGCGATTGGATTAAACTTTAAAAGTGCAATCACGGCTCAATGCTCGAAATCGAACTATATATGTGTGTTTCGGTCAAGTCAGCTTTTGGGGCATGGAAAATCCTTCCAGAAGCCCTGCAGTAGCTCATAAACGAAACTATTGACATGCCATTTTCTCCAGCTTATTTTGGATGACAGGGATTGCTTTTTATGGAAACGGCCACAGAAAACCACCCGGAATGTCAGTGAAACGGAGGGAGAGATGCAAATTTGGGTCATTTTTCATTAATTCAAAGGCAGAAAATTCACCGGTGAGACACCACATGGTTCTTTCTCCTGAATTTCAAGAGAAGTAAATTTTCTCGATTTAAAATAAGAGAAAACAGAGTTCCTCCCCTGACTTAACACCGGCCAATACAAATTCCCTCCCCTGAATTTCACGGGAAGTAACTCTGTATTGACTTAAAATAATTCATACACAGTTCCCTCCCCTGAATTTCAAGGGAAGTACTCTTACCGACTTCTACACAAATAAATACCGAGTTCCCTCACCTAAATTTCAAGGGAATTAACTCTGTATTGACTTTAAATAAGTCATGCAGAGTTCCCGCTCCTGAATTTTAAGGGAACTAACTCTAACCGACTTTAAAACAAGTAATTACAGAGTTCCCTCCCCTGAATTTGAAGGAAAGTGGTGTCACACCGGTGTAAAGTACTTCTGGGTCGTAGTATGCTAAAATAGTCCCTTTCAAAAAATTGATATATGTCTGTTGAAGCACTGTTTTAATGTGGAAACTGCTGATTGTTGACCAAATAACATGAATGTAGCTCAAATATGACCTGCATGCTAACTTTTAAGAGCGTTTCATTGATATTTTTCTGAATTATCTTTCCCTGGCTGAAGACTGACACTGAATTTGTGCTTCGGTCGAGTAAACTTTTGGGGCATGGAAAATAGCATTGTCATTCCAGAAGACCTGCAGTAGCTCGAAAACGAAATTATCGACATGCCATTTTCTCCAGCTTATTTTGGATGACAGTGATTGCTTTTTATGGAAGCGGCCATAGAAAATCACCCGGAATGTCAGTGAAACGGTGGGAGAGATGCGAATTAGGGTCATTTTGCATTGATTTGAATGGCAGAAAATTCACCAGTGTGACACCAAGTAACTTTTCATTGGAAGGTACTCTTACCGACTTAAAACAAGTGAATACAGAGTTCCCTCTCCGAAATTTCCTGTGAACTAAATGCTAGTCTGGTTCCCGTCACAATGTGCGTTTCAACATTAACCACAGTAGTGTGATGACGTAGGAATCAAGGACAGGGAACTCCAGGCTAACTAAATGCTTCCCTTGAAATTCAGGGAAATGAATACTGTTTAACTTAATTAAAGGCCGAGGGAACTGTGTTTGAATTTCAGGGGAAGTAACTTTTATATACTTAAAAAGGAGTTTGGAATCGGTACAAAAATAATTAAAATCTGCCTTTGGGGGAAACAATGATAGATCTTCCATAGTCACAACAGACTACACAAATGTCATAATATATGCCTATGACCATTTATTCAAAACAAATATCTAAACATACCAATGGATGTTTTGTACGATCTTTGATGTAAAATTCAAAACGGAACATTTGATTTATTTTAAATCAGAATAACAGATGGTAAAATAAAACATGGTTTTGCCACAAAAACTGAAACGTTTTAATTTTATACATGTAAACAATAGCAAACAAGACTTGTACGTGGATTGTGGAACCACAGGTTACTGCATCATTAATAACAAAAAAAAAACTATAAGATTAGACACTGCCCTCACAGGTACCATTTTGCACATTGGTGGAGTGGAGCGTGTAGGATTATTCTTGTTAAGAGAAATTTTAAACCAGTGGTCCGGACGAGGATTGAACATCCTGGATTGTTGGGACTCTGTGTTGATGGTTCTTCTCCATGTCATGATTGGTAGCATGCACTATCCCCCGAAACTAACACGTACTCTTTTTGGGTCCTCGCCCATATAAAGTATCCGGTGGTGAGGATAATTAATAAAAAAAAATTAAATAAACAAAACTATGCATTCATCAACAGAATCGTTGACGGATATAAATAAAGGAAAGTATTTAAGGAGTATGGGTCCTTGTGGAAAGTCTATAATAAAGTTCTTTAGTAAAACGTTAAAATTGACATGGACATTGTTGACAGGCACTTACCACCAAACTTCATGTACATGTATATCTTGTAAAAAAGTATATGTCTGGAAGTACATTATATCTGAGTTAAGATTAATTACTGCAATCTCCTAACACTGAAACATTCGTAGTAAAAATACTACATTTTTTGTAGTAATATGACAAGTTAATTGGTAGGCTAATGGTATATCAACATCCACTCAGAGTGGTCACCGTAGTGGTCATCGTGGTGGTCGGTAAGTGACCGGTATCAGGAGTACAGAGATAGCAGACACTTGGCAAGTGTAGAGATATTGTGATTGACTCGTGTGTATATGTGTGGATGGTGATAATATTGAATGGATAACATATGATAAAGGTACACATATAACTTTGGAATGGTATTCACAAAACATCCTAGGAGAAAATTTAATTTTGACTTGAGTTTAAAAAAATAATTATGCAGCTGATATTTTCCCCGATTTCAAAGATCTAAATACTATGAAAAATGGTTAATCATGCTATTAGTTTTCGTGTTTGCGGACCTCCTTGAGGAAAAAAAGATTTAAAAATCCTTTGTTTTCAGCTTTTAACACCGTAGTAACACTTGTAAGTGTACCGTTGAGAAATATTTTTTACAGAAAATTGTTTCTTTTTTTAATGATGCAGTTACCTGTGAGTATAGCTCTTTAATTATAACGAAGGCATTTAAGCAACATTTAGTACTCTTTTTCTTATGGATCAGCAAAAAATGATTGTGGTGATCCCTAACCAAATCTCTGTGTCTGACCATTATTTTGGTGATTTTTCTTTAAACGACACCAAGGCGACGTATTTACCTCGGTCTTTATATATTGCATTTACATGAGACAAACCGAATTTGCCGATCTTTCACGATTTGATACTATACCCATCTACTTTCAGCAAACAGGTTTTACTAATATAGTTATAATGCATGACATGGAACTGGAGATTACTGGACTAAATGCCCGACAAACCCGTACATTATCCGTATGGGAAGATCACTTCCACGAAACTCTGAAGAAAGAGAAGAACATTGAACATACAACTAAGATACAACGGTATGATATATAGGGATTTCTAGTAAATGCTTTAAACTTGTCTTAGGGGTTATACGCTTTTTAATTGAAACATGTTATCATTTTATTTTAAGCTAATATATAGCGATACCGCTACAGCTTCTTGAATCTTTTAAACAACTGTATTCGAATGATACGGACGTAAGAGTGTGTTTGAACTTATTCATTTTTAGTCAGATTGACCGATGAACTTCAATTTCGAGGGAGCGGAAAAATGTTTTGTGATACAAGGTGTTCGTTCCGAAATCCGAGCAGGATCATTGCTTCTTCAACGTTCCCCCGATGTATAGCACCGCAACATGCGGGACTAACTCTGGGGGACGAAACGGCTATTCTAATTTCTGCCACATTTCCAGTATTACATTTGAGCACCGACTGGGACTCGAACCAGACAAAATGTCGATCCAAACTCAAGATCGAACAGCACCGACTGGGACTCGAACCAGACAAAATGTCGATCCAAACTCAAGATCGAACAGCACCGACTGCGAATCGAACCAGACGGTATGTCAATCCGAAGTCAAGATCGAGCGTTACTCACTCGGTCAGCGGTACAAATTTCATTTAAATCAGACCCATTTTAGCTCCACTATTTTACACTGATATAGGATCTGACAACACTCCGTATGGGGTCATATGTCGATGTGAATGTTACACCGTCCAATCAAATCGATACTTTTACCAATCTGAAAGTTCAGAGTATTTCTCTATTTTGAAGATTACGGAAGCGAGGGAGTAAGTTCTTACACAGTCAACCTGTTCTACTCCTCGTTGTTATACTCAACTGTTTAGATTGTCTGCTCGTTCTCAGTGAACTCTTTCTTGATGTCTACTTCGTGAAAGGTAAGTAACGAAATGTTGTCATTCTGATCACCTCGGTTTTTATCCAATGGAATTCACCGAAGAAAACGGAAATGGCCGAGCTTTTACGATTGGTAATGTTGTTTGTCTTGTATGACTATTTACTGTAAACTATTTTTCAAAAAATCTTTGCATATTTATACACAGTAAAGGTCCGCTTATAAGACCACTTTGATTATTTTGAAATCATGCAGACTTGCCAGTTTAAGGTCCCAAAGTATTAAATTTAGAACAAAAAAGGTCCGCTAATAAGACCGATTTGCTATTAAGACCACCCTTTTGACTTGTCTTATTAGCGGAACTTCAATGTATTATTAAATAAAAAATTAAGTTAGAACTCATATTTGTTAAAGAACACTTTAACGGGGCCATTTTATTAATATGTTTCAAGTATAAAACGGATGTATTTAAAGGAAGTTTTATAAACAGTCTGGAGACAGCTCTTATAGATATCCAGATGTTTACTGAATGATACCACGAATGTGCGCCTCAATCATGGGAAAATGCATCTACATTCAATAAAATAAGTTGGTTGTTCAAATTATGTATGCCTCCATCTTTGGTGAGGGGTATATTGCTTTGCTCGTGTCGGTCTGTCTGTCTGTCGGTCAGTCGGGAGACCAAATGGTTTCCGTTCAACAACAGAAGAACGCTTTGCTTTAGGATATTCAAACTTGATATGGAGGTTGGTTAGCAACAGTAGATATCGCCTATTGATTCTAAGAGCAGTAGGTCAAATGTCAAGGTCACTGCGAGCTTAACCGTTTCTGACTATTTGGCAGCCGTCTACACACAACTCTTGTTTTATCCAGGCATGATTGTAACAGCTGAACGTACGATGGAAACATTTAACCAGCTGATTGCAGATAAGTACCCGATACAGTTTGATGGTATACCCGTATATGACACACACAAATTCTATAACAGAATTCTCAACGCGAGGCTTGTATGGGGTTCGGACGCAATACCCGGTAACGCACTTTGTACCGTCAACCGAACTGTAAGAGAAGCCAAGGTAAATAGTAGTTTTATCATTATTTTATCATATCGCTTGGTTAGAATGAGAAGGTCGTAACTACAAAATCAATGTTTTGAGAAAACAAGAAAAACTGCCTGAATGTTAGTCTTTACTTTTGGTAAAACAAGCTTTTACAACTTCAGTTTGGTCAACATGACAAGTTCCGACTTTCATGAAAATAGGCTCATAAGAAGCGCCTTATAATGTAGATTTCAAATATGCACTAGTCTTATAAGGTCGTAAGTGGCACTTATTCTAAGTCAGTGATATGACATCGGTTTAATTACAATTTACGTACTTAAGTATGTGACAATCAAATGTGAATGGACATTTAGTGAGTTATTGTTCATTCAGCCAATAGACTACACGGTGACTCTTAACGCATTTTAATGGTTACGTCACACTGAAATATGTCTAATACCGTCCTTCCTGTGAACAAGTGGTTATGGCATCCGCTTTAACAGCTTAAGGTCGAATATTCAAATCTAGTCGGGCATTGTTCCGATGGGGTTGAGAGCCACACGTCATTTCAAAAATGAATTTAACTTGTCAGACGTGAAAGAGATTGCATTAAGTAGCACTTTATTGGCGGAAGAAAATCATGCAGGCTATAACAGTCAGGATACGGTACATCGGATAATAAGAAAATATATAATGCATTAGTATAGTGACCATCCAAATATTACAACATTGTACAAGACATACATCCATCTCGTTGGAACAAAATTAACAAAACAAGTTTTGAAGACAAATTGCACATGGTATTGTACATATAAAACCTTGAATACTGTAAAATCATTAATTTACGTGGGGGATTAAATTTCGTGGATTTCGTGGTTCATCTCAACAATGCACTTTAATCCCAACGAACATTAATTTTGACCCTTGTTTTATTACCTGAAAAGCAAATTCCACGAATTCAAGTCCCAACGAAATTGTCTTTTTACCAAAACCACGAAATTTCGTCCCAGTGAAATTAAATAATTTTACAGTATTCTATTTTCAGTTTGTTGATATTGGACCGACACAACAAGTGTTTCAAGATGATGATGATCCAGCCTTTCTACTTGATAAACATGATGATAATATAGAAGAGACGATTGCTCATGCGCTACATAAATCCAGTATTACCATATTAGGCATTCTAGTTCTGTTTGTAAGTTCAAAATGATAATACTCGGTTATAGTGAATTCTTATGAGCCAGGCCCAGTGATTATAGCAGTGGTTCGCCCCATTACTGTTCAGCTCTGAAATCGCATTTGCATCATAAAAAATGGTTATAAAATGATTGACAATATTCATAATTATCCAGTCAACGATCTTCTACAAATCATGTCTGTTCCAAATTTACATTTGTAATCGAACTACGGTTATCTATCAATCAATCTTAGTATTTATCTTAAAAATGCAAAATGTTGACCCATTAGGTTATAGGAACTATTTCGTTACATCATAAAAGTGAAGAACACTACTATGCTTTGCGCACCATCTATATAAGCCTACATCTATAGCTGTTTTTCAGACACCAACGTAGAATGCATTGGTACATTTTTGTGTTTATTGAGCTAGTTGATCCATTTCATAGTTTCGTAAAAGTTGGATTGATTTTATTATTTCCAGACATTGCTGAAAGTGTTCTGTCATGGATTGTCCTTTGTCAAGCATAAACTAGAGGTAAGGTATGCAAGTACAATAGCATGTTACTCTATTATACTATTGTTTATACAGTAAAACCTAATTCATGAAAATACCAAACACAATTTAATTACCAATTTTCGGGTCGCTTTCAGTAATGCAACCGTCCAGCCACCCTTTGGCATTTAACTTCACCTAGTCAAACAACAAAAAGGTTGTGCAACCTAAAGCAAGCTTCGTTTAAGCAACCCCCCCCCCCTGTACAGAATATTGTCTCATTTTGGTTGGTGTGCGGCCAGCATCATTTCTGAGTTGGTCTGTGATTAGTCTGCATGTTTCCAATTTGATAACTAGACGATATTAAAAAATTGCATGGTTTTAAGTACGAGTTGCTCCCCTTAACCGTTCCCATATTTCCAAAATTCTTTTTTCACCGTGAATATCGCTAAATATATCCTCATATTTTACACACTGTGTTTAGTACATATATAACACAAGTGACTAGTGTTCAAATTCATAACTCCATTTCTATTTAGCCATGTAATGGTCATACAAAATCGCCCCGTATGTTGTACGATTTGGTCAAATTGATACTGGTGATGCGTCGGTTTGGTTTTTTCTGAATAATGTAATGGTCTAATACGTTCGTACTGCACGTTCTCAGATGAAAAACATGCTACTAACGTTATATGTAAGTATATATCACATCTCATGTCTGTATGCATTGTAGGTATTTGATGGTATAGTTGTTGTGGCGTCATTCACATTAGACGTGTGTTATATCAAGGGATTGACCAACTATCCTGTAGAATCCTTCCTACTTATACTTGCTGTCATGATTCCATGGAGGGTCATCCGGGTACTGAATAGTAAGTTATATCACATAATATGACGTCATAATATTTTTATGGTTAGCGCCTGTTTTAATATCACATGACTTTCTTCTTCAACCGCTTTATAAACTAACGTTACTATTACTCTCATGCCAAAATGAAATTTCCTTTGCCCCGTCGGAGATTCGAACCAAAGACCTCACGATTGGTTGTCGAGAGTGTTAACCACCACGCCACTGTATTACCGTTAAAAGTGACGACCTACTTGTAATGTTGCTTGCGTCAAGTGCGCCTAGTGTTTGAATCACGGCGTAGAAATTAGTATTGTTCAAGTTTGTATTGAATGCAAGGTTTGAATTATAAATCATATAATTATTTTAGTGATGTTTGACACTGAGGTTCATTTACTTGTATAGCCGTCGGTTTGATAATTGTAACCGTTGATTTCATTTTGTAGGTTTAATTATTGCTGTAAAAGATAACTTCCATTTTCTGATGAAGTTAATGTTCAAGAAGAATAAATGTATGACAGATAAGCTGGAATATTTGAAAAGTGTGAACTCACAGAATCAGGTATGTACGAGGGGTGATCAGCAAAATACGTGGAATATTACAATGACTGATAAAGAAATTACACTTTTCCACGTATTTGTTGATCATCCCTCGTATTTGTTTTCCATATGTGTAATAATTATACACGTTTTGGCAACTTTGACAAAAATGTCGATTTTCCTCGTTATATGTGAAGAAATTGCAAATTCCTATACATGCATTTGAAACGTAAGTCGGTGATTGAAAGATATACAACTTTGTGAACTTTCACATAATGTTTTAATTTTGCATTTCAATTGGTCAAAACGGTCCTGTGACATGACCTGGTGAAGCATAAATATTATATTAATTTGCAAGTGACTTGTAGTATCGTGAGTATTATTTTTATACAGGAATACGCTATATAGTGTTGTATGTGATTCGGTGTACGTCAAATTAAGCAACGCAGATCTTGTATTTCTGCATACATGCAGTAGTTCGCTATATTTATTTAGAAGTTATCTGCCCTTAGACTACTAAAGTAGTATCATACGATAAATTTCTTCAACATTTTATGTTCTTATTGAAGGATCGATACCTGTTTTGCATGATTTATATTCTTATTTTTCAGCAAATGATACTCATTTTGACAACAATGTGTACCAGTCGGGGAATAACACAGGAACATTTAGCACATCTTTACGAACAGAAAAGTAAGTAGTCATTGCCGGGCCTTCTGTACTTGTCGCTTTCCTTGTGTGTGTGTATGCTATCTTGCAAGGTCACAAGCGAGGCACGAGTGTACATCGTTATTTCGTCTAACTTAAGGGGGGGGGGTAGTACTTAGTGATTAATGTATGACCGTCTTGAGCCCGTTACCTAACCAAACCACTAGAAGGTTCTCGCTAAAAAGCCTGCACAATTTTCGGCAAGCACTGTTCGCCGGAATCGTGCTATTGCATAGACTCAGTAAAGCGCTTCCAAAGATCACCGGGGCGCATTAGTTAGTCAAAGTGCTCCCACTTGTTTAAAAAAAGTTAACGAATGACGTGTTTAAAAGCGTCATTGGTGTCGTAGTAGATCTAGTATGTATATTATATTTTGTATTTTATTATGTCCGATGTTCTCTTCCAGTCTCCTCTAAATATCTTGCGGTATAGCACAAAATAAGCTGAACAGAACGATTCAGAATACCCCTCATAAGTAGGCAAGCTCTTCTATTTGCCAAAACTAGTCGGTCTTAAGTCTTATACGCTAGTAGATCTAACAAGAGATATCACCATGCAAAGTACACTTTTTTAATGGTATATTGTATACACGTACAAATGCAACTAACTGTTACATTAAAAACTTTTACAAATGTACTATGAAGTTTATGTCAAGTACATGGTCAACCTGAGGTTGTAGTTGGTATTTAGACTGGTGATTTATTCCAGACATTCATGACTTCTATACCACAATCAAGGTTAGTGTCCGATTAATTGCTTAGCGCCATCTATTGTCGTTCTAGTTCAATGTGCTTTAAACATATCACAATATGTTGCTATACACACCTTATATAGGCACGACATACAAAACCTTGTGAATTTCTAAGGCCAGACAAACATCTGCGGTAGAACATGGTGCATTTCATGCTTGTCGTGCTTTCCGTGATTTTCGTGTTTTTCGAGAGCTTTATTGTTTCTTGTTAAGTGCTGTCTTCAAGGATGGTTGCATAATTTGTTATAATCTCTTTGTTTGTCTTTGACGGAGTTGGAACTCAGACCGTTTGTTCCACGGAACATTTAGTATAAATGCTATATACGAGCAAAACGAATACATCACATGTTTCTATGCCTACATAACTCAGTGGTTCTCTTCTGGCGACTCGGGTTCAAATCCTGACGGAGGCACTCATATACATTTTTGTAATATTATGTCTGCCATATTTCAGCACAAAGCTGACTGGAAAATAAAGGCATTTTAAAAAATACCTAACAATCTTGTTGGGACTTAATTTAAAAGATAATACGTATGTCAGGAAGGTATCATTCAGCAGAACTTAATCAGCCGGCACATAAGACTCAATAAAACATACAAATGAACTGAACTATTTATTCGTAGACAGAAAACCATATGTAGTTGGCCTGATATTTAATTAAAAATGTCATATTACGCACAATGTATACCATAGCACGTATATTATATGACCACATGGCTATGCAACCCGGACTGACCTCCACAAATCAATCCTTAATCCATTAATCCAAAGTAATCCATTAATTCCTAAGTTACATAGATATGCATAAATACTATATCGGCTTAATATTAATATTAAATCATGATTTAATTACATGTACGTACATACGGCGGTTTTTCACCATTTACTTATGCCTGTTGAAGACCATTCTACCGGTCAGTTTTGTGTTAAAGTTTAACATGGTAACGAAGTGCAATCATATTCGGATAGACTTAATTTGAACTTTTGAACGTTGGGCTTATTACCCAATATGCTAGTGGGTTGATATAAACACGTCTAATGACATCGTATAATAAACATTGAGTTACAATGTACAAGTTTCTCGTGACAACATGTTTATCAAACTGCTTCACTGTTATTTTGTATACAAAGTCTAATTCAACATACTAATTTATACGTATAATCCAATTGTGAAACAAGTTCTGGGGCCTTATTCACCAACGTTGTAAATCTAAAACTTAGACTTAGACTTTATATTGCCCAATTGTCTATTCGCTCTCATGTTGCAATAAATGTAACGATTTGGATAACAATGGGTATACATATTCAGTGGATAACAACAAATATTCAGATAACATTTCACATGGTTAAATTTTATTACAAAGAAATGGCAGCGATTATAAATGTTGCCATTTTTAAGTCTAAGTCTGAATTTCAGTCTTACAACGTTGGTGAATAAGGCTCCTGATGAAGGTTGTCTTATATTCAGTGAGCACATATACACGTATGACTGTTCAAAGCAAAAAAATGCTCCTATACGACATACTGTTGTACTTTGACTCAATGTTACATTCTATGTTTCAGTGTTCTATGAGTAATAAGTTAAGTTAAGTTACCAATGTTTAAGGGACGTTTTCAGCTGTTCAGCCGCCCAACCACCCTTTAACACTTTAACTTCCTCTGATCGTGTGGCTGACGATGGATACATACGTTCGTGTCTCCCTTGGGAGACTATCTCTCACTTGTCGGTGTGGCAGCCGACATCGATCTGCGGCGCCCAGGAGTAAACACTGTCCTCACCGGTACCAATATACACCAGGTTTGGATGGAGCATGTGGGTCATTATTGCTGAGAGAAATTAATTGAACCCTAGACCTCTCGATCACGAAGCCCGCAACTTTCATCTAGGCCACAGTCCCCGTATATGTCTATGGTCGCCACGTTCCTATACCTCTCGATGACGAAGCCCGCGCCCTTCCTCTAGGCCACAGTCCCCACAAATGTTTATGGACGCCACGGTCCTCCTTATCCTGAACTACTAGTAAACCTCATGTGCTCGAGGCAAAATATCTCAGTGGGACCAATGCATAAGGTACTAGTGATTACTACGCATTTTAAAGTAATGTCCCTTGTATCGTTTGTATTTTAATATTCCAACTGCTCTTAGTTGTATGTTTGCGTTCGACTTGGATAGGCGTAAGTGCATTTAACTTTCATAGTGGCCAATCATCTCCAATTTTTTTCTAAATGCCGAGCATATCCTTTATTTGCCAGTCAGCTTTCTGCTAAATGTGGCAGGCATATAAGTGCCTCCATCGGGACTTTATAAAACTAGTACATTAAAAAGTTTGTATATCATGTATGCTTTCAGTTGAAGAATCTGAGAACAAAGCAAAGAGAAACATTGCATATCACCTACCTATTGGTGCATGTTTCCGGCGACAAGTGTCTGAGGAGCTTGGCTATATTCCATCCCATCTACTGGAAGCTGAACCACTGTTTGTAGATACACATTTAGGAGTTATTCATGAAGTAGAAGCTGACGAGACAGAACAAAATGAATTAACCAAAGAAACCTAACCACTTGTAACTTTATGGAAGTCTTCTGGCACGATTCATTACAGTAATGACCAGGTATTCCAGGGGCTAGAAGCTGGATAGGAGTTATTCATGAAATAGAATCTAACCTGGCAGTACCAGCTGAATTGGACTTAATATGAGGAAGCGTAATTACATGTTTTGCTTGGGATTTGTGGCAATCTTCTGACCGACTATTAGTAGTACTGATGTTTTGTAAAGAAAAAATAATTTTGGCGAACATTAAGTAATGTATACTTCAACAGTAGCTGTTATTCAACATAACTAGAAGCGAATTAAAGTACATGAACCCCTTCTTTTGAGAAAGTGTGATGTTGTAAGTATATGCACATACGTTATCTAAACTATGCTACAATTGTCATTGGCTTGGTAGGCAACGTACGTGAATTTGCATTTACTTTTCAGAGATCATACAACGCTACCGATTTCATTGTTGATATGGTACGCATAGGAAAGACCTTCTATTCATATGGAATGTGCCCTCCGATAGTCTATTGCATGGATACCGTACTCGAAAACCCAGCGGTGACTCCACTCCCGAAATCTCTACATCAAGTGTTGCTATAGCGCAGTCAGGCTCAGAGTGTCGCCCGGGTTTTCGAGTATGCCCATGCTAATTTGACGGTCACAAGTAGCTAGCTGGTGAGCAAATTTGCATATGAATAATTCTGTATAAAAAATATGATATTTCTTAATATGATGTTGTTTTTATAACATATATGCAAATAAAAGTGTGTTGTATGACTCAAACATTTGATTGTATGTAGTATAACTCGTTTTATCATACAACACTATTTGTATCATTTATTTCTAAGTTTAACATCTATTTCAACATTTGTAAGTCATAAACGTCAATCTGTTTGCCTAATTTTTACTTTGCCTGACATGTACGTATAACCAGCTAGTACCAACTTGCACTTCTGACAACTGGCAGCATCTCCTCAAATAGATGTCATGACGGTGGCAAATGTTTGGGGTCAACATAAAATGGTGTCGCATGTGCATGGACGGTTTTCTTTAAGCCATATAATATCCAAAATATTTGTATACGGACCGTGTGTCAACTTTCAACTAAATGTGTGAAATGCTGGTCACTTTTTATCAGAACATTTGCTACTTTCACTTGACTGTATATGTGGACTGTGTACCACTTTCATGAGGCTATGTGGACTGTGTACCACTTTCACAAGACCATGTGGACTGTTTGCCACTTTCACCAGACTATGTGGACTGTGTACCACTTTCAACAGACTATGTGGACTGTTTGCCACTTTCACCAGACTATGTGGACTGTGTACCACTTTCACCAGACTATGTGAACTGTTTGCCACTTTCACCAGGCTATGTGGACTGTGTACCACTTTCACCAGACTATGTGGACTGTGTACCACTTTCACCAGGCTATTTGGACTGTGTACCACTTTCACCAGGCTATGTGGACTGTGTACCACTTTCACCAGGCTATGTGGACTGTGTACCACTTTCACCGACCATGTGGACTGTTTACCACTTTCACCCGACCATATGGACTGTTTACCACTTTCACCGACTATGTGGACTGTTTACCACTTTCATCAGACTCTGAGGTCTGTTTACCACTTTCACCAGACTATGTGGATTGTTTACCACTTTCACCGACTATGTGGACTCTTTATGACTTTCAACAGACTATGTGGAATTTTTATCACTTCCACCAGACTATGAGGACTGTTTACCACTCTCACCGATTATGTGGACTCTTTATGACTTTTAACAGACTATGAGGACTGTTTACCACTTTCACCGACTATGTGAAATTTTTATCTTTTCCACAAGACTATGTGGACTGTTTACCACTTTCACCGACTATGTGGACTGTGTGCCACTTTCACCGATTATGTGGACTCTTTATGACTTTCAACATACTATGAAGACTGTTCACCACTTTCAACGATTATGTGGACTCTCTATGACTTTCAACAGACTATGTGGACTGTTTACCACTTTCAACAGACTATGTGGATTGTGTACCACTTTCACCAGGCTATGTGGACTGTTTACCACTTTCACCAGACTATGTGGACTGTGTACCACTTTCACCAGACTATGTGGACTGTGTGCCACTTTCAACAGACTATGTGGACTGTGTACCACTTTCACCAGACTATGTGGACTGTGTACCACTTTCACCAGACTATAAGGACTGTTTACCACTTTCACCAGACTATGAGGACTGTTTACCACTTTCAACAGACTATGTGGACTGTGTACCACTTTCACCAGACTATGTGGACTGTTTGCCACTTTCACCAGACTATGAGGACTGTTTACCACTTTCAACAGACTATGTGGACTGTTTACCACTTTCAACAGACTATGTGGACTGTGTACCACTTTCACCAGACTATGAGGACTGTTTACCACTTTCACCAGACTATGAGGACTGTTTACCACTTTCAACAGACTATGTGGACTGTGTACCACTTTCACCAGACTATGTGGACTGTGTACCACTTTCACCAGACCATGTGGACCTTTTTCCACTTTCACCAGACCATGTGGACCTTTTTCCACTTTCAACAGACTATGTGGACTGTTTGCCACTTTTACCAGACTATGTGGACTGTGTACCACTTTCACCAGGCTATGTGGACTGTGTACCACTTTCACCAGACTATGTGGACTGTGTACCACTTTCACCAGACTATGTGGACTGTGTACCACTTTCACCAGACCATGTGGACCTTTTTCCACTTTCACCAGACTTTGTGGACTGTTTAGCACATTCGTCAGAGCATGTGGACTGTTTGTCACTTTCACCAGACTATGTGGACTGTTTTCCACTTTCACCAGGCTATGTGGACTGTTTGCCACTTTCATCAGACCATGTAACTGTTTGCGACTTTCATCATAACATATGTACTTGTTGCGCCATTCGCAAGGCCACCTGGATGTTCTGTTCTTTCACGAGAATATATGGACTCTTTGTCACATTCACTAGACTATGATATGTGGACTTTGTGTCACTTAACTAGAAAATGTGGATGTTTGCAACTTCTTATTACAACATGTGTACTGTTTGCCATGTTGTAGACCTTTTTCACTTGATCTGCTCCAAAACATGTGTGAGGTTTATACAATTTGTCAGAATATGTGGACGGTTTTGCACTTTTATCAAAACATTTACAACTTTTCAAGAATAAAAAAAACTAGACAAACTGTATGTAAGATTTTTTTATTGTGCAAACAACATAAGCCTTGATAATTGTGGAACTATGCATTACATACACGTATCAAACTCAACATTCAGATCTCCCAGACAGGAAGTCAACTTCACGCATGCGCAGTTCGGGACTCCCAAGATATCACAGACAAAAACGTCGGTAAGACCGTAGTTCTCACCCATTTTGAGCAACAACATAAATTAGTTAACTTATATAAATATTCTGAAAATAAGAAAATAACATTTAATACTATTAAGGTGAAATAATACTGAAATATGTAACTCTTTTTCAGAGTGCATATTTTGGCAAGGCGCCAAAATTTGAAATATCTTTCAAAAAGCAGCGGGAATATATATTTAATTCAAAACACAACCAGAGCACAAAATAATAAGCACTAAATAATACTCATTTAAACAACAGATAAATTTCCCTTTCCCAAGAAGATATTAGGATGCAAATATGGGGAGTTACTTCAGGTAAGTCCACACTCTCTCCCATTCTATGATTCAAGCGATTTGATTACAGTTCACACTCAAAATGTTAAATGAATTTTATAGTTTTGATTTTAAGCATCTTAAGTCTATTCTATTGTTCTACCTTGACTAAAACAAACTACAGAAAAAACCGCAAGATTCATGGCTTCGTTTCCATGGCAACGAACCAGTAACGTTTTCAGAAACGCCATATCACTCAGGTTTTTTATAAATATATTTTTTCAGCAGTTGACGATAATATGTTATTTTTAAATTCTACTAAGTCACGTGACTAAAATAAATACTGAAAAATAAATATATGGAATGTAAGGTAACAATAATTATACTACATAATAAACACACTGTACAGATTTAACATCGAGAAAAATATGTATAACAATATATAATAATACTGATTGAACAAATGGGCGTGACAGACCACGCCCACTCACGAATGGGCTTGACAGAGCCCTCCCACTCTCGAATGGGCGTTGCAGACCACTGCCATTTTCTTATGAAGCATTTAACGACAACCTGAAGTTTTAGTAAACGCGAAAATGTAAAACTAGCAGAGGATGAAGTCGTTCACAAAGCGGACACTGAGTCAAATAGAGAAATACTAAGCATAGAAAATTAACACAAAGTAACCTGTACAATTTCTGGTAAAAAACTATGGCAGAGTGTTAGGGCTATGGTGGAGTTTTTTCTGATGGCAGTGTACACAATGTCACATATCGCACACCATATACAGTTCCCTACTTTCATATACAGTTAAATAAAGACCCATGCTTGTACAGTCACATGACCTTTATATAAAACACAGAACTCTTTGAGAATATCATTTGGGGGATAAAACGCCACAAAACAAGATTGATGCATGACTGTATATTTATCTACAAAATCAAGAGGATATTATTTTGAATCACACAAGAATGTATGTGTAATTGCTTTATGAAATTTGCTTCTTCTTTCAAATCAAGCTGACGATGTGAAAATGTTTAACAGTAAAAAAGTCTATTAGTTTTTTATTCTCCTAACAAGTAGGCATCTGGAAAATTGGTCCGACTTTAGGGTCCATTGGGAAGCCTTTGCGCATGCCCATACAGTACTGTGCATCGATACGAAGACTGTTCTCCTTTACTGAGATATCATGCTCCAAGGTAGCCTTTGTCTTCATCAGACGAGCCAAGCTCAATTCTGATGCCTTCAGACGTTCCTTTAGTAAACGTACAGATTCTCTGATCTCGCTGACTTCTCGTTGGAGCCTGTAAAAGTACGAGATTTCATTAGTTGTGCACTTTTAATCAGTTTTATAATGGCATTTTAGTATTCGCTTATTCGTAAAAGGGAAAGTAACAAGCAATATTTTTGTAAAAGAAAGCTACGAGTATGTCAACTAAAATAATAGATCAACATGTTCAAACATGTAAGCAGAATATTCACAGAATCAATTTTAAAACCCCTAAAACTGTTTTTGAATAATACATGTTATATTTAAAAAAATCATTTCTGTTACAAATGCACTGTCTACAATGGGGATTTCCTTTGAGGTCTTACGATAACATATTCTTAATATTCTTAGGTTCAAGTACGCAATTGTGACACCCACGTAATTATGATACGTTATGATTTTGTGTCATTAAGTGGACTCGGAAATGAGTCAAGGACCAGGTCGCGCAAAATTCTTTCGATTTCTTAATTTTCATCATTTTCATTTCCGAAAATAAAACACTTTCGATTTATAAAACATGGATTTAAACTTACGATCTCATGACGGGATCATTACAAAGTTCCACATTGATACGTCTAGTTCTTTCGTCCAATCTAGATTGTGAAACCTTCATTGGATGTTCCTTATCCTGTATAGCCTTTCTAAGCAGTTCTATATTCTTCTCCATGTCGAAGATTTCAGCCATTGTCTGTAAAAGGATAATAGAGAATTGCATGTGTTGTCAATCTCAATAAAATCAGATCCAAACAATTGCTTCGTTCCTTAACGCTGTCTATCAAATATATGCATATTATTTAGTTCTAGGTTATGACAGTCGATTGTCATAATCCATGCTCCTAATCTACCAACCAAAGCGATTAGAGTGTTTTTGAAGAAAAGAAAACATACTAAACAATACACACCACATACCAAGTATCAGAATGAAAGAATTTGAAAGACTGATTGCCATTAAAATTTCTTTACCGTGGCAGAGTTTAATGTGAGAGACAATGTAACAACTCATGTGATAAATGAGTATTTTCCCTTATATACTAGTCAGTAGCAAGTAAAATATCAACTGTTCACCCCATATAAAACGGGGGAAGTAACTCTGCCTGTGTAGTTGATCAATGGTACGGTGTAAAGCCATTTCACTTACTCTCTGGAGATGGGCCTGTAGTCTGTTTCTGGCGTCTGTTGTCTCGCGTATTCTGGCGTTGAAAGCGTTATTCACTGTGTTGAACATATTCCACATATCATTAGCACACTGTCTAAGAACGCTGTCAATTTCTCCTCTCAATCGTTCTGATGATGCACGTTCTTTCTGTGAGCGAGCGATATTTTCTTGTGTATATCTAGCCCAGGATTCGGGGATGGTGATACTGAAATAATGACAAGTATACGTTGTACTTTAAAACATAAACAACATTTACATGACCTGTTTTCTTTGGTCATTCGGTATGTCGTTTGAAAGCCGTTTGGATTCCTATTATATTATATACTTATTTTACATTGTATAGTACTTGTGCTGACGATGTTGTCATTTATTTAGATACATTTAGTACCATAAGAATTAACAATAACAGTCAAAATTTATGATTTGTCTTATGGTTTGTCCAAATGATATTTTCTTCGAAAAGTAAAATAACCTGTTGCTTATTCCAAGTGTGCAGGACATAAACCTACGAAAACACAATGACTGAATCAACAGTTGATTCACGAAAAGGTTTTACGTGAGTTTGCACACTTCGTTGATAAAACAAGTGAATGCACACTGAAGGCACATTAAAAGGCTTGAAAGTATTTGTGCGTTTACAAATGTAATAATTATCGGAAAATTCCGAGTTGTCGGGTTGTTGTCACGACTGGTTCCTACTTACGTGTTATCAATGCTTTCAATGCCTGGGTAGTAACCGGTACCAGCGGAACCATTTCTGTATTGTTGGATACGATCATCTAAGTTCTGTGCATGATGTTTGTCCTTAGCATCAATCTCTAGGGCATGTTGCGCTGCACGGTTCATCCTGAAATATTCATAGACGTTCCAAAATGACGTCATAAGGCATAATACAAAATGGCGGACCCATGTGTTATTGATGGTTAATACACGGCGACATTACATGTATTTATGGTTCTATTTCTATCGATTATGCAGTGAACGTTGGTCATGAGAACAAAACAGTACCACAGGGGCCATTCAGACGTTGACCTGATGTAAACTAAGAGTACAAATCGTTGAATATAGGAATCATATGAGACTTCGTTGCTTAATAAAACATTGACTCCTGTGACATAAATAGAATGAAACAATGTGATTACATATATAACTATTGGTATATTTATTTCAATTATGGACATTCGTTAGTGTATGGTTACAAGTAGTTTGTGGTTATAAATACAAATTGAATGGAAATTTTGCCAGAAAGTTTCATTTTTTCAATATATAATGTAACTTACTTCAATTGGACGGAGGCTTTGTCCAAAACTCTCTTCATTTTAACTTGACATTTTTTGATGACATCGACTTCCTGAAAAACGAATAAAAATGGAAATGAACCCGATTCTGTATAAATCTGTTTTAAAGGAGTTCAAATATGATTTTACTGGGTTTTTAGTGAACTAGCATCACCATGACGTCAAAACAATGCGACAGGATAATTAATTTTGTTATCGTAAATTTTGGTTGAAACCATTTTGGTTGGACTTAAACAAAACAAAAAACCCCCAACAAAGTCTTTGCAGAGAAATACATTTTGTAAAGAAACAAAACGTTTGACTGTCGTACAGTTGCTCTGATAAGGTCGATTTTAGAGCGAATGGTTCCTCATAGTTCAAAATGATTATGTTGCTTAAGAAAGCTTGTTTCTCTATGAGGATGTGGTCTGGAGACGTTGCACTAAACAACAAATGACATAGAACGTAGATAAGTAACGCTGATGAAAATATGGCGTAAATACGTTACATGTTAAAGTTAGATAACTTACTCTGACGAGAGCTTTTTCTACATCGTCGTTGACCAGATCGATTCCTTGTCTTTTTTCTCTGTGCATCAAGCATTCCTCGGCAATATGTAAGGGGTTAGCGGTGTCACCGAGAGCTTTCTCGCAGGTTCGGCGGTATTCCTACAATATTGACACACAACCATGTAGCAGCTGTTTTCACACACTACCTTAAGATACTTGTACGTGCTATGTTGTCTTTTATTCCCTTGGTAATACTTTTGTTATTGGTGATCAAACGTACATTAGTTGTTTTATGCTTTCATGTATGCATTTTGCTCTTTTTTTTATCTTGCAGTCTAAGTACGACAATATACTGTAAATATTGTGCAAGTAACGTTATAGACAGTCATAAAATCAAATGAAAACATTTTTACTTGATGCATTCATACCGGGTGTGTGAAATAATCGGTAAAGCAATTTGTAATACACAATTATAATTCATGATTTCGTTACGAATGAAAGGGTACTTTGGAACTAATTATATTGACTCAAGCCATAATGATTTTATAATTCACCAATATTTTCATAAGAAAATATAAGCTATTAAGCCATTCGGAGAAATCCATCAGAATAGATTATAGATTTAATAGCTCCGTATTATTAAGACGACTTTTGCTGCAATTTCGGGTAGAAATCAATAACATTTTGATATTAACATAATTATGATAATTTAGAGCTTTTGAAATACGATCAACTGTATACAGTCTTGTCGCCCTGTATTGATACATGAAGATGAAAAGCCGAACGAAAGTAAGTACAGTTACTGTAGTATTCAAGATTAACTTGGATAAAATTGCATTGTGCATAGCTATTAGGCATGCAGACAAAATGGTGCACTATATGTGATGACACAGACCTATTTTACAGATTGTGTGATATCTACTTTGACTACATGTATAAACATAGTGCATAATACAATAATTAATAATACATTCTTGCTATGAAGGATACATGGTACATGTAATTTTACGAGGGTTGCTCTGTTGTTCTCGGATACAAGTGTATCATAATTTCAGTTCGGTGCAAAGTTTGTATCTTCTTTCGTTACATAATGTGATAATAACATAAAAAAATGACAGTTCTCGTAATTCTGCCCTTGTTCGTAGCTCATATTCTGCCTATCTGCAGTGTTAGGGCAAACGAACAGGACAAATAAACGGACATTAGAAGAGTATCAAGAAAGGTGACATTCAAATACAAAGTAAACATTCCCATTTCAACCCTCTGAACGCAAATAAAGTTTAATCGTTCATTTAGAGTTGCAGTGTTAGCAATTGAGCGTTTTTTATTTTGAATGAATGTCAGATTGTTTTGGTGGTACGGGGACAAGTAATTTGGTTGGTAGGATAAATTAGAAACATAATAAATTACAATGCAACAAACATAAGGGGTTATTAACCATAGGAACATGAACATGCAGTTAATATTATTAACGAACATGACGATTGTGTTACTTAAACAAATTATCACAAAGAACATGGTAGTTCACAAAAGGAAATTTGACATTCAGTATTAGTTTTAATAAACTACGAAACAATTTCAAAATATTACGGAAACTGACGGATTATTACGGAAACTGTCGAATTGTTACTACGGAAATATTCGAACTGTTACGACAGGCAACGTTTACGGTGACTGACTTCCTGTAATCTATAATTAATATAAGCAAAACAAGCAGAAAGTGGTTAAGCATCTAGCAGCTATCTTTTTCTACGAATTATTTCCGAGTTAGTCTATAGAATATATATGTAGTCGATTACAAAAATAATAAGAATATGAAACGAAAGTCGGAAACCCTCGGAGCGTTACTCTGAGGTTATGGTACGGATGCAATGTCTTTCCCTGACATATGATTGCGTAATATTGATGAAGTTAAATGAATAGCTGAAATTCTTGATTTATTTACGCATTTCATGAAGAATTCGAAACCATGGAAAGACTATTCAACTGGGCTATACTCATTGATTGACAGCTTATTGCTATAAATTGTACGACTTTGCATCCATTTCGAAACCTTGGACGAACTACTGAACTGGATAATGCTTGTTGATTGAGCTTGTTGCAATCAAAATACATGGCTTGGTATTCATTTCAGGCAATGACCAAAAAGCAAGGCTTAGAAATAATTTCAATAAATTGCAGACATTGTCCAAAAATCAATTCAACCTTAACACCAAATTGGGAGCGACGCCTTAAACAAGTCTACTTTAAAAAATCAGAGTACTGAAAGTAGTGAAAAAGATCTGTATTTGAAACGTCGCTCCATGAATCATGTTTTACCTTCAAATTGTCAATCTCAGTTGCTAAGGAGTTGATCTCCATGTTAAGTTCGCTCTTCCAAAATGCGATGTCATAAACTCTCTCGCCTGAGGAAAATAATAATAGGGTGGGGATAGAGATGCACCCTGCAGTGAGCCAAGGATGATGCCCAGAACAATCCTCAATATCGAAGAAACGATTTATTAAATTGCGAAAGAAAAACTATGGTATAGCATGAGTACCACGACCCATTGACGCTAAAACATGAGCCAGAAGTAGAATCGTTTCTCCAACACTATTTTATATAATAGTGCGTTGTCTTTGCTTTTTAGTTGTTTTTCTTCAAATTTGTCGAACTTATGAAAGCGTTTCTTCGATACTGATTGATTCTACCTGAGCAACATTCAAGCGCTCACCTAACAACGACGCTTACGTCAGAATTGCCAATACTCAAATTTATTTTAAGAATGTCTTCAGGAAGCAAAATTTGGATTTGTGTTAATGCATTTGCAGGGCATGCATCAAAACTTCAAAACTGATTTTTGTAGGCATTTGAACAACCCTCCAAAGGCATTATACTTAATTAAGCCTTCAAACTGCAGAAATGCGTGTGTAGCCTTCTAGCTTTTTGCAAACATGCTTTTAGGGTGTTGTTAGGGGTTTTAAGGTTGATGGACATTTATAAGTGAGTATTGGTCGGACATAAACGTCACTGTAAGGAGCTATTAACTTTACGCATGCTAGTTATGTACATGTAAGAAGTTGCAAAGAAAATTAGAGGACATAGCTAATGTTGGTCACGTGGTTACCAAAACAGGAAGTCATTCATTCGGAATACCTCCAAATTTCCAAATTCTGTTTGTATACTGTTGATTTCATTAAGCAGTTCTGATTTCCAGAACGTGATGTCCTGTACCCTCTCGCCTGAAACAAACACATGTCAACAAAACATAGCATTTTAGTAGGATTTACTATAAATATTGCACCATTTTAAGGAGTTACCAGCCCTTGTGCGACATTTAAATAGCTGGTTGATCACATTACGTTACAGTCACTTTAACTTGAACATACTCGTATGTCATAAAAGGTCGGTCAATTGAACTGATAGTCATTTTTAACACTAGTAAAAATGAAGGAAATGTCTTTGACAGTCATAATAGCATTTTCTTGGGTAATGAGAAATATGAAAGGGTATAATGATTTGATATAGTATACAACATGTTTGTCATGATAACAGTAGACGAGAAAGCAAAAAAGGGAAATGCTGAAATAAAATGTTTTTGCAATGTGACTACTATCCAACAAAATGACTTTTTAAAATACAAATGAAGCTCATTTAAATTACATTAAAACGAAGATTATAGAAGTAGCTGCTGCATAAAAGCAAGACTACATACTTTAAAAACTCCAGTAGTGGTACTGGTAAAAACAATGCATTTATCAGCCTTATACAAAAAACCTACTGAACTGATTAGATAAACGTTTACTGTAAATATGCACAGAGTCAAGCTTTTACATTAAGTTTGCTTATAAAATTGAAACCCAGAGCGAATCAATTTATTGACCCTGTTAATTTAGATGGCATACAGTATCTAGGTCAAACATGTTTGTCTTTTACATGAAGTACTTGGCTGTACATAACAGGAATGCAACAGATAACATTTCATTAATTATATAGTGCCAACCTCTGAATGAACAAAATGTGCCAAACTAAACAAAATCACACATGCTTCAAATGCCAAAAGGATTTAGAAAAAATTATTTAAAACCGAACATTGTAAGATTTTCATAATCATACAAAGTATTGGCCTTCGTAGAAATAGATCTTGATAGAGTGTGTGATGATTATGAGTTAATGCTGAGTATGATACATTTATAATTCAACCGCCTATCGACAATTTATCAGCTATTACAAACGCGTATCTATTTTAAACTATCCGGTAGATCACGTACCTAATTTTTTGGTGACGTCATTTTGCCTATTTCTGGTTCTGGCGTCTGTTTCTTTCATTGCTCTCCAGGCATCGGCACGTAGACGTTCACCAAAAGCTCGTTCCTTGTCTGACAAACTGTAGTTCATCTGGTTGGACACACCCCAGTCATTTGGTGTATAACGTGAATAAATCGTGTTCCTAAAATTAAAACATATCATCTGTATCGTACAAAGGTAAACATCGGTGCTTTCGTCTATACAGGGGTTGATAAAACGCTCCGAAAAGTGCTCTAAAATCTTTATTATCGGATCTATATTGCTGAAATTTAGTCAGATAATAGATCGTTGTATTTCCAATACCAAACTCTAAAAAGTTTAAAGCCATTGCAATATTTGATCGAAAAGTCATAGAAGTTTTGACATCACTATGGTTGCACTTGCTCAATGTCAATATGACGTCATTCATGGCGTCATCTCCCTTTTGGTAACCATTCTAGTCATTCGATTGGATTATTTATAGTATTAATTTAAGATACCCGTACCTTGCTGGGTTGAAGTAATTTCTAGCATGTCCAAGGTCCATTGATCTACCTGCGTATCCCAAATGGCGGGAGATAGTCTTGTCTGACACGTATGGAAGAATTTTGGACATCTCTGGTGTCAGTGGTGTCGCACTTCTTGAGCGGACGATGGCAGGACTGTCGTAAAAGGCGAGTCTAGAAAAAATGGAACAAACGACATAATTATAAGTTAGAGGTCATGTAAATAAAGGTAAGAGGAGGTGATTAAATTATTTGAAATACACACAGGGGAGGGATTTTCAAACACCACACGACAAAGGTAAACTTTAAAATGTTATTCCGATTCAATGGTTTATTCACTCGTATTGGAATCGTCAATATCAAAATTAATTGGGATATTTACACATTATTTTGAAATTGCATCAAACCCATTTTACATTTTAGAACTAGTTTGGATTATTGTTTTGAATATAAGTAAGATGTGCTTTTATGTAACATTGTTGATAACCAATTAAACAATGCGTATGTATTATTTGCGCAAAGAGGGGCGACAATTCACGTATGGAAAATATACCTAACGAAACACTTTGTCAAGGGAGACAACTCTTGATATAGGTATCGACAAAGCTGCAAATTGTGCGCTAGTGACATAATTCTTGTTAGAATCTGGTAGATTTAAGTCCACATTTATTCATCATTCTCTTGTGTATGTGTTATTGACGTGTTATGCGCACAATTAATGTCGATTAATGCCTTCCCTGGCTGATTTGCTGTTATCTTTTATACGATGTTTCGATTTTTGTCGATTTTCAACAACCTGTGAATCATATATCGCCTGCTTATTGTCAATATTGACAGTATAACCGCCATGACATATACTCACTGATGATGCTGAGTACTTTTAAATCGGTACTTTCCGCGAAGGTGGTATTTTTGCAGTTTTTTTTATTTGGTTAGTTTGTATGGTCGAAAACGTTAGCAACAGCAATGCAATACAAAATAAACTTTATGCACAGTCTGTGGTCATTTCTGAGGTTTAAAAATAGCGAACATTATATTTTACTCACATGAATTTCGCGAAATTTTGACCTCTAGAGAATATCAGATTTTGCAGTACAAATGTACTTTAACAGCGAATGTGTGCAGATATTAAACAGAAAGTCTGCCTGTTTCTGACAGACAGTGATCTGAATATTAGAGCGACATTTGAATTAAACTGTCAAAACCGATAAGCTTCGATTAACTTTCACATTTTATCACTAGATCAACGATTTTTTTCAAGTTAGCGTTTGTGAATTAGATCTAGCATAATATTTACTGTCCTGTTGGCGTAATGTGAAGCACAAACAAACTTAAATAATAATAACGATTACCATTATTTTTCATGTATATTATATCTGTCTCCCTGAAAATGAATTTCAGACATTTGGTGTACACTTATCATAAACGATCATGCTTTCAATTTTTTTAGTTCTTTGAAGGCAAAAATGAAAGGATGGAATGTTATTCCCAATATTCGCCAGTAAAATATCGACGTCGCTAAATTAACTGCTTGTACAATAATAAATGATAGCAACTTTCCCTAACAACGAACACTTGCTGTGAAACATTCAAGTGTTTTGGACAAAACATGTCATACATGCAAAGGCGTACAACATTTTTTTTATTACATTTAAACAATCTTATAGACGTGTTTGTTTTATGGATACAACAAAGACCTGTTTTATTGAACCAAGTTGTGTCGTTTGATTTATAGCATTGTTCAATTCAATATATAGAGAATCTACAAAAATGTGGATTTGAGTTACAACACTAGAAACAGCCAGGTGCAACTGGCAATTATTTGTTTTTCTTTGATTATGGAAAATCGTGAGATTTTGACAATTAAATTCTGAATTGTTGATAGTTAAACATATTCATTTTCTTCAATAGAAATTAATTAGCTTCACGTTTAGTCATGTTCAGTAATTTCGATATTTAACGGACTATAGTCTGAAAGTTTTGTTGTTGATTTTATTTCTTTATTTATGCATGATGAACTTGGAACGACTGTACATGCTTTTTCATTGTTATAACATAATGTTATTGTACACTAGCATTGATTATTTGTATTGTCAATTTGCTTACGTCGGTGACACCTGTATTAAATTATTAAAGTGTTTTATGACATTGGCAAATATTTATACAACACGTAAGCAAGCAAACAATGGACGCTCCACTAGATATATTCCAGCTTTTTCAAACATCGACAACTTAAATATTGATAAATATTTTGCTTTTTTTTTCAAAGAAATTAAACTTGGTGGATTCGTGTGTCGCAAGCCGGTGCGAGATCAAATTTGAAAGTCGCAATCTGTTTCTCCTATTTGCGTTGCTCCAGACAAGGGATCCCGGACTACAGGTCATTGGCTCTCTTTCGCCCTCCCGTTTCAGGACCATCGAATCTCCTTGCATCCAAGGGCATTTAAAAAGGGTCTAGCATTGAATAAGCGTCCTTGAGTTTTGAATTAAATTTTATACTCATAAAATTGAGTAAGACTTCGTAAGTATATATTGTAAAAGAATGAAATAGCTTAAGGTATAAATATCAAAATCTTTAATATGTTGGATTGGCACCAAAGCTAGCATTGTCTTATACTTGGTATTGAATTTAATAAATAGGTAACGAATCAATTAACAGCTTGTCACACTGTTATCTATAACACACATCAATATATCGTAGTGTAACTTAACTATGTGTAAAATCTACATGTATAATAGTGTGCTTATATTCCGCTCTGGTCTAACGTAACTATTCAAGTACATTTATAAGGCTTAAACTGAAATAGAGTGTATTTCCCTCTCCCTACACCTTCCCGGCAAAATTCCAAATCGGACACATTATATTTCACGAATCAGAAAACATTGTTTCGAGCGAAGATATGGGATGTCTTTCAACAATACTTCTGTAAATTGTAAAGCAAGATATTTCCAACTTACCCACCCAACCCTAAATACTATTGGATACAGGAGTTTGGGAAACAAACACTATTTCAATTTAGGCATACAGGATAAAGAAAGAGGCAATTAAACATGCATAAATGCAAACCTGAATTTAGGAACCACCTGACAGAAGCCTCGATTTGTAATTAAATTACTGCTTTAGTAAACAACCGCTTTCTTAAAACAGCTACATGTACTTTTAATGTGTACGTTTGATGTTTCCATTACAAAGGTTCGAATGTAACTTAAATGTACATAAGTTCTAAGTTTGATACAAGTGTAGCTTTAATGCACATGCATGACTAAGATAAACTAATGCTATGTTTTAATATGAGTATACATTTTGTAATATATTGCTAGCGGAAAATATATTCTAAAATATCCTCATCTATATGCATAATAGAGATAAAAAGTAAGTTCAATAAAACACCTTGGGTTGCTATGTACAAACATGCATTTAATGATAAGATAAGAGATTAGAAATCATGTTCTTTGGTGTCAGCTCCCTTCATTGATGGCGGTTCTAATGGAATATACTTTACAGTAAAACTCATTATAACGAATTCGGCTATAACGAATTTCTGCTTATCAGATTACATGGTTATCCCTAGCAATAATCAAGACCTACTTATACTTCGGCCCTTGACTTATTACGAATTTCGTTATATCAATAGAACGAACAATGCTTGATATAACGATTCGTGGCCAGTTTCGATGCATCTACATATCGAATAATTCTTAATAGAACATACTAAGTCAGTTCTGCTGAAATTCGTTATAACCGAGTTTTGTTGTAATACTCTTAGACATGCGTTCATTGTAAGTAAGCAAGTCATTAGCTGTAATTAGTACATAAATAAACGATAGTACATCAATATTCTAGCCACTGTATGATGTTATATAAGTAGTTTATAATATGCACAAAGCATTGTTCCCCGTCACCTGTGTAAAAAATGTAGTTTGTTGTAGAAATGGTAGTGAGACAAGACCTACATGAGCTATGATGAATACCCCGGATAATTCTCTGACACTGTTATGAACTCTGCCGTAACAATATAACTGATTATCACTATTACGAGTAAAACGATGAATTGTAAAAAGGGTAAGAACTCAAGGAAAATTGATTCGTACATATATGCGGTTTATATGCACAAGTTTTAAGGCTTGATACACGAGTGTTGTGAAGGTTCGTTGGAGACCGATCAATGGGACCGTAAAAAGGACATTTTGTCTACAAACAGGCATGTTAAGGGCGGACCGTGGGAGTGACCCCCAAATAGCCCCCATATCTCGGGGTATACTTTTTACATGTACGATTTAGACCGATAGATTCGATAGAATTGCCCAGTATTATCATTACTGGCAGTGTCATGTTAATACGAAAGTTCTACCCTTTTCTAACTTAGTTCAAGCATTCGTATGATAGCCAGACTTTCGAGATACTGATACCCCTTTTCTCAGAAATCCTACTAATAATTAATTCATCATTATCATCACTAAAGACTATAGAATTTCCTTTAATGTCGTGAAACATAACAAGTGTAGTATTGCGAAACATAACACAAGTGTAGGATTCTACTTGTTGATTTATTCTCCTGTTATAGTTCGATTGTTCCATGCCAGGGTATCGTACCGCCACCCAACACTCTCGCGTCTCGCGTGGACTGGATTACAATAACAGGTGTCTATTGATTCTGAATTTCTGATTCAATATCAGCATCGAATTTCTGACAGTTCTACTATTTCTGATAGTTACCCCCCTCGAAGCATGAAAGCCGTACATACCTAAGTTATTCTTTACCAGTATACAAAGCGACCAGTTTCTCGTCCCACCTACCGCATGGTTATTTACTCTATTTTAAGTGAAGCCCTTTGTACATTCATTGTAAAACATTTTTTTTGTCAACTACATGTAGTAGTTTTTTTTAAAATCACATTTGGTGTCTGCTCCCTGGGTAACTAACCATACAGATCTCACTCAACAAGTAAAACCCGATGACCAATCATTCCTAAAGGATGGTTTTGAACCCATGGCCATTGTTTCAACATTCATGTACCCTGCCCACAATACGGTCAACGGAAATGTTGTTTCTAATAATACACAACTTTATTCTTGAATTCGTATTGCACGTCTTCCATGATATTTAAGCAAACTTTAACTTAAGATTTCCTTGGAAGGTTATTGAATCGTCTCGACGAATAAGTACAACTCTATACAACATCTATTACTAATATTAGCTATCGTGGACTTGAAAATGAGCATGACAAAGGTAGGAAGATAAATTAATGTTGAGTTGAGTTTTCGAGAAGGCAGAAGGTAGAAATGAATTTTGTTCTACAGAGAAATAACTAGTGTGATACTATACGTTACCTCGTGGCACTACGACCCCTATGAAAGTGAACGGTTAGATATAGTGAACATTTGGGTACATGGTGTATTAGGCATCCGGTTACAGGGAGTACACAATATACATTTCTAAACATATATAGCAGATCGTGCGCCTTGTTTGTATAATTGTGACTGACTATTTTTATAAAATTGTCTTATATTTTCTGAAGTACGTAATAAAAGTTTCAATAAAAACAATATTGACTTTATAATTCAAACTTTCATTGCAATAAAGGTTAGTTTATGTGGTGGTACTTTGGGATTGATAATAACCTAAAAGCCTTGTGAGACATATAAAAATGCATTAGGGAAGAGTAAATGCTTTACAACACGAACTATGGAATATATATTCTACATTTAAACATTTAAAAGAGGGGTAATCATCCTTTTTCCAGGGGTGAAGCGGATATGGTAGATTTAGACATGGAGGGGAAATATTTCAGACAGACAAACATAGAATTCAAGCAATCCGTTTTGATTTATATATTTCAAACCGGCACATAATAGCGTTATAAATATAAATACACTAATACTCATCGTCTAAAACATTTCAATGCTATAAGAAATATCCCAAAACTTTAAAAACAACTCACTATTCGCACAGAAACGCAAACAATCAGAATGAAACGGACCAAAGTAACTAAATGCCAAACGCGTATATTGTATAATACAATATAAAAATGGATTATATATTTAAACAGTTATGATTAAATTTATATATAACTATACAGAAGTGGACGAATCACGCAGATTATAAGGTACATGTATTTAATAAGCATAACACCACAAGATAGGCCTATTGCAGAACTTATACGGGGATTATATGTATACAACTTTTAAACAACAAATCGGGTTTAAAACAAACGTAATAACTTACTTGTGACTCATTTTGTCTCCGTCTGGACCTCGAGCCCGTTTATAAACGATAAAATTGATAAGTTATCAAGTTTTTACAGGCAGAATATCCCTTTTACAGCTGGTCTACGTTGGCGACGTTGTGATACAGACGTTTCCAGGTAACACGTCACGTGATAGCGCCAACTTCCGGTCCGACGTTCTGAAACAGAAGAAAGAACGCTACGGCGTAAATGAATGTTTTTATAAATAATTAATCGCAGAGAACAAACAAAACAAACGGAAACAGCTTCAATGAATCAGTTCGCAATCAATATTCATTACAGACGATACTGTTACTCTCTTGAGACCAATTTTTTATGACATTTGTAGTATGTTAACAGACGGATGCATAAATATTTGCTGACGTCAGGTCAAATATTTACTAATGATGTCAAGTATCTAATCAGCTGCATTCTCCCATGTAAGGATGGAAATGTTGTGAGCTGGTTTACGAAGAAATTTCGTGCGGAGTTTACAATTTGTGCATCTAATTCTAATACACTCAGATGTAGCATTTATTTATAGGCCTACATGCACTTGTGTATTCCGGGGCCTAAAACAGCCCCAGCTGTATTGCAACGAACGGAAGGTGCACCGAAGTATTTGTTTAATTCAGACGCGAGCATTGTTTTTTTCCAGAATTTATTTTGTAATAATCTTTTAATTAGATCTATACACTTTATTAAATTTATTATTACTATTATTATGGAAAAGCATGTGGTTATTATCATAAATAAATACAATTTATATCATAAATACGTATACATAGTTATATCATTATTATTATTATCATTGCTGTATTGTTTATCCAATTTAGATTTTATATAAATTAAACAATGTTATCATTATTTTAAAAATCATTCATTATTATTATACATGTATTCATAATATTATTATATAATGATTTATACTATCTTACAAGTAGATCATCGATTGTGAACGTGTGAATAAACTGTTAACATACGTACGATCAGTTAACTTCATCATGTATGTATAAATAACTCTAAGAGTGTGTTTTACTTATCTTAATAAATCAAACAAACCATTTAATTCATCTATTTACCCGACATAGAATTTAGAAGTGTTATACCTTGATTGATGAAGGATTGAAAAGAGCGCGACTACAACGTGTGTTATAGACGTTCAACCGTTTGACCCCACCCTGGCAACCGGGTTACTAATTTTGCGTCGAACGCTAAGCGACTAAAGGTATTACATACTATGAACTAAGTATTGCATTGTGGTTTATAAAATATTCATTGCCCGTAATCGGATTTGAATCAAGAGTTGAAATAAAGAAAATAATGCGCATGGCCAATCAATTCCTAATCTTGTTTTAACATTTGAAGTTTTTATGTGTCTGACGACTAGCGTTAGCCATAATGCAAATATTGGCAAGGCATATTAACCATTGAATATGTATTAAGAAAGATTTTGAACACAGGTTTATAAACATATCAAAACTTTACATGCTAATTTACAACAACCGCGATCGCTGCCAAGCGTATCCGAATTTATGTACTATCCAAATAAATGCTACATATAATTTAATTAATATGATTAACGACGCATGCGCGAGTTTCGTTTTCATTCGATCACCGCTCTTCAAGTACGTGGTTACGTCAGACAATCCGCTTTTATGTAGGTAATAAATAATTTTATGGTGAAATATTTACATAAAACATTAAATAAACCTTAAACCGCTCACATCTGGAGTATGTGTATAAAGTTTTAGACGGATAAAAAAGAATGCAATACAAAACGACAAGAGACTTATAAGGTCTGAATGGCCGCTATCAATACGCTACATAATGTCTTAATTGATGTATATGACAATGTTTTAAACTAAGCTATTGATCGAAGCAACACCGATGATTCACTGATCGTATTTGACATAGTCGTAGACTTAGGTCTTTGTATTTATTTATTTATACATTTGATATCGTTTATAAGAAGAATTCTACGCCAAACAACGTAGCACACATGATATCGACTGTATTTGGTATTTTTAGTGTGGCGCATTTTAATTTAAGAATGGCCGGCAGTGAACGAACTGTTTGGCTTTTTGTATCGTATAGAAGTTATGTAAAACCGTCAGTTGACCGAACTTTTTGCAGTTGTTACAAATTAGACGAGAGAGTTTTTCAGTTGGCATAATTTGGGTCCCACGTACACCAGTTATTCGAGTCCGTCATTTGGCTAAACCATTACTCATTGGTTTCCAACTGATACTACCAAGCCCTGGATGAGAAACTAAAACATACTTGACTTGATCTGTTTAAAATTTAGTAACATATTATAATCTTCGGTCACACGTAACGTTTCATAAGATTTATTTTGAATTACATAACATCGCGTATTAACCGATATGCAATAAATTACGCCACAAAACGTATTGGTATGTTTCTAAAGTAGTATTACACATTTTTAAATATTCGCTGCAGTAATACACCTTAAATATTTCATAAGATAAGATAATCAAACTGAAACTTTTACAGTCCTTATATTTTGTACATTTGATAACAAACAGGAATATTACTATTAATGATATACTACATGCGTGTATATGAAGTCGTGTGAAACACAATGAAACATTTTAACTAAATTTGAAAAGCGTTGTATGGGTACAAATGATACAGGTCCAGGAGGACTGTATAAAAACGAAACAAGGTACATGACGATCACAGTGGGTCAACTTTGAAAAGAGAATGCACAGAGGCTTTGGTGGTGCAGGTTATAGTTTGACAAAGGGCATCCAAATTTTTACCATTAGAGCATTCGAAAAACTACTATTACAATAAGTTTTTTTCTCTATTTTATACAATTGTATCTCAACTGATGTTTATACTCAAAGTACACTATCGTACATATAATAAACACTATCCACCGCCTTCGGATGGCATAATTATGACAGTGTGATATTTTCAATAGAACATGTAGCGCTTATTGAAATAACATACGAATTGATGTTCGATTCCCGCCAACCGGATATTTCCTGTGTGTTTGTAAACACACCATGCTACGTTGGTATTGTTTCATTAAATGCAGGATTTCCGCTTATTCTAATGCAATATTGAACACACTGTATTCTTTGTTTGTTTCCAATAAAATGCCATGTCATGATAATTGACTAGTTTGGAATTTTTAGTATACTCGCGATCGCGAAGTTGACAGTCTGGCAGCTTAGCAGCCTAAAAGCTTAAGGATAAGGGTAAAATTCAGCCAAACAGCCTCGCAGCTATAACACGTTAACAATGTTCCGTAGCAGTCTAACAACTTGGTTAGGTAACGTGGTAACTCTAAGAGCCCAGCAGCTTAGCATTGTGAACTTGGCAGCCTAGAAGACTAACAGTTCAACAGCCAAGCAGTCTCGCATGTATACCAGCAGGCTCAATTGTTTTGGATTTCAGCATTTCTATGAAATCGTGTCGGTCTACTCGATACAGTAATGGACTTGATCTATTTTATATGTCACAACTGCAAAAAATGTTGAAAACATATTAATGTCAGTCAATTTAAGTACATGTGCGCTGAAGAGGATAAGGCATGCCATCAGCATAGAGGCATGTTTGTCTAAGTATTCAAAAGCCAATACAGACACATGAGTATGTTATCAATATTAATATTGTTATATTTTTCTAAATGTGTTGAACAAATCCATTATCAATATCACAGCTTTCGTGTTCTTGTTCGTATATACATAATTTAGAACTTTAGTTAACACATGTACACTACCTATCCTTATACAATGCGATCCTAACAAGGCGCCATAATAGTAGACCAGTAATCGGATACTACTTATACAATGATCACTTTACAATTAGTTGTTAATAAAACAATAAAACCTCTGAGATGAACTATTGTCAAACAGACAGGGGACAAGCCAATTGTATATAATTTCATTATGCTGTGTTAATACAACTCGATACCACGTTGAAGGCATTTAAACAGCCGTATTTTATTCATAGACGAAATTTGAAACCAGAGTTGTTTTACGACCTAATCGCTGTTGAGAGCTCATAGTTGTCAAAAAGATCCATTCATTATAGCAATATTCAATTGTACAATTACATTTGAACATATGTAGGACATTAACACTATGGCATACATAAATTATTAATTAGTTATTTGTTCATTAAAGTTTAGACGGTTTAGAAATTGAATTGAAATGTCATACCCTAGTTTTGTGTGTGGTATAATGGTTATGTTGACTATTTGCTCTCGTTTATTTCAATGGGAAAACATTTACACAAATACAAAATTTATCAGCTGAAGTTTTTGGAACCTATCAAATTAGACTTGTATAAAAGTAACCTTATTCTTATCACTGATCGATATGTTTTTTTTAAAGTATGCACGCTGGGCACTGAACCCCGGGCTCAATCATTAAGATATATTATATTGGCTTGAGTCCACCATTAATGATGTTCATTTTGTACATATCAAGAATTCACACTTTTGTTCACGTTCAAACAATCTTATCAATAAGCACGAGATCAGTGTATACATACATCCGTTATATTTGAAGTGGATGTTTTAAAATAAATTCTAGTTCGTATATTACTGCTTAGTGTTTAAGGTCTGCCAGGGATGTTCGTAAACTTGGCATTTTCGTATGCGAGATGATTATGATTATCTTCGAGGGGTGGTCACTAAATACGCTGAACATATTTTCCCGTCACAGTTGAACGTCTATAACGTTTATCTCAGTATGTAGGTACAATTATTTCAAATTGTTTCAAGTCTTGTCGTTGTCATTGACCAATGTCTGAGAAACGCGGGTTTACATGCACTATGATACGACTAGGACATTCAAAGTTAAATATTAAGAGAAACTGACATGTGTTTTGCTAACGGCATAATAAAAAATAAGTCTTTCCTGCCATAACTATCAAAACATTTGAGGAAATCGGACAGGGAACTTAACCAGCTGATCACATAATAATTGTCTATTCGTCTTAAACATTTCTACCACACATCAGTATATCATTATAACAGTGTATGTTAAAAATTTCTTGTATGTATACTTTTATTTATCTGTCTCCTTCCATATTTATCTATTGATATCAAAACCTTTCAAAGCTAGACATTTTAAAACTCCCTTTCAACATTTAACACCAATACAAAATACTACATGTATGCCCATAGCTTGGACATATATTTTTATGTAAATACTGGCAATCAATGATGAAGGGGTTTTAACTTATTTTTTATCGATCATTAAGAAATTGCATTAAAATTGTACAATTATATCAAGACGTTTTCTATTGTGATAAAAATATACTTTTCATGCTTTCCAGAGTGTATAATTTATGTTAAGAATTGCATTACAAACAAATTCAATAGCATTTAAAAGTCGTTCATCTTAAAGCTCAGATTTCTTTTAAATATATCGTTATTTAACCATATGATCATGAAAACACTTATAATTTCGGTCGATGGTTTTATAATGTCATTGCCGTTGCCTTTGGTATTTTATCCGTTCAAATGCTAAACGTTTAAAGTGGTCTATGCATAAGATATTTGAGTACATAAGTGAATCATGTGTTGATGATAATATTTTTTTATAGTTTTGCACTCATTGTAACTCGAAATACGTTCCATTACGAAGAAGAAACATGACATAGTAATAGTGAAGATGCATACGTAGACCCTGGATATCTCGAGGTATTCAAAGTAATGGTTTGAACGAAAGTTTGACATATATACGTATATCTAAAGTCTAAGTTGATCGAAAGTCGTATAAACGAAGACCATCTCTTGAAACATCAAAATAGGTAGTTATACCCAAAATTCGATATAAGCATGCACGTACAATGCCCAAACTGGTCGAAGTTGCATAAGCAAAGAACGAAATAAGTCGAAACTATCAGCTTGACTAGGGAGGTACATGTATATCTCTCTAATTCCGTGGCTCGACCTCAGAAATTCGACCTGACAAGGTAAAATTATGCAACAAATCACTGTTACTCCATCGCTTTTATTTGTATATTTTAATAATACATTTGACAGTTGAGTGAATTATTCATGTACTCTGAATATACCTAAACAAGAACCCGATACAAGCGCATGTCACTATAATAGTATCGATGGAACGAATTATGAATTATTAAAACATACATAAAGTGTTATGATCACATTATTGACACCGGTCGAATATATCGGGATGCTGATTGTTTTTTGTCTTTCACGTTTTAAATAACGGTACTTATTGAATACAATGATGGTGATTATTATGCTATCGCTTCTGTATACGATATTGGCATTCTGTCGATACATAGTTACCCGTCTTTCATAGTTTGTGTTTGTCCTATATGAATATTTAATAACAAGTATTGTCTATCGGGTTATTGAACAATAAAACCATAAATATTCAATTATCTAAGTTGCTTAATGTTACCATCACTCGTTTAACGCATGTTTATTAGTTACTGCTTTTTTCAAGACAACCACAATCGCCATAACAGTCACTGTGGAGATTTCGTATTTAAGATCATTGCACGGCTTCATGATGTCAGCATCATGACTTTAACTTCACGACACCATGGTTACAAATTCAGATCGAGAGTTTAGTTCATAAAATTTCACGAACTGAGCTTCTCGATTCCCGGTTTTAATTTCAATATTTCATGGTTACAAATTCAGATCGTGAGTTTATAATTTCAACTTCTTGATTTTACAAACTGAACTTCTCGATTCGCGGTTTTAATTTCACTATTTCATAGTTACAATTTCAGATCGTGAGTTCATGATTTTACTTCTCGATCCATGGATTTAAATTCATGATTAGAGTTCACCAGTCTAAGGCTCTAACACGGTGGCTCTAAACTCCTTGCCATGATTCCAAGTGTCACCAAAGGCTTTATAGACTAATTAAGATATTAGCGCAGATACCTAAGCAGTCCATGACCTTACGATGGCCTTGCGAGTTACATTTCTTACAAAATGATTGTAAAAATAAAATAAAAAAGTAAAATATCCAGCAGAATAAATGTTTGAACCAATGAAATATGTTTAAATAAAACACAAGACACTGGCATACTAACTTCCAAGTATATTCCAATAAGCTACTAATAAGTAACCTTACCGTCTTGAAATAATTCCTTATAATGAAATATACACAGTCATTTATTTAATACTCGAATTTAAATCATACCGACATGTATACATAATCACGGTTTAATAATTGTAATTTGAAATATCAATTTACCCTGGCATTAGGTCTGAATATATATATGAATATATCAAATAATTAATCCGACTGATTTGAGCTTTATCGAACCGCTTAAGAAGTAGTTGAGCAACAGCGTAATACTGTATAGTTACGTATTGAATATGCCCAGACACAACTGCAGTAAATTAACTACCCTTGCCAAGTTTATGTCTGATATTTTAAGCTTAAAATCTGAATGAGTTCAACGAAATGTCAGCAAAAAATGCATGTATGTATATTATACATATTTTATTTAAAGAGTTTAAAAAACTTTCCCGTTAGGAACATGTCTGAATTCAATGCGACCAATGTACAATCGCAGTTGTAATGCAGTAAGCTTCTTACTGATTTTCCGACGGTTAGTAGTTTGGGCCTCTAATGTACGGTTTAAAATCCGAATTTGACCTTCACACTCATGAGTGCCTTTTAGAATAGATTACCACTTGTCATTCTGCATGTAAATCAGTATCAGAGCAGGCATGGTCGCACCAGGTCCAGACAAACGCAACCAGTAGTCACAGGTAACTATATCAAACTTGGGAAAAAACGAAATTGACTTCATTATACTATTTATCAATGATACAGTTATATGTGCTAATAGTATTCTAGATTCAAATCTGGACAAACTAACAAATCGAACTGCTATTTGTCATTGAGAAACTGCACTAAGACACTCTTAATAATTAAACCAATTCAATATAAGGGCGCTATCTCCGTTAGCTATAATTTTGCTGTATATTATAGGCAACCCTAATTTTAAGGCCAACTCATAAGAGAGAAAACCAGTATTTAATAGTCGTAAGGGTGGTCGACGGACCATAGTTTTACTATAAATCACACACGCTCATGTGTGTATATAGAGACCATATTTCGCACTAGTGTTCAAAACCTTTAATTGTACCGTGACTACCAAATAACAACCCAAAGTAGGCATTTAAACGAAAGATAAATAACAACAAACGAAATAAACCCCATCACTACAAACGAATCGTCGATTTGTGTATATGTGAAAGTTATTAATGATTTTCTCACTAGCTCACAGAATGGTCGTAAGGACGTTTTATAAATTACACTTTCATTTTGTTTGAACATGAAAGATAACATTCATATTGCAAATATTGAAGCCATGGAGAGGTGTTAAGCTTCTTATAGTCCGTAAGTCGAGCTATTGAACGGCTCGATTTAATTAAGTGTTTCTTAAAAGCTGTGGCGAGATAATAGTGAACAAATTCGTCATGTATGAACATTGAATTTCTACATGTGTTCACCTTACGAGTTGGTTAAATTGGAACTTTATAGACAATCACAAAGCGTACTTAAGGGTACTTTCTCCAAAACATGTGCAATGTTTCAAACTTTCAAAACCATGTTTTCTGTTATTTTAATGTTATTTTAATGCAAATACATAGCAGTCAGGGTTGTATTTTGTTAAACTTTCTTGTGTTGAATTTCAATGGAATCAAAATCAATGAAAAAGTAATAACTCAGCTGTGTTTGTTCAGGTAAACAATGGCATAACTGTTACATATTTTGAGATGTTTTTGAGTGGAAATGAGAAATCAAGCTCATTACAATAGAACCGCAGTTTTTAAACACTCTTCAACCCATTAGTAGTTGTTTTAAACTATTTCTCATTACGTTGATCTACAGCAGAGTTCAGACATTTAATAAATCGTCAATATTTCGCTGTCAAATCGTACTGAACTGTTCTTGCTCCTATATTGTTTAATTTAAACGAAATTAGAAGTGACCCTAAGGTAAGGGTTAAGCAATTGTTGGAGGTATATTTATAACACTTTAAAGACCTACCAGAAGAACCAGACTAAAGCCTTGTCTGTGGTTTCAGTGTCTAGCAAATACGCGTAACTACCACACGATGGACGACTACAAGCAAGTAGGTCAAAGTTGAAACATTCATTCCGTTGCAAGTTTATCATTCCATTGAAAGACAGAATAGAATATTGAATGAAACCACTGAATAAATGTTGTAAATTTAGTTGTTGTAACTGTTATACACACGTCACAGACTGTGTCGATTGTATTTATAACAATCAAGTAAGTATGAATTTATTACAAGTCTCATACATAAACGTCATTCGTCGATAGACGAAAAGGCCACCAAAGAATTGATCATTTTACCATTTATTCATAGCATTGACTGTTGTACTTGGGTAAGTACATTGGATAATACAAAATACAATCCGTAGCTTATCAAGCCTACACATAAAGTACAGATAAATGGATACAATTTTAATAATACATGTTTTGTATTAAGATATGTGTTGGTACGTTTCTAACAGAGCGAGACGGGTTTTATATAATCCTACAGGAAAGGCTAACACCTCGTATTTGGACGTCTGGAACGGTACCGTATCATGGCGCTGCGAAACGCGCTTCGAGGCATTATATATAAAACTCATTAACTCAAGTATAAGCAATTTGGTGAAAGTATTTTAACATAGTAAGTAATATGGTTGAGTTTCTGTAATGAGAATTTCCTATTTATTAACCTGCCTAAGTAAATAAGTACTAGTCTATTCTATTCTTTATGGTGCCAGAGTATGAAAAGATCGCAATGTTTGTTCAATTTGACATACAAATATGGTAGAATTGTTGTACATAAACTAGTATGTAATTCCATTGACGAATTATTCAAGTCTTATTCCACATTGTAGACATACATGCTCCATGATAGCGTGTGCAAATACGCGGGGAATGAATTCATCAGGTATACAAATATAATAGATTAGTTTTCAAATGTATGTCTTACAAATTATTACTCTCTATAAATGACTCGTTCTATTGTCCGAATACGTTATCCGAATATTATACACATTGGCGTCCATTTGGGTCTGACTTTAGAAGACCTATTTTGACATAACAGGTATTCATTTTTGAGTTTCTGAATAAAACGAAGTAGTATTATAGTCCTATGTGTTCGTGTAACCATATTAATACGTAGCCGGACATTTCTAATTCCTCGTAAGTGTGTATACGCTCCTTGTACATGATTCCTTTAAAGTCATGAATTCCTAAGAAGGAATTATACAAACGTTTAGTGATCCCACATTATACCACACTGTGCATGCAAAGAGTATGAACATTTGTATTTGTAATTCATGTTAAACAACATCGTGTTAAAGTAAAACTTTATCATTGAAAATGTTGAAATGTAATCGATCCAAAATGGCCGCTAAGATAAACTTGTGTTTTACATAAACTGATAAAAGGTATTTCTCTTTCTCATAAACTCAACGAACAAATTCACAAACATGTTTATAATTTACATATCGACATTCATTTGCCCCACACAACGAAACAACGTACATTTGTACAAAATCACAGTCTTTCAAAGGTAATTAACTATCAATTAATGATCTACGAGAACTCGCAGTCTTAAAACTTGATCTGATAACTAGTTTATAAGAATGAAATAAATATGTATACATCGCAAGTAGCATTTGAAACAAACATAGCCAATACTGGCGAACGTTTCTTAAACAAAAAGGGACAAACTACCCCCTGTTTCTATGGCGAAGCATTCTGTGCGCTTTAAGAATAAACACACTCTTATTAATCACATACTTACATATTCAAAACAAAATTTGTTTTAATTAAATATTTGTAAGTGACCAACGAACTTGTCGAATGACAACTACATTTGTTCTAATTCTTTTTACAAACCCTTTAAACTTCTTATTCAAAAGAAGTTGTGTAAACACGTCCGAAAGTTTCAAATTTCAGTTTAAATAAGATTTGTCAACATGATCAAGTTGTAAAACTGTTACATGATAATACAAAATACCTTAAAATGTTTAACTTGTAACACACAATTAATCAACATGAAAAACTCGATGGTGATTTAAAATTTAAATTCCCAATTATTCCATTTAAACTCAATTACCGAAACGTTACTCCATTAAAATAATTGCATTGAAATTATATCGGGTTTTATTCATATTCAATGTCACCAATATCAAAAGCAATTTGCCTTTTTAACTGAAACATATCTTAATTATTTATCTAAAATACAACTTGTACTTACAGAAATGAAATCCTTCTGAGAGCTGGACCACTACTTCGTCACCAAGAATATGGAGTCTCGTAACCAGGGACAAATGTTACCCATACACCGCTTAACAACTTCCGGTGCAGATTTAATTTTAAATCTCCGAGAGTTTATGATGAGTTGACGGTTTTAACAGTTCGAATCTTGCACAGAGTTTAATGATTTACTTCATATTATGACAGAATATTACAAATTATTGAATTATTTAGGAATTTTCTGTTCGGTTTATGATTTATTTATTGAGAATTCGACACTAAACCTTGGTTGTTATACACGAATGTTATTCTAGGCTACCAGATAACCTCGTATTTTATATACTGAACTAGATAATCTATATAGCTTACATACACACGTCTTTGTGGCTGTATATTAAATTACCTGTATTTAGTAGCGTACAACTCCGTTACATTCAAACCCTGTACCGTCCGTACAGCTTGAACTGCATGGCGCTAGATTCAAAATATATTTTAAAAAATTCTACTTAAAGCGGCGGTCACAACGTGCAAGTACGTTGTGTCTGCGTGCAAAAAACGTACGTGATCATTGTACAGCCTCCCTACGTATTTTGAATATCACAGACACGACGCGGCAATTTTCGTGTATGAGAGACGTTCCCTGCGTTTGATCTGCGTTCGGGTCACGTGTTCGTTCCCACAGCACGTGCAAGTATGGTCTCCGTACCATAACTCGACAATCGTCCGGGGATCGTATGCTGTGTGCACGTTCTAAGCACGTGCAAGTTACTTATCAAGTGCAAAACGCACGATGCACGCAGTTAATTACGGTCAGGGAAAGCCGTGCGTACGACCTGCGTCGACGTTCTTCTTTCGTACTTTCTTTTCACGTCGAAAAAAAAACGTAGCGGTCATATACTCTTGCAAAAACGTTATAAAACACGCACGTCCCTAAAAGGTGCCGTTACGTCTCTTCATTCTGTAAATTGCTTGCCATGATGTGACTAAAGGTAACTAGCACCTTTGGAATGTAGGTCGAACTTGAACCTATGAATGGTCAGAAGAAAAGACAACCACATCAGTCTATAGGAAATCTAACTTTAGCTTCCCGTGGTATTTTAATTCATAAAATATAGTTATAACGCCCTTTTTAACACGTCAACGGTGGGTTATACCAAATCGTATTTTCGTTTAGCGTCCACCCTATGTTCGAAAACCTATCTAGCTTCCTGTGACACTAAAAACGCAAGTCATAACGACTTCTGTCCTCATCATTATAAATTATGGCTAACAGATATAGCTTTCAAGCATTCTCAATCATAATAACTTACCGACATAACTTAAACCTTAATTGAATGAAAATACTGCTGTTTAGGGGTTGGGGTCATAATGGTGACAAGGTATAAAAGTATACCTCAATGTAGTTTGAAGATATAAGAGGTTACAGACTTGTTCCTGGGACGCTAAATGAAGAAACTATTTAATGGTCTATTTATCCTCGCCGACGGATTATCCATATGGGCGAGGCTCCCAGAAGGGAACAGTGCATGATACAAAAGATGACCCAATGCCAGAAGCATCCCTGGTTCTTTTACATGCCAGATGTATAGCACCCATACATGGGACCTCGGTTTAAAGTCTCACCCGAAAGACTATTCGTAATTTTAGATGGCCAGCCCGGGATTCGAAACCACAACCCAGAGATCAGTAGTGACTACTAATCTCGCGTTGTACCGACTGAGCTAAGCGGGCTGGCTCGCGAAGAAACGATTTGGTATGGCCTTATATACAGTAGTCAAATCATCTTAGATCATATAATACAATCCACATTCCTAGATTGATTCCTTACTGTACTAAATTACCATTCCACAAGCAACGCAACTAACAACTCTTAAATGGAACGGAAGTGTTAGGTCTGCAAAGAATGGAGATCGAACCCGGGTCGTCGGGTAACAAACCCAACCCATTGCTAAAATGTTGGAAAGAAAGTATAATAGCTAGGATAGTATACACAAAGTAAGATGCCTTATTCACCAACATTGTAAGGCTGAAAACCCAGACTCAGACCTAAAACTGACACCATAAATAGGCATTGACATTTCTTTGCAATTATATTGAACATTGTATACCCATTTATATCAAAATTTATAACAACATGAGAGCAAATAGACCATTTGACAAGTCTGAGTTTTAGACTGACAATGTTGCTGAATAAGGCACCCGTTCCCAGGAATGATGCACGATTTTTTTCTTTTTGAACCGTGTCCAGATTGATCAGTCGATATAAAACAAAGAATCATGAAAAAGACAGAACGTGAACGGACGAGTTCTTTCTGCACATCACTGTTGTAAAAGTGAAATATGTTTAAAACAAGAGCACTGTCTACGAATGATTGACTCTCGAGAGTTTCTCGTTTTTAAATAGTAACACGAGTAGACACTTCTGTTGTGACGGTGAATACCTATGCCGAGTTTCAAGCGGATACCTTTGAGAAGTATGTGAGAAAATGAATCTGACAAAAAACTTAACCAACGCACACGCACACCCTGACGATCCCGTCACGAAATAGCTCAACTTATTTATCTTCAAAATGTCGAGCTAACGCTACGTCTAAAAATGTGTTGGAACAGTTAATTTCATCCAAAAGCTATCACATTATTCTACCAGGACAGTTAATGTACCAATAGTAGTTACACGAATAATTTGATCCGTGGGTCGCCACACGTTTGTTCAGCAAGCTTCATATTATTCGTGTGGCGTTCATAGACATTAATCAGGAATGCGACCGTGGTAAAGTAGTTAGGGTTTCCGGCTTGGAAGCGGAAGGTTGAAGGTTCCAATCTTGGCGGAAGTCGGGGTTGAACTGAGGTAATCGGTTGGTGAGCCGATATCTAGTTAAATAACTGGTTCAACGTAGGCCCGTCTCTGCAAGGCGCCCGGCAATACGAAAAGGGATTCGGGAGGTATTGTATGCATGAAAGATAAGCGTCTCGTAAGTCAAATTGGACTGGCTCTTTCATTAGGGGTGACACTATTATATATAGTCCAGTCATTGAAGCTAAAAATATGGTCAACCTCAAACAAATTGCAAAACAGAGTTGCTTTGCCTTTTCATCATCTGCAGACTATCATCAACTACAGACAAAACGTCAAATATGCGAGTTCAGTGGGGAAAATACAAAAAAATCGACATGTTTAAGGTCACTTTTGGTAGCAATTTCAGCATTTTCCTTATTTCATACTACATGGGGAATTTTAAGTTCTAATAATTCCCGTGTAAGTCGATAAAAATTTAATAAATGCACCTTAAAGCTAATATTTTCTGAAAGAAACAACCTTCTTCTATCCAATACAAATATTGATTTTATCATCAGACAATTTACTTTTCATATATATGCCAGTCTACGTGTTGCTATACTACCCATTCAAATGTCAACAAAATGACTCAAAAAGCACTTGGAGGGGGAAACAAAAGCTTTACTCATTTCTTTAATATTTATCCAATTTGTTTAAAATTTACGTTGTATACATGTATGTCTAATGGAAAAAGGATATTTGTGTTTGGACAGTATACAATAATGTCAATATACAAAATGTACACGAATTTATCGATTCGGGAGAAATAGTGATTGTTCTCTTTGTCTGTTCGTCCACAATTGCATTTGTATTCACAATTTTGACTTTATAATTATGAAACTTGGTCAGAGTAATCATCTGAACAAAATTTAGGCCAAGGTAGAAAATGGATGATCAAGGATAAAAAACTAGGTCACTAGGTCAAATTGTAGAAAAACCTTGTGTAGTCGCTAGAGGTCATACTGTAGACCTTATATTTATGAAACTTGGTCACAATAATAATATCAACAAAATCTAGGTCAAAGTTATAAATTGGGTCATCCGGGGTCAAAAAGTAGGTCGTTAGTTAAAATCAAAGGAAAACGTTGTGTAGGTACAAAATTCACAATTTTGGTCTAATATTTATGCAACTTGGTCACAATGCTCATCTCAAAACATCTAAGACAAGAATGTTATTGAATAATTTGGGTCAAAATTAGGTCAATAGGTGAAAATAATTGATGCGACTTTTTGGCGCATGAAGGTTTGTCTATTTTTTGACCTAGTGACCGAGTTTTAACTCATGATAAATTAATATTGAATTTGACCTACATTTTGTCTTCATTATCCATGTGACATGGTTTCATAAAGATTAGGTAAAAAGGGCGCCTTCTAAATATTTGTTCTATAATTTGGCCTAGTGACCTAGTTTTTAACTCAGGTTAATCCAATTTCATACATGACCTTGAGTTTTGTAAGGTGATTATTGTGACCAAACTTCACAAGTGTCAGGTCGAAATTGCGACCCCTGGTGACTATATCTTGTGTTTTTTTTTTTATTTTGACCTAGTGACCTAGATTTTGGCTTCAGTTGACTCAAACTTTTATTTCACTTAGATTAGCTTTCGATGATCATTGCTGCCAAGTTTCATAAAAATCAAACCAAAATTGCGACCTCTAAGCACGATGTAAAAATAAGTTATTGGTACAAGTCAAGATTTATTTACATCAAAAGTGACAAATATCGCGAAAACATGTGACAATTCAATATATTTCTAAATATCTCAAAAAGTCCCACGAATATTCAATTAGGACATTTTGTACACTGCTAAGGATAGCTTTACGCACCATATAAACTCAAAACTGTTTGTTTTGCAATTAGTTTGAGGTTAAAAGTTAAAATGACTGGACTAATATTATAATGAACAAACTTTACCTTTTCAGAATTTCTGTTCTCGTTTAAAGTGATCAAGCCCGTGTTATAATGATGTTATGAAAATTATGACTTTAAGTAAGAATTTCCGTCCCCGAGTAACTTTCAGTTGTGTCGTGCAGGCTACTACTGTTGATTCAATATGTAATACTAATGAGGGAACTATCCCATTCGAAAGAATAGCGAGACTTACACATAAATCAGTTACACCCAGTTAAACCTAGATAAACACAGTTTACCTGACGGACGAGCCAATGTTTATAACCGGTATCGTTTAACTGTAAATGGCATGGATATATTTAAGCGTCGTGCATACATATGAAGGGAGGGAACTTGAGTCGTGACTGAAATTTCAAGCAATGTGGTTATAAGTCATACAGTATTTACGCCCCTTTACAAAGTGTTACGATAGAGCGACGGTGCTATGTTGGGACAACCTGGTTATACAGAGACTCAGAAATATATAAAGAATGGGCTTTTCATTGAAATCAAATTAAGAAAAATCATAAATTATAAATAAGTGTCCCCGGGGGCACACAAACGTACGTACATGCACCATGTAAAATGCTTTCGTCGAGTTTGACGCGTCAGTACAATACAAAAGTGGAACGGGAAACAACTCAAACTGCAATAACTTCAAGTGTTCGTACACAGTTATATTCCTTAAACAGATACGTAGTTACACTAGCTAGTATTGAAGTTCTCAGCGTTAATATATATAGCGTTACGTCAGTATAGCGGAGAACATATTATTATATATTATGTCTTAACATAGCGATGCACAAAATCATTGGAGCGTTTTGTGCACGGGAATTTTGCGCGGGTATTCAGAATAGGTTTGGACGAAAATCAGTTCTACGCAAGACGCTCTACGTGTCACATCGATTTATGCCGTTCTAATTTATATGTATATAGTCTTAGATGTCCGTGAAAAAGAAACATGCTTCTGAACTAGTACCGTGGTGCAGTATTCTGGAAAGGGTCTGGAGGGCATAATTAAAACCTTTGCCTGTCACGGTTTCCACGTTTCGTCCACAAAAGTGGGGATTGTTCGTGTACGTCCAGCCTCTGCTTGAGCATGATATGGGGACAGGAGACAGTCAGATACAAATAACTGATTTAAAACAAAGTAATATGTAACAAAGGTAATCATAGGCATATTTGTGAAACAATGTGTTGTAAGATATCCCATGTATATTAATGTTAAATGTCCACTTTCTTATCATGTCGCAAATAAATCGATGGCTTAGAATTAGAAGGTCGTAACTACCAAATAGATATTTTGAGAAAACACGGAACAACTGTCTGACATTTTCTCTTTACTTATGGTAAAACAAACTTTTACAACTTCATTTTGGTCAACATGACAATTTCAGAATTTTATGAAAATGCGCTTATAAGAAGCGCCTTGTGATGCTTATTCTAAATATGTATAACACTTAAAAGGTCGTAAGTGGCACTTACGACCTTCTAATTCTAAGCCATCGAAATAGCGTACATCTTGCCAATGCAATAAGTGTTTGTTGTTTTGTGAATAGTTGTGTCCGACCCAAAGGACCTGGCAATTATGTAAATAAATATGTAGATAAATTTACCCACACAGAAGTCATAATCTATATCTTAAGGAGTGCAACATATTTGTCAGTTGCTTGTAAAAACAAAGGAAGAACTATTTTTACAAAATTATTTCTCTATTCCATTTACTTAACTCCATCGCCTGGACAGTTTATGGAGTGATACCAGTACATAATACAGCCTTGTTTCATTCGACCCGTACCTATTCATTGTCTAATACCGGGTTTTGCACGCGAATTTACATTCAGTTTCTTGAATCATCGCCTCCATGCATGATCTGAGGATGTATTTGTGGACGGGACAGATCATATATTCAAGGCACACATCACGACAGGGGATTACTACAACGAAATGAACTCCGATAACTTCATGCACCTCAGGTATGTCTATACATTTTTCTTCATCACATGGTATGTTAGCAGATTTCATCAAAAATAGCTGCAATTATTACACTCTGAATTTGAAATGTAAAAGTAAAAAGTCATGCTGTTATTGTTTTATTTATGAAAGTTTTAAGTCAGCCTCTAAATGCGTCGTACATGAATGTTCGAGCCTTTTTTTCGCTCTGGATACTGAAAACATACCTTAATTCAAAGTTAAGTTTTATTTCTCTTATGGAACTTAACTATTGTCTTTGAATCCAGGACTGGAAGGCTTGCTGTAGACACGTGATCGGTGCCGAGGAAGCATACCGACGTACTGCCAGAGTGACATTGCAAAGGAGATTCAAGATCAGCGTATGCTCTAACGACGAAGATACGGATACAGCAAGTGACACATATTGTTTGGACAGTGAAACAGAGACGGCCGACAGTGAGACGGACACCGCTGACAGCGACACAGATACCACCGACAGTGAGACAGTCGCGTGTTGCTAATTTTGATATGTCGATTAGTAAAATAACTGATTGATCAAAAAATAAGAAAACAATAAAACAATATAAAAAGAAGAGAAAAAATAAGAGAGAAAATAGAGAATGAATAGAGAGAAAACATGCAACACAATCTTATCCCGAAAAAGAAGAACTAAAATTATTAGCATGCACTCTTATTCTCAACCAAAACATATGTTTGAAAAAATGAGCATCGCCTTGTACCAGTCTCGTTCCAGCAGGATAACGCTAGATAATAGATCAACCTTTTTCTTCGAAAGGTCGAGCTATAAATAGTGTACGAGTACACACAGGCCACAGGTTGACACAAATAAAACTCCCGGTATGGATTTTCTGTTTTCATTCGACGCATGCTTTTTTATTTGATATAATCGTGTATTTGGCCAGTATGCACGATTTTTTTCCATCAAATAACCATATAATGGCCAGTCACGGAATTCACGTATTTTTGTGGGATTGTGAATGGCGCTTAAACAAAAAGGTGCATCTAGACAGTACAGTTTGGTACACTTATACATGTAATTGTTTACTAACAAGCATGGACACTATAACAAATACTTTCCTGCTACAAGTCAAAATGCAGTGTACTGTTTTGTTACGTGAGGTACAAATCTACAGTAGGTGTTTTGGAGATGTACACCTTCATCACGTATGCAGTTGCTGACCACTATGGTGTAAGGAGGTGGTGGACATTCAGATCCCTGACCTCAGAGATTTCACCATGGACATGCTATCCATCGAAACAGACAATGTCGGGTCGCAGGGAAAACAAGAACATGGTGACACTTTAAGCATACACCAGAGAATAGAAACACGTGTGTTACACATTTCTAACTTCTAAAGACAACATTGGATAAGTCAACAACCTTTATTTGTGAAAATGATTCGGACAGATGTTTGGCCCATATCAATATGCATCTAATCCTCGTGGAAACGCGTGGTCATATTACAAAGTTGGGGCTTCTGTTGGATGGTAAGCCAGATTATGTATGTATTAGCCAGCATTTACTATCTAGTAATCATATTGAAGCGAATTGTTAACGTTCGTCCACCGGTCCACCCATCTGCAGGCAAACATGTCCGCCGGCCATACTCGCGAATTAAATGAGACCAGATACACCTTGCTTCCGGACTCTTTGCCCAGATAGATGTACCGTGAGAATTGCCAGCTTGGAAGTGGTCTAATGAATTACCAGGTGCTCCAATCATTGTGGGAAGAGTGTTTCGAAACTACCAAATATGCTATAATCAGCACCTACGAGCCTTCGAACAGCTTGGCTACAACACTTACAGTCACAAGATATGATTAAAAAAGTGTATAAGAGGGGACCCAAGTAACGTTGAAGACATACAGTACGTCGTTAAATTCTATGGATCAGACATCGAGAGGTTGTCACCATCAACATAACTTGAACCACTAAGGGCCCATGTACAAAGCACAAGAACATGAACGTGAATACGTTGAACAACATCATTGCGAAAATGAAAATAATGGCACCAACAACGAAACTGATATTTTTATTAGTGAAGTTATAACTATAGTGAAGTTAATCTTATTAGTGATGCTAGCAACAATTGCGATGAATGAACGTTCATTTTTGGCACTGCGACTAGTACAAAATTGCCTGAGGCCTAAAATGACCCAAAAACGTCAGAACAACCTTATGCTTATGCATGTCCATACAGATTCAACATACCAAATGAACTTGACCAGAGTCGCCAACGAGTTTATAACGAGAAAGGAATCACGATAAAATGTTTTGCAACACTCGCGGTGGGGGATCCAACATATCGATACCAAAATGGGTTACGCATAATTTCATATGTCGAACTTCCTGGTCTACATATGTTGTACACATTTCGACGAAAAAAATGTAAGATTCTTATTTGTTATTGGTGTATGTTAAAATCAAATTGTTTTGCCCAAATTTCTCAATGCAGTGCCACCCTTTATACATTTCCAAACATGTACGTGTATTTATCTTATCTGTACGTGTAGCAATAACGGAGAAAAACTGATTCTCCGTCAGGCGGTGTGGCTGAAAATTCGCCGCAGTTTGATCAACACGAGAAACTCTTTTGTATTTTCACCTCATTTGTTTGATTATTGTTACAGAAATATAACATACCTTTCATTACACACATGTTTCAAATTTAACAGCGATTTGATGGCTAGAAAAATATCTATTGTAAAAAAACAGCATGCTCTACATATGTTGTACGTGTTTTCCATATGTTGGATTGAAAATGTTTAATTTGCCGATTTTATTTTGAGTTTAAATGGATTTCCTGGGAAAAAATCGAAACTGAAATATGTTTAAGTTATCATGCCACCATCGATGACTGGTATATTGCTTTTCTGGTGACTGTCCGTTTGTCTGTCTGTCTGTCGTTAGACCAAATGCTTTCCGTTCAATAACTCCAGAACACTTTGCCCTATGATCTTTAAACTTTGCATGAAGGTTGATCGGAAACAGTCGATGACTCCTAGATATTTTGAGGTCAGCAGATCAAAGGTTATGGTCACTGTGACCTTAACCATTTTAGACCAAATGCTTCCGTTCAAAACCGAAGAACGCTTTGCCCTTGTATCGTCAAACCGTACGCGGAGGTTAGTCAATAACAGTAAATGAGGTCAGGGTTTGCAGAAATAATTTTTAGGCTGGTGATTTCGCGCCAGACTATTACAACCCTAAAAAATGAAATCCACTAAGATGAATTTACTCCCAAAACTGACAACACAGAATCTATACACTCGATGCAAATAATTCCTCCTCGTTAGTCAATTTTGCAAGATAAGAACATTCAACTTTCCTTGTTTCATTTATTCTGTTCGATTGTAATATATTAGTTTCTTCTTGTAATGGAAGAAATGGTATGAAATTAAAAGAATAGATGTTTAAATGCGTTGACAATTATTACTACGCGTTATATACTAACGCGATATAGCGCGCGCAACAATGATTTTATTATGGTAAATTATTTAGGTCAACATTCTTCAACGAGATCGTGGTCAAGTGGTTGAGCAACTCGCTTAGTAATTTTCTGATGCTAAGGTCCAGCGATCGAATCACGGCCTCTCTTTCGACTTAGAAAACCACTTGATGTTATATTACTTGAAAAGCTATTGTTCCTTAGCAGTTCACCAGCCTGTCAGTACTTTCAGTACTTTGATATTAATAGTACTTGTCTGTTTGAGCGTCGATGAATTCTTGTTGAAATTAGTCGAATAATCAAGATTACATATAACTGTTGGGTTTTTTTTTAAAAAAAGATGAAGAACACTTGGTATCTACACATCCGTGTGGTGTTAATAAGGTCAATATTTAAATCGCATACCTCGTTTTTATCACTGATTATCTCTTGTAAAAGCTTCCTGACTGACGCTGTATCGACCAACGCCAGGTTATCTTACTCAGCGTCATGCATAATCAGATTGATATACAAAAACTTCAATTTCAATGCATTCCAGTAGATTCATACCAAATCGGACTATCACAATTACCTGTCTTTCTAAGAACTAATTTGTCATTTTCACTGCAAACACCTCCTGATATGTAGTGTTACTTTAATTGGCTCAAAGTTCAGAATAAAGTCATTCAAATGTATCAATCAATGTATCGCACTAATGCATTGACCTTGAATTTGAGTTAAAACAATGAGTTACCTAACGGCAATCAACATTTTTATTCTTGGAAGAAACGTGAAAAAAAATCAGAATTTTACATAGAAAATTACACCAATATGTAGCCGATTGTCTAATTAAGAAAATTAGTATCAACATGATATGCTTCAGTTTTATAATAAAGAAGTTACGTACAATTCAGCGATCAATCTGCCGTCAGTAGATCCATGTAAAGTGTATAGAGCTATATCGGAAGATATTTTTCTTGAAAGTTTCATAAACTGAAAAACAATTATGCTTTCATATCCATTAGGTCATTTTTCGCTTCAGTTTTAACAGAATTTCTTTCTGTGATTTATTGGACATGCAAACTGTCCATTTTCATACGAAAGTGTTCTAGAACACCCTATGAAACTATAAGAATCGTATATTTTTCGTCGATTGAATCAAAGTACACGGAACCCATCCAAAGTTTTAATTTGCAATTAAGGTAGTCTAGTATCATACTTAAAACGATGCAAGTAATTATTTTGACATTGAATGACTGTTAGAATATAGCTCTATACACTTTAAGTTTGATGATAGGACTGCTCGAACTCTTCATTTCTATATTTCGGGCCACCGATTACTGAACATGTTTTGCCTAATTAGTGTATTCGTAAGTGTGTAGTTTTAACGAAAAAGGAACGGCATAAATATACATAACAGGTCTTGTCTGCAATTAGCAAACATTTTGATTAGTTACATATGCAGACATTTGCTGAAATGAAAATACATGCAAGTGGGTAAATAAGTTGGTGTAACGAATACGAAATGATATGAAGATAACTTAAACAGATTTGAGTTTGTGTTTTTCCAGGAAATATATTTAAATTCAATATAAAAGCGACAAATTAAACATTTTCAATCCAACATATGGAAAACACGTACAACATATGAAGAGCATGCTGTTTTTTTACAATAAATACTTTTCTAGCCAACAAATCGCCGTTTAATGTGTGTAATGAAAGGTATGTTATATTTCTATAACAAAAATCAAACATCTGTAGTGAAAATATAAAAGATTTTCTCGTGTTGGTCAAACTGTCGCGAATTTTCAGTCACACCTCCTGACGGAGAATCAGTTTTCTTAGTCATTGCTACACGTACAGATAAAATAACAACATGTACATGTTTGGAAATGTATAAAGGGTGGCACTGCATTGAGATATTTGGGCAAAACAATTTGATTGTAACATAAATCGATAACAAATAAGACTTTCGTATTATTTTCGTCAAAATGTGTACAACATATGTACACCATGAAGTTCGACATATGAAATTATGCATAACCCATTTTGGTATCGATATGTTGGATCCCCCACCGTGACACTTACTTATACTGGCAGTCGACCAGAGACAAAATTTATAAATAGCCATTGTCTGTAATTTATATTCTAAATGCGATGAGCCTGCGGGATATAATCAACACGAATAAAATAGACAAGCACACGACGTGAAAAGCGTGCTGGCTCGTGCACAGTATAATTACACGAAATCGTGGATTGGTGTCTAGTTCACAATAAATGACCTTTTTGACTGTTTCGTTGAGCAAATGTTGGCCTGGTTCTAAGCTCTAATACAAAAACACTCCTACATTACTACTTCTGCTAACATATCTCTATTTGGGAACCGGTGTCAGACGATAACCACCTCCACAAAGCAGCCCAGTCGAAAAGGCCTTTTTATGAGTAAAATATGTCAGAAATAATGACTATCGAAAGTTTTGTTTGTGTCAATTCTGTTTCAATATTTTCCATGACAGAATTATTTATCGAAGCACGTTTCACCCGGCCTTAGAAACAGACATTCTGAAACTATACAATAACGGATTTTAATCGGATAGCGTAATAAAAAACTGTATGTTTGTGAAACTATTCCAAATTGAAGCATGTAATAACTTAAACAATAATATTCAGACGCAGATAAAACACCGTTCCCTGACAAGAGCAGCTTACGTAACCACGCAATTATTCGCATTTTCTGCAGGATGCGCCTAAGTCCCAACTTTCATTGGCTGTTTTTTTTGAAGGTTTGTATCATCAAAGACCTATATTGACTTTTCAACTGATTACGAACAACAGAAACGCCATAATACCCTGGAACGCTTAGCTTTTCAATACTTTTGTTCCTAATTAAATGTGGCTCTCAATTTGATATTCGACTCTAACGTCATCATGTGTGATACAACCGTCATAATATAAATGTTAGAAAGCTTCTACATAACATCTTTATTTCTGTCGTAGACTGCATAGCAAAGCTATACCATTACACTTTCCAACTCATTCGACACGTGTTTCTAAATTATGTATTTTCCCGACTTGATAAGCTAAGACAACGATAGTTATTTGTTTTGTAACCGATACTTAATTGCAACAAAATTGATGGATGAAAGCTTCTGACAAACACGACTCATATTAACTCAAATCTAGTTTCTGCGCATGTGCGGAGAGCTATTTGTAGGTGTATGTTGAATATTATGGGGCACTATATCCTGTCTTTATATGGAAATGATCTAGTTGATACTCAAAAGCGAATTATTACTAGTATACCGTTTCATAATTTGTTATTGAGACCCTCACTTTTTCTCGTATGTTCACAAAACCTAGAATGTCATTTTATCCTATGACAACTTCGTGACAAAACGTCTTTTCATGATGTTCACAATTATGGAAGCCATGCAAATTGAAACCAGAACACAGATAAATGAATATTTCTTCGTTAGTAACCCTCTCAAGAACTGTTCACTTATGGCTGAAGGCATAGTGTCATTAGTTGGCCAATTGGTTACAAATATACACACACAATGAAAAACCGGTTACTCGTGTGTGTTTGGTGAATTGTAATGAAAACGATGGTTAGTCATTGCCATACTGCAAAACATGTGGTGCTGAATGGTCGGTTACTCGTATGTGTTTGTTGTGAAATTGTAAGGCGAACAGCGGATTAGTCATTTCAATACAGCAAAACATTTGGTGCATCAGCAAGAAATTGTAAGTTCTGTTATTGTCGGAAACTATACAACTGTGGAAGAGATTTGTTGGCCTGAATTGTGTAGTGTTCGACGAATAAGACCCACTTTGTTGGTAAGAATGCTACATAAACATTATATTTAAACAAGAAATATTTGTGTAGTGCATGAAGTGGACATTCTTATACATAAGCAGTATATTACAACTGAAAGTTTTTGTGGAATTCTCGAAGGGAACATACTCATTCTATTCGGAAGTTAATTGGAACGCCGGTAAATAAGGACTTATTAAGGTAAGTACTTAATATAAGCTATTCAGGACTGAGTATTCACAGAGTATCTTGGTGGAAAACTTAAATATTTTGACTTAAAGTAGAAACAATGCGTTTCATTTTTTTTCTACAAAATGAAAATTAACTATGTTTTCTTATTGTGATGATTATATAATGTGTTAAGATTATGCAAAAAATCCGAAATTTTTATGTTTAAGTACTAAGATGCTTTGTGAATACCAGCCCAGAATGTTGTTTATAGATTACGTTTCAATGAAATCATTTTGTTTCAAATCGACTGCTTGTAAACAATAATTTGTTGATATATGTTTTATTGTGGTCGATCGAGGAGACGTAATAATTGAAAATCCCCCATGTGGTCAATGACCTTTGATTCTTAGAGAATATCCGGAATTAAACCGCGATAGTCTAGCTGTTTTAGAATAAACTCATTGGTTTCGTAACGTGCCTGGTGTAGTGTATTTAACATCGAAACACGCGTTTTGGTTTGAAAAAGGCATACGTCACCCGCATAAATCAGTGGTTAGTCAAGTTTCCAAACTATGAACCATACGCTGGTGAAAACGTTGGGTTAAAAAACCCTGAGTCCGTTAAAGAAAAGAGGTGATAATATTGTTGATTGTATTATTCTAACACGAACCGTGTGAAATAAATGGATTGTAAGCTATTTACGTAATCAATGAATTGTACATCGATACATAGGCGTGCTGTTGAATTAACCAAGTGTTCCAGCTAGGTTTCTTGCAACATTGCGTGACAGTACTCTTACCGCAAGTCAAATCCAGGATGAATACTCGGGGACTTCTAAGTAAATTAATTAATTAGTCTGGTCGTGATGCTAAGATAGAGAGTGGTTAAAGTGCCTTACAGACAAGAATGGTATCAGATTAGCAGATTGTGACGTCATTCTTATAATTGCGACACAAAGTATTGTTTAAAGGTTCTTAACACCAATAATTGAGCGACACAAGGTACACTCGGGGGTATTTTAAGCACAGTATTAATACAGACGGGGGTCTTTTTTCATTGCGCCATTTTAGGATTGCGACAGATTTTGTCTGTATTTTGATTAAAAACTGGTGGGTGGGTTTTCTTCTTATATATATATCAGATGCCCATAAAAGTCCCATTCTCAATCGGAAATTTCTTTATAATCATGCAGTATTTCCAAAAAGTACAAGTTATACCTACTTTTTAGTTTCCCAAAACAGGAAATACACCGTCATCTTATCCAAATTCAATGGCTAAGGCCCCTTCCCAAAATGAACAGAAAAAGTACATAAATATAATTTAAAAATAAAATGCTTATGAGAAAACAAAACTGCCAGATAAACAGTACCCTTATTCCAAAAGGCATACATTGTGTCATTCAATTTAGGGTCATTATAAAGGATGATACGTCTCATCCAAATGTTGTACACAGACTTCCGCGTAAACGTCATCTGCGGCACAACACTAACATCAGGTTTTGAAATAAGAACGAGAGTAAAGCAGAGCTGTTTGATGTCTACTATACTCTTCTCAATGTGCGTTGATTCGCTGATGATTGAATATACGAAGAGAGTAGAAAGAGGTTTACAGTGGACCTTCTTAGAATCCCTGGAAGACATTGCTTTTGCTGATGACATTGCTCTACTAGCACAGCGCTACCAATACATTCAAACCAAATCAGGCACAATCGCATCACAAGGTATATAGATTAGGTTCAACATCAATGTCACGAAGATCAAAGTCACGAAAATCAATTCACGGCAGAACACCCAGTTACCATCGACAACATTGCAATTGAAGAGGTTAATTTGTTTGTATACCTGAACAGCAACGTGACAGATGATGGCAACTCTGAAAAAGATTTCAACAGCCGGATATCAAAAGCCAGAGGCGCATTTGCTCCTTACAGAAAAATTCGGAAAACTCAAGACATCAACAAAATTGAGGATCTTCAATTTACTGGCTGCTGTAGTCATGGAAAGTCACCAAGTCCAACCGCTGTAAGCTTAATGTCTTCCAAAGAAGATGTCTTACACGAATTATCAGGATCTTTTAGCCGAACACCATCCCCAATACAAATTTCATCGTATCACCGCCGACACACCCCTTTCAGAATAGATCCAGCATAGAATTTGGGTTGTACATTTCCTCAGGATGGAAGACGTAGCCACTCAAAAAGTGGCGATGAGGTGGACACAAGATGGAAGAAGGGAAAGAGGGAGACCAAAAGAAACATGGAGAATCTCTGAAGATAAATAGATGAAGTCTGAAGGGTGGAGCTGGGGCCAAATGCAAACATGGGCAAGGGACCGGCAACATTGGAGGTCTCTGGTAGATGCCTTATGCGCACAACCGTGCGAAGAGGATTACGTAAATAAGTATAAAGGATCTTTATTTCCTTGTGAAACTAGGTTGTCCGACCTTTTACAACGGGGACTTAGGCTTTTAATTATTTCGCTTAGTAATTTGTGGACATTTATCCGTGTATGTGTGTTATTGCTATGTTTTTACAGTTTTCTGTGCTCGCCTGGTTAAGATGAATGTTGACTTCCCTGTCCTCATTTCTTTTGTTAGACGTTTCTAGGTAAAAGATTACTCAGTATTCGCATGCTACCTTCCATGTTTGAATTTTGCGTCTGTAATAATGCGCTGTCATCGCATTTGTGAGGTTTTAAATCTTAATACATTAAGTCATTTAGCGATAAATTTCCATTTCAGTTTGATAATACTAGTAAAAAGATAAAATCAGTGCAATCAAAGGTTATTGTAACGTGTTCTTTAAACCATTAACAGGGTTGTATTTCGATAACATTCCATATGTTGATGGTCAACTTGAGCTGAACACCTAATGATCCATAATGATCCAATTTGCCGACGGCAGTGTCTACTGTGTTCACTACTGCAAAGCATAGTCAGAAACGATTAAGTATAACAGTTGATATACCATAGTGTCTGACGTGTTCTCTGTTGTAAAAGAATGGTTAATCAAAGTACTGAAAGTACTGATAGACTAAGGGCAGGAAGGCTGTTAGGTTTATCAGCATGTCAACAGCATCTGCACAGTCATCCACAAATATGGCCACAGTAAAGCCATACATATGGCCGCAGCAAATCATAATCATGACCACAGTAATTAATACGAATCGCCACAGTGAATTATAAGTATGGCCGCAGTAAAATAATACATATGAAGTGTCACGTCCTGGCAACATTATGAAAAAACGCAATGGATACTACTTGAATTTACGCAGAAGGAAATACCTGGTAAGTATAACATTTTCGACAACCCTGTTTATTTGATACCGAAAACAACAACAACACAACATAACACACGGTGCAATGCCCACACATAACCGTACGAATTAAAAAAAAAGCCCTAGGCCCCGCTGTCAAAAGCAGGATGACCTAGTTTCACAAAGAAACAAACGGGGTTACCCGGATTGGTCATCAAAGAGAAAACGAAATTATGAAAATCTAATGGTACACATAATTATTTACATTTATACATGTACTGCCTCCGAATGAAGCAGAATTTCCGAATTTCAGAGAAACGAAGAAAAATGCTTCAATATTTGACTCCTAATTTCGTATAAGCTCAACCTCTGTAAAATGTTAGTCATATACTTAGGTGATAAAATTATGTGATATTTTTTGTCTGTTTTGGTCGAAAATTTCATAATAGAAAAGAGAAATCAAATCCATGAAATTCCAACGGGATTGGTTTCTGCAAAAGGGATAATCAGTTCAGTATTAACGAAAAAGGTGACATGATGTTAATACATCTCAAATGTGTGAAATCATCGTTTTGTTTTTGAGTAATTATATAAATGAAGCTGTTCTGAAAACGAGATGCACATTTTGCTGAGGTTACGTTGACAACATTTCGATAAAAATGAAACCCAATTAAGAACAACACTTTACAAAAATATAATAAAAATCAGAGCAACAATTATCGAATTGTTTTATACATGTCGCTGGCTTAGAATGAGAAGCTATTTTTATTTTCATAGACAAATGTGTATTATTAAACACACTGACTAAGCCTGATAATTAACCCACATGTATATTAATACGATTTGCCTACTAAAACACATAAATGTTATTAACTAGACCCCGTACACCCGGCTAGACCCCGAACACTTGCAATTACATGCTTGTTAGCGCATGTTTGTTGACGAGTATGGCAAGCCAAATGTCCAATAATTACGTAAACCCATGTTTACGGTAAAACTAGGTTTTACGGTCGATAAACTAGGTTTTACGAACGTAAAACCAGGTTTTACGAATGTTAACCTGTATTTTCGAGCGAAAACATAGGATAACAGTCGTAAACCATAGTTCACGCTCGTGAACATGGGTTTACGTTCGATAAACTAGGTTTCTCGATTGAACTATGAATTTCGACCGTTATCCTATGTTTCCGGCCGTTATCCTATGTTTACGCTCGTGAACCCCGGTTCACGAGCGTTAACCATAGTTTACGAACATTAACCTGTGTTTTCGACCGTAAACATAGGTTTACGAACGTGAACCTATGTTTACGAACGTGAACCTATGTTTACGAGCGTGAACTATGGTTTACGACGTTATCCTATGTTTTCGCTCGAAAATATGGGTTAACATTCGTAAAACCTGGTTTTACGTTCGTAAAACCTAGTTTATCGACCGTAAAGCCTAGTTTTACGCCCGTGAACATGGGTTTACGAAATTATTGGACATTTGGCTTGCCAAAGACGAGCGTTTCAAAATAGGTAAAGATCATGTCCGATAAAGTTTAAATCATAACAGGGTCTTGGAAAATGTATACTTTAGCTGAGAAAAAGGAAAAATGTGCGTTTTTCTGCACCGTTCGTCAAACGATGTACATTTTGGTGCTGTTTGATAATGGTTTACGAACTTACAGAGCAAATGACTACAGTGGAGCTTTTAAATAAACATTACACAACCTAAAACAGTTCACTTCACGTGGACCGCATAAATATTTACTGAATAATGTTAAAAACTTACCGTCGTCTGAAATCGATTACCACGCTTATTTTCATTTTCGTCCAAAGTAGGGGGCTATTTCCAGTGTACGGTATCTACCAGTGCTCTTAGTACACTTGAATCGGGTGCATACAAATTTCAGTTTGGAAGATAACACCAAAGCGTTTGGTTAAAACATTCAGGAATTGCTTAAGCAGAATTGCTCCTTGATTAAAGGTTGTAAATGTGAATAATTATATTTAATTAACAACAAAAATGATGTTTAAACAAGGTGGTGAACGTGTTGATATCGATTTTGTTTCTTCATTACGTGTCTTTCTCCTAAAAGTGTAATGTAACCATCATTATTCAGTGCAGCAAACAACACAAGTTGGCAATGGTTTAGTTTGATTTACGGAACAGAACAAAGCTTTCATCTCGGGTACCTAGTACAGCATTGGGTAACCATTTGAATGGTTTAACAGTGATAATTACATATGGATTATCCATTTGAATTTCGTTTTGAAGTTTCACAGTGCATCTCGCCATAGAAATATAGAATGTTTTAAAACCATTGCAAATCGTGTGAAGAACATTCAATTATAACTTTATGAATTCCGATTGACGTAGTGTATCTACTATATACGTACTTATGTTCCATGTGCATGCTTGGACAGTATTTTTATAGATCTACTATGTATGTGTGTTTGTCATTTTGTTACATTGGATCTCTTTTATGTCGAAGACGATGCTGTTGGCCAATTTATAATAAAATCAATGAAATATGCATTGTACACGTTGTATGTCGAACATAAACATGCAGCTGCTCTGGAATAAAATATCATGCCATATTGATCCTTTGTTCACCAAAAAGTATATAAATTACTCTTACATACATGTAATATTTCTAATTGTGTATTGCCAAAGAATAATCTTGTTTATGACATATGATGATAGTTTATTTCGAAAATTAGGCAATATACCCATACTTTCCCATGTACACATACAAACAAACGTGCAATTTCATATACATTTGTATGTATATATATATACACATATACAAATACTCGTATTAAAATTACACAAAAAAGCATGCATGTTTACATATTATTAATTTCATATGTTTATGACTTATGTATGTATTTGTGTAATAATTTAGAACTTTCGGTCATGGACATCCCGTTGGAGTACATTGTAATATCATTCGTGAAAACTATTCTAATATTTACTCCCATGAATACTCGTAATCCCATGGAATTGTTCATCTTGTTCAATAATTATGCCTTAACTTATAATCTCTATTTTGAGTCAATCACTAAGGTGCATTCAGTTTGAACCAACAATGAAAATAGAATAAATGTTTCATCCGACAACAAGTTATACTTTATTACAACTTAACTGCATCAAATGGTAAATATATATAATAATAACTGAACAGAAAAAAAAACGTTAATATCAACGTCACCTGCAATATCAGCAACAGCTTCGATATACGACAAATCAGCATCAATTGCAACAACAGCAGCAACAAATGCCGCCACCGCCATCACCACGACCAACATGAGCAACAGAGCACAACAAGGAACTCTCATACAAAAGTCAACATACAATAAGCATGAGTCACAAATTCAACACCAAACAGACTGAGAAAATAATGACTACACTGTTCAAATTATAATGTCAGATATTAAACGTCCTTTAAGGTGTAAGAATCATTGAAAATGGTATATCCCTACATAAGCATGAATGATTATTTTATAACCAAATAGCAACAATTGCGTAATAAAAACGTATGTTGACTAATTAGTTTATCGACAATGAGAAAAGAACAGGAGATGTTACAAAAATTGAATCATCTAATTGTACAAATTGAATTCCAAACACTTCAGAAGAAATTTATTCAGATATATCAGCTACGACATCAGGTCGTGGATTAATTTCCTTAGTGTAGATTGGTGAACTCAAGTGTGATGAATTAAAACCTGTCAAAGAGGTGCTAGTTAGAGATATGTTTAGCTAATTAATTGTTTTTGCACTCGTCACTGTGAATGTTAGATTATAGTTCAGTTCACGAAGTGTTAACTTTTTTCTGTCAAGTGTCAGAACAGTTTGGAGGTAAAAATGTGCACTGCGGACTACGGAAGCATTTAACGGATATGTATGTAATGGTGTCATGACAATCGTTAGATAATCCTGATTATGTTTACTTAATAAACCGTTCTAGATCAAATAGTACACATGGATTTACATATTTTCTAATGTTTTCTATTTACTTCCAATTATTGTTGTGTCATTTTGTGATGCTTCATGTATATGCAATCGCATGCCGACTAATACCTTAATGGAAAGTGTACCTAAGGTAAGGTAAGAGTTTAATAATATCCTTTCATGCTCGACTATTTGGAGAAAAAATGTCCTTATGGGTTCGTGTGCGCTTACGTGTGCAGCTACGTGTGCGTTGTTTGAATTAATTGTCTAAGTCATTTTCTCATAGACTATAAATGCAATCCACTCGAAACTCAACATAGTTATCAACCACCACCAGAGCAGTCCAACCTGACAAGGCGGCTGATAACTCAGTAATTCATACAGTAATTATATTGAGTTATCTGTTCATGTTACTGTCAGAAACTAGACAATCGAGCATCCAGATCTCTAAGGTGGTACTCTTGGTTTACTAATGTAATTATTATGACCAACATAGCTTTTTATACATATTATTATATTTGTTTGTCAAAACTTAGGTTTTTCATTATTTTAGCCATTCAAATCAATTAAGTTTATTTTTAAAATAAATATTCACATCGAATTCTAAATCAATTCAGACAATCAAAGATAAAATTAAGTAACTTACTTTTTAATGTTGAAAAAAATCTTCAAGGACTTTATTTGAAATCAGTTGTAACCTGTGTTTAGTACATGCAGTTCAATTGCTGTTTATAAAATTTATTTATTGATCAACAAAATCTTTTCAAACTGTTGTCAACATTTGGGAGTGTGAAAAGGTTTATACTATGAACAAACTTACTTTAAGTACTGAAATGTATTTAATATGTCTATTCTACTAGTGATATATCACTTCTCATACCCAATACACATTATATTTTCATTCCAGCTTATCAGAGTGCCCAAATGCCTTACTGGTCACACTTAGCCGTTAGAATCGGTATCGATGTCTCAGTACATTGACGTTTGACCCTCTCAGGATACGCTTTTATATCATGCATGTTTACTTCAGGTATGAATGAAATCACTTGGAATCAAGGAACCCTTCTTTTACCGTTTGTACGCCGCGTTAAAAGAGAAATACATTTTAATTGCTTTTTTATAATTTTAGCGAAAACAAAATCGGTCTGATAGTTCCTCCGAGTCTGTCAGACAGTCAGACCCACATATTATCGGCGACTATCGGGAAGTTCAACATGGATTCCGTTAGATGAATTTGTGCAAAGTAATGCAATATATCACAGATATTCACATTTGTAGTGTCATATATTATAAATAGAATCTAGTGGTGCTTAATTTTTTATGCAATAAATATATATTTTTTAAATAATATTGACAAGACTACCATCGGCGGGCAAATACGTGTATTGAACGCAGCTTCTTGTTTGGTTTCAAACACAACTCCTTGAGTTATATATGTCAGGTTCTATACCAAAAATGACGGCGTCCGTTTGATGCCTTGCATCAAACATTTTTCTTGTTCTTGTAGTAGAATACACTGTTATTTTCATGGTCATTATTGTTTTCCAATTTGTGTCTCATAACAAATCCATTCAATTTGTCAATTGGTCATGATTTGAAGTATCTTTGATAATGGACGTAGTAACAACATCAGTGCACATATGTTAAAGCAATATGTTCTCCAAACCGAAATTGAATATATGTAAACTTTGTATACTGTCTTAAACGTGAGTTGAAACACCGCAAAACGGCCATGAGTTTTAACTTTTTACATCATTATCCTCTAACATTTCCGTGTTGTTAGCCAATCATTTTACGTTTTGAACAGGTTTTCCGACCTCTTGTTTACGATACAAACAGTCTGAAGTGTATTTATAAACGCTATTACATCAATTTGTATGTGATTAATGGTAGTCTATTTTAAATAGTTGCACTAGTACAACCTCTATAAGAAAATTCTCATCTTAAAGTGTATTAAGCTATATCTGGCGATATTTAAAAAAAAAATCGTAAACTGAAAACAAAATTATGCTTTCATATCCATTTGATAATTTTTCGCTTCAGTTTTGAAAGAAGCCCTCTCTGTGATTTATTTGACATGGAATTGTCCGTTTTCATTCATAGGAAAGTATTCTTGAACACCCTAAGTCGACGAATGAAATCATAAGAATCGGGTTTTTTATTCAATATACACGGTGTTCCCATCCAAAGTTAAAATTTGCCATTAAGGTAGTCTAAAAACGATGCAAGTAATTATTTTTATTTATTTATATAATTCCTACGCAGTGACCACACTTATCACCTCTCCAAGCAATCGTAAATTTACTTTTTTTGTTCATCGTGAATTCGGTTACCAAACAGTTTCCAAATTTGAACTCGACAAATATACATTACAGCGTTGTGTTTACAGTCAATCTATGTATGCTAGACCATTGTCGTAGTGACTACGTGTTCTTCATATGAAGTTCTATTCATTATAGTTGACACAAACACATTTATAAAATTTGGGTGAAAAAATCCTGCGAAGTTTGGAAATGACAAATGAGCAGTACTATCATTATACATCTTCTTGTATTTTGATACATGGTAATTTTCGTGGTCATTATATTTTCCATTTTCTGACTCATAACAATGGGTTGGCCATATCCGTGGTCAATTGGTAAATGTGTCATGGGCGTGTGCATTACAGAGTTTTACAGAATACACATGCTTTAACTGGTCAAAAAGATACATAGTTTCAAACACCAGTGCACAAATATTAAATTATTTTCTTATGCAAGTCGAAAATGTAGTACTACTTAATTATGGTCAACACATTCAATTTGTTTAAACTAATATAATTGAATGAAACGTGAGTTGAAATACCACAAACGTGTCCTCGAGTTTGTACTCCCTCCAACATTTCTGTGTCGTTAGCCAATCATTTTACGTTTTGTATTGGTTTTTGATCCATTGCTGATTTTCTATGTATCAAACAGCCTGAAGTTTATGAACAGTATTACATCAATACTCTGTTTTTCTCAGTTGTCTAATATTTCGGCCCAAACAAGTCCTTGCTTATTTAGCGTTTTATTGGGAAATATAATTTGAAGGGAAAATGTTTTGCGTTTTTGATAAAATATTTTTAAAACAGATGCTAAGATATATTGCATTACTTTGCAAGCATTCGTCAAAGGAAGCAATCACGTTGAAACGGTTGAACTAAGATATATACCTGAATCAAACAAACATTATACTATTTTTATTTTGCTACATTGTTTTATTATTTATATAAACTTGTAGCTAAGTATAGGTTATACATGTAAATCATATATTCGATACATAAACAAATAAGTGCAAGGGAGTGCTAGCGACCGCAGCTCTAATTTGTTTATAATTCTAATATGTTATCTAAAACCGGCTTATAGTTTAACTGCCCACTTTTAGTGACCAATTAACATATTTACTTAATAATTATTATGCCCATTGTAAAAGTAAATGAATAAGTGGTCCCAAAATTTGAATATCCCTAGCTTTTGATTGGACAAAGAAGTAGGGTAAACTATAAGCAGTGAAAGTGAGCCCGTACACAATAACAAAAAATACTAATTATTGTTACATTGCGATTGACTATTGATATACTTGAAGTATGATACATTGTAATTTTCATGGTCATTATGTTTTCCAATTTATGTCTCATAACGATGGGTTGCCCCTGTCCGTGGTCAATTGGTAAATTTGCCATGGGCGTATGCTTGACAGAGCTTTGCAGAAAATACATGCGTACACTGATAAAAAAATAAAATAGTTAAAAACATCAGTGTACAACAGTTGCATTTTTTGTTATAGGAATAGTAAGTACTACGTAGTTATTATCTTCGAATAGTAAATTCATTTTGTTAAAATGTAAATTAATTGCATGAAACTTGATTTAAACACCACAAAATTGGCCAAAACATGACTTTGTACATCAAAACAATATAAATTTATTGAATGAAACGTGAGTTGAAACACCACATAATGCCCAAAGCATGAGGTTGTTCATCACCATCCTCCAACATTTCCGTGTTGTTAGCCAATAATTTTACGATTTGTATAAGTTTCCAACTCTTTGCTGATCACTAATGAAACACACGGCCTGAAGCTTATAAACGGTATAACATACATGTATGTAATTAATGTTAGTGTATCTTATAATAAACAAACTGTACTTTTTTAAAGGCAATTTGTTGAACCCGTATAACCTCGAACTGATATATATAAATGCTACATATTAATGTACTAATATGTCTAATGTTGTACCTACGTAAGGGGTGCTAGGAATATGTAATATTATTTCCCACCCATTCCTTGCCCATTATTTTAACTAGGTCAAGTCGTAGTTGTGCTTCTTTAGGTCGCATAACGTTATGTCACTGTCCTTAGTGTTTTCAACTTGGTCACGCCCCGGGGTTTTTGTGCCTCATTTGGTCGCCGTTTTGGCATGGGGTTGTGTGGGCATTGCTCAGGGTAGTTGTGTCGTGGTGTTTCTGATTAATGTGCTCGGCTGGTTAGATTAAGTGCTACCTTCCCTGTCGTATTTTCTAATACCTTTTTTACAAATTATTAAAGAATATTTTTCAACTATCTATTGGCTGCCAGTTGCGAGTAGAGTTAACCAAATAGCTCTTTGCCATGTATGTAGAACTAATTCGAAGTTTGTATACCTTCTTATATTAGTGAGCATTTTATCTTTGTAAGCACGATTCATAATTGCCCCCACAAGATTCAGGGTAATGGCCCGTCAAACCGAAAGTGATCTTGATATTTCCCTGTCAGTCAGCAAATTATTTGTAGTTCGAAAGGTAAAGGGTCTTGGACTCAAAATCATTTCTTATAATGGATGTTCCCTGTGGAATAATATGTCGAAATAAATAAACCTATTTAAACATATTTACTAGAACATAAGACTTAGGATCGCATTAATGTTAGGTCACTGTCCTTGGTGTTTTAAACTAGGTCACAGGGTGGTTATGTCTCGTTTGGTCGCCGCTTGTGTTTATGCGGTTGGATCACCCTGCAGCCTTGGTCGGGTCTTGGTTGCGTTTCATTCGATCTCATGGAATAATCGCTATTGTATACTTTCTTTGTGAAATTGGGTCATGCTACATTTTTTGGCGGGAACTTGGACTTTTAATTGTTTCTTTGGCTTATATTTGGGCTCTGTGTAGTTGTGTTGTGGTGTTTCTGATTTCTTTGCTCGACTGGTTAGGTTGAGAACTGTCTTCCCTGTCCGATTTCCTCATACCTTTGTGTTCATCTTAAACAATTTTGAAAAACGATGTTTGACAAATTGCAAATTCCTACATAGTGATCTTCCTTATCACTTCACCAAGCAATTGTACAATTTATTTCTCATTTTTTCCATCGTGATTCCGGACTTGCTATACCAATAAAGCCCGAGGTCTCCCTCGTTCACAAAGTAAGACAGGAACACATGCCTTTAAAATAGCAATGAGGAGTTTGGACAGACTGCACTGTACTGTGCCACGCTCTAATCAACGTGATACATTGCTCTTATCAGTCCGTTGATGATCTGTCGGTTGACCTAACAGTTTCCAAATGAAAGATAGACAATTATATTTATAAATATTTTAAAGGCATGTGCATAGTAGGCCTATGTCGTTGGTGTCATCTTGTTTGGCATGTGCCTGTTAAATTCTGTTTTGACAAGCACGTGTATGTTTGTGGTCTGTGTTTTGTTCTTGCGCGTGTTCCTTTACGTTCCTTTCGATTTCGGTTGTTTCTGTAGAGTGCTTTCTTCCATACCCAATGTTATTATCTTTTCTTAACAGCATTTCCCGCATAGAACATTCAGAGATAAACATGTGTAAAACAACTCCTGTTTTTTGCCTTTCCTGTCCTATTATGACTGTTTATTTCTGCCTTCCGCGTCCAATGTTTTTATATTTTCTTTACCGCCTGTCCCGTATTTGATATGCGTATATTCTGTATCTGTAACTGTTCTGCCCTGTTACATTTTCGTATAACTGTTTAGTGCTGCCTTCATTGTCGGGTGTGTGTGTTGGTTATTATTATTAGATCTGGTATCGTTTGCCACTTGGTAAGATGAAGTCAATAAGAAGATAACACGATACAATTGCATTGGATAAAGATTTTATCGCTTGATGGTCATTGACAATCTTGATTGAAACATTTCCTACAGTTTGCAACTTCATTTCATGGCATCAAAAACTTGTTTGTAGCGACGATGATAACTTCTAAATAGATAGTTGTAGCAATGAGTGTGTCAGATAAAGGGAGATAACTAAAATAAACGTGTGCATCTTTTACTAACATTTTTTCCCCTTGTTAACCGAATCGTCGTACGTAATTATATAGGTTTGTAAAATACATATCGATGGCTTAGAATGAGAAGGTCGTAACTACTACTTACGACCTTTTAAGACGCATACATATTTGAAATAAGCATCAAAAGGCGCTTCTAATGAGCCCAATTTCATAAAAATCGGAACTTGTCATGTTGACCAAAACGAAGTTTAAGCCGCTTGTTGTACTATATGTAAAGATTAATGATCGGACAGTATTTTCTCGTTTTCTCAAAATATCGATTTTGTAGTTACGACCTTCTTATTCTAAGCCATCGATATGCGTGTGACTTAGTTTGTTTACTTAATAGTTGATATAACTCTAACGCGGTATTGGGACCTGTGCCACTTAAAGTAAACAGGCAGATCAGGTACAACAACATATAAGGATATTGGAAAAGGGATTATCTTTTTCAATGTGTATAGCTTGGCTATTGTGACCTGAACCTGACCTTTATGCAAGAATATATTACAAGAGTTTTGCTATAATTATATCAATTTCCGCAAGCAAATCGTGCAATATCGGTATTTCAGATTTGTGTTTGTATTACATCCTGAGCGCCTTGGTGATACACCCCGATTATGAAAACATACACTCTGTGTTGTAAACGTAGACACTATATCGACTGTTAAATTATGCTAATCAATAGGTCAGGCTCATCTCAATGTGGCCAAGCTTTACCGTTATTTTAATTTACTTGGTGAATAGAAGAGAGCAGGTAAAATACACTTCCGCTCTCCCTAAATCGATGTAATGGTCAGTGATTTCTGTTTATATTGACATTGCAGAATATCGCGTTAGACTTATACAAGTTAAATAGTTCCTGCGGCCAATTGTTTTACAGACCAGTATTGTGAGAGACATTTTTTAAATAATTTTAGAAACTATAACTTTTTTCTTGACGCTATCAAATATAATCAGTTAATATGCATGTCAAAGAACACTATGACGAGTAGGTACTACCTATGATAAATATCACCGGTGCACTAAACACAAATATATACTAATGCAAATGTTTAATTGAATAAAAACAATCATTATATGTGGTGACTAAACGTTTGTTACTGTTGAGCACTATCATACATTGAATCATTGTATTGGGTTGCACTTGAAGACTACATTAAAGGTATCAATCAGTCAGACGTTTCCAAATATAAAGATAATTGTTTGAATTTGATTGAATGGGAACTTGATGACATTCATTTGGAAGAATAGTAGATCTATACAGGAAACCTTTTTTTGTGTTTCAGTTTAAAAAAAAAAAAAAAAAAATTCTTGTCTTTTCGGTTTTTGGCTGGAGTTGTGTCAGAATTTTACACGGCTGAGGCTTGGGTATTTTGTTTCAATATCTTGTCTTGTTCGGATGTGTACTGGGAATTGTGACGTGTAATTATGGCCTGCGCTGACTTTTACTGTTCCTTCCCAATACTCAACTTTGTCAGTAATCAACTGCCTCCCCTTGACGAGGTTTTTAAAAAAAAATATTTTATTTAATAAGGTATAATAATGATTCTGATATAGTTATAATTAACTTAATCCTTAATACTGAGTACTAGTTTATCAATAAATCGAATTCATTCTGCTTAATGCCAGGTCCATTTGCTTTCTCATTTGCGTTATTACATACTTTTACGTTTATCTGATCATCGCATTTAATTGTTATCTCACATCAATTAACGTCAATATAATGTGTATTAAAGCAATTTGAAAAGAAAATGTAAAAAATGTGCGATATATTGTAGCTTAATGGTCTAAATTAATTGTCGACAGATTGCAAGATTATTGGTTTTTAATTAGTTAGATGCTGATTACACGTGTATCTCGGAGGTAACCTTATCAGATAATTAGAAACATTTTGCTGTCGTTTCTTCAACACTTCTAATGCAATACTAGTATTTGCCCGGATAAGGACTGACTGATCCTGTTGACAACGTCTAATTAGCGCTCCATGTTGTTGATGACGATAACATGTACCATGCGGCTTTGAGACAGCTTGTAGATATTAGAACCTGCAGGTAGGCTTAGATCAATGGCATGGCTATATGTATCGCTGGCTTAGAATGACAAGCTCGTAACTACTACATACGACCTTATAACTGTGATACATATTTGAAATCTGCATCACAAACCAAATTGACCAATTGACTGAAGTTGAAAAAGCTTGTTTTTACCATAAATAAAGAGTGATTGTCAGACAGTTTTTTCTTGTTTTCTCAAAATATTGATTTTGTACTTACGACCTTGTCATTCTAAGCCAGCGGTATACGAACAAAGTTATTGATAAGTTCATCTGTACCTGGACACATAATCATCTCCTCGGTTACATGTAACAATCGCGATTTCGTCATTGCTATGAGCATGGACTTTGTAACCAATGAGTATATTAAAGAATGGTTACTATGTAGCTGTTAAGTTTAATTGTTTCATGTTCGTCTCTCTCTTTCTGTCTGTCATTTTGACCTGTACATTTAACTTTTGCTTTTTAAGTTTTGGATTTGCCTGTTTTAATGCGTGGATTTCATGATCTGCTGTCACAGTTTCTGTTGGGTGCTTCCATTTCCCTGTACAATTCGTTATCATCTTAAATAAAAATTGTAAATATCCATAACGTCTATTATGTTCAACTTTATGTTTATAACATTTTAAACAGTTCTGCATACTGTATTTGCATGATGCTTCGCATTGAGGGAGCCAACTCAAATGAACTGTACGGAACAAAATGTAAAAACATTAAAATCCTGACATGCTAGCTTTTGTCGGACAATAGCTAATGTTATTTGTTGTAAATGAATTCCGACTTAAAATAAAGATTGTATTCTATTGTATTTTTGTATTGTATAGTTTTGTACGACAAACAAATGAAAGAAACAACATAAACACCCAACAAATCGTCCGTATCTGGAAGTTTTAGTATTATATGATTCTGGATGCAATAAACTAGATCAAGCGTATTGATAATAGCGTGCTTTCGTTATATTTCGACTTGGAACAGACCAGCCGGGCTTAACAAATCTTTAACTGTCTATTGGGTCCATTATTTCCTTAAATGCATCTGTTGGCAGACAACTTAACTTGTGCCACCATCAATGCCAAACACTGTGAACTTAGAAAGTTTAGAGGTAATTGACCATGTGAGTAAAAACTATTTTAGCTTTATATCTATGTCGTGGTTCTTAAAATTCATGGATTCTAATATCTGATAATCATATCTTGTCAACTTATGTTTAATATCAAAGGAAAGTAATTCGATATCGAGATTTAGGTCATTCGTGAATTGAACAAAAATCCATCAACCGCATATATTAATAATTTCACTGTAAGAAGATCATAGACGTTTACAGGTAAGATTTCGACTATTCACGGCTGATGAACCACAGTAATTATGCCATGCACAAAATACATTACCTAGTGATTGTACCATTTAGCCAAGAGCACATGAGACCCTTGGTAAAAGACATTCATTTACGTTTTCCCCGTTTTCTTGGATAATGTTCAAGTGTTGCATTACTATACGCTAGCCAACATCGTATATAAGTCGTCTTCGAAAGTATTATGAATTGACAACTGCACTTTACTATAAGTGGCAATTCTGCGGTTATGCCATAGTCGCTCATTTGGACCACAATGTTAAAATGACAATCCGTGTTTTTATCTTTGTGAAAATTAACTTTGAACCGCCATTATTTAGATTTGCAAAATAAGTGCATTTTTTATTGAAGTGAGTATTTCTCTGCATTCTTCGTGTCCATATTTATTCAATGGGAAGATATTGTAGTGCAAAAGTCACAAACGTGACGACATTAATTTACTTATGAAGGACATATTTTACGCCTTGTTTATATATCATTGTGTATAAACGAGTCGATTTCTGACAATTGCGTTTAGACTTACGCGTTGATTACACGTCATTTTATCTTACGTCATTAAATGTTGTCGTTCACGTGACTACTAACAACACCAACGAACAACAATGGCGACGAGGAGGAGCACCTTAGATATCACCAACCTGGTATGTATGATACATAGTGATATTACATAACGTTATATGAATTTCTGCCGTATGTAGGGTGTGCAATCATATTTAATGAAGTTGGAACTAGGCTATTCCGTCTTTTATGCCCCCATCATATAGATTTGTTAAAGCTGTACCTTGGTCGGTGACATTGTTATAGCTGAAACTAGGTTATCGAGTTTATTAAAGCCGAAACTTGGTAATTTAGTGTTAAAGTTCATTTTCTCGTTTAGTTTTGTGTTGGGCATTGTTCCTAGTTATTGTGGTGCGTGTTATTAACCTTCTGTGCTCGGCAGCACAAGTTGATAACTGCCTTCTCGGTACGAGTATTTTCTTTTTAAAATGACTAAAATGTCGTTTACTGTTGTGTAAACGGATAAAACCATTTAATACCCTAATCAACAACACATATCAGGAGATGATTCTAAATTGTGAGCCTATTTTGATGAAATCAGAACGTGTCATGTTGACCACACTGAACTTTTTTACAGATTGTTTTCAATAAGTAAAGAGTCATTTTCAGAAGTTTTTCTTGTTTTCTCAAAAAAGCGATTTTATACTTACGATGTTCTCATTCTATACCAGCGACATGTCAACTGGCGACTGTATATATAGTTACTTAACACAAACTATAACCGGATAGATGCAAATTTGATGTGTTGCTGATCATAGTAATAATGTACTTAACGTACTGTGCTTTGCAAAAGACTGTGTTGGGTATCAAACTAGTTTTCATGATTGTGTTATTTAATGTGAAATCAACACTTTAATCAAAGAACATAAAACAAATAGCAATAAACGAGTGGAATTTCAATGTTTCACATACTTATGTATAGCTTGGCTAATTTGACACGACTCTGACCTATTGATTAGCATAATTAAACAGTCGATATATTGCCTACGTTTACAACACCGAGTGTATGTTTTCATAATCGGGGAATATCACGAAGTCGCTCGAGATGTAATACAAACACAAATTTGATATACCGATATCGCACGATTTGCTTGCGGAAATTGATATATTCAAAGCAAGAACCTTGTAATATATTCTTGCATAAACGTCAGGCTCGTGTCAAAATAGCCAAGCTATATAACAACTGGACAACTCGTAACATAAAAAGGGATTCAACTTTTTTTCTCAGTCAAGTAGATAAAGAACAATTTAGAGTTGATACACAGCGTTCTCATTTTCTCAAATATTCTTATTGTCTCATTTTTCTCAGATGTCAGAACAATGTAAAACAAAAGATTAAATTCCAGAGTTTTTTACCAATAGTCCAATCCGTCAGGCATTACATGAAGCCATTAGGGTAAAAATTATAGAGTGTGCGCATCGTATATATAGTATACGTACATTGCTAAGATAAAATTCAGTCTGATTTTAAAAATAGGGAATAAACATTTTTTACACCCTGTAATAAAATAAGTTGTAATTTAAATTGTTCTATACAGACAAACTCCGTCTTTTAAGCGGACACAAAGCTTCCCGTAATATCAATATAGCATTGATCATAGCCTATATTTGAATGATGGTATTGAGGTTTGGTACTGTTGACGCCTTCCTCCAGCGGCGTTCCTGATGACATAATGCGTACAAATGCATAACCAATAGATTTTAGTCACGTGTTGGTGATACATTGCCGATAACTTTTGTCTTTTGCGACCGATTTTAAAGCCCGTGCAACCCGGTCAAATACCGTAGTTACTGTCTGCTGTAAACGTGACAAAACAACACTGACCGAATTACTGAGCTACTTATTCCGTAATCCGCAAAACCATTAACGACATATGCACCACGGGGTTGCGGAGGGTTTACTTATTAACGCACTGTTGTTTGGTATAGTTTTTACCGTATACGAAGTAATTCATACTGTCATTAACGTCCGGTAGTAACATTATATTCATGTTGTTTGTAGTAAAAACACATCAATGTTGTAGACATATTATATATCGGTGGCTTAGAATGAGAACATCGTAAGTTTAGCATCGAAACTTTGAGAAAACTGTCCGAAAATTATTCTTTACCTTTGGTGAAACACGATGTTTCAACTGCAGTTTGGTATACACGACAAGTTCCAATTTACATGAAAACGGACTCTTAAGAAGTGATACTGATTTCAAAAACAATATATGTATCGGTCTTATTGGGCTGTTAGTAGTACATGAGACCTTTTCATTCTAAGCCAGCGATATATCGTAGCCTCGCACTTTGAAACTTAGTGCCCCTACTAACCGTATTTCACTTTAACATGCCAAGGCAACTGGAAAACAACAGGAAATATAACCAGCGACCTACCTTGACATATCTGTCATAGAGGCCAGGAAAGTTAGACACGTCTGATAATTAGAAGATGAACAATATATCGCTTGAAGCCATACTAAAACTATACGTTTCCGTGAGTAGGGTAATTGTCTATAGCGCATTCCGTGAATGGAAATAAAGAAAACAATGCTTTATTTTTGAGAGTTTTAAATTGTAAGTCAACATTTAATCTCAGAATTTAAATAGGTGGCTGAATGTCATCAAATAAAGTTGTCACTATCAAATTGTATCAATGTGATAATTGGATTGCTAGCTCAGAAAGTATACGAATTTTACCTTTCAGCTGCTTGTATGCTGTTTAGATAATATTTTTATCTCTATTGAACATGTATGCCAAAGTAAGCCAGAACTTGAGGGACACTCTGACAGGAAATGAAGCACACAATGGCAACAACAGAGCATACATAAAGTTATATTGCACAAACATTGCACAACAAAAGTATGGTTACGAGATATTTCAAGTACAAGCTATAAAGACAACAACTGTCATATTTTGTGTAATAAACATAACCCTGTAATAAGAAATCGAAGACAGAAAAGTGTATTGAGAGACAAACTCGTTGTGTGTTTACATCTTTATTATGCTGAATGGTTGACTGACGCAATTGTAGTCTGTACATCTCACTCCATCATTAGGTACATCGTAACTAGCTATCTATATAATATAATAAAGACGTCAGTGCCAACTTAAGATGAAGTAGAAATACTAGAAGTTATTTTCTTGTCTTGTCTTTTTCGATATGTAATAAGTGATCGAAAACAGACGAGTGTTTTGTTAGACAAACTCTTTTTGTTGTTTGTTTACATCTTTATTATGCTGAATGATTGACTGACGCAATTGTAGTCTGTGCATTACACTCCATCATTGGAAGAATACTAACTAGCTAGCTATCTATATAATATAATAACGATGTCAGTGCCAACACAAGATGAAGTAGAACTTGGTTTTACTTGTCTAGTCTTTTCTGGTACTTATCTTAAATAGAAGAGCGCTCCGTATGTGATCATAGTCGCACTTGCTTTGTTTAAGGCGATGGAACGGAATGAAGAATGTCAGGCTGTTTGGCATACACTTGTAATCTCTGTAACAAAGTCTAACATGACTTTTCAAAATATATTGTATGAACATTTAACAAGACAGTTTTAATGAAAATAAATCTCCTAGTCACGGTATGATGTAAACACATGTTACATATATGTACATACAATTCCGTTGCATTTATAATGGTTCTATTTACGTGATTGTTATGTAGTACGATCACAGAACGTTTTTTATAAATATAAACGTGCTGTTTCGTGATTATGGGCATTGATTACCTTAAAACAAACATTTCTAACCAATATGCCATTTATAATACACGGTATATTACCTAACCATACTGGACAATGTATGGTGCAGTAATGATTTTTTCTCAAAACAATAGCACTCAAGTTCATTTACAAGGAAATACTCGAATCAACCACATCACGAATCCATATATTCCTGATTTAATTTCAATATTCTGCTAATCAAAATACAGACATCAACATGTCGCCATTGAAGATCGTGAATTTGTCTTGCCATCGACAATCTTTCGTACAAATTATTCAACCATCAATTTACCCGCAAACAACGTAAATGTCAGTAATAATTTACTGAAACAACGTGTTAATGATGTTTTCAGATAAATTCCAACGGATGGTTATAATTTGAATCAGATAAATTAACAACACATGTATGTTATGCATGCGAACTTCGTTACTGCAGATTGCATCATTCAATTTATTGGAGGGTGGATGGTACATTGTAAGCTGAATATTTTAAAGATATTTCCATTCGATCTTCATTACAAATGAGAAACAAGAGCATGTCTTAATTTCAATCAAGGTTGCACATAACAAATTTGTTTATTTGCTGTAATGCCTAGCTTTATAAGCATTAAACTAAACAAAAACTGTCTAAATTTTAAAAGTACGCCGGTTAAGCATTTGTTTTTTTAAATGCCTTGTTACCAAGCACAACCTTTCCCCTGCAAACATACCATCGATGGCTGACTTAGGAATTACGGTTTAGAATACTTGAAAACTTGAAATTAAGTAACAAATTGTGGGACACAAAGAAGGCTATGCCATCACACAACTATTGATACTTGATCAATATGAAACATTGTACGTGTTTGGATATTTTCCTCTTCTTCATTTCGCCTGAAATGGTTTTGTCCCCTTGTATCAGTAGCATTTACTGTCCCGGGATCTACTGACGCAAGACACATATAGTGTTTTTCATGTTTGTCATGTGCGCTTGACTTTTCTGCGTTCTGTTCTGCGCTATTGACTAGGGCCAAAGTGATGAGCTTATCTGCAATGGTTGGCTAACGGATTCAATGTTTTCATTTGTTAATGCTACACCACTTGTCTCGGAAGCATCAAATCTATACGTGGATTAGTTAAATTACTGCTTATTTATTATCATCACCCAAAAGTCTAATAATTATACTATTTGCTGCATTACTAACGAACAACAAAAACACGTTTGATATATTAAAATAATTTTTGGAATTCCAGGACTGATTAAGGTCCAACCATACGGAACTAACAATCTGCCAAGGTGAATCTGCGATAGATTATCTAACCTTATGTGAATATGATGGTGAAATTAGTGCTTGTTGTTGTGTTGCCTCTGATACCGTCCACCTGCTATTTGAATACAATATTTACCCCCCTTATATATGATTCTATCAAATTACAATAATTATCATACATTATTATTCTCTAGTATTGTGAGTTCTTAAACGAAAGATGGTAATAGTTATACAATGTAAAATAAATGATAAACTATTTTAAAGCTACGAACTTAGGCAAAAACAACACTTTTGTATGTTTTGGTTTTAGAACAGCATGCAATAACAACCGGGTGTGATGTCATCGTTTATGAACGCTCTAAGATGTGCTTACTTTACACATTTGTAAGATAACATTCTTTATGCCTGGAATGAACACTTTGATCAAGATAAAACCGGAAGTTTCCTAAGAATTTTAAAATGTTTATGTGCGTAGTTTCGCATTACAGTATTAAGATACTAAAATTCATGCAGCATTCTTTGTCGGGTGTTATTTCATTGTTTATCCTATTCAAACCAGTTTCCTAACAAATGGAAACGTATCACAGTTTCGAGCATACTAGGCCCATCAATAATTTCATTAACCAATTCACTGTTTCATTGCCCTTCATATAGGCCGTTGTCAAAAGTTCGTAAGTTATGGTTGACCTTGGAAGGCTCATTTTATTAGCTGATTTATCAAATTACACTGTAAAAACACCGATCCATATTTAGTGGTGCGTTCAATATATGTTCTGTTCATCTCGACTTGTAGTGTTCGTGTTTCTTCGCTTCGACAAAAATGATATATACGTAATTGCAGAACGAACGAACAGACATAACGGACTGCCAAATATGTTCAGTTCATTGCAACGCGAACACCAGAGTGAAAACCAAATCAACGCAAATGAGCCAGCATAGATGCGCGCAACCTGAAATAAAAGTGAAATACTAAAAACGTGTACCTATTTGGATTAAAACTAGAGCAAGCTTCTTATGCTTGATATAATTATCCGATATGATATGTCACCCATTATCATCGTGCTAACATTAACGACCGGACGGTGAGGTGCGACGAGGCAAACTGTGCTTTATCTTTGTGGTTGCTCATATCGTAATTATAAATTAGTTCAAGCAATCCTGATAGACTGTATCGCAAAAACTTTAACCATTACTTTCATTAAGTATTAGTTAATTAAATAAGCGGAAGTGTAATTGGTAGATTGAAATACTATGGAGATTAGTATGAAAACTCGAGTGCTTTGATAGCGAGTAACGACTTTCGAGGCACTTATGTAGTCATAACCAATTCCCAAGGAATTAATCTTTAACTAATTCTATCTTATTCTAATGCAGCTAGTGATTTTCACTTCTACTTAAGTGAATGAGCGATAGAGTGATCATTAACCGTATTTCATTGAGAATTGCCGTCATGATAGTACTTTAAATATGATAGATGAAGTTATATTACAATAATGTAATACAAATATCAATTTATGTCACACATCGCATAGATGATTTGTAATATATTTCATGCATCCACAGCGACGATGTACAATTTACTTGTCAATTTATTCATGTATAGTTAGGTAATGACGTCCACATTCATTTATATTTGCATATATCTTATTGTTAAAAAACAAATAAGAAAAGAAAGCAAAACAGTTGCATCACTGTTTCAATTCTGTCACAAAACATATCAATGTGTTTACTCTTTACCATGCTGTTTATTTTATGTGATAAACGCCTATTTTTATACATAAATAAATATCCAATGGCCTTGTAATTTAATGTGAAATTTGTTTACACTTACATATACATGTATAAAGGTACAAAAATAAAACTATTGACAATAATAAAATTAAAAAAAAGCTTGGTAATGAAATGCAATTCATTCGATAGAATTAAATTATAATGATAAAATAGGTAAAAAAGGTGCAAGTTAAAAAGCATATTATCACAGAAATAAATGAGTTACACGCATCAGTGTTCCATATTCATGTAATGCTTGAAACAATAAATAAAATCTCTTGAAAATGAGTTTTCAGCTTTTTCTTGAATATGACAATGGACTCAGATTTTCTAATTTCAATAGGTAAAATATTCTACAATTGTGATATTATTGAATTCTTATTCCCATTCCTACCTACCCTGTCAGCTTTTCTCATACCTTCTTTTGCAGAGTTTAGTTAGTTTGTTTCAAAGCAACGTCTCGTGTGTGTTGGGTGCTGCTTTGTGGGTTTTCCTGAGGATAAGATATCCCTGTGGTATTGTGATGTCATTTGATATAACCACAGTTATAGGTCCCTTATTGAGCTTATTGAGGTGGTTGCCATCATATCGGATAAGCGCGTTATGTGTTTGTTAACCTGTCAGTTTCTTTTTCTTCTTGTTTATGTTTACATTTGTACTTGTGATTTATAATATGTAATTTAATGTTGTGTGTGTTTACTTCTGTGTTAGTTTTTGCGCCTCTCAGTCTCTATGGTTACTAGTTACTAGACCCCCCCTTTCGATTTATGAATTTTCGTCTAAATTCAATGACAAATGGTAGTTTAGTCGTGAGTACAAAATCGATATTTTAAGGAAACAAGAAAGCACTTTCAGAAAATTACTTCTTAATTATGGTAAAACAAGTTGTTTGGTCCACATGACAAATTTCAGTTTTCATTACAGTAGGCACATAACAAGGGCCTTATAATGCAGATTTCAAAACATTTATCAGTCATATAAGGTGGTAAGTAGTAATTACGACCTTCTCTTTCTAAGCCAGCGAAATACATTTATATTATGTATCTATGTCACTAAAGTGGGGGCTTGTTTACTTAATTTGCGAACTACAATAAACACACTTTGGCATTTTGTTGACCACTAGACTGGATATATTTCGACGTATTCACGACAGGGTAGTGGAGGGTTTGCTAATTAACGCACTGATATTTGGTCTGTGAAGTAATTTTTACTGACATTAACGACAGGTAATTACTTTCCCCCGACGTTGTTTTCTGTAAAAAGTCACTGGTGTTGGTGACATATAATCTTGCATTTTGAAACGTCGTATTTCCGTGTACAAACTCGCTTTATTCTGAAGCAAAACACTCGTCGATATCTTTTGTGCCATCAAGCTATAATACATATTAATACATATTGAGACCTTCGTCGATATATTATGCGCTTTTAAACTGCATGTGTATTATATGCGCTCAGAGATTCTAGTACTTAGTACTTATTAAGTGTTTTTATACATTTGTAATTATGTTAAGGAGCGGCATTTAAATTCTGGTAGATAGAAGTTGTAAAACATAATTTCCAGTTTTATTGTCATTGCAATCGTTAAGCACATGGTGCGAAAACGCTGATATGTTAAAGAACAGTATTAACATTTAACAAGCGCTGCAACATTACAAAAGTCTATGCCGGCATTATACCAAATTTGGAGGATAAGAAAATTTGTATTTTTATGCTTGTGTTTAAATTATTGAAGCTAAAATGAGAAGGGAGAACACATTCGAAGGGGATTCAGTTATCAATTTCGAAGTTATGGTATACAGTAGACCTCACTTACCAATAATTATACCCCTAAACTTCGTTGACTTTACAAGTTTATTAACATTTGTATGCTGTGTTGGACTGAGACAGACGTGGTAATTCGGTTTTATTGCAGCCAAGTGAATATGACATTCAACTGAGAGGGAGAAGTTGTGTTATTAAGGTGACCTTTAAGTGCTCTAAATGTAAGAGTTTCACTACATCATGCTAAGAAAACCAACTGGAAAACAACAGGAGATATAATCAGCGAACTACCTTGACATATCCGTCATAGAGGCCAGGACAGTTAAGACACGTCTGATAATTAGAAAATGAACAATATATCGCTTGAAGCCATACTTAGTCTATACGTTTCCGTGAATATAGTGATTGTCTGTATCACTGATCGTGGATGGAAAAAAAATACATTTCGGAGAGTTATAACTTGTCAACATACAACCATGACCAGAATTGGTAAAGGTGGCTGAATATCATTAAATAAAACTGCACTATCAATGTATTAATTGGATTGCAAGCTCAGTTAGTATAGGAATTTTACTTTTCAGCATGTATGTTGTTCTTTTATCTCTATTTTACAAGTATACCATTTGTTATCGATGCCTTGTTGATGGACTTCAAAATATTTGAGTTTGAATAACTAATTGTTTGGTTAACATTTTCGGACAGACGGACGTGTTTGTGGATGACCGCTTATGGGGTATTTCTTTTGATATAAAGTATCCAACAAGCTCCAAAGTACACAATAAGTCCTACAGAATGAATATAATATACTCACGAATGGACATTTATAAGTTATCGCTCTCGCGTATCCAACAAGTGATCACTCGTTTGCCCGAACGAAGTACACACATTTCATCTTCCTGCATCAGTAAATACAGCATACAGGCTAGATCCTCAATAATTCATGAACATTGTTTTACTGTATTTGCGAGTATTTGAATAACAACGGATGCTGTGTTAGAGAAATAAATAAAGTCATTGCTTTGATATTCTAAACGATATAAAATTAGACATGGACGGCAGCATACATCAGCAATAACAGATTATACATGGTACAAACATTGCACACGCAGAAGTATTATTATATATTTCAAGTACAAGTTATAACGACAAAACCTGTCTTATATGGTGCATTAAACCAAACATTGTCACAAGAAATCGAAGATAGATACGTGTTTTGTTAGTCAAACTCGTTGTGTGTTTACATCTTTATTATGCTGAATGATTGACTGACGCAAATGTAGTCTGTGCATCTCACTCCATCACTGTCAGCTTACTAACTAGCTATATAATACCATAAAGACATCAGTGCCAACCCACGATGAAGTAGGACTTGATTTTACTTCTCTAGTCTTTTCTGATAATTATCTAAAATAGAAGAGCGCCCCGTCTGTGATCATAGTCGCACATACTTTGTTTAAGGCGATGGAACGGAATAAAAAATGTCTGACTGTTTGGCAAACACAAGTAGTCTCTGTAACAAAGTCTAACATCACTATTCAATAGATATTGTATGAACATTTAACAAAACGGTTTTAATGAAACCAACTCTCATTATCGCGCTATTACATGTCAAATCTGACTGCCTATTTGTACGTTTTATTCGTTAAATCTATCAATATATTGTCACATTATGATGTAAACACATGCTACGTACATACATTTCAGTTGCATTTACAATGAATCTAGTTATTTACGACATACAAATACGATCACAGAACGTTTTTCATAAATGTAAACATACTGTTTCCTGAATATGTGCATTGAAAACCTTAAAACAAACATATCTAACCAATATGCCATTTATAATACATAATGTAAACGGTATGTTACCTACTCAACATGGACAATGTATTCTGCAGTAAATTTTACCTTTGCACAAAACAATAGCGGCCACGTTTTTTTAAAAAATGAAATACTTGAATCAACGATATCACGAATCCATATATTCCCGATTTAATTTCAATATTCTGCTAATCAAAATACAGACATCAGCATGTCGTCATTGAAGATCGTGATTTTTTCTTGTCACTGACAATCTTTCGTACAAATGTAATTAAGACACGCTACAAATTACTCAACACACGAATAATCCACCAACAACGTAACAGTCTGTCATAATTTACTAAAACAACATGTTAATGATGTTTCAGATACATTTCCAACGGATGTTTATAACTGAAATCAGATAATTTTAAAACACATGTGAGCTTTGCATGCGAACTTTGTTAGTGCAGATTGCATCATTCAATTTATTGGAAGGTGGATGGTATGCTGAATACTATCATACTATTTCAATTCGATCTTCTTTACAAATGAGAACGAAGAGCATTCTGCATTATAATCACTTTTGCGTGTAACTATTTGGTGATTTGGTATCACACCCAACATAAGCAGTTTACGAAACTAAAACACAAATACATTACAACTACATGATATTGGTTACAAACGAATGAATGAAAGGTATAATTCTTACTTTGAGCCGAAATACACATGTTCCTTCGATCGTACCTCCAAGTACTGGATTAATTCAGATTTTCTTGTACAGTTTACAGTTTACAGTTTATTTCCAGAATTTAAGGCATTATGCCCATGGTTCATATTTACAATTACAAACAGAAATGTATATATAAGCTGAGTAATGGTGAAACCCACCAAAAATTTTGCATGCAAAAAAATTCAACAGCATGTAATAACGACCGTGCTTAAATTTACACATATGTAAGACAACAATCTTTATACGTGAATGGAACATTTTGATCAAGATAATCCCGGAAGTTACCTACGTATTTTAGAATGTTTATGTTCGTAGTTTCGCATTACACTGTCAAAATATTACACTCCCTGCAGCTATGTTATCCTTAGTCGGCGATATTTTATTGTTTATCCTTTTCAAACATGTTGCCTAGGAAATGTAAACATATCACAGTTTCGAACATACGAGGGCCCATTAAAAATTTCGTCAATCTCATTAAAATTAGATCATAACATTTGCCCCATTCCTTTACGCTGTTAGTTAGATGTGATAACACTACATAAGAAGTCTCGTTCAAATGACATCTTTACACATTTAGTGGCGCGTTCAATATATATTCTGTTCTTCTTGAATCTTTTTGAATGTGATTATTTGTTCGGATGCAAAGGACATGCAAGTAAGTGCAGAACAAACAAACAGACATAACCGACTGCCAAATATTTTTAGTGCATTGCAACGCGGGCACAATAGTGAAAAACATAAAGAAAGCGGCACAAACGAGTCATCATAGATGCGTGCTACCAGAAATAAAAGTAAAATACTAAGTAAGTTTACATTTTTGGGTTTGCTTATGTGTTACTTGTCGTTCCTTTCAGGCTCTATGGTTACTAGTTACTAGACTCTCCTGTTTGATGTTGAATTTTCTTTTAAATTCCATGATACCTGGTTGTTTATTGCCATCTGTAAACGATGCTAACATTCACTTCACTCGATAAATCGCTGGCTTAGAATGACAAGGTCGTTAGTAGTCGATAGTTTGAGAAAACACGACAGCACTGTCGAAAAAAACTCTTTACTTATGGTAAAACGATCTGTTTCAACTGCAGTTTGGTCAACACGACAATGTCCGATTTTCATTACAATAGGCTCAACAGATTTCAAAACATATACATGTATCAGTTTTATAAGGTGGTAAGTAGTAATTACGACCTTCTCATTCTACGCCAGTGAAATATCTTATAAAATAAGTAATCCTATTTTAAAACTACAATAAACACACGATGACCTTTTGTTGTGAATTCTAGACTGGATATAACATTATTTCGACGTATTCACTATAGGGGTTTTGATGGTTTGCTAATTAAAGCACTGGTGTTTGGTATAGTTTGTACCGTCTGTGAAGAAAATTAATTGACATTTACGACGGGAAGTTTCTTCTCCTCGATGTTGTTTGCTGTGAATAGTCACTGGAGTTGGTGACATATAGCATTTTACGTTGAAACGTTGAACTGTGTACAAACTCACCTAATTCTGAAACAAAACCTTCATAGATATTTCATGTGCCATTAAGCTATAATACACACTGAAAAAGTGTTTATTTGTTCGGATGCCAATGCCATACACGTAATCGCAGAACGGAATGTCAAATCTTTTCAGTTCAATGCAACGCGAGCACCAGAGTGAAAAACAAAAAGGAATCTGCACAAACAAGCCACCATAGATGCGTCCTACTAGAAATAAAAGTAAACCCATGTATTAGGATTACAACTAGACCAAGCCTCTTGCTACCACTATGCTTGGCGCGTGACATAATGATAAAAAAACCTGCTGTGTCACACATTATCACCTTTCTAACATTAAAATCCGGAAGGTGAGATGTGACGAGGCAAAATGTGTTTTATCTTCGAAAATGTTGTTATCATCTTACTTATAAAGTTGGTTTAGGCAATCCTGATAGACTGTTTCGCAAATTTTTTAACCACTAATTTCACTTTGTAAAAGTTAATTGAATAAGCGGAAGTGAAATTGGTAGATTGGAATTCTGTAGAGATTAGTATCGGTTTTTGTAAATGAAATATCCGAGTACGTTCATAGGGACTAACGACTTTCGAGGCAATTATGTAGCCATAACCAATTACTCTGGAATTAATCTTTAACTAATTTTATCTTATTCTAATGCAGTAAGTAATAACTTCCACTTTAGTGAATGAGCGATAGACAGGTTCTTAGCCGTATTTCATTGGAATAGCCGTCATGATAGTACTTTAAATATGATAGATGAAGTCATAGAACAATAATGTAATACAAATATCAATTTATGTCACACATCGCATTGATGGTTTTTCATTGCCATTGCACATTACAAGCGCTTTGTAATTTATTTTATGCATCCGCAGAATATTGCAGCGACGATGAAATTCACATTCATTTATGTTTGTATTGCCCACTTTATCATAGTTTAAAATAAAACAGGAACATAATGAAACACGGTTTAATCAAAGTTTTAATTCCGACACAAATTATACCGATGTTACTTTGGTATGTTTCTTTGTGTTCGCAAAGTTTATAGGGGCCCTGCAAATTTTTTGCAGGTGCCCTATAGTCATCACCCTGTCCGCCCGTACTCACCAACTTGTAGTTGTGAGGTGTGGAACAATAGGCTATATTTAGATTCTATTCATTCCGTTGCTTACGGGGTGCAAAATGTTGCTTATGGGGTTTTACAAACAAAAGGATGAACAAAAGAAAACCCCACAATGTCAAGTCAGTGAGAACGTCCGTCCGTCCGTCTGTCCGTCCACATTGTTCATGTTTTTTCTAAATAACTTGCAAACCGTTAAAGGTATCGACTTCAAACTTTAAACATAAGGTCACAGCAACAATACACTATTGTATGCCAAGTTATGTTACTCCAGCTACAATATTGTAAGAATTATGGCCCTTTGTAAAATTACAATTTTCCTCATTTTTCATCTTTTTTTTCTACATTACTTCAAAACCTTTACAGATATTCAAATGAAACTTGCTATACATATTGACAGTGACAATACGCACATGTGTAGCAAAGGGCAACAACTCTACCTTTGATAAATTTTGGCTTGTGCCCCTTTTTCGACTTCAAAACTTTAACATTGGCCATAGTTCAAAAACTTTTCAAGATATTCAAATGAAACTTGCAATATTTATTGACAATGATAACGACAGGGCCCTGATCACGACAGTGAAGGTTCTAGTTTTGTTTGTTTCAAAGCTGTGTTTGTTGTGTTTCAGTTCGGTGCAATGTTTTGTACCCATCCCTGTAAATTTGTATTGTCTTTTGACTCTCAATCACAGTTACAGTTACCCCAATAAGGCGGTTGCAAGCACGTCGGATTATCGAATGATGTATTAGGTAACCGTTCAGTTTCTTTTTGTTCTTGTTCATTTCTACGTTTGACATATGTGATGTTATGTTTTTGTTTATGTACAGCTATGTTCTTATTGTGACGTTTGTGCTTCGTGTTTTATTTTGAATGCCCACTTCCTTGTTCGATTTGGTAGTATCCTTTAAAAATCAAATTACCAGTGTAAAATATGCTTATACTTACATGTACTCGACAAATATTTATGTCATGAATGTCGGCGTATCCCGAACTTTAGAAACACACGATGACATTTTGTTGTGAATACTTGACTGAATATATTTCTAGTGTTTTTTTATCATCTGCAAGACGTATGGTTGATGTTTGTTAACTCGGTAGACTAAAACAGACTTCGATATTTGTTACGTGCTAGGATATGATTAACGGATTGAATTAATGTAATGTTCACGAGTTCTTGTGTCTGACAGACATTTTACAATACAGACAAACTATTATTGCACAATATTATTTCCATAGATTTGCATATTGTTTTTTGAGAACGGAATATTGGATGTAATAAATGTTTGACTTTATTGCTTGTTTAATCACTAGTAATATTTCACCCTATAAAGTATTGTATTATTTAAAAGTTTGAACTCGAATATCTAAAATTAACGATTCAATGACAAACGAATTTTTCGAAAGTGTTTTTTTTTGTCAATAATATTTTATAGATGTATGTTTATACACCACTGTACGACAAGACGTCTAGCGCCGCCTAGTTTAAGGTCACACCCTTAAACAAAACTTTTGTTTTTTAATTCTGATCGGATTTATTTAGTGCTTCTAATGGCTAAAATGGGCGATGCCATTTTATAAGATCTACCTACCTATCCTCTTCGTGCCCGCTGGTACATAAGGCTGCAACTTAGTATCTCCATTTCTGTCGGTCCTTCGTAATCGACTCTATTTCTCCAAGTGTTTTTCCCATCGTCTTTATTTCACTGTTTTACGCCCTTCTCCATGTTTCTTTTGGCCTTCATTGAAGTCTTTTTCCGCCTGATGGTGTCCATTTTAGAGATGGCATGGCGATGTTATTTGTGTCTTTCCTTATTGGATGTCCTAGCCATTGGAATCTTCGACGTTTTATTTGTGTTGTTATGTTTATTTGTCCAGGTCTTCTGTATAAATCATTGTAACAGTTGGACATTATTGTTGGCCTGTAGATTTTACAGATTGTATAAGAGTCCAACTATATATAGTGAGTATGTAGAAAGTTTCCTATACTATTCAAGAAATTAGACTACTACTGGTTCCTATGTATAATAAATGAATGATTTCCTATGGCGACCGTAAAGTTGAGGTCATGTACGTTCTATGACCACCAAGCGCAATAAAATTATCGATAAGTAACATTGTCTAAAATTCCTCGTTAATTTGTAACTATGTGGTAACAATACAGAAGTCATTACCGCAAATGTAGTGAAAGTGTAATTATACTGTTGTAGAGTATAGGTCAAGTCGCGATGGCTTCATTCTGTCACTAGAGGGTCACTGTTTCTTGGCATAGCTTTGTCAGACTAGGTTATCCAGATCTTTTTACAACAGGGACTTGGGCTTTTCAATGTCTTCGTTAGGATATGTATTGGCATTATTCTGTGTGATTGTGTTATGTAATGTTGTTTCCGCATATCTTTTTGATATTTGAGTATTACTTATCAAACCAAATAAACGCCGAAATCTCCGTTTCTGAAAGTCGCTGTCCACTTAAGGAACTGATCTGAATCAGAAGGCATATCCATGAAGATTTATTGAATGTTGCTCATTTGGCATTTCACAGACTGAGCAAAATACGAAACAAATGATCAACATCTGCATATATAATGTAAAACAGACTCAATAGAAATGGCAGATTTATATTCGTCAACTCTTAGAGACATTATGCTTATCACTGATCGACTACAATAAAATGTCACGCAATAAAACTATGAAATTTTCAGATGACAATATGTATGAAATACATCAATGTTAATTACCATAATGTGCGAAGAAATGTCGTTTTATATCACTGGAAGCGCCACGTGGTTTTTAAGGGGGAGGGGTAATCATATTGTAAAAAGCTGTCGTTGTGCATCGTAAAGAATATTTAACATGGATAAACATTAAATGATTTATACCTACGCATATGAATAGAAATGTGCATCGGACACAGGCACACGTAACAGAAACAACAACTCTAAAAACGCTCAATGAACACACCAAAGTAGTAATAGTTCACAACTCTAAAGGTTTAATTGGCATGTTTGTTAATGTTTTTGACCATACCATACAGATTACAAATATAATGCATATAATGTAGAACAAACAAATAACGAACAAGACGATATGCAAATGCTATAATGATTTGACAATCCTACTTCGTCAGCCCACGGTTTTCTGACAGTTAATCATCACCAGGGAACGCATCATCAAGGAACAATGAATCTTTACAAATATGACGTCATACTCAAAGGACCACCCATAAAGCATTACCCGACAAATTATTACACATGTCATTATGAAATAAACGAATCAGCCTTATGCTTACATAATTATAACATAACTAGGCCTTTTAATATAACGCTCAATGACGAAGATTAGGGCTTCGAGATTATCATTATTGTTGGTACATGTATACTAGTACGTGAATAAATGAAGTAAAAAAACATGACAAATGTCACCGGGTGCTTGAAAACATTTGACGGTGCACAAATACCATATCCTAACAGAAATATGGGCAATTTATAGCGGAATACTTCAAGTGCAAGTCGATGTATCCTAAATTCCTAATCGATCATTGACGATAAGACTGAGTTAGTTATATGCCTATAACTTGTTGGGACTATTGGTGCCAAAGTTGACAATGATAGATAATCCGTTGGTGTGTTATATACTATCGACTCGGAGGTTATTTACAACATATCTATTTGTTCTTATCAAGTTTATCTGCGTTCGCTTCGATATTTTGACATTGACAACAGTTATGTTTCATTCTTTGGAATTCCAGTTAAATCTAATTTAAACAAGTTTTCCCCCAACGGCCATTTGTCACTGTCCGTACCAAAGCGGAGCCAAATAGCTTGTACATAGGCCCATACATTCCTTACATTAAAAAATGACCCAAGAATGCTTACAAAAGGTTTTTGAATCTCAGTTTCCACCAACCATCATATGCAAAAGCTTCATGTCTCTGGTTCATATGTTAGGATAGACACAACAAACAACAGTGTATGTGTACATGTCATTTAATATAAATGACGATATCATATTATAAATCAAACCAAGTTATATTTCAATATAACACCTCACAATACATTTTACTATCCATACATAGGTGGGGGTATAAATCAAACCAAGTTATATTTCAATATAACACCTCACAATACATTTTACTATCCATACATAGGTTGGGGTAAAACCGCCCCGACTAGTAAACATAAACAATACTTCATATGACTAGAAAAAATAAACAATGACACTTAATTTTCAAAAAGAATTTGACATATATAGCTATATGCACAATCTCAAACAGACAAATGCTAACAATAGTTTTAGCTCAGTAATAATCTCTCGATTATAGTCATACATACTACATAGCCTTCCATCCATGGCAATCGCCTCACAAAAAAAAACCTATAGCTATTAACAAAATGCATATAAATATGACTAGTTAATCCAAATAATTCTTATTGCATGGTTATTAAACATTTCATAATAAAATCAAATGGTGTTGCATATCTAAATCTCCAAACAACGTATTAAAAGTAAAACACCTGACATAGCAATATTTACAAACAAATCCAAAGGGTGGTGGTTGGGGAAAGTGGAGGAAAAGCGACTGAATATTTTCTGTTTCTTTGTTGTGGAAAACAATGGCGGAAACTGATCACGTGATCAAGGCACGCGCGTCTCTTTAGGTATCACCTATCTAAATGTTTAGGTCATAGACCAATAAATTTCTACTTTACAACAGAAAGGTAAAAGGCCCCTTGAAAACTTGGGACCCAAATTTATTTATCTACGCTAAATATTATTTGAATCTCAGTTTCCACCAACCATCATATGCAAAAGCTTCATGTCTCTGGTTCATATGTTAGGATAGACACAACAAACAACAGTGTATGTGTACATGTCATTTAATATAAATGACGATATCATATTATAAATCAAACCAAGTTATATTTCAATATAACACCTCACAATACATTTTACTATCCATACATAGGTGGGGGTAAAACCGCCATCAGCAATATAGAGAGAAAATAACTCTAAATAATGCTTACAAAAGGTTTTTGTCACTGTGTATGTGTTTCATTATATTCATTCCCTTCCTTTCTTCAGTACGGTTTCATTTTAGTTTACCTACTTTTACACCAGTTATGCATCATACACAACACAAACTTGTAGCAAATGATCAAATTAAGAGAATTACCCCACATACATGTACAGGTACATATGTGTATTATAGTTTTTGCATTCAGAATCAAAGTCTTTTACTAAGAACATGCTCCAATTTGAGTACGGAGTATGAGTTTGAGCATGGGGTACGTTCTCCGATGTTTATAATCTCGGGGTCTGTTCAATTTCTTTCTATAATATTTTCCTTTGGCCGGTTCGATTGATCTCGGTCTCTTCGTATGTTATGGCTCAATCAACCGGGATTCTATTACGTAAATTTTAGCAATTGAATCAACTGTTTGATCATTATAAATACTTTATAAGTATAGTTTATGTCCCGGAGTGTACATCGTATCCGATATTGCAGACTTATATAACGCGGAAAGTAATGTTAATCCATCAATATCAAAATGAAGACCCACCCAATTTTATTCCAATATTTAATCATATTAGATTGTATACGCCCGATTTTACATGCGATAGTTAATGCAAGTAACGGTATTAGATCATCATCCAATTTAAACATTCTCTGCAATTATTTGTTTCTCTAGCAATATATAATATGCGCTTCACAGATGATATTAGGTCTGAGCGACAGTTCAATATTGTCTTTACAATCATTTGTCTTTTTGGCGAACGCATCGCGATCATCTAATGTGTCATTATTAGTGTATGTTACATAACTAGAAAAACATTGTGACAAGTTCAGGAATTAATGGAGATGTGATTTAGTGACGGAAGTTAAATTGTTATTAATGTGTTAAATATTCAGATTGAAAATATGACGAAAAACCGAGCGTTTCACTTCAACCTGGTAAGTTCTTTTCATTATTATAATGTTTAATTCAATACTTTCAATAGAATGGCGCAGTAGTCAAGTCCACTTTTAAATTTAAAACGTTATAAAGGCTAGATCGGATCTTAGCTGCGTTTCATTCGGTCACTTGAGATCACCGTTTGAAGTTATTTCATTGTGAAACTAGGTCATCCTACTTTTTACAATGGAGACATGCGATTGTGTTAAGTTGTGTTGTTACTGTTTTCCGTGCTCGGCTGGTAAAGTTGAATGCTGCCTTCCATGTCCGATTTCCTCATATTTTGTGCATCCATGAATGTATAAATATAATACTGTTGCATTTAAATACGTTTACTTGTTCATACAGTGGTTGTCACTCTCACATTACTGTAACTGGACAGTACAATTATTATGTTTGTGTTCGCATTTCTTATAAAAATATACAGCTAAAGAAAGAATATACTGTAGGGAAATCAGAATTTATTCAAGGAACTTAATAGATCTATTTGTTTTGCTGTTGTACCGTCTGCTTCTGGATTTGTCCTAGATCGGCTTGGAATAAGAAAGTCTGGTAGACATGTACTTGTAGAAGTATTGCAACACTTAATCACTCCAAAATGATTAAAATATATATTCTGGTTGAGACACGATGCTTTCTGATTCGATAAATGTGTATCACGTCGCCACATTGACATGAGCCTGACCTATTGATAACCATAATTTAACAGTCGATATAGAGTCTACGTTTACGACACCGATTGTATGCTTTCATAATCGGGGAGTATCACGATGACGCCCGGGATTTACTACAAACACAAATCTTAAATGCCGATATTGCTTGATTTGCTTGTGTAAATTGATATATTCAAAGCAAGAACCTTGTAATATACTCTTGTATAAAGGTCAGGCTCATGTCAAAATAGCCAAGCGATATTTAAACTACAAACTGTAATTGAACGCATGATTGATAAATGATCGAGTTTCTTGTGTATACGCACGTATCTGTGTAATAAAGTACACGGATAAGTTTTGTCCGCCACACGTCTTTCATCTGTTCAACTACACACACGTTGATTAAGAAATGCTCAAATATAGAATATACGAGGGGCGTTTCAAAAGTTCCAGAAAAAGTGCTCTATGATATTTATCTTTAGGCCAAATGACTTCAAACCTTGTTGACATTACTATGGCAGCCGTGCTATTTTGTATGACACATCCTCACACGTTCAATTCATCGCACACTATGTATTATGAAGTGTTCCATTTAAATGCAAAATTTGAAGTCATTTGACCAAAAGATAAATATTATAGAGCGCTTTTCTTGGAACTTGAAATGCCCTACATACACTTGCGAACGTATGTCTCCATATTTTCGGGAATCTAACTAGTACTTGTTGACAATATAATCATTTACCCAAGGTGTGTGCCGACATAGGTAGCAATTTAGAAATATTCAATTTGAATATTGCGATTTGTATCGAAGTTCTAAAATATGAAGAGGTGATTATGAATAATTGAATGTCACACCATACGCTGTTCTATCATATGAATACCGCAATTATATGTGTTCAAATATGTGCGTATTGCATAACCATCTGTTTGTTTCGATTGAACATCCTGTGCATTTCAATTGTTGTCTAAATGTCCCCGATATTTACATAAACAGGGATGGTTGTATTTAATTATATGTGTTATTCCGAACTATTGTTTATTATCATATCTCATTATTCTATGTCACACTGCGTGGTATTTGCATTTTGTGATGAATTGTGGACTTAAATTGTAAAGCGCAGTATTTATACTATCACTTAGAATAATAACGCTTTGTTGTACTTATAACTATTGGTTATTCTAAACTTGCGAAGTAGTCTTAGCTGACAACTTCATTTTCGAGTAAGTGTTACATTGAGATTGAATGTATACTAAATGATTCTTAATAAGACTTCTTATAACAGTTATTCAAGTACTGGTATAATGGAAAACAAGACAAACTCCAATGTATTTTCCAACGTTTAGACTTTTATCAGTCTTCTTCAAGGAAACGAATTGTAATAAAAGTTTATTGAAATGCATAAACACACTTTAAATAACGCTTACGGGGCAATGTTATTTAAATTCCGTAAGTGAACTTTTCTAACACCCTGTATATCGGCATTGTAACCTCTAGCATCCACTGGATGATTATAGATATTATATTTATTGGTTCTATTGGTCATATTCCCACGTTTGTATGATTGCATTCCATTTAATGGTATCGACGACTACGTAAACTGAATTGCATACAACTTTGGAAATCTTATAAATACGCTCGTATGTTTCGTTTAGTACCATTACCTTTTTCTTCGTCAGGATATAAAATGATTAGCGCACGAAGCTTTAGAAATATATTAAGGTTCACGAAATTATATTGATTTTTATGTTATCTACGTTATAAATTTCTTTGTTACTATGGTTACATTATTATTTGTTTTAAATGCGAAGCCTTTGGCTTCTATATTGCTGTCGACATTTGAAACAAAGTGATGTTTATTTTGCTTTCATATATCCATTAAATTATTTGAGGATATAAGATAGTTAGAATTCGCGCAATAATGTATTTATTGACCGAATTAATGCATAAGTAATGCTCCTATCTCTCAAACATCAATAAACCAAGGTAAACACTGTTAAATGGTGTGATAACTTTCTTTGTTGCCATGATAAATGCTTAAGATATAAGACAAAATAGGTTTGCGTATAAGAGTATGTAAATAATGAATAACGATAACCTGATTTCGGTAGGCGTGTTCATTTTGTCGATGTTTATGACCAATGCATGTGTTTTTCTAGAATTTGTTTATAAGTCGTAACTATTAAGTTGATCTTATCGTAATACTACACATGTAGCAAATATAGGATTCTTGCCCCCACTTTGAATAAATATTTGCATGCCTAGAAACAATGTTATCTATGCAAACAGTTTTCAGATTATTGAATTAAATTAACAGGAGCGGAAATATCACGGAACAATTTAGGAGACGACAGTCAATTTGAAATGGCATTCGTACATTTCGACTTAGAATTGTATCGACGTCGTAATTACTTGTACATGGGTGATTTGATATATGTTTCTGTTTGATATTCCATGAACAAATACATGTACACATTTGTGTACTTGTTTACCGTTACTTCACCCTAAAACAATTCAACGTTAATATCACCATAACACAATTAAGTAAGTCTTTATCGATTAGAATTTTCTCAGATAAAACAATAGATATTTCATGTCTTCAAGATTGTTTACTGCAAGACAATTTGTAGAGAAATTATTTTAAGAAATTTGTTAATACTGACCACGCTTTGCTTCACAGTTTTTGGTTACGGTACTTTAGCTTAATAAATATCAACAACACGAATCTGATAGACGAACTGTATCGGTTAAAATGATAAAAACAATGTTTCTAATGTCTGAATTCTCATATCCCCTCCTACATGATAAGCTTTAATCTGTTCAATAAAGTTTCATCATCTAATATAAAGATAAGAGGGTTCGTGGAAAATCGTGCATAGTAAATAGAAAGCAACCATAAATATGATAACATTTTATTGTAATATACATTTACTGTGCGCAGATAATTAAAGAACATTTAAGATAAATGTAGGGATACGTTAAATTACTTCATGCAGTTATTTATATGAAATATACTTTATGCGTCAGTGGTAGGCCACGCACCGACTTAATCTACTATTATACCATTGTAGTTCCTGTCAACATTACAGAGTTTATTGTGCACTAAAAGGTTATTCGTTTCTCATTTACAATGCATGTAAAGCAGGCACACTACTGACATGGGTGTTGCAATCAATAATTAAACAAAACACTAAAAAAGCGATTATTACGGGATAAAAAAACTATACGATTAACAAGAGTCACTATATATTGAAAGCTAATTTTCCCGAATCTCACGTGCAATGCAACACATTTAATTTTAAATCCAATTACAGTTTGATATTGGACCAAAACGTACAAAGTCAGCTGAAACCTTCATTATAATTCAATCTGACATTCATTAAGCGTTCATGTGTGTGCTAGTTTAATGTAGCATAAATAAAAACTGTCAAAATGTTCTAAAACAAGTTCATTCTGTTACTTTATCCGGTAACTCGTTTCCATATATTGATGCACACTTAAGTTTAATTACATTCATTAATGCAAGAGCCGAATTTATTGCATTAGCCAGGTTCAAGATGCTCCAATACACTAGTAAAATGTAGGGACTTGCAGTTCCAAGTACATGTGTTGGAGTACATTTTTAGGAATCAGTATAAAGATATCATCATGCATGACGTAAAAACACCCTGTAAATACAACAATGGCTCGCTTTATATTTGCCAGCAATTGTATACACCTAACTATTCTAACGAATCTTTACTGTGAATTGGGTTTTAAGTTGGTACAAACTCATATAATTCATTTAGTAATTGATTTATTGGTACTTTATGAACTACCATATAATCGAGACAATTTGTATGGCCAGGCAATTAGTTTTGAAATATATATTATTTAGAATTAAGGCAAAATAATTAAAATGACTGAGAACAACAAATGGACTAAAATAAGTGTGCCAGTGATAGAATATGGACAATTTATGTCATATACTGAACACAAAAAGATAAGTCATCATTTTCAATTGCGGTTTAAATAGCTGATTTTTACTAAAACAGTCAAATATTCATTATATCATGAGGACTGAGCACATGTGTGTGAATTTTGCATTTACACAGTATATAGCACGTGTTGTCAGTAAAAACGTCATATTTGATGTGCATGTCACGTGCAGGTATTGACAGTTACAGTAATAATGTTGGATGTGTTATTATGCATAATTTTAAGTGCCTGGTGTGCAGATTTAAAAAGTCAACAAAGAAAATCCAAATTTCAATATAGCTCGTCGCAGTATGACGATGAGTAATTGGTAGCGACTGTAAACATCGTCGTGCAGTATTCTGACGTGTATAGCCACACAGTTCGTCGTGCACTTGTCCAGTACTGGCATAGTTACAGGGCATTGCTAGACTTCGATCAACATGACCGAAGAAAACGAGACAACAAAATCAATTTTCTTTAAGTGACGTCATTCTGACGTATTGTTTACAAAATTTTTTTTTGGCTCGTACGTCGTTCTAGAAATGTCAATTGACACCGTTGTCATTGGTAAGAAGTCAGTTCCATATCCAGAGTCGTCCGTATTACTGTTGTGCGGAGTAATGATTAGTGATCGAGGAAACACTAGGGACTGAGAAGCGTCTGAATTTTGATTTTGACACCCTATGTGTTTAATGGTGTTATTTGTTGACAAAAAGTGTTCTGTTGCGATCATTATTTAAGGGGTACTTGAAGAAATGTGTAAGGGGTGAGATGAACTGGTATTTTATAACTTGCATCCATTTACTTAAACTAAAATAGCGAATAAACTCCTACTGACTAAACTTTTTGTACTTAGTATCAATAATCCTATATCGTTATGACATGATAGAAGAAATATGTTAGCACATGATGTATGTGTCTGGCAATGGTTATGAATACTAAAAGCCTGTCTGGATATGATTCAATAAATATCGCAGAGTGCCAAACCCATTACAGTTGATGCATAATTTATCGCAGCCAACTAGTGCATTAATTACCGAAAAGGGAGGAATAATCACTGCAAAAACACAATTCTGTGAACCTTAACTGAACAAAATACGAAGTTCAATACTTGATTTGAACAGTCATTCATATAGCATGATTATCTCAATTATTCAATTAATCAAAGTCAGATATTATTTCCGCCATTTATGCTGTTGTTTGGTAAACGAAATATTTATCAAGAACATCAAATAAATTGACAAGTATTTTATAACTACAATCTAACACGACAACCAGTATTTTAAAATCATCAATTTTCATTCAATTATAACATCAGTCTAGACGAGGAAACTAACTGTCTTGGTTACTTTATGAGAGTTACAACCGGTATCTATAAACATCGTCAGATTGAATTGTGTATTGTCAATGAAAGGGGAGTAGTGGAGATAAAGTTGTATATCACAGGAACAGACATTACGAGGCTCGTTTGAAATTTTTTGAGATGAAACTAATTATAAGAATCGTGTATATCACAGGAACAGACATTACGAGGCTCGTTTGAAATTTTTTGAGATGAAACTAATTATAAGAATCGTGAGATGGTGCATGGTGGTGCATGAAATATATGCTTAAATAAGAGAAAGGCTATCAGAGTACATTGGTTTCCTAATGGTAAAGTTTTAATCTGCCATGAAGATTATATTTCACATATGGTTCGTTTGCATTTAGTCAGCCAGTATTAAACTGTATAACCCTTAACAATTACTGCTTTGCATTGTGTTGGTATTGCTCCTGTGTTTGTTCTATGTTGTGTTGTTGCTGTTGTCTGTGCTCGGTTGGTTACGTTGAGTGCTGCCTTCCCTGTCCAATTTCCTTATATCTGTTCGTACCCCGCTTCTATCTTTAATAACTTAAACTTAAGGTAAAGACGCTTATGTTATTCACCTTATTTGTTCAAGCTGGACAATGCTATTAGTTGGAAGACTTACGATATTGTGCGATGGTCTCATCTTGACATGCACTAAATTGTCACTTTCGTATAAACATCAGTATGGTTTTTGATTCAGTGTTAAAAACAAAGATCAGTCAGTGTATGTTCCCAGGTTCTGATTGTCCACTATTGCACATGTATGCATCAAACTACGCTAGCAATCTGCTTGGATACGGATAATTTAACTTTATAATTGATACCATGAGGTTAACGTCTTAAATACTAATACATATCGTATTTCTGAATGAATGCCATATCTCTATATTAGTAACCACCCGATAGAACAATATTATCTGAATTCGTTCTATGTGTACATAATACATTGCGTGGTAATATGATATTATGGGTTTGTCTTATATCATATTAATAGCATTACTCACTTACAATCGATCTATATTATGACATAAAATGCATGCATTCCATCCTGCAAATTGTATTAAAAGTATCTATACACGCGAACAATGTGTTGATTTTTTACTGAAACACATGCGTATAATTCAAACGTTTGCCAGTTTCGCTGTCATGCTTAAGTTTTATTTAGGCCGATTTCAAAGAGTACTTGGGCCTTTTGTAGAGAGGTGGTAGCGTTAGTTTTAGTTATATAATCCTTTGTTAACATTTTAACGACTGCCAGTATACTTGAATATATGCATTTATGGCAAAAAATCAATTCCTATCAAATCACGTCTATGAATAGCAGAAACTAATCGTACAGATATTTGGAAGTTTCTACGAACTTTAACATGATAATTTAAGATAGTCACATCAAGGAGGGATACCAAAATTACAAATGAAATGCAATTAATAATTACATGCGATAGTGAAACTATCTGATAATAGCTACGATAGCGATATTCATTGAGTATAAATGCTATGCCTATCTTACATCATATCGATTTATATGGCATTTGTTATGTATTGAGTATTAAAGCACAAAAACAAACTGACATAGAAGGTAGCAGCAATAAATAGAAAAAGCCGGACACGAAGGCCATTTAGTTGTATCGAACATCAAGGCTGGCATTATATTACACTGTAGTATATTTTAATGACGATTAAATATGCGATTCTGTCAGGGACTAAAACATACGACACGTACGACCGTATGTGTCACATAAGTTAGAATACATTTGTAATGAGGAACACATTGTATTTCGCTATTGTTAATATAAACAATGGAAATGTCATGTTAACTAGTTATACCTTGTTATCGGCAACTATTTACACATCATTGTAAAGTGGAGCATGTTGCATTCAACTGGAAATTATAATTTATCATTTAAATTCAATCGTTTCCTTATAGAGGTGTTTCAATTCATTGAATAATTTCAGAATATGCATAAACTACTAGTAGTATATCATATTTAGCATTTATCCAGTCTGGAAACCTTGTGAAGCCGAATATCTCAATGATAAATAGTCAATGTTATAGAAACTGGTCTAGTTACTTGTAAGATTGGTGGCTCTAGTATATGAAATATTATACATCTTTCAAATCATCTATCAAAGTATTATATTTATTTAATTAAATTCTAACCGATTCACTATATGATACAAACATTGTACTCAATCTGTATTATTCCAACATGATAAGAAACCTAAATGAAACCTTGTCAAAAATAATGAGCATATTTGTTCTAAAATATTTATGAGGAAATTCAAGACTTAAAGGAATATTGTTAAAACTCGATATAGCTTTTACAAGTGTTATGTACGTGATTCAACATCTACCAGCAGGCATCAATGAGTTATTGAACGTTATGAATGATAACATCCCAATATCTAAGTGGAATACAGAAATCCACAGCAGGATAAAACCATGCTAAATGCACACCCATCTGATTAAATATGGATAATGCCGATTCAAAGTATCAACAAAAGCTGTTTAAGAGATAAATATAATTTGATATTTATCTTTTTATTGAATAAAATGTATACATTATCGAGTATAATTATGTTAAAATTGTAAATTAAATTGCGAGCTATGACCTAAATAAGGGAAGAATTTTTCTTCGTTTTTATGAGATCTCTGTACTGTATTTTAAATACATTTCAGTTTGATGTTGGACCAAGATGTACAAAGCGCCAGCTGAAAACCCGCCATTATAATTCAATCTGCCAATCATAAAATATTCCTATCTGCACTAGTTTAATGTAGTATGAATAAAACTGTCTAAATGTTCTAAAACAAGTTAATTACCTAACTTAATCTGGCAAGTCGTTTCCATATAATGCTGTACACATGAGTTGCATTACATTCATTAATGCAGGTACCGAATTTATGGCATAAGCTAGGGTTACGATGTTTCAAAACACAAGGAAATGTAGGTACATGCGGTTCCAAGTACATATTCTGTTGTACGTTTTCAAGAGAATAGGATTGAGATATATGGGATCTATCACGAATTGTCAATTGATATAAATTTGTATTAAACGAGTTTGGGAAAATTTATTAAGCGAGCCTCTGGTGAGCTTTATAATATTTCCTGAACGAGTTTAATATAAATTTTAATATATCAAATGACAACGAGTGATAGATTCTTTATACCATATGACACTAAAACGCAAAATACGCATTGATTTAATTGACAATACATTATACTACACTTGGTACGTATAACTTTATACTATATACTTACCTGGATACACGGAAAGCAATGTGATATATCATACTTGACATAAAACTACACTGTAAACAAAACACTGGCCCCTTTATCATAATTTTTTACCAAGGACTTTATCAGGCTAACTTCTCTAACGTACCTTTTTCTGTGAATAATTGGCTTTGAAATTAAATTGTTAACAATATATCGTATGGAAAAATGTTCAGCTGTATATTAGTTCAATCCGACGAAACATTACGACATTTGATAACATTTGTATGTCAAGGCAACCATTATGTAATGTTTATGCCTACTCATAATTGGCCTGCAGTTATAAAGCCGTTCTAATGATATCACTTTTCCATTATGACTGTGACAGCTGTGTTCTCATAGTATGCTGTTTTATGTAGTGTAAGTTATGGTTTGGCACATTGGTCAGTTCAAGGAATAAAATTATTGCAAATACGTTTCTCAATAAGTTGGTCAAACCTAGCTAAAATATAATTCATTTAGTAATTGCCTAATTGGTATCTTAAGAGTGAGCTACCATAGAATCGCTACAATTTGTATGACTCGGCAATTCATTTTGAAATTTATATTATTTAGAATTAAGGTAAATCAATTAAAATGGACTAAAATATGTGTGTGCCAGTGATAGAATCACAGAAAATTCATATCGTATATCAATAATCCTATATCGTTATGGCTTGATACAAAGGAAGTCAAAAAAGAGGTATAATTTTTGACAATGCTTATGAATACTAAAAACTTTCTAGATACGACCCAATGCCAAATCCATTACTGTTGGTGTGTTATTTATCACAGCCAACTACTTGTGAATTATTTGCATGTAAATCAGAAATTATCACTGCAAAACTCTCAACTTCGAATTCATGAAACCCAATTGAACAAAATACAAAGTAGTTCAATAGTTCTATCAGTCATGCAACTAACATAATTATCTGAATTATTCAAAGTCAGACGTGATTTCCGCGAATTATCGTGTTGATGTGACAAAAATACAGCACGAGCAACAAACGAATTCACAAGTATTTTATAACTACAATCTAACACGACAACCAGTATTGTGAAATCATCAATTTCCATTCAATTACAGAATCAGTCTCGACGAGGAAACTAATTGTCTTGATTAGTTTATGACAGCTACATTCGTTATTTATAAACTTAGACAGATTGAATGGACAATGTCAATGACAAACAAATATAGGAGATGAGGTTGCGTATCACAATAACAGATATTGTACTAGGATTGTTTGAAATATGTTCAGAAAAAACTAATAATAAGAGTCATAAGATGGTGCATGACATATATGCTTAATTAAGACAAAGACTATCCGTGCATATTCATTCTCTTATTGCAAGGCATTAAAACGCAGCCATGACTATTTTTTACTCACGTTTTTACTGTATTTAGTCTTTCATAATCAGACGGAAAACACCTTAACAATTACCATTACGATTTATCCACTGTAGCAGAATTTATACAGGGTTATGTGATTTCAGAAGTACTTTATATTATGCATCTATTTTGTTCAAATTTGAAACTTTGTCGAACATTCAGTTTTATTATTCAAAAGATAATTACTATTTTCACATTATTGATAAGTGGTTGGAATATGTAATATTTCCCACCCCATTCCTACCTTGTCCACTATTTTAACTAAGTTTAGTCGTAGTTGTGCCTCTTTAGGTCGCATAACTTTTTGTCACTGTCCTAACTGTTTTAAACTAGGTCACACCCTGGCTTGTTGTGCCTCATTTGGTCGCCGTTTTGGCATGGGTTTGTGTGGGCATTGCTAAGGGAAGTTGTGTTGTAGTGTGTTTCTGATTTCTGTGCTCGGCTGGTTAGGTAGAGTGCTACCTTCCCTGTCGGATTTTCTCAAACCATTTTTGGAATTATTTGAGAGTGTACGTATGTGCGTGGGCCAACCATATTATTTTGAATTAATTCCTCTGGTTCACAACGCTTTGACATAGCTTAATTAAATTTTTCATTGTCAAATATAAATGCTTTTCTAATTAATTGGATGCACAGTGCACAGTGACGACACAAACAACGACGATAATTTGACGTCATATGATGAGCGTTTGTTATAAAATTGCGTCGCTTTGTTTATTCGAGTTTGATGTATTACACGCCAAATACTTCTGTGGCATTCGGGAAATTTGAGTATTTCAGTTTAAATGGGCTCTTGTTAACCGAATAGTTCTCTTTCTACCATAATAATCGCTTTTAACGTTCTTCATTATTGCTGACAACACCCATTCCCGCATTGTGTCTGTTGCATATGCATTGCAAGTGAGAAACGCAATAAACATTACGTGCACAATAAAGATGTTGGCAGGAACTTTAATGGTATAATAGTTATTTAAGCCAGTACGTGACCTACCACTGACGCATAGGGTACAGATAATATAAATAACTGTATCAAGTAATTTATCTTATCCCTACATTTATCTCAAATGTTCTGTAATAATCTGAGCACAGTAAAATATATATTACAATAAAACGTTATCATATTTGTGGTTGCTTTCTATGCATTGTGCATCATTTTCCACGAGCATTTGTATCTTTATATTAGATAATGAAAACTTAATTGAGCAGATTAAAGCTTATCAAATAGGAGGAGGTATGTGAATGTTTTGTATTTATATTCGAACATTAAATGAATAGGCCATGCATGTTTTCAAAGTAAAATAATATTAACGAAATTGTATTACATTAAATGTTATCTACATAATGTATCTCTTTCACCAAGGAAAGCTCACACTGTTACGGATGTGCCATTTAGATGCAATGCAAAACAATTGGAGTCCATTTTGTTGTCGACAATTTGATTAAAATTATGCTTATTTTGCTTTCAGAAGAAATCCATTTTAAATTACCACAGGATAAGAAAATTTACAATTCGTTCAGTTATAAATTTATGGACCGGATTTATGCATTATTAATACAAATGTACTTAAATCCATAAAAATTAAAATACGATACAATATAGTTATACTATGTGCCGTTATAATTTTATGTACCGAATTTATGCATTATTAATGCTGCTATCTCCTAAGATAAATATTCAGGTAAACACTATGGAATTGTTTGGTAACTCTATTGGTGTTTATGATAAATGATGAAATATAAGCAAAATAGAGATTTGCATATATCATAAAGTAATGAATAATTTTAACCTTGATTCTGGTATTTCTTTGATGTTGTTCAGGGCCATGGGTATATATACAGACTGTAAGTTATTTGCAGAAGGACAAATGTTCCTTGAATTCCTTGAACATTGGTTAGGACAACTCACAGTCGTATCTGACTAAAAATTCTTTTTTAAACCCGATAACAAACTGTAATAGTTATGTCATCTTATCTTTGTGTTTACTAGGTCAAGCCCCGGGGTTGTTGTGCCTCATTTGGTCGCCGTTTTGGCATGGGTTTGTATGGGTATTGCTCAGGGTAGTTGTGTTGTGGTGTTTCTGATTTATGTGCTCAGCTGGTTAGGTTGAGTGCTAACTTCCCTGTCGGATTTTCTCATACCTTTTTTCAGTAATTATGTATTTGCCACATGTTGAAATATTGTAACCATGAAGTCATTTTTCAACGATTACACTTTAATAACATTTTTACATCGTCTACATACCACGTCTCCTATTTATTTCTTCTAGAATATAGTAAAACGCAGAATATAAGTTTCTGGATATGAATATGATTGTACGATTCTAACAACAAAAAAACTATTTTACTCGTTACATGCAAACTTGGTGTTTACATTGTTACAAAAATGCTCCAACACGTCGCTGGTATGTACGTATTTAGGGCAATATTCAAATTTCTAAGTGCTTTAGTCGTCCCTGTATGTACGCGAACTGGGTTCTGTTTGGGTATCTGCTTTGTTCATAGATTATTATATTTTAAGGCTCACACTTAGTATTCCGTAATAGTGTTGTGAAGTGATGATTTATTTAGTGTGTTCAAAATTAACACAATACATAATTGGCTCTTATAGTATGACCATGAACTATTCGATTAACAAAAGTTTCGCAAAAATATTCGGCTTTCAATGCATCAAACCAGATCGCTAGACGTTGCTGGATTATACAAATATACTCCATTTTATCATACACACTGGTCATATGACGTCAGACTATTGTCATGGATTGACTCTCATCACACATTGTATATACTGAATCAACATGATAATTTTATATTAAAATTGATAATTGACCATGGAAAATTGAATTAAGCTATGCCAAACAGTGGAATTAGTTCACGATAATATCGATGGTTCTCGTACATACGCATACACTCTCAAGTATTTCTAACCATTTACTGGTAATGTGTAATTATCGTTTGGAAAAACACTTGGAAAATAAGTGTGCGTTGTTAAATTTGATCTGAGTCGATGAATAATATCAAATACTTCTGATATCACTTAATACTGTTGAAATTTTTATACATAGGGCAAATTGTAATGATAAGTGTTAAGGTGTTTTCCGTCATATTATGACAGACCAAATACAGTTATATGGTCAAAGCTGCAATATAAAACTTTGCAAAACGAAAATCAACATGCATATACAGACTTTTGCATTTAGTTAGTTTCTAATTCATGAACCAATTCGTGACTATTGTCATTTGCTATAACTGAATGTAAATTGATGATCTTACAATACTGGTTGTCGTGTTAGATTGTAGTTATAAAACCATTTATTTCATTTGATGCTCTTGCTGTATTTTTGTTTGTCAAATAAACAAGATAAATTGCGGAAATAACGTCTGAACAATTTAGGTTATTATGTTAGTTGAATTACTAAAATAATTAAATATTCATCTCTTATGTCTTTTGTCCAATTTGGTTTCATGAAATTGTGGTTTTGGCAGCGATAATTTCACATTGTCAGCAAAATGCACTAGTCGTCTGTGATATGTAATACATCAACTGTAATTGATTGGTTTTTGGTCATATCTAGAAAGGTTTTTAGTATTCATAACCATTGCCAGACACATACAACTTTTCTGACTTCCTCTATATCAAGCCATAACGATATAGGATTATTAAAATATGACATTAATCGTCTGCGATTCTATCACGGACACAATTATTTTAGTCAATTTGTTGTTCTCAGTCATTTAATGGATTTGCCGTAATTCTAAATGATATCCTATTCAAAATGAATTGCCATGCTAAACAAATTGTCTCCATTCTATGGAAAGATAGCAATGAACAAATATCAAAGGAATTATATTAAACAGAATGCTTTAAGGTTGGCAGATTGAATTATAATGAAGAGTTTTCAGCTCGTCTTGGTACAATATCAAACTGTAATGGAAAATGAAGTTCAGATATGTCATTTTAAAAAACGAAGATTTATGGTTCCTTTAAGTCATAGCTTGAAATAGGTCTTACAATTTTTAACATACACTTGATAGAATAGATAATGTTTACGTTTTATACAACAATATGATAAATATCAATTATATTTATCTCTTAAACAGCTTTTGTTAAAGCTGGGAATCGGCAGCATCCATACTTAATCAGTTGGGTTTGCGTTTACCATGGTTTCATCCTGCTGTGGATTTCTATATTCCACTTAGATATTGGGATGCTATCATTCATAACGTTCAATAACTCATTGGACCCTGCTGGTAGTTGTTCAATGACGTACATAAAACTTGGAGAAACTATATCGAGTTTTCAAAATATTTCTTAAAGTATTGAATTTCCTCGTACATATTTACGAACGAATATGCTCATTTTTTTGACAAGGCTTCATTTCGGTTTCCTGTTATCTTAATATCGATAGTGTACATTACCTGTATCTCATTTTATATGAACGTAAGTTAAAGAAATATAAAAATTTGATATATGATTTGGAAGATGTATATATTTTCAATACTAGAGGCATGTTGAGTTTTCAAAATATTTCTTAAAGTCATGAGTTTTCTCATAAATATTTTAGAGCGAACCTGTTCATTATCCATTTTGACCTTTCCTACCATATTGGAATAATACAGATTGAGTACAATGTGTGTATCGTGTTGTGAATCGGTCAGAATTTAATTGAAGAAATATAATACTTTGATACATGTTTTGGAAGATGTATATATTTCATACACTAGAGCAACTAATCTTACAAGTAACTAGAACAGTTTCTATGACATTGACTTTTTATCTTTGAGATATTTGGTTTTACAAGGTTCTCTGAATTGACAATTGGTAAATATGATGTACTACTAGTGGTGAATGGCTATTTTGAAAACATTCAATGAATTTGAACACATATGGAAACGAATGAATATATAAATTATAATTTCCAGTTCAATGCCTGTTGTCGACAGTAAGGCTTCATATTACCTACATTTAGGGAACGGTGGCAAATAATTAAGATGGGACTCCGGGTTCGAGAGGTTCCGATTAGTTGAATGCCAATCTCGACCTTTCTGAGGGCAAGAATAACCCACATGCTCCACTTTACGTTGGTGTATAAATAGTTGCCGACGACAATATATAAAAAGACTAACTAATAGTTTTGTGTTTATATTAATAAATGGCGAAATACAATGTGTTCCTCATTATCACATTGTTCCAACTGATGTGGCATATGTCGTATTTATTAATTGCTGAGAATTCCTAATAAAGTGATTGTTAAAATCCATCGATAGTACCTACAAACTAACGAATATCTGCACGATAAGTAATTGTAATTCATAATCCTGATTTGATTGGTCATAGACATATTTATTCACGTACAAGGACGGATTATATTGCCACATGTAACGATAGATTACTGCGCACCACATTCCAACAAATAGCCTAAGTGATAACTTAAGAATCATCGTGAAACTGGCAAATGTTTGAATTGTGCGCACTTGTTTCAGTAATCAATTCATCTAAATCAACACAATGTTCGCGTGCTAAGACTCATTAAATACAAATTGAGGAATAAATTGCATGCATTGTTATGCCATATATAGCTTGATCGTAAGTGATAATGCTATTAATATGATATTTGACAAACTCATAATATTTAACCCGCAATGCAATATGTATTGCAAATATTAAACTGTACATGTACATGTGGTTACGGTAACTAATATAAAGATATGAAATTCATTGAAAGATATGGGGTCTCCAGTTTATTAGTCACTGACGAATTGCAGACACACCTTATGACAAATATATCTTTATATGGGATTAAATATTTACCATCAGGAAATCAGGATGCAGTAATTGAGCAATTATGTTTATTTCATGCACCACCTTATGACTGTTATTATTAGTTTTATCTGAAAACTTTTCAAACGAGCCTCGTATGTCTGTTACTGTGATGCGTAACCTCATCTAAAATACTTCCCTTTCATTGACAATACACAATTCAGTCTGGCGATGTTTATAGATTAGCGGTTTTAAACTGTCATATTGTAACTAAGACAATTTGTGCCACGTCTAGACTAATTCATTATTGAATATAAATGAACGTTACTAGCTGCCATGACGGATTGTAATTTTAAAATACTTCAATGGAAATTGATGGTCTTACAACACTGTTTGTCGTGTTAGATTATAGTTATAAAATACTTGTAAATGCATTTGATGCTCTATGAGCATTTTTGGTTTGTCAATATACAACATAAACGGCGGAAATAAAATCTAACTTTGAATAATTTAGGTTATTATGTTAGATGCATCACTGATAGGCTAAAGTATTGAACATAGTCTTTTGTTTAATTGAGTTTTACGGAATAGTGTTTCTGCAGTGAATATTTTTTTTTGTCGGTAACTAATGCATTAGTTGGCTGCAATAAATTATGCATCAGATGTAATTGATTTGGAACGGCGTGATATTTATTGAATCGTATCTAGAAAGGCTTTTAGTATTCATAACCATTGCCAGACAAATACATCTTTTGCTAACATATGTCTTCTACCATGCCATAGCGTTGTCAGAAATATTTGAAATATGCCATTGATGGTCTGTGATTATATCACTTATATGAATTTGACAAACGTGGCTGTAGTCTATTTGTTGGTCTTAGTCACTTGTATTGTATTAGTCTAAAGATGAAAATATTATACACAAACTAAAATATCGGGCGTTAAAAAATGTTCTTAATCACTTGTATTGTATTAATCTAAAAGATGATGTAAATATTATACACAACCTAACATATTAGCGGGCGATAAAAATGTTTCTAATCACTTGTATTGTATTAGTCTAAAAGATGATATAAATATTATACACAAACAAACATATCGGGCGATAAAAAATGTTCTTAATCACTTGTATTGTATTAGTCTAAAAGATGATGTAAATAGTATACACAACCTAACATATTAGCGGGCGATAAAAATGTTCTTAATCACTTGTATTGTATTAGTCTAAAAGATTATGTAAATATTATACACAACCTATCATATTAGCGGGCGATAAAAATGTTCCTAATCACTTGTATTGTATTAGTCTAAAAGATATAAATATTGTACACAACCAAAAATATTGGGCAATACAAAATAAAGCGATTATTTGGTAGTTCCTTAGAGACAAACAAGGTCATTACTAACCGAAATATATTGAATTGATTTGAACGTGTTGTTGATTGGCTTATACAATAATTCATCCGTACAGTATACCAAAACATCAACTATTTAAAAACATTTGACCGTCCGTCTATTGCAATAAATATTGATAGCGCAATAACAAGAAAGTTGTGCATTGTTGCAGACGTCTATTTAAGATGTTCATGCTTGACAATTGCCTTGACATATATGTTTAACGGCCTTAATGTCATGCTTTCGGTGGATTTAGCTTACCTTCATGCCAGCATGCAATATCTACATACGTCATGGTATTGTAAATAATTCAACTTCAAAGTTAATCATATTCACTGAAACCGTAAGAAATATTTGATACATTGGTATTTCCTACATTATATTGCCTTAATTGGGGTTTTGTAAATATTGGAACTAGGTAGTTAGCACACTCCTCGTCTAATCTTGAGACCCGTGGATGCAAATCCGGCTTGATACACTCGTATGAAGTGTTTAATATCGTGTTTGCATGCAACGCATGTCGATAGCTTAATCTTAATCCGTTTTTCTCGTGAATGTGTACTCTAACTCATGTACTGCGAACTGTATCTCCCGACAACGTACAGGTGTATTGATGAATATTGCGCTTAGTTATTGCCACAATTTCGGTGCTTGCATTAATGAATGTAATAAATACTGCACTATATTGGAACGAGTTGCCGGATAAAGTAACTGCATTTACCTGTTTTGGAACATTTAGACAGTTTTTATTCAAACTAAATTAACGGATAGACATGCTTTACGACGAGCAGATTGAAATAAAATGGGGTTTTCGGTTCGCTTTTTATTCGATCTGGTTCGATATAATACTGAAATGATAGGTTTTTTTACAAAGACCAAATATGTCATGTCGTAAAATAAAAGTGTGCTCTTTTAATTCAGTCTTAGCCTTTAGGAAAAATATATATTCAATAAATCAAAATTATGTAATGGCCTGAAGTATCTTCCCGATATTAACATAAACATGACATTATATACAGCAAGTGATAGCTATTTCATTTAAATTATATTTAACTTCTAAACAGCTTTTGCGATGTTTAAGAATTTACAGAATATGTTTTTGATAAGATAAACGTATCACGGTCCCATCCTGCTGCAGCATGCCATATTCACCTGTAATTTTGGCTTGTTATCATAAATTACATTATAAAACCATTGTTATTTTTTCTGTAGGGTGAATATGTATAAAAAAACATAAATGATAATTTGGTGTGCATATATGTAACACTTGTTGGCGCTTATAATATCGAATTAAAAATGTTTGTTTTTACATTTTATATTAAAATTATCAAGACTTAATTGAAGTTAGAAACAACTTAATAGTATATCGTCCAAAGCTGTCTAAATATTCCGCTATATCGATAGGAATTGTTTTTGTAATGTCTTGAATTTCCTCGTAAATAATTTAGAACGAATATGCTCATTATTTTTTGACAAGTTCTCATTTCTGTTGGACATCATATTGCGTTAATAACGATTGAGTACACTATTTGTATCGCATCGTACGTCAGCTTTTATTTAATTGAAGAAATATAATACTCGGCTAGATGAATTATGTTATATATTGTTCGCTTAGAATGAGAAGGTCGTAACTACTACTTACGACCTTATGAGATTTATACATATTTGCAATCTACATCATCAGGCGCTTCTTATGAGCCTATTTGCATGAAAATCGTACATGTAACTTGTCATGCAGACCAAAACGAAGTTGTAAAAGCTTGTTTTTCCATAGGTAAAGACTACATTTAAGGATAGTTTTTTCTTCGTTTCTCAAAATACAAATGTTGTTTTTTTCATTTGCCAGCAAGATATATATCATTTGCTAGAATTGACTATTTATGGTTCGAAAAACATCTTCGGCTCTGTAAAGTATTTTTGATTGATAACAAATACATGTACGTATAGTTTTTCGACAAATTTGAATCAAACAAGAAACAGTTCAACATGAACAATTATTATTATTTCAAATTAAACGAAAGTTAAATGCAAGCATGTTGTTCTTCCATATATAGCATAAACTTTCGCGAACGGTTGCCAAGAGGTAGGGTACACGATTTTGGATCAATAATTCAAGAATGCCCGGGTTCAATACCCGTCTGGACCACTGTTCAATTGCTCGGAGCACATGTTCGGACATATTTCTGAAACATTTACTATCACTAGATATTTTGTCCATAGTGAGAACCAACACATCAACTGATCTTCAAAGTTGTGTTTGATCAAAGTAACGATACGATTTTGTACATGCAATACGATATCGAATTGACAACTGATAAACTAGCATTTTCGGCGTATCAAGATGATTAAACGCACAATGGAAAGGTTTGAATACAAGTTTAGTGACGATGTTAAAATACATTAGGTTCCCGACTACAAGTGTTCCAATTGATGGTACGCATGTATTCTAGTATCTGACAAAAACGGACCAGCGAACATGATAAAATGTTACACTGTACATTAACACCATTCATACTTTATTGAAGTTTGATACAAGTAAAGAGCTTATCGTGCCTGGACGTTTCTATTGTGTGCTGCAGCCTTTCCTGACGATGTTTAATGTCAATGTTAATTTATCTACTTACATCAAGGATCAATTATGTACGTGCTATGTTGTAAAATGAATAAAGCTATCATCAGCTAGTATTACTGTGATGGTTATATGAATTTGTTACTTTGGGATCTCTTATTTGTGTGACTTTTGAATTATCAATTATATTACGATAGTACGTATATACTTCCGAGTGTATGACCGAATAATCAGAACACATGATAATTACTATTCATAAACTAGATTTGATTGGTCTTAGGCTTTTGCCATACAATCATGCATACACGAACAAGATTACTCTTAAAACAGATTAAAAAGTATTATATTACAACAACTAATGAAATATTACTGCGCATCATTTCCTCACAAATTGCCAAAGATCGTTTTAAAATCGGCCCAAATGATAACTTACGAAACTCCGTTAAACTGGCAAACGTTTGAATAACACGAACACGATTCAGTTATAAATCTGCTTTAACACCTTGTTCGCATGTTTAGATTAATAAGACACAAATTGTGGGATTGAATGCATGCCATATATATTCATCGATCGTAAAAGATTAATGCTATTAATATGATATTAGACAAACCCATAAATTGTAACACAGTAATGCTTTATGTAAACATTGCTCGAATTCAGATCATAATGTTCTTTCGGATGATGTAGAGAGTTGCTATTCATGAAATACGTTATATGTTATGTTTTGATATTAATATACGTTTTCCTAGTGTCAAATGGACTGTGAAAATGCAAAATGTATCAATATAAAGACATGTAAAGTTAAAATGTCAAAGGGTGCTTGAGCAGCTTAACAGCTGAAAATAGCCCTAAAAATGGTAACTTACATTTGTAACTGTTCTTTTTATGTATCAATATACAAGCAGAAGGCTGATTTTGCGTATATGATGGTTGTACAAAAGTAGACAAATAGAGCCGACAGACATTTACTGAATCTAAAGCGTTTTTTGGTTTTAACACTGAATGAGACACACCACACTGATGATTATACGAACAAGGTAATCAAGACAAATACACAAGTAGAAAATTATAAAATGTTTACGGGTGTGAAAATCTTGTTATTTTGAAATTGAAATCCTCGCTTTCTTGCTGTATTCCGAAAGATTCGTATACCACTGGAACGCCTGTTTTGGTTTGCTGATTTGAGCACTGTTGTTTATGATGCCGTCCATATTCGATTCGTCATCGTTGTTGAACATTTTCGCTGGAAGTTGTTGTCTTGTTGAGCGATGTTTGGTTAGAAATGTGTTAGGCCCAGGCTGTGACAGAAGTGCATCAGCTTTTATATTCTCATATAAAGTACAATTTATTGTATGTTCCTAAACTTGACTTATACCAGTTTGTGTTATTTCTTTGTGAAACGATGTCATCCTGCATGTTAACATCTGGGAATTGGGCTTTAAATAATTTCTTTGGGTTTCATGTGGGTATTGCTCCGTGTTGTTGTGTTGTGTTGTTACATGTACTGTTTGCTGAGCTCGGTTAGTTAATTTGAGTGCTGCCTTTTGTGTAAGATTGCCACATATCTGTTTTGTGCTCGGATGTTTGTATTTTTATTGTGTCTTGTAACATGCAGCGAAACTATCTATTACGTTTGGCTTTTACTTGGTGCTTCATCTTATAGTTTGAACACGTGCATATATTGATGATAGATGAATTTAGTCAGTGTTTATGAGACTGCTGGTAAACTATTGAAGAGGTGTGACGTATATTGGCTAAACATAAACGACTTTGAAGTGTCTCGTTCTTGTCTTTAATGTAAAATGAACGACTTTGAAGTGTCTCGTTGTTGTCTTTAATGTAAAATGAAAACAATGAATCAAAATGAAAGTGCAATATTTTGAAAGACAATTTCAAGTAAGTTGTATATTGCCTACCCATGGGCTCCTATGTTTCCTAGCAGTTTTTCTGGCTGGTCGGAAACGGTTCCTACAGCGAGATAGCCGGCGTAGGTCCCGTCCCGTCCTGTCGTCGAGTGAGTATCCTGAATCTCCATGTATGTTTGCAGTCCTTAACCGTTCCAGAGACCTGTTATCGTTCATGTAGCCTTGCAATTATTGAAGGGTGGAAATGAAATTGCCCGGCAACATAAGAAGGACTCGAATCCATTTGGAGCATTTCGACTTCTTGAGACCGTGTGTGTTCAGGTAAAAGCGTCATGTCTACGAGAGGTGTTCAACTTATTTCTGAACAGAAAATGAACATCAATATATCGTTATTCTAACAATGAAATTGAATAAAAACTTTTATATTGTATAAAGTAGTGTATCAAGAAGTATATATAATAATTGTATATTGCCAATATGTTACGATTAAATCATAATCAACATTAGGGTAGAGGGTGTTGTTATTTGCGTTTTGAAGGTCCGAAACTCGTAATATCTACGTTTACATTTTCCTTCTTTAATCGTTGTTTTATATCCCACCAGATGGAAAATTACATTGTTAAAGCATGAGAAGACTCGACATCCACTGTTTGGTTATAATATATATCAAAGTTATATTTTTAAGGTTTTTTATTTGGCGTTGTATATCCTTTCCGCTGCCACTATCATACACCGATGCGCTTCCAGAGCCGCCTGATGCAGACCGTATTTTGGTGGTCCCCCATTACCACTATTGTTTGCCGAACAGCTACCAGAGACGACTTTTACGTACCGGAAAAATACGGGGTCTTGTTTCTACAGTGGACTAATGCAGGGTTTCGGTGAAAATCCATTTTTTTTACAATTGAACATAGAAGGAATTTCCCAAAATATACTACATTTCTACGCTATGGTAGTTGTAGGGTACGATATTTGCTACACTGTGGTTGTTCTGTTGATATTATGATATCGGCATTACTACACTGAGGTACGGTTTATAAGATTTTTGCCAAATACAAAAGTCCGCTATGGTACTTGTATTCGAATTGAATATTTTAAGTGTTAAGTTTTGTAAGTCCAGCATAATGCTACTACGGTACTCTGAAATACGATGCATTAAATATGCTTGTTAGTTTTTGTAGGACACACTTCACAATACTGGGATTGCATTTAATATACCAAATTACACCATAGCACTGGCTTTAATCTAAGTTTCCAATTAAATAACGTTACAATAGTAACATTATTCTTTTGTTTAGTGACTGAAGTACATTTAATTTACTGTGGTCTTGATTCCAGTTGTAATCTACTACAGCAATTAGCAATCAGTCAATTCAAAGATGTAAACAAATCTAGCTGTTGTTAAACCTTTGATATCTAGCATATCAAAGAAAAGCACATAATACTGATTCCGTTAGCTAGTATAGCTGATTTTAATAGTAAGAATTGTGTATTAAAAATAAATAAGCAAAGTAATTATTAAACAGATAATTATCAATTATCATAATATGTAATTGTTATACGAAGTGCAGGCCACGTTTGGAAGGTTTTAGAACGTCTAGTATGTAGTTCTAATATCAGTCTTTTCAGTTGTATTTATGTTCATGAATAAAATAGAATAAGTATTTGAGAACTTTGAGTAACTTCAACTTCAGAGCTTTATTTCCCTCTAAGGAAGAGTATATTGAACACAATAAAACTTAATAATTGATACAAGTAAATCATTTACACATTAATAGTCTTTATGAAGCTGAAACACGTAGAAAATGTATACGCTAAATCGTCAGTAATATACTAAAAGTTCGTGAAATATACATAAAAACAGAATTAGACACTTATGTTATAAATTAAATAGTTCAATATACGTATACATATCTGCCAGTGAGATTCGAACCCGTGTACCTAGGCTATGCTACGGTCCGATTTGCTTATCTTTCAGGATTGTTGATGTTTCAAGTTAACTTCATCTATATAGTACTGATTTTCCAGATCAGGCCGGTATTCCACGTGTATGCGTCCGTGTTACGCTTCCGCGTTCCACATGCGGACGGACACATATACTCTATTTCATGCATCCGCTAACTGGAGAAGCGACATTTAAATCGCAGCGCAGACGCGGATATTCCATGTGTCCGTGTCCCGCGTCCGCGTTCCGTATCCGCGTTCGCTTACTTGCCTTTCTGTGTAAACACATCAGTGTATTTTTTAATCAAAATACCGTTTTTAGAATGCATAAGAAACTTATAGTTTACATCTTTTTAATACAAAGTATCATGCACAATGAAATATGTTCCTTTTTTACATTTATCTTTAACACCAATGTACATTTGATTCTATGCTAGTATGAAACATTGCAACGCATGTTATTGCGGTGGTTTGGTGCTTTTGAATTTTGGTGATCAAACCTGAAGTGTGTTCAACACCAAATGTACGTTCCTTACTTCATACACAGGTAACAGACCCGATTGACAAACAAATAACAATGACAGAAGCCATTCTTATTGGAATGACATCTGTATACTGCGCAGGCTTGCGTAAAAAATCGCTTACTGAACGTCATATGCGGACGACGCATGCAGTCGCGGAACCTAGATATATGGAATACATTTTCTGTTAATTTAAAGTATGTAACGGAATTTGGCTTTTTTGTACTGACTAACTTCACTGTTTATAGTCGTTTTGTTTAATAATTGTCTTACAGCCTGCCATCTTTTAAATCTCCGTACAACTTCAATACCAAAGATGAACATATAACGCCAAATTAAACAGAGTACACTTATCAAACTAAATAAAATTATGTTCACATTTTATCACACACTTATATTATCCTACATAGAGTATACATGTGTTTCGATTTTATAGTTATAGTTTGTGTTTTGCTGCTAAATTATGTTCATTTTTACATTTTCAACACCAATATGCATTTTGATTTAATAATGATATGAAGCATTGCAACGCATTATGTTGTTTCGGTGGTTTGTGTGTTTGCTTTTTGGTTGTCATAACCGAAGTGCGTTCAACACCAAAGTGCGTTCCTAACCTCCTACAATCGTTACAGACTTTGATGAACAACACACAACGTCCGTATAATGCGTCCGCTTGCGTAAAAATCGCTCACGATGTGAAACCAGTTGTGTTCAGTTATTATCAAATACAATGTGTATGATTACGGTTCCCTATGCATAACTGGCAAACCTCATTCCAACAATCTTGATCTATATGTTTCATATACTTGTTTGTATACAATAGTTTCGTTGTCCGTAGTTTTCATTCTGTTGCTCATTTCATTATTACGTATGTGGTTATGTAAATACAACAAAAAGGTGTCACTTTTAGACAAACCATTGTTCTTAGCCTTTGTAAATTTGTATGATTTAGAAGTTGTCAATTTTATATTTTTGGCAAACGCTTGTTTGTTTCAATAGCTTTATAGTCCATAGTTTTCATTCACTTGCTGGTTTCATTATTTTCTTTTTAAGCGTTTATGTAAATGCGTGTACAACAAAAGGTTTTGCAACCTATCACTTTTAGTTTCATACTATGCACATTGGCGGCTCACCCGGGTGCAAAAATGGTTAACTGGGAAGGCCATCTGCATCGGGTGTAACAGCCGACTTGCGACACAATGCCTGGGGGTATTTGTACTATTCGCATTACTGACGTTCGTCAAATTGGTACTTTTTTAAGTATAACAATAAAAGTGTAATGTAACCTGTTTATTTTTTTCTCATTGGCAGTATTTACATACAATTGTTTTGAAAGTTTCCTTAAATATTGTTCTCGCAAATTGCCAGAACAATTAGTATACTTATCATTGCGTTCTGGTTTTAGTTGAATGAATATCTGATATATTTCTAACAAGACAAACATGAAATAAATTCAATTAAGTGTATCCCTTGTTTTGTTTGACTTTGATAGTTGATGGTACGTGCTGGTCCCCTTCTTCATGCTCAACTCATGTCTGTGCTCATATAGTAAAATGATAAAACTTTATATGTGATCATGGGCGTAGGAGCAGGGGGGGCCAGGGGGGGCCAGGCCCCCCAATGTCTGGACAGAAGGGGCCAACATATCTTTTGGCCCCCCCCAATAATTCAGACGAAAAGTATAATTTACGACCTAATATATATCGTTATAGGCAATTTGCCTTCAGTTCTTGGTGAAAACGTATAAAAAAAATTTTTTGCTCGCTTCGCTCGCAAAATAACTTCCTTATATAAAAATATTTCAACATCCATTGTTTGCAAAAAAAAACCACTTCTGACATAAATTATACCCTAAACGTCCTCCAACCCTCGTTTACGACTTTGACAGGTTGTCCATTATATATAAAGCCTTTGAAAGAAAAGTTTTCACATTTAGCTTCAATCTCAACATCGAGAAATTTAAATTTTGTGCAAACACTTTAATGTAAGAACTTTTAAAATTCCCTGTATTTAGGTCCTTTTTTAATACCAAATAATGTATCTCGGAACGCTTAGAATGCTCCAGATTGATCCATTGTTTAGAAAATGTTCCCGGGGGAATATCCCCCACCCCCTTATACTTCAACTGATTAACTTTCAGTTACCTATAATTACTAAACCAAATTACCACATAACCATAAATTCACCATTTCACAGTTGATATATAGATACAGGAGGATTATGTACGATTAAGAGTGCAATTTATGTACGAGTGTATTATTGTGCAAACAATGGGTATTGTCATATTTTGACATAATGTAGTTACTTTGCGAGCGAAGCGAGCAAAATTTTTTTTTACCCTAAGTTGCCAAATGTTTGCCCCCCCCCCAATGTTGAAGACGCTCCTACGCCCATGGTGATATGTGGTCTTATAGTAAGCAGAGTAATGTTTTATTATAAAATAAAGATGATTCAATAGTTGCACTGTAAAGGAGCAAATAAAAGTTCATGCTCGAGTTGAGTAGAGCATGGAAAAGGTTTTGTAATCATAGGGCCAGATCCTAGTGGAGCTTTCTGTATAATGCTGCCTGTATGCCTGTATTCCGGTTGTCAGAAGTCGCATTGCAGACAAAGAAAACAGCTAAAACAACAGTAGCATTCAAATGGGGTTTTTCACTTCCAAAGCGAGTCAAAAGACAAGGGACCATCACAAACAGACACTATATCCATAATGGATAAATGGACACACTTCTACTATGCTCCACCACGAATACTACAGAACACTGAAGTGGCATAATGCGCATTATTTGAATTAAGTCTTCGAAACTCGTCAGTGGCAGACAGGTTATCTTTAAACGCTTAGAATACCAAAGCCGCCCAATGCAGACAAAACGAAAAAGCTGAAACTACCATAGCATTCAAATGTTTTTTTTTACTTTAAAAAAAGAGCCTGAAGACATGGCACCAAAATAAACAGAGACTACGTCCATAGTGTATAAATGTACATACGTCTGTAACGCCCTTCGGCGACATTGGACTACCGTAGTGGCATAATGCGCATTATTTGAATTAAGTCTTCAAAACTCGTCAGTGGCAGACATGTTATCTTTAAACGCTTAGAATACCAAAGCCGCCGAATGCAGACATGACAACAAAGCTGACATTGCCATAGCATTCGAATGGGGTTTTCAATGTAAAAAAGAGCCTGAAGTTATGGCACCAAAATAATCAGACACTACATCCGTAGTAGATAAATGCACACATTGACCAAAAACATTATTGTTACCTGCATTGCCATAGTTGAGTAAAATGAATTTTATGCTACGTAGAACTATACCATAGCGTACTTTAGTATGATGTGTTTTAAGTGTATAACTACCATAGTGTATACTGAACACTGTTTCATTTTAGAATTGTCCAATGTGCTTAACTGCAATGACTTATTGAATAAATAACCTGAGTGCAGTTTTGCAGCTTTATCAGAACAATCTAAAAATGACCATAACGTCATTGTGCATGTCATTGATTCAAAGCCTGCAAAACTCGTCAGTGGCAGATCTGCTTTTTTCGACTCTTAGAATACCAAAGCCGTATAATGCAGACACACCAAAATTGTTCAAGTTACCATAGGGTAGAAATGAAGTACTAATTATTTTTTTTAAAATGAGTTTGATTAGAATCGCAAAGCGCAATCTCTAAAGCTAATTGGTATTTTTTGAAAGTGAGGACCCTTTAATAACTTGAATTGTGTCACTTGCTTATTATTTGGGGATAACCGCCGTTTCTGCTCATAATTAGACATAAGGTGTTTGTTTTTGTACTTAAATACGGAAAACTTGTATTTTTAAAAACAATATTATGCAATATAATATAATAAAAATGACTTAAATGAATTTTTCAGCTAATTGTGTACTATTTGGTTAATAATATAAATGCAGGTTTTATCCTCATAGCAAACCCTGTTACGAGATACAAGCATTTTAAATGCACCTAAATAAAAGACAAAATCTAAAAATTCCTGGTAGTCCTGCGCTGTACGATGTTGGATATGAGGAATATCATTTTTGTGGTACGTTTTAGGCGTCAGTGGCAGTCCTTCTATGTACACTAGTGGTAATGGCGACCCCCATTTTTATGGTCTGCATTAGTCTGCTTTGGTAGCGGAAAGGATATGGTGACTTGAACCTGAATCTGGACGAAACACTATGTTCTTGGAACAGTCACTAGGAACGACACGTGACACTTTTTTTGTTGAAAACCTGAATTAAAACGGTTCGTAATAGACCACAGCCTTCAATTTCGTCAATTTGATATTGATTTTGATGCGCGTATTTACATAACAACAAACCCAATGCCTTACCATGAAAACGGCCGCGAACACACAATGCTGGACAAACATGAACTTCTCCCTACCCCTGTGACCTTTTTCTAAAATAGCATACCATAATCTATGATAACATTCTTTAAGATTCAGCATTGCTTCCCCATAAAGAAACAATTTTTCCACATAATGTTGTTTATTTCGCATTTCTAGATTCCAAGACTTTTGGCTGCGAGGCATGTTTTTCTTGATTTTTAGCGTAGGAACTTCGTATTTTCCTAGAACTATGCATAAAACTGTTTCGAAATAATGTCACTGATAGTTTCTATGGACACTCCCATCTGTGGTACTATTCCACGTTTTGCTAATGGATTCATCATAGATATCATAAAACCGATTTAACTTTATAGCGTAGGTTTTGGCAATGTTGGGCAATTTTTCAATTTTTGGTGCCATTTCACATTTACTGGAAACATAACTTTAATAACGCGTCTTACGACAAATATTACTGATGTCCTCATTAAAAATGCACAATAAAAAATTACCAACACTTTCTTGATGCTTATAAAAGGGCCATTTTGCCTTAAAACAGAAAAAACAACATCATCTACTAAATTGTTGTTTTAAGCTTTAACCAAATGAAATACACAATGTATGATGATCATATGTCCAACTTAAAACATTTTATCGCATGGTTTAAAAAAGATATTTCAATTATTTTCATTCATTATTGCACAATCGGTGTTCATGTTTTGTTCATAAATAAGTTGAACACCTCTCGTACACATCTTTTGTATATTTTTATTCGATGAGTTTTATAAGTATTATGAATACCATGCATTCAGCAATATAAATGTTTCGTTTTGAGATTTCGCACGTGCTCCATTTGCGAAAAATGGGCTTTACACTTAACTGGTAAAACAGGTTAAAACACATTTAATTATGTAGAAAAGTGCTGAAGTGTAAGCCCATGTTTCATTTACATTAAACGAAAATAATATGTCGCATTTATTTAGGAAATTATGACCCCGAAAAGGTTTTGCGTTTTTTTTTGTTCCTATGTGTATTTAACTTACATGTGGTTATGGTAACTAATATAGAAATATGATCTTCTTTGAGAAATATGGGGTATCCGATTTAATAATGACGGTCTAAATGCAGATATACCGTATGACAAATATATCTTTATATCGGATTAAAGTATGCAGTAATGGAGCAATTACATGCATTTCATGCACCATCTTATGACTGTTATTATTAGTTTTATCTGAAAACTTTCCAAACGAGCCTCGTATCCAGTGATATGTAACCTCATCTGAAATACTTACCTTTCATTGACAATACACAATTCAGTATATCGATGTTTATAGATAACGATAGTTACTGTTATAAAATAATCAAGAACATTTGTTTCCTCGTCTAGACTTATTTATAATTGAATAGAAATAAACATTACTAGTTGTCGTGTCGGATTGTAGTTATAAAATACTTGTCAATGCATTTGATGCTCTATGAGCTTTTTTTCGTTTGTCAAACAAAGAACACAAACAGCGGAAATAAAGTCTGACTTTTGAATAATTGAGGTAATTAGGTTAGAAGCATTACTGATAGAATTAAGTATTGAACTATTTAGTTTTTTGTTCAATTGAGTTTCATGAAATTGTGGTTTTTGCAGTGATTATTTTTCATTTTTTGGTAAAATATGCACTAGTTGCCTGTGATAAATAATATATCAATTGTAATTGATTTGGCACGGCGTGATATTTATTGAATCGTATCTTGAAAGGCTTTTAGTATTCATAACTTTTGCCAGACAAATACATCTTTTGCTTACATATGTCTTCTACCTTGCCATAGCGTTGTCAGAAATATTTGAAATATGCCATTAACGGTCTGTGATTTTATTACTTATTTGAATTTGACAAACGTGTCTGTAGTCTATTTGTTGTTCTTAGTCACTTGTATTGTATTAGTCTAAAGATGAAAATATTATACACAAACTAAAATATCGGGCGATAAAAAATGTTCTTAATCACTTGTATTGTATTAGTCTAAATGATGATGTAAATATTATACACAACCTAACATATAAGCGGGCGATAAAAATGTTCCTAATCACTTGTATTGTATTAGTCTAAAAGATATAAATATTATACACAACCTAGCATTTTGGGCGATAAAAAATAAAGCGATTATTTGGTAGTTCCTAAGAGACGAATAAGGTCATTACTAACCGAAATATATTGAATTGATTTGAACGTGTTGTTGATTGGCTTATACAATAATTCATCCGTACAGTATACCAAAACATCAACTATTTAAAAACATTTGACCGTCCGTCTATTGCAATAAATATTGATAGCGCAATAACAAGAAAGTTGTGCATTGTTGCAGACGTCTATTTAAGATGTTCATGCTTGACAATTGCCTTGACATATATGTTTAACGGCCTTAATGTCATGCTTTCGGTGGATTTAGCTTACCTTCATGCCAGCATGCAATATCTACATACGTCATGGTATTGTAAATAATTCAACTTCAAAGTTAATCATATTCACTGAAACCGTAAGAAATATTTGATACATTGGTATTTCCTACATTATATTGCCTTAATTGGGGTTTTGTAAATATTGGAGCTAGGTAGTTAGCACACTCCTCGTCTAATCTTGAGACCCGTGGATGCAAATCCGGCTTGATACACTCGTATGAAGTGTTTAATATCGTGTTTGCATGCAACGCATGTCGATAGCTTAATCTTAATCCGTTTTTCTCGTGAATGTGTACTCTAACTCATGTACTGCGAACTGTATCTCCCGACAACGTACAGGTGTATTGATGAATATTGCGCTTAGTTATTGCCACAATTTCGGTGCTTGCATTAATGAATGTAATAAATACTGCACTATATTGGAACGAGTTGCCGGATAAAGTAACTGCATTTACCTGTTTTGGAACATTTAGACAGCTTTTATTCACACTAAATTAACGGAGAGACATGCTTTACGAGAAGCAGATTGAAACAAAATGGGGTTTTCGGTTCGCTTTTTATTCGATCTGGTTCGATATAATACTGAAATGATAGGTTTTTGACAAAGACCAAATTTGTCATGTCTTAAAATAAAATTGTTGTGCTCTTTTAATTCAGTCTTGGCCTTTAGGAAAAATATATATTCAATAAATGAAAATTATGTCATGGCCTGAAGTATCTTCCAGTTATTAAGATAAACATGACATTATATACGGTAAGTGATAGCTATTTCATTTAAATTATATTTAACTTCTAAACAGCTTTTGCTATGTTTGAGAATTTACAGAATATGTTTTTGATAAGATAAACGTATCACGGTCCCATCCTGCTGCAGCATGCCATATTCACCTTTAATTTTGGCTTGTTATCATAAATTACGTTATAAAACCATTGTTATTTTTTCTTTAGGGTGAATATGTATAAAAAAAAACATAAATGATAATTTGGTGTGCATATATGTAACACTTGTTGGCGCTTATATTATCGAATTATAAATGTTTGTTTTTACATTTTACATTAAAATTATCAAGACTTAATTGAAGTTAGAAACAACTTAATAGTATATCGTCCAAAGCTGTCTAAATATTCCGCTATATCGAATTTATTTTGTAATGTCTTGAATTTCCTCGTAAATAATGTAGTACGAATATGCTCATTATTTTTTGACAAGTTCTCATTTCTGTTGGACATCATATTGCGTTAATAATGATTGAGTACACTATTTTTATCGCATCGTACGTCAGCTTTTATTTAATTGAAGAAATATTATACTTGGCTAGATGATTTATGTTATATATCGATGGCTTAGAATGAGAAGGTCCTAACTACTACTTACATGTACGACCTTATAAGATTAATACATATTTGCAATATACATCATCAGGCGCTTCTTATGAGCCTATTTTCATGAAAATCGTACATGTTACTTGTCATGCAGACCAAAACGAAGTTGTAAAAGCTTGTTTTTCCATAGGTAAAGACTACATTTTAGGACAGTTTTTTTCTTCGTTTCTCAAAATACAAATGTTGTATTTTTCATTCTAAGCCAGCAAGATATATATCAATTGCTAGAAGCACCAGTCCTCCTAGTAAATTACACTACTTTTCTATAGAATCGACTATTTATGGTTCGAAAAACATCTTCGGCTCTGTAAAGTATTTTTGATTGATGACAAATACATGTACGTTTAGTTTTTCGACAAATTTGAATCAAACTAGAAACAGTTCAACATGAACAATTATTATTATTTCAAATTAAACGAAAGTTAAATGCAAACATGTTGTTCTTCCATATATAGCATAAACTTTCGCGAACGGTTGCCAAGAGGTAGGGTTCAAGAATTCAAGAATTCCCAGGTTCAATATCCGTCTGGACCACTGTTCAATTGCTCGGATCACATGTTCTCGTACTATGTATTTTGTCTATACTGTGAACCAACACATCAGCTGAAGTTGTGTTTGAACAAAGTAACGATACGATTTTGTACATGCAATACGATATCGAATTGACAACTGATAAACTAGCATTTTCGGCGCCGTATCAAGATGCGTAAACGCACTATGGAAAGAGATAAATAATTGAGAAGTTAGCGATGTTGAAATACAATAGGTTCACCAGTACAAGTGTTCAAATTGAGGGTACGCATGTATTCAAGTATCTGACAAAAATGGACCAGCGAACATAATAAAATGTTACATTGTACATTTACACCATACATGCGCTATTGAAGTTTGATACAAGCAAAGAGCTTATCGTACCTGGACGTTTCTATTGTTTGCTGCAGCCTTTCCTGACGATGTTTAATGTCAATGTTAATTTATCTACTTACATCAAGGATCAATTATGTACGTACTATGTTGTAGAATGAATAAAGCTATCATCAGCTAGTATTACTGTAATGGTTATATAAATTTGCTACTTTGGGATCCCTTATTGGTGTGACTTTTGAATTATCAATTATATTACGATAGTACGTATATACTTCCGGGTGTATGAACGAATAATCAGAATACATGATAATTACTATTCATAAACTAGATTTGATTGGTCTTAGGCTTTTGCCATACACGCATGCATACACGAACAAGATTACTCATAAAACAGATTAAAAAGTATTATATTACAAGAGCTAATACAAGATTAATGCGCATCGCCTGCTCACAAAATGCCTAAGATTGTTTTAAAATTGGCCCAAATGATAACTTACGAATCACCGTGATACTGGCAAACGTTTGAACAACACGCACACGATTCAGTTATAAATCTGCATCAACACATTGTTCGCATGTTTAGATTAATTACATACAAATTGTGGGATTGAATGCAAGCCATATATATTCATCGATCGTAAGTGATTATTGCTATTAATGTGATATTAGACAAACCCATAAATTGTATCACGCAATACTTTATGTACAAATAGCACGAATTCAGATAATATTGTTCTTTCGAATGATGTAGAGAGTTGCTATTCATGAAATACGTTATATGTTATGTTTTGATATTAATATACGTTTTCCTAGTGTCAAATAGACTGTGAAAATGCAAAATGTATCTATATAAAAACATGTAAAGTTAAAATGTCAAAGGGTGCTTTTACCGCTTAACAACTGAAAAGAGTCCTCAACAATTGGTAACTTAACTTTTATTTTTATGTATCAATATAAAAGCAGAAGATTGATTTTGTGTGTATGACGATTGTATAAAAGGGGACAATCAGAGCTCCACACATTTACTGACTTTAAAGTGTTCCTTGTTTTTAACACTGAATAACACAAACCATATTGATCATTATACGAAAATTCATCAAGACAAATATACAAGTAGAAAATTATAAAACAAGCCGTTAAGAAAATGTATACGGGTGTGACAATCTTGTTATTTTCAAATTGAAATCATCGCTCAATTTCTTGCTGTGTTCCAACAGATTCGCATGTCATTGGAAGGCTATTTTTTGTTTGTTGATTCGAGCACTGTTTTTTATGATGCCGTCCATATTCGAATAGTCATTGTTGTTAAACATATAGTTGAGCGATATTGGGTTCGAAATATGTTGGCCTAGTTTTTGATAGGAATTTCTCTTTATTAATATTCTCATAATATCATAATATTAGTAGCAATTTAATGTTTGTTCTTGAACGTGACTTGTACATGTTGTTTTTTATTTGTTTATTGTGTGTTGTAACATGCAGCGAACACAAATAAATACTTATAAGCAGCGCTGAAAATGGGAAAATGATATAAATTCGGTGTTTACTTGTTGTTTCATCTTACCGTTTGATTTTCTTATCTTTAGGTAGCTTCTAGAGTACGGCTGCATATATCGCTGACTTAGAATTAGAAGGTAGTAAGTACAAAATCGATTTTTCGAGAAAACAAGAAAAAACTGTTCGAACTGTCTTTACTTTTTCAACTGCAGTTTGGTCAACACGAAAAGTTCCGATTTTCATGAAAATAGGCTCATAAGAAGCTCCTTATAATGCTGTCTTAAAAGGTTGTAAATAGTAATTACGATCTTCTCATTTTACGCCAGCGAAATATAGTTTATCAGTATGTTTGATTTGTTGGCGTTTGTCAGACATAGTCGTTAGAGCGCGACAGTTCGATGTTTTCCTGCCTGATTGGCCAATGACATCCTTCTCCGAGGGAGTAAAATAATAGACATGACTTTTGTGATCTACATTTGCACCTTACTCTCTGGTAAACATGTCTTTGCTTATTGGTAATGATTGCATGCGCCATTGGTTAAAAATATAAACTAGAAACGCATCTAAACTGGATATATCAACACAAACTCGAACTGTAATCTACACATTAGAACAGCTGTTTTCTAGTTTTATTTGTACAAGCACATGTAATAATAGAACTTTCGTTTGAATGGACATATTGTTCAATATCCCATGGTATCTATCTAGTCAAGCAGACTGATACCATTCTCTGCATAGGAACATACCTGTTACAGATAATTTCGCGATTGTGTAGATGGTGGAATTTATTTGATAATTTTTATTTAGTGCCATTATCGTATCGACCATGGGACATACATACATTCAAATTTGTGTTAATATAAAGTGACATGAGTTTATTAAGAAAACTATTATAAATTTAATTAATATATATTTTATGGCATCTGAATATGTTGTATGCATGTCTGTTGTATACATTTCTTAATAGCGTGGCAAAGATTAACATGATTTTGATACTTAGTAATCTATATAAGTTAAGATAAGATAATCATCTTTTATTGTATGCGAAGAAATTAATTAAACAGATTCAGATGTGAGGTATACCATGTAGTACATAGTTTGTTGTTTGCATTGGATATACGTTGGTTCATTTATCACGTATGTTTTGTTAATGGCCAAAGGCATTGTATAAATGCCGATTTGCTTATACATTTGAACTTTTATTGGATAATAAGAATTGTGATTTTGATATAGCACCATTAGTTCAACACCATCAATGCGGATGCTATGTGTTTCCATTGTATACCTTTGTACAGACATTCCTAGAATGGATATTTTATACTTGCTTTCTAAAACAAAACATACAATACTGGAATGTAACAAAGACAACAACTTATATTAGTGTGTTCATGATATGCTGGATTTAGCCATATTTTAGTGAATTCCGATTTTATATACATTTGGAATATTACGCCTGACGTTGACATGATGAAACACAACGCTTTCAATATTAAACTGGTAAGTCGCATATTACTTGTCCAATTTTATTTTTATTTCACTCTCTGTATTAACATGTAAGTTAACGATAATAATATGTAGCGGTATATTTGATCTATTACTTGATAGGAAACTCGCAAGTGGTGAAATGCTGAATAATTCAGTTTTTCTAAGTTTTGTGTGTAAATATTATGATAAATAAGGTTGACGCGTCTCTAGCCCTTATTCAGGATTTATTTTCCTTTTACAAACAATATTTAATAAAAATTTAGACAATATAATGTTTATGACTGTCACACTAATTCTATAGTATTTTTGAATAAAAACCTGTACAATTATGATAGAATACGTCATATAAGTACGACACTATTCTGTTTCATTTTTAGTCATATAAATGAAAACATTGCAACTAAATTATATTCGGTATTTATAAATTCTGGTTCCGGTTCTAATACCCCAACAGAAACTAAACATTTTGAAGAAGATAGAAAACTGTTACAATTATTTTCATTGATAAAAATGTATCAATTTTTACATTTTATATACGTTTATGTACAACAATGATCATCGGTACATGCATGTGAGTTGGTTATATCACATGACTTTCCTTGTATCAAGGTTAGTATAGCCAGTACGTATAAAGTTATACGTACCACGTGTAGTATAAGGTATTGAGTTTTTTTTATCAATGCGCATTTTGTGTTTTTAGTGTCATATGATATAAAGAATCTATCACTCGTTGTCAATTGATATAATTATCCAATTAGCCAAAGGCTCGCTTAATAAAATTTCCAAAACTCTTTCAATATCAATTTATATCAATTGACAACTCGTGATAGATCCTCTCTATCTCATTCATACATATAAAGTTTAGATTGTAGTTTCTTAAAGATATTCACCACCTTGATAGACAACAAATCTAAAAGCTTAATTTTATGTTTTAGTGCTAATCACTAAGCTTACCAATTTTATTTCGTCATTGACATCCTTTCGGCTCTCTTGGGAAGAGAACTTTGACAGCAATTGGAAAGTGCAATTGGTCGTTAGTCTTATTATCATGTTGTACTATCTTTCTTTTGGCTTTGGTTTCTGGCATTTGAAAAAAACGTTTGGAGACAATATGCAATTATTCACTGCGCCGTATAATTGATATGTGATTAACTTGGTAGACCGAACCAGACAGACTTACTTGTCAATACGTATTTATCGGATGTAACAAATATAGTATACCATCTACCAGATTTCGGTTAATAGCCAGACAGGCTATCGTGTTATGATAGGATCGGACAATAATACATTGCACTTTGTGCTCTTGCATAATGCTACGACAAACCGATTTATTAGCATAGTTGAAGGGCGTTCAGTGTTCACTCCATTGATATGTTAGACAAAATGCTAAATATATAATGTTATAGATATTCTATAAGTAGTTTGTATGCATTGCTTGGCGCTTGGCTCAGAAAACAAGACCCATCGCCTCAAAAGCACCCAGTTATATCACTTACCGTTACACCAAGATTACCGGAGTGATGTGTCGCGATTTGCAGCTATTCCAATCCATTATAATGTTTAGTTGTGCCTTTTTGTTCATTCTATCATTTTGTCGAGCAAGAGCAGAACAAACTATGTCCCGAGTTAGTTTTCTTGATGATGCCCTTTTTATTTCATACTATTTATATCATTTAATTTGTCTCCCGACGCAAGGAACAATATTATATTTGACCAACTTTTTATAGGGCTGTACATCGCATCACATTAGCAGAGACGGTCATGTCATGACTGTTTGAACTGGTCTGAATACTATTATTCTACATAATTTCTAAATAAAGTATCGTTTTTAGTAGAAAGTATGAACATTGCATGACCTTTACGGTATGATGACAACTGTGTTACATATAAGCAGCGTCTTTTTGTCACACATCTGCAGCGATTTCGGTAAGTCAACAGTGCAACAAAAGTATATAGCGAGCTTCAATATTGAGTGATGCCAATGAATTTTAGCAACAAGCACAGAACACTTGTTGCATGGCGTCTCGTACTCATCGTCTGATTTCGAGAATTATATTTCTGAAATTCATAATAACGCATTAAAATTAAGGATATAAAATAATTACGCTCTTATGAACATAGATAATCGACTCTACTACGATCATAGATCATCTTCATTAAAATGTTGTTATTTGTTACAACTGTCATTGTTATATAACATTCAAGTCGCTGTCTGTGTTATTTATGATCAATGTTCTAGTCCAACTTCTCTGACACAATCTTGGATGTATTGTAGTAAGTTAAAGCTGCAATAATTAACCGTTAATCTTATATAGCATTTTAGTTGCTCTAGAGCTGTCATATATTCCCTCTAGTACAGTCCAGTTAGGATAAAAATCCAGTGACGCAGTGGACCAATCCATTAGTACAGTGTAAAAACAAGTATAAATGCTTATACCAACAGTTAAATACCAAACTAAACCCTACCTTTTTAAGCAATGGTTTTAATCTTTTGGGTATGATGTCACTGTCAGATTACCCTAGCTGGACTATATCAATGTAATGCACATCTAGTTACATTACCATTAATTTTATTATTCTTATAGTTAAAATATGATCTTTTCAATGATATCATTAATCATTATTAAACATATCATATAGTAGCATACCATTTATGCTGCCTTTCGTGATTTTCTGCTCTATTTTCAATATTATATAAGCCTTTACATTCTTATACCAGTAGTTAACTATGATATCATTACAGCTGTTGACCTTTACTCCCCAGACATTTCTGATAAATAAAACACGTGTTAGTCGTCTGACAGATGAACTGCGGGCTAAATCTAGAGACACATGGTGAAGTTATAAATACCGATGATATTAAACGAAGAATAAGCGCAGATTTTGAAAAAACAAAATTAATTATATTTATAACTAAAGATAAAAAAAATCCCATCACGTGTATGATATGCATGTGTTGTGTAATATCATTTTAATGCAACTTGGCAGAGGCAATTTAAGATATTTGTCGCAATTCTCATTATTAACAGGTCTATCGATGTTAATAAACATGCCGAACACCTTAAAGATGCACCCTACCTCTATATTCTGCTGGTATATGTTTCTGAATTTTGACAAACAAACGCTATCTGACTATGTAGCATGTTTGTGTCAAACATATCGCTTACTTAGAATAAGAAGGTCGTATTTTAATTAAGTACTTAATCGATATTTTGAAGCAAAAAAACAAGAAAAAACTGCACGAAATTTACTCTTTTCTTATGGTAAAACACGCTGTTCCGACCTGTGTGGTCAACTTGACAAATTTCGAATTTCATGAAAATAAGCTAATAAGAATTGCCTTATGATGCTGATTTAATTCAAAAGTTTTACGATTGTAGTCTTATAATGTCGTTAGTATACTTAACAACTTTTCTAATTTTTATTGATTAATATCGTTTTTGTTGTAAATAGCAATGTGCTAAAATTTCTCAAGTGAGTTTTATACACGACAGACACAATAATCCGAGTCAGAAACTGGCCATGTGTCACATCATGATTGATTTTTAACGTAAACATGTTTGTGAGTTTATAATGAAAGGTTAACTTATTGTTCGTCAGATTTACAATGCTGGTTGCGAGAGCGTTTGCTATTAAAGTGATGTAATGAGGTAATATCGCGTTTTTCGGAGACGTGACCGTCATTTGCGTTCAGATAGTAATAATCATCGAGTCGATACATTCAACAATGCTTAGGACTCATTTCAATGGTTGCAAATAGAAAAAGCAGACAACCTGGTGGTCATCAAAGATATCAAAATATGTATTTGTGATTTTTACCTCCCTTGGTTGATATGTTAAAGGTGTTTCAATTTAATAAAAACGTATCAAAGCCAACTTTTTGTTGGACATTATTGCACCCTGATACTTGACGCGTATTATAGCCAAATTTCATTGAGATATATACATGGTTGACAAAGTTATCTACGAATATATAAGTGAGGACTTAGAAAAGTTGCTAAGTATAGTACTTACGACATTCTCCTTACAAGTCACTGCTATTTAAATGTAGATTAAGACGTATAATACATCAATACCAAGAACTCTTATAGATCTACATGTTATAAGCATACGACATACGGCATATTGTTCAGACACTATTCATTCTTACATACAACATATTCACATATATCGTACCAACCGTTTTCTGAAATATGGCCTATTATTGTATAATCTAAGAGCGAGCCAGATTAAACGCCATAAAATGTGTGTAATTCTTTTGAGCGATATGTTTAAGGAGAACACGTAAGTAAGAATAATTGGATTGATAATTGGTAAGATAAAAATGCTATTAATTAAATCTGACTTTGACTATTCCTCAAATTAATATCATAGATATGTTATCGTATAGGAAATTGAACCAGGTTAATTAGAATATAGCGTGACTAAGGACTCGATTATCGCCCGGTGTATTGGATGGATAATAACTTAATATATATATGGACTTGTCACGAATGTACCGATCAGTTCAATAAAATAATCACACCAGAATTAGTACGAACATATACCTGATAAAATAAATAAAATAACAACGTCTTAACTCTAATAGAAATTATCAGCAAGCACTTTTCTAGATAAATCGCACGTGTATTACATTAACAATTAATATACAATCCTTAATACGTCCACAGATGAGGCTATTCATGTTTTAAATACACATTATACACCTATGCAATTTAAGCAAAATTGTTTTTACAACAATAGTTTTATACACATGTTACTGCAGCTTAATATATTCTCATTATTCTAATATAATCAACGTGGTTTGATTTGATATGAAACATGCATTGTTATACTCGTGTGGCATGTCTGAGGTTTGTATGATACATTTGTTTTATTCTCATTGTTCCGTTCCTTTGGCTTCAATATCACTGCTGATAAATAAAACATGTGTTAATCATCAGACAAACAAATTAGGGGAATAATTATGTAACATTCCCATGCTATAGATACGATTGATAGACACGAGGTTGGAATATGAAGTTCTCAAATTCGTACTTGGTGTTCAGATATTACTTTGAAATAAGATGGATCTATCCTAAGTTGTCAATTGTTAAAACTATTTATTAAAGTCCGAATAAGGTTTAAAATGGTAGTATTTTCTATGTACAAAGAATATCGAAATATTGAGATATTAAATTATACTAAAGGACCCATATCTGACCTCAGGTCGCTGTTCCTTCTTTGAGAAATAATCAACTGAAAACGCTATTTAATATTTTGTCCTCCGTACAAAATACTCAATAGTGTTTACGTTTAAATTTTCCGAACAATTCCGAATATTTCGTCAATGATCGGAAGTACGCATTACGTATGACGGACGCACACTTTACCCCGGTATATACCAGTACCTTCCGGTATCGTACATTATAGCCCGGTATTGACACCTAATCACGTTGTATATTGACATGCCAGAGGCGGGGGATTTACTATGCTTGTGTAATATAGATAGTGCGAATGGGTGTGTGTCAGGATCTTGTATATATTTTATATAATATTTTATATTGTTTATATATAGAATCCCTGGCTGTGTGCAGATGTTTTAATTTCTCCGATAATTATTAGTTTTATATTTTCATGTACAGTAGAATCTACAATAAAATAATAATTGTTTACTTGTAAGTATATAAATCTGCATGTTCAATATACACGAATGTTGTGAGTTATTTAGTTTTCATAAACCCGTGTCAATTATATGAAGATCAAAGAAGTGGCATTTTCTTTTAATAGCAATATAAAACGTACAAACATGATCATATGAATGGAAAATTAAAGTACAGTCCTGTAAGGATAAAAATCCAGTGAAGCAGTGGAACAATCCGCTAGTACAATGTAAAAACAAGTATAAAGGATTATACTAACAGTTCAATACCAAACTAAACTCTACCTATTTACGTGGGTTGTCCCAGAATCCTGTTATATCTTGAAAATTATCAAGTACTGAATGCCCAAATTATAATTCACTTTTAAAGAAATTATTTAATCTTCACTGTGAATCATTGTATACAAATTCACCAAAACATGCCACTGATTCTTATATATATTTTGGGGTGTTGTGGCTATAACTACTTAAGTAGTATTGCCATTAAATATTTAAACTCAATTTTGTGATACATACTTTTTTCGTGCTGGACCGTATACCGTTATCATGGGTTACAAAAGCATCCAATTATCGAATACGACGTATGCTAATGTAAAATAAATTCGTCAAATAAACGTGGTATTGTTGTACAAATGCACATACAAAATTTTATAACTGTATCGTTATGGTGGAGTAAATAAATAAAAACAATACACGCTATTCTAGGACAACCCTCGTATATATATATATATGTTCTCCATGTGCAAAAAACTACTTTAAAGTATGTACAAACAAAATAAAGTCATTCTTTTGATCTTGTTATCATTTTTTTTGATTGCTACGTTGACCTCAGTAATAGATACAATGGATTTATTCTACTATATTAAATTTGCTCCAATTATTTGAAACCGCTCATTATTATACATTGAATGTTTCAATAACTGCCAACGTTTCAGTTAAAAACAAATCGTCCAAATTTCTTCATTTGAATGTGTACTTAAAATATAAAAAATGGCCAGAAGAAACCAAAGCCATCCGACTATGAAAACGTCCTCCCTGCACCAGATTCACGAATAGCTATTAACGAACAATTGAAATCAAACTCTGAATCAAATGATGTATCACCGACTAGCTAAATACTAGCCAACTGTACCAACCCCAAAATCGCCTGAAAAAATAGACAATGACATTAAGAGACAATCAACGACTACCGAACCCAATTAAATAAGAGAATTAAGATTGAACATGAACCTGACTATAACTTTTCTCCAGAAACATTAAATATTGAAATTCCACATTTAACGTCACCAACAAAATCACCAATATATATTGACTGCAATACAGAAAGAAGTGACATGTCACAAAATCCAGTTCCGTTGCTTTCCGAATTAAATTTAAATGATAAGGAAAGCATAGAATCAGATAAACGGTTAACTGATAAACATATGTATGCCGTCAACAAAATGTTATCAAAACAATTCAAAAATATAAACGGGCTGCAAGACACTACTTTAATACCTTTTTTAACAACAACATAAGAGAAAATATCAAAAAAATTGAACTAGAACTACAAACATACTACGATGTTAAAGCTAAAGGTGCACAAATAAGATCTAAAGTATTCCAACTAAACTATTCAGAAAAAAATACGAAATACTTCTTGAATCTTGAAAAATCACGACAATCAAGAAAAACACTTCACACACTAAAAGTAAACGATCGTATCATAACAGATACAACTACAATACTTGAAGAAGAGGTAATATATTATAAAAATCTATATTCCTCTACTAATACATGTAAAACAGATATTGATAACTATTTAAGAAAAACGAAACCAGATTATATTTTAAATGATACCGAAGCCAACCTATGCGAAGGTCTTTTAAACACGAAAGAATGTGAAAACGCTGTAAACAATATGCTTAATAACAAAAGTCCAGGACTTGATGGTCTTACCTCTGAATTTTATAAACACTTCTGGAATATTATCGGAAAACTTGTGACAGACTCCTTAAATGAAGGGTACATGAAAAATGAATTATCTGCATCTCAAAAATTAGGTGTACTATCCTTATCGTATAAAAAAGGAGATCCACACTGTCTAGAAAACTGGAGACCTATCACTCTACTAAATAACGATTACAAAATTGCAGCAAAAGTTCTATCAAACAGAATACAAAAAGTTATACATAAAATAATTAATTCTGATCAACAAGGTTACATAAAAAATAGATTTATTGGAAACAACATTCGTCAAATTCAAGATATCATAGATTACGCAGAAAAACTACAAATCGAAAGCGCAATCCTATTTTTAGATTTCAGAAAAGCTTTCGACACAGTTGAATGGACTTTCATGTTCAGTGCCCTGAAACATTTCGGTTTTAAAGATATGTTCATAAACTGGATAAAAACAATGTATTCAAATATTAAAACATGCATTTTAAATAACGGTTGGAGATCACAATGCTTTAATTTACAACGAGGAATAAGACAAGGCTGTCCAATCTCTGCATTAATCTTTATTATAGTTGTTGAATTATTGTCAATTAACATTAGAAACTCACCTGATATTAAAGGTATACAACCAAATGACGTAGATAATATAAAAATATCCCAGTTAGCTGACGATACAACTTTATTCGTTAAATCCGAACAAGAAGTTAATTACGCTTTAACTATAATAGACAACTTCGGCAAATTATCAGGGCTACAATTAAATAAAAACAAAACAGTAGGTATTTGGATAGGCTCACTAAAAAATTGTAATCGCTCTCCCGGTGGTATACAATGGCAAAATAAACCAATAAAAGCATTAGGCGTCTACTTTGGAACAGACCAAGCAGCATGTAATAAACTGAACTGGAATGAAAAACTAGAATCATGCAAAACAACAATTAATAACTGGAAAAAAAGAAATCTTACATATTTCGGGAAAATACAAGTCTTAAAATCACTTCTGTTACCAAAATTTACATATCTCTTTCACTCTTTGATAGTTCCAGAACATATTACAAAACAAATTGAAACTATGTTTTACAATTTTCTATGGAATGGAAAAAGAGATAAAATTAAACGAACAACAATAATTGGCGAAAAAAGACTAGGCGGACTAGAAATGATAGACATACAGTCATATATAAAATCATTAAAAATAAAATGGGTACAAGCTTTATGCGATAATACCAACACAGCGAGATGGAAGCTGATACCAAATGTATACTTTAAACCATATGGAAAAACATTTCTACTATTCTACATGAATATGAACAACAAAAAACTTCTAGATTTAAAACTACCACCATTCTATGAAGACATCGTAAATATATGGTTAGAGTTAAACAACACAAATAAAACAGAAATTACGAATTTCCGACAAATACGCAAACAAATAATATGGGGAAACAAACATATAAAACATAACGGGAAAAGCCTTATATACCCGAACTGGATAAACTCAAATATACTCTTCATTAATGACTTACTTGACGGAAACGGTAACCTAAGTTCACTAACAATTCGTAACAAACTCATAAACACACACAACTGGATATCAGAATACAGCAAACTACTACACTCAATTCCTAAATCTTGGAAACAAATTCTAAAATCTACAGATTCAAAACAAACCTTAGTTAATACCTCTCTCGAAATAAAAATAAATAAACTAAAACTTGAAAATGTCAAGAGCAACAACATTTATAAGTATCTAGTATCATCTAAATTCACTAAACCATATATGCATACCCATTGGGAAACAATACTAAACCTAGACATTGACTGGTTTGCAGTATATTCCTTCATACATTTAATCCAAGATAATAGAGTAAAACAATTTAAGTATAGAATCCTTCACAACATATTTACTACAAATGAATTAAGATTCAGATGGAAAATATCTGAAACAGAAAATTGCCATATATGTAACGTGAAAGAAACACTCAATCATCTTTTTATTGAATGCCCACAAACGAATAAACTATGGACCGAGATCCAAACTGTATTCAATAGCTGTGGTATAATTATAAACATCAGGAATCTTAAACATATAGTTATTGGATATAAAATAAGTTATAACAAATATTTCTATATGAATCAAATAATATCGCTGATAGGCTTCTGCATCAGTAAAGCATATTTTGAAAGTGACAACTGGACTAAAACCAACAACCTCTACAAAATTTTCACATACGAATATAAAACTCTAGGCATCTATCTAAAAAAGAGAAATGTCAACGACCGCTTCATAACAGCCTTCAACAATCACCTTCCATTAATTTAACTACAAAAAGAAACCCAACTTCTCTACTAATTCCAGCAATCAATATGTGTATTTGTTTTTACATATAGTTCTGTTATTGTTTAGTAACCATGCTTACTATACTTATACTCTAGAATACTTCCTGTTTGTGTCAGAATATGTGAATTAACATAATGCTACTAAAACATCAAGTATATATTTTACGACTAACTGACTGAGTTTACTTTATACTACCATTATCTTATTTTTGTACAAATTGAAATCAACACCCTGTGATGTATCATATATGTGTATATACATAAACATGTATATTATGTTATGTGATTTGTATGTTTAGAAAAACGAAATAAAACTTCCAAAAAAAAAAAAAAAGACAGAAAAAAAAAAAAACTTTAATACCTTTTTTCGATGACAAAACTAAAACATGGAACACATCTACTAAATTCAGACGTCAAGCTTCGCGTTGCGCACAAATTCATTTTGATGGCAACGCCCATTTGACTACAAGTATCAATCGGAAAAAGACGACTCCCTATTTTATTTAAATTCATTAGGTACTAAATCCAAAAATTTTAAAAACAACATTCAAATTCAATTATCTCAAATTTACAACAGCAAAAATGCAAAAAAATTCAAATAAAAATCCCCAGAATTCAGCAACAGGGCTACTAGATACGATACCGGAAGGTACTGGTATATATCGGGTTTTAGTACGCGCCTGTTCATCAACAGGTGTGCTATCCATCCATTGGTTATCAGAAACTGGCGAAAGATTCTCGGTAGTCTCCGGATAGCGACGGAGATGTTGTTAAACGCCGTATTTGTAAACAAACCTGGCTCGTTATGCCAATCTTCAAGGAAAGATTATTTCACATATGTGACAGTAAGCGCGTGTTTTAATATCTTGATGTGTTAATTATGTATCAGTCTTCAAATCAGTAACAAAGATTTGTGTTTTCTATCTATAGAAAATACGTCGTTCCGGAACCTTATTGTGGCTTAAAACGAATTCTGGACATTTTTTGAGCCAGTGTCTTGATATGTAGTACTACTTTTTCTGTTTAAAACACTGTATCAACGGTACCAAGGATGACGCCATATACGGGATATAATGACGCCAACTATGAGATATAGTCACATTATTTGATAGTTATATATTACTGGTGTATTTATGCATACGCATCTCTTTAATGTATGTCGTATAAGGTACGGCATTAATGTACCATAACTACACGTAAAGTGTTTTATCCAGTCACTTCCGGCCAAATCAGCCCGATAACAGGGTGCCGGATAACATTTTCAATAAACCGTCAAGTGGTCATGTGACTTGCAATAAACCGTCACCTCATCACGTGATCTGACGGACTTCTTCTTAAAGCGGGGTCGCCGGCTGAAACTCTGTATCCGAGGATGAGGTTTTCCTATTTAAAATGAGCTTGGTCGATCAATAATTGTTCTACGACTTACCTGCGTGTACATGACGTTATCAAGATGTCCGACGTTGTTGTTTTGTCGTGACGTCAGTGAACGAACGTGACGTTACGCACAAATAATGAAAAGGCAAATAAATAGTCCCGACTTTATTCCCTTTTAAAAGCAGATGTAGTGACCGGATAAATAGAATAATAGGTTAGTGCTGTGGAGTGAGTAAAAGTTTATCCGGCTCGGCTGCGGAAATTATCGGATTCGCCTACGGCTCACCCGATAAATTCCCCCGCCTTGCCAGATAAACTTACTCATCCACGGCACTAACCTATTATTCTCTATATATCAAGACATCACGATGTTCAGTGTTGATTCAATAAAACTAATGTTATTCCATAATTAAATTCACTTTGTCGCTGAATCCTGCACATATAATTGATACAATGATTATTTAACGAAAGTATAATGATGGCTTGTGTAGGGCAGAAGCTGTTAACTGCCTATTATTTTAGTCATATTGAAGATAAGACAAAATATTATCAGAATTGTTCAACGTTTCCAGTTTTAAATAAGACCAATTGTATACTTTTAGAAATACACAAAATACAACTCTTTGTGGGAGTTGTGATGCACAATATTATACTACAAAAGCGCAGTGAAAGAGCATTAACTAAACGTCAAGTTTGATCTCGACGTAATTGTATTTGGCATGAGTAATACATCCATTTGTAGACAGACACATATATTCCATTTCCATTTGCGGAAATGCATTTATGAGGAATTTGAACGATTTGCACTCAATACGTAAGAGTATAATGTGATTTATACATCTACTTAATTGACTTCTTGCATGATGTACAAACATGTCAGATTGCTAATGACTAACAATCCAACATTATGTTAATTCAAGTCTAACTATATTACTAGTACGGTATGTATCAAAAGTTTAATTTCAACACGAAGGTACATATTGTATATTTATATTCGCTGATGCAATTGTTTTGAATAATTATATTATTGATATTATAGTAGATCTGATAGTTACCTGAGGGGTGATGATCCAGTAAAGGATTCTCTACATAAGTATCAGTACCTTGGAAAACGTTACAGACCAGACAGTACACAGTCACTGTTTTAGGTATAATGTCATACATTGAAATAGTAACATGTTTATGGCACACACGACTGGTCCTCAAAATATTTTACTGCACTGATCAGTGTAAAGATGTCACAAAAAAGATAAACACATTACATAACACAAATACACTGCAAAACCGTTTTCTTTAAGTAAATTCTGCCGAATTAGTTATTAACGAGAGAAAACAGTAAAACAAACGCATCATCACAAAATGAAATACTAAATGATCCTCGGATGTCAAACATAATTATATTTGTTGATTTACATCTGTTTTTTTTAACATTTATTTTACGGAAACTTTTCAAGTTAAATGCTAGAAATTAGCCTGAGTGGTATAAGAGCTTATCGCAAATACAAAAATCAACAATCATCGTTGTATACTTTAATCATAGAAATACAAATTGCTATGACAAAATGAACATCTAGCCTTAAACCCTCAAGCATGGAATGTGTTTGAACGTCGTTTGCAATGTAAGCAAACACCCGTCTGCATGTGATGCTAATCTGTATAATAATTTGAAATATTCCTTCTGTAACGGACTAAGAATTGTTAGTATTGAACTTTTATGAATCTACTATGAGCATGTAATGCAAAAAAGCTTAATGTTTATATAAGGGTTGTCTGATTTTAACCTTACTCTATTTAGTGTGTCATTTCATTTTAATAGCAGTGTTTCTTCCGAGACTATTTGAAGAATTTCGTGCACATCATCATTACCTAACAAATGTAATTTGTAATATATTCATTGACTCACGCTCTTGTGCGACTTCGTATCTTTAATGTAAAAACAAACCGATCATGTCATTTTAACTAAACTGTTTTTCGTCTGAGGTACATAACGTGTTTGCTGAAAATGAATAATTTGACTCTAGTGTGCTAAATGACTTGATTAAAACAACATTTAATGCAATAAATATATTTCCAGTTGTTTTCTATAGAACTGTTGTTATATGTTCATGTTCCTTACCTAAACTAATTGCAAAATGATTAAGGCAAATCTGACTAGGAATTAAGGCAGCACTAACAGAAACTTACGCAATATGAATGTAGTAACCCGTTTCATCCTTTAGAATCAGATTGTACCTAGCAATGTTAACACTTATCAGGGAAACGCGAAATGTTAATTGGTTTGACATTTATTTTTTTGCCACCAGACGTTGAACTTCACATAATAACATTAGCTTACTTAAGCATAGCAAGACGTTCGTATATGGTAGGGTTATTCCTCATTATCACGTATTAACGTTATGTCACTGTCCTTGGTGTTTTTAACTAGGTCAGGGGGTGGTTGTGCCTCATTTAGTCGCCGTTTTGGCACGGGTTTGTGCGGTTGGTTCGCCGTGCAGTGAGCCTTGGGGAACTTGGTCGAGTATTGGCTGCGCTTCATTCTGCAATAACCGCTCTAACATTTATATACTTTCCTTGTGAATGTGGATCATCTTGCATTTTATTGGCGGGGACTTTGATGTTTTATTGTTTCTTCGGCTTATGTGTGGACATTGCTTATTGTAGTTGCTAGGAATATGTATTATTATTTCCCACCCCATTCCCATTCCATTTCCCTTTTATATAAGCATACCGTTGGTTTGTGCTATATGCAGAACCCTTTACACGATTATGACAATTCCAAATAGGTGGTTCTTTACAGTTGTATCAGCGATTTTCAACTTTCAACAGTAAATGTTTATTTGCGTAAAGATAACAGTTTCCTATTCCTCATTACCATTCTTATGCTTGACTTTTTTGTCTGCTCAACGTCTTACACACTACGAACTGTTTAATAATTTTCCGCACACGGCATTTACAAGACATTTTACCAAGGCTTGAAGAACCGATTGCATGACGTTTTATTGACTTTACATAACACGTTGAGCCATGTGTCTGTCATAGATAAATCATCTACAGAGAAAACAAATTGTTTGTTGATATATTTGCCGGAGAAATTGTGACAATTCAATACGATTGCGTATACATAAGTACAGTTTAATTTTAGGACAATAACATATGATATGGTGACCGTCCTGTGGTCCAGCTGTGTTATCACAACATTTACGATCAAATTTAATTGTAGATGGATAACTTTATGCCATTTATAGTTTTGTTAAACACCACAGTTCTAACTTAAATAGTAATTACCAGGAAGTAATTTTGAAAAATGGTCGCACCTGTACCACCACAAATGTTTATTTATAATTAATTTACAATCCTCGTTACGTTCACAGATGAGGTTATTCATCTTTGAAATACAAATGTACACCTATGTAACTAAAATAAAAGTGTTCTAAGAGAGTTATTGCAATACGAAAATGAAACTTATTCACATTTTTATTGTAATATTGTCAAGGTGGTTTGATTTGATATAAAACATACATTGTTATACTCGTAAAGCATGTCTGTGGTTTGTACGATACGTTTGTTTTATTCTCATTTATCCGTTCCTTTGGCTTTAATATCACTGCTGATAAATAAAGCATGGGTTAATCATCTGACAAACAAATAACAAATTAGGGGAATAATTATGTAATATTCCCTTGTTCTACATATGTATGATAGACACGAGGTTGAGATATGAAGTTCTCAAGTACTTTGAAATTAGTCGGATCTATCATAAGTTGTCAATTGTTAAAAGCATTTATTTAACGTATTTTTGGAATGTTATTGAGCCAACCTATTGTATATATACATTTATTTCATGCTTATCGATGGTTTACGGCGGAATAACGGTGGATTATTCCCCGATAATTTCACAGTTCATAATTTCACAGCTCATAATTTCACGCAAACGGACTATGTTTTTGAAAACAAATTTCCCCGCCGCCAAAAATAAAATGATAAGCATTTTCACTTGCTCTCTTAATCTTTAACAAATAACAGAACATTATATGTACATAAATGTACAACAAAAGTACGAAATTGAAGCCATTGCAGAAGAACTATTTGATTGCAACTAGACACGTGCATGGCGGGAAAACAACGTCACGCAAAATATTTCAGGTATAAACTGGAGTATTTCCATCATTTAAGCTATTTGAAGCATGAAATAAATAGAATATTAGTATTTTACCGTGTATGATCGTTTGATAATTCACCTCGTGAGCAGCTGCCTTATATTTTCACGAGTGGCTACTACTCGGGAAAATATTACATCAGGTGCTCACTCGGTGAATTATCAGCCAATCATAGACGGAAAAATACAAATATCCTCTATTTATCTGTAAAGGCATTTACGAGACATAATGACACCACCTTTGAAATAAAGTAACGTCATTGATAGTTATACATCACTAGCGTTGTATAAGAAAAATGCATTTACTGAGATAAAAGCCAATTTATGTGATGAATAGCAATGTTCACATATATTTCGTGAACTAAATTGAGTGCTGGTTTCGTAAACGAATCTATGGCCTCATTTCTTTAATTCCTAAATCGCATGTTAAAATGACATAAACTACACGATTCTAAATGCTATATAAAATAATTATTCTGAAGTGATTTATAAGCATTTACTAGACATTTTGCAACGTTTCAAGTTTTAATAAAACAATTGTATCGCCTTAGAAATACATACAATACAACTCTTTGTGAGATGTTGTGATGTACAATGCAATACTCTAAAAGCGCAATTGAAAAGCCTTAACTGAACGTCAAGTTTAGTGTCGACGTAATTGTATTTGGCATGAATAATACATCCATTTGTAGACAGACACATTTATTTCGTTTCCATTTGCGGGAAAGCATATGAGAGGAATTTCAACGATTTGCACCAAATAGTAAAGCATTTAATGTGTATATTACATCTACTGAATGTTTTTTGTGCGTGATGTACAAGCATGTCAGATTGCTAATGGACATCAGTCAAACATTATGGTAGTTCAAGTCTTACAGCATTGTCAAGTACAAGCCGCGTAATGTCAAAACGAATGTACTTATTGCATATTCATATGCACAGATCCAATTGTTTTGAACAATTGTATTGGCACTGGTATCAAATTCAATCTATATTTTAACTCGGACATAAGGGGTGACAAGCCAACAAAATCGTTTCTGTATAAGTGTTAGTTACTTGAGGGGAAAGTTGCAGACAAAAAAGTATGCAGTCAATCTTTTAAGAATAAAATATATACTGAAATACATTTGTAATACTCAAATTGAATGACACACACGGCTGCTCCTCGACACATTTTACTACACCTTTCAGTGTAAAGATGCCACAGAGAAAGAAAAAAACATAATGTTACGTCACGTTGCTAGGAAACAAAGCGATATTCTGAAAAAATAAAACGACAAAATACAGACAACATGCCAAAGAATATTCATGGTGATTTTCATAAAATTTAGTGAAAAGTCGATTTTTGGTCGATGGCGTCGCGCAATGGTAGACTACATCCTTATAACCCGATGAAACATTCAAAACAAACACAATATCACAAAATGTAATACTGCATGATCTCCTAGGATGTCAAACATGATTATATTTACTCATTTACATCTGTTTTTTAACATTTTTATTTTACAGAAAATTTTCTAGTTAAATCCTAGAAAATACACTAAGCGGTAGGGGAGCTTATTGCAAATACAAAAATCAACAAACATTGTTGTATATTTTGATCATAGAAATACAGATTGTTATGGTAGGATGCATATCTAGCCTTAAACCCTTACACACGGAATGTGTTTGAACGTCATTTGCATTATCAGCAAACACACGTCCGCATGCGAGGGCAATCTGTTAAAATATTGGAACATTTGTACGATTCTTTTTGGTATGGACTATAATTGTTGTTATTTAAATATTATGAGCCTCTTTCGAGAATGTTCGTGATACAATTTTTTTTAACGCTTATGTTAGGGTTATCTGGTTTAAACCTTACTCTATTTAGTGTGCCATTTCGTTTTAATAGCATTGTTCCTTCTTAGACGAATAATTTCAATAATTTTGTGCACATTATCATTACCTAGCAAATGTAATGTGCATTTTATTCATTGACTCACGCTATTGTGTGACTTTATATCTTTAATGTAAAAACAAAGCACTCATTTAAATTTATACTAAACGGTTTTTCGTCTGAGATGTATAACGTGTTTGCTGAAAATGAATAATTGGATTCATGTATGCTTAAAGACTTGATGAAAACAAACATTTAATGTAATAAATATAATTCCAGTTATTTTCTATATAACTTTTGTTATATTTCCATGTTCCTTTCCAATTTCAGAAACAATTTGATTACCTCTATATCCAGACAACGATCGATACAGTCACATGTCAGTTGTCTGTCAAATCAATTAGAAACAAAAACCATGATAATGGAATGGTGTAAAGTAATAAGTACTTGTGATATAAACACAGGTTTGTTTTTCGTTCAGTTAATCAGTTTTTTTAATTAATATATAGTATTACCCTATTATTTTTCCCAACTTTCAAAAAATTTGATAGATTGGCATTTCCTGCATTATATCGCCTTAATGGGATCAGCGTTTTGTAAGTATTGGAGCTAGGTTGTTAGCCCACATCTCATCTAATCTTGAGATCCGGATTCAAATCCGGCTTGATACACTCGTATACATGTGGGTCACGTTTCAACAGAATGCTCTCTGGCAGGAATATGATCGGCATTAAATTATTGGAATTTTAACATCATGTTTACATGTAACGCATTTGGATATCTAAAACCTTTTTTTCTTGTGAAAGTCTGCTCTAACACATGTACTTCGAACTGCGTATCTCAACACTGCATTGGCGAATATTGCACTTAGTTAGTGCAGCAAGTTCGGCACTTGCATTAATGAATGTAATAAATACTGCACTATTTTGGAACGAGTTGCCGGATAAAGTAACTGCATAACCCTGTTTTGGAACATTTAGACAGCTTTTATTCACACTACATTAACAGACAGACATGCTTTACGAGTAGCAGATTGAAACCAAATGGGGTTTCTGTTCGCTTTTTGTACGATCTGGTTCGATATAAAACTGTTATGATTGCTTTTTTTAAAAAGACCCGATATGAAATGTTTCAACATAAAACTTCTGTTTTCTTCTATTTTAGTTATAGCCTTTGGGAAAAAACCATATATTCAATAAATTAAAATTATATGATGGCATGAAGTATCTTTCAATTTGTAACACGAAATGTCATTATATACAGCAAGTGATAGCTATTTCATTTAAAATATATTTAACTTTTAAACAGCTTTTGCTAAATTTGATAATTTACAGTATATATTTATAACAAGATAAATACACCAAGGTCCCAGCCTGCTGCAGCATGTCATACTCAACTGGCATTTTCGCTTGTTATCATAAATTACGTTCTAAATCATTGTTATTTGTTCTATAGGGAGAATATGAAAAAAGACATTGATACAAAAAAGAAATTGGTGTGCATAACACTTGTTGGCGTTATATCGAATTAAAACAATATATATTTTGTACATTTTCATTAAAATTATCAAGACTTCAAACTTGAAGATAGCGGCTGCAACTCTCATAAAATAATCAAGGCCATTTGTTTCCTCATACAGACTAATTCTATAATTGAATGGACGTTGATTATCTTACCATACTAGTTGTCGTGCTATACTGCAGTTATAAAATACTTGTCAATTCATTTGACGTTCTTTATGTATTTTTCGTTTATCAAATAACAACATAAATGGTGGAAATAAAATCTGACTTTGAATAATTGAATAATTGAAATAATCATGCCATACGCATCTTATTAAGTATTGAACGCAGTCTTTTATGATTCTATCACTGACACACTTATTTTGTCCATTGTTCTCAATCACTTTAAAGGATTTGCCTTAATTCTAAATAATAAATGAATTGCCGGAACATTATACTGTGAGCACCGGACTGTCACAGTCATAATGGGGAAGTGATATTATGAGATCGGCTTGATAACTGGAGACTTATTCTGAATGGGAATACATGACTGTAGCCTTGACATACACATGCTATTAATTGTGATATTTCGTCGGATTGAACCAATCTACAACTGAACATTTTTCCATACGATGTATTCTAAATAATGCATCTTCAAACCCCATTCACGAAGAGGTACGTTAAAGTAGTTAGCCTTATAAAGTTATTGGTAAAAAATTATTATAAGTGGGTCAGTGTTTTGTTTATATCGTGTTTTCATGTCAGGAATGATATCTCAATCCTGTTGTCTTGAACACGTATTCAAAATATGTACTTGGAACTACATGTCCCTGCATTTTACTAGACGTTTGGAACATTTAAACGCTAGCTTATGCCATAAATTCGGTACCTGCATTAATGCAATAAACTTAAGTGCACAGCGTTATATGGAAACGACTTGCAAAATAACTTTATATAATTATTATAACTTGTTTTAGAACATTTAGACAGTTTTTATTCATGCTACATTACACTAGCGCCGACAGGAATGTTTTATGAATGGTAGATTCAATTATAATGAAAGGTTTTTAGCTGGTTCTGTACGTCTTGGTCCAACATCAAATTGATATGGATTTAAATACAGTTCCGAGGTGTCATAAAAACGGAGACAAATGTTTCCCTTATTTAAGTAATAATTTGAAATACGTTTTACAATTTAGCATACACTTGATAATGTATTTATTTTATTCAACAAAATGATAAATATCAAATTATATTTATCTCTTAAACAGCTTTCAAATTTGTTAAAAATGGGAATCGACAGCACACAAACATAATCAGATTAGCATGCATTTAGCATGGTTTCATCCTGCTGTGGATTGCAATATTCCACTCAGATATTAAGATGTTATCATTCTTAACGTTCAATAACTCATTGATGTCTGCTGGTAGATGTTCAATGAAGTACATTACACTTGTAAAAGGTATATCTAGTTTTCAAAATATTTCAATAAGTCTTGAATTTTCTCCTAAATATATTAGAACGAATATGCTCATTTTATTTTTGACAATATTTCATTTCGGTTTCGTATCATGTTGAATAATATTAATTGAGTACAATATTGCGAATCGGTTAGAATTTAATTGAAGAAATATAATACTTTGATGATTTGGATGATGTATATATTTCATACACTAGAACCACCAATCTTACAAGTAACGAGACTAGTTTCTATGAATTGCACTTGATCTTTGATTTATTCGGCTTTGCACGATTTTGAGAATTGACAATTGATAAAATATAGCTTTTCTGATATGATTCAAGGAATGAAACGATTGACTATACATGAACATTTTTAATTATTCAGTGCAATGCCAGTTGGCAACAAGAATGCTGATCTCGTTACGATATCTATATATGGACAGCGTTGGCATCATACAGTATTCCAAAGTATTGAGAATTAGACTCTCATTATTGCAAATATCTGAATGGGCACCTTTGTGTCGAGATATCATGAGTTAAAATGCTTGTCTCGACCAATGCCAACTTTCTGAGAGCAAAAATAAACCTCACGCTCTACTTTATGCGGATGTGTAAGTGGTTGCCGATTACAAGATGGTGAAATAAAGTGTGTTCCTTATTACAACAGTATTCTAACTGTTGTGACATATATATACATATATGTGTTAAAACCTGAATCGGATCAGTTAACCTCATACAATATCTGGTACAATGGAGCCAGATTTCACTATCGAAAAAACTAAAGAGTCAATCATGCTCGGCTACTTTTGTTGATTGCTACCACACCTGTCGATTTGTGTATGCGCTTAAATGCTAATCAAATATAAAGGCATCAATAATTCCATACCAGTATATGTTGTAAGATAGGCAAGCTATCAAGAAGTATTGCTAATGCCAGATAGTATTATTGTGAAAGGTGAAGGTCATTTGTAACTTTGGTATTCCTATTACTAGAATATTCTCAAGTATAATATGAAGAAACTTCCGAATGTCTTTACGATGAGTAACTGCTATTCATAGCCGGATTGGTCTTGAGATTTTGCCATCGATATATTCAATCACGTACAAGCTGGGTCGTAAAACAGTTATGGAAGGATTATATTAATCAACGTACGCAAGATTACTGCGCACCACCTCCCAACAAATATCCGACGGACTCATTTGAAATCGCCCCAACTGATAACTTAAGTATAATTGTTAGCGTAAAACTGGCGAAAGTTTGTAGTGTACGCATGTGTTTCAGTAACAAATGCAAATAAATTAGCACATTGTTCACGTGTATAGATTAATTAAGTACAAATTGCCGGATGGAATGCATGCATTGTTATGTCATAATATAGTCCGATTATAAGTGATTAATGCTGTTAGTATGGTATTAAATAAACTCATTATGTCATATTAGTACGCAATACGTTATGTACATATATAACTCAAATAATATAGTTTTTTTCGGGTTGATATGGTTACTAATATAGAGATCTGGTATTCCTTCAGAAATATGATAGTATCATTAGACGTTTACCTCATGGTTTCAAGTAGACAGTTAAGTTATCTGTTTCTAAGCAGATTTCTGGCGTTTTATGATAGTGGACAATCAAAACTTTGAAACATTTACTGACAGCATTTAAAGCGCTCATTGTCTTTATATATTAAGATTGAATCACAAACCATACTAACGATTACACAAATGTGACAATCTGGTTCATTTTAAGATGAGCCCGTCGAAGAAGACATATAACACGAGGCGCCGTTACCTTATGTTTAAATTATCATACGTAGAAGAGGGGTTTAAAACATTTGAGGAAATCGTACAGGGAAGGCAAAATTCAACTAAGCAAGCCGAACACGGACGACAGAAGCAATACAACATAACACAAACACGTTGAGCAATGGAAACCATATGCTAAATATATTCTTCACAGCGGATTAAAACTTTCCAATTAGGAAATCAATGCACACTGATGGCCTTTGTCTTATTTAAGCATATATTCCATTTGACATAATGCATCGTCTCATGGTTCTTATTATTAGTTTTATCGGAAAACTTTTCAAACGAGCCTCGTATGTCTGTTCCTGTGATACACAACTTCATCTGAAATACTTCCCTTTCATTGAAAAGACACAATTCAGTGTATCGATGTTTATAGATAGCGATCGTTACGGTAAATAATCCAGACAATTAGTTTCCTCGTCTAGACTGATTCTGTAATTGAATGGAAATTGATGATTTTACAATACTGGTTGTCGTGTTAGATTGTAGTTATAAAATACTTGTCAATGCATTTAATGCTCTATGAGCATTTTTGGTTTGTCAATAAACAACATAAACGGCGGAAATAAAGCCTGACTTTGAATAATTAAGGTAATTAGGTTAGATGCATTACTGATAGAATTAAGTATTGAATTTTTTATATCTTTTGTTCAATTGAGTTTCATGAAATTGTGGTTTTTGCAGTGATTATTTCTCATTTTTGGTAAAATATGCACTAGTTGACTGCGATAAATTATACATCAACTGTAATTGGTTTAGAACGGCGTGATATTTATTAAATCATATCTTGAAAGGCTTTTAGTATTCATAAATGTTGCCAGACACATACATCTAGTGCTAACATATGTCTTCTACCATGCCATAGCGTTGTCAGAAATATTTGAAATATGCCATTGATGGTCTGTGATTATATCACTTATATGAATTTGACAAACGTGTCTGTAGTCTATTTATTGTTCTTTATCACTTGTATTGTATTAGTCTTAAAGATGTAAATATTATACACAAACTAAAATATCGGGCGATAAAAATGTTCTTAATCACTTGTATTATATTAGTCTAAAAGATGTAAATATTATATACAAACTAACATATCGGGCGATAAAAAATGTTCTTAATCACTTGTATTGTATTAGTCTAAAAGATAATGTAAATATTATACACAACCAAACATATTAGCGGCCGATAAAAATGTTCCAAATCACTTGTATTGTTTTAGTCGAAAAGATGATGTAAATATTATACACAACCTAACATATTAGCGGGCGATAAAAACGTTCCTAATCACTTGTATTGTATTAGTCTAAAAGATGTAAATATTATATACAAACTAACATATCGGGCGATAAAAAATGTTCTTAATCACTTGTATTGTATTAGTCTAAAAGATGATGTAAATATTATACACAATCTAACATATTAGCGGCCGATAAAAATGTTCCTAATCACTTGTATTGTATTAGTCTAAAATATGATGTAAATATTATACACAACCTAACATATTAGCGGGCGATAAAAATGTTCCTAATCACTTGTATTGTATTAGTCTAAAATATGATGTAAATATTATACACAACCTAACAAATTAGCGGGCGATAAAAATGTTCCTAATGACTTGTATTGTATTAGTCTAAAAGATTATGTAAATATTATACACAACCTAACATATTAGCGGGCGATAAAAATGTTCCTAATCACTTGTATTGTATTAGTCTAAAAGATATAAATATTATACACAACCTAGCATTTTGGGTGATAAAAAATAAAGCGATTATTTGGTAGTTCCTAGAGACGAATAAGGTCATTACTAACCAAAATATATTGAATTGATTTGAACGTGTTGTTGATTGGCTTATACAATAATTCATCCGTACAGTATACCAAAACATCAACTATTTAAAAACATTTGACCGTCCGTCTATTGCCATAAATATTGAAAGCGCAATTACAAGAAAGCTGTGCACTGTTGCAGACGTCTATTTAAGATGTTCATGCTTGACAATTGCCTTGACATATATGTTTAACGGCCTAATTGTCATGCTTTCGGTGGATTTAGCTTACCTTCATGCCAGCATGCAATATCTACATACGTCATGGTATTGTAAATAATTCAACTTCAAAGTTAATCATATTCACTGAAACCGTAAGAAATATTTGATACATTGGTATTTCCTACATTATATTGCCTTAATTGGAGTTTTCTAAATATTGGAGCTAGGTAGTTAGCACACTCCTCGTCTAATCTTGAGACCCGTGGATGCAAATCCGGCTTGATACACACGTATGAAGTGTTTAATATCGTGTTTGCATGCAACGCATGTTGATAGCTTAATCTTAATCCGTTTTTCTCGTGAATGTGTACTCTAACTCATGTACTGCGAACTGTATCTCCCGACAACGTACAGGTGTATTGATGAATATTGCGCTTAGTTATTGCCACAATTTCGGTGCTTGCATTAATGAATGTAATAAATACTGCACTATATTGGAACGAGTTGCCGGATAAAGTAACTGCATTTACCTGTTTTGGAACATTTAGACAGCTTTTATTCACACTAAATTAACAGAGAGACATGCTTTACGAGAAGCAGATTGAAACAAAATGGGGTTTTCGGTTCGCTTTTTATTCGATCTGGTTCGATATAATACTGAAATGATAGGTTTTTTTACAAAGACCAAATATGTCATGTCTTAAAATAAAATTGTTGTGCTCTTTTAATTCAGTCTTAGCCTTTAGGAAAAATATATTTTCAATAAATCAAAATTATGTCATGGCCTGAAGTATCTTCCAGTTATTAACATAATCATGACATTATATACAGCAAGTGATAGCTATTTCATTTAAATTATATTTAACTTCTAAACAGCTTTTGCTATGTTTGAGAATTTACAGAATATGTTTTTGATAAGATAAACGTATCACGGTCCCATCCTGCTGCAGCATTCCGTATTCACCTGTAATTTTGGCTTGTTATCATAAATTACATTATAAAACCATTGTTATTTTTTCTTCAGGGTGAATATGTATAAAAAAAACATAAATGATAATTTGGTGTGCATATATGTAACACTTGTTGGCGCTTATAATATCGAATTAAAAATGTTTGTTTTTACATTTTATATTAAAATTATCAAGACTTAATTGAAGTTAGAATCAACTTAATAGTATATCGTCCAAAGCTGTCTAAATATTCCGCTATATCGATAGGAATTGTTTTTGTAATGTCTTGAATTTCCTCGTAAATAATTTAGAACGAATATGCTCATTATTTTTTGACAAGTTCTCATTTCTGTTGGACATCATATTGCGTTAATAACGATTGAGTACACTATTTGTATCGCATCGTACGTCAGCTTTTATTTTATTGAAGAAATATAATGCTTGGCTAGATGATTTATGTTATATATCGTTGGCTTAGAATGAGAAGGTCGTAACTACTTCTTACGACCTTATAAGATTTATACATATTTGCAATCTACATCATCAGGCGCTTCTTATTAGCCTATTTGCATAAAAATCGTACATGTAACTTGTCATGCAGACCAAAACGAAGTTGTAAAAGCTTGTTTTTCCATAGGTAAAGACTACATTTAAGGATAGTTTTTTCTTCGTTTCTCAAAATACAAATTGGCTTTTACTTGCTGCTTCATCTTATAGTTTGAACACGTGCATATATTGATGATAGATGAATTTAATCAGTGTTTATGATACTGCTGGTAAACTATTGAAGAGGTGTGACGTATATTGGCTAAACATAAACGACTTTGAAGTGTCTCGTTGTTGTCTTTAATGTAAAATGAACGACTTTGAAGTGTCTCGTTGTTGTCTTTAATGTAAAATGAAAACAATGAATCAAAATGAAAGTGCGATATTTTGAAAGACAATTTCAAGTAAGTTGTATACTGCCTACCCATGGGCTCCTATGTTTCCTAGCAGTTTTTCTGGCTGGTCGGAAACGGTTCCTACAGCGAGATAGCCGGCGTAGGTCCCGTCCTGTCGTCGAGTGAGTATCCTAAATCTCCATGTATGTTTGCAGTCCTTAACCGTTCTAGAGACCTGTTATCGTTCATGTAGCCTTGCAATTATTGAAGGGTGGAAATGAAATTGCCTGGCAACAGCAGAAGGACTCGAATCCATTTGGAGCATTTCGACTTCTTGAGACCGTGTGTGTTTAGGTAAACACGTCATGTCTACACATCTTTTGTATATTTTTATTCGATGAGTTTTATGAAGTATTATGAATACCATGCATTCAGCAATATAAATGTTTCGTTTTGAGATTTCGCACGTGCTCCATTTGCGAAAAATGGGTTTTACACTCAACTAGTAAAACAGGTTAAAACACATTTAATTATGTAGAAAAGTGCTGAAGTGTAAGCCCATGTTTCATTTACATTAAACGAAAATAATATGTCGCATTTATTTAGGAAATTATGACCCCGAAAAGGTTTTGCGTTTTTTTGTTCCTATATGTATTTAACTTACATGTGGTTATGGTAACTAATATAGAAATATGATCTTCTTTCAGAAATATGGGGTATCCGATTTAATAATGACGGTCTAAATGCAGATATACCGTATGACAAATATATCTTTATATCGGATTAAAGTATGCAGTAATGGAGCAATTACATGCATTTCATGCACCATTTTATGACTGTTATTATTAGTTTTATCTGAAAACTTTCCAAACGAGCCTCGTATCCAGTGATATGTAACCTCATCTGAAATACTTACCTTTCATTGACAATACACAATTCAGTATATCGATGTTTATAGATAACGATAGTTACTGTTATAAAATAATCAAGAACATTTGTTTCCTCGTCTAGACTTATTTATAATTGAATAGAAATAAACATTACTAGTTGTCGTGTCGGATTGTAGTTATAAAATACTTGTCAATGCATTTGATGCTCTATGAGCTTTTTTTCGTTTGTCAAATAAAGAACACAAACAGCGGAAATAAAGTCTGACTTTTGAATAATTGAGGTAATTAGGTTAAAAGCATTACTGATAGAATTAAGTATTGAACTATTTAGTTTTTTGTTCAATTGAGTTTCATGAAATTGTGGTTTTTGCAGTGATTATTTTTCATTTTTTTGGTAAAATATGCACTAGTTGCCTGTGATAAATAATATATCAATTGTAATTGATTTAGCACGGCGTGATATTTATTGAATCGTATCTTGAAAGGCTTTTAGTATTCATAACTTTTGCCAGACAAATACATCTTTTGCTTACATATGTCTTCTACCATGCCATATCGTTGTCAGAAATATTTGAAATATGCCATTAACGGTCTGTGATTTTATTACTTATTTGAATTTGACAAACGTGTCTGTAGTCTATTTGTTGTTCTTTGTCACTTGTATTGTATTAGTCTAAAGATGAAAATATTATACACAAACTAAAATATCGGGCGATAAAAAATGTTCTTAATCACTTGTAGTGTATTAGTCTAAATGATGATGTAAATATTATACACAACCTAACATATTAGCGGGCGATAAAAATGTTCCAAATCACGTGTATTGTATTAGTCTAAAAGATATAAATATTATACACAACCTAGCATTTTGGGCGATAAAAAATAAAGCGATTATTTGGTAGTTCCTAAGAGACGAATAAGGTCATTACTAACCGAAATATATTGAATTGATTTGAACGTGTTGTTGATTGGCTTATACAATAATTCATCCGTACAATATACCAAAACATCAACTATTTAAAAACATTTGATCTTCCGTCTATTGCCATAAATATTGATAGCGCAATTACAAGAAAGTTGTGCATTGTTGCAGACGTCTATTTAAGATGTTCATGCGTGACAATTGCCTTGACATATATGTTTAACGGCCTAATTGTCATGCTGTCGGTGGATTTAGCTTACCTTCATGCCAGCATGCAATATCTACATACGTCATGGTATTGTAAATAATTCAACTTCAAAGTTAATCATATTCACTGAAACCGTAAGAAATATTTGATACATTGGTATTTCCTACATTATATTGCCTTAATTGGAGTTTTGTAAACATTGGAGCTAGGTAGTTAGCACACTCCTCGTCTAATCTTGAGACCCGTGGATGCAAATCCGGCTTGATACACTCGTATGAAGTGTTTAATATCGTGTTTGCATGTAACGCATGTCGATAGCTTAATCTTAATCCGTTTTTCTCGTGAATGTGTACTCTAACTCATGTACTGCGAACTGTATCTCCCGACAACGTACAGGTGTATTGATGAATATTGCGCTTAGTTATTGCCACAATTTCGGTGCTTGCATTAATGAATGTAATAAATACTGCACTATATTGGAACGAGTTGCCGGATAAAGTAACTGCATTTACCTGTTTTGGAACATTTAGACAGCTTTTATTCACACTAAATTAACGGAGAGACATGCTTTACGAGAAGCAGATTGAAACAAAATGGGGTTTTCGGTTCGCTTTTTATTCGATCTGGTTCGATATAATACTGAAATGATAGTTTTTTTTACAAAGACCAAATATGTAATGTCTTAAAATAAAATTGTTGTGCTCTTTTAATTCAGTCTTAGCCTTTTGCAAATATTTATTCAATAAATCAAAATTATGTCATGGCATGAAATATCTTCCAGTTATTAACATAAACATGACATTATATACAGCAAGTGATAGCTATTTCATTTAAATTATATTTAACTTCTAAATAGCTTTTGCTATGTTTGAGAATTTACAGAATATGTTTTTGATAAGATAAACGTATCACGGTCCTATCCTGCTGCAGCATGCCGTATTCACCTGTAATTTTGGCTTGTTATCATGAATTACGTTATAAAACCATTGTTACTTTTTCTTTAGGATGAATATGTATAAAAAAAACATAAATGATAATTTGGTGTGCATATGTGTAACACTTGTTGGCGCTTATAATATCGAATTAAAAATGTTTGTTTTTACATTTTATATTAAAATTATCAAGACTTAATTGAAGTTAGAAACAACTTAATAGTATATCGTCCAAAGCTGTCTAAATATTTCGCTATATCGAATTTTTTTTGTAATGTCTTGAATTTCCTCGTAAATAATTTAGAACGAATATGCTCATTATTTTTTGACAAGTTCTCTTTTCTGTTGGACATCATATTGCGTTAATAATGATTGAGTACACTATTTGTATCGCATCGTACGTCAGCTTTTATTTAATTGAAGAAATATTATACTTGGCTAGATGATTTATGTTATATATAATATATCGTTGGCTTAGAATGAGAAGGTTGTAACTACTACTTACGACCTTATGAGATTGATACATACGTGGGTATATCCAAAAGTAATGTCACTGATGATGTAAAATCGTGTATAATGCGAGTAAAACCGCGATTTTTTTCACACCGTAACTTCAGTCTAATTTGAATATGATGACCAAATTTCAAAACAATGCACAGAATAGTTCTTGAGATATGAATATTTATATGAGACATACTTACGAACATCGCCGCAAGTCCGACGTCAACGACGTCACAATGACGTTACTTGTCGACACCTACTCATCCAGCAGAAGTTCATCCTAGGTGATTTCTAACGACTCATAAACCTTGCAGTCATTTCCACGACTTTAAAAAATGTGCAACCCACCCGACACTTACTCTCTGCGAAATCAAATTATTGTTAAGTGTCCGCTAAGATAGTCCCACCGCAATTAAATTAACTCACCACATAATGATCGCAATTTCGAACGTCGAATTGAATGGACGGCGTTAAAAATACGCTTGGTGTTCTTTTCGGATCTACTACAAACCGTTCATAGGACTCTCTATCGATAATGATTTGTTGATCCATGCCCCTCTAAAAGCTTATACTACAGGTACACGAGACTTTGTTGCCACCGTGTGTAAGTAAAGTTTCAGTAGGTGACTTTCATAACTTTTAGGAAAAGTGCATTATTACGCGTAGCGTCTTTTTGTCACAAATCTGCCGTGTTCTTGCTATGTAATCAGTGCGTTGAAAATATATTGCGAGTTTCAAAATAGAATGACGTCAATAAATTTTCAGCAACAGGCACAGCACATTAGTTTCTAGACGTCACAAAAGTATTGTCTGCTTTCGAGAATTAATTTTTATAAAAATGCATAAAAGAAAATCGTTATGATAATGAAAATATATCGGAATTTTCGTGTGCGGCGATATGACGTCATAGGTATATTTCAAATGTACACATAATCCAATTATGTAAATGGAATAATGGAGCACGTTGTTTATTAATCAGAATTGAATTGCTGAACATTTTGATATCATATTTATGCATATCGGCCTATAAACAAAAGAACCACGGGAGGAGTGACATTACTTTTGAATATACCCTCGTATTTGCAATCTACATCATCAGGCGCTTCTTATGAGCATATTTTCATGAAAATCGTACATGTAACTTGTCATGCAGACCAAAACGAAGTTGTAAAAGCTTGTTTATCAATAGGTAAAGACTACATTTAAGGATAGTTTTTTCTTCGTTTCTCAAAATACAAATGTTGTATTTTTCATTTTTCCGCAAGATATATATGTCATTTGCTAGAAGCACCAGTTCTCCTAGTAAATTACACTACTTTTCTATAGAATCGACTATTTATGGTTCGAAAAACATCTTCGGCTCAGTAAAGAATTTTTGATTGATGACAAATACATGTACGTATACTTTTTCGACAAATTTGAATCAAACAAGAAACAGTTCAACATGAACAATTATTATTATTTCAAATGAAACGAAAGTTAAATGCAAGCATGTTGTTCTTCCATATATAGCATAAACTTTCGCGAACGGTTGCCAAGAGGTAGGGTACACGATTCTGGATCAAGAATTCAAGAATGATCGGGTTCAATACCCGTCTGGACCACTGTTCAATTGCTCGGAGCACATGTACGGAATATTTCTGAAACTATACTATCACTAGGTATTTTTTCCATAGTGTGAACCAACACTTCAACTGATTTTCAAAGTTGTTTTTGAACAAAGTAACGATACGATTTTGTACCTGCAATACGATATCGAATTGACAACTGCTAAACTAGCATTTTCGGCGGCGTATCAAGATGCGTTAACGCACTATGGAAAGAGATGAATAATTGAAAAGTTGGCGATGTTGAAATACAATAGGTTCACCAGTACAAGGGTTCAAATTGATGGTACGCATGTATTAAAGTATCTGACAAAACATAATAAAATGTTACAGTGTACATTAACGCCATCCATACTTTATTGAAGTTCGAAACAAGTAAAAAGCTAATCGTGCCTGGTTGTTTCTATGATGTGTGTGCTGCCGTCTTCCCTGACGATTTTTTCATATCAATGTTTATTTATCTAAAGACATCGATCAACGATCAATTATGTACGTGCTATGTTGTAAAATGAACAAAGCTATCATCAGCTAGTATTACTGTGATGGTAATATGACATTTGTAACTTTGGAATCCCTTCTTGATGTAACTTTTGAATTATCTAGTATAATACGACAATACGTATATAATTCCGGGTGTATGAACGAATAACCAGAACACATAATAATTACTATTCATAAACTGTTTTTGATAGGTCTTAGGCTTTTGCCATACACGCATGCATACACGAACAAGATTACTCATAAAACAGCTAAAAAGTATTATATTACAACAACTAATGAAATATTATTGCGCATCACCTCCTCACAAATTGCCCAAGATTGTTTTAAAATCGGCCCAAATGATAACTTAGGAATACCGTGATACTGGCAAACGTTTGAATAACACGCACACGATTCAGTTATAAATCTGCATCAACACATTGTTCGCATGTTTAGATTAATTAGATACAAATTGTGGGCTTGAATGCATGCCATATATATTTATCGATCGTAAGTGATTAATGCTATTAATATGATATTAGACAAACCCATAAATTGTAACATGCAATGCTTTATGTACAAATAGCACGAATTCAGATCATACTGTTTCTTCCGATGATTGTGGCTGCTAATTAAAGAGAGCTGCTAGTCATGAAATACGTTATTTGTTATGTGTTAATATTAATAGACGTTTTCCTAAAAATGTTATGTTTTAATATTAATGGACGATTACCTAGTGTCAAATGGACAGTGAAATACAATGCACATACAAAATGTATCAATATAAAAGCTCACATAGTTAAATTGTCCAACGGTGCTTGAGCGGCTTAACTACTAAAAAGAACCCCAAAAAATTGGTAACTTAACTTTTCTTAAATTTAAGTAGAATACTGGACAAACAGAGCCTTCAGACATTTACTGATTTTAAAGCGTTCTTTACTTTTTAATCTGTATTAAACAAACCATACTGGTGATTATACGTTAAAATGATCTAGACAAATATACCAGTAGAAAATTATAAAACAAACAGTCAGGAAAATGTTAACGGATGGGACCATCTGGTAATTATCATATTGAAATCATCGCTTTTTTGCTGCATTCCGAAAAAATCGTATATTTAAGTAGAGTACTGTTGCATATATAGCTTGATTTATTGGCACCGTCGTTAGTGTGTCATCATTCGAGTTTTTTCTAGTCAGATTGACCAATGACAGCCTTCTTTGAGGGAGTTAGACACTTACATGTCATTTACATTTTACCTTACTCGATGGTAAACACACTTTTGCTTATTGGTAATGATCGCATGCGCCATTGGTTAAAAATATGAAATAAAAAAAAACACATCTAAACTGGATATATCAACACAGACATGAACTGTAATCTACACATTAGAACAGCTGTTTGCTAGTTTTATTTGCACAAGCACATGTAATAATAGAACTTTCGTTTGAATGGACATATTGTTCAATATCCCATGGTATCTATACAGTCAAGCAGACTGATACCATTCTCTGTATAGGAACATACCTGTTACAGATAATTTCGCGATTCTGTAGATGGTGGAATTTGTTTGATATTTTTCATTTAGTGTCATTAACGTATCGACCATGGGACATACTTGTAGTTTGTGTTATTATAAAGCGAAATGAGTTTATAAAGACAAATATTATGAATTTAATTAATCGATATTATATGTCATCTGAATATGTTGTATGCATGTCTGTTAGATATTTATTAAATAGCGTGCGAAGGATTAACATAATGTTGCTACTGAGTAATCTATATAATTTTAGATAACATGATAATCTTTTATTGTATGCGAAGAAATTAATCAAACATATTCAGATGTGAGGTATTGCTAGAAGTACATAGTTTATTATTTGAACTGGATATATCTTTTGTTAATGGCCAAAGGCGTTGTTTAAATGCCGATTTGCTTAAAAACTTGAACTTGTACTGGATAATTAGGATGGTGATTTTGATATAGCACCATTGGTTCAACACCATCAATGCGGATGCTATGTGTTTCGATTGTATACCTTTGCGCAGACATTTATAAAATGTATATTAGATACGTGCTTTAAAACAAAACATACAATACTGTAATGTAACAAAAAAAACTTATATGAGTGTGTTCATGATATGTTGGATTTAGTCATATTTTAGTGAAATCTGATTTTATATACATTTGGAATATTACGCCTGACGTTGACATGATGAAACACAACGCTTTCAATATTAAACTGGTAAGTGGCATATTTACTTATCTAAGAATTATTGTTTTACTTCATTGTATGTATAAACATGTAAGTTAACTATAATAATATATACTAGTGGTATATTTAATATATTACTTGATAGGAAACTCGCGAGTGGTGAAATACTGACTTTTTCAGTTTTTCTAAGTTGGTGTGTACAATATCATGACAAATAAGCTTGACTCGTCTCTTGTCCTTCTTCAGGATTTAGTTTCCTTTTACAAACAATATTTATATGTATTTGATGTGTACGTTTAGTACGTTAAATCATCAGAATATTTTCAAAAAGTTCAATAATATAATTTAAACAATACTGTTTATGACATTAATATAAATAATATTTTTTAATAATACTGTGCAATTATAATAGGATACGTCATATACGAGGGGGTATCAAAAAGTTCGTGGACTGTGCCTGCCATTTGTTTATTTTTTGACCGAATTCAGTAAAAATCACACATCATTTAAAACAATGTATTTTGAATTGATTTGCAAATTTCCAGCTCATTTAACTTTTGTCCGAGAATGTGGTGGTTACTATGGTAACTTAAATTATGCTCCGCGGCGCACTTTAAAAATATCATTCACTTGATCTCCCACATATACCTATAATTCTGTGAATCGTCATCAGATTTGAAATATAAAACTGTCTACATGAACAATATGACAGTAGCATCATCCTGATGTATATGTTATAGCTCTGTTGTCACGGATACTAATATGACTTTATAAACATGTTGTTTTGTGTAGCCTGATTTTCGACGCATTTCATGACGTCGGCGCATTTTTCGACATGACGTTACACTCGGAATATCAATCTTTCGTTGCATTTTGCCCTTTTACTCAATTAAACACCAATACTGATCTCAGACTAGAGCATGTCATCAAAGTGTATAAAAGTAAGGTTGTCTTGCGAAAACTAATCTGATTTTATGGTATAAAAGATGTAGCGATGAGAGTTGAATGATGCTAATATCAGTAGAATAGACTTCGTGCACTGTGTGATTATCGGCGCTGGAATAAATGAATTTGTCAAATCTTTCATTAACTGGTCGAACTTTATTATGAATAAAATACTACGAGGGGTGATCAATATATTCGAGGACTTTCCTTCTCAATTTTGCAATATTGGAACTAGAGTAATAAAATTACACGCTGATGCAGTTCAATCAATTATCGCGCGATTTGTCTAATTCTTTTGTGATAACGTCACTATTTACTTCATGACGTCACATTTTGTAACCATGGTGAAGCGCGCACCGTCGAGCATCTCGAGCGTTACGTCATTTCTGAGAAACGACACGCTATGAAAATTAACGCGAAACTTGTAAATTCCTTTCGATACCTCCAAAATGACTTGACAAAATTGTGCATGGATTCTGCGCGCTTTCCATGAGCCATTTTCATATGATTCCATCGTTTATGTGATTAAAGGGTATCTGCCAAACGGTTAAGTCGATAAAATAAGGATAAACAGCAAAAATAACACCGCGTTAGGGACACTTTCCGTTAAATTCTGCGAAATAAAACGCACAGATCTCAATCAAATGTAACTGGCAAAAACGAAGACTAGTATAGGCTACAACACATAAAATCGTTGACTCCAAATCAAAAGGGTTATTCCGATATTGCGTCCTAAACCTGATAGGTTTCAGTCTTAATTGAAATAATCTACTTTTGTAAAGCCAACCGCTCTTTTCCGATGTTTGTTTCCAATAACGCATCGATACTCTTTTTATTCCACCTCACATTCCAGAATCGGATATTAACTACTTATTTCAGTAGTAAAAGACAACCAGTCTCATACATGGAACCGGGTATAAGTCCAGAAAGGAGCTATGTGCTGCTCCGACGGTGACGCTTGGAATGACGTCGCGTGACGTCCAACGTCACGCGCCCATTGTATGAATCAAATAATTTTATTAGTGCATTCGGTCGGAGACATCTTACTCCGAATGATGTTAAATGGCTTTAAATCTTGCTGCTAATATAAATTTGCTAAATGAAAAGTCCTCGAATATATTGATCACCCCTCGTATTTAGTAAAAACTAAGTATTCTGGTCTAGACAATAGAACAGTTCAATCCAGGTTTGTGAGTATTGGATTCTTTAGACGATCAAAAAGTGGCAGAACTATTGATGTTTCATGACGTCGGAACGTCATAAAAGTGCGCCGGGTGGCTGTTTGCCAATTTTTAAATCGTTCGAATATTTTATTCAAATTATCATTTATTCAACTTTTTATTTGTTTCTCAGTACAGAATTGAATGTAGTTTAAGATGATAAAATAAATAATTCAATCGCATAACGCAAATAAAAATGAACGGGTCAGTCCACGAACTTTTTGATACCCCCTCGTAAGTACGACACTATTCTGTTTCGTTTTTGATCAGATAAATGAAAACATTGCAACTAAATTATATTCGGTATTTATAAATTGTGCTTCCGGTTCTAATACTCCAACAGAAACAAAACATCTTGAAGAAGATAGGAAACTGTTACAATTATTTTGGTTGATAAAAATGTATCAATTTTTACATTTTATATACGTTTATGTACAATAATGATCATCGGTACATGCACGTACAGAGTTTGCCAAGTCGTTTATTTCTAATACGAGCTGGATATCTCATTCATACATATAATGTAGGATTATAGTTTCTTAAAGATATTCATCAGCTTGATAGACAACAAATCTAAAAGCTTAATTTTATGTTTTAGTGCTAATCACTAAGCTTACCAATTTTATTTCGTCATTAGCCAGACAGGCTATCGTGTTATAATGGGATCGGACAATAATATATTGCACTTTGTGTTCCTGCATAATGCTACGACAAACCGATTTATTAGCATAGTTGAAGGGCGTTCAGTGTTTACTCCATTGATATGTTAGACAAAATGCTAAATATATAATGTTATATAGATATTCTATAAGTAGTTTGTATGCAATGCTTGGCGCTTGGCTCAGAAAACAAGACACATCGCCTCAAAAGCACCCAGTTATATCACTTACCGTTACACAAGATTACCGGAGTGATGTGTCGCGATTTGCAGCTATTCCAGTCCATTATAATGTTTAGTTGTGCCTTTTTGTTTATTCTATCATTTTGTCGAGCATCAAGCTTGAAAATTTATTTCAAGAGCAGAACAAACTATGTCCCGAGTTAGTTTTCTTGATAATGCCCTATTTAATTTCCGTACTATTTATATCATTTAATTTGTCTCCCGACGCAAGAAACAATTAAGAATGTATTACTGAAAAGACAGATTATGTGCATCGCTATTCGCCACAATACTTTTGAGAATCCATAATTGCTAATTGTGATTCTTAGTTCTCAACTTCATGTGATATTTGACCAACTTTTTATAGGACTGTACATCGTATCACATTAGCAGAGACGGTCATGTCATGACTGTTTGAACTGGTCTGAATACTATTATTCTACATAATTTCTAAATAAAGTATCGTTTTTAGTAGAATGTATGAACATTGCATGACATTTACGGTATGATGACAACAGTCTTACATATAAGCAGCGTCTTTTTGTCACAAATCTGCAGCGAATTCGGTAAGTTATCAGTGCAACAAAAGTATATAGCGAGCTTCAAAATTGAGTGACGCCAATGGATTTTAGCAACAAGCACAGAACACTTGTTGCATGGCGTCTAGTACTCATCCTCTGATTTCGAGAATTATATTTCTGAAATTCATAATAACGCATAAAAAATTAAGATTATGAAAATAATTACGCTATTACAATCATAGATTATCGACTCTACTACGATCATAGATCATCTTCATTACATTTTTGTCATTTGTTACAACTGTCATTGTTATATAACATTCAAGTCGCTGTCTTTGTTATTTATGATCAATGTTCTATTCCAGCTTCTCTGACACAATCATGTATGTTTTGTAGTAAGTTAAAGCTGCAATAATTAACCGTTAATCTTATATAGCATTTTAGTTGCTCTAGAGCTGTCACATATTCCCTCTAGTATCAATGTAATGCACATCTAGTTACACTACCATTAATTTTATTATTCTTATAGTTAAAATATGACCTTTTCAATGATATCACTAATCATTATTAAACATATCATATAGTTGCATACAATTTAAGCTGCCTTTCGTGATTTTCTGCTCTATTTTCACTATTATATAAGCCTGTATATTCTTACACCAGTAGTTAACTATGATATCATAACAACTGTTGACCTCTACTCCCCAGACATTTCTGATAAATAAAACACGTGTTAATCGCCTGACAGATGAACTGCGGGCTTAATCTAGAAACACATGGTGAAGTTATAAATACCGATGACATTAAACGATGAAAAAGCGCAGATATCGAGAAACAAAATTAATTATATTTATAACTAAAGAAAATCCCATCAGGTGTATGATATGCATATTATGTGTAATATCATTTTAATGCTACTTGGCAGAGGCAATTCAACATATTTGTCTCAATTCTCATTATTAACAGGTCTATCGATAAAAATAAACATGCCGAACACCTTAAAGATGCACTCTACCTCTATATTCTGCTGGTATGTGTTTCTGAATTTTGACAAACAAACGCTATCAGACTATGTAGCATGTTTGTGTCAAACATATCGCTGGCTTGAGAAGGTCGTATTTTAATTAAGTACTTAATGGATATTTTGAAAAAAAAACACGAAAAATCTGCACGAAATTTACTCTTTTCTTATGGTAAAACACGCTGTTCCGACCTGTGTGGTCAACATGACAAATTCCGAAATTCATGAAAATAAGCTAATAAGAATCGCCTTATGATGCTGATTTAAATCAAAAGTATCACGATCGTAGTCTTATAAGGTCGTTAGCAGTACTTACGACCTTCTCCTTATACAAGTCACTGCTGTATGAATGTAGATTAAGACGTATTAAGACGTAGAATACATCAATGCCAAGAACTCTTCTAGATCTACATGTTGTAAGCATACGACATACGGCATATTGTTCAGACACTATTCATTCTCACATACAACATATTCACATATATTTTCTGAAATATGGCATTTTATTGTATAATCTAAGAGCGAGCAAGATTAAACGCCATAAAATGTGTGTAATTCTTTTGAGTGATATGTTTTAGGAGACCACGTAAGTAAGGGTAATTGGATTGATAATTGGTAAGATAAAAATGCTACTAATTAAATCTGAATTTGACTATTCCTCAAATTAATATCATAGATATGTTATCGTATAGGAAATTGAACCAGGTTAATTAGAATATAGCGTGACTAAGGACTCGATCATCGCCCGGTGTATTGGATGGATAATAACTTAATATGTATATAGACTTGTCACGAATGTACCGATCAGTTCAATAAAATAATCACACCACAATTAGTACAAACATATACCTGATAAAATAAATGAAATAACAACGTCCTTACTCTAATAGAAATTATCAGGAAGCACTTTTCTGGATTAATCGCACCTGTATTACATTAACAATTAATATAAAATCCTTAATACGTCCACAGATGAGGCTATTTATGTTTTAAATACACATAATACACCTATGCAATTTAAGCAAAATTGTTTTTACAGCGATAGTTTTATACACATGTTACTGCAGCTTAATATATTCTCATTATTCAAATATGATCAACGTGGTTTGATTTGATATAAAACATGCATTGTTATACTCGTAAAGCATGTCTGTGGTTTGTATGATACATTTGTTTTATTCTCATTGTTCCGTTCCCTTGGCTTCAATATCACTGCTGATAAATGAAACATGTGTTAATCATCTGACAAACAAATTAGGGGAATAATTATGTAACATTCCCATGCTATAGATACGAATGATAGACACGAGGTTGAGATATGAAGTTCTCAAATACTTGGTGTTCAGATATTAATTTGAAATAAGATGTATCTATCATAAGTTGTCAATTGTTAAAACTATTTATTAAACGAATTCTGGACATTTTATTGAGCCAGTGTCTTGACATGTAGCACTACTTTTTCTGTTTAAAAACACTGTATCAACGATACCAAGGATGACGCCATATATGGGATATAATGATTCCACCTATGAGATATAGTCACATCATTTGATAGTTATTTATTACTGTTGTATTTATATATACGCATCTCGTTAATGTATGTCGTATAAGGTACGGCATTACTGTACCATAACTACACGTAAAGTGTTATGTCAAATAAGACATCACGATATTCAGTGTTGATTCAATAAAAAATTATGTTATTCCATAATTAAATACACTTTGTCGTTGAATCCTGCACATATAATTGATACAATGATTATTTAACGAAAGTATAATGATGGCTTGTGTAGGGCAGAAGCTGTTAACTGCCTATTATTTTAATTATATTGAAAATAAGACAAAATATTATCAGAAATGTTCAACGTTTCCAGTTTTAAATTAAAACAATTGTTTACTTTTAGAAATACACAAAATACAACTCTTTGTGGGACGTTGTGTTGCACAATATTATACTACAAAAGCGCAAGGAAAGAGCATTAACTTAACGTCAAGTTTGATCTCGACGTAATTGTCTTTGGCATGAGTAATACATCCATTTGTAGACAGACACATATATTCCGTTTCCGTTTGTGGGAATGCATTTATGAGGAATTTGAACGATTTGTACTCAATACGTAAGAATATAATGTGGTTTATACATCTACTTAATTGACTTCTTGCATGATGTACAAACATTGTAGATTGTTGATGGGTATCAAGCCAACATTATGGTAATTCAAGTCTTACAATATTTTCAAGTACGAGATTCGGTATGTAACGATAGTTTAATTCCAACACGAAGGTACTTATTGCATATCCATATGCGCTATTTTGAAAAATTGTATTGACAATATAGTCGATCGATTATTTAACTCGGACTTGAGGGGTGACGAGCCAGCAAAATCGTTTCTGTATAAGTGTGAGTTACTTGAGGGGAAAGTTGCAGACAAGACAGTATGCAGTCAATCTTTTAAGAATAAAATATATACTGAAATATATTTGTAATACTCAAATTCAATGACACACACGGCTGCTCCTCGACAAATTTTACTACACTGTTCAGTGTAAAGATGCCACAGAGAAAGACAAAAACATCATGTTACGTAACGTTGCTAGGAATCAAAGCGATATTTTGAAAAAATAAAAACGGCAAAATACAGACAACATGCCAAAGAATATTCATGGTGATTTTCATTAGATTTTCGATTTTTGGTCGATGGCGTCGCGCAATGGTAGTTTACATCCTTAAAACCCGATGCAACATTTAAAACAAACACAATATCACAAAATGTAATACTGAATAATCCTAGGATGTCAAACATGATTATGTTTACTCATTTACATCTGTTTTTAACATTTTGATTTTACAGAAAATTTCTAGTTAAATCCTAGGAAATAACCTAAGCGGTAGGGGAGCTTATCGCAAATACAAAAATGAACAAACATTGTTGTATAGTTTGACCATAGAAATACAAATTGTTATTGTAGAATGCATATCTAGCCTTAAACCCTTACACACGGAATGTGTTTGAACGTCATTTGCATTATCAGCAAACACACGTCCGCATGAGAGGGCAATCTGTTAAAATATTGGTACGATTCTTTCTGTTATGGACTATAATTGTTGTTATTTAAATATTATGAGCCTCTTTCGAGAATGTTTGTGATACAAAAATCTTAAACGCTTATGTTAGGGTTATCTGGTTTTAACCTTAGTCTATTTATTGTGCCATTTCGTTTTAATAGCATTGTTCTTTCTTAGACGAATAATTTCAATAATTTTGTGCACATCATCATTACCTAGCAAATGTAATGTGCATTTTATTCATTGACTCACGCTTTTGTGTGACTTTATATCTTTAATGTAAAAACAAAGCGATCATTTAAATTTATACTAAACGGTTTTTCGTTTGAGGTGTATAACGTGTTTGCTGAAAATGAATAATTTGATTCCTGTATGCATTTAATATAATAAATCGAATTCGAGTTGTTTTCTATATAACATTTGTTATATTTCCATGTTCCTTACCAATAGCAGAAACAATTTGATTACCTCCACATCCAGACAACGATTGATACAGTCATATGTCAGTTGTCTGTCAAATCAATTAGGGAAACAAAAACATGATAATGGACAAGTAAGAAGTTATAAATACTAGTGATATAAACACAGGTTTGTTTTTGTTCAGTTAATCAGTTTAACCATGATTAATCTTTTGCACATTTTAACAAGGATTTTAAGGAAATGTTTGCTGATGTCAGATGAGTATAACATACATTTGCAATAGATTTATGGCATGCTTAACGAAATGCATCAACTAATTAATAGACACCAATACATCATATGACAATCCTAACTGTCCTTAGGTAGTTATCTAACGACATTATAACGCTTCCAAACTGGTGTTGTCGATAAATAATTGATGGTTAAATAGGTGACATTTAATCTTCGCGTATATGATGATTGTACAAGCACGTGTTCAAAAGTAAAATGACTTTTTAGGAAGAACACTAGGAGAGGACAGGCTGTGTGAGACCTGATAATTCTCTGAGTGAGTGATCATGCGATCCGTTTTAAAAGATGTTTTGTTGTTCTTGTTATTTATATCCAATTATACTAGACATACACTGTGAATTGTGTCAGATAGCAATTATTTTCTCCTTTTTATGTCTGGTGGCAATCTTGTGTTTATTATTTTGAAATTTCATCCATTCTAAATCCAATAACAAATTTCGTTATCAATTCCTCCTGTGATATTGAACAATGTAGGAGTGTGCCTTAAACGGCAAAACAGTATACTTGATCCGGATTTCTGTATCAATTTGTGACAGCAGTTCCTTTGTGATTTGTGAGGAGCCAGACAAGGCAACGTCTTGTATGTTAAATACAAGCATTGTACGAAATTTTTGCCATGGTCAGTACAAATAGGGATAAGATTTAAAATTTAAAACAAACAACCTTTTCCAGATCGACATTGCATACCTTTAATGGATTGATCGCATGTAAGCTGAAATGCATCAACTTGTTAATGGACACCTAAACGTCGTACTAGTTCGGTCTTCAGGTAGTTATCAGGTAGGCATTACGATGTACCTTGGATTATTATAATGCATGTTTCATGTGCAGGCTTGATCATATACAATGTATATACGACACAGGTAGCCTTAAATCTAAGTTTACGTGTCTGACGAACCGCCATTATTGTCACAACTTGCAAAACATGACATGAAATTAAAAAAGTTGATGATGAGTATTTAAGTTGAAAAAGGAAGTTCATGGTGATTTTGCAATCTCGTATACAATAGTATATTCATGAATTTAAATGTCGAATTCTAAATACCCGATAATATCAGAGCGAATACTTCGTAAATTGACAATTGCTTATTCTACGTGTATGAGTGATCATGCAGTTCATTGCACAACATGTTTTGTTATTGTTGATATGTTAATCCAATTATAATAGGCATACGCTGTGGGTTGTTTCAGTTTGCAATTCTTGTCTCCTTTTCATGTCTGGAGGTAATGTAGTTTTTATGCCCCCGTATCGATAGATCGGGAGGCATATAGTAATGCACCTGTCCGTCCGTCCGTCTGTCCGTCCGTCCGTCCGTCCGTCCTTCCGTCCGTTCGTCCGTCCGCCCTGGTTAACCCAAATTGACCGTTTCTTCTAGCATTAATATGGCTTGCTACAAAGCTTTCATACTTGCATGGATATTGTATATGACCACTCTCCACACACCTGTATCACCTGACTCCATTTTGACCTTCACCTTGACCTAATTTTGGACTTAGACTTATCTCCCCTTTAGTATTTTTACAATAAAATTTTGTCTGGAGCGTATCTTCAAAACTATTTAACATATTGACTTGAAATATAAATAGATGGCAACTTGGAGAAGTGCATTGATAAAGAACCATTACTCTGTCTGTCTTAAATTTTGAATTATCCCCCCTTTCGTGTTTTTTATAGTCAAATTTTGCTCCGAGTATATCTTCAAAACTGTTTAACATATTGACTTGAAACTTGGAATATAAAAAGATGGCAACTTGGAGAAGTGCAATGACCAAGCAATATAACTCAGTCTGCCTTAAACTTTTAATTATCTTCCCTTTAGTATTTTCAGAATAAAATTTTGACCGGAGTGTATCTTCAAAATTGTTTAGATATTGCCTTAAAACTTGATATATAAATAGATGGTAGCTTGTAGAAGTGCATGGAACCAGAAACCATAACTCTGTCTGTCTTAAATTTTGAATTATCTCCCCTTCAGTATTTTCATGATAATTGTTTGTCTGGAGCGTATCCTCAAAAGTATTTAAAATATTGACTTCAAACTTGGTATATGAATTGGTGGCAACTTGGATAAGTGCAGTGACAAAGAACCATAACACCTGTATCACCAGATCACACAGGAAGTCAATCAATGCACTGCTTTCAAATGTGGCATATTTGTTTACCATCATAAGTCCCTTATAGTTCAAAGTCATGTAACACTTGTGTTGATTGCATGCCGCCTATTGTTTGTTTAAGGCGACGAACATAAATAATGTTCTTATGCTAATAAACTGAAACTGAACTGAAAATCTGAAACTATCAAACATTTTAACTGAATAATGACCCCTGATTGACTTAGCTTTTTATGGACATGGCTTCCACGGGGGCATAAGCGTTTATTGAACGCAGTCTTGTTTATTTTGAAATTTCACCCATTCTAAATAAAATAACAAATACTCGTTATCATTTTTGTAAATTGGTCCTGTGATATTGAACAATGTAGGAGTGTGCGTAAAACGGCAAAACAGTGTACTTGATCCGGATGTCTGTATTAATTTGTGACAGTAGTTCCCTTGTGAGGAACCAGACAAGGCCACGTCTTGTATGTTCATTGCAAGAATTGTACGAAATTCTTGCCATGGTCAGCACAAATAGGGATAAGATTTAAAATTAAAGAAAGACAACCATTCCCATTTGGACATTGCATACGTTTATGTCAGCCGGAATTCATCAACTTGTTAATGGACACCTACATGTCGTACTCGTTCTATTAACGTCTTCAGGTAGTTATCAGGTAGACATTACGATGCGCCTTGGATGATTATAATGTATTTTTCATGTGAAGGCATGATCATATACAATGTATATACGATTCAGGTAGCCTAGAATCTAGTTCACGTGTCTGACGTACCGCGATTATTTTCAAAACTTGCGAAACATAATATGAAATTAAGAAAGTTGATAATATGTATTTTAAGTTGAAAAAAAAGTTCATGATGATTTTGCAATTCGTATACCATAGCGTATGCATGACTTTAAAGACGAACTCTATATTCCTGATAATGTCAGGCTGAATAATTCTTAAATTGATAATTGCTTATTGTACGTTTATGAGTGATCATGCAGTTCATTGCATCAAATGTTTTGTTATTCTTGTTATTTATGTCTAATTATACTAGGCATGCGCTGTGGGTTGTGTCAGATTGCAATTATGTTCTCCTTTTAATGTCTAGTGGTAATATAGTTTTTCTTATTTAGAAAGTTCATCCATTCTAAATGCATTTGTAAATTCCTTTTGTGATATTGAACGATTTAGGAGTGTGCCTAAAAACGGCAAAGCATCTGAATGTCTTTAATCATATGTGAAAGTAGTTCTCTTGTGAGGAAGAGGACATGTCATCTGTTTATTATTCACATGGGACGACTTAACTTGTATGCACATTTTTTTGGCGTTACTCAGACTCTTTTTTGTTTGACTTCTCTCTTTGTTTCACTGAAAGACATATTTAAGATTGTTTAATTAATTCCTGTCGTTATTAATGAAGCGTAGAAAATATTGCACCCTCGTATAATCCAACCATAATCTGAATATTGCACCGAATTTGAAGATATTTCATCACGATTGTTTATGCGGAGGTATCTAGGGGTATCATCATCGGGGATTGGTAACAGACACACAATCACTTCCGATTACTTTAAATGATACTACATGTAACATATTTTTTAAAATAATCGGATCCATCCTAAGAGAAAATATAGTTATTTTTATTGATTGTAAAGACGAGCTGTGACATACTGTAGTGATAATTGACGGGATGGGTCTTAATGCATCAGAGTTTATTAATATTATTAACAGCAGTTATCAAGATCAACAAGTAGTAATTTCATCCACTGTACAGCGTCGGTTTTGCAGAATTTCCCTCAAACCTTTACCACATGACCAACCGAAAAATTTAGATGTGCTTACATGGGAGAATTTGTGCTGCGATAATTGTTGCACATTAGTCTATCGAATGGCGAAACCTCGTTTGCACAGCCCAACGCACAACTTAAACGGCAAAATAAACAGTTCCAACTGTCAAATTGTTGAAAGTCCAAGTCACAGATGTCGAAAGGTTTAAAGATCTCGTTTTAGCTATAAAATCAGAAATCTGACAGTCTAATGACATGTAGGAACATATGATCAGTTTGTCCTTTGAAGAGTGTGTCAATAATTACAATGTAGAATATGCTAATATTGGCATAAAAACGTTGTCATTAGACTTAATCGACATATTTCGTATGGAGTGGAACATAAGACAAGTTAAGTATCATCATTAGGCTGTGTCTACCGCTTTTATTCTCGGTCTGCAAAATAAGGATAGTATGTTAACATCAATGAATTATTCATCGACATGTTTAAGTCTAGCGTTATCTCTGTTAAAAACTTTGTACTTGTTGTTGTTCTGTATCTATTATTCTCGTTGTATAGGGAAATATATGTCCCACATAAACATCATTATTTTAAGTAAAGTTGAACTCATCCTGTAAAGACCCCTAGGTACTAGTATTCCCAAGATCATGCTTAAATTAACATTAATAATATATTTTTCTAGACAGACATATACATATTCCGACTCTATTCTAGGTATTACATTCACAGCTATTTTAAACGAATTTCACTCGTTCGTACATATACTATTATGGTCTGAAGATCTATTGTTATTGATTACTTGCATTGTTGACAAATGTATTAGATTCTTACGGACAACAAACACATATAATGTATTATGAGTTTGAACCTTCATCATAGGCAAACATTTGATTGAAGTACCCTTACCTCACGAAGGTTTATGTGATACGTACTTGTTTAAATAGACGTTTTGACTATGTTTTGGTTATCAACAATATTTCGTCAGTTATTTTCACTACGAGATCAGCTTTCAGTCGTTATGATTCATAATACAGTACATCTAAGACGTTTTTGGCAAGAAGCAAATAATTACAGAAATGAGAATTGAAATTTAATTTGAACACTGCGATTGGACGTGTGTAATTATTTGTTTCAAATTTGCATTTTTGCCATTATGATACGTTGCATCCACTTCAACGAATTATTATTGATAATCCAATACTTTCATAACAAATTAACAACGTTCTCATCCCACTAATGATTCAAAATGTGTTAATAAGAAATTATAAATGTGTGAAATCTGCTGACATTTCTTTGATGTAGGCAATTATTCATACATTTCTGAAGCGAATGTTACTGTTCATATAGGTAGCAATTCATGTATTGGGTTGCCAGACACATGAATTTTGATAACTCGTTTGAAATGTTTTCAACTTTATCTAGCCTAGTTAATTTCAAGCTAATACAACTTTGTGTGTCACAGGAAATATTCAAATTAATTGCAAAATGATAAAGGCAAATCTGACTAGACATTAAGACAGCACTAACAGAAACTTACACAATATGAAATATGATTATTCGTTTCATCCTTTAGAATCCGATTGTATCTAGCGATGTTAACACTTATCAGGGAAACGAGAAATTTTAATTGGTTGACATTTAAATTCTTAGCCACCAAAAGTTGAACTTTACATAATATCATTAGCTTACTTTAGCATAGCAAGACATTCGTATATGGTAGGGTTATACCAGTTACAGTATATGTTGAATGTTTCCATTGTCCTTTTATATAATAATACCATTGGTTTGTGCTATATGCTGTACCCTTTACACTATAATAGACATTTCAAATAAGTTGTTTTTTTACAGTTTGATAAGCTATTGTCACTATCAACAGTTTATTTGCGTCAAGATAATATTTTCCAGTTCCAGATTACCATTCTAATGTTAGTCTTTAGATCTGATCAACGTTTTATGAACAAATAACTGTTTAATAATGTTCCTCACACGGCATTTACAAGACATTGGCTTTCCATCCAATGAACTACGGCTTGAAGAATCGATTGCATGACATTTTATTGACTTTACATAACACGTTGAACCATGTGTCTGTCATAGATAAATCAACTACAGAGAAAACAAATTGTTTGTTGATATGTTTGCCGGAGAAATTGTGACAATTTAATACGATTGCGCGTACATAAGTACAGTTTAATTGTAGGACAGTCACTACCCATAACATATGATATGGTGACCGTCCTGTGGTCCAGCTTAACAATGACCAGGGTACTGTAATATCACAACCATTTACGGGCTTTCTTTACTGACGATCAAATTGTAGATGGATAACTTTATGTCATTTATAGTTTTGTTAAACCCCACTGTTCTAACTCTTATGGAATTAACCAGGAAGTAATTTTGAAGAATGGTCGCACCTGTGCTACCTGTGTTTATGTTTATAAATTATTATTCCAAGATAGAATTTCAAAACAACAACTGACAGCAGTAATAACAATTTAATTTTATAATTATCTTTATATACAAAATGACTAGCGAATATTGTTTATAATACATGTAATATATATAGGCTTGCCTTATTGCGATTATGAATTAAATTAAAGTGGCGAAGAATGGCCATGTTGACTTGTACTCTAACAGGTAACGCTGTTAGAGGTGAAAACGCCTTACGCAAGGTAGCAACCGAGGGCATATAAGATTTATTATCAAACTTTAACATTAATTTACTGTAACAAGAAACCGAGTACACTCCGATTACACATAGAAACCGAGTACGCTCCAGGTACTCATAAAAAATACCGAGTACACTCCGAGTACCCATAAAAGAGACCGAGTACGCTACAGGTACTCATAAAATACCGAGTACACTCCGAGTACCCATAAAAGAGACCGAGTACGCTACATGTACTCATAAAAATACCGAGTACACTCCGAGTACCCATAAAAAAAGACCGAGTACGCTACAGGTACTCATAAAATACCGAGTACACTCCGAGTACCCATAAAAGAGACCGAGTACGCTACAGGTACTCATAAAATACCGAGTACACTCCGAGTACCCATAAAATACCGGGACGTACGCTCCAGGTACCCCGTAATAAAACCAGGTACGCTCCAGGCACCATATAAAGAACCATGTCTACAGCAAGTATGTATTTTAACCAAATGTGACTTATCTAAACAGATGAGACCTTTTAAGAGATGCCATTTTTCTAGTTGAGTCAACGCTCGGACAAGTCTTAAACGCTCATAAAAAACTACAGTCAAGTGACTGAATTTTGTAACCACAGGAACCTCAGTCTCGACTGGTAACAGCTGTCGAAACCGAGAGAAAACCCATGGAAATGCAAAATATATGTTTTGTATTGATTCATTTTTAATAAAAATAATAGATATGCCCTCGGTTGCATCCCCACTACAGAATTTTACGCCAACATGACAATGTATGTAATAAATGATAAAATATCTACTATAATTAGATAAATGCATGAGTAAGGCAAGTGCTATATCTTGATATGGTTATTAATTGTTTATTGGCTATTAAATCACCGTTAAGACACAGTTCTGGTCACTGGTAGAACGACTACTATCACGTCCTTTGCTACAAATGTACTTTCTGAACTTCACATTATAGGCTTCATGTCTTTTCCTTTTCAGCATCTAATATATACACATTCACGACACTAAGAACATCATATTAAACACTAATATTATCATAATTAACACTGATAACATGGTAATCACAACACAAAAACACATTATCAGCATTATTCCCGTACGTAAGAATCACCTTGCACACGAAGAGTTCCTATACATGAATTCCATGAAGACTGGATGCTATCTGATGCCGGATCTGTCCTCATAGTTACCATATTGAACCATCTTGTGTCGTATATTGTGTAGTTTACTTCCAGTACAACCACAACGTGACCATGTGTCTGTTCTGACCAACATACGTATGCCAATGTTACTGACTCTCTCAATATCAAACTGAAATAACAACAAACGGATCGGCAGAAAAATGACTCATACAGCATAATAATAGTAACTGCTATTTGCCATTAAACATAGTTAGACTATTAACATTGATAATTAATAATAATGACTGATATTGCCTGAAGGGTGCGGTAGGGTGGGTTTAAAGTTCGTCGTTTGCTGCCGAACAAGCAAGTGAGCCGACGTGGCAATCATGTGAGTTCACGCTCAGTGAATATCGTATTCTCGCGAGAATTACCATGGAAACGATAGCGTCGCCGGGTAGCGATAAACGCACCATGTGTATATAATACCCGGAGATCCCGTGAAATTCCGCCGTAATAAATTAGATTAATGCATAGGTGAATTAATCTTTATTATTCCAAGATAGAATTTCAAAACAACAACTGACAGCAGTAATAACAATTTAATTTTATAATTATCTTTATATACAAAATGACTAGCGAATATTGTTTATAATACATGTAATATATATAGGCTTGCCTAATTGCGATTATGAATTAAATTAAAGTGGCGAAGAATGGCCATGTTGACTTGTACTCTAACAGGTAACGCTGTTAGAGGTGAAAACGCCTTACGCAAGGTAGCAACCGAGGGCATATAAGATTTATTATCAAACTTTAACATTAATTTACTGTAACAAGAAACCGAGTACACTCCGATTACACATAGAAACCGAGTACGCTCCAGGTACTCATAAAAAATACCGAGTACACTCCGAGTACCCATAAAAGAGACCGAGTACGCTACAGGTACTCATAAAATACCGAGTACACTCCGAGTACCCATAAAAGAGACCGAGTACGCTACATGTACTCATAAAAATACCGAGTACACTCCGAGTACCCATAAAAAAGACCGAGTACGCTACAGGTACTCATAAAATACCGAGTACACTCCGAGTACCCATAAAAGAGACCGAGTACGCTACAGGTACTCATAAAATACCGAGTACACTCCGAGTACCCATAAAATACCGGGACGTACGCTCCAGGTACCCCGTAATAAAACCAGGTACGCTCCAGGCACCATATAAAGAACCATGTCTACAGTAAGTATGTATTTTAACCAAATGTGACTTATCTAAACAGATGAGACCTTTTAAGAGATGCCATTTTTCTAGTTGAGTCAACGCTCGGACAAGTCTTAAACGCTCATAAAAAACAACAGTCAAGTGACTGAATTTTGTAACCACAGGAACCTCAGTCTCGACTGGTAACAGCTGTCGAAACCGAGAGAAAACCCATGGAAATGCAAAATATATGTTTTGTATTGATTCATTTTTAATAAAAATAATAGACATGCCCTCGGTTGCATCCCCACTACAGAATTTTACGCCACAAAATGAAAAATATAATTAAGCTTCGATATCCCTATTTCTTATTTATCTATTTTTCATTTCCCCAAAATTCTTATAATATATAACTTAAAATGCCTTCGCGAATGGCGTCATTATAGAATTCCAAACCAACGTCGGACAAGTGTATACCGTCATCGCGGAAGAAACCGAGTGTAAGAACGTCGATGTCGACCGTAATATGCCCGTTGGATTGTTTTCGGCCCATCTGGTTCACCCGTTTACGCTTTTTCTCTATGGCTTTCAAACTACAGGCGTGTTCTCCCCAAGTAACTCTGGGGAGAATGTCAACCCATATTATTTTTACTTCTGGAAATGCTTGATGAACATAAGTAACAGCCTCTATTATTATCTTAAAAATACATTTTAAGGAATGTTTTGTAAGATCATTGCCACCTAGATGGAACAATATAACTTTAGGACAACTCCTAAACAGGACGGGAATTTGCAAGGAGCTAATTAAATCGTCCAAACTCATACCCCGCTTACACCACCAAGCCATGGTAAGGTTGTCCGGCAACTTCAAATTCGGCATTCCTCTTTCGGCGGCTCGCACCCCAGCCCAATATGGAATTGAATCCCCGATAAACCATACGTCTGTAAAGACATTATTAAAGCCTGTCAGTTACGATAGTCCTATCACCATAGGGACACTATTGCTATACCGTGCATGATAATTGTATATATATAATACCATGAATATAATCACCCGCTAGACAAACCTGGCCTAAAGTACGGTTAAACCCGTATGTATGTGTTATAGGCGGGGGAGTGCCACCTTCCCAGTTTCATAATGGCTGACTCCGACAGTCCCATTAAAGCTAATTGCGTAGCCCTGCCTATGCGAAAACTATGGGTTTTAACATTTGCGTGGTTATACTGAGAACGGTCAATACATTTTTTTTCAGCACTGCTGCAAATTGATATCTGGTGGCTACTGCCCCGTTACTATGAATGAACAGCGGACCGGTTTGACTCGATTTATAAAAAAGATATTTCTGTAACGAATGAACAGGACATATGCTTCCATCCCGCTCACACGGTAACTTTAAAATCACCGGATTACCACGTTGATTTGTTTTAAACCTACTCATGGAAATCAAAACATGTTTGTTTGGATATCAAGAGTTACGTCTCTTGATTGTAACATGTTAACTTGACCCTTGGTAGAGACTAATTCTCCTACGCGAAATAGGCCAAAATATGCCAGGCAAAACATAGCCTTAAATAACTGATATTCGTAAGCATCATGACAGATCGTGGGTAGAAGCTTACATATTTCCTTTAACATATCCATAGTGATCGGGGCTCTCGTATCGAATGTGCGGCGTGATCTATGACAACCCGTCATGGTATTTAATATATGGACTACTGCCTGATTAACGCAGTAGAAACGAATTTTCTTGTTACGTAGCTCATTACCCCAAATAAAAATTGCCGCGACAATAGGAAACAGTTCAAGCACTGTAATGTCTTTGGTAAAGCCATTTTCATGCCACACGTCCGGCCATTTCGCGTTACACCAATGCCCCTTAAACCAAATACCAAACCCTATAGCACCCGCGCTATCTGTATGAAATTGCTCGTCATCATTAGACACCCAAAAAACGGTCGTGAAAGACTGAGACACCATTATGTCCACTGAAAAAACGCATCCACATTTTGAGATCAGATTTCATTTCCTTATTAACACGCACGTAATGATACATATGTTTTACGCCGCATGTGGCATTTATAAGGCGCCTACAAAATGACCTACCTAGGAATTGCCCGACAACAGAAGTTCAAAGACCCTATAAGTGACTGTATGACCCTCAAACAAACCTTCTTTGCGACAGAACGAACTCGATTTTTTGAACGACTTCCGTTATTTTATCGAGAGGTATCCGAACCTCCATTTTTATTGAATCTAGCTCTAAACCTAAGAAAATAATAATTTGAGTCGGGCCTGCTGTTTTCTCGTCCGCTAGCGGAACGCCCAAGTTGTCCATAATTGATTTGAATAACACCATCAACTCTTTACAAGACTTGTACGTTTTTTCGCCCCCTAAGAAATCGTCTAGATAATGTATTAGGTGGCCCGATTCCATTTTGGTTTTAACGCAAAACTCAAGGAAGGTTGAAAATTTTTCAAATAAACTCGGGGAAATACTACAGCCGAATGGAAGAGCCTTATCGAAGAAAATTTTATCCCCCACCATAAATCTGAATAGTTCGAAATCCTGTGGGTTAATTGGTAGCAAACGGAATGCATTTTTTATATCCGATTTAAACAAGTAACAGTTTTTTCCCAGTTCCTGAATGATATGAATTGCTTGGTCGAATTCTGTGTATTTAACCGAACATAATTTCGGGTCAATGCAATCGTTGATCGATGACCCCTCTGGGTAAGAAAGATGATGTATCAGCCTAAACTCCCCGGGTGTTTTCTTTGGTACCACGCCGATCGGAGATATTTGAATGTTTTTCATCGGACTAACGGTAAACGGGCCAGCCGCACGACCGGCATCGATTTATTTTTGTACTTTTTGTAGGACAATCTCGGGGAATTGTCTAGCCGACACCAAATTCTTTGAAAAGCGTGTCCCACGTGGACCAGTATAATTTAAACGAAAGCCGTGTGTGAAACCTCCTAATAGTATTAGTGCATCACGGGATTTGTAATCAGACAACCAGTGGTTTAAAGATTGGATATTAATAGGTGAAGGAGCTACAGTCCGACCAGGGATACCTGACAGTGACGTCATGTCGTGTTTACAATCAAATGTTTTCTTTATATATCGTCTGCAAAAATGTGGATGATTAGTTTATTTCTTTACCTGTAATCTGCATGAAATTGTGGCCGAGAGGATAACGGTGCAGTATAAGTAACTAAAACATACAGAGTTCGAACCCCGTCAGCAGAACATTTTACGCTTATTTTTTATTTTATTTTTTTGCAATCGCATACAAAGTATGTGTACAGAATGCTGCTTGAGTAAAAGAAACACCTTTGCATTTCACTCATCTTCAAATAGCTTAATTTAATAGCTAAGAAGAAGTTTTAAATTGTAGTATGGAGTCTTTGAATAATTAAGAGAAACCAACAGCTATCACATACGTGTTTTCAATTACGCGAATTCCACGGGTCTAATTTTAATAATAATAAGACAAAAAAAATATTTTCAAAATAAATATCTTATCAAATTATCAAAGGGTCAATGTTTCTCGTATATACATGTTATACAAGAAACAAATTATAATAGATTAATGGCTATCACTAGCTTTGAACTTAGAACTCCTGAGTGAGAGTCAACAAACACATCCACAGAACCATGCATTGCTTGAAATATATGAATTGGTAAGGACATACTTCTACATAGTATGATCCTCAATCTTTTTGGGGATATACCCTGCTTATTTATAGATTGTTTACAAAATGACGTAACTGTCAAAAATCGTTGGTCGGATAGTAATTTCGTCGGATTATTCATAAGCGACGGTATGTTATTATTTACTATATGAACCGCGTTGACCACGGGACTGGTTATATCCCCGCCCTCTGTATGGGCGGCGGCCTCGAAAGGGATTTCCAGTAAAACCTTGTTGGGTATTATGACCCGCATTATATGTTTGCGATTGACCGTAAGTACCCTGTTGGTACCCGAAACCTGACGGACCTGACTAAGTACCTGTGTGACAGTTCATTATGTTATGCGTGCCGCCACAATTAATACATGCGTGGTTATATTTACAACTCGGCCAGCTACATGAGCCTTTATTAAAAGCTACACATATGTTCTGCGATTGACCATGCTTCCGCGACTCGACCCCAAATTGTTTATACCTATATGTATCTTGCATTGAAGGCAAACACCTAGACCACAAGCCTTGATTAATCACCGACCACGACGACGGTGTGGTGGCCTGACGAAGGCGAAACTGCTGGTCGTATATTTTCCAAAATTGTCCCCCTGGCGGGACGCACATTCTCGTATAACATAAAAATAGTGCAACATTTCATGTATCTTTGAGGGGTGTGTCGACAAATAGATAGACATATAGACAATAAACGCGTCTGTCCAGCGTTCAATAGTTCCGATATCATCTTTACATACCGTGGGCCGGACGGCAATCGTACCGTCGGTATTTAATTTGAGAGTACTACCGGAATATAGCTCGGCCAGTTCCACCGCACCCTTTATGAGCAAAGAAAGATTGACGTACTCGCCTTTACAGATTTTTTGTTTTAGAGTAGGCGGTACATGTAACGTAATATCGTCTTGGGCGACACGTGTCAGCTCGTGACCTTCAAAAAGCATGTTTTCAACATTTTGTGTTTCATTAAACGTGAACATATTAGCACTGGGTTGCATTACAGGCGGCAAACATGTACCGTTATCTGGCAACGCCCCTATATCTAAATTTCCTAGAGGCAGGGTCTGAGCATTACCGGCGTTAGACAAAATACGGGTCTCCACGGGACTAGTATTAGTGATGCTACTGTTCAAACTAGCATTAACCTGGTCTTGTTCCGCATGAACCTGAGCCTCACAAATAATTTCATTAAAATCTATAACGTTATGATTTATACCTCTCGCTGGCTCCGTCCCGTCATCCAACGCCGGTCTAGCTCGCTTAGCACTGGCCCTAGTCCTCGGCCCCGTTGCTTCTGCACCGCGCCTTCTCTTTGCACCTTGTCCTCGACCCGGCATCATAAAGTATTGCTAGATAGCCAAAGTTTTAATTAATTTTCTTTAAAGTTCGTCGTTTGCTGCCGAACAAGCAAGTGAGCCGACGTGGCAATCATGTGAGTTCACGCTCAGTGAATATCGTATTCTCGCGAGAATTACCATGGAAACGATAGCGTCGCCGGGTAGCGATAAACGCACCATGTGTATATAATACCCGGAGATCCCGTGAAATTCCGCCGTAATAAATTAGATTAATGCATAGGTGAATTAATCTTTATTAATTTACAATCCTCAGTACGTTCACCAATGAGGTTATTCATCTTTAAAATACAAATTTACACCTATGTAACTAATGTAAAATTGTTCTAACAGAGTTAGTGCAATACGAAAATGAAACTGTACCTTATGTTCACATTCTCATTCTAATATCATCAAGGTGGTTTGATTTGATATAAAACATGCATTGTTATACACGTATAGCATTTCTATGGTTTACATAATACATTTTGTTTCAATCTCAATGTTCCGTTCCTCTGGCTTCAATACCACTGCTGATAAATAAAACATGTGTTAATCATCTGCCAAACAAATTAGGGGAATAAGTATGTAATACTCCCTTGTTATAGATATGTACGATAGACACGAGGTTGTGATATGAAGTTCTCAAATACTTAGTGTTAAGACAGTACTTTGAAATAAGTCGGATCTATCATGAGTTGTCAATTGTTAAAAGCATTTATTAAACGTATTCTGGGAATGTTATTGAGCCAACCTATTGTATATGTACATTTATTTCATCCTTATCGGTGGTTTACGGCGGAATGACGGTGGATTATTCCCCGATAAATTCACAATTTTTAATTTCACAGCTCATAATTTCACGCAAATGGACTATGGTTTTGAAAACAAATTTCCCCGCCGCCAAAAATAAAATAATAAGCATTTTCACTTGCTTTCTTAATCTTTAACAAATAACTGAACATTATATGTACATAAATGTAAAACAAAGTACGAAATTGAAGCCATTGCAGAAGAACTATTTGATTGCAACTAGACGCGTGCATGGCGGAAAAAAACAACGTCACGCAAAATATTTCAGGTATATACTGGAGTATTTCCATCATTTAAGCTATTTAAAGCGTGAAATAAATAGAATATTAGTATTTTACCGTGTATGATCGTTTGACAATTCACCTTGTGAGAAGCTGCCTTATATTTTCACATTTAAAAATATAAATATCCTCTATTTATCTGTAAAGGCATTTACGGGACATAATGACACCACCTTTGAAATAAAGTAACGTCATTGATAGTTATACATCACTAGCGTAGTATAAGAAAAATGCATTTACTGAGATAAAAGCCAATATATGTGATGAATAGCAATGTTCACATATATTGCGTGAACTAAATTGAGTGCTGGTTTCGTAAACGAATCTATGGCCTCATTTCTTTAATTCCTAAATCGCATGTTAAAATGACATAAACTACACGATTCTAAATGCTATATAAAATAAATATTCTGAAGTGATTTATAAGCTTTTACTAGACATTTTGCAACGTTTCAAGTTGTTATAAGACAATTGTATCGTCTTAGAAATACATACAATACAACTCTTTGTAAGACGTTGTGATGTACAATGCAATACTCTAAAAGCGCAATGAAAAGCCTTAACTGAACGTCAAGTTTAATGTCGACGTAATTGTATTTGGCATGAATAATACATCCATTTGTAGACAGACACATATATTTCGTTTCCATTTGCGGGAAAGCATATGTGAGGAATTTGAACGATTTGCACCAAATAGTAAAGCATTTAATGTGTATATTACATCTACTGAATGTATTTTTGCGTGATGTACAAGCATGTCAGATTGCTAATTGACATCAGTCAAACATTATGGTAATTCAAGCATTGTCAAGTACAAGCCGCGTAATGTCAAAACGAATGTACTTATTGCATATTCATATGCACAGATCCAATTGTTTTGAACAATTGTATTGGCACTGGTATCAAACTCAATCTATATTTTAACTCGGACATGAGGGGTGACGAGCCAACAAAATCGTTTCTGTATAAGTGTGAGTTACTTGAGGGGAAAGTTGCAGATAAGACTGTATGCAGTCAATCTTTTAAGAATAAAATATATACTGAAATACATTTGTAATACTCAAATTGAATGACACACACGGCTGCTCCTCGACACCTTCTACTACACCTTTCAGTGTAAAGATGCCACAGAGAAAGACAAAAACATAATGTTACGTCACGTTGCTAGGAAACAAAGCGATATTTTGAAAAAATAAAAACGACAAATACAGACAACATGCCACAGAATATTAATGGTGATTTTCATTAAATTTAGTGAAAAAGTCGATTTTTGGTCGATGGCGTCGCGCAATGGTAGTCTACATCCTTAAAACCTGATGAACATTTTAAACAAACACAATATCACAAAATGTAATACTGCATAATCCTAGGATGTCAAACATGATTATATTTACTCATTTATATCTGTTTTTTAACATTTTGATTTTACAGAAAATTTTCTAGTTAAATCCTAGAAAATAACCTAAGCGTTAAGGTAGCTTATCGCAAATACAACTATCAACAAACATTGTTGTATATTTTGATCATAGAAATACAAATTGTTATGGTAGAATGCATATCTAGCCTTAAACCCTTACACACGGAATGTGTTTGAACGTCTTTTGCATTATCAGCAAAACACGTCCGCGTGCGAGGGCAATCTGTTAAAATATTGGGGTACGATTCCTTTTGGTATGGACTATAAGTGTTGTTATTTAAATAATATGAGACTCGTTCAAGAATGTTCGTGATACAAAAATCTTTAACGCTTAAGTTATGGTTATCTGGTTTTAACCTTACTCTATTTAGTGTGCCATTTCGTTTTAATAGCAGTGTTCCTTCTGAGACGAACTATTTCAAGAATTTTGTGCACATCATCATTACCTAGCAAATGTAATTTACAATTTATTCATTGACTCACGCTATTGTGTGACTTTATATCTTTAATGTAAAAACAAAGCGATCATTTAAAATTATACTAAACGGTTTTTCGTCTGAGGTGTATAACGTGTTTGCTGAAAATGAATGATTTAATTCCTGTATGCTTAAAGACTTGATGAAAAAACATTTAATGTAATAAATAGAATTTGAGTTGTTTTTTATATAACTTTTGTTATATTTCCATGTTCCTTATCAATAGCAGAAACAATTTGATTACCTACATATCCAGACAACGATCGATACATGTCAATTGTGTGTCAAATCAATTAGGAAAAAACATGATAATGGAAAAGTGTGAAGTTATAAATACTAGTGACATAAAAACAGGTTTGTTTTGTTCAATTGATCAGTTTTTTTTGTTTAACCATGATTAATATATAGTATAACCCTATTATTTTTCCCAACTTTCTAAAAAGGCATTTTTTACTTTTACATTGGAAAATGGAAATGTAAATTTGTATCAATGAATTGTACATAAATAAAATAAGATTTTTTCTTTTGCACATTGTACAAGGATTTTTAGGAAATGGTTGCTACTGTCAGATGAGTATAACATACATTTGCAATAGATTTATAGCATGCTTAACGAAATGCATCAACTAATAAATGGACACCAACACATCATATGACAATCCTGATCGTCTTCAGGAAGATATCTAACAACATTATAACGCTTCCAAACTGGTGTTGTCGATAAATAATTGGAAGTTGAAGAGGTGGAATTTAATCTTCGAGTGTATGATGATTGTGCAAGGACGTATTCAAAAGTAAAATTACTTTTTAGGAAGAACACTATTAGAGGACCGGCTGTGTGAGATAATTCTCTGTGAGTGATCATGTAATCTATTTCAAAAGATGTTTTGTTGTTCTTGTTATTTATATCCAATTATACCAGACATGCACCGGGAGTTGTGTCAGATAGCAATTGTTTTCTCCTTTTCATGTCTGGCGGCAATCTTGTGTTTTCTTATTTTGAAATTTCATCCATTCTAAATCCAATAACAAATTTCGTTATCAATTTTTCAACTTCTCCTATGATATTGAACAATGTAGGAGTGTGCTTTAAACGGCAAACAGTATACTTGATCAAGATTTCGGTATAAATTTGTGACAGTAGTTCCCTTGTGAGGAACCAGACAAGGCAACGTCTTGCCATGGTCAGTACAAGTAGGGTAAAGATTTAAATTTTAAAACAAAACAACCTATTTAGATGGACATTGCATACCTTTAATGGATTGATCGCATGCTAGCCGGAATTCGTCAACTTATTAATGGACTCCTACACATCATATGAGCACTATAAACGTATTCAGGTAGTTCTCTAACGACATTATGACGCACATTGCATTACTTTATTGCATGTTACATTTGGAAGCATGCTAATATACACTGTATATATATACATATATGAAAGGTATGACCTAGTGTACGTGTATGCTGTACCGTTATTACTGTCAAACATGCAAATCAAGTCCATTAAGCTCATGGTTGTCGGCTGGTTAAGTTTATTTCTGTCGGATTTTCGCATACCTTTTTGAGTATTCAAAGTTGAAAAACAAGTTCACGATGATTTTGCAATCTCGTATACAATAGTATATTCATGACTTTTAAAGACGAACTTTATATTCCCGATAATATCAGGCCGAATAATTCGTAAGTTGATAATTGCTTATTTTGCGTGTATTTGTGATAAAGCAGTTCATTGCATAACATGTTTTGTTATTGTTGATATTTATATCCAATTATACTAGGCATGCACTGTGGGTTGTTTCACATTGCAATTATATTTTCTTCTGTATATGTCCGATGGTAATATAGTTTTCTTATTTTGAAATTACATCCATTCTAAATCAAATAACAAATTTCGTTATCGTTTTTGTACATTCCTCCTGTGATATTGAACAATTTAGGAGTGTGCCTAAAAACGGCATAACATTGTACTTGCCCTGGATGACTTATATGATATATGGCAGTAGTTTCTTTGTGATGAACCAGAAAACGCAACTTCTCATAATTCACATGAGGCGACTTAACTTGTATGCACATTTTGAGGGCGTTACTCGGATTCCTTTTGTTTGAATTCACTGGAAGACATATTTATGATTGTTTAATAAATTCCTGTCCTAAGTAATGAAGCGTAATACCAAAAGTAATCAGAAACTTTTGCACATGTGGTGCTTTATTGTGTAGTATAGCGTGCATAACAATTACTATACCACTAATTACGTTTCATGGCATATCTTTTTATTAATGTTACGACTTTTTCATTTTGCTTGTTTAATAATTTGAAGCCATTGCTCAATAAACGCTAAGTCACATATTTTATACGGCGGCCAATTAACATTAACTTTACGAGATTTTCTAGATCACTATCAGTACAAACTAACACTCGTAAACAATGATTTTCAATAAGTAGGTCCATTCCATGTTCCGCGGTATTATGAATAAACAGACCACTAGAATGTTAACAATTGTGTCTCTGCAGAAGGTTATAACATCATACTAAACACTGCGATAAAGAAGTCTTTTCCATCATCCATAAAAATGGTCAAATTTTGAGAACATCTATCAAAATTTAAAGCTTCGTTACTGTCGCCGACTCAAAATACCAAAATGAACGATTTTTCCTTCTAACAATCACTCGTTTGAAACGATTTTTTTTGTTTTGACTTCAAGATCAATCCTCCCTTTCAATAATTCTTAAGCAAATATGATGTTCATTGCCAATTTTAGTGTCAAATTTTAACAAGTTCTATGTGTCGCCGGGATTTTTACATTTGAAAAAACCTTCGTTAGTACTCATTAATATAGCGTAGCAAACCAACAAATAATGTGTAAACGACCATCGAAACATCATTATGAACACCACCAAAGACTCTTTACGGTAATAGGACCATGGGTATAGGCAAATTAATTTAGAATAGCGAACAACGTACATTGTCATTTATCTACTTATACACAAAAGTAATAGAGTAAAACATTCGTGATAATATGATATACACATTGATCCTTAAATTAACTCATGCCAGGCTGTTCACACAAACAAATATACCCTATTGGTGGAATACAGACTAAACTTATGTTCAACACGGGGTTATACGTTAAGCTGAGTTCTGTTTTGTGCGGTATTTAAACCTTCGTGATTTAAACTTTCGTTACCCAATTTTGAAATTTGAGCTAAAAAGGCAGCAGATTATAGTTATATCACTATTCAGTGGGGCTAATTGAAGTGTTAACATACTAGAAGGCGAAATCATCGAGCTATGTCATAAAACATGGCCTATATTTCGTACTGAAATTGTGAGTATTTATACCTTTCTTTCCAAAGAAAGTTTTTGCCATTAAGATTGTCTGAAATAGTATCAAACTATGACAACGTTCGCACAGTACTACGCTTTTCTAAGATAAACATAGACATAAGGAGCGTTGTGTCTCCTTTTTGTATAACTATTGAGTTTAAATTAATGAAACTTTCGTTATCAAGTGATAACGAATGTTTTACCTCTATTTCTGGTAAAAAAATGGTATTGCATCGCGAATGTACACACTTTACTCCATTGCATTAAAGCAGCTGTTACATAGGTATGAAATTGGTACAATAACAAAGTTCGCAGTGTGATCCGTTATGCTTCGTTAATGAGCAGGTCAATTTTCGGTAAAATTTGTGATAGTTTTGTGTTCTGTAAGTGATTGTTAGACCAGTGAATCTAATACCCATATGCAACATCAACCTTGTTATTGCTATATCATAGAACTACACCATTTGTTAAATTTCATAGCGCATTGATATCTGAAAAGCGTTACAATTCGGTTTATACTTACGACAGCGAAGGTTTCATAATGATAACGAAGGTTTATTTTTCATATGGGTTATAATTAATATAATAAAAAGTAAAGTTGCCTTCCAAATAGTATAGTGTAAACGCCTGAAAGAGTAACATGATGCAGACTGCCCTTGTCAGTAGCGAGAAAGATTGCGTCGTTTGCTATGCATTTCCTCTGATCTGTCAGAAAGAGAGAAATTAAATAGAAACAAGCAACAAAGAAAAATGTTAAAATGACAGTTATGAATGCACCATCAAGTACAAGAAGAAAAGAACACCGGCTTGTTGGATTGCATGAACTATGCAGTTGTTTATCATGTTCCTGTCGTGCATTAAGATATCTGGTTTAGTGACAAAATAGTTGATACAGACGATAAAGAGTGTGAAGAGACATTTATTGAAACTAAGAAGCAGTTTTTCCATTGACATAGAAATGAAGAGTTTGTCTGGCGGAAGTTTTGTATAATACCAATTAGGATAGATGCTCCACAGGCTACAGGGAAGTCAGAGTCATTGTTAACAAATAGTGAAAGAGAAAGATAGTGTATTTTGATCATGTATTCAGTGTATACTGAACTGTAGTGATATCACCAAACCTTCGTTATCGGCCACCATGTTTATATTGACATTTTCTTTTTGCCATTTTGGTATTATGTTTTAGTTAAGTGGCCATATGTCACTTGTTCATTTCAACATGCATGTAAACGTACAAAAAACTTAGATACTTGCCGGTCTTCTAAAAAATATGTTAACCTATTATATTCTGATTCTTAGAAAACCTTCGTTACCACTATGCTGAAACATTTATTCTGGACGATATCAACATGTAGCACATCAAAAATTGATACAATGATTTCTTTTATAGTAAACTGAAATAAGAAACACCCTAAAAACGATTTATATGTTTAAATACGTTTACCTTTTGGCTTGTACTGTTTGTTTTAAGTACATGCTGGCTGACTCAGGTATGACTTTGAAACATATTTTAGTCAATTTTTTAATAAAGCAGCACTAAATATTAATTATAAATGTTATGTTATACATTGATGTACTTGTATATTCTAGTTCTGAACATTAAACAGTTCTTTAGATTGAAATAGTATGCTTCTTTTGAATGTATATATGATAATACAAAACCTTCGTTGTCATTTGGTTGAGTGTTCTTGTTAGGCATACATTATCAAAATTACAAGTCTATGGATTTAAAAATGGTTCATTTGATATCAATGTTTTCAATATCAAAGTTGAATTTCGATTGACGCACTATTACACCACCAAGCAGCTTCTAAATGAATTGAAGTTAAAGCATCATACTGAACGTATTTTGTTTACAATCAATATATTAATGCCAATATATTGGTGGACTTCATGTTAGTTAGTTGATCATTACATTCAGACCTTAACAAATTTGGTATTGCTAAACATATTTTTTCCGATTATACTAAGTTAAATATCAGTTGCGACGTGTTAGTTCAAATAAGTATGTACAATTCACCATGAGGCTGTGGTAACGTAGGTTTTGTAAGTAATAGAATTAGTTTCTACCTACCTGTGTTTGCACGATCATTACACAAAAAACTAAGAAAGTGTTGTATTCAAGATATTCAAGCATGGTTACTGAATGATATATCAAACTTTTGAGGCGAACTGAAACTAAATCTGGAAAGGTCACATTTTCATTTATTTTCTTTTCAAAATGAACCTACTTATTGAAAATCAGTGATAACGGCTTTTTGTGGTAAATTCATTGTAACTCAGTTCTGACCTAATCCAACTATAATCTGAATATTGGACCGAATTTAAAGACATTTCATCACGATTGTTTATGCGTAGGTAGCTGGGGGTATCATCATCGGGGATTGGTAACAGACACACAATCACTTCCGATTACTTGAAATGACACTGACATGTAATGTTTAAATGATCGGATCCGTCCCAAGAGAATATCAAGTGTAGCATTGGGTTATTTTCATAAATTTAAACGAAGGGCTGTGACAAAATGTAGTGGTAATTGATGTGAAGGGTTTAATGTTCAAAGGAACTTCACCGCTTATAAATACAATGTATCATAAACAGCAGTTATTACGATCAACGAGTAGTTATTATATCCCTTGCAAAACGTAAGTTTTTGCAGGATTTCCTTCAAACCTGTTACACATGACCAACCGAAACATTTAGATGTGCGTGCAGGAAGGAATTTGCCAGAATTTTATTTAGTCCTTCGCCGACAGAGGGTATATTATGTGGTGAAAAAAAAATAGATTCATTTAACTGGGTGAATGGGTCTGTGTTAATTACGTTCTTATCTAGGCATTGGTACTGATAGGTTTCATTTATGTTGCCCTATGAAAAGTCTTATTATTAAACGATAGTCTGTTTTGAATAAAAACATGATAATCTTAACCGACTATGAAATCGATATGATTGAAAACCAACAGATGTGGTTTTTTTTATTGCCCATTTTGTCATACAATTTCTGAAAATTACTACATTAAATGTGGATCGTTCTGCACTTAGCATTAACAATCAATTACAAAAAGAGCATAAAACATAATCAACTACAATCACACATCCCAATACACAACTTGGAAAATGAACAGTTACAACTGTCAAAATGTTGGAAGTCCAAGTCATAGCTGCCAAAAAGTTCAAAGATCTCGTTTCAGGTAGACAATCAGAAATCTGAAAATCTAATTGGTCAGTGTGTCAATAATTGCAATATAGAATACAGGCTCTTAGTTGTTGCAAATAGTAGCATAAAACAACGCTGTCATTAGACTTGATTATCATATTTCGAATGGAGTGACACATAGGAAAAGTTAAGTATCATCATTAAGCTATGTCTATCTCTTTTATTCTGTGTCTGCGAAGTAAGGATTTAGATCAATGAATTATTCATCATCATGAATAATCCTAACAATAGGTATTTTTGTATTTGTTCTATTATTCTCGTTGTATGGGGAAATGTGTTGATGGGATGTGTGCCACATAAACATTGTTCTTTCAAGAAAAGTGGAGCGTATCCTGTAAACGTTAGATTTGACCCCTGGGTATTCACAAAATATTGCTATTTAGCATAAATAATATAACTTGTCTAGGCAGACACATATATATTCCGACTACATTGGTGGTAATGCATTCATGGCGATTTTATACGATTTGTACTCGTCCGTACATATAATATTATGCTCTGAACATCTATTGTAATAGATTACTTGTAAAGAAGAGAAAATGCTTAAGCTCCCTAATGGATAACAAACGCAGATATTTGCCTGAGCAATAAGTAAATATTTTACTCTAAGTCACTTACAATGTACAAATCGAAGGTGCACTTTGAATGTGCTACGAATGTGATAAAACTATTGTTTGAAAATCAATTGATCATGGAAAATACCTGTATGTGCAGTTGTGTCTTGGGCGTTGTTCGTTTGAGTGTTGCCTGTACTGTTTCTGTTTTTTGTGCTTGACTACATACGATGAGTGCATAACATGTAGTTTTGCATAAAAAAAATAATTACGGGGATGTAAATTAAAACTTAATTTGAAAACATAAATTCGACGTGTGTAATTGCTTGTTTCAAATTTGCATTACTTTCATTGAGAACGCTTCACAGTTTTGAACATTTGCTACTTATGCCACTCCAACGAATTAGTTTTCAAAAAAACAATATATGCATAACAAAAGAATACCATTATAATTCCACCTTTTTATGTAACATTTTTGAAAAGGAAATTAGCATTTGTGTTGAATCTGGCGCCCATTTCCTTGATGAGGGCGATTCGTTGCAAAATTCTCAAGCAAATGCAATTCTATGCTATAATACATATATGGAGTTGTCAGACACATACGAATAGTGATAACCCATTTTAACCTTTTTTATTTTTATCTAACTTACTTGATTATAAGTCCATACATATTTGCGTGTCACAGAAAGTATTCAAATTAAATGCAGAATGATGAATTCTAATCGGAATGGGAATTAAGGCAGCACTAACAGAAACCTACACAATCTGAAATATAGCCACACGCTACATCCTTTATAATCAGATTGTACCAAGCGATGGTGACACTTATCAGGGAAACGCGAAATTTTAATTGGTTTGACATTTAAATTGTTAACAACCAAATGTTGAACTTTAATAGCATTAACTTACTTTGGCATTAACATGTAGCAAGACATTCGTATATAGACTGGGTATACTGTTTACAGTTATTTGAAATATTTATAGTACCTGCAAAAAAGCCTGTTGTGGTTTAGTTCTTGTTTTTTTTGTGCCTGTCATGCTCGGCTGTATCTATTGAGTGTTAAATGGTCGTTTTATATAATTGTGCTATATACACACTTTACAATATCATGGAAATTCCAAATAAGCCATTCTTACAGTTTTAAAAGAGATTTTGAACTATCAACAGTATTTTGGTCAAGATGATATTTTTATTTTCCTGAGTTCCATTCTTATGATTGACTTAATATCTGCTCTACGTTTTATGAAATAAAAAATACAATCATTTTTCTCGACACTATGGTTTTTATATACCATTAGCGTTTTTATTTAATGAGCAACGACTTGAAGAATCAATTGCAGGACGTTTTATTGGTTTTATGTCACATGTTGAACCGTGTGTCTGTCAAAGATAAATCCAAAACAGAGAAAAAAAGTTGTTTGTTGATATATTTGTAGGAGAAATGGAGACAATTCAAGACAATTGCGCATAAATAAGTACAATTTAATTCTAGGACAGTCACAAACGATAGCACAGAATATGACGACCGCCTTGTGGTTAGCTGAACAATGATCAATTAACTGTTTTATCAAAGTTACGATCAAGTTCAAATTCTTTAAAGTACCTTTACAACACTAAAATGTGGCAAATGGAGCTGTAATATAAATGTAGATTCAGTTAATAAATCCTAAAAACAGTATCTGCCCTCAATTGCAGTTATTAAAGAAGTATACATATTATTTGTATTAATTTAAATTGGAACTTAAGTTTACGTTTTCCTTAAGTATGTTGACTAAACAGTACCCAGGAGATGATGCCACTTGATGCAGTGTTTTTCTTTATATGTATTTCTTATATCAACACATCTTATTTAAATCATGAACAATGAGAAATCAATTGATATACCAAGTATAACACCGTGTTTAGGTATAATGAAAGTTTTTAAAACTTTTGCTACTGATTATCATATAGCGATTTACATTCTATTTCAAACCAGTTACATTCTCTGAACACAGCTGTAAATAGGTTACCCAAATTATAATGATCCAGTTATTCATAAAACATACCTCTTTCAGGAAATACTATGTTACAATATACACTTTTAAACTTTGACCTAGAACTTGGAAATGCTGTTCCGTCATTAGTGCCAAACATGCAAAACATAACTTCAAAACTTGTGTTGTCGTTAAATAAGTTGACGTTGGCGAGTAAAATTTAAACTGAACGTGTATGGCGCCTTTGAGGAACAAAAATATTGTGTCAGAACAGATACTTCTCTTTGAGTGATCATGTAATTAAATTCAAAAGATGTTTTGTTATTCTTGTTATTTATATCCAATTATACTAGACATGCACCATGACTTGTGTCAGATGGCAATTATTTTCTCCTTTTCATGTCTGGTTGCAATTTTGTTTTTCTTGTTTTGAAATGTCATCCATTCTGAATCCAATAACAACTTTCGTTATCAATTTTACAAATTCCTCATGTGATATTCAACAATGTAGGAGTGTGCCTAAAACGGCAAAACAGTATACTTGATCCGGATGTCTGTAATAATATTTGACAGCAATTCCCTTGTGAGGAACCAGACAATGCAACCTCTAGTTTTTTATTACAAAGATAGTGCAGTCACAAACGATAGCACATGCTGGTCAGCTGAACAATGATCAAGTTACTGTTTTATCGAAGCATTTACGGACATCTTAAACTTGCGATTAAGTTGGAATTCTACAAAATACTTTTTACGATAGTAACATGTGGCAAATGGAGACGAAATATTAATGGAGATCCTAGAAACAATATCTGTCCTCAATTCGCAGTTATTAAAGAATTATACGTATTATTTGTATTAATTTAAATTTGAACTTCAGTTTACGTTTTCCTTAAGTATGTTGACTAAACAGTACCCAGGAGATGAAGCCACTTGATGCAGTGTTTTTTCTATATATGTATTTCTTATATCAAGACATCTTATTTAAATCATGAACAATGAGAAAACAATTGATATACCAAGTATAACACCGTGTTTAGGTATAATGAAAGTTTTTAAAACTTTTGCTACTGATTATCATATAGCGATTTACATTCTATTTCAAACCAGTTACAAACTCTGAACACAGCTGTAAATAAGTTACCCAAATTATAATGATCCAGTTATTCATAAAACATACCTCTTTCAGGAAATACTATTTTACAATATACACTTTTAAACTTTGGCCTAGAACTTGGAACTGCTGTTCCATCATTAGTGCCAAACATGCAAAACATAACTTCAAAACTTGTGTTGTCGTTAAATAAGTTGACGTTGGCGAGTAAAATTTAAACTGAACGTGTATGGCGCCTTTGAGGAACAAAAATATTGTGTCAGAACAGATACTTCTCTTTGAGTGATCATGTAATTAAATTCAAAAGATGTTTTGTTATTCTTGTTATTTATGTCCAATTATACTAGACATGCACCGGGAGTTGTGTCAGATGGCAATTATTTTCTCCTTTTCATGTCTGGTGGCAATTTTGTTTTTCTTGTTTTGAAATTTTATCCATTCTTAATCCAATAACAACTTTCGTTATCAATTTTACAAATTCCTCATGTGATATTCAACAATGTAGGAGTGTGCCTAAAACGGCAAAACAGTATACTTGATCCGGATGTCTGTAAAAATATTTGACAGCAATTCCCTTGTGAGGAACCAGACAATGCAACCTCTTGTTTTTATTACAAAGATAGTACAGTCACAAACGATAGCACATGCTGGTCAGCTGAACAATGATAAGTTACTGTTTTATCAAAGCATTTACGGACATCTTAAACTTACGATTAAGTTGGAATTCTTGAAAATACTTTTTACAACACTAAAATGTGGCAAATGGAGCTGTAATATTAATGGAGATTGAGTTAATAAATCCTAGAAACAATATCTGTCCTCAATTCGCAGTTATTAAAGAATTATACATGTTATTTGTATTAATTTAAATTTGAACTTAAGTTTACGTTTTCCTTAAGTATGTTGACTAAACAGTACCCAGGAGATGATGCAACTTGATGCAGTGTTTTTTCTATATATGTATTTCTTATATCAAGACATCTTATTTAAATCATAAAAAATGAGACAATTGATTTACCAAGTAAAACACCGAGTTTAGGTATACTGAATTTTAAAACTTTTGCTACTGATTATCATATAGCGATTTACATTCTATTTCAAACCAGTTACAAACTCTGAACACAGCTGTAAATAAGTTACCCAAATTATAATGATCCAGTTATTCTTTAAACGAACCTCTTTCAGGAAATACTATGTAACAATATACACTTTTAAACTTTGGCCTAGAACTTGGAACTGCTGTTCCGTCATTAGTGCTAATCATGTAATCAAATTCAAAAGATGTTTTCGTTATTCTTGTTATTTATATCCAATTATACTAGACATGCACCGGGAGTTGTGTCAGATGGCAATTATTTTCTCCTTTTCATGTCTGGTGGCAATTTTGTTTTTCTTGTTTTGAAATTTTATCCATTCTTAATCCAATTACAACTTTCGTTATCAATTTTACAAATTCCTCATGTGATATTCAACAATGTAGGAGTGTGCCTAAAACGGCAAAACAGTATACTTGATCCGGATGTCTGTAAAAATATTTGACAGCAATTCCCTTGTGAGGAACCAGACAATGCAACCTCTTGTTTTTTATTACAAAGATAGTATAGTCACAAACGATAGCACATGCTGGTCAGCTGAACAATGATCAAGTTACTGTTTTATCAAAGCATTTACGGACATCTTAAACTTACGATTAAGTTGGAATTCTGAAATACTTTTTACAATAGTTAATGTGGCAAATGGAGCTGTAATATTAATGGATATTCAGTTAATAAATCATAGAAACAATATCTGTCCTCAATTCGCAGTTATTAAAGAATTATACATATTATTTGTATCAATTTAAATTTGAACTCAAGTTTACGTTTTCCTTAAGTATGTTGACTAAACAGTACCAAGGAGATGATGCAACTTGGTGCAGTGTTTTGCTATATATGTATTTCTTATATCAAGACATCTTATTTAAACCATGAACAATGAGAAATCAATTGATATACCAAGTATAACACCGTGTTTAGGTATACTGAAATAATAAAAGTTTTTAAAACTTTTGCTACTGATTATCATATAGCGATTTACATTCTATTTCAAACCAGTTACAAACTCTGAACACAGCTGTAAATAAGTTACCCAAATTATAATGATCCAGTTATTCATAAAACGTACTTCTTTCAGGAAATACTTTAAATTCATTTCAAATTGGTAGCACAGGCGTCAAAATTGAGATGTTATTTTTCAACCACACGCATTCGTCTTATTTAAGCCGCCATATGTTCGTATTTGTCTGAAGCAATTACCTACCCTAGTGAAATCGAGTATATTGAGTAATATATTATCTTACGTGGAGGTACTGTATGGGTAGATATTTCTGCGGGTAAAATATTTAGCCTAAAATAGTTGCGTGTTTGGTATTTTGCAATTTGACACGTGTAGGCATCGGCGATTGTGTTATTTCATAGTTTATGTATTGATAGTCCAAATTTACGCGAGATGTAATGTTGGCTAGACCTTCTTTGCGAAATTCGCCACTATCATCCCTTCGCTTTTATTCAGTATAGGTGTTGGCTGTTGGTATTCCTTGTCGGTATGATGTAAGATGGTAATGATTGATTAGTATCACATAATTGGTAATATGTTTTATTTCGGAGAGTAATTTATGTAATATATCGCGTAACGTGTATTGATAGATTGTCAAGTATTTTATGAACATAATCTAACTGGTATCGCATTATCGTTTGTTTTATAATTTTAGGCTGTATATGTAATGCACTCCCTATTATTGACAGACTGTCAAGTATTTTATGAGCATGTCTAATTGGTATCGTATTTTAATTTGTTTTATAATTTTAGGTTGTTTATGTTAAACATTATGTTATATTGATAGACAGTCAAGTATATGATATCGTAGGTTGCAAGATGTTCTGAATTAATTGGAATCGCGTTGATGTTTAATATTTATTTTGGCAGGAAATTGATGTAATACGAACATGTTTTAGTATATCGATTGAACATTACAATAAATTCATACAATCATTAAATCGTTTAACACCCAAGCATGAAACATGGTAGACTACAAGATTTCACATGTAAGAAAAGCACATTTCTACCAGTCATTTGCATGATTATTTTTATAAATGCAATTACTACTGTCAAACTATAGAAATGAATACCAAGTGTTTCTACGCAGACCAGTACAGTTTTGTACATGCGCCTGTCGCGGTAGTCTAGTGAGAGTAAAAACAAATTGGTTGTATAAACTTATATCAATGTTAGTAATATCACATAAGTAGTATCATCCGACGAACACACTCACATATTAATTTGGATTATTTTGTGGACGCATGTTTTAAAAGCTCTATGCATCCACTCCAACGCGCTCTAACTGATATTGCTAAATATACAATGCTTTCTATGTAGTCATTTCATTCATGTTGTAGCCGTAAGAGTTCAATACGACTAAAAATCAATCACTACACACTATTTACAGGGTTCCAAATAGCTGTCCCTGTAACTCAATATTATTTCCAAATTTTAAACAAGTCTAATGCAATCATGTAATATGTACTGCACATTTCACAACAATATTACAATGCAAGAAAAAAACACAACTGTAATCAAAATTAGTGTAAATGTATAGTGATGCCGGTATCGAGCATTGTAGTTCCGTAAAATGCTTCCAAAATGTGTCATTGACTTATATGTGTGAGCCGCTGAAAACTCGAAAACGGTCTCCTATTACGAGGGCAAATCATTATTTACTGAAGAAAGTAGTACGCCGATTAGATAGAGGAGCATATTTCATGCAACGGTTTTCCACTCATTTGTTTCTTCCAAATTATACTTTATTATCCGTAATTGCTGTAATAACTGGCATGAGAAAACGCAGATGTATAATTTATGCTTAAGGGAAATGAAGAAAATGGCACCAAATAGATTGTATCGATCGTTTGAGATCGTCACAATTAGGTGTCATGATGTAAAATCAGTACATAGTAATCTCACATGCTAACCAATTATTCTCAGTACATAAATTCTTAAAGAGATCAACATAGGACCTCGCACCAAATGGCTGTAATCTACTGTACGGGCGCAGCCACAATTCGCTGGATCAGGATGAGAGGCACTTACGACCTTTTAAGACTAAGGCATATTTAAAATCTACATCACAAGGCGCGTCTGTATGAGCATATAGCAGGAAAATCGGAACTTGTCATGTTGACCAAACTTAAGTTGAAAAAACTGGTTTCACCTTAAGTAAAGAGTGATTGTTTTATGTTTTCTAAAAATATTGATTGCGGTTACGACCTCCTCATTCTAAGCCAGTGAATTGATCAATTTCACTCACAACAACGCAACAAGACATTACAACATTCGCTATACATAATGGTGGAAGTGCACTTGAAGTGCTAGTAGTAGTTATGGTACTAGTTCCGGATACTAAAATATAGTATAAGTATCTAATTTCAATGTACAATATATAATCTAAGTGTTTACGCAAATATGATGATACCGGTAATAACGTTGCCAAAATGAATAATACTATGTATGAAGAGACACAAAAGTCAAGTATCATCCTTAGACTGTGCCTACCATTATTATTCTGGGTCTGCAAAGTAGGACTAACATGTTAAGATCCATAAAGTATTGATCGACATGTATAATTGTAGCATCAACTATGTTTGTACTTTTTCTTTCTCGTTCTTAGGGGAAATCATTTCGAAGATCTAAACATCTCAGATTGTGTCCAACGCTTATTAATTAACGCCTTAATTTTAAGACAATAAGGTAAGCCTCATTGAACGCATCATCTTAAGTTTGAGTATACACACAGTAATAACATGATTATAACATAAATAAAAGTTATCACATGAACGCTATGTGATATTCCTTGTGATAACAAAGGACGGGGCAATAATTTCTTAAACTCGTCACGAAAACAAATTATAATGCGCGCCAAATGCTCGCTAAATAACTTTTGTTATATAGACTCGATTGAGAAATGTTGATCTCCTAAGACAACTCATGACGGATCATATATATATTTTCTAGACAAGCGCATATATTCAGACTCAATTTATGTTTATGCATTCATGGCGATCTTAAGCGGTTTGCACTGAGTCTCGTTTGTTCAAATAATAGTATGCACAGAACATATATGTGATGGGTTATTTGCATGGTAGACATTATCATTAGCGTCATAATGGTCAAAAAATGATCATGGCTATGTATGTCTGTGTCTTTAAAATATGTAATCAAGTGTATGTAGGGCCATTTCCATACGAAGGTGCATAGGTATTACGTAGGTTATATGTAACCGAAATGTTTTTAATATGCTCAGGTCACGAACAATAATTCGTTCAGTCGTTTTGAATATGCGATATGCTTTGTGTGGTTCGGATTCGTAATGCATTACATGAACGTAGTTTTGGCGAACAAAAAAAACAAGTAATTATTTAAATGTGATATGAATATATAGTAGAGCACAAACCAAAGCCACACAACTACGGTGGCAGCGCCTAGCCACACACACAAGAATAAGACATAGTACAAGCCATCCACATCCCCAAAAAATGGATGCTCCAAGCGAGCCTTGTATGCTCGCTCTGCAAAGAATGACACACTGTGGACTTAGAATTTTGTGCATAATTAGCAATAAAGGGATGTAATTATCAATGAACAATTAAATGGGATGAGTATAATTACTTACTCCCGATTTGTTCTGATTTTAATGAGAATGCCGTACACTTTGAACAAATACTAGTACTGAATCAACCAATTACAGGAGTTATATTTCAATTGCAAGTAGTCCAACATATTCCTGACAATTTTAGCTTCTGCTGTATTCACTATATAATATTATATGCATTACAGAGCGGCATGTTGACCTGTCCGTTCACCAACTTTGTCCTACAAAAATGAAAGCGCATATTGGATTTTGTTTATTGTGTTGTTTGTACATTTTGTACGCAGCCTTTGGTTTGATATGTTTTTTTGTGTTGCATTTTTGTGTGTTTCGCACTCAAAAGCATCTGTTGAGTATGGTCTAACATGTTAGGCATCTGTTGAGTATGGTCTAACATGTTAGAAATATTCAAGATATTTCAATATAATTATACCGTTAAAGTTTAGTTTCGTTCCTTATGCTGCATCCTTAATAATAGTTTGGCAATAGCATCATTTATTTCGTTGAAGTGGTATATACAGTTTTAATTTATCAAATCCTAATCATATTCGATTCTATTACTTTGCTCTATATACATATCATTAATATATGGTAACATAAATAACTTGAATAACATGATAGAAAATTGGTTTGACCCTTATTTCAAAGCTTATATGCTCAAGTTTTTATTAGTTGTGATTCATTAAGGCATGCTGTTTGAACTTGGTGTCAATAACGCCGTAGATGAAGGCGTACGTTTTCAGTAATTCCAGGACATTTTGCGATAGAATTATTTCGCTAAAGACCACATTTAAATTAGCCCCCTATACCCACAGAACATAATTTTCTTTGCATTTTTGATTATGTGAATGTCTAAAGGAGGGAGTGTATACTATAAAACTAGTATATTTAATTGATTTGAAAACTACAATACACTGTAAACTTGATAGCATCAAAGTGTTAAATGCGAGAAATTATTGGTAATTTAATTTACGACGTCATTTGGTGCTGATTTTGGCGGTTTTGCAGAAATAAGGAAAACGCTTCAAACATCTGCTGAGAAAAAAATATGTAAAATTTGAAAATGATTTATGTCAAGAATAAAACTTACATGTAAATGTTAGTCAATGGCATATAACAACAAATATTATCTTAAAAATTGACGAAGTTATTAAAGTTATTTATGTTACCATATATTAATGATCACCCTGTATCTTGTTTAGTTTTATAAAATGGTGTCTGTATAACCATGGTATTGGCTTTCCGTACATTGAACTACATGGAGTTGTTTGTATTGGTTTTACATCATAAATAAACCTCGTGCATGTCATAAATAAACCTCGTGCATGTCATAAATAAACCTCGTGCATGTCATAAATAAACCAAAACCAGAGGAAATAAATTGTTTATGGATATACTTGCTGGAGACATTGTGACCAAAATAAGCTTATTATTGCAAAAATATGTGCAGTTTCAAGGATAGACACTAACGCATTGCGACCGTGTTGTTTTTCTGCTGAACTTTTAAGAGACGTTGATCCTGAGCAGCATAGGTTGTGTTTGTTTTGTATATAAACATTTTTATTTTGAGGAAACAAATGCTATTCAGGCCTAATAACTGTGTTAGGTTTAATGTTACATTTTGAAGCATAGAATTGAAATCTGATTATTATTGCGACTTGCATTCAATTTCAAACTAGTTTAAGACTCTGAATACATATGTAACTAAGTAACCCACTCCACAACCATCCAATTATTCATAAAAGATTGCTCTGTCAGAAAATACTTCAAATTCATTTTAGATTGGCAGCTTAGGCGTCAAAATTGAGATGTAGTTTTTTAACCACACGCATTTGTCTTAATTATACTGCCATCTGTGCTCAGTTGTCTCAAGTAATTACTTCCCTGAATGAAATCGAATCTATAGAGTAATATATTACGTTACATTGAAATAATGTATACGCAGATTCTAAAACCCCTATTCATTGACACAATAACTGAACTTACTTAAGATGAAAGACATCCAATGAATCCACAACATTCGAATGCTGCTCAATGTACTAGTTCCTGTATATGCATGGATCAGACTTTTAAAATGTTATACGTTATCAATAGATGCACACAACACCATGCTGATGCACTAGATATACTAGTAATCTTATAATTAAATTGTTCTAGAATTTAATGCAGTCACAATTAATAATGCGATTTCACCGGCATGCCACGTGTAATGAACCATATTAACGCGTGGGGAATTTTGAAAGTAAACTCTTGCGAAAAGTGACTTACCAATTGCATTATTGCACTGATATCCGTTGGAATTGTTTGTTATCGACTATAATGTATAATAGCATCAATTGTTATAAAGCACACACCGTTGACTGCACAATACACATTAAGGTGATTTTAGTGATCTACCTGGCATCGTTTGGGGGTGGACCAAGTTTACATCCATTTATTAACATTTTTAACAAGAAAACTGAATGCTCTTTTATTATCTGAAATTGCTTAAATAACTCGCATTAGAAGATCTGTTATTTATTTGAAATGAAAATGAAGAAAAAAGCAGATTGTTTTGGTCGTTCAAGATAACGTCTCAATTAGGATTCATGATGTTAAAATAAGGCATGCATATATTTATATATTTTGTAGCGTTGAGTATTGATAGACTATCAACTGTTAAATATCAGTAAAACGCAAAGTGTTCTTAATTAATTGGTATTGCGATAATGTTTGTCATTTATGTTTTGGGAAGATATTTATGTGACATTTTGTTTGAACGTATTGTATTGTGGCTAAATTTCGTTATTCAAACCATACACTATTTAGTGCATAATACACTTTTAGGCATTTTAATAACCAGCACCAATCCTGAAATCGTTTGGAGGTGGACCAAGTTTACATCCATTTATTAACATTTTTAGCGAGAAAACTGAATGCTCCTTTATTATCCGAAATTGCTGAAATAACTCGCATGAGAAAATCCAGATCTGTAATTTATTTGAAATAGAGATGAAGAAAATAGCAGATTGTTTTAAATGGTTTAAGATAACGTCACAATTAGGATTCATGATGTAAAAACAATGCAAAGCAGCCTCACATGCCAACCGTCAATTACCAGTACATAATTCTTAAAGAGATAAACATCGTACCTATTGCACCGAGTATCTATAGAAATAACTGGCGCAGTGACAATTGATGAATTTCATTGACAAAGTTAACACACATCAAGTAAATAATGCACCAACCGTATTAAAAGGAGCAATTGCCCTAGAAGTACTAGTACGAGGGACGTTCAAAAAGTACTAGGACTGGAGCCTTCACGGATACAGTTTTAAAAATTATACAAATATTAATACTTAATATTAAATCGGAATTCAGTTGCGAAAAAGTGATATCCGATTTATCGCGTAATTCTTTCATGTCCGTCCGTAATCGTCCATTTTGAAACCATAGTAACGCGTACCCGGCGCAGATCAACAATAACCACTGATGTGGACTACGTAATGAGCTATATCTTCACTACTATCCTATCGTTAGATGTGAAACATCGCCAAAACATCACTTGTGATATGCTGGACTTTGTCTGCAAAAATGACGTTGTTTGAACTACATATGCTGAAATAAAGAGAAGTTGAACAACTTCGGAACGCAAAAGTGACGTCATCGGAAAGTAACGAAAAGCTGACAAATAACAGGTTCTGTCAACAGTAAGATGGTATACGCTTGAAATAGCATGCAAAGTATCGTATCTACAATAGAACATAGTTATGTAGTTATTTCTACAGTTTTAGAATGTCACATATGTATTATGGATGGTTATTCTAGCATGAAAGAAATGTAAGTAATAGGAAATTTAAAAAAATGATGACGTCAGTTACCGCGACATTTTCATTATATCCACATTTTATTGTGCTGATTCTCGTCCCGATATTCGAAATAAAATTCGGAAAAATACATGCGATTCTCAAAAACGATATACGTGTATATAACTTTGTGTGTTACAAGCATGTATTCATCGCCATTATCATTAAAAACAGCGTTTTTCATAGCCCTATAAGTGACACTAACGACGTATCAAATAGCGCGACGTCATTTTTTGCGCCGGGTATGAGTACACGTCTTATATTAAACACCTGCAACTATCTAACCACGTATTCATTTACCTTCAAAATTGCACTGTTTGTAGAATAAGGTTTGAAATTTCATGTGGTATAAAATTTGATTTTTTGTATTAAAAAATGCAGGTTTTATGACAATAATCCTAGTATTTTTTTAACGTCCCACGTATTTGGAAACATTCTACAAATTGTAAGGCATTTTGTCTATTTATATTTATTTAGAAAAGCACCATTTAGCTATTAATTCTGTAGACATCTATTAGCCTCAGAACTTAGACATATTGGTTAACTACATTTGCGAACTTGTTTAGCCTTCATAATCACATTGCTTACATAATGGAAATGAATATATCATAAAAATCTATTTCTGTACAGACACAAGTAACACCACTCGCCATTTGTAGGAATGCAATTATGCTGTTACTGAAAATGTGTATGATTGTATTTGGAATTGATGTGTTTACTCTTATTTTATGGTTTACAAACATCGTAGACTAATCTGCAAACAAACCGTTTATGGTACTTTAAGTATAATTGACAGACTGTCTCTCAGGAGAGGACGACTTATTTTCCTCAGATATTCTTACCCGTCTATCAGTGCGAGGTATGTTGAGGTCCAAAGTTTTCTTTAGTTCGTTCGTTTTGTTATTCACCGTAATATGTGTTTAATGTAAGACATGTCAGTATTCTCATTAAATTACTAAGAGTCAAGCAATTAGTATATGACTCGACCAAAAAGAGAAACCGACACTCCTGAATAAACAGCGGACGATTTTTTATGTATTTTGTTTCAACTTAAGCAATGCTAAATAGTTTTAATAAAAAAGAAACGCTCAATATTTTTTATTCAAATTGAAAATCGTGCAACTCGTCGATGAGTCCAAAATTTACTTCGAAAGAAACAATGCTAATTAGAATACCCGTGTCTGCATTGGCATTAGAACCAGTTGTTCTCGTTGATTTAATTGAATTAATTAAAATATAATTACTTCTGTTTACGTTCTTCCATCTAGGTTTTATCTCAAATGAGTAAACAGTTTTATATAATCAAGATACATGAAATGCCGAAAATGCTATGCTATTTTATAACGTAATGCTCTCTGAAACTTACGGAAAAAATACATGTTACTTCATCAAATAACATCTATGAAAGTATTAAGTCCTAGTCCCTGTTATAAACATTGGAGTATGCTCGAACTTCGTGACCAAACTCATACTCCGTACTCCAATTTGCATGTTTTAGTTTCAAAAACTGCTGTAACTACTTCATTACTGAATAGAAACATACTATATAGATAATTCTTAATCATATCATTTGCCACAGTTGGCGTTGATGTTAATGCAAACTTCTAAATTAAGCTGTTTTTTTAAGTTTGAGCTTAGAGTATGGAGTTTGGGTATGCAAATTAGAACATGTTTGTAATCACCAGACCAGCTGGTTTGCGACGCACTGCTTTAAAGTTGGTTAATGAATTCCTTTACGTGCTTGCATAATGGAAAGGCCACTTACAGTTGTCTGTCACGATTACAACGGGGAATCAGATGAAAATGCGATAAGCTCCTGGGTAGACGTGTTTAATGATATTCGATGCCCAGTTCCTAATCATATTCGTTTCTATTACTTTGCTCTATATCTTGTTTAGTTTTATAAAATGGTAACTGTATAATCATACTTCTGTACCATGGTATTGGCTTTCCGTTCATTGAACTACATGGCGTTGTTTGTATTGGTTTTACATCATAAATAAACCTCGTGTATGTCATAGATAAACCAAAACCAGAGGAAACAAATTGTTTATGGATAAACTTGCTGGAGAAATTGTGACCTAAGTAAGCTAATTATGCAAAGATATGTACATTTTCAAGGACATACACTTTCTATAACGCCTTGCAACCGTGTTGTTATCCTACTGAACTTTTAGGAGACGTTGATTCTTAACAACATAGCTCATGTTTGTTTTGTAAATACACATACTAATTTTATTTAGAGGAAACACATGTTATATATCAGGCCATATAACTGTGTTAGGTGTAATATTCAATTGAAATCTGATTATTATTGCGATTTACATTCAATTTCAAACTGGATTCGGAATACTTGCACGTATAACATAGTAACCCACAATCATCCAATTATTCATAAAAGATTGCTCTGACAGAAAATACTTCAAATTTATTTTAGATTGGCAGCTCAGGTGTCAAAATTAAGAGTTTTTTAACCACACGCATTAGTTTTAATTATACCGCCGTCTGTGCTCAGTTGTCTCAAGTAATTACTTCCCTGAATGAAATCGAAGATATTGAGTAATATATTACGTTACATTGAAATAATGTATACGCAGATTCTAAAACCTCTATTCATTGACGCAATAGCTGACTTTACTTAAGATGAAAGACATTCAATGAATCCAAAACATTCGAATGCTGGTCAATATACTAGTTCCTGTATATGCATGGATCAGACTTTTAAAATGTTATACGTTATCAATAGATGCACACAACACCATGCTGATGCACTAGAAATATACTAGTAATCTTATAATTAAATTGTTCTAGAATTTAATGCAGTCACAATTAATAATCCGATTTCACCGGCATGCCACGTGTAATGTACCGTATTAACACGTGGGGAATTTTGAAAGTAAACTCTTGCGAAAAGTGACTAACCAATTGCATTATTGCACTGACGAAGTGCAGATATTCGTTGGAATTGTTTGTTATCAACCAAAATGTATAATTGCATCAATTGTTATAAAGCATACACCGTTTAATACACATTACACATTAAGGTGTTTTTAGACATCTGCATGGCATCGTTTGGAGGTGGACCAAGTTTACATCCATTTATTAACATTTTTAACAAGAAAACTTAATGCTCTATTATTATCTGAAATTGCTGAAATAACTTGCATGAGAAAACACAGATATGTAATTTATTTGAAATGAAGATGACGAAAAGAGCGGATTCTTTTGGTTGTTTGAGATAACATCACAATTAGAACTCATGATGTAAAAATAATACATAGCAGCTTCACATGCCAACTAATAATTTCCATTACATTAATTCTTGAAGAGGTAACCATCGAACTACATGTAATAACACCGAATGGCTATTTAAATAAATGCCGCAGTAACAACCGATGAATTTCATTCACAAACATACTGCCACTAAGAAAATATTGCATCAGCAAGATGTAATTAAAGCAGCGAATGTCCTTGATATACTTGAAGATTGAAACGTGATACAAAATGTAAAGGCAGTTTGTCTATTCAGATTAATTTAGAGCAGCATCAGCTAGTTTAATTCTGTAGACAACTATTACCAACAAAACTATCTCCAGTTGCGACCTTATTTAGCCAGCAAGTTACATTTGTACTCAGCTTATGTAATGGAACTGTCTATTGCTAGACAGACACAAATAACACCATTTACCATTTATAGGAATGCAATAATGTTGTTACTTTACATAATAATGTAGGATCATACTTCGAGATGGTGTGTATTTTACTCTTATGTAATGGTATACAGAGAAAACAAATCTGGCAAACAAGACGTTTATGGTATTTCCAGTATAATGGACATAATGTATGGGTAGATTTGAATGTTTGTTTAATTTGCAACCACTGCACACATCATGTACATGCATATTTGTAACTGACATAGCGCGATATCTTGCGACCTAAGCATTACCAGCTGAACATTGTAAAGACAAGGGATAAAATAAGTTATCATCATGTTTATTACCTCGACATCAGACGTGGAAAATGTATGAAATAGATCAATTTATTTATAAGCTTTTTATATGTTAAGACCAAAGTCTTGAAGGAACACCGGCTAAATTAATCATACTAGTAAATGTGTTAGGAATAGTGTATTATCCTGAAAATGTCAAGTTTGATCTAATTATCATCTAGTGATTTGAATTTAATTTTAAACCAGTTTTAACATCTCAATACAGCCTTCAAATGTAACTAGGTTACCAAGTATGATCCTTTTATAAATATAGCATTTATTTTCGAAAATATTTCAAATGAAATCTAAATTGGCAGCACAGGCGTCAGAGAGATGTTATTTATTTTTCAACCACACGCACTCGTCTTAATTATGCCACCATATGTGCTCATTTGTCTCACGCAATTACCTACCTGAATGGAATCGAATATATTGAGTAATATATTATGTTACGTTGAAATATTGTACGGCATATTGGCATTGTATTTGATATAATAGGTATTTATTTATAAACCAAAGTGCACGCGAGTGCTAACGTAACTTCTTGTTGGCTACTTCGCGAAATTCGCCATAATTATCACGTCACTTTTATTCAATATGGTTGTAGGCTGTGATACATTTAGAGCTGTTAAGATGTAAGCATATCATGATTGATTAATATAGCATCAACGGTAATTTGTTACACTGTGTATTTCTGAGAGAAATTTATGTAATTTGCTCAATTTGTTACGTTGAAGTGTATTTATTAGACACTCAAGTTTTTAAGAATACATGTATATCTAATTTGTTTTATTATAATAAGTTTAGAGTATCTATGTAATATATTGTATAACGTTGAAGAGTATTGATAGACTATCAACTGTTTGATATCAGTAAGACGCAAACTGTTCTTAATTAATTGATATCGCGATAATGTTTGTTATTTATGTTTCGGAGAGATATTTATATAACATTTTGTTCCTACGTAATGTATTAAGGCTAAATTTCTTTATCCAAACCATACACTATTTAGTGCATAATACACTTTTAGGCATTTTAATAACCAGCATCAATCCTAAAATCGTTTGGAGGTGGACCAAGTTTACATCCATTTATTAACATTTTTAACGAGAAAACTAAATGCTCCTTTATTATCCGAAATTGCTGAAATAACTCGCATGAGAAAATCCAGATCTGTAATTATTTGAAACAGAGATGAAGAAAATAGCAGATTGTTTTAAATGGTTTAAGATAACGTCACAATTAGGGTTCATGATGTAAAAACAATACATTGCAGTCTCACATGCCAACCATTTATTATCAGTACATTAATTCTTAAAGATATCAACATTGAACCCATTGTACCCGAGTGGCTATATAAATAATTGGCGCAATGACAATTGATGAATTTCATTGACATACACACATCAAGTAAATAATACATCAGCCGTATTAAAAGGAGCAATCGCCCTGGAAGTACTAGTAGTTAGAAACAGAATACAAAGTATACGGCATTTTGTCTTTTTATATTTATTTAGAAAAGCCTCATTTAGCTTAATTCAGTAGACATCTATTAACCTCAGTACTTATCGGTTAACTACATTTGCGAACTTGTTTAGCCTTCATAATCACATTGCTTACATAATGGAAATGAACATGCAATACATATCTAGTACATTACAGACACAAAAAACACCACTCGCTATATGTAGGAATGCAATTATGCTGTTACTGAACATATATATTGTATATGATTACTAGTAAATTTGGAATCGGTGTGTAGTTTCCTCTTATTTAATGGTTTGCAAACATCGTAGACTAATCAGCAAACAAACAGTTCATGGTACTTTTGGTATAATTACCCTACTGTCTCTCTGGAGAGGACGAGTAATGTCCCTCAGATGTTCTTCAGACAGATTAAAATTGTTTGTAAAATGGATGTGTCTGTATATTTATTCAACCTCTACGAGTGCAAAAACATTTGTATCTGTTGAAGTGGCCGTGTGATATGCTCGTATACATCAGATTTTGAAATGTCTGATTGTGAATCGCCAGTTCGCGTACCCACCTTCCACCCGTTTGACTTCAATCAGTAATCGGGGGTGATTTGTGCTAAGAGCAAAGGCTTCTCATACGTGCAATTGGCCGTCTATCGGTGCGAGGTATGTTGAGGTCCAAAGTTTTCTTTAGTTCGTTCTTCATGTTATTCATCGTAATGTGTGTTTAAAATAAGACCGGTCAGTTCCCCTTTAAATTACTTAGAGTCAAACATTTAGATTTGAATCGATCACAAAGTAAAACCGAAACTCCTGCATAAACAGCGGACGATTTTTATCGTTTTTTACAACTTAAACAACGCTTAATATCTTGTAATAAAAAAATCAACGCTCATTATTTTTTAATCTCGTCGATGAGTCTCAAATCTATATTCGAAGAAATAATGCTAATTAGATAACACGTGTGTGCATTGGCATTAGTAATTTAGAACCAGTTATTCTGTTGATTCAATTGATTCAATCAAAATATATCTACTTCTGTTTACATTCTTGCATTTAGATTTTATCTCAATTGAGTAAACACTTTAATATAATCAAGATAATACCGAAAATACTATGTCATCCTATAATGTATTGTTCATTTAAACATACGGAACAAATACATTTAACTTCATTAAATGGCATCCATGAATTTATATGTTGTCGATAGTTGAAAGTATTTAGTCCTGGTCCCTGTTATAAACATTGGAGTATGCTCGAACTTCGTGCTCAAACTCATACTCCGTACTCCAATGTGCATGTTTTAGTTTCAAAAACCGCTGTAACTACTTCATTACTGAATAGAAACATATTAAACAGATGTTCAAAATACTTATGTTCTTAATTACATTTGCCACCGTTGGCGTTGATGTTAATGCAAAATTCTAAGTTAAGCTGTATTTTTAAGTTTTAGCTTAAAGTATGGAGTTTGGGTGTTTATAATCACCAGACCTACTGGTTTGCGACGCACTGCTTTGAAATTGATTAATGAATGTCTTTACGTGTTTGCATGAGGAAAATGCCACTTAAAATTGTCTGTCACTATTACAACTGGGAATCGGACATAAATGACATAAGATCCCGGTTAGAGATGTTTAGTGATTTTGGGTATTGGACAGAAAGACGCAAAATGCCAATGATGTTTTTACTCAGAAAAAAAGGAATAATATGAACACATGTTTTATTACATGTGCCAACATATATCGAATACTTATTTTTATTCATCAAACATCTGGAAGTATGTTTCTGTAGAAATAAACCAGTTAGCATTTCAGAGAAAATCAACATGACCTTGATAAGCTAGGTTCAAGTTTAGGATGCCTATTTAGCATTTGCAGACCTTCTCTTAATGTGTTACTTTGTTATTCAAAAACATACAGTCATTTCACGCTCATATTGATGCCAAAATATTTCACATGAAAACACCTTGTAACTTCTTGTCAGATAAGCCATATAGATGTTAATTATCAATGTGAAATGTTGCAGTTACATGATAATATGATATGATAAGTTATCACCAATCCCTGTCTGTTCATAAATACTCTATTGCGCAATCAATTCTGACATCGTTATAGTTTGCCATTATACTGGTAGGGGTTACGTAAATATATCTTGTACATGTAAGTATCCTGCTCCGTTACATTAATTGCGTTGCGTTATTTTCTGCCAGACCATGCTGTACGTCTAGCCAGGTCTGGTTATTATAAAGTAGCTTGATGTTTAGTTGGAATACTTATGAAATTTGTTTTAAGAACAGTTTGTGTTTTTTGCTAAAATTGTTTTGAATACCACCCCAGTTTTAATTAATTTGACATTATGTGTAACCATGACTTATTTTCTTATGTTGATCTAATCATAGAAAGAGAAAACTGTCCCTCTGTCCCTATTTTCCTCTGTCTTGATTATATCTTCGTTGTGGTAAATGCAATCATGATTGATTCCTTAACGTTGGAATAACCTTGTTCACTAAACTCGATTTCAAAATAAAAATAATCAGATAAATCTAACCAAAGCCTCAATATTAGCGTCAACCTACGTGTGTTTCGCTTGGGATGACTTCTCTATTCAACAGAGTAATATTAAGGAACATTACTCTGCAGTGTCCTCGGTATAAAAATGTTGGAGTTATCTGAAAGATTAGGTTAAGAGTAAAATTTATTTTGCTAATGCGCCACGATTATTTGGAAAGTCTTTTCTTGATGCTATAGCAATAAATTAAATGCATTAATGATATAATATAAATATAGATTGGCTTTATATCAAATGCTTCATAATCTGCTAGATGTTCGATTTGTGGTTGTAAATTTGGTATCAAATACTTTGTAATCTTCGAGATGGTCAATTAATGATTGTAATATCCAGGGTATCGATCAGATACAAATGTTTGTTTTGAAACAGACCTCAGTTTTATTTCAAGACTAGTGCAACGTAATATAATTCTACTAAATCGTGAAACATAATCGTTGATTTAATGATAAAAGTATTTATTTTATTTTTGAGAATTTCCAAGAATGCCAATATTTATGTTTTTGATACAAGAGATGTAATTGTAAACCTGCTTTAACATCTTCTCCAAACAGGCTTGTATTCTGTTATTTTATCAGAATGCAGAACTTGCAGTGCAGCATGCTTTGATTAGATAGAGAGATCAGCCTGCTCACGTTGCAAGTGTGAGAACGGATTCCTTTCAACATCACGTCAAAGTTTATTCCAAAGCGATCAGATAAAGCACTTCAATATTAATGCTGCAATACAAATCAAATAAAGTAGAATGCACTAACTTCAGGTTAAACAAACAAATCGATTAAATCTTACCACCTAATACCTAATTGACCCATTGTTTTCATTCTCCATACGCATGAATGTTTTAATCATTTAAAATCAAAAGGTTACAAAACACGATATTTTACGAGGAAAACGATGTTTTATGAATTGCGGGCGTGATAATTATTGTGCATTAGGGAGTGTCTTTAGGTGCATGATAAATGTGAGCATAGCAATTTCAAAGGCATTCAACTTCTAACTTATAAAAAAACAACCACGCATTGCGTGCTAAAACGTTGGAGAATCTGAAACTGCATGTTTTTCGTCAATCGATATGGACTTTTTAATGGAAGTTTGAAATATATAGAGCACAGTAGACCGACATCAGTCAAAATGGTTACATTTATAATTATGCCGAGACAAAATGAACGAGCAAATACAGTATTGCAAGAGATATTGCTGACTGTGATATATAAATAAAGGATCATTCATGAGTGCTCATTATATACGATTTTTATGAAACGAGTAGACAAAACTATATGATACGAAAGTTTGCCGAGTATCATATTGTTTTTGTCGACGATTTTAATAAAACCCTATTTAGGCTAGTGGCCGAGGGGTGATTTTTGGTCGGAACCCCTCCCCATGGTAGAACATTTCACAACCTGTTTTTTATTGAAGCGGGGGATATTGTGCGTTGGAAAATTATGGTTGTGAATCTGGGATCAATGTAGGTCATTATGAAAATCGACGTTTTATGTGTGTTTTTTAGTATTTTGAGAGGCAATTTTATGACGTATTTTGTCTATGTACAGAACAAGGCAGGTACGATTTAGCCCAGGAAAAGCAAACCACACTCGTTATTATTGTAGGATCATATTGCATTATGGATGGCTTATAACATCTAAAAAATTCAGCTCTTTAATAGCATGAGAAATCATACTTTTGGGGTAAAAACATAAAAAAATATAAACGAAAAGTGCGAATTTTAGGAATCGGTGCACTACAATTTCATATATCAATCTATTCGAAATAAAATTACTTGGGTGGGGAGGTAGTAATCTGCAGTTTAATATATCAAAAATCTTTTGACCAGCTATTACTCAAATTGCGATAATTTTGGGTTAAATTGTCATAAAAACATAAACGAAATGTGCGAGTTTTAGGAATCGGTGCACCCCAATTTCATATATCAATCTATTCGAAATAAAATCACTTGAGTGTGGAGGTAGTAACCTGTAGTTTAATATATCAAAATTCTATCAACCAACTATTACTCAAAATGCGATAATTTTGGGTTAAAATTGTTAGATTTATAAACGAAAAGTGCGAATTTTTCGAATCGGTGCACGACAATTCCATATATCAATCTATTCGAAATATAATCACTTGAGCGTGGAGGTAGTAACCTGTAGTTTAATATATCAAAAATCTATTGACCAGCTATTACTCAAAATGCTATAATTTTGGGGTGAAATTGTTAAAATTATAATCAAAAGTGCGAACTTTGGGAATCGATCGACTACAATGTCATCTTTCATTTAATTTGAAAGGTTATCACAGCGAATTATGGGTATGAAGGTCAGGGTGAATACGTCGAGGTCCTACTTGCCGAATTTATGTGCAAACTCGCTAAATTTTGGGCAAAAATAAGCAAAAATGCGATTTTTTGGAATCGTTGGATTGCAGAGTCATTTATGAAGTAATTTGAAACAAAATCACCCCAATGAGTACATATTAATATATAGTTTAGGATGTTAGAAAATCTTAAGCATGGGTACACGGAAAATGAGATATTTTGAGGTAAAACATCACGAAAAATGAACAAAATCGTGAATTTTGAGAATTAGTAGACGACAATGTCATTTATGATTTTATTTGATATTGAACAATCGTGTCGTGTATGTATAAAGTCCAGTGTAAAACATAACATGTAGCGTCTGGATATTGTTGGAATTGAGATATTTTATCCCAAACCTCTAAACCGAAAAGCTGGATGTTTGGAATCAGCAGAATACAAAATTTAATTCATTCATAGTTTATTAATCTGATTGGAACAAAGTTACTTCAGTTAAAGATATCTTGAACTAAGTGAATTTGAAATTGTATACAATTCAATGTTTTGAGGTTAAGCCGTACAAAATATAAGATACATGTACTAGTATACGACAGAGGAAAGCCAATCAAATAAGCTCATCATGAACAATTGGTGCCCTGTTGAGCTGAAATATTACCCCAACATTTGATTTTTCCAGAAATGTTCCTATGTGTTTGCATTAGCAGATTAATCTTCCTAGCGATAAAGGATATCAAATCGCCTATTGTTACAACCATCATGAGTCCTATCGGATGCTCAACACTAAAAACGTACATGTACATGAAATATGTTCTTGTGAATTCCAATGCCGTTTAGGCCAATACATCTATAAATATCAAATGTCACTAAAGGTACGCACCAAGACTTTTTATAGACTGCAACACTTTAATCGAACCTTATTATTATCTACATTGTACGATACATTAATTAATGGATACGACTGGAGACTAGGTCCCACTGAAGAAATCCTCATCGGCGATGTGGAATGAAAAAATAATTCATTCATTGAAATTTCCCGGTGTAGGCATACTCGCGATGTAAATGCAAATGTAGATTTCTCATAACACCCAAGAAGCTTCCCCAAGTCCAGAGCATCCTGTTCCCGAAGCTCATTTAGTTTCATCGAGAGTGCATCTGTTTGAATGATTGGAAATTGAGATTAACACTCGTTATTTCTTAACCACTGCGGGTTTAAATTACACGCATAGCTGCTCAGTAAGACAGACAGGATGGAAATAGCCACTAGGTTTAATGCTCTTATAACCAGCGCTTTTTCTAGTGGTCCAAATCAGATCATGTGCATGTCTTATGTCTGTACAAATACCTACATATTCGTGTACAACTCAACGTTTGTCCAGAGTAATGCTATTGAAACTAGTTGTTGGTCACAACACCATTACCCCGTAATTGTACCCTGCCATATTGCATACATGTATGGATATAAATTATATTTGTTGACAAGCTGTTTTAAAATAATATTTTACAATCGAACGAGTGTCTCAATCTACACGATATGTTATGTTTAATTTGATTCGGTTCGGCTTTGTTTCGTTCTGTCCTGTTTTGTTCCGTATATCATAGCTTGATATCATGTGTTATGATTCAGCTGGGGTTATGGTGTTAAATTGTTTTATGTTTTTATGTGTTACCCTTGAATACGGCGCCAATAAAAAACATTGGTGTTTTAGTAGATTAAAACTTACAATATTTAACATAGTATCGGGTATGCGACATGTTCCTCGCCAACATCTTCATATCATGATTCTAATGAACTATTTTAATTTGTTAGACACTTCGTGGCTGAAATCGCTGGGTAAATTATGTATGCTGAACTTATATCGGATGGCCAATTGAGAGCTTCATAACTGTCCTTTTCCGTAAAGTCGATTACAAGAGCAGTGCAATGACGGACATCATACAAGATATAATTACAAACGTATATTCAAAGCCCCAGTGTCGGTGTTGCTCGGTGATCCTGACAGACCTGTATTATTGCTAGCAGTAAAGCTCTAAACCTTCTGTTCCAGTGACATCTAATGTTGTCATTATGACATATGCATACCCATTCGTATGATGGTCAAGTACGCTTCCTCCTACCTTCCAAGTCATACTATATTTTTCCATATATAAACAATATTTACAAAAACCGCGTGACCAAGAATAATGTTACTATGGTTATAAAACATAAAGTAAGCTTACTATAATTATGTTCTTACTGTATAATTTAATTAACCAATCATACATCAATTTTCCTGCATCAATAGCGATACTCAGATTTGGTGATCCCTCGTTTTCGTTACACCATAGCATGACCTATCAGTGAAGTCAATGTATAATTGTTGACTCATCCATTGTAGAAAAGTACTCAAACTACCAAGGTCGTTTTGAACGTGCATGGCCCATGTCATGGAGCGTATGCATGGTATTCTCGAACACAGAACTCCTTCATGTAACATTGACCAAATCATTATTTTTATAATTGTATGAATATGTAACCTGTATGCGTTGTTTGGGTTAATTCGAAGTAGGGATGGCGTGTCAAAGAGCTTGAACCATTACGAACCAGTCACAGCTTCAATGGTAGTCCACTTTGTCAACACCATATAGTACACCTGATTTCAATGGACTGGTTTTCACTGTTTGGTGAATACCACAGACGACCCTCACCCCGCTGTAGGTAGTACCTCTCCCAAATATTCCACCAGATCGTCACATGTCTACTATGTATGCATATTTCGTATGTCACTATAAATAAGGTTGAAGCTTACACCGAATGATGCTGTACCCTAATATTGAACGATAGAATGGGACAACAGTTTTGAAATCTTAAATAACATATTACTTAGCACATTTTGTAGTGGATTTTATCAAATCAGATCATCAATGACACTGTATTCAACTGATTCCGAATTTTTACATTCTTAGCTTATTTTTGTATTTTTTTTTATCCCAAATATCTCAATTAAAACAGTAGCCGAATACCACATTTCTGATCTCTTAAACTGCATGTAATTACAAACATGTCACAGTTGTTCAACATCACATAAAATCATTAATGAGATTGAAATCTACTGATTCTCAAAATTCACAATTTTGGTTCTTATTTCGTAATATTTTACCTCAAAATACATAAGAGTACCTAGGCTTAAGATATTTTTAAACTACATATTATTATGTGCTCTTTGAAGTGATTTGGTTTCAAATTACATCATAAATGACACTGCTATCCACCGATTCCAAAAAAAATGCATTTTTCGCTTATTTTTGTGAACTTGGACCCAAATTTAGCGAGTTTTACACAGATTCCAGCAAGTAGAACCTCGACGTATTAAACCTTACCTTCATACCTACATATCGCGGTCATTAACTATCAAATAAAATGAAAGATGACATTGTAGTCGACCGATTCCAAAAGTTCGCACTTTTTGTTTATAATTTTAACAATTTCACCCAAAAATTATCGCATTTTGAGTAATAGCTGGTCAATAGATTTTTGATATATTAAACTACAGGTTACTACCTCCTCATTAAGGAGATTGTATTTCGAATAGATTGATATATGGAATGGTCGTGCACCGATTTTTTAAAAATTCGCACTTTTCGTTTATGATTTTAACAATTTAAACCCAAAATTATCGCATTTTGAGTAATAGCTGGTCAATAGATTTTTGATATATTAAACTTCAGGTTACTACCTCCACACTCAAGTGATTTTATTTCGAATAGATTGATATATGAAATTGGGGTGCACCGATTCCTAAAATTCGCACATTTCGTTTATGCTTTTTTAACAATTTAACCCAAAATTATCGCAATTTGAGTAATAGCTGGTCAATAGATTTTTGATATATTAAACTACAGATTACTACCTCCCCACCCAAGTGATTTTATTTCGAATAGATTGATATATGAAATTGTGGTGCACCGATTCCTAAAATTCGCACTTTTCGTTTATTTTTTTTTATGTTTTTACCCCAAAAGTATGATTTCTCAAGCTATTAAAGAGCTGAATTTTTTAGATGTTATAAGCCATCCGTAATGTAATATGATCCTACAAAAAAACGACTGTGGTTTGCTTTTCCTTGGCTAAATCGTACCTGCCTTGTTCTGTACATAGACAAAATACGTCGTAAAATTGCCTCTCAAAATACTAAAAAACACACATAAAACGTCGATTTTCAAAATGACCTACATTGATCCCAGATTCACAACCATCATTTTCCAACGCCCAAGGCCTCAGCCTTCAATAAAAAACAGGTTGTGAAATGTTCTACCATGGGGAGGGGTTACTCCCATTTCTAAGCACCTTTTTGAGGTTTGGCCACTAGCCTAATTGTAATTAGCACGAATGTAAGATTCTATTTATCACAAAACCTTGGAGAACGCCCATTAACGTTCAAAACGCTGATGTACATTACATAAGTTTCATTAGAACTTTAGCGTTACAATTCTCGCGACGTCATGCCGCGTTTGTATTATACTGACGTCATGGGTAGATGCAAGGCACGGATTGGTTTGCGTAACGTCATCCTGAACCACCCAACCAATCAATGTCGAGCTTACTTAAATGTTTAATGAATGGGCTTGGAGTGCATTACGATATTTCCGGCACGGCTTTAATGCACTCCCAGACCGCAGGTTATGTAACAAAATGCATTCACGCATAAATACAAATAACAAAAAACATTAATTTTAATATTGGTTCATTGATTGGTTTATTTGTGACAAAATCAATTTGATGCAAAGTCAGATCACTTATATAGGCAAATTATTTATCACGTTTAAATTCCTAATTTATGTCTATTTACAGTAGTCCTCTCTTTATTTATAAAGACAAAATCGTGAGAGAACAGTTAATATTATAATTATTAGTTGATTTTTACTTCTATTTGTATTCACCATTTGTATAACCACCTTTAGCAACGTCAGAAAGTGATTAGCAAGGATGTCATTAATTGAACCAACAATCCGGGTGTAACCATCTTCAATGTAAACAAACACTCTCACAAGAACGTAATACTTTAGCAAGAGCGCATGGTTTTACCACGCCAGGAATGAAACAGTGAAAGTAATTAAAATCTCAATGGGCCGATCTCTAACAATATAAATAAACATCCCATCATGAATCTGGTCTCAGGTTTGATTCATAGAGCAGTATCCATCAATTCCTTTAGTCAATATGTACGTCATTGTACGAAAGAAAGAGTTCACACAAGACGTTAAACCGTCCTGAACTTTCTGAATGTCTGCGCTGTCAAGTATTCTATTAATAGCTGCTACAATGTATAACTATATACAGTGAATAAAACATTATGGTGTCTATATTGCACTCTAACGACATCTCCGGACGGTTTAATTGCAGATTCGATGCAAATTTGTGCTCGAATGTCTGATTTATACACCATTTAAGCTTCGGTTTGAATATATTTACAACTGTTGTATACAAGAGAAAATATTTGTTTGCGTTTGTGCACATTTTAGCAATAAAGTAGCGCTAATATGCATGTCAGACACAAAATACCACTGAAAGGTGTATTTCGTAAATGTTCTATAAATGAGCATTATGATTAGTACGGAATTCCGAAAAAGACTGGTTAGAGCAGTACATATATCATATAATAGTCATCCGACTAAGCTGGGTCAATCATTTTGGCTCCTTTCTACGAAAGTATGTTGTTTTAAACTATTCAATTACGAATCAGTAATTGTATGTATCCTTTAGCAACATAGAAGTCAGTCAAAAGATGTTTTGAATATTTCAAATAGATTTTTTGAAGCCAATGATTGTTTTGTATATTTCAAATAGGTTTTGTTGAAGTCACCTGATGTTTTGTATATTTCAAATATTTTTTTTGCGATACCAATGGTTGTTTTGTGTAATTCAAATACACTGTAGTAGTTCATGACGGGAAAGAATATTATTTTATTATATAAAGCTGTCACTCGTTTGACGGACGTCGTATACGAGTGTCGTCTTTAGAATGAATATGATCGAAAAATTATTCAACATAACCTTGATATTTCATAACAATTTGTTCATTTGCAATAGAATTCTTAAATATTTTTTGCTGAAGCCAATGGTAGTTTTGTATATATGAAATCGTCATTGATGAAACCAATGGAGGATGTCTTGTATATTTTAAATAGCTTTCGTCGAAACCAATTGATATTTTGTAATAGTATTTATTGAAGCTATTGATTCTTTGTTTATTTCAAGTAGTTTTGTCGAATACAGTCATATCAGTATTGCTGCTGTTGTATATTTTAAAGAACTATTGGATATTTTATATAGTTCAAAACAAAATTTGTTGAATCCAATGGTCGGTCTGTATATTTCAAATCACTGTTGTCGAATGTTTTCTTATTGGCTGACTCTAACCACGGTTGTGTTTGACTGTTGTATGTTTTTTTTCGGTTGTTATATGTGAGTTTTCCTTCTTGTGATCTTTTTGTGCATACCATGTTCTGTCATTTTTGTTGATTGTTTGTTGTTTTCTTATTATGGGCGTGTGCCAAGTCTGGGCAAATACATATTTCCTATTTATACAACTACTTGTATTTTTATTGATAGTAAGAACCGTAATATCGTTGATGAAAAAATTCACTGTACACAACGCAATATCGTCTTATGTTTTTTTCCCAATGTATAGTTATTTTTATCAGACATTTACTAGTATTGATAGAAAACCTCTTTGTAGCAAAATAAGTAGCATCTTTATTGATTCATTTACCACAATCTGTAAATATGTAATTAACTGCATTTGAAGCCCCTGATGCAATGATACGGGTATACTTAACACATTATTTGTAAAACGGAGAAAAGATCAAAGCGTGTTGCTGAACACCATAATCACTTACGTACCTGATAATGTAACGTTAACTTCTACCAATGCATTTATCAGTTGATGTAGTAATAAGATAACTAATAACGTAATGATTGAATAAATTCAAATTAAATGCATGATCTATAACACTGTATTATATTACTTGCAGTGAGTTCAACCATCCGCTCGATCTATGTTGAGTTAGTAGTGTTTTGACATTAGGTTAAGTGCGGATTTATTACATTGTCACACTTAACACACTTAACACCTTAACACCTTAATAATTTAAAATTGCATAACTTCGAAACATGCCCATATAGTTTAATATAATGTATATTGAAATTACTTTTGACATAAAATACCCCCCAATGTCCGTCAACACATCCAGCTATGACTTCGTAACGCTGATTTTCAAGTCAGTCAGTACAATATCAAGTCTAGTTTGTCGTTAATTAGGTGTAACTATGAACTCTCTCATTCAAAACAACACTCTGCTACAATGCTTTGGATATGATAGACTCGCTTATTTGTTTTGGAGAGGCACAATAAATTTAGTTGTGAATTAATAACACTCATTTTGTTCGTAGCCTGCAAGTATTTGTGAGCGATATTGACATCGGGTCGTTCTCTTTGTCGATACCATACAGGTAGGAACGCAATAGTATTTAAACAGTTCATAATTTGATTTATTGCGAACACAATGGTGCTTAATACGTTTATGATCCTATATGATACATGTAGAATAAATCAAACCAACAAAACAGCTGTGCGATAAACTAAATGCTTAGTAAATGCTTGATAAACAAGATGTTATTTGGTTAAATGAATAAAACGATCTATCAAACAATACAATAAACAGTTACTAGCGATTACCATGGTTGCTAACTGTTCTAATGGAGTTTAATGTTTACTGAGTGAAAAACACTGTGGTTTAATAACTAAAACGACCAGCATGATCGAGTTACAAAAATAATGATTTAATCGTTTACAAATCGTAATGTTTTACCATGATGCAATCGTGATTGACCTGTAACGATTAAGAGAAACTGACACGACATTTGTTGCGCACGCCTGTGAAAACTACGACGTTTCGTTTTTGCAAGCCTGTGTAAACTACGACGTTTTATTAGACACGCCTCAGCACACTACGACATTTCGTTGTGCATGACTGTGTAAACCACGACGTTTCATTGGGCACGTCAGTGCAAACTACGACATTTCGTTGTGCACACCTGTGTAAACTACAACGTTGTGTTCTGGACGACAGTGAAATAAATCGACGTTGCGAAAAGCACTGGGCTATATTCTCTTTAATACGAGTCTCAAATAATCAAACCAAAATCATGGTAGCTTACATTTGACTCCATTTTAACATAACGCAATATCTTCGAAACTCTTTGATCCATTTAAGATACAACATTTCTTCCTTTATTTATTGCACTTTATCGCACCATTGGTATTTATCGATGCATCAATGCAGCCAAGTGCCGTTGTTATTATATATACTCACGTTCTCTTGTGCAACTATATTATTTCCCATACAAAACATATTTTTGCCGGGCGTTCATGATGCACTCGTAGATGCGGTTGCATGTTCTTGTTCTAGTATATTGCTTTCAAATAACATTTCGTCTGGGGTTTGAATAGTTCGATGTTTTTATTTGTGAAGATTGTAACTGACAATAAAATATTTGTTTCTATAACTGCAATAATTGCTGGGAACATGGATACTATATGTTTAAAATAAATCTTTGACATTGCTCTAGAAACGTGCCATGTGACTCGTGGAACGTATGTCCTTCTTATCATGATTTATTTCATGCTGTATTGACATGTGATCTAACAAAAGAATCAAATAACAGGCAAATTAAATTATTTTGTTTCATACCACATAATTTCCTTGAAATTGTGTTCTTTAATATAAGTAAATGATATTAATCTGAATATTTGCAATAAGAGTATAGCTTATAGTTGTATCAAGAATTCAGAGTGTGTTCACTTGCACATCGTCACCTAGCCATCCAATATCGGTGCCACAAATTCCCTATAACGGCGATTTTATTCAACCGCATACAAATTAAGTTGTTTTTATTTGCAAAAACATCTAAAGCTTTGATCGAAATAAATTTTAAGTCATGCATCAAAGTGCACATTGCTTTTTCGCCTCCGTTTAACCTTTATGTCAGCAGTTTTGAGATGTGAACGTTCGCTTGTAGTCTAGAAGCCTCTTAACGTTTTATCATGTTCCTGACAAATTTGAATGCATGATGTCTGCACCCTGACAATAATTGAATTCATTTCGTACAACAGATTATAACAATTATATAAATACTTCAGTTATAAAAGTTTGACTTAAACACATTTAGATATTAATACTTTAAATGAACGACATTATGCCGGTTACCACTTTTTAGAATATTGTTGCACAAAATGACGTCACTATTGGCATAAAATGTAAAGTTATATTTAACTGAATTTAGCTTACAGGAGCTGTTATTAATATTCTTTTTGGCGCGATGAAATCAAATTGGCAATTTCACACGCTTCTCGGTTTCAAGACGAGACTTTTTTCTGGAATATTTCCGAACAATTGTATTGGGCTACTGCCATTTGTTGTTACAAACATATGGCACTTTTAACAACATTGGCAAAAAGATAAATCTTTACGTTAATTTACATTGTATCATGTATTAACAATGATTGAAACTGTTCAAGTCGTAAACAAAGACACCGCCTCCTATCATGACAAATACCTAGCCATTGACATAAGTAGGTGTTAATGCGATTGTATTTGTATTATATTTGTTAAATGTTAATATGTTTATGCTATAATCATTAAGATATATTTCTAAATATTTACACAATGTACCTAAATGTCCGTATTTTAACTCGCCAAATGAATGTCCTTTGTATTATATAATCCATAAAGATATTACTATACGGAAACGGTTATACATTCGAGTTAATACCTGTTGTTCTTTGACAATATGAGTCAGTTGCAAAAGCACTTCAAATGCAGCAGTATTAATAAAATAAGGAAGAATGTACTAAGATTAAACAAACACACCGATTTGATATCACTAGCTTTTCATTGCAAATATTTCCTTAGATTGCTTTTCTATTGGACAATTGTGACACACCTCTGGCCAATGATTTTATCATTAAAATGAAGTAAACAAGTCGATGGCTTAGAACAAGAAGGTCGTAACTACCAAATCGATATATTGAGAAAACAAGAGAAGACTGTCTGTAATTTAGTCTTTACCTATGGGAAAACACGTTTTTAAACTTCATTTTGGTCAACAATTTCAGATTTTTATGAAAATGGGCTCATAAGAAGCGCATTGTGATGCTTATTCTAAATATGTATGAAGCTTAAAAGGTCGTAAGTGGTACTTACGACCCTCTAATTCTAAGCCATCGAAGTATACTAATTGTACACGCGTAAAACACAATACTGAGGATATGGGATGGTTTTGAATTTGCTAAAAACGTTAAAAATGCCATGTTATAAGAAATGTGTTTAGGTGCAAGATTGCAGAACAATTACCAAATAAGCTAGCGACAAATAATAGGAACTGGGTAAAATAAAAACATATTCGGTGTTTGAATAAAGTTAGTTTGTGAAAAAGAGTAGATTCGTGAGTTCATTTTATTGCAAGCTTCTAACATGGCACATCATTTCTAGACACAAGAAATAGACACATATAAAACAATTATTTCGACGCCTTTTAATCATGATTTATTGCATGTTGTATTGACATCTTAGATTACATAAAATCAAAGGAACTCGCAAATTAAATTACTTTGTGTCATTGGACAAACGTGCCTCTGTGCTTGACAATTCAATGATTTAAGGTTAGATAGTAGTCGGACAGACAAAGGTTGATACCTCCTAAGTAAAAACGCGTGCAGACCCTCAACTAGCCATCCAGTTACAGTGCAAAACGTATTACTGGTCATATTTCTTTTATATATCTGCAGAGTGCAGATAAATTAATTTAATTTTTATTCATAAAAATCCATATCAGATTTGATAAATTTTGATAAATTTCAAGTCATGCACAAATAAGAAATTGTAATGCATGTTACTTTTTTCCCGTTTAGTCAGCAGTTTTTGACACGCGAACGTTTACCGGTAATGAAAAAATCTCTCTAGTCTTGCCATGTTTCTCTAACGTTTTGAAATTTACTTACGTGAATGCAAGCTACGTAAGTGTCATTGCCCGTTGTGTGTATAACCTTTATAATATTAGAATTTAATCTTATTTTAGAATTGGGATTTGTTGGCAGACTGTGTTTCTGAACATCGGAATAATTAGATATTTTATGACTAGAACTGATTTGACAAGCATACGAACTCCCTCACATTTTGATTCGTTTTATATATCGTCAGGATTTTGAAGTTCTACAAAAAAAAATCATAGCAGTTGCACCATGCTAAATTACATCGTCGGGAGGTAATCTACTAAAAGTAGCATCAGCCACATTCCTTATCGAAGGGTGTGGTAAAACGTCGCGACATGCAAAAATTGATGCACTACAGTGCACTGGCTATGCATAAGTGCAAGTATCTCAGGTAATAATTCGCTTATGCCACTATTTATCAAATGTGTCAAATTTTACATTTTTTATTTAAATCATTGGCATAATCTATCAAGTGAACATTTCTGGTATCACGTATTTGAATAAACGTGCAGACAAAAGCCTACTTGTGAGACCCAAAGAGTTTTTCATGTTCTTTGTCATCGCTTAAAAATCCCTGACATGAATATTAGAATTGTCGAAAACATAAATATACGTATTCCCTGTCGATATGATAATTGAATGATTTACTATTCCAATTGTTATCTTAAACTTGATTCATGTTTCATATTGGTGATAAATATCAGTTCGTCTAATAAACATGCTATTGTTTCTGAATAAGTATGATTGCTGCTTAAAAGTTCACGCCATACATTGTTGATATTAACATAAATAGACAAATCACTAACATATGACTGTTAAAATGGCAAAGGTCTAGTCCTAGGAATCAGTAATTTTTAGACAAAATTTTAGTAAAGAAGGTATGAGAAAATCCGACAGGGAAGGTAGCACTCAACCTTACCAGCCGAGCACAGAAATCAGAAACACCACGACACAACTACTTTGAGCAATGCCCACAACAACCCATGCCAAAACGGCGACCAAAGGAGGCACAACAACCCCGGGGCGTGACCTAGTTTAAAACACTAAGGACAGTGACCTACCGTTATGTTACCTAAAGAGGCACAACTACGACTTCACCTAGTTAAAACAATGGGAAATAATATTACAAATTTCTAGCAACTACATTGAGCAATTCCCACATATAAGCCGAATAAACATTAAAACAGTGTTGTTTATACAAGTCAGAAGTGCATTTAAACATGAACTCAAGATTACAAATCCAAAGTGCTCGATATTAGAACTGTTTATAATATTAATAATTGCTTCACACATGTATCTAGGGTAGAATGTTTATAATTTTATCATTGGAAATCAAAAAAACGAACGGTTATTTAGGATCATCATATTACTATATGTTTAACACATATTTCCGTGTTCTTTGATGTTTCTCCACCTTTTCCAATAGTAAGAAATGTTCAATGTATACTTCGTATCACCAGAGGGTGGGTATAAACGAGTTGCTTCAGTGGTCCGGTTTTATTAGGTTTCCTTTGCTGTGATTTTAAAAACAACAATTAATGAAGCTCACAAAATCAACTTGGGAACATTTGCCCATTGCAAACAAATCAAATATCGTTCTTTGGTGTTTTTGCAAAAATACTTATTGATTAATATACCATCTATAATAATACTTTTTTTAGTTCTAGATCTATAAACAGTATGGACTGTGCAAATATTGCCCGATATAAGTTTAGATCATTTAACGTGTTCTGTAACGTAACATATATTTAAAACAGGGTTTGGCAATACCTGTGCTCCATTAGATTATGGAGTGGATAAATCGGCATCCCATAATTGATAAGCCTAGCCAGATATTTATCACTATTATATGTAGTAGTCCACTCTTCATTTTTTAAGTCAAAACCGTGATTTTTAGTCTTTATGAAAGAACAGACATTATTCTTATAATTAGTGGATTTTTACTTATATTTGTATTCACCATTTGTATAATCAGATTAAGCAAAGTCAGATAGTGATTAGCTTGAATTGCATTAATTGAACCAACAATCCGGGTGTAACCATTTTCAATGTAAACAAACACTCTCACAAGAACGTAAAACTTTAGCAAGAGCGCATGGTTTTACCTCGCCAGGAATGAAACAGTGAAAGAAATTAAAATCGCAATGGGCCGATCTCTAACAATATAAATAAACATCCCATCATGAATCTGGTCTCAGGTTTGATTCATAGAGCAGTATCCATCAATTCCTGCAGCGAATATGTACGTCATTGCACGAAAGAAATGATTTCACACAAGACGTTAAAACGTCCTGAACTTTCTGAATGTCTAAATTGTCAAGAATTCTGTTTATGGCTGCTACAATGTATAATTATATCCCCTGAATAAAACATTATGGTGTCTATATTGCAGTTCTTACGACATCTCCGGACGTTTTAATTACAGATGCGATGCAAATGTGTGTTTTAATGTCTGATTTATACACCATATAAGCTTGAGTTTGAATATATTTACAGTTGTTGTATATGAGAGGAAAATATTTGTTTGCGTTTTCGCACATTTTAGCAATAAGGTAGCACTAATATGCATGTCAGACACATATTACAAATGAAAGGTGTAATTCGTGAATTTTCAATAAATGAGCATAAGTATGAGTAAGGAACTCCGAAAAGACTTGTTAGGGCAGTACACATAGCATTCAGTAGTCATCTGATTAAGCTAGGTCAATCATTTCTTTTTCGAAAGTATGTTGTTTTAAACTATTCAATTACTAATCAGTGACTGTATGTATCCTTTAGCAACTTAGAAGTCAGTCAAAAGATGTTTTGAGTATTTAAAATAGTGTTTTGAAGCCAATGATTGTTTTGTATATTTCAAATAGATTTTGTTGAAGTCACCTGACGTTTTGTATTTTTGAAATAGTTTTTGTTGAAGCCAGTGAATGTTTTGTATATTTCAAATCTTTTTTTATCGAAACCAATGGTTGTCTTGTGTCATTCAAAAAGAACTTTTGGATGTTTTCTAAAATTCAAAACAAACTTTGTTGAATTCAATGGTCGGTCTATATTTCTATATTTCAAATCATTGTTGGCGAATGTTTTTTGTATATGATGTTCATGTGAGATTTAATCGTCGTAGTGATATGTTCTTATTGGCTGATTCTTACTACTATTGTGTTTGCCTGGCGTATCCAGTTTGATGAGGAGTGTATATTATTGTCGGTTGTAATATGTGAGTTTTCTTTGTTACGATGTTTTTGTACATACCATGTTCTGTCATTTTTGTTGATTGTTTAGTTGTTTTCTTATTATGGGCGTGTGCCAAGTCTGGGCAAATACATATTTCCTATCTATACAACTACTTGTATTTTTATTGATAGTAAGAACCGTAATATCGTTGATGAAAAAATTCAAAGTACACAACGCAATATCGTCTTTTTTTTCCCAATATATAGTTATTTTTATCAGACATTTACTAGTATTGATAGAAAACCTCTTTGTAGCAAAATCAGTAAGATCTTTTTTTATTCATTAACCACAATCTGTAAATATGTAATTAACTGTATTTTTAGCCCCTGATGCAATGATACAGGTATACTTAACACATTATTTGTAAAACTGAAAAAAGATCAAAGCGTGTTGCTGAACACCATAATCACTTACGTACCTGATAATGTAACGTTAACTTCTACCAATGTATTTTATCAGTTGATGTAGTAATAACGTAATGATTGAATAAATTCAAATTAAATGCATGCTCTATAACACTGTATTATATACTTGGCAACTTGTCTAAGTCCTCACTTATATTTTGGTATATAACTTTGTCAACTATGTTTAGATCTCAATAAAATTTGGTTATACTATGCGTCAATTATCAGTTGTCAAAATTGTACAACCCAAAGTTGAGTTTGATATGCATTTATTAAATTGAATCAATTTTCACATACCAACAAAGGGAGGTAAAAGTCACAAATTCATATTTTGATACATTTGATGACCACTATGTAGTCTGATTATTCCACTTGCTGTCATGGGCACGATTCATAAGCATTGTTGAATGTACCGATTTGATGAATTTTACCATCTGTACGTAAATTGCAGTCACGTCTCCGAAAAGGGCGATATTACGTCATAACGTCACTTCAATACCAAAGGCTCTCGCAACCAGCATAGTTAATCTGACAAACAATACGTTTACCATTTGTTATATACTGTTAAACACGTTTACGTTAAAAATCAACCAACCCGAGTTGTTTTATGTGATTATTCGTACACGTCAACAGAATACACAACTATGCAGATCAAAGACGTCACGTCATCTTTGTTCTGACATCATCTGACGCACAACTGTGATGTTATTTTTAAATTTCGAATGTTTTTTAAACGTGGTGTGTCCATGGGCATAATTTGTAAGTGTTTGGAACAAATTATGTGTGCGTGTAACTACGTGGAGGCAGAAAAAAATGAAACGCACGTGCATCTCGGACCGAAAAAACCACGTAACATATGGCTTATTTCCGACGAGGATTATTTTGACTGTCGTGTATAAACTTTACTTGAGAAATTTCCACACGTAACTATTAACAATAAAAAAATTATACATCAATGAAAATGAGCACTTAGAAAAGTTGTTAAGTATATTACTTGCAATGAGTTCAACCATCCGCTCGATCTATGTTGAGTTAGTAGCGTTTTGACATAGTTTAGGTTAAGTGCGGATTTATTACATTGTCGCATTAACACCTTAATAATTTAAAATTGCATCACTTCGAAACATGCCCATATAGTATAATATAATGTATATTGCAATTACTTTTGACATAAAATACCCTCCAATGTCCGTCAACACACCCAGCTATGACTTCGTAATGCTGATTTTCAAGTCAGTCAGTACAATATCAAGTCTCGTTTGTCGTTAATAAGTGTAACTATGAACTCTCTCATTCAAAACAACGCTCTATTACAATGCTTTGGATATGATAGACACGCTTATTTGTTTTTGAGAGGACAATAAATTTAGCTGTGAATTAATAACACTCTTATGTTCGTAGCCTGCATATATTTGTGAGCGATATTGACATCTTTGTCGATACCATACAGGGAGGAACGCAATAGTATTTAAACAGTTCATAATTTGATTTATTGCGAACACAATGGTGCTTAATACGTTTATGATCCTATATGATACATGTAGAATAAATCAAACCGAACACAACAATTGTGTTATAAACTAAATGCTTAGTAAACATTTGATAAACGAGATGTTATTGGTTAAATGAATAAAACGATCTATCAAACAAAACGATAAACAGTTACTAGCGATTATCGTGGCTGCTAACTGTTCTAATGGATTCTAATGTTTACAGAGCGAAAAACACTGTGGTTAATAACTAAAACGACCAGTGTGGTCGAGTTAAAAAATGAATAATGATTTAATCGTTTACAAATCATACTGTTTTACCATGATGCAATCGTGATTCACCTATAACGATTAATAGAAACTAACACGACGTTTGGTCGGGCATGCCTGTGCAAACTGCGACGTTTCGTCGTGCATGACTGTGCAAACTACGACATTTCGTCGTGCATGACTGTGCAAACTACGACGTTTTATGGGACACGCCTCTGCAAACTATGACGTTTTGTTGTGCATGACCATGTCAACTACGACATTTTATTGGGCACACCTCTGCAAACTATGCCATTTCGTTGTGCATGCCTTTGCAAACTACGACGCATCGTTGAGCACACCTGTGTAAACAACGAATTCTCGTTGTGCATGCCTTTGCAAACTACGGCGCTTCGCTGAGCACACCTGTGTAAACTACGACATTTCGTTGTGCATGCCTTTGCAAACTACGGCGCTTCGCTGGACACACCTGTATAAACTACGATATTGCGTTGTACATGCCTTTGCAAACTACGACTCTTCGTTGGACACACCTGTGTACTACGATGTTGTGGACGCCAGTGAAACAAAGTGACGTTGCGTTAAGCAAATGGGCTATATACTCTTAAATACGGGTCTCAAAATATGCGAGTTAAATAATGGTAGCTCACATATGACCCATTTGAACATAACTCAAGACTTTCGAAAAAATATAATCTTTGATTTGCTTTGATCCATTGAAGGTACGACATTTTTTCCTTTATTAATTGCACTTTATCGCACCATTGATATTTATCACTGCACCAATGCAGTGCCGTTGTTATTATTTATACTCACTTTCTCTTGTGCGACTATATCATTTCCCATACAAAACATGCCTTGGTCGGGCGTTCCCGATGCACTCTTAGATGTATGTTCTTGTTCTAGTATATTTCTTTCAATTAGCATTTCGTCTGCGGTTTGAATAGTTCGATGATTTTATTTTAAGGATTGCAACTAACAATAAAATATTTGTTTCTATACTTGCAATATTTGCTGGAACCAATTATAATGCATATTTGACATTGCTCTATAAACATGCCAAGTGACTTAAGGAACGCATACCTTTCTTATCATGATTTATTGCATGATGTATTGACATGTATTCTAACAAAATAATAAAATAACAGCAAATTAGTTATTTCGTTTCATAACACATACTTATCTTGTTTGTTCTTTGCAAGTAAGGGATATCAATTTAAAAATTTTGATATATGAGTATAGCTTATACGAGGGTTGTCCCAGTAAATCGTGTACTTTGCTAATAATTTTCTTATTTGGCGTCACATGATAACTTTTTGTAATTACCTTTATGAATTCATTGGTGATCTAAATCAAGTGGAAAAACTGAACAGATATTTGTATGCTGCATATTATCGGTGATTAACCAACCCCATGTACGCAAATGCGGCGCAACCCATAAAACGCACCATGATTTTCACTTCGGCATTAAGGACTGACTGTTTCATGTCATCACAGTAAAGTTCAAATCAATTTCATTATTTTTGCGAGAAATACGCATGTTTGAATAGCAACACTAAAAATTAAAACGTGCGAGAATTGTGGCGTCAGAGGAGGAAACACCCGTAGAATCATAGTACACTTTATATTTTTGGTTGCTATGTCGTCGAAAAATAGTTTAAGACTCTCACCTAATACTAGAGGATATAAAGTAATGTTTCTAGAACACGTATGCATAAATGACTATAAATATTTTATTATGTTTGGGACATCAACACCTTATCAAATGTGCCATGCATCACATGGCTTTCATTCTTCTCATATGGATATAGGGATATGTTCGGGCTGGTTTTTATCCGACCATGAGAGTTGGTTGTTGCGATCAGACAGCTTTTCTATGGTGCATTCGATTGTGATTGGTTCGCAAATGCGTAAAAGTTTAATGCCATCGTAAGCAATTGAATACAAGGAACATGAGCTTAAGTTGTAGTGAAAATGGTTCCGCGGTATGACGCTCTTACTTTGAGTCACTGAGCGCCGCACTTGCATACCATGGGTATCAGTAATGTAAACTGACAATTTATTTCTTGATATATTTTCATGAAATTCCGGATACCTTTAAAGAACGTATTCATTAATCATCAGTAAAAAATTGGAACAGATGTTTTGCATACTTTTTGTGTAATGAACAAAGTACACGATTTACTGGGACAACCCTCGTAGGTGTATTAAGAACCCAGAGTATGTTCACGTGCATACCGTCACATAGCCATCCAATAATGGTGCCACAAATTCCCTTTCACTGCGATTTTTATTCAATCGCAGACAAATAAAGTTTATTTGCAAAACCATCTTAGCTTTGATTAAAATAAATTCAAAGTCATGCACAAAAGTGCACATTGCTTTTTCGCATCCTTTTTACCTTTATGTCAGCAGTTTTGATAATGTGAACGATGGCTTGTAGTATAGAAGCCTGTTAATATTTTATCATGTTCCTGACAAATATGAATGAATGATGTCTACAGTGCTAACTCCTACTGTGCGCAACACCCTGCCAAAAATGAATTCATTTCGTACAACAGATATATACTTATATAAATACTTCAGTGATTAAATATTGACTTAGAAGAATTTATATATATCAACGATTTATATCAATGACATCATGTCTGTTTCAACGTTTCTATTATTGTTGCAGTTTGACGTCACTATTTGCTTGATATGTAATGTTGTTTGCACCTAAATTTAATATAGGAGCGGTTATTAATACTCGTGTCGGTGAGATGAAATCAAGTTGGCTTCTTGGCTTCTCGGATTCAAGATGAGACTTGTTTCTGGAATATTCTGGAACAATTGTATTTGGCTATTGATATCAGTTGTCCCAGACCCTCATACGAACTATGGCACTTTTAACAACGACGGCAAAAAATAAAATACTACGTTAATTTACATTGTATCATGTAACAACAATGAACGACAGTGTTCTGAAAGTCGTAAACAAATACAAGGCCTCGTATCATGACAAACACTAGACCAATGGCATTAGTAGGTGTTAATACGATTGTATTTGTATTATATTTGTTTAATATTATTATGTTTATGCTATAATCATTAAGATATATCTCTAAATATTTACACTATGTACCTAAATGTCCGTATTTTAACTCGCCAAATTATTGTCCTTTTTATTATATAGTCCATAAGGTATTACTATAAGGAAACTGTAATACATTCGAGTTAATACCTGATGTTCTATGACAATATGAGTCAGTTGCATAAGCACTTCAAATGCAGCAGTATTATTAAAACAAATAAAAATGTTCTTAAGTTAAACAAACAAACAAACCGATTGATATCACTAGCATTTAATTGCAAATATTTCCTTACATTGATTTACTATTGGAGAATTGTGACACACCTCTGGCCAATGATTTTATCATTAAAATGAAGTAAACAAGGGTACTTATTGTACAAGCATAAAACACAATACTGAGGAAATGGGATGGTTTTGAATTTGCTAATAAAAAAAATTAAAATTGCCATGTTATAAGAAATGTGTTTAGGTGCAGGATTGCAGAACAATTACCATTAAGCTAGCGACCAATAATAGGAGCTGAGTACAATGAAAACATATTCGGTCTTTGAATAAAGTTAGTGTGTGAAAAAGAGTAGACACAAGAAATAGACACATATAAAACAATTATTTCGACGCCTTTTAATCATGATTTATTGCATGTTGTATCGATATCTGATATTACATAAAATCAAAGGAACTCGCAAATTAAATAACTTTGTGTCATTGGACAAACATGCCTCTGTGCTTGACAATTAAATAATTGATGTTAAAATACTAGTAGTCTGATAGATGAAGGTTGATACCTCCTAAGTAGAAACACGTGCAGACTCTCAACTAGCCATCAAGTTACAGTGCTAAACGTATTTTATTTATCTGCAGAGTGCAGTCCAATTAATTTAATTTTTATTCATAAAAAAACATACTAGATTTGATAAATTTTGATAAATTTCAAGTCATGCACAAATAAGAAATTGTACTGCATGAGGCTTTTGTGTTTCTCTTTTCCATTTCGTCAGCAGTTTTTAGCGAACGTTAAGTTTAGCGGTAATGAAAAGATCTCACGTCTTGAAGTGTTTCTCTGACGTTTTGAAGTGCACTGACTTGAACGCATGCACATTTATAATAATAGAATTTAATCGCTTTTTTTAGAATTGGTATTTGTTGGAAGACTGTTTTTATGAACATCGGAATTATTAGATATTTAATGGCAAGAATTTTTTTGACAAGCATACGAACTCCCTCACATTTTGATTCGTTTTATATACTAGTATCGTCAGAAGTTTGAAGTTCTATAAAAACAATATCATAGCAGTTGCACCATGCTAAATGTTATTGTCGGGAGCTACAATACTTAAAATAGCAACAGCCACATTCCTCATCGAAGGGTGTGGTAAAACGTCGCGACGTGCAAACATTGATGCACTACAACGCACTTGTTATGCACAAGTGCAGTAGGCCAGGTCATAATTCGCTTATGCAACTACTTATCAAGTGTGTCAAATTTTACATTTTGATTCCAATCATTGGCATAATATATAAAGTGAACGTTACTTGCATCACGTATTTGAATAAACGTGCAGACAAAATGCTTACTGTGGCACCGAAAGCGTTTCTCATGTTCTTTGTCATTGCTTAAAAATTCCGTGACATGAAACTGTATAGAGCTATATATAACGGTCATTTAATGTCAAAATAATTACATGCATCGTTTTTAGTATGATACTAGACTACTGGATTGGTTCCGTGTACTTTGATTCAATCGTCAAAAAAGTACATGGTAATTGAATGATTAACTATACCAATTGTTATCTTTAACGTTATTCATGGTTCATATTGATGATACAAATCAGTTCGTCTAAAAAATATGATATTGTTCCTGAATAAGAAGCATTGCTGCTTATAAGTGCACGCCATAAATTATTGGTATTTACATATGAATAGAAAATTAACCACAAAACACGTATAATTTAAGATTGATCGTTATTTATTTACCTTACGACGTTTCGTCTTAACGGCTTCATCAGGTCATCATTTATTTATATTTACATAAACAGACAAATCACTAACATATACCAGTTAAAATGGCAAAGGCCTAGTCCTAGGAATCAGTAATTTTTAGACAAAATTTTAGTAAACAGTGTTGTTTATACATGTGGGAGGTGCATTTGTACATGAAATCATGATTTAACTACATGATAGTAATTTGAAATCTAAAAAGTTCGAGGTTAGAACTGTTTATATTATCAATAATTGCTTCACAACAAACATGTATCTAGAGTAGAAAATTAATGATTTTATCAGTGGAAATCAAAGAAACGACCATTTATTCTGGATCATCATATTACTTTGTTTATCACATAGTTCGTGTTTCTTGAGGCTTCTCCGTATTTTCAAATAGTTAGATAAATTCGAGGCATACTGTATCATAAGAGGGTGGGTAAAGACGAGTTGATTCAGTTTTCCGGTCTTAACAGTATTCACTAACAGATAATTAAAAAACCAAAAACATTTATAAAGCTCACAAAGTGCACATGGGAACATTTGCTGAAAAATCGAATATCGTTATAGGGTGTTTTTGCAAAAAATGTATTTGTACAAGTACTCATTGATGTCATGCTTTGATTAATATACCATCTATTATAATAATAATAAAAATTATTTATTAACGTTTTAAAATGTTTAACTTGTTTATAAACATTTTTGACTGAGCAAATATTTGCCCGATATAAGTTTAAAACATTAAAAAAAACGTGATCTGTGACGTAACATACATTTTAAACACTTTCTGGCAACGGCTTTGTCCAGTATACAGCCTACTTGATGAATGAAACCCATCGAAATCAACAACTCTTAACTGATAAGTCTTGCCAGATATATATCACTATTCACTATTACGATGATAAATGAAAACGGATTTTCGAAGTGAAGGATGTTTGCGCCAATTATATACAAAAACATCACAAACGATTATCTTTCACGGTCAGTTACACTCAATTTGTAACGACCCCTTTGGGTAAATTTTAATTATTTTCGTTTTTAAGCTTCAAATAAACGATCTATCATAACACAGATCGGCTTGTTTCCTATCTTAGCGTGTTGAAATCAATCATTATTTTGATGAATTCGGAGATAATGTTTTGAATGAGATTCTATCTAAAACAAGTGTTGACTTGCCCGATATTTTATGTAACGATTCACACGATGAGGCCTTCAGAGATGTTGGTAAAAATGCCAAAGATAATTGAGGAAAACTTTTACACATTGATGCCCGATTTATTAGACGTCTATTAAAGAAAAAATTTGCAATTTTGTACTTGTATTTAAGCAACGGCTCTTTCCTCGAAATGTATAGATGGATGTACACCCAGTGCAGAATAGAAACAGGAAGCCTAGCACACACTGCTCTGTGAACCACTTGGAATGTCGATACGACATATTCATAGAATCAAACTTCATGTCGTAACTCAGAATATGGTTGACATGACCCCACACATTATTACGTAAAGAGATAAAAACATTGTCGGTCTAATTTTCAAAATGACAAATTGTAACCTTCGAATATACGTTCAAATGGTGTACGTTTATAATCAATGTTGAATGTCAGTTTGGTATTTGTTCAGAAAAATAAAAATAATAATGTCTACGTGTCTTGGTTCATATTTTCGCCAAGTGCTTCTTTGCTGATATCGCTGACAGTCTTGACACAAGTCATTTTAAATCTTGTATTTATGTACTCATAATTATATTAACACTGCATATCCTTCATTCCGACATTTTGACATTCTCATGATTGAGCGAGGGGTAGAATTTCCTCTCCGCCTGTAAAATTGTTAACAAAGTTCATCGACTTATTTTTAGAGAAAGTGTTGTTTGTGTCTATTGCACCTTAATTTCATACAAGACTTTTGTTCAGATCATTTACAACATTTTACATAGACTGGAAGATTGTTCACACGGTCATTAGCATGTTTCTTACGAGAAATCGCTAAATTTGTGTGTAACGCTGTTTCGAATGATTTTACACAAAGTTTTCCGTGGACAATATTTGAATTATGGTGAACAAGAAACGTTCAATGTGTTAGACTTTGATTGTACAATATAAAAAAAGTATATATATTAGGTAATTATCACGTATAAACATATTTGTTTGACTATTAACTAACTTTATCTCGGATATTAGTCAAATGGTGCTAAGTAAAGACGTTTAGTTGTAGACTTAGCACCAAACATATCATTGGAATAACATCAAGGAAGGTAACATTGCAACACCGAGATTTTGTACCGGCTGGCTGATGTACATTCATTGCATTGATGTGCAATCATCCAATTTATGGCAACATGAAACCTTGCCATGTGCCATACTAAGAAAGGGACAGTACCGACATAATCAATTTTATGGTGAGGAATACGGTATATTTTAGTATGACTCTTATGTAGGTTGGTTTATGTAGGCGATGTAGCATACTTGATGTTAACTTGATATTAACAGAAGATGTAGTTGCAGCCAGCGTACATTTTCAAACAAATGCACATATAGAATAACAGACATGACCAATTCGAGTTTTTATATTAAACTAACTCAATAACATATCAAATGAAGGATTTAGCAGGAAATAAAAATTTCGTAATAATTAAAGTTCATTGGCTGCAAAATAATTTCAGATTCTGATTACTGAAGCCTCAATAAAGAATATTTAATGTTCATCTGACTCAAAAACTGCCAGCAAAACCGGTCGTTGCCAACGGTTATGTTTAATAATTCATCTGCGTTGTGGAATAATTTTTATATGTTCATTTTTCTGTTTCTTGTCGGTAAAAGTTACGTATGTGGTGGTCCGTGTTACCGTGTGCCGTTTCGGGTCTTTTGTACTCGACTGATTCTGCTTAGTACTGCCTTTCCTTTCCGATTGTTTATCACAGTTCTTAATCAAGATAAACATGTATTGGCAAATACACGTGTACATTCTCATCATTAATGAAAAACGTGTGTGTTAATGCAAGTTCGTTTCTAATAGCATGGTACTATATTCATAAAAAATGTTTGAGCATGTTGTATTTTGAAAATGTTTGACCGATGTCACATACATTTTATACAAAACCGTAAAATCTATACTAACAAATGAAAAAAAGTTCACCAAAAACATTTCACAGACTGTACTTACACGAACTAAATGTTATTTTTACAACAAAATGACAAAATCATGGCATATTGCACGTAACGCTTTTCAGTGCAGCACGGAATAAGATTATCACTTTCAGTAATCGACCCAGTGTAATGCTGTAGTGCAATAATGTTCTATATTTAATGGTTTGTAAACATGAGATGTATTCATTATCTCCTACAGTCACAATCCTTCATACAAATGTCTCCCCGCCATTCTAAACAACGACACACTTATGCATCTGTGAGATTTCGGTGAAACTGCACGTACGAATTCGATTTATCACAAAATCATATAGACGTTTTATTCCATACGTGCAGTGACACCGCTTTTACACGATATTCTAATAGGATCACATTTTCAGTTTGCACGTATCTATATTTTGACATCTATAATGTGATTAATATAACGTTAACTTAAAAGTAAAATTTAGTTGAAACAATATTTTAATTCATAACCCGATACACATACACACTTTTATACAAGTCAGGTTACGTAGTTCTAAGGACAATGTACAACGCCAACTATATCGTAATCTAATCTGTTCGAAAAGTAAATAATCATTCAACGCAAATAGTTGGTTTTCGAGAGCAAACTATGGTCACTTGTTCACAATGTCAATTTAGAGACCGCGCATAGTATATACGAAATAAATTGAGAACAACACTGAAAAGCTATGTGGTAGCAACGATTCGACGTAATCTGAGGAATAACGAACTGAAATCTAAATCAAACTTAATCTTTCTCAGCGTTTGATACAAAAATTAAATCGGAGCCAATGCTACATGTATCACTGAGTTGTGTTTTGATTTTGCGATAGCGCAAATCGGTCTTTGAGTCGAAATTCAGCTAAGATTAAATGGAATGGTCTGGTTTACATTCTCTAACAAGGAAAGTGAGTTAACATGTAGAACATGAAATGCAAACAAACTTACAAATCTTGTAATTAATCAGTTTGGATAGATTCTCAATGTCATTTATTCCTGGATGTATAAATACCCTTGCTTAACAGCATCCTATATGTATATTTGTTTCCTTAATTAAATGTTTGTTAATACGAATTTATTTATATGTTGAGATAGTATTTACACAAATTAACTTCCGAGGCTTACAGATAAAACCAGAACATGGTTTCCAACGTTTCCAACGTTTATTTTCCTATTTTCAGTCTGAATAAACATAATTAACGTTCGGTGTGATAACTGGACCCTATTATCATTATTTGTTGAATCTTTTGTATACTCAAGTATTCTTAAATAAATTTCTTGCTGCTTTTTCGTCGGTTTGTAGTGAATATATTCAATTTTGTTGGGAATTTAAAATTTCACAGATCAAGTTTGTGAGTACAACGTTTTGATTTTGGTAACTTGTCGTTTGGTTTTCCTTCTTAGTACCATGTTGTCATACTCTTGCATTGACATTGATACAAACTTGATTGTGTATAAAGGTGTGGATATAAATGCTATGATCAATGACGATAGTGAAATAAGACTATGCTTAAATAATGGACATGCTACTACACTTGTTGGACTGAGTCCAATTCTGGATGTTAATGAGCTAAGTTATGAATAACATCACGTATAGACGGAACAGTATTTCCTGAATCTGTTTTTAAAAACAGTTTTTCTTGTTCCGCGTACATTTGATAAATGGCGAAATTGAATGCTAAATTGTCATTTTTAATTAACGACGTTTCATCGCTTAATATTTGCAGAGTTCATTTAGCCTGAATGTCTGTTATGCTGGGTATTTTTTCAGATGGTGGAAGTGTATTTACGGCATCAATGAATTAGCGAGTATTTTATTAAGTATAACTTCGCTTGACGTCATAATTTTGCAACAACGCATGGTAACCCTTAGCGACGTGTGAAAGTTGATGCATTACAATGCACCGCTTATGCTCAAATGCAAACAGACAAGTGCAAACAGGCTATTTATCAAATGTTTTTGATTTCTATCATTCACAGTATTTATTAAGTGAACTGTACTTGTTTCACGTATTGGTATAAACGTTTAGACAAAATACTAAAGCGGCAACGGGAAGCGTTATTCTGCTTTGTGTCATTGCCTTAAAATTGCATGACGGAAGTATCAGAAATGTCGGACGCATAATAATGCTTTCTTCCTGTCGACACGATAATTGAATGATTAACTATGCAAGTTGTAATCTAAAACAATTCCCGTGTTTTCTATTACTTCTACAATTATTTTAATATAACAAAAACCTAAGTTTTTACTTAAAATTATTGCTTTGGTAATCCCATTTTTGATAGATATTAATATGAGTAGACGAACCAAAAACATATTTCTAATGAAATGACGATTTCATGGGTAAAAAAAAATCAGTAGTTTTCAATGATAAGCTATGTCATAAAATGGTATTTACGCTTGGTTAACACAATTGAAGCATTTACTCCTTTATTTCCTTAAACTTCCTTAGATATATACACGGTAATATTTCAAAAACACAAAAATCAAATTCATTGTACATTTTATATTGATGTTTTTGGTGTTCTTCTAAAAAATTTCTAGTTGAAACATTTACCGTATCATGCTATAAGTAGTATACAAGTTTATAAACAGTTTAGATTACGCGAATGTTTGACCGATATATTTTATAAATATTTAAACGATTTTTCTGTGTAATATGATGAAACAAATACATCTTACACTGGTTCTGTTATATCTATGCTCCATTAGACAGCCTATTTGATGAATGAAACTCGTCTATATCAACAACTCCTAATTGATAAGCCTTGCCAGATATATATCATTATTACGATGATAAATGGAAACGGATTTTCGTAGTAAAGGATGTTTGTGCCAATTATGTACAAAAACATTACAAACGATTATCTTTCACTGTCGGTTACGCTAAATTTGTAACGACCCCTTTGGGTAAATTTTAATTATTTTTGTTTTTAAGCTTCAAATGAACGATCTATCATAACACAGATCGGCTTGTTTCCTATCTTAGCGTGTTGAAATCAATCATCATTTTGATGAATTCGGAGATAATGTTTTGAACGAGAAACTATCTCAAACAAGTGTTAACTTGCCCGATGTTTATATGTAACTATTCACACGGCGAGGCTTTCAGGGGTGTCGGTAATAGTGCCAAACATAATTGAGGAAAATTTTCACACATTGATGCCTGATTTATTAGAAGGATATTAAGGAACTTTTTTTTAAGCATTTAAGTTATTGAGAATTTCTAATGCAGGGAGTGAATTCGTCAACGGCCATTTTCTCAAAACGGGAAGGTGTATGTCTGCTCTATGAAGAATCGACAACGCGTACATTCTGCATTGTCAAACATATAGAATTTCAGTTAATCATATGCATAGTATCAACACCTTAGCATAGCATACTGGCGAAAATAATGCTGATGAATGCTAAAAATAATATAAAAAGTCCGTCTGGTAGTTACGATCGGTCTTTCCAGTTCGAACGTAACTTAGATTGACGTTACCCCCCGAATTATTATGGAATCAGATGTAAACACTGTCAGCCTAATTTTCAAAATGATAAATTACCACCTTCGAATTTACGTTCAAACGTAGTACTTATATAATCAATGTTGAATGTCTGTTTGGTATTTTGTCTGAAAAATAATAATGTCTAGGCGTCTTGGTTCATACTTTCGTCCAGGGCTTCTTAGCTAATATCGCTTGACAGTCTTGATACAAATCATTTTAAATTTTATATTTAGATATTCATAATTATATAAACACAGTACGTCGTTCATTCCGACATTTTGACATTCTCATGATTGAGCGAGGTGTAGCATTTCCTCTCTGACTGTAAAATTGTTTACAAGGTTATCGACTTATTCAGAGAACGCGTTGTTTGTGTCTATGTATCTTAATTGTTTGTATGGTGTTTATTCAGGAAAGTTACATGATTTACATAGAAGCGAAGATTGTTCACACGGTCATTGACATGTTTCTTACGAGATAGCGCTACATTTGTCTGTAACACTGTTATTTTATTTCAAATGATTTGCAAGATTTCCATTCACTTGAAAGTCGTAAACAATAATAAAATCTTTGAATTATTGTAAACGAAATAGTGCCTATGTGTCTGTTATACCTTAAGTGTACACAATAAACGTATTAATATAGGTAATATTTATAATGTTATTGAACATTTTATATTTACGAAAAATATTTATGCGATTTGACAAATGTTGCTAAGTAACTTTTTGACATTCGATTGTGCATTTGGTACCACATATCATAACTTCTCGTAACACTGCAATGACATGTTTGTACAGTTTTGCGGCTGTACGTTTATATCCGTAATATGCTATTACCCTCTATTTAGTGAAATGAAATGATTACAAATCTTGCAGTATTTCATTCATTGAAAATGTCAGTACCTGAAAAATACATTTTGGCGAGATGCATGGTATATGTTCTGGCTGTGTAGAGGATGTCGCCGTTTCCGTATGACTGCGAGTTGTCTGTATATACACTTTTTGTATAAAGTAATTCAAATTATTTATATTACAGGTAGCAAATATGATATTATTTTGATATAATAAGTAGTTCTAAGTGTCACCAGCGCACATTTTTAAACAAATGCACATATAGAATAACAGACATGACCAATTCGAGTATTAATTAAAACTCAATTATATTTCAAATTAAGGAGTTTGAAAAAATGAAAGTCTCGTAATAGTAAGATTCATTCGCTGCCTTATGATTTTAGATTCTAATTACAGAAGCCCCAATAAAGAATATTTAATGTCCATTCGACTAAGCAAACTGTAAGTCAGATTACTGAAACCCCAGGAAAGAATATTTAATGTTTATTTGACTCAAAAATTTCTAATGAAACGTCATGTTCATATGTTTGATAATCTAACTGCTTTTTGGACAAATGCTTTTTTCTGTTACCTGTGTAAATGTGCCGTATGTTTTGGTCCGTACTTCTGTGCTCTGTTGCGGGTCTTTTGTTCTAGACTGATTCTACTTACCCTGCCTTTCCTATCCGATAGTTCAGCATAAATCAGGATAGACATGCAAATGTAACCCCTAAACAAGTATGGTAAACTTGTGTGTGTTATGCATGTTACTATGTTCATAAACAATATTTGAACATGTTGTATTTTGGAAATGTTTGACCGATGTCACATGCATTTATACATAACCGTACAACCAATACTAACAAATGAAAATAGTAAATCAAAATCATTTCATAGACTGTACTCACACGACCTAAATTATAGGTTTGACGACAAAATGACAACATCATGGCGTTTCGCACGTAACACTTTTCAGTGCGGCACGAAATAAGATTATCACTTTCAATAATCGACACAGTGTAACGATGTAGAGCAATAGCATCCTATATTAAACGGTTTGTAAACATGACATGGATTTATTATCTTCTTTTATTGTTTATAGACATTCATTATCGCATACAAATATCTCCCCGCCATTCTAAACAACGACACACTTATGCATCTGGGAGATTTCGGTGAAATTGCACGTACGGATTCGATTCATCACGAAATCATATAGGCGAGTAATTCCATCTGAACGATGACTCCACTAATACGCATGCTTGTATCATAATAAGCTGCCTTTGTGATATAACCCAAGCTATTTTTTTAAAAGTACAATATTGAAGGCGCATGTGAGTAACATTGAAAATGAATGTCAAACATAACAATAACAAAACAAATTGAAACAAAACCATAGTTTACACCGTAATAAAACGTTAATGAGAAAAAGGACTGGACATAATATGTAGCATAACGAATACTAGAGTCTAAATCAAGCACAATTTTGATCCGAGTTTGAATAAAATGGAGCCACTGTAATTATCGATTGAAGTTTTGGTACTGCGATAGCGTAGATCGGTCTTAGAGGCGAAAGTTCTGCTAAATTCAGATATTTTTATAGGGAGGGGTCTGGTTTACATTCTCTGACAAGGAAGTCAGTTTACCTGCAGAACGTGTAATGCAAATAAACTTACAAATCTAGTAATTAAACTAACATATCAGTTTCATTACATAATATGGGTTTTTAGTGCCGTCTATTATTGGATATACAAATTCCATTGCTGAACAGCAACCTAAATGTCTGTTCGTTTCCTTAATTAAATTTCTGTTAATACGAATTATTGAGATTTTGAGATAGTATTTACACAAATGAACGTACGAGTCGTACAGATAGAACCAGAAAATTGTTTCAAACGGTTATTTTCCTGTTTTCAGTCTGAATAAAAATGATTATCGTTCGGAGTGATAACAGGGCCACGTTATCATAATTTGTTGAATCTTCATCATATGATAAGTAGTATACTCAAGTATTCTTAGATAGATTTCTTGCTGCTTTTAAGTCGGTTTGTAGCGAACACGTTTTGTTTTCTTGGAAATTAACACAATCACACATCAAATCTGTAAGTACAACGCTTTGGCTTTGATTACCAGTTACTTTTCCTTCTTTGTTCTTTAACAATGTAGTCATACTCTTACTAAATTGCTACATGAATGTAATCGCTTAATCATCTCAGGGATATAACGATGCAGAATCAAATGCACGGTATAATAATACTATATGCTAATGAATACAAATATAAATGTATATCACTATGGCATCTTCTGTTTCGTTTTTTGTTTCATGTTCACAAGTACATATCTCACATAAACATGGACTTAAGAAACTGTAAAATAGTATTCTATTACATATACCTACTGTTGAATAACTCACAGCTTGTCAACTATTATTGAATTATATGCGGGACCGTTGTATTTGAGTCTCCTGTCTGACATTCAACATGGTAAGTTATGTATACAAGTGTCTCGTGTATGGCATTAATTCTATAATGTTATTCTGTTAGATACCATGTTTATCTCTTTTAATCGACACTATGACTATATATGCCATAAAAACGTACGCCATGGCGATTCTTCGATATCAGTCTGAGTATTAACATGTACATGTATTATAAGAAACTACACTCTTGCACTTTCACACGGGGTACCGTCTCGCTCTCATTCAGGATTTGACTGTGTAGTGAATTATTTGGCTTAAAGGGTATCAAATTTTGTTTTTTTGCCTTGACATTCGTATGACATCCATTTCATTGGTGCTATATGGCTGGAATCCTTTGCTCCCCTCTTGACATGACTGTTTCTCTCTGTGGTTTAAAACATAGTAGCTATCGAATGTGAGGCAAAAATAAAATCTAGCTGAAACATAAAACCGACATTTTACATTAAATGGTCGCTACATGACACTCAATTCTCGATGGCCTCGACAACACTTTACAAAGCGAAAATTATAAAAGTCTGTAGTATCTAAACATATTGGTTTATTTAATTGTTTATAATACATTTCCGGACAGCAGCCTTGCTATGACTGAAAAAAACAACACTTTCTACCAAGCGAAATTTATAAAAGTCTGTAGCATATAAACATATTGGTTTATTTCATTGTTTATAATACATTTCCGGTCAGCAGCCTTGCTATTATCTACAATATCCGTTTATTGTTATTTAATTGATCATTATTGACAAATACATCTCTAGACTTATCCTGAAGCGATTGTTGTTGATATATCTGATTGGTCAGTGATAAAATGTATGAACTCATGATCGGTATATCAATGCATGTACTAGATGGATGTTGATCTGACATGATGCATGACGGTTACCAATTGTTTGTCCGTAATTGTAGACAAAGTATACTCCATGCAATTAGTGTCTGTCGAAGTTATTACATTTTCTATTGGAAACGACTTATATGTCAAGAACTAGTGAAGTACTATGTTTAGAATTGGTTCAATTTCTAGCACAGACTTTCAGGTTATTTAGTACTACCAAACGCATTTTTAACGTACGTACTACTGTAATGGCGGTACCAATCATTCTAATACAACCAGTTGTCCCTATCTATTCATACGCATACGGGAAACGAACGATGGTTTTAAATTCTGTAAAGGTCGATAATTGATAGTAAAAATGACAATATGAACTAATAAAGTCAATTGGCACCCCTATCTACGACTGACTTTACACTGAATTACAGACTGACCGGTACCCGGCACGAAGAATCATATACAAATATTCTGATATTTGTTTATAGTTGACATTAACAGTCTGGTATTAAACAGTTTTTCTAGTTCCGCGACCATTTGATAAATGGCGATCTTGAATACTGAATTGTCATTTTTTAATTAACGATGTTTCATTTAGCCTGAATGTCTGTTATGCTGGGGTATTTTTCAGTTGTTGGAAGTGAATTTACGGCATCAATGTATTAGCGAGTATTTTATTAAGTATAACTTCGTTTGACGTCATAATTTTGCAACAACGCATGGTAACCCTTAGCGACGTGTGAAAGTTGATGCATTACAATGCACCGATTATGCCAAAGTGCAAGTAGGCTATTTATCAAATGTGTCATATTCTACATTTTGATTTCTATCATGGACAGTATCTATCAAGTAAACTGTGCTTGCTTCACGTATTGGTATAAACGTTCAGACAAAATACTAGAAGCGGCCACGGGAAGCGTCATTCTGCTTTGTGTCATTGTCTTAAGATTGCATAATGATAGAATTATTAGAAAGGTCGGATGCATAATAATGCTTTCTTTCTGTCGACACGATAATTGAATGATTAACTATGCAAGTTGTTATCTAAAACATTACCCGTGTTTTCTATTACTTCTACAATTATTTTAATATAACAAAAACCTAAATTGTGACTTAAAATTATTGCTTTGGTAATCCCATTTTTGATAGATATTAATATGAATAGACAAACCAAAAAAATAATTTTATTGAAATGACGACTTCATGGGTCCTATAAATCAGTAGTTTTCGACGATAGGTTATGTTATAGAATGGTGTTTATGCTTGGTTAATACAATTGAAGCAACAACTCCTTTATTTCCTTTAACTTCCTTAGATATATACACGGTAACATTTCAAAAACACAAAAATCATATACATTGTACATTTTATATTGATGTTGTTGGTGTTCCTGCCAACTATTTTACTAGTTGATTCATCTACCGTATCATGCTATAAGTAGTTTACCAGTTTATAAACAGTTTAGATTATGCGAATATTTGACCGATATATTTTATAAATATTTAAACGGTTTTTCTGTCTTCTATGACGAAACAAATATATGTTACACAAGTTCTGCAATATATATGCTGTAGTAAACATCACATATGATGACTGAAACCCGTCGAAATCAACTACTCATAACGGATAAGCCTTGCCAGATATATATCACTATCCCGTTTACTATCATGATAAATGAAAATGGATTTCGTAGTAAATGATGTTTATGCCAATTGTATACAAAAAAACATCAAAAACGATTATCTTTCACTGTCGGTTACGCTAAATTTGTAACGACCCCTTTGGGTAAATTTTAATTATTTTCGTTTTTAAGCTTCAAATGAACGATCTATCATAACAAAGATCGGCTTGTTTCCTATCTTAGCGTGTTAAAATCAATCATCATTTTGATGAATTCGGAGATAATGTTTTGTATGATATACTATCTCAAACAATGGTTGACTTGCCCGATATTTTATGTAACGATTCACACGGTGAGGCCTTCAGAGATGTCGGTAACGGTGCCAAAAATAATTGAGGAAAGCTTTCACACATTGATGCCCGATTTATTAGAAGGATATTAAGGAAATTATGTATACCTTTTTATTTTTATTGAAGCATTTAAGTTATTGTGAATTTCTCAACCAGGGATTGAATTCGTCAACGGCCATTTTCTCAAAAAGGGAAGTTGTATGTCTGCTCTATGAAGAATCGTACATACTGCATTGTCAAACATACAGAATTTCAGTACAATGAAGAACATAGCATACTGGCGAGAATAATGCAGATGAATGCAAAAAATAATATAAAAAGTCAGTCTGGTAGTTACGATCGGTCTTTCCAGTTCAAACGTAACTTAGATTGACGTTACCCCCCCCCCGCATTATTATGGAATCAGATGTAAACACTGTCAGCCTAATTTTCAAAATGATAAATTACCATATTCGAATTTACGTTCAAATGATGTACGTATACGAGGGTCATTCAATATATTCGTAGACAATCGTTCTCATTTTATTATATTTATGTTTAAACAATAATTTCTTACATCATTATAAACATCTTTCTATTACCTACCGTATATACAAATTTATCCTCGATTATGCAACATAGTAGCATGCCATCAGCCGTTTTATTACCATAGTAACGCGCTGCCACCCCCGACCGACGTAACGTACCCTTTTCACTAGTTCAACTAGTTATAATTTCCAAACTAATTAATTTAAATTCCCATATGTTTGCCAGATTATTGCAGGATATAATCATAATAATTGGTGAAATTATTAAGTTGTTTGGACTTTTGAGTTTCAATTGAGAAGTATTTGATCTATGCATGTCATGTTTTCGTTTACGTCACAATGCCGATGAATTTACGCAAGGAAACTCATGCAACTATTATATCCACACTTTTCATGGAAATGCACAACACGCACATAAACTGCTCATGTGAACATACGGAGAACATGTAATATTCAGTGTCACTGTGTTTTAGTGGCAAAATCAAATTTTTGAAGAGCAGCATGGTGTTAAAATGATACAGAGATTGAACGAAATTTGCAAACGTAGCCCTGGACGTTTGAGGACACGCCAGTCAAAATGTGCAAGGCGTTTCAACTTAGCATAAAACCATCAAGTCTAGCTTAATCCTTATCTTTGAATATATACAATGTTTTGGTAGATATATTTAATAATATATAATTTAAATATGTATGTTTAATTCTACATGAATGACATAATTCAATTTCGGGTTTACCATTTGAGAAATAGCAAAATGTAAATAACGTCGCTGACATCAGAATATGTTTGCGTTGTGTGGTGGTTGCGGTAAGGTGATAGTTTTGTTTTAGCCATATTTTCTTTAAAAATGCGTCGGTTCGGGTAAAATTTTCTGCACTTGTGTAAGAAAGGCTGTAGTTTAGTGTGATACTATTAGTTATTATCTGTGTCACTGTGTATTAAAATGACGAGTCTAGTCCACGAATTTATTGAATGACCCTCGTATAATCAATGTTGAATGTCTGTTTGGTAATTTGTCAGAAAATTATAATGGCTAGGCATCTTGGTTCATACTTTCGTCCAGTGCTTCTTAGCTGATATCGCTGACAACCTTGACGCTAATCAGTTTAGATTATATTTAGTTACTCATAATTATATAAACACCGCACATCCTTCATTCAGGCATTTTGATATTCTCATAAATAAGCGAGATGTAGCATTTCTTTTCTGAAAGTGAAATTATCAACGTGATCATCTATTTATTCAGAGAAAGTGTTGTTTGTGTCTATTGCGCCTTAATTGCATACAATATGTTTGTTCAGAACATTTACACAATTTACATTGACTGGAAGATTGTCACACGGTCATTGACATGTTTCTTACGAGAAAGCGCTACATTTGTCTGGAACGCTACTGTTTCATTTCAAATGACTTTAGACAAATTGGAAGATTTTTATCGACTGGCAAATCGTAAAATACAGATAATCTTTGAGAAATTGTAACCGATTGTTGCAATGTGTCTGTTACGCCTTAAATGTACACAATAAAGTGTTATAAATAAATAATATGTATAATGTGAAGAAAATATTTTTCTGAATTACTTCATATTTACGAACATTTCCTCTGCAATTTGATAAAAATTGCTAAGTAACTTTTTGACATTGGATTGTGCATTTGATACCTCATAACATAACGTCTCGTAACACTGAACGACATTAGTACGTACCATGTGATGGCTCAACGTTTATTTCAGTAATATGCTATTACATGTACCCTCTATACGGCAAAATGAAAAGGTAAAAAACCTTGTACATTGTACTATGTCATTCATTGAAAAGGTCAGTACCTGTCAAATACATTTTGGACGAGCAGCATGGTATATGTTTTGGGTGCTTAGACGGTGTCGCTGTTTCTGTATGACTTCGAGTAATCTGTACATACATTTGTGTATACAATATCTATAATACAAATAGCATTCTTGATTTTACCTTGATATAATCGGTAGTTGTAAGTGCCACTAGCGCAGGTTTGTAAACAAATACACTTATAGAATAAAAGACATTACTAATTTGAGTGTTTGTATTAAACCAACTTAATTATATTTCAAATTAAGGAATTAGCAGAAAAAATTAAGTTTCATAATAGTTAGAGTTCATTCCCTTCCTAATAATTTCAGATTCAAATTACTGATGCCTCTGGAAAGAACATTTAATGTTCCTTGACTAAAAACTGCAAACGAAACTTCACCTTCCAACGGTTCTGTTTGATAATTTAATGGTAAACTTGTGTGTCTTCTGCAAGTTCGTTTCTAATAGCATGGTACTATGTTGGTGAACAATGTTTGAACATGTTGTATTTTGGAAATCTTTGACAGATGTCACATAAATTGGTACAAAACCGTAAAGTCAATACAAACAAAATGACAACATCATGGCATATCGCACGTAACGCTATTCAGTGCGGCACGAAATAAAATTATCCCTTTCAATAATCGACACAGTGTAACGATGGAGTGCAATAACATCCTATTTTTAATGGTTTGTAAACATGAGATGTACTCGTTATCTTTTATTAATGTTAATAGACAGTCAAATTCTCACATAAAAATATCTCCTCGCCATTCTAAACAACGACACACTTATGCATCTGCGAGATTTCGGTGAAATTGCACGTACGGATTCGATTCATCACGAAATCATATAGGCGAGCAATTCCATGCGAATGATTACTCCAATAATACGCATGCTTGTATCACGGTTAGCTGCTTTGTGATATAATCCAAGCTATTTTTTTAAAAATATCAATATTAAAGGCGCATATGAGTAACATTGAAAATGAATGTCAAACATAACAATAACAAAACAAATTGAAACAAAACCAGAGTTTACACCGTAATAAAACGTTAATGAGAAAAAGGACCGGACATAATATGTAACATAACGAATACATCTAGAATCTTAATCACAATTTTGATCCGAGTTTAAATAAAATGGAGCCACTGCAATTATCGATCGATGTTTTGATATATTGCGATAACGTAGATCGGTCTTAGAGGCAAAAGTTCGGCTAAATTCAGATATTTTTATAGGGAGGTGTCTGGTTTACATTCTCTGACAAGAAAAGTCAGTTAATATGTAGAACGGGTTATGCCAATCAACTTACAAATCTAGTAATTCAACTAACATATCAGTTTAATTACATTGGATGGATTCTCAATGCCATCTATTCACGGATGTATAAATAACATTATTGAACAACAACATAGATGTATTTTCGTATCCTTTATTAAATTTTTGTTACTACGAATTTATTTATATGTTGAGATAGTATTTACTCAAATGAACTTCCGAGGCTTACAGATAGAACCAGAAATTGTTTCCAACGTTTATTTTCCTGTTTTTAGTCTGAATAAACATGATTAACGTTCGGAGTGATAGCAGGACCATGTTATCATTATTTGTTGAATCTTCATCATTTGATGAGTAGCATACTCAAGTATTCTTGAATGAATTTCTTGATGCTTTTTAGTCGGTTTGTAGCGAACACATTCTGTTTTCTTGGAAATATACACGATCACACACCAAATCTGTAAGTACAACGCTTTGGCTTTGATTACCTGTTACTTTTCCTTCTTTGTTCTTTAGCAATGTAGTCATACTCGTACATTGTCATTGCTACATAAATATAATCGCTTTATCATGTCAGGGGTATAAATATGCGGAATCAAATGATCGGTATGATAATACTATATGCTAATGAATACACATATAAATGAATTTCTATATGGCGGTTTCAGTTTTTGAACATCTTCTGTTTCGTTTTTTGATTAATGTTCACATGTACACATTTCACATCAATATGGACTTACGAACCTGTTAAACCATATTCTGTTGTAGGCGTACATACTTTTTAATAACTCACAGATTGTCAATTGTTATTGAATTATATACAAGACCGTTATATTTGAGTCTTCTGTGACATTCAACATGGTAAGTTATGTATACAAGTGTCTCGTGTATGACATTTATTCTCTAACGTTAACCGGTTTGATACAAAGTTTATCGCTTCTGATCGACACTGTGACTATGTTTGTCATAAAAAGGTTACATATATGCCATGGAGATTCTCACATATCAGTCTGTGTATTAACATACGCATGTATTATTAGAAACTACACTCTTGCATTTTCACACGGGGTATCGTCTCGCTCTCATTCAAGACTGTCTAGTGAATTATTTGACTCAACGGGTATTAACTTGTATTTTATTTGACATTCCTAGACATTCGTATGACATCAAAATTCATTGGCTGGGACCATTTGCTCCCTCTTGTCATGACTGTTCCCCTCTGCGGTTTAAAACTAAGTAGGTAAAATAAAATCGAGCCGAACTATAAAACCATACTTTCACATTTAATGGTCGCTACATGATCAAATTTAACGATGGCCTCGATGCACCAGAAAATAACAATTTTTAGGCTGGCGATTTGCGCCAGACTATTACAATCCTAAAAAATGAAATCCACTAAGATGAATTTACTCCCGAAACTGACAACACAGAATCTATACACCCAATGCAAATAGTTCCTCCTCGTTAATCAGTTTTGCAAGATAAGAACATTCAACTTTCCTAATTTCATTTATTCTGTTCGATTGTAATATTGAAATGGAAGGAAATTGTATGAAATTAAAAGAAAAGGTGTTTAAAGTCGTTGATAATTATTACTACGCGTTCGCATACTACGCTTTACGAACGCGATATAGCGCGCGCATAAATGATTTTATTATGTTTAATTATTTAGGTCAGTATTCTCCAATGAGATCGTGGTCGAGTGGATGAGCAACTCGCTTAGTAATTTTCTGTTGCTGAGGTCCAGCGATCGAATCACGGCGGCTCCAAATTTTTTTTATTTTTTTTTATATTTTTTTTGTTGAGTCCAGCACTTACCTCTCTTTCGACTTAGAAAACCACTTGATGTTATATTACTTGAAAAGCTATTGTTCCTTAGCAGTTCGCCAGCCTGTCAGTACTTTCAGTACTTTGATTACAAAATGAAATTTATAGAGGTCTGTAGCATCTACACATATTGGTTTATTTATTTGTTTATAATATATTTCTAGTCAGTAGTCATGCTACTATCTACAACCTAATTGATCATTTTTGACAAATACATCTCTAGACTAATCCTGAAGCGGTTGTTGTTGATATGCATGTATCTGATTGGTCAGTGATAAACTGTATGAACTATTGATCGGTATGTTAATGGATGTACTAGATGGATGTTGATCTGACGTGACTTTTGATGGTTATCTAGTAAATGTATGTGTCGGTAATTGTGGACAAAAATATTATCTGTCGCATTATTGGTTATAAGAGTAGTTGTTGGAAACTGCTAATATGTAAAGAATGTTAAGAATTGGTTCATTTTCTAGCACAGACTTTAAGGTTATTTAGCACTACCTAACACACTTTAACGTACGTGCTAATGTGATGGTGGTACCAGTCATTCCAATACAACCATTTGTTTTTCCTATCTACTCATACGCATACGGGAAACGAACATTGGCTTTAAGTTTTCTAAAGGTCGATAATTGATAGTAAAAAACTGCAATATTAAATAATAAAATCCCCATCTATGACTGAGTAAACACTGCATTACAGACTTACCGGCACCCGACACGAAGAATCATTAACAAAAAATGTGATATTTGCTAATAATTGACATTAATACTTGTGATTTTAACGTCGCTGCTTTTTGTTCCCATTTAATATTATGGCAAAATAGGACAACTTGTTAAACATAGTAAAAGCGTGTGTAAGATCTTGCAAAATGTTATTTGAAAGGCAATACTATCCTAACCGCATGGTATATTCTAGGGTACACGTATCCTGAAAATCTAGTCGCATCTAATGGAACAAAAAACAATTTTTAAAATAATCACAAACAAAGAAAATACTATTTCCGGTGTAATGCAACTTGATTGGTTAATTATTCTTCTAGGCTCTTATTAAGCTTTTATGTAATCGTTTGATGACAATACAGACTTTAGCGTTAACTACATTCTGTATGAGAACACTTCCCTCAATAATAAACATGCTACAATACTACACTTGTTTGACTGAGTCAAAATCTGGGAAGGTTTTGAGCTATTTTATGAATAACATCACGTATAGACGGAACAGTATATCCTGATACTGGTGTTAAAACATTGTTTATAGTTCCTCGACCATTTGATAAATGTCGATATTCAATGCTTAATTGTCATTTTTGAATTAACGATGCTTAATCACTTAATATTTGCAAAGTTTTATACCTAAATGTCTGTTGTTCTGGGTTTCTTTTCAGACGGCGGAAGTAAATCGGTGGCATCAATGAATTAGCGAGTATTTTTATTTCAAGAAGTATTACCATGCTTGACGTAGAATAATGCAAATAGCAACAAGGCATGTTAAACCTGACCGACGTGTGAAATTTGAAACATTATTATGCTCAAATGCATGTAGGCTATTTGTTAAATGTGTCAAATTCTAAATTTTGAATTCTATCAATGACAATATCTATCAAGGGAACTGTACTTGCTTCACGTATTGGTATAAATATTTAGGCATAATACTAAAAGCGGCACCGAGAAGAATTGTTCAGTTTTGTGTCATTGTCTTAAAATTGCATAATGATAAAATTATTAGAAATGTCGAACGAATGATAATACTTTCTTCCTGTCGACACGATAATTGAATGATTAACTATGCCAGTTATTATCTAAAACATTACCCGTGTTTTTTAATACTACTACAATTCTTTTACTGTAACAAAAACATAAATTGTGACTTACAATTATCGCTTTGGTGATGCCATTTTTTGATAGATATTAATACAATGTATGAATACAAAAATGTAGGCACACCAAAAGCGTATTTTTTATGAAATGGCGATTTCATGCGTCCTAGAAAGCATTAGTTTTCAATGATAGGGTATGTCATAAAATGAAGTTTATGCTTGGTTCACACAATTGAATCACACTATATTTCCTTAAACTTGCTGATATATACAATGTAATCTTTTTAAAAAGGCTATAAAACTGCTCAATGTGCTTTCATCCAGGTGAAAAGTATAATAACTGAAATATTATAATTAACACGATGAGGACACAATGCTATCGAAACTCACTCGAGAACTATTAAAATGGTGTCTTGTAACAAAAAGCAAATACATTTTATATTGATGTTGTTGATGTTCCTGCCAAAATTTTTACTAGTTGATACATTTACCGTATCATGCTTGAAGTAATCTACCAGTACATAAACAGTTTAGATTAAGCGAATATTTGACCGATATATTTTATCAATAATTAAGCGATTTAACTGTTTTCTATGATGAAACAAATATATTTTACACAACTTCTGCAATATATGTGCTCTAGTAAACATCCAATATGATGAATGAAACACGTTGAAATCAACAACTTTTAACTGAAAACATTGCCAGATATATATCACTATTCCCATTTACGGTGATAAATGAAAACGTATTTTCGATTTTTTATTTTTTATTTTTGTGCCAATTATATACAAAAAACATCTCAAATTATTATCTTTCACTGTCAGTTACGCTAAATTTGTAACGACCCCTTTGGGTAAATTTTAATTATTTTTTTTTAACTTCAAATAAACGATCTATCATAACACAGATCGGCTTGTTTCCTATCTTAGCGTGTTGAAATCAATCATTATTTTGATGAATTCGGAGATAATGTTTTGAATGAGATTCTATCTCAAACAAGTATTGACTTGCCCGATATTTTATGTAACGATTCACACGGTGAGGCCTTCAGAGATGTTGGTAAAAATGCCACAGATAATTGAGGAAAACTAACACACATTGATGCCCGATTTATTAGACGTCTATTAAAGAAAATATTTGTAATTTTGTTCTTTTATTTAAGCAACGGCCCTTTCCTCGAAATGTATAGATGGATGTACACCCAATGCAGAATAGAAACAGGAAGTCTAGCACACACTGCTCTGTGAACCGCATTGAATGTCGATACGACATATTCTTAGAATCAAAATTTATGCCGTAACTCAGCATATGGTGGACTTGACCCTACACAGAATTACGTAATCAGACATCAGCCTAATTTTCAAAATGATAAATTACCACCGGTGTTTCGTTTCAATGGTGTACGTATACTCGAATAATCAATGTTGAATGTCCGTCTGGTATTTTGTCAGATAAAGAATAACGCTAGGCGTCTAGCTTCATACTTGTGCTTAGTTCTACGGAGCTGATATCGCTGACAGCCTTGACGCAAATCATTTTCAATTTTATGTTTAGTTACTCATAAGTATATAAACACTGCATAGCCTTCATTCCGACATTTTGACATCTTATGATTGAGCGAGGTGTAGCATTTCTTTTCCGAACTTATTTACTCGGTAATCGACTTATTCAGAGAAAGCGTTGTTTGTGTCTATGGAGCCTTACTTGTATGTATGGTGTTTTTTCAGACAATTTACATGATTTACATAGAAGAGAAGATTGTTCACACGGTCATTGACATTTTCTTACGAGATAGCGCTACATTTGTCTGTAACGTTATTTTATTTCAAATGATTTGCAAGATTTCCATTCACTTGAAAGTCGTCAACAATAATAAAATGTTTGAATTATTGTAAACGAAAAAGTGTCTATGTGTCTGTTAAACCTTAAATGTACACAAAAAATGTTAATATAGGTTATATTTATAATGTTATATTAACGAGCATTTCCATGGTGATTTGACAAATGTTGCTAAGTAACTTATTGACATTCGATTGTGCATTTGGTACCACATAACATAACGTCTCGTAACACTGAACGTCATAAGTTCGTACCATGTGGTGGCTCTAAGTTTATTTCCGTAATATGCTATTACATGTACCCTCTATATGGCAAAATGAAAAGGTTAAAAACCTTGTAGTATGTCAATCATTGATAAGGCCAGTACATGACAATTACCTTTTGACGAGCAGCATGGTACATGTTCTGGGTGCTTAGACGGTGTCGCTGTTTCTGTATGACTTCGAGTTATCTGTGCATACATTTGTGTGTACAGTTTCTATAATACAAATAGCATTCTTGATATTACCATGATATACTTGGTTAGTTGTAAGTGCCACTAGCGCAGGTTTGTAAGCAAATACACATATAGAATAACAGACATGTCTAAATGGAGTATTTGTATTTAAACTAACTCAATCATATTTCAAATTAAGGAATTTGCAGAAAACTAAAGTTTCGTAGTAGTAAGAGTTCAGTCGCTGCCTAATAATTTCAGATTCAGATAACTGAAGCCTTTTTCTGCTTCATTTTTAAAAAATTGATGTATGATTTGGTCAGTGATACTGTGTTCCGTTTCGTGTCTTTTGTGCTCGACAGATTCTGCTTAGTACTGTCATTCATGTCTGTTAGTTCATCATCGTTTCAAATCAAAATACAAATGTAATGGCAGATATACATGTAATTCTTTAACAAGTGTGGTAAACTTGTGTGTGTATGGTACTATGTTGATAAACATTGTTTAAACATGTTGTATTTTGGAAATGTTTGACCGATGACACATGCATTTATACAAAACCGTAAAACCAATACAAAAAATGAAAAACGTAAATCAAAATTATTTCACAGACTGTACTCGCATGAACTAAATGATCATTTTACAACAAAATGACAACATCATGGCATATCGCACGTATCGCTATTCAGTGCGGCACGAAATAAGATTATCACTTTCAATAATCGACCCAGTGTTATGATGTAGTGCAATAATGTCCTATATTAAAGGGTTTGTAAACATGAGATGGATTCATTATCTTCTATTAATGTTTATAGGCATTCATAATCTCGCATACAAATATCTCCCAGCCATTCTTTACAACGGCACACTTATGCATCTGAGTGATTTCGGTGAAACTGCACTCAACACAAAATAATATCGATGGATTAGTATTAGAAGGTCTTAACTACCAAATCGATATTTTGAGAAAACACGGAAACCTGTCTGACATTTACGCTTTACTAATGGTAAAACAAACTTTTACAACCTATTTTGGTCAACATGACAAAATCAGATTTTTTATGAAAATGGGCTCATAAGAAGCGCCCTGTGATGCTTATTCTAAATATGTATGAATCTTAAAAGGTCGTAAGTGGCACTTGCGACCTTCTAATTCTAAGCCATCGATGCCAACTGCATCTAATAATTTCGAATAGTAAATTATCATGCAACGCAAATAATTTGTTTTCGCGAGCAAACTATGGTCACGTGTTCACAATGTCAATTTATAGACTGCGCATAGTATATACGAAAATAAATTGAGAAATAACAACACTTAAAAGCTATGTAGTAGCAACGATTCAACATGATCTGAGGTTTAACGAACTGAAATTTAAATCAAACTTAATTTTGCTCCGCGTTTGATACAAAAATTAAATCAGAGCCACTGTAATCACTGAGCTATATTTTGATTTTGCGATAGCGCAAATCGGTCTTTGAGTCGAAATTCAGCTAAGATTACGATGTGGATGGGTCTGGTTTACATTCTCTAACAAGGAAAGTGAGTTAACATGTAGAACATGAAATGCAAACAAACTTACAAATCTAGTAATTAATCAGTTTGGATAGATTCTCAATGCCATTTATTCCTGGATGTATAAATACCCTTGCTTAAGAGCATCCTAGATGAATATTTGTTTCCTTAATTAAATGTTTGTTAATACAAACTTATTTATATGTTGAGATAGTTTTTACACAAATTAACTTCCGAGGCTTACAGGTAAAACCAGAAAATGTTTTCCAACGTTTCCAACGTTTCCAACGTTTATTTTCCTATTTTCAGTCTGAATAAACATAGTTAACGTTCGGTGTGATAACAGGACTCTGTTATTATTATTTGTTGAATCTTTTGTATACTCAAGTATTCTTAAATGAATTTCTTGCTGCTTTTTTCGTCGGTTTGTAGTGAATGTATTCAATTTTGTTGGGAATTTAAAATTTCACAGATCAAGTTTGTGAGTACAACGTTTTGATTTTGGTAACTTGTCGTTTGGTTTTCCTTCTTAGTACCATGTTGTCATACTCTTGCATTGACATTGATACAAACTTGATTGTGTATAAAGGTGTGGATATAAATGCTATGATCAATGACGATAGTGAAATAAGACTATGCTTAAATAATGGACATGCTACTACACTTGTTGGACTGAGTCCAATTCTGGATGTTAATGAGCTAAGTTATGAATAACATCACGTATAGACGGAACAGTATTTCCTGAATCTGTTTTTAAAAACAGTTTTTCTTGTTCCGCGTACATTTGATAAATGGCGAAATTGAATGCTAAATTGTCATTTTTAATTAACGACGTTTCATCGCTTAATATTTGCAGAGTTCATTTAGCGTGAATGTCTGTTATGCTGGGTATTTTTTCAGATGGTGGAAGTGAATTTACGGCATCAATGAATTAGCGAGTATTTTATTAAGTATAACTTCGCTTGACGTCATAATTTTGCAATAACGCATGGTAACCCTTAGCGACGTGTGAAAGTTGATGCATTACAATGTACCGCTTATGCTCAAATGCAAACAGACTAGTGCAAACAGGCTATTTATCAAATGTTTTTGATTTCTATCATTCACAGTATTTATCAAGTGAACTGTACTTGTTTCACGTATTGGTATAAACGTTTAGACAAAATACTAAAGCGGCAATGGGAAGCGTTATTCTGCTTTGTGTCATTGCCTTAAAATTGCATGACGGAAGTATCAGAAATGTCGGACGCATAATAATGCTTTCTTCCTGTCGACACGATAATTGAATGATTAACTATGCAAGTTGTAATCTAAAACAATTCCCGTGTTTTATATTACTTCTACAATTATTTTAATATAACAAAGACCTAAATTTTTACTTAAAATTATTGCTTTGGTAATCCCATTTTTGATAGATATTAATATGAGTAGACGAACCAAAAACATATTTCTAATGAAATGACGATTTCATGGGTCAAAAAAATCAGTAGTTTTCAATGATAAGCTATGTCATAAAATGGTATTTATGCTTGGTTAACACAATTGAAGCATTTACTCCTTTATTTCCTTAAACTTCCTTAGATATATACACGGTAATATTTCAAAAACACAAAAATCAAATTCATTGTACATTTTATATTGATGTTTTTGGTGTTCCTGCTAAAAAATTTCTAGTTGAAACATTTACCGTATCATGCTATAAGTAGTATACAAGTTTATAAACAGTTTAGATTACGCGAATGTTTGACCGATATATTTTATAAATATTTAAACGATTTTTCTGTGTAATATGATGAAACAAATATATCTTACACTGGTTCTGTTATATCTATGCTCCATTAGACAGACTATTTGATGAATGAAACTCGTCTATATCAACAACTCCTAATTGATAAGCCTTGCCAGATATATATCATTATTACGATGATAAATGAAAACGGATTTTCGTAGTAAAGGATGTTTGTGCCAATTATGTACAAAAACATTAGAAACGATTATCTTTCACTGTCGGTTACGCTAAATTTGTAACGACCCCTTTGGGTAAATTTTAATTATTTTTGTTTTTAAGCTTCAAATGAACGATCTATCATAACACAGATCGGCTTGTTTCCTATCTTAGCGTGTTGAAATCAATCATCATTTTGATGAATTCGGAGATAATGTTTTGAACGAGAAACTATCTCAAACAAGTGTTGACTTGCCCGATGTTTATATGTAACTATTCACACGGCGAGGCTTTCAGGGTTGTCGGTAATAGTGCCAAACATTATTGAGAAAACTTTCACACATTGATGCCTGATTTATTAGAAGGATATTAAGGAACTTTTTTTAAGCATTTAAGTTATTGTGAATTTCTCATGCAGGGAGTGAATTCGTCAACGGCCATTTTCTCAAAACGGGAAGGTGTATGTCTGCTCTATGAAGAATCGACAACGCGTACATTCTGCATTGTCAAACATATAGAATTTCAGTTAATCATATGCATAGTATCAACACCTTAGCATAGCATACTGGCGAGAATAATGCTGATGAATGCTAAAAATAATATAAAAAGTCCGTCTGGTAGTTACGATCGGTCTTTCCAGTTCGAACGTAACTTAGATTGACGTTACCGCCCAAATTATTATGGCATCAGATGTAAACACTGTCAGTCTTATATTCAAAATGATAAATTACCACCTTCGAATTTACGTTCAAACGTAGTACTTATTAAACAATGTTGAATGTCTGTTTGGTATTTTGTCTGAAAAATAATAATGTCTAGGCGTCTTGGTTCATACTTTCGTCCAGGGCTTCTTAGCTAATATCGCTTGACAGTCTTGATACAAATCATTTTAAATTTTATATTTAGATATTCATAATTATGTTAACACAGTACGTCGTTCATTCCGACATTTTGACATTCTCATGATTGAGCGAGGTGTAGCATTTCCTCTCTGACTGTAAAATTGTTTACAAGGTTATCGACTTATTCAGAGAACGCGTTGTTTGTGTCTATGGCGCCTTAATTGTTTGTATGGTGTTTATTCAGGAAAGTTACATGATTTACATAGAAGCGAAGATTGTTCACACGGTCATTGACATGTTTCTTACGAGATAGCGCTACATTTGTCTGTAACACTGTTATTTTATTTTAAATGATTTGCAAGATTTCCATTCACTTGAAAGTCGTAAACAATAATAAAATCTTTGAATTATTGTAAACGAAATAGTGCCTATGTGTCTGTTATACCTTAAGTGTACGCAATAAACGTATTAATATAGGTAATATTTATAATGTTATTGAACATTTTATATTTACGAAAAATATTTATGCGATTTGACAAATGTTGCTAAGTAACTTTTTGACATTCGATTGTGCATTTGGTACCACATATCATAACGTCTCGTAACACTGCAACGACATGCTTGTACAGTTTGGCGGCTGTACGTTTATATCCGTAATATGCTATTACCCTCTATTTAGCGAAATGAAATGATTACAAATCTTGCAGTATATCATTCATTGAAAATGTCAGTACCTGAAAAATACATTCTGGACGAGGTACATTTAGTGGATGTGTAGAAGATACCGCCGTTTCTGTATGACTGCGAGTTGTCTGTATATACACTTTTTGTATAAAGTATTTTAAATAATTTATATTACAGGTAGCAAATATGATATTATTTTGATATAATAAGTAGTTCTAAGTGTCACCAGCGCACATTTTTTAAACAAATGCACATATAGAATAACAGACATGACCAATTCGAGTATTAATATCAAACTCACTCAATTATATTTCAAATTAAGGAGTTTGAAAAAATGAAAGTCTCGTAATAGTAAGATTCATTCGCTGCCTAATGATTTCAGATTTTGATAACAGAAGCCCCAATAAAGAAAATTTAATGTCCATTCGACTTAGCAAACTGTAAGTCAGATTACTGAAGCCCCAGGAAAGAATATTTAATGTTTATTTGACTCAAAAATTTCTAATGAAACGTCATGTTCATATGTTTGATAACCTAACTGCGTTTTGGACAAATGCTTTTTTTCATTTACCTGTGTAAATGTGCGGTATGTTTTGTCCGTACTACTGTGCTCTGTTGCGGGTCTTTTGTTCTAGACTGATTCTACTTAGCCCTGCCTTTCCTATCCGATAGTTCAGCATAAATCAGGATAGACATGCAAATGTAACCCCTAAACAAGTATGGTAAACTTGTGTGTGTTATGCATGTTACTATGTTCATAAACAAAATTGGAACATGTTGTATTTTGGAAAAGTTTGACCGATGTCACATGCGTTTATACATAACCGTACAGCCAATAGTAACAAATGAAAACAGTAAATCAAAATCATTTCATAGACTGTACTCACACGACCTGAATTATAGGTTTGACGACAAAATGACAACATCATGGCGTTTCGCACGTAACACTTTTCAGTGCGGCACGAAATAAGATTATCACTTTCAATAATCGACACAGTGTAACGATGTAGAGCAATAGCATCCTATATTAAATGGATTGTAAACATGACATGGATTCATTTTCTTCTTTTATTGTTTATAGACATTCATTATCGCATACAAATATCTCCCCGCCATTCTAAACAACGACACACTTATGCATCTGGGAGATTTCGGTGAAATTGCACGTACGGATTCGATTCATCACGAAATCATATAGGCGAGTATTTCCATGTGAACGATGACTCCACTAATACGCATGCTTGTATCATGGTAAGCTGCCTTTGTGATATAATCCAAGATATTTTTTTAAAAGTACGATATTGAAGGCGCATATGAGTAACATTGAAAATGAATGTCAAACATAACAATAACAAAACAAATTGAAACAAAACCAGAGTTTACACCGTAATAAAACGTTAATGAGAAAAAGGACCGGACATAATATGTAGCATGACGAATACTAGAATCTAAATCAAGCACAATTTTGATCCGAGTTTGAATAAAATGGAGCCACTGTAATTATCGATTAGAGTTTTGATATTGCGATAGCGTAGATCGGTCTTAGAGGCGACAGTTCTGCTAAATTCAGATATTTTTATAGGGAGGGGTCTGGTTTACATTCTCTGACAAGGAAAGTTAGTTTACTTGCAGAACGTGTAATGCAAATAAACTTACAAATCTAGTAATTAAACTAACATATCAGTTTCATTACATAATATGGGTTTTTAGTGCCGTCTATTATTGGATATACAAATTCCATTGCTGAACAGCAACCTAAATGTCTGTTCGTTTCCTTAATTAAATTACTGTTAATACGAATTATTGAGATTTTGAGATAGTATTTACACAAATGAACGTCCGAGTCGTACAGATAGAACCAGAAAATTGTTTCAAACAGTTATTTTCCTGTTTTCAGTCTGAATAAACATGATTATCGTTCGGAGTGATAACAGGGCCATGTTATAATAATTTGTTGAATCTTCATCATGTTATGAGTAGTATACTCAAGTATTCTTAGATGAATTTCTTGCTGCTTTTAAGTCGGTTTGTAGCGAACACGTTTTGTTTTCTTGGAGATTAACACAATCACACATCAAATCTGTAAGTACAACGCTTTGGCTTTGATTACCTGTTACTTTTCCTTCTTTGTTCTTTAACAATGTGGTCATACTCTTACGAAATTGCTACATGAATGTAATCGTTCAATATTTTCAGGGATATAACAATGCAGAACCAAATGCACGGTATAATAATACCATATGCTAATGAATATAAATGTATATCAATATGGCATCTTCTTTTTCGTTTTTTGTTTAATGTTCACATGTACATATCTCACATTAACATGGACTTACGAAACTGCAAAACAGTATTCTATTATATGTACCTACTGTTGAATAACTCACAGCTTGTCAATTGTTATCGCATTATAGAGACCGTTATATATGAGTCTTCTGTCTGACATTGAACATGGTAAGTTATGTATACAAGTGTCTCGTGTATGACATTCATTCTATAACGTTATACTGTTTGATACCAAGATTATCTCTTCCTGGTCGACACTGTGACTATGTATGTCATAAAAAGGTTACATATATGCCATGGAGATTCTCACATATCAGTCTGTGTATTAACATGTACATGTTTTATAACAAACTACACTTTTGCACATTCACACGGGGTTCCGACTCGTTCTCATTCAAGACTTGACTAGTGAATGAATTGGCTATAAACAGGTACCACATTTTTTTTTATTTCACTTTCGTAGACATTCGTATGATTTCCAATTCATTGGTGATTGGGCTGGAACTCTTTGCTCCCCTCTTGACAGTGCTGTTTCCCTCTGCGGTTAAAAACATAGTAGCTATCGAATGTGACGCTAAAGTAAAATGTTACCGAAATATAAAACCACACGTTCACATTAAATGGTCGCAACATGACACATAATTCTCGATGGCCTAGATGCGCCAAAAAAAAACAATCTTTACAAAATGAAATTTATAGAATTCTGTAGCATCTAAACATATTGGTTTACTTAATTGTTTATTATACATTATTTCTAGCCAGTAGCCTTGCTACGATCTACAATATCCGTTTATTGTCTAATTGATCATTTTTGACAAATACATCTCTAGACTAATCCTGAAGCAGTTGTGGTTGATATACATGTATCTGATTGGTTAGTGATAAACTGTATGAACTCGTGATCGGTACGTTTATGCATGTACTAGATGGATGTTGATCTGACGTGACTTATGATGGTTACCCATTGTGTGTACGTAATTGTGGACAAAAATATAATCCATCGTATTATTTGTTATAAGAGTAATATGCTAATATGCCAATAATGTTTAGAATTGGTTCATTTTCTAGCACACACTTTTAGTTTATTTAGTTACTACCAAACGCACTTTAAAATAACGTTCGTGCCAATGTGATGACGGTACCAATCATTATAATACAGCCATTATTTGTCCCTTTCTATCCATACACATATGGTAAACGAACGATGGTTTTAAGTTTTCTAAAGGTCGATAATTGATAGTAAAAAACTGTAATATTAAATAATAAAATCCCCATCTATGACTGAGTAAACACTGCCTTACAGACTGACCGGCACCCGACACGAAGAACCATTAACAAAAAATCTGATATTTGCTAATAATTGACATTAACAGTTGTGGTTTTAACGTCGCTGCTTTTTGTGTTTCCAATTTTTATTATGGCAAAATAGGACAACTTGTTAAACATAGTACAAGCGGGTGTAAGATCTTGCAAAATGTTGTTTGAAAGGCAATACTATCCTTACCGCATGATATATTCTAGGGTACACGTATCCTGGAAATCTAGTCGCATCTAATTGAACAAAAATTCAAATTTTAAATAATCACAAACAAAAAAATACTATTTCCTGTGTAATCCAACTTGATTGGTCAATTATTCTTCTAGGCTCTTGTCAAGCTTTCATGTAATAGTTTGATGACCATACAGACTTTAGCGACTCCATTCTATATAAGGACATTTCCCTCAATAAAGGACATGCTACTACACTTGTTTGACTGGGTCAAAATCTAGGAAGTTAATGAGCTAGGTTATGAATAACATCACGTATAGACGGAACAGTATTTCCTGAAACTGGTGTTATAACAGTTTTTCTAGTTCCGCGATCATTTGATAAATGCCGATATTGAATGCTGAATTGTCATTTTTGAATTAACGATGTTTCATCACTTAATGTTTGCAGAGTGTTTTTCTTCAATTTCTGTTGGACTGAGCTTTTTTCAAGTCCATGTTTAACTCAGACGGCGGAAGTAAATCGGCGGCATCAACGAATTACCGAGTATTTTTATTTCTATTAGTTTTACCGAATGTTTAAAGTCATGCTATTCAATCGTTCTGTTGATTGTTGTAGCAAAACTGTGTTGAAGAGAATCAATGTTGATATGACGTCTGAATACTAATATTATACGTGACTGTTGTATTGACAGAAAGTCAGTACAAGGTGTTGCATACGTGACCATATACATGTTTACAACACTACTTTTGCCACTGTATTATATTCGTTACTATTATTGTATTAACTTCGTTGTTGTTTGTGTTTTGGGTAAATGTTCCAAATTTGTAAGTCTATCACAATTTAAGGTGCTCTATTCATTTCAACAATCAACATAGCATGAATCCCTTTTTTGTTAAGTATTGCGTTGTGGGTTTTACTTGCGGGTTTATGCTTAAATGTCGATATTGAATGCTGAATTGTAATTTTTGAATTAACGGTGTTTCATTTCTTAATATTTGCAAATGTTTGCTTGAATGTCTGTTGTGCTGGGTTTTTCAGACAACGGTGGAAGTGAATCGACGGCATCAATGAATCGGCGAGTTTTTTTTATTTCAATAAGTATTACCCTGCTTGACGTCAAAATGCTGCAAAAAGCTACAAGGCATGGTTAACCGAAGCGACTTGTGAAAGTTGATATATTACAATGCGCCGATTATGCTCAAGTTCAAAAAGGCTATTTTTCAAATGTGTCAAATTCTACATTTTGATTTCTATCATTGACAGTATCTATCAAGCGAACTGTACTTGCTTCACGTATTGGTATAAATGTTCAGATATAATACTAGAAGCGGCACCGGCACTACTACTTATGTAACAAAAACCTAAATTGTGACTTAAAATTATCGCTCCAATGATGACATTTTTATAGATATTAATAGACAAACCAAAAACATATTTCTAAATACATGACGATTGCATAGGTCCTAGATATACTAGTATGTAGTCTTTAATTATAGACTATGTCATAAAATGGTGTTTATGTTTGGTTAACAGAATTGAAGCTAAGCTCATTGATATCCTTAAGCTCTCTTAGAAATAAACAAGGTAATATTTTAAAAACGCTATAAAATTGTTCGGTGTGCCTTCATCCAGACGAAAAGTGTATTATCCAGTCACTTCCGGCCAAATCGGCCCGATAACAGGGTGCCGTTTATCATTTTCAATAAACCGTCAAGTGGTCATGTGACTTGCAATAAACCGTCACCTCATCACGTGATCTGACGGACTTCTTCTTCTTAAAGCGGAGTCGCCGGCTGAAACTCTGTACCCGAGGATGAGGTTTTCCTATTTAAAATGAGCTTGGGTCGATCAATAATTGTTCTACGACTTACCTGCGTGTACATGACGTTATCAAGATGTCCGACGTTGTTGTTTTGTCGTGACGTCAGTGAACGAACGTGACGTTACGCACAAATAATGAAAAGGCAAATAAATAGTCCCGACTTTTATTCCCTTTTTTAAGCAGATGTAGTGACCGGATAAATAGAATAATAGGTTAGTGCCGTGGAGTAAGTAAAGTTTATCCGGCTTGGCTGCAGAAATTATTGGATTCGCCTACGGCTCACCCAATAAATTCCTCCGCCTTGCCAGATAAACTTACTCATCCACGGCACTAACCTATTATTCTTTATATAACTGACAGATAATAATTACGCCGACCAAAATTTAACACGATTCTGTATGGGTTTTTGTGTCATGTTCGCATATTATTTTGTAGCAAGTTGCTGACTGTATGTACTCATCTTCAATCTATATATCTACTTATTTTATGTTAAGTGTTTTCATGACGTCAGCTTCTTATATAACCTTCCTTGGTGGCACTACTTGGACTACTTAAACAACTAGGTGATAAAATACAGCCTTGTTTCAGATGAAGCATCCATGCATGGACTCAAGATATAACTGCATTATAGTAAGTCTTAAGGGATCTATGTCACAACTGTTTATAATATTAATAATTGCTTTACACTTGTATCTAGGGCAAGGCGCTAACAATTATATCAATGAAAATCAAAGAAACTAGCGATCGTACTTTTATTTTAAGCAAATATGTTCGTGTTTCCTTGAGCTTCTTAACAATTTCCAATAATTAGATTCCATGGGCACATACTAGGTTACGCCAGACGGTGGGTAAAAACGAATGATTTACTTCGTTATTCTATCTTCTTCGATAAAAGTGAACAATTGTAAAAGCTAACAAAATTTAGTCGAGAATTCTTAAAATGGTGTATTGTAGCAAAAAGCAAATGCATTATGTATTGATGTAATTGGTGTTTTAGAAAATAGTTTACGAATTGATAGATGTACCGTATCAAACTATAGTATTATACCATTAAAAGCTGGGTTTATTTACAAACAGTTTAGATGAAGTGAATATTTGACCGATATGTTTTATAAATATTTAAACGATTCTATGATGAAACACATATCTTACACAACTTCTGCGATACCGATGCTCCTGTTCACAGCAAATTTGTCCGATATAAGTTTAAAACATTTAAAGTGTTCTTTGACGTAACATATATTTACCAGAAACAATTTCTGGCAACAGCTAGGATCCAGTATACAGCCTATTTGATGAACGAAACCCGTCGAGATCAACAACCTTAACTGATAAGCCTTGCCAGATATATATCATTATTCCCGTTTATAATAATAAATGAAAACAGATTATCGATGTAAAGGATGTTTGCGCCAATTATATACAAAAACATCACAAACGATTATCTTTCACTGTCATTTACGCTAAATTTGTAACGACCCTTTGGGTAAATTGTAATTATTTTCGTTTTTAAGCTTCAAATGAACGATCTATCATAACAAAGTTCGGCTTGTTTCCTATCTTAACGTGTTAAAATCAATCATCATTTTGATGAATTCGGAGATAATGTTTTGAATGAGATTCTATCCCAAACAAGTGTTGACTTGACCGATATTTTATGTAACGATTCACACGGTGAGGCCTTCAGAGATGTTGGTAAGAATGCCAAAGATAATTGAGGAAAACTTTCACACATTGATGCCCGATTTATTAGACGTCTATTAAAGAAAATATTTGCAATTTTGTACTTTTATTTAAGCAACGGCCCTTTCCTCGAAATGTATAGATGGATGTACACCCGATGCAGAATAGAAATAGGAAGCCTAGCACACACTGCTTTGTGAACCACATGGTATGTCGATACGACATATTCGTAGAATCAAAATTTATGTCGTAACTCCGAATATGGTGGACATGACCCCACACAGTATTACGTAATCAGACATCAGCCTAATTTTCAAAATGATAAATTACCACCGGTGTTACGTTTCAATGGTGTACGTATACTCGAATAATCAATGTTGAATGTCTGTCGGATATTTTGTCAGAAAAAGAATAATGCCTAGGCGTCTAGCTTCATACTTGTGCTTAGTTCTACGGAGCTGATATCCCTGACACCCTTGACGCAAATCATTTTCAATTTTATTTTTAGTTACTCATAATTATATAAACACTGCATAGCCTTCATTCCGACATTTTGACATTCTTATGATTGAGCGAGGTGTAGCATTTCTTCTCTGAACTTATTTACTCGGTAATCGACTTATTCAGAGAAAGCGTTGTTTGTGTCTATGGAGCCTTACTTGTATGTATTGTGTTTGTTCAGACAATTTACATGATTTACATAGACGAGAAGATTAATCACACGGTCATTGACATGTTTCTTACGAGAATGCGCTACATTTGTCTGTGACGCTGTTATTTTATTTCAAGTGATTTTAAACGCATTGCAAGATTTCCATCGACATGAAAGTCGTAAACAATAATAAAATGTTTGAATTATTGTAAACGAAAAAGTGTCTATGTGTCTGTTACACCTTAAATTTACACAAAACCGTAAAGCCAATACAAACAAATGAAAAAAGTAAATCAAAATCATTTCACAGACTGTACTCACATGAACTGAATGATAATTTTACAACAAAATGACAACATCATGGCATATCGCACGTAACGCTATTCAGTGCGGCACGAAATAAGATTATCACTTTCAATAATCGACACAGTGTAATGCTGAAGTGCAATAACATCCTATATTTAATGGTTTGTAAACATGAGATGTATTCATTATCTTCTATTAATGTTAATAATGTCATAATCTCGCATACAAATATCTCCTCGCCATTCTAAACAATGACACACTTATGCATCTGAGAGATTTCGGTGAAAATACACGTACGTACTCGCTCCATCACGAATTCATAAAGGCGAGTTATTCCATACGAACAGTTACTCCGATAGTTCACAATATTCTAATACGATCACACTTTTAGTTTGCATGTATCTATATTTTCTTTTAATCCATAATGTGATAAGTATAATGTTAACCTTTTCAGTAAAGTTTAGTTTAAACAATATTTTAATTCATAACACGAAAAACGTACACATTTTTATACAAATCAAAATTCACAGTCAAGTAAAGTAGAGTTCTAATGTAAATGAAGTTGTACAATGCCAACTACATCGTATTCTAATCTGTTCGAATAGTAAATATTCATTCAACGCAAATATTTTGTTTTCGAGAGCAAACTATGGTTGTTTGTTCACAATGTCAATTTAAAGAACGCGCATAGAACATACGAAAATAAATAGAGAAACAACAAGACTGAAAGGCTATGTGATAGCAACGATTCAACATAATCTGTGGCATAACGAACTGAACTAAATCTAACTTAATTTTGATACAAAAATTAATTCGGAGCCACTGCAATCACTAAGGTATGATTTGATTTTGCGATAGCGCAAATCGGTCTTTGAGTCGAATTTCAGCTAAAATTTAGATGGGAATAGGTCTGGTTTTCATTCTGTAACAAGGAAAGTGAGTTAACATGTAGAATTTGAAATTTATTCCTGGATGTATAACAGCAACCTAGATGTATATTTGTTTCCTTAATTAAATATCTGTAAATACGAATTTATTTATATGTTGAGATAGAATTTACACAAATGAACTTCCGAGGCTGGCAGATAGAACCAGCAAATGGTTTCCAACGTTTATTTTCCTGTTTTCAGTCTGAATAAACATGATTAACGTTCGGAGTGATAGCAGGACCATGTTATCATTATTTGTTGAATCTTCATCATTTTAAGAGTAGTATACTCAAGTATTTTTGAATGAATTTCTTGTTGCTTTTTAGTCGGTTTGTAGCGAACACGTTTAGTTTTCTTGGACATTTAAACACACCGAATCTGTAAGTACAACGCTTTGAATTTGATTACCTGTACCTGTTACTTTTCTTCCTTTGTTCTTTAAATTATCATTGCTACATAAATGCAACCTCTTAATCATTTCAGCGGTATAAAGTTGTGGAATCAAATGAACGTAGTAATAATACTATCTGCTAATGAATACACACATATTTCAATATGTCAGTTTCATTTTTTTGTAACATCTTCTGTTTCGTTTTTTGATTAATGTTAACATGTACACATTTCACATTAACATGGCTTTACGAAACTTCAAAACAGTATTCTATTATATATACATACTGTAGAATAACTCACAGCTTTTCATTGTTATTGAATTATATGTAAGACCGTTATATTTGAGTCTTTTGTGTGACATTCATCATGGTAAGTTATGTATTCAAGTGTCTCGTGTATGACATTAATTCTATAACGTTATACTGTTTGATACCATGTTTATCTATTCCTGGTCAACACTGTGACTATGTATGTCATAGAAAGGCAACACATACGCCATGGAGATTCTCGCATAACAGTCTGTGTATTAAGATGTACATATATTATCAGAAACTACACTCTTGTACTTTCACACGGGGTACCGTCTCGTTCTCATTCAAGATTTGACTTCCAGTGATTTATTTGGCTCAAAGGGTATCAAATTTTGTTTATTTGACTTTCCTTGACATTCGTATGACATCCATTTTTATTGGTGCTAGGGCTGGAATCCTTTGCTTTTCTCTTGACATGACTGTTTCTCTCTGTGGTTTAAAACATAATAGCTATCGAATGTGAGGCAAAAATAAAATCTAGCTGAAACATAAAGCCCAAATTTTACATTTAATGGTCGCTACATGACTCACAATTCTCGATGCACCGTTAAACAACACTTCTTCCAAAGTGAAATTTATAAAAGTCTGAAGCATCTACACATATTGGTGGATTTTGTTTAAAATATATTTCTAGTCAGTAGCCTTGCTACGATCTACAAACTAATTGATCATTTTTGACAAATACATCTCTAGACTAATCATGAAGCGGTTGTTATTGATATATCTGATTGGTCAGTGATAAATTGTATGAACTCGTGATCGGTATGTTAATGCATGTACTAGATGGATGTTGATCTGACGTGACTTTTGATGGTTATCTAGTAAATATTTGTGTCCGTAATTGTGGACAAAAATATAATCCATCGCATAATTTGTTATCAGTTATTGTTTGAAACTACTAATATGTCAAGAACTAGTGAAGTACTATGTTTAGAATTGGTTCATTTTCTAGCACACTATTTAAGGTTTTTTAGTACTATCCAAACGCACTTTAACGTGCGTACTTATGTGATGGCGGTACCAATCATTAAAATACAACCATTATTTGCCCCTATCTATTCATACGCATACGGGAATCGAATGTTGGTTTTAAGTTACCTAAATATCGATAATGGATTGTAAAAAAGACAATTTGAACTAATAAAGTCAATTGGCAACCCATCTACGACTTAACACCGAATTACCGACACGACGAATCATTAACAAAAATCTGTAATTTGCTTATAATTGACATTAACAATTGTGGTTTTCTGAATGATTAACTTCGCTGCTTTTTGTTTCCAATTAATATTATGACAAAATAGGACAACTTGTTAAACATAATACAAGTGTGTGTAAGATCTTGCGAAATGATATTTGAAAGACACTACCATCCAAATTGCGTGCATGATATATTCTAGGTTACATGTATCCTGGAAAATTAGTCGCATATAACGGAACAAAAAAGACCAAATTTTAAAATAATCACAAAATTTAACAAAGAAAATACTATTTCCAGTGTAATGCACCATGAGTGTTCAATTATTCTTCTAGGCTCCTGTTAAGCTTTATTTAATAGTTTGATGACCATACACTTGTTAAATGTTATAAGTACACCAACATGTAATGTGTATATCTTTTTTATTTTACATGATATCATGTTCATTTTTAGCATGTCTTCATGCGAGGAGTATAGCAGCAATATCCGATAATTCGATGATTATAATTCGCACGCTGCAAGCAGTGACCCGTGAATGTTCAAATTAAGCAAAATGCACGTGCAAAGCAAATAATTTTCGCAAAAACTCTACAAATGTTGCATATACATTGTCCATCAATACTAACACCAGGAAAACACAAAACCGGAAGAATTACGATAACAGACCGTACAAGAGAGGTTTGTGAAAGATGCATGTCTCATGACAGTAATAAGCCTAGTGTAGCTAAGATCACCACGACCTTGACCTTTGACCTATCGATCTCAAAATTAATAGAAGCATAACTCGGATGATTAACAACCTCTATAGAGTTTTACGATCTAAGATCCTATATTTCTTGTGGTATGGACCAGTGATTGTGGTGTGTTCAAAGGTCATGGTGAGTTTGACCTTTGATCCAAATGACCTTGAAATTGAGTCGGGCCGTCTGTTGAGGATATGAATATTCTCCACTTAAAATTTTAGAATCCTAGGTCCAATCGTTTTGGAGTTATTGTTGAAAAACCATTCGGCATGTCGATCGACCGACTATTTGCACTGTAACGCTATGTACTGTGTTGGTGTACTTATAACATTTAATGAGTGTACATACTTTCACGACTTCATTCTATATAAGGACATTTCCCTCAATAATGGACATGCTACTACACTTGTTTGAATGGGTCAATGGGTCAAAATCTGGGAAGTTAATGAGCTAGGTAATGAATAACATCACGTATAGACGGAACAGTATTTCATGAAACTGGTGTTAAAACAGTGTTTCTAGTTCCGCCACCATTTGATGAATGTCGATATTGAATGCTGAATTGTCATTGTTGAATCAACGATGTTTCATCACTAAATAATTACTTAATGTTGTGATTGCCTGTTAAACTGAGCATTTTCAGACGGGGGAGTGAATCTGCGGCATCAACAAATAAGAACAAATTAGCAAGTATTTTTGTTTCAATAAGAATTACCATGCTTGACGTAGAATATTGCAAATAGCAACAAGGCATGTTAACCTGAGCGACGTGTGAAATTTGAAAAATTACAATTCATCCATTATGTTCAAATGCAAACAGACTAGTGCAAGTAGGCTATTTATCAAATGTGTCAAATTCTACATTTTGATTTCTATCACTGACAGTATCTATCAAGTGAACTGTACTTGCTTCACGTATTGGTATGAATGTTCAGACAAAATACTAGAAGCGGCACCGGGAAGCGTTATTCCGGTTTGTGTCATTGCCTTAAAATTGCATAACTTAAGTATTAAAAATGTCGAAAGCATAATAATACTTTCTTATTGACACGATAATTGAATGATTGACTTTGCCAGTTGTTGTCTAAAACATTACATGTGTTTTCTATTACTTCTACAATTCTTTTATATAACTTCTGACTTAAAAGTATCGCTTTGGTGATGTCATTTTTTAATTAGATATTAATATGGATAGACAAACCAAAAACATATTTCTAATGACGATTTCATGGATGCTAGAAATCAGTAGTTTTCAATGATAGGCTATGACATAAAATGGTGTTTATGCTTGGTTAACACAATTGAAGCAACAACTTCTTTATTTCCTTAAACTTCCTTAGATATATACACTGTAATATTTCAAAAACACAAAAACCATATACATTGTACATTTTATATTGATGTTGTTGGTGTTCCTGCAAATATTTTACTAGTTGATTCATTTACCGTATCATGCTATAAGTAGAATACCAGTTTATAAACAGTTTAGATTATGCGAATATTTGACCGATATATTTTTATAAATATTTAAACGATTTTTCTGTCTTCTATGTTACACAAGTTCTGCAATATCTATGCTTTAGTAAGCATCTCATATGATGACTGAAACCCGTCGAAATCAACTACACATAACTGATAAGCCTTGCCAGATAAATATCACTATCCCGTTTACCTTCATGATAAATGAAAATGGATTTTCGTAGTAAAGGATTTTTGTGCCAATTATATACAAAAAAAACCATCAAAAACGATTATCTTTCACTGTCAGTAACGCTAAATTTGTAACGACCCCTTTGGGTAAATTTTAATTATTTTCGTTTTTTAGCTTCAAGTAAACGATCTATCATAACACAGACCGGCTTGTTTCCTATCTTAACGTGTTAAAATCAATTATCATTTTGATAAATTCGGAGATAATGTTTTGAACGAGAAACTATCTCAAACAAGTGTTGACTTGCCCGATGTTTATATGTAGCTATTCACACGGCGAGGCTTTCAGGGGTGTCGGTAATAGTGCCAAACATAATTGAGGAAAACTTTCACTCATTGATGCCTGATTTATTAGAAGGATATTAAGGAACTTTTTTTAAGCATTTAAGTTATTGTAAATTTCTAATGCAGGGAGTGAATTCGTCAACGGCCATTTTGTCAAAACGGGAAGGTGTATGTCTGCTCTATGAAGAATCGACAACGCGTACATTCTGCATTGTCAAACATATAGAATTTCAGTTAATCATATGCATAGTATCAACACCTTAGCATAGCATACTGGCGAGAATAATGCTGATGAATGCTAAAAATAATATAAAAAGTCCGTCTGGTAGTTACGATCGGTCTTTCCAGTTCGAACGTAACTTAGATTGACGTTACCCCCCGAATTATTATGGAATCAGATGTAAACACTGTCAGCCTAATTTTCAAAATGATAAATTACCACCTTCGAATTTACGTTCAAACGTAGTACTTATATAATCAATGTTGAATGTCTGTTTGGTATTTTGTCTGAAAAATAATAATGTCTAGGCGTCTTGGTTCATACTTTCGTCCAGGGCTTCTTAGCTAATATCGCTTGACAGTCTTGATACAAATCATTTTAAATTTTATATTTAGATATTCAATTATATTAACACTGTACGTCGTTCATTCCGACATTTTGACATTCTCATGATTGAGCGAGGTGTAGCATTTCCTCTCTGACTGTAAAATTGTTTACAAGGTTATCGACTTATTCAGAGAACGCGTTGTTTGTGTCTATGGCGCCTTAATTGTTTGTATGGTGTTTATTCAGGAAAGTTACATGATTTACATAGAAGCGAAGATTGTTCACACGGTCATTGACATGTTTCTTACGAGATAGCGCTACATTTGTCTGTAACACTGTTATTTTATTTCAAATGATTTGCAAGATTTCCATTCACTTGAAAGTCGTAAACAATGATAAAATCTTTGAATTATTGTAAACGAAATAGTGCCTATGTGTCTGTTATACCTTAAGTGTACACAATAAACGTATTAATATAGGTAATATTTATAATGTTATTGAACATTTATATTTACGAAAAATATTTATGCGATTTGACAAATGTTGCTCAGTAACTTTTTGACATTCGATTGTGCATTTGGTACCACATATAATATTAACCTCTCGTAACAAAGCAACGACATGTTTGTACAGTTTGGCGGCTGTACGTTTATATCCGTAATATGCTATTACCCTCTATTTAGCAAAATGAAATGATTACAAATCTTGCAGTATTTCATTCATTGAAAATGTCAGTACCTGAAAAATACATTTTAACGAGGTGCATGGTACATTTAGTGGATGTGTAGAAGAGGCCGCCGTTTCTGTATGACTGTGAGTTGTCTGTACACACACTTTTTGTATAAAGTATTCATAATACAAGTAGCAAACATGATATTATTTTGATATAATCAGTAGTTCTAAGTGTCACCAGCGCACATTTTTTAACAAATGCACATATAGAATAACAGACATGACCAATTCGAGTATTAATATTAAGCTAACTCAATTATATTTCAAATTAAGAAATTGGAAAAAAATCAAAGTCTCGTAATTTTAAGAGTTCATTCGCTGCCTAATAATTTCAGATTCTGATTACAGAAGTCCCAATAAAGAATATTTAATGTCCATTCGACTAATAAAACTGTACGTCAGATTACTGAAGCCCCGGGAAAGAATATTTAATGTTCATTTGACTCAAAAATTTCTAATGAAACCTCATGTTCATATGTTTGATAATCTAACTGCGCTTTGGACAAATGCTTTTTTCAGTTACCTGTGTAAAAGTGACGTATGTTTTGGTCCGTACTACTGTGCTCTGTTGCGGGTCTTTTGTTCTAGACTGATTCTACTTAGCCCTGCCTTTCCTATCCGATAGTTCAGCATAAATCAGGATAGACATGCAAATGTAACCCCTAAACAAGTATGGTAAACTTGTGTGTGTTATGCATGTTACTATGTTCATAAACAATATTTGAACATGTTGTATTTTGGAAATGTTTGACCGATGTCCCATGCATTTATACATAACCGTACAGCCAATAGTAACAAATGAAAATAGTAAATCAAAATCATTTCATAGACTGTACTCACACGACCTGAATTATAGGTTTGACGACAAAATGACAACATCATGGCGTTTCGCACGTAACACTTTTCAGTGCGGCACGAAATAAGATTATCACTTTCAATAATCGACACAGTGTAACGATGTAGAGCAATAGCATCCTATATTAAATGGTTTGTAAACATGACATGGATTCATTATCTTCTTTTATTGTTTATAGACATTCATTATCGCATACAAATATCTCCCCGCCATTCTAAACAACGACACACTTATGCATCTGGGAGATTTCGGTGAAATTGCACGTACGGATTCGATTCATCACGAAATCATATAGGCGAGTAATTCCGTGTGAACGATGACTCCACTAATACGCATGCTTGTATCATGGTAAGCTGCCTTTGTGATATAATCCAAGCTATTTTTTTAAAAGTACAATATTGAAGGCGCATATGAGTAATATTGAAAATGAATGTCAAACATAACAATAACAAAACAAATTGAAACAAAACCAGAGTTTACACCGTAATAAAACGTTTATGAGAAAAAGGACTGGACATAATATGTAGCATAACGAATACTAGAATCTAAATCAAGCACAATTTTGATCCGAGTTTGAATAAAATGGAGCCACTGTAATTATCGATTGAAGTTTTGGTATTGCGATAGCGTAGATCGGTCTTAGAGGCGAAAGTTCTGCTAAATTCAGATATTTTTATTGGGAGGGGTCTGGTTTACATTCTCTGACAAGGAAGTCAGTTTACCTGCAAAACGTGTAATGCAAATAAACTTACAAATCTAGTAATTAAACTAACATATCAGTTTCATTACATAATATGGGTTTTTAGTGCCGTCTATTATTGGATATACAAATTCCATTCCTGAACAGCAACCTAAATGTCTGTTCGTTTCCTTAATTAAATTTCTGTTAATACGAATTATTGAGATTTTGAGATAGTATTTACACAAATGAACGTCCGAGTCGTACAGATAGAACCAGAAAAATGTTTCAAACGATTATTTTCCTGTTTTCAGTCTGAATAAACATGATTATCGTTCGGAGTGATAACAGGACCATGTTATCATTATTTGTTGAATCTTCATCATATGATGAGTAGTATACTCAAGTATTCTTAGATGAATTTCTTGCTGCTTTTAAGCCGGTTTGTAGCGAACACGTTTTGTTTTCTTGGAGATTAACACAATCACACATCAAATCTGTAAGTACAACGCTTTGGCTTTGATAACCTGTTACTTTTCATTCTTTGTTCTTTAACAATGTGGTCATACTCTTACATTGTCATTGCTACATAGATGTAATCGCTTACAACTGTAATCATTTCAGGGGCATAAAGATGCGGAATCAAATGAACGGTATAATAGTACTATATGCTAATAAATACACATATAAATGTATTTCAAGTAATGGCAGTTTCATGTTTTGTAACATCTTCTGTTTCGTTTTTTGATTAATGTTCACAGTACATATTTTCGCATTAATATGGACTTACGAACCTGTTAAACCGTATTCTGTTATAGGCGTACATGCTGTTTAATAACTCACATATTGTCAATTGATATTGAATTATATACGGGACCGTTATCTTTGAGTCTCCTGCTTAACTCTTTGATTGGTGAGTTATGAATACAAGTGTCTCGTATATGACACTAATATTATCATTGTATACTGTTTGATACCATGTTTATCTCTACTGATCGACACTGTGACTATGTATGTCAAAAAAGGTTACATATTCGCCAGGGAGATTCTCACAAATCAGACTGTATATTAACATGTACATATATTATAAGAAACTACACTTCAGCACGTTAACACGGCGTACCGTCTCGCTTTCATTCAAGATTTGACTGTCTAGTGAATTATTTCAATCAACAGGTATCACATTTTATTTTATTTGACTTTCCTTGGCATCCAATTCATTGGTGTTAGAGCTGGAACCCTTTGCTCCCCTCTTGACATGACTGTTTCCCTCTGTGGTTTGTTGCTAAAATAAACTCTAGCCGAAATATAAAATCAATAGTTCACATTAAATGGTCGCTACAACGCTGACAATTCTCGATGCGTGATGCACCGAAAAATAACAACACTTTTTTTCCAAAGGGAAGTCTATAAAAGTCTATATCATCTAATCATATTGGTTTATTTAATTGTTTATGATACACTTCTAGTCAGCAGCCTTGCTACGATATATAATATCCGTTTCGGATTGTTGTCATAACTCCAATTGATAATTTTTGACAAATACATATCTTTGCTGATCCAGAATCGGTTGTTGTTGATAGATCTGTTAGTCAGCGATCAACCGTGTGTACTCATGATCGGTACACTAATACATGTACTAGGCGTTGATCTGACGTGACATTTCATTGATACATGTACCCATTGTGTGTCGGTAATTGTGGACAACAATATAATCCATCGCATTATTGGTTATCAGGGTTATTTCTGGAAACTACAACTATGTAAGGACTGTTTAGAATTGGTTCAATTTCTAGCACATATTTTAAGGTAACTTAGTACTACCAAACTCACTTTAACGTACGTTCTTATGTGATGGCGGTACCAATCATTCTTATACAACCATTAGTTCGATGGCTTAGAATTAGAAGGCCGTAACTACCAAATCGATATTCTGAGAAAACACGGAAAAACTCTCAGACATTTAATCTTTACTTATGGTAAAACAAACTTTTTCAACTTCATTTTGGTCAACATGACACGTTCAAATTTTTATGAAAATGGGCTCATAAGAAGCGCCTTGTGATGCTTATTCTAAATATGTATGAATCTTATAAGGTCGTAAGTGGCACTTTTTAAGCCATCGAGTTGTCCCTATCTATTCATACGCATACGGGAAACGAATGCTGGTTTTAAGTGTTCTCAAGGTCGATAATTGATAGTAAAAAATGACAATATGAACTAATAAAGTCAATTGGCACCCCATCTACGGACTTTACACTGATTTATAGACTGACCGACACCCGACACGAACAGTCATTAACGAACAAATTTGATATTTGCTTATAATTAACATTAAAAGTGGTTTTCTGAACGTTTAAAACTTCGCTGCTTTTGTTTCCAATTGATATTATGTCAAAATAAAACAACTTGTTAGACATAATATAAGTGTGTGTAAGATCTTGCGATATGATATTTGAAAGACACTATCATCCAAATTGCGTACATGATATATTCTAGGGTAAATGTATCCTGGAAAACTAGTCGCATCTAGCGGAACAAAAAAATCAAATTTTTAAATAATCACAAACAAAGAAAATACTATTTCCATTGTAATTCAACTATATTGTTCAATTATTCTTCTAGGCTCTTGTTAGGCTTGTATGTAATAGTTTGATGATCATACATACTTTAGCGACTCCATTCTATATATGGACATTTCCCTCAATAATGGACATGCTACTACACTTGTCTGACTGGGTCAAAATCTGGGAAGTTAATGAGCTAGGTTATCAATAACATCACGTATAGACAGAACAGTATTTTCTGAAACAGTTAAAACAGTTTTTCTAGTTCCGCGACCCTTTGATAAATATCGATATTCAATATTCGATTGTCAGTTTTGAATTAACGATGTTTCATCACTTATTATTTGCAAAGTGTTTTGCTTAAATGTCTGCTGTGCTGGTTTTTTAAGATTAACAAGGTATGGCAACCTGAGCGACGTTTGAAAGTTGATACATTACAATGCACCGATTATGTTCAAATGCAAACAGACTATTGCAAGTAGGCTATTTATCAAATGTGTCAATTTCTACATTTTGATTTCTATCATTGACAATATCTATTAAGTAAAACGTGCTTGCTTCACGTATTGGTATAAATGTTCAGACAAAATATTAGAAGCGGCACCGTGAAGTGTTATTCTGCTTTGTGTCATTGCCTTAAAAGTGCATGACGGAAGTATCAGAAATGTCGGAAGCATAATAATACTTTCTTTTCTGTCGACACGATAATTGAAAGATTAACTATACCAGTTGTTATCTAAACACTACACGTGTTTTCTATTACTACTACAATTATCTTAAAGTAACACAAATCTTAATTGTGACGTAAAATTATGACTTTAGTGATGCCATTTTTGTATAGATATTAATATGAATAGGCAAACCAAGACATATTTCTAATGAAATGGCGATTTCATGGATCCTAGATATCAGTAGTTTTCATTGATTGTCTATGTCATAAAATGGTGAGTAGGCTTGGTTAACACAATTGAAGCATTTACTTCTTTATTTCCTTAAACTTCCTTAGATATATACACGGTAATATTTCAAAAACACAAAAATCAAATACATTGTACATTTTATATTGATGTTTTTGGTGTTCCTGCTAAATATTTTACTAGTTGATACATTTACCGTATCATGCTATAAGTAGTATACAAGTTTATAAACAGTTTAGATTAAGCGAATGTTTGACTGACCGATATATTTTACAAATATTTAAACGATTTTTCTGTCTTATATGATGAAACAAATATATCTTACACTGGTTCTGTTATATCTATGCTCCATTAGACAGCCTATTCGATGAATGAAACCCGTCTATATCAACAACTCCTAATTGATAAGCCTTGCCAGATATATATCACTATTACGATGATAAATGGAAACGGATTTTCGTAGTAAAGGATGTTTGTGCCAATTATATACAAAAACATCACAAACGATTATCTTTCACTGTCAGTTACGCTAAATTTGTAACGACCCCTTTGGGTAAATTTTAATGATTTTCGTTTTTAAACTTCAAATAAACGAACTATCATAACACGAATCGGCTTGTTCCTTATCTTAACGTGTTAAAATCAATCATCATTTTGATGAATTCGGAGATAATTTTTTGAATGAGAAACTATCTCAAACAAGTGTTGACTTGCCCGATGTTTATATGTAACTATTCACACGGCGAGGCTTTCAGGGGTGTCGCTAATAGTGCCAAACATAATTTAGAAAAACTTTCAAACATTTATGCCCGATTTATTAGAAGGATATATAGGAAATTATGTATACCTTTTATTTTTATTTAAGCATTTAAGTTTTTGTGAATTTCTCAAGCAGGAAGTGCATTCGTCAACGGCCATTTTCTCAAAAAGGGAAGGTGTATGTCAGCTCTATGAAGAAATACTGCATTGTCAAACATATAGAATTTCAGTTGTTAATCATATGCATAGTATCAACATCTTATCCGGTCATCGTACAATGAAGAACATAGCATACTGGCGAGAATAATGCAGATGAATGCAAACAATGATATGAAAAGTCAGTCTGGTAGTTACGATCGGTCTTTCCAGTTCGAACATAACTTAGATTAACGTTACCCCCGCATTATTATGGAATCAGATGTAAACACTGTCAGCCTAATTTTCAAAATGATAAATTACCATATGCGAATTTACGTTCAAATGATGTACGTATATAATCAATGTTGAATGTCTGTTTGGTAATTTTCAGAAAAATAATAATGTCTAGGCGTCTTGGTTCATACTTTTGTCCAGCGCTTCTTAGCTAATATCGCTTGACAGTCTTGATACAAATCATTTTAAATGTTATATTTAGATATTCATAATTATATAAACACTGTACGTTGTTCATTCCGACATTCTGACATTCTCATGATTGAGCGAGGTGTAGCATTTCTTCCCAAAACTTATTTACAATGTCATCGACTTATTCAGAGAAAGCGTTGTTTGTGTCTATGGCGCCTTAATTGTATGTATGGTGTTTGTTCTGAAAATTTACATGACTTACACAGACGAGAAGATTGCTAACACGGTCATTGGCATGTTTCTTACGAGATAGCGCTACCTTTGTCTGTAACGCTGTTATTTTATTTCAAATGATTTTAGACAAATTGCAAGATTTCCATTGACTTGAAAATCGTAAACAATAATAAAATGTTTGAATTATTGTAAACGAAGTGTCTATGTGTATGTTACAACTTAAGTGTACACAATAAACGTGTTAATATAGGTAATATTTATAATGTTAACGAACATTTTATATTTACGAACATTTTCTCGGTAATTTGACAAATGTTGCTAAGTAACTAGTTGACATTCGATTGTGCATTTGGTACCATATAATGTAACGTCTCGTCACACTGAACGACATGAGTTCGTACCATGCGGTGGCTCTGCGTTTATTTCCCTAATATGCTATTAAATGTACCCTCTATATGGCAAAATGAAAAGGTTAAAAACCTTGTAGTATGTCAATCATTGATAAGGCCAGTACATGACAATTATATTTTTGACGAGCAGCATGGTACATGTTCTGGGTGGTTAGACGAGGTCGCTGTTTCTGTATGACTGCGAGGTATCTGTATATACATTTGTGTATACAGTATCTATACTACAAATAGCATTCTTGATATTACCTTGATATAATCGGTAGTTGTAAGTGCCACTAGCGCAGGTTTGTAAACAAATACACTTATAGAATAAAAGACATGACTAATTTGAGTATTTATATTAAACCAACTTAATTATATTTCAAATTAAGGAATTAGCAGGAAATGAACGTTTCATAATAGTAAGAGTTCATTTGCTTCCTAATAATTTCAGATTCAGAATAATGAAGCCTCTAAAAAGAACATATAATGTTCATTTGACTCAAAAACTGCTAGCGAAACCTTCACCTTCCAACGGTTCTCTTTGATCATTTAATGGTAAACTTGTTTGTCTTCTGCAAGTTCGTTTCTAATAGCATGGTACTGTGTTGGTAGTCAATGTTTGAACATGTTGTATTTTGGAAATGTTTGACCGATATCACATAAATTTATACAAAACCGTAAAACCAATACAAACAAATAAAAAAATCATTTCACTGACTGTACTCACATGAATTGAATGATAATTTTACAAGAAAATGACAACATCATGGCATATCGCACGTAACGCTTTTCATAGCGGCACGAAATAAGATTATCACTTTCAATAATCGACCCAGTGTAACGCTGTAGTGCAATAATGTCCCATATTTAATGGTATTTAAACATGATATGGATTCATAATCTTCTCGCACACAAATATCTCCCCGCCATTCTAAACAACGACACACTTATGCATCTAGGAGATTTCGGTAAAAATGCACGTACATACTCGATTCATCATGAATTTGTACAGGCGAGTTATTCCATGCATACAGTGATGCCGATATCAAGCAACAGTTTAAAATTATCATAAACTTTCTGTTTGTATGTTTCTATATATGTATTCAAAACGTAATTGAAATAACGTGAAAAGTAAAGGTCAAATAACGCCGATGATTAAGGAAAGCGTAGTACAAAATCAACCACATCTTAAGTAACTGTTTGTTCGAATTGTAATTATAAATAAACATGCAACGCAAATGTGATTTTTTTAAGAGCAAAACATGGTCACTTGTACACAGTATGAATTAAGTGTCCATTTAGGAGAAGCCCCTTAATATCTGATAAAATGAAGCGAGAAAAAACAGTATGGAAATGTAATGTGGAAATCTAAATCACACTTTATTTTGATCAGAGCTTGTAACAATCACTGAGTTATGTTTTGATATAGTGAAAGCGCAGTTTGGTCTAAGAGTCGAAAACTCAGCTAACATTCAAACATAGTTTTATAGGGAGGGGTCTGGTTTATATTCTCTGTGAGAAAAGTCAGTTAACATGTAGAACGTGTAATGCAAACAAACTTACAAATCTAGTAATTAAAATAACATATCAGTTTAATTACATTGGACGGATTCTCATTACCTTTTATTCCTGGATGTATAAAATACCATTGCTGAACAACAACATAGATGTATTTTCGTTTCCTTAATTGAATTTTTGTTACTACGAATTTATTTAGATGTTGAGATAGTCTTTACACAAATGAACTTCCGAGGCTTACAGATAGAAGCAGAAAATGGTTTCCAACGTTTATTTTCCTGTTTTCAGTCTGAATAAACATGATTAACGTTCGGAGTGATAACAGGACCATGTTATCATTATTTGTTGAATCTTCATCATGTTATGAGTAGTATACTCAAGTATTCTTAGATGAATTTCTTGCTGCTTTTAAGTCGGTTTGTAGCAAACACGTTTTGTTTTCATGGAGATTAACACAATCACACACCAAATCTGTAAGTACAACGCTTTGACTTTGATTACCTGTTACTTTTCTTTCTTTGTTCTTTAACAATGTGGTCATACTCTTGCATTGTAATTGCTACATAAATGCAATTGCTTAATCATTTCAGGGTATAAAAATGCGGAATCAAATACACGGTATAATAGTACCATGTGCTAATGAATACACATATAGAGGCATTTCAATATGGCAGTTTCAGTTTTTGTAACATCGTCTGTTTCGTTTTTTGATTAATGTTCACATGTACATTTTTCACATTAACATGGACTTACGAAACTGTAAAACAGAATTCTATTACATATACATACAGTTTAATAACTCGCAGCTTGTAAATTTATATTGAATTATATACGGGACCGTTTTATTTGAGTCTTATGTGACATTGAACATGGTAAGTTATGTATACAAGTGTCTCGTGTATGACATTCATTCTATAACGTTATACTGTTTGATACAAAGTTTATCTCTTTCTGGTGGACACTGTGACTATGTATGTCATAAAAATGTTACATATATGCCATGGAGATTCTTACATATCAGTCTGTGTATTAACATGCACATTTATTATCAGGAACTACACTTTCGCACTTTCACACGGGGTACCGTCTCGCTCTCATTCAATATTTGACTGTGTAGTGAAATATTTGGCTCAAAGGGTATCAAGTTTCGTTTTATTTGACTTTCCTTGACATTCATATGACATCCATTTAATTAGTGCTAGGGCTTGAATCCTTTGCTCCCCTCTTGACATGACTGTTTCTCTCTGTGGTTTAAAACATAGTAGCTATCGAATGTGAGGCAAAAATAAAATCTAGCTGAAACATAAAGCCCAAATTTTACATTTAATGGTCGCTACATGACTCAAAATTCTCGATGCACCGAAAAAGAACACTTCTTGCAAAGTGAAATTTTTAAAAGTCTGAAACATCTACACATATTGGTTTATTTTGTTTAAAATATATTTCTAGTCAGTAGCCTTACTGCGATCTACAATCTTATTTTTGACAAATACATCTCTAGGCTAATCATGAAGCGGTTGTTATTGATATATCTGATTGGTCAGTGATAAACTGTATGAACTCGTGATCGGTATGTTAATGCATGTACTAGATGGATGTTGATCTGACGTGACTTTTGATGGTTATCTAGTTAATATTTATGTCCGTAATTGTGGACAAAAATATAATCCATCGCATAATTTGTTATCAGTTATTGTTTGAAACTACTAATATGTCAAGAACTAGTGAAGTACTATCTTTAGAATTGGTTCATTTTCTAGCACACTATTTAACGTTTTTTAGTTGCATCCAAACTCACTTTAACGTGCGTGATGGCGGTACCAATCAATAAAATACAACCATTATTTGTCCCTATTTATTCATACGCATACGGGAATCGAACGTTGGTTTTAAGTTATCTAAATGTCGATAATTGATTGTAAAAAAGACAATATGAACTAATAAAGTCAATTGGCACCCCATCTACGACTGACTTAACACCGAATTACCGACACGACGTATCATTACCAAAAATCTGAAATTTGCTTATAATTGACATTAACAATTGTGGTTTTCTGAATGTTTAACTTCGCTGCTTTTTGCTTCCAATTAATATTATGACAAAATAGGACAACTTGTTAAACAAAATACAAGTGTCTGTAAGATCTTGCGAAATGATATTTGAAAGACACTACCATCCAAATTGCGTGTATGATATATTCTAGGTTACATGTATCCTGGAAAATTAGTCGCATATAATGGAACAAAAAAGACCAAATTTTAAAATAATCACAAACAAAGAAAATACTATTTCCAGTGTAATGCACCATGAGTGTTCGATTATTCTTCTAGGCTCCTGTTCAGCTTTATTTAATAGTTTGATGACCATACATACTTTCACGACTTCATTCTATATAAGGACATTTCCCTCAATAATGGACATGCTACTACACTTGTTTGACTGGGTCAAAATCTTGGAAGTTAATGAGCTAGGTTATGAATAACGTCACGTATAGACGGAACAGTATTTCCTGAAACTGGTGTTTCTAGTTCCGCGAACATTTGATAAATGTCGATATTGAATGGTGAATTGTCATTGTTGAATTAACGATGTTTCATCACTTAATAATTACTAAATGCTGTAATTGCCTGTTAAACTGAGCATTTTCAGACGAGGGAGTGAATCAGCGGCATCAACAAATAAGAACAAATTAGCAAGTATTTTTATTTCAATAAGGATTACCATACTTGACGTAGAATATTGCAAATAGCAGCAAGGCATGTTAACCTGAGCGACGTGTGAAATTTGAACATTACAGTTCATCCATTATGCTCAAATGCAAACAGACTAGTGCAAGTAGACTATTTATCAAATGTGTCAAATTCTACCTTTTGATTTCTATCATTGACAGTATCTATCAAGTGAACTGTACTTGCTTCACGTATTGGCATGAATGTTCAGACAAAATACTAGAAGCGGCACCGGGAAGCGTTATTCTGGTTTGTGACAATGCCTTAAAATTGCATAACTTAAGTACTAAAAATGTCGAAAGCATAATAATACTTTCTTATTGACACGATAATTGAATGATTGACTTTGCCAGTTGTTGTCTATAACATTACTCGTGTTTTCTATTTCTTCTACAATTCTAGTGTATAACTTGTGACTTAAAAGTATCGCTTTGGTGGTGTCATTTTTAATTAAATATTAATATGGATAGACAAACCAAAAACATAGTTCTAATGACGATTTCATGGGTGCTAGAAATCAGTAGTTTTCAATGATAGGCTATGACATAAAATGGTGTTTATGCTTGGTTAACAACTTCTTTATTTCCTTAAACTTCCTTAGATATATACACGGTAATATTTCAAAAACACAAAAATCATATACATTGTACGAGGGGGTATCAAAAAGTTCGTGGACTGAGCCTGTCATTTGTTTAGTTTTTGGCCGAATTCAGTAAAAAATTACACATCCTTTAAAACAACGTATTTTGAATTGATTTGCATACTTCCAGCTCATATAACTTTGTTCCGAGAATGTGGTGGTTACAATGGTAACTAAAAGTGCGCCGGGTGGCTGTTGGTGATCTTTTAAATCTTTAGAATATTTTATTTAAATTATCATTTATGCAAATTTATATTTGTTTATCAGTACAGAATTGAATGTAGTTTAAGATGATAAAATAAATAATTCCATCGCATAACGCATATAAAAATGAACGGGTCAGTCCACGAACTTTTTGATACCCCCTCGTACATTTTATATTGATGTTGTTGGTGTTCCTGCAAAAAAGTTTACTAGTTGATTCATTTACCGTATCATGCTATAAGTAGTATACCAGTTTATAAACAGTTAAGATTATGCGAATATTTGACCGATATATTTTTATAAATATTTAAACGAGTTTCCTAACTTCTATGACGTAACAAATATATGTTACACAAGTTCTGCAATATCTATGCTCTGGTAAACATCCCATATGATGACTGAAACCCGTCGAAATCAACAACTCTTAACTGAAAACATTGCCAGATATATATCACTATTCCCGTTTACGGTGATAAATGAAAACGTATTTTCGATGTAAAGGATGTTTGTGCCAATAATATACTAAAAACATCAAAAACGATTATCTTTCACTGTCAGTTACGCTATATTTGTAACGACCCCTTTGGGTAAATTTTAATTATTTTCGTTTTAAGCTTCAAATAAACGATCTATCATAACACAGTTCGGCTTGTTTCCTATCTTAACGTGTTAAAATCAATCATCATTTTGATAAATTCGGAGATAATGTTTTGAATGAGATTCTATCTCAAACAAGTGTTGACTTGCCCGATATTATATGTAGCTATTCACACGGTGAGGCATTCAGAGATGTCGGTAATGGTGCCAATAATAATTAAGCAAAAACTTTGAGCAACTTGATTCCTGATTTATTAAAGTCTGTTAAAACAGATGAGTAATTTTGTACTTTTATTTAAGCTTTTAAGATATTGTTAACAAGGAGAGGACTTGTCAACGGCCCAGATGAGAAGTCGTATGGCTGATCTATGAATAATCGAAACCTCGCACACATTGCAGTGTCAACATTATAGAATGTCGGTTAGACATATTCATAGTATCAAAATTCTGTTTGGTTATTCTACAATGACAAAGAAACATAATGGGGAGAATAATGCAGTTGGATGCAAAACTATACTCATACAGTTTGTAATTATATTAACACTGCATATCGTTCATTCCGACATTCTGACATTCTCATGATTGAGCAAGGTGTAGAATTTCTTCTCTGACTGTGAACTTGTTTACAAGGTCATCGACTTATTATTAAGAGAAAATGTTGTTTATCTCTATTGCGACTTATTTGTATACAAGATGTTTGTTCAGATAATTTAAAAACTTTACATTAACTGGAAGATTGTTCACACGGTCATTGACATTTTTCTTACGAGAAAGCGCTACATTTGTCTGGAAAGCTACTGTTTCATTTCAAATGACTTTAGACAAATTGCAAGATATTTATCGACTGGCAAATCGTAAAATACAGATAATCTTTGAGAAATTGTAAACGATTGCAATGTGTCTGTTACACCTTAAATGTACACAATAAAGTGTTATATATAGATAATATGTATAACGTGAAGAACATATTTGTCTCAATTACTTCTATTTACGAACATTTGCTCTGCAACTAAGTAACTTTTTGACATTCGATTGTGCATTTGGTACCTCATAACATAACGTATCGTAACACTGAACGACATGAGTTTGTACCATGTGGTGGCTCTACGTTTATTTCCATAATATGCTATTACATGTACCCTCTATACGGCAAAATGAAAAGGTAAAACAACCTTGTACATTGTACTATGTCATTCATTGAAAAGGACAATACATACCAAATACATTTTGGACGAGGTGCATGGTACATGTTCTGGGTGTTTAGACGGTGTCGCTGTTTCTGTATGACTTCAAGTCATCTGTGCATACATTTGTGTTTACAGTATCTATAATACAAAAAGCATTCTTGATATTACCTTGATATAATTGTAAGTGCCACTAGCACAGGTTTGTAAACAAATACACTTATAGAATAAAAGACATGACTAATTTGAGTATTGGTATTAAACCAACTTAATTATATTTCAAATTAAGGAATTAGCAGGAAATGAAAGTTTCATAAGAGTAAGAGTTCATTCGCTTCCTAATAATTTCAGATTCAGATTACTGAAGCCTCTGGAAAGAGCAATTTGACTCAAAAACTGCAAGCGAAACTTCACCTTCCAACGGTTCTGTTTGATCCTTTAATGGTAAACGTGTGTGTATTATGCAGGTTCGTTTCTAATAGCATGGTACTGTGTTGATAAACAATGTTTGAACATGTTGTATTTGGAAATGTTTGACCGATGTCACATAAATTTATACAAAACCGTAAAGCCAATACAAACAAATAAAAAAATCATTCCACTGACTGTACTCACATGAATTGAATGATAATTTTACAACAAAATGACAACATCATGGCATTTCGCACGTAACGCTATTCAGTGCGGCACGAAATAAGATTATCACTTTCAATAATCGACCCAGTGTAATGTTGTAGTGCAATAATGTCCCATATTTAATGGTATTTAAACATGATATGGATTCATTTTCTTCTTGCATACCAATATCTCCCCGCCATTCTAAACAACGACACACTTATGCATCTGGGAGATTTTGGTAACAATGCACGTACATACTGGATTCATCACGAATTTATACAGGCGAGTTATTCCATGCATACAGTGATGCCGATATCAAGCAACATTTTAAAATGATCATCACACTTTCTGTTTGTATGTATCAATATGTATATATATTCAAAATGTAATTGAAATAACGTGAAAAGAAAAGGTCAAATAACGCCGATGATTAAGGAAAACGTAGTACCAAATCAACCACATGTTAAGTAGCTGCTTGTTCGAATTGTATTTATAAATAAACATGCAACGCAAATGTGATTTTTCAAGAGCAAAACATGGTCCATTTAGGAGAAGCCCCTTAATATCTGAGAAAATGAAGCGAGAAACAACATTTTGGAAATGTTTCGTGGAAATCTAAATCACACTTGATTTTTATCAGAGCTTGTTACAGAAGTTCACTGCAATCACTGAGTTATCTTTGATATAGCGAAAGCGCAGTTTTGTCTTAGAGACGAACGTTCAGCTAACATCCAAATATTTTATAGGGAGGGGTCTGGTTTACATTCTCTGTGAGGAAAGTCAGTTAACATGTAGAACGTGTAATGCAAACAAACTTACAAATCTAGTAATCAAAATAACATATCAGTTTAATTACATCGGATGGATTCTCAATGCCATCTATTCACGGATGTATAAATAACATTATTGAACAACAACATAGATGTATTTTCGTATCCTTAATTAAATTTTTGTTACTACGAATTTATTTAGATGTTGAGATAGTATTTACTCAAATGAACTTCCGAGGCTTACAGATAGAACCAGAAATTGTTTCCAACGTTTATTTTCCTGTTTTCAGTCTGAATAAACATGATTAACGTTTGGAGTGATAACAGGACTGTGTTATCATTATTTGTTGAATCTTCATCATTAGATTAGTAGTATACTCAAGTATTTTTTTTCTTGCTGCATTTTAGTCGGTTTGTAGTTTTCCTGGGCATTAACACAATCATACATCAAATCTGTAAGAACAACGCTTTGACTTTGATTACCTGTTACTTTTCCTTCTTTGTTCTTTAACAATGTAGTCATACTCTTACGAAATTGCTACATGAATGTAATCGTTTAATAATTTTAGGGATATAACAATGCAGAACCAAATGCACGGTATAATAATACTATATGCTAATGAATACAAATATAAATGTATATCAATATGGCATCTTCTTTTTCGTTTTTTGTTTAATGTTCACATGTACATATCTCACATTAACATGGACTTACGAAACTGCAAAACAGTATTCTATTATATGTACCTACTGTTGAATAACTCACAGCTTGTCAATTGTAATCGCATTATAGAGACCGTTATATATGAGTCTTCTGTCTGACATTGATCATGGTAAGTTATGTATACAAGTGTCTCGTGTATGACATTCATTCTATAATTATGTATTGTAATTTTGTTTGATACCAAGTTTATCTCTCCCTGAGAGACGCTATGACTATGTAAGTCGTAAAAAGGTTACATACGCCATGGAGATTCTCACATATCAGTCTGTGTATCAACATGTTTATGTATTATAAGAAACTACACTCTCGCACTTTCACGCGGGGTACCGTCTTGCTCTCATTTAATATTTGACTGTCTAGTGAATCATTTGGCTCAACGGGTATCAAATTGTATCTGACTTTCGTAGACATTCGTATAGCATCCAAATTCATTGGGGCAAGAGCTAGAACCCTTTGCTCCTCTCTTAACATGACTGCTTCCCTCTGTGGTTTAAAACATAGTAACTATCGAATGTATGGCTAAAATAAAATCTAGCCGAAATATAAAACCAAACTTTCTTGTGAATTATTTGACTCAACGGGTATCAAATTTAATTTTATTTGACTTTCGTAGACATTCGTATGACATCCAATTAATTGGTGCTAGAGCTAGTAACTTTTATTCCCATCTTTACATTACTGTTTCCTTCTGTGGTTTAAAACATAAGTTACGATCGAATGTGTGGCTAAAATAAAATCAAGCCGAAATATAAAACAACACTTTCACATTGAGTGGTCGCAACATGACTCAAAATTCTCGATGGCCTCGGTGCGCCGAAAAACAACAATCTATACAAAATGAAATTTATAGCAGTCTGTAGCATCTACAAATATTGGTTTATTTATTTGTTTATAATATATATTTCTAGTCAGTAGCCTTACTACGATCTACAATCTAATTGGTCAAATTTGACAAATACATCTCTAGACTAATCCTGAAGAAGTTGTTGATAGATCTAATTGGTCAGTGATAAACTGTATGCAATCGTGATCGGTATGTTAATGCATGTACTAGATGGATGTGGAGCTGACCTGACTTATGATGGTTACCCATTGTGTGTCCGTAATTGTGGGCAAAATATAAACCATCGCATAATTGGTTATCAGAGTTATTGTTGGAAACTGCTAACGTGTCAAGAATGCTTAGAATTGGTTCATTTTCTAGCACACACTTAAATGTTATTTAGTACTACCAAACGCACTTCAATGTGCGTGCCAATGTGTTGTCGGTACCAATCTTTCTAATACAACCATTATTGGTCCATATCTATTCATACGCATACGGGAAACGAACGATGGTTTTAAATTCTCTAAAGGTCGATAATTGATTGTAAAAAAGACCATATGAACTAATAAAGTCAATTGGCACCCCATCTATGACTGACCTAACACCGAATTACAGACTGACCGGCAACCGACACGTGGAGTCATTAACGAGCAAATTTGATATTTGATGAAATTTATAGAAGTCTGTAGTATCTACACATATTGATTTATTTATTTGTTTATTATATATATTTCTAGTCAGTAGCCTTGTTACGATCTACAATCTAATTGATAATTTTTGACAAATACATCTCTAGACTAATCCTGAAGCAGTTGTTGTTGATAGATCTGATTGGTCAGTGATAAACTGTATGAACTCGTGATCGGTATAGTAATGCATGTACTAGATGGATGTTGAGCTGACCTGACTTTTGATGGTTACCCATTGTGTGTCCGTAATTGTGGACAAAAATATAATCCATCGTATTATTTGTTATAAGAGTAATATGCTAATATGCCAAGTATGTTTAGAATTGGTTTCATTTTCTAGCACAAACTTTTAGTTAATTTAGTTACTGCCAAACGCACTTTAAAATAACGTTCATGCCAATGTGATGGCGGTACCAATCATTCTAATACAACCATTAGTTGAGCCTTTCTATTCATACGCATATGGTAAACGAACGATGGCTTTAAATTTTTTAAAGGTCGATAATTGATAGTAAAAAACTGCAATATTAAATAATGAAATCCCTATCTATGACTGAGTAAACACTGCATTGCACTGACCGGCACCCGACACGAAGAATCATTAACAAAAAATCTGATATTTGCTAATAATTGACATTAACAGTTGTGGTTTTAACGTCGCTGCTTTTTGTGTTTCCAATTATTATTATGGCAAAATAGGACAACTTGTTAAACATAGTACAAGCGTGTGTAAGATCTTGCAAAATGTTATTTGAAAGGCAATACTATCTTAACCGCATGATATATTCTAGGGTACACGTATCCTGGAAATCTAGTCGCATCTAATGGAACAAAACATTTTTTTTAAATAATCACAAACAAAGAAAATACTATTTCCTGTGTAATGCAACTTGATTGGTCAATTATTCTTCTAGGCTCTTGTTAAGCTTTCATGTGATAGTTTGATGACCATACAGACTTTAGCGACTCCATTCTATATAAGGACATTTCCCTCAATAATGGACATGCTACTACACTTGTTTGACTGGGTCAAAATCTAGGAAGTTAATGAGCTAGGTTATGAATAACATCACGTATAGACGGAACAGTATTTCCTGAAACTGGTGTTAAAACAGTTTTTCTAGTTCCGCGACCATTTGATAAATGCCGATATTGAATGCTGAATTGTCATTTTTGAATTAACGATGTTTCATCACTTAATGTTTGCAGAGTGTTTTCCATAACTTTTGTTGGGCTGAGCTTTTTTCAAGTCCATGTTTAACTCAGACGGCGGAAGCAAATCGGCGGCATCAACGAATTAGCGAGTATTTTTATTTCTATTAGTTTTACCAAATGTTTAAAGTCATGCTATTCAATCGTTCTGTTGATTGTAATAGCAAAACTGTGTTGAAGAGAATCAATGTTGATATGACGTCTGAATGCTAATATTAAACGTGACTGTTGTATTGACAGAAAATCAGTACTTGGTCTTGCATACGTGACCATATACATATTTACAACACTACTTTTGCCACTGTATCATATTCGTTCATAACTATTATTGTATTTACTTCGTTGTTGTTCGTGGTTTGGGTAAATGTTCCAAATTTGTAAGTCTATCACAATTAAAGGTGCTCTACTCATTTCAACAATTAACATAGCATGAATCCTTCTTTTGTTAAGTATTGATTTGCATGTTTTACTTGTGGGTTGTGCTACGTTCGTTTCTGCTGACACTCTCTCGGGCATGCTTGAGGATTTCAAATTGGAATGACATTTTTCTATAGCCTTTCAGTTCTATTTTCCATGTCCTTTTTCATGTGGGTCCTTGTGTTTGTGCTCTGTGATAAAGTAAGTGTTCTTTTTTGTCTCTTTCTTGCAATACACTATATTTTAAACATTGTTGTATTCCATATCAGAGGTTTTTTAACGTCTAGTGACCATTATCTAAACCTAACATGTCATGCATTTACGCCACGTTGAATCATCAGCTATATTGTTGTACTCATCATGACACCCTAACCGGTGGAATCGCAGAAATTGTTTTGATTTTTTTTCGGAGAGGAATTCACTGTTAGAGACGAATATTCTCGATGTTTTGTTTGCTGTCGCTGTAGAGATCATAGTGATGTCACTATTAAAACCTTTCCTGCGAATTCTAAATATTGATCGAGTGTTTTCGTTATCTGTCGAATTGGGTTTTTATTTCTGACTGAGCTTCAATGTGTGGACAGCTCGCCAAATCAATTTTAATGATGTTTGTTTGCCTACCCGCCAGGCTCGGTTGCCTCTTTTGTTTAAGCTTTAGCTATGTCATTCTACTTCTTTAGTTTAAACTATGGCTTTACAACTGGGACTTTGGCTTTTTATTATTTTATTTGGTTATGTGTGACCATTGCTCTGTGTAGTCGTATTGTTACAATTTCCTGAGCTCGACTGGTTAAGTTGAGTGCTGCCTGTCTTGTACGATTTCATCATATCTCGTTTGGCTAATGAAACTTGGACGTTCAGTGGTTATGCTTCACTTTCTCGTTCATTTGTTTTTTTTTAGAAATTGTGTCATGTTTTCTGCTATGTGCTGTTTCCAAGTTTTCTGTGTTCGGCTGTTTTAGTCTAGTGCAGCCTTCCCTATGCGATTGATTATTTTTATTTTGCTATTTTGAGAGAAAATGCTGTCAGGCCAATTGGTGCCATTTTGTATGTAATAGTGTATTTTGAATATTTAGACAACACTAATGAAAAAGGTATTCCAGGCGTTTTTCGGTTGTTTTAATATTGCAATATCCGTGGTCATCTGGGTACTGTTCCATCAAAGCATTTACGAAAATCTTACACAAATCTAAATTCTTTAAAGTACTTTTACAACTTTACAACTTTACAACGTGGTCATTGGAGCTGTAGCACTAATAAAGATCCTACACACACTGCCTGTCCCCCGATGTGCAGTTGTTAAAGTATTATGCAGAATTTAGATTTGATCGTAAGTTTACGATTTCCGTAAGTACGTTGAAAATCAGTACACTGGCACTCGGTACCTCTAGATTAGGGAAACTATTCCCGAGCGCGGTATTAATGTCGGGCAATATACATACAAGCACGTTGAACGTATATTTTACAGTATAACCATGTACATTTGTGATAAAACAATACACTGGCAATCGGTACCTCTAGTTTAGGGATATTATTTCTGAGCGCGGTATTAACGTCGAGCAATATAGTTACATACAAACAAGTTGAACGTATCACTTACAGTATATAACCATGTACATTTGTATATGTATATAATTATGCTGGTATATATAGTACTGTATAGTGTAGTTCATGTATGATACAGTTAGTTAACGGATGGTTGCCGAAATGAAGGCTAAAAGTGAAAATAACTCAGCATGAAAAACTGTATAACATTTTATCTCATTTATCAATATAAAGGTTAAAACATTTTCTGCATTTCTTTGAGAACCGACGAACATTTTGATGGATTGGTGATAAGGATATCAGTGTTTAAATGGAATTATTCAATCCCCTATCATATGTTATCGGTACTTATTATATACTCTGAGAGAATGGTTGAAACATAAGCCACAGACCACCACCCATGAGTGATTAATGGAAATCCGTACTTTTACGAGTAGAAGTCCATTTTAAAAATGTTACTTTTTGGATAAAATTGTGTGACAAGTAAATAAAGAAGAAAATAATTTGGGAAATTTCAAATGGCTTCTTCAAAGGTATTTATTTACATGCAATGTGTTTTTACTTATTTTGTAATAATAATATGTCACATACAATAATGACTGCAACTATTTATGGTGAACTACATATTTGACAATATATATCAAATTTCATTAGACTGTACTTGTCGGTTCATTTTCGTTATTTTATGTGCAGTATGTTATATTTTTGCAGTCATGTTACATCCTTTTACTGTTGGATATTACTGTTGCATACTTTATAGTTTTGATGATAGCTGAAATTGAACCATCATAGAAAATTTACTTGTTCATGTGTAATGAACATGTTCACATTTCAACTTTTCGTCGTTTACGAATAGGCATAATTTTTATGATATACTTTGAAATATAATACTATATGAGTAAGGAATTAAGTACACGTACTGTCGATGTTTTTGTCGAATTCATGAACGTTGTTTACATATAAAACACTTCATTTTGAATGGTGTCAGGTGACATTCAATGTAAGCGTTGCAATGTGAGATGACAACGAAAGTCTATGTTTCTAGTCGTGCTCTGCTTGATCATAGATTCTTTATAATAGCATTTATCATTGTCAACCACAAAAACATCAGCAGTGTCCTACTAAATGCATGTTTATTCGGACGTCTTCATTTACGGATATATAGGATTTATATCTATTTAGTTACAAGGAATTTGGTTTATTATTGACAATATAGTATCTTTAAACTAATCACGTTAACCCCCCCCCCCCTCCCCTATAAAAGTTTCAAACATGTGCAAACTATTTCATTCACTTAATTGTGGTTACGTGTCGTAAAGAAATTTTTGCTATGTTTACCAGTATGTGTATTTACCACCAGACGACAACACCACGATGATATAATATCCCCTATATAAAACCATATTACAACATAATATGAATGGTGTTGTTGCTGTTGATATATTATAGTATTATAATTATGTACAACATATTTACAAGTATATTATATACACCGACACTTTGTGTCAGCCAATTTGTCGTTTGTCCTTAATTTGTAACTGTACTATAACTACTGTTAGCAGATACTTTATAATTTCGTCCAAAACCGGTTCTATATTTTTCATTTGTTTGTAATTTACATTGTATATTTTTTATTTATGGCCAAGTATAGCATCTATTTTATACATATTTTCCCTAAATAAAACCTACATTATATGAGTTATATTAAGTTTCATCGCCATTGGTTAAAACATCGCGAATAGACCCGATGGATTTCTATGACATTTACCTAATCTCAATGACATCCGTAATTTATTTAAATCACATTTTATATACAATTCTACAGGTATAGGATGTCCGTTTCAATATATTTACATTTTAAACGATATTCATTATTCAGTTACTTCCGGTAGTGCGGTTGGATTTGCAATTTGCAACAATAGAACCGCTCAGCCATTCTTCACCCTATCTGAAAACTATTATTTATGTTTTTGTATGGGCAATACTTTTCGTACATTATATTTAAGAAATGTACAAGTTCAATCTCAAATTCGTGAAGTTAATTCCCATAATAAACACTTATTTCGCTGGCTAACATGTATATGATATAAACGAAATGTGATCGGCTGCGACTATCACTTAGGTTGAATTATTCAAATATTAAGGTATTCGTATTACAGGAACAGTTTTCTGTTTTCAATTCTATAGGGTTGGATAGACCTGCTTTCTGTGTTTAATCTATAAGTCAAATTGAACTTGACATATAACATGTTGGTATTTTGACATACACTCGTTTCGGGTAATTCTGCGCATCGGGTAATTCTGCGCACCTTAACTTTCTTTGCTTGGTTGCTTTCCTTTGGTCCTCGAGTGTTTTTGAAGATATGTGTTGTTTATGTAAAGTTTTATAATCAAATCAACGAAATCGGACAAGTTTTTCTACGAAAAATTAACCAAAATAAGTGTCAACGGCGATTTTTGTTAATTTGACATACCACGTGACACATAAATTGAATAAACGCACTTTTGTACTGGATGATGACTTTTCCTTTCTTGTCAACATTGTCTTAATGACTTATTTTTTCGATACTGTGATAAATTTCTTGTGAAACAAATCTTCAAAACAGACTATACAAAAAACAATTCCACCTGCGCAGAATTAGCCGAAAAAATTTACGTCATGAAAACCGGAAGTCGTCTTGTTTTGTGACGTTTTTTTACCTAGTTTAGCGCAGGTACGATGTTTTGAATTGTTTACATTTGTCAATGAAGGTTCAGTCTATCTTAACAGCACCATAATTTATTCTAAAAATAAAATAATCTCAAATGTAGAAAGCCAATAACCGTTAGGTGCGCAGAATTACCCGACAGCACTGTATATTTGCGATAAAAATTATAAGTTTTTTCCGTCTGCATTTATCTCCTTTTTTAAAAATAAAAGTGCATTTCGTACTGTAACAGCTGTTTTAGTGTTCCAAACTATTTTGTAGATTGGCAGTTTTGAAATCGACACCTTTAAATATCGGAGATAAATGTTTTGACACAAATTCATTGACAACGTTTACTGATCATATTGTTAAAAGTCGAGTGTCTTAAAGTTGATACTCTCTCATTATCTTATACATTATAATAAATAAATTTGAATATGTAGATCTTCTTTGTATTGTCCTCATGTAATATTATACCCAAAAAGTTTGACTTAATGGCGCAAATCACGAATCGCTTCAAGGATTTTGAATATAAGTAGTTTTTAAAACCCGTAATTATATTTTTTAATTGTGAACATGGTTATGTATATCATTCGCGTGTGCTTAAACAACTACGAGTCTTTATTAAAAAAGAAATTGTATTGCAATATTATAGGCTTACATATAAACTGTTTACAGCCTAGTGGAAGAAAGCCGATTGTCGGGTACGAGAATTTCGGTCCCCGTTTTTTGACCTGACAAAAGTATATACCGACGTCTTTAACATTTTAATGATGATCTGCATAGAAAGTTCCATATCTGTTTTTATAAATCGCTATATTAAAGTTAACAATTAAAGCATCGGTTGTATCGATCTCACATCATTTTTCTGAGAGAATCTCTATACCATTAACGTACAATAAACTGTACACCTGAAAAGTTTTTCTCAAGCAATAACAGGCGTTGTTATACTTACTGAAAGTTTGTTGTTAGTTACTAGTCTCATTAATTCCAATGCATGTATATACTTGAATTATATTGCTTTTATGAAACATGTAGTATCAAATCATTTGTTCAAATCCAACGGAATTTTGTCTTAATTGTACCACTATTTGCGTTGCATCCTTTTGCAAACTGGTTCAGAATGTTTCCAAACCACTGGTTTGTTTGATGTGTATATACATTTTTCGATTTTTCAAACTTTTGGAACTAAGTATAATTCAATTCTTCAATCTTCAAGTGCATGTAAGACAACCTCAACGGTAGGGGGTCTAACATGTGAATAAACTCTTGATGGTATGCCCTATATATTCCAGATAAGTATGCTATGAACCACATATCATCATAAAAACCTTGTAATTTCGACCCGGTATTCTGTGGATTAAGTTTAATTACCCACTATTGAAAGCAGGTGCGTGTAAGATCAAGTAAAATCATAAAGTTATTTTTCTGAATTCTACGGAACATTATAAAATATAATAAAAGCCAATACTACACTATAGGAGGTGATACCATATGTTGCGTAATAAAAATGAAGTGAGAGATAAAAATGATGAATCTGGCGCGAGTAAACATCGAAATTAGAACAAAACTAATCATGCAACTAAATCTCAAAGGGTATACCAATGGAACGGCTGAACAGATCGGAAATTTGTTTTTGCGTCATAACGTATGGTATGCTTGCGGGTAACATAATGAATAATGTAGATAACCACATATTACGCGTTATATCTATTTTTTCTTGTATATTTTTCATGTTATACGGTAAGAATGGAAAAGAAATATACGATTGCATTGACTGTATTTTCTTATGTGTAATTATTTGTCTTGGAAATAGCCTTTTGCACCGAATAACTGTTACAGTCCTAGATTGGCTTTCGGAGCAATCCCAACCTATCCTCGAGGGCGATAGATGTAATCGCGAATTGGGTGTCGAGAGTGATATATATTATACTCGTTTGCGCGTTGTACTACGTATAACTGACTCAATTTCTAATTAGATCAGTTGGAACTGACATCCAAGTCGAGAGTGATTAATATTAAGCTGTAAAACTTGTTTCGCAATATAGGTACATGTATATATATATTAGATGTAGAGCATCTGATTAGGGTACCTTTGGGAGGTCAGATATTCCCGACATGACCGCTTCTTACAGGATCTGGTTCAAGATGTGTGTTGTTGTTTATGATAATGATACGCATCTATTCCGTCGGATTGTCGATGTCATACAGCCCTATGCATGCAGTTGTCATAATCGTTTTATCGTAACTGTGATAATATCTGAGCAGTGGGTGTACTGGAAAAAAGGAACACGTAATGTCCGGTAGACTGCCCTTGTTAATTAGTTCAGTTTTGCCGTGATTTGATGTGTGGTTCTGATTCTGCAAGAGTCGACTGTAACGAATCATTATGCATGTTTAACTTCCAAATAGATTTGCAACGATTGAACTAGAATTTGTATACTGACCGTCCTATCGATCAGTCGTAAATGTATTATTTAAGGTACATTCTGGATATGTATAAGATTTACTCTCTATTCTCAAATCATGCTTAACTATTGTTTGTGCTACAACAGGAAACGTATTGCAAATTCATCAGAAAGCCCAAGGTCGTACTTTTAACGCATTAATATTCCTCCTTTGTATTTTTACATGATAGACGTAACAAGTGGTAAATAATAGGTTCTAACAATTACATTTCTGACTACTAGTATTATAAGTGAAGGACTAGGTGAAAAACTTCATATAATTGTTTTTACAGTATAAGTGTTACATTAACTAAAACCCAAATCAGCAAATCAGTCAAACTAAGACAATGGGAAACGGAATGAAGACAACACATAAAAGTTTTTAAGGGGAACCGTCTTTTGGAATAAGGGGACACTTACCATTGTTTAAACAGACCTATTGTTAGAACACTTGTTTGAAAACTTTACTACAGATACGCGATACATATTGATCTAAACCATACTAAAACCACGTATTTCGTCCCATAGAAATTAAATGATTATATAGTATTACTTACAAGTTCTGCCTCTGTACTACGGGGCAAATATCTGAAAATATTGGCGAACACGTTCTTTTTTATAAAGTTTGACAGAGAAATATTGTTTCTATTATCATACGTGCGATTATAAAAACAATTATTTTTGCATGAAACAACACTTGACATCATAAGTTGCAAAATGTGTTGTTCTGTGTTTTATAATTGTTTGTTAGTTTATTTACGATGCAAACAAATGGAGCATTGAAGTTTATAGGCGAAATGGTGGAGTGTTCAAATGCACCTATAAGTGGGTACTAATTGGTGAACTTGTGTACGTACAGTTAATGCTGTATACACGTACATTCTAACTTCAAAAAATCCCTGTATGCATGTTGGCGAAGTCAAACAATATTTCCAGATCTGTCATAGCTACTGAACAGATTTCTGGCATCTGACGTAAAATTGCTCTTGTTGTAAAGCGGGACACAAACAACTATTTCAAGAACATATATGTTTAATCCCTGATGATCTTTCTAGCATTTCGAGGGAAGGGTGGGGGGATTTCGTTACATATAGGCGCCGTTACCTCTTTTAAGGAATAGTAAAAATGGTAAACTGTTTTGTTTGTTCAAATACAAATTAGTTGGACAGTTTAATCATGTAGCATCGTGTTGCAAATGTTACGGTACTAGCAACAAAATCAATCAACAGTAAAATTGCCTGGTGTTACAGAGAATGGGCAGGTGATGTTATTCTATGACATTTGTTGTCGATATATCGCTGGCTTACAAAATGTAGAATGAGAATGTCGTAAGTACAAAATCATTATTTTGATAAAAACACGAAGAAACTGACTTTTTTGTCCGAAAATAACATCAGTTCCAATTTTCTTGAATATAGGCTCATGAGAATCGCCTTGTGGTACATATTTTAGATGCAGTAAAACCTCGTTCTCTTGAGGACTAATCGGGACAAGCCAATTGATCGAAATAGACCAGGAGCTCGACATAGCGGTGTGATATAATTATACAACATATATTTAGCTAATTCGCCGGAAATTTGCTCGAAATAAGACGGGTTCTCGTAACAAAATGCTCGACCTAGCAAAGTTTTACTGTATGTACCAGTCTCAGTCTTATAAGGTCGTAAGCCAGCGATATGTCCTCATGGAGAAAGTGTTGATTGCTTGTGGAAGGGCACGTTGCAGTATTAGGTGATAATTACTCATTGGAAACTGACCACTGTTCATGAATGGACATGTTGAAAAAAAAATGCGCGAAAAACGTTATATAAAACGCATATGGAATGAGTTTGTTAAATCATCAGGAGATTGTAAGCTTGTTAAGGTGTATGCACGATGCACTAAAGGTTGGAGCTAACTGTGTCCGATTACGATCGAGAAACACACGAAAGTGACTTTGGTATTTCTTGTCTTAAAAACGAGAATAGTAGTTGACAATGCTATGTAATTATAGGCCTTGTGGACTAGTATGTGATTGAATCGCACTAAGTGGATTGTGATTTATTCCTCCGATGTCGAAGGTTAGAACATTTTTCTACATTTTCTTACCTTGCAAGTGTTGTCCTCATATTTGTGATCTCAGTTTGGTGGAGGTCCGTTTGTTTGAGTTGTAATATTCGTTTTCGTTTTCTTAATTGTTACTCTTTTGATGTGCTTCCTAGAGTTCTGTTATTTCTGCATTCCCTGACCAATTTATAAGTTTCTTTTCACAAGCATATATATATATATATTCTTTATTTACGTCTCATTCATGTACATTTACACATATAAAATTTCATATCATAATAAAAACATATCAAATGTACATAACCATTCAAAATTGAATTACAAGAGACATTAAGGTACTACAATTCTCATATATGAGTACCACATTAACTTAAACATATTCACAGTATAATATTATAGGAACTATTAAAATATCACATACATATATATATTAATAAGACTAAGAAACTGTTGTTAATGCGTTGTATTAAAAATGTGTTAAAATTGATTGATATAAGAAAATTGAAATTTGTAAATAGGCACTAAAGCGCTTATTAAGGAATATCTTAAAATATCAATTATCACCCCGGTCAGACCGTAGATGAACTGATTAACAACAGTCTCTTAGATGGAAGTAAAACACTAGCAAATATTAATATTGTTTTACATTATTCACATAAAATACAATTACACACGAAAATATAATAAGAATCATGCTTTATACATAGTACAAACATAAATAGGATCCATCCATAGGACCTTAATCTGATTACCTTTTTATGAAAACACACTATTTACAAATATAAAAAGTTCTTCGTTTTAAAATATCGTAACAGGTTTTGGCACTTATCCTTATCATATCAGATGAGTTAAAAAAGAAAAAAAGTTTATCATTTGTAGACATTCTTATAAAATTATCATTCAAGTCAACCGCTTTATTGTACATATTCTGTCTAATGTCATCATATAAATGACAATCAAATAAAACATGAAATCTTCTTCAATGCTGTCACAGAATGGGCATTTACGGTTGATTACCGGAATACGCTCATATCTACCGGTCTCTATACGTATAGGGGCAACGCCGCAGCGAAATTTACTATAAGCCGCCCTATGACGAGGTGACATAAATCTGTTTTTAAAAAGACGATATGTGCGTAACTTATTGCCTCCTTGCCCAGACGTCCCTGTATCAGCATTGATAGATTTATTCCAATCCAAAATGTATTTTGAGAGTAAAGCAGAAGTGACTTTGTCAACCAAAGCATGTTTAGGAATATACACTTCAATATCACAGAATTCACGCAAATCACAGACAGTAAACATATTTATCACAGTGTGGAACCAATTTTTACATGTTGTATTAGCTAAGGAGTAAGCCCAAAGTGCAATGCGTTTATTCACACGGTTATTTTCCATACACGACAAGCGAGACCAAAACAACGATATAGATTTCCATTGCCTTATATTCGGGGCAATCCATGCCATTTCTCCAACTACAGCCGCCTTTGGTGTGTATCTCCCGACACCGAGAAAGAAACGCATCACCTACTGCATATGTAGCGTGGATCATATATATAAGTTCTGCTCTGCTCGAGACGTCGGGCGCGTATGAATGCATTTACTTGATAAGCGAATAATGCATTCACACTTAATATAACATTTTGTATTTATTTTTTTTGTTTTATTTATCATAAATCGATTATTTTATGAGCATTACTTTTGTTAATTACTAATAATGATATACTAGTAGATGCATTTCGCTTTGTCGATTTCGATTGTCTAAGAGTAAATATTATTATTTGATGCGGCGGAAGAGAATGTAATAATGCGATTAACGAGCAATATAATCATATTGGCATAACATTATAATTCACATGAGTCACGGTTGGGACAAAACATCGTGTGGCTTCTATTACATTGGTGTATTAAATAATTTAACGCGTTAAAACGAATATAAGGATATTGTAAATGTCCTCATATAACGAATTATAAAGAATAACGAAGTTCGTTATATCAATCGAGCGAATAAATTCAATAATGCTAATAACACTTCAGAGAAAGTGAAAAATCGGGCGGATGTTGCACTCGACAGAAACGATGGAGTTTGAAATGCACCGAAATTAAAGAGGCATACCCTTCAACTAGCAAATTTTCTCTACTATCACATTAAATTAGCTAAATGTACAAAGCACTATCAATTATCCAAATTTGTCAGAAGAAACTGTGCGCAAAACGTCTCTATAATATCAAATATATATATAAATCATCAAAAATAATTTATCGCTTTCAGTGATTTATTATTGTGTGGTCAAAGGGGTAAAACTCGTGACTATTTTGGCTTGTTACGGAAATATATTTCCATTCTTTTCTCGGTACATAGTGGAAGCTGTTTGTTGAAAATTTGAGGAGTTTAAGCAATAATATTCCTGAATCGATTTTAACGAGCAAATGTATAGGAAACGCCTCTTTAAGAAACAAAAAGAAAATTACTTAAAACAAACAAATAAAAAATGATTACATAAATTACGAGGTACAAACAGACCGCAATGCCCAATACAAAATCATCTTGAATTCGTTACATAAGCGTTATAACATCGACCAATAATGAGGGTAACGTAATATCGTGTTTATGCATGCGGCATTTATGTTTGAATATTTTGAATAGTCATTGCAGTATAATAAGTAAATGATATGCACGAACACACAATCATTGTGCACAAGCATAACGTAACTTAACATAGAAACTGTCACTTATATATAGACTTGGTGATTTATTATTTATATATTTGGATACCATATCTACATAGTTGTTCTACTTATTGCACCCTTACGGAAAAAGTAAGACGGGTGAATATTTTAGTTGTTCGTGTACTGCCACGGTCTACATGTTGCAGAATGATTATGAAATGAATTCTTCTTCCTAATTAATCAAACCTATTTGATCATGGACTTTACATTATTTCTACGCAAATTTGCTGGAGTATAGATACGGGTGTTAATGGTATTCTTATAGTCGCTATTTCGTCCAGTACCGGAATAATATAAGGCTACTTTAGAGTCTAATGACGGAATAAAATAAGCTACTCAAAGTTTAGAGGCGGAATAAAATTAAAGACTCAGAGTCTAGTGTCGGAATACAACAAGTGGCTATGGGTATAGTGTCGGAATTAAAATAAATACGCAATGCTGGAATTATAACAACTACTTTGGAGTCTAGTGACGGAACAAAATAAGCGAATCTAGTCTAGTGCTTGAATGAAATAAGCCAGTAGGATTCTAGTGACGGAATAAAATAAGCTACTCGGGGTCTAGTGACGGAATAAATTAAGCTACTCAGTGTCTAGTGACGGAATAAAATAAGTTAATCCGAGTCTAGTGACGGAATAAAATAAGCTACTCAGAAACTAGTGACCGACTGAAATAAGCGACTCGAAATCAGATATGTTGCCGGAATAACAAGCCGTAACCTCGCATTGGATTTGTTACCCAACGTTTACTATTATTATGACAAGTACAAGCTCAACTACGATAAATATTGGCCATGATGTAACAGTTGAAATATATGCCAAATATTTTCCTGTTTACAATTAACTGGATAATGTCGTATTTTGATTCTATGAAATAGAAACCATCATATCCGAAAATAATACCCCTGACTTTGTTTCCTGTTAAAAGTATAACCTTAACAACATCGTATTAGGGGTGCGCTGAAAGAGAAACCAAATGTTAGAATTTTACATACAAAAAACGCATTACAACTTACTATGTAATTATATATCAGAGGATTTGGGTTAACTGATTTATGTATCTAGCATGACATTCAGTTTGCGTCGTTCAAATGTCGTTCCAAGAAGGAGTTTCAGTTTTAGTTGCTTTGGATAGATGAATCCTTTTAAAACATTCTTTACAATACTACATTACAGTGAGACACAAACTACTCAAAATAGTCATCCGTTTGCTGTAATAAATTGAGCCATATTACTCTTGCATATTACTCTTGCATCAACTACACACTTTGTGAAAACAATTGGAATTGTTCACCATTAAAGTGTTGCAACTACGGCGACTGCGGACATGTCGTTAATTAGTTTGTTCATGGCTGTTGTAAAAATGGGTGTTAATATTTATTACCAGCAATAACCAACTATTGATCAAGCTTACGACAAGGGTTAATACATGTATACTCATATGTTGCTATGACAACGACCGCACCTACAACTGACTGCAGGTCAATTTCAAGTGCTGTACTTTTGCGACAGAAATTGCCATTTTCGCTTCGTACTTAGACAAACTTGGACATAATGGATACCAACTTTAAGCCGTCGGCGTTCTGTATGAAATTGGTAAGTGGAATCGTCATATTTAGAGTTGTTACATAATATTTTTAAATTACCACCAAAATATAAATAATTCCATAAGCACTGCATCAGTATTTATTACGACGCTTTCGCTCGCAGAGGTCAACTTTTGTTTGTAGCACAGCCTGAGACTCACTAATTGCAGAACGCATGTATTGTTTTGACGATTTTTTTGAAAGCTGGCTACATGTATATGATAGTGTTAAAGATTGTGTGATTTCATAGTCATGGATACAGTGGTGTTTCAGGATTTTCGCAATCGAAGAAGTGTCTGATTCAAAATTATGTAATCATTTTTGCAAACTAATTAAACTTTGTTCCAGTCAAATAAATAAAGGTTTAAGTCATGTTTCATTTCGACCAAGCCGATTATCCTAACATATTTTTCTTAACTATTGTAAGCTATTTTAGAGCGTGTTCTACTTAGTAATGCTCTGCATATGAGCACCTATGAAAATTGTTGATTTGTTTTGATCTTTGAATGTATATTAAAAGTTCACACATCCATGTGTTTGGGTTATTAGTTAAACCCTATGATCTGTTAAAGATAATGATGATAGTATGATAGTTAAATGATTACTGGGGTCTAGTTATGTGTCTTAAGTTATCTTGCTACTATGGTACTCTTATCGTTCTGTAAGCAAGTATCCCTTGGTTCGTTATCCGTCTAAGAACTACCAAGATATATGTGTGTGGTATACCAGTCACCTGGTGTACGTACTCAATGGAATTGGAAAATGAATTGTAACCCACGTTCTTAACCATTCCCTGGTCAAAATGTTGTTTTTTTTCCTTCCCTTTTTTACTCAATTTGGTCTCAGAATATATTCATTCCGTCTGCTTAGCAATAGTTGTGTTGGCCCATTATCTCTAGACTCATCATGGCATATCATCCAACGGCATAACACTTTGACAGCGAATGTATGAACTGAATTTTTACAGATCAATTGATGACGGCAAAAGCTCTTGTTGACCTTTTAGAAACAAGCACTGTAAATGTATTTGTCTCTAACTGCATATTTGAAAGTCATAAAAGATCCTACGCATCTATGCTTACGCAATATATACCATCTACATGTGTGCATGATGCACCAGTTATACGAGGTCATTAAAGCCTCTTAAACACAGTAACACACGAAGGGCAAAATGTCAGCATTTTCTATTACCATACTACTTATTGCCACACTAATTCTACCATGCCAACTACTTCGAAATCAATTATTCTGTATCTCGGTTATTGCCTTTCTAAAACCTTATGGCGTTATTAAGAATCGATTCAAGTCCTCATTTATTTTAATCCATTCCATATCTAAAGTAGTATGCGTGTTTTAAACTTTCTGTTTTGCACAAATATCATAACCCATCACAGATATATCGCTAATTAAATTATTTTCCTCTGAAATATTTTCAAGTGTACTATTATGTAGATGGTTTAGTAAGTGAATATGCAACCTATTAGCATCAGTATCATTGTCGACAATTTTATTCTGGGGAAATATTTAGATTTTGGATATAAGTTGTCTTCTGATCTGTCGTTGATATCATTTAAAATGTGATGATATTTTGTTGATATCAGTTACTTCTTTTTTGGCTTTTTCATGTTTAGTCTGATGCCGGTGTTATCAAGATGGTTGCTTTTTTTCACTGAGATGTTTGAATTCTGAATAGAGTTCTAATTATTGTAAACTCAATTTAACTCACGCGTTTTTCTTTTATTTGGTGAATACTTTGTTAATGACCCATTCGCGGTTGGAAGTATTCGCGAAATCATTACATTTGCAAAATTATTTAGAACTTCGGGCATTTACCTTTTAGCAAAGCTAATGAATTCGTGAAAATTATTTCGTATTTAGAAATGTAATTTTCCAGGATTCTAAAAGTGTCACACTATTTTTGGCCGACCCTTTTGCAGAAACTCAACGTTAAATACGTTCTTATATACATTTATGTTCTTCATTAAATTGTTTATTTTTGTAGAATAAAAATCCATTCGCTCTATGTATGTGCCTTTCCAAACAAGCGTCCTTCTAGCGTTAAATTCTGTCGAATAAAAAATCATTTGATCTAGAAAAATTTTATGTGCCGAACCATCTCGGCGTCTTTAAAGATAGTCCCATTGCGGCTTTTACTGCAATTAGCCGACATGCTCTCCTTCTCTCTGTCGGGTTATTTAGCGTCTATCAATTTGTTTATAAATCGTGGTAAACGTGCATTTAGTGAGCTAGTCTCGATCACAGATAGTTAATGTTATCAGAGTCTGTCCACAGCTTCGCTGGATTGATGTAGTGAATTTGTGTTAAAGACACGTGTTGTGAAAGTCAATGAGTATTGATGTTTCAATTACCGTACAGTATGCGAGAGTATTTGACCAATTTTGAGCACTGTTGGTTAATTTGAATTATACGAGGGAGTTTTATGTGTGTTTGTCTTGTAATAATTTTGAGGAATAGTTTGAAATAATTGGAAAATGAAGCCGTCTTTGGTAAGTGTCTTATTGTGTTATACTTAATCCATACGGTATATAAGCAGTAAGCTGCTATTCGTTTGCTATTTCTAAATTTAAAAGAAACAAAATACATTTTGTATGCTTGTTCTTATAAAAAATATTTTTATATAGTTTTTACTTATCAGTCTTTTGATTTATATTTTTTCTCAATGAATATCTGGAAATAAAATTAGTGTCAATAGTAAACCGACGGTTTTGTCACTTTTGAAATTAGAAGGTTACAAAAAAGGAGCATGTTGATGAAAAATAAATATCGGTTTGGTTGTCCATTGTCTACCAATCCAGGCGCCATGTGTTCTTGCAGATGCATTTGAGGCCCATATGGAAGATTGTATTATTGTAAATATGTTAGCCTCGTAAAATAAAGACTTTACTTACTTACTTACTTACTTACTTACTTACTTACTGCATTTTTTCTTAAAATCAGAATATGGTGGCACAACTTTTACATTCATTTATTAGTATGTATCTATTACTAAGTACTACTTACCACACGTGTTGATAAATTGCTGGCTCATAATGATAAGCTCGTAGCTACTATTTACGACCTTACGTATAAGACTCGTACATATATTTGATATCTGCATCATAAGAGTTCTACTGAACCTATTGTCATGAAAACCGGAACTTGTCAATTTGACCCAAATGAAGTTGTAAAAACTTGTTTAACCATGAAAAAAGAGTAAATTCTCAACAGTTTTTCTTGTTTTCTCAAAATATTCATTTTGTATTTATAGGACCTTCTCATTCTAAGTCCAGGAAATGGTGGTTAGTATTTTGTAATTTATTATCCACTAGTAAGTTAAAGTTGCTCTTCAGTAACATGTAAATGATATCTCTACAAGTCGAGAACATGACTGTGGTCATTGGCAAAGCAAAGGAGCATAATATTATAACCTGCCTGACCCAATATACGAACCCTATTCGCACGGCTACTAGACGGGCTCAACAAACTTCAAATGTATCTATAACAGGATAAAAAGTTGGTTGTATGAATTCGGATCCATGTTCCATTCCGTCTCATTATTATATCAACCTCTGAAAACATGATTTAGCGGTGTAATCCATATGAGACTATACATGTTCTTGCTAGTGTCATTCAAAGTACGGGAACATATCACTGGATTAGAATGAGAAGGTCGTAAGTACAAAATCGATATTTTGAGAAAACAAGGAAAAACTGTCCAAAAATTACCCTTTACTTATGATAAAACAAGATGTTTCAACTTCAGTTTGGTCAACATTACAAGTTTCGATTTTCATGAAAATAGGCTATGAGTCATTAAAAGCGTCTTGTGATGCTAAGTTTAAATATGTATCAGTCTTATAAGGTCGTAAGTAGTAGTAATGATCTGCTCATTCTAAGCCAGCGATGTACAGTGTTTATTATTACTGATTTGGTGATGAAATTGTGTTTAAATGTATTTCAGTGATGATATTTGACATATACATTGCCCAAATGAAAGTTTGTTTTTACCATCTTTTTATTACATTGGCTAATATAAACATGATAAGAATATGTCTATAAAAGATCAAATGCAAATGCCTATCTATGTCGCATTCAATGGCGACATTAGTCATCAATAAATTATACCCAAAACAGACATGTTTGAAAAAATCAAGTAGTGTGCGAGTTGGTCATGTAACAATGCAACATAAATAAACTACAGTAAACTTTTAGTTGCATTCCTGTCGAAATGGTTCTCATTATGGTGTTTAAGCCACTATGATCATTGAAAAAGGATGGAATAATTGTAAATCAAAATGTACTATTATACCTGTCAAGAGCAACAAAATGAAATATTGAAATAGAAATACAAAATGTTTGACTTTTGTGTTCTGAATGATGTTGGACTGACTGACTTTTCATAAACAGCATAATGAAAATGTACACTTTGTCTTATGGGTGCTCGGTTAATGTTCTGCTGATGGATTCGTTTATTGAATGTTTGCATGACGGTGGTAATAAAACACCAACGGAACATTCCACAAAGTGTTTTTATTTACCACTGCCAATGATGAAATATCATCATTTCCTGACAAGGTTTAGATTCATTAGATTCAATTAAGGTCATAGTGGAGTTATAATTGTTTAATACCATCGATAATATGAGATGGCATTTAATAGTGTCATAAAACATCAATAAAGCATGACCAAAACAAGCATTTTTAACAAATATTGTAGTGGGTTAGTTTGCCATGTAACAAAACAACATAGATAAACTATATTCTGTTGCGTTTCTTTTACATTGGTTCTAATTATGGTGTTTTACCAAGTATGGTAATTGAAAGGGATTCAGTAAGTGTAAATCAAAAAGCTCTTATTGACATATAGTATTGTAACAACCTTACAGTTGTTATTTTACATGCTAGTAGCATTGACACCTTTCATGCATTTGAATGCTCATACAGTCTTAAACTTAAGTATTTTTATTGTCTCTTTTATTTTGTTATAATTAGCGACCGGTCATCCTAGAGGAGATTAACACCGCGAGGGTGTTACAGTATTATACCTGCAAAGTGCAACAAAACGAAATATTGAAATCAAAATACAAATGTATGACTTCTGTGTTCTAAATTAGTTTGTACTGACGTTTCATAAAAAACAATACGAAAATGTACACGTCTAATGGGTGTTCGGATAATTTTCTTGGTTATTGATGGATCCGTTTATCGAAAATTTGCATGACAGTGGTAATGAAACACCAATGGAAACATTCCACAAAGTGTTTTTGTTTACCACTGCCAATGGTGAAATATCAATACGTCTCACCATTTCCTGACAAAGTTTAGATTCATTAGATTCAATTAAGGTCATAGTGGAGTTATAATTGTTTAATACCATCGATAATATGAGATGGCATTTAATAGTGTCATAAAACATCAATAAAGCATAACCAAAACAAACAATTTTAACACATATTGTAGTGGGTTAGTTTGTCATGTAACAATGCAACATAGATAAACTATATTCTGTTGCGTTTCTATCACATTGGTTCTAATTATGGTGTTTTACCAAATATGGTAATTGAAAGGGATTCAATAAGTGTAAATCAAAAAGCTCTTATTGGCATATAGTATTATAACAACCTTACAGTTGTTTTTTTACATGCATTGAAGTGTTTTTGTTTACCACTGCCAATGGTGAAATATCACCATTTCCTGACAAGGTTTAGATTCATTAGATTCAATTAAGGTCATAGTGGAGTTATAATTGTTTAATACCATCGATAAAACACCAAACGGACAATTCGTTAGAAAATGGGATGTGACAATACAGTTTGAATTTAATTGGCCGATTTGGCATGAAACAGCGAGTAACAACACATAAACTGCCTCGGTCGATATCAAACATGCACTAAAATAATCGAAATAAAAATTTCGTAGCGATGGACAAGACCACAGGTGGCAGTATCAGTGTTTTGTCCGCAAACGATTAAAAAAATAATAAAAAAATATAAAAAAATTCTGTACTGAGCTAGTATACTATCAAGGTATAAAGCGTACTATATGTCTATATGCCAAAGATTGTGGAACATTGCATCTAGTTGTTTCAACATAAAATACGGGTGCTGAAGAAAAATCGCTATACATGTCTTCAAATAAACTATAAGATATTCATTCTTACCGAAACTCTCGTTCAATTGTATCTTATAACTGCGAAACAGCAAAACAGTGTTACTTTCGTTATTTAACTTCGCTCAAGGTCATTTTATTTATGCATTGGTTACCTGTGCGATGTTCCACAATCTTTGGACATAGACATATACTACGCTTTATACCTTGATAGTGTACATAGAGTTAGATAGACAATCGATATACTAGTACATGTATATGCGGTTCATGTAGTGTATTAGCTCAGTGACGGATTTTTTCTTTTTCTTTTCCAAACACTGATACTGCCACCTATGGACAAGACAAGAAATGGTATGGTGTGTTGAGAACGATTACTTAATGTATAAAAATACTATAAGCTGTAGAACTTATGCTGAACTTTTAAAGCTTAAGTAATCGATATAAAGTCTGTCTGAAATTAATTCTAAATAAATTCTGAAACTTGAATAATAAACCAATTGACCATGCGTATCAAGCTTTAGATTTTTATAAATTGCTTCTGCGCGCAAATAGCTGCAAATGTGCGCTATTTTCTGTTAATAGTTTCTAAATTGAAGTCATTTGGTCCGGCCCTGTTATTTGAGTTGATACGTAATTACAATATACTAAATTATGCAAATGAACCATAATCTCATTCAACATGCACTAAGTTTCACCTCCCACGAACAATCAAATTGACTTTTCGGTTTGGCATTGCAATTACTGCAATTTTGAATCTATTTTGGTATTTAATTAGACCAATTATTAAATTTAATTGCTGTAAATAATATAATGATTTAACGTAGACTCATTATGCATATTCTGATAGATCACATGTCGTGTGTCAATTACCCAGTACCTTTCAAAGACTCGACTCATTATGTGTTGTTCTCTATTAGACCATAGGTTGCATTTAAATTACCTACAAAAAGCACTACACCTTATACCTTTTAAGTTACAACAATATATTAATTTGATAATATGCATGTCATAGTTATTCAAATGCATGCAATTAAGTGCATCGGCGTTTTAGTAATATACGTTTTCAAAAAGTACATCTGTTGTGAAATGTATAAATCATACCGATTGACTTGATTACGACTTTCATGAAATGAGGGGAACATCTAATACATTTCTTACAAACATGAATGCTATTTCGTTCAAGTAAAAGCATTGCCGAATAAAATGTACAATGTCCCTGCATAAAGGACAAATACATTTAGTTTCGTGCTTGTGTACAACATTGAAAATTGGCTCAAACAAACGGTCCAAGGTCCGGATAATTTGACAGGGAAGTTAATCGCCCTTACGTTATAACGCATAACTGTCGTTAGGGGATATTAAAACAAAAATAGATTACAGCGAATGACCGGCATTAAACGTACATGTCTAGCAAACAATTTAAAATTATGCCTCTATTTAAATTACCTTAAAACAACAATGTTTATAATTATAGAATATTTGTTAATATTCTAGGAATTCCAGCTTCTTGACAGCTACAATTTGGAGAATTTTAGTCGTTTGTTTTAATTTCCTCGTACAGCTATGTCTAAGACATTGTTCCGCCGTTTGATTGACTGTTTCAGTTGATAGCTTCACTCTAAATCCGATTTTCATTTTCTTTTCTAAACACTGTTTGATAATGCTGACCATATACATTGATTTACCTAGTCGTCCTCGCATACTTTGACAGGTATTACGTACTAGTATCTTCTTCCTTTGTTAGTTTTGTTCTTAACATTCTGTTTCGCTCCTCCCAAAAGTCACATTTCTTCTGCCATTAACAATGTTTCTGAAACATTCCATGACCTTTTGACAACTGAAATTAGGACCTGCATCAATTTAAATCTTTTTCTAGTTCAGTAAAAATCATTTACATTGTATGCAGCTGCAGTGTAATACCTTTTACCTCGTCTCTGAAACTTATTTTCCGACTCCACATCCATCGTGTGCATCTAGGTTTCTGTAATGATACCATCGATACCACGTGTAAAGTCCCATTTCTTATACCCATCACATGAGTTCCTATTGCATGCCAACTATTTTCAAATAGTTTCACAAACGTACTGGTATGTTTGATCACCAAATTGACTCTAATCCAATACTCTGTCAGACAGGTTCAACAGTTTGAACAGGACTTGCGAATGAGCCAGTAAGAACAAGTAACATTTGTATTATTTACATGTTGGTAAGGTCAAATCACCCTTGAATGACTGATAATTGGATTCAAAGCGGTCGCCATGAACACAATAACGAGCATTTGACCGTATTCAGACGATGGTTGTCGTGTTTTTGACGAATCGACATGAATATTGTCCTATTGTGATTACAAAATGCAGACGTATCTATCATTATGTCTTTGATAAGAAATACACACCAAAACATACGCCATCCAGATATGTGCAGGCGTATTATTAAACAACATATTATAAATGTAAACATTATGCAGTATCCGTACTTACTTGGCATAGAATTGGTAAAATAATATTGAACACGATGTGTCACTGTCAGTATAGCAGCAATGTGTCGTTTTAAATGTGAATTTTGTCAACCTGCACAGGATAAACCAATTCATTAATTCACAAACATTTCTATACCAGTAGAAAAGGGTTGAGTGGAAGGAATATTGGTTTAAGAGGCATTTCATAAAGAAGACGATACAGTAGCTTTGGTATTTCTCTCTTGTCATCAGCTTATCCATTGCCACAACTGATGCACGTACCAACATAGCAGATATCCTTACCTCCGACTCATCATTTCTATATTATATCATTTCCTGTCCCTTCAACAACCAATTTCTCAGTAATTTCAGACCATAACTTTCGGTACTTTCACCAAATTGTGAGATCTCCTCTTTGAATATTTTCATTTATTGACTAGACAATTTTCGGAGGGTAAAGACATACAGGACATTGTGCATTTTGGATAGCTGTGCTCATAAAAACATTTACTTTTTTTACTCGGTAATACTTGGAACTACATAAACGTCATCATTTATAATGGGTAATACTTACGGATACTAAGGCATGAATGTCTACTAGATATAATCCGGAATTTACAATAGTGTGGGTTTCCACAAGCTTCCATGCGATATCTTAATCCTGTACTAATGTGATTGTGATTTAAAAAGCTTCGCTCATTCCAATGGTCCACATACAATGTGTATCGTACGGAAACATGTATAATAGTAAAAATTGTTTGTACCGCAGTAATAAAGTGGAACAACCAGATTCCATTGAATTCCGGAGACAATTTATTTGGTACACATAATACCATACAATGTTAAGAATATAATTGCTGCATGTTCATGGACACTATCGCCATGGAATAAAATATTTTCTATTCCATAATATTTTCTTTACTTTCAATGAATTGGTTTTGCCTACGTATAAGAGATAAATGAAATAGTATTTATTTTCTTGGAAACAAATGCTACAATGGAGACAACAATGCTCATTTAGATACCGATAACGAGAGCAAACATGTTTTAACGTAGTATGTGAAAAACTAGGTCACGCCCGGGGTTGTTGTGCCTCATTTGGTCGCCGTTTTGGCATGAGTTTGTGTGGGCATTGCTCAGGGAAGTTGTGTCGTGGTGTTTCTGATTTCTGTGCTAGGCTGGTTAGGTTGAGTGCTACCTTCCATGTCGGGTTATCTCATACATTATATGAATTTATTAATATTTTGAAATTAGATATTACTTAATAAAATGTCCTCCAAATACGGACATCGCTTAACTAGAAACAAGACCAAACACCTTACGGTAATAACGGGATTTCTAAGAAATGTCAAGAAAATATTCTCGTCAAAATGTCTTGGTAACTTAGTGACGAATTGATGTCTTCCTAAATATACTTTCATAATAACTGTAATAATTGCCCCAAGTTTAGCTAATGCTAACATTATATCTGATATTCACTTTAGAACTGGTAGTAAATTATATTTCTGAGTACTCTATCGATCGGATTATTCGAATTCCTACCAAGTATAATGGAATACCACTTGTGTGCAATTACCAAACTGGAATTTACCACGATTTCAAACTCACTTTATCACACTTTATCAGAACATACTTGTTCGTGTGGTGAGTATAATCACGTTGAACTTAATATTGATTCACACTTTATTTATTGATGACAAGGTCAAGGTCATATACATTGAAAGTGTTTAATTTGTGAATGAGGATTCGGTCCTTTTTTGTGTAAAACACGTTATGTTTTAACAGGGTTCATGAGCACTCCGTTCTTGGTTAACTGGATTCAAAAAGCAAACGGGATATTGATGCTAAAAATAGATAATAGAAAGTGGTCATTCACGGTGGTGGCTTTAGATTGTTTATATAAGGAGGTGTTTTCTTATTTTTAAATTAATTGATTTGTTGCTACGTATGCCCATTGTTCAAATGAAATTGATGTGGCATTTTACAAAGTTCATGATACTCAAAATGTTCTCTTGCTAACGTCTGTATCGATAATTATATTTTGGCAAATGACTAGTTATTCAATGGCATGGTTGTGCAATGTATGTTTTCTAAAGTGGGGACTAACCGTTGTTCTTCATTTTCTTGTTGAATGTATTTAAGTGTGCAATTGTATTTTATTCCTTGTTAGTAATAATTATCCAAAACAATTTCAACGAAATGTTCCTGGTAATTATATTGGGATAGGGTGGACGGACTGGCAGGATGGCGACGTCAAACAGGGGCTCCCGGTCAATAACTTGAGTTTGTATTGAACAAAAATAGAAAAAGATAATGATGTAAAGTGCACAAGAACCCTTGTTTCGCAGCATCGCAGTGTCTAGTTTTATAAATAAATGGCTTAATTGGTTTGCAGCCAATACCTTAAACATACCTTACCTCAAACATAGTATTGCTTAAAATCAATTTATAAATGTAGACATATTGACATTATTATACTTACAGTGTCCAGTGTGGTCCAGTGTTGAAAACAAAGGGGACGGGAAGATGTATGGACTGTTGTTAGAAAGTGTCCAGTATTACGTCATACAAAATGTTGGGGAACCAATGTGGAACAGGATTCTGGAACATGCAGGTTTGTGACGTGTACTATGACGTCATATTGTCCATGTTGAGTGATGTAGGTTACATGACGTCATGATAATATGTTTCCATACATATTTATCTTTACTTAAAAACAAATCATTCTAGTTTTATCATTTTAAGATGCCTTTTTATTTATATTTATAAAAACTGTTTATGACGTAGTGAGTAATAATATCACTGTTTACATGTGTATGCATGTGTAGCAACTTTGTTATTGATGACCAGCCAACGAAAACATTGGCTATTTGTTGATTAAGGTGTACTATTGAATTTTATTTCACCGAGTTATCACAGAAATCAGTACTTTTATGAGTGACGTAGCCTCGAGTGAAATATAATTTTATGTTATCAATGCAAATTAAGCAGATCTTTTAACACAAGTCAACAAATGTCTTATTTAGTATTTACTTCATTTTCTCGTAAAATGGTACAGTAATTGCCTCAATTACGTTGAAATTAGAACGTCACGACAGGACAATTATGGCGTCATAATGACGTAACGTATATTTTGAAGCCCAGTGCTGTTGACGTTACCTTTCTTTTTCTGCACGATACTGAAACCTGCTCTTAAACTGTGAAAACTATAATTCCAGTGTTATATTTTTCACTGAAACGTAATCCATTGAAAGCAAATAATAACTTTCAAATAAGTTTGTATTCAACTAGAACCCTTCGAATTTGTATCATTTCTTTATTTTCAGGATTTAAAAATATCGTGTTTACAACACACAGTACCTATAAAGATGAATTAATAACGCTATTGGCTGAAAGTTGTTGTCACGTGACAAAAACAAAAGATTACAACCAATGGATGACGTTCTTTGGAACATGCTTCGTTGACTTCTGTACAAGCTACGGATACGACAAATTATTACGTGTATCAGGACGTCATTATCGAGATTTCTTACATGGAATTGATAATATTCATGAAGTGATTCGATTTAGTTACCCCAGGTTACAAAGCCCCGCCTTTCTTGTGTTGACTGAAGATTCTGAGGGTTGTGTCCTTTTGTACCAATCAAAACGACGTGGATTTAAACATTATGTTATAGGTCAGTTACAGCAAATTGCTCGGCGATTTTATGACGTTGAAGTGAAAATCACAATTATTGAAGAGGAGATTATTGATCGAAAGTGCAATGTGAAATTTAGATTGGATTTTGATAATTCTGCTTATAAACCACAAGCAATAAATACCGTTGTCTCAGGGAACACGAAATTCTCCAGCATTTCGGGTGATACATTCCTTAAAGTAAGTAAAAGTATAATTTTATATCATGTTCAATAGTATATTTCAAAAAAATATTGAATGTACACATACCGTACCATTCATACCAAAAAAGGTAATTTATACGTATTTAAATTCAAGCTAGCTTTAAGAAAACGAAAATTTACCCCATTTTGTAAGAAAATGTTAATAAAATCGTAACATCACTCAATAATAGGACCTGTAAGGCTTAAAAAATAGGTGATGAAGTGACCCCTTAATAGGCCCCATAACACACACTTAACTTCGTTTTAGAAATAAACAAATTAGCTCTACAGTTCAGAGACGAACCTAGCTTGGTTCAGGTAAAATTTCGAGAACTAGATTTACATAGTGTCCGGGTATTCTTTAAAAATATGGCAAAAGTGTCGGGAACTAGGACCCTTGCCAGTATGTACGTTTAGTTAAAACACATTTTATACATATACTGACCGCTACAGTGATAACACCCTTTTAATGATTTTTTTCAAATCAGCCTATCTGTAACAATTGAGGCAGGTAAGGAAAAGGAATATTGCACATAAGTTATGTACGAAGATACTTATGACCGATAACCTATAGGTTTGTTTAGTTAATTGCCTGTCCATGCATAGCCTTGACCTTTGTGATGTCACTGGTGTTCATCATGGTGTATGTTGCTAACCTCTTGACTGTGCTAAACGTGTTTATTGACTTCTATCATGGCAAAACAATTTCATGCCCGTATTACAAATATTATTATAACTAGGTTATTTTTATTAACCTATAGATGCTACTACTATATTACGTCGCAGAAACTGTTTTCGATTTGATTACATATAGTAGTATCATCTATGGGCTAATAAAAATAACCTAGTTATAATAATATTTGTAATACGGGCATGAAATTGTTTTGCCATGATAAGAGAAGTCAATAAACACGTTTAGCACAGTCCAAAAGTAAGCAAAATACACTATGATGGACACCAGTGACAGTACAGAGGTCAAGGCTATGTAATAAACTAGACACCCATTTTTTGTGTTGCAAGGTCACAAAAGATATTATATAACCTTGTTATTTGGCAAGTTATATGCACTGTTGCAATGTCACATGACGTGTAAATTGGCGAAATGAGATCATATTATCCTACAATCGATTTCATTGAAGTTGCCAACTAAACATGAAATCCAGCAATCGCGACGTATCAAGACGGAACAATATGGTGCTCTTCAATTAAGACTATATTATAATGCTTAAAATGCTTGCACAGCACTTAATTCATTATGCTATTGCGATAATAGACAAACTTAATCCGTAACAGAATATTAAACATCCGTTTTATAAAACGAATTTCATGAAACTTTGAAGTGAAAGTTGGTCACATTTTCTCTGGTCGTAAACATCTTTTGTAACAAGGAAAAGTCAATGGCAAACGGAAAGTATAGATAGCACTTAACATAATCAACATAACACAATATGCACAAATAAGAACATTATACAAAATGCTAGCTCTACTTGAACGTGGCCGCGGACATAAATAAGGTGTTTTCGGAATAATTAAATAATTATCAAAGTCAAGGCAACATGGTGAGATCATCTGTACTGTCGTTGTTTTGGCCGTCAAAGTGGTGTACAATTGAGCTGAACGCAATAATAAAACGCCTTATACTCATATAACCTGTGTTAATCACATTTTTGGATAGAACAAAGAATACAAACAACGAAAACAAATCATGCATACTTGTTTTTCCAGACACTTTTCGATATCAAAATTCCATGGGATTGAACTAGGATAAGCAAGAATTACAATATGGGATTGCTCTAGATTAATTTACTTGTATGTTAGAAGAGGCAACATTTAATTGCGTCTTAAATTACAATAATATTTAATTGTTAAGTGGATATTACGCGCGCTGCTTTTAATGATCACAGGTTCTGTGCTTTTCTCGATACCGCAGTCAGTTCATCAGATATTTACAGTTTTTATTTTAATTAAACCTCCAACATCAAAAACATAGTAACGTACGTGTGTTTAAACAATGTGTGTGGGGGATTAACACACTATTGCATTTTGTTTTCATAAATGTTAATTGTATTAATGTTTTTGTGCAGTGGAGAAAGGTTAAACCATCCCCTATTACGTCAAGGGATTGGTTGGCTTATGTACGTGTCTGTAATTACGCAATGCAATACTATACTAAAGTATGCAGCATTAAAATATTTCTTTGAGATTTTAAAGTCTAGCACTCATTATTCGAGAGAAGAAGTATCTCTGTGTTACTATAAGTGTTTTAAAAGTCACTGTGGTAGTACGAGTACTGACAACAAGAAAATCACAAATATGAGAGTCGTGAAAAACAGTCCAAATAACAGATTATAACAATTATATACCTTTCATTTATATTGTTCAAAAAAGAAATATACATTGTCAACCATATTTATAGGTCATCTAACATGTTGTCTTCCCTTGACAGTAGCCTTTTCCTCCATAAATCATACACAAACACTCTAACCTTTATTATGTTTGCTTAATATAAACGCTTAAGACCTTCATCATTATAAAACAACAAACTCTGTCTTTTTTAAATGACGTTTGTCTTACTGACAGAAAAGCAAAACACAAGGAAAAATATTTTACACAGACCATCGATATCTTAAGCACACTGCTGTAAACGTATAATTTCAAAAAGTGTCAAGATTATCATTTGTACGGTTAAGACCTATCAAATAAATTTCCAGGGAAAGTTGAAATCACTTAGTACCATCTGCTATGAACACGACGGATAAACGTCAGTTTAAGCAGAATTTCAAGTAAGATCTGAAGACATTCTGGCAACAGCTTTCAGACACGCTATAAAGCATGTATTGTTTTGATTAGCATGAATAGTCCCGCCTATGTTGCACCGACTGAAGCCTAGTGATTAACACCCATGTAAGATAGCAGACGAATGGATCTCTTTCATCAAATGAAATACAAACATCGCATACTTACACTGTATCCGACGTTATCACGTCACCAGTACACCAATATACACTGCACAGCATTAAACCTAATTATACTGTTAGGAAAACGGATCATGAAACTTTTAACCGGGAATGATACAATGAACTGTAATAAAACACTATACAATATATGCTAGTATCACACTACTGTCTTCCAGAATAATTATTTGTGTCTTATATTGGTTAGCAATGTTTATTTCATTGCTCACTTCTCGTACTATCACATTGTCTAAAATCAGTAAATTGTGTCTTAAGAATGCAAGCTACTATGATGCAATAAACTGTTATAACACACTTTAAATATCACACTAATGTCTCCTAGAAGTAAATACTTGTGTCCTATATTAGGTTTACAATGGTAATTGCATTGCTCACTTCTTGCACTGTCTCATTCAATAGTTAAATCTGCAAATATTGGATTTTATCAGAAAAGCATTGCAAAGGCCAAATGGTAGTCAAAGTAGGAGCTCCTGCCTCTGTAATACGATTATATTATAGTATTACATACGGTACAGCTGATTATACCATTCCTGATTTTAATGACGTTTGCCTAATTGGTCGAAAAGCTAAGACAATCAAATTTCTAATTGAAATATCATACACAAGCCACCTGATTTGCAGTACAATACGTTAAGCACATTGCTGTATAGACGTATAAATATCACGAAACGGAGGTGTCCGGATCATCGTTGTCGATGCAAACATAACATTAGTTGATATCACTCAGTAACATCTGCTATGACCGAGACATACGAGGGGTATTTTAAAGGTCTGATAATGACGCTGTAACTTGTGCAATATTAAATAAATGTACTTAAAGTGTATATTTTCTGAAAGATGCAACATTCCTCTAGCGAAAACAAGTAATGATTTCATCAGCAGATCGTTTAATATTCGAATATATGGCATTATACATGTAGGTATATTACCCATTGAATATTCGACAAAATATGCAAGTAGTTTAATGCAGTACATATATTGATGCATTGATAACGTCTTATACCATGTAAGTTTATGATGTTTGTATTTCATTTGATAAAAGAAATTCATTCGTCTAGTATCTAACATGGGTTGTAATTACTAGCACTCCATTCGGTGCAACATAGGCGGAGACATTCATGCCAATCAAAACAATACAAGCTTTATTGTAAGTCTGATAACTGAAGCTAGACTGTCGTTAGATCGTGATAAACTGACGTTTGTACTCCTTAGTACTAGCAGATGTTACTGAGTGATATCAACTACTGTAATGTTTGCCTGGACAACAAAAATCATCACACCTCCGTTTCGTGGTATGTATATGTTTATACAGCAAAGTGATTAACATATTGTACTGCATACCAGGTGGCTTGTGTGTTATATTTCAACTAGAATTTCGTTTGTCTTAGCTTTTCGTCCAATTAGACAAACCTTATTAAAAACTGGAATTGTCTAATCATCTGTTTCGTATGCAATACTATTATAGAATCTTATTACAGAGGCAGGATTCCATACATGGACTATCATTCGCCCTTTTTAAAGCCTTTCTAGTAAAATCCAATATTTGCAGATTAAGCCATTGGATGAGAGCAATGCAATAACAATTGTTAACCCAATATAAGTCACAAATAATTACTTTTCGGGGATATTTGAGTATGATGCATACATATGTTAAAGTGTTATTGCAGTTTATGGTATATTTGCAGCTTGCGAACTGAAGACACATTTTAGAGAATGGGGTAGCTCGATAAATGAGCATTGAAAAATAACCATTGTAAACCCAATATTAAACACAAGCAATTACTCTGTCGGAGACAGTAGTGTGATATATATTTTATTGTCTTTTATTACAGTTCATTGTATCATTCCCGGTGAAGAGTTCCGTGAACCATTTCCCATACACATATCACAGTTTCAAACGGTGCAACGGGTCTTGATAAACTGATAACGTGATTACGTCTGATACAATGTAAATTTGCGAAGTTTGTATTTTATTTGATGAAAGAGACCCAATTGTCTGATATCTTACATGGGTGTTAATTACTTACACTTCAGTCGGTGCAACATAGGCGGGAATAATCATGCTAATCAAAACAATACATGCTTTATAGCTTGTCTGGCCAATAAGGCAAGAGTCATTTTAAAAAGGCAGATTTAAGTTTGTTGTTTCATAAAGTCAAGATGGTCTATAAAGTTCACTGTAAGCAAACATAGTAAAGGTCACCTTGCTTGTACATGAGTTGTACATCTGCTCTTGAATAAATTGAAGGGAAATGCTACTCTCAAAGGAAAATAACAAGTTCGGTGACCTATAAATATGCTTGTATATTTCATTTTTTAACAATATTAATGAAGGTATATACGTGGGCCCATCAATAATTTCGTGAACTAAATCTACTGTTTCATAACGCTTTGCCATAGCTTATTGAAATTTTGCGTGGTCAAAGATAATTTGTTATCCAATGAATTAAGCATTAAAAGTGATTGATGACGTCACGATTTATGACGTCATAGTAATATTCTAACGTCATGTCATTGGCGTTCGTAATTAAAAATGGCGGCGCCTAGTATGATCGAGTAACGTTTTGTATTAAAGATTTATACATTACTTAGGCATTATGTCTTCTACATTCAGAAAAGTTTGCATGCAGTTTATAGGGACTCTTGGTAATCGAATAGTGCATTTTCATTGTCGAAGAAGTACTTAAAGGGCAATAAAGGAGCAAACAAAGACGATAAGCATATTCGCCGGCCATTTGCTGTTAAAATTGGCGGTCGGTAAAGTGTATTGACCATAATATTATGCGACATACAAAGAATAACTTGTAATTAATGTGTTTCTCCGAAAGCTACTGTTATTAGAAACTATTGTAGCAATAATTAAATCTCAGTTGCAATCGGCTATAAAATGACAGCACATACACCTTCAAATGTATGAAATTATGATATACCATAAAAATTCGCCAATCCTTAGCCGCAGCGTTGTTTCGGACTTAATCTAGGACCTGGATATAGAACTATTACAGCACCCATGCTATAACCCAGAATAGACTTTAGGCTACCCCTGGCCATTTCCAAAACTCAAACATAGGCTGCATGGTTAGAAATACAAGCCGCGAGAGAAGTTGGGTACGTCATAAACAAAACTTTGAGGGAGATGTCACGTGACGGCATGTTACACGTACTCCGGTTATTGGTCGAGCAATGGAATAAATGCAAACTGTGCACGGGATGTTACTTTAGTAAGGACTAGAGGCTAAAAGTGTGTAAGGCTATTTATGCTTGCAACATAAAATTAGTTCACGAAATTATTGATGGGCCCTCGTATAATCTGTTATTTGGACTGTTTTTCACGACTCTCATATTTATGGTTTTCTTGTTGCCAGTACTTGTACTACCACTTTGAATGCACTTATAGAAACCCTCCTACTCTCGAATGATGAGTGCTGAACATTTAAATCACCCCAAAAAACACTTTGATAATTCATACTTTAGTATAGCATTGAATTGCGTAACTACAGCAATGTATGATCAGCCAACCAATCGCTTGACGTAATCGGACACGGTTTAGCCTTTCTCCACTGCCCAAAATCAACTTTTCTGACAAATTGCAATAGTGTGTTAATCCCATACACAGATTGTTTTTGATATGAATGACTAATTAAACAAATAATGTAACCATTTGTTGTAATGACTAGGGTATCAAAAATAGCACACAACCTGTGATCTTAGATAACAACGTTTGTTACATCCACTTTACATTTAAATATTATTGTTATTTAAGACGCAATTATGTTTCTTCATGCAATTCTAGCTTTTAAAATAAACAGATCTAGAGCAATCCATTAATCCATGATTGTAATTCTTGCTTATCCTTGTTCTATCCCATGGAATCTTAATATCGAAAAAGTGTCTGGAAAACACATATATATGACATGTTTTCGTTGCTTGTATTTTTCAACACCATTTGGATTAACACAGGATATATGAGTATAAGGCGCTTCATTATAGTATAGTCCATTGTTCCTCACTTTGACGGCAAAAAAGACAGTACAGATGATCTCACCATGTTTCCCTGACTTTGATTATTATTTGTATATTCCGAAAACACCTTACCTTATGTCCGCGGCCATTTCCATGCATAACTTGTATACTTTTCTTGTTTGTGCATTTCATGTTCTGTTATTTCTGTCGAGTGTTTCATCCCCTCTCCTTTATATTTTTCCAGTTGTACAATTAAACTGTTGACGAACAGTGTAACTGCATAATTTTCATATATTTGCATTGCTGCGTGCAGTTGTGTTGTGTTGTTACTGTTTTTGCCCGAAAAATTGAGTGCTGGCTTCCCTGTCCGATTTCCTCATGTCTCTTTTCACTCTTCGTTTTCATAAAACACCACGAATTCTACAGGACAATAACATTTACAAACGCTAAATGATGACGTTAGAAATCTAAATACCATCCACCGGTCTTACGTAGTATGTATACGTAATTCGTGTTTTCTGTGCTTTCTCTGAATATGTTTCCAAGAACTTCAAGTGGATTACTAGTAATTGAATGGGTTCAATTAGACATAAAACCGAATGGTATTTATGGTGATGGAATTGGTGTTTTATAGTATACTATTTGATGACGTCAGATATGTTTCTTTTTTAAAATTCATTTCATGTGGGAAATGGTTCGTTGCCATAAGAATGTGAGAAGTTATCAGGTTTCCAAACAAATTTGATGTCTGAAGTTGTCACCAATCAAATAAAAGCATATTAGTTCCACCGTGTCAGAAATCGACTATATGTATTTATTTCAGATGTTTTGCCTTAAGCTCGTTTTATTTGTACTGCTATAAATGACATGAAAGTTCGCCCGTTTGTTTGTTAAATCATTCCATCAAGCGGTCCCGGACGAATAAGTTTGTACTAGTTGAATTAAAGTAATTAATTAAGTAAGTAAGTGAGTAAGTAAGCCAGCAAGTAAAGACTTTATTTAACGAGGCTACACATTGGGTAACCCAATCTTCCGTGAGGGCCTGAAGTCTGATTAGGCATCATATTGCATTGTAAACAATGTTTTTTTCATTCAGATAATGTTTGTTAATTATTCTCATGTTGGAATTTAATCTAATCGCCACAGCAACGAATCAATGTAATGTAAATGTGTCAAAACAATAATTGTCTGTTTGTGATTAACACGGTATTGAGTTTTGTCTGAAAAGTCGATGTTGTTGATGAGAGTGAGCAGTAAAGAAAGTTGAAAACACCTTCCTAAAATATGGCAATAAAATGCTGACAAATTATAACCAAAGTGGTTGTTATTGTACATCCTTAAAATGTTTTTGGTATTTAAATGTGGCACATCACTTATCCTTTGACAGTAGGAGTTTCGATCAGTTACAGGCTTATTACGTTCAAAGTGTCGGTACTGACAACACGAAAACAACAAAGACCGTTTTATGGCGCTTTCATTGTCTATTCAGTCAGCAGGTATAAAAGTATATGTCAGGTAGAGTAAATCAGACCATTACTGGAGTTTTGAATGCCGTTTGCTTAACTAATCGAAAAGCAAACTCAAACAAAATTCATATTGAAAGACTATACACAGACAACCCAGTAGATATGTTTAGCACACTGCTATATAAACGGGGAAATATTCCATGATATAAGCGTTTGGATATGTATTTCTATGGTTAAGACCTATCAAATAAATTTTAAGGGAAATGTTGAAATCACTCAGTACCATCTGCTAAGGCCAGGATGGATAAACAGATTAACGTCAGTTTTAACAGATATCAGACAAATGGGTTTCTTTTATCAAATGAAATACAAACATCGCATATTTTTATAGTGTAAGATGTTATCGATGCATCAAGAATCGTTGCACTGCATCAAACTTATGCTGTGTATGAGAATGGGTTCAACGAACTGCAAACTAACATGCATGATAATAGTGCTTTAAGCCTTCTGATACGCTCATAAAATTGTATTGATGATTTCGAATCGTTGACAAACGGGCTTTGAAGTGAAAAAGAAGAGGAATAATATCATGCATGGGTGTTCTAAATGTAATCGTGTAAAACACTTTAAACTTGTCTGTCTAAAGTAATTGTCTCAGCAACCCGACTTTTTCATGAAACTCCACCAACATTGCTTATGACTAGGGCTGTAACGGTATACCGCGGTATACGAATTACCGCGGACTTCAGTCCCACACGGTTCACGATACAAGACTTCTAAATTTCGGTACGGTTCGGTATGAGCTTTTTATGAGCAAAATAATATTCAGACAACAAAAACACCTGACAGCCTTCTGATCATGTATAATAACCATGCATCAGTCATTTTAATTGTATTTGAGATATGCTTCATATTGTCTAAATACACCTAAAATACTTGATAGGCACATAATTATTGCTGTTATAGAAGCATAAAATTCATTATCACTTAAAAATTGAAGTATTTAAGCTGTTGTTAGAGAATATTGTATCATACCGTAATATACCGAACCGTTAAAAAAATTGACGGTACGTATCATATCGTGAGGTGAGCGTACCGTTACACCCCTACTTATGACACAGTACTATTACACACATAATGATATTTCAAATAGCAAAATCGCAAAAAAATATTATGTTACCGACGGTATTTCGTTATTTGTATAATTTGTATTTAGTGTTTCTTTGCTTCATCTGAAAGAATTCCAATAACTTCAAGTGGATTACTAGTAATGGAATAGGTTCAATTAGATATAAAATTATGGTAATTGGATGGGTGTTTTAAAGTTTACTATTTGAAGACTTTGTATCTATTTTTGCTGTAAGTTTATTTCATGTCGGAAGTGGCCCGTTGATATATGAATTGGAGAACTAATTGGGTTCCACGCAAAAGTTGATTTTCAAAGTAGCCACAAATCAAATCAAATCATATTAGTACATTGACGTCGTGAGTATATTAGACGTAACGCACGGTATTGAGTACGTTTGTGTAACGTCATGTTACTTCAGAATAACTTACTCTGCATAATACTAGTCTTATGATCTAAACATTACTGTTTAATTCTGCTAATGTTTACAATGTCGAAAACTACAATACATTTATCTGTCAATAACATCGTTTTTAATTGGGTGTCTTTCGGTAGCAATTTCTCCCGCTTGTTCAATTTAACGCTTATTCACTTGTGTCACTCGTTGTCTATCTGACAAGTACCTTACTCACTCACGTATTCAACCCCTAATACACTTATCTATGTACTGTTTTATGAATAACAAAACACCACATTGTTCTAGAATATACGGGTACAAAATGCAGTGCATGCCTAGGCATAATATCGCTCAAAATAATTATTTTGGTAATGTAGTTCGTCCACTATAAAAACTCGCGTTGCATAAAACGTCCAAAACGTCGCAAAATTGCGCCGTAGGACAATCTTCCTCCACACATTGAATCAAGTGTGTCGGACTTATTTTAAGAGCAATCGTAAAGAATTTTTAAAAGTAAAAATTTCACTCTGATAATATTTCAAATTTTATTTTAATTGTACGTTGTATGACTTATAATAAAATTATTAAGTTTCGAAAATGGTCTGTGCCACAATGTATCGCTAAAACGAGCGAGTAGGACAATTTTCCTCCACATATTTCATTCTCATAATCTCGATAAGTATTGGCTAGAATGCATTGGGATTTTATTATGTATAATAAAACAAAAATAATATTTTAAAAACGAAAGCATAATAATTTATTTATAAAAATGAAAAAATAATTGCGTACTAATCATGCGTCTTCGGAAAATTTTCAGCATTTTTTTTGCAAATTTGCACTTTTTTCATGTTACCAGTTTATTATTTAACTTTTTATTTTTTCCATCCGTGATTTTTTTCACGATAGTATGTTAAAACACGTCACTTCTGGTGTCACTCAGTGAAGTTTCCCTCAAATTTAATGACATTTTGAATAAAACGGCTGTTATTTTATGCCGACGACCAATATTTTGTGTTACAAATTGCACACGGATTTTTGTACATCTGTCGGGCGTTGTCTCAAATTCTACGGCCACATATAATTCTACATGAACTCAAATTAAAATGACGATGTAGACAATTTTATAATGAATAGTTTGGTATATAATATGTAATTTATCGAGTGAAATAGAAAGAAGTATCAAGTACTGTTTTACAGCGAGTGTACGAAATTACGAACGTACTCAGTTACGTGCGTTACGTCATTATTGAATGTTGTCGACTTGATTTAGCTCTTTAAGAAATGTTTCAGTAGAGTATTATAAGCCGAATGTTGGACAAAACGTTTAGATAATGCTAAATGAAAATCCCTCGGCATACAAAAAGTTTGATACCTTACGTTTTAATTTTCCGATACACAAAAGGCCAAGGCAGATGTCCAGATTAATTACATTCAAAAAAGATGATCGAATCGCATTTTACCTTCGCTCCGTAGTTCAGTTCGGTTTAAGTAGTTAAATCTAGTACAAACATGGTCAGTGAGTATTGTTGTTCACTGCCGTCACATAACGACTGTACTGTCCTTCCGTGCTTTCCCAGGTATTCATGTGTCCATTCATTCGGTCAGTGGATTAGTCACACTGTTTTTCGAATGCTTGACGTGCTTGTGAAGGGATAATACAATATCTGACTCGATAGACAGCACTCAGCCTAAACAGCCGAGCCCAAAAATTATTAAACAACACAAACCAAAATTATGCACCAGTCAGTTGCATCAAGGAATGGGCGGTGGATATTCGGGGAAACGGCCGGGATTTTACCTTCCAGTTTCCCCGCACTGCCGGAGAAATGTTGGGGTTTGTTTCCGAACAAATACACCGAGGACAATATTATGTTGTCAGGGGCTAGGGGATACCGGAGGTTGAACCATCATATGTCCCCGACAATGCCATAGGAGCGCGGGGACTTGGACAAGCCAAAAGTAAAAGTCCCAGCCTATCCGGATGGGCCCGTGGATGCAAGTGACTGGTGCATTACATGACACAATTTACAACAAAGCAACTGAATGAGAAAAGGAATTTAACCACTGAAAGTCAGATGTTAATATGTCTACATTGTATGCTTTATTTCAGGTATTTCCGTTCTGTATAGTATTCAACAGTCAATTAGTTATACGTATGGTAGGGAGCAGCATGGTGGCCTTATTGAAGGGGGATAATCTAGTAGGGTCTTCACTAGGTGACATGTTTAATATACGCCGTCCACTCATTCCGTGCATCTGGTCTAAGGTAGGTACATTGTTTGTTTCTCAATCCATTTACTTGAAATGCTTATTTTAAGACTGTTTCTGAACCAGATATTCTGGCATAGTTGACCCGAGAACTACTACATTTCGTTAAAGATTTCGTAGGAACCATCGTTTGCTGCACATGTATTAACGCGACTGAATGTATAACGCATTGAGGATTAAGGATAGAAGGTCATGAAATATCCTAATGCCTCGGCCTTATTTTGTAACATATACAGTTATGTGATATCATGCTTCTAACATGCCGCTGCTTAAACAGTAAGTCAGTTTGATAGTCAATAATGTCGTTACATGGAAATCCAGAATTGTAGCATGTCCAACGGTGATCTTTTTAGACGCATGAGTTGTTCAAATCATTCAAATATCTACAATACGTGAACATTAATGTTATACATGCACGATTAAATATTTAGATTCAAGCATGATCAATATACTAGCCTAAACCAATGCTTTTTCTAACTCAGATTTTGCAATTTCGTCGTGTGATATTTGAACTTGAATACCTCTTTGATCGTGACGTCACAGATGAGCGAGACAATGTAGATGAGTTGATCACTGATGCCGGACATGATTCAGGGTCAGATCAAAATACGAAGGTCCTGCTTAGGGGACAGATGAAGTACCTTGATGATTGGAAAATGATCGCTTTTCTATGCACACCATTGTAAGTATATCGCGTTTCCTTTGTTCTTATTCGTCTTATTTTGACGGTTTCAGTTTAATGCTACTTTGTTCTATACTGTTTTCTTGTTAGTGCTGCTTGTCAATTCCGAGTTTTTATTATTTTTGCATAAAATGATAATAAAAATCGGACAACGAATACAGCACTCTATTAAAACAACCTAGCAAAGTAAACAGAGCCAACACAGACCTTATCACTCAATGCCATTGTCCAAACCCAAATAAACGAGAACATGAATCTAAACTGCCGAATGCCCAAGTGTACTAGAATTTTAAAACGCACGAATACTTAATATGCCACGTAAAATAAGTGATGAAGAACTGTATCATGGTGCATTTCTGTTATCTTAAAATTCCCCAAATGTTTGTTCTCAATTTGTTGTGTGTGTCATAGATCTATGGAATTGCCATATCGCCAGAGCAGATAATGCTCCTCCTGGTTGTTTGTCGACGGTTACTTTGCGAAGGTTTTCAAGTTAATCCATTGGACCCTGTGGTTATTATTTACAGTTAAAATTATTGATTGACAACTGGCTTTATGTCAATTGAAGGCTTAGTAAAAGCAACTCCTTTCTAGTGTCTGTACAGAACTACCTTTACGTTGAAAAGTCATAATAAAACTGCCTGGATAACCGTGCACCAGGCCAATGAAGTTCATTTCCGACGTTTGTAAGGTCGTTTTATTCAGGAAACACGGAAATAAGTAAATGTGACATTCCGGCTAATGTTTGTTTTCATTTAGTTTGGCGCCATTATATAAATATTTAAAACAACTCATAGTCGTTTATTTGAGATGGTCACGAAACTTTCTCATTCGACTTCGGTGCAAAGAGAAAATTAAGGGCCAATGGCATTGCAACATGTTTCAGTGTCTAGGAGTATTGTTTTTCAGACAATTATTGGTTTCAAACTATCTGACGGTACCCTATATCTTTGTAGGCTTGACAAATACTGAAACTATGTGCCTATGGTATGGAATATACAAATTTGTCTGCTTTACCATATTGACAAAGCAGATTTATCTCTATACGAGTAAATATAAATATAAAATAAGTCAGGGTTAATTCCGTTGTAAGTTGTTTGTGGACATTGCTCTGTGTGTTGTTACTGTTGCTGTTTTGAGTGCTGTCTTCCCGATTTCCTCATATCTTGTTTTTATAATGAAGTCAACCGTACGATACTGAGACCCTTATAAAGATAATCCTCAGATAGTTTGAAACCCGGTACCTAGTATGTTTCATACCACCTGAGAAAACTGATTAAATGTGTGAAATTAATTAAGGAGTTACACACTTCAGTCTTCAACAATACGGGAAACTGATTATCGCATTTGTCTTTTTGAGTTCACTGTTTTTGTTGTTACTATAGTAATATGTTACTATTGTTTTAACTAAAACAGTGTGCTTTGTTCTACAATTAAATGTAGTTAGTGCGAAGCATTATTACAGACTGACAACAAAACACGACACGATATCTATTGTACTTCTGTCGTCGTCGGAATGATATTACATCATTTGACTTAGCTAGCTGTCTTTTAATCTTCATTCATACACACAATGGTTGCATCAATGCGTGTATAGATGATACTGTCTGTTGTCTTAGACTGCGTCATAAATTAACTTAATGATACTTTTTTTACAGACGCAATGATTTAACATATCGATGGAAAGCTTGCTATTCTTTGTTTTACAGACTGAATAATGTAACATATCTCAGGAAAGCTTGCTATTCTTTGTTTTACAGACTGAATAATTTAACCGGTCTCAGGAAAGCTTGCTATTCTTTGTTTTCTGACGGAATAATTCAACAGATCTCAGAAAAGCTTGCTTTTCTTTGTTTTGCAGACTATATAATTTAACAGATCTCAAGAAAGCTTGTTATTCCTTTTTTTACAGACTGAATAATTTAACAGATCTCAGGAAAGCTGGTTTATTCATCCATGACTTGAATTCGTTCGATATGTCCCGTGATATGGTATTCGCTGGATGGCAACACGCTTCACAACTGGAACGTTCTATAGAGGACGTAAGTAGACCAGGGGCCTTATTCACTAACGTTGTACACTATAAGTCTAAATCCCAGACTAAGACCTTATATTGCCAAATGTTCTATTCACTTTCATGTTGTTATGAATGTACTGGTTTTGATATAAAGTAGTAAACATGTTCAGAGGAAAAATATTTTACATTGTGAAATGTAATTGCAAAGAAATGACGGTGATTATAATTGTTGTCTATTTTAGTCTAAGTTTGAGTTTCAGTCCTACAATGTTGATGAATAAGGCATCAGCATTTTCATAGGGATACGTTTTCAACTAACCGTAAGATAGTTCTTATTTCAGTACCTAGGGCTATTAGGTATTAGAGCAAGTTATTGATTCGGCGAGCTCAAGTTATAAGTCAATACACATTTTATTTCAATGTTATTAGTAACATCGTTGTTATTCCAATAATAATAATTTTCTGCATTAAGTACATCAGTTATACTTCATAAGATCCGTTATCCAACGCTTATGGAAATTACATCGAGAATAAAGAAACCATGTAAACAATACTATAAATTACAAATATCAAATATTAGTGATCAAATCGTTAAATCTGAAACTAAATGGACAAATGAACTAAACAACAACGATATCAAACCGGTTTACAGTAGCACGTTCCGTGCAACTATAGATACAAAGTTGCGTGATTTCCAATATAAGTATTTAAAACGTGTAGTTGCTACAAACAAACTCCTATTAAAATGTCGTATAGTAGAATCAAGTATGTGTATTTTTTGTAATAGTTATGTGGAAAGTATAGAACTTGTTTTGGTAATGTTTTCGACTATTCCATAGTAAGTTTTGGAATTTCAGTTAAACGAACACACTATAATTTGATCAATTACATTATTATACTAATGAAATATTTTATTTTTTATACGAAACAAAAACTAGGGATGTTACGTTTTGAACACTTCTCAAACTACTTGACTACCAGAATAACTATTGAGACAGAAATAGCCTTAAAAAATGACAAAATGGATATTTTTGTAAATAAAAATAAAGTGTTGAATTATAAAGACCAGAGGTCATTGTTTGATTTTTGTGCGCTGTATTCCCTTTTTTCTTCCTCTTTCTTTTTGTTAAACAAGTAATCATGATTGTAGAATGGAGATAACAAGTATTGAGAGATTACATAAATATATTGAGTTTTTTAGTAAAATGCATATATATGATAATTTATTTTGCATGATGTTTATATATAATCTCTTTGTACGAATGTTTGTATATATGGAATAATAAAAAAGAACCGTTATCCATCCTGGTACTTTACTTATTATTTATAACAAAAACGCATTTTTCTACAAAAATAGTATTTCATTAATTTTATTTTCAACATAAATGTTCCCAAAAAATGATTTGGGTTAAAACAATGCATCGTTAAAAACTTTATAAATCATCGTTAAAAAGGATATGAAAAAAACGTTTACTTTTAGTAAAAGTTACATGTCTACTAATGTATATTTTAAGAACTGCGTTACCATAGCAAAATGAAGCATTTTTATTTCAATAGACGGTACTGTACTTGTATGATTCAAATGCGTTGTACTTAAAATTGAATCCTTAGACATGACTTATTTTTCAGGTCAGAGCATCTTTAAAACCGTTTTAAATAATATAACTTTTTTGACATTGCCTGATATTTTCGGTTCATATAAGTAGAATGTAATGTAAATAAAGAGAATGCATTACGTTTCAAATTGCATTTTATATACGCGATTAAACTAAGTGTCTCAAATTTATAATAATTTGATTCCACAACTTACAGCATCAACAACCAAGAACACCAATTGTATCATATACACACGTTTATTACAGCAAAGATTGAATTCGGAGAAAATTACAGACAATTTGACGAATTTTGAAGAATGGAAACAGAAAAGTGACAACCTCCTATATGCAATGATACCGGAATCTGTTGCCAGCAAACTCAAAACTGGCCAGGATCCTGTGTCAACGTGCGAGGTTTGTGAACAGTTAAAAAATATGCAACGAATTATGATTCTTTAATTGCGAATTCAAGGTCATTCACCCGAAATGTTTTAATAAATAACTTAGATTTACGTTGTATTTTAGTTTTACGTGTAAGTGTATGAATAACGCGAATGATTATAATATCGAACAAAAGAGCCAGTTTACACAAAAGAGCAAGCTCAGAAGGGATTCGATATGTCTCAGTATTATCATTACGAATTGCATGTATACATAAAAATATATATTTCTAAATAGTTGACTGGGTGTGTTTTAGGTGTGTGTTATATAATTGGTTAATAGTAGCTTATTAATGCAAAAACAATGTGCTGGCACTATGACAATATTTAGAAATGTGCATGCTTTTACGCGATAGTATAATTAACCTTATATTTTATTACAGGTCTTTGACAACGTAACAATAATGTTTATCTACATGGTTGGATTCGGGGACGTATGTTCTTCAGCTTCGCCAATGGAGATTGTGAAAGTCATCAACACAGTATTCAGCGTATTTGACCATATTACAGATAAATACAATGTTTTTAAGGTAAGCAAATATTCTTAGTGTGCGTTATACCTTAGGATACCTCAGGATCTTCTGTGGATGCAGGTTATTAAACCTAATATCCACCTCTTCTTCCTGTATCATCTTGTCTCCTCTTGCACTTATGCATTTAAGGTCTATTTTATAATTAAATTTCATTTTTGACCCCCAGTGTTTATCTTATCTGATATCAAATTGCACTTTCTTTGCAGACATTACAATTTGTGGAAGGCTATTCCACTATTAATCTGGTAATATGTCAATAGCTTTTGAGTTTTTGATTCATTGTGTTTTCTTTTAAAAACAATTGCTTTTTATTTTGATGAGTTCAATGCTCCGTGAATAACATGCAATTTTGAGAGCAACTGATAAGTGTAATAATTTTCCAGTTCTCAATAAATGCGTCATTACTGCTTGAGATTTCGTATGTGTTTTGCAAACGTTATGCACCGATGATGTTATTTGTCGTTTTTGTGTCGCCTGAAAAGGCGACATATAGGTATTACTTTGGCGGCGGCGGCGGCGGCGGCGGCGGCGGCGGCGGCGGCGGCGGCTGCGGCGTCACAAATTGCTTGTCCGGGCTGTATCTCACTCATGTATTGACACTTTTGAAAATAACTTGGCATAATTGTTAAGCACCATGAGGCGGTGTGCAGTGCACAAGATCCATGTCTCTAGCTCAAAGGTCAAGGTCACACTTAGAGGTCAAACATCAAAAATGACCATTATAGACCTTGTCCGGGCTGTATCTCACTCATGCATTGACACTTTTTTAAATTACTTGGTATAGTTGTTAAGCACCATGAGGCGGTGTGCAGTGCACAAGATCCAGGTCTCTAGCTCAAAGGTCAAGGTCACACTTAGAGGTCAAAGGTAAAAAATGGCCATTATAGACCTTGTCCGGGCTGTATCTCACTCAAGCATTGACACTTTTTTAAATTACTTGGCATAGTTGTTAAACACTATGAGGCGGTGTGCATTGCGCAAGATCCAGGTATCTAGCTCAAAGGTTAAGGTCACACTTAGAGGTCAAACATCAAAAATGACCATTATAGACCTTGTCCGGGCTGTATCTCACTCATGCATTGACCAACCTTTCTTATATTTGGCATCAATGTTCACCTTAATGAGACAGAGGTTCATGACAGACCCCGAGGTTCATATCTCAAAGGTCAAGGTCACAGTTGAAGGTCAAATTGAAGCTTTCCAGGCCATAACTTTGTCGTGCATTGACCAATATGTCTTACATTTGGCATGAATGTTCACCTCCATATGCTGGAGTGTCATGCTCAACCCTCAGGTTCCTATATCAAAGGTCAAGGTCACAAGGTAAAAAGAATGCGCCACCCGTTGTCTGACAACTCACGACGGTTCCTACATTATTGCAGTTAAAGTAAGGTTAAGTCACTAACAACATCAATTCTCATATTTCATGTAGTCAGGCGACACATGCGACTCGCGGAGCTTTTATTAGATTTTGGGGAGACTTTTTACAATCTATGTTTGTTTGGTTAAATGTACTGTACGGAAAAGAAAACTGCAATTCTGATAATTTTAGAACAGCGTACGTGTGTAAAGTTGTAAAACGTCATTAATGTGTCAGACTTTGTCAGTTTTTGTGTGTGTTTTTGCACTCTTGAATTCGTCTCTGTAAGCTATAGGAAGTTCATAACACGTTGATTGTATTCGTGTGTGGCATCGAAGCATATTATTTTATGTATATCGAAATCTGAAATGTTGAGACATTTTAGTGTCAAGTTAAAAAGGTGATATTGCATATTGGCCATACAGGGGCTTGTTTACATTGTATGATTGACATTGTTATTCTACTTATTTTCAAGGTGGAGACACTCGGCGATGCTGTGTATATGGTAGCGGGTGGAGTACCGGATCGTAATCCCGATAACGCTCTCAGTGTAGCTGGTCTAGCACTAGAGCTACAGTCTAATGCTAAATCACTCACTGAACCTTGGAACAAGGAATATAAACTGAATACAAGAATTGGTAAGTTTAATGATACTAATTTTTCAGTATAGAAGTTTTCAAGGGAGTAATTTTCATCGGAGTTTGTCTTGTTTTCCATAATACTTTATAATGATACTAAAGATAGCAAAATTAGTATGAAAGCAATTTAAATCTTGGGATTATAAAATTCTAAAACGATACTAGTTGTTCTCATTGCTAGACATGCCCTCGTGGTGGTCGATCGTGTCGAGAGTTGTGAATATAGGTTGAAAAATCTTGTTTCACAATCGACTTAAAATAAGTTTGTATAATCCATTGTGTGCATCAAAAAGTATCATACTAGACTATCCTGAAAAGGCCGTAACTTTGAAGCATTGTTATGATACTTTTTGAAGCATTAATTCGTATTTGGTGGGTTTTAACCTTATACCAGTATTTTACCATTTGCCGATTATATGATTTCAGTCTAATACAAGAAAGGATTCTTAATAACAGCAGGCCACAAGCCAAATTGACTGCTTAAACCCATTTGGGACGGCTGAAAATGTGAAATTTATACACAATTTGAAGATAATTAACCTTATCAGACCTGATTAAGCATTTCGGCCTGTTAGGTTAAAACTTATTGATAACCCTGTAAGGGTTTCTGGATGTATTAAAAAAACTTGTTCGTTATGACTTATACGATTGTATAGATTGTTGTACTTGTGTTAGTTTTTGGTGAGGCACCGGAAAAGGTGGTCATGAGCACACGATGTAGAATGTTGTAAGAATGTGAACAAAATGTAGAAAACTTTCTGTTTTGGTTTTACACCACACGACTATGTATAATATTGTTTAATGACATTATATTCCTTACTCTAGGTATGCATACAGGTAGTGTGGTAGGTGGAGTGGTTGGGAGAAGGATGCCACAATATTGTCTGTTTGGAGACACGGTAAACACGGCATCAAGGATGCAAACATACAGCCAGGTAATATCTTAATTATCTCCACATCTAGAGTAATGTAATGAAATTGTGCATTTATATCAAAAGTAACAAAATATTAACTGCCTAGAAAACCCCCTTTTCATTAGTTGTATCTTGCGGAGATGGGTTTGTGTGGGCATTGCTCAGGGTAGTTGTGTCGTGGTATTTCTGATTTCTGTGCTCGGCTAGTTAGGTTGAGTGCTACCTTCCCTGTCGGATTTTCTCAAACCTTTTTTTGCAGCGTGTACACTTTGATAATGTTCGATAACAAACAAAGGTTGACCAAAGTAGCTATGAAATAGGGTACTGGTATATCTCCCGTACTTAACTTTCAGCGTAGTTAGTTCCATTCAACAGCATGTTCAGACGTTGTGACCGGGTATAACATATGACTGAAACTCCGCTGACCAGTGAAAAAACATTCATTTCGAATTGGTGTTCTTTTATGTGTATGCAATGATGCCTCAAATCAACGGGACAAAATGAAATTAAAGTTCTGTATTTCTAAAGAACTACTATTAACTGTCTATTTACAGTAAGTTTGAATAACAAATACATGTAATTTTAGTTATGGTAACCGAACTGGTTAAACAATAAAAATGTTCTGTTCACATTTCAATATTTCAGCCCGGAAGGATTCATATCAGCGAACCATGCCAGCAATGTTTAAAGGGATCAAAGTATGTTACTATATTAAGAGGAACAGTTAACGTAAAGGTAAATATTGAATGCAAGAACGGTGATCAACATTTTCAAAATATAATGTCTTCAATGATTAGTCTGCCTTTTAGTAGCGACAATGTATTATTAAACATTATACAAGCATTATTACCCGGAAACCCTCATACTGGACTTGCCCATAATGAATCTGATCAATGGGAGTTAACACCGATTTATCAGCTTTATCCGTCTAATCGGTGTTTAAACCCATTGGTAAGATTCGTTATGGATAAGTCCAATTTTCTAAGAATAATGAGGATGTTGCTAAACAGGAACCGTGAATAGTAATCTATATGACATACTTCAACGTTATGTATTCTCCAAATACACACCTTCATGTTTTTAAAATCACTAGTTCGAATGTGTAAGATACTTTGTTGATCCAATGAAACTTTCCAAATATTGCTGATTATTATACAAAGCAGTCAACGAGGTCTCCAATGTACGAAATAAATACAAATGAACCAAGGTTTATTTTAAAGATTTACAAATTTATTTTACTTAGATGCATAAGAGATACAAAACACATTTAAAACCTAAAATAAAGGAAAGTGACAATCCGTTGAAGAAATGTTCCGGATGTCAATAAATGTAATACATTCAATACAGTATGCATGTAGCCATAGTACGAATCATACATTGTCACGAAGATATAACGTTATAATGAAACAAAAACTTGTTTTTGACCACGGTTATATTCCAGACCAAAACGAAACGATGAGAATTGACATCAAACTTAATTGAACGGACATCTAACTAATTGTTTCCTCAAAACCGTAATAAATTATAATACATCATCACGAATTACACCCTTAACCAGAAGGCCATACCAAATAGTATTTTCGTTTAATTTTCACACTAAACTCGAAAGCCTATTAAGCTATCCTGAGATAAATGACGCAACCCTCGAAAAAAGTCATAACGACTTCTATGCTCAGCATTATATGGCTAACAAATATAGCTTTCAAGCATTGTCAATCATAATTACTTATCAAAAATGTAAACTTGTTTGTGGGAAACCTACTGATGTGTAGGGGTTGTTGGCATAATAGTTAACAAGTATGATAAGTATGAACGCAATATCCCAATAGACTTTGAAGATATAAGGGTTACACACTTTGCTGGGTTTTTTTCTTTCCCAAACCTTTCCGTCATGTAACGATTTGATATGGCCTAATGCCGTTGTACTTCTTTCCCTGGTTGTTTCTCTATATATAATCACACATCATCTCCATACTCATAATCATAGAGATCATAGATATACCGGTAGTCTTCGGTTGTTGTTGTTGGTTTTGTAGTTGTACCAGTTGTTATGGTAACACTTTCTGATGAACTTTCAGCATGTGGTGTAATGGTTGTTGCGTCAGTTGTTTTTGATTCCATTGTTTTATGTTGTTCTTCGTCAGATTTTTGGTCTTCATTTATTTTAGTATTTGGTTCAATGTTCTCCGTTTTAGTTTTCGCAGCTTCTGCACGTGTCTTTTCTCTATCGACCTTCACTTGTACAAACGGTTTGATTTTCATTTCAGTTCTTTTCATAGAATATCCGTAATCGTTCTTCCATTGATACCATATGATCCCCTTAATCAATCCATCGGGTGCCATGTTGACTATGCCGTCCTTTATGTAAATTCCATTCAAGGAAGCGAATCCACAGGCTCTGAACCACCAACCAGATTGGTCTTTTTGTGCACAATTCATGTTCCACTCATCGTTGTCTGCATCCATTGTACTGAAACGCATGTCGTTATGGTAGGGCGTCATTGCATTCCCTGCAGTACCTGAATACTTCCCTAGTCGCAGTCGATACTGATGATTTTCACCTTCAACCAAGAAAGTATCGTATTCAGCATAAACATGGTTGTTTTCCCAATCCCACAGGTCAATCCGCAGTGTGTAGTTCTTCAAAGAAGTTATCCAGTACATGTTCTCATTCCCTAGCCAATATTCAGTATTAACGTTACCAAATCCAAACGCATAATCATCCCACTTTCTGGTGAAGTTGACAGATCCGTCCATTCGTTTCTGAATGACCGTCCACCCACCATACGAAGTATCCATGTCACACCACAGGTTTACGATGTTTCGGTTTGGAAGACGCATAGGATACACTCCACTGAGAGTTACACCATTCATGTACAACTCTGTGCAATCTGTAGAAATCAAACATAATGTACATTGATATATTTTATTTTAAATGTAGGATAATCTAGATAGCGAATAAATTATATTATGCAAACATGCATGCATGTTACCAATCTTTATCGAACGATGTCAAAGGTCAAAAGTTTGGCGTATGCTGAATTTTATGAAAACAAAAACAAAATAAAATCGGACAATGATTGATGGAAAATACGAACGATTGAACAGGTACAAAAAACGAAACGCCACATCGACAGTCCAACTTTTGTTTGCTACATAAGGGTTTTAGTTTGAATGCTTACCTCGTACTAATGGTACATCCCTCAGCACAGGAATAGCCTTGTGAGTATCTTTGCTAGGTACATCCATGGACTGGATATGTCGTACCATGGTTGTCTGAAACTTCTTGATCATGCTGTAAATATTTACCACTACGATTGTCAAGTGTACTATTATATTATTCATATATGGACACTGCTAATGCCAACACAGACACTAGGTTAGATAAAATAGATAATGAAAATCGGATAGGGAAGAGAGCAGTCAACAAAAAAAATACTGAACACAAAAGGCTTAACAAGGGACATTGAAAAAGAAGCCATACGTAAAACTCCCAACACAATACTAAACAAAAAATACAAGTTAACTGCTACGTCTCCATAATTTAGGTGCAAGAAGTCCTGAATCGATCAACTCATTTATCTTTTGTGTTTCATTTTATCTGGAGATGGTAACCTCATACATTTTTCTGATACCAACGTTTTCTGTGTTTTGGGTTGTCCATTTAACCTCGTCGTTTATGCCAATAAATATGAGCATTATTTTGATATAGTTTAAACGGCATTGTTAGCTTTGACATTTAGACGTCAACAGCTGTAATAAACTAAACAGTTTATCAAAATAATATAGTATTTTCTACTTTCGTATTTGCATTTAGATTTGAAGTAGAGTCTTAAGTCCATTTAATGCCTTCGTGCTTTATTTCCGGTTACACGTATGTGAATTTTCGAAAACAATAACAGACCTAGACATTAACGGTAGAATATAATGACGTCGCGTCACAAGTTGGAGCTATTTTGTGTAACGTCGAAAACGCCGTTATTTTAGCTAAATATGACGGACATAAGGCGTACAATTGACAGAATAACTAAATCATGGGCGTTCAACAACCATAAACACATAAATTGTGTAACTATGTGCAAAGGGGGTATATTCAGCAACCTTAGGAATTACAGAACTTAGATTTAGGCAAAATAACTTGTAATTAACGATATTGCTGTAATATGTACATTTATCCATTTGCTCTTTGTACAGTTTAGACCTGCTTGGTGGAACCCCAATGAACACAAAATGCAAAATAAAAATCCCTTTATGAATAAAGTACTGTATACATTTCCGAGTATATAAAAAAACATTTTCAAACCATTTTTTAAAATTTCAATTTTGCATTGAATTATCGAAGCTACAACATAAACACTAAGATATTTTGACGTTACTTAGTACGTAATTTTGCTGATGGGACATTTTGTGTCGACATTGAAAAATACTAAAAACTTCGCCGTATATTGAACGATTTTGATAAACAATATACTATTCAACAGCGTGGAAAAAACGTATTTTATCATTTCAGTGACGAATGTTTTACAGAAATTTTCACGTTCGATCAAATCGAATTTCATGTTCAATTCAATTTTTAGTTTTAAGCACAGGGTGGGACATTTTAGGTAGACAAAGAAAATTTGAAATAATTTTTGATCTCTTGAATCAAAATCTAAAATGAATACCGTATTTCATAATATATGAAAAACGTATTTTTTATAGGAAATTTCAAAGAGAAATTATTAAAAATAAATCTTGCAGAACAATTTTATCAGTGTAAAAACAACTTATTTTCCCGTAATTTTGAAATCTCTACACAACTGTTCCCGCATCACAGAATAAAACTATTTGACTTTATGATGATGTCACTTTCTTTTACGTTAATGACATCAACTTTTTACGTTTAAGAATCATTTTTCCGCAAACAATATAGAAATTTTGCGTATGGTTTTTGCTCTCCACATATTTTTCTCAAGCCCCACGAGATTGGATGTTACATCTCTACAGTGATATTTCACCGTGTTCTGGTTATTTCGAACCCTGAAAGTGTGAGATTTTGTAATAAAACTCAAAACATATACATTCAGGTCGATTGTGCTGATTTTCTTCGTTCGATTGATATATAACATATGATATTTATTGAAACAAACATAATTACATTTGCACCATTTGGCAAATAAATTACGCGAAATTGAAAATAGCTCCAACTTGTGACGCGACGTCAATGCATTTAAAAAATAATTTAGCTTAACTTACTCAGCTATGTCATGGTATTGTTTTCTCATTTGGTCGCTCTCTTTGTTGAAATCTTCTTGTAGCTTTTCTATAATCATACATTGATGTTCATTTTGGAGTTTGATAGACAGTGACCGGTACTGCATGGACTGACAAACACTGTACTGGCAATCCACCAATGTAACAATAATGGCATAGAGTGTCAATGACGTCAGCAAGTACCGCGCCTCCCTATTGCTGCAAACCATCTGAAAAAGTTGCATAACCCATATGTTATGTAAAAAATAGGACCTAGACCAATTGACATTCTTAAAAAATGGGGAAATCGACCAGGGAATCAGCACTCCAATTAACCAGCCGAGCACAGAAAACAGTAAAAATATAACATAACACAACTATACGGAGCAATACCAACATATAAACCAACAAATAATTAAAAGCTAAAGCTCCCGTTGTAACTGAGTAGGATGACATTTGGCAAATGTTTACACATGCACAAAATCGAGTTGACTAATAAATTATCTATATTATATTAATTGTCTCTCATAGGAAAGAAATGTTCGTTGTATAACAAATAACTCACTCGTAAATCGAATTTTCGGGCCCATGCCCTTCATCGGGATATATTTCAATTTTCATATAATAAATTATCATTTGAAATTTTGTCAGATGATGCAGACACAATAATTCAGGACTAACCTTTTTTCTTAATTCCTTAGTTAGAAATTGTATTTCTTAAAACAATCCAATCCTCCAACCACATACATAACCATTTTCTACAAAAAACACAGTTACACGTTACATAATAAATTCAGAGAGAAAGTGTTTGCTAGATTTTCAATCGTAACAACTCGGTGAGAACCACATGCTTGTTGTGAATTAAAATTTAAGTGTTTATAATTAAGTGTATAGTGGTAGATATTAAAGTGAAAGCATGTAAAACGTCTAGAAAATGCAGCACATAGCATAAAGCAAGGCGAATGTTGTGTGTGCCAGATGTTTTGTATTTCAATTGCTGGAGAAATTAGAATGTGTGAGAGAATAACGGGATTTTGTATATTATATCTGGTATTTGTTGAACAGGGAAAGTGCATTTAGATTTTAAGTGGTGGCTAGGGTTTATTTAATGACATTGCATTTTATTTCTTAATACATGTTTTGAATATTCTAAAGATATTATGCAAAGTATAACCTACCTTAGCAATTATTCCAAGTTCACATCTCATATAGTGGCTTATACTATAGAAGCACATTTAACTTTAACATGGTGTCGTTATATATGTCATGTGATGTTCTTTTATGATTGTTTTCTGTGCTCGACTGGTAAAGTTGAACGCTGACTTCGCTGACCAATTTCATCATATAGTTTTCGACAGGTGGTTGTTTATTCCAGGTATTCCAGGTTCACTGTACAACTTTGTCCGTTATTTGCAGGGTAAGGGAGAGATGAGAACATTTTGGTTGGCCGGTGAAGAAGGGGAAGAACAGACAAACAGATTACGTGAAGAGGTCAAAGCTGAACGAAATCAAAATGTCAGAAAATATAGGTAAATATGTTACTCAGACACCAAGTACAGTGAAATTTGTTTTCAGATCACCTTATATATAAGGTCATCACTAAATGTATGATAACTATTTTTAAGCCAATATTTACTGTTTTATTCGAAATGTAAACTTAATGATAAGACAAGTGACCGAGTGTCTCGGAAGTTCTGTTCTTTATTTGTACGTTTTAAGGCGTCCAGACGATTAAATTATTTTTTTTCCTTTGAAACATCATACCCACTAAGTCTTGTACTATTCCGAAAACAAATCCAAGATAACAGATGACAATCGTGTGATGATAATATATAACAATTGTTTCATTTTAGCGAGGGTTCTATTCAAACTAGTCGGTATGTCTTTCATTAGTATGGTTTGTTATTTTGAAATTGTGTAGGTGCAACCTTCTTTGCATATTCTGTGAGTTGTACGTGGTCTATGGATGTTATGTGATTTTCACTCGTGTAAATCTCTCTTTTAGATATGAATAAAACTCCAATCATCTTTTTGTAACCGTCAATAAATCTTTCAACGCCTTGATCTATATTTATTTAATGATAATTTTACTTACATTTCTTTCTGCAATCCTTTTCTATGACACGGCTTAGGCAACACACGACAATCTACTGGATGGATTATAATCTTTTTCTTGCATTGCCATCATTCTATAAAACGATCAAAGATGGCCGTCTCGCTTGTGCAGTGTTGTATACTGTGATTTCGTGTTTCGGTCATGCGCTTGAAATTCCATACAGTACGCAAATGGGTGCCGCACACATGATGGGAATCTTTATGGAATATCAGTGCTAATAATTATCATTATAATGGGCGCAATTATTGTACATCTGTTGGGAATTAAAATTACATTGCAGTTATTGTAATTTGACAGCAACAATTTAGCTCAACAAAGCCAACAGCATATTAATGTAGCTCATGACGAGGTAAGAGTACATGTAACCCTTAATTCCAGACTTCCAAAAGTAAACATTGGCGTGATGAAACCCAGATGACAAACTGTCGTACACATGTGCTCATTGTGTCATGTTTTGTGAACTAAGTGTACACTAGAAACTCCCTAATCCTATTTCTCTCAAATCCAAAATCCTCCTCAATCCGACAACATTTCTAGGTCCTGCATTTCTGCCTTTTCTATGACATAATGCTATATTTGATTACACCCTGAACTCTCTTTACACCTATATGGTATTTGTTATAAAAGTTCATTCATATTTTATAATGAATATTTTACTGGTGCATATAATAGTTGAAGGGATAGCTCGTTCCGGGTTTTGAAAATCTTTAGTATATAAAACAAATGAATTTTACAAACAGCGAATGTATAAAATGCCTAATGCTGGATAAGTTTCATGTTTCAAGTTATTTCTGTTGGCTGACTCATCTTTAAAATAACTGTTGACGTCACGTAAGCTCACTTTCGGTTTCTATAGTTCTGTGTTTTGAAATTTCATGGTATTTCATAAAAATAGAAATACGCAATACTTTCTAGCCAACCGGAATGAACTTTCTTTAAATCTTTTAGTTATAAACTATTCATGAATTGATTCGGAACAACTATATCAAATGGACAAAAGTCTTGTCCGGTATGGATTTCCATAATATCTTTAAAACGCGTAATCTGTACCATCAGAACTGGTTAAAAATTTACAAATCAGCTTACATCGAATGCATATTGATGTCCTCTTTCCGTGGATACCAAATTTATGAGTGTGTGATGTAAAATAAAAAAGATATTGTAATTTTTGCAGAATGGACAACTCTTTTGTCCATTAGTAGACCGGACAAGACTTTTGTCCATTAGTAGACCGGACAAGACTTCTGTCCATTAGTATAGTAAACTAACAGTTCTGTAACTCTTTCCTTGAGTTCTATTCATGCCTTACAAAAACTAATCGCAGGCTTTGAATGATAAGGTCGTAAGTACAAAATCTATATTTTGAGAAAACGAGAAACAACTGTCTGAAAACCACCCTTTACTGATGAAAAATACCTAACTTTTTGGACATCAGTTATGACAAGTACTGATTTTCGTGAAATATGCTCATGAGAAGCTTTGTATGCATGGGTCTTGTAAGGTCGACCATCTCATTCTAAGCCAGCGAAACATCGAGGCATCGGGTCAATATCGAAAGTATCTTTACCTGCAACCCAATTGCTAAACATTTGCACGGTTTCAATATGTTTAATTTAGCTAGAAAACTCCAAGTGTATGTACGTCTAATTTCGACTATTTCAAAAATAAACTGTTACGAAATCACCGCGATATCTTTTTCTTGCAGCGTAATAAATGGTCCAACATACAAGGATGTCAGATTCGTGCGACGTTTCTGATAGACCGAGGTGTTTTTCGAGAAACAGAGCAATATACATATCACTGGCTGAGAATGAGAATAACACTGGTACATATTTGAAATCTGCATCATGGGGGCTTTTTATTTGCGTCTTTTCATGAAAATCGGAACTTGTTATGTTGACCAAACTAAGGTTGAAACAGCTTGGCTTTAAGAGTAAATTTCAGACAGTTATTCGTGTTTTCTCAAAATATCAGTTTGGTACATACGAATTTCTAATTCTACGCCAGAGATATATTTATATATGTTTAATGTTTATTTCTTATTTAAGGACATTTCCAATGAAGAGATACCATTGTGGGAAACGACTGTAAATATAATAATCAAATATACAAGAAATTGTGATGTAATCTAGAAAAATATACATGTATCGATAACCAAGAAATGAATTGTGTGTTCAATGTACAGTATTGTTTCATATGTGTTCGTGTTATTCATTGTATACTATCTGTCCAATGCATGTCATAGTTTTCTGGTGTTATAAAATTGTATTCAAAATAAAAGCATATTCTGTCAGATATACATCTTGTGAAAATAAAGTTAGTTCTAAACGACATATTTCCTAGTGGCTCTACATCCTAAATGAAGAAGCAAACGAAATTTATATATATCACTAAAGTGACCATTTTGTATTCACAATCTTATTGCTAATCTAATATTGACCTTATTTCTTTTCGTTTAAAATGTAGCACCATTTACTTTATGTTTAAATCACAATAAATGTAGTACTTGAACTAAGAAGTTGTAATAATTTATGTACGACCGATGTTTGCCTTCATAATACGTAAGGGTGGATAAAATTATATTATTAAATGAGCTTTATTTTAAAAATGACATGGGGTTATTTTCGAAACGCATCTTAGTGGAAAACTTAAATAATTTGACTAAAGATAAGAATAAATTTCGGTCAAATTGAAAAATACCTAATGGATTCTCAGCCATTAGTGCTAGCTGTTTACATAATGTTTAACGTTATGTAAAAAAGTTTATACTTTTAATGTTCTTGTTTAGTTGATACACTAACGTATATTTCAATATTTTAAGAAGATTTTAAGTTTTCCACAAAGTTGCTTCATGATTACCACCTCTAGATAGAGTATATTTTTATAACGTATTACAATAGAAATATTCGTGTAACACAAAGTGCATGTACATTTGATCTATACTGTTTTAGCAGGAATTCTGTTAGTTCGAACTATGTAATCATATCTAGGCATTCAGAACTGGACGTATGGAAACACACCATCAGTTTGCTCCTATTGGCACGGTAAAGTAGAATAGTACTAGTATATATATATATATTTACAACTGTTTATTTTCTACTGAGTTAAACTATCTGACGATTTTTAATGTGATAATTTACTTTTATTTGTAGCTCATACGAAAACGCAATGGACCTTCATGCTATGCATGCATCCACCAGTTTCGCCCAAATGCCGGCGAACTTTGATCGTCTGAAGTCAAACAAGTCAACATCCAGTATTTCATTGTCCACTCTACAGCAAGAGAATGACGTATCCAATGACCAATTATCGCCTGGCAAAGTGTCACCATTGAGATTTGAAAATCCAATACCAGGCTTTGTGAAAATGCGAGGAAAGACTCCTGATACTTCACCAGAATGTCAAACAAAGTTTTCTATTTTCGAAGAATCTCCTGCAGACGCTCAGAATGACGGCAATTCCGTTACAACAAAGGAAGATAGTGTGAAACAGCCTCCTACTGAGAATTGGGAACATAACATTCCTGACAAGACAGACAATAATGAACACAAAGTCCAAAACACCCAAGACGAAAAGCAAAACTATGGACTAAAATTAGGTAAATTTAAGCTGAATTTACCAAAACTGTCACAATTGTCAATGTTCAATTATTCAAATCAAAAGTGTAACAAACAGGACACACTTAATGGATATACTGTTAGAGATCAGAATACGACTGAAGAAAGCAGTAAAGAAACGTTAAATGCGGCGGAAGACATTGAAAGTGGTGGGGACATGGGCCTTAAACCGAAGGTCAAAATATTTATCGGTACTGATGAAGATCTAGAAAATATGACATCGTCTCAATATTCAATGAATCGTAACGAAGGTAACAATTTAAAGGATCCTGTAACAAGCGACATTCCGTTAGATACTGTTAAGGCTGATCTAACAGAAAAATCAAAGAAATTTGGAACGAAAGATAAATTGCTGTTAAGTCTAGATTTTGTGAACGATAAACCTACTGGTGAAGCCGAGTTCCTTTGTCCGACTAAGGTTCCAAATAGACGTACGGACAGAAATAAAGCAAATGAAATCAGAAATAAATTGGACCAGTTAAAACACAAACGAAAACGTGAGAGATCTCATGATTCCTATTTTAGTGCCAACAATTACATGTCTCAGGAAAGGAAATGTGAAAGTGAAAAGCCAAACATACTTTCGAATGGTGATAGTACATTACAATCGCTCTATCTGAATGAGCAAAATAGTTTAGACAAGTGTGTCAATTCCAGAGCTAGAAGCCATGGTAGTATTTACAATACAGCAGATTCTGAAAACCGAGGTGGACAAATATTCCCAGTCAATGATAAGCGGTTGTTAGATACGCGTTGTCGAAATAATTTAATACACTCATTTAGTGATAAAAACATCCTTAAAAACAATAATCACAACATGTGCACCAGTTTAAACCATCAGGGGTTAGGTGACAAAACTGACAATGAAATGGGACAATCAATTAAATCAAATGATCAGGTGAATGATGACTTTAGAGATAGCACACTACAAAGCACTGGTTCTTTACCATCTATGCAAAGCTCTGCTTCTAAACAAGACTTAGTGACTACTCCTGTTATAGAAATGGCCAAACTGGACGTTTTAGAGAGAGGCATAAAGTTGGCGTGGGGACTGGAAAAAACGAATGATATTAAAAAAGTAAATACTCATATTCTAACTACTGACATAGATGACGACTACGATGATACTACGGGTGATACACAATGTAATGTTGTGTTGAATGGCAAACTTGAACATACGGATAATCCAGCGTTTATACAATCGCATAGTAAAGTTGTGTTTCAACTGTCTGACGATGAAAGCTAGCTTTTAAGTGTTGGGTATCCGTCGGCGATGACGCAAGTCTTTCAGTGAAACATTCTTACAAAATGAACTGTACAGTGTTGAACAAAATGTGTGACTACTTTGATTTTATATGAATTTTAGAGTATGTATTTTAATGTTCCGTTTTTGCGATTTGTACAATTGATATTATTTGCGGACGACATATTATATATTACGTCTTTCATTTAGACCCAATCATCTTATCTAACGCTGTGTTTGCAGTGTATAGTATAGAGCATCGTAATTTTAGACGATGGCAAGACATATACAATATACATATAATGACCACTGATATTGACTTGATATGACGTACTTTTTGTATTAAACACCAATTCGCTGGCTTAGAATAAGAAGGTTGTAACTACTACTTAAGACCTTATAAGACTCATACGTATTTGTAATCTTCTTCACAATACGCTTCATATGAGCCTATTTTCATGAAAATCGGAAATTGTCATGATGACCAAAATGAACTTTTAAAAACATGTTTTTTCCATAGATAAAGACTAAATTACAGACTGTTTTCTCTTGTTTTCTCAATATATCGATTTTGACCTACTCATTCTAAGCCATCAAATTGATAAGCGAAGGCGACATATCTTATACATGTACATGTATGTTGGAATCATACTCCCGACATTATTCAGGCTATAAGTTTTAGTATTATTATGTTTTACAAGATAAATTGCATGACAATCTGTCTATTCATTATGATTATTCTTTATGAGATTTTGACAAAGGACATGAATTCCATTTAGTTTTCCCCCAATCTGTGATGAGGGATACATTGCTTTGCTCATGTCGGTCGTTTGGTTAAAATGGTTTCCGTTCAATAACTGGCGAACGCTTTGCCTAGGATCTTCATACTTCAGATGGAGGTTTGTCAGCAACAGTAGATGACCATTAAATATTTTGAGGTCGGTATGGTCAAAGTCCAAGGTCACTGTGTCCTTGGCCATTTTCGACATGACATTAAAGGCTGCCATGGGGCATAACTGTTGAACAAACATCTCCTGTTGTAAATGCTGATTCATAATGCACCTTGTCCAATTACAATGATGTGATTATCTTACAATCATTAACTCAGGGATAACAACAGGCTCTGATCTCCCGGAACTTCTCAATCCGAGCTTAATCTCATCTCAGATATTGTCCTTTTGATAATTACCATAGGAGGTTGGACTTAAAATTCGCATCAAAAATAGCACACATCATTCTTAATTTAACGGTAGATTTAAATGAGTCTCGAACTTCAACTTTATCTCAAATTGAGACTCTGATTAAGGCAAAGTCTCAATTTGAGATGAGATATATACTTGAGATGCTTTGTGAGATCGGGCCCTGATATTTGAAATATAAAACCATTTATGTTGACCGTTTACTGTCCGTGTGTTGATCATCACAGATGGTCGTTAGGGTGTTTCATTTTTTGAAAATTTTCTCCGATCAAAAACCTTTTTTGCCCAACTGTGACCCTCCTCAAACAATGCATATATGCAAAATTTCAGCTAAATTGGTCAATGGGAACACCTTGCCCTTCCGACTTGAACTTTTGACCCAAGAGGGTCTTAGATCCACTTTCGGATTATTTGATAATTTTTCAAACTTGTACAAACTATGTGATGTTGCATATCATTTTGAAGGGAATGATCAGATAACAATGCTGTAAAAGAATAAATCAGATTAAATATGTTTATAAAGAGTTATGGCCCTTTACAAATTAAAAAAATTGGCTTTTTAACAAATTTCCACGACATATATTTAGATTTGAAGTACATTAAAATACAGTACATGTACTTTAGCATATACATTGAGCAAGAAAGCACATATTCAATGGGACATAATGATATAAATTATGAAACAAAATGTTTAGTTATAAGTTGTATCCACTGTTTAATTACACATGATACTTGTATAATTATTTATCATATAAGGGTACTTGTATCTTCCATTATGTTCTTGCTAAATTCAGTGATTTTCACTCTACATCAGTTACAAACTATGATAAATGCGTCTAATGTGGGCCCCTTTTGTTGCAGTATTTGCATAGTTCTGAATGTTCTTTACCCCCCACCCATCCCCTTTCAGCATTGACATTTACAAACAATTCAAGTCCACTATAAACAGTATCTTTTCGATTCTGCTAGAATCTGTCCCAGCGTTTGACAATGTTTCACATAATAGTTTGCTTCTAAAGATGAAGCACTATGATATCAGAAACAAGACTCTTATCAGGATCAAGTCATGACTACTGGTCAACGTATGGAGCATAGTCTAACAATGCAAATCTGAAATATCTGAGTGTCACATGGGTCTGTTTAAGCCCACAACTATTTCTGGTCTGCATAAATGATATCTTCCAAATTGTTGCCGATGACAGTATAAGATACATTCATAGCCACAACGACTCCAATCTCCTCCAGGGAGACCTTACAAAGTTACACTGTTGGCGATCCTGATGCAGTAGATGGAAAATGAGCTTCTACCCAACAAAATGTGTATAAATACATCTACGAGTGCCAAGCTTGATGAAACCAGATTGTTACTGAATGTGAGGCTATCAAGTGTCTAGGAATGACACTAGCATTCACATAAATGGAGCTTGGGCACCTATGTTTGCGACATTTCTAACAATGGCAACCAAATTGCGGGATATGATTCCCTGGTCGGAACGTGCCAAAGTGAACATCAGAATTCTAGACAGTTGTTTACCAAACAATAACCATGCCCACAAAGAGCATTCAGCTGCTACCCAGAACAACATCTGAGACCTTGAACAAATGCAAATGCACGCAGCAACTTTTATCAATAAAAACTATGTGACAAAAACCCCTGTATGCGCCATGACAATACTAGAGGACACTCAGAGGGCATTTCTGGAGAGTCGTCGAAGACAAGCCAGGTAACATATCCATTTTGATATTAACTAAAGACTTGTTGACATTCAGAGCGCCCCCCCATAACATGATCATAGGAGTAGGAACCTCATTCAACCCTAGACCAGCTGAAGGCTGGAACAAGATTGTAACAAAGGTTGCTATATTGAACACACTACTCAAAGCCTGATTCATTTTGCAATATCATCTACTGAATATGAGTTTAATCAGGTTTTAAGGAGCAAATCTGAAACTGATTTCTGTCTGACATGTGTGTACATGTTTCACTGAGCTTTACACAGTCCATTTAATGCTGAGGACTCTCTTATTCTGATCTTTATACAGAAGACGAAGAAGAGTTTTAAGTAAAACCCGATCCAAATCCCATTGCTGAGGAAGCATTGTTAGTCAGTCATTTCATTTTTGTAACAGGTGAACGAGTTAGCCATGAGCTTGGTCCTAACTAATCCATTACAAGATCATCTATTATCAGGGGATATTGCTCTTTCCCGATGCAAAATGTTTGGTTTTCAAATAGCAGTGGCTCCTCACCTTCGCTCGTTCTGTTGGTTTCACATTCGCACTGCCTGTTGGTTCCTGCCTATGAGGAATGGGGAACATAAACAACTATGCAAATACTGCAGAGCGGAAGCCTATCATTATTATTGCGAGCTACGATAGAGTGACAGTCACTGATCAAAATGGAGGAACATCTACAAATTTCTATATCATTATTAAAAGTGATCATTACTTTTCACAGAACAATATGTATTGTATTGTTAGTCCCATTGAAAGTGCCTTCTTGAGACCTTTCGAATGATATGCTTATCTACCGTATTTCAATTTTATTCAAATATATTTATATTTAAGGAAAATTGGTAAAAAGGCCATTTTTTGGTAAATTTCGAAGGACCATAACTCTTTTTAAACGTATTTAATCTTATGAATTCTTTTACAGCATTGTTCCTATGATCATTCCCTTCAAAATGATATGCAACATCACATAGTTTGTGCAAGTTTGAAAAATTATGAAATAATCCGAAAGTGGATCTAAGACCCTCTTGGGTCAAAAGTTCGAGTCGGAAGGGCAAGGTGTTCCCATTGACCAATTTAGCTGAAATTTTGTATATATGTATTGTTTGAGGAGGGTCACAGTTGGGCAAAAAAGGTTTTTGATCGGAGAAAATTTTCAAAAAATGAAACACCCTAATGGTCGTGTTGAGATGTACACTTTGAAAAATATTCAGTCTTGACAAAGCATCAGTGTAAGCTTCATTTTGTCCAGTAATAACTCTTATTACAATTGAACATATTACATTCTAAGAAATACGAATGCATGACGCGTTTTGCTTATATTGCACAACGATACGACCTTATGTGTTAATAACCTTAAAGCCTACTAAATTCAACTAAGATTGTCTTAAGTTGACTACTAGATCCTCGTATGGTTGCTCTAAGTAGCTTACTTAACTATCATATGTTATTCATAGGGAGGCTACGTGTTTATCCTGTGATTTCGTTAGGGAGTCTACTTGAGTCTCATGGATTTTCCTGGATAGCCTACTTGAATATCCTAGTATTGTCTTATGATAATACTAATTATTGTTTGAATGAATATATACGCAAGACTTATTAATATAAACAAAAGTCACTATCGTTCTTCTCTTACAGTCTTGAAACATTGTCTTAGAAACCGTTGAATGATTTGTCCAATGTATATTGGTCAAACAATCGGCGAGGTTTGCATTTGTGACAATTGTTGTGTGTGTGTGGACATATAAGAATATTGTATTTAAGAATTATATGCAAGCTGAAATATACACTCTAAGAAATGTCCACAAATAACTAATAAGACAAAGTTGTATATAAATGAAATAAGACTTAACTTAACAAGACATACGTAAATGTGACCATTAAATTAGATTACTCATTTGTATAACTGTGTTTAAGAGAAACAGTGATAAAAAAGCATAGGAAGTTTTAAATAATAAGATTAGATTAGACTAGACAGCCATGTGGCATATTTCTTCAATGTATACTATGTGGCGAATAAGGCAATAACTGTTGAAACTGTTCCTTGTATTAGTGTCATAATATACAAACCGTTTGTTTAGGTCAGTCAGAGTGCATAATATTGTGGACACAAACATTAGCATTTCGCTTCTTATAGTTTTCATTTCAAAGATGTTCGCTTCCTTTTTATCTGATTAAAATATTGAAAATACAAATATACGTAACTATATTTGGATATTAAATAATACACATGTGACAGTCCTTTATTAAGCGTTTATTACTGTTGCTGTTGTTGATAATTGTTGTTGTTGTTATTCTTGTTTTTTCTATGACGTATTGAAAGAGATAGCATTCTATAATTATAATGTGATATTTAATTTAACATTAATTATAGTAAAATACTAATGATATTGCATATTATGTTCATGACATCATTTTTGTAAAATGTTGGAATAAAAATATTTATTCGTGGAATGCAATTCTTTTTAGTGTCCTTCTTTCTTAAAAATCTAACATGCCCGAATGGGAACTAAAGAAATACAGTATTGTGCAGACAAACCAAATCCACGTGTACAGTTACGGTGGCAGCGCCTAGTCACCCACTCAGCAGTAGACATAGAACGGACCATCCTCATCCACAAAAACATGGTCTGTATGATTTATTGCATTTATCCTCGCTACAATATAGTCTATATAGGTGATGCCCCAGAAAAGTTTAGTCATTTTAGGTTTCGGGGGATAGTGCAGATACAGGAGGTGTACTCGTTCTAGAGGCACCATGCGTTCTTTTACATGACCTGTGTATAGCGCCCATACCTGGGACCTTGGTTCGAAGTCTCACCGAAAGACTATTAGTAAATTTTAGTTGGCCAGACCGTGTTACGAACCCACAACCCCGAGACCAAAAGGAGCATATATTAACCCAGTACTAACTTACCGTTGCTCAATATTCTCCACAAAAAGATAAATGTAACGACATTGTTAAATCGGATTTAAAGACATGTAAAGATGCCGACACACCCACTTTAACAGTAAAAAGGAAACCGAATAACATTCAATGAAATTAATAATACTCGTACATACCAGTTTGTTTACCAAAGCCTTACTGTGGTTGTAGATCGTCTAGAATTTCATCTTTATAGGAGTGCCGAATCAGGGATGGAACCTTCAAACTAGTATACCATTTTCATTTTTCCTAATGATACAATAATAAGCATGCATCGAAAATCCAATGATATGCCTATTGGCTGAACTAGACTGCACACCCAACACCCCACGGGGCTCCATCCAAGATGCATAAGAGTATGGTGCCTGACAAGTGCCTATGGAAGTCACTCGAAGAAGCGGATGCCTGTTGAGTCTACACTTACAGAAAGTAGCCCGACAATGGTTGGTACTTGGACATTCGCGCTGCATAGGTAGGTTGATAAACGTCAGTAGAAAAAACTGCATGGATTGGTGCTGAGGTAATAAATTATTTAAGTCATCATGATATTTAGCATATATATTATTGGGCTGCCGATGGGGCGTAAAGAATTACAAAGTTTAATGTTTCGAAAAATCATATAGTTAAAATCAAACATGTACAAACATGACTAAAATAATGCCGAGCAAAGCCTTTTTTTGCTTTATTTGAAATATGGCAGGCATATATATGTGCCTCCACACGGATTTGAACCCGGGTCGGCAAGCGCACTAACCACTGAGCTACGGAGGCACATTTATAACAACAGGGTCTTCTCCAAGAGACAAAAACACCCAGGAAATTATGTTCTAAAGAATAGGTCTACTTTGTGTGATTTCTTCCTCCAACCCAGGCTTAATTTTGTAAATTCGCTTTTTTGCGTCTTGGTGGGCTATGAGCCTTATTTAGTGCTCTATCTAGAGACTTGACTAACCACTGATTTATGAGGATGACATTTTCATAGTTTCTGAATAACATTTTAAGTTCTTACTTCCACACTTAACACATGCAGGTTGGATTTATTTGCTAGTGTATACGTTTCAATGATTAAGTCATTATAATGACAAGTATTATAATTATACTCCGCTAGATACAATGTGGAGCCCAAATCAGTGAACTTCATATCGCTGGCTTACAATAAGAAGGTCGTAACTACTACTTACGACCTTTTAAGATTCGTACATATTCAAAATAAGCATCAAAAGGCGCTTCTTATGAGCCCAATTTCATAAAAATCGGAACTTGTCTGGTTGACCAAAACGAAGTTTAAACCGTTCATTTTACCATGTGTAAAGAGTAGTTATCGGACAGCGTTTTCTCGTTTTCTCAAAATATCGATTTTGTAGTTACGACCTTCTCATTCTAAGCCAGCGATATCTAGTATGTTGGTATTTTATTCCCCTAACTAATTGTGAAAAAATATACTAGTATTCCTTCCATCGAGTAGTCTAAAACCTTGACTGAGCCGCTATAACGCATGGTCCGATATTGCCTAGTCAGCTGTATAATATTAATCAATGGCGCATAACAACGAATATTATCTTAAAAATGACATTTATTTTTTAGTAATTAGAATTATTTATGTAACCATATATTAATGATCACACTGTCTGCAAGCATACGGGCACAGCTAACACCAGGAGAGATTCAGTCCGGTGCCGTACATAGAGCACCAGTATAAGTACCATACGTATACCATATTCTTTTATTCAAAGAGAGACAATCCAAATATTTTGAAGTCAAAGGGAGATCAATATTGGGTCAAAAACTGTCCAAAAAACTTTGTCCAAGTTTCTATTGTTCTCCTGGTCAACTTTTCTGTATATTTTATTACCTCCCTTTGATCGCTTTACTATCAAAGGGAGACTATAAAATATACGAAAATCTTGACCAGGAGAACAATAGAAACGTGAGAAAACTTTTTTTCTCATTTCTGGACCCAATATTTGTTCGGCCTTTGACTTCAGTACATTTTGATTGTTGGATTGTCTCTCTTTGAATTGAAAAGAGTAGTTCACTAATGTACCAGTCAGTTGTGACCACGGCCCCCACCCCGGCCGGAATTTTTCTTTTAAGAAGTCAAACCCCCAGCCCTTCCACTGCCTGCGGGGGCAGCTAATGGTAAAATATCAGGTATTTCCCAGGCCGGGCCCTTACAACTAAATATTGTCCCAGGGGTATTGGTTTGGAGAAAAAAATGTCCAACATTCCCCGTCAGAGGATCATCGGGGTAGGGGGACCGTGGATGCAACTCAGGCCCGGATCCAGAAATTTCTGAGGGGGGGGCACGAGGTATGTACGGGATTCCACGGGGGCAATTGCTTAATATGTGTGTGAAAATGCACAGGAAGGGGTACATTTGTAGATGTGGGGGAATCCATAGTACTTTTTATGTTATAAGCGCAAACATGTACATTGTGTATGTTCGTGCATATTAGTAAGTGTTCACATACAGTATTTTTATACACCAGTTTTCATCCTTTTGGCCATTGGTATATTATAACATAAGTAGGGGGGTCCGGGGGAAACACCCCCGGGAAAATTTTCAAAGCAATGGATGAATCTAGTGCATTCTAAGCCTATCTGGGAGCCCTGAAATACCTTTTTTTCTTTATTCTGAGAGTTAACCTTAATGGTTTAGTAATAATTATTTAACAGTCAAAAGGTAATATACTGAGCTAGGGCAAAAATTCTCTTGTAATTGATTTCTGTGATGCAACAGCTACGTATAAATATATACATGTATATTAAAAATATTATGCGAGCAAGCGAGCACGAAAAATTCCCATCTTACAAATATTTTTCATCTAGAACATAAGAAAAAATACCCATATTATTTAGAGATGTCTGTTCAATACCTGTTTTACTATTTCGAGGGCTCAGCGCAAAACTATGGTAACTACATTGATTTATGGAGGCACATACCATAGTTTTGCACTGAGCCCTCGATTTTTATTCTAAGTTTTTAAAAAAAAATCTCAGCCAACTGGGGGGGCACGGGCCCTCGTGCCCACTGCCTGGATCCGTGCCTGCAACTGACTTGTGCGTAACGTCTTATGCTACTAGATCAAGCATCACACGTGTGAATTTGATTGATTTGCTCGTGTCAAGTTGGTTAAGTTAAATTATATCAGTAACGGATCGTGTTGCTCTAAAGTGGATCATTTAAGGATAAAAAATAGTAATAAACGTTCCGATTATAATTATGTTAAACTCAAAACAGGTATAATTACTACTGCAAACACGTCATTGGCAATGGCTTTTGATCAAACGTTTAGCAAAACTTGCAAGCATAAATTGATATATTGAGAAATTGCAATAATTAATGTGTAATATTGAAATTTGATGCCCAAAATGCTGATAAACCCAAAGCCACTCAAAGTTTCAACTGCATAAATGTATCTGATTCAGCAGAGTGTGGTCTGATATACAGTAATTCTGATGTTCAAGCTTTCAAAATGAAAACTAGACAATACAAGTTCAATGAACGCAAATGCCCCGTGGAAGCCATGTCCATTAAAACTAGCTGCTGGTCAAAATATATGCCACATTTGAAACAAATGCCATGGTGGACTTAGAATATTTGAGTTTCAGCATCTTGAATGTTTCGGGACGCTGTTACTATAAGGGGCCATAACGCTGTTGAAATAATGAAGTGTTACATGCCCTTGGCAATGTAAGATGTTTATAGTGAAGTGGAAACATTATGAAGTTTGCAGATGATATGGTTAATTGTGCGTTCCTCTTTTATAGACAGTCACATACACAACATCAGTTTTGCTACTAAGATGTGATCACGACTCACCTATTGACATCAAATGAGTTGGCTCTGAAAGAACTTGTCATGGGCTAGCTTCTTGGGAATGTGGAGATCTGTCAGACTGGTTTTTATAGAACTTTATAGACAGAGTTAAACTTTTGTGAAGGGCACACATATAGAGACACAATAAAGCAAATTTTCAATGTATATTACATATCTTTATTACATATAAAAACAATGTAATTTATCAAAACATGATTCAGATTGTAACAACATACAAACAATAAAATTACAACATTCACAAACATTTACAGTACATTTATAAAATATCCAAACAGAGTCAGAACAACCAAGATAGCCCTGAAAAAAGGGGATAATAAGGCATTGATGAATTCTAATCTCAAGAGGATCCTATAGAAATTAAAACTCTCTAAATTCAAGGGACTCGTGCAAGGGCACTTATTCAAAACTGATGATTTCTATGTTCCAGGGAGCCTTGCAAGGGAGCTAATTCAAACTTGCTGAGTTCTATATACATGTACAAGGATACAGCATCATTGTTCAGAATGAAACCTACATACGTATCCTCTTCAAGAAAATTTAACATTGGTTAAAAAAGATACAATGAGATAATTAATAAACTAATTACATGTTGCAGCTTAAATAAGCACACACTACACAGAGTGGTATTTTTCAAACCTGCGATAAATACCAGGTGTGGATCACAATATACACCAGGCGATCACTATATTGATCAAGTCACATACATGGCCTAGATCTCTCGAAGCAAGCTCAACTACAAATATCTGCTCAAATTGTGATTGTAATCAATTCAAATTTTGAGTTTGAGGCAAATGTAAATTGGGAGCACATAGTTGATTTCTTTTGGAATGTACTCTCAGAACAATTGTTCTGATTTAGGTCAATAACCCCAAGATGTGTGAAAACGTTTGTGAGCTGATATTTAGCTCAGATTGAGATGCTTGAAGCGATAAGGACCTGAGGGTAATCAATTAAAAATTGATATTTATTTATTAATCAAAAATTAGTATGGAGATATATAACAACAGGATATTGCCAGGATTCTAGTGTAGATGTACTAGATGTCAATGGAGTAATGGGCTAAAATAAAAAATAGTATGTAAATATCACAGTATTTTCATTATCACTTGCATTAACACAAATAAGATAATTCTTGTTTAAAGATATATTTGTCACTATAAGAGATATCAAAAAATGTTCAAATTGTAACTTTCGATAAAATTGTCATTATTGTTTCTTCTTGAACTTCTTTCATTCGTAGTATAATTTCATATAAGCTAATTTTCTGTTGTACTTCTTCTCTTCCTTCGTACTGTATAACTGAAATATATATTATCTCTGATAATTATAACTACGTTTTTGCCTCACTTCATTGCTAGGCGCTGTAGCCGTTGTAGCCGTTGGGGTCGTGGGTTCAAACCCCACCCAACCGGGTGAGGGTTAAAATACAATTTTGAAAATATATGGTTGCAGATGGTATAGATACAATAACAGCGTATGCATGATTGAGATATTGAGCAGACAACATACTGTAAAATCATTTTATTTCAATGGACAAACTTATGTGGTTTTGATAAAATATACTATTTTTGGGAACTTTATTTTAAGCATTTTGGATCTCTTAAAATATGCTAAGAATTTACAAAAGTAAAATTATCACAAATCATTAAAAAACAAAAAGCTGTGCCACCACAAGACTTGGAATTGCTTATTATTTGAAGTTTTATGATAAGCACAACAGAGCATGGTACTTGATTCTGTAAAAATTGATTAAAAAATATATATAAATTTAGTTATTCCGTGTTTGATAATTTTGTTTGTCTGTATTTGTAACGTTTCATTGAAATGCTACCAATTGTTACTAGTGAGAAACAACACTGAAAAGTTGTGCCCATATGGATTGATGGGAGGTCGAACAGACAAAGCGACCAAGCAAAAGTGTGACTTTAAAACAGCTGCCATATACCCAATACTTTGTCTAATTATGTCATGCCTAGCTACTTTAATACCAAGCCTAGCTGCAAGGTAGATCACAGCGTAGGAAGTTTTGAAGTTTAGTCATACCTTTTCTGTGTTTCTATCAATAATACTGCGGACTTGTATTTCTGGCATCATTACAGGGGTACCACCAAATGACTGGTGCCATTGTACTTGTCGATTTTTCTTTATCTGGTGTTCATATGCTCCGGGTCTGAAAAAAGGGGAGATAACTCTAGTTATTTTGCATACACAAATAATTGTTTTGAGACCAGGGGAAGTAATTCATGTTATTTTACACACAAGTACTATTGCTCTTAAAGAAGGGGAAGTAATTGGAGTTATTTTGCATTAAAGTATTATCACCTTTGGCAGTAGGAGAAGTAAGTAGGGTTATTTTACATAAAGTACAGTTGTTACTCTAAAACTAGGGGACCGAAGAAATTCAAGTTATTTGTTATATAATTATTATTGCCTAAAAATTATAAAGCGATCCATGTGGTTGAGTTGTTTAAAAGCATCTGCTTTTTGGGAGGCTGAAGGTCAATGGTTTGAATCTAGATATAAGGGTCAATTCCTATTGTATTTTTATCATACAGTAACATGCCAGTTAAATAGCTTGGAAACAATTTTCCTGTTCCAAAGGCAGTTCAAGGCATTTAAATTTACTATATTTACCAAATTGAAGAAAAAAATATGAATACTGTAAAATCATTTAGTTTGATAAATTTGTAGTTTTGGTAAAGAAAACCATTTCGAAGGAATTTTGCATTTAAGTTATCAAATACAAGGTCCAAAACTAGTGATGGATGGGATTTGATTTCATGGTTAAAGGTGAACCACGAAATCCACGAAATTTAATTCGCCATGAAAACTAATGATTTTACAGTAAAAAGAGGACATAAATCAAAATATGGACTTTTACCCTGGTAAGACTTCATTTATGTCCCTTCTGTACACGGGGAATCTATCAGCCCCTACTAAGAATGGTTTCTGTGATAAATCAACTAGTTTCATATCAGTACAGGTAGTCTGGTAGGTGTCCGGGCTGGGTGTCTGATACTGAAGAAAGAAAAAATAATATTATACTTTTTTTTAATATAAATCCAATATTTAACAACAATTAATGTTGTAATGTTTTTTACACCCAACGTAACGTCGTCTTTTATGACATCATAATTTGTGGCGTCATAACAATTTGTATGTATCCCTGATGAAGACTTTAATTAATGTCGAAACCTTGGATCAGCTAAACTGGAGTTTGTGTTGTTTTTTATTATATTCAACAATAATTAATGACATAAAATAAATATAAATCATAATGTTAATATTTAATAATCAAAAATGGAGATTTTATAACAAAATAAATTTTAGTTTCAGTGCAACCCTAAACCAAGAACACTCAAAGAACAAAATCTACCAATATGTAATCACTGCATGCACACCATCTGTATTTTGAAGTTCACAAGATGTACTATGTATTTAAATGATACAATTGATCATTCAAAAAATGGGTGGGGGAGAACAAAAGAAACATGGAGAAGATCTGTTGGTAATCGTAACGAGATGAAGTCTGAAGGGTGGAGTTGGGCCATGTACAAACATGGGCAAGGGACCGGCAACATTGGAGAACTTTGGTGGAGTAAGAAAGTATTGATCATTGAGCTAAATTCAGACTTGTGCTATTTGACAGCCAGAACATGGCATCAATTATATTACCTGCTTACAGTCCGTTCAAAGTTAATTGATAGTGGCTGAAAACATTACCTTGTCTGTCAGGTAAACTAAGTTCATCCAGATTTAACTGGGTATACTTCAGTTAACGGTATTCCCCGTTATTCTTTTGAATGGGATAGTTCCTTCATTAGTATTACTTATTGAATTGACAGTATCTAACTGTTTTTACCTCAATGTTAGACTATGTTTACTTTCTGACTGTCCAATCAGCATCAAGTAATTTTAAATAAGTGGACCAAATATCATATAGAAATCCTGTAACAAGAGCGATTTTACAACTACAGACCAGATTGTCTAATTCAGAAAATATAGTTCTCTATGATTTTAATTGTTGAATCAGGGTACCCATTTTCCTACTAAGTTTTGATTCCTTGGGTACTTGTCTAAAAAGATTTTAGAACGTATCAACTCAAAATTATAGTTTGTACATTTCACCATTTCCTTGCAAAATGAAACAGGTGCACAAATTCACAAGGTTCCTGTGTTTACTTATTGATGAAGAAGTCATTTTTAAAAAATCTCTTTATTCATAATCTGTGCATTTTATACCAGTCACCCAGAAAAATTAAACAAGTGTGCGAAATCTTCATGGTGCATTATGATACCTTTTCTATAACTGTATTATGTCGAGTTAACGTTACAATATTTTGATCTGAATCCATTAAGTCAATGTTTGTATTCATTTTCATTAAGGGTCCCTGTGAAGAAAATTTTATGTATGTTTAATATAAAACACAAAATAAAAAGTTGACATTTTGTATATCCAGTTCATGTACTATGAAAAATAGTTAAGGGGATTGCCTCACAAATGGAGCGATCATTTTTTAAAAGTATAACAGTCGATCTTACCAAATTGTGTATTTTATAATAGAAAGTTGCTGACTTTTACTTAAAGAAAAAAATATTATAATTAATATCTGTGTGCTTGTTTATATCTATACCAAAATTAAGTGAACATTTTTTTTTTTTTTTTTTTTGCAATACGCATTAACGTGACGCAGTCCCTTTAAGTATGAACAATATGAGGCCGTTCGGGACACAAAAACTTATGTCTCCCACAAAGAGCCATAACTCGACAATATTTATCCAAAATAAAAATCCTGAAAATTTGTGAAACATTTAGGCTTGCAACTATCCATGGGGAGTTTCATTGAAATCCATAATGCCATGGTTAATAATCAACAGCTGTGCAATTAGATTTGATTATGAAATTATTTTCATATTTTTTTATGACATAAATTATTGATGCACTTACCACATTCTGTCTGTAGAACCTAGGACCAGTTCTAGCACCTAATGTGTAACCTTTTGTAGAATTTATTTTATGTTCGATATCATACCAGAAGTTGGTTTTCTGCAAACAAAAATAATAAAATATTGGTATAATTTAGTGGAGCATTACTTACTGTGATAATAAAGACGCTAGTAAATATATAGTCACCATTTACACCATTGCTACCATAGTTAAAAGCAAGCAATGTCATCTAATTTGGCAACCCAGGTTCAAATAAGTGTGGAGGTACTCTTAAATATGCCTGCCATTCATCAGCAGAAAGCTGATTGGCAAAAATAGGCTATGCTTGATATCTCCGCTATCAAGTTGGACACCCATGGCACATACATGCAGACTGTTCCGGCAGTGCAGCATACTTGCTGAATGCATCCACTCCTAGCAGTAGGTAGAAGGTTTTAATCATTTTCAGAGTCTGTTCTGAATTTGTTGTGCAAGTTTACAAAAATTCATAATTTTTAACAAATTGAAAGATTTTCCAGTGTATTTCTCTTGCACTCGTTTAATAATAACTGTAAACTGAAAGCTATTCATACTGTAAAATCATTTAATTTCGATGGGACAAAATTTTGTGGTTTCGGGACCTTAGTTTGTAGATTTTGCATTTCAGGTAATATTAATACTAGGGTCAAAATTATTGTTTAATGGGATTTGATTTGGTGGAAAAGGGTGAGCCACGAAATCCACAAAATTTAATCCACCATGAATATTAATGATTTTACAGATATTACTTACATCTTCATTTTCGTAACAGCCAGGGCCCCTATGTGGTGCTCCTCGAAGGGGACATATTTCATTGCCAAATCGATTCTGCGGCATCTTGGTAGGGAACAGCTCCCTGTCTAAGGTTGTCATGAATGACACCTTTGGCCCCTTGTCCACTGTGAGAAATCAAGATATATACATGAGAGACTTCAACTTATGATGTTCAATAAACCAAATTAATGATATGTTAGAATTATTTCACAATTGTTTTAAATAAAAACAAAGCTCTCTAAATTTTATAGCAAAGAAAAAAAGATTCCAACTTTACAAAACAGACACTTGTAAGTATTCACTCAGGTCTCATCAAATTATTGTTTTCCATATTTAGGGTTTTCCAGATCAATGAGCATACATTAATTTGTTTCAAATATTGGACATGTTAGATTCTAAGGTTATGACACTTACAGTCTTCAGAATAGTAATGGTAAATGTTTATGACAATTATATATTTGCATAGTAGTTAAAAAATGAATGGTCTAACTTTTGTAATTGAAAGTACAAGGAATCCGATCGCAACTTAAGGCTTACAATTTTAATGATTATTATTATACATACTAATTGACCTACAAAATCTATGAAGAAGAAAATCATTTAACTGGATTACTAACAAGAAACATGGATAATATCAGTTTTATTTCTAATAAATAAAATATAGATATTACATGTATATAATTCTGAATCAATGGAATTTAAAAGTATAATTATTATTTATAACTGAAGTGATAAAATGATGTGATTCTAATTACCTGTATAAAAAAGATTTTTTTAAATAAAATGATTTTCTTCGATTCCTATACACTGCATATATATGAATTGTATGCCATTTTCATTTATCAAAATATCTATATATATCCTGTAGGGAATAAAGCAAAAGAAAACTAAAGCTGGTAATAAATATGAATGAATGGCAACTACAAAGCCAAGGGGAGTAACTCTAGTTACTACTCTTTATACCAATCAGCAAGGGGAGCAACTCTAATTACCACTCTTTAAACCAATCAGCAAGGGGAGTCACTCTAATTACCACTCTTTAAACCAATCAGCAAGGGGAGTCACTCTAGTTACCAGTCTTTATTCCAATCAGCAAGGGGAGTAACTCTAGTTACCATTATTTATACCAATCAGCAAGGGGAGTTACTCTGGTTACCATAATTTAACAGCATGGAGTAGATAAATTACCTTTTTCTTTAGCATGTTCAGGTCTAGAAATACCGCTAAATGCTCTAGGTGTCTGAGGATAACTACTGGTTACAGAAAAAGCGTCTAGTACTACAACACAGCAAACAAAACAGAAACACAAAATGTTAGTATGTAACAAACAACAAGCATGAAACCAAATAAACAGAAAATTAGTATAAAGACAACAATTAGTTCATAAAAACATGTGATGTTTTACTGCGCAGTATCACAGGAATCTGACATTTAAAATAAATTCGATTTTTATTGATATTAAATTTGGTAATTGGATGTGGGATTTAATGAGTTTTACAATAACTGCAGTAATATAAACTGTAGCAGGATTGTTAGAGTTTGTAAAACAAAGACAATTTCATGTTACATAATTGTGAATAACGTCATTAATCACATTTTGATATTACAATTTATATACTAGTACATGCTGAAACTCTGCAATAATTCTACTTCTAAAGTCTTTAGATAATAATTATGAATTATAAATTTTATTATTAATTTTCTTGAATGACAGATTGAGACGAAACGAAGGAACAGAAACTGGACACACATATAATGCTTATCAAAGGTGGAATAAAGCAAATGAAGCTAAAACCTATATATAGATCACTCCGAGAATTGAACACTAAATAAAGTTTCTGACAGTGGCAGATAAAGGCTAAAAAAGATAAAGGTTACAAAGTTGCCAGGGAAAGTGTGCAGAAAATCATACAGAATGTAATGTGAAAGTGCAAAGGAGGGATAATTTCTCTAAAATAATTACCAAATGTTTCAACTGAAGTCACAAGTATAAACAGTCAGACACAATTTATATTTTGTACATTACAACACAATACAAGTATACTCTTAGTATCTATATCAAGAAATTCAGCAACATCGGAAAATAATTAAAAATTGTTATATACATAAACAAGTTTAAAAGAATAAGTGCATATTGAAACTGAGTGCATTACAGGCCCTTACTGTAAAATTACGGATAAAGACAGTTCTTATTTCAATTTGGTAAAACATATGTGCAGTCTAACATACATAGGATAATTCGATAATAAATTATGAAATGAACTGCGAACTGCATTCCATCATAAGTTTAAATGGTGTGTGATGGTAAAATCAAACATACCATATGAGGCTACACGTTCAATACTACATTGTATACTGACTGTCACAATAGTCATATTAAGTGTGTATGATATTTATAATGCACCAGTCAGTTGCAACCACAGCCCCTCCCAGCCTGAGGATGGGTGATAGACAGTCATGGAGTCTGAGATGGCTGTGTTTTTACCTTCCAGCTTCACCAGCACTGCCAGGGGAATGTGGGTGATTTTTTCTCCTTAGTAAAATCCCTGAGCCAATATTTAGTTGCCAGGTTTTGACAAACCAAAAGTAAAGATCCCCACTCATCCCGGGGGTGGAGCCATGGATGCAACTGACAGATGCATAACTATGTCTACACATAATATCAAACTTATAATGACAACAACAACACACTGAAGATGTGCGACACAACACATATATTTAAATGTTGACAACATCATGCGTTCTACCTTGCTCTTGTTTGTCATGTTTAGATGTCACACTGACATGATCTACTGGTTCTGCTAAATCTAACAGAACGTCGTCTGACAGCAAAGTTTAACAAAAAACATGATTATTTCTAGCTGTAGTCATGTAGTCTACTCTAGTAAGAACATATTGGTTATAACATTCTTGGAAATGCCACAGAATTATACAGATCTAGACTCCATGGAAGTGTTAACAACTACCCATTTTTTTATTAAATGAAAGCAATGATCCATCAGGATAGGCTACCAGTGTGGAAGATGAACAGTATATCCTCAGGCTTTAAGTTTGTTTAATTTTATAAATTGATTTGTGATTGTTCTGATGCATGAGGTCATCTATAATCACCACATGTGACTTCAACCTGTGATATTTGTGGCTCAAACACAGTTTGCCACCATTAGGTAAACAACGTAAAACAACATGTGCACCCCATAACTGTCTGACATCCAACTCTAGCCCTATCAATTACATGATTGTATTGTAACAACTTAGCTACATGTAGTTAGACGAGCTTACTGTCTTGTACAAGTTGTTGCAGCTTCTTTTAAATTTCTGACTGTTGGCTCAGATCTAGAGCCACTTACTTTACACGACAATTGTGTTTAACTACTTAGCTAGTCACTTAAAGTCATGTGCCATCTAACGGGCTCACCCACCACTATGGAGGGCGAAGAATGCTTATTAATTTCTGACCTGTGCAACCAATGACCACTGATGACAGTGGATGGGGGATTGGTTTGACTAAAAAACTATTAGCCTCTATTCCTATAAGTTCGTGCACACCTACAAGTTCGTGCACTTCAGTAAAACGTTGATCACTCTGCTAAAACTCTCATTTTCGAGTCCAAATTCATTTAAAATCATTGAAAAGACATTCAGCGAGCTGAATAATGCAAACAAATATTAAAAAAAACATGGTTTGTTACGTTCGTGGCAAGTTTAGTCCGAGCACCGGTTTTAATGTTTACATATTCACCGCTTCCGGTCGCGAAAACCTGAGACCTTTGTTTTTCTTATTTTTTTCAATAGATGCGATATATTTACGATCGGATAAGCTGCTGCCTTCTGACAATAGATCAAACTTTATTTTATGCGACTTTGTATTGCAAAAATATTTCACGTGCTCTCCTGATGATGTCATCAATTAAGTGCACGAACTTACAGGTCACAATGTTTATTTCACGACTGCAGACTGCATGTAGCATTGACGCTGATTTTACCATTTTTAGCAGCTTGACATTCAATTTGTGTTTGGATTTTGTTCAAAGATAGATAATTGATGTTGTTGATCATAAATATGGTTCCAATTAAATTGCTTTTGTGCAGATGTGCCCATTTGAAATTTTAGGTGCACGAACTTACAGGTGTAGTGGCTAGTTTGACCTGACAACTTCACCAGTGGCATGCCAACTTTTCAAGTTTTCATTCTTTAGATAATAAATGCTGATTAATTTCTAGAAATTGGATTTGCAAGCAATGATTTTGGTTATCCGAATTATAAACACTAAACACTAAAACAGCTTGAAATCAAAACACTCGATTTGAACAAAAATCCACATATTTCACGCTAAACATGTCGTTGACTTACCTTCCATGATTGTTTTATGTTGTCGGCACTACTTTATCTAATTCTTAATGGAAAAACTCATGAATTAAGCCAATCTGATGGCAAATTTGCTTTTTAAATGCCAATTTTGATTTTATTTACATTTGTTGCTATGCACACAGGAGTTGCCTCCCTTGGTTAAGGGTAAATTTCACGCTATACCGTACATGTTTTCCGGACCGTTTTCCTCACAGTTACGTCCCTTATCGTTAGTCAGTGATGATAGTTGATTTCTTATCAAAAGCTATTTTAAAACGCATAGATATCGCTAGACAGCTTATTTGCACCAGCAATTTGTTGGTTTAATCCAAACATAATTTATGCATTGTTAACTGGGGCCTTATTCACCAACGTTGTAAGTCAAAACTCAGACAAATCTAAGACAAATACTTTATATATTCGATCTCATGCTGTTATTAATCGATTTTGATATAAATGTTACATAGTCGACTCAATAAGTAATACTAATGAGGGAACTATCCCATTCGAAAGAATAGTGGAGAATACCGTTAACTCGTGTGTACAGTTTATACTTAGTCAAAGTTAGATAAACCATGGACCGTATATTCTTATATAGCTTCCTGGATAAACATAGCTATAGAAGGACTACCGAACGACAGTATATTGATACCCGTTCTCGATTAACTTTGAAAATACTGTACATGTTCAGTGGGTAACAACAAATGGTCTAATAAATGTTCACATGATTAAATCCAATTAATTAGAAATAGCAGTGATTATAAAAGTTGTAAAATTTAAGTCTAATTCTGAGTTTCAATCTTACAATTATTGAATATCGGTGAATAAGGCCCCTGATATAATTGGTCAAATTTAAGGTCATTAACAGAAACATTAGTCTTATTAAACATCCCTTTACCACAGTTGTCATTTTTAAAGAATTAAAAACAATTTTATCATGTTTTAGAATTTGTACAATTTGTGCATAAGTTAAATCAAGGATTTAAATACATATTGGTTGCTGCTTGGTTGGGAGCGATGTGTTGGTTAGTTTGATGATTTCTACGACTTTTTTTTATTAAGTTAACAATTTTCAGCTGATCAGCTGTTCAATCACCCTTTGACATTACTTTTTTAACTTCCCCTGGTCATTAGGCTACCCAATGAACTCTGCACGCGAGTCTCTCATGTGGGTGTGGCTGTCAACATCTATCTGCGAGGCCAGGAATAGACACTGCCCTCACAGGTACCAATTTACACCTTGGTGGAGTGGAGCATGTGGGTTATTCTTGCTCAATGAAATTTTAAAACCTATGGTCCAGACGAGGGTTGAACTCGGGACCTGTCGATCCCAAGCGCTTGCATGCCCTACTTTAAGGCCATTGCTCCCCGCTATATATTTCAATTTAACCACTAGTTAACTCGTACTGGTCAGTAATTCAGAATTAAAAGTCACATGGACATGTTTTTTTTAACGAAATACACAATAAATTGTACAAATCATGTTGTATTAGCAATATCATTCTATTACATTTTCTATTACATGTCGTACAGTTTAAACAATGTATTATTTGTCCACTCATCCCTTACTACCTGTAATGCCACTCCCTTCAATGTCTTTTGTTATTATCTTTTTCTTTACCTGCGTTACTCTTTGTGGTCCGGCCATCATTTACACCACCCTTCGAATACCAGTTAGATTCAATTTTGCAGTGACAAGGAATAACGAATAAATGCTGCAACTGTTAGGTGCCCAGCTAGTCCATTTGGCTGAGCCACATATAATGTCAACATCCATGGCTCCCTCCCCCGGGGATCCATGGGGATAGGCGGGATCGAAACTGTCATGGTTTTACCTTCCAATTCCCCCGAACTGCCGGGGGAAATGTTTGGATTTTCCCCTCCGAACCAATACTCTTGGGACATTGTTTTGTTGCCAGGGGCCGGGAAAATACCGGCGATTTTACCATCAGTTGTCCCCTGCAGGGCAGTGGAAGTACGGGAGTGTTGACAACCCAAAAGTAAAAATCCAGGCCCATCTACGTGTAAAACAATAACACCGTTGTTCTTGATTACACTTGACTGGCATACATATTCAACTTCGATAATTGCTCAATATGAAGGATAAATTTACCCGGAAGACGACGTCGCCTAGCGGTATAGACTGTTGACTAACGGAAATGGCCGAGTTTTAACGATCGGGTAGGTGGTGTGTGCATGCAGATTTGTATCATGGTCTTTGTTCGCAGGTGGCTTTATCACAAGTTTAACTGTACATACGTCATTGTGCAACCAATAAAATAAATGTAATTCATCTGAAACATCTGCTTCATTTGCAAAATCGTATTCCAATGATTTCCTTTAAATCAGAGATAAGCCTATCTCTCTTGAGATTTGACAAAACATGCAAAACTGTAATGGAAAATATTCTACGATGCTTCTACGAGCATTGGCCCATATGTGTGCTTTCTAATGCATTGTATAGATTATGTTTGTATTGGTTTCGTGAGAAAGCATATTTTCACGTTCATAAATAGGGTATTTATTTCGCTTTGTCATGCCATTCTTAACGGTGACTAGATCATGAACAGAGCTTTGAAATTTGATCGAAATGTTCGTGATGCTAATACGATGTTACAATAATACTCATAGTCTGCTACAATATGAATTGTATATAGCTCGTGTGTTTGAAGTATTATAAATTTACAATTATTTGAAATACAAGCGTTGTCAATGTGATCGAGTAATACTTAATTTAGCATAAAATGAAACACACCCAGATTGGCCGCATACAAAGCCCTACCATTTTGTTGAAATCTATGAATACAAAAAGAAGATTTAGCAAACGCGTCAAAACTGCTGCGAAAATGATGTCCCGCTAGGTGGCGCTTTTGATGCCATTCAATTTATCTTTTCGCACTAAAACGAGATTTTGTTTGTAAAGTGTTTTTATAACACCCCTCCTTTCTGCATGTTGTTACTTCTCTATGTATTTCCTTTTACTATCCATGGATTATTGTTTCTTTATTTCATTGGCTACTTCGCCATTTCACACTACATGAGCAATCGGGGCACCTCGGGCAATTCTAAACTGATTGTGACGTTACTTCCGCCCAAAGCTTATAACGTCGTATCGCTTGACAACGTCGCCGTTGATTCAGACGAGTGGACGTACATTTTGCAACAGAGAAATATTTCAGCAAAGTCGTGGAAAGATTAATGGAAACGCGGAGATATTACACATATTGGCCCGCCTGATACCGAATCACATTTACAGTGGGTAGTAGTCTTTATTTTATACAAAATGAGCTGGTACAGGGCTCTAATGGTTTACCGGGTAACGTTTGATGAGTCAAGATGACCGATGATTGTTAAATTAAGATACACGTACGGATAATAAATTTTTAAAATATCGGATATCTGATGCAAACAGTAAAACGCATGAACTATAAACGTATATAACAATATTTGTAGTTATATCTCAGTCTTACTGGTATAGTCACAGGAAACAACTACCCTAGACATACTAGTCAACTATTTATAGACACTGTTCAAGACACCAGCTCAGAAAAAGTTGTCAACTTATCCCTAGAGATAACAACACACTAGACCTCTTCATAACAAACCGCCCAACCCTGGAATAGTGCTGTAAACCACTACCTGGAGTAAGCAACCATGATGCGTTACTTGTACAGACATGGACCTCAGCTGAAAGACTCAAACCACCATCCAGAAACATACTGTTATGGAAAAAGGCTGACAGTACCATCATTAGCACAGTCGTCCAGGACTTCATATCTCGCGCTACTCCCACACCACTGACATAGACACACTATGGAACATATTCAGTGACTTTGTCAACACCACCGTACAAACGCATGTACCATCAAAGATGTCATCAAGACGCTTCAACCAGCCGTGGATATTAAGGAAAGCGAAACGACTATCAATGATTAAGAAGAGGGCATTTCGTAGAGCCAGGACCACTGGAACCGAAGCTGACATCAACCACTACAAACAGGCACGGAAGGACATGGGTTACGAATGTAGGAAGGCCTACAGCCGCTACACCAGCGACATGGTAACCGCAGACCGCAACCAAACAAAATGTACTCTCATGAACTTCATGAATTGTAAAAGGGCAAAAAGTGTGACAGCACTTGAGGGCCGACGGTGTGATCCACAGCGATCCAGCCACCAAAGCATCCATCCTCAACAAACAGTCAGCAGTGTCTTTACCAAGGTAGACCTCAATGACATGCCGTCACTCATCTAAACATACACAGCGTCAGCTAATATAGACATGGAGGGTGTAGGAAGCTCCTACCCAGCTTGGATCATCATCAGATACTAGCTGACCAACAACATGGGTTCGGATGAGAAGGTCTACTGGGAGCTAGCTTATTCTTGCGCTCCAGGACCTAGGTAAAGGCATAGATGACGGAGAACAGATCGACGCCGTCCTTCTGGACTTCAGCAAAACCTTCGACAAGGTTCCCCACGAGAGACTAACACTCAAGCTACAGTACTAACGTATAAGAGGAAACCTGCGCCGTTGGATAAGTAGCTGCCTGGCAAACAGAACCCAGCAAGTACTGGTCGAAGGGCAGTCATCCAACACAGCACCAGTCACCTCCAGCGTACCCCAGGGATCAGTCATTGGACCCCTCCTCTTCCTGTTGTACATCAATGACCTCCCACTACGGGAAACATCCACATCCCTCTTGTTCGCTGACGATAGTCTCTTGTACAGGACAATTTACACTACAAAAGATGCCAAAGCCTTACAAGGTGACATGGACAGGTTACAACAGTGGGAGCGTGACTGGTTGATGTCATTCAACCCATCCAAATGTGAGGTCATCCGCATTACCAGGAAGAGAATCCCCATCAAGACGCCATACTTCATTCACGACAGCGAACTGCAAGTTGTGACAGGGGGCAATTACCGGGGTTATACATAGACCGCGACCGTGGCCGATTGGTTAGGGCGTCCGCCTAGGAAGCGGGAGGTCGAAGGTTCGAAACCCGGCGGAAGCCGGGTTTGAACTGATGAGACCGGTTGGTCAGCCGCCAGCTAGTTAAACTCTGCCAGACGCACGGCATTACGAGAAGGGATTTGGGAAGGTACTGTATGCATGAATAATACGTGTCTCATAAGTCAGAATTGACTGGCCCTTTCAATAGGGGTGACACTATAATAAACAAACTTTACCTTTAGATGAGAAGCTCTCCTTTAACACCCATGTTGCTACCACGGCAAAGAAGGCAAACAACAGTCTCGCTTTCCTGAGAAGAAACCTGACAAACTGTCCCCAACAGATCAAGGCAAAATGCTATTAGACGCTTGTCAGGTCAATCATTGAGTACGTGGTCCTGTATCAGTCAACTGGAGGCTGTCCAACGACGCGCGGCACATTTTGTCAAAGGGGACTTCCGCACTACAAGCAGCACCAGCCAGATAATTGCTGACATTGGCTGGAAACCCTTTGCCGAACGCCATTCCGACGCCATTCCGACGCCAAGCTGGTAATGGCCTATAGAATCGCCCATGGACTCGTCGACATTCCAGCTGAGGCCTTATTCAACCCAACATCAATCAACACCAGGGACCACTCCACCAGGTACTTGCTCCCCTTCTGTCGCACAGATGTGTTCCTGTACTCGTTCTCCCCCGCCCCCCACCCGCCATACGACTCTGGAACCAGCTCCCTGAGCAAGCCAATGTTTTTAACTCTGTGTCCCATCCAAGATGTCAAGCTCAAGATTTAGCCAACCCTGGCTTACTAGATAAGTCAAACGAATGAGCAGAAGGAAGATTAGGACACATAACACCGCCTTAACAACTAAATCACCAGGAAATGTAAAACAAATACGAAAAGATCAGGAAGAAAACAAGCAAAGCCTGTAAAACCGCCTACTATGATTATGTCACCAATACCATCAATCCAGATCATCAGTCAAATCCTAAGAAATTCTACAGCTTCGTCAAAAGTAAGAAAACAGAAAATCATGAAGTCGCGCTACTCAATGCAAAGACTGGTACATGTATAACACATTCTGACAGTGAGGCCAATGCAAACATCATAAATGAGCAGTTCTCATCCGTTTTTAACAATGACGAAGACAGGACCAAGCGCTCATCAACAGATTGACTACATCACTGTCGCAGAAAAGGGAGTGCACAAGATCATTGCAGGACGGGACTCCTACAAGTTGACTGGCCCCGACCAACTTCCGGCGCTTTTCTTCCAGGCCTCCCTGGACCAATTTATCATGTCAGATGAGTGGAAGTCAGCAAATGTGGTCACTATATACAAGAAGGGTGATCAAAGTAAGCCTGAGACTTACAGACCTGTATCACTGACGTCAATCAGTTGCAAGGCACTGGAGCACATAGTAACCAGTTCAACTATGAAGCACCTTGACAAACACCAGATCCTGACAGATGCTCAGTACGGCTTCAGGAAGCAGGGTCATGTGAGGCACTATGACAGATTATCCAAACTATTCAGGACCTAGCCAGCAACATGGATGCCGGAGGCCAAACTGATGTCTATTGGATTTTTCGAAAGCTTTTGATAAGTACCATACCTACGTCTTCTGTCGAAAAGCTACTACTATGGCATCAGAAACAACCTACAAAAGTGGATAAGCAGCTTCATGGGAGGGCGTAGCCAGACTGAATTCCTGGATGTCAAACATTCTTCGCCACCTCGCGATTGTTTGCAGACGACTGCGCACTCTACCGGAACATCAGGACGGAGGAAGATGCAATAGCTCTTCAGAGAGACTTGGGTGGTCCCCCAAAGATTGGAGAAGGACTGCATGATGGAATTCCAGCCCCAAAAATGTCAGATCATGCACAATACCAACAAAAGAAAACCCATCAAATGCCATACAATATCCACGGAACATCTTAGAAGAAACATGAACAGAAAAATATTTAGACATCAACTTTCAAATATCTCTCAACTGGAACCACCACATCAACACTACCACCTAAAAAGCCAACAACACCAAATCATTTCGACCGAAACAATTATTTGAAAGACAACCAACATGGATTCCGCAAAAGAAGATTATGCGAAACACAACTACTAAACTACACAGTACACACCAGGTTGATACTACTAGATTTTGCAAAGGCACTCGACAAAGTACCTCACTCACGCTTTCTACACAAACTAGACTTCTATGGAGTCAGAGGAAACACCAAATCATGGATACAGTCGTTCCTATCCAACAGGACCTAACAAGTAGTTCCGTATGGCACCAAGTCAGAAACAGCAGACGTACTATCTGGAGTTCCCCGGGGTACTATCCTTGGTCCATTGCTATTCTTAGCATATATCAATGACTTGCCTGACATGATTACGTCCTTTTCATTCAAGTTATTTGCTGACGATAGTATACTGTTCATTGTGGTACAGAACAACAATGACAGAGCAAGCCTACAGAAAGACATTTCTTCATTAGAACAATGGGGAAGCGAATGACAGATGAGCTTCAAAGCTGCCAAATGCTCAGTCATCAGCATAGTACCAAGAGGGTTACAATCAACACCCAGCCACATCCTTGAAGTTGTTGATGCCAGCAAGTATCGTGTAGTGACACTGACCGACAATCTATCCTAGGAATCCCTTATCAGCAAAATCACCTAAAAGACTCACAGGACTCTAGGTTTCCTGAAACAAAATATCAATAAAGGAGTGCACATCAGTCAAGGAAGCCTCATACAAGGCCATGGTTCGTCCCATCATTGAGAATGCTGCCATAGTCTGGGATCCGACCCAGTAAGCCACATCAAGAAGTTGGAACATGTCCAATGCTGTACAGCCCGTTTTGTCCACAACGTCTAATTCACTTTGACACCAGGGCACGTCTCCAATATGCTGAAAGACCTGAACTGGGAGTCCATTGAGCCTTTACATCATGCACAAGATTCAGAACGGGCTTGTTGACATTGCAGCCAGCGGACACCTACTTCCCCGAGAGTGATGCCAGGACACGTGGTCAATACCGCCTTTACCAAGAAATGGTCCATGACCAGACACTCGCCAGCACATTCGTAAGGTTGTATATGGTTGTATAATTGTGTTATGGTATGTCGTTGCTGTTTTCTTTACTCGACTGGTTAAGTTGGCCTGTCCTTCTCTTATATCAAAATTTTATTTTCACTGATCACGTTAGAACTTGTTGACAAATAATACCACGGAAGCTGGTTACGCAGAGTATTTGATTGGCGTAAATTCTTGTGGGAGCTTAAAGTACTCTTTATGTTGGTTTATGGTGGCATATTTATAGTGTGTTATAATACTCATTTAGCATTTCAGACCAAAGAGAATGCCTCCAAGCGAACTGCTAAGGGACAGCCTGCAACTTCAAGTGATCAACTACAAAAAGACGAGGGAATTTGACTTTATCACCACCTAAAAAACTACAAAAAGAAAAAATGAACAGAATCAACATCCGTAAATGCCATGCTCGTCCAGTCTTCTACGGAGTTTACCAGTGGATCTGATGGCGTATATTACTGGGGAGACTGATATCCTTGAGGTGTTTGAACATGCACATAACATAGGTTATGATTTAAAATTTAAAGTTTACTAGTATACGAGGGGCGTTTCAAAAGTTCCAGGAAAAGTGCTCTAAAATGTTAATGGTATGTTAAAATTACTTCAAACTTTGCATTTAAACAGAACAATGCATGATACATATAATACCATGAATCAAACACATGAGAGTGTGTTGTACAAAATGGCACTGCTGCCATAGTAACGTCAGTAATGGCTACCCGGGGCAATTTTGACGTCACGTCGTAGAAATCGCCAAACTAACCTACACATTGCTCCCAACCAAACAGCTACCAATAAACAATGACCTAAAATTACTGCATGGAACATTTGCGAAGAGCGTTATAACATCATTTTGGTCAATTTATGCCATAGTTTAAATGGACCCACTGATGTGTTCAGTCTTATTTGTCGCCGTATTAGAATCACCCGTCAAATGTCAGTTAATCATTAAAATTTGACCAGTTTTTGTCTTTCGGTAGGAAAATTAAGACTTGAACCAATATAATTTATAAACACTGCCTGTTAAAAACGTTGTTTGCCATTGGGTAGGGTGTATACATGATATAAACGCTTCCAGACTGCCTCTGGTACTGCTGCAGATGATAATAGAAAGGTACGGCCTGTTGTGAATCAGACGCTAGACGTTACGTTGGACGTGTCTGCTTGATTTTGTGACAATTTCGAATACTATGCAAACGGACCCGGGAGGTGCATACCTTCAAGCGAGGCATTCTTTCAGAATATAAAGCATTGTTGTTATAGTAGCAGGTGTACTTTGTGTGTCCTTTGACTACGGAATACCGTTAGGGCCATCGTGGTTACACATTAAAATCCAGAGGGCGACAATGCGATAGTGCGATAGTACGATGGCGACAATGCGATAATACGATGGCGACAATGCGATAGTACGATGGCGACAATGCGACAACGCGATAGTACGATGGCGACAATGCGATAGTACGATGGCGACAATGCGACAACGCGATAGTACGATGGCGACAATGCGATAGTCATATCGTACTATCGCCATCGTACTGTCGCATTGTCGCCATCGTACTATCGCGTTGTCGCATTGTCGCCATCGTATTATCGCATTGTCGCCATCGTACTATCGCGTTATCGCACTGTCGCCATCGTACTATCGCATTGTCGCCATCTTATTGTCGCCATCGTACTATCGCACTATCGCATTGTCGCCCTCTGGATTTTAATGCACTGTCGCTATCGTATTGTCGCACTATCGCATAGTCGCATTGTCGCCATTGTACTATCGCATTGTCGACTATCGCCAATCGACTACTGAGTCCAAAAACTAGGTTTCATCGACTCAATACAAGGAATAATCCTGTGAAGTTTGACTAACCTTGCTCAATGTAAGGTCATGTGACCTTGACCTTTTGCCTACTAACCCCAAAGTGTAGGTTTCATCTACTTAATACAAGCAATCATCCAATGAAGTTTGAATACCTTAGGTCAAAGTAATCTCCAGTTATTGAGCCAAAATCCTTTTCTATCATAAGGTCACAGTGACCTTGACTTTTCGACTGATAAGTATCATCTACTGAATATAAGCAATAATGCTATGAAGTTTCACTTCCATTGGTCAAATTGTTCATTAGTTATTTAGCTGCAACTGTGTTTTAATGTAAGGTCACAGGGACCTTGACCTTTGATCTACTGATCCCAAAAACATTAGGCTTCATCTACTTAATACAAGCAACCATCCTGTTAAGTTTGACTACCCTAGGTCAAGGCAATCTCTTGTTATTGATCAGAACAAAAAGGTCTACGGACCGGCCCATCAACATTTGCAAAACAATATACCCCCACTTCTTTTCAGTTATTATTCACAGAGTTATCTACTCGCGCCTTTTGATGGGGAGTGTGATCATAAACACGTATGCAAAGTTTCAAGGCAATATCTTGAAGGACTTGAATTTAAGGACAATTTATGTCAAATATCTAAGGTCTAGGAAATGTGGTACTGGTGAAGATTTTTAGTTTTTCCCATCCGAATCCAGAGATGCCCCGAGAAGGGGTCTATCTGATCCCTGGGGTTATGATTTAATCAAACTTCAAAATTGGTAGAGGTCCATTAGACCATGCTACATGTCAAATATCTAAGCTCTGGCTCTTGTGGTTCTGGAGAACAATTTTCGAGTTTTCCTATACAAAACCATATGTGCCGCGGGGCCAATCTTACCCGGTGGTCATGATTTTAACAAACTTGTCCCCTAGACAATGCTTCACACCAAATATTCAAGCTCTGGGCCTTGCTGCATCGTAGAAGATTTTTTTTAAATTTGGCTGCCATGGAAACCAGAGTTCCTCATGAAATTCCATTTTTGAACAACTTTGAAATGGGACCACCAAAGGATCATTACTACCAAATTTTGTACCAATTGACCCAGAGGTTTAGGAGAAGTATATTTTGTAATTTGAGGCAAACTTTTGACGGACACATGGATGGACAGTCTGATGACAGTTTCCACAAAATCTCAAAAGCTCACAATGTCACAGTGTAACAGGTGTGCTAAAAATTGGACTGGTACGAAAATTTTATTCAACGACAACACCGTGGTAAGAAGAGCTCCGCTATTCCTTGAATAGTCAAGCTAACTAGAACTCCACACAATGAGATCTATATATGTATCAAGTTTCAAGTCAATATCTCAAATACTTTTAAATATATGCTCCGGACAAAAAATAAGTATTTTAAATAACAAAGGACAATTATTCAACAAGAGGGCTATGATACGACAATGCGACAATGCGACAGTACGATGGCGACAATGCGACAGTGCGATAGTACGATGGCGACAATGCGATAGTACGATGGCGACAATGCGATAATACGATGACGACAGTACGATAACGCGATAGTACGATGGCGACAATGCGATAGTACGATGGCGACAGTACGATATGACTATCGCATTGTCGCCATCGTACTATCGCGTTGTCGCATTGTCGCCATCGTACTATCGCATTGTCGCCATCGTACTATCGCGTTGTCGCATTGTCGCCATCGTACTGTCGCATTGTCGCCATCGTATTATCGCATTGTCGCCATCGTACTATCGCACTATCGCATTGTCGCCCTCTGGATTTTAATGTGTAACCACGATGGCCCTAACGGTATTCCGTATTTGACTGACTGAGTAAGCTTTAGTCAGAACATGTTTATAACGTACGGTCAAATATAACATTGCCCCGGGTAGCCATAACTGACGTTACTATGGCAGCCGTGTCATTTTGTACGGCACACTCTCATGCGTTCAATTCATAGCACACCATGTATTATGAATTGTTCTATGTAAATGCAAAGTTTGAAGTATATTGACCATAAGATAAATACAATAGAGCACTTTTCCTGGAACTTTTGGAACGCCCTACGTATAAAGCAAATATAAGTGTGTGTAGTCATAAGGAAAGTCTTCAAATGGCATGTTACCTCAAGCTGGAGTATATTTTTTTTTAAATATTTTTTTATATCTCCTTGAGTTTCTTCAATCGCGGAAGCTCGGCCATTTCCGTTTGTATTCGGTTAATATACTTGCATTGCAAAAACACCGAGCTCATTTAAATGCTTGAGTTTGTTAACAATGAAACATGCTAGCCTAAAACCAAAGATAAAAGATCCAAATATACCGTTGGATAACTCAAAGGATGCACAAACAAACAAATTCATATCACGTTATCAACCTACTGGCTTATTGCCACCTCTAGACCTTAAACATAATCATATATTAATCAAAGTCATTTTTATTTTGGCACTATATACAACATGATAAGATACAAGATTATAAATGGAGCGTGAGATTCTCAGGAGTCATTTTTTGGCTGGAATGATGTTTTTATCCTGAATATACTATGTATTGTATCACTTTCATTGCAAAAATGTCAATACAACTTTGATGTTGCCAACTGGCACGTGGTCATACATTGCACTAAATACGATCTTAAATAAAAACAACATAATGATATTATAACGTCCCCATCGCAGTACCGTAAACCTTCACATTAAGAACATTTCAATAATAAGGAGCATGTCCATTTTTACCGGGTTGCTTCTTGTGTAACCTTAGTTTTTAAGAAAACTTTTTTAAAGATGTTTCGCTCTAATGCACATTGCGTATAAACATTGTGATATGTTTACACAGTCACCGAGTGGGTAACGCTCTTGACTTCGGATCCAGAGGTCCATGTTTCAAATTTCTACCAGACTACATGTTTGAAACGCTTTTAGTTTTGCATCCTAACGGCAAAGATGAACTGGTTGCTAATCTACACTTTGTCCTATGTGGATCGTTGTTTTGCGTATACACTGGACACGTTGAAGGGCAAATGAGTCAATGCAGAAATAGCTATGGAAGGGCACCCAGATTCCTTGTATAAGACAAAGGGTATAATTATACAGCATCTTCCTTCAAAGCAGGAGATCATAGGTCAACAAGGTTGGGGCGAAACCCGATGACCAAGCTCTAACGATAGCCTAAGACAGAAAGCAAACTAACAGTACAATTGGTAATAGACAAAATCAGACTCCTAACCAAGGAAGTCCCTACTTATACGATCTTGCCCACGTCATCGATACGATTATTCATTCGCAAGATGAAAGCGTTAGCATGGGCGGTTCAAGGATTTCTTGTTAGGGGGGTGGGTAAGAAATTAGCAGGGTCCACCCAGCCCTAGGACCGCCTATGTTTATACATCAACTATCTTCTTGTGTCGTCTAACACAGAAAATAATAATTATTAACGTGTACAACAACCCTGATTCCGATAGATAGTTTCATTATGCTACGTTGCCAACTTGATGACATGACCTTGTTCTTAGACAATGAATATTATTGGCACGTGTGTTTCGGTAATCTTTCAACATTGTTTCCAATTAAACTAATAGATCGTGTACAGCTTCATTTAATTGGAAAATTCTTTGAACGGATTTTACCTTACACACCTTCTAATTATAGTTTTCGAGAGAGATATGTTTCACCTGTTTATGCATTTTGAGCATGTGATCATAAGTTTCTTTTAAAAGCACAAAAAAGAAAACATCCGAATGACAGACGTCGTGCAAAACTCGTAATTTAAGGTACTATAAAATGTCGTCACGGATCAAATAAGATAAATTTGGAAAAATTGATCATAATACCATAATAATTATATTCTTGTTCGTCTATACATATGCAAATTTTCTCTGTGATAGCAGATCAAAGAGGTTTGAGACACTGCATAATTTATACATGATTGTAAAACGCTGTTGGACATAAATTCGGTCTGTCGTTTGACGCGACCAAGGAGCAAACACCCGACTTCCAACATTCTAGGTGGTAGTTCTACCGATATGCCGAGTCTTGAAAGATTTATAATACATGCATACTAAAATATTGCGTTGAATAACTAGAATTCCAGAAGGCGCTGACAGATTACATTCGATTCCTATCAAGTCAAGTTTATCTCAAACAGTTTGTAAACAGAGATATATTTAACACATGATAAACTGTGAAATACGAATTCTTGACGACGTTGTTAGACGTGGATTCAAATCTACGTCAACCGAACTGATCAGATATTGAGATTTTCTGTATACTTACGCAACTTGACACTTTAATGGATTGCCAATGTCGCCACTGTATCATTTGCCCGTCAATTAAGTCCTGATATTTCAGTTGATATAATGATTTATACCGAAAACACAGTAGAAGCATTGAAACAAATTGTCCTGTAGCTGTCACCCGCCATGTTTTTTTATCTTTTAGCCAATCAGAATGCATGACACAAACGGTAGGTATCACGTGATGTCAACAAGTGACAGACAGTGTTAGACCGACCACCCCTTTCGAAAAGAGAAACGATGCTGTTGTATTTCCAATTTCGGGTCCACATGTATTGGCATACACTTTTGGCAAGGATATAACATGACCTTTTATCATGAAGTTGTGTATATCACGGTATGAATCGAGTTACGGTACTCAGAGAATTGTTCTGTTTTCATATAGCTCTGACGGAACTCAAATCTGATGTAACGTTCGGACGGAACTAAAATGTCATGTATCCGGAGTTCCGTCAGAGACATATGAAAACAGAACAATTCTCTGACGGAACTGAAAAGTAGTGTAACACGATTCATACCGTGTACATGAACCGGTGCTACACATATCTTTGTATTTACGATGCCGTGACATGACTTCTCTTTTCAAAGAAACGTCAAGTTTCTCGTTGGCTACTCGTTAGCTGATTTCCCAATCTGGTTAGACCAGAAACGAAACGAAATGTAAAATCTATATTGTGTATTGTTCGTGCATTTGTATGTTGATAGGCGTGTTACAATATAAATGTGTTTTAGGTTAAATATTACTATTTTAGTAAAATAGGTAAGTGTTTTGCTAAGTAGCACATACTCGCTGAATAAGAGAAGTGTATAAGAATGTACTTATATACGATATTAATTATGATAGTAAATTAGTAATAAAGAAGCGCAGTGTATTATATGTACACAGTAATAGTCCACAATAATAGTGCACTTGTCACTTTCTGATGTAATGTATATAAATGTGCTTGTTGATTTATACTGTTTCACAACGGTTTAGCATGACTACATATGTTCCTAATTCGTGTACAAAAGTAGATGAATGTGACATGCATATAATACTACAGAAATCAAGATTCCAGTGGATTAAATACCACAGCTTGTATTATGTATGTTGTGCACACAAACATGTGGATGCTGCGTGGTTAGCTTAATCCTGAAAAATTATTTCAAGTATAGATTCTATTGCGTATAATGTGCTGCTCTCAATATTTTATAGAATAGCTGCATACGGAACGTGTTCGCAATATTAGACTGGTGGCTAAGATGTTTTAAAGTTAATACAGTGTTATGTTATATAATAACGACCAGTAGGATACTCGTTTATGTAATTATGCTACCTGGTCATACCAAAAACATAGTGAAATGGACAGATAATCGGCTACAGTTTCACTCTCTTTCATAAATGAGTTATCGTCTTGGAGTATACGATATTTATTGACAGGATCTCGACTTCAGTGGATATAAGCGGTATACGGATTATAACACTATTCAAGGTATGTTCCTTTTTTCGATATCCATTATTAAGAATAATTTCGTTTATTGTCACGTGACATCCAACTTTCGGACACCCGTGCAACTTCCGGATAAAGACGAACTTTATCATTGACCTGTTCCGATTCCCTTGCAAGAATTGATTTCTCCGTGTATTTATATAAGAATTATACCAGGAAGTATAAACGGCACGGGACTGCATACTATGGATTATTTTAGCATTGTTTTATTCGTTTACTAGTTCTGCATACAACGTGTCTGCGATCTTAAGCGTTTGTTATCATTCTTCATTCGTTTGCATACAAATTAATCCTGGAATCTTTAGGAAATATTCCGAGAATTGAAAATTGCAAAAACTGAGACGAATTGAAGTTCATTCTATTTAGAGGAATCAGTTTTGTTTAATTTTCCACAAACATAATTATACCTGATGCTATACAGCTTGCATTTTCTAACATTTCAAAATTTAATTCAATGTACAATGTATGTAACCGGATCTCCCCAATGAACCTCACACATAAAGTTCATTATTTATTGAAAATTATTTAATAGTTCACTCTTTGTTAGTGTTTCCAGGGGCCTTCTCGTCTTCAGCCTGGCAATATAGGTAAAAACGGGCAACTTAGAAAGTACACATTAATTAGCGATTTCGAAAATGGTAGAATGTTTAAACAGACAATAAGTGACAATTTATTGTTAGCATATTTCCAGACTCTTTTAGAATCACTGTTGTTGAATTGCTATCGGAGCATTGCTTTAACTGTTCAGAAAATAAAATAAACATTGGAGCCTTTCAACAATTCGGTCATGAGTGTTCTCCTTCATAAAATAATTGGTAATTATTCTTTCTAATTAAACACAAAACATACAAGTTGAGTATTCAATAGCTGATGAATGAGAAAGTGAAGAAAGGATGCGTACCAGATCTAAATAAATACAAACATTTGAAACTGGAAGGAATGTTTAACAACATTTATAGCTCGAAGAATTTGACCTGATCCTGATTTTTATGCATAAACATATTACAAGGTCCTTGTGTCGAATATTGATTTTTGCGAGCAAATTATTTGCAAAGTTGCAATGGCGATCCTTTAGATTTGTGCTTGTATTTCACATCCAGTGATTCATTTTGGAGCGAGTCGCGAGTCCCTGACTCACAAAATTGGCTTCAATACCTCAATTTTACGTAGTGGGACTCGATGATTTTCTAAGTTCTAAGGAAAAGGACTGATAGTTTTCAAAACGAAAATGAAGCGCTGCACATCCAGCGTCTTCATGATTTTCCCACAGGTAACGGTATCGTAGAAAACGAAAAAGAAAACGAAAAATTTGTTTTTGGGAAAAATAGAAAATTGAACAAAAAATATATATACATGTATAAATTTTCCGCTCAGGAAACGTATATAACCGCGATTAAACAAGGTATATACAATATATCAGCTGTTAAATTATGCTTATTAAAGGTCGAGGATCGGGTCAATTTCTCTGAACTGTATCACTTCAGGAAACTTCTGATCACTGATTATTTTATTTGGCATGAAAACGTGCATCTATCAAACTTGTAAGCATACATTCTCGCTTATCACTAATTAACTCAATCTTGCCGAAATTTGTCGGAATAAGATACGTACTCTGTGCACGAGTAACCTACTGTAAATCTTGTTAAAACAAAAAATGTATTTAATACAACTCGACAACCTTAAGGGTCATGAACCAGCTAAGTCTGGCATATAATTAAATATTGATGCGTATGGTTTTCATTTTGAGTTACCTGGCAATTATTTCGTGTAAAATTGAAAGAAGGAACGCATATCCTCAGTTTCTACTGAAAAGTTGGATCCAGGGTTTAAAACACACACTGACGAAAGGTGATACTAAACAGAGTTCCACAATAATGTGACGTGTATGCTAGGCTATTAGTTTCAAATTTCACCGGACATTGGCACTGAGGTACTTAGTAACTCGCTTCCTGACTGGGCGTATTAGTTAAATATTCCACAAAACGCAATTGGCAATAAGCGGTTAAAAACGGTGCTTCAAGACATTGGGATATAGTACTACAAGATACGATTCTAACTGGACGTATCATTAGTCAAATATTAAAGACAACGCACTTGGCAATATGCGGTTCAAAACGGTGCTTCAAGACATTGGAATATAAAACTGCAAGGCACGCTTCCTGGCTGGGCGTATTATTTAAATATTTCACAAAACGCACTTGACAATATGCGGTTCAAAACGGTGCTTCAAGATATTGGAATATAGATCTAGTACTACAAGCTGCAAATCGACCGTTTAAATGACATAATCATATCAGTACTCGGTAGCTATTTCTTCTTTCTTAATGTGAGAGTAAGAAATGGAACCATATGTTTCCTTTTAAGTGCCCTAGGTGTTTGCAGGAAGCTAGATATACGGTCCATGGTGTTTGGTATCCAAAAGAAAATAAGTGTTTTAACACTATACGACATTTCTCCATGGATACGCAGCTTTACGCATCGGACAGTCACTGGCATCAAAAGGCACCATTCTGATCACCTCGGACTGTATGCTATGATTATTAACCGGAGACAAACGGAAATGGCCGAATTTTCGCAATTACATACACATCAGAGACATATCCATTACATCCACAAACGGTTTACTACGCTACAAATAATGCTCATGCATATAAAGCAATAACTATTTTATTTTTAAAATAAATCAAAATACAGATATAGCAAAAACGACGAGCTTATTAAATTTATTATTTAATTGTTGTTGTAAGCTAGATTAGCTAAATATTTGCAACAGTAACTCGTGTTCTAAGTATGTCACAAACCAGGTTTCAATTTCAGTTTTGTAAAGTTTCGACTGGTGACATGTGGGAGTGTTGAACTACCGGTATTTCATTCACTATCAAATATCTTTGAATAAAGTGGCTTATTTTCGTGAGAAACTGATTTCATGAAATGTTTATAAATTCAATTACATGGTGTCCGTAAAGTTGTTGATTTAACTAATTGAAAGAGAAGTGTCGTGTCGCGTACGTCGGAAGTCAATTTTCCTCGGAGATTGAATTTTAAGGTCGAGTTTACCCACGTCAGAAAGTCACCAAAAAGTTAAGCGAGGCTATTTTACAGTATACTTTGTAACACATAGGCCTACTAATGACTCAATATACGTGTCGATTACATTTGAGCAAACAAAGAGATGTATTGTCTTTACAGTATGAACTGATGCTGGATATATACAAATAAATATAAATATTTAGCTACTTAAATTGTTATAAAACTGAACTGCTAAATATTTCGTATTTGTTTACTAGCATTCCACATTGTGTTGTAAATAAAATAAATCAAAGAAAGCATTATGTCTACGGTAGCTTGTTGTTTTGGCACGAATTATAAATAGTTTGTGTTTGCATTTTTTTCAAATCATTTGAACATAGTACATGTCAACACATTCCTATATTATAAACTTGCATCCTAGAAAACCCAAGTAACGAGTTCGGGAGTGGAGTCACCACTGGATTGGCGTGGAACATAAACATGTATATTAGTATAATTCTTGGGTTTTAGCTTCTAGTGAATTTCGAGCAGACGCCCGGCAAGTCTGAAAGCAAAGGTGATCAACTTTTCTTACACCCTATATATCAATGCCGGACACCACTATATAAATGTTTAAGTAGGCATGATATGTCTTGTAAATGTAATTCGATAAACTGATTAGAAATGACGCGGAATTTATATTCATTTCCTTCATATTTTACGTATGACGTCGAAATGCAAGTTCGTGTAGTATAAACATAATTCTCAAAATAATCAAGATGCTTCGAAATGAACGAATCCATCATTTATATTAATATGGCATATGTATATTGATCATTAATTCTTACTTCAGACAATATTTTAACCGAGTGATTAATATATTTTTCGATCAGATCTTACATGACTATTAGGTCTGGTTAATGTTTGAAAATGTAACTGATTCTATTTAATGCATATTAAATGTATACTTCGTGTTTGTATCTTGCCCATTTCCGGTTTCACGCGGTGCATTTGTGTTTTGTTTTGGAATTATAACAATTTAAAAAAGGCTTAATCATTTCTAAAAAACAATAATTGCCTTGTTCTGCTATCAGTTGTTTTTTTAATTTCGGACCTGACAAATAGTCAAAACTATTTTCACCACAGGAATCTGGCTTTCAATAAAAATACATTTATCCAAGTTTAAAACGCATTCAGTAATTATCCATTATAAATTAATGGTAATCAATAATAGATTTAAGTTTGAAATTTTTACGTAATGGGTTTTTTATTTAAATTGAATCGATTCGTACAGAAACAGTTTAAAAGTAGACTTCAACAGTTCGCCTAACCGGAAGTCAACCACATTACCGGAAGTGACGTGGACGAACGTAGTGTTGGAAGCAATATAAACAGTGAACGAAGCAGTTAACTCACAACAGAACAACTGTTATTTTATTTTCAAGTCGGAAATATCATACTGTTCTTTTATAAAGATATTTTAAATTAATTATGTTCTTAACGACGTAAAATCTCATCACCGGGGTTAATCTTTGTAACCCGCTGCCCATGCAATACTGCCAGCATAATATAATGTTCCATTAGCTTAAAACATTATATATAAAGTGTTTGTTTCATAGGAATTTGTCATTACTGTACAATTCGTAAGTCCTGGGGTATACAGAGTGCGATTCACAGACGAATTTACAAACAAGGTCAGTGAAATATAATATATATATAGTCGATTCAATAAGTGATACTAAGGATGGAACTATCCCATTCGATAGAATAGCGGGGTTTACCGTTAACTCAGGTATACACAGTTGCACCTAGATAAACATAGCTTACCTGCCGGACGATCTCATGTTTATAAACCGTTCTCGATTAACTTTGAAAGTTCTGTAGAATAATCGTCTTGAAATGCGGATGCTATATCACGGTGGGGAATCACGTGGTTTCGATGGTAGGAGCCACCACAAAAATGGCGGCCAAATAGCGTCGACTTAACCCATATTTTGAGGTAAATATATAACATCGAGACTCGTTTATTTATGGACACCCCGGCCAGCACGCAATGGCTTCTCCACTGAATCTTTTGGTACCCTACTTTCCAAGATTGATCCCGTAGTTTCCTCAAACACTTCGATATTGTTCCGTAAATAACCAAACACAAGCGGGGTAGACCTCACGATAATGACGATTTTGACCATATTATGACCATAATTTTTATTATCTCCTTTATATCATCCGTGTGTCGTGCGATTACAATGTGCAAACATTTCGCCAACATTTTCCAACAAAATTACAACCAGAATATCATAAATTTTGGTTTTCTGAAAAATAAAACAGTCAATTTGCATGAAAGATAGGATCCACGCTAAGGATAGGACGCACGATTGAACCTGGGCAGTGCACATTCACCAGTGCGGTCGGCAGTTTTCTACTGTTCTATCGATCGAAATATGCGGAACGGGCACATGGTGTTCATTTATACAAGCTACCTGACAGCTATTTTTTTAAATAATAAATAATGTTGATGCATAAACAATACACGTAATTCGTGTATGTGTGACGATCAATGTGTTGCAGAAATATGTTTCTAATGATAGTACTGTTTGGTGTTAATAAGCCCGTATGATATAGCTTGACTCTCCAGTTAATCGTATATGAATCGGTTATTTTAACACATACTGTCTAATACTCTATGTAATAGGTCATCTCGTTGATTTTTTTCTTTCACTTCTTTCAGAGCAATGCGTTGAAAAAGTCGCACATTAGCTTAAAGTCCCACAAAGTTTCAGAAACAGCAATATTTTACTACCTAAGACCATAGAAATTGACAGGTTATAGAGTTCCCTAAATGGCATAGAATCAGCATCCATATTTGATCTATTTCTACTTACATCCTTAGAATAATCATCTCCGCAAGTCGCCGTTGTTTACAATCTGAAATCGACGGGTCGTTCCGAGAACAGTTGTTAAATTTCCATTTAAGGAGGGGCATTTTAAAAGTTCTGATAATGACTCTGCAACTTGTTAAATATTAAATAAATGTGCATAAAAGTGTATATTTTCTGAAAGATGCAACCTTCCAAAATATGTGCCCATGTTTTATACATAAGTATGCTATTGATATTCACACCGAACCAGAATTTTGAAATATTCATAGTCTGGATTGTACAGCAGCTTAAATAATGTGATCACGTGGCCAAAAACACGTGTTTTATATGTATGACGTCACATCATCGTAGTATAATTTCACAAAATAAAAATAATAAGTCTATTATTTGTAATTTTGATTTAGTTTAATTCATAAACCAATAAGAAACAGGAATATTGACCTTTTTACGACATTTATTAGGGTATCCAGGTTCCCCACCCACTTTCTAAAATCTAGGGTAGGGCACAAGAATCTGCTCTATAAATCAAAATTTGCGAAAAATATATTAATAACGGCCCCCGAATGAAAATGCATACTTTAAGCAAGACTACCGGTATTTGGCCTGTTGCGTGTAGATGATAGATAATATAGGTAGTTTATGTCTGGAATTAGGTAAGGCCCACACGGGGTCAAATGTTTCCCTATTGGGGTTGCTTGTATTGCTGTTATTTTATTTAAATTCTCAAATCCTTGTTAATAACATAATATTATTCGAAAGTATTTGGATGTAGTTTTTAAATAAAACCAAATTTATTTAAATCAACTTAAAGGTTGTTTCAACAGTGCGCTCCGAAAAATACTTGCGTCGAATACAATGTAATTACCTCGCGTATTCAAGAGCGATTTCAGTCATTCCCTGAAACTATGTATTGTTCATATACAAATAAAATTAAACTTGTCGGACTTAGAATAATAAATTTGCTATCGATGTCTTGCTGGAAGATTGGTCTTTCCGAAAATGTTTACTTCAAAATTATCTGACTTACCAATAAAAAAGTTATTGGTCAGTTATCAGAACTTTCAGAATGCACCTCGTAAATCGAGGAATCATATATTGAGGACCAATTTATGCGAGTATATACGTGTAACTAAAACCTAAATACCGGTATCCTCCGGTACTGATAATCGCCGGTATCCTATTGCACTATATTGTATGTGGTAATCTAATATACTATTTGACGGGTGAATTGAAGGCTAAGTTGTTTTCATTAGGTTATAATATATGTACAGTATGAATATATTGAGACAAAATTAAAGTGTAGATGTAATAATGCTTTAGACCTGCCGTCCACTTAGACCCTGATGCTATGCGGAAGGGATGCCGTTTACAGACTGCTCGTTTCGGAAAACATTCGGGATCATTTATTAATAAAAATGGGCGGAGCTTTGTCATTGTGGTTGTTCGGCAAGTATTCTCGGATCGGTATACAAATTGTATTGGTGTGGTATACACGCAGTATGCATGTTGAAGCCTATCGGAAATAGATCCGATCGTGCGGAAAGCCGGGTTGCGGTTAGACCTGCCGTCCACTAGACCCCAATGCTACGCGGAAGGGATGCCGGTTACAATGTGCTCGCTTCGGGATAATGTATCAGTAAAATATGCGGAGCCGTGTCATCGTGCTTGTTCGGGAAGTACGATATTCGCAGTTCGTAGTAAGAATGGTTGCTGTATACATGTACACGCAGTATAAATAGTATTAAATACCGCAGCCTATCCAAAGTAGCCGAACGTATCGCGACTAAATGCCGTTAGTTCGGGATTTAGTCCCGAATGTTTCCCCCGACCGCGTGAAACACGGAAGGGTTTACGAATCGACGCCGATAGGTTGCCGAAAGGTTGTCGATGTATAGGCGATGGCGAACTACTAGCTCGACCTAGACGCAAACTGACGGCATCGCTTCAGCTGTCATTCGGGATATACAACTGGGATAATGTTGCGTAAAATTACGCATATATATCTACCTTACGCAAATTCGTAAGTTAATTTTACTATAGATAAACCACAATCACTCGGGCGTAAATATACTTTTTACATTGGAGTAATCCAGGTTATAGGGGTGTATTTATCCATAAAACATACAATTAGAATGATTTTATCATGGAGTGCGCATAGCGCAGTTGGCTAAGCTACTACGAATACGAGTTCTTCAGAACTGAACGAATTGGTTCGGGAAGCGTTCGGCATCGATTCGGCTTCCAATCTAGAACCTTTCGGGATGGCCAATGAATACAAAACCTCACAGAAGGCGTCCCGAAGATGCGGAGTGAATGCCGATGGTTTACTGAAACTCTCCAGCAAGACCTTCGGCGTCCATTTTTTAGAACGAAGATTTTCGGTCCCGAAGTGTACCATAGGCGTTGCGGAATTATACGAAGGATCACATAACATCGCGATGGCATGCCGAACCATCTCGATCTGGTGAATTTCTGCTTCGATAATCCTTCGGGGTCCTAGTGGACGCCAGGTCTTATAAATATATAAATATGTTATCTATATTTTATTTCTGCCAATATTGTTTAAAAACTGTCGCAAAGAAGCGTTGGCTTTAACAGATGTTAAGTTGTGTTGCCCTTTGTAACTATTCATGAGTTCTTATTGGTTGAAAAGTAACAGACTCTTTAAATCCGGGATTCCGAGTGGTAAAAGTTGCTAAAAGAGAAATGACTGAACTCAATCTCACAGCTAGCAGCAGCTTTCAACAACATTCCACCATTACATAATTATAAATCCCATATTCCTACTTTTAGCCGTCCAGCGGCAATGTAAAGACTATTTGGTTAAAATAATGGTACCATAAAAATATAATATAATATTTCAATTATAATAAAATATTACCAAATATCTCACAGCGAACATTGATATATCTCAAACGATAAATTACGACTGGACTAACTGTTCCAATTCCACATATATGAATGTTCATGCTATTTGTCTAGTCCGCATCGTTATGCAATTCTTCGTGTAATACCTAATTAAATATATATACATGTATTAATTATAATCTGACTTGTTTGTTGATGAATCAGTACAGATCGAGTAGGTCGTCATGTCACGGTTACAGTCAACTAAGTGAACTGATCGGTAATCGTTCCATGCGATCGATAGAAGCGTAGAAAGCTGTCGAATAATAGCATACTTGTATAAATGAACACCATGTGCCCGTTCCGCATATTGCGATCGATAGAACCGTAGAAAACTGCCGACCGCACTGATGAATGTGCACTGCCCAGGTTCAATCGTGCAACCTACCCTTAGCGTGGATCCTATCTTTCATGCAAATTGACTGGTTTATTCTTCAGAAAACCAAAATATATGATATTCTGGTTGTAATTTTGTTGGAAAATGTTGTCGAAATGTTCGCACATTGTAATCGCATGAAATACGGATGATATAAAGGAGAAAATAAAAATTATGGTCATAATATGGTCAAAATCGTCATTATCGTGAGGTCTACCCCGCTAGTGTTTGGTTATTTACGGAACAATATCGAAGTGTTTGAGGAAACTACGGGATCAATTGTGGAAAGTAGGGTACCAAAAGATTCAGCGGAGAAGCCATTGCGTGCTGGCCGGGGTGTCCATAAATAAACGAGTGTCGGTGTTATATATTTACCTCAAAATATGGGTTAAGTCGACGCTGTTTGGCCGCCATTTTTGTGGTGGCTCCTACCATCGAAACCACGTGATTCCCCACCGTGTATATGGCTTGTTCTTATTGCAATTAAGCATGTCAATTGTTGCATGTCATCTTATTCTGTACCAGTGTGCCTTCTAATTAATATTCGATCGATTGAGAAACAAGTTCCTCAAACCTATATAAAATTACCCTTGCTGGTACCCAACGCTGCGAGAATGTAAGGAGAAAAGGGAAGCTATATTCGCCTTTAAATGCTGAACATCTATCGAGTGAAATACAGGTAACATTTTCTTTTTAAATGCATGCACTAGACTTGTACTGTCAGACGATAAAGCCCGAAGTCATCCCTGTGAATGACCATTTTTATCTATTTTTAGCTTCAATGTCGTAGTTGCTTCCAGATTTGCAAACACTGTAAATAGTCTACAATTAATATGATGTGGACCAAACGGTTGCCGTTCAATAACTCAAGACCGACTGACCCTAGGATCCTCAAAATTACACACACTTTATGAATGTTGATTTTGGGACTAGTAGATCGAAGGTCAAGTTCGCCATGAACTTCAAAACTAGTGACTATTGTGCTTGTGTGTTTTACAAATATCAATATTTTGCTATTTCCGTCCTAATTAAAACTTAATAGCATAGATTATGGAACACCCTGGCTGTCTCACGATGACCATTTTCATAACATAATAAAGAATGGACATAACATATTAAAGAATGGACATAACATAATAAAGAATAGACATAACACAATAAAGAATGGACATAACATAATAAAGAATGGACATACCATAATAAAGAATGGACATAACATAATAAAGAATGGACATAACATAATAAAGAATGGACATAACATAATAAAGAATGGACATAACATAATAAAGAATGGACATAACATAATAAAGAATAGACATAACATAATAAAGAATGGACATACAATATTAAAGAATGGACATAACATAATAAAGAATGGACATAACATAATAAAGAATGGACATTACATAATGAAGAATGGACATAACATAATAAAGAATGGACATAACATAATAAAGAATGGACATAACATAAAAAAGAATGGACATAACATAATAAAGAATGGACATTACATAATGAAGAATGGACATAACATAATAAAAAATGGACAAAACATAATAAAGAATGGACATAACATAAAAAAGAATGGACATAACATAATAAAGAATGGACATAACATAAAAAAGAATGGACATAACATAATAAAGAATGGACATAACATATTAAAGAATGGACATAGCATAATAAAGAATGGACATAACATAATAAAGAATGGACATAACATAAAAAAGAATGGACATAACATAATAAAAAATGGACATAACACAATAAAGAATGGACATAACATAATAAAGAATGGACATAACATAATAAAGAATGGACATAACATAATAAAGAATGGACATAACATAATAAAGAATGGCCATAACATAATAAAGAATGGACATAACATAATAAAGAATGGACATAACATAATAAAGAATGGCCATATCATAATAAAGAATGGACATAACATAATAAAGAATGGACATAACATAATAAAGAATGGACATAACATAATAAAGAATGGCCATAACATAATAAAGAATGGACATACCATATTAAAGAATGGACATACAATATTAAAGAATAGAAATTACATGATAAAATGGACATAACATAATTAAAAATGGACATTACATAATGAAGAATGGACATAACATATCAAATAATGGACATTACATAATGAAGAATTGACATGTCATATTAAAGAATGGACATTATATAATAAAGAATGGACATAACATAATAAAGAATGGACCTTACATAATGAAGAATGGACATAACAACATGAATACTCGATGGACATATCATCATATAGAATGAACATAACATAATCATGAATGGACATAACATAATAAAGAATGAATATAACATAATAAACAATGGACACACCATAACAAAACATGGACATGACATAATAAACAAAGGACATGTCGAAATTAAGAATGGACAAAACAAACAGTAACTGGTCATCGTAAGACAGATTTGGCGTTCCATACTATTACGGTATTTCAATATCAGTATCTCAAAAAATCGGGTGTTAGTTTCATTATGACATTTTTCAGTGAACGAGTTCACAGTTAAATTGCTACTTTAAGACATGAAAAGATGCAATAACACCCCTTTAAATGAACATAAATGGAAGTTACCGCTGGGAGTTTAAAATGAAATTGAATATCTTGGTTACAAAACAATCCTAATGTTCGGTTTACTGACCGTATTCTTGTCGATTACTACACAGTATATTGCCTCCACTTTCACTAGGGGGCATGTGTTAGTAATTGTAATCTGTTAATAGTCCATAAAGTCACAGGGGACTTCTTAACACAGATTTGATAACTGAACTTTAACCGCTTCGTTACCATCGAATTAATCATGAAAACCAAAAACTAAAAACAAAACGTGGGAATTATAGGAACTATGTATGGCACTACTGTGATTTAACGTCATAAGACCTAATTAAAGTGAATAGTTATGTTCGTGGTTTTAAAATATGAAACTGGGTTGTAACTTTAGATTTGGTCAATTTTCGTATTCCCTGTAAAATACACGATCGAGTCACAACATGAAAATACTTTTGTGAAACAAATAGTTCATAGTCATTTAATGTTATCCAAAAAACGTGTTTAACTCGGAAAAGTTTTTGCATTGCAGAACTGCATCGTTAATAAGAGTGAATAAATAGATAAGGCATTGAATTCCACGGTGTTATGTATAATAGTAATAGAGATTAATTAGCATATTATGAGGAAAATTGGATTACGATCAATTTCGCGTAAGTAATTATAATATTGAATAAGAATACATAAAACATTTTTGTTGATTATGCATGTACTTAAAGTTCAATTTCTCGTAACTGTTATAAATACCGAGAGCAAAGCCTTCGTTTGCCAGTCAGCTTTCTGCTGAAATATGACAGGTATGTATATGAGTGCCTCTCCCGGATTTGAACCCGGGTCCCCAGATTGGACGAGAAGAGCATGGAGTTATGGATGCTGTTATAGTATGCTGGGTTAACGCATTTTGGTCGGGTGTTAGACGATCCAATAACCGATCGAATAATGCAATTGGAGAGTCAAATTGGACAGACATAATTTTATGAATCAACCCGGCTGACTATGTTCTATCGGCAATTATCAAGTCGGTCAGGGTACATCCTCTGGCGTTGACTGCAGCCAAATCCTTTACGTGTGCCTGGGGAAATGTTAGTACTGGTTGATAATGACTTTCTGGAAAACTTGTTTGGTAAACTGTCCGTCCATTGACCTTGTTAATGTTTATACATGTATGCCGATATATGTGCACCCGTGCTGGCTTTACAATTGTATGTCTATTATTATATTTGTATTTTAAACAAACACATTCTTTAGCAAATAATATTATGGTTAGGCCAGATCTTTTGAAAATAAACGTTCAGGACAAACGGATGCTATGTTTATATATCGGACTTATGTTTCAGTAAACAAGTACCATACTGACCACACATGTATACATCGTTGGCTTAGAATGAGAAAGTCGTAACTACAAAATCTATATTTTCAGAAAACAATAAAACACTGTCTGCAATTTACTCTTTACCTCTGGAAAAAAACAAGTTTTTTTCAACTTTAGTTAGGTCAACATAACAAGTTCCGATTTTCATAAAAATAGGCTCTCAAGAAGCGCATTGCAGATTTCAAAAATGTATGAGTCTTATAAGGTCGTAAGTAGTAGTTACGACCTTCTCGTTCTAAGCCAGCGATATACACGTTCTATACATGTACGCAGCATGTTGATGTCCGCGTATTTATTAAATGAAACATTTGTTAGAAGAAAACGTTTGGGTATTGCCGACAAACCAGTTAATTACGTCACTGTGGATTGTCCATTAATCACAGAGAAATTACGAAATTAATTCTAGGAAAAATAATCAACGAATTTCAACGAAAAGATTAAATAAATAAACTATGAAACAATTGAATAGTTTTGCTTGAGAGATTGCCAGATGAGATAAATTTGTGTTAAAAATTTGTTTACGTGACTAACATTGTAAATATGTGTCAGTAGTAGTTAACTAAGGTCATCCTAACATTTGAGCGATTATTAATATGTATTTTCGTGTTTGTTTAAAAGTATACAATCCAATGAACGTTAAGTTGCTAAAATGTTTTATTTTGCGTGTTTAACAATGCTCTCATTCATAAGCATACCACCTAGGAGTTGAATAAGCTTATACACCTACCCTAAGTATTTCATTTTATAACGTATTTGAATGTTTCCGTCTGTACATAGGCTACCCTATATGAGTATGGATACAACTCATTGGTCGACTCTTGTTCCCTTTGCACCCTCACTACACTTATTGCAGATAGATGTTCGAACCCGGAATAAAATCTAGCTATCAAAAGTCGAAAAATGAAGTTACTTGTATGATAGACCTAATTGATTGATCAAATATTTTATATAGTCGGTTGTCGGACTATCTATACCAGTACCCGTTTTCGTACCTTTCGTAACACTTTGTTCTGTCAAACCTGTTTTAAGTCGTGCTTCTTTCGAACAAAAACCACTAAAATAAAAGAAACAGTCTTCAAGTACCAGCCTTTATTTCTCTCATCCGAATTTGTCAACTACTAATACCACAGCGTATAAACCAAATCACTGTATGACTTATGGGAATACTACAAACCTCAACTTGTATCATTTATTGCTATTGAAAGCATTAAAATCTGATTACTGCATGATTTATAGCCAAACTATGTAATCCAACGTGTACACCTTATTGCAATAGCCGAAAAATCGACTCGTTTATACACAGTGAGTATATTTGCTAGTATATAATGTACAAACTCTCTACGTACAAACGTACGTTAATAGATAATTTATACAATTATTTACAGATGATAAAATACATTTTGCTTTAGTGGCGAGACTATCGAACGCATCACACCCATAAAATGTTCGGTTTCTCGTGGCCTGTAATTCCCATGTCACACGATTCTGATATTTCACAGAGATCCCTTTATTTACTTCTAACTTATTATAAACAAGTGCGCATACTGAAAGGCCCTTTTCTTTTGAAACGCTGGCTCTGGTGGGAAACTGAAAATTGTATGTAAATAATCAGTACGAATTGAACATTAGGGAGACATCGTGTTTTCACTCCGACTAAACAAACCGTGAATTCTAGTTCAATCATATTTCATATTTTACACTGAAGTCATGAAGGATGTTTTCAGATTTTTCAGCAAATATAGTTTGGTGCCTTAGAATGAGAAGGTGGTAACTACAAAATCAATATTTTGATAAAAAAACAGAAAAAACTGTCGGAAAAAAATACCCTTCATTCAGTTTCAGTACAAGATAATTTCCGATTCTAATAAAAAAGGGATCTTAAGAAGTGCCTTGTGATGCTACTTTTAGATATATATCGGTCTTATAAGGTCGTAAGTAGTATTTACGACCTTTTCATTCTGTGCAAACCAGTTGTTTGTTGTCATACGTTCTACTTCTTGTATGTAACTGAAAGAAATGCCATACAAAAATCCCGGATAACCGGCATTTTGCTATTCTCTTTTCAGAGCCTAGGCCGTTTATGAGTTTAGGCTTTTTTCATGAAATTATCCCCGTTGCACTCGCAAACATAGGATAACCAAGTCGGTAGTGTCTATGTAAACTTCGTAATAAATTATGATGTTTGATTGATAATATATATATCGCTTAGTATGAGAAGGTCGTAAGTGGCAATTAGGGCCTTATAAAACGAATGCATATTTGAAATCTACACCATAAGGCGCTTCTTATGAACCTATTTTAATGAAAATCGGAACTTGTCATATTGACCAAACTGAAGTTGAAAAAGCTTATTTTACCATAAGTAAAGAGCGATTGTCAGACAGTTTTCTTGTTTTCTCAAAATAATAGTTTTGTAGTTACGACCTTCTGGTTCTAAGCCGGCGATATTTTCTAATCGGTATTGCCACAATACGTATTATACGTATATCGGGTGTTATAAGGTCTGTTCTTGAGCCTCCTACTGGTTGAGTAATGTCATGTTTATTATTTGTGGCTCTGTCTGATGATAAGTATCAGGTAGTCTGGCCACTCGACTAGATAATATATTTCATCAATCAAATAACGTTTTAATAGCATTTATAAGCTAGATTTTATTCTGGGCTTGATTAGTAAGATATATTTGAGGGTGCAAAGGGAAATACTTTCAGGAGAAAAGAGTAGATTGGGGAGTTGTCTTTATCTACATAGGGTATGTCTGAAAGACTAAGTACCAGGGTATAGGGCATATTTTTGAAATCAATATGACCAGCAGGTATTTGAAAGTAATGCCTGAGTCCCACTGAGCATTTTTCCATCGGCGATGTACTCCCAATTTAATACAGTAAAGTTCCGCTAATAAGACCACTTTGATTATTATGAAATCATGCAGGTTTTTGCCATAGATATAGCCGTACATCTATAAATTCCAGCTATCAGGACCGACTCTAGCATTCATCAAATGCTGGTCGAAACCACAGGAGTACTTTAAGACCATGATTGCTAGCTAAGGACAGCGCTTGGTGAAAGGTCCAAATCTGAAGCGAACACTAGGGACCCTCTCCAGTGTATGTTGAACAAATTCAAGCCGTGAAGAGAGGCTCTAGGTATCTATTATAGTACTAAAGCGATCGCTGAGCGACATTGAATAACACTTGCTATCGTTACCGGAATGGCTATTGTTACTACCAAGTCTAACCCTTCACCGGGCAACATCATTAACCAGCAAATGCGTTTTGGATCCTTCTCAGGGTTAAAACCGATCACTTCCAATTTTTTGTTGAGTACGAATCAAGGATCGTGCTCGCAAAGAAACAAAGTGCTCCAAAAAACAATCGCTTTTGGCACAGTACATGTGTAGTTCTTTTGTGGGCAAATATAAACCGCATTTTTTCAAATTTATACTGAGGAACTGTCACGCTATTTGCTGTCGTTCACAATACAAACTCTCAACTAACAGTCAACAGGGACTACTAACTAGGGGCAGTTATTTATATGATAGTTAATGGATCTAAGTTTACGTGCGTTGGGATAACGTTACTAATTGTTTGATTACGTTAGGCTCTTGTTATAAAAACGTAGCACTACATATACATGAAAAGTGTTTAATATTTGGTTGTTATTTATAATTATTGACTTTCATATTTCACAATGAACTTCGAACCCGGTACCCGTAGTTTCGAAAAAATATGACACAGGATGTGAGGTCCAGTATAATGATTTATTTATTCAAACTATTAATATCTGGTAACGTAAGGGTTGGGCCTTTCTGGGTGTTATTTTGCCCGCCGATAAAGTTCGTTATAAGGAAATACAATGTATTACTGAAATTGAATGGTGGCATGGCATTTACGGCATACAATTGAATGATATTTAGGCCAATAAATCATTAATTATGTAGAGCATGATTGGAGGTAATTGGCATGACGTCAACAAACGTTTTGTAGAAAAAAACACGTCATGTGAGTACACTTGTATTGCAAAAAGCTCACTTATTTGCTAGCTGTTCGATGGAATGATACCAAAATTTCAGCAGTAGATAATGAAACTATATAGAACATTCTTATTGTCATAGTTAATGCCTATGTAACGATATGCCGTGTTAAGATGAAGTGAAAATACACGCATTCTTCGAAGAATAATTGCGCAGTATAAAACATGAATATTGTAACTATTTTAGCAATCATGCAGAAGGGCTGTCATTTTACCACCGAAGTAAATAGTTTATTTTAACGTAACTCTTTATTAATTACATAATAAAGCAATATTCCGATGGTCACTTTTTATACGCGATCGGCGAAATGGCGCCAAACTTAACGTCGTCAGACGTATGACGTCATGTCCGAATTCAACCGGAAATGACGTCACAATGTTTTGACCCTTACTTTATTACATCTTGACCCTTTCCTACGATGCTAATATGTAATGATGCCAGGTTCTTTATGGCCATACAAAATAGGCCCAAAATAGGCCCGTGGCACTCAACGTAGTATAACAAAATAGGCCCAAAATAGGCCCGTGGCATTTGGGGGGTTAAGGTTCCAAAGTATTAAATTAAGAACAAAAAAGGTCCGCTAATGAGACCGATTCGCTATAAGACCACCTTTTTTACTAGTCATATTAGCGGAACTCCACTGTAAATGAGTATCAAAGGGCTCATATTGCTATAGAGGAATCTTCTGGTCATAAGACAATTTAGGAAATCCCTGTTCCCGATCCCTCCGGGAGCAATTTTATCTTATTCGGCAGAACGTCGCCGAGCCAAAAACTGCTCAGTGGACCATAGGCTTTAGAGATTATAGATCTAACAAAAAGAGCTTAATTCAATGTAGAAATTATATTTCAATTTTCATTGTCATTTCTGCTCTCTGGCAGGAACGTCATGATTTATAAACGTGGGTACTGCTTTAACAAAGCATTTACGGAAGTCTTAAGTTTATAGCGATCAGGTTAAATTCTTAATAGGGGATTAAATAGCCAGCGAAGCTGGCTATTGTAAATACCCATACCAATAATGTCCACGTGCGTATCTTCGTCGAGTCTCTGCCGGTACTAATGCTTTCAGATAAAGTTATTTCCGGTCAAATATTTCAGGCAGTTTTCCGAGGTGAATGGTCCTTTGAAAATAAAAAAATAGTAATCTGTAAACGGTTGCCCCCTATCATTTTATTTCGAATCATAACCACCTTTAAAAATATTCAATAAATAAAACAAACTATTCAGAAAAAACAAAGAGAAGTAACAAATACGCTACTGTACTGGATACCCGGCGCCAATACAAGACGTGATGTCATGACGTCACAAATAATAGGAAATGACGTCATACCAAAAGTACGTCAAATAGAGTCATGACGTTACGTTGCAATGTATAGCAAATCAGTGTGATATAGGTAAAACACCAGGTTAGGGATGCCTACACTTATTCCAAACATAAACCACACATACATAGCCAATCTAATGCTTATCGATGGTTTACGGAGGAATAACGGTGGATTACTCCCCGATAATTTTACAGTTCATAATTTCACAGTTCATAATTTCACGCAAACGGACTATTCATTTTAAAACAAATTTCCCCGACGCCAAAAAATAAAATAATAAGCATTTTCACTTGCTCTCTTAATTTTTAATAACGTCCCATAGACCTGTCACCGCACAATGCTTTTTGAGTAGCTTAATCATGTAGAACTGTCAGTATAGACCTGTCACCGTACAAAGCTTTTTAAGTAGCTTAATCATGTAAAACTGTCAGTCACATCAAGACAATACTGACAGAGAGTATGCCATTTTATGCCAACACGGGAGTATGTAATTGATAGTTGCAGTTAAGATCTTAGTAAAGTTTATTATTGACATTGTTCATTTATTCGTATTAGATTCATGTGATACTAGTATTATATTGTAGGAATTAAGTTAAGTTAAGTTACTAATTTTCTAGGGCTCTTTTCAGCTGTTAGGCCGCTCAAGAACCCTTTGACTTTTTAACTCCCCTGGTCATTGGGCTACATATGGAAACTTACACTCGTGTCTCCCTGTGGAGACTATTTCTCTCTTGTGGGTGTGGTGTGGCAGCCACCATCTATCTGTGGCGCATAGGAAAAGACGCTGCCCTCACAGGTACCATTTTACACCATGGTGGAGTGGAGCATGTGGGTCTTGCTCAGAGAAACTAACCAGCGGTCCAGAGGGGGGCCGAACCCGGGACCTCTCGATCCCGAACTCTAGGCCACCGCTCCCCATTAATACGTGGAGTTTGTATTATAATTATGGAATTATACATTCAATGGAAACCTCGCCCCAAATCCCGGAAATGGGCGGGGAAGTTTCGTTTGTTCAACACCCTGCAGCACTATCAGAGTCAAACAGATGGCGAATTCCTGCTACTGTGATGCAGACATCGCGGGAAAAGTAGTGTCGGTCAAACTGTAAGAGTAAGGCCGCGGTGTTTTGTAGTAGTGTTGTTTTCGATCATTACGCTCGCCTAAGCTACCATATATACGTTGCTATGCATCGGATGTATACGTTGCTATGGATTGTAATATGCATCTGTTTCTGTCGCGAATTTTGGAAGAGGGTAAACGGTGGTATAAGTAAATCACATAGATCGAGGTTTGGATTGGTTGACATCAAATACTTGCTCGTCTTTTTTCTGCACCAGCCGTGGACATTTTCAACAAAAATATATTGTTAAGAAATAAAAAGTAGTGGCGTACATTACTGACTGATTCCCTTTAAATAATACATTATGTTATATTGTATTTACATTACGCGTCATAGTTTACCACCCTAAGTACCGCACATACATAACGTTATAACGACGACGTCAAAACGACGTTACTTTTATAATAGGGGATTAAATAGCCAGCGAAGCTGGCTATTGTAAATACCCATACCAATAATGTCCACGTGCGTATCTTCGTCGAGTCTCTGCCGGTACTAATGCTTTCAGAAAAAGTTATTTCCGGTCAAATATTTCAGGCAGTTTTCCGAGGTGAATGGTCCTTTGAAAATAAAAAAATAGTAAGCTGTAAACGGTTGCCCGCTATCATTTTATTTCGAATCATAACCACCTTTAAAAATATTCAATAAATAAAACATACTATTCAGAAAAAACAAAGAGAAGTAAGAAATACGCTACTGTACTGGATACCCGGCGCCAATACAAGACGTGATGTCATGACGTCACAAATAATAGGAAATGACGTCATACCAAAAGTACGTCAAATAGAGTCATGACGTTACGTTGCAATGTATAGCAAATCAGTATGATATAGGTAAAACCCCAGGTTAGGGATGCCTACACTTATTCCAAACATAAACCACACATACATAGCCAATCTAAAATTTTGAATAATTATTATTTCTGGTCTTAAATTTAAAGAGGAAAAGTGATCAGTTGCTGATCAATAACTATCTTTGTATATATTATAACATCTAAATTCAACTCATATTTAGTCAGTTTCTATCTGAAACATAGCTTAGCAGATATCCAATGTGTATTTAATCCCTCATTTAGGCGGTGCCTTAGTTCATATTAATACTTTTGCACCTTTAAAGTGTGGTAAATGTTACACTAATAAAGAATCAGTTAATGAACCCCTTCACACAATATCTGACCCTGAATTTCAGTCATTAAAGTATATTACAATGTAAATTTATACGCTAGTTTACGATTTCCGTAAGTGCATTGATAAAACATTACTTTGGTGCGTGAAGTACCCGGATCTGTTTCATCTATAAGTGACCTATCGTAATAATGTAAGTGTGTTTAGTAGTGTACAATGGTCTTGATACCGGGATAAGAACAGTCATATGTTGCCCCAAGAGGGTTCCATGGGTATCAATTAAGGTTAGAAACCACCAAATAGATTTGCTCTATAGCTCAATGTAAATTGGCCATAGTAGGCCCCAATTTTTAACTTTTTTTAGTCTATGGCCACCTGGACCACATATATCATTGTAAAGAGGGGCATTTAAGCTTCAAAATAATGAAATAAAAAAGGGGGGTCGTGTATCTTCTAAGAAAGTTTTTGTCCTTCAAACACGGTCTATCCGTTTTTACGCATGTCCGGATTTATGAGTTCTGGGTGTTAGCCTAGTCTACTTTCACTTTGGTATCAAGAACAAAATAGTGGAATAATACAAATATTACAGTTTTACTACACCATATGCATATTTACCAACCATTTAAACTCAATTTCATCATTCAACTCCACATTTGTCAAGAAATATCTCCATTTACAGGCAAACCAAAGTTTTTTAAGGACTACTTGAGTGTATCACCACTTGGTCCGCGGAGGCATTTAGTGGTTCTTTACCTTAAGAATTATTGGTGTTTTTTAAACGCCATGCTAGGCCAATAACTCTATCAAAATTATTGTTGACAGCATTCAATTGTATTCTTAAAAGTTTCAGTAAAGTGCCGTCGATTATAGTATTTTTAAAACGTCCTACATCGGGAAATGCTATAACCGGCCTTTGCATCACGCAATTGGTAAAATTTGAAACACCCACGGATGCAACCAACACTTTGTGCACTCTGTATGCACGCTTCCAATATATTATCCGATCAGTAAACATAATATTATGTCATACACCGAACCTTTAGCAGACAAAATCAATTGAAAAAAACGCAAACATTTAATATATCATTAACCATACAAGTGCACAGCACTTATATTTAAATGCCACCAGTGGTAATTACGTCCGCGCAATGAGTGGTTTCCTCGTGGATGTACTTTTAAAACGTTCATAGATCTATACAATTAAATACTGCAGTGTGCAGTGAGACTATACGAAGCCATAAGTAGAAACGGCGGCATACTCTAGCCACCCACACAAGAGTCCCATTCGGAACAAATAGTTTGATATTTCAAGCAAGCCTTTATACTCGCCCCGCAATAAAAGTCATAATGATACACACAAAATGTCCTGCTGGACCAACCCTTTCAGAGTATTCCAAGAAATACAAGTACTGGTTGCGTTATAACAACAGTACAAAATTAATCATTGACGTGTTTCTAATACTCAGTAGAAGTGCATCATATACATATAGTATTTGTCATAAAATGCGGTAAACCATATAGCGTATACCAAGAACTGGTGCTTATTTTGACATAAACTTTTATCAAAAACAATTAAGGACGCAGATTATCAAATATCTCTATCTGTAAAAGTACAATTATAACCAGTTTATCGGTACGTCATAATAGCATAAAATTGTTGTTTACTGTAACTGTGGTGAATGCAACATGGGTGTGTGTCAGTCATAAATTATTATTTATTTACGACGCATTTTGAAGTATCAGCACGTGGCACTGCGTGGCACTTCGTGCTCATGTATTTTGTATACTTTTAACGGAATGTTAACCGTATCAGTATCAGCTGTGTTAAATAAATACTTGGTCTTCAACACAGACTCAGTTAAGGATCCATACTTCAGTTTGCATATAATTATGCATGTACTTTTGTACACGGTCCCAACTTAATTTAGCTTAATAAAGTTATTTACGACTCTCGCTTTTAAAGTGTTAAGATACACTGTTTTGTTAATGCTAATAATGCTTTCGATTGTCTCCTTTTGTTGGTCTCTTCGAATGCCGTTGTTTGTTTCCTGTTTTATACATTCAATTGTCTCCCTTGTGTGTATGACTTCAGTTGTGCCTCTTTATGTCGCATAACGTTAGGTCACTGTCCGTAGTGTTTTAAAGTAGGTCACGCCCCGGGGTTGTTGTGCCTCATTTGGTCGCCGTTTTGGCATGGATTTTTGCTGTTGTGTCGCCGTGCAGCGGGGCCTTGGGGAATTTGATTTAGTCTTGGCTGCGTTTCATTTGGTCTCATGCAAAAACCGCTATTTATAATGTCGTTCTGAAATTGAGTCATCCTGCATTTTTTCGACGGGGACTTGGATTTTGTATGGTTTCTTTTGCTTATGTGTGGGCATTGCTCAGGGCAGTTGTGTTGTGGTGTTTCTGATTTCTGTGCTCGGCTGGTAATATTGAGTGCTACCTTCCCTGTTGGACTTTCTCATACCTTTTTTCAATTGTTCATTTGACTCTCTTTCTTTGATTATTTTTAGTATTTTCTACCATTTGCTATCTTATTTATTGGTTACGCTTAAATTCGTAATTAGGAATTCTACTTCGATTCATTATTGAAATGTAATCGCAACATAATTCTTCTAAGCAATAAATCAAGGCAGTGTGCAGACAGTAATTAAAGTAGATCTATGCATGGATCGTATTACACCAACTAGACATTATATCTTCCCGGAAATAAACGGAAATGACCGAGGTGTCACGAACGACAAACAATATCTAACCGGAGACAAACAGAAATGGCCGAGCTGTCACGATTGGTAAATATTATCTAGCCGGAGACAGACGGAATTGGCCGAGATTTCACGATTGACAAACAATATCTGACCGGCGACAAACGGAAATGGCCGAGATTTCACGATTGACAAACAATATCTGACCGGAGACAGACGGAAATGGCCGAGATTTCGCGATTGACAAACTATGTGCTTGAAAATAATAATCACATTTCTAAGTCGTTATTTATCCCACAGAAGTGTGATTCAACTTCAATATTTTATTTTTATCTGTCGGGACGGATTAACGTAATTAATTTTATACGATGCTACGACTGTCATATATCAAACAGCATGCCTGACAGAAAAATATTAGGACACCATACTATAGACAGGGGAGTTATTCAATAACATCGACCATGGCTGCAAGATAATTATGTCACGGCTTGTATCAACTTAATATTGCCATATACTCCAGGGACATTGTTTATTCCTGTTACATAAATCTGAAGCTTTGATGTGACACCATCTTTTCCATATGCATGCTAAGAGCGAAATTGATGTAATGTAACATTATATTATTCTAGTTGTCAGCAGTTTCCGCGCTGAAGCTCGAAAACCTCCATCAGTTTAAGCAGTCTTAAAATTCGCTACCTGTTGAAGCTCTGCTCTGCTCTGCTCTGCTCCGCTCCGCTCTGCTCTGCTCTGCTCTGCTCTGCTCTGCTCTGCTCTGCTCTGCTCTGCTCTGCTCTGTTCTGTTCTGTTGTGCTCTGCTCTGCTCTGCTCTGCTCTGCTCTGATCTGCGCTGCGCTGCTCTGCTCTGCTCTGCTCTGCTCTGCTCTGCTCTGCTCTGCTCTGCTCTGCTCTGCTCTGCTCTGCTCTGCTCTGCTCTGCTCTGCTCTGCTCTGCTCTGAAGTGGCATATAGAAGAGCTAATACATGAGAAAGTGATTATGTCGCGTACTAGGATGCATCGATCGCTTTCTGCTCCATCTTAGTGAATTGATTCGGCAGAGTAATCGCGACAAGATTAATTTCGCATTTTATTATCTTTATCTATGTGGTACATCATTACATTAAGATTTTGTCATTTTGTGTCTGTAGTACCCAGGAACCAATCATGAGAGTATTGGCAACATCTAGTCAAAACAAGAACGTCTTCTTGGAATACGAAACCGGTATGTCTGTACTTCGTTTTGCTATACCTGAGTGCAAAGTCGGCTTGACGCTTGTTGGAAAATAAGCTTGGGTCTTGATTGCAAAATATTGCAAATGATACCCAATCTTCACTTGTTTGGTGCTCGACATTTAAAAGGGGACAAGGTTTCGCTTCTTTCTTAGCTCTGGTGTTTTATTTAGGAAAAGGCTGTTGCGAATAATAACATTCAAAGTTCAAAATCGACCTTAAATACACACATGGGTTCCTTTCCTGGGTACAGTCTTGTCTCATTCAGTTATCAATTCCGATTTTGCCCTTTTCATATTTTTATCCTGGACCGCAATCTCATGAACATGGACTGAAGTCGATGAAGCCCGAAGTAATCCCCGTAAATGACCACTTTTATCTATTTTTAGAATCAATGTCCTGTTTTAGAATTTCATTAACCAAGAACAGAAAGCTTGTAACACACCCTGTTCAAAAACTGTTCTTTCAACCACTTTGCTGTTGGAAGACTATCATATCATATTTTGACCCTACATGTATAGTTTGGCTATTTTGAACTGAGCCTGACCTTTATGCAAGAATATAGTACAAGGTTCTTGCTTTGAATATATCAGTTTCCTCAAGTAAAGCACATCGTGCAATATCGGTATTTCAGATTTGTGTTTGTATTACATCTCGAGCGTCTTCTTGATACTCCCTGATAATGAAAACATACAATCGGTGTTAAAAACGTAGACAATATATGGACTGTTAAATTATGCTAATCAATAAGTCAGGCTCATATCAAATTGGCCAAGCTATACATGTGTCACAAATATAACAGGTTAGGAAATACCATACATACTGGTCATGTCGTGGTACTGTTACGTGCTGTCTGTGATTATAGTACGTCCCTTAGAGAAAAACAGGAAATACATTCATCACGGTATATTCGATTTCTGACCGGTCAGTGTTCATGCTGTCATTACGATATTATTTGATTAGCACAGGGACCTTCATAAGCACAGAGTAATCAATGTTATATGAGACAAGTATATATAATATTATACAGAACTAAATTGCATTTAAGACGAACGCTATATAGTATATACTATACTGACCTTGTGTGCCTCCGTAGCTCAGTGGTTAGCGCGCTTGCCGCCTAATCCGGCGACTTGGGATCATATCTGGGTGATGGCACTCATATGTCTGTCATATTTCTGCAGAAAGCTGATTGAAAAATAAAGGCAGTGCTCAGCCTAGCATGATATTGTTGATATATCAAGCGATGGGAACATGTACATAAACGGTTCAAGAAGTAGGACCATAGGTGCGGAGAACATCTGGACTTTCGGGGAAACTCGGTATATTTTATATGCGTTCACATGAGCTTGCCAGGCTTAGAGTCTTCCGTTACGGAATTCCTCTGAGCAGAACAGCTTTATTGGGGTCCATTTCTGAAACAAGTTTGCAAAAATGCAGCATACTTTAGTTATAAAATGTTGTTCATAAAATGAATTGAAGATCTACACTCTGAAAACGATGTAACGCAATTTATACGCGACCCGTCCCATATTGAGGAATTTCTCGGGTACTATGATAGTATGTGATGTACTGAGCTAAGTATAATCCCAGGGATTACTTAACCACTTTGATGTCAGCATCCTGTCAGTGAATTGTCGTGGTAAGATTTCTTTTAGTTTGCAGTCGATCTAAACCTCGACATGACAGGAAAATTCGAATACCCGAGTTTTACTTCTTGACATGTTCGTGTAAAAACATGCAAAATCTCGAATTTTGCAAAAATCGAAAAATTCTAATCTTAGACTTTAGAGTTATTTGACCAATAATTGTTGGCTTACTTATGATGTACTTTTACGAAACCGTTTATACCAATTTACAGGCATGATATACCGGTGTAGTCGAAATTTCTCGTGACGTCGACTTGGAACTACCGAGGGTGACCAACAAGTACCGACAAGTACCGAGTACATGTTCAGCAAATTACTGTCTGGTTAATTTGATTTACTGTTGTTACCTTCCAGACGAGACACGCAATCACTAATGATTAGACGATATATTGTGATAACCCCATGATACGCTCAGTCTAAGATCATTCTGATCAACTCAGTCTGTATTTGTATATTTACCGGAGACAAACGGAAATTGCCGAACTTTCACGATTGACTCTGTGATGGATAAACGTTCGTGTATAAGACGGCGCGAACAGTACACGTAATGAAATCTACGGGGAACTGATAAGCTCAGATGCGAAGAATTAATATACAGACTACATCTAGATTCTTATTGATAAACACTGACCATTATCGGAACTGAGAGATAGTTAGAACGTCTTAGCAGATAATATATCGCTAGATGAAAATCGAGTCGTGGATACGCACTTTTTATTTATTTTTATTGCTTTTTCTGCTACATTTTTTTTCACGAACTACGCTATCTTACGATTTTATCTAGACCAGTGCTCGTGAAATATGTGGAATAAATGATATAAATTGTGAAATAAATCGTGCAGTGGATTATAGAGTCTATAAACCCGAATGTTTGGAACATATTAAAATAATTTACTCGTGTACCGAATTAGAGGAACTGTGAGTGCGCTGTTGTGAAGCTGTAAGTACATACTTTATCAATGAATTTCCGATGATAACAATTTGTTTTATTTGATGGGAAGCATTTCAGGCAAATTGTTGAAGAAATGTTTCATTATGCTCATTTCGCATTTAAACGTTTGAGGATGTTTTGTGTTCAGTGGGGAATCAAGCAGTACCGTGAAATGTTTTCTTCGCCGGTTTTAACGTACTGTCAAACTTGTCTAATGTTACGTAAATTGCACGTACAAAGGGTATCTGGGAATATCCATTGCATAGATAAAATTAAATGTGCATATCGAATATAATATATTTGAATAGTAATCAAAAAGATAGACAGAAGTACTTTTAGTTGAAGATTCGACAACTCAGAATGCATTCCATAATAATAGTGTTTCGAATGACCGTTAACCTGTTTTAGACATTAATTATACGAATATGAAGACCGACCAATGCGATCGGAAAATACCATGTATTTATTATAACAGTTATTTTATACTATTTATGAATAGACGTTATTGCAACTTGCCAAGGGGATATTGCCCATGAACATATAATACAAGGACTGTATGTATTGTATTCTCGCCAGAACAATACTTAGTTTTGTTGTTCTGAAGACATCACTAACTACAGATGTATGCGGATGTTGTTATGTAACTGTTGCATCATTTGTCATAATTTCTTAGAACTTTTTGCATTCTTCGAGTAGTTGTGTCTCGGTAACAATAAAGCACTACAATATAGAACATACTTGAACAGCGTGTTGTAACCATAATAATCTTTCTGTATGCATATCTTGATAGCATGGTTGCAGTATCCATAATTTACAAAAAAATCCAAATGAGTGTCGAAAGTCGTGGAAGCTGTTTGAAGAGTTTTGGAAGCTTTCTAATAATTCAATATCCACAATTTTAGCATTCGTAGAGTGAGTATCCATAATTTACAAAAAAAACGTATTTTTGACAGAATGTGGAAATGCGTGTCCCTAGAACAGGTTGGACAACGTGAGGAAAGCCCTATAATCTTTTAGTATGCACAATCATAGTAACGTTATTCGTAGGTAATATATCCATACTTCAAAATAACACCAAAACAGCTTTTTTTTCGTCGTTGACTGAGGAAATGCATATTCATTTTAGGTGTACAACTGGCTTGAACAGTATTTAGGAAGTTCTCTTATACCTTGAGTATTTCATAATGCACATAATATTCATGCTTTATCCATAATTCACAAACAAACAAAAAACAACAGTATTTCTTTCGACGTTGAATGAGGAAATACTTGTAGTGTCGTTATTATGTTATGTAATTATCACTCTCCTAGGTATCAATATCTTAGTACACCTTCTAGGCAAACAATACATTCTCATGATCTAAGCATACGGCGACGTGGCAGACTCCCCATTTTGCATAATATACTATAATATACAGTACTCAACAACTGAAATTTTCGCGGGTAAAAATGTAAGCGGATCAGGATTTTCAGAAAATTTGGCACCCGGAAATATACGATTTTATTATTTCAAAATTTCTTGTTACAATTCTAAGCTCAGTGTTGGCAAAAATTGAGGATATGGGTAATATACAAGTACCTATAATTATCAAATTTAGTAAATTCACGAAATTTGCCATTTTTTCCACGTCGCTGGCTTAACCACTTGTACAGTAAAGCGGAGTACTATAATTCCAGTATATACTATAATCCAAGCTGAATGTACTGATCCGACTTTATTCCTTCATCTATGATATGCCAGGGTATTAATGACTGCCTCAAGCTCTTGTAATTATATAGAATTATACACCGTAGAATTCCTGTAGACAGTTAACGTCATGTCGAGTTTGGTAAATACGTCCGAGTTGTTTACTAGAAAAGTCCGAAGATTTGTGTACAATAACGTGAACTGTAGTTAGTCGAGTCTGAGGTGTATATCGCGGGCTAAGAATGAAAATGTCGTAGGTATGAAATCGATATTTTGAGAAAACGAGATAAAACAGTCTTAAAATTACTCTTTACTTATGGTAAAACAAGCTGTTTCGACTTCGATTTGGTCCCTGTTATTTTGAAAATAGGCTCATGAATAAGAAGCGCCTTGTGACTCTGATTTTAAATACAATGTATGTATCAGTCTTATAAGGTCGTTATAACCTTCTCATTCTAAGCCAGCGATATATCTGTAACGTTCAAAAATATATATTTGAGGAATGACGATCTTTTATACACGTTTTGTTATATCGATCTTAAATTTATGTTTGGGTGATGTCGATTTTTTATGCTATGATTGAAGTATACCGATCTTAATGTATTGACTGAGTCGTAACACTACATAAAACACATCTGACGCCAACCCTCTTGGTTGGATATCAAAAATGGACAAGCTACTTCTTTCGTGACTTTGTCAACTGGCATGTCTTCCCAATATCGCGAAGATGTCAATTAATTGTGGCAAAGCAAGTCATCGTAGTGACGGTACATAATTCCAAGAAAACTTGTTAAATCAAGCGTCTATCGAAATTGATTGAAAATCGGTTAAAGGCGGTGTGAACCTCATTACAAAAAAACACACCATAAAACAGGTTCATCGATCTTTCCAGTGAAATAATGTAACTTCAGAATTATTGTAGCAATACCGTAAGCCAACAGCAAGAAATAAAATCTTCGCCGTGTTACCCATTATATTAATTGTCTTCCTATCTCCGGGATATCGACGATTTAGAAACACTGTTTTCCACACCAGTTCATTAATAGTATAGTATTGTACAGTTCTGGGAAATTTATACGACGGAGCCATGAAATGGTAGGGTGCTGAAACGGTCCTCATCGCAAAAGATGGAAGGATAATTTTACATTGCAATAGTATAATATACAAATCTTGTGGAACTGACACGACCCCGGTCACACAAAAACTAGTAGTGTATAAACCGGGTATAAACAGGGCCGAACTAAAACATTCTACACTTTGCTTGATTTTGTTTTATAGGTCAAATCATTGGTATAATAGTGCTAGAAAATGAATATGTGTTATACCTTCCTGTGCGAATAGTTTCAAGAATGTTTGGGCTTCAGAGCATAGGTATTTGATTTCAGAAGTGCGTATTTTAATGTACTTAACGGGACTATCTGTGACTAGGAAAACTAATTAATTTACGCATGTTAAAACCAAATGCCTGTGCTTCAGAGTATAAAACATGCCACCGAATCTGACCGTAATGTTAATCTTATTCACGCCTGAACAGGGACGCTGACAGACGTGTGAAGATAAATGAACGAAATATTAAGATTACTATGTAACCGTGTTTACTTACGTCTGACAGGATTAAGAACTTTGTACATACAGGTTAGTCAATTCATCTGTTACCAATGTAAGATCAAACATATGCTAAACTACGGATTATACCGATGATGCACGAGTGTTCGCCGACTTTTGCCGAAGTGCGGCTGTTCCGGAACGCCATTCGGACATTAGGTGGCACTAAAATAAATATCAAATATTTAGTGTAGGGCTTATTTATGGGCACCAAAAATTAAATTGTTATTTTAAAGACCCAATACTGTATTTATTTTGTACACAGAAGGTGTTTAATATTTGAAAAATCATAGAAACTAAATATCAGTTGGCTCTGAAGGATGTGTAGCTCTTTAAAATGTAGGTTACCACCACTGGCGGAAGTTCAAATTTAGCGTCGTTAGAAACCGCAAATAACTTTGACAGCAAAAAGCAAAAATAACTGGTATGCTTATTTGAAATACGAATATATAAATACCAATGGCGTATGAGTCCCTTTATTGTAATGGTCGACGAATATTGCCAAAAAGGGTGTTTTTTCCGAAACGTCGTTCGGACAATTTAGACAGAGAGGATATAGCAAGAGGTTAATAAAAATCGGACAGGGAAGGCAGCATTCAACTTTAAAAACAGTTGCACACAATAGCACAGACAATTACTAGGCACAATAGCAAATACACAACTGAACAGGAAAATGAACCACTTACAGCTGCCTTTTAAGGTAGTTTGCGGTGTCGTGAGAAAACAAAACTTACCGAAACGTAATGAAACTTAGACAGATTATACATTGAGTTGCTGAAATAGCTAGCTTCCGCTGTAAAAAGCTAATTGCAAGTTAAGCCCAATAAGCAACCTATTTGAACCGTGCTTGCGTGTCGTAGTCGATTGTGGACGCCTACAGGGTTCTGTATCGTCATATGAAAGTCGAACGTTACTATTGTCAGCTGTTAATTAAGTGAAAGGGTCATCTCGCCAAATAAGGGGTTGATTACGTTGTGGCTGTGCTGTAGAAATACATAGTGTTGAGACTCTTGTTTTTGTTAATTTAGTGTTCCATTTGCAGCATTTTTAATTCATCGCATACCTGTGTGTAAAATACTTTCTGAACATATAAACATGATCAGTAATAGATGATCCAGACAGTTGGTAAAATACATATGCTTCTATGTTTTATTCAAGGCATTCGAAACACTCAGTTGGTGGTTAATCGCAAATCGCGTGATTCTGGGTCAAAAATGCATCCAACGAATCTTACAAAAATATGTGGCATTCACAATTTTATATGAACCCTGACATTGAAATAGGCCTACTCATCCCAATGATGTTGACTGCTACAAATTTATTATTAGAATTATATGAATGTCATCGTAGACGATACCTATAATTGAATCTGGTTTTTGCCAATTATCCCATATAAGATACCATTCCAGTCATCTACATAATTCGCTGTTGTAAATGTCATAGACTTTATTAAAGCCTTATACGTGAAAAAATCCCCAGAAAAAAGTTATTCTGACATTAATGACTCGCGTGTCGTTATCATTAGATCTAATCATAATCACATCAGTTATATTATTAGATATGAAATTTTGGGTGTCATTGCTAATATGGCTAATGCCTAGATAATATTTCACCAGTTAGCTATTGTGTATCATTTTTACTTTGAACTAAATATTATATGACTCCGATGTTTGACCATTTAACCAATTCAAAAAGGTATACAGTATTCAATGGGTAGCGGACCTCCGAGAGGAGCGGGTTTGAACCCGTCTTTCTGGCAGGATAGTAACAATCACATGATTGAAACAACTATATTCACTACATCCAATAAATATCGGCCAGTGAGTGGTTAGGGGGGAACGAACTAATCCGGACTAATGGAATTCTACGGAAGGCATTTCAAATTAGACTGTTTAAGAAATACCAATGTAATTAATGTCGCCAGATCTGATTGGTAAAACAATTAACAAAATTAGCTTGCTAGTCTATTACTTTACCAGAAACTTTATAACATTTCTTCATACGACACCAGTAAGTATTTCTCCAGGAAACATACTGATGCATCTACCCGTAAAACTTATTAATAACAGCAATAACTTATAATAATTATTACATCGCCCGGGTCAGTTATAACTTATAAGACCATCTCACAATCAAGACCATTATTTTGTGTCTGGTTTTCCCATTTCAATACAATTCCAATAATACCAACTCAGTTCGTTCGTTCGTTCGTTCGTTCGTTCGTTCGTTCGTTCGTTCGTTCGTTCGTTCGTTCGTTCGTTCGTTCTCGAATTTCTCATGGAAATGGAACTGATATATATGGAAGGAAGCCTCTACGTGATATTCCGGGTTTAATATCAGGTTAAAGTGCGAAATGATAAAACCAGTATCCGTCTGTGTAATCGTTGTCCCGAACCCGATATCTATCTATCCAGTTTTACCGTAAGCTCGCTATTAAAGTGTCAAGAATGGTTACCGGTCCGTGCCAGTGATAACTGATATAGTAAACCACTACCCACAACTGCTGAGATAAGGCAACCCCATTTTAATTCTTCGTTTGTTGTTTAAGTTCGATTTTGACCAACATACACACACAAGTAACTGTATCGTTGCAAACGAAAAAAAAAATTTTGGTTTTATTTTCGTTTTCAACGATACAAATACCGGTGTATACAAACAAACTGAAAGTTGTTGACTATTGGTACCACTTAAAGAAAGATGCAGAACGATAACGTTATGACAAATGTGAAAACATACAAGAATTAGGATCCGTAAATTCCGTACGTATTTGTCAACCGTTGAATCCTTGAACAACATCTAATATTTTTTGTCTTGGAACTTCACGGACTAATCACGGATGTATGAGAATTAACTTTATAGGCAAATGAAATAAAGAAATATATCCCACCCCAACCGAACCCATTGCTCAAAAATATAGTATGCATTTATCGAATTTAAAGTCAGCCAATGGCGATTAAATAGTTTTTATTGGTTCTCGGAGCTCTTAAAGTTGGCGGATGTGGGCGCTGGAAGTTTTTTGGCTTGGTCTAAACTTGGCGCAAGCGTGCCGTTCTTTGATTGGTAAAAATGTACGTGAACGTGTTATAAAACTGTTATCTTGAAGTTTATGATATCATATAATACGTATCATGTCACAGTTGATGTTATCAGAATTAAGATTTGTGCCAACTAAATGTTCCATTCGTCTTTCTCAGTAGATTATATGTTTTCTGATGTTTGTACATAAACGTCATACATGTATACACTCTTAAGAAAATATGATACTTGGTAACGTGATTGATTTATTGATTCTATTTTATTGTATTTGATTTAGTTTGATTTGATCCGCCTTATAAGCGTAGCGGTAGAGTATCCGCTTTCAGTGCGAGCGGGCTGAAGTTCGATTCCCCATGCCACTATTGAGTACATCAAATGAGTATAGATTCCTTGATGCTAGATATTCACCATTGGTAATTCTAAATTTCTACTGGTTTGCCCGGTGTCAAAAAGATATGACTGGATGGTCTCCATGAAACTGAAACACTGTTGACCAGTGGGTCTTTTATTTTCAATTTTGACCTTGACATGATGATTGGCCTTGGCCTTTTTAGCAGTCAATGCTGCAAGCCACCACACTCAAGTGAATGAACAAATTCCATCCAAACATTTATCATGATATACATATCTTATCATGAGAATTAAACATATGATGACCATGCAAATTCCATATTAAGTTCGGGGATACTATGGTCAGGCGATCTTGAGTTATTGAATGGAAGGTGCATGGTCAACTGTCCGACAGACGTACGAGGGGTGATCAATATATTCGAGGACTTTCCTTCTCAATTTTGAAATATTTGAACTAGAGTAATGAAATTACCAGCTTGTGTAGATCAATCAATTATCGCACGATTTGTTTAATTTGCTTTATGATAACGTCATTATTTACTTGATGACGTCACTTTTTGTAACCATGGTGAAGCACGCACCGTCGAGCATCTCGGGCGTAACGTTACTTCTGTGTAACGACATGCTATGAAAATTAACGCGAAATTTGTAAAATCCTCGCGATATCTCCGAAATTACTTGACTAAATTGTGTATGGATTCTATGCGCTCCCAATTGGCCATTTTCATATGATTCTGTTGTTTATGTGATTGTTTAGTCCCTGTCAAACGGATGAGTCGATAAAATAAGGATAAACAGCAAAAATAACACCGCGTTAGGGACACTTTCCGTAAAATTCTGCGAAATAGGACGCACAGATCTCATCCAAATGTAACTGGCGAACACGAAGACAAGTATAGGCTACAAACCATTAAATCGTTGACTCCAAATCAAAAGGGTTATGTCGATATTGCGTCCTTAACCTGATAGGTCATGTTTAACTCTTAATTGGAATAATCTAAATTTGTACTGTCGAACGCCGTTTTCCGAGTTTTTTTTCCAATAACGCATCGATACTCTTTTTATTCCACCTCACATTCCAGAATTGTCTATAAACTACTTATTTCAATCGTAAAAGAAAACCAGTCTCATACATGGGACCGGGTATCAGTCCAGATAGCAGATATGTGCTGCTCCGACGGTGACGCTTGGAATGACGTAGCGCGACGTCCAACGTCACGCGCCCCTTGTATGAATCAATTAATTTTATTAGTACATTCGGTCGGACACATCTTACTCCGAATGATGTTAAATGGCTTTGAGCCTTGCTGCCAATATGAAATTGCTAGATGAAAAGTCCTCGAATATATTGATCGCCCCTCGTACATGTACACAAACAGACACGCAAACCGACCAACATGAGCATTTAGCAAAAAATCGCGGTGCGTAGTGGGAATTCAAACGCTATCGGAGAATATTGATGAAGAGATACCATGATATTTGGAATGCTTAAAAAAGTTAGGTCATGCTCATGAATTGCAAGCCTAACGCTTATCAGAACAAGAAACATACTCTGGCACTTGTACTTTTTACATATCAGTATTCCAGATTATGTTTATACAAACAACTCTTTGTTGTTTTAAAACACATGTAGATGTGAGACACGTGGTTTATATACTCGCACAAGTAATAAAATTGATAAGATCTATAAATATATATACTATATAATAACTTACTTTAGTACTCTTATGAAACATTTGCTACAATAATAAATGAGATACCTACATTTCGGATGCAAAACGTTTTACAACTTAGAGCCATACTATCGTAGTTACAACTATATGCACCAGGGTACTGTTTTATCAAACCATTGACGCAAATTCTAAACTTACGGTCAAATTTAAATTCTTTATAACACTTTAAAAAATGCAAAGTGTGGTAAATGGAGCTGCAATACTAATACAGATTCACCTAATAAACTCCTACAAACAATGTCTGGTCCCTGTTTGTAGTTGTTAAAGAATAATAAAGAATTTGAAGTTGAACGTAAGTTTACGATTTCCGTAAATGCTTTGATAAAAACAGTACCCAGGCTAGTAAGCAGGGCACTGTTTTATCAAAGCATTTACGGTAAACGTAAACTTACGGTCAAATTTGAGTACTTTATAACTCTTTAATTGCTACCATTTCTGGTAAAGTGATGTTTAATAACAATAATTAATTAATTTAGTTAATGGTTTCAAACAAAATCTTTCCTCCATTTGTCGATGCAAAAGTAATATAACGAATTTAAATTTGGGCGTAAGTTTAAGATTGTCGTAAGTACTTTGATAAAACAGTGCCCAGGTGGATAACCTTCATGATTTATAATAACGGAGTATATCTTGGAATCAAACCATCGAATCGCAGGATTCGCTTGCAATTTTGTCAATTAACTATATCGGTGGTATCCACTTGCCGCTTTGCCATGGGAATGTTCTTTGTAAAATTGTGGTAGCCAGGTATTTGCAAGTAATGTATAGGTCTTTGAGTGAACGCATCTGATTTTATTCCATTGCATAACATTTTATATGAATACGGAATTATGTAAGCTTCTTAAGTAGTAGTTCGTAAAACCGAAGCACATATCGATGGCTAAGAATGAGAAAGTCGTAACTACTGATTACGACCTTATAAGACTCATACATATTTGAAATCTGCTTGACAAGGCGCTTCTAATGAATCTATTGTCATGAAAATCTGGAATTGCCATGTTGACCAAAATGAAGTTTTAAAAACTTGTTTTCCTATAGGGAAAGTGTAAATTACAGACAGTTTTCTCTTGTTTTCTCAAAATATTGATTTTGTAGTTACGACCTTCTCATTTTAAGCCAGCGATATAGCGAGTAATTAAACGGCACTTCAAGGAAGATACAATAATTGCATAACAACAGACTCTTAGTTTGCTATAACTTGCGATGATTTTTTTCAAGAAACAATTTGTTCTCGGGAGATTTAACTACATGTACTAGTAATTATCTTCGTGTAACAGTTACATGTTATCATTATCTAAGTACATGTGATAATAATCTGCAATATGAAATAATTTGGAATATTTAAACAAAGACAATGATACGTAAAAAAAACCTAAGATCAACTTTAAAATATGTAACTTGTAAAATCAGCTATTTTCGCGCGGGATTACATTTCGCTTTAATCGCTATATTGAAAACTCACGAAAAATCATGTTCGGCAGTATATAAGAACTGATAAAGAAGTGGGGTTTTTTAATTAAGAAATAAATTGCGAATATTTAGTCCTTCAAACTATTTCAGAGCAACAAGTAATGTTCCCTCTGCTTTGACCTCGTAAAATAGTTTATGATTAAGAACTAACGTTGAAATTGCTTATGAAGGAACATAGTGACTTTTCTAATATGACATGGCTAGTGTTTTCAACCCCTTTTAGAGTATACTTATACGTGATAAATCCCAAGCTGCATAGATACTAGTCTGGCTACCCGACTAGATAATATATTTTACCAATCAAATAACATAACTGTTTTAAATGCACATCATCTTCACAGCGACCATCTGTAGAGCAACGGTTACACCCTTTTTTTTATATAACAACACTCAAAATTTATCTAAGCCGTATGGAAGCCCTGGAGGGCACTTTTGACTTTTGAGTTGTGACTTGTGACTTATGACTTATGACTTGGGACTTGAGGAGGCCCTGGAGGGCACTTTTGACTTGTGACTTGCGACTTGTGACTTGTGACTTTTGAGTTGTGACTTGTGACTTATGACTTGTGACTTATGCCTTGGGACTTGAGGAGGCCCTGGTGGGCACTTTTGACTTGCGACTTGCGACTTGCGACTTGTGACTTGTGACTTGTGACTTGTGACTTGTGACTTGTGACTTGCGACTTGTGACTTCGGACTTGTGACTTCGGACTTCTGATTTGTTTCATTATATAAATAAATATACGGGCATTTGCCTGGACGCCCCGAATGGTGACGGATGTTCTTTGAATCGGAATTAACTGTTGATATTCTAGTAAATCAGGTAAGTAGGCATTATGTTAGATCCGTGAAGTTGGCAGCGGGTTACAAGTTCGTAGTTCGATATTCAATTTCTAACTGATAGCCAATACCGAACTAGCACAAAGTTCGTTATTCGACACCCATTGGCCAATACCGAACTGGTGTCCAATCTGCTGCCAGCACCAAGTTCGATATTCAACCCCAAAAAAGGCGAATACCGAACTGGGGTCGAATATGCTGCCAGCACCAAGTTCGATATTCAACCCAAAAAAAGCCGAATACCGAACTAGGGGCGAATCTGCTGCCAGCACCAAGTTCGATATTCAACCCCAAAAAAAGCCGAATACCGAACTGGGGTCGAATCTGCTGCCAGCACCAAGTTCGAAATTCAACCCCCCAAAAAGGCGAATACCGAACTGGGTCGAATCTTCTGCCAGCAGCGGGTTCGATATTCAACCCAAAAAGAAGGCGAATACCGAACTGGGGTCGAATCTGCTGCCTGCACCAAGTTCGATATTCAACCAAAAAAGGCGAATACCGAACTGGGGTCGAATCTGCTGCCAGCACCAAGTTCGATATTCAACCCAAACAAAAGGCGAATACCAAACTGGGTCGAACTTAGTGCCAGCACCAAATTCGATATTCAACCCGAAAAGAAGGCGAATATCGAACTGGGGTCGAATCTGCTGCCAGCACCAAGTTCGATATTCAACTCAAAAAAAGGCGAATACCGAACTGGGGTCGAATCTGCTGCCAGCACCAAGTTCGATATTCAACCAAAAAAAGGCGAATACCGAGCTGGGGTCGAATCTGCTGCCAGCACCAAGTTCGATATTCAACCCAAAAAGAAGGCGAATACCGAACTGGGGTCGAATCTGCTGCCAGCACCAAGTTCGATATTCAACCCCAAAAAAGGCGAATACCGAACTGGGGTCGAATCTGCTGCCAGCACCAAGTTCGTTATTCAACCCCAAAAAAAGGCGAACACCGAACTTGGGTCGAATCTTCTGCCACCAGCGGGTTCGATATTCAACCCAAAAAGAAGGCGAATACCGAACTGGGGTCGAATCTGCTGCCAGCACCAAGTTCGATATTCAACCAAAAAAGGCGAATACCGAGCTGGGGTCGAATCTGCTGCCAGCACCAAGTTCGATATTCAACCCAGAAAGAAGGCGAATACCGAACTGGGGTCGAATCTGCTGCCAGCACCAAGTTCGATATTCAACCAAAAAAAGGCGAATACCGAGCTGGGGTCGAATCTGCTGCCAGCACCAAGTTAGATATTCAACCCAAAAAAGGCGAATACCGAACTGGGGTCGAATCTGCTGCCAGCACCAAGTTCGATATTCAACCCAAAAAAGCCGAATACCGAACTGGAGTCGAATCTGCTGCCAGCACCAAGTTCGATATTCAACCCCAAAAAAAGCCGAATACCGTACTGAGTTCAATCTCCTGCCAGCAGCGGGTTTGGTATTCAACTTGATAATATTGCGAATACCGACCTGGGTTCGAATCTGCTGCCAGCTGTGGGTTCGATATTCAACTAAAAAAAGGCGAATATCGAACTGGGTTGGATTCGTCTGCCAGTAGCGGGATTGATATTCAACTTGAAAAGATGACGAATACCGAATAAGGGTCGAATCTCTTCTGCCAGTGCAATTTGATGTTTCAGTCGTACTGGTTATGTGTAATTGATCTACTTCTTCAGTTATGTTACTGATCTGATCTACGAGTCGAACAGTCGATAAAGCAATGTATTCTCATTTGTATAAAGCATGACATAAGAATGCTTTCGTCTTTATATTCCATTCTTGACTTATAGTTCATGTATTGCTTTCAATCACTCATTGTAAGATTCTCAAGTAATAAACCAATTTACTGTTATCCATATTTTTTTCATTTACTTGTTATATCCATTGGGTCAGTAAATTCAGTTGAACCTGGACTATTATCTACCCAGTCAACAGTACGATTGGTGAATCAAACAGGTAGTCCTTGACCAGTTCGACTCGTAGATCAGATCAGTAACATAACTGAAGAAGTAGATCAATTACACATAACCAGTACGACTGAAACATCATATTGCACTGGCAGAAGAGATTCGACCCTTATTCGGTATTCGTCATCTTTTCAAGTTGAATATCAATCCCGCTACTGGCAGACGAATCCAACCCAGTTCGATATTCGCCTTTTTTTAGTTGAATATCGAACCCACAGCTGGCAGCAGATTCGAACCCAGGTCGGTATTCGCCTTTTTTGGTTGAATATCGAACTTGGTGCTGGCAGCAGATTCGACCCCAGTTCGGTATTCGGCTTTTTTTTGGGTTGAATATCGAACTTGGTGCTGGCAGCAGATTCGACCCCAGCTCGGTATTCGCATTTTTGGGGGTTGAATATCGAACTTGGTGCTTGCAGCAGATTCGACCCCAGTTCTGTATTCGCCCTTTTTTCGGATTGAATATCGAACTTGGTGCTGGCAGAAGATTCGCCCCCAGTTCGGTATTCGCCTTTTTTTGGGGTTGAATATCGAACTTGGTTCTGGCAGCAGATTCGACCCCAGTTCGGTATTCGCCTTTTTTGTGTTTGAATATCGAACTTGGTGCTGGCAGCAGATTCGACCCCAGTTTGGTATTCGCCTTTTTTTGGGTTGAATATCGAACTTGGTGCTGGCAGCAGATTCGACCCCAGTTCGGTATTCGCCTTTTTTTTGGTTGAATATCGAACTTGGTGCTGGCAGCAGTTTCGACCCCAGTTCGGTATTCGGCGTTTTTTGGGTTGAATATCGAACTTGGTGCTGGCAGCAGATTCGACCCCAGTTCGGTATTCGGCTTTTTTGGGGGGTTGAATATCGAACTTAGTGCTGGCAGCAGATTCGACCCCAGTTCGGTATTCGGCTTTTTTTGGGGTTGAATATCGAACTTGGTGCTGGCAGCAGTTTCGACCCCAGTTCGGTATTCAGCTTTTTTTGGGTTGAATATCGAACTTGGTGTTGGCAGCAGATTCGGCCCCAGTTCGGTATTCGGCTTTTTTGGGGGGTTGAATATCGAACTTAGTGCTGGCAGCAGATTCGACCCCAGTTCGGTATTCGGCTTTTTTTGGGGTTGAATATCGAACTTGGTGCTGGCAGTAGATTCGACCCCAGTTCGGTATTCGCCTCTTGTTTGGGTTGAATATCGAACTTGGTGCTGGCAGCAGACTGGACACCAGTTCGGTATTGGCCAAAGGGTGTCGAATAACGAACTTTTTGCTAGTTCAGTATTGGCTATCAGTTAGAAATTGAATATCGAACTACGAACTTGTAACCCGCTGCCAACTTCACGGAGCTCATTATGTTTGTATGATTTAAATCGTCGTTTCTACATTCACCGAGCAACTGTCGATCTCATTAACTAAAATAGCGATCATGCCATAGCGTACTTATAAAGTAAATATGTTTTACGGTGCAGATGTGTATTATAAGTACACATGTACGAGTTTGCTTCATTGTCTTTATCATATGAAAGTCTCATTTTGTATCATACACTACTGTCGATGCAATAAGTAATACTAATGAGGGAACTATCCCGTTCGAAAGAATAGCGTGGACTACAGTTAACTCAGGTATACCCAGTTAACCTAGATAAACACAGTTTACTTGACAGACGAGGTTATGTTAACAACCGTTATCATTTAACTGTGAATGGGCTGAATTATGCCATAATTTTTATATTAGGTTTTAAACTTTGTAATCGTAGTTTAGGTATACCATAGTTACCAATCAGCGTCTCAATCGAGACGAATCTGTTTTTTAAGACTTTAAGTATTCAGTGTTATTTAACTGTGTTTGTTTTATGTTTTGCAGGTGGAGAAAAATGAAATGTCTGCTTTCATCGTGATTGAATCCGGAAGATAACATCTCTTGTGGAATATTGCACCAACGGAATCTACAATCCTGCTATTCTACTACCATAGTAAAAAAGAAGGCGTACACTCACAATGAACACTCACATGTTGAACATAAATTGTCTCGTTATACATGTATGTCATAGTAGAAGTTATCGTTGATATAGTCGACATAGAAATACAAACTGATCTGACATGGGTTGCAAAAATAAATGAATAATTATGGTCAATGTATCATGCTTGTGCACAATTGTTTCACCCACACCTTGGTGATATACACGGACTCATATATTGAGATTGTGGCATTTAATTCCAAGCAATAGTTCATCATTTAACATAATATTCAATAATTTAAACCATTTTGTCCCTCGGTATAAACTAGCTCATCCTGCTCTTTTACAGCGGGGACTTGGTTAACTATGTCGAATCGCAGCTACTGTTATTCGGTCACTTCGGGTCACCGTTATTTTGCATATCTGTTTGAAACAAGGTTATCCTGTCCTTACAGCGGGGAAAAGGGCTTTTCATTTTTCGTTAGGTAATGTATCCACGGGCAATGCTCCGCGTAATTGTGTTATGCGATGATGTTAATATTTTCTATGTTCAGCTAGTTAATTTGAGTGCTACCTTCACTGTCCGATTACCTCATATATATATTTATGTAGTTAGCCCTGTATTGATGAGCCATTTCAGTATAATAGCATGTACGTTACACGTTTAATTCTGATCAACTAGCCTAGTCAAATAGTAACATGCTAGCCGGGTTTATTTGTATAATGTTGTGTCAAGTAAGAATTCGATTTTTGACTTTTTACTTGCGACTTGTTTTGTGACATGCGACTTGCAACTTGTGAAATGAGAAATATACTACTTACATGTTGTTTATTAAACATGACAGCGTCTGTTTTCATTTGTTTGTTATTAGTATCCCCTGAAGATATGACAAGTAGCCAAGAACCTAGGAATTATATTGAATCATGAAATCAACAGACTATAAGCGAACTTGGTCTTTATTTGTTTTATTATATATTTATAAGTTAACGCCAATTATAACTTAGAGTCTGTAATATTGCAAGTATTTAAAACAAACGTATTATACGTTTTTTTCTAGAACAACTTAGTTCATAGAAGAAATCACATATTCTAGTTGTATTGGTATCCGTGATTTTGAAGCTGTCCACAAAACGCTCATAATGTTCTTCATCCCCACATGGTACACTATACAGTCACACATAAAAAGTAATGCAAGCTTATAGCGTCACACACTAATTGCAAAGTCTACAATTGAGTTCGTTGCTTTCTATGGCTTAGTTTCAGGAAGCGAAGACAATGACGGTAACTGTATATTAGGTAGCGGTGTCACAGTATATCGGTCCAATCACATCGCACAAACCCACCAAATAGGTATTCCATTTTTCGTCGCCTGGAACAATATAAAAGAACATATTACGTTAACAAAACAAACGCATCTACATAGAATTATCTATGAACCTAATCATTTGTCGCAAACAACTTATGTTGCCACGTCGAGTGCGGGAGGTCCAGGGTTCAGTCCCAGGCCGCGTCATTACGAAGACAAAACATATAGCACGTATTTCCCTTGCTCGTGAAACTGGCTTTTCTCCTCACACACCCTCGTGGATATATATATCGGGAATGATGTGTCGAGAGTGGTTAATATAAGGTGGAAAAACTTAAAAATAAAATTGATATAAACGAAACGCGCAAATGGTAAACGATAATGGAAATGAAGAAAACCCTACTCTGTATGTACATGCATAACTGCAAAACTACACCGTGAGATATCTGATTTTATTAGTGCATGTATCTTATTACATGAACGGCAATATATAGATAATGGTGTTAACAATTCAAAACAAAACTAATTAAATGCCGACTTACCTGACTTCATATAAATAATAATAAATTTATAGCTAATTCCGATTCAAAACACATCCGTTACTATCCACGCCTTTCAATGAAATGCCCGTAAATTTATTTATAGCATGAAACAAGTCCGAAGTCACAAGTCATAAGTCATAAGTCACAAGTCAAAAGTGCCCTCCAGGGCCTCTTCAAGTCATAAGTCACAAGTCACAAGTCACAAGTCATAAGTCACAAGTCGCAAGTCAAAAGTGCCCTCCAGGGCTTCCATACTATGAAAGCCGCTATTTATCGTAAAATGTAACCTCTAATTTTAAGCTGTCTATATTTGAAGCTCCAAATGGCTGTTGCTCCACAGAGGTTGTTCTGTAGTCCAAAATATAATGTCATTAAATATAATACTTCTGGGGAGTAGCAAAGTGTTGAAAACATAGTTTATTAGTCAGTTTTGAACATGTCAAGCTTACACCAGTGATATGACCCAGTCAAGGCGTTCAAAGCCTCCTTTTTGTAAACTGTAATACATCTGTTCCGCGCCTGGTTTATATCAAATCTCTTATCGGGTTAAATCATTTAGTCTACCGTTCACATTCAACGAATTGTTTGTGCTCATAGAGAACGTATCATGCCGAGCATTGCCTTTATTTTCCAAACGCCAATCAGATTTCTGCTAAAACATGGAAGGTATAAGAGTGCCTCCACTTGGATTTGAAAATTCCATCTCATTTCATTTTGCGAGGTCTTAACTTTATATATACTATAATAGGGTATACATTGTGTAAATTGTCAACTTCATGTTATGATTCATCTATGTGCAATTACGTCATGATCACTCATTTTGCATAATAACCACACTGTAGAGAGTGTTTAAGCAATATATTTAAGTAAATCAAATGAATGTTGTTTTTTTGTAAAATAAATTTTTTTCGTTTATCTTTTTTTCGTTATCAATGGTACAGTACCTGTGCTCCAAGCAGGCTATCGAACTGCCTATATAAGTCGCGACATATCTTCACCTTACGATTTTTTATTAACACTTTATTACGTCACATCGTAAAGCGTAACACAGAAAGCGAATTGCTGATAAGCCATTTTATGGTGTTTAGGGAAAATTATTTTATCTGCATCGTGGAATCGTGTTATCTAACTGAGTTAGAAAACTAGATTTCGATTATCAGAGTTATGCAGATCAGTAATATTACACCTATCTTATCCAATCGACATCTATATAGATAGATCATACCAAAAACAAAATAATAGTGTGTTTCTAGAAGCCCTACTGAGTACATATCTTATTGCTTCTTGTTCCTTTCCTTAACATTTTATTGAGTTTGTTAAATCACCGCGGAAAGTTAATTTTATTGAGCAAATTACTAAAAATCTAATGAAAATCACAGGTAACTGTATCGTTGAAAACGAAAAAAAAATTTTTTTTTTAAATTTATACTTTTTTTAAAGATACAGTTACCTGTTATGAAAAAAGTATGTATTTTCATTATGTTAACAGAACGACAATATTAATTTGGTTTGGCCTAACTACAAAATGACTGCATACTTCTTAATGTACGAAGGGTGATAAGAAATTTCCCAGAAAAACTTCTCCGATCGGTTTTATTTCGTGACTTATATTAATCACCCCTCTTTAATAAATGTTTACATCAATCTTTTTCAAGTAAAATAGTTCAGTTTCAATTTTAAGAATGTTTGATAAAAATGATAAGTTGGTAAATGCAAATCAGTGATAAACACAGTATCTGTGTCTAATCATCTGTTTTGAGGTCATAAATATCTTAAACTATATGGATGTATACGTACTTTGTTGCACTAAGACCATCCAAACAACAGAAATGTGAGCAAACTTGCTTGTTAAGTTTCTTCTTCGCTTCGATGTAATAAAACATAAATAAAATATAGATAGAAAAATTATTGCAAAAACCATCAACTTGTCATGCTGCTAGGATAGATACTGCTAGCTTAATGCACATCTGTATTCACCATACGGCTAATGCTTATGTACTTGTGCTTTGTAATATATGGTCAAGTACAGCATAATGAAACGGAGACACCCTTTAAGTCTTCTTATAGTCTGTTTAACATATAGCTTGGCTATTTTGACCTGAGCCTGACCTTTATGCAAGAATATATTAAAAGGTTCTTGCTTTGAATTTATCAAGTTCCGCAATCAAATCGTGCTATATCGGTTTCCAAATTTGTGTTTGTATTAAACCTCGAGCGTCTTCGTGGTACTCTCCGATTATTATAACATACACTCGGTGTTGTAAACGTAGGCAATATGTCGACTGTTAAATAATGCTAATCAAAAGGTCAGGCTCGTGTCAAATTAGCCAATCTATACCCTATGTTAATAAAACTTCACAATCTACAAGTACTCTTTTTTCTCGTGATATTTTTTCCTTTGCATCCTTAAACATAGATAATCACACCCTGAATAAAATCTAGCTAAAATTAAAAAAGTGATGCTATTTGTTTGATAAATATATAATCTAGTCAGATAGCCAGACTAACGAGGTACTAACATACTCTACGAAGTTATGCTTTTTGCTTGATAAAATGTAATTATTTGCTAGTCGGGTAGCCAGATTAGTCTTCTTAATGGCATAGCACCCTAACCGATCTAGCTCTTAGTAATGATAGAAGTTGCGCAGCTGTAGCATTCATGTTTTGTGTTACCCTAAGACATACAACAATACAAAGGCATTGTAGTATCAATAACCCAGCACGGTCCACATGGGATAGATGTCAGATATGATCAATCTTGAATATTGTTTGTAAATGCTCAGAACATTGCTCGCTGTTGCCCTGCGTGAGAAACATTGTGTATTTTTGTGAAGGAAGAACACATTACAATAATGTTTATGAGCTTCACAATATTATCTAGTATGATTAACATACCCTATGTTTATAAAGACAACTCCTCAATCTACTCTTTTCTCATGAAATTATTTCCCCATGCACCCTCAAATATAGAAAATCAAGCACAGAATAAAATCTAGCTTAGTTTGAAAAAAATGATATATACTATTTGTTTGATAAAATATATTATCTAGACGGGTAGCCAGACTAACGTACAGCAAACAAATGGTCTTTATTGAGAAGTGTCCCGTCCTATAAGGTTAGAAACGAGTATATTTCCGACATGTACACAACAGCCATGGGCACGGTTTAAGTGTTTTTTGTTGACTAGTAGCACAAGTATCTCCACAGGCCTAAGAAATTATATCACAAAAATATCAGAGTTTAATATCCCCAAATTTTCTATCATTCATTGGATAAAAGGAATGATTTAAAATTTGGGATATTAAAACTCGGTTATTTTTGTGATATAATTTATAAGGTCTATGGTATCACTTATAATATTATGGTATGTGTTGTAGTGGTGTGTATAATGTCAAACCTGTATGTACAAACCACGCAGTTATGGAAATAACATATACTTCACCCTGGCTGCTATGGCCACCAGGTTACAATCATCACGCTGTTAGGGCCACCAAGTAGTCTGGCCACCGACTAAATAATAAATTTTATCAATCAAATAGCAAAACTGTTTTTGGGTTTGATTATGTTTAAGGGTGCAAAGGGAAATAATTTCATGAGAAAAGAGTATATTGAGGAGTTGTCTTTATAAGCATAGGGTATGTTTGACAGACTATCCACCATGCTACACTCTTCAAGCTGTTAGACAGCAGGGCGGCCTGGCAGCCTAGCAGTATAAAGTTTGCAGCCTATAAACATCAATTGGAAATATACAGGACAGCTGTTCGGAAGAATTATAAAATGTAACGCAAATGTTTTCTTAGGGAACAAAGTGTTTGTGTTAAAATTTATTAAAGTCACATTAAGTCTTAAACTGTTATTTTGATAAGCTATAAACTCTCTGCAGAATGATGCAATTTGAGCACTTTAGTTGATTCCCAAATGTGGAAAACACAATAAAATGGAAAAAATATATATCAAAAAATCCAGATGGTTTGCTGTTGACAAAATGACAATTTGTAAACAATAAATGCATGATTTAAAGTCTAAGGGGAGCAAGTCTTGCAAAATGAATATTTTGTTCACCATACAATTTGCTAATTACGATATTTGGTCTACTAAATTTTCGACAAATATAGTTAACATTCTATCGTCGAGTATTGGTCATTTGTTAAGAAACAGCCTAATGGTTCCATACTTCATTGTACGTTATGGATGATCGGAAAATATTGTGGCGGCAATAATGTGACTTTAAATTTCTTGGAATCAAACCATCGAATCGTTGGATTCGCTCGCAATATTGTCAATTAACAACTATATTGGTGGTGACCGCTTTGCCACTGGAATGTTCTTTGTAAAATTGTGGTAGTTAGGTATTTTCAAATTATGTATATATATAGGTCTTTGTGGGAGCAATAATGTGACTTTAAGATAAGTTTTTGCTCTGTGGTTGGTTTAGAGGGAATGCATCGTAATACTAATATGTACTTGAAATTTCAGACTGAGATTCGTAGATTTGTAGAACATCACGAAGTCTTGACACGAGAAGAAAATGTCTGATGAGAAGAAAAAAGAACCGGAAAGAATCCCCGAGGGAGACGAGTAGGTGGATTTTATGACTTCCATGCACGCCCTAATATATTTACAAAATTATTCTATGAATGATCAATATCGATGGTTTGTTCTATGTCCCTTATTGCGTGGGTGGTCTAGATGTCGCCGTTTCTTAATTTAGTAGATTTGCATTGTATATACGTGGGCGAATCAAAAAGTTCGTAGAAAAATATCATAACTCACAAACGAAAGCTTCAAATGCTTTCAAATTTTACTATTACGTGATCATAAGTTTAACAAAACAATTTGTAAAATTTCATTGAATTTGTCAAAACTACATGATTTTTACATTGAAACGCACACATGCTAAAACAGCATACCGGAGCACGTCAGCGTCATTTGATGAACGACGTCAAACTTACGCCACGTTTGTCAATACCGACCTTATCGTTTTGACTCATTTTCGCTTTTCGAGTGACTAATATGTTGGTATTCTTGGATTACCATCGTGATAGTAGTTTCTGCATTTTCAATTGTAAGTTTAAAATCGTGTGCGCTGTCCCATAAGATTAATCTAAGTGTTTTGCTATATCCGCTGTTATAAAGCGCTGGTCCTCTTCGACGACGTTGCGAATCAACGTCACCAATTTCGGGTGTATTGTATTCAGTTGTCAACTTCTAGTACCCTACACGTAAGCACTAATTCCACTTATAAATCGATGTCTATTTGTTTCAGGATATACACAGGAAAAACTTCCACGCATGTTTACCATACGTTTCTTACACCGTATGTTTTTCATATGAGAAACGCATGTTTTTCATGCGTTTTTCACAACGCATGAAAAACATACGTCAAAAACCGTATGTTTTTCATACGTTTACTGACGTATGAAAACCATGTAACGTATGAAAAACATACGTTTAGTCAAACGCATGGTTAACGCATGTTTTTCATATGAAAAACATATGTATAATTTTTCATGCGTTTTACATGATGAAAAAAACGTATGTTTTTCATAGGAAATTTGGTTATTCGCAAAGTATAAAAAAATATGATTTTAGTTAAACTGGTAAAAATCAACTGTTTTAATATCTTAGTAGAAGAGTGTGTGCCTAAGTATAGCAGCTCACAGGTTCCATCTGAGGCTGCATCATACTAGGAATGGTACCAGTAATGTTGTCCTCCTGTGTTTTAAGCTGGAGTCATTATCAATGTGCTGAATTTTGAAACCCGGTAATCTGGATTCGATTCCTTTTTGTAAAAGTAAATTTTCCTCCACATGTGGAGAAGTTGCTGATAGAGGAGTAGATGATGGTTCCCATATATGGAAGGGTAAGTTAGTACTGACTGTACTGGTTATGTAAAAGTCTATGAAAACTGGTTAAATGAATAAACCGTCTTATAATTATGAAAAACCTGAATAAACAAACAAAAGGATGTAAAATATCTAATAGCATGTAGCGGCAAGTTTTGTGTAGGCGCTTGTTTACCTCAATGGTTGAGAACTGACCATGTAAAGGGAAGTGTCGAAGTTGTAGACCTGGTCATGCTTCGTATTGTTCCCTTGTTAATTACTATGCCTGGCATAAAACCTAAAGATGGAGGGATTCTGTATCTGCGATACCCTATAAGCTTGTGTCTCTTATATCTTGTGTCAATTAATGTATACCATCAGATATGAGGTGTTTATAATTTATTTAAAGTATTAGTTTCACAGTCGACCTAAAATATAGAGTGTATAAAATGGATCTACATGTAAGTAGATCTAGATCTAAGTGTTAAAAATACATTTGGAATTCATGTGGAAATTTGAGTTAGAATCATGATATATACAGTATGTATACACATGCTGTAGTAACAGTATGCCTAAATAATCTAAAGAACAATAGATTCTCCACCTGGAGAACAGAAGTGGTATTAAATACCCATACAAAGTTTTTTTTATGTTGGGGACAGTTAATTTACCACAGGCATTTCTGAAAACATGTACGGCAGATACCGGCGTTTAGTAGATACACCGGATCTTTCTGCATGGGAGAATCAAACAACGACACCGTACTTCAGTCTCGCGCAGCGTCTGTTTTCATTGTGCGTCTGCTGCAGGTCTTGAATTTGGAATGAAACCGATTAAATGAACGACTTTGTCGACTGCAAATGTGGCAGAAGTCTTGTGAAGATTCAATTCCGAAGGTATAAGATAATTAGCATCTATAAAGTCGTTTAATCGCACCGTTATTTTTACGATAAATTTCGCGACCACAAAGTTGCGTAGATTCTCGCTCTATCGGGGCACTTAATGTTTTCTATGTGTTATTAAGCAACTGAATAGATCGTTTGCCACTGGCTGGCTTTAAAATTAATATCTCAGTGAAAAATAAGCTCAAAATACACGATAAAAAAGTTGATATTTACAAAATCACGCATGGTCAAGTTGACAGGTCAAGAGTTACTCCCCTTTCTATCGGTGCATGTCATTTTTCATACAATCGGTAGATCTATTCAGTTCAACCTCTGACAAAATGTCAGGAAGCTTGAGTCTTTGAGCACATGGCTTCTTAGACTTCAGAATCATCACTGCCATGCTCGACCAACTGCAATTAATGGCCCTCACTACAGGAGCGCTGAGCTCAAGCATGGGTAACTATGATATGTATCCGGTTATATACAACTTTGTTGATGTCCCTGCCACATACCTTTTACCAACCACTGCAATGAACCGGAGGTCACAGATTCAACTACCTCAAACTGTACGCTCAAACTCTCATTGCTCAGGAGAAACATCACCAGCTGTCCTACAAGTACAAAGGTGCAGTGCTTCAAGATGCTGGTGAGGCCAGCTATTGATTATGCATCTCCGGCTAGGGATCCACATACCACCAGCAACATCACAGTGTTGGAAGTGGTTCTGACACACGAGCAGCCCCCTATGTCACTGGGGACTAAAGGCGAACAAATAGCACCACCCAGATGACAGTGCAGAGAATGAGAGATGAAGTCGAACTGCTACTCATGTACAGATTTACACACAACTTTGTTGAAATCCTTGAACTTCTTCCATCCACAGTGTGTCAATTTTCCTGATTAATCCCGATTTATCATTTATGAAAAGGCAATGCCTCCTGACCAAAATAAAAGTTATTTGATGAAACTATCTCAAGAAGTAGCAAAGATATGATAAATTCAATCTGCTCAGAAGGGTTTTCTTTAATAAAAACAGAGTTAAATGTGGAAATAATGTCATAGAAGGCCCCTTATTTAGCAAAGATGTTCGGCCACTTATAATGTTCCTAATTTTGAATTTTGCCCTGTTAGCACCCCTACATCCAGCAGCCCTCCACTTCTTGCTATATTGCAGGACAGACACTGACTTCTTCCTGCCTTATATCCAGTCATCGAAAGCCATTGTCATGTCCCTGACCTTAAACAGCTTCAAGACTGGAGTGGCCACTCTCCACTAGACATACCTCAGTCACAATTTTATCTGTTTTTATCCTTCAATTACCTTTGTTTACCTGCCTCACGCTCACCTTGTACATGTATATCACAAGTATGTTGACACTCCAGACTACCAGAGTGGGCCCTGTACTTTAACGGGAAGAAGCATTTACATTGGACACGCTAAAAAAATATTAATCATTAAGACATATCTCAAGTCAAAATAGGTAACAGAAACCATAGCGACTACGTTGAACTGTTCATGAGGTAAACTTTTGGGTTGATCGGCAAATATAAATATTGTCCAATAAAGTTCAAATTTTGGTGGTCAGGACTGTAAAAAATGGTGCAGCACTTTCCCGAATGTCTGTGTTGCATTAAATGATCAAAAGTAAAGCAGGTTTCTAACTTTCAATAACCAATAAAAATTTTGAAAATTGCTATTATATACATGTGAAGCTTAATTATGATCAGGAGAGATTAATTAATGGTTGCAAAATGACTAGCTGACTCATCCCCACACCTGAACACGGCAAGTCTGGGAGTTCACCATTGCCAAACATTGCAGCCATGATTGTAGATATCTTAATAAAACTGAGTCTGATGTATCGAACCCTGACCCATAATCTGGTACCCGAGTATCATACTGTTTGTCGATCAGGCTAACAAATGCTGCTGATATGATTGCAGTTAATGCTGCTGCACCAGTCAATTGAAACACAAGCCACCAAGATAAGGCGGGGATAGCCGGAGACTGGTGCCTGGTTTTTACATTTCATTTGTCCCTGCACTGCCAGGGTCAGTCAGTGCTGGATATATGTAGCGCACCTTGATTCCTTGTAACTCACAGTCACCTTTATTTTCATTGATTTTAAAACTGCCCTAATGTCAGATACCTGCCAATTAGTTTTAAGAAGTTTGAATAATAAAAAGTTAGTGGTTATTTTTTTACACTTTTAATAATATACGGTACAATACATGCTGACTTCCTGATACTAACAGTTTACTTAGATTTTAGAATGAATTCAGAAATATTAGATACTGGTATTAAATTGTATAAATAGGTGATCAATATACTCTTTACTTCATTAAAAATTACCTGTCTTTATTATACCCCCGCAAACAAAGTTTGAAGGGGGTATACTGGAGTCACCACGTTGGTCTGTCGGTCTGTCGTTACGTTAGCATCGTGTCCGCTCTGTAACTTTGTCATTTCTTACTGGATTTTAAAATTGCTTGGTACAAATGTTAACCACATCAAGACGGTGTGTCACGCGCAAGACCCAGGTCCCTACCTCAAAGGTCAAGGTCACACTTACAGGTCAAAGGTTATATAGTCATGCAAATCGTGTCCACTCTGTTATTTTGTCATTTCTAACTGGATTTTTAAGTTGTTTGGTACAAATGTTCATTACATCAAGACGGTGTGTCATGCGCAAGACCCAGGTCCCTATCTCAAAGGTCAAGGTCACACTTAGAGGTCAAAGGTTATATAGTCATGCAAATCGTGTCCGCTCTGTGACTTTGTCATTTCTTACTGGATTTTAAAATTGCTTGGTACAAAGTCATGAAATTTCAATCATGGTGTTTTTCAATCTGTATAGCAGCAGATTTCCATCAAATATGTTGTTTAGACTTTAATTTTAAATAATATTCCTGTGTCAAGGCGGTGCTGCGGGGGTATGATGCATCACTCCTGTGATAGCTCTAGTTAGTTTTGATTTTATAGATATTGAATGAAGTTAAAAGAGACAATATACTGCTTTGATGTCTAGTGATGTAGGCATTTGCTGATTTATAAGCCAATATCTGTATATCCGGGATGCTACTTTTGTTAATTTAATTTTTTTTCTTCACAGATATAATCCCTATTGTTAGTTGGCTTACTCCAGAATCAATGTGTTGACACTACCGGTACATAATGTCATAGAACTGATTCATCAAACTGTATGTCTACCATACTGAGAAGTGTGGATGGCAATGGACATGAAACTGTTCAAATGCAGGTAAATTGCTTTTAAGTTTTTGTGTCGCCTGAACAGGTGACATATATTATGACATATATGTGTTACTTTTGTTTGCAGGATGCTGCTTTGCGTGAGATTGGTATTGGAAATGCAGGAGATTTCCTTAAAATGCAGAAGATTTCACTAAACTGCAGGAGATTTTCCTTGCTAAAACTAAACTCTATATGAACTCTTCTGTGCGATTTCCAACCTCTTTTTGGGGAAAATTATATTTAGTCCAGAGCAGATTCTTTTTTTTAAAAAGTGCAGAAACATTAATGTTTCATGATGTCACACTATGGGTGCTTTGTAACATACTAAAAATCTAGGAAATGAAAGTGACACTGTGTATCATTTTGGGGTAAAACCTTACAAATCATAACAGCTAAGCATGATTTTTTGGAAACACCGTTAACAATTGTATTTAATAAAAATAGCTTGCAGCCTGGCAGTGTTTCATTTTGGTTAAGAAAACTATGACTCCTTTTCCAATGACCTCAGAAAAGCAACAAGTCCCACTACGTAAAAATAAAGTATTTTCAAAATTCAATGAGTCCCTAGCAGATTTTGTGAGTCAGGGACTCGGGACTAGCTCCAAAATGAATCACTGCTGAGCTTGTGATAGGTACTTTGTTACTTGTAGTTTTCAAGTGTTCTAGAACAATGACAACATAATTTGTTTTGGCCTAACCATATTATATTTTAACATTTCAGATACATCTTTTCTGTGAAAACAAGTGCTCATACTTGGCAGTTTGGAGAAGTAACTATTTCTGTGATCGTTGTCCAAAAAATTGGAAGTTAATACTGAGTGTTTCAGATCAACTGAACGTCAGATAACAAAGGTACTATAGAAATTACTTAATGGTCATTCAGCTTGCTAGAACACATGTCTAAAGGCATGTTTGTTAAACTTTTAGGCATTGCTTATGATATTAAGTTATTAATAACCACTGGATCACTGAGTAAGTAGATTAATCTGAATTGATTTCTATTAAATGGAGACTATCAAGTTGATGATCTGACAGAAGGAAATCTTTAATGCCTAGTCATAGACTAGTACCAGAAATTTTAAACTGGTCAATTTGATAAGGTATGAAATAAATAATAATGAAAATGTTTGTATCATAAATGCAACATTCAGATGTAATTAGAATAGAAACTTTTGCTTACATTAAACTGAGATGAGCATTTATAAACAAAACACACATTTCAGTTACCGTATAATAATGTTTTGCTTGTCGTTTATTTCAGACCCATTAATTATGCAATGAAATGTAACAGTATTCTCGAAGATGGCTGATTGACAAATATATTGGACTTGATTTTGGGAGAGAACCGCTTTAACTGTTTTCATGAAACTACATACATTTAAGAGACTGAGATGACTTCCATAGCAGGATCTAATTTGCTTTCCAACAAAATTAAGAGTTTCAGACGTGCTGATTGACTGCAATGTTGCGCAGTGAACTTCTACATTTTTTGTTTAACTTACTTGTTAAACTGATCTACATTGTGACTCATTATCGAGGATTTATTTAATTTTGTACAGCCACTGATATCTTAAAACAACACTATAAGATAGGTCAGACATTCATACTTGGCTTCCCATGTGACATCATCATAATATGCTAAGAACGTCAAATAATGTAATTCGCATATTTAATGCGTAGTGTGCATTATGGGATGTAGAAAAATGCACAGAAGCAGACATTGCGAAACTTGACACTTGATCTAGAACTGTCGACTATTCGAAGAATACTCAAGCTATTGTACTCGCACAAGCGGCAGCGTCAGTGTCGGCATCCCTGTGTTAAGATTTTGTATCTAAGCTGGTATCTCAGTAACCACTGAAGGGAATAGTTTAAAACTTTATGCACTTGTTGACTGTGAATATCTAAGATGATAGGGACAGGTCCCATAACTGTGAATTGTTTTTTTGCAGAGTTATGCCCCTTTTGGAATTAGAATATTAGTGTTAAGTTTTTGCATGTTAGCTGGTATCTCAGTAACCACTGAAGGGAATGGTTTTAAACTGCACATACTTGTTCACTGCGAATATCTAAGCTCATAGGGACAGGTCCCATAACTGTGATTTGGTTTTTTTGCAGAGTTAAGAATTTGCATGTAAGCTCAGGTATAGATAATATGATGTAGTACTGTGCTGATTGTCATACATACATTGTGATAGTTTTTCCATGAATTTAGTTTTAAAAATAGAGGATCTATGAGAGTTGACAATTGGTAAAAATTGATATTATACCACTTTTGGAAATTTTACTAAGCGTGTGATAACAAAATCCGCGAAAACAACGTCACCAGCTTACATTTGTTTATTCTAGCTCAGTAATAGGGTAATGCGATAAAAAGAATCCTTCTTTTGTTGTCATTGGAGATCAACACTTCTTAAACTTGTCAGGAAAACAAAACATTAAACTCGCCAGAAGGCTCGCTTAATAACTTGTGTTTTCTAGACTCGCTCAAGAAATGTTGATTTTCAAAGACAACTCATGGCTGATCCAATAATACATATTAAACTTGTTCAGGAAATATTATTAAGCTTGATAACGGCTCGCTTAATAAAATTTCCAAAACTTGTTAAATATAAATTATATCAATTGATAACTGTTGATAGATCCTCTATATATCACATGACTTTGTTTGTATCTGGCTTTGGGTTAATATAATGTTCACATGACGTCAACATATTCTCATAAATGAAATCACTTTGTATTTTTATGCCCCGTATCGATAGATCTGGAGGTATATAGTGATTTGTCCGTCCGTTCGTCCTTCTGGCCTGGTTAACCCAAATTGACCGTTTCAAATACAAAGCTTTCATACATGCATTGATGTTCTATATGACCACTCTCCACACACCTGTATCAACTGACTCCATTTTGACCTTGACCTAATTTTGGACTTAGACTTATTGAAAGGCCAATTCTTGGTTAACCCAAATTGACCGTTTCTTCTAGCATTAATATGGCTTGCTACAAAGCTTTCATACTTGCATGGATGTTGTATATGACCACTCTCCACATGCCTGTATCACCTGACTCCATTTTGACCTTGACCTAATTTTGGACTTGGACTTATTGAAATGGCTGCCACGGGGGCATAAGCGTTTATTCAACGTAGTCTTGTTTTCATCTGTCAAGAATCAGAATGTTTTTTTTATTGTTAATATTCTCTGCGCAGGACTTCTGTCAATGTTTTGTACATTTATTTATCATATGACTTTCATTGTATAAAGAGTATCTATCACGTGTTGTCAATTGATATAAACTTACATTAAAGTGTATAGAGCTATATCAGACGATATTTTTTTAAAAAGTTTAAAAAATTGAAAAACAATAATGCTTTAATATCCATTAGATCATTTTTCGCTTCAGTTTTAACAGAAACTCTTTCTGTGATTTATTACACATGCAAATTGTCCGTTTTCATACGAAAGTGTTCTAGAACACCCTATGAAATTACAAGAATCGTCTATTTTTTCCACTATTGAATCAAAGTACACGGAACCCATCCAAAGTTTGAATTGCAATTAAGGTAGTCTAGTAGCATACTAAAAACGATGCAAGTAATTATTTTGGCATTAAAACTACCGATAGATATACGAGGGTCAGTCAAGAAAAACTGAGAGTTGATAAATTAGGCCTTCAAAATGTATATACAATTATATTTTCTAACAATTATCGTCAACTATTCTCCATTGCGGATATTCTGGTGAATTCTATTATCGGATATAGGCTTATAAATAAAGTTGCTAAGCAACCAAAGAACATCACTGAAGGGTATGCGTTCGCGCCAGCGACTGTGAGACTGATTTTGTTGTCAAGTCGAACGTTTATTTCAACTTTATATAGCGTAATTCGCTACAACTAACGTGATCATCTTGTAGAATCGTATATATAAAATAACATTGGTCGTTTGTTACAGGATAGTCACTAATGCAGTATTGTTTAGTTGCCTAGCAACAATTTTACCCGTATTTTATCGATTTTTTGGGCATGAGTTCTATGCGTTGCCATGGTATTCTAAAACTAATCACTGAATTCTGAAGTTCTGCTCAGGAGGATTATGAATATATCTAATGGAGTCCAGTGACCGTTATAGAAATAAAAAATATAACTTCGCTTTGGAAAAACACCATGCGTTCTTTTGGGTGGGGTAAAATGATGGTCCCAATACCAACAAATAAAGTGACAATTAATAGTTCCATCAAGTATATTTTCTATATTGGAGGAACAAATCAATCATATTAAAGTTTATCTGATAGATTACTGTATTACAAAATAAAAGTTAAGTTTGAAAATGTTCGATATGACTTTATGTTTCCATAGCAACGCACAGTTGTGTTCTACAGACAGCGCGAACGCATGCCTTCGAGTTGTCTTCTTCGGTTGCCTGGCAACAAGTATCAAACATTCATACCAAAAAATGGTATTCGCCATAACATCGATGGGATACCATATTTCACGATAATGTGTAGACAATATACGAACACTTATCCTGCTAAGCATTTTTCACCAACTCTCAGTTTTTCTTTACTGACCCTCGTAGCTCTAAACACTTTAAACGAGTTTTGCAAATTTTATTAAAGCGAGCCTTCGACGAGCTTAATAATGTTTCCTTTATAAGTTTAATATAAGTTTATATAAATTGACAACGAGCACTATATTTTTAGCTCATCTGATTTTTTAAAAATAGATGATTTATTGTCATCACTTGATCATCGTCGGCGTTGCATGGTTAAGTTTTGTGTTTAGGTAAACTTTTTTCATAAACTATCAAAGCTATTGCTTTGAAACTTGCAACACTTGTTCACCTTTAAAACCTAAGCCTGTAAAGCAAGACCCATAACTCCAATCTGCATTTTGTATGAATTATTGCCCCTTTTTGGACTTAGAAAATAAAGTACCTTGGTTAAGTTGTGTGTTTAGGTCCACTTTTCTCCTAAACTATCAGAGTTATTGCTTTGAAACTTTCAACACTTGTTCACCATTAATACCTGACCATGTCAAGCAAGATTCCTAACTCTGATCTGCATTTATGCATGAGTTATTGCCCCTTATTGGACTTTGAAAATTCCTTGGTTAAGTTTTGTGTTTAAGTCCACTTTTCTCATACACTATGTTGGCTATTGCTTTGAAACTTTCAACATTTGTTCACCTCCAATACCTGACCATGTCAAGCAAGAACCATAACCTTGATCTGTATTTTGCTAGAGTTTTTGCCCCTTTTTGTACTTAGAAAAAGTCTTGGTTAAGTTTTGTCTACTATGGTTAAGTTTTGTCCACTTTTCTCATTCACTATATGGGCTATTGCTTTCATGTACTGGTTATAAAAAAGAAAACCAGCTGTACACAGAGTACCTGTAGATGTGTATTTGTATCATTACCTTATTAAATATAAAGGTTTTAAACTATGTTAATGGTCTGATAAATCTATTTAGATTAAAAATTTGCCAACTGGAATTTTAGTTAAGTATGGTACACAAATTTTGTATAAGACAATTTAATGTTAATCATTACAGTTGTTTCTTATGATATATATCTGTAATAAAAAGTATGGTAATTGCTTTATTTTCACATTATAAATGTTTATTACATTTTCCACATAATCTATATCCTCTAGCTCTTAGATCTAAATGCAGTGTTAGACTGTTAGTTGTTATACTCTCAATGTGTTGTCACAATTAATAATTGTATACTATTGAACACTTCTATATAGTCCTGGCATCTACCTGCCCAGCAGTATTGTGTATAACATGTAATCACCATACAATCGCAGCATAATTTTTATGTCAACTTGCTTCATTACTTATTCACCACCAATACCTTACTCTGTAAAGCAGGATGCATAACTCTGTCCTACTTCATGCTAAGGTTGTGTGCCTTTTGAGTGACAGATATCAAAATAACATCATTTTCAGCATTCAATGACGTCATTTAGGAGATAAAGTGACGTCATTTAAAAATTATACTACACTTGTTACATATAAAGTTATGCATACTCGTTATACTAACCTGGATACAAGGAAATTCGTGTGATATACAGGTATATGAGTATAGTAAGTAAGTTATAATCTTAAATGTAACATGTGTAGTATAAAGTTATACTACTTGGTGTATTTTTCCAATAAAACTTTGCATATTAGTATGCGTTTTTAGTGTCATATATAATAGAAAGAATCTATCACTCATGGTCAATTAATGGCTTAATAAAATTTCCAAAACTTGCTTAATATAAATTTATATCAAGTGAAACCTAGTGATAGATCATCTATATACCTCATGTGTCTTTTTATTTAGTCTTTAGTTGCTATAATTTCTCATGGCCACTGCTATGAACATATTCTGTGATAAGTTTCCTACCAGTTTTTAACCAGAGGGGACTATATGTTTGCCCTCATTCAGATTGTCAAGAAATCTGTATTTGACCATAACTCGAATAGTTTAGTGAAAATACTTTAAAACCTAGAGCCAGTCAAACTTGTAAGAGTTTTGTATGTATGTTTATGAAACTTTGTATGTGAAGGTGGCCGAAAGGAGATTATGAAACATAGAAAATTAGTTTAAACAGGTGTCGACTTCTGAATTACTAAGTCTTGCAATTCCAAGTTGCCTGATTATGTATGTTTGCACATGAAATAATATTTGATCATATATATATAATAAAGATATTGAAAAGATAACATGAATCGTCTGTTTTTATTTAAATTAAAATTGTCTGTTTTTATTTCAATTATAGTCTTGAGAAGCACATCACATATACCCGTTTGACCAGGGTAGAGCAGCTTATCTACAGAAACATACTGGTTGAAGACCTATTTGTTGGTTTTCATGTGGATAACAGAAAAAAGTATAATGTACTTTTAAATAAAGATTATAAACATACGTATATCATACGGTGTACTTTTCATACGTAAAACGTACGGTGTACTATTTTCTGTTTTTCATATGTTTTTCATACGTAAAACGTATGTTTTTTAATATTCTCAACCGTACGTAAAACGTACGGCGTACTATTCTGTGGATAACCATACGTTTTCAACCGTATGGAAAACGTACGTTTTTCGTACGTTTTTCATACGTGGAAGTTTTTCCTGTGTATACCTACTCGTTTCAAACCATGTATTGTCTCTGATGCCGTACGTATATTCCAGTTGTACGCAGATTTTAATAGCAGCCCGTGGTTCAGTAAATTCCAGTAAACCCGTTTTACGCGGGTATTTCTATATAGTGCGATTATGTAAATATCGATTAATACATTATTCATCAGAGATGACGTTTGAAATTTTAACAGACTTTATAAATTATATCATGTAATCAGACACAACATTTTGACGGTTTTTGGAGGTCCTACAATGGAGATATTTTAGAAAATTTAATAAAATGTGTTTCAAATTATCCGTGTGCTCCGGTATACGCAATCGCCCTTATTTAAGATAAACATATTTTTAAAACGGTTATCATCAGGTCGCTATAAATTTGTGTATGTAAAGAAAATACCATTGTATTCATTCAGTATAAATATGACGACAATAACTCTGAAAATAAAAAAGTTATGGCAAAATTCTACGAACTTTTTGATTCACCCACGTACGCCGCTATAGTATTTATTTAAATAAGTGCTAGTTAGCTACTAGATCCCGGCTCGTATAGGCCTAGGAAATGTTCTTGGGTGACATAGGTGTCGATTGTGTCCTCCAAATGTGGAGAAATTGAGAAAAGACTGTATAGTTTCGTTTGATGAGATGTCATTTTTGACCGAATATATCAATCGTACGAAATAGTATTCGGTCGAACCGTTTATTCGTTTTTTAGTCCATTTAGGATAAATTGACAGTGACGTCATCGTTTATGTGTACTCAAAAGATTAAAACCATTGCTTAAATAGGTAGAGTTTAGTTTGGTACTGAATAGTTGCTACAAGCCTTAATACTTGTTATTAACACCGTACTAGTGGATTGTTCCACTATGTCACTGTATTTTTATCCTAACTGGACTTTATATTATTGATTCGTGACATACTTTAGTATGCAGTTCAAAACGTGGTATAAATGATGATGAAAATAGTGAAAACTGTGTTTTAAACTATGGTGAAATGAATACAGAATATTGTTTAAATGCACCATTCAAAGCATGAATAAACACAGCGCATCGCGTTTTCAGATGATATGTTCAATATGTTGTTTATCTGATAGCTACATTATGTTGTTGTTCCCTTTAAACTGTTGTTGTTTAATGCTGGTCTGTATGTTGCTTGAGTGTGGAATATATCATTGGAAGTCTTCGTGTATCTGTTGGGATTTGCAGAATTACAGAACATGACACTAAGTGGGTACTTTACTGGTTGCCAATAAAAAATAAACTTTAACACTGCACAGTTTGGTAAAGACACTTTTTGTGTCTGTTTTCGCTAACATTTTCATCGAAGATGTGCATTTCTGTAAGATAAGCACAAATGTGCGAAACGTTGCACAATAACGAGCAACATATACATAAGAAACGCACATTAGCACTTTGATAGAATGACCAATTTCCAACAAATTACACCATCTTTTATCGTAGTTCGTATTTGATGTAATGTTACTTGCAAAAATCGCTGGCTAAGAATGAGAATGTCGTAAGTACAAAATCGAAGTGTTGAAGAAACAAACACCGCAAGAAAACCCTGTCTAAAACTGCTATTCAAATATAGAAAACCAAATGTTTTGAACTTGGTTTAGTTAACATGACAAGTTACAATTTGCAGATTGCACATATATTTGAGTCTAAAAGGGTCGTAAGTAGTTGTTCATTCGAAGCCAGCGAAATATTCATGAATGGTTGAATTTAAACAATGAATGCAAACAAAGTAAAAAGTGCCACAAAATAATAGATTTTCACAAACATGTAAGAACCTAGATTTTTAGTATGTATATGTTACAAAACACCGATAGTGTGACATCATGAAAAAAATTTGTTTTCGCAATTTTCCTCAAAATAATCTGCTCTGAAATAAAAAGTATTAAGGTTTTCCAAAAAAAAAAAAAAAAATTCAAGAGGTTGAAAATCGCACAGCAGATCTCATTTGTATTTTTGAATGCATTTCAGTTTGCTTTTCGGCGGACAAGTGAGACCTTATGATGACAACAAGAACACGGGAGGATGTTGCTCGTGTACAAAGAAGAAGCTTATAATTGTAGCAGTGATTGTGATAATGTTGTTACTATATGGTATTGGTTTAGCCATTGGTCTTGCAGTTGGAATGGATAAAGATGATGATGGTGATACTGTTACAGAACCTCCACCTAATCTTGTACCTATAGATGTGGTGGTATCGGATGCGGCTGAATGCTCGGATATTGGCAGGTAATGTTGGAAATTGTTAGAAAATAATTATAATAATGACGGCGACGACGACGACGACGACACCGATGACGACGACGACGATGATGATGATAACGACTTTATTACAAAATTGTTGTGCAATGATTGAGTGCATGCCATCAATATAATATACAAGCTTGCACTCTCATTTAAATCATCATGAACAATCAAATCGCTACTTTCACAAATTTGAAAGTGCAGAGTATCTCTCTGCAGTATTACCTAGTTTACACTGAATGATGGGTTATACAATGCCAACTTTAGTACTCTTACAGGTGAATAGCCACAACATGCATATTTGAACGTGGCCTCTTATATAGTGTAGTCAGATCTAACTAACAGGGTAAAGGAATGGCGCAAATGTTAGGATATGATTTATTGAGATTGACAAACATGTTGTTGTATATTGATGTTGTGGAATCTGATGCTGCTGAACGCTCGGATATCGGCAGATGATGTTGGAAAATGTGATAGGTCTACGTAGCTTGTTTAATACAATCGTAAAATGGGTTCATAATTATAATGTTTGTACCTGCAAGAGTAATGATTCAATGTAGTATGGAACATACACATCTGTGGTCGATTCCATAGTTGCAGACGACCGGAGTTTGCTCCATGACCCTCGCTGTACCAGAGAAATGTCTCTGATTCAATTCCAGCCGGTAGTGGCTAAGGCGTACAAAAGTCGTTAAAATGGTACGTGTATGATATAATATTTTGCTTAAAGCTCAACATAGATGTTTCCAACTAAATGCGGTAATGAAAATGCGACTTAGTAGTCTCCGTATGACTAAAACTGTTACCACTTGGATTTAAATGGAGGCATTTAAAAATATTAATCTAACGCTACCTAATACACTTGAAACTTGCGCCACAAATTTGTCTAATGAGATCATACCCGCTTTACTTGTCAGAAAGCGGTCGAACCAGCTATTGTGCTCAGATAGTGTACAACTAGCCTTTATCTCAGGGGCATACCTGTCAAACTAGTTTAATCCAAAATTGGAGTGATAAAGAAAAACATGTTACAAGATGCAATTAAATGTGACTTAAAGTGGATTTGGAGGCATAAACAAGGAATGTATTAATTCTAGTTCTTATAAATATGGGACAGAAGATCTTAACCTGAATCAAAAGTACCTTTGTTCAAAGTAAGGTGAACTTGGAAAACCAGAAATTAACAACGAAAATAGGAGTAACTCCACATTAATATGAGTGCTTGGCAAGTTTACTCGGGTGGCTATCCTGATTACTAGTAGTCTCCAAATCCTGACTAAAGCTCGTAAATATATCAGATACCCCTCCAGCTTGGAACGCGCACGCGTAATAAATGATACTTTTATTATCACTACATTGTATAACGCATACTTATAACGATGGTGAATGCAGTTAAACAACGTGATCGCAGAACTGTCGATTCAAATAAAATGCACGCATTTCGCAATTAACGTTTGCATCAACAGTATGCAATATAAGCTAGACTTTGTTTACGTGTTTGTGTTTGCTAAGCTACAGGTGTTCGAATTAAGAGCGTTGCTAGACGCGAGGAATCCTCATAAATATGTCAAAAGCAACCCTACAAAACATAGTTTTTTCCAAACATTTCATGAGAAAATGTGTAAAATATACTTTTGAACACTGCACCACGTGTGCAAGTTAACCTAAAGTAAGAGTAATTGATTTTTTCTGTAGTTGGCATCACAGGTTACTGTATCGCTGATAACGACGAACACGAAAAAGTGTGTTGTTTATTTTTTCGTTATCAATGATATAGTTACCCGTGGTTGGTACATTTAAACTTGTAACTGCATTGTTGGTGGTTGGTACAACTTTAAACAATCGTCTCTCAGGCATGCATTCCACATGTACTGGTCATTATGCCTAGCCGATCATAGCATTTATTTTCTGCTGAAATATGGCCAGCATATGAGTACCTCACCCGGGTCACCGAATTGGGCAAGCCCGCGTAATTACATGTACCACCACACTGAGCTATGGATGAATGTGTTGGACAGAGGTTATTTCATTAAATATTTAAACGTCGTAAGTGGACCATAACCTAGTGGATGGTATTCAAACCCACAACCATAACTGATATATCACATATATAACCAACCGGGGACCCTCGAACATTACATTGCAAGGAACGACACGAGTATAGTTATGATTGCTTTTCAATCCATTTTCAGGGATATATTGGCGCGGTACGGAACGGCGGTTGATGCAGCTATAGCCACTCTTCTATGTAATGGAATAAAAACACCTCATAGTATGGGTATCGGCGGTGGTAAGTGTGGTACAATAAATCATTTCAATTAGATAAAAAATAAAAACAAAATACTGCTGTGTCGCATGAGGGTGGATATAATAATTGTACAAAATAGCAGCCGCGAAACGTAACACAAATATAGGTAATGAATAATAAAAAGAATGCCAGAGAAACGTCGTTATTGGGTAAACAAACTCTAAATTTCTTCCAAGATTGGGGGTATTTGCAAATGTCGTTTAGGGATAACTTGAATGTGTCCCGCTTTGTCATCATGAAAAGAATAAAACATGCCTGATCCATATCTAAGTTTGAGCGCATAGTCGCTATAACTCGATGGACAGATGTTTTGTAACTTTTTTGTCCTACAAGTGACGTCATAATTATTTATCATTATTATCATTATATTTGTTTAGTATTTGTTTTATTATTATTACACAGGTTGTTTTATGGTGATATATGATCGATACGAAGAAAAAACCATTACCATTGATGGGAGAGAAACATCACCAAAATATATGTCCCCGGAACATTACCAAAATATGACGGAGCACTATGGTTGGTGTTCATAACTTTACGCATGCGCACAGCGTGTCACGTGACAAGACGTAACCCAGTAACCGCATGGAATGGACTCATTTACTATGTGTGTAGTTGTACCCTTGGTGTAACACGAAAAATGATCCAAAATACATAGGAGCCATTCTCCAGGAAACTAAAAAGAACTCAAAAATTAAGAAAAAAATACACACCAATTAATTTAAAAACCTGATGCAATTTTGAACAGTTTATTACAAGAATTGATCAGTATGTGTTATTAAGAAAGACGTGTTACCGTAACGTCAAATAACGTTTGATATGAATGACGTTCGCGACGCCAAACAAAAAACTCTGAATATGGACTCTACAAAAACCGCTGCAACTTTCTCAAAACTCAACCTATTTACAAAATTTATTTTGCATTTTGCTGCATTAGTTTTATACTTAAAAGCTGTGTAAAAAACTCAAAAAATATTTTTCTTGTCAAAAAGGTTTTCCTGGAGACTGGCTTATAGATTCAAGCACCTTGTTCTCAAACATTTTTATGACTGATACTCAAATTTAAGTTTTTTACTAAAATCAAATCCAAATGTCATTTGTATTTAAGTTTGTGTATAGAATAATGTTGTTTTCCATTTAACACCTTATACTCAACTTTATGTCAAATCGGTGACTCTAGATAGACAAGGTCCTGAGAAAATATCAAAAACATATTCCATTTTAAAATCATGGTACCGTAGCAAAAGGAGCTTTTGATAGTTTGAAGTTTAAATGGCAGAGATTCAGTCTTGAAATGTTTCTGAATAAGGTTCCAAATCTTTTGTCGTAACTTTTTTTAATAAATATATTATATATCCAAGAATGGCAAACATCTTATTGGTGTTCTTGTTCATCTGTAGGCGACAAGTAAAGTTTGTAAAAATACACTGTCACATACCTTACACATAAAAACGCTGCCACGCACAAATAAAAAATTGTTATGACAAAAGTCAGAATGCAATTTTGGATCATCCCTCCTATGTTTGTAGATTTAGTAAATTAGTATTTTTGTTATATTTACCCACACCTTAGACAATATGCAGATTCTATTTCAATAACATTTTGCTTACATATAAATATAATTATATAGAAATCTACACGTATAAACACATTTGTAGTTATATACTAGCATAATTATTTTTTATATGTTCTTGCACGTGTATACATGCTTTATTTTGACAATTTTCATTAATGTTTATAAACAAGTTTCCCTTTTTAGCATGCGATTTGTATTTCTCATTTATTGTGAGTCTATTAACGGCCTTTTGTCGAAGATTCGTTAATTAATAAATGCACAAAATGTATCACATGGTTTAAAGTGTACAGAGCTATATCTGACTATATTTTTTAAAAATAATTCAAAAACTAAAAAACAATTGTGCTTTCATATCCATAAGATCATTTTTCGCTTTAGCTTTAACAGAAACTGTGATTTATTGGACATGCGAATTGCGAATTCATTCTAACGTGTTCTAGAACACCCTAAGTCACTGTTTTCGGCGATTGAATCAAAGTAAACGGAACCCATCCAAAGTTTTAATTGGAAATTATGGTAGTCTAGTATCATACTAAGAACTTGACTATGCAAGTAATTATTTTGACATTAAATGGCCGTTAGATATAGCTATATACACTTTAAACAATTATTGTTTTATAAATCGACAATAAGTAATGTAACAAAGAAACATTGAAATCAAGTTTTATTGTAAACTGTATTGAAATCTTTTCTCAAGAACGAATTATGCAGTCTGTTATAAAACATGAAGTTTAATAAGTCTTTAATCAGCAGCATGCATGTTAGAGAAACTACATTGCTGCTGCCAAGACTTAAAGTGTATATAGAGCTATATCGAACAATATTTTTTTTAAAGTTTCAATAACTGAAAAAAAATTATGCTTTCATATCCGTTAGATCCTTTTTCGCTTCCGTTTTAACGGAAAATCTCCTTGTGATTTGTTTTGCGTTTTCATACGAAAGTGTTCTAGAACACCCTATGAAATTATAAGAATCGTCTATTTTTCGACGATTGAATCAAAGTACACGGAACCCATCCAACGTTTTGATTTGCCATTAAGGTAGTCTAGTATCAAACTAGAAACGATGCAAGTAATTATTTTGAGATTAAATGACTGTTAGAATAAAGCTCTATACACCTTAAGGCAAACTCTTAAATAAATGGATAAGAATGTCATCTGACGGTACGCAATGTAATGGCCCGTATTCCCTTTCACAAAATCATTTTAAGTGGTTATGCTTTTATTCCATATTTTTCAGTGAATGCAAGACGTATTGCAGTGCCTGGTGAATTAAAAGCTTACAGAGAAGCATATGACAGATATGGGAGGTTACCTTGGCGAGAATTGTTCGAACCTACCATAAAAATGCTTCGTGAAGGATTCCCACTGGCCTCAAACGTTGCCTCCGCTTTAGCATACCTGACAATAAAGCTGAAACAAATTGGCCAAGATCTTACAGATTATCCTGGTTTATGGTAGGCCTATTGTTGTTATTTGTTTGTTTTTTTTGCGATTAATATTAGACTGGTGCCGCGGTCCGCTTTGAACTGTCGTCTCTAAGTACGATATTTTTAGAATATTCAGACCGAGGACCGGTATAGCTTAATCTAGTCTAGTCCATTCGTAACTACTCGGGTTTTTTCATGATGAATCCAGCAGCTTAGTTGTTGCGTTAGTAACGTCCGAGGGATGTCCAGTGCTGATTGTAGTATGGTCTTGTTTGATATTCTGCGCATGTCTGGTTCCTCCAGGCGCCAAATCACATTTTTTGCGTTTAGGAGATTTCAAAATGGCGCAGATGAAAACAAAACTAAAAGCGAACTATTGATAGTTTGAGTATTTTAAATACCGAAGGTCTTCGTGGTCTCTAGTTCAACTGTTTTAACTATAGTTAGCACCAAAAACCCAGCAACTTGTTAGATTTGACGATAATGTCCGGGACAACATCGTGAATACTCGATAATGTTCGGAACAACATCGTGAATACTCGATAATGTTCGGTACAACATCGTGACTACTCGATAATGTTCGGAACAACATCGTGAATAGTCGATAGTGTTCGAAACAACGTCGTGAATACTCGATAGTGTTCGGAACAACATCGTGAGTACTCGATAATGCTTTGCACAACATCGTTGAAAGAAAAACGTGAATACTCGAAAATGTTCGGAACACATCGTGAATACTAAAAAATGATCGGAACAACATCGTGAATACTCGATAGTGTTCGGAAAAACATCGTGAATAATCGATAGTGTTCGGAACAATATCGTGAGTATTCGAAAATGTCTAACTAAGTACCTTTTCTTCGAACTATTCCAGGCAATAGGATTCATGTCGTGTTTATATTTCAGTGCCATATTTTGTGCCAATACAACTACTGGAAGCGTGAAGGTAGCGGGGGATATAATTCACTGGCCCAAACTAGCGGACACATATGAGCATATTGCTAATGAAGGCATTGATTACATATATAGAAGTGACTTGACACAAGCATTAGTTGATGAAATCAGAGCTGAGGGTATGTTTTGTTGATGTTAGTGACGTCTAAAAACCTTCTACAAGGGTATCTTTCCTAATGTCTTGGTCCCACTGAGAAGTATTTGGCCTCGGTGATGTACTCCCGATTTAAAACAACTAGGTTCGGGAGGCATCGGGAGGCATCGGGAGGCATCGGGAGGCATCGGGAGGCATCGGGAGGCATCGGGAAACATCGGGAGGCACCGGGAGGCATCGGGAGGCATCGGGAGGCTTCGGGAGGCTTCGGGAGACATCGGGAGGCATCGGGAGGCTTCGGGAGGCATCGGGAGGCATCGGGAGACATCGGGAGGCATCGGGAGGCATCGGGAGGCATCGGGAGGCATCGGGAGGCATCGGGAGGCATCGGGAGGCATCGGGAGACATCGGGAGGCATCGGGAGGCATCGGGAGGCTTCGGGAGGCATCGGGAGGCACCGGGAGGCATCGGGAGGCTTCGGGAGGCTTCGGGAGGCATCGGTAACATGGATATTACAATTTTCTAAATGATTACCCCAAGTACCACCTAGATCACGATGGCCCTTTGCCCGATGCCTTCCGGTGCCCATTTATCAAATCGGGAGTATCTCGCAGAGTCATAAATAATCTCGGTGTGGCCAAGGCCTGAGCAAAGCGATTAAGGTCAAGAACCAATTCAAATTCGCTGCACTAGCTAATCAATGGAAATTCAACACAGTAAAGCAATGCTTTGAAAAGTTTTGATGCAAATACACAAGTTTGTCAAAATCAAAATAAAACATTTAAAGCATTCTGACCACTTCAGTCTTAATTATGTATTGCTACAAACTATTTTAGTATGATACATGTATTTACTGGAGACAAAGAAAAACTTTGACAGTAAAAATAAATGCATTCGGTTCTCTTTAATTCGAATTCACCCAGTAAATTCGAATAATTGCAACGTTTCGAATAATCAATTTCGATGTTAATTAACATATGTTTAAATTTCTAGGAGGAGCACTGAGTCTGGATGATTTTTGGATAGATTATGAAGCCACAGTTGCTGAACCCCTTGCTATAAAGTATGGTAACTATACGATATACACGATGGACGGGGCAACTGGTGGAGCAGTAGTGGCACTTATATTGAACATTCTTAAACGTAAGTCTAAAGTCTGCACCACACCAGGGACCTTATTCACCAACGTTGTAAGTCTCAAACTCAGACTTAGACTTAAAATTGACAAACTTTATAATTGCTGCCATTTCTTTACAATTAGACTTAACCGTTCGAATTTTTTTCTCCTTTTTTGTTGTTAACCAATGGACATGTATACCAATTTATATGAAAATGAGTATATTTGTAATATAATGAGATTGAATAGAACATTTAGCAATTTAAAGATTAAGTCTGAATTTTAGACTTAAAACGTTGGAGAATAGGGCCCCAGCCTTTCGGCAGTCATACATCAGAATTCTGTCTACGATCATTTAATACTCATTTTGGTGGACATTCTTGTGTTTTGAGAATGGCTGAAGACAATCATATTATCATTCGACAGTCATTCCATATACATGTACTAGCTCCGCTGGTTGAAGGCAACATCGTAAAACAAATAAAAATTCTGATCATGAAGACTTTTTCTACGTTTTGCTTAGGATTGTCCGTTACAACAATATCTCTACAGAGCATCGCACGACAGCCTTGCATTGTCTGTGGTCTGTTTGACCAAGACAGCCGCAAGTCCGTAGTCATTCTACTACCTGTTCATTTGAGCAGTACTGTTTAATGCTATGTATCGTGCAAGGTATACACTGGTAAGAAAGTGTGTAAAATGGCGCCCAGACTGTTATCGGAGGAACTAGTAGCAGTAGAAGTAGCAGTAGCAGTAGCAGTAGCAGTAGCAGTAGCAGTAGCAGTAGCAGTAGCAGTAGCCGTAGCAGTAGCTGTAGCAGTAGCAGTAGCAGTAGCAGTAGCAGTAGCAGTAGCAGTAGCAGTAGCAGTAGCAGTAGCAGTAGCAGTAGTAGTAGTGTATGAGAGGCCGGTCAGTGGGGACAGATTCTTCTGCTTGATACAGGACGAAGCAACGATCTCCACGACACTAAAAGCGGATATACGAGTATTCAACATACCGTTCTATTTGTTGTCGTATGTAATGTTTGAACAAATTTCTATTTTATAGGATATGAATGGTTAGGATTGTCGACTCTGAAAGAAAAGGTGGACTTTTATCATAAAATGTTGGAAGCCATGAAATTTTCGGATGCGGATAGAATGAATATGGGTGATCCTAAATTTGACAATACAACATGGGTAAACTATATAATGCATATAACTATTCATCACGCCCCGATTTTTTGCTTGTGGAAGTAGTGCAGTAGTGGAATTGGATTTTCCGTATTATTTAGTACTAAAGGACTTGATATGAATCTAAAAAGTGCGCACAGGTTGCTATCACAAGTCATCTGATTTGGAGCCTAGATAAGCTAATAGAGAATTTATTTCCTCGCAATTCAAATCAATTGCTTTCATATGGCCGAAATTTTTGTTTTAGCACTTCAAAAGGAAAATCATTTCACAAACAGTGTCCAATATCTCTTATATCTGGCATAACCCCATGATCATACCTCAAAGGTCAAGGTCATCGTCAGAAGTCAAAGGTTAAGTGGAAGTTTACCCGAATACACTGGCCGATTGGCTGTTACATAGCAAGAATGTTAACCGACGTTTGTTTTCCCGAATGAGCTATGCCACAGGTAACTGTACAATATCGTTGAAAACGAAAAACCTTTTTTTGAAAATTTATATTTTTATATAAAGAAAAGTATAAATTTTCGAAAAAAAATATTATTTTCGTTATTTTCTGCCGTTTTCAACGATACAGTTACCTGTGAGCTACGCCTAAGTTTCAACATACATGAACACAAGTGTATTTTTATACCAACAGTTACTGGAGAAAATGACGTCAGAAGAGTATGCGGACATTCTAAGGACAAAAATAACACATAAAACACATCCACCATCTTATTACACCGATGCTACAGAAAGTTGGGACGATTTTATGGGTACCTCCCACGTATCTGTGCTCAGTTACTATGGTGACGCCGTATCTGTGACGTCAACGGTGAATTGGTAGTAAGTATCACTTCAAATCAATCGAGAATGCTCGGATATTTCAGTTCGCTTCCGATAAAGTTTAATACATAAAGGCTGAAATGATCAGAAAGCACTTCAAATATAAACTTAGCTGTGTGTGTTAGGTCACAGCCAATTGATAAGAGTTGTTATGGTAACCCTATTACAACCCTATATTTGTCTCGACTCTTTTTATTTTATTGGCACTTTGCCGGGAGTAACTGTTGGTCGTTAATTTTTCCTGTACTTTTAACAAAAAAGGTATGAGAAAATCCGACAGAGAAGGTAGCTCTCAACCTAACGAGCACATAAATTAGAAACACCACGACACAACTTCCCTGTGCAATGCCCACACAAACACATGCCAAAACGGCGACCAAATGAGGCACAACAACCCCGGGGCGTGATCTAGTTTAAAACACTAAGGACAGTGATCTAACGTTATGCGACCCAAAGAAGCACAACTACGATTTGACCTAGTTAAAATAATGGGCAAGGTAGGAATGGGGTGGGAAATAATATTACAAACGTAATTCAATAATTAAATAAATTTGCTTTGAAACAGTTCAAGTCCAGTGCCACACATACCGAAATTCTAATTGACGTCGTATACTTACAGTCCAGTTAGGATAAAAATCCAGTGACGCAGTGAAACAATCCACTAGTACGGTCACCGTGTAAAAACAAGTATAAACGCTTATCACTAACAGTTTAATACTAAAAACTCTACCTATTTAAGCAATGGTTTTAATATTTTGGGCACACATAAATGATGACGTCACTGTCACCATATCCTAACTGGACTATACTACAGTAGTATTTTGTTCTAGATAATAATAAATATATCTTTAAAGAATGTTTCTTTCCCCTACAGTTTTGGGTCCATGATTGTTTCTGAGCTGACTGGAATTCTTTGGAATAATGAAATGGATGATTTTGACCCTGTTGGTGTAAGTTGAATGTGTAATTACTCTGGTGCATGCTCTAGTAATAATATGTAAGAATACTTTGAACACCATTAAGATTTCAGAATCTTGAAATCTTAGGATAATTTTAAATATAGTTCCCCAAAACGACATGCTGCTATTGCAGAAAAACGCTGATTATGATAAGAATTGCATGATGGTAAGTTGTCTCGCAGATTCGAATCGAAAAGGTACAGAAATGTAACATCAAAATCAACGAATTTAGAAATAAATGCAGTCTCTTGGTTCATGTATAATGATGTAATACAATCGCCGCCAAAGTACATGCAGTCCAATGTCCGATGGGTCACGACTACTGCTTACAGTCTTCAAATGTCGAGATTAACTGGTCATAAAATTATTAGCAAAAGTGTCAATCAAAAATAGAGCATGATCACTCCAATGCTGTACATTATTACCAGCAACAAAGTTTATTTTTCTCGTAATGGAAAATGTCGCGGCTCTATGATTTGTGTTACACAATTTGAGCCATGGCTTTATGGACAAACCCAAATTGTAAACATGTGCTTGGTAACGTTATTCAATTCTGCATTATGAAACATTTCAGAAAACCGACGTTAATCAAATAGAACCGGGTAAAAGACCCCGTTCATCTATGGCCCCTATTATAGTCGTTGATAACGAAAACAACGTCAAGTTAGTTACCGGAGGGGCTGGTGGTTCATATATAGCTACATCCGTCGCTCAGGTAACCAATATTCAGAGCATGTACACTATTTTCTAGTGTATTTTGCTTACTAGTAATAAATCTTAAATATGGCAAGCTGAAGTAAAGATATGTTTAACTTATTGTACAAGTGCATGATTTTCTGTTAATAGTAAAATGTAAATCAGCGCTTTCTACAGACACCTTGCCAAACATTTATGGAAGTTAAATTCCATTTTACAATGCTAACCCTATAAGACTGACACATATTTAAAATCAGCATCACACGGCGCTTCTTGTGAGCCTACTTCATGAAAATCGGAACTTGTCATATTGACCAAACTGAAGTTGAAACAGCTTGTTTTGCCATAAAAGAGTGATTTTCGAACAGTTTTCCTTGCTTTCTCAAAATATCGATCATGTACCTACGACCTTCTCATTCTAAGTTACAATGTACAAGAATGGATAAAATACAAAATCCTATTTATTTCAGGTTGTTGCAAAATTATTGTTCTTTGATATGCCCCTGGATGAAGTTATAGACGACAAAAGACTACATCATAAACTTACACAAAATAAAATGGTTTTAGAAAAAGAATTCCCAGAGGTAACGCTTGTTTCTTTTACAAGTAGTGTGTAATTTGTTGGCCAAAACTATTTTTAAAGCCACGTTATCTCTCCAAAACATTTTTCCCGATCATCCAGTAAATCAGGGACGGGTAGGTTCATGAGTAACTACAAGGAATTGGGATGCTTTTCACAAAGGACCAATAATGAAAGTCACAATTGTAACTGTGGTGAGCGGTGGCCTAGAGGTAGGGCGTGCGCTTCGGGATCAAGAGGTCCCGGGTTCAACCTTCTCTGGACCACTGGTTAATTTCTCTGAGCAAGACCCACATGCTCCACTCCACTCCACTATGGGTGTAAAATGGTACCTTTGAGGGCAGTGTATATTCCTGGGCGCCGCAGATGATCGATGTTGGCTGCATGCACCTACAGGAGAAATAGTTTCCCCAGGGAGACACGAGTGTAGCCCAATGACCAGGGAAAGTTTAAATGCGAAAGGGTGCTAGAGCGGCCTAAGAGCTGAAAAGAGCCCTAGAAAATCGGTAACTTTTTTTAATTCCTTTTTTAAATGTTTCAACGCAACATGTAAATGAATATATGCAACCATTGGTCGGATTTCAATGAAACTGATCACGATTTATTTGTTGTAATTTTGTACCAATCTTAGTTGTAAATAAATTGCCAGCATATACATGTAAGTTCATGTAGTATTTCACCGAGCCATTTTAACCTTTGATTGTTTTTATTCTCTTTGATATATACTGTGGTGAGCGGTGGCCTAGAGGTAGGGCGCGCGCTTCGGGATTGAGAGGTCCCGGGTTCGACCCCCCTCTGGACCACTGGTTAAAATCTCTGAGCAAGACCCACAGCTCGACTCCACCATGGTGTAAAATGGTACCTGTAAGGGCAGTGTCTATTCCTGGGCGCCGCAGATCGATGTTGGCTGCCACACCACAGGAGAGAAATAGTCTCCCCAGGGAGACACGAGTGTAGGTTTCCATATGTAGCCCAATGACCAGGGGAGTTAAAATGTCAAAGGGTGCTTGAGCGGCCTAAAAGCTGAAAAGAGCCCTAGAAAATTGGTAACTTAACTTAACTTAACTTACTGTATGTAGTAAAACCTTGTTATCTCGATGACTAATCGGGACAAGCCAAATGATCGAAATAAACCGGGTGTTCGACATAGCGGTGTGATATAAGTATACAACATACGTATATTTGGCTAATTCGCTGGGACTTTTAAATTTGGTCGAAATAAGCCGGGTGCTCGTGATAACAATGCTCGTCTTAACGAAGTTTTACTGTATATTATTTTACTTTTTGATTGTCACGAGAGTCTGCTTGATGGCATCCATTTTTTTATCTTGCAGGATATAAAAGATAAACTGGTGAATGAGAGGGGGCATGATTTCATGTATTATCCTGCCGATATAATGTCTGTTATTGAATCTATACATGTGGACGATACTAATAATATACATGGGTATGCAGATAAACGAAAGACGTCGGGGAAAGCTAGCTACGTTTACAGACAAGATGAATGATTGGTTGTGCCAATAGTTCTATAATTATAAACCCTTTACTCCATGGAAACTAACAATGACTTATCAAATCCATCTCCATAAAAGCTAATTTTTACATATTAGTTTCATCTTCATGCATCACATTTCAATACATTATTAACATAGATCTACATTATCTCCGTATTTCAATCAAATAAATACATACATATTTAAATGCATTACCATTATGGAGATGGTGCACACTGCACACGGAATAAATGTTGGGTTCAATGGAGTAGAGGGTTGATCTCCAACTGTGATCCAGTGACTCAGCATTTTTATTCATACATAGTAACTTTACATTTTTAAAGCTGTCACCCTATGTAATATAATATTATGCGTTGTGTTGAAAGTGTTGGTTAGACAGTTAGCTTTTTATTTACTATAGGACCTATATATACATGTAAGACTTGAGAGGTACGGTTCACAGGTAACTGTATCGTTGAAAACATTAAAATATAAAGAAAAATATCAATTTTCAACAACAAAAATTGTTTTCGTTTTTTTTTTCGTTTTCAACGATACAGTTACCTGTGGTGTGGTATATTTGAAAATACAATGCTCAATGATGCTGAATTATAACCAGTATACTAGTAATTGGTGTACAGCGATTTAAGTTGTTCCTTCAAAGCACGAATGGCTATGATAGAATAAGCTTCTGATTTTGATATATATTTATTACCACAGGTAACCGTATCGTTGAAAACGAAAAAAAATCGAAAACAATTTTTTGAAAATTTGTATTTTTCTTTCATATAGACTATATAAATTTTTCCAAAAAGATAGTGTTTTCGGTTTTTTTTCGTTTTCAATGATACAGTTACCTGTGTTTATGACTAGTATAATTACACTTTTATGAAAAATGTGGACAGACTAGCTTGAACTGCATTCATGTCTTGCAACAGATTCCTCTGACACTAGAGTTAGAATTTGACTAGACTGATATAGAAGGATGTGTGGATCCCTATTTTAAATAAAATTACTTGATTTAGGAGCGGTGCCACGCACAGGTGGCATTATCAGTGTTATCAGTACTATAAGCTCAGTGACGGATTTTTTAATATTTTATTTTCCAAACACTGATACTGCCACCTGTGGCGCCACGGCTATTTAAAGAAACCTCTTTGGTGATGCATAATAAATTGCCTTTTGCAAATGTTATAACAAATATTTGTGACTATTTGTTGTTGAAATGCAGTTATTACAAAAAATTTGGAAAATAGCATAATTGCATGTACATGTATCCGAAAATACAAATTCATGAGTGTTTTAAAGATATGTCAACCCAATAAATGAACTAACATGTGCGTGATAAATGTTACCCATAATATTTTCAAACAATATAGTGCCTATACCCTATCTTTAAGGCATATACAGTGCTCACCAAAAATAAGTATCCAGACGTTATTTCCCCATTTACTTGCCTGTATAACACTATTTGCAAAACAGAGAAGCACCAATGTTTTTAAAGATTATGACTATTTTTTGTTGATCAAGTGTAAACACAATAGATTGACTGCTACCCTAGATGTAAAATATTAAGTTTCTTTACCTGGGTTGAAAGGCAACTTGGTCATAAAAAGACAGAAAATGCAGTTATTTTAATTCAAAACAATTTCGTCTTTATTTCTATCCCATGTATGACAATGACAATAGTTTATTTGATATAATGGCCACCGGCCCAAGATCAACATTATTTGACATACACACATATATACAAATGTAAATGTATGAAATATATTACATGAGATAAACATAAATGCAACATTATTTGCATGCATAACACAATTCACAAATATATTTGATCTACAGCAATTTTCAGTTATACTTGCATTTTTTTTTTCCAATGTCAATTCGCTGATAAAAGTATGCGTTTTCTTTCAATAAACTCATAGTAAACATACATAGCAAGGTTTTTTATAACTGTTTCATTGTTGCTGCTCATTAATATACTGAATGTTGGCATGCATGCTCGGTTGTAATACTTTGGTTGAATATATTTGCATCTTAATTGAGTCAAACTTGGACATACTAATACAAAATGCATTTCATTTTCCACACCGGAACCACATAACTTACATATACGTTCATCTCTTGGGGTATCCTCGTAGCGCCCTCTTTCAATTCCAAGATCATGAGATGAAGTACGTAACCGGGCTAAAGCACTTCTAAATTTGCGTACATTTAAAACATCTAGATATGATTCATGAACAATGGAACTTTTATACATTTGATAAAAATACAGTTTATTACAATCATGTATAGTTGTGTTCCATTCCTGTAGATACTGGTCAGTCAATCTAGTAACAAACTGTTAAACAAATACATTTTCATTTAACACAAACTGGTTTTCCCACACATATCCCATGCCATTTGATATTAATAAGTGTTTTACGTTGGAGACCCAATTTCTTTTACCATGTTCAGACATGTAATATAACATATTATAGCATTTCTTGATCAATCTATCATCAGATAATTTTATTATTCGGCACCAGTATTTAATAACACGCTTTGCAGACAAAATGTACATGGGATGCCATGTAATGGTTTAGTTACTGTAGTTTCAGGAATTACTATGATTATTGCCATCTGATATTGAATATTTTAACCAATTATAATTCTGCATCTTTCAAAAAGTGTACACATATTTTTGGTGGGCACTGCATATATTTCTACTTTCAAATGGTAAATACTAGATACTCGTAGTCTATGATTATTACATCATACAGCTCTGGGTTGTGAATAAATACATGTAAACCATTTACTCCACAGATATATTTCTACTCACCCCCATATCCATTGAGTATCCCTCCCAATTATTTTCCAATAAAAGACTAGATATGAAGGGAGGGCAATCCCAATCGTGGAGAAAGACTTATCAAGGGAGACAAAAAAAAATATATTTGTATCAAAAAGCAGCATTGATTCATTTACTATTCTTGCAGCTCATTTCTTTATCAGAATTACATAGTTCGTATGTATGGAGTAGAGTTGATAATAATAAACAATAATATATATTTGCATGCAGTCAGGTCTTGGGGAACTAGGTCGGGACTTAGCTGCGTTTCATTCGGTCATCTGGGGTCACCGTTTTTAATATTTCTTTGTGAAACCAAGGCATCCTGCTCTTTTACAGCAGGAACTTGGAATTTTGTGTCATATGTATTCATTGTATGCCTGGGTTAACAGGATTCAATTGTGCCTGTACATAATCATTATTGTAAAAATATTGCATAATCAATAAAACACATTTATCAACATAGTTGATTTTTTCTGTTATTTTTCACCCAAACAGGGTGCCTATCCATACCTACACCTACAACTTGTATTATTATATGGGTCAATGAAGTTATTATTAATATGCATTCAGTACAGTGGCTTGTTAAAGTTGCCTCCATAGCGGAGTGGTTAGTGAGCTTGTCGTCTCATCTGGCGACCTAGGTTCAAACACAGGTGGAGGCACTCGTATGCCTGTCGTATTTCAGCAGAAAGCAGCCCAGCAAATCTAAGGTTTTACTAAGCACAATTATAAAGTATGTAAAAGGTTGCCATTACAACAACTGTGTCAAGAATCTGAATGCCTTGAGGTATATGGTACGAGTTCTGAATCCAGAACCCCTTTGCTTATCCGAAATGCAACCAAATAGTGCAATCGAGTGCTTTATTACGTCTTAGCAACAATTTGCCACCAGCCTCCAACATCATACTGATTCTAAAAATACTTTGCTAGGTGACCACTTAGCGCTTTTCAATGCGACAGTCTGCAATCCTTAAATGTTCACCGGTAGCATATTTGTTCCGTCCACCTTGTAGCAATTTTGAAGCAAGCTGTTTCATAGCATATCAGGCTATCAAGCACTCACTAGTACATTCCTTAACGGAGGACTCCAGACCCTGATCGCCCGAAACTTCTCTATTTTGAGATAAATCTCATCTCAAATATTGGCATGTGTCGTTTTGATAATTTCCAAGGGAAGATGGACTCAAAAAGTATCATAAAAAAATTGAACATACTATTCTTTGTATATTCCAGTAATTTTTGGTGAGTTCTGACTTCAGATTTATTAGAAATCCAGAGTTTGATTATGACAAAATTTCAATTTGAGATGAGATTTCTGCTTGAGATGCTTCTGGAGATTGAGGCCTAGCCAATACCTCCCAAATATATAACATAACAACATACACCGAAATAAAACAACAAATTCATTTGATCTTGTGTGATTTTATCTATTGACCAAAACACGTATACAAAAATATTCACAAATGCTTATGGAGAACACAAAAATGGACATAATCATAAAACACAAGTCACTACTTTAAAAGTCTTTGTTTACAAATGAAAGCAATTTTTCTACAAACAGAACGCATCATCGTCCTCGTCATTTTCACATCAAGTATACAATTACATGGATATTAAAATCATATTGAGGCCAAAACACAATCATGAAAATTGTGGTACTGGATACCCCATATATCCTATTTTTGACATATTTGCGCACACTTTCTTCTGACAAATTATGTTAATTGATAGTGCTTTGTACATTTAGCTCATTAAATGTGATAGTAGAGAAAAATAAGCTAGTTATAGGGAATGCCTCTTTAAAGGGAAATTTTTTTTCTGCACATTGTCCCATTAGAATAATGCTTAAAAATTATAAAAAAATATTCTATTGGGTATCCATTGGGCTTAAATAAAGGTAAATTTCATGACCTTAAAATGAAAATGGGCATATCTGCCATAAACCGGCGAGGGCAATTTTCCCTGTTCATTCAAAGTTGAAGATATAACGTTTCACCATACTTGGACATTACTCGTACACATTCATCTGAAAATGATAATTCATAAACAATACATTTGTGACCATGTCACCACAGTTAATTACTTAATCAATAATTTATTAATAATTAATTACTACTAATAAACTAAGCACCAAACAGATGTCATTTCATAATACATTCATACAGTCCAACTGAAAAATCAAAAATTTTCATGACGCAAAAATTTCACAATATTTTTTTATTCGGAATAAGTTTACCGATCAAATGTCTGCGTTTTTTTTAAATTTAGAAATAAGTCCTGTGTTTTACTGTTGTGAATTCTGCAAAAAACAGTGAAAATTAATCCTCACGAACAATTTGTGATTTTCAGTATTATTATAATTTTGGTGGTAGATTTCTAACAGCTTTGTACTATCAAGTGGCGCGGGTGCTAGAATGCCGACGTGATTTGGCATGAGAATCAAACAAGAGCACCACCTAGGAGTGACAGACACTCCACTTTCTTGTTTTTGATAAATGACTCTGACAATAAATTTAACCAAGCACACGCAGACGATCCTGTCATGACAATACCTCAATTTTTTATCTTCGAAAATTCGAGCTAAAAACAAAAAATATAAAGGCATTCTAACACTTGCGCCACATAGGTAGAAGGTTTTTAGAAATCAGCCACTATATACCATAGCTCATTAAAATATACATTAAGTACCATGAATCATCATATGATACTCAACATCTAGCTTACTACAAATGTACAGCATAATTATCATGTCAATGAAGTATATCATACAGTACCCCCCCCTGACACATAATACAATTCATATGAATTTTTCTTTGTTCAGAAGATACTATGGAACTTTAAACCACGATCGGTCAAAAAATAAATTAGTTAAGAATTTCGTTAAAACAAAAAACACAAGTATAGAAATTGCAACACATTCTGTACATACCCTTTTCTTAAATAATACATGCCTTCTATATTGAATTGAACAGTAGGTAACTGAATTAAGGCATTTGGTAGCCCTTTGCTAAGGCAACGGACACCTGAACCCGAACATCACCTTAATTAACTTAGAAACGTTGGCAGAACCAATGTATTCACTTATGTAAACTCAAGGGCAAGTTTTAGTATCTACTAACTTGGAAATTCAAGTTAAGTTCAAAGTTAAATTTCTCTGGACGATCAATATAAAGAGGAGCTGACGGGTCAGGTTTGCTTTCGCCTCTCATCATGCATTTATCATCACCTCGGACGGTGTCGTCTCGACATATTGACATGATGCTGAACGTTATCAGGGGTGTCTAGTTGTCAACAGAGCCAAATTTAAAATTAGGAAAATCACATCAGGTTGACCATTTTTGACAAACAAGAAGCCTTCAACCACATTGTTTCCATATTTAAATCAGTTTTTATTAAGAAATTCCTTCAAAACAGATTTGATTGACCATTTCTCAAGAAATTTTCATCAAATAACCTTTATTTTGTTCAGAAATCATGGCTAAATCAGACAGCGTGAATCCGGAATACTCCGGAAAATTGACACCCCTGCAGTTTATGTATGAATATATCAAAATGATCGTGACCTTTTTGTATGAATATATTAACATGATCCTGACCTTTTTGCATGAATATATTAACATGATCCTAACCTTTTTGTATGAATATATTAACATGATTCTGGAACAAATCAGTTTGTCAAAATCACACCAACTTAAACATAAATGCCATAACAAGGCCAATCAAATTCATCCCATCCAGTTCTTAGTGTAGATGGGTTGAAAAGAACTTATTATATCAACAAGTCTTGATTTCTTCATAGTCATGCTCTGATCAGGTTAAAAAATTACAAAATTCTAAAAAAGAAAAATTACAACAGAAATGCTTATATATTATGGCAAGCGTAGTAATAAACTTATTTCATTTCTTCTTAACACCCAATAAGGCATATCGCAAAGGAAATGAGTCAAAACTATCATTTTAAACCAAAACTAGAGATGTTTGTAAAACATGTATACCCCCATGGCAGCCTACTTGTCGAAAAATGGTAAAGCTTGACCTACTGACCTGAAAATCAATAGCGGTCATCTACTGTTGCTAGCCAACCACCATGTCAAGTTTGAAGATCCTAGGGAAAAGTGTTCTTGAGTTATTGAATGGAAACCATTTTGGTCCACCGACGACCTACCGACCAACATATTCAAAGCAATAAACCCCATCACCAAAGATGGGGGCATAAGAATGTCAGATTCTGCAGTCAATATGCTAGAGCATGCTTACTTGTGATTATTCTTCCTACATTTCACTATACAGTGCAAACTTACTGATTATATTGTTTTTCTCTATCGAAGACAAAGGCTAAGCAGTAAGAACAATTACATCTCTTAAAATAATAATGCAAGTACAAACCAACTACTTAATACTTTTTATGATTGGCAACACAAAAAATATAAGCAACATAGCAAAGTAAAGAAGCTATCAGTTTTATCAAATTATATTTGAACTTACAAAAGCTGAACAACCTAAAAACTAATCGACAAATTGTAAAATCTTCATGAACAATGTTTATTTGAAATGGTATGTGTTTCAAAATATGAGTAATGATGCCATTCAAACCACACAATACACATATGTTAAAATTTACAGCTAATTACGCTTTCAGTCAACAATGTACACTTTCAGACATATTCGTCAGTTTATATACTGAGTTCCAAAAGTTTTAAACCTTTTTTCTTGTAAGAGAATTTATTTCAAAAATTGTTAAATATTTGAGAAAGATAAAATCATGAACAGGGGTTCAATTTGACACTTGAAATGACTACGACGCATGAACATTTTTCAAAATCCCAATTTTAACTCTTGTGATACTTTCTTTGAATGATACCTATTTTTGTCTTAAAATAATAAAATCCAGTAAAGAAATTTATCAAACTGATTTTTCAACAAAATTCAACATTTTTGTAATCTTCCATTTTAATAAGATAATGTGAAAACTTTTGAAACTAAGTATACACGAAATTCAAACCATAATAGTCTCATTAACATAGTTCATAGTTTATAAATCCTCCAAGAGAATAAACACTCACTGACTACAGCGGCAACATGTATGAACATGAACTGTAAAGTCACTAAAATATGTCACTTTACAGAGCTCTCAACCTAATACAGGGGTCCTACTGAGAACTAATGCCTAAACCTGATGCTAAAAATACAAGTCTGTTTCATGTGCCATTTAAACATGTACTTATATCAAAACTCTGTTTCAAAAGTCAAGTAAAGAAATTTTAAATGCCAAAGGGTGCTAGAGCGGCCTAAGAGCTGAAAAGAGCCCTAGAAAATCGGTAACTTTTTTTAATTCCTTTTTTAAATGTTTCAACGCAACATGTAAATGAATATATGCAACCATTGGTCGGATTTCAATGAAAGCGGTCACGATTTATTTGTAATAATGTTGTACCAATCTTAGTTGTGAATAAATTGCCAGCATATACATGTAAGTTCATGTAGTATTTCACCGAGTCATTTTAACCTTTGATTGTTTTTATTCTCTTTGATATATACTGTACAGTAAATCCTTGTTATCTCGAGGACTAATCGGAACAAGCCAAATGATCGAAATAAACCGGGTGTTCGACATAGCGGTGTGATATAAGTATACAACATACGTATATTTAGCTAATTCGCTGGGACTTTTAAATTTGGTCGAAATAAGCCGGGTGCTCGTAATAACAATGCTCGTCTTAATGAAGTTTTACTGGATATTATTTCGCTTTTTGGTTGTCACAATAGACTGCTTGATGGCGTCCATTTTTGTTGTTTCTTGCAGGATATAAAAGATAAGCTGGTGAATGAGAGGGAGCATGATTTCATGTATTATCCTGCCGATATAATGTCTGTTATTGAATCTATACATGTTGACGATACAAATACTATACATGGGTATGCGGATAAACGAAAGACATCGGGCAAAGCTAGCTATGTTTACAGACAAGACGAATGATTGGTTGTGCCAATATTTCTATAATTATAAACCCTTTACTCCATGGAAACCAACTATGACTCATCAAATCCATCTCCATAAAAACTAATTTTTACATATTAGTTTCATCTTCATGCAACACATTTCAATACATTATTAACATAGATCTACATTATCTCCAGTATTTCATTCAAATAAATACATACATTTGTAAGGTTAAATGCATTATCGACATAAATCACAAAATATGTTTGAATAACCTTTATGGAGATGGTGCACACTGAATGAATGTTGGGTTCTATGGAGTAGAGGGTTAAACTCCAACTGTGATCCAGTGACTCAGCATTTTTATCATCATACATAGTAACTTTACATTTTTAAAGCTGTCACCCTATGTAATATAATATTATGCGTTGTGTTGAAAGCAGTACATCGGTTTTTAACTGTTGGTTAGACAGTTAGCTTTTTATTTACTGGTCCTATATATACATGTAAGACTTGAGAGGTACGGTTCACAGGTAACTGTATCGTTGAAAAAAAATATAAAGAAAAATATAAATTTTCCAAAAGAAATGTTTTCGGTTTTTTTTTTTCGTTTTCAACGATACAGTTACCTGCGGTGTGGTATATTTGAAAATACAATGCTCAATGATGCTGAATTATAACCAGTATAATATAATTGGTGTACAGCGATTCATGTTGTTCCTTCAAAGGACGAATGGCTATGATAGAATAAGACTTCTGGTTTTGATATATATTTTTGACCACAGGTAACTGTATCGTTGAAAACGAAAAAAAAACGAAAACAATTTTTTTGAAAATTTATATTTTTCTTTCATAAAGATATAAATTTTCAAAAAAAAAAATTTTTTCGTTTTTATTTCGTTTTCAACGATACAGTTACCCGTGTTTATGACTAGAATAATTATACTTTAATGTAAAATGCGGACAGACCAGCTTGAACTGTGCATTCATGTCTTGCAGCAGATTATTCTGACACTAGAGTCTGAGGAACTTGACCATCCACTGAAAAACAAGGATGGAAATCTGTGCGGATCCTAATTGGTTTAAATAAAAATTGATAATTGATTTTTTTTTCCAAACACTGATACTGCCACCTGTGGTGCCACGGCTATTTAAAGAAAACTCTTTGGTGGTGTATAATAAATTGCGTTTTGCAAATGTTATGACAAATAGTTGTGACTATTTGTTTTTGAAATGCAGTTATTACAAAATAGTGCTATTTAATGTTTGGAAAATAGCGTTATTAATTACATGTATCCGAAAACACAAGTCATGAGTGTTTTAAAGAGTTGTCGATCCAATACATGAACTTGCATGTGCTTGATGAATGATACACGTAATATTGTCAAACAATATAGTGCCTATACCCTATCTTTAAGGCATATATGTGTGCTCACCCAAAATAAGTATCCAGACGTTATTTCCCCATTTACTTGCCTGTATAACACTGTTTGCAGAACAGAGAAGCACCAATGTTTTTAAAGATTTTGAATATTTTTTGTTGATCAAGTGTAAACACAATAGATTGACTGCTACCCTAGATGTTAAATGTTAAGTTTCTTTACCTGGGTTGAAAGGCAACTTGGTCATAAAAAGACAGAAAATGCAGTTATTTTAATTCAACATTCAATGGTTTAGTTACTGTAGAATCAGGAATTACTATGATTGTTGCCATCTGATAAACAGATATTGAATATTTTAACCAATAATAATTCTGCATCTTTCAAAAAGTGTACACATATTTTTGGTGGGCACTGTATATATTTGAGCCGCGATCTGAGAAAAGGGCCCTTAATGAAATTTTTTCGATTTTCGTTTTTTTGCATTTTCCGAAGAATCTATCTTTCCTGTGTACAAGAAAGAAAAGATTTTGTCAAAATTTCAAATATTAACAATTTTATGACATTTTAAAGGAACCAATGACAATATCATTTTTGGCAAAAAACGGGTATCTCAACATGGACATATTTTGGTACCGTTTGGTGTTTAAGTGGCATTTTCACACTGCTGTTAATCTGCTCGGATTGAATTTATCATTTGAATAATGATTCGCATTTGTTAGGAGTAACATGTGTGTGTGTGTATTAATATGTCTTTATCTTATTTTTTGTTGCCATAGCAACCATTTATTTAATTACTAAAATATGAAAATTCTCTGCCAGGTTTACTACTAATGATCAGGAAAATATTACAACTGCAATATATGGGCTTTGTATTAAATAAATGCAGTTTGGAGCAGAACAGTAATACTGAAGTTATTTTATTTCAGGGTATGTATGTTAAATAGGTCCCCAACTGGTTTTCAAAGGGGGCCTATCGGTTTGCCCTTCGTCGGTCAGACAGTTCGTGAGTCAGTTAGTTCGTCAAAAATCTGGATCCTGACATAACTAAAACATCTTTCAAGTTATGTTTAGCAAATTTGATATGTGAATAAGGGGCAATAAAGAGAATTATGCAAGTCTATTTTAATTGTGTCTGAAATTGTGGTTGCTATGGAGACCGAAATAGTAAAAATTTGTAAAAAAATACTGGACCCTGAAATTACTCATACAGTTTCCAAGCTCGATTTATGAAACCTGGCATGTAGGAAGGTGACAATAAGAAGAGTATGAACATCTGAAAATAAATTCATTTTAACAAAGAATGGGTTGCTATGGATACCGCAATATTGAAAATACTTCAAAATCTGGAATTCTGTCATAACTTAAAGAATTTCAAATGTACAGGGTGTCCAAAAAGAAAGTATACAGTTTTGGAGTATTGTTATCAACTCTAAAAATTCTGCTATCGCACAGAAATTTTGCACATGGTTAGACAAAAGATGTAAGTTTTTTCTGGTACCAGTTTGAAATTTTGCAACTCGAATAATTTTTAAAAAATGACAATTTCCAAAAAATACCTTATTTTGACCGTGACGTCATTTTGACGTAATGTACGACGTTTTCACAATTTCTGTCTGTCCCATGTTTCCCGTTTTGCACCCATTCTTTAAAAGTGTTGATTACCTTTACACAGATTTCTGCAAACTGGTCTTTCCAACTGCATTTTTATGTTGATCAGAAGAAAAGTTGTGCATATTAGCATTTGATTGTACAGAAACGATCTCGGATAGTCCAAAAGAAAAAAATCCATATGAATTAAGACCCGGGCTGTGGGCGGGCCATTCCACTCTGCAGTGGAATTTACTAGAAATTATTTGGACACCAAATGTTTCTTGTAATTCACCGAACGTTGTGCCTTGCCATGTTTGACTCTCGCTCCACTTACACGAACCATACAACATTCAAAACAAAGGATTCGCTGCGGAGTTCAGAAAGAACTTGCTTAACAAATGCAAGTAACACAATGGGTTTACTTCTTTCTATTTTGCTGTCGAAATCGCAAGTGAATAGCCTATTAAAAGCCAACAAACATGCCCATGCTCGTGAGAGACACCATATATATAATATCAGTTTAGACATTTTAGAAATGCAATGCAAATTTTCCACGAATGGGTGCAAGAAGGGAAACACCTGAAATACAGAAATTGTGAAAACGTCGTAAATAACGTAAAAATGATGCCATGGACAGCATACGGTAATTTTAGAAGATTTACATTTTTTTTAAAGTATCCTGGTTTTAAACTAATGCCAAATAAAAATTTCGTCTTTTGACTGGCCATGTGCTAAATTTCTTTGCGATAGCTAAACGTTAAGATTTTATTAAAATGCACCGAAACTGTATACTTTCTTTTTGGACACCCTGTATGTGTATGAAATTTTGTATATGGAATTTGAAGGGAAAAACATATAATGATAACATTTACGCTTGAATATTGTCATATTCTGACAAATATAGCGGTTGTCATGGCAACATAGATGTAAAATATAATACAAAGGGTCGTAGATTCAAACATGTAGGCCTCTGTCTTGCTTGCAATTTTTTTAGTGGCGTGTTTATGTTAAACGTCATGTTCTTCATTGTCTGGTTTTCTCAAATTGTCTTACTTATATAAACCAATTCCGGCATACGATGATATATGATGGCAAATTGATTCCGAAATTATTGATATTTATTTCATAAGATCATTAATGGCAGCACGGTTCCAAAAATATATTACGTTAGGATTAACATAAAAATATTGACTTTTCAATACTACATTTCTATGAAATGAAGATATTTGATGTTTTGATATGTTATTCAAAAATGTACTTCAAGAGACTGCTAACTCATTACATTGCTATTAATCACCCATAATAATTAATGGTTTTGTGGTCTGTCGATTCCAAAATTCCTCCATTTTTGTTTATGTCTGACTTAGTTTAACACCCAAAAATCGTATTGTCTAGACTATCTGTTACTAAAGTTCGGATGTTGTAAATGCCAATCAGTATGTACATATTACAGGCTTTATATCGAAATTAATTACAACATTGTAGTTAGCAGATTCCAATAAAAAGGTTTTCCGTTTACAATTTTAGTGTTTTATCCCAAAATATCGTATTTCACACATGTTACTCACTTTATACTGAAATGTTTTGATGTATTAAGCAAATTGTTACCGCCAACCTAACACAGTAAGTTATTATTAAATGCAATCATTAATAATTATGTGGTCTTCTGAGTCCAAATTACTAAACTTAATATTTTTATATTTTGTAATGAGCAACTTTTTAGAATATATTATTAATGTTTGTGCAGAATGACGACATTTGCCTATTCATATTGTTTAATTATCAACTAGAACAGTGTGTGGTGTTATGTTTAAACCGAATCCAGAAATCATCAATTCAGTTTATAGTTTGTAACATTTTACCCAAAAACATGGTATCTTCAACAAAAGCTTTAAGTTATCAATTTCTTACTATATAGTATACTACAAGTTATTACAAGCCAATTGCAGTTATTTTTGATAAAATATGATTATGAATAACATTGTGATCAATTAATTCCAAAAATCCTGAGTTTTGTTATTATATTGAACTGTTTTACCCCAAAAGTAGGTCAAGACACGTATCATTTTGAAACTAAATTATAAATATCTTCAGCGGAAAGACATCATGTGACTATCTAAGTGCTTTATTACTAAACAATGTGATTAATGGCATTGTACTGAACCGATTCCAAAATCACCATTTTAGTTTATAATTTGTATGATTTTACCCCAAAATAGCATATAGTGATCCAAATGGATCATGTTTTATTTGATATATTAAAATTTAACTTACTATAAACTAATTGCAATTGTTTTAGATATTATACGATTATAAATGTCAATGTGGTCAATCAATTCCAAAAATCTTCACTTTTGTTTAATTTTACAATGTTTTTGCCCCAAAATGTCCGAGAAAGGACAACATTTAAAAAATCAGATAAGCAATATCTTATGCAGGCAGACAACATGTGTCTATCATACTGAGTTACAATCGAATAACATAACAAATTGCATTACAGTAAACCAATTCCAAAAATCACCATTTGTGTTTATATTTTGAAGGATTGTACCCCAAAATATCGTATCTTGATCAATAACTGATAATTTCAAATGCTATATAACACTACAAGATACTACACTCATATCGCAGTGGTTTTCGATAAGATACGACTATAAATGAACATGTGGTCAATCGATTCCAAAAATCCTCACTTTTGTTTAATTTTCAATGTTTTTGCCCCAAAAATGTCTGAAAATGGACAACATTTGAGCCATCAGATTAGCAATATCTTATGCAGGCATACAACATGTGTCCACCATACTGATTTATAATCAAATAACATAACAAAAGGCATTACAGTAAACCGATTCCAAAAATCACCATTTGTGTTTATATTTTGAAGGATTTTACCCCAAAATATCGTATCTTGATCAATAATTGATAATTTCATAAGCTATATATTACTACAAGATACTATACTTATATTGAGGTGGTTTTCAATAAAATATGACTTTAAATGACCATGTGGTCTGCCGATTCCAAAAATCCTCACTTTTGTTTGTAATTTGTCATGTTTTAACCCAAAAATATAGGCGTAATGTGTTAGTATAGAACTCCATATTAAGAATGTTACAAGGCAACAATTATGTGGCAGGATACAACATAAAACATTTTTGTGCATTCTTTGCCTTGTTCTGAAATTCGCAGAAAATGATGTCGTAACTTTAAACTCAATTTTCTCAAATTGATGTCAATGTCATTAAGGGCCCTTTTCTCAGATCGCGGCTCATTTATAATACTTATGTTACTATATATAGTAACAAATTTGCCTTCGAAAAATAGCATTATCGGCCTTTCAAAAGTATTATCAGCTTTTTGCCCCGCCGCCACGCGCCCCCGGGGCGATTATCACTGATAATGGCCCTAGGAAAACGTTCACGCGCAACGTTACGTCATTCGCGTCGGCCGCTGAGCGTACTGGAGGCATATTTCTACCAGAATCACTTGCAAACACGGTTGATGGCTTCTGAGAAGCAGAATAGCACATAATTTTAAAAAATATTTTGTTTCAACCTTCGATGAAATATATATTTATGACCTGTGCAGTATAGTAGACGTTTATTTTATGATCAAAACAATGAGTTTCCTAGACGAGATCAATATTTTTATATTCTTCCGAAAATGTGAAAAACACATTTTTTCAGAATTTTGCATTAAACTAAACATCAGCGTGTAGCAAATTATCTAATTAAGAAAATGAATACCCACATGATAGGTTTCCGTTCAATAATAAAAAAGTTACGAACATTTTAGTGTCAGATCTACAGCTCTTGTAGATGTGCATTGCGCGCCTAGATCCAAGTTTGACAACAATAACTCTCTACAATAGCAAATGATCAACCAGAACAGAACAGAACAGAACATATCCTTTATTTTCAGCACAGATTACATAGTAATGACAAGTGCATTAAATATATACAAAATGATATACATGGATAATGGCGGTGTGATATGTAATAAGGATTTTCAACAGGAGAGAACATATTTCAAGAAAACAACAACATTTTATGTTAAAAGTAATGTAGATTCTAATAATTGTTTATAAGCGGGTGGGGAAAGCAGTTGTTGATGGAATATGTTACAAATTTGATTTTATGACAAGTATACATGGTGTATATACACAAATTAGATTATTAAATTTAGCAGAAGTCTTTAACGACGGGTACAAATGACAGTATTAACATGGATGAAACACTTACATAGTAACATTAATAATGGATGGAAAAAATACATTTAAACAAACGTGTAGTAAATATTACAACAAATTAATGAACACGGATGAAAAACAAAACAAATTTACAATCTATACACAAGGCAGGGTTAAATATGAATGACATATGTACAGTGAGTGTTTACTCAATCAAAACGAATAATGGAAAATGTACAGGTAGATTCATCAATGGGTGTTTACTCATTTGGAACAAAACACGATTTTGGACTACACGTGGTTTAATAAAACAAAACATAGTGCTGGTGGAGACCTAATAGTTTATATAATTAATTGAAATGTGGCTGTACGCACGTATACATTTGGATGATAATACAAAAACAGTAAGTAACATTTTTTACATGTAAAGTTGTACAATACGACGACTTGTTAGAGAACATTTAATAAGGAACAAAACAGATACAGCTGGTCATAGAGTAAAAGCAAGTTTTATTGATGTAATTGGATATTAACATTTCTCGAAAAGAAATTCATGACAAAATTAACGTAAGAGCTGAGATTTTTTAATGTCAATGGATCTTTTACGGTTAGAAGCTGCTTAAATTTGAGCAAGCTTGGTCTGTAATTGAATCGGCTTGGTAAAAGTTGTCTACGTTTTTCATTGAAATACGGACAGATTAATAGGTAGTGGAATTCGTCTCCCCGTCGCTCGACTAAATTGCAAAGGATGCACTTTCTTTGATCTACAGGTATGAAAGAGTTAGCCCATCGACCGCATTCAATTGGGAGTCTGTGATTCGCCGTGCGAAAGTGAAGTAGACGTAATCTGATATGTGATGGTAAAATGACGAGATATTTCTCAAATTCTAGGTTTTCCTTGAACGAACTATAAATTTCACCTTTACTGGAATTCCGAAGGCTAGCGTGCCAAGTTTGGTTAAATTGGTCTATCAGGGTTTGTTTAACGAGTTTGTGTATGTAGTTAACTTGGACGGTTCTTTGATTTAGCCAAACATGGGTATTCCCGGTTGAGTCTAAAATACTTTTAATAGATGATAGCCATTTAAAAGTGTGTGGTGATCTTAGCATGTGTTGGTAACAGATAAAAGAGATTTTAGAATCTTTAGATAAAATAAGCTTATTCCAGAAGTTAATCATTCGTGTTTTAATTAAAATTTCGATTGGATATCGACCTAACTCACCATATAGCATATATTTAGGGGTACTTTTTCTGGTCTTAGTTATTTTTCGTAAAAAGTTAACATGACATTGTTCAATAATGTCGAGAGATTCATAACCCCATATATCACTGCCGTATGTTAAGATAGGTACGATGGTATGGTCAAACAATTTAAGTTGCAAATCAAGCGGTAGATCAAGGTTGTTTATCCGGTTATACAGCAAGTGCATTGCCTTATTTGCTTGTTGGACTACGTGTTGTCTACATTTGAGAAAAGATCCGGAACTTGAAAATATGACACCTAGGTACTTATATTCGGTTATGGTTTCTATTTCTTGATTATTTATATTGAACTTAAATAAAGACGGCTTGTTCGTTCCGAAAACTATAGTCTTTGTTTTTGAGAAATTTATTTTTAACTTCCAGCGCTCACAATATGCATAGAAATTATTGAGACATGCTTCCAATTACTGAACAAGTTACGTTTTTTTACTGTACTGTTTTAATGAAAAAGCTGCAACATAAATATTATACAGAACAATAGATGGCTGAGCAGTGCCTTTGAGTGATAATCGCCCCGGTAGGTCTGTGATAATTGCCCTCGGGCTAAAGCCCTCGGGCAATTATCAGCCTACCGGGGCGATTATCATTCAAAGGCACTGCTCAGCCATGTATTATTCTATAAATACTTTCAAATGGTAAATACTAGATACTCTTTGTCTATGATTATTACATCATGCATCTCTGGGTTGTGAATAAATACATGTAAAATATTTACTCCATAGATCTATGTCTTCTCACCCCATGTCCATTGAATCTCCCCCTCCAAATTATTTTCAAATAAAAGACTATATGAAAGGGAGGCAATCCCAATCTTGGAGAGACTTATCAAGGGAGGAAATTTTTGGTATTTGTATCAAAAAGCAGCACTTGATTCATTTACAATTTTTGCAGCTCATTTCTTTATCAGAATATTACATTGTAGGTATGGAGTAAAGACTTGATAACAAATAAAAAATAATATATATTTGCATGCAGTCAGGTCTTGGGGAACAAGGTCGGGTCTTAGCTGCGTTTCATTCGGTCACCTGGGGTCACCGCTTTTGGTATTTCTTTTTGAAACCAAGCCATCCTGCTCTTTTACAGCAGAAACTTGGAATTTTGTGTCATATAACTCATTGTATGCCTGGGTTAACAGGATTCAATTGTGCCTGTACATAAACATTATTGTAAAATTATTGCATAATTAATAAAACACATTTATCAACATAGTTGATTTTTTCCGTTATTTTTCACCCAAACTGGGTGCCCATACCTATAGTTGATTCAAAGATCTCTGTCACAACCGCGTAAACAAACATTCAACCCGGTCGATTATTACAGGTGTGTCAGGATTAAATTCATCAATAATAAACTTAAATGATTAAATTTCTAATGGTCCTATAGTGTAGTGGTTATACTTACTGCGTTTAGCTTTTCAGAAATGGAACATTCTGGCTGTTTTGACAGACATCTTTGAATCGACAATATAACTTGTATTATTATATGTGTCAATGAAGTGATTATTAAAATGCATTCAGAACAGTGGCTAGTTAAGTTGCTTCCATAGCTTGTCGTCTTATCTGTCGACCCAGGTTCAAACACAGGTGGAGGCACTCGTATGCCTGTCGTATTTCAGCAGAAAGCAGCCCAGCAAATCTAAGGTTTTACTAAGCACAATTATAAAGTATGTAAAAGGTTGCCATTACAACAACTGTGTCAAGAATCTGAATGCCTTGAGGTATATGGTACGAGTTCTGAATCCAGAACCACTTTGCTTATCCGAAATGCAACCAAATAGTGCAATCGAGTGCTTTATTACGTCTTAGCAACAATTTGCCACCAGCCTCCAACATCATACTGATTCTAAAAATACTTTGCTAGGTGACCACTTAGCGCTTTTCAATGCGACAGTCTGCAATCCTTAAATGTTCACCGGTAGCATATTTGTTCCGTCCACCTTGTAGCAATTTTGAAGCAAGCTGTTTCATAGCATATCAGGCTATCAAGCACTCGCTAGTACATTCCTTAACGGAGGACTCCAGACCCTGATCACCCGAAACTTCTCTATTTTGAGATAAATCTCATCTCAAATATTGACATGTGTCGTTTGGATAATTTCCAAGGGAAGATGGACTCAAAAAGTATCATAAAAAAATTGAACATACTATTCTTTGTATATTCCAGTAATTTTTGGTGAGTTCTGTTTTCTGATTTATTAGAAATCCAGAGTTTGATTACGGCAAAATCTCAATTTAAGATGAGATTTCTGCTTGAGATGCTTCTGGAGATTGAGGCCTGGCCAATACCTCCTGAATACACAACATAATACTACTTACAAGGAAATAAAACAACAAATTAATTTGATCTTGTGTGATTTTATCTATTGACCAAAACACGTATACAAAAATATTCACAAATGCTTATGGAGAACACAAAAATGGACATAATCATAAAACACAAGTCACTACTTTAAAAGTCTTTGTTTACAAATGAAAGCAATTTTTCTACAAACAGAACGCATCATCGTCGTCGTCATTTTCACATCAAGTATACAATTACATGGATATCAAAATCGTATGCAGGCCAAAACACAATGATATTGTGCCCCACATATCCTATTTTTGACATACTGCATTTCCTTTAAAGAGGCTTTCCCAATAATTTTGATCATTTAAATCAATTCAAGAACAAAAAGCCCCCACCAATTAACGAGAAAAAATGAATTTATATTTCCAAAACGAGTCAAAATAGTCACAAGTTTTTTCCCTTTGACGACATAATAATTAATCGCTGGAAGCAAAAATTTTTATTGGTGACTTGACTGTATTTTTAGCTCACCTGAGCACGAAGTGCTCACTGGTGAGCTTTTAGGATAGGTGGCTGTCCGGCGTCCGTCGTCGTCCGTCGTTGTCAGTCGTCCGTCGTCCGTCGTCCGTCAACAATTCCTTTAAATGACTTCTTCTCCTAAACCAATTGATGGAATTTAACCAAATTTCACAGGAATGATCCTTGGGTGGTCCTCTTTCAAAGTTGTTAAAAAATTTCCGGTCTGTCGCATAACTAGGTCACACAGGCTAAAAATAGATTTTCACAAAGGAAACTTTAAAAATCTTCTTCTCTGAAACCGTAAGGCCTAGAGCTTTCATATTTGGTATGTAGCACCACCTTGGGGTCCTCTGCAAAGATTGTTCAAATTATGTCCCTGGGGTCAAAATTGGCCCCGCCCCAGGGGCCCTTAGTTTTACATAGAGTTATATAGGGGAAACCTTAAAAAATCTTCTTCTCCAAAACCGCTTGGCCCAGGGCTTTCATATTTGGTATGTAGACTCAGCTAGAGGTCCTCTACACAGATTGTTCAAATTATATCCCTGGGGTCAAAATTGGCCCCGTCCCGGGGGCCCTTAGTTTTAAATAGAGTTATATAGGGGAAACCTTTAAAAATCTTCTTCTCCAAAACCGCTTGGCCCAGGGCTTTCATATTTGGTATGTAGACTCAGCTAGAGGTCCTCTACAAAGATTGTTCAAATTATGCCCCTGGGGTCAAAATTGGCCCCGCCCCGGGGGCCCTTAGTTTTACATAGAGTTATATAGGGGAAACCTTAAAAAATCTTCTTCTCCGAAACCGCATGGCCCAGGGCTTTCATATTTGGTACGTAGACTCAGCTAAAGGTCCTCTACAAAGATTGTTCAAATTATGCCCCCAGGGTCAAAATTGGCCCCGCCCTGGGGGCCCTTAGTTTTACATAGAGTTATATACAGAAAACCTTAAAAAATCTTCTCCTCCGAAATTGCTTGGCCCAGGGCTTTCATATTTGGTATATAGACTCAGCTAAAGGTCCTCTACAAAGATTGTTCAAATTATTCCCCTCGGGTCAAAATTGGCCCCACCCTGGGGGTCACCATTTTACCTAGACTTATATAGGGAAAACATATAAAAATCTTCTTGTCAATAACTAAAATGCCTAAGAGCTTTGATATTTGGTATGTAGCATCATCTAGTGGTCCCCTACCAAGATTGTGCAAATTATGCCCCTGGGGTCAAAATTGGCCCAACCCTGGGGGTCACCGTTTTACATAGACTTATATAGGGAAAACATATAAAAATCTTCTTGTCTAAAACTACACTGCATAGAGCTTTGATATTTGGTATGTAGCATCATCTAGTGGTCCTCTACCAAGATTTTTCAAATTATGCCCCTGGGGTCAAAATTGGCCCTACTCGGGTGTCACCGTTTTACATAGACTTATATATAGGGAAAACATATTAATATCTTCTAGCCTAAAACTACACTGCCTAGAATTTTGATTATTGGTATGTAGCATCATCTTGTGGTTTTCTACCAAGATGTTCAAATTATTCCTTTGGGTGAAAATTGTGCAGGGTTTATAATCAGGTGAGCGATATAGGGCCATCATGGCCCTCTTGTTTGACATTATACAGACATATTTGCGCACACTTTCTTCTGACAAATTATGATAATTGATAGTGCTTAATGTACATTTAGCTCATTAAATGAGATAGTAGAGAAAAATATGCTTCTTATAGGGAATGCCTCTTTAAAGGGAAGAATTTTTTCTGCACATTGTCCCATTAGAATAATGCTTAAAAATTATACAAGCATATGCTATGAATATTTAATGACCTCTAATAAAGGTAAATTTCATGACCTTAAAATGAAAATGGGCATATCTGCCATTAACCGACGAGGGAGATTTTCCATGTTCATTTGAATTGGAAGATATAGCATTTTACCTTAATGGGACATTACTTGTACACATTCACCTTAAAATGGTAATTCATCAGCAATAAAGTTGTGACCATGTCACCACAATTGTTTAATAAATCAATAATTTATTAATAATTAATTACTACTAATACTCTAAGCACCAAACGGATGTCATTTAATAATACATTCATACAGTCCAACTGAAAAATCAAATATTTTCATGAGGTAAAATTACCTCAATTTTCAATCTTCGAAAATATGAGCTAAAAACATATGCAGGCATTCTAACACCAGCGCGACATTGGTGGAAGGTTTATACCATAGCTAATTAAAATATACATTCATTACTATGAATCATATGATTCTCAAGAACTAGCTAACTAAAAATGTACAGCATAATTATGATAACAATGAAGTATATCATACAGTACCCCCGACACATACTACATTTCACATAAACTTTTCTTTGTTCAGTAGGTATTTTGGAACATTAAACCATGATCTGTCAAAAAATAAATTAGTTAAGAATTATTGTAAAACAAAAAACACAAGTACAGAAATTGCCACACATCCGATCTCTGTTTCTTAATCAAAGCGCTACATAGCACTTTCCAAGAGAGGTAATCAATGCCTCCAATATTTACTTGAACAGGAGGTACCTGAATGAAGGCAACGGACATATGAACTTCACCTTAATTAACTAAGATGCGTTGGCAGAACTAATGTACAATGTATTCACTTATGTAAACTCAAGGGCAAGTTTTATTATCGTCGAACTTGGAAATTCAAGTTAAGTTCAAAGTTAAATTTCTCTGGACGATCAGTATAAAGAGGAGCTGACGGGTCAGGTTTGCTTTCGCCTCTCATCATGCATTTATCATTACTACTACAGACAGTGTTGTTTAGACATATTGACATGATCCTAAACTTTATCAGGGGTGTCAAGTTGTTAACAGAGAAAACCACATGCGGTTAACCATTTTCAACAAACAAGAGGCCTGCAACCACATTTTTTCCATATTTAAATCAGTTTTTATTAAGAAATTCCTTCAAAACAGATTCAATTGACCATTTCTCAAGATAATTTCATCAAATAGTTTTCATTTTTGTATGAACAAATAATCATGAGCCTAACCTTTTTTGTATGAATATATAAACATGATCCTAACTTTTTTGTATGAATATATTAACATGATCCTGACCTTTTTGTATGAATATATTAACATGATCCTGACCATTTTGTATGAATATATTAACATGATCCTAACCTTTTTGTATGAATATATTAGCATGATCATAACCTTTTTGTATGAATATATAAACATGATCCTAACCTTTTTTGTATGAATATATTAACATGATCCTGACCTTTTTGTATGAATATATTAACATGATCCTAATTTTTTGTATGAATATATTAACATGCTCATAACCTTTTTGTATGAATATATTAACATGCTCATAACCTTTTTGTATGAATACATTAACATGATTCTGGATCAAACCAGTTTGTGAAAATCATACAAACTTAAACATAAATGCCATAACAAGGCCAATCAATTTCATCCCATCAAGTACTTAATGTAGATGGTTTGAAAAGAACTAATTCTGTTGAAATCATTTGATTTCTTTATAGTAATTATCAGGTTCAAAAATTACAAAATTCTAAAAAAGAAATATTACAACGGAAATGCTTATATAATATATTATGGCAAGCGTAGTAATAAACTCATATCATTTCTTCTTAACACCCAAAAAGGCATATCGCTAAGAAATTGGTAAAACACTTTTTGACAAGGAATAAAAAATGTCAGATTCTGCAGTCAATCTGCTAAAGCATGCTTAATTGTGATTATTCTTCCTACATTTCACTATACAGTGCAAACTTACTGATTATATTGTTTTTCTCTATCAAAGACATAGATTAAGCAGGAAGAACGCTCTTAAAATAATAATGCAAGTACAAACCAACTACTTAATACTTTTTATAATTGGCGACACAAAAAATATAAGCAACATAGCAAAGTTAAGATGTTATCAGTTTTATCAAATCATATTTGAACTTACAAAAGCTGAACAACCTAAAAACTAATCGACAAATTGTAAAATCTTCATGAACAATGTTTATTTGAAATGGTATGTGTTTCAAAATATGAGTAATGATGCCATTCAAACCACACAATACACATATGTAAAAATTTACAGCTAATTACGCTTTCAGTCAAATATGTACACTTTCAGACATATGCCTCAGTTAATATACTGAGTTCAAAAAGTTTTAAATCTTTTCTTATGAAAGATTTTTTTCAAAAATTGTTAAATATTGGTGAAAGAAAAAATCATGAGCAGGGGTTCAATTTGACACTTAAAATAATTCTATGATGCATGAACATTTTTTATAATCCCCATTTTAACTTGTGTGATATTTTCTTTGAATGATACCTATTTTTACTTTAAAACAATAAAATCCTGTAAAAGTTTAATCAAACTGATTTTTAAACAAAATTCAATATTTTTGTTATCTTCCATTTTAATAAGATAATGTGAAAAACTTTTGAAACTCAGTATACACAAAATTCAAACCATAATAGTCTCATTAACATAGTTCATAGTTTATAAATCCTCCAAGAGAATAATACACTCACTGACTACAGCGGCAACATGTATGAACATGAACTGTAAAGTCACTAAAATATGTCACTTTACAGAGCTCTCAACCTAATACTGGGGTCCTACTGAGAACTAATGCCTAAACCTGATGCTAAAAATACAAGTCTGTTTCAGGCGCCATTTAAACATGTCCTTATATCAAAACTCCGTTTCAAAGGTCAACTTAAGAAATTTCAAATTACCATAACAATAATTATCAATACTTTTTTTCACAAGATTTTTACAAGATTTTTTCATTAAATAACCTGACATTTTCCGCAGAAAAGTGTGCACAATTAGTGTTTTTTCCAGAACCCTTTAGGGGCATGGCGTTTTCTGAGAAAAGGGCACTTTTTTGCGCGCGACCTTATGAAAAGGGGCACTTAGTTGCACCCGGCCTTCTGAGTTAAGCAACCACCTAGTTCCTGGCAATTCAGCACCAGCACATTTTGGGAAGTTCGGGAACCATGCAATATTGAGTCCTGGATCTAAACCAGCACTTTAGTCTTTCATATAAGAGCAGTTAAAAACTGACAGACAGACAACATCAATGTTATATGCTTCCCACTAATAAGTGTGGGGCTACAACCATTTAAGACACTAAGACTTACACATGGATTTTTTACTTTTCTACTTTGTTGGCATCATTAGGCTTGATATATGGATTATATATCAGGGTTTCCACAAATGTTCTAAGGTAAAATTCCCTGACTGTTCCCTGAAACACAGCAGTTTTCCCCGACATTTTGGAGTGATCAGACCTTTTTGTGAGAACAAAAAACACTGACCTTGAAATAAATCCCTGACAGTGGGTACCCTGTATAATATTGCAATTGGTAGCTGACATATCAGACTAAACAATAAATGGCATGATTTAATCATATTGTGTAGTCTTATCTGCCAGAATGTAGCCAATAATCAACGTAAACAAACTTATCCGAAAATACGTGACTATCCGAAATTGCGTCACTCACAGTATTACTCACTTGAAAAATTCGACCATTTTTCGTTATTAATGCGTTTAAACCGTTATAGATTCGTTAAATGCCCTTGGAACGTCTTAAAAGTTCGTAGAATACAAGCGTTGTCATCGGCAGAATTGTTTACATTCTCGACACGGCATATTTGCAGAACAGTTCCAACACACGCGTCACGTGACCTGTATGTCGGCATATTTTCACCAATTCTCGCAAGATTAATGTGCAATGTGTTTAGGGTACTTTTTATTACTTTAAAAGCGTAAACTATATGGATTTATGCGATTTATAATAAAAATTCGTCCACTGGATTACTGTTTTAATCGGCAATTTCACGGAGCGTACATTTGTGACAGACTTTTAATTCTCGTCAGTCGTTATCAACAACGCACGTGAGCATATGAAATAGTTTATGATATTAAAATTTTGAGTAGACAATCATCGTCGGCAGTTTTATTGTTAAATTGAATAATCTTGCAAAAAACATTCATTTGTTTATTGCCGACACTCGCCAACTGATTGAAAAAAGAGCGACTGGTTCGTGTTTTATGTCCGTGAAAAGACAATTGCCGACTGGTTTATGTTTTTTTATGCAAAATCATGATGCAACCAGTCTACTGGAAATGTCTTCCTTCTGTAAAAAATATCGACTGGTTCACGCGTTTTTCGAGATAAAGTAGCAACCAGTCACGTGATTTTTTCACCCGACTGCCGAGACGCCCCGTTGTGATATACACGTTGGCACGTCGTATCCTTGGTGACAAGTCATGATACGACAGGATGTAGGACAGTCTACATCCGCTGTTCTGATGAAATTGAGAGGGCACAATAAACAATTAGCAGCTGACAAAAGGGCACTTGGCGCAAAAGGCCTTTGATAAGGGCAGCATGGCGCATCGTTAGTTCGGGAGAAAAGGGCATGGCGCATGCGCCATGCTGAAAGGGCCTGGAAAAAACACTAACAATCTTTCTAGTACAGCAAATCTGGATTTCCAGATTATTCCGGATGAGTAGGACCCCTTATACTCCAGCATCACTCCTCCCTGTGTCTAACTCCCAAGTCTGTGTTCACACGTAACAAATCTGTTTTCCCATAAGGAAGTCAGAGATATTGTCGGTGTGCACGCATAATAAATTGGTTTCACATGGGACAATCCGATATAGTCTGTGTGAAACATAACTATCGGTTTCCCACAAGGAAGTCATTTGTATAGCCAGTGTGCACACATAACAAATTGGTTTCCCATGGGACAATCCGATATAGTCTGTGTGCGCATGAAACACTAGGTTGTCCCGCGAGGAAGTCAGTTATAGTCACTCTGTCTGCAGACTCTGCACATTGGATAGCACAATCGTAGTATTATCTCCATCATACTGACGTCATACCTCCATCGAATCTCAAATCGCCACCAACAGTAGGTATTATTCATAATTTACACAATAATTTGAATAAAGCAGTTGCCTAGATGCCTAACACTATCTTAGTCACTATCATCGTACAGCTGTTTTTGCTTTACTGCGTTCACCGTTAGCTTTAGGGGCCGGTGAATCCTCTTCCATGTGTGGAGATTCTTTCGAACGTTTTGTAAACTTTTCTACATAAGCTTCTACCAGTGACTTTATTTTCATTGGATTAATATTGCCACTTTTACTATGACAAATCTGAAAAGGAAAAACATCAATATACAGTATTGAGTTAGTTTCAGATTTATTCAAACACATGCTTCCATTTGAAGCATGAAGGGGCAATGTTTCTAACAATATAAGAATTTATTACCAATAAAGACACCGAAGTGTAAATGTAGCTACACGATCAACACAGGTTAAGGTTGTCATTATCTTATTAAGACCAACGTTTCGGCTTTTACAAAGCCTTCATCAGGGTACATATGTTACAGAATATTTGACTGAAGTATAATAATCGGGTACTTTTAGTCATATAAGAATTTATATGAACTTTGTTGTATGCACAGAACTATTGAACTAATGGTGAAACAAAAAAGTGCAGACTAGAGCTGTCGTCTTTAGGCAGACTAATATAGCAAAGGACCATAATTCTGGCGAAAATTATCAGAGAGCTCATTCTTTCCTTCACACACATCTACATGTTAAGGTTGGTCTTGTGTGGAAGTTTCAAGAAAATCCTGCAAAACTGTTGGAGGAGTTGCATTCACAAGAATCCATCTACAGAAGGACAGACATACAGAAGGACGAACAGACAAGCTGAAACAGTACAACAATGATGAGTCTCATGGCAACACTGGCATGAGATGGAAACCAAGGTCTACTTCGACTGGCTGCTACATTGTTTCATTCTGATTTTAAAAACTATGATTCTATTTCCACAGAACTGTAAAAATAAAGTACTTCCAAAATTTAATGAGTCCAAAGACATTTTTGTGAGTCAAAGACTTGGTATAGATACCAAATTGAAGCACTGCTGCTGAAGGCTACAAAGGTTAGACAGTATTACCTTAGGCACGGCTTTCCTGAGGATCTCTTTATACTGATCTTTGTTAATCTTCTTACTAGCATAGAATGGCTTGATTGCCATTTTAACTTCCTCAACCACACGTTCTTGTAGATGTAGTTTCTGTAGATACTGTAACATAAGGAAATACATAGCTGTGTATTGAGATTAGAGGCCTGTGACTGATCTAAGAACGAAAAGGCTGAAATACCCTACCCCTGACCCTTACAAATAAGCAACAACTAAATGCTTCCCCGAAAAAAATACACTCCAGGTGCATAAAAATCTTATTTTGAGTAGTTCAGGCTGAATCTTGACAGCTTTGATTAAAATGTTTTACGTATGTTTTATATTTTTTTACAGTTTGGTATCATTCCGTACATCATAATATTCTCTAACAGCAGCTTAAAAGATCTTCAATTTATAGAAAAGAAGACATTCTAGACAATGACTTTGTTGCTATATTACAGGCTTTTTTACAGCAAGTATTGGAATTGGATTTTTTATTGTTTCTTTGGCTTATGTGTGGGCAATGCTCGTGGTAGTTGTGTTGTGGTGTTTATGATTTCTGTGCTCGGTTGGTTGGGTTGAGTGTTACCTTCCCTGTGTGATTTTCTCATACCTTTATTGCAATGCAAGCCTTACTAATGTGTCTAATCAACTGCTTTAAACAAATTATATGTCAACAATATAAAGTATAACCTCTTCAAAATAGTTCATACATGATACTTATACACAACTAGTATTCTGCATCATATTTTTGTTGTCTCAAACCAAACCAAACTTTCAAAATTTTCAAGAAAAACTGGTATGTGAATCAGACACTGTACATACTGAAAAGGTTGTTAAGAAGTAATATAAGGGGTTCAACTAGCTTCTGACTGAAGGGTCATTTTGGTACTTTTGTTTAGTTTCACCATCTTCTAGGCATAATACCCATAAATGTTTTAGAGAACATGACCCTTAAAACCAAAACTTTGAAGGTCAAAATGTGGATTTTTGAAAATATAAAGGGTCAAAACTCGCAAGTCGAATGGAACCCCTGATCAGTAAGGGCAACACTGGTTTAATAAAATCATTAACAACGATGTAGCAAAATCATATAACTCACCTTTTCTTTATTGGTCAAATCAACAGCTGATGAGGGAACTTCCTGAGAATCAATGTCAATGTGTGCATCTTTCAATGCTTTCTTTTTCAAGTCTTTATCGCCATCATGTTTCTTGTGATGATGGTGTCTACGAGATCTATGGCCCGACTTCTCCGGCTTATTCTCCTTAGACCTTTTCTGTTTCTCTTCTTTAGATTTTCTAGGAGAGTCTTTCTTAGATTCATCATCCTTTAAGTCATTGATGGCTTTGTTTTTCGTCGGAGTTGAAGACTTCTCTTTGCTTTTCTCTTTCTCCTTGGGCTTTTCTTTGCTATTACTACTTTCCTTTTTCAATTCTTTTTCAACCAACTTTTGCATCTTTTTGTTGAAGTCTTCCTCAAGAAGGTCTTCAGGGTTATCGATCAAGTTGTCGAACTGAGGTGATACAGGCAGCTCAATATTTCCCTCCTCATTTATCGGCGAACCCATATCCATATCAATCACTTCCGTAGTCTCTACGTCAGCTTTACCCCCTGATTTACCAGCCGGAACAACAGGGACTTTGAATATATCCTTGGCACTACCGAATCCACCGCCAGAATTTGACTTATTAGAATTTTGTTTAAGAAGTTCACCAATTTTCTCTAATTGATTCAAAGTACCTGCCACCTTTCCTATTTCACCATTTGAGTTCATTGTTTTCTTATTATGATTGCCATTAACAGTAGACAGTCCAGGAATCATTGACGATGAACCTGACACTGATCCAGCACCCATTCTAGCTAATCCTAATATAGTAGACACAGAGTCAGGTGGAGTGCCTGGATGATTGAAAGACTGTGACACACGGTTACTGATATCAGGTGGTGGCCGAGAAAGTAAACTGGAATTTGGCGGAGGAATGGAGACCATTGCTGATATTGGAGGAAGGTCTGATGATGGGGGTAGGAGTGGAATGGGAAGTCTTGGAGGAGGAGCCCTTGGGTCTGGACCAATATGGATTAACTGTTGTGGGTCTCCAGGTCCAGGTGGGCGTAAATGTGATCTAGGTCCCTTATCAACTTGAAGCTGAACCATGCCAGGTGGAGGTGTGTCAGTTTTGATTGAAATCAATGGCCGAGGTTCTCCAGGGGCCATCGAATGCGGAGGGAACGGGGGACGACCTGGAGGTAAATTATGAGATGCTTCTGAATGTGTAGGTCGACCTTCAAACGGACCATTAACAATTGGATGGCCAGGTAGACGTGCTGGGGAGGGTATAAGTGTACCAAACTGACTAGGGTGAACATCAGAAGATGTCGTCACTTGCCATCCAAACCTGTTTACATTACCACCTGGTAAACGTTGAACACGTGGAGGAGCACCACGTAATGGACTGACAATCAACTGTCTCTGAGGAGATATAGTGGGTGGTAGACCTCTATGAAAGCCTGGTGGTAAAACATTGATATTGACAGGTAGAGATATTGCAGGTCTTTGTTGAATGATACCTGGTGGAGGACCAGTCTCAATCGGAGGAGGACCTTGTAGTAATAAAGGTGCCTCACCTAAGATACCCTGACCAGGTGCTTGGCCACCAGGTGGAGGCACATGTAATGACGTATGATCCTGAAGAATGACACTACCTGGGGGCGGACCTTGAGGGGGAGGGCCAGGGGGAGGTGGTGGAAACTGAGCAAAGTCACCAGTAGGGGGCAGAGGAGGGGTCGGAGCCTGTAAAGGATCAGGTAAGGGTGGTGCAGCTGGACTAGCAGAGTCAGTTGGATTTGCTGGATCATAGTCACTATTACCTACACCTAATGTGATCAGATTCTGTCTCATTTGTTTACCCCTATTTTGGCCGGTGAATTCTTCCCTATCTGTATACTGAAATTGTTCAGTTTCTTCAGGTTCGTCATCGAATTCATCCTCTTTCTCATCGTGTTCGATAGTATTACCTTCCCTAGGTCCACTACTTTTAACTTCAATTGTAGAGATCTTCTGAACCTCTTCATCCACACGCTCGGGTGACATTTTTTCCGATTCACTCGAAGAAACTTCATCGTATTTTTGTTTTTTAGGTGGAGAAGAATCCAAAATTTCAATCACTTCATCAGATCTGAATGGCTTCACTTTTGGTCTATGTGATGCAACTTGTTTGGTTTTAACAAATCCCTTCCTGGTAAAAGGACTCCTTGAGCGACCAAACATATCAACCTTATCGTCCGACTGATCCCTGCTCCTTTTCCGGCCCCTTATTCTCTCCCTACTCTTATCCCTGCTTCTATTTCGTTCCCTACCCTTCTCAGGACTCCATTCCTTCTCCCAGCTCCATTCCCTTTCATGACTTCTTTCTCTACTCCAGTCCCTACTTATATCTCTATCTCTACTATGCTTTCTATCCCTTTTCTTTTTCTTGCGAGATCTTTCATAAGACCATTCACGAGATCTTGACCTACTTTTAGATCTGTCACGTCGCTTTTTACGACCTCTGTCCCTGTCTCGGGATCGTGAGCGTTTTCTATCTTTAGAACGAGATCTCCTCCTGTCATGAGACCTACTACGAGATCTCATTCTCTTTGACTTTCTATCTTTTTTACCATCTACATCTCTATACTTATCCTTTCTTCTTTCTTCACGATCTCTCTTTCTTCTTTGCCTTTCTGCCTCTTCCCATACAGTTCTGTCTTCTGTATTCTGAGACACTTGAATTACAATCCTTCTATCTATTTCAGATTCCTCTTTTTCTTCATTATCAAAATGTTTATCACTCTTTTTCTTCTTTTTATCCTTTTTCTTTTTATCTTTCATTTTGTATTCTTCATCGACTTCGCCCTCTTCTTTTTCTTCGTAAGCATATTTATATTCACCACCATCACTCTTCTTCTTATCTCGGTTTTCCCTGGATTCTCTCCTGTACCTTAGTGCATCAGCATCGCTATCATCCAAACTAACCTTTCTTTTATTTTTCTTAAGTTCTTTACCCCTCTCTTTCTTTTTAGCAAATTCAGCGTTTCCAAATTCAAGATCTAATTCTTTATCCAACTTTCTCATTTCATGAATAGGATCCTCTTCATCAAAGTTTGTTGTCTCAGGAGTTTTACGAGTTTTATCGATCATTTTAAATCTATCACTAACAGAGAGTTTAGTAGTACCTGAATTATCTGCATCGTCTTTATTAGTATCAATTGGTTTAAACTTTGCAGGGAGTTTCGATTTATCACCTGAATCTTTTCCAGTCTTTCCTTTTTGTTTCTCTTCCTTGACAGTTACATGTTTTACAACTATTTTATCTTGATCAATGTTTACCACATTTTTAGATACACTTTTGTCTACAGGTTCAACTTTGACAATCGATAAATCAATTTCTGCAGTGGGTACAGTTTGGTCTTTTTCGACCACTTTAGAATCATTAGCACTTTTTGTATCTTTAAAGACCTCTTCAATTCTTTTCATACTGAGTTCAAATGTTTCAGGGAAAGCACCTTCACTGAAATCCACGTCCTCTGAGAAGTCGACTTCACCACCGTACAACCTCCGCTTTTCAAACAAAGTTTTCCTTGATATTTCAAACGGTTTAACACCACTTGGACTCTTCTTGGTTTCGGTTATTTTAACACTTGGTGAAGTTTTCAAAGTGGTTTCTCTATTTGAGCCAGGAGACAATAATTTTGTAGGAGATTGTTGCAGTTGAGCAGCCTGGTTGGAGCTAGTGGCTGAAGGACTTACACTTTTAGTTTCAGATTTATTTTTATCTTTCTCTGAAGTTTTCTCAGTACATATTGCAGATTCAGTTTTATCCTTAGTTTCACATTTTTCATTAGTAATACTAATACTGATATTTTCGAAGTTTTTCACAGAGGCGTTAGATTTCTCAACTATCACTGCATCAGAATTACCAGAACTTTCATTACAAACAGTATTATCAACCTTTGTCTGTCTTGCTGCACTAGAACTTTTATCAAAATCTTTAGACAATTTATCGGTTTCAGTCTTGTGAACAGCAGTGTTAGTGTTCTGAACGGTAATTTCCTCCTCCGAACTGACATCACTCACGTCATCAGTTGGGTGCGCCGGGTCGTACACATCCTCAGATTTATCCGCCGATTTATCGACATCATCGTCAATATCATCAGTCGGATGAGCAGGGTCGTACTCTTCTTCTAAATCTTCCGTAGGAGTAGAACTTTTGTCCTTTTCACTCGATAACGATTCCAAAACAGAAGGGGTGTTTTCCACCTTTTTATCCACAGTCTCCAACGATGACTTGAATAAACTGGGTGTTGATTTGTCTGATTTCTTTGGCTGGTCAGGAGATGATGGCCGTGCAGTCAAAGAACCTAAAATTTATAAAAAATATCTTTTATTACACAATGAGCTTTGTAATCTCTTTATTCCTGTCCGTGCCAAAAGCAATCATGTGATATAAATTAGCCAAGTCATTTGTTATCACTTAATCAAATTAATTACTTCAGTGAAGTTTCATGAAATCCTCCAAAAATTGTAGAAGTAGTTTGCTGAATCAATGATTAAACAGCTTTTTTTAGCTCAACTTGAGTAGGAAGCTTATCTGTCTAGTTAAATAATTGAATAGTCTTTACTATACCGGGAAATATTACTCTACTTTCTGTAAGGCTATCAGGGCCCTAACTAGACTTTGGGGACAGGGACCAGGGGTTGTTTTCAAGAAAAAAGTGAATTTTGTCTTCAAGGATCACAATGGAAATAAGAGATATCTCTTTTTTGTGTTACCCTTAATGTTGGTGTGCCTGTCATGGGTAATTTTGAATGCATGTACGTATAATTTGTTTTATTATGTATACATGTTTAAATTTATCCATGTAATATGTACTTCAATACTGAATAAAATCTATTTATCTGTCTTATATAAAAATCAATATTATGGTAGTATAAGTGCATATTTACTTCAATTCCAAAATAAAACAATATCTACAACAACTACTTAACAACATTCATTTACAAATGTAGAGGCTCTTCATTGCCTTAAAAAAGGAAAAAAAGAACATTTTTGAAGGGGATTTTTTTCTTCAGAAAATATGGGGAAAGTGTATTATGGAGGGGGAATGGGCTGATTTTCGGTCCCAAAAATGGTTAAATGAGGCCCCAGGCTATCCATGTAATATAAATTTTAGTTATGTATGAAAAGTTTTACTGTTTGAAATAGTATGAAACTAAGCTGGACATGGAAAAAGCTTTATAATCATGGGGGTCTTTTTTCTTGGAACAGCCAACTAAACTGTCCACTCTACCTTGATGTAAAATCACAAAACTGACATAAAAAATGCACATAATATAGAGCTACAGATAAGCTGCCTATTGGGGTAATTACCCAATTAATTTTTTTAAAAACCCAATAGATTTTAAGAGTAGGTAGTAAGAAAAAGCAATGACAATCTGAATAAAAGGATGATATAGTGAAAAAACAGTACATAAAAGATCATTTACCCAATCAGTTTGATTAAATATGCAAATAAAATTTGTCAAAACCCAATCAAAATTGAAACTGAGGGGTAAAATACCCAATTGACGAAAACCTTCTCTGCAGCTTTGACAATAATCATAATATTATATTAGAATACATATCAACCCACCATCTCTCTGTATGGTGACATTCTTACTACTCATGGCAAGTTTGGTTTGATCCTGCATGATAGTACCAAGGAGATCTAAGGCGCTACCACTTTCAACCACCTCTGGTGTGGTAATCTTCTTCTTCTGTTTAGCAGCTGAACTGTAAAGTTATAATAAAACAAGTAATTATTAATTGCAAGCAATACAGAAGTCCCCTACCTGGTTTCCAAGTTGTCAATGTTTCTGTAGCCATGGCAACTACAATATTTGTACAAATCATAAACATTAAATTAGACGTGCATAATCTCCTTATTGGTCCCTATCCACATACCAAGTTTCATAAACCTAGCTTGAAAACTGTTATGGCAGGATCTAGATTTTCTTGACGGAAGGACGGATGGACAGACGGCAAACCTAAGCTAGAAATTTAGAAAAACCTGAAATTCTCAAAAATTGACAATTCATATAGGGAAAATAAAGAAAAACAGACATCTTGATTCACTCAAAAACCTGAAGTTCAGGCATATGCCTGAAAACTTTCACCCATGTAGACTAGATATGTTCATAACAAGACATGGGAATTCCACAAAAAACACATTTTCGGCAGCCAAGCATAATTTGGGTTTTTCTATCTTTAGTAACAATAACCTTGACCCACTTTCAATTCCAAGCAAGGTTTTTTTTTCATGTATTAAGCTATATACACAGCAAGTTTCATCATGATATCTCATAAACATTGCAAAAGTTATCAATCGGGAATCAAATTGTGGACAACCAAACCCATTGCCCAGCTGCAGAAATCACCAATCTAATAATTGTTTCATTGAAAAATCTGATTAAAAATGCTACAGAATATATGTAATACAACAAGTCTGTTACTGATCAACCTCCTTGTAAAGTAGTTGAAGATCCTAAGGCAAAGCATTCTTGAGTTATTGAACGTGAACCATTTAGTCTGTTGATCGACAGACATGAGCAAAGCAATATACCCCCTCATCAAAGATGGGGGCATAACTTTTTAACTATGAGTGTATGATGTTTCATCATCCTGCATTTTTAATTAACTATAAACAAATCTTACACTTTTGGTACCCGGCCTATAGGACCATATGAAGACATGGCCAATCTGGAATATTTTCTGGGCCCGGCACTTTGCTCACTACTGGTAGCTGCCTCAGTTTGCTCACTGAAAAACATATGGTAACAAGGCTTTATTATAAATCAGACTAAAGAAGACTGTGAAGAAGTACTGAACATCAGGGTTTGCATAAAAACCACTTTATCGTTTAAAACCCTACCCAACTGGGTTTTGGGGTTTTAAAGGGTTCTAGGGGGTTTAAAGGGCAATAATGGGTTTTAAAGGGTTTTATAAAAATAATTTTGGGTTTTAATTTTTTTCATTAGTAATTTCATACAATTACATGAAGAATTGCCTTGAATAGCACCTTTGAAGGTGTCAGACAGTGTTTAACACTGTATATCACAACTACCAAGAACTTCAAAGGCAATTATCCACTTTAAAATGGTCTTATATTAACCTACATGCTACTTTCAAGATCAGTTAACCCAACAATAGGGTTATTATAGTCATACATATGATTTTTTAGAAATAAATTTCTTCAAACCCCCAAAACATGGAAAACCCCTACCCTTTAAAACCCGGGTTTTAAGGGGTTTTAACGGGCAGATTTTAAAGGGAAGGGTTTTATGGCCAACCCTGCTGAACATGGCACCAAACTAAAAAAAATTCTAATGTCTTTTTTTTCACAGGGCGGAAACTTGACATTAAGTATGGCTTTTTTCAATTTGACTAAAGTACTCGATCTTCCTTACGCCAAGATCTGATGACGACCTATACGAGTTTCTATTCTCAGAAGTCGGAATTTACACCATCGCTATTTATATCTACATTTATAATTCAGCCAATCATATAGCTTATCATATTAGTATGTCGGTTGTTATTTCAACATTAATTAACAGTAAATTACAAATAAAACATATGTCTACAACTTTATCTGATTTTTTTGGAGTAATCTGGATACATTCAGCCATTGTAGAATTGGTAGTACAGATAATCCAAGCACTGGTCAAGGAGAACTAGCATGGGTGAACAAACTCTGGGACATCTATGCAGACATTCAGTACATAAACAAAATCTCTTGCCCACTGTAATTTATGTGTGAGATATCTGTATAAACATATAAACAAATCTTACTCTGCAAAATAGTTGAGCTGATCTCTATCTCCAAATACAGAGAAAGATGTCCCTCCAATTTCAGATCTTTTCGAGTCTATAGACACTTCCTGCTTTGATTTCTGTACAGGTATTGTTCGTCCCTTTGGTGGGTTGCTAATTCCAAGCGCACCAGCTATTCTAGTCTTCACAGAGGTTGCAGGCGATGGTCGGGCTGTACGTGCTAGTCGCTGAAAAAATTGAGAAAGTATAACATCTTTAACAAAATAACTCATTTTATACTGACACACAGTTTATACATATGTGATGCTGCATGACTATACTCTATGTGTAAAATTGCTGACATTACTTAATTAATGGTACATAATCCAAGGGAACTAGTAACTGAGACCAAAAATAAGGCACATGTCAGTATGACAAACTTTATTTGAGGGAACTTGTGCACATAACTAATCTATTTATAACTATAATATTTTCCAAACCTTAACTTTCTTTCCCTTTCTTTTCCTTGTTTTTCTTCGTCTTTTTGTTGTTTTCTTTGTAGGTGTCTTTTTGGCGGTTGTTGTCGTTTTTCTCTTTGTTTTTCTTTTCTTGTATTTTCGTTTGGTTTTTCTTTTTGCTGGCGTTTTTCGCTTCCTTGGTGTTCGTTTGGCTGGTGAAGATGTGCTCGGAGTTACTGCAGACGGTTCTTCAACGTCCATTGATTCATCCTAAAATGGCAGAAATATAAGGATGCTTATCACCAAATGACAGTCAAAATTTGTACACCATTAATAAATATGCTGAACACTTACTTTTTCATGATCTCATTAAAATCAGATCCTAACATTTGCTTCATTCCTTTAAGCTGTTAGTTAGGTCTTACTACACAGCATAAGATACCATGTTCAAATGAGATTCTCTGCACTTTCTGATTTGTGAAAGCAGCGATTTTGATTGAAGAATATAAAATTCACATACACATGACCCCATACCGAGTGTTGTCAAATCCTATATCAGTGAAGCTAATATGGGTCTGGTTTAAATTAGATTGACCTCTTTAAAACACTCCAGAAAGCACTTTTCAATACTCAGAGGTTACATATCCAACAGGCTCTAAACTTAATTAACTTATCACTTGTACTGCCAAATTTGACAACCATGAAGTTAAAACCCTAGAAATGTGCCCATTGACATGAGCACCCCCATTGGGGTATAAAGTAAAAGTAACAAAGAGCAATAACTCTGGTTCAACACACATGATTTGCGTTACATACATACGGACTGACAGCACCAAAGCTATATGCCCTCCACTTATAAATAAGCGAGGGTGCAAAAAAGGTTATTTCTTAACCATTATCAATAGAAGCGGTATAAGACACGGTACCTCGTCAGATGCTATATGTCGTGTAAGGTTTCTAGTTCGTCTAACACGTATTTCCTCTATTGCACTGCGTACACGCTCCATAACCAGGGTGCGAGGAATCTGACGTCGCCAGCGATGTCGACCACCTGGTGCGCTTTCTTCTTCTACTTCTTGTACGATATCTGCAACAATTATAAACAATCAATTATAAAATTAAACAGGTAAGCGAACATCAGGCCACAAAGAATCAGATTTTAGGATCAGGCTTAAGCTTAATTCTGTTTTAAACAAGATGCATGTCTGTTTCAGTTGCCTTTCTTAAACATCCCTATACCCAAACTCTGTTTCCAACAGTGTTCTATAGCTAACTCTACAGCTTGGGAAATTTCAAATGGCAATACCTTATCCAATCCATTGAGTTTTTTCCTCAAATAACTTTTATTTTATGTTGTCAAGAATGATAGTGCAGGTAGTGTTTTCTTATTCTAGAATTTTTTCACCCCTTAATGATTTGAACTTATGATCTCCTGCTAATAAGGAAGACTCTATCATACCTCTCAGGCTCAATATGTAGGAGACCAGAGACATGTATACTGATACCACAATGATTACCTTCTCGCCTAGCACAGGCTGGACAAAACCATTCCTCAACAGGGACGGTACTCAATGGTGGTGTAAGACAATCTAGATGATAGCCTCTATCACATCCATCACAGAGTAATAGTCTATCCTCCCTGTTACATTCCTGACAAACTTCACAATATGTTGGCTCCTCCTCCACCTCTTCCACATCATCCATCACATTCTTGTCTTCCACTGAGATCTATATTCAACAAGAAATATGAAGCTGAAATAGGTCACAGTGGCCTTGACCTTTGTCAGATTGATCTACTGATCTCAAATTTAATATGGGGCGTCTAATGTTGATGAACAACTTTCGTGTAAAATTTTAGGATTCTAGCGTTTTCGACTTATTAAATGGAAACCATTTGGTCTACCAACCGACAGAAAAACAGACCAACATAAGCAAGTAAAAATACCCCCGTCCCCTCAATAAAAATGGGGCTATAAATATATAACAGGCAGTCTCTTTGTTCACACATTTACACATAGAAAAAATCAATAAAACAGTGTTCCTGTAATTTTTCAGTGTTTAAAATTGGCAAGTAAAACTTTCATCAAAACTATACATGAATACCCGAGGTTTTGTATACAATAAAACTGAATAGATATGGCAGTGTCATCAAAAGAGTGTATCTTTGAAAATGCAATTTTGTCCCATTAAAATATTATACACTCATCTTTGTTTACCATTTGTGGCCACTGTGGGATCCGCGCTCACTGAAATTTATTCTTTAAACTACCATCTTCTGAAAATAACTGACACACACATTTGAGAGACTTTACCTTTTTATAAATTACATCATCCACACCGTGTCTACATAATATGAGTTTGAATACTTGTCTATCTGATGGACATGTATTCACATTCTGCAATAGGAAAATAGCATATTTAAAATGACTAGTGGCATACAAAAATCTAGTTGTCAATCGCCATTGAAACAATATTTGGGGAGTATTTGAAAAATATTTTTTTCTAAAATTTATAGGGGAAACATAATTTGATAAATATTTTGAGAAGGGCTGAGCTACTGAAAATTTTTGAAGAGGAGAATTAAAACAGGCAATGGAAAACTTAGATGAAAGGACCAACAGATGAATTTTGCAGCAAAAACACTGACCAGTGTCAAGAAGAATTGATTAAGTAGCGACCAAGAGCACACCGTTCAACCCGATACATAGAAAACAGTTGGCACATAGAAGACAGTTGTCAGTGTTTATGTACGCAAAACTCGCGGAAGTAAGTATTGCTTGTTTTTATATTCCTTTTGCAGGGTCTGAACAAAACAAAGTATGTACATTTATTCGCAGTTAAAAGAGGTATCAGTACCCAAAATTCTGAGCAAAACCGTGAATTATATAGGGAAAAATCATGAAAAATGTATGCGATTTTTAACAAAAAACGCGTTATTTGAAACTTTGATCCCCAAAAAGGTATTTTTTGACAAATCCTTACCCTTTGACTTATACCATGACGAAATTACATCCATCCCCCGTCTATATGCAGATTTACACACTTTTATTCGTCCTTCTCGCCGAGATATAAGAGTTTAAACATGACATGGTTCCATATTTTTGAGAACAATGGAGACAGTTGATGATTAAAAAAGATCACATAGAAATCAGTCGCAAGGGTATAGATGATAACAATGAAGACAGTCTGAACACAACGTTTTTGGAGCGCAATAACATTGAAATAATTACGGTATACTTAAGCGCCAATGTGTATAACTGGATTTTTATAATGCGCTACCAAACTACCAATGCTCTTTTTTGATAAATCCCATTCACACTCTTCGCGCATTCTCAAAATTTGAGCCAACTGCCTGTCACCACTATAATAATGTTTATAAAAACGAATTATCGAGTATGAGAAGTCTTAAATCAATTTCTATCACTAATACTATATAGTTCCTCAAAAATAAATACAAATAATATTAGAAATAATGAACTTGAAAAAATATACAAGCCCCCAAGTTATGACACCCTACTCAAAATCGGCTGTCACCCACACAAAATATATAATTCAAATGCTTCTCATAATTAGTAACTAGACAAAACATCTTAACTGTGTTGTTTATATGTAAGCAAATAAGTTGGAAAATGAACCCATAAATGCGGGAGAGGTATTTTACGTGACACTGTTTTGTGGATGCGATAGCAACGCTTACGGTATTTTTACGGTACATATACCACGAATGGTCTATTATTTGCTCATCAACAGAAATGGTCAACCATTGACATATGGGGCATAGTGAATATTTCCTCTTGAAAGACATTGGTGTACCTCAATTTATATTCTAGAATTATTCCAATAGTGTATTTTATTGCTTGGTCAGCATGATCTTGTTCGTCACGTAAAATACAATCTAGTGTTACGTAAAATTTAGTTTCAATATTTTGATTTCTTTATGAACCAACGTTTGATTTTTACATTTGATGATTTATAACATGGTTTTAGAGTGTATTACCTTTAAACAACTAGTATTTGTGCAATCGACATGTAAAGCAAGCTAACTATTTGACATTTGATATTGGAAGAGTAAAAATGTGTATTATTTTTAGTCTGTGCAGTTACATAAAGTGTACTAAATTACTGCAATTATTGATTTTGATGAGAAGCAATGCTATCTGTTACATCTATAAAATATAAATTAAGTTATTAGCTTTCACAACTTGGCAAAAAAGCGTAAATTATGACAGCAATCATGTGTTTGATAACCGTATAACTTTCGTCACGTAAAATACAAATAAAAGTTATTTGAGCCAATATGACAATTGATTATTGGCATGCTGGCAATGCTTTATTTAATATTTGCTCAAGTTTTTATCACTATATAATATTTTCTTTCATTGGATTTGAATAAAAACGAAATATTCACTGTACAATTTGGAAGAGCTCGTGTCTCGTTGGAAGCAAATGAATTTTTTCAACTTTCCAGACGACTGCACATGACTTTCATGGAAGCACAACAGAAAAATAACCATATTTAGTTACTGGATATATTTCAGAAATAATGTGTGATAAAACTGAGTTATGTGTACACAAAGTTTTGCTTCCAGAATAAAGGCTTAACGTGTGTTAATTGTTGTTGAAAAATATGTTTCAAGACTGGTATTTTACATGACAGTATATATATGTTCAATGGTGAAGCTATAAGCCATGCTTAGCATTTTAAGCTATAATTTTAAAAGATAAATCGTTCTTAGATGCTTAAACAACCTTTAGTTAGCATTAGTTTTGTTCCAAATTAGTCTTTCATGCTATTTCACCCCTACAATAGTATTTTATGTGACAATATTTCATTCCACACGTAATCTTATCCCTATTATCACTATATGCACTGATTTTTTTTGTAAATTGTTTACCAAAAACTGTAATAACATGAGGTCAGGGTTGTCTCTACTGCACAACTTGTAGCATTTTATCATTGTATTTATGGATAAGTTGCTTTCGTATTTTACGTGACGAACACGTCAGTACAAAGCATGTACCAACACATGTACGATATATTTAGCCGGGTTTTATTTAGATGCATATGTCAAATTATAAAGTAGTGTCATAGGTTCCAAGTCAGATTGGTGACAGTAACAATAATACCCACACGCTTTTCTACTTCTACTTCAAAAATGATTTAAGATACATAAAAGTAAAATATAGTATAAACGAAATAGCATGTTACGATGTACATACCGGTTTCCTAAATGTATTAATAGTATATTGTTTTTGGAGAGTTGGTATGTGTAAATATGAAGTACCAGAGTTTTCCAACAGCGACATAGAAAAACACGCAATCTTGTTCATGGTGCCATGTATGAAAAATGTTCCTAAAGGGGTTCGACTTTCATGTCCGATAGACGTTTTTGACATATTTAAAGGTCAAATTTACATACGCTTCTTCATAGATCTAAAAATGTCCAAATCATGACAAATCGTTGTCAACCGGAGAGGATATTTGTGAACGTGGAAAAAACGTGACGGAATTGCGGTGGTCAGGAAGCTCTCCGACCATACCACGTTTATTTTAAACAGGTTCAAAACAAGCATATATGTTGCGTCCCGATTCATACTTTGAGTCAGGTCGGTGATGATGAACTTTGTCAGTAAGAGTGTGAATGGGATTTAAATAAAAAAATCATTGGTAGTTTGGTAGCCCATTATAAAAATCCAGTTATACACATTGGCACTTAAGTATATCGTAATTAGTTCAATGTTATTGCGCTCCAAAAACGTTGCGTTCAGACTGTCTTCATTGTTATCATCTATACCCTTGCGACTGATTTCTGTGTGATCTTTTTTAATCACCAACTGTCTCCATTGTTCTCAAAAATATGACATCATGTCATGTTTAAACTCTTATATCTCGACGAAAAGGACGAATAAAAGTGTGTAAATCTGCATATAAACGGGGGATGGATTTAATTTCGTCATGGTATAAGTTAAAGGGTAAGGATTTGTCAAAAAATACCTTTTTGGGGATCAAAGTTTCAAATAACGCGTTTTTTGTTAAAAATCGCATACATTTTTCATGATTTCTCCCTAAATAATTCACGGTTTTGCTTAGAATTTTGTGTACTGACACCTATTTTAACTGCGAATAAATGTACATACTTTGTTTTGTTCAGACCCTGCAAAAGGAATATAAAAACAAGCAATATTTACTTCCGCGAGTTTTGCGTACGTAAACACTGACAACTGTCTTCTATGTGCCAACTGTTTTCTATGTATCGGGTTGAACGGTGTGAAGAGCGAAATTTCATTTGCAAGGAAACTGCATGCTTTTAAAGATTATTTCCAGGAGAAGGGGCCAAATAACGGCCTCTAATTTAAAAGGAAATTTATAAGTCCAGGACATGGCAGGTACTTCCAAGCTCACCTTAGCCCATTCCTGTATACATTCCAAACAGAACATATGATCACAAGACTCGGGCGTTCCAACATCTTGATCTTTAAATCGATTCAAACATATCGGACATTTCTCAACATCGTCAGAGTCACTATCACTGACTTCTAACATATTATCTTCATCTTCGTTTTCTTCTTCATCGTCATCATCTGCATCCTCTTCGTCATCATCGTCATCTTCATCTACGTCTTCGCTATTGTCTACAAAATAATCTTGAAGATTATAACAAGGAGTAGTAAATTTCAAGATTTTTTCAAGGCTTTTTAAGGACAAAAATTCATAAAAGTAAAGTATATTTTAAAGAAAAAATTACGAGCAATTCTGAAAACTAGACGTTAATGACAAAATTATGAAAGTCATGGTAAGGTAGTAGTAGAAAGACAAGACTTTTTATTATTATAAAATATTTAAGAAAATTTGAGTATAAAATAAAACTCATGTGTAGTGATTTAAAGAAACCATAATTAAATCAAAGCAGATTAAGAAACTTGGAACCTGGAGAAAAGAACTTCTGACTTTATGCCACAGGATGCCTTCTTAGGCAAGAAAAAGTGTTTGTGTCTGCTACCGGCTTTGAAAAAAACTAGGTCGGAGGTAAGGAATTTTTTTTAGTTGACCAGTTTATCACCCACATTTATGATTAGAATACTCACAGATACCTTCAATGATAAAGAAATAGATAAAGAATCAAAATGCCACAAAAGAATAAGTCAAATCCAAAGATATTTTTTCTCTCAATTTTGTCCAAAAAAACCCACTAGGGTAGCCCTGGACAAAAAATAGGGGTTTTAGGGCTTAAGGAAATGAGCATTTTTTGGGCCTTACCATCATCATCATCTTCTTCTCCTTCCTCGTCCCCTTCCTCATCATCATTGTCATCTTCATCATCAGTTATATCTTCCATCCCCGATTCAGTTTTATCGAGATTTTCATCTTGTTTTGTTTCGGTTACATCAAGCTCAGTATCCGACACATCCATGATCGTAAACCTCTTGTGTACAATTATACCTTTGTTAGATTCTGAAAAGATGACAGGAGTCTTACCAATTTGAGATTAATTGCATGGATACCTGTGAGTTTTGTGAATGTTTCAATGTGAAATATTTCTGGAACTAAAAATTCAATTTTGATAATGTGTTCTGCCGGATATTACTATTAGTTTTTAAGTTTGTTCAGAAAGCAGAAATATATTCCAAAAAGTGCTGGACCAATGGTCCTGACCAGTGAAAACTTGTTTTGTCTGGGATCAATTCTGGTCCAGTCTGACTGTCAGGTAATTATTCAAAGATTTCAGGATTTGAATTTAAGCTTTTGGTGGTCCATATTTATTTTTGCTGAGCATCACCAAAGTTTACATCAAAAACAATTTCTTTGTCTGTGTGCAACATGTGCGCGCTGCACAAACCGATGACATAAATATAGCACAATAATTGTAAATGTAGGACTATTAGTCCATCGGCAACTACCCACTGCTAAAATACAACTTTTTTAGTACAGTGCTGTCGGGTAATTCTGCGCACCTAACGGGTATTGGCTTTCTACATTTTAGATTATTTTATTTTTAGAATAAATTATGTTGCTGTTTGGATAGAAACAACCTTCATTGACAAATGTAAACAATTCAAAACATCATACCTTCGCTAAACTAGGTCAAATGTCGTCACAAAACAGGATGACTGCCGGTTTTCATGACATAATTTTTTTCGGCTAATTCTGCGCAGGTGGAATTGTTTTTTTGTATAGTCTGTTTCAAAGATTTGTTTCACAAGAAATTTATCACAGTATCGAAAGAATAAGTCATTAAGACAATGTTGACAAAAAAGGAAAAGTCATCATCTATTACAAAAGTGCTTTTATTCAATTTGTGTGTCACGTGGTATGCCAAATTAACGAAAATCGCCGTTGACACTCATTTTGGTTAAATTTTCGTAGAAATATTTTTCCGATTTCGTTGAAATGATTATAAAACTTTACATAAGTAACACACATTTACAAAAACACTGGAGGACCGAAGAAAAATGACCCAGCAAAGTATGTAAGAAATAGAAAGTTAAGGTGCGCAGAATTATCCGATGCGAAGAATTACCCGAAACGACTGTACATGTATTATATTTTAACACACGTTGAACAGTTGACGATTGACTTATTTATGAACCACTTCCCCACCCCCTGTGATGCACATGGGTAGCCAGTGAAACAGCCATGTTTTTACCTTACAAGTAGCGGGCCGCAAGTAGCTTCCCTGCGGAGTAAATCTTGGAAAAAAATTCTCGGAACAATTACCCTGGCCCGGACAATATTTAGTTGTCAGCCTGTGAAATACCAGAGGTTTTATCATAAGCTATCCCCAGCAGGGACGTGATAGGGATGGGTTTTGATAGCCCAAAAGTAAAAATCCTGATTCATCCCCGGATGTAACTGACTGATCAGTGCATAATCATTGCGAGAATTTGGCTACAATTGGGAATTGGAATGAAATCATAACAAGCATATTTTCATCAGAATTATACTTTGTAAACTTAGTGGGTGGAATATAAGTATCAAAATACATTTAATTTTATGTCAATCGGGTATAGTTATTGCATTGTGACGACGCAATACACAAAAAAGCTGCAGTCAAGACACGAGTGGCGAGTAACGCTCAAAACAAATGACAAAAAAATACCAAAACAAGCAAAATTTGGAAGAATTTCAAGAAAAATCTTGAACAGGCACCTGTCTATTGCAACTGTTAGTCTAGCATGCAAGAATGGGGAAAATATATGAAGCAGTTTACAAGCTATCGGCAAGTTAACTGCCAATTTAGGATTTTCGGCACCTTGTCCGCCATGTTAGATTTCCTACTTGCCCGGATGAAAACGGTCTGTCCGTAAAATTAACACTAGCATGATATTTACTAAAATTCCCCGTCGTCAGTCCAGGGGCGGCAAAAATACATCAAGGGTAGATTATTTTTTCTTATTTTAGGGTAAAAATGTGTTTAGATCTATTGGAGCTAGATAATTTTCACCAAAAAAATGGTCATACATTATTTTATTATTTATCTGAAAGCACAGGGGATTGACAGATATTTTTTTGTTCACGATAGCCATATACATAGACATTAATAATATGTGCCTTATATCAGTATGTATATAATCCCCTGTGTCTGAAAGTAAGCGCATTATATTAATAATTTTACGTTTACAAGTGTTAATTAAAGTTTGACCCTCCAGCATAGGCTAATTATTTAATTTATAAACACATCTATTATTTTTAGCATAATTCTATCTGTTGTTATTTGCTAGATGATTTTGAAAAAATAAAGTAAAATCGGGTTATGTTTGTAACCTAAAATAATGTTTGAGCATTTTTTTGCCAAACATATGTATCTCGCGCCCAAACCAGAGGCTCTCAGACTCCCACTGGACCATGGGGTATTATTCAATCAGCACTTTATTGCACTACATTGTTGTACGTCAACCCGCCTGAGATCCTTCACGTACGTAGCTTCTGGTAAAGTGTTGCACTAGTGGCTATGTTACATAAGCTTCTCTCCTGGCTCCATCGCTCGTTTGCCCTCAAAACAGACAGCTCTGTTAATTAGGACCTTTTTAAGCTCTTTGATCAGCGGTTGCAAACTTTATATACAAGTTACTTATAAATAAAAGTAAACCTAAATTTATACATAGTCAATTTGTTATCAGAAACATTATCATAATTCACAAACCGCAGATCCACTGGACCAACTGCTTTCAAATATTCGTATTTTTATCGCTGGTTTTGGAATGAGAAGGTCGTAAAGTCCTTCGTATTACTTACCACTTTACAAGACTGATACTTATTTAAAATCAGCATCGTAAGGCGCTTCTAGTGAGCCTATCTTCACGAAAATTGGAACTTGTCATGTTGACTTAAATGAAGTTGAAGAAGTTTGATTTTTTCTTAATTTCAAACAGTTTGTTCTTGTTTTCTCAAAATGTCGATTTTGTAATTACATATACGTCCTTCTCATTCTAAGTCAGCGATACATTTGATGTGCAGATAAAAGATTCCCAGTGACCAGAGGTTTTTAACTTTTTTAAAAATCTATAAAGAGATATTAGTTCAGTGACTTTATTGCAATCAATTAAAAGGATATTTTAACTTATATGTAGTTTGATATGTAGTTTTAACACACGTGTATGACGAAACCACAATTTAGTGGTAAAATCAACTTGTCAAACAGTTTTCAATAGGCGGAAGTGTCGATGATAATTTTAATTAATTAGATCTAGTTACTAGTAAGTGTAAATTAAACATAAAATGAAAATACAAATTTATGATAAACGTATCAAAATCGAGTTATAACGTCGATCATATATTTTCGTTCGGACTTTAGAGTCGTTCAGTGTTAGGCCTTACTGAGTTTTGTTTCACGACTTGTATACAATACTGCCATGGTAAGTCAATCACAAATCAATTTAATATTATTCGTCTAACCGATAGTTAATTGTTTTTAAGCGTCTGTGCTTATATTTTACTTTCGAAAAAAATGTTTTGTGTTATGTAGTAAATGTTGCTTAATTGTAATAGTTGTATATATATATAGTCTTATTCATACATTTCTTGACGCTACTATCAGACGCCTTTATATAGATATGGTCTGTCCATGTGTACATGTTGCTGGCTTTCTAGAATGAGTAGCCTATGTCAAACGTACTAGTAAGGCGCTTATATTAGCCTATTTTCATGAAAATCGAAACTTGTCATGTTGACCAAACTCCAGTTAAAACAGCTTGTTTTACCATAAGTAAAGAGAAATTATCGGACAGCTTTTTTTCGATTTTGTACATACGACAATCTCATTCTAAGCCAGCAATGTGAGCTTTAGAAGTAAATTTATTGTTTTTAATTTTTGTCATCTCATAGCTTAACATTACGTTATTAGAATCGCTGTGGTGGAAATACAACTAAAACTATCCCTCTAAATCGCATTTTTGCGTAATAAAACATCATTTTATAAATCCAGTTTTTAAACAAATACTACATTTTACTAGTACTGGCACGTAAATGCGACATACCGATATATTTTTCAGTATTTGCAGTATTATTTGACAAAATAGACAGAACACAGTTTTAAAAATGGTGTATTCATGTTTTTCCATGTCCAAGACCACGGCTCCTATACATGTGTTCACTTCGACAAAGTTAGAACTGAATGCCACAGACCGCGGACATATATTTCATCAACAACAGAACACCATTGATATGCTTATAACCTAGTAGGAACCATACAAACTATTGATAAAAATGTGCAATGTATGTTTTTTTTTCCTTTTTGAGCTCTTACGTGCGTGTTGATTCGGTTTTCTCCTACTGACTCGCCAATGAACCCCGGCCTCGGGATAAATACAGAAACCTTGTGTGATACAAGGAATATGATAGCACAACCTCTTCTCTTCCCAAATATAATCATTTTTCTATATCACAGATTATGAGATATACGTAGGAATGGCTCTAGGCTGCTGTGGTTATCTCAATTTAGTTAAGAAACAATGAAAAGCCTTTAAGAAATAAATAATTAGGAATTTCAAGCAATACAGAAGTCCCCTACCAGGTATCCAGGTTGTCAATGTTTCTGTTGCCATGGTAACCACAATTTTTGTCCAAATCAAACATAAAGTAAATTTGCATTATCTCCTTGTTGGTCCTTTTGTCCACATACCAAGTTTCATAAACATAGATTGTAATCAGTTACTGTTTGAGTTATGACAGGATTCCGATTTTCTTGACGGACGGAGGAGGACAAACCTATAGTCCCCTCCGGTTGGAAACCGATAGGGGCCTAATTACTGCAGGCTCCGGTCGAGATTCGAACCAGGGAGCACTCGACCCGTATTCATGAGTACCATGCATTCGATCAACTTTTTATTCATGATACAATATAACCTGGCCATACTAAATCGTATTTTAGTTTAGCGTTCACACTGACCTCGTAAACCTATCTAGCTCTCCCAAGACAAAAACGAAGCCAATGGAAGAAAACAAGTCAGGCCCGGTTCTAGGATTTTCTGAGTAGGGGGGGGGGGCACGAGGTATGTACGGGAGTCGGACCCCATACTGTTGTTTGGGGACCCGGGTGAATTCCGGGGGCAATTCCTTAATAAGTGTGTGAAAATGCACAGGAGGGTGTGCATTCGTTAAATGTGGGGAATCCATACTTAAATGTATTTGTTTTTTTGAGGGTGTGCATTCGTTAAATGTGGGGAATCCATACTTAAATGTATTTGTTTTTTTGAGGGTGTGCATTCGTTAAATGTGGGGAATCCATACTTAAATGTATTTGTTTATATTATCAGCACTCAAAGATGTACCTTGTGTATGTTTTGCATATAAGTTTAGTGTTCAGATATAACATTTTAGACACCAGTTTTCACATCTTTGGCAATTGGAAGATTATTACATAAGTAGGGGAGTCCGGGGCATACTCTCCCGGGAAAAAAATCAAAACAATTTAGGAATCTAGTGCATTCTAAGCCGATCTTAGAGAACTGAAATATCTTTTTTTTCTTAATTCTGAGTGTTTACCTTAATGGTTCAGTAAGGATTATTTAACAGTCTAAAAGTAATATACTGGGCTCGGGCAAAATTTATCTTGTAATTTATTTCTGTGACGCAACAGATACGTGATAACATATACATTGATTATATTAAAAATATTCTGCGAGTGAAGCGAACACAAAAAATGCCAATCTTGCATTACACTTTTCATCTAGAACGTAAGGTTAATTACCCATATTATTTAGATCTATGTAAGACTAGTTTAGGCCGAACATTATACATTTGATCTGATTTATCGAGGAGGTAAAACTATGCATGGCTCCTTGTTCTGACATCGGGACCCTAGACTCCTACATCCATGAATTGTGGCTTTCAGTAACATTTTTCTAATATTTTAAGTGCTCATTCGCTTAGTCAAAATAGTCAATAAGTTCATTGTTATTTCTGGTGAAATCTTTTACCAGATATGCATTTGCAGTTTTTAAGGATAAGTTTTGGAGTCATACTGTCAGCTAGTTAACCCTCATAATACGATAGAACAATGATACCTATGCAGTTATATGTACATATTTGTTTCAGACAGAATTATACTAGTTTAGCTTTTAGAAACGTTGTTTTTATCGCCAGAGTCATAACATTCTTGAAAGCGCATCTAATAAAAACACATTTCAAACATTAGTAAATTATGTATGTTGCAAACCAATAACGTCTGTGATAGTCGCTTTCAACACATTTCTTTTTGGATTTTGGGCCCCGTGAATCAGTGTAACGGCCACCAGTGGTTACGTTGTTGTCGTCACAAGTAACCAAAGATGATATGAATGTTTGGCAATAATGAACAATCTGGGCCCTTCGTCAGAAGTACCGTTCCCTAACTTTGATCACGGCAAATAAACTTTTCTGTAGGTTAGTCAAACGAGTAAATGTAATACTTATTTAAAGTTATTTTCTTTCATTTCAATCAGGAACGAAACAAAGTGTGCCTGTTCAATATCTGTTTTATTCTTTATTCATTTAAAAAAATCTCAGCCAACTGGGGGGGGGGGGCACGGGCCCTCGTGTCCAGTGTCTGGATCCATGCCTGCAAGTGGCAACGACTTCTATCCTCGTCATTACTCGTATAGCTAAAATAAAGATTTCAAGCATGCCCAACCCTAATACTAGACTAGTAACTAGCTGAAACAACTGGAAACTCTTAAGTAGGGATTGGGGTCATGATGGTGAAAACATATTAAACAGAAGCAAAGCAACATCTCAATTGAGTTTGAAGATATGAGAGGTTGTAAACTTTCTTTTTCTTTCCCAAGATGCCCGTCCTCGGACGCTAAACGAATATTTTGTATGGTCTAATATAATATAAATTATGTGATCATTATTAATTTCCAGGTGATGAAAACGTTCAAGGCTTCTATTCTTTTCATGCTCGGAGTTATAACTCTGGTATACTTCTTCTCGATTTGGAATATTGTCATAAAATGGCCACCACATTCCAAATCACAAGTCGACGTACCGGCAGAGAAGCTGTTTGCCACGAAAAGAGACCATGTGACACCGATGGCAGACTTACTGAAAGTGATCGATTTCGAACATATCAAAGTCAAAGATGTAAACGAATGCTTGGAAAGACGTTTGCTTGTATACACATGTAATGGAATGTGTGGTGGGTGGGGTACGAGACAGAAGTCGATGGTCAGTGGCTTTCTTTTGGCTTTATTGTCAAACAGAACGTTTGTCATTGACATGAACTCGCCATGTAAGCTTGAACACATCATGGGAAGTAACTTATACGATTGGGTGGTTTGTAAACCGTCGTTAGCGAATATATCTAAGATGGGCACTAAAGAGGTTAACCATATGGATTCGAGGGATTTGTCTTCTTATTTTTTGCGGAAGGGTTACGCAATTATGCAAGGTGATACGCGAGTGGTGCGTTTTAAAACCAATGTTTTGCTACTGGACAAACTAAGAGAGCAGAATGACACATCGAAAGTTATGGGGTGGGTGTTTAACATGACTGAACAAACAGTGTTTCGAGTGATCATACATATTTTATTCAGATATACAAACAGAAATCGGGAGAAATTGCTTCAGTTTAAGCAAAATATTGTTAAAGACAGAACGCTCGTCTGCGCTCATATCCGGAAAGGGAAAAACCCGTCCATTCCGACAGACATGTCATTTGAAAAAGTCAGAGGACCTCCAAATGAATCAACGATATTCTCTTTCTTACGTACTTATTCCGACAACAGAAAGTGTGCGCTATATATAGCCAGTGATTCTGACGTCATTAAACGAGAAGCGGCAGGTATTTTCCCAAACTATGTCGGTTTGGACCAAGCGATTATGCACGTGGATCGTCTGGGAGACAAGAGGACAAATCCCGCCGAATCACTTTGTGAGGAATTTGCGACAGTTCTGTATGAGCAGGCATTGTTGGCGAGCTGCGATGTCTTGCTCCTTACGAAGAGTAACTTTGGCTTTAGCGCGGCATTTTTAAGAGGCAGGGCGGATGGGTTATTCATGTTTTCAACTAATCTAAACAAAATCATACCGATACGTTTGAATGAGTTATGGATGACGCCAAAGGCAGAGAATAAGAGTCACAATATGTAAATGACGTGACGTCACGGTTTGTATCCCGATATATACCGCTTCTCAGTTACGTATGACGCAACAGCAAATTGATGTAAGGTTTTGACAGATATCAAATGTCATGCATCATAGTTTCCGTCATCTTGATGTAGAAGACGTATACATGCATCACAATATACCGCTTATCAGTTCAGCTAGAGAACTCTTGGTTTGCATTTTGGCTCTGACGGAACTGAAAATTGATATAAGTTGTAACGCTTTGACGGAACTCAAATGTTCGTCATCTGGGGCGTCAGGTACATCAGTTTTCAGTTCCGTCATAGTTATAACATTATAACGGCAGAACAATTCTCTGACGGAACTAAGAAGCAGTTTTTCACAATACAGACCATGAGTTATGTCAGAGCCATATGAGAACAGAACAATTCTCTGACGGATCTGAGACGCAATTTATCACGATATAGACCATGTGTTACGTCAGAGCCATATGAAAACAGAACAAGTCTCTGACGGATCTGAGACGCAATTTATCACGATATAGACCATGTGTTATGTCAGAGCCATATGAAAACAGAACAATTCTCTGACGGAACTGAGATGCAGTTTTTCACGATATAGACCATGAGTGATGCCAGGGCCATATAAAAACAGAACAATTCTCTGACGGATCTGAGACGCAATTTATCACGATATAGACCATGTGTTATGTCAGAGCTATATGAAAACAGAACAATTCTCTGACGAAACTGAAAAGATGTGTATCACGATAATAAACTTTTCAATTTCAAGAAATTTTATTGGCATAAACATAATATATACATGTTTGTCGTCACAAATAGTTGGCATTTGAAATATACAATTACTGTGAGTTTTGTTGATACCAGTGCATAAAAACACATTGGAATTCATGGTTCACTATAATAAGCTAATAAATCGAAACACATACTTGAAAACATGAGATATAATTCTGGGTATTGGACTAAATAAATCACAATAATGACACAGGAAATTGTATCGTTCAACGGTTGAAAAATATTATACAAAAATGTTGGTTTTTTTTTCGAAATTTTAATGAACTATAAAGTTAGAACAATATAAATTTTACAAAAAAGAAAATTCTTTTTTTTCTCGTTTTAGTCTTTATCATTGATACAGTCATCTGAGAATAATGACGCTACTATTTTGAACTATGTCTTTCCCTTTTAAATACAATGTATGTTCCCATACTAGTATTGCCAACGCGTTATTGATAAATGATACAAATTTACAAACGTTTATCTTAGGTCCCCGTTTTTCTGGACATCCTGTGATCTACTTTGTACAAATTTTAATTATGATTTATTATATAATTCTTAAACGTTTATTCATTTTTGTCGTGGATATCAGATGTCCGTTGCCTAATCAAAGCGCTAAGTAGCGCTTTTATTCAAGTATCTCCCTTTCAATTCAATATATACGATGTATATAGTAGAAGACATGGATTACCTCCCGTGGAAAGCGCAACGTAGCACTTTGCTTAAGCAACGGGCATCAGTAATGTTTCTAAAAATTCACAAACCACTCGATCGCGGCCTTGCCATTAGAGTGACCTCGAGATTCATAGTTCCCAACAGTCCATCGTGACATGTCCACATTTCCTCGTGTAGACGATATTGTAAACCACCAGTAGGGCTTCGGCTGGAAACTCACTTCATTTCCATTTCCCGCTAAGCTCACTGAGCGCACATGCATCGCACCCACTTCACCATCTTTGATAACAAGGTTGTCTGCCTCGTGTACAGCTGCAAATTCTGGTCCGCTAAATCTCAGCGTATAGCGGACTCTTGCACCATTGTTGATAGCGGCCTTTAAGTCGGCTTTAGACCCTGATGTGACTTTTCCATTTTTGTCATGAGCTAACGCCTTGTTCCAACGTCGTGTGTCAATGTACCAAGCAACAGCGCGTCGTCCCTCAGTACGAACTGGTTCTTTGTATTCCCCTACCGGGACTTTGAGCGTTGTCTCCTTACCGTTTGTAGTCAGGATACGCCAGTCCCACTGTGCCGCGGAATCAAACTCGGTAATATCTGCAGTGTCTTTCTTTACCATTCGTATTATTACAGCGTTGACATGTGCATTACGTATACTCACTTCATCCGGTTCAACGTTGGTAACTACTGTGTCACCGTAAACAAGTTTAACACGGTGACCATCCAGTATAGACAGGCGTAAATATTCAAGCGATCCGTCTATTTGGTTGCCCTCAGTATCGTGACTGTAAGCCAGTTGCCAGCAAGAGTCGGTATACCTAGAAACAGAAAGTTCATTTCAATTGGATAGATCATGTTTGTATACAACTGTTGTCATGCGCAAATGTGTTCAGCTAAAGCCCAGGCCCCACGGAGCATTTTAAATGAGCCCCGGAACATGCGGAAGACATCAGAAAAAAGATAATCGTAGTTTACCCAATATTCGAAACAATAACGGGGACTACAGTTAACCCAATTACACCCGTTAAACCTAGACATACATAGTTTTCCTGACGGGACAAGCTTATGTTTATTACCGTTCTCAATTAACTTTGAACGGACTTTGAACGCCATGATTGTATCAGAGAAGAAAAGCCAGTTTCCCTTATATGCTGAGCGTCTAGCAAGATAATTTATGGTATCATTTTATTTCGTCTTTGGTACGACGCGGCCTTGGACCCGGAACATCCCGCACTCGAAGTGGATGTTCAACCAATAGGCTATCGATGAGGCGATTTAAAGCATGGATCAGCCAAAACAACATAAACAACAACAATCTTACCAAGTCATGTGTCGTGTATCGCTGGTTTCACCTCTGGATGTGTGTTCTCCAATTGACCAACGTGACATGTGAAAGTTGGCATTACTGACCCAGTTTGTGAACCACCAGTAAGCATTGTCCTGGTACTCATAGTTCGGCCCACTCAGTTTCTGACTGACATGGAAAACTGACTGTCCAACCACGAGGTCTTCATTTGGTGATACCTATATGGAGAGAAAAAACTTTTATTAACAGTGTAACCCATTAGCATGCATGTAAGACATTTAGGGTCATGCCCCCGGTTCATATGTTTCTCCTGCATACGACGAGGTGTCGTCAAATATCCGTGAATGTGTTTTAAATAATGAATTAAATTTATGCCTACTTCTCAGACATCACAATGGGCATTTGCGAACGGGGGGGGGGGGAGTATTAATTGTAAGTTAATGACCAGAGTAAAGTGACGCATTAGTTAGGCAACTTATAAGCAATGGAAGCACAGTAATTGTATCATTTATAACAAAAAGGGGATATTTTCGTAAAATGTATATTTTCTACCTTGCAATTCTTGTTACTTTAGAACACATGATACTTTTATAGAAAAATATACAAAAAAAAACAACAACATTTTGTTTTGTTTTAATCTTATAATTAAAGCTACCTAGCTGTGGGTGAAAGGGTTTAAACCAAAACAAAACAACATACTTGGAGGTTGTCCATGGGTACAGCGTATCCATTGCATTCAGAAACAACACGAACATCATTTCCATATTTAACATCCGATACCAGATCATCCAGGCTACCTGATACTGCAGTACCACCGCTAGTGTGTCTCAATGGGGAATTGGTCATAGATCTGTGATGAAAAGGGTACAGCAGTAACAGCACATGCGTTCATTTTTGTCTATTTTAAAGTATATAGAGCTATATTCCAAAAGTCATTTAATGTCAAAATAATTACTTGCATCGCTTTTTAGTATGATATTAGACTACATGTATCTTAATTGCAAATTAAAACGTTGGGTGGGTTCCGTGTACTTTGATTAAATCGTCGAAAAATAGACGATTCTTATAATTTCATAGGGTGTTCTAGAACACTTTCGTATGAAAATGGACAGTTTGCATGTCCAATAAATCACAGAGAGAGTTTCTGTTTAAACTGAAGCGAAAAAAGATCTAATGGATATGAAAGCATAATTGTTTTTTTTGTAGTTTTGGAAACTTTAAAAAAAAATTATTGTCCGAATAGCTCTACTGTATGTTTTTTAATAAAGTCTATGTTGACTATATTCATGAAGCGTCTTATTATAGTAGAAAAATAAAGATATTCTAGAACTCTAAACATTTTATTAACTTTTATTAACATATTTGTCTACAAACAATGCCAATAAAATGTAAAATAATAAGAAATTATCATATTTATGCACAAGGGTTAGCAATTGTAATTTAATTGAAACACCATTGAGGTATTACTTTAGAGTTTCTAACACATCGCCACGGATACTACCGTATGATTATAATTTGTTACTGTGTTGGTGAAAACTACTTGTTCTTTTCCACAACCTATTTCTGAATACATATACATGTATCAACAGTTTTAAAAACTTGAATTATGTATTATGTTATATTCGTGCAGAATTGTAAGGTGGGGCGAGTGATGGTTCCCCTACCCTCTCCCAACAATAAATGGGCTAGATCTACGTGACAAAACCGAACAAAAATGTAATTTCGGTGAGATATGCCAAATTTCAATAAAAATGCATTATCGCATGTACGTTCCAAAATATTTAATGTATTTTGTGATTCAACCCTGATTGCTTAACTAATTACCAATGGTGCCAATTAAAACCAACTCCGTATCACGAACCCTTCCAGTACATGGGCATAGGAGCGTCTTCAACACCCATTGTTTGCAAAACAATACAATCGTCGCATAATTTGTACTCTTAAACGCCCCATGTGTTTTATTAACAAGATACAGGAAATTTAAGTTCTTTTTTAGATTTTCAGATTGAAGTTTAATGTGAAAACGTTTGTTTCAAAGGCTATATATATAACTAACAACCTCTCAAAGTCATACAGGAGGGTTGGGGGACGTTTGGAGTACACTATTATGTCTCAAGCGTATTTTTTTGCAAACAATGGGTGTTGACATATTTTGAAATAAGGAAGTTATTTTGCGAGCGAAGCGGGCAAAAACATTTTTTATACGTTTTTCACCAAAAACTGAAGGCAAATTGTCTACTATGAGATATGTTAGGTCGTAAATTATACTTTTCGTCTGAATTATTGGGGGGGGGGGGGGCAAACGATACCCCTCCCCCCCTCCTGCTCCTACGCCCATGCAGTAACATACACCAGACAATATCTAAGTAATTGTACATTTGTATCGTGTAAAACGATTTAAAGACATTTTCAACAGTACGAGTATATATAAAACACAATCACACTATACCTAATGAACCATTTGATCTCCACTTGATCCTTGTCACTTGGCGTTGATGGTTGGTCGTGGCTTCCAACGTAATAACGAACCATGTGCCTTTGTCCTGTTGAACACACGTTAATGAACCACCAATATGCCTTGGTTTGGAACGAATCATAGCTTCCTTTGCTGATATGCATTAACGCCTGAACACATACGTTGTCACCAATCGTGTGGGCATTCTGTACGCTAGTTAGATAATTACCATTTTTTTCGGATGGTGTCAGAATTCGGATTTCAGCACCGGTCATTACTGCAGCTATAAGATCGGTTTTGCTTCCTTGTGTTACTGCACCATCTTTGCTTGTCGTAGCCACTAGTTTCCACATATCGTTACATGGACCTAATAAAATACAAATCACTTATAGTAAATAGGGATCCTTATATATCCGGAACATAAATTTTGCAATGTGATTTTCCCTTAATTTGCATTTAGATACAAACGATGCTGGCTTAGTTAGACTGGTTTTGTATTCATAATTGCATATGCAACCGCAATGGACACCAACTATATTGTCCAGGTATGAATATTCAAGTGACACAAGCATTATATAACAGTAGAATTCTGTTTGTACCTACTGATTAAGAGGATAACCGGGGTAGGTCTATTTTTATGGTATTCTAACTGCTACAACAAGTGCACTTTTGGGAAACTCTGGTGTGTATGAATTCCTGACCATTTTAGATATTGCTGATCCCTTTTACCGATATTTGCAGTATCAAGATAATGTAAGCGTGGACGTACGTTTTAAGATTTCCGTAAGTTTTTTGAAAGAAAAACAATAGTCTGGGCCCGTATTCATAAAGCTCATAAGGGGAAAATATTCCTTAGGTTGATAATTTATCTAAGGTTTTATAGGAATTCCCTTAGTTTTATATGATTTCACCTTAGATATCTGAAACAGTCTTAATGATATGCTCGCATTTCTCATATGGAAAATACTTTCCTTCTCAGTAAGTCTCTTGCTTTTATTGTGATTTTTTGTATCGTTGAAAACACGTAAAAAATCTTTTTTTTTTAATTTATATTTTATTTATTCGTTCGTTCGTTCGTTCGTTCGTTCGTTCGTTCGTTCGTTCGTTCGTTCGTTCGTTCGTTCGTTCGTTCGTTCGTTCGTTCGTTCGTTCGTTCGTTCGTTCGTTCGTTCGTTCGTTCGTTCGTTCGTTCGTTCGTTCGTTCGTTCGTTCGTTCGTTCGTTCGTTCGTTCGTTCGTTCGTTCGTTCGTTCGTTCGTTCGTTTATTTATTTATTTATTTATTTATTTATATAAATTTTCAACAACAAACATTTCAACGGTACTGTTACCTGTGAGTTGCACAACGTGATTGTACAAGAATCCTCTATTCTTGAGAAATTTACGGATAGTTACGCAAACTAAAGTATATTTGTAATAACTCTACGAAAGGCCACTATAACTACGATAACAACTGGTCGAGATTAAGAAACCTGATATAACCTGGCGACTCGTGTTCAACACTCATATCGCTGGCTTAGAAAGTGCCACTTACGACCTTATAATACTAATGCATATAAGAAATCTACATCACAAGGCGCTTCTTATGAGCCTATATTTATGAAAATCGGAACTTGTCATGTTTACCAAACTGAAGTTGAAACGGCTTGCTTTACCATAAGTAAAGAGTGATTGTCGGACAGTTTTTTTCTCGTTTTCTCAAAACATTGATTTTGTAGTTACGACCTTCTCAGACTAAGCCAGCAATATATATACTTGTCTTGTCATATTTCAGAAGAAGGCTGATCGGCAAATGAAGGCTTTGCTCCGCATATTATATAGGATTGTCCAATTTACCGAGCGCAACCTTTATTTACCAGTCAGCTTTATGCTGAAATATGATAGACGTACCGTATACGAGGGTTGTCCGCGAAAGTCGCGGACATTGGTTTCTACTATAGTAGAATATATTTTTCCAATTTATCAACAACCGGCATCACTTAATTCAATTTTGTTGCAAAACTGCATACATAAGGAAATCAATTTTCCGAGTCACATTTATGACTTGAATAATAATGTCTTAAAAATGTTAAGGAAAACATGATGTAGCATTGAAATGGAAGCCAATGTTCGCGACTTTCGCGGACAGCCCTCGTAGTAATGTGCTTCCACCCGAATTTGAACTGGGCCGCTACGGGGACTCGAAACTCAAATTGAAGTAACAATAAATGAAAAAAACGACAAAAACAAACTTACATGTTTCAGAGGAACTTGCTGCTCCAGAAATTGTTATGAAAACAGCCAACAGGCAACAGAGAAGAAATGTCCGCATTGTTGTATTCCTCTAGCTGTGAACTTTCTACGAACCTCTATCTACGAAAATAAGAAAGTTTCGAACGTGCTTCAGCTAATATTAGTCAGTATGCCAAGTACCAAAAAGTGGCCTAACCCAAAAAAATAGTACGCACAAAATGTTTTTGCATAAAATGGTTCTTTAACATGTCCCTTTATAGAAACCAAATGATGCAACCTTGTCATCATTGAGCATTTTGATATATTCAAGATGGCCGCCAAGATGGCTGCCAAAAATCGAAAATGTACATATTTATACAATTTTCTAGGTTTGCAACAGTATAAAATGTGTATGTTTAGTTCTTTATTGTTAAATAAGTATTTTACATATATTTGGACAAAATATTGATTTGAAATATCCAAAATGGCCGACAAAATGGCCGCTTATTCAGAAAAAAAGGATATTTTTGTTGTATCTATCACTCTTATAACGCAATAATTATAAAAGTTATTGTAATGGTTACATAACATATTAGTTTAAATAAACATCATCCAAATAAGCTGTAAGTCATGATTAAGGGGATGCTACCATACATACCCCCCATCTTTGGTGAAGGAGTTGCTTATAATGTACTTAGTATATATTGGTTATCTTTGTCTTTATCAGTCGATAGGCTTAAAGGGTTTTCGTTCAATAAGTCAACAAAAGCTTGGCCTAAGAATCCTTAATATGTAAGCAAAGATTGGTCAGCAGATGACCCATTTTGGCGTTTGAGGAAGGATGCCAAAGGTCAGGGTAGCAGTGACCTTTAACATGCATGAATGAACCAAATGACTGACGATCAATAAGAACTGTTGAAAACCAAGATATTCAAAATCAACAGGAAGGTTGACCGTGGCACCGTCAGTAGACTAACAATACTAGTATGTTTTTTGAGTTCAGTACATATTGTAGATCAACGTTCACTGTTGAATACCTGGCTGAAAAGGAGGCATATAAGTTTCAAAAGAATGATTATATTGCACTCTTTAAGAAAATTCAAGTCTATTTTGTATTTGTTCACCATTTTCTGAACCACTGCAAGGATCGTTTTCATCTTTTATTATTTAACTTAGTGCTAACTTCTGATTGGGGAAGATTTGCAGTACTAGTATGTGGAATGATGACTAAGAATTACTCTTTCCCGATTGACATACAGCTGGATTTTCATTAGCAGACCTGTTTGTACGCCATATGGAATGTGGTAGTTTGATTGTGCTTGGTGAGTGGATGTACCTTAACTTGTTTATGATATGATGTAAGAGGTTAGGGTTATGTTTACTCGCTTTAAAGACAATTGTTCAAGTTGATGCTATCTTATACCCTTGCCTGTACTAACTTATGACCCCCTCCCCGATTGCGTGACCACCTTGTTAGATGAAGGTCCCTAATATTGTGCATATATATTATAGCAATTAATTGTATCATGTCTTATTGTTCTTGTCATAATGACTTCATTTTGCTCTAAGACTATGTATAGAGGATTGGTGCCAGTATTCAATTTATCACATTTGTGCCTTAATATGGTATGTTCTTGACCCTGGTGATTGCTTATGTTGAACAGCATTCCAATAGTCCTGTATATGATGCTTACTTCAGGGTCTTCCTGTAGGAAAGCATCAGTCAACATGGCAGAGAACATCAGACTGAGTTGAAACGAGGATCAACCATGCTTAACACAGTTTGTGACTGGGAACTCGGGTGACGTCTCTCTGTCGTCAAGGCCATCATGAAATTGTCAAACCATGATGAAAAAGTGGTCTTGGCATCCAAAATTTGCCATTATCTTCTCAAATCCCTCCTGGCTGACGGTGTCAAGAACCTTTGACAGGACAACGAATGTTGTGTATAGGTCTTGATGACTGTTTTACCGGTAGCTGGCGGTCTGCAATGACCATGTCTACTGTTCCTCTAGGCACAGACTTTCTGACAGAAATCCATTTTCTAGATGGTGTTCAGGCTGTTGAGTATTTATATTCTGACAAGAAGCTTTCCTGCAATGCTGAGGAGTTGTCACAGCACTCTCTGTCGTTCTTCCGCTTGTAAATATGTACTATGGGGTATCTTTGAATTACTGTGGTGGTTTTCCTCGATTCCAGCATGAAATGAACAGTTCCAGCGGCTTCTGTACCGGCGTTGTATATTTCAGCTGGAATGGCATATGACCCGGGTGCCTTTCCACCGAATAGTTGTTAAGTGGCTTTCACCACTTCCTGGATTGTTTGTGGTCTGACCATGGTAAAGTTCATTTACACGTGTGGTTAGTGGACAATAGCCACTGGAGTTAGGTGACTGGAGGAGGGTCAGTCAAGTACGGCATCTAAGTGTTCAGCCCATTAATCGAGGATCTTTGACCGGTCAGTAATAAGTGCTGACGAGTCCGAGCTCAGGAGGGGTGATGTGCCCGACGATTTGGATCCATAGACTGCTTTTAGTGCGTCATAGAATCATTTTGGGTCATGGATGACAGCCAATATCTGTATTTCTTAGGATGTGTCACTAACTGAGCCATTGGTCTAGCATGTCTAGTGGCTTTGATTGGGCTGTCCGACAGCAGCTTTAATTTTTAACGCTGAATTATGGTCCTGCTGGTTTCTTGCAGTAACCCAGATATTTAAGTATTGTTTTCCTTGAACCAATCCTGGTGGTTTTTTATTGTGGGGTCGCGGATATCCCGTGAAGATAAGTGGACTGTATATTTTCTAAATATAGCCTATTCGTCCTCAACATTGCTTTGACTAAAGTGAACGTCAGAGAATTTGCTGCCGAGATCTGTACGCTTGAGATTCTTCTTCCCCTGCTGCCTTCGCTTGGGTGTGAGATGAATGGATAGCTTAGAGATGACAACCATATGCTCTGTCCAGCATTCAGCACCACACATGGTCTTGGTGAGGTTAACAAATTTCCTGACCACCTTCCTGGTTAAGACATAGTCAATCAGGTGCCAATGTTAGAATTTCAGTGTTGATGAAAACATGGTCATATTGCCTTATTTTCGAAATAAATTATATATCATTTTCCTGATTTGGTGGTCGTTTTGTCGGCCATATTGGCTATTTCAAAGTTATTTTTGTTCAATGTACAGTTTGGAATACATGTCCAGAACTTATAACAATAAAATACTACATATATTGTGAGAATTCCTTTGCTAACATACAATATAGAAGCGATATGTACATTTTTTAATTTTTGGCAGCCATCTTGGCAGCCATTTTGAATTTTTCTATATGCTCAGTCATGCCTAAGTTGTTCATTGCCTAGGCAGGAACATGCTTTAGAACCAATATATACATAGTTTTTAACATAATGTGGTTTATAATCATGGTAACAACAATATATCACATTTTCCCTATTTGGTAGCCATTTTGTCGGCCATTTTGAATATATTCGACCTCTTTTTTTTGTTTAGAATACTTGTCTAGAATGTCTTCCAATAATATACTAAGTATTTGTTCAGAATTTTGCTTTTTACCAACAAAATGAAAGATATTTACAATTTTTTATTTTTTGGCGGCCATCTTGGCGGCCATCTTGAATATTTCAAAACGCTCAATGATGACAAAGTTGCATCATTCAGTTTCTTTGTAGGTACATGTCGAAGGACCATTTTATGCAAAAACATTTTGTGCGTACTATTTTTTTGGGTTTTGTCACTGGCATACCGACTATATATCCGGTTTGATTGTATGACGCACTATTAATAAATCATCAGTGGTAATAAAATGCAGTCGTACGTAAAATTATAAAATATATTTTTGAATTTTTGTTGTAACATATACTTTTAAACTCTTAAATTGAGACATTCGCGTTACATTAAACCTTATTATGTAGCCTACACAATGATGTTGCTCACTGATTTTGGTATCAGACTGGACCCGGAACACGCAGATAAAAGTCTTTATATATCACTATCTATCACTTACTGGTTGTATGCATGAATACATTAGTAGTAGAAAACATTTTAAAAAGCAATTATCTATATAATTATATATATGTTGTTTTTGTGATATTAAGTTGAGTCATAAAAATAAAATGTTTTGATATTTATCTTACGATCGTGACAGGCTGTTTCTGCACAACACTCATTTACTGAGTAGGCGTACTTAGCTAGGTACTTAGTATAATTATACCAAGAAGTCATATGCTCGGTCCCGGAAGAATGCACTTTATGATCTGCTTAGCAACAAAACCAGCATACATGTACAATTGCATTTGTATTATTAACCGTGACGTCAGAAAATATTTAACCAATGGTACCCAAGAACAAACCGGACGCAACGTATTGTGTTTACATCTAATTTCGACCACAGCCAGGTACATTTTGTAACTGTATCATTGAAAAAGACGATTTCAAAACGAATTTCGTAATACGTCCATGCGCTGTCATAAGGTAATTTAATTATCCATGCATATTTTGTAAGATGATGATGTATAATGATGATTACAGACAGACTTACCACATCACGACGTCACGAAGTGTTTCTGAAATATACCGATGGCTTAGAATGAGAAGGTCGTAACTACAAAATCAATATTTTGAGAAAACAATAAAAACTGTCTGCCAATCACTTTTTAGACAGGGTGCCAACACTGTTTTGAGTGGACGGAATTTTTTAGTCTGGCAACTTGATTTTTAGCACACACACACACACACTAAACTTACATACAAAGAAATAGTTCCGCAATAGTGCTTCATTGCACAATTCTCTGCAGATGGGAACTCAAAATGAAATAAAAAAATAACTATGTTTGTATTACGATGAATAATATTTTTTTGCAGTTATTCAAAAAAGTATGCTTATAATTGTAAATATTACTACACTGTGCCTTTTCACTTTCCATATTCTATTTAAAGCACAGCTAATATTCAAAGGGGAATAACTCGTATAGCATAATGATATATACATAGTGTGGTTACTTTCCTTGATACTTTAATAACGTTATTTGGACGTCACGGGAATTACATTGGATAAAGTATTATATCTGCAGTTTGTAAAATGCGAGCTATATACATGTCATTCGATGATTTTTTGTGCGAAAGGTCTCAGTTGTTGCATGAAACGGACTTGACTGCTACAGTATTCACACTTACTTTAATGACCTTCTATACATTTTCTCAATTTTACCAGTATTTGAAGGATTATTTTCTTCATGTTGGTGTAAAATCCGTTCGCTATATATACTATGTAATAGAAAAATTCTCCTTTATGGTTGAAATATTTTGTGTACAAAATATTAAGGGTATGCTCTAGTATATTGTAAATTCTTTTTATCCGACATATTGGAAGCCTTAAAACTCCGTTTTCGTTGCGCTATCAGCGCTTCGATTACTTATGGTAAAACAAGCTTTTTCAACTTCAGTTTGGTCAACATGACAAATTCCGATTTTCATGAAAATAGGCTCATAAGAAGCGCCTTATGATGTCGATCTTAAATATGCATTAGTCTTATGAGGTCGCAAGTGGCATTTATGACCTTCTCACTCTAAGCCAGCGATGTATGCATGTACTCATTTAACTCGGTGGTCGAGCAGATAACACGCTCGACTATTGGAAGAGATGTATCCTCGACCAGAAAACTTAAACAATAAAGAAACGCTCATTAGTGTTTCCCACCCTACTAGAGAGGACCTGTTTGGTAGCACAGAGGTAGTCTCGCGTGTATTGGTGCATCGTCGGATACCCACGTTCGATTGCATTTCGTTATACTCATACATCGACCGTGGGTTATTTGGCTAGCAAAAAATATATTTAAAGTAACAAAACCCCCCTAATAGTCCAGTCAAATTAACATTAAAGGTAAAACAAATTGCAACATAAGCTATTTTTCGATTTTTAGCTAGGTAATCATATGCTGATCACCAGAAAAAAGTCCTCAAAAAATTATGTGTCTAAAGGTGAAAAATCCAAGATGGCTTCCATGATGGCCGCCATGAATTATATAACCTCTAAATATTAATGTGGTCGTTTTATATATAGATATAAGTCTTCATAATTTGATTGATAATGTTCATTCAGTAGTGTCCTTCAAATTGACTTGCAACAGTGACCACTTTTAGGCCAAGGTCAAGGTCATTTCAAGGACGAAATGGGAAAAAGCTTAAAAATCTGTTGTTTCCCTCTTATTTTCCTTGCCGTTTTATAGATTTCAACTTTTCATCATTATAGAGTTGGTATAATGGTCGTTCAGTATGTATTGATTCAATATGAATAATATTCTTGAGTTAGAACATTACAGTTCGGTTAAAACAGTCACTTTTAGTCAGGTATATGGTATCCGAGACGTTTTGGATTCGAAACCATTATTTGCTTGATATCACTTTTGTAATGTAACATGTAGATATAATGATTCATATTTGGAATGAAAATGTTCATTAGTTAGTGTCCTTTACATTTACTCACAACAGTGACCATATGAAGCCAATGTCAAGGTCATTTCGAGCTAAAAATGTGAATAGCTTAGTTAGTCTTACCAATGATACAAATAAATGCTTACAAGTAAAAATACTTAGTATACTTACATATAGTGAACTTAAAACCAGAATCAAACAATGACCATTTGAAGGTCAAGGTGCAAGTCTTTAAAGGTCAACGTTTTAAGTATATCGATTTTGTTAGAGCTCTAAGTTTAATATTTACGTTATGTAGAACTCATGTATGTTGGAAATACTCATCCAATGCCCAATGGGGTTCTTCAGTTTGAAACAGTCATAATTGACATAACAAGAGACTCATCAATGTTGGGAACTGTCATCCTAGGTACTGTTAGGGGCTCGCTATTATTGGGAAATATCCTCATCAGTACTATGGGGTAATCACCAGTGTTGGAGACCGTCATTGTCAGTAAGAATCAGGGACAAAACAATGACACAATAGTCACCATATGTCCCACCATGGGCATAAGAAACAGTCATACTTTATTCCACGGAGGTAAGGAACTGTTATCCAAGATCTTAGGTACTAAGTGGGACTCAACAGTGTAGAGAACTGTCATCCTATGTACAAGTCTTTGCATCCGTCCAAATAGGGCCTATTGGTACTGAGCATATTCCCATAAGAGGACTCACTGCTGTATTGAACTGTCACACTTAAAAGGACTCACAAGGGTTTAGAGAAGTCATCATATACACTTAGGTGAACTTACCAGTGTTTTGAAAAGTAGTCATCCAAGGCTTGCTATAGACCAACTAGTGTATGAAAAATCAATGAAGATCCTATGAGGACCTCTTCAATGCTCAATATATTAGACGACGCCCTATGAAAGGCTTAATAAGCGTTATTTCACTTACGAGAGTCGTATTAAACCTTGCGGTTGACTCATCGGCATTGGCAGCAGTCATAGTTGGGTATCAGTGTTAGGAACAAATAATGAAGGCATTACGTGGGGGACTCGGCAGTGCTGGGAGAAGTCATTCAAAGACGCAGTTGTATTAATTAGACCCTATTATTAGACACACTTGAAGCAAACCTATAAGGATCTATAAATGACTCATCAGAGTTGGAAACGGTCATGCAAATTTCTCTGAGGTACTTGTCTTACATGTAGACCCTATGTGATTCGGGCGTGTTGACAGCAGACTTATAAGGGTCCATGGAAGACTTATCAGTGTTCGTTACAATACTATTAGTGCACATGTATACAAATGTATGAAGGACTCCCCAGTGTTGAAAGCTGTAATCAAAGGTCCTCTCGGACTCATCAAAGCTGATACCACTTATCCTAGTCCCTGTGGGGACTTGCAAGTGTTGATAACAATATTGTATCGATGACTTATCAGTCTAGGGAACAAGGTACTATTATAGTACATTAATTAGTAGATTCAATAATGTTGGGGAACTAGTATTCTATGTACTGAAAGGTCTCACCATTACACGGAGCATTCATCTCAAGCACATATCTGTTTTGGGAACCATTAATGTAGTGTCAATAGTGGACTTATCAGTGCAAGGATTATCATTGGCCCGATCTGGTACTAGCCAGTGTTGGCAACATTTTATGTATCAAAGTCCTTGTAGTGAGGCCTTGTTGATATAATGGAATCATTGGGTGTTGAGAATAGATATTACATACCACATAGAGGAATCATCAGTGGTTACACTGCTAACAACAACCACACAAGGTCCAATTAAATATTTAGAACTGTTGTTAACAGCCAATCAATAATTCAATGCTCTAATTGTAGGAGCAAGCCTGAACAGTCATCAACGACCTCATGGCAGTATTCAGTTTTGACACAGTCAGTGTTGGAACTATGTGATGCTCATCAATGTACTGAACAAATATCATAGGCCCTATGGGCCACCTACAGTATTGGAATATTCATCCTCGTTATATGAGATACCACATTACTCATCCACCAATGTTCCAAGCACACATGCAACCTACTGACTATTGTTTTACTCTAAGCAACACTACAAGACAAATATCTAACCCTTTGAAAAAAATACAGTGTGAAAATACCATTGCATTGTAACTGTGATTTTTGTATCCAGAACGAACTTGACCCTTAATTGGTTAGTGTTGTAGAATATACCAACTATTTTTATGCTTTAATAGCCTTAGAAAATGTGAAATATATCTAATATCAATGAAAATATAGCATAATAATCTTTTTTCCTGTAATTTGACCTTGAAATGGCCTTGACCTTATCCTGAAAGTGGTCATTGTTGCAGACAATTTAAAAAACCTTATTTAATTTATAATATTCACACAAACATTCAGTTATACCAATGAAAACTTTAATGCTACAACTGATAATAATAGTTATCACAATCAGCTCTTGGACACGATGTACTAGAGAAATACTGGCTTTGTTCACAAATTTCAATATTCTGATTTGAAAATACGCCTTATAATAAAGAAATATACACTTACCAACTACTTTCATGCTTTAATAACCTCATTGTAAAATAGATCTTAAACCAATGAAAGTATAGAGGAAAATTCATTTTTTAGCGTTTTTAGTAGTTTGACCTTGAAATGGCATTGACCTTGACCTTTGAGAGGTCACTTAAACTATCCAATTTGATGCACACTTTATTATGAACACTTTCCATGCAAATATTCCTTATTATATCTATATATAGAACTACCTCGTTAGAAAATTGATAGTTAGTGGTTCAGCAATTTATGGCAGACATCCTGGACGCCATCTTGGATTTCACCCCTTTCCCCTATTCAAATTTGTGAGGACTTTTTTTCTGAAGTCCGCCAAGGTTTGAACTTGACGTTGGTGAAAAAATTGTTTCTGTTGCAATTTGTTTTGGGTTAGGCCCATTTTGAGCCTATTTTGACTGGACTATAATGACGCAAGGTTAAATCTCCGATTGAAGAGTATTATGTTTGTAAGGAGCGATTTCATTGGACACAGGGTTTGAAGAGTTATTTCCCTTTGAGCTGAGAAACGAGAATTCGGCAGTCAAAAAACCCACGGTGAAGTTGTACGTAATGTGTACCGTGGGTATCCGACGATGGTAATGGTGCTGTACATCGGACAAGTTACAAAACTGTCTGTTTCGAAAAAGTTAGGACAGCGTGCCCGGATTTCTTGTATCACACCATTGTCTCTTCTACTCTATGTCCCTTCAGTAAAACACAAGACGTCATTGGAAATAAGTGCTTGTACTTTTATGGGTTATGTTTGACCGAAGGTTACTCGTTTATATAAATGGGCAATGTGAATCAAGTCTGATGTATGTATTTTGTTCGATGTTCAATATCGGCGTCAGTGTACACGGAATTTTATTGAAGTTGTGTTTTTATGTATGAACATATATTGTCGTAAAGTGTGCAGTACGAAATTGAATAATTACATTCGAATTGTTTGAAATATCAGACATAATATTGAGCTGGGTATTTTAGGACCAGTAAGCCAGTTCATTCCCTTTTCTATATCTTATGAATAGAGGTTGATTTTTAGTTGTGTCGACCCCCTTTGTACTAATGTGTAATACATTCAATACTCCAATGGCTGTTCCCTGGATTTATCTTAGCTTATTTTGTTTAGTCATTAGCCATTTATCTGTGACACTAAGACTAAACCACGTTCTGGAAATATATAAGAGAAAATTAAGTTTATAATTTACCTACTTAGACGTGTATTTCTGACACTAATTCTCATCAAAATTTTGACCGGACAAATGCAAAATGTAATTTTGTAATCTAACTGTACATATTGCGAGCGCAAAATATATTTTAGGGTGGTATAATCTATTCAAAATGTGGATGTGATTACAAGTGAATTTGTATAGCAAAATGGAGACAGTAAACAAAAGGTTGGTGAATGGTTTATTCTTTGCTGTTACAGTAAAACTTCGTTATGACGAGCAACGATATCACGAGCACCCGGCCTATCTCAAACAAGTTTTTGAATATTATCAATCTGTAGTATCAATACATGCCCTATGATTATTTCGAGTACCCTGTTTATCTCGAGCATTTTTATTTGTCCGACCACTCCTCGAGATATCGAAGTTTTACAGTACTTGTGCGCATGCGTGCTTCTAAATGACTGTTACATACGGACTTGGAGTATTCGTCAATAGCTAAAGCCTAGGTTCAACTGATCATTTTGTTTGCCTTGGCAATGTACTCCCGACTTGAATTAATGAGCGTCGGGAGGCATTGGGAACAGGTATTTCTCAAAATTGTTTTAATCCCGAAGCATCCCTAGAAGACCACGACGACCCGATGCCTTCTAATGTTCAATTTTTTTAATCGGGAGTACAATCTAGGTAAAACTGTTATTTTCTTGCGCCAATGCGCTTCATGGATGTCATGAAACTTTCAAATGTCATTATTCCATTTAAGTTATTGTCATTACCACACTTAATAGTATCTAGATTACTTATTTCTTTGCCATATTTCAGTAGAAAGCTGATTGATAAATAAAAGTAATGCTCTCGAGACTATAAGAAAAAAAATCGAAATAAACCTGCAACTGATGACATAATTTTATTAATTACGAATTTATCAAGGGAAACAACCGTGGTACGGTTATTAACTTTATCAAAGCGACAGGCAGGGGAGGTAATTATATAAATTATGACTGGAAAATGTTTGGGACGGTATCGTATATGGTCTGATCATTGTTTGACATTTTTAACGGTATTGCCATCTTACGTTTAGTACCTTTAACGTTCTCTTTAATTAAAATGTCGTTAAACAAAGTGGTCTCTATTGACAAAGAGATTGAGTGTACATTTAATAAACACACATAGTTTAAGATGAGTATTTATTCACTTCTATTCACGATCCTAGTTTCCATTGACAGCACTTTTCAGGTTTGTTCATTCAATACATTGAATATAGAAGAATTGATTCTCTACGTTTGTCTATTATAGCATATGACATTTGAAATCGACGCATCGTAACAGGCTGTTGTCATTCGAGTATTCTCTTATTTAATTTGCTGTCATAAATCAGCTATTTGAAAGAATCCGCCGACGTTTTCTCATTTCGTGAGATAACCTTTTTCACATGATTTCAAATATACTTGACAAACTGCGAACATACATCGATATCATTTTGAAAAATCGACTATGATAAACAAGTGTAAAGTGTCGTAACAATTGGTTGTTAGGAACTAGTTTAGCATATAATGTTATTCTGTACATTTAATTTATGATATAAAATGTACATGCTGGAATAAAAAGGTAAGTAATTCTACTTACTACATTTTTGTACTACATTTAAGTTTGGGATTTTAAAACGCCAATTAAACATGACTTTACCAATAATTGTATTTGTATTTGTATTTTATTGAATATTCGAAAATATAAAATGATGATTCAAATGTACTAATAAACATTGCAATTCGTAAAACTATGGTAAAAGTAATGAATTTAGTAAAAAAAGTCACAAGTATAAATATATTCATTACATTGTACCCAAATAACGTTATTATTTCATTCAATCAAATGTATTGATGTACGGTCTATGAAACTAGTTGACACGTTTTATAACGTTAGTCAAAACGAGAACAAAGAGCACTGTTACGGTAAAAACATGCATTCAACATACTGTAAAAGCTTCATTGATCGTGGATTTCATGACAGATCTCAACCACGAAATTAAATCCCCAGGAATATTAATAACTACTATAATATATGGCTTAGTGGATAAGATATCCTAAGACGTCCCCATGAAATATTTTTTTTCAACAAAATCGCAAAATTTTATCCCATTGAAATTAAATGATTTTACAGTACCATCATTTCTATGATATAACCTGTTAAGAAAGACCACCTGTCAACAAACACTCATTTTGGTCAAAGACTGTAATTGAGGTCTTTGTTTTGGTGTTCACGTAAATGGTCTTTATTGACCCGTTTTGACTTTTTTCCCGGTAACTTATGCCTAGGTCACACTGAGCATTTTTCCATCGGCGATGTACTCCCGATTTAATAAAAGAGCATCGGAAGGCATTGGGAAAATTGCCCTCGTGATCTAAGGGAAGCTTCAGGGAAGTCGTTAGAAATCTTGTGAAATCCCGGTTTCCGATGCCTCCCGAAGCGGATTTATTTAAATCGGGAGTACATCGCCGAGGCATTAAATGCTCAATGGGACATAGGTTTTATTCAAATGATGACCGTGTGACGCAACGCTAACTATAAATGCCAACACGGTGCCAATGTGGACGTTGTAAAACATGTAATACTTGCATTTATATAATTATTTACAATGAATTACTTTAAGACACTTGACCTATATCATAGTCTAAGTGGGGGTTTATTTTTAATGATCTTGAAATAGAATCGTGACAGTTTCGTATTTAAACATAAAAAATTGTATCTTCTCTAATTTCACGAATTTCATTTAAAATAGTATCTTTGTTTGAGAAGCCTTTGAAGAGTCTAGTCGAAAAGGCTAGTGTACATAAAGCACCCGGATTCCTTGTACATTTATATCAAAGTCTCGGTCTATTCACCGGAAGCTGAAGGTCATTGACCAATTCGGCATGGATGAAACAGAATGGTCATTCACTACGACTGTCTCAATCGACAGTAAAACAATCAACCACAATATCATGACCAAAAAAAACTTTAAAAAAAACGGCTTTTCACGTAGAATAAAAAAATGGATTTTTAAAATCAAAGTGTAGTTTGACTGTATGTTTAAGTTTAAAAATTGTTAACCTCATATTAAAAGGTTTATGTCATCACAATTTCTACATCGCAGTCTTAAATTTCATTATATCATTAAAATAAGCATTAACGTAGAGTCTAATTATTCGTTTCAAAAGATCGATGCGTCTATGATCTACATTTCTTATTTGAATTAACCGCGACAAACCATTATATAGAATAATAAGTAATAGGGGTTTCTATGTACCTTTTAAAATTTAATGAGTTTGACTGATTAATTTGACACCGTGTTATGTTCCAGGGCAAATACAATTTAAATAGAAAGCCATTCCTTGTGGGGTAAATAACATAATTTATTCATGCGACGTTTTTCAACACCTAATAACAGCGAAAGTTAATGAGATTTTATTTCTCCTTTATACCGTAGTATCATAGGTTTTCGCGACCCGATACTAAAACGTTTAAATGTTTAAAATGCTTAAATAATTAACACTTTTATAACAATTCATGTTGTAAATTATTTGCCTCAACCTTGCAAGCAATTTTCATTATCATTGTTTACTGTTTAAATACACGAAAAAAAAATATAAATCAATTGCAAAAAGCTCAACTATTTTTAACACACCGTTTTAAATTGTTTATTCAGTTATTGTAATTGTTTGATCTCCATGAAAATTTGTTTAATTGATTTTCTTTTAAAGTACAGCTAATAAATAGATAACGTTACAAACGTATAAAAATACACAAGGTTACCTGGGGCCTTGTTCACCAACGTCATAAGTCTAAGTCTAATATTCAGACTTAGACTTAAAATTGTCAATATTTATAACCACTACCATTTCTTTCCAATTATTCTTAACCATATGAAAGTTTACCTGATTATTTCTTGTTACCCATTCCACATGTCTACCAAATTATACTAAAATCGGTACAATTATAACAACATGAGAGCGAATACATGTAGAGCATTTAGCAATATAAAGTCTAAGTCTGAGTTTAAGACTCATACCGTTTGTGAATAAGGGCCCTGTACAGTCAGAACTAACAATAACATATTGTATATAGCAAAAAATGCTTTCGTAGCATGTTTGGTGCTGATTATTTGCTGCCTCCATGTGCGTGCTTTCATATATAACATATTCGTATCGTGTCTGTCTGTGTTCTGCTTGTCAAAGTGATTGCCTTTCTCTGCTATTGTTCCATAAAGTTTACTTTCCAAATTACCAGTTGATGCTTTTTCTTTGAGGTATGAGATTGGTGCCACTTTCATCCAACAATTACTGATAATGTGCCTTCTAGAGTGAAAAAATAACAACAACTTATTTGAATTCCGTGTTTCTGTTCAAGCATTCTCACTTTTCTAATTTCAAAGTAAAAACGAATGTCGGTACGTATTTCCTGTTTCACGGCACGAAATGATAATTTAAAACGAAATGTCTTGTTCACCGGAAGTATGCATTTACGTGACGTCATGCGATATGAAGAAATCAATCGCATGATTGGCAAATATTGATTTCTACGTTAGAAACATGTTTTACTTGTAAACTTTAAAGTATATTTGTCTGTACTAAGTGAAGAAATAAAATATTTCTTTTAAAATGAAATCCAACATACTTAGAAAATATGATAGAAGAATCAATGTGACGTGCACTCGGAACATCTCGGACATTTCGGAAATCCATACATTTGTATATGAGAGTGTAGAAGTTGACTGGTCCCGCGGTCCGCTTTGAACTATCGTCTAAAAGTACGGATCTTTTTTTTAAATTTCGAACAGGAACCGGTCTAAGTCTAGAAGAGAATTCTATACGAGGTGCTCCGCATTCTGCCGGTGTACGGTGGGCAATAGCAACAGACACAAAACAGTGAAATTATATACTGTAAAATCATTAATTTTCGTGGGGGATTTAATTTCGTGGATTTCGTGGTTCACCTCAACCACGAACTTAAATCCCAACGAAAATTGATTTTGACCCTTGTTTTATTACCTGAAATGCAAAATCAAATCCACGAATTCAAATCCCAACGAAATTGTCTTTTTTACCAAAACCACGAAATTTCGTCCCAACGAAATTAAATGATTTTACAGTAAATCTGCTAAAAACTATAGATTGGTTGATAATAAGTTTTCCTTGAATAATGTTTGATTAGCTTGGACTGTTCTTTATCCAAGAGTCGCATGCATCTGAAAGGATTTAAGTTCGGCGTTCTGTCGTTATGCTGTTTGGTGCCAGAATGGTGTACTGTCGTAAAATACTGTGACAAGGGCACACTATTATCATTCGTTGTGGCGTTATTGCCACCAGATTTGCGTTCTTGTGTCCTGTCGTTGTGGCAGGGACGCCACCTTATCCGTTTGGCGTTTTGTTATTCTGTTTCTGACATTGTTCTGTTGTGGCAATTTCGCCAAATTGGCATCGTGGAGTTCGGACACATGTGCCCTAAACGAGTAAAAGAAATCACCAAAAGTCAGCAACCACCCTTATGTAACCGCCTTCCGACTTAGCACATACGTATATAACTCTCGATTTACATTCCCATTCAACAAAAGTAAAATCGGTTTTCAACGAATATGCAGTTTCAAATTATCACTTTAATTACACTGGGAAATGAAATGATAAGGTTCGTGTGGAAATTGGAGAAAGTGGAAAATTGGTATTGTAAATTGTTCGGATAATAATATGCTTTGATTAAACGCGTTCATATAATTCTTCAAAAGAATGATTGATTGTCAAAGAAGAGTGAACAAATACGAATAAAGCGCAATCTAGGTTCGAAAACGACCCTTAGTCCCCACTTCAGGTATGTTTAAAGTGAATCCTTACATATGTGAACAAATACTAAAGTATTCAGTATGCACATTCAAACGAAAAATTTGAATAATGTCGCCCACTTCATTCAAACACTTGATGCATTCTATCAGATTTTTTTTTAGATTTGAAATATAATACGTATCAATTGATGAAGAAACATTTTAACATTGTACGCCTGGACTGTTTAAAACCTATTTCTAGATTTGAAAAAAACTTTAAAAGTGTTTAAAAGGCTTATAACATCTAAGCGGCCCATATTATAAAACTCAAATAACTCTAAAATTTTCACTAAGTAAATATTTAAATGACCAATATAGATCTAAATTATGGTGAAAACTGCTCAATCGATAGTTCCGTGTATAAGCGCGTAAATTCTCTATCTAGATTTATATAATCAAACAGTAAAATCAAACATGGCGTAATGTTAAAGGTACTGAACCCGCGAAGTTCATCAACATATCGCTGGCTTAGAATGAGAAGGTCGTAAGGACAAAATCGATATTTTGAGAAAACAAGAAAAAACTGCACGAAAATTATTCTTCACTTTTGGTTAAACAAGCTGTTTCAACTTTAATTTGGTCAAAGTGACAAGTTCCGATTTTCATGAAAATAGGGTCATAAAAAGCGCAATGTTATGTTGATTTTAAATAATAATAAATTATATTTATGTATCAGTCTTATAAGGACGTAAGTACTGCTCAGGAAACGACCTTCTTATTCTAAGCCAGTGGTATGTAATAACAGTAAAACTTCGTTATGACGAGCATCAATATTACGAGAATCCGGTATATCTCGAGTAAAGTTCAAAGTCTCTACGAATTGCTCATATTGCATAGGTATTTTTACTTCAATTTTTAGCACCAGTAAAGGTTCGAACTCTCTTATGATTTCGGAGGCATTGTTTCGTTCAGGTGTTTGTTAAGCATCGTGATGTGTGATCTTATTATAGAGAAGCTGTTGTTATATACAGGGACCGCTCTGAAGATGTTGTTCTGCATACTGTTTAATATTATATTTAAAATTCTGTAATAGCGTGTAAGCGTATTACGTGATATTCAATCGTACGTTGTTAGTCGTCCTTGAACTGCGAGTACAAATGTATTTGCTAACTTATCTACAAGAAGAGTGCAAATATATCTGATAAAATCAGGAAAATTAAAATTATTGACGCTCCATTTCGAGATTAACGATTAACGACACCTGAATAGTAGATTTTATGTCAATCAATTATCTGGAGCGATTATCTAGGGGTCAAGGTCACGGATATATGTCATCTTCATGTTATATTTGAATCTGTTATCTTGTCTGAAGCGGAGATAATCTGTCCGACCAATGACAGAGTGGATTAGGTCTAAATACCACTGTGACACCCCCATAGTCGTCTAATATAAATAATGATGTTTGCATGTATTTAACCCTTAATTCTATAATGTCACATGGAACACCTTCTTCTGTTAGATATAACTTTATATTAAACGAGTTTCGGAAATTTTATTAAGCGAGCCTCTGGCGAGCTTAATTATTATTCCTGAACGAGTTTAATATAGATATATCAATTGACAACGAGTGATAGATATTTTAATCATATGACCATGATGACACTAAAAACGCAAAATACGCATTGGTTTATTGGAATAACTCAATTACCTTATACTACACGTGGTACGTATAACTTTATACGTACTGGCTATACTAACCCGGATAAAAGGACATTCATGTGGTATAATTCTATAAGATGTTCTTATAAGAGAAATGTTTTCAGTGTTTCTAAAACATAAACTCTAATCACCGAACCGTCACCTTAGGGTATTCACTTTACAATGGATATCGCTAAAAGAAAAGTAGAGTCACGGTTCAATACTCGTTTCTTGTCTACAGAATCATTTTGAAAAAAATGCATTTAATTGTAATGCTGATAAATTCCTGTTATGTATGCGAACTTCGGATATTTCAATAGTTTCCTTTCACTCACAAAAATTATCTGCGCAGCGGCCATGTTTTGGTCACATGGTTTATCTATCGTCACGTGATGTTCCTAGTGGCAGTGGTTAAAGTCTAAACAAGTGATGTAATCGTTGTAACGATTGTCATGATGTACCTACACCCGATGTTCCCAATTAAAGTGGGGATATATTGCGACACTTTTCAATGCCCCATAAACTATCCACCCCTGTACATTGGGTCAAAAAATAAGAGTTGTGTTTCCAGTTAACATACTGAAAAATAGCATATGTAGATAGGAAAAAAGCATTTTATTATTTCCAAATTTATTTTTATATTGATCTAATTTTCTGCAAGTTGCAAAATCAATGCCATGTAATGGTTTCCAGCAAAACTAATGCCAATAAACTGTTTACTATAGAGACACAATGATAGGATAGGCATGCATGGTTACCATAACCACACTATTAATTAAGTTTGGCCTAAACGTCTAGTCTCCGCTCTCAATGATGTGGACTTAAATAGTTTTCATTGTTTACTCAGCTTTAGTAGTGAGGACAACGATTAACCGCTCTCATAATATTGACGCAAATAGTGTCCAAATGTTCAAATATTAAACTGGAAATGTGAAATTAGCATTTGTACATGATCAAATAACATTCGGTGAAATAAATTGGATTAGAGTTAGTATTTGGTTTAATATTCACTTAGTTGTGTGTTATATTGAATGGAAACTTCGGGCAAAGTTCCGGGTATTGCTTTAAATCTGTTATTCGTTAATTGATTATTAATTGACAACATCCGTGTGTCAAAACTTATTACATTTTCTGATTTTTGTTTAAGCAATATCTATTTTCATGAAGTTTAGTCTATGACAAACATTCATTTTAACGGAGCAAGGATATTTTTAAAAAAAAGTTGCTCCTTTCTATACTAACGTTAAATGATATTAAGACTGTTTTGTCAAAAAAAAAAGTGAAGTAATAAAGTTAACGATATATTTTAGTTTAACTGGCGTTTGGTGGTTATTTTCCTATTCATGTTGGAAATTGTCATAATAACTGACACACGCAAATGATTTCACTACTAGTATAGCATAGCGTATACGTGTACATGTATACGCCGAGGCACTTATGAGATATTAGTAATGCGTATAAAATGCAACAGCACTTCAATAATAAAATCACCAATCGGGCTCTTGAAAATTGGCCCTATGGCAGAGTTGATCGGATTTTCGAGATTTAATAAATAGAAAAAAAAAAGAAAATTTGGATCCCAAAATGTAGTGTTATTTCAAGGTGGACTTTGTACTGAGGTGATTTTGGTGATGTGTAATTAAACTTATTTACAATGTATGAAGCAAAACTTTACTTGTATGTTTTACTTATCGTAAAAATGCTCATTGAATACGCATTTGACTAAACTGACTAAATGTTTTTTATCAACCTGGGCTGGTATTCACAAGGCATCTTAGTGATTGACTTAGAATTTTTTTTTTTTCAGTGTATCAGCTAATTATTATTATATTATTGAGTTCTGCAATAGCCACAAAGTATTTACTCCACTTAGAAAACATGGGTTAATCTGCATATATTAGAAAAATATGCGCAACACAAATTTTAACTTAAAATATATAAGATTTCCACTAAAATGCTGTGAATACCACCCTGGACATTATCCAGTTATTCAGAATGATAGTTTATCAGTTTGAGTTGTATAATATTCTAAAACACACGTCCGTTTCACATAGTTACGTACACATCATTGAAACCAAAGTGGGTATGAATTAACCTTAAACCACAGCTACGGCGAAATAGTATAATACTTTTCCGGGGATAGAAATAATGCAGCGGTCTTCTTGTATAATCAAATGCATATGTTAAAATCAAAATAATGAATAAGTACGCACCTGTGTTTTATCTATAATATTTTCGGATGTTACGAACGTTACTGCCACATTCTTTCCTGAACGATCTCTTGCTGTTATGACCAGTATCAATCGGTAATGTTTATTACATTTTTGTATTTTCATATATTTACAGTAAGCCAGAAATGTCCAGAGCAACACCCGCCAAATCTAACGGCCTGAAACAGCCGAAAGAGGAGATTAATGTTAAGTACATGCACCGTCCACCCACAATCACGCCAAACTATGGCAACCAGAACCGATCCTTGCTTCCGAAATCAAAGGTATCACGCGTGCTTCTCTATGACAACGCGACCCAGGAGCACATGCTTGATATCAAACTAGCTCATATACGTATCGAGAAAGAACGCATATCCAGACTGATAAACTTACACAAACGGTCGTTCCATTCGCGGATGATGAAAAAACAACACATGATGAAAGCGTTATTGACCACAACCGGAACTGGGAGTAAGCAAAAGGAAAAAATACCACCAGACTCTAAAGAGTCAAACAAAATAATTTCACTTCCGGTTGAAAATAGTGAACACGTGTTGGAAGTTTTGGGAGAGGAAATCGATGGACAGGATGCTGGGAATGACACGAGTAGAGAAGTAGAAGCAACGGAGGTTAACGTTAATATCGAGGACATCAAACTTCCGGATATAGAAACTGACAAACGTCACGTGATATTTAAAATCAAAGGACGCCATGGTAAAACAGAAGTGTATCATACAATAGACGAAGGTGGTGTATTGTCAGACTTAATTCCTATGCATCCAAAGCTTATTGACGATCCTAGATTTAAAAGTTTACATAGTTTGTTGGTTCCACCAGAAACAGACGGGCAACATGGCGTATAATCCGATTTGTTTAAAACTTTAAGAGAAATGTTTTTGTAAAGGGTTAAATGTTGTGCTGTTACTGTTTTCTTTCATCGGTTGGTTAAGTTGGGTGCTGCCTTCCCTGTCAGATTGCCTCATATCTTTTTATACCGCAATTGGTGCAATCTTGTTTCGTAAATACGTCAACTTCAAAAACTGTAACAACGTCGTATGCAATGACAATTTTAACAGAGAAAACAAAGGTGTTTCGTTGTATTCAGCTTGCGGACCCTTGTCGACTCTGAATAATACGAGGGGTGTACCAGAATTACGTAGACTTTTGTCATAACATTTTTATTTAGACATGTATTATCACATAATTTGCCGTATAGAAACTTCAAACCTTTTTATAAGAGAATCTGTAAAAATATTTTCTAACAGAATGTTAGAAAGCCATTTAATACGTCGCCATAGTAACCAATAGTTGGATAGGCGGGGCAGCGAATTTTAAAAACATTTTTGGCATTATTCAACTGCTTATACCTCATAGATATCAAGTCTAATTTTAACGCGACTTGGTGACATGCAAGCGCAATATACTTGGAACACACGCCGTAAATTTCGACTTTATAAAGGTTAACGTTGTTTATTTATGGTACAAAACAAGAAACATCTGCTGCGCGTCACCAGCGAAAATATGACGTTAACGAAATACGCTGTAAATTGCATCATCACGAAGTTTATTGTGAACCTCGGGAAGATGCGGGAACAAACGCTTTAAATGTTGGAACTTACTAACTCTAAATCTCTTGTATCGGGTTATCTGATTTTCAAACGACACAAGCGCATCAATCGTGGTCGAGACCGAATAAAACGACATGGACCGACGGCGAAAACTAACGGCGAATGCGACGTCACCAAGCGTTTTCTAGGACCACATGGACCTGGATCGACGTTCTATTATGAGGGTTATATGCGACATTACTGGTAATATATTGAACCTTTATCACATTTAAGGTAGTAAATAAACATCCGTAAGTTTTGTGTACGGTTGTGTACATCTTTATAGGTACAATGTACACATTTATGAGCTTCACTTATCCTGGAAGTTCAGCCGACGTCGTGACGTTCCGTTGACGTGCCCCGCATACCGTACCCATATATTTCCCCGGAAGCTGCAGAATTTGATCAAAATAAGATACGGCTTTGAAACGCCACGTACTTACGCAGTAAATATTATTTGCACTTCACCCAAAATTATTTGTTTGTATGATGAATGGTATGGAAGGTATGGCAAAAGTCTACGTAATTCTGGTACAGCCCTTGTAAGTCACTCTTGGAACCATTTATGCGTCGTATTGGGTAGTTGATTTGACGTTGAGATTCATAAAATAATGAGGAGAAACTGTGATTTAAAACTTCAAAGATTGGATTCAACAGCAGCATAATCAGTATATATAGTTTCCAGTTAAGCGTTTTTGTGTCATGGTTTATCCCTAAGATAGTTTACATGTTTGCTTGTTGTTTTATACTATCACACGCAGTGTATGTTTTTGTTTGATGGTGTATTATATTATATATTGTACGAAATTTGAATTTCTCATTACTTGAAGATATCAGATAAAGGGGAGTAACTGCAGTTGAATACCTTATATTGGTTATAATTTCATTGGTGGTCTCCCTTTGGTATACACACGTAAACTATGTTGTTTGAACGTTTGATAAGTGAAAACCCATAAAACGCACACAATCAACCATAATTATTTCCTTTATTTGTTTTATTTGTTACTTTATACGTGAATTTATAGTTATTTTTTTAAACCCCAGTTAAAACTATGATGTACATCGTGGTGCCGGAAAGCGTTAGATCAAGACCTTGTGCAACCCCCTCTTTTTGTGTTCAGAACATCGACGATCGTCCAATAACCAACACACTTCGCTTAAGATAACACGACGGCCACACGACGAACCCGTATTATAAGGCGACAAGGTGCACTCATGTATGGATGACGACGACCATCCCGGCAAGACGAAGGACTAGCACGGGTCAACACAACGTTGCCATGAGCACCCTTGGATAAACATGACTCAATGTCTTGGTGACTGCTCGGCGTAACTGTAACGGTCCATCGGTGCTTTTAGAACTTGTGTTAGAAAACTACACTAACATCATATTCATACGCGCATGGAATGTCAGATAACTCATGAATAAGTGCAGATCCACAAACGTCACTTTCAAAAGGTGTTTGCACGGATGTATTCTCATGTGCCTTGATAGTGAAACCCTGTATACGTATATGCCGTTCCACAGACATCACATTCAAACGGTTTTCACCGGTGTTTCCTCATATGGTCTGTCAGAGTACTCATTTGAGTGACCGCAGACCCACAAACACCACATTCATATGTTTTTTTCACCAGTACGTATTCTCAAAATCTCAAAAGATGCTGGACAGGACAGGGACTCTTCGATACCTGATTCTTGTCCTGCTATAACTATACCAGAGCAACTCTCTGTCACGATTTAATACTTCGTTCAACTTTAACTCTTTTGATAGGCGGTGGTCTTACTATCTAGTCATAGCAACAATGTGTATTGATGTGTACTAGGGTTTGTCAACTAACTATTGAGCTGGAATGAAATTTACTATTTCCCCTATTATTTGATTATAGAATAAGAATATCCAATCATAACGCCTGTTACTGACCAAGGGTACCGTATAATATGAACTGTGATCTGATCGGTTGCCCTCATCCGTCAGTCAAGTAAGATTCATATTGAATACCATCCATAAATTGTGTATATAAGTCAATTAAGTATCATGAGTAAACGAAGGACAACATTACAGAAAGCATTGAAATTTACCCCATATTTATATACGAGTACATGCTTTTTAGTATTAATAACATTGTCGTATGTGTCTAAAGTCAGTATCACAAGTCTCCGTTTTCATTTTCCGCACCGCGCTGCATTTATATGCACACACTTAGAACAATTGATTTTGTATTTTTCGGATACGCGAACATGGAATTGAAAAAAACACTTGTTCGAAATGTCCGCATGTAACGGAACACGCTGATGGAGCACGCGTGGGTCAAGTAACACAGAGTCAAGTAATAGCAACTTACTTCTTGTACCCTTTGATCGGTTTTTGTGAAAAATATGTAAATTATATTCTTATTCAGAAGATAAACACTTGTGACGATTTCATCAGCTATAGTACTCACTGATTAGTGAGGGATTATGCATCAAACTGATTGAATATAAATGGAAATGATTGAAAGACTGGAATAAATTATTTAGTACTTTCTATACAAAAAATATTGATTTATACATTTCCTCTCTATTTCGATTTCGATTTAATAATCTTTTTTTAGAAAACGTATCTTCATTGCTTTAATTCGCTATATTTATTTGTGTGAAATTATACTTTATAATGAAAGCGATAACTGCTTAGAGCCATATGAAAGTGTAGTCGATTTTTGTTTAAGGGTAAATACGCCTTTTTCGCTTTCATCTACTAGATAATTATGATTGGAAACATTAAGCTCGATCTGAACTTGAATCCAATGGCGTAGTATAGTGAATATGTTTTAATGTGAGATGCTTATGCTTTTTTCAAAAACATAAATTAAGTACCACTGCTTTGGCAACAGGTGTCCGTTTCCTACTTAGGCAAAGCGCTATGTAGCGGTTACCATGGGAGGTAATTCATCCCTCCTATAATTAATTAGACGGGAGGTAACTAAATGAAGGCACTCGGTAGCGCTTTGCTTGGGAAACGGTAGCACCTTTATTTCAGTCATATAATTTTTTATGTGGTCAACGTATTACCCCGATACTTGTCGAGTGAACTAACTTTGCTGACCGGTCAAGCAATGTGGACATTGATGCTATGTTAACGACGGAATACGATTTTTATTTCGTTTTTGGTATTTCACTCAAACTTCTAAAGACACATACTGCTTTTCAAAATTGAAATGACGTATCACTGGCTTAGAATGAGAAGGTCGTAAGTAATACTTACGACGACTTTATAAGACTGCTACATTAGTTTAAAATCTGCACCATAGGGCGCTTCTTATAAGTCTGTTTTCATGAAAATCGAAACTTGTCATGTTGGCCATATTAAAGTTGAAACAGCTTGTTTTACCATAAGTAAAGAGTAATTTGCTGACAGATTTTCTTGCTTTCTCAAAAAACCGATTTAGTACTTACGTCCTTCTCATTCTATGCCAGTGATATATTGGTAATTATGAAGACCTTTATCCGCCCCTGGATTAATACTGCATCACCCATCACTGTAAAGTTGAAGACACCATTACGGCACATCAACACAACACAGACAGGGCAAGCGATATGTTGTAAGGCAGGTGAGATTCTCAATTCTTTATTTGTATCTTTATCTTTACTTATAATAAATTCGTACTAAATCAAACTTTATTCATCTAATTAATTTAATAAGTAAACACTTTTTTATGTTGAAACAAGATTTTACAAATACATCATCGCAACAACTAAGACACAGCCTTCTGGATTTATTAAATCGATGGTCAAACAATTTCTGAACAGTACGGGTGTTTTCTCAAAGAAACCATTGATCCCGGGTATATGTAGGTGTACTCGTGCGTATTTATTTTCTGTTTTGTAGCCTTTAATTATGATGTTACCTGTTCCTCATATATTTTCAATGTTTTTGTATGCATTGAGAAAGAATAAAAGAGATGTTCTGTTTTGTTCTGTAAGGATTCATTCTGTTTAAACTTGCACATAATGTCAATGCGTTTAAAACGTACACGTTTAAATAGTCATCGTACTATGTTGTTTGCATCACGCTAATGTTTAAAGCATTGAAACTGAAAAAATAAGCACGTTTACAAATGTAAGCATTTACATGGACTTAATATTGAAACGTGGTTATGTCGTTGGAAAATATCGTCTCAACGAATCCAGAACTAGCATGCCACAAAATACCTTCTATGTCGTTTAGCGTTCGCAGGTTGCTGTGTTTAATACATTTAAAATCTCCAATGTAATATATCAAAATTGCCTGTTTCAGAATATTTCAGCCGACCACATAAGTCGATCTGTAGTTACCATATTTCCACCAACTTCATAAGACGTTACCATGGCAACAAGTGACGTAGATCAACTTCCGGCGTTACAGACCGGAAGCGGAAGGAAGCGCGGCGGAAAGACCGACTACATGTACCGTCCACCTATGATACGACCGAATTACGGCAAAGTGAACGAGAGCCTTCTCCCAAAGACAAATATGTCCCGAGTTCTTCTTTTTGAGAACAATATGGTCGAAAACATTTTAAATGTCAAGCTTAAGTTCATCGCAAAAGACAGAAAAACTTACCGATTTGCATTCCGCAAAAATCGATACGCTTTTATCGATTCTCAAAACCATCGCCGGAAGTGGCATGAGCTGTGGGAGAATGGTTACAAGAAAATTACAGACTCTTACATTGAAAAATATGGTCGTCTGTACACGCCCGTACCGGAACCAGAACCTGAACCGCCATTTTCTATTCACGCTCGAATAGCGCCACCTATAAATGTGTTGTGTTTCTACCTAGATTCTCAGCAAAATTCGCCGCAAGGTGAAAAGCCGCGGATTCGTCCACCACGTCCAATGGGTAGACACAAACCATCCATAGCTGAATACTTGCTAGATCATGAACGTCTTATAGGAAGCATGCGTCGTGAAGATACCGACATACGCATACCATACGCACGTTCAGTTGAGGACCCCAGGTTTAGAAATCTTGCTGAAACGTTGCAGCCACCAGGGTTTGAAACTATGGGATACATACAGCTTAGTCCTACATATCATAACGCACACATGCTTCCGAAAACCAGGTCGCAACCAAGACGTAGAGAACTCACGCTTCCGGACTTTTATACCCGGCGCCATGTTGCTTCACCGGACTCGGAGAGTCCAAGGTCATTCAGCAGAAAACATTCGATACAGAAAGATTCGACATTCCCGTACGTGGAAGACAGGCGTTCCAGCTTTTCTGAAATTTCGATCCACGCTGGAAGTGAAGCAGAACACAAAATGGAATAAACTGGGAAAAGTTCAGATATTTCTTTGTAACCGGAAGTGACGTCACACGGTGTTCGCATGAATGTGATTATGAATGTGCATTCTCTTGAAGTATTTTGCTCAAGATCAGTAATAATTAAATGAACAAACTGCTAATGTATTTACATAATGACTGTGCCAATACAAAACGAAACAATTTGCTACCCTAAGACTATGAATCCAACATAAATTGTTTTGTTTACAATTCGTATTGTGTCTACAAACCAAATGGAGGCTACATTTCGTTTTCTTCCATCTTATAAATGGTGTTTTCACATTTGTACTCAGCTAAAGGTTGTTATGAGGCTTAATTGCATATAAACTTATCTCCCTTGATATACGCTAAGTAAAGACAATTTTTATTTCGCGGTTGTTTCCCTTTATTTGACAAATAATGTTTTACAAGTTTATGCATTTTTCCCTTTGCGTTCCGTTATTTGTGTTGTCGTTGTTTCCCCGGAATGTCCCTGATAGGGGTTGTAGTAAATGTTTAAAAAGTCACGATGCTTGCATTCGATTATTTCTTAAATTGCGCTTTAACTCGTCTACACATCAAGGATTGGTGCGTTTTTATCAGGGAGTTTATTATGTCCATATATTGAAGAGCTCTTGGTTTTTACTGAGTAGAACATGATTACTTCCTAACTTCTTTGAAGGAGGGAGTAAAAAAGAACTTTCAGTACATATATCGCTGGCTTAGAATGAGAAGATCGTAAATACAAAATCGTTTTGAAAAAAAAAACAAGAAAAAACTGTCTAAAATTTACTCTTTACTTATGGTAAAACAAGTTTTTACAACTTCATTTTGGTCATCATGACAATTTCCGATTTTCATGAAAATAGACTCATAAGAAGCACCTTGTAATGCAGATTTCATATATGTATAAGTCTTATAAGGTCGTAAGTAGTAGTTACGACCTTCTCATTCTAAGCCAGCGATAAAATAATTATACAAAGTTTATTAGTTGCAACTCTTTATTTAGTTCAGTCATTTGTGTACACAACATGGAGTAAAATAAATAAACGTCGCAATTTCTCGATGTAATTAATTTGATAATGTTAGTGGTGCTAATAGAGATGTGCACACCGAGACATAAAAATCTATGAACATCTGTAAAATTTAAGCGTTTAGACCCGAGGGATTGTCTCAAAAGACTACTAGTAGTAGTCATACATACCTTTGAGTAAACCCCCAATACATTTATTCGTTAACTGATATAGAACCTCATATCCGTCTAGGTGCGCAAATCTCTATTAAGCGGTGCTTTTGTAAGTTTAAGAACAACGCATTTATCATTGTGCCGATGTCTTAAGTAAAATTGTACTATAATAAGATATAATAATAATAAACACTCATATTAATAGAGATCAGTAAATACTATACATGTGCATGTATATTAGATGAATTCACTCTTTCTGATTCAGAAACAATTTCCGGTCCTTCTTTTCTAGCTGTATGGTTTTCAATGACCCCTATTGTTTGTATAAATTCAGTTATCGTCTGTGTGTATTCTTCGTTGTGTTTGACGAAAGTGCTGACGTGCGGTGCGTCCTCCCAGCTACGTGACGTCACGTAAATCCCTTTCTGACGCCATTCGACGATTAGTTTTTCCTTATGTTCCGGATTGCATACGACGTCGCTCATTGAATATAGAAATATACTAGGGAGTCTGAATTTGTTGTCATGGAATGCGTCTGAAGCTTTAACGTAACTTTTCGTGATAAATTTAAACCTATCCATGTACCACTCAAGCACTGAAGCAATCCTTCTTCCAACAGCCTCATTCCGAGTTGCCGCCCTTGATATTCCGCCGGGAATTCCGTAAAAGTCCACCACACTGTCGAATATTTGTCCGCGGAGACGTTGACCAACATTTGCATATTTTTCTGGAAATTTTTGTATATTTGTAAGAACCTCACCATACATGTACCCACCCACTGACAATCCATGAACGATGATTGGTTGAGACGTTCGCTCCTCCTCCAAGCATAGATCTAGCACCTCCCTCATCAACGATTGGGTAACCTTTGGTCTGAGAAGCTGAGACAAGAATACCTACAACAGAAATGAACTATTTTGTATTGAATGTTCGACCAATGGGTTGTTTTGTTTTTGAATTTGACAGTGCATATTTTGTCGATATTGTCGTATTTATTGTACAAATAAAAAAAGATATTCTGACGAAGACTGAATACCTTAAGAATTGTATTATCATCATAAGCAATGCGATTGCAAAAGGCGCAGGGTTACTTTACTGAAAGAAATGGGAAGTAATTCTCTGTGAGCAAGTCTATGAGGGATTTAGCAAATCATCTCCCTTATAAATGCCTTAGAATGAGAAGATCATAAGTGCAAAACTGAAGTTGAAAAATCTTGTTTTACCATAAGTAAAAAGTGATTGCCAGACTGTCTTTCTTGTTTACGACCTTCTCGTTCTAAGCCAGCGATATACAAATGGCTTATTATGCCTCGGTGTTTTATAAAAATGAAACATGCATGCACTTTTTTATATATCCAATTCTTCTTGTAACATAACCCTGCCTTACAAAACATTATGAATATGAAATGTGTACATTTTAAATTTCCTCGTATAGTTACGTTACAGCAATTCTACGAAAATATAAGACTTATTGTACCGACAAATCAAATTCAGTAATGCATTGACCCCATTGAGATATTTTGCCTCGGCGACGTACTCCCGATTTTACAAATGGGCATCGGGAGGAATCGGGGAAAAGGGTCCCCGTGGTCTAAAAGAAGCTTTGAGGTAATCATAAGAAAACTTGTGATACTTTCCTGAGGCTGATTTATTTAAATCGGGAGTTCATCGCCGAGGCTAAAAAATGCCCAGTGGGACCAAGGCATTTGATACCATTATAAAAAATGATTATTTTCTGGTTAAATGATAGAGAGTAGTGCCGAAACAAATTCTCACCTGCACAGATATGACGTCAAAACCATGACTGACGTACATGTCTGCAAACTTTCTCAGATGTTGGGGTCGTGCAAAAAGCCATCCAAACAGGAGAACCAGGGGGCGTGGTTGGAGGGTGGTGGCCGTCTGCTCGACCAATCGGATATTCTTGTTAACATTTTTCACCCTCGTATCTGGTAACGGTTTTGTCCTTGTCGATAAACTACGAATCCAGCAGTCATAAAGTATATTCTGGAAGAGAATATTAATACATTTACAACACCCGTGTGTGTATAATTTTATCATACAATATACAATGATTCGTTTAAACTATATAATACATATATTATACACATTATTCCCTTAAAGAGGTTGGAGCATTAATAGCTTCTTAGAGTGGTTGTTTCTCAAAACAGAGGTGTTAAAGAGGTAGTAACTCAGGACAAGACTGTCCTAGAGAGGTTGTTGCCCAAGACAGTAATGTCATAGAGAGGTTGTAGCTCAAGACAGGACTGTCATAGAGTGATTGTAGCTCAAGACAGGACTGTCCTAGAGAGGTTGTAACTCAAGACAGGGATGTCCTAGAGAGGTTGTAACTCAAGACAGTACTGTCCTAGAGAGGTTGTAGCTCAAGCCAGTACTGTCCTAGAAAGGTAGTAGCTCAAGACAGGAATGCCATAGAGTGATTGTAGCTCAAGACAGTACTGTCCTAGAGAGGTTGTAGCTCAAGCCAGTACTGTCCTAGAAAGGTAGTAGCTCAAGACAGGAATGCCATAGAGTGATTGTAGCTCAAGACAGGACTGTCCTAGAGAGGTTGAAGCTCAAGACAGTACTGTCCTAGAAAGGTAGTAGCTCAAGACAGGAATGTCAAAGAGTGATCGTAGCTCAAGACAGGACTGTCCTAGAGAGGTTGAAGCTCAAGACAGTACTGTCCTAGAAAGGTAGTAGCTCAAGACAGGAATGTCATAGAGTGATTGTAGCTCTAGACAGGACTGTCCTAGAGAGGTTGAAGCTCAAGACAGTACTGTCCTAGAAAGTTAGTAGCTCAAGACAGGAATGTCATAAACTGATTGTAGCTCAAGACAGTACTGTCCTAGAGAGGTGGTTGCTCAAGACAGGAATGTCCTAGAGAGGTTGTAGCTCAAGACAGGACTGTCCTAGAGAGGTTGTAGCTCAAGACAGGAATGTCATAGAGTGATTGTAGCTCAAGACAGGACTGTCCTAGAGAGGTTGTTGCCCAAGACAGGGATGTCATAGAGTGATTGTAGCTCTAGACAGGACTGTCCTAGAGAGGTTGAAGCTCAAGACAGTACTGTCCTAGAAAGTTAGTAGCTCAAGACAGGAATGTCATAAACTGATTGTAGCTCAAGACAGTACTGTCCTAGAGAGGTGGTTGCTCAAGACAGGACTGTCCTAGAGAGGTTGTTGCTCAAGACAGGACTGTCCTAGAGAGGTTGTATATTAAGACAGGACTGTCCTAGAGAGGTTGTTGCCCAAGACAGGACTGTCCTAGAGAGGTTGTATATTAAGACAGGACTGTCCTAGAGAGGTTGTTGCCCAAGACAGGACTGTCCTAGAGTGATTGTAGCTCAAGACAGGACTGTCCTAGAGAGGTTGTATATTAAGACAGGACTGTCCTAGAGAGGTTGTTGCCCAAGACAGGACTGTCCTAGAGAGGTTGTATATTAAGACAGGACTGTCCTAGAGAGGTTGTTGCCCAAGACAGGACTGTCCTAGAGAGGTTGTTGCCCAAGACAGGACTGTCCTAGAGAGGTTGTATATTAAGACAGGACTGTCATAGAGTGATTGTAGCTCAAGACAGTACTGTCCTAGAGAGGTGGTTGCTCAAGACAGGACTGTCCTAGAGAGGTTGTTGCTCAAGACAGGACTGTCCTAGAGAGGTTGTATATTAAGACAGGACTGTCCTAGAGAGGTTGTTGCCCAAGACAGGACTGTCCTAGAGAGGTTGTATATTAAGACAGGACTGTCCTAGAGAGGTTGTTGCCCAAGACAGGACTGTCCTAGAGAGGTTGTATATTAAGACAGGACTGTCCTAGAGAGGTTGTAGCTCAAGACAGGACTGTCCTAGAGAGGTTGTATATTAAGACAGGACTGTCCTAGAGAGGTTGTTGCCCAAGACAGGACTGTCCTAGAGAGGTTGTATATTAAGACAGGACTGTCCTAGAGAGGTTGTTGCCCAAGACAGGACTGTCCTAGAGAGGTTGTTGCCCAAGACAGGACTGTCCTAGAGAGGTTGTATATTAAGACAGGACTGTCATAGAGTGATTGTAGCTCAAGACAGGACTGTCCTAGAGAGGTTGTATATTAAGACAGGACTGTCCTAGAGAGGTTGTTGCCCAAGACAGGACTGTCCTAGAGAGGTTGTATATTAAGACAGGACTGTCCTAGAGAGGTTGTTGCCCAAGACAGGACTGTCCTAGAGAGGTTGTTGCCCAAGACAGGACTGTCCTAGAGAGGTTGTATATTAAGACAGGACTGTCCTAGAGAGGTTGTTGCCCAAGACAGGACTGTCCTAGAGAGGTTGTATATTAAGACAGGACTGTCCTAGAGAGGTTGTTGCTCAAGACAGGACTGTCCTAGAGAGGTTGTATATTAAGACAGGACTGTCCTAGAGAGGTTGTTGCCCAAGACAGGACTGTCCTAGAGAGGTTGTATATTAAGACAGGACTGTCATAGAGAGGTTGTTGCCCAAGACAGGACTGTCCTAGAGAGGTTGTATATTAAGACAGGACTGTCCTAGAGAGGTTGTAGCTCAAGACAGGACTGTCCTAGAGAGGTGGTTGCTCAAGACAGGAATGTCCTAGAGAGGTTGTAGCTCAAGACAGGACTGTCCTAGAGAGGTTGTAGCTCAAGACAGGAATGTCATAGAGTGATTGTAGCTCAAGACAGGACTGTCCTAGAGAGGTTGTAGCTCAAGACAGGAATGTCATAGAGTGATTGTAGCTCAAGACAGGACTGTCCTAGAGAGGTTGTTGCCCAAGACAGGACTGTCCTAGAGAGGTTGTATATTAAGACAGGACTGTCCTAGAGAGGTTGTTGCCCAAGACAGGACTGTCCTAGAGAGGTTGTATATTAAGACAGGACTGTCCTAGAGAGGTTGTTGCCCAAGACAGTACTGTCCTAGAGAGGTTGTATATTAAGACAGGACTGTCCTAGAGAGGTTGTTGCCCAAGACAGGACTGTCCTAGAGAGGTTGTATATTAAGACAGGACTGTCCTAGAGAGGTTGTTGCCCAAGACAGGACTGTCCTAGAGAGGTTGTATATTAAGACAGGACTGTCATAGAGTGATTGTAGCTCAAGACAGGACTGTCCTAGAGAGGTTGTATATTAAGACAGGACTGTCCTAGAGAGGTTGTTGCCCAAGACAGGACTGTCCTAGAGAGGTTGTTGCCCAAGACAGGACTGTCCTAGAGAGGTTGTATATTAAGACAGGACTGTCCTAGAGAGGTTGTTGCCCAAGACAGGACTGTCCTAGAGAGGTTGTTGCCCAAGACAGGACTGTCCTAGAGAGGTTGTTGCCCAAGACAGGACTGTCCTAGAGAGGTTGTTGCCCAAGACAGGACTGTCCTAGAGAGGTTGTATATTAAGACAGGACTGTCCTAGAGAGGTTGTTGCCCAAGACAGGACTGTCCTAGAGAGGTTGTATATTAAGACAGGACTGTCCTAGAGAGGTTGTTGCCCAAGACAGGACTGTCCTAGAGAGGTTGTATATTAAGACAGGACTGTCCTAGAGAGGTTGTTGCCCAAGACAGGACTGTCCTAGAGAGGTTGTATATTAAGACAGGACTGTCATAGAGTGATTGTAGCTCAAGACAGGACTGTCCTAGAGAGGTTGTTGCCCAAGACAGGACTGTCCTAGAGAGGTTGTATATTAAGACAGGACTGTCCTAGAGAGGTTGTTGCCCAAGACAGGACTGTCCTAGAGAGGTTGTAGCTCAAGACAGGACTGTCCTAGAGAGGTTGTATATTAAGACAGGACTGTCATAGAGTGATTGTAGCTCAAGACAGGAATGTCCTAGAGAGATTGTAGCTCAAGACAGGACTGTCCTAGAGAGGTTGTTGCCCAAGACAGGACTGTCATAGAGTGATTGTAGCTCAAGACAGGACTGTCCTAGAGAGGTTGTATATTAAGACAGGACTGTCATAGAGTGATTGTTGCCCAAGACAGGACTGTCCTAGAGTGATTGTAGCTCAAGACAGGACTGTCCTAGAGAGGTTGTATATTAAGACAGGACTGTCCTAGAGAGATTGTTGCCCAAGACAGGACTGTCCTAGAGAGGTTGTTGCCCAAGACAGGACTGTCCTAGAGAGGTTGTTGCCCAAGACAGGACTGTCCTAGAGAGGTTGTTGCCCAAGACAGGACTGTCCTAGAGTGATTGTAGCTCAAGACAGGACTGTCCTAGAGAGGTTGTATATTAAGACAGGACTGTCCTAGAGAGGTTGTTGCTCAAGACAGGACTGTCCTAGAGAGGTTGTATATTAAGACAGGACTGTCCTAGAGAGGTTGTTGCCCAAGACAGGACTGTCCTAGAGTGATTGTAGCTCAAGACAGGACTGTCCTAGAGAGGTTGTATATTAAGACAGGACTGTCCTAGAGAGGTTGTAGCTCAAGACAGGACTGTCCTAGAGAGGTTGTTGCCCAAGACAGGACTGTCCTAGAGAGGTTGTTGCCCAAGACAGGACTGTCCTAGAGAGGTTGTTGCTCAAGACAGGACTGTCCTAGAGAGGTTGTATATTAAGACAGGACTGTCATAGAGTGATTGTAGCTCAAGACAGGACTGTCCTAGAGAGGTTGTTGCCCAAGACAGGGATGTCATAGAGTGATTGTAGCTCAAGACAGGACTGTCTTAGAGAGGTTGTTGCCCAAGACAGGACTGTCCTAGAGAGGTTGTATCTTAAGACAGGACTGTCCTAGAGAGGATGTTGCCCAAGACAGGGATGTCATAGCGGTTGCAAATAATATGTTCTTGAGATTTTGTTCAAAATTGGACTGTCCTTCAGATTGTGGCTCGAGATAGGACTGTCGTACAAGGTTGTTGCTGTTGAACATAGAGGAGGTTGTAGCTCAAGAGAATTCAGTGGTTAGTGGACTGTTTCTACACACACAGTTGTGGGGAAGTCGTTGCTAAAACAGGGTTTCACTTTTTTTAAACAATTTTCAAGAATCAATTATATAGCTCATTATGATTGTCAAAACAGGATTTTCGTATTGGTGCGATGTTGTCAATGTTTTGTGAGGGTTCTTCAAGTAATACTATTAATTTTGACATCTTTTGCCCAATCTTGAAGAGCTTAGTCATTACAATAAATTTCGATAAATTCGATAAAATCGGTGTAATACTAGTAGGCCTAGTAAAGTGGTTAACAAAGAGAGGTCATGTTTGTATTCATGTACATATTTGGTGTGCCTGTATCACAAATGTGATCATCATGTACAACTGGCCATGGATCAAGTCGTAATTTATTTATCAGCCTCCTATACAGTAGCTGCATACTGAAAGCAGACGACGGAAAATTTCATAGCTACATGTATACTCGATCGATCAATAGTCTGCAAACCTAAGCGATGGAATGATATATTTATAGAATAATAAAATATTACGACAAAAAGAGTGAAAGTTGTACCTTATTGACGAGGCATCGACACAGAGCTACCGATTTATCCATATTTAGTCACAATAGTGTTAAAGTTATTTCATGTTGTAAAACCAACAAAGCTCGCTGTACAGTCATACTACAGTCCACGCTTCTTCCGCATGGTGTGATCATTAACTTCACTTCGGCAATAATCGGCTGCTTCCGGATATGATCGCTAACTTCACTTCGGCAATATTCGGCTGTTTCAGGGTCCGCATGGCATGTTCACACATTTTAGTTCGACAATATTCGGCTGTTTCCGGGTCCGCATGGCAAGGTCACAATCTTTAGTTCGGCAATATTCTAATGTTTCCGGATCCGCAAGGCATGACCACAAACTTTAGTTCGGCAATATTCGGTTGTTTCCGGATCCGCATGGCGTGATCCGACAATAATCGGCTGTTTCCGATTGACTTACTTGTAAACTTATCGGCTGATAGAAAATCATTTTAACAACAGTCTATTAAACGATTCACCACACATCTTTCTTATTTAATATCCCGATCTATTACATTTCTCTAAAATATGGATAAAATTCAATTAGCCGCGGCAATTAAAGTCATGGGCGTAGGAGCAGGGGGTGGGGGCAGTCTGGAGAGGGGGGGGGGGCAACATATCTTCCCCCCACCCAATAATTCAGACGAAAAGTATAATTTTAGACCCAATACATATCGTTATATGCAATTAGCCTTCAGTTCTTGGTGTAAACGTATAATTTATTTTTTGCTCGATTCGCTCGCAATAAAACTTAGATCAAAATATGTAAACACCCATTGTTTGCAAAATATACCCTCGTCACATACACTCATATATGAGAATTGTAGTACCTTAATGTCTCTTGTAACTCAATTGTGAATGGTTATGTACATTTGATATGTGTGCAAAAAATGTGTGTTGACCTATGTTAACATAGTGAAGTTACTTTGCGACCGAAGCGAGCAAATTTTTTTACACCCGTTGCCAAATGTTTGCCCCCCCCCCCCCATGTTGAAAACGCTCCTACGCCAATGAAAGTAAGTGTACCATGCATTTATATTCTTAGTTGCACATATAAACGTTACATAATTATAGTAATACTGGAAAGCTTCAGGGCTTACAGCCACTTAAGTGAATGTGTGACATTAAGTGGTCACTATGTCCCTTGGCCGTTAAAAGGTAAGACGAAATACATTTACTATTCAGTGGTATAGACAACCTTGCGCTGTAAAAAAGTTTTTAATTACTATATAAACTTCAGCCTTAACATAAATTATTTTATTTATAAGACTGGTATAACAAATCAGAAGTTATATATAATCTGTATCATAAGGCGCTTCTTATGAGCCTATTTACATTTGTACATGAAAATCGGAACTTGTCATGTTGAAAACTGAAGTTGAAAAAGCTTGTTTTCAATAGGTGAATAGTAATTTTTATTTTTTCTCTCAAAATATTGATTTTGTTCTTTTCTCATTTTAAGCTAGCAAAATATAGGAAAGCGACCCTTTAAATAATAATATTGGACTGTGACAGAGCGCACTGTCGTATGATTGAAATGGGAGATTATTACAGGGGTGGTCTCAATATAATATGCAAGTTTGATGATGTTGTAAAGTTATGCATAGTTTATTAAAAGTAAAAGAAAGCCATCTTGAAGAAACGGCGCCCATGAATATGTAGACACTGGCAGTCTGTCCGTTATTCCGTTCATTTTGTCATTGTCGCCCTCTTACATGGTGATGTGTATTGTATATTATTATGACATGTATGTAATGCATGTATATAACTTTTGTAATGCTCTTGATGACTTGGCATCGATTGTTTATCGCTGTCTGATATTATTAACAAATACCTTATTATATATTGGAGTTACACCAAGCATGTCAACAGTACAAAGAGCAAAGGGATAAATGCACACATTACAGCACATGGTTAATTACAAGTTATTTTGCCTAAATGTAAGTTCTGTAATTTCTAAGGATGCTGAATATACCCCCTTTACACATCGGTTACACAACTTATGTGTTTATGGTTGTTGTACGCCCATGATTTAGTTATTCTGTCAATTGTACGCCTTTTGTCCGTCATATTTAGCTAAAATAACGGCGTTTTTGACGTTACGCAAAATAGCTCCAATTTGTGATGCGACGTCACTGTATTTGGCAGAGTCGTTGTTGTTGCCAACTACGATGGAACCCACATACCCTCAGACAGACGAGGGTCTATATATTACATGTGCCAAGCAGAGGGCACAAGATCGTTCCAGATGGCAAGCTGTGGTGACGGCCCAATGTCCCAGCCGAGATGAAGATGACTTAGTCAAGTAAGTCAAGTCCTGGGGCCTTATTCACCAACGTTGTAAGTCTGAAATTCAGACTTAGACTAAAATTGACAAAATTTATGATTACTGTCATTTCTTTGCAATTTGGTTTAACTATGTGAAACTTATATCTGATCATTTGTTGTTACCAACTGAACATACACACCAATTCATATCAAAATTGGTACATTTATAACAACATGAGAGCGAATAGAACGTTTGGTAATGTTAAGTCTAAGTCTGAGTTTTAGACTTACAACGTTGGTGAATAAGGCCCCAGGATAGTGTGGTATTTATAATCATTGTCCAGAATTGCCAAAATTTATAAATATAAAATAATCGGTGTTTCGTTTGAATTATTTCATTTGAAAGAAAAGTATTAAGTCGGAAGGAAAAGTTTATAGTTTTGTTTATTGTTTTATTTACATAATAATACTGTTGTTACAACAAAATGTAGCTTCAAAGATTTGACCTTTAAGCAAATACATAATAAAAAAATCACATTAGATTATATACTGTCATGTGTATTTATACATTATGTCGACCATCTTGGACGCCATCTTGGATTACTCAAAACGCTATATACATCGTCCGATGAAAGGATCCTGCTTTTTTTAAAATCAACATAACTTCCCGAACAGTTTGTTATATAGCATCTCTTGTTGCCTTTTGTGGTAGGGTAAAGTTGAAAATAGGGCACTTTTACCCTTATTGTCACCAGACCATTAATTTGATATGTGTATTAAATGTTTGGTTTATAAACAATACAATATCTCTCCAAAATCCTTGAATGATGATATTCCGTATACTAGTGTTACGTGCCGGTACTCGGAATACTTGTATATGTAATATGTTGCGATATTATACGACCTATGTATGATATGCGTGTGCTGGGGGATACTTAGTGTAGCACACGAATTTAGCGTGTGTGCTATGATGATCCGTGCTATGTCCAACAATGAATATTAAATCAGATAACTGGTGTTATCCAATGGATCTATCGTTGATACACAGAGAGTACTTGTCAGTAGGCCTTCTGGCTCGACTGAATCGGTGTATAATCGCTGATCAGATCAACTGGTTAGTTGGGTTCGATCTATCAGATATACTGGTACAGATGTACTACGTATTTGCTAGGAGTACTGGTTCAGTTCTGATACTGGTAGGATCTATGAGTCGTACTGTTCAGTGGTTAGATATAGTACTGGTTCAATTCTGGTACTAGTTAGTGGTTAGTTATAGTACTGACCAGTTCGTTTCAAGTACCGACTCCACTCGTGAGGTTATTAACCAACAAGTATAATAAAGAGAATGAAAACAGAGAGGGATAAGAGTTTGACGGGTTTTTATTTATTTGTTATCTTAACAATACGTGATTGAAAGCATGTAGGTATGCAAGTAAGATAAAGTATGGAAAAACAAATGAATGTGAGTTAAACTATCTGAGGCTTGCGACGATCAGCGCCCAACAATTTAATATATCTGAATAATGTGATACCCACGGATGATCAAAGGGAATATCGCGGTGTCTGGCCGTTTGATTTTTCCGACTTTACACGAAAGTAATACCAGCGGACACTAGCTCCCAACAGTAATGATCAAAGACATAAACTTTAAAAGGAAAAATAGTCGACTTGAAATGGGATGTAAAATGGCCGACGAAAACGGCTGCAATATTAGATCTACTTAAGAATAAAACATCTAGATCTAGTCTCTAGATCTAAGTCAAAATACAGCTTTCTAGTTATTATTAATGAAATAAAAGGTTCGATCTAAACAAGAAAAGTTATAACCAAGCTATGAGAGTAATATAATGTTAGGCTGAATTTTACTTAAACTGAATAGATTCAAGAAGTCTGCGTGTGAAGTGATAAAAAATGGCCGTGCGCGGATATTTATACCCCCACATGACCACCGTAAAATTAGTGGACAAAACTGTGGGGAAAGAGTCCGACGGGAATCCCACAATGCCCACAACGATGTGTGCACGGGAAAACAACAATTTAACATAAAAAATTGAACAATAGACATGTTGACAATGATTAGTAACATTAATGTCGACCATATAAAAGATCGCGACAATATGCAGAGTCTAAGACGTCAACTAAAATTAGAGGATTATTTTAACATTCCCGCTATTAAACATGGGAAGACCAGTAAAACCGGTAGTGGCGCATTCTTCGCGTGCATAGAATGTAATGGCCGACGGAAATAACTTCCGGGAATAACATTGAAATTAAAACACATGGATTATGAACTATGAATTAATAGAATGAAATACGATAGCTGTGCATACGTAGTGTGTTATATTTTAAACAACGTGAAATCATCGATGTGCCATTAAATTAAGGATTAGAATACTGAGCGGCGCCGATACGTGACCATAATGGAAAAATGTGGGTGGGGTACCGGGCACTACACTATTATGACATACCGGTGTTGTCAAATAGCAGTGGTACTGTCAATGTTTGTGTCGTTATGACAACGAAAGTGACAGTTTAAAGCAGCATGACCGACCCATGAAGACTTTCAAAAGTTTCAATCCATGAGGAATTATTTCGTTAGTTCAAATGATGATACATACATGAATAAATTATTCAGGTGTGATTATTTTTAATTTGAATAGTTATCATTGTACATTCAAATAGTTGATCATAAAATAACAGAAATAAAATGAATAATTCGTCTGATGGAATTATAATTGTGTGACGTTTATATCTCTTTCTATATGAGCTCAGGTGTCCGTTGCCTAAGGAAAGCACTAACGAACACCTTCATTCAGTTACCTCCAGTTCAATGCGATACAACAGGCTTGGGTTACCTCCCGTTGAAAGCGCTACGTAGCGCTTTGCTTAGGCAACGGGCAGCTGGTCATATGGAGCCGTGTAATTAACCTGCATGCCTTTATCTATGTTAGTGTAAATACGCCAATTGTGTTACAAGAGCCGCGGATCGATTGGTCGTTCTCTTCGTCGAGGTTTAGTACAGAGACGATTGGTTCATAGCTCAAACAAAGCCTTGTCGCTTCTTTGTCACAGCATATTCCCAAAAGAACGTCTGAGTATGTATTGAAAAGTACCTTCTTAGACAGAAGATCATCAGACAGAGCAATGATATCTTGACCGTAACAAACCAACACGGACCTATCACGACAAACAAATATACCCATGGGTTCGTTACACAATCTAATGGGCCGACTGTCACGACAACGAAAAGTATCCAAGTACCTGTTGGATGAAAACGCGCGTCTATTAAGCGTCGTGTTTTTGTATGAAGCAAGTACTGTTCCATCTACGGCGAGTTTGGTGACAGATTTATCACTAGAGTTAGACACGTAGATACTACGACCGTCATGTCCCCACGCAACATAGTATGGACACTTAAATACCCTACGTATACTTTTCAGAACGTTGCCATGGAAATCTAAAATCTCAACCTTTGCTGCACACGGTTTGTCTTCAGTCCCGACATACGATACAACAAGTTTATCACCCCAACAATCAATACCACGACATGCACCATTAACACAAATAGCATTCTGCAGTGATAACCTGTCATTCTTCACTTCAAGAAACTGAATCTTACTGCTTTCAGTAATAGTGACAGCACACCTATCGTGGGCTAGAGATGTTATACCCCATGGATGGCCCATTACTTTGACTGTAGACACAATTTTACCCTGGTTGATATCAACAAGCTTCACTGACCAGTCATACCATTCAGTGCATACAATGCTATTCTCACTTAGGCCTACAAGAACCATATCTGTAATATAACAATCATCTGCATCAGTGCTGTCCATCACGCTGATGTAACATTTGCGCGCTGGAACCATATCCGTCATACGTTTAGGTTGTACACTGGGAAATGCGGGTACATTGGAAACTTGCAATTCACCTAACGACGTAGCAGACGGCATATCTGATGTCAAAGCAGCATTTTTAACAAACTCAACACATTGATATTCTGCTTTATGTGTGGTTTTTATTTCGTTTTCAAGTTCCGCTAATACTGACTGTGATTCCTTCGTCCATACAAACAAATTCGCCGTATTTTCAATGTTTGACGTCAGGCGTGTATGGAGATCATCCAGTTGTTTACTTGATGATTTCAGTTTATCGCACATGTCCTTATATTTGTCCCGATTATGGCTCTGAATATTGCAACATCTTAAAATCAAACTATTTCTGACGTCGTCGAAACATGTATTGACATATTTTCGATATTTTTTTATATCGGCTATAGCATTTTCTATGGTCGCCACAGTGTTTTTAACTGATTGTCCAGCGTCATCAAGTTTATCCGTGGTTTCCGTTTGTTGTTCATTCAATTTCTGGATGATTGAAGTGTATTCCGTGTCGGTGGTATATCCATCAGCAATTGTGGAAATATAGTCAACATCACACGATTTGTGCTTAAGAACCATACAGTCACCACAGCCTGAAGCATTATGCTTCTTACAGTAGAATTTCAAACACTCAGATGGGTGTTTCTTGCAAGCAATTGTACATAATGTTACCTTAGGTGTTCTCGGCTTGTTTTGCGGCATATGTTGCTTATCTAAAACGACATGATGCCTACATGGCTTAGGTCGGCAGTGAGTTTTCATACATGTTTTACACAGATATTCCTCACAATTCTGACAATATCCTGACGCTTCAATAAAATCTCCATCGTCTTTACACGGTTCACAAGCGTTCTCAAAATCCTCGACAGATCCTTTATACAAAGACTCATCGCTGATTGTTCCTTCAGTTCCTTCAGAAGTCGCCATGTAGAATCTCATTCGATATTCTTATTACATATTCCTATTATCACTTTAAAAAATCACGCACTGAAACGTTCAATCGGTAAATGAACGTACACAAGTCCACCACAGAATCACAAATCATAAATGGACAAAAATTAGGTGATCATATACATGTAGAAAGACTAGCGTATCAAAAATGTCATCTACATGAGAGTTATCAGTTTAAGATAACCCATTTCGTACACCGTCAATACAATGACAATATACTTGTATCACCTTGTACATTGTGACAATACCACGTCACATTGGACTACAGACCCAAGGCGAAAGTTCAGTCGGCCCTAAACCATCGTTCTAAATTATTTAATTCAGTTAATTTCTTTATACTCATTTACGAATACTAGTAAGTCTATAAAGTCTTTGACGATGCTCTTTCCATCTTCAAAGACTCAATGATTTTCTCCATTAAAACGTAATAGACGGAAGACTCTGTTTGAGACGCGATCGCCTTATCAAGGCCGCAAACGAACCAGAATCACCCTGGGTATTCGACTACTTGCTAATCGGATAGCTACCCGAATCGTCAAATTTATATACATGTACATGCATGGAAAACATGTAAGACGACGGAGGTTTAGAATGAACTTTCAACTTAAAACATGCGAGCATGTATAAAGGTATGCAACTTGTTCTTTCCAAAAAGTATCACTTGTTCTGACCTGTAACGGCGATGGTAGGGATCAGTCTTTTGTCTTGGTCTTGTGAAGTTCTTGATAATGGCCACTTTCTCTTTATACTAGTTACTCACATGTACTGGTGGTTGTGCTGACTGTGCTCCCAGTTTTGCCAATTCATCTGCTGCTTCATTTCCAGACACTTCACAATGGGCAGGAATCAACTGTAGGGCTAGTTTGCAGTGCGTACTAAGGTTATGTAGTATTTTGGCTAGTTCTGGTATTTTATTGCTTGTCAGGGCTTTCTTGACAGATCTCGCATCCGTGAAGAAGATGGCTGAAGAGACATCTTTGTTTGAGTCTTCTATCACCGTGGCGGCCTTTAAAAGAGCTTCAGTCTCCGCTCTATAGTTGCTGCAGTGCTTCCCTGTGGCTCTGTGATATCTCTTTAGTGTCCGTTGTTTGGTTGCTGAGCCATCATTATTGAAACGGGTACATATCTCAGGATGGTATTCTTGGCTTATCATAGCTAGAGTCAGGCTCCTTCGAATACATTCATCTTCTTACTTGCATGGCCCAAGTTGAGTTTCTGAGGAAAGATCATTTGCTAGTGGGTTGACTATAGCATCACTGCTTAGAGAAATACTTGCTATGGTCAGATCAGGTGCAAAGTCTTTGTCTAATTTCTTGGTTTTGGGTACAAAGCTGCCACGCTTAATCCGATGTTATGGTAATTCTGACTAGTCTCGTTGTCATTAGTGGTTCGGTATTGATCTGAACAACTCCGCTTGAAGCATGACTTTGGCTTGTCCCCGTTTGTATAGACGTCACGTCACAAGTTGGAGCTATTTTCATTTTCGCGTTATTTATTTGCCAAAATGGTGCAATGTAATTGCGCTTGCTTCAATAAATACAATATGTTATATATCAATCGAACGAAGAAAATCAGCACAATTGACCTGAATGTATATTTTTAGTTGTATTACAAAATCCCACAGTTTCAGGGTTCGTAATAACCGGGATACGGTGAAATATCATTGTAGAGATGTAACACCCAAGCTCAGGTGGCTTGGGAAAATGTGTGGAGAGCAAAAAGCATACGCAAAATATCTATATTTTTTGCGCAAAATGATCGTTAAACGTTAAAAAGTTGATGTCATTAACGTTAAAGAAAGTGACGTCATCAGAAAGTCAAATATTTTAAATCTGTGTCGCGAAAACAGTGATGTATTCTAATCTAATACAATGATAATGATATCCCGGACTGTCGTCTGCAATTTTATGTGTGCAAATTGTAGATAATGCTAAATAGCGAAAACAAAGTGTTAAATTCATATGCAAATATGATAACTATCCAACGGTTTGATTGTGAGAAACGTAATACAATGTACATCTATAGTACAAAATGGCGGCCTTAGCTGAGCTAACACGGAAACATTCGCATATACACGATTTTATTCAACTTTTACAGTGATGCATACATTCATTTTATGAACAACGTGAACAAAGAAAATTTATGAATAACTACAATAAAATATACAAATAAATATACATGTGAAATATAAAGATCAAGGATCAATATGAATAATATTATATAAGAACAACACATATCACAGATTACATGTATTGCCATCGCTTTGACAAATTGTATCAGCTACCAGAGAGTCAGCAATGCATACGGTCAATATTTCGCTGGCTTAGAATGAGAACGTCGTAAGTACCACTTACGACCTTATAAGACTAATGCATATTTGAAATCTACATCATAAGGCGCTTCTTATCAGCCTATTGCGAGGAAAATCGGAACTTGTCATGTTGACCAAACTGAAGTTGAAAAAACTTGTTTTAGCATAAGTAAAGAGTGATTGCCAGGCAGTTTTTCTTGTTTTCTCAAAATATTGATTTTGTAGTTACGATCTTCTCATTCTAAGCCAGCGATTTATTGTGAGCGGTTAGGGGTCAGCTCCACGTTTACGTGAGTGAGTGTGACTTACATTTATTTTAGATGTATTTTATTTTATTGATAGCTTAAGAGTTAAGGTAGAAGACCCGTTAAAGGATGTGTTGAGGATTGTATTTTATACATTTTCATTCTACTGTATACCCATTAAGGTATGTATAGACGATTCTTTAAAAAAAACCTTTAACCATCAGTTAAGGGAGAAATGACAGTTTTTATTTCCCTACCCCTTCGTAAAAACGCATAATGGTAATGATTCGTTAGTCAACTCAAATTGTATAGAATAACTATTGATTAAGGGACTATTTATATAGTAGAAACAAACAAAAATGTAAACCCCACAACATTTAATTAAGTCAAGTTGTACGGTACACATTGAAAAGATAATCCCTTTTCAAATATCCTTATGTTGTTTTACCTGATTTACCTGTTCACTTTAGGTGGCACAGGTCCCAATACCGCGTTAGAGTTATACCATCCTGTTTTGAAACAGTAAATCGCAATTATCAGTTAAAGGGGTATTCCTAGTCTGGCCACCCGACTAGATAATATATTTTATCAATCAAATCGCACAACATTTTTTCAATTTTCGCTAGAATTTATTCTGGGCTTGATTATCTATGTTTGAGGGTGCAAAGGGAAATAATTTCATGAGAAAAGAGTAGATTGAGGAGTTGTCTTTCTAAACATAGGGTATGCTAGACAGACTAGGGTATTCCCCAAACCCAAGAATATCTTAAACATGAGCCGAACAAAACTGTTGTGATTTTTCAAAAAGGATTGTCGTAAGCGAGTTCTTCATAAAAATAACAGGTTTGATAAACCATGTACAGAAAAATCCAACACTCGTGAATCCCCTTATAAATTGTGATTGCAAGTCTTCAGATAATACTGAAGTAGAGTGTGGACAATCGTGCACTAAACAAGCATGCTTGGGTAAAGGATTCGCTACCAGTTGCATGTAAAATACATACATGGGGCATTATGGAATACCCTTCTTTTATTTCATGCTTACCGGTGGTTTACGGCGGAATAACGGTGGATTCTTCCCCGATAATTTCACTGTTCATAATTTCACAGTTCATAATTTCACGGCAAACGGGCTATTTTTTAAAAATCAAATTTCCTCGCCGTCAAAAATAAAATAATAAGCATTTTCACTTGCTCTCTTAATCTTTAACAAATAACACAACATTATATATACATAAATGTAAAACAAATGGACGAAATTGAAGCCATTGCAGAAGAACTATTTGATTGCAACTCGACGCGTGCCTGGCGGAAAAACGACGTCACGCAAAACATTACAGGTATATAGTGGAGTATTTCCATCATTTAAGCTATTTGAAGCATGAAATAAATAGAATATTAGTATTTTTACCGTGTATGATCGTTTGATAATTCACCTCGTGAGCAGCTGACTTATATTTTCACTCGCCACTCGTGAAAATATTACATCAGCTGCTCACTCGGTGAATTATCAGCCGATCATACACGGAAAATACAAATATCCTCTATATAATTATAAAACTCTCACATATTTGCATTATACAAGAACAGATACGAACAAAATAAAACAAAAAAACAATAAAATGTGGTGTCTGACAGTGAACAGATAAAAATATAATATTCGATAGTTCGATGGCTTAGAATTAGAAGGTCGTAACAACCAAATCGATATTTTGAGAAAACACGGAAAACCTGTCTGACATTTAGTCTGTACTTATGGTAAAACAAACTTATACAACTTCATTTTGGTCAACATGACAAGTTCAGATTTTTATGAAAATGGGCTCATTAGAAGCGCCTTGTGATGCTTTTCTAAATATGTATGAATCTTGAAAGGTCGTAATTGGCACTTACGTCGTTTGAAAGATCAAATGGATGGTAATGCACTTTTGCAAATTGTTTTATTCTAAGCAAATGTCCGGGTTCATGTTAGTACGTATGACATGTATCATTAAATAAACATGGATAGAAATGTATCTAAAATGGAATTTTTATAATTAAGACGTCCTCATTCACTAGATCTATGAATGAACTATTGATTGTTTTTTAAAACTTCTTTGACGTTATGCGTTTTCTGTTACATTAATGAAACCCGATTTTTGACGTTACGTCTCAATCCGGCGCGCCGATTATTGGGGCGGAGGTAACCAGATTTTCTACATGTTCTTTGTTTAGGCCTACATGTGTTGATGCATATAAGCGTTTCTGGTTTTTTGTTCCTATCTTCGTATTTGATGGTATTCCAATTTACAAGATCGATGGCATACTGACGCTTCACATAACACCTCCATCTATCAGTGCCAGTACCGTCCATCACGCTGATGTCTGCTTCGCGTTTTGCAACCATATCCATCTGGCGTTCACTTTCTACACTGGAAAATATCGGTACACTGAAAACATGCAAATCGCCTAATGACGTTGCAGACGACATATATGATGTAAGAACAGTGTTTTTCACAAAATCAACACATTCATATTGTATTTTCTCTATAGCTTTCATTTCGTTTTCAAGTTCAGTTAATACTGTCTTTGTTTCTTTTGTCCATACAAACAAATTCGCCGTATTTTCCATGTTGGACGTCAGGCGTGCCTGACGATCATTCAGTTGTTTACTTGATGATTTCAGTTCATCGCACATGTTCGTGCAATCGCGCATATCTAATGTCTTAATCTCGTCACATTTGCCAACCAATGTTCGTTCGACTTCGTCGAAATATCTATTAACATCATGTCTGTGTTCGCAGATATCAACTATAGCATTTTGTATGATCGCCTCCGCGTTTTTAACAGATTCTCCAGCGTCCTTAAGTTTTTCGGTGGTTTCCGCTTGAAGTTTATCCAACTTCTGGAGGATTGAAATGTATTCCGCATTGGTGGTATATCCATCAGCAATTGTGGAAATGTAGTCAACATCACAGGGTTTATGATCAAGAATCATACAGTCACCACAACCGGTAACATTATGCTTCTTGCAATAGAATTTCAAACACTCAGATGGGTGTTTTGTACATGTTATTGTACACAATGAAACCTTTGGCGTTCTCGGCTTGTTTTGTGGCATATGTTGCTTATCTAAGACGACATGATGCCTACATGGCTTAGGTCGGCAGTGAGTTTTCATACACGTTTTACACAGATATTCATCACAATTCTGACAATATCCTGACGCTTCAATAAAATCTCCATCGTCTTTACACGGTTCACAAGCGTTCTCTAAATCACCGACAGAACCATTAAGGTTTGATTCTCCCGAAGTCGCCATGTAGAATCCTTTGATATTCATATAACATATTCCTTAATTAGTTCATATTTTTCAACAAGCAGTATCAGCGCTTAGACGACGTTCGTGCGTAAGTTGATGACCGAATAGCATACGTGACTACGGATAACATAATAGATAGAAACGGTCGTGTACATGTAGGTAAATTCATCATTGAAGATAACCCATTTTGTTCAATTGTATCTGGGGTGTCGTCCGCATGTCGTTCATTTACAACAGATAACCCCTTATATACACTATCATTGCAGTTTTGATAAAGGTGATATCGCCATGCACACGTATGTTATAGTATCTTAATTCAAACATAATTTGTACAATTAATTATTAATCAATTAAAATAATTTAGGGTCATGAACAAACATCTACATTAAAAGTAACCATATCAACAACAGTAACACAACATCATTTCCAGAAACCGTGTCATATTATAAGTTTACAAGAAAAGTCCAAATCATCAACAACACAGAAAGAAGGGAGTGACCATACATGTATGAGTTCTCACAGAAGGTGGGTGGATTAACAATTACGTATACTGTACGCTTCTTAGACCGAATGTTCGATCAGAACTATTTTCACACCACTTGATATACGTTTGTCCATCGCCCGTGCAATGTCATTCAACACACCTACCTATTGTGAGAATGCATACATACATGTATGGTCATCGCTTTCTTTCTGTGATGGTGATTTGGACTTTTCTAGTAAACAGTTAATGAGTATATATTATTATTATGTCTTATTCTGCAATTTTGGTTGTGTGCCTGTGTTGTTTTGGTTGCTTTTAATGGCCATATTTGAACACGACCCTGAAATAGAGATGTTGATGATTGCATTTGCATTGATGTACTACATGTAGTATAGAAGGTGATAGTATCTCTACTTGAGATGCAGTGATGGTATTGAACATTGTACATAAAAATGGGGTATCTGTTATAGATAAAAGTTACAACTATTTGTCTATGAAGATGAACTTTTATTTTATCTATACATGTACGTACAAGTCATCTCAAGTTTGTTCATTTATTGGATGTTATTAGAACATCGGCACGTTCATACCGTGTGAGCGTTAAGTGTCTGTTTTATCAACGGTTTTAGATAGATGTTAGATGAATATTAAATAATTTCACATGGCTTCTTCGGGAGGACCAAACCTCGGTGGTTCTTTGTCTGGCGGTGATTTTGATAATGCTTGTGAACCGTGTAAAGACGATGGAGATTTTATTGAAGCGTCAGGATATTGTCAGAATTGTGATGAATATCTGTGTAAAACGTGTATGGGAACTCACTGCCGACCTAAGCCATGTAGACATCATGTCGTGTTGGATAAGCAACATATGCCGCAAAACAAGCCGAGAACACCAAAGATTTTACGATTGATAATTGTATGCCTAGCTAACACGTACCTGTGCAAGACGGGAACGTATCACATGACGTCACGTGACGTCAATCTAATCTTGTTCCTCAATTGTCTCGTGACACCAAATCGTGTCTTCGTTTAGTGTACAAGGACAGATAGGTTTTGGCATGTTTTGAAAGAAATAATAACAATTGTTTAACCTCTTATATCTTCAAAATCCATTGAAATATTGCTTTCATACTTTTCATGCTTGTTTATCATCATGTACCCAACCCCTACAAAGTTTAACACAAACATGAGTTCAGCTATTTCAGTAAGTTATTATGCTTGACAATGCTTGAAAACTATATTTGTTAGTTAGCCATATAATGATGAGGATTGAAGTCATTGTGACTTGTTTTTTCGAGGGCTTCTTTTTTTTGTCCCACGATAGCTAGATAGGTTTTCGAACTTGGGATGGACGCTAAACGTAGATACGATTTGGTATGGCCTTTATTGGTTTATTTCGCAACCTCCCTTATGACACACTTTATACACACATGTACTGTGAATGTATTTACTCACTATCATTATTATCATAATATTATCTATAAAAATTATAAATATATTGTTCAGTTCAGTAACTTGTTTACTTAATCTCGTATTGTTGTTTTGTGATAATATGATAATGTCGATTCAATGAGTATAGTACAGTATATTCAGATGTATACTCTCCATAAATTGGTCATCAATATATGCGTCCTCGATCTATTAAGGAAATTTACGAACTGTCTTCGGAACGACCCTTCGATTTCAGATTGTTTACAAATTGGCGACTTGCGGAGATGATTATTCTAAAGATGGGTGGCACGGTGGTCTAGTGGTAAGACGCTAGACTGCTGATCGAGAGGTCCCGGGTTCGATTCTCGGCCGGACACTTGGTCATTTCAGAAACGCTATTTAGTGTTTCCACCCCACTTAGAGATGATCCTGGTTTAGTCTCGCGTGTATCGGTGCTTTACACCGGGCACGTTAAAGAACCAAGGAATCTATTCGAAACGAGCTAGGGTATCGCACCCGGATTCCTTGTATCTCACCTCTGTCTCTAATATTTGCGATAATGCCCCAGAGTAGGCCCTGCAAAATTAAATGGAAGAAAGAAAGAAAGAAGATGAAAGTCAACATCGATCAAATATATGCTGATTCTATACCATTTAGGGAGCTCTATAACCTGTCAATGGTTTACGGTCTTATTAATTTTGTTAGTAAAATATTGCTATTTCTGAGACTTTATGGGACTTTAACACTGAGTACATACTCATTGTAATTGCAATCTCTTATTGTTCTTAGATGATAATAGATAATGTCGATTCAATAAGTAATTCTAATGAGGGAACACTCCCACTCGAAAGAAAAGCGGATACAACAGTTAACTCAGTTACACCGAGTTAAACCTAGATAAACATAGTTTACCAGACGGACGAGTTTATGTTTATAACCGTTCTCATATAACTTTAAACGGATTGGTGTTCATGTACGAGCAAGTGTTTAGAATAAAGAGCTTTTAAAATGGACCACTTAATTCAATCGAGTGCCTATGTGTTTATTTGTATACCCATTTGCGTATACTTAAAGCATGGCAGTATTTTTTTAAACTAAGTAATACACTTAGAGGACTATTGTTTATAGTGATTTACATAATTATGTAGTTTGAGTGACCTCGCTTACTACATAGTATACCAATGTATCATTCAATAGTGAGGCAGATTCGATGATTTGTGGCATTTTTGTGACTAGGTATAATCATTAATGTTTAAAATATCTGCCATTTTTAATACTTATTCAATGTAGTACATATTTAATAGTATTTCCAAACTGGAAAATTATCCCTAAATTTTTATCAACCAATTTGGTCATGATATGCTGGTTTTTAAAATGAGTATTGACTCCTTTAAATCGCTACCTGATATAAAACATAGAGTATTTCTATAATTGACATTTTTGCCAAACGCATTACCACCATTTAGGTTATATTTGTTTTAGCATTTCGTTTAACAATTACACTTATAAGACGAGATGACACTCGGTCATGTGTCTGATTAATGACGTATGCCCATGGAATAGGGGTTTGTTCTGACCTGTCATATTTCTATGGACACTTATCGTGGCTTCGGTAGACCTTTCCTCTGATCAGACATTGTATCTACTTCCGGAGACTACAAGTGGCAAGAACAGGTTGCTTGAATCATGTCATTTCTATTCAAAGAGGATCGGGGATAGGAATATTACAACAATTGGTTATTGGCGAAATGTGTCAGTCCTCTAAGTGTCCATTACTTTTTACTATTGTAGTGTAACAAACTTCATTAATCATGTATGTAATTACAATAATTGTATGTTTACTGACCTGCCATGTCTATGAACGCACTCGGTTGCATTGTCTACATACAATTTATCATCTGGCAATATGTCGTAGGCATAGAACGAGAAGGTCGTAAGTACAACATCAATATTTCGAGAAAACAAGAAAAAACTGTCTAAAATTTACTCTTTACCTTTTGAAAAACACCTTTTTGAACATCAGTTTGGTCAACATGACAAGTTCCGATTTTTATGAAGATATGCTGATAAGAAGCGCCTTGTTGTGCTGATTTTAAATATGTATTAGTCGTATAAGGTCGTAAGTAGTAGTTACGACTTTCTCATTCTAAGTCAGCGATTTGAACGTACGTATATCCGCGCTGATAGCTCAATGACAACGGCATCGAGTTTAGTATTACGTCATATATAAGTGAAATGAGCCCGGGATATAATATTATTAACCAGTCTGTCCGAACACTGCGCACATGTCCGCTCGTCGTTGTTGCTTACATAGCGTGCTTTTACAAACTGTGTACCATGACCAGAGTGACCACCGTGTTGGCACTTGTTAGTATCGTTTGTGGATACAGTTACATCACCGGAGCAACAATATACACAAAGTATAAGAGAGAATTCATACATTATGTACCGAATAATAATTTTGGTGTGGCTTGGTGTGGAGCCAAGGCTGTTGGTGATGACTACTGCGCTGCTCGGGTAACTAACAGCACGTGTGAACCACTGACCAGGGACTGGTGTGAGACGAGGGATTCGACCAATGGAGGTGTACACATTATTAAGACGAGCATCAGAGAAACTGTACAGGTATGATTTATTTCAAGGAGGATATGGTATTCAATATGTTTGGTTTTTAAGTATCTGCTTCCGCAGATAATTGTATCATTGATAACGAAAAAGTACTAAACATTTTTTTCGTAAAATTTATATTTTTCTTTCTTATAGAAAAATATAAATTTTGCAAAAATATTTTTTTTTATTCTTTATCAAGGATACAGTTACCGGTGTCTGCTTTTAGTTATTTTATGTAGACTGGTGGAGGCTTTTTTAAAGCTGTTAACTTAAAGTAAGTTGGACTAAAACAAAACTGTAAATCTATCCCTTGTCTCTAAAGTGTTCCACTTTAATATTATTTTAACAGTAATTCGACTATTGTATTCTTTGAAATAAGAATTCTTCACACAATTTCATCGAATGTTCGCCCTTTTTAATAAACAAGCTGTTAATTCAAATTCGTTCAAATTACACTTGGATATGCGTCCACAAGCAAGCGATTAATGTTAAATCATTTCCATTATTTCCAAAACTAATTAGCAAATTTATGACACATGGTTTTCTGAATGGGAAAAAACTGTCGCGTCCAGAAGAGAAATTTTAGACATCGTTAATTGATAAAAATTGTGAAAATTAGTTTATAAAAATATATTTATTTATTTACATCTCATCAACACATACATATTACAACACAATACATATACACTTTGTTAATTATACATGTGTTGCCACTCATAAGTTTGAGTTATAGGAGATGGCAAGATTGCAAAAACACACTAGGTGTCATTTAGACACTAGTATCATAAGAATATATGCTAAAATACATATATACAAGTACCAGACTAGGATTCACACATAATATATCATAGGCTTACTATCTCATTATCCCCGACTGTGCTATATTGGTTGTGTCAATGTAGTAGCCAAAAGCAGTGTAAAACAACTGGCATAGAAAGCACTCTAAAGTGGAATTTCTAGATATCATATATTTATGACTTAAAATGAAATAAAAGCAACCATGTATCATAATGAGATTGACATTATTATGCATAACTGGCACATGAGAAGGCCAGACAATAGATCATCACACAACCATTATATTACTGTTCTTGGGATCTGGATATAGTCTTATCAAAGAACATGTATGTACATGTATACCAAATGGTAATAAAGACATATTCTGTTAAAATTGGTCCTCATAAAGAGGTCTGACTAAAAAAAAAAAAGCACAAACGTCCTAAACAAATTCTTACATTTTATAGATTCATATATAAAACATATACATGATTATATTAAGATGTTAAATCAAAACTTATAATACGCATGCCCTTTGGTAAGACTAAGCCTGGTTTTAATATACATAATCTGCCGATCATAAAATGAACCAATGTAATTAAGAGACTCTATTTACATAATAAAACATTTCTATGTTGAAGTATATCATAGCAGGTTTTGGCAGTTACTCGAATCAAAGTTTTATGGGTAAATACCGTTGCAAATTTCTCATTGTCTGTCATAGCTGAGAACCCATTATAAACATCATTAACTACTTCGATCATCTCCTGTCTTAACTCATCATACACAGGACAGTGAAACATGACATGTATCTCATCCTCAACACAAACTTTACAAAATGGACATTTCCTGTCCTGCACAGAGAGACCTTCGTATCGGCCTAATTCTATTCTAATAGGAGCAACACCTGCTCTAAACTTAGCAAAAGCTGAGCGATGATTCTTTGACATAATCAATTTACAATATTCCTTAACATCATATTCGTATTATATTTATACGTTTCCTTCTTTAATATGACTGTATATATATTTTATTTAAGAAAATAATAGTGCTCGGTTAGCATTTTTGTCTGTTTGTGGAAGTTTATGCATCCTGGTTGTCTATTTGCTGTGGACGCTTCAGAATTGTAAATGAGTATCAAAGTTGCATCATTTTCATGAGAATAAATTTAAGTAAAATAACTACATGTTCACTTGCAAAACAAATAACAAAGAAAACTATTTTTGCATCATAAAACATTATATCAAAGTAAGTAGACGTACTGTAATATAAATTGAAAAAGTAATCATCTTTCTGTCATCGCTTTAAGTCATGTAAGTGACTTTACACTTTTGTTAAAACAACGACGTCGGACGTGTTTGACGCAACGTTTTATGTGCCAGGTTTGTGCTTTGCGTCCATACATGTATATATAGTTATCCACCGTGCAATTGTATGCTTAAATTGGTCGATGGATACATGTAGAGTTGTTCTATTTCTATAAATGTACATTTATGTATTGTTCAAGTAATATTAAGAACATGGTTCGAACTTGTATGGAATGAGGAACAACAGAAACACGAACAAGGTGTTGAATTGAAAATGGGCATTTATTAGTAAAATGCCGTTTTTCTATAAATGTAAATCTACATATATTTAAATATTATGTTTGCAATTTATTTGTGATTTACGAGACTCAGTATCCATTGAGAAAGGCTAAACTATTGTGAGTGTACTGTAGATCTAGATATTTAATTGAAAACAGGAGAGGTTTAGAGACGGACAGCAGTTTCGGCGAACAATACCGATATCTATGGGCGGAAGAAGCGTATTGACAACCACGTTTACGCCTCACCAGGGCTGGACCCAGTAAGTAGCTTAAATATCCTTAGCACCTTAGCACATTGACAACATACTTAAAGCATATACAGTTAATGGGATGGACTATGCATACTTAAAGCATATACAGTTAATGGGGTGGACTATGCATACTTAAAGCATATACAGTTAATGGGGTGGACTATGCATACTTAAAGCATATACAGTTAATGGGGTGGACTATGCATACTTAAAGCATATACAGTTAATGGGGTGGACTATGCATACTTAAAGCATATACAGTTAATGGGGTGGACTATGCATACTTAAAGCATATACAGTTAATGGGGTGGACTATGCATACTTAAAGCATATACAGTTAATGGGGTGGACTATGCATACTTAAAGCATATACAGTTAATGGGGTGGACTATGCATACTTAAAGCATATACAGTTAATGGGGTGGACTATGCATACTTAAAGCATATACAGTTAATGGGGTGGACTATGCATACTTAAAGCATATACAGTTAATGGGGTGGACTATGCATACTTAAAGCATATACAGTTAATGGGGTGGACTATGCATACTTAAAGCATATACAGTTAATGGGGTGGACTATGCATACTTAAAGCATATACAGTTAATGGGGTGGACTATGCATACTTAAAGCATATACAGTTAATGGGGTGGACTATGCATACTTAAAGCATATACAGTTAATGGGGTGGACTATGCATACTTAAAGCATATACAGTTAATGGGGTGGACTATGCATACTTAAAGCATATACAGTTAATGGGGTGGACTATGCATACTTAAAGCATATACAGTTAATGGGGTGGACTATGCATACTTAAAGCATATACAGTTAATGGGGTGGACTATGCATACTTAAAGCATATACAGTTAATGGGGTGGACTATGCATACTTAAAGCATATACAGTTAATGGGGTGGACTATGCATAGGCTTATGATTTCAAGTGTGCGTAAATTATTTATTTTTATATCAATTAATTAAAATACATGGAATAACATGTCGAAACAATGTTGCTTATGTGACCGAATACATGTACTTTCATATCGTTGTCATTTTGCGCAATGAGTTAGAGTGTATCACGAAGTTTGGTAGCGGCCCATGGAGTTTGAAACAGCAATATGAAGAGAGTAAAATCTTACATACCTACCTTTCCTCTTCGTCCCCTGTGGGACATACGGCCGCTACAAGTTTCCTCCATTTCCATCTGTGTTTCGCTGTGAACTAAGCACGGCCCAGCTGCAGTCCATCTCAGCTAGCTCGGACGTCATTGATCTTCGCCAGGTGTTCCGTGGTCTACCGGGTTTCCTTTTTGGAGTTGCTTATTTTCAGGAGGTTTGTGTTGCTGATCTTGTTGGGCCAAACTATTTTGTTGATTTTTCTTAGGCAGCTGTTGTGGAATACTTCTATTTTCCTGCCATCAGATTCCAGGACTCGCCAACATTCAGACCCATACATCAGTACTGATTTAACATTGCTGTTATAGATGCGCAGTTTAGTTTTCTTACTGTACTTGTTTGACTTCCAGATTGGTTTCAATATGGCGAAGGTACCCCTAGCTTTTGCAAGTCTGGCGTCAATGACTTTACCAGCTCCATTTTCTTTGCTGATTTTACTGCCAAGGTAGACAAAATCTTCTACCTTTTCAATTTGCGTGTTTCCTATGGTGATGTTACACGGGTTAGCAGTGTTGAACATCGTTACTTTGGTCTTCTTGGTGTTTATGTTTAGTCCAAATTGTTAAGCAACTTCATTCAGTAACGTGGTCTCTTCTTGTAGATGGCTGTTTGTAGTAGATAATTCAGCAATATCATCAGCAAAGTCAAGATCTTCCAGCTGACTGAATAGTGTCCACTGAACACCTCACATTATCTTTTCTCATCTCTCATGTCTAATAATTATGTTTTATTTACTGCATTTCATTTGTTAAGTTAACTGTGTATGTTTGTTTTATATTTATGTTGAGGTCCGCATGGAAGATTGTGTTTTTATGCAAATGTGTTAACCTCGTAAAATAAAGTCATTATTATTATTATTACTTTGACTGATGTTGTTTGTCGTTGTATCAAGTCGATTGCAAGCAGGAAAACTATTGGTGACAAAATACATCCCTGCCTTACTCCTGAGTTTACTTCGAACGAGGTAGTTGTAGAGTTCCCCATGATAACGCTGCATTCATAGCTGTTATAGAATGCCTCAATCATGTTGCATAGTTAGTCTGGTATTCCATATGTTTTCACAATTTTCCATAAGGTGTCTCGATGGATGCTGTCAAAGGCTTTTCGAAAGTCGATAAAATTTATAAATACACGGTTCGCTGATATTTCTGAGTGTGAAGATTTGGTCAACACATCCTCTTCCTCTCCGAAATCCTGCTTACGCATCTCTAAGTTTGGTGTCAATTACTGTTTCTATTTTGTTGAGTAAGATTTTACAAAACGTTTTGCTTGGGATTGATTGCAGTGTTATTCCCCTCCAATTAATTGTCACAATTTCGAACGTCCCCTTTTTGCTAATTTAACAATCAATCCTTTGCTCCAGTCTGTTGGTATAGTTTCGTTCTCACATATACTGCAGAAGAGATCATGTATCACTTTTGATGTGGTGTCCAAGTCAGCTTTCAACATCTCAGCATAAATCGTATCGATTACTGGTGACTTCTCAGACTTTTTCTCAGAGATTTTATTATAGCCTTTACTTCAACGAGAGTTAGTATTTCTATGTACCAATCTTTCAGCTTGTAGTTTTACTGTTTTTATTGGATTCCCCTGTTTGTCATTTACAAAGGCTGGTTGAGCATTTGATTTTTAACATATTTGTTTTGTTGTCTTGTAGACTGTACCGAGTTCTCCCCTTCTTGCTGCATTTTCTGCCGTCGCTGCTAAGTTGCCAATATATTGTCTCTTATCTTTCCTGGCACTTTTTTTTAACTTCCTTATCGTTTGTTCTATATGATTCCTGTAGATGATCTTGCAGTCTTTTGGAATTGGTACTGTTTATTTTCTGAGCTTTTTTGTTGAAGAGAGTACAAGGGTGTCACTAAGTTTGATAAGGACACGACGGGGAGTTTAAAACAGCAATGTGAAGTGAGTTAGAGGGTATCACTAAGTTTGATCAGGGTCTTGTATTATGGGCCGCTCGCATTCAAGATATGTTGTGTATCTCAACAAACACCAATTTAGTGTTTATTATACTATTTTATTACAGATGTCGTATAAGTCTCAAAACAGATTCGGGAAATACACCTCTTAGCATTTTGCTTTCGAAAGTCGATGAAACGTCGCCAGGCATGGTGTGTTTGAAGGCAAAAATAAATGGAAACTCGTTTGAGTACATGTTGTATGAACAAGTATGTCACGCCGCAAGTACATACATAGACAATGCAGAATATACATTCAAGATTAATTGTGAAACAGACAATTTTCAGGTAAATGCTTATATATTCGTACTTTTCGCCGAGAAAATGACCCCAGAATATGAGCTCAGAATATGACCTCAGCAATACAAGACTGTGACCTTGGGCGCACAAACATAATTTATTAAGGATAAGTAACATGGATACTTCACTCTCAGCTTGGGATTACTTTTTTGTTACATGTATACATTTCTTTGTGAAATAGGGTCATTCTGCATTTTTTGCGGCGGGTACTTGGGCTCTTAATAATTGCATTGGGTTGTGTGTGGACATTGCTCCGCGAAGGTGTATTATCACTGTTTTCTGTGCTCGGTTGGTTAAGTTGGGTGCTGCTTTCACTGTCCGATTTTCTCTGTTGTGAATGTCGCATTTCAATCGGTCAAAGAATAAAATACACATTATAGTGATTATACTACAATATCTAATATCGACGGTGCCAAACCAAAACCCCGTAACTCAATTTTGGCGCGAAAATTTTTTTCCGCTAAATCCGCATCTGCTAGACGTCCGGCGCATTTCTGTCTTGTTGCCATTTAAATAGCCGATCGTGTTACTTATATGGCGACAAGACAGAAATGCGCGGGACGTCTAGCAGATGCGGATGCTGCAAAAAAAGTTTTAGCGACAAAATTGAGTTACGGGTTTTGGTTCGGCACCGTCGATATACTAGTAACTGAAGTATAGGCGCAAGTGTGCTTGATTTGTAACCATAGTCTACCAGGCGGTCCACGGTTTGACACATTTCCACGAAAGTTTGACATCAATGTCGATTTTGTTCCACATATGGAGGGGTTATTGCGGTTCCTTGTGAAAGGGTAAATTAGTACTGGACATATATTCGGTCCAAGAAAACTTGATAACAGACCAGTTCTCCGTACATAATCTCCTCGTTAGTATTACTTATTGAATCGACAGTAACATGAAATGATTATCACATTGCAGATATCTTTGAACGGCGGACCCGTGTGGATATATGATTACCATCTACCAGTGAACGGTGTCACAGATTGGGTCAGTTATTGCACTGGAGCCGGTCAGGATATACGCAACGTTACATTCTATAACGTCTAGTTCTAGAATTACCAAGATACGACGGTTGTTCTAGAAATACTCGTACACAAGGGTTGTTCAAGAATAACTTAGATACGAGGGTTGTTCTAGAATAACCAAGATACGAGGGTTTTTCTAGAATTACCCTTATTCAAGGTTTGTTCTAGAATTACCTGTATACAAGTATTGTTCAAGAATTACTCAGATACAAGGTTTGTTCTAGAATTACCCAGATACAAGGTTTGTTCTAGAATTACCCGTATACAAGGTTAGTTCTAGAATTACTAAGATACAAGTGTTGTTCTAGAACTACCCAGATACAAGGTTTGTTCTAGAGTTACCCATGCAGAATCTGATACGAGTGCTGTTGTAGAATGGCCCATACCATGACAAAAACTAGTTATGCTTTATAATATTTGTCACTGTTGTGTTTGTGTGATTAATATTGTATTTTGTTAACGTGCCCAATATGTACATTTAGTGTGTTTTTGTATTGTTTTATATTGTCTACAGAACACTAGTATTCGCTGATATAATTCAGGAAAATTTTCTTTATTTCATGTACAGTATCAAGCATCTCACATTGATCGCTTTCACTTGCAGATACAATCATATCTACCAAGATAGTTAAACCCAAAATAGGAGTTATCAAGCGAAACATGTCACAAGATGCACTTAAATGTGATTTAAAAGGGATTTAGATGCATAAACAAAGAAGGTCTTAATTCTTGTGGTTATAAATATGGGACAGAAGACCATAAAATCAATAAAAACTTACCTTTGTTCAAAGTTAGGTGAGCTTGGAAAACCAGAAATTAACTACAAAAACAGGAGTAACTTCACTTTAACAGGAGTACTTGGCAGGTATAGGTGCAATACTGTATTGTGCAAGGGGAAGTAACTATGACATGGAGCTTGGTACATTCTTGTAGGCACAAGGTAATTTATTGATATGCAATGTGCAAGTAAAAGATGCAAATAGATAGTATATTACGGATTATTACCAACGGCTGGTATCCTAGCTATACAAATGCTTTATTTCAATAATTTACTTCAATCACGTGCATTAAAGTTAAGTTTTAGTGTTTTATTGTATGTTTTGTATTACAGCAGTTTTGTACAAGTCCATTTCTCTGTACAGGAACACTCATTGTTATATCGCTGGCTTAGAATGAGAAGGTTGTAACAACTAATTGCAACTATATATATTACATATTTAAAATCTGCATTATAACTTTAAGTTAAGGCTTATTCAGGAGCTTCTAATGAGCATATTTTCATGAAAATTGGGACTTGTCATGTTGACCAAACTAAAGTTAAAAAAGTTTGTTTTTCCATAGGTAAAGAGAAAGAGGTCCAAGAACCTTTGGTAAAGAGTAATTGTCAGACAGTTTTGATTTCTCAAAATATTGATTTTGTACAAACGACGTTCTCATTCTAAGCCAGCGAACTTACAAACCTTACCCTAAAATAGCGTGAAATGTTTTGTTATTAACGTAGTGTACCTTATTTCTTTTTTTTGGAGTGCAATAACAGTTTCAAAGACTCTGGTGTGTGTTTTAATAATTGTGTGTACTGTAGTTTAACTTTGGTTGACGTAGTAATTATTTAAACTGTTTGGTCAAGGATTACTCATGAAAGTGCAATCACTTATTTCCAATGGGGTCCTGTGTTTTGCTGAATGGACAGCTTGTGTAAGAGATGTGTAATGTGATACAAGGTAGCAGGGCGCGATGCCCTGGCTCTTTCCGAAGAGACACCTTGGTGCCCGATGTATAGCAACGATACATGCGAGACTACCTCTGGGTTGCTAACCAGTCCATCTATAGTTGGGTGGGAAACACAGAAAAATGTTTCAGAAATGATTAGGTGCCTCGGCCGAGGATCGAACCCAGGACCTCTAGATCAGCAGTCAAGCAGGCTTTCCGCTCGACCACCGTACCACCCTAATACGGTGCTTATATTACAAGTGTCGCCCTCTAGTGATTGCTACGAAGATTACACATCAAACAATGTCAGTGTTCAGATCATTATGATTTTAAAATTTAATTATCTAAGTCAGAGCTACAGATAAGGTTTTAGTCTATTGGGTATTTTATCCACTAGTTTCACCTTTGATTGGGTTTTCGACAAATTTTATTTGGGTATTGAATTAAATTCATAGGGTAAATGATCTTTTATGTACTGTTTTTCACTATATCATCCTTTTCTGTTTGGTTATTTCAGATTGTGATTGTTACTCCCTCCTCTTAAAATCTATTGGGTTTTGAAGAAAATTAATTGGGTAATTACCCCAATACGCAGCTTATCTGTAGCTCTGAAACTGTTTAATTTAATTTTTAGTCCATATCAACTTACAGGGAGTTTACATGAGTGAAAACAAAGGTTTACTTGTGTGTAAACATCTAGTCTTACAGTAAGTCAGAATACTGAGATTCACAAACTTTGGAACTATACTAATTTCAGTGTAGTTATCACTTATAATTACCTCCCTTTATGGCTAATTATGCACAAAATTCAAAGTCCACAGTGTGTCATACATTTCGGAGTGAGCATATAAGGCTCGCGTGAAGCATCTATTTTCGGGGATGTGGATGGCTTGTACTATGTCTGACTCTTGTGTGTGTGTGTGTGTGTGTGGCTAGGCGCTGCCGCCGTAGCTGCGTGGCTTTAGTTTGTGCCCTACTATTGAATACAACAAATCAGTACATTATCATACATGTGTTTAATATTACCGGTATATAAACATTTAATAACTTACAAAGTAACTAGTGAGTAAATAACTTGAAAGACAAAATAACAGGTATACAAATAATGAAACAAAAAGAAAATATGTCAGGACTTATCTGGCAAACTTAGAAAAAATAACTTGGCTATGTCATGATTTATCCTGTAAATGTATGAAAATGTCATTTAAAAGTATAGAATATAATACAACCATACAAATACAAATTTTATGAGTTGCAAAATAGAAACCAAATTATACCAATTTTCATACCATATACTAGTAGAAGTCTACCACTACCTGTTAAGTAAGATACATGTTTCGTTATACACATACAAATATACTCTAGAAGTAACTCTACAGGTTTAGCTTTAAATGTTTAGATTTTCATGTTTAGTTCTACACAAATTTACATATGTTTAAACATACTTCAAACTTAGTACACAATTAAACATGCTTTACCTTGAAGTCTACCGTACTTGTTTAAACACACTTCAGTAGTACACATTTATCTCGACACAATTAAATATCATGTACACGTCTAGCTCTACATGTTTAAACACATTAAGTACACATTTATCTCTACACAATTAAACATGGTGTACACGTCTAGCTCTACATGTTTAAACACATTAAGTACACATTTATCTCTACACAATCAAATATGGTGATTCAACCAGGACAAAAATACTCAATGAATAGTGACTAAAATACTCAAAATGTACGTACATATGAACAAGGACAACTAAATGCAAGTAATGTATAAGCTATTGTCCATGAAAAGTGAGCCCAAAAACCACTTTAACGTTAACATAAAATGATCCGAACAAATTATTATATATCGACGGTGCTGAACCAAAACCATGTAACTCAATTTTGGCAAGCTTTCCCACGCATTTCCGTCTAGTCGCCATCTAAATAGCCAAACACGTTACTTCAATACTGTCAGGTGACAAAATACCGTATTTTTATTGGATTCAAAAGGGTTAGTCAAAAATCCCGTATATGACAGTACAAACTCGTTTTAGTACAAGTCAACATATTATTGTACATGTCGGAGTTGATTTTGGTTGCAAATAGGATCAGGTAGGGTGTCGTCGTCGGTATTATTTCAACGGAGTAAATACGTTTTTTTCGTCTCCTGAAAAGTTGTCTTTTTGCAGTTACAGGATTTTGGTTCGGCACTGTCGATATAAAGTATGGTGATTTAAAATTATTAAGCATATCGCTGGCTTAGAATGAGTACACATACTCAAGTACACAAGTACTACTTACGACCTTATTAGACTCATACATATATTTAAAATCTGCATTTCAAGGCGCTTCTTATGATCCTACTTTCATGAACATTGAAAATTTTCAAGTTGACCAAACTCAAGTCCAAAAAGTTGGTTTTTCCATCAGTAAAGAGCACTTTTCGGACTGTTTGTTCGTGTTTTCTTAATTCTTCGATTTTGTACTTACAACCTTCTTATTCTAAGCCAGCGATATATCTTGTAACTTTGTCATAAACAGCAAAAAGGTACAGTGAAAAATATGTAATATTGTCAAAAAAACATGAACACAATTTAAAGGTACCTCTGTAGGAATGTAAAACAAATATCACATAGCGAAAATAAACTCAACATTTTAAAAACCACAATATTGACATATAATTATTATTTTAGTATTAAAGGTGTTCACCTGCATTGATGTTCATAATTTTAATTTAAAAAAAATAATTCTGTTAACATTTTTAAGAAAGAGCAATTATAAAATTTAGATTAAAGGTGCTGAATTTACGTTGAAGATCAAAATTTTGATTTTAAAAGAAAATTTGGAAATATTTTGTTATTTAGTCGGTCCCAAATAACCTGATTATCAGTGACACACTTATATTGTGCAAAGACCTTGTGAAGGTCCAAGTGAAAATTCAGAAAGTCTATGAAAAAGTGCTGACTTTGGTATTGAAACCTTCCATGAGAAATAGTGACTGTAAGTCCTTAACATATTTTGCTTGGCCTACATTAGCAAAGAAAATGAGAATTAAAGAGTCTTGTGATCATTTTTTTAAAAAAATATTTCAATTTTGATGATCATGTAGGAGTTCTGCGTCTTTAACTGTACTAGGCCATCAGGAGGAATAAACCATGTTAAATATTAAACTGATGTATCAGCTTAATTAATTAAATGCTGATTTATGCCATTCTGAAAAATGTGAAAATCACACACTTACAGTAACATACAGTAGCACAAAATATGTTGTCCAAAGCCAAAAACTCTTTGTCCTTATCTTTTTTGGCCCAAAATTAAATGAGTACAAAAACAAATCACAATTTTACACCTGATTGACAATAAATTTGCATTTATAATAAATTTGTGTTTATATAAATATATTCAAATAGTATACATCAAACAAAAAATGTTAAAGATATTAAGCACCATCATACATAAATGTTATAAACAAATCACACAATAAAGCCTATGTCCCACTGAGCCTTTTTTTGCCTTGACGATGTAATCCCCATAAAAACAAGTAATTAGAAATTGCAAGCAATCCAGAAGTCCCCTACCTTGTTTCGAGGTTGTCAATGTTTCTGTTGCCATGGAAACAACAATTTTTGTCTGAATAAATAAACATGACCAAGTTTCATAAACCTAGCTTGAAAACTGATTGAGTTATGACAGGATCCAGATTTTCTTGACGGACAGACAGAGGGCAAACCTTAGTCCCATTAGCTTGAAAATCGGTAGGGGCCTAATAAATGGGCTTCGGGATTAAGGTTCTCAGGTCTTGGGGAAGATTCATGGAAGTCATGAGATATTTATAGAAATTGCCAGTACATCAGGAAAATTTCAATGCATTTATTGAATTCTAATCCAACATCACTGTTGAGGATTTAATCAGTGGGACCTAGGCTTAATATAACCTTTAAATACCAATACATGTAAAACAAAATCTGCATATTATGCTAACCTTACATACTAAAACATTAAACATTATAATTATGATCATTGAAAACTGTGAGTGGGATTTGTGATTATACCACCCTGTGCCATCGCCTAGCAAAGTCAAGTACAACAAGATGCAAATGAATGGTTATGCCCCGGTGGATGCCTTGACCATAACAGATAGTTAAGTCTTTCAGGGGCCATACTTCTGTTGAAATGATGGATAGTGTTAGATGGCTTTGACACTGTATTGTGTTTATGATCATAGATGGTAAACAAGTATACCAAGTTAGAAAACAATACGTTGATGGACTTCAAAAATGTTAGAGTTTCAACATTTTGTAACGGACAGACAAACAAAGGACAGGACAATCACTATATGCTTTGTGCATCAGTAGATGCCGGGGCATAAAAACATTAGACCACTTGGCTATCACAACAAACTCATAAGAGGTTGCACAAATAACTGGCATTAATATAACTACACAATAGCAATCAGTAGATACGTGGGATGATCAAAAAGTAATCAGACAAATGCTTTAATTTTTAAAATTTACGAATCTGAGCCATGAAAGTGACATATAAAGTTTGCTGCATTTAATGCCGATATTAACGTATACAATAAAATGTTCTACAACAAGTAGTTCTTTATTAATGCAACGTCAAAGATAACGGATATCTCTACCATTAATGGATGAAAATTTATGAAACTCTGCAGACGAAAAGAGGATACATTTCTTATTTGAAATAACAACTTATTTTATTGATATCAAGAAGAATTATCATTTTAGAATGTTTGTCTCATTACTTTTTGATCACCCCACGTATATGATGACAACATTGACTGTATGTACAGAGAGACAAATGTCAATAAAATCAGCTCAAGTGCCATACTGTACATCTGAAAAGTGTTGCATTTAAAGAGGCATTCCCTAAAACTTTGATCGTATAAATCGTTTCAGGAATATTATACATTAAATGAGAATCATAATTGCATAAACTCCTCAAATCTTCAACAAAAAGCTCCCACCAATTACCGAGAAAAAAATGAAAATATATTTCCGTAATAAGCCAAAATAGTCACGAGTTGTTTCCCTTTGACCGCATAATAATAAATTGCTGGAAGCGATAAATTATTTTTGGTGATTTAAATATATTTTTTACATTATAGAGACATATTTGCACACACTTTCTTCTGACAAATTATGATAATTGATATAGCTTTGTACATTTAGCTCATTTATTATTATTATTATACCATATTTATATAGCCCTTTTTTCATGTATACACACGTTCAAAAGTGCTGTACAGTCCCGACTAATACATGTTTAAAACAATATACAATGTACATAAAATATCAGAAAACATTTTTATCAACGCTATTTAGTCTCCCATCAGTATCATATTGCCGAAACGAAATGCAAGATAAAACTTAGGAGACATGGTATATAGAAATACTTTGCTACAATAAGATAGTGGTGTACAACGATTTGATTATCTGTAGGGGTATTAACTGAATGTAAACCTCAACTAGGACAAGGATAACGTCAAGTACCATTATCACATGTCCTTAACCCTTAAAGGAATAGTGATACTTCCTTTAAAAGGGGGATGACTCACAGATGACTTAAGTTACTATCATCATTAATGTGATAGTAGAGAAAATATGCAAGTAACAGGGAATGCCTCTTTAACACAAACCAGACAGGTTTCAGTTTAAACATATAAGCAACTTCTAAGCCTAACTTTATAATTATATGCATGCAAAATTTAACAAATTTCATCTTTATTACTAGGCTTATAGGTAGACTAAATGCATTGAAATATTTTAGTTAAGCAATAAGATGTAAATGTGCTATGAGAAGCTAGAAAGTTGTATTACAAAGAGCACATCTGGGTGCTTTTATATCAAAATTCAGTATGTCTAAATAAGTAAGAAAAAAGGAAATTCTGACAAATTTCACAAATTTACATGCCCTCTAGTGGAAATGTTGGCCTATATTCAATAATTGACTCGATTTGGCTTCCCATTCCTCATAACAAACCAGGGGAGATAACTCTTGTATCTCTCAATAATTGACACAAATTATTTGACACTTTTGAAACATCATTTAAAGGGAAGGAAACTGCTAATATAAGTCAGCTATCCAGCTCTTCCTATTCCTCATAACAAACCAGGGGAAGTAACTCTTGTGGCTCTAAATAATAGCTCTTCAAAACTTCATTGAAGGGAGGTAACTCTAGAACCAATGTCAGCTATCCAGAGTTGTCTCCCTGTTCTTCCTCAGCAGTATCATAGTCATCATTACAATCTTGTTGATTACTTCTACGTCTCGGTGCAGGTCTCGGTCTTAAATTGCTACCCTGAGAATAAAATGAAAATAGCATACAATTAAAGTACAGTTGACACCCGTTGTGTCGACATCGCTTGTATCGACACTCCGGTTTAGTCGACATACTTTAAAATCCCCGATTTTGGTCACTCTATGTTCTATATAAAAACTGATGTTTGACTCGACATGCCTATGTCGACACTCCGGTTATATCGACATGACTTTTCTGGCCGAAATGTTATTTTCGCGCCTTATTGCCATTGTTTGTGTCGACATCAAGTCAAAGTGATTGAAATAGATAAGTTGTTAATTGACCGTGAAAATATTTCTGTCTCGACCCATTGTTTGTTACACAATTAAATTGTTCACACTGAAATTGAATGGTGTTACAACAACTTGATACCTGTCTCAGCGCATAAATTAAATAATTATTTAATCAACAGTTTTGTGTTTTAAATGATATCTGTCACAGCGAAAATTTGACAAATGTTTGCCGTGACACCATGCAATCAAAATTGAGTGATTAAAGTTGTCTATAAAATAATCATGAATCGTCAATTCGTCAGTCCAAGAATTTACATCAATTATACATATAAAATATCACGAATGAATAAGGTGTACAATAAACACACAAAGTAAAAAATACGACTAGTTAATATTACATCACCGCTATAACAGCGAAACGAAAGTTTAATGTCGAATCATAATACACGTACATACAACGTTTATACACTTGTATATAAGGTAGGAAAACTTGTCAGTATTGTTGGATCCGGATGTGTCGACCTCCGGATATGTCGACACAAATTTGACGGTCCCAAAAATGTCGACATAACGAGTGTCGACTGTATAATCATCACAGCAAACAAAGATCACTAGACCAATTTAGTGGGCAAAGTACCTTTTAAACATATTTAAAAGTACATGAACTCGCCGCCTGGTGTATGTTATTGAACCACCTACGTATGTAATGTATAGCTACTGTCCCAAACAGTCCCATGCATTCATAAAATACCAAGTGGCATGCTGTGAGGCAAAATAAGTAGTTAAAACTACCACGTTGTTTCAAATCATGTTAAACCTGTTTAGAGAGACCATTCTGTTAAAATAACATGCCATCCTAATTAGATATCAATTATTACAATAGGACCATTAGTTGTATACAGACTGCTATGTTAACATTGTCTGATGTTGGAAAAATTGAAGGCTTTACAAGTACAAACACTTAGTCGCTTGTTTTCATATTATTATTTAATGTTTCAATCAAACCATTAAGGTTTCACCCCAGTAGAATGTGCATCCTGGTCGAAAAATTGGATTATCTCTGTTCAAGTACTGTTTCAATGTGGCGACTGTTTATTGTGGACCAAATTTCATGAATGTAGTTCAAATATGGCCTGCATGTCAAGTTTTAAGAGTGTTTAATTGATATTTTTGGATTATCTTTCCCTGGCTGAACACTAACAATATATGGGTGCTTCGGTAGAGTTAGCTTTTGGCATGGAAAATAGCATTGTCTTTCCAGAAGACATGCAGTAGCTTGAAAGCAAAACTATCGACATGCCATTTTCTCCAGCTTATTTTGGATGACATTGATTGCTTTTTATGGAAGCGGCCACAGAAAATTATTTGGAATGTCAGTGTTACCGAGTGAGAGCTGAATTTGAATTATTCTGCATAGATTTGAACGGCAGAAGATTTACCAGTGTGACACTATTGATCAAGACATCCACACAGAAAAACATCCAGCACAAAATCAATATATTATCTTCCCTTTAATATCTGGGAGATATTGTAAAATAAAAATTAACATACCATGTCTGCAACCATTACTCTATCATCATCAACATATTGAATATTGTCAGTGTTGCTATGGTGACAAGCATCAACATTGCTAAGGTTACAAGTATTTTCCGTAGGCTGTCTAAAATTATCAGGTCTTCCGACATTATTCTTACATGATGAGAAATCATCAGGAACAGATTTAACATTTGTGCCGTCAGCTGCTGTAGTCACATTTGTTTTGACTCCTGTACTCGGCTCAGTAGTAACTTGTTTAATTGTAACAACATTTGTTTGTACTATAGTTTGTACAGGAGATTGGTTGGTTGGCATTTCAGCTGTACTATTGTCTGTGTGTGGTATCACAGGACTGCTTGATCGACTAGAACCATTGTTTGCTATAACATTTGCTTCCTGTACGTTTCGAGATAGAGAAGTATTTGAATTTGTTCTATGAGGTGGACATATATTAGAGGTCGAGTTTGTTTCACTTCTGTTACTATTCGATCTTGACCTAGGAAGATAATCGGTTTCTAAACTAGCTCTGGAGCCAGAGCCGGTCAATGGCGGGTTTGAAGTTAAAGAATATCTAGGTCGTGCATCTGGCTGTCCAGCTTGTTCAGAGATCCCTGCAGAGCTACTAGAGCGCCCTCTAGCTGCATCAGGCGGTGTGTACGGAGGTGGTGGGTCACTGGACACTGAAATGGATGGAAAAAGGGAGACAAGTTTATAGGCCAGCTGATTAAAATACCTAAATTCAGGGCTCTTATTTTAAAATCATTTAATTTCAATGGGATGAAATGCCATGTTTTTTGCTAAAAAAGACTTTTTCGATGGGACGTTTATTTGTGGATTTTGCATTTCAGGAAATCCACAAAAGTTTAATCTCCCATAAAAAGTAATGATTTTACAGTACACAATGCTGCATCAATGGACATTAACAATCACAAACACAACATTATATCAATGGCTGCTAGGGAAACTTATATAAGTATTTTAATCCCTGATTATTTTTCCTAGTCAAATATGTTTTAAAGACAATGGCTGCAGTTTATAGAATCAGAGAAGGCACATTTACCAAACAGGTCAAACTATTTGAAAGAAAACAAAAACAGTTATTCAGGTCAATTGACCATAGTGTTTACCTCTTTTAAAATCAGTAGTGACACCTCATTCCTGATGTCATTTATCACCACAAGACTATAAAAGAAGAGAAGTTAGCTCTTCCTTTCTTCCCAAAAATCTCATCTCAAATATTGCCATGTGTTGTTTGGATAATTTCCCTGGGAAGAGGGACTCAAAAAAAGCATCAAAAACAGCAAAAAATATTCTTAGTTTATTACAATAAATTTTAAAGATTTCTAGCTTCATATTTATTTTAAATTCTGACTCTTATTTGGGCAAAATCTCAATTTGAGATGAGATTTCAGCTTGAGATGCTTCTTGAGTGGGGCCTGGACAGGAGGACTGGCAGTTTTCATAGAGCCTGATCACCTGGAATACTTACTATCTGAAGAAGAATATGATTCCACTTTACTTCTCGCCTTCTCAACAATAAATTTAGTTGTTTCAGCACCTGAAGACCAGAAGAGTATGATATCAATAATTTATTTTCACACAATGTCTGAATATAGAAGGGTAGTTCAAAATATAAGTATGATGGAATCCAATTCAGGTTTCTCAATAACAGCAAGCTGCAGGCCAAATTAAGTGCTTAAAACCATTTTAGGCCGGGTAAAAATGAGAAATTTATATGCAATTTGAAGAAAGTAGTTGCATTAAGGACCTTATCAAGCCTGTCAAGTAAGCATTGTGGCATGCTTTGTTAAAACTTGTTGAGAACCCTGCAATGTATTCTGGTTTTTCAACACTAATTTATCAGTTTATAGCGCCAAATACCTCTTTTTGAGAATTATGGGCAAGAGTGTCTGACAACGGCAGACAAAAAGTGAATGAAGAGAAAGAGGTGAGATACAAGGAATCTCAGTGCAGTACCCTAGCTCATTTCGAATAGATTCCTTGGCTCTTTAATGTGCCCCGTGTAGAGCGCCAATACATGCGTGACTACCTCTGGGTTTAAAAAACCAACTCATCCTAGTTAGGTGGAAAACACTCAATAGCGTTTCTGAAATGATCAAGTGCCAGGCCGAGAATCAAACCAGTGAGCTCTTGATAAGGAGTTAAACATCTTATCCACTGACCACTGTGTAAATCATCCTGTGGTACAAAAACTTTTACTGTAATACAGCAGCAGCTGCTCTCATTCAATAAATATTCATACCTGTTCGATTAAATGCTGGTATTCATAAAGTATACATGCCAAATCTCCTGCATCATGCGTGAGTCTCCTGCATTTGAAACTCTACTCCTGCATGATCTGAGGCAAAGTGATCAAATCTCACATCAGGAAAAAGGGCTCCTAAATATACATCATGTGTATAGAAAGGAAAGAGATTACCTGACTTACCTGAGTATTTTATAGTTTCCAGTTCTCTGCCATGAACGTCAGGTAGTTGTAAAGCTATATTCTATAACAGAGAGGAACATATTGATAACAGTGCCCTAACATGTAATTGATAAAATATATATGAGCCGTTCTCCAGGAAAACCGGGCTTAATGACATTGCATTGTAATTACAGAATAAGATTTAGAAAAATGTCTAAAATCAGAAAAATATTGTGTCATTTGATTTTATATTTAAGTAATTGGATTGTATAGTACTATCCATTAGCTTCAAGTTTTCTTTAAAATTGTATTAAAATAACATCTGTCATTGCTATGGTGATCGTTTTCTAAGCAATACTCATATCAAGGAAATCAAAGGTTAAGTGGCTTGAAAGACTTGCTATTTTTCCCTGTAAGCAAACACTCATAACTTGGACACGTTTTATCAAAATAAGAATATGATTCTAAAATGTGCCACAATTTTAAAAGTTTACGTCAAAAATTTATCAGATTCTGGACCTTTGAAATGCCAGTTGACGTTACTTCAAAAACGTAGAGAATGACGTTCACGACGCCACAGAAAAAGTAGGCGGTAGTGATCGGTTTAAAAAAGTCTATAACTTTGTAAGTGTATGGGAAAGTTTGATCAAATTTTCAGAAACTGTTCGCTAGAGTCGCCTCTTTCTAACCATAGATTATCAATATTTTCACAATTTTGTCACTAAGCCCGGTTTTCCTGGAGAACGGCTCATACTCTTATGTGAATGAGTGAATGTTCATTAATAAGTGATGAATGTGTTGTTTTTTAAACAGTCCATACTTGGGGTTTTTTACCGATATTATTTTTACTAGCATTTTTGTATCCATTGCATATTGTTTTACTTATGTCTAAATTGTTATGATTGTACAGCACTTTTGAACGTGTAATTTACATGAAAAAAAAAAGGGCTATGGTATAATAAATAAATAAATAAAATTCTTTATTCAACCATGTAGCCAAGGGGCTAATACGACGTAGGGAGAAGAACATTGAAGGTTTGAATCCTCATAATGGCCCTTTGTGAAATGGCTGTTTAATGAGCAGCCAATTAGTCAATTAAATCATGGCTACCCTTAAAGCATGGTAGATTGGTTATTTATTTTTTACTTATATTTTGCACTAATCTCTTCACAGAAAACACATTCAAGTCCTGATGGTATTCATTGACATGTCACGATGAGAGTCTGAGAGAAGATTAGCCGCCACTTTTCCTAATTTTATGCGAAGCATTTTAAAATTGTAGAACACTGGTACCATTTCTATTTGACCTTTGGAATCAGGCAGCTGTGGAATAGCCTGGACCTCCCTCAATAGAAGTGGAAACTCATTAAAAATTAGTCTCCCAATAGTTTGCTATTATGGAAGGATTTTAACCCAAACTGGAAGGTGAAATACTGTAAAATTGTAAAAAAAAATTGTGGGACATTAAATTGCGTGGATTTCATGGTTTACCTCAACCAAGAAATTAAATCCCATCGAAAAATTATTTTGATCCTTGTATGTATTACCCTTAAATGCAAAATCTGTTAATTTACTTCCCATCGAAATCTTCTTTTTTACCAAAACCATGAAATTTCGTCCCATCGAAATTAAAAGATTTTACAGTAAGAGAATGATAAGATGCCATACCCTTTGTGCAGTGAATATTGTGTTACATTGACAAGCCATGGCAATATATGCTCCTGATATCTTCAATAATCCTTCCTTCATTCGGATCAATTTGATAGCTTCATTCTCACGAACACGATCACTTACTGTATGGCAAAGAAAAGAAGAGATATAAATTTGTAAAACATGTATGCCCCCCATGGCAGCCCAATAGTCATGGTAAAAGTGACCTTGACCTTTGACCTCTTGACCTCATAATCAATAGGGGGGTCAACTACAGTTGCCGACCTGAACCTCCAAGTAAAGTTTGAAGATTCTGGGGCAAAGAGTTATTGAATGGGACCTAAAGAAAAACCAACTGACATGAACAAAGCAAAATACCCCCTCATCAGAGAGGGGGAGGGGGGATAATAAATAGCATTAAAGGTACAACACAAAGGTAAAATCTCAATTTTTAGGAAATGTTACTAAAAGTCAGGAAAATAGAAATACAATTGACATAATGACTGAGCATGTACATGTATAATGATGTTTTATTCTTTGTTGGACGTTTTCGACATTCGACAAGTTTGCAATATTTTATGTTCGTGAACTTTAACAATGGCAGTAAAATGCAGAAAAAGAATATTTAACCTCATGAAGAACTATTAACATCAAATTCACAAAATTGAGACCCTGCAAAAATAAATAAATATACAGTGATATGTACAGTACTTTAATAGTTTATGACCGCTGTAGAGCAGTATTCTTGACAGTTGTTTAGAGATTGTTGCTCTACAGAGGTTAAACTTATTGTTAATACCAATATAGGGAAAATTTGAAGGTGATTTTTATAGAGTGGTTGTTGCTTTACAGAGAAGGCCACTATGGAGAGGTTAAAGAGGCATTCCCAATAACTAGCATATTTTTCTCTACTATCACATTAAATGAGCTAAATGTACAAAGCACTATCAATTATCATAATTTGTCAGAAGAAATTGTGCGCAAATATGTCTCTATAATGTCAAATATATATTTAAATCGCCAATAATATCTTCCAGCAATTATTATTATGTGGTCAAAGGGAAACAACTTGTGACTATTTTGGATCTTTGCGGAATATGTTTTTCATTCTTTTCTCGGTAATTAGTGGGAGCTTTTTGTTGAAAATTTGAGGAGTTTAAGCAATAATGATTCTCATTTAATGTATAATATTCCTGAACTGATTTAAACAATCAAAGTTATAGGGACTGCCTCTTTAATCTGTACTAACGTTCCACTTGAGCTAAATCTTTGGCTTGTTCTGCTTGCTCCACTCTGGCCTGTAGTATACGTAACTCTCCAGCAGATGCTCGCTGTAAGTATATCAATATACAATGCATTTACCACACAAAAAGAAATATTGCAGAGCATTAAACGGCCTTAATTTGCCATTCAGCTTTCTGCTGAGATATGGCAGTATTTATAAACATAAATGCAGCCAATTCAATGAACACTTTTTTAAATCTTTTTACAAATATTTAGAAACTAACAACTTTACTAACAAGTTGTTGAACACGCCAAGAACCTGAACTAATAACAACAGTGAAAGGTGACTTGCCAAATCCCCATGGAACAGCTTGTCAGGAGAAATAAAACAAAAAGACCACCGCCAACCCAAAATACACAACCCTAGCACATATTTTATACATATCACACTAAATAAAAATGTTTTCCACAAAATAGATTACGCAACATGTGGTATGGTAAGAGAGTATACTGATATGTATAAAATATGTGCTAGGGTTGTATATTTTGGGTTGGTGGTGGTACCTGGGTAGTATTGGGGTCTACAGGGGAGGGGGGCATTACATGACGGGTGCCTGTGCTTGCTATGCATTTCAGAGGTTGATTAATCATTGCGATTGGATTCTATGGTCAATTTCATTCTATAAATCAACAAAAGTTAAAACATCAACAAATAATGAGGCTCACAGGGAAGACTGGGGATACCCAACTGTGTTGCCTCTTTAAATTAAGTCTTTAATTATTATTATTATAATAAAACTTTTTATAATATCAGAGTTATATTACCTTGGCAACCTTCTTCATTTCTTTCCTAACCTTTGCTTCCTTTTCAACACAATATTCCTATCAAAACAAAAATAGTGTTTCAATTACTATCGTGGGGAGCGTGGCCTAGAGTTAGGGAGCGGGTTTCGGGATTGAGAGGTCCCGGGTTCAACCCCTGTCTGGACCACTGGTCAATTTCTCTGAGCAAGACCCACCGCCTTCACTCCACCATGGTGTTAAATGGTACCTGTAAGGCAGTGTCTATTCATGGGCGCCGCAGATCAATGTTGGCTACCACACACAGAGGAGAGAAATAGTCTCCCCAGGGAGACACGAGCGTAGGTAACAGTAAAATTCGAAAGGTGGCACAATGACCAGGAAAATTAAAATGTCAAAGGGTGCTTGAGCGGCTTAACAGCTGAAAAGAGCCCTAGAAAATTGGTAACATAATTGATCACTGAAATTATTCAATGAAATTATTCAATGAAATACTGCCTTTTTATGGAAGTTTTGACTAGGACAAATTATTGCAACTCCACATGATGATAGTGAATAATTCTGCATAAATCTCGGAGTATAATGACAATTATTGTTTAAAGTCGTCACAGATATTGGCCAACAAATTAAAACAACTGTAAATATCTTATTCTTGACCGATTTTCACAAGATATGTTTGACGCTCAAGCCGAGAATGACCACTAACCACTCAAAAGTGTTATGGATAAAATGCTTTATGTTAAGAATATGTGTTATAATGTGTTGCATACCCATATCAGCTGCCTGATATTATGGAATAAGAGTCTGGAACTTCGCAACTAGATATTAAAGGAAAACTAACATCTCCTCTCTCTATAACATCAGAAATGAGGTGTTGAGAGTGATTAATAAAAGTTGGAAAAACTTGGTACACGATACATATCCAAAGACCTGTAATTTAGGTCTTTGATATATCTAAAGAAATATGTATAAACTAAATAAGTCAGTCTATTTGTTCCTATAAATAGTCCTACTCCAGATCTCCCCTAATCTGTAGGTAAAAATATATGTTTACCGTTATTATCCTTGTGACACTTGAATATTCATATCTGGACAATATAGTGGGGGTCGGTTGTATTTGCATATGAATACAAAAACAGTCTGACTAAGTCAGATTTGTTTGAACCTGCATGTAAATTAAGTGGAAGCCCACATTGTACAAAGTTCCGGGTATCAACTTTTAGCAAGACACTACAGTAAACAAAGTTTTTTTTCTACATTATGATATTGGGTAACAGAAAATTTTTAAATTACCAAATTATCTTTTGCCTGTGCAACTTGTTTTTCTCCCTCTAGAACCATCTCAAACAATTGTCTGTACTCCTTTAAATGTGCTGTCATAGAAACAGATATATAATTTATTCATATGACACTGTACTTGTATTGAAAAACAAACAGACTGCAAACTTCATATATAAACCACCTTAGTTAGACATCTTGGTAGCTCAGTCATTTGTGGTAGATGCTCTACTACTGCCCCGATAAGTAGAAATCTCATCTCAAAATGAGACTTTGCTCAAATAAGAGTCTGAATTTGAGATAAGTATGAATTTCAAGCTCTTTTGACATTTTTACTGTAATAAACCAAGAATAGAGCTTCATGTTTTGTGATGCAGATTTTGAGTCAAGATGCCCAAGGAAATTATCTAAATGATCCATAGCAAAACTTGAGATGAGATTTAGCTCAGATTGAGATGTTAAGTGAGAACGGACTCAGAATCGATGTCTGAGGCAAAAATAAAATGCCATAAAAATAATTGATACTTATCGTACTAGAAAAGAAATAACAAGAGATGTTTGTAAAATATGTATGCCCCCAAGGCAGCCAAATTGTCTGAAAAATGGTTAAGGTCACAGTGACCTTGGCCTTTGATCTCAAAATCGATAGGGGATATCTACTGCTACTGGCCAACCTACATGAAAAGTTTGAAGGTACTATGGCAAAGGGTTCTTGAGTTATTGAACGAAAACCATTTAGTCTAAAAATATGGTCAAGGTCTACTGGGTACAAAAATGTCAAAGGGTGCTTGAGCGGCCTAACAGCTGAAAAGAGCCGTAGAAAATTGGTTACTTAACTTTACCGACAGACCGACTGACAAACATGAGCAAAGCAATATATACCCCCCCCCCCCCCCCTCATCAAAGATGTGGAGCATAATAAAACAAATGTTGACGTAAACGTCACAGCATTCTCGTTTAACCAGCTGAGCATATTTTTCATCTGTCTATGTAGATGACTAACCACTGATTCATGAGGATGATGTCACAGGTACTTACACAGAAATGTATTCTGAACTTCTGTCCACACAAGGAATAGATCAGCAATATTAGACACAACATCCTATAAATACAACAAAGATTAAAGTGTTATGGTCTTACATCAAGATTAGCCAAAGACAAATGTGCCATTGAAGAAACAAGAAAGGGTTTTGACAAAAAAGATTGTCTCCCACAAAGACCTGTAACTCTGGCAATAAATTTCACAGGACCAGATTCACAGCTCTTGCACTTACTCTTTGGCTGATATTATAATTGTCTGACTATGAATACTGTAAACTCATTAATTTTCGTGGGGGATTAAATTTCGTGGATTTCGTGGTTCACCTCAACCCAAAATTTGATCCCATCAAACAATAAGTTTGACCATTGTATTTATTACCTGAAATGCAAAATCCACGAATTTACGTCCCATTGAAATGGTCCTTTATATAAAACCATGAAATTTCGTCCCAACGAAGTTAATTGATTTTACAGTAAATGACGAAAGCAAATGTTTGAAGGGAAATTCAGAAAATGTGTCAAAAATGCATGCAGATATGGAGACATGAAGGGGTGTGAGTAAATAATGAAACATTTTGATTCAAGTTTAACGTGTCCAAATAAAAAGCAAGTCTGCAGCAGTCCACAGGCTTAAGAAATTATATGACAAAGATAACAGAGTTTTACATCCCAAAATTTTCACTCATACATTAGATAAACGGAATTTTCTTTTGCATGTGAACACAGGTAACTGTATCGTTAAAAATGGAAAAAAAAATTTTATGAGAATCTATAATTTCTTTCATAATTTTCAAAAAATTTCAAAATTTGTTTTTCCTTATTTTTCAACAATTCAGTTACCTGTGCCTGTGATCAGTCATACTTTCATCACACAAAATGTCTAAATTGTATTTAAATATTATACAATATGTGAGAAGAACTAAAATATTAGATCATTTTGGTTTTACCTTAACAGCCCTGTTTTCTTCATGTGAGGCCCATCTCATCATATCCTGGGCAGCTATACAATGTAACAGTAATAAAATGTTATCACATACTGTCAATTCAATAAGTAATAATAATGACTAATGAGTGAACTAACCCATTCGATAGAATAGTGAGGATTACAGTTAACTGAGTCACACCCAGTCAAACCTAGACAAAGTTAAAAAATAGTTTATCTGACAGACAAGCCATGTTTATAACCATTATCATTTAACTTTGAACATACTGTTTTTAAAATACTGTTTTGTCCCATTGGGATTGAAAGGTTCCAAGTTCAATCAACCACCACCACTGCTTAATTTCTGAATATCTGAGCAAGAACAAATTTTTTTAACCCCATGGTCCATTTAACTAAGGTGTTTGAATTTGAAAATGTTCTGTGGTTTTCAATAGGACCAAGTGTAACAGCTTACTTGTGACTCAATGATCAGGAATTTAATGAACAGTTAGCAAAGCAAAGTCATTTAAGTCTGAAAGTAAACGTTAACTTGGTACCATACTTTTTTTTACCATCCCTAAATGTCTTACCTAAATGTTGAGCATTCATAAAAGTCTTGGCCGAGTTCTTTACATCTTTGATATCACAAACTAACACATTGAGATCACTATGTCCACCACCCATAGATAACAACTTCACACCACTCCTGCAATAAGTTGTTAAATACAGTTAAAGCTCAAGGAAAACAATGACTGTACATTGCCAAAGTGGCATATCATTTGCTCATCACAGCAATATTAATAGTCTGACAGCTAACATTTTCTAAGAGTTACCATCCAGTCTTCGACTTTAACGGGTTGCCCGAATTCCGGGAAAAGTAAATTACTGTTCAGACAAGTCAAATTGAAAAGAACGATGCCCGAACGGACAAGTGAAAATTTCGGCCAGTAACGGGTGAAACGGCAGTTAGTTATTCCAATTATCCAGACTGGTCCGCCGTATCACGATCAGGATCTCAACAGACGCTTATGATTATATATGGAGCTCCGTAGAAACAACCGCTTACCTATCGGACACCAGTACCTATTTTCGCCACCAAAAACAAAAATATTCTAAAATACGATATCGTCGTTTTTCAACTATGACAGACGATCGTCCTTTGTTGAAGCATGAAAACTTCTATCTGCAGTCCTGGCAGACCATTACCGCGTTTTCGTGCTTCAATCAAGTACGATCGACTCTGTTTACACATAATCGCTCATTCAACTGTCTTTTCTGGTGCAAAACTTTGGAAACAACATCGAATTTTCGAATTTTTAACCAGTCACTGTAACTGTATCGATGGTTGGAGTCAGATTTGACTAAATTATTAAAACTTATAAACTTAAAATGTTGTTTTGATATTTTTAATTTTGAACTATAGCTTAAATTGTGTCTTTCAGAACCCACTTCTCATGTTGTTTTTTAATATTCATGTATCTTATTCTACATTGAACATTTGATCCCTATTTTATTCGGGCAAGTGAAATGCATTTCGGACAAGTGCTTTTTAGATGTTGTCTGCCCGCATGGTCAAGTGACTTTGAAAGCTTGGCGTGAAGACTGACCATCACAACTTTTATCACGTTTGAGGACTAGAGAGTGATCAAATCAACACGGCTGTGCATGGAATGAACGACCACAAAGTCGATGAGAAACCAAGTATATGCTTGCATCAATCAAAACAAACCTTCGTATAGCTCTGGATGCTTTATCCATAATGAAAAGGCGACAGGTCAGCTGACAGCAAAATAAACCTAATTTGTGATATTGACAGGAGAATGTGGAAATGAAACTATGAAATATTAATTCATAGCAAACTCACAGACCAATTGCTTACACAATATTTACAATTACAGTCACAATTTTTGTTTAACCTGCTGAATCTGAACTGTCAAAATGATTGAGATGGTAATGATTGACACCTGCATAGGTGCTAAATTATTTGTAAGATAATGGGAGTGAGCGTTTTAATTACTAGAAATATACTGAATAATGCTGTCACGTTAAATAAAGCTGACAAGAAGGTTTAGCAGTATTTATTATTTTTACAGAAAATTGGCAATTTGTATACACCGGAAACCCAAATAGCCGGTGTCGTATTTATTTTCTCATCAATTAGAAGTACTTCCGGGTATGAGTATTCTCCCTTGGACGTGTGAAGTAATAGTGTCCGTGCAATTAAATTTAGAATATGGCCCATATATTCCACATGTCGTTCCTCCACTCAAACTCGACTCACACTAACCTAAAGGGGCGTACACACAGTAAGTGTTGGTGTACAGTATAAGCATTCTCATGAATCAGTGTATAGTCAAGTCTCTAGACTATATGTAATTGAAAATAATACGCTGGTTGAACGAGAATGAGTATAAGTCGAAGATGTACCTTTTACAATGCTATTTTTCAACTGGTGTTAATTGCTTTTGCTTCCCGTTATATCATTATACATTGGTTTTTTTTATAAATATCACCTATTCTAAGTAGTTAATTATATACTCAAACTGAATACGCACTTCGATAAGCACTACTCCGAATTCATTTATTCTAACTTCAAATTTGAAATTCCATCACTTTTGGCCGCAATATACAGACCCGTTTTTACGGAGCCACGGATTTCATGGGAAACAGTCACCAGGGTTCAGAGCATTGACCTAGACACCAAAAGGTTATGATTTTACGAATTTTCGTGAAACACTTTTAAATTGTCTTCTTTTTATTAGTTAAGTTTACATTTTTCTTCCGAAAATGGTGCAGACAATTTTAAAACTTGTATGCGCGATTGCGCATGCGCGCGTCCCTTAAACGAGCACGGAATTACGAAACAGTTAACAGCATACATCATGCTTTCTGAAGGATCTGGGTTGCCCATATGGGTCCCGGTTGCAGTCCCCATAATGGATCCCACATGGGCACCCATTTCGGTGCCCATATGGGCCGATTTCTTATGGATCTGGGCTAGCCATATGGGTCCCGTATGTATACGGTTGCACTCCCCTTATGGGTACCATACACTTTGTTTGCTTGGAACTCGACCGTCCCTCCAGCTACACATGAGGCTCCCTTGTGTTAACTACTTCTTGTGTGAGTCGAGTTGGAGTGAAGGAACGCCATGTGAATATGGGCCCAAGTGACAATACATATCGAACAACCCTCGTATGTTAAGAGTTCTGTTCCGTTCTGTTGCAACATTTCTTTCACCGACTTAAAACGGTCAAACTTATAGTAAACGTACATATAATCTAGATTAATCCGGGATAATATTAAGTTCACTTTGTTGATCCGAATATAGAAAAGTAGATTCGGCTTAAACATTATACATCTTATCACCGTGAAACAACATAAAAAATATTTACATACATTTAACCGACATTTAATCGAATTAAAAACGCAATATTATATGAGCCGAATTCTACAGGAAAACCGGACATAATTACGAAAATCGTGATCATAATCGTTAGAAGGTCGAGACTCTTATGAACAGTTTCTGAAAATTTGAACGAATTATAGCATTCATTAACAAAGTTATAGACTTTTGAAACTAAGCACTCCCGTCCAATTCCTGAGTCATGTCACAAAAGTCAGTCGAACGTTATTTCACATCTTATACGTTAACTATTATAGTCGTTTAATAAATCCAGTGTTTGATAAATGATTGACGCCAACTTTTCAAAATGTTGTCACCTTTTAGAATAATATTCGTATTTGTGTTAAACACGACAAAATTGTGAGTGTTTGATTAAAGAGAAAAGTTATCATAATGTCACTAAGGACGACCAAATTTCACAAAGAAATGATAGAATAGCGGTTATTGCCTGAGACCAAATGAAACGCAACCAATACTCGATCAAGTTCCCCAAGGTCCCGTTGCCCGGCGACCTAAACGCACAAACCCCTGCCAAAATCGGCGACTACATGAAACACAACCACCCCGTGACCTAGTTAAAAACACCAAGGATAGTGACCCTATGTTAATGCGACCTTAAGAGGCAGCTAGATACGACTTGACCTAGTTTTAAATAATGGGCAAGGTAGGAATGGGGCGGGAAATAACAATGCATATTTCTAGGTGCATTATATTGCTCCAGAATGTGCCAACGAGGTGTCCCCAGCAGCCTAACAAGACATAACCGCATAGTTTTAGCTTTTCCAAAAATCGTTGGCAGGGCATATTCATTTTTAAGAAAAGTATATATAGATATAGCATATCAATGTAGACTGCAGAGTCAAACCGCTCTTCCCAGTCTATAGTCAGCTTTGTCATACATTTGTATTTGAAAAGTCATGCTTAACAAACAGTAGTTACCTATTAGTGTTGGACGCTGGATTTTCGTCTGTTGTTGTCTTACAAAACTAGGTCATGTTTACATGGAATCTTTATGCAAATGTTCAGAGATCTAAAAATATATATTTGAAATGAGATGTTTGGCCTGGGGGAGAGTTTGCTTTGAGAATGTTTATGAATGTATCATATATAAAGCACAGGTAACTGTATCGTTGAAAACGAAAAACAAAACGATTTTTTTTGAAAATTTAGATTTTTCTTTTTATAGAAAAATTTAAATTTAAAAAAATATTTTTTTTTCGTTTTTAACGATACAGTTACCTGTGGTATAAAGTATGAAACAATAAACATTATTCTGGTTATTCTAGATTTTTATTTACACCAAGCTGATATTATCACAACCGTTAGAGTTTTCGTAACCTTGCGTTCATTAACGAAAACGTTCGCCGCGAGAATTAGTTCGTCACGCGAACTACTTATTGAACGATTATAATCGTTCGCCGCAAACAATTTCAAAATGGCGGAGATAGACGATTTAATGGCCTAACTTGTTCTATTAGTTTTTCAGCCGTTGATTGAAAATTAGGAACTCAGTAATACTTCTTTCGTGTTCTATTTATTCAGCTTTGGTATCCACACTGTAACTTAATTGTCTCTTTGAAAGCACATCCTTAGGATCATGTTGGGTTACACCTCATCCAGTGCGTTTTTTCTGACGTTTTCCCTGTCTTCGAAATTTTTGAATACAACTTGAATTGGTCGGATTTTGTCATATTTGTAGTATCCCCAATCGCTTTCGATCTTTATTGTTTCAACTGTGTTTGGTACTTTCATATATTCTTGAATAAATTCAAATATATTTTCTTTACACGTGTCCTCATTTTCGTCAGCACTACCGTTGGTTTTGTTGAATATAAGTTTATTTTTTAGTTCATCTTGTTGTTGTTGTTGTTGTTGTCTTTGTGTTTAGATAGCCTCGTTATTTTTCACCGAATTCTAATCTTGCATGTTTTTCAATTTGTTGATTGCTTCGTTTATTTCAGATTGTTGTTGTTTTAGTTTTTCTATGTTGTCTGAGTCCTGTTGTCTACTCTTTTCAACGCCCAGCATCTTTGATTCAAGGTTTTTTTACTTTCTGTTCTATTGTGTCGGTTCTCAAAGTAATATTAATAACCGCTGATTCTATTGTGTCCAGTTTGGATAATATTGAATATAAGCTTTGAAGAATGGCTGTCATGACCAATTCGATACTGTTCACTGCAGGTTGTAGAGTATGTTGACTTTGCGTCTTTGATTCGCCTTGATTGTATAACGGTTTAGGCCTGCATGGTACTTTGTATTGCCCCTTGTGGTTCATAGTTAAGCACCGGCCGGTGGTAATATACGAGGGCCCATCAGCACGTTCGTGAACTAATTCCACTGTTTCATAACGCTTTGACATAGCTTATTAAAAGTTTGCATGGTCATAGATAATTTCTTTTCCAATTAATTCAGCATGGAAAGTAATCGATGACGTCACTGGTGTTCGTAATAAAAATGGCTTCGCCTAGTATGAGAGAGTACAACGTATATATTAGTCATAAAATATCTCTTCTACATTCAGGTAAATTTACATGCAGTATATTGGGACTCTTGGTAATGGAATACTGCATTTTCCTCGTTGAAGATTTGCTTAAAAGGCAATAGAGGAGCAAACAAAGATGATAAGCATATTCGCTGGTCATTGGCTGTTAAAATTGGCGGTCGGTAAAGTGTATAATCTATCTATATCTATTTTGAAGATTTAGTGTATAAAACATTTGCTTGTTGTCGATGTGAAGCAATGTTTTGATTTTGCATTGTTGCTCGTTTTGGTTCAGATGCACAATCCCTTGAAGAGATTTAAAGTTTATTTTTTTCTCTTTTTTCGTGATATAATATATGTTCAAATAGGATTATACGTTTGTCATATCATAAAGCATACACACTTCATACAATAAACTTTAAAGGGTTCAAATTCGGTCGACGAAACGCGCCTATTCCGAACAAAGGGATGTTGACCAAGGTCGTTTTCTTCTATAATGGTGCGCTTTGTAACTAGGTCATATAAGAGCTCCTCACTTATTGGTAAAATCCAGTATAATCCAGCAAAAAGATTATCATAGGATAATTATATAACATTTTAATATAGCTTGGCCACATTGACATGAGCCTGACCTATTGATTAGCATAATTAAACAGTCGATATATTGTCTACGTTTACAACGCCGGGTGTATGTTTTAATAATCGGGGAGTATCACGAAGACGCTCGAGATGTAATACAAACACAAATCTGAAATACCGATATAGCACGATTTGCTTGCGGAAATTGATATATTCAAAGCAAGAACCTTGTAATATATTCTTGCATAAAGGTCAGGGTCAGGTCAAAATAGCCAAGCTATACACATTAACATTGACCTCTTTATAGGTGCGGTATGAATTGTTCATTTATTAGTATTGTCCATTCATAAAAAGGGGGCGGATTCAAGGATGACTGGTCCATTGAATATGTCAGTCAGTTATATATGTACTATATTGATTGATGCATGTACCATACCCCGGTAGTATTTTGTTGTATTTGGATCAAAGCATTTTATATATCATTGTGGTTGGCATTGTTAGGGTGTGATAAGGGACAGTTTCACACCAGACTAAATTTACTTAATTCATAATTCTTGCAACGTGTTATATTTTTAATTAGTATTCCGAACAGTACGCATGTTTATTTAATCTATATCATCCGCATAAAATTTACCGCCCTTGTTGATAAAACTCGAAATTTGGATCTATAACAGTATTTTACATATTTATGGTTAGATATAAAAAAGTAATAAAAGAAACGACTAGTGAATAAAACCTGTAAATTGTGCATGTACATGGCGTCTACGCGGAGATCATCTTAAAAAGCCAGGACCGATTTCACTTTTGTCTTGCCGGATATTGAATGTCTTTAGTTGCAAAGACGAAGACAGTGGCAGACATGTACTTACCCAAATGTACAAACACCAGTAATAGACATTTAAGAACATTTTTTGGTAAGTATAATGATTACGTTTTACATTGATTTATATTTTTGATTTTGACACATTTTGGCTGTATCATGTACAATTCAGAGTAATGATCGAGTGATCGGGGAGCGGTGGCCTAGAGGTAGGGCGCGCGCTTCGGGATCGAGAGGTCCCGGGTTCGACCCCCCTTTGGACCACTGGTTAATTTCTCTGAGCTAGACCCACAGCTCCACTCCACCATGGTGTAAAATGGTACCTGTGTGAGGGCAGTGTTTATTCCTGTGCGCCGCAGATCGATGTTGGCTGCCACACCACAGGAGAGATATAGTCTCCCCAGGGAGACACGAGTGTGGGTTTCCATATGTAGCCCAATGACCAGGGGAAGTTGAAACGTCAAAGGGTGCTTGAGCGGCCTAACAGCTGAAAAGAGCCCTAGAAAATTGGTAACTTTTTAACTTAACTTATGATGTTTACAGCTAGAATGTGTAATAAGTTTCTTCCGGTATTATAAAAACAAATACAGTTTTTAGCCACACAATATATATACATGCTATTGTGATAGGCGAGGGTTTGACAGCATTGGCTTACAAGAGGCTAGTTTAAATGTGAGAATACAACATGATAAAGTAATATATTATTGAAACAATTAACAAAACATTATAATTAATTAATTTGGGTATACATGGGTATAGGTCACTGGCCGTAACTCTAACTTTGTGTGTGTGAGCATACACTTACATAATTGAACGAATTTGTGACAAATAAAAATATACGTTAAGATCCACATGGATGATCATGTTTATATGCAAATGTGTTAGCCTCGTCAAATAAATAAACTTATTATAATGCTAATAAACTAAACTGAAACTGAGTTATTATTATTCATTTTATCATCACAGATTCTTGGATTATGGACACCCCACACTGTACAACGCTCCCACAACTACGCATATTGTGTGTTTATATAGCTTGGCCACATTGACACGAGCCTCATGACCTTTTGATTAGCATAATTTAACAGTTGATATATTACATACGATACAACACCGATTGTATGCAAAATGCAAAAACACCTGCTATGAAATTCATATTAGATCTACAAACACGAGAAGTATTTGTCTAGAATTTTGCTCTGAATGAGTTGAGTCTTTATGAAGTCAGTTAATGTTTTTAAACCATGCCTCTCTCATCAACATCGGATATTTAGGAATTCTATTCAATACTACTCCCTTTTCTTTATTCTGGTGGTTCCCACAACCAACAATGCAACAGTTATGTACCATATTGTTGCAAATACTATCACATGTATACTGAATTTACTACTGGAGGCTTATCACCAGCCTACATTATATAATTCATGAGCTTATCAGTCAGGTGGAGATTTGGTGAAAGGGGTCTATACATGTAGTAATGAATTTATAAATAGACTTAACCCAGTGATACACAAAATGTTTAACTATAAATTTCAGCAATATATTTTCTTTTCATTATCTATATTTGATAAATAAGAAAATTTATATGAAACTCTAAATTATTGTTATCACGCGAAATCATTAGCATCATTTGTAAACGAATAAAACTAACGATAAAACTAGCGATCAGTTCAGTAGTAAAAAAAATAGACATCCCAGCTAGTCAACGCTTAAAGGGATCAGCAATTGAATTATTAAAACGGAAACATTTTCTATTTTACTTACGAACATTATCCATCAAAAAAATGTAATTTATGGTGGAATAAATAAGAAATTCATTGTGTTAAAATAGTTATCAATTAGTAGCTTCAATATCCACGCAAACAAATTTATTCATTTTATTAACTATCAGTAACTTGTCCTTTCACCTACATGGGAGAAATTTGATTGGTATTCCATAAGATAGCCGCCTCAAGGGCGGCTATCAATAAATATACCGTTAACTAGGTACGTTTACGAATTATGCAAGGAGTCTCAGTTTAATCTGGACCCAAAATTACAATCAATACTTACACTAGATGCATTCAGCACTCAAACATTGAAATTCCTTTTTTTGCGGTTGAAAGCGACATTTTTTTAGGAACGAGAAGTTGAAGTTATGTTGAATAGGTGCTAAATATTATCATTTGCTTGTTTCAAATTGAAAGTTTAGTGTAGTTGTAAGCTATACGTGTAATTTATCAGCATGCGTGCAGAGTGTGGTACTCAGATTCAACAATTACATTTTTATCTCATAAATAGTATGTAATTGCATAGATAATGTATCAAATGCTATGTTCATCATTCAAATACTAATTATTTACATTTTCCTCATTTATATTTGCAATCTAGAACCAACAATAGCTCATTATATAACATTTTAAATATTTGATTGCTGAGTGCAAAGTGTAAGTATTGGTTGTAATTTCGGGCCCTGGTAGGGCTATACGTATACACACCGTAGGAATTAAGATCCTCGTACTTTGGTTTTTATTTTGAAATAGGTCAGGGTGTATCATATGTCCGTTTGGCATAATTTTATGTTGTATGGATACCCGTTTCTGTTATCATAGGCCCAAAGTTAATCAGAAATCGACTTAATTATTTTAAAACCACTAGTTTCCGGAATTCAGTTTGAAACATGTTTTAGATTTAAATTTGAATTTATTTCACCGATTCTTACAAAATAGTTCAATGATGTGGTATTCTACACCTTGAATAACAGTATTACTAAGTAGATAAATCGCCATAAGAGGCATTATACATTGATGTAATACTTCAGTACATATTAAGCTGTATGTATTTTTTGAAAGAACAAAGTCCTCATTATTCCACTGTACATAACTTGAGGTCAAAAACCTGATCACATGCTCCTACTTAGTCTAACCCTTATTTACTTCAAAGCTGCAACCGACTTAAAAATTGTGAGGCTAATTATAAACTATAAAATGCGATTTAGGTATTAGGTGGGTGTTTTAAACCTTTTTAGTGATTTCGACTGGTTCTATTTCATTCAATGGAATAGTATAGTAATCCCAGTAAAAAGAAGTAGATCAAGGTCTAAATATACAATTACAATCCAGTTAGGTTAAAATACAGTGGCGCAGTGGAATAATAAACTAGTACACTAAGTATAACAGCTTATACCAACCACAGATGGCAGTATCAGTGTTTTGTCCGCAAACGTTAAAAAAAATAATAATAAAAAAATATAAAAAAATCTGTACTGAGCTAATATACTATCAAGGTATAAAGCGTACTATATGTCTATATGCCAAAGATTGTGGAACATTGCATCTCGTTGTTTCAACATAAAATACGGACGCTGAAGAAAAATCGATATACAAGTCATTCAAATAAACTATAAGATATTCATTCTTACCGAAAATCTCGTTCAATTGTATCTTATAACTGCGAAACAGCAAAACAGTGTTACTTTCGTTATTTAACTTCGCTCAAGGTCATTTTATTTATGCACTGGTTACCTATGCGATGTTCCATAATCTTTGGACATAGACATATACTACGCTTTATACCTTGATAGTGTACATGGAGTTAGATAGACAATCGATATACTAGTACATGTATATACGGTCCATGTAGTGTATTAGCTCAGTGACGGATTTTTTCTTTTCCAAACACTGATACTGCCACCTATGATACCAACAGTTCTATACCAAACTAAACTCTACATGTTAAATTAAGCAATCGTTTTAATCTTTTAACTATGACGTCACTTTCAGATTACCCTAGCTGGACTATAGACCATGGTTAGTCGCTGTCAGCCAATCAACGCCTTGTATTTCCAAAGTAAATATCGTATAGACAGCGTCTGTTAAAGTCAAGAACCTCGTTTACTGAATTCGAAAAAATCGCCCATTCAAATCGAGAAAACCATGCCTTAATAAACAAATTTTGTATAATTCTCAGTACATTTAAAAGCGCTACGCAGTTTATACGTTATTCATTACACCAAAGTAGATCCATGTCTCAATATACAACTCTATTATGTAACTTGACCTACTTTCTTAATGTAAAAATAATTAGATCAAGGGCTCAATATACAACTCTATTATGTAACTTGACCTACTTTCTTAATGTAAAAAGAAGTAGATCAAGTCTCAATATACAACTCTATTATGTAACTTAACCTAGTTCATAATGTAAACGAAGTCGATCAAAGTCTCAATATTCAACTCTATTATGTAACTTAACCTAGTTCATAATGTAAACGAAGTCGATCAAAGTCTCAATATTCAATTCTATTATGTAACTTAACCTAGTTCATAATGTAAACGAAGTCGATCAAAGTCTCAATATTCAATTCTATTATGTAACTTAACCTAGTCCTTAATGTAAACAGAAGTAGACCAAAGTCTCAATATTCAACTCTATTATGTAACTTAACCTACTCCTTAATGTAAACAGAAGTAGATTAAAGTCTCAATATACAACTCTATTATGTAACTTAACCTACTCCTTAATGTAAACAGAAGTAGATTAAAGTCTCAATATACAACTCTATTATGTAACTTAACCTACTCCTTAATGTAAACAGAAGTAGATTAAAGTCTCAATATACAACTCTATTATGTAACTTGACCTACTCCTTAATGTAAACAGAAGTAGATTAAAGTCTCAATATACAACTCTATTATGTAACTTAACCTACTTTCATAATGTAAACGAAGTCGATCAAAGTCCCAATATTCAACTCTATTATGTAACTTAACCTAGTTCATAATGTAAACGAAGTCGATCAAAGTCTCAATATTCAACTCTATTACGTAACTTGACCTAGTTCTTAATGTAAACGAAGTCGACCAAAGTCCCAATATACAACTCTATTACGTAACTTGACCTAGTTCATAATGTAAACGAAGTCCATCAAAGTTTCAATATTCAACTCTATTACGTAACTTGAACTAGTTCTTAATGTAAACGAAGTCGACCAAAGTCCCAATATACAACTCTATTATGTAACTTAACCTAGTTCATAATGTAAACGAAGTCCATCAAAGTCTCAATATTCAACTCTAGTATGTAACTTGACCTAGTTCTTAATGTAAAAAAGTAGATCCATGTCTCAATGTACAACTCTATTATGTAACTTGACCTACTTCTTAATGTAAACAGAAGTAGATTAAGGTCTGAATATACAACTCTATTATGTAACTTGACCTACTTCTTAATGTAAACAGAAGTAGATTAAGGTCTGAATATACAACTCTATTATGTAACTTGACCTACTTCTTAATATAAACAGAAGTAGATTAAGGTCTGAATATACAACTCTATTATGTAACTTGACCTACTTCTTAATATAAACAGAAGTAGATTAAGGTCTGAATATACAACTCTATTATGTAACTTGACCTACTTCTTAATGTAAACAGAAGTAGATTAAGGTCTGAATATACAACTCTATTATGTAACTTGACCTACTTCTTAATGTAAACAGAAGTAGATTAAGGTCTGAATATACAACTCTATTATGTAACTTGACGTAGTTCTTAATGTAAAAAAGTAGATCCATGTCTCAATGTACAACTCTATTATGTAACTTGACCATCTTCTTAATGTAAACAGAAGTAGATTAAGGTCTGAATATACAACTCTATTATGTAACTTGACCTACTTCTTAATGTAAACAGAAGTAGATTAAGGTCTGAATATACAACTCTAATATGTAATTTGACCTAGTTCTTAATGTAAAAAGAAGTAGGTCAAAGTTTCAATATACAACTCTATTATGAAATTTTACCTACCTTCATAATGTAAACAGAAGTCGATCAATGTCTAAATATAAAACTCTATTATGTCACTTGACCTACTTTCATAATGTAAACAGAAGTCGATTAATGTCTAAATAAAAAACTCTAATATGTCACTTGACCTACTTTCATAATGTAAAAAAGTAGATTAAAGTCTCAATATACAACTCTATTATGTAACTTGACCATCTTCTTAATGTAAACAGAAGTAGATCAAAGTCTCAATAAACAACTCTATTATGTAACTTGATGTAAAAAAACATAGACTACAAAGTCTAGCCCTCACTTCCAAGAAAACAATAGACTTAACAAATATAGGCATTAAATTCCATTTCATTGATAAAAACACTACCCTGCGCTGAAACAACGTTAAATATAATTTTTATTGCGTTAGTCACAGAACAGATATTATGGGTTGAAAAGGTAATAACCGACGTTATGCGATTATTTTTCTTCTAGATGAATCAACCCAGATTCGTTTATAAATGTAGTGGGTCGGTCAAGCCAAAAAATGCGATTTTAAGGAGCTTTTTGATAAATTTTGCAATTTACAAACTGGAGTTTAGTCCCTTTTAAGTAAACTGATATGTTCAATATCGACAGAAGAAGAAGATATTGCGATTGTTGTGAACAGAAATTAGCCATAACATACCAATTCTACGTTTTGCATTTAGACTCAGGTTAGATCTAGTTAATAATGTACACATGAAACAGCGTTTCCCATTCAGATGTGTGTAATGAAACAAAGTATTATGCTCAATAGTTTCTGGAAATACTGTAAGTTACAAAGCGAACTTGTCTTGTTGTTTGTTCATTTGCACATAATGTTGACAATACTGGTACCAGGAAGTTTACTTGCTATAGCTTGGCTATTTTGACCTGAGCCTGACCTTTATGCAAGAATATATTACAAGGTTCTTGCTTTGAATATATCAATTTCCTTAAGCAAATTGTGTGATATCGGTATTTCAAATTTTGTGTTTGTATTACATCTCGAGCGTCTTCGTGATACTCACCAATTATGAATACATACACTCGGTGTGGTAAACGTAGGTAATATATCGACTGTTAAATTATTCTAATCAAAAGGTCAGACTCGTGTCAAATTGGCCAAGCTATACACATGGAGACTCACTAAGAGAAAGCTCCCCTCTCAAATGCTCCTTTTGAGGGTGATTTATGATAAACATCATTAAAACGTGTGTCCCATCGTACATTTAAAATCTGAAAATAAGTGTGAGTAGTATATCAGTGTGTAGAATCACGTGATCAAATGAACGCCGTTTTACACTCAAAACTATTGCGATTTCGTCTGCTAACGGTGAGTTTTTTCTTGATTATAACGACCAAATGCAGTTTCCAACCGAGTGTAATAATTTGGTCGAGCATCAATTAAAAACAGCTAAAGATAGAGTGAACTCGGTACTTGCCGGGTATTCTTACATATACGGAATGTACTTTAGGCTATTAAATATAACCATATTAAATTCGCGATCGTTATAATCAAGAAAAAACTCGCCGTTAGCAGACGAAATTGCAATAGTTTTGAGTGTAAAACGGTAATCATTTGATCACGTGATTCTACACACTGTATATGGGTGCTCAGTGTAACAATTGTTTCATTTGCAAATGAATGCTTCATGATTTTTTTTCAAAAATGATGTATTTCATTCTTTTTCGACACATTATTCAAATGTACATTTTTATATTATTCTTCTTTTCCAGTGTTTATTAGTTTCGCAAGCCTGGCTTTGGTATTCGTGTTAAATGGAAATAACATATATGTTCATGTGGATGGTGGTCCTAACGTAATTAATGGGAAAATGGTAAGATTTATTGATGTTTAAATTGGCTAGTACTACTTACAGTCCAGGTATGATAAAAATCCAGTGACGCAGTGGAACAATCCACTAGTACGGTGTAAAAACAAGTATAAAAGATTATACAAACAGTTCAGTACCAAACTAAACTCTACCTATTTAAGCAATGGTTTTAATCTTTTGGGTACACACAAACGATGACGTTACTGTCATTTTATCCTAACTGGACTATACGTCGGTGTAATTTTTATTATAACCTCCCTTTATGGCTAATTATGCACAAAATTCAAAGTCCGGTGTGTGTCATTCATTAAGGCGTGAGTATAAAGACTTGCTTGAAACATCCAATTTGTGAGATATGGACGGTTTGTTCTATGCCTGACTCTTGTGTGGGAGGCTATATGCGATGCCGGCGTAACTGTGATGTTTTGGATTGTATGTCAATTATAGTCATGATAGTGCGCCCAGGGGCCTTTTTCACCAACGTTATAAGTCTAAAACTCAGACTTAGACTTAGTGGTTATACTTGCTGCTATTAGCTATTCAGAAATGGAACATAATGCCGGTTTTAACATCTTTGAATCGACAAAACTGTATAGATAAACCATGTTTTTTAAGCCGTGACTAATTTATGCAGGAAGTTGATTTGCCCTCAAAGGATAGACATAGGGTATGTTTTAAGGCTTAAGCAATTTATGTGATCAATGACAGTAACCATTCCTTGGCCCAAAGAGATTTAAACCAGGTATATTCACATACCATGACTAAAAAGTGTAACCTTCCGTCACGGCTCAAACAAACATGGTTTATCTATACAGTAGGCTTTACTGGTCAATGTTTATAAACATCACATAACCTGGACGCACTCTAACGCCAATGAAAGATGGTTTTGATTTTGTTATTCTTATTTTCGGTAACGCTTACCACAGAGTATTTTTAACATAAAGCCTAACGTCATTTGTCGATTTGGCTGGGTAAACCGAGTAAGTACAATCGCCAACAAACAAACAACACCTCTTAAATTTCTGACTGCTTTTTCGTTGCAACATACAGAATATCAACATTGGTACTTTAAACTCACTAAAAATCTGCATGATTTCAAAATAATTGTAGTGGTGTTATAACGGGGACATTTATTGTACTTGAGTTTAGATATTCTCATACTCTCAATTTACAGGATAATTTTGGAGGTTATGATGAATCAAATGCTTATGTTAATCACAGACTCGAAGAGGACGTTAATACAGAACGAAAACATGAGCGGACGTATCTGGTGACCTGGTATTCCTTGCTAGATTTTGCAGAGAAAAGGGGATGTTCAAACATGACTGATTTCTCAACGTGTCCCTATAGCAACTGTCGTTTAACGTTGGGTCCGAAATACGCTCAAATAAGTGATGCGGTCATATTCATAGGACGCCTTATGCCTAAGCAAGTGCCATTTACGAGACCGAGAGGGCAGATTTGGATATTTGCTGAAAACGAAGCGCCGCCTAGAATTCATGCACAAAGTAACAGACTAATCCCGAAAAGTACTCAATACAAGTACGGAGTTCAGAAATGGAGAAACGCATTTAACTGGACAATGTTTTACGATAAAGGAGTGGCTGATATACATCTTTCGTACGGTGAGCTAAGAAAACATAAAACACACATCTCCAAAGATTATGATAAAATAGCCCAAACCAAGTCAAAAGGAGCGTTGATTGTTACTTCAGATTGCAATCCACCATCAAAGCGCATGAAATTCATCAGCGAATTAAAGAAATACACTGACGTGGACGTGTTAGGAAGATGTGGTAAAAAGTGGGACTGCGGTAGGAAGCTTTATCATGATGAGTGTTTTGACATTTTAAACACTACATACGCGTTTTATTTAGCGTTTGAGAATGCCTTCTGTCAGCAATATTTCACTGAAAAGCTATTTGCTAATTATAACTACGACACACTTATTGTAACAAGAGGTGGTAGAGACCTTGAGGCGGGTATTACATTTCCAAAGGGATCAGTTATTAATGTCGATGAATTTAAGAATGCTGAAGAACTGGGTAATTATATGAACATGCTTAGATTTGATAGGAAGAAATACGCCCAACGTCTGGCCCTTAAAAGCCAGTATCATTCGGTATCATATCTTGAACTTTACCAGCGTACATTGTGTGATCTGTGTGAACGTTTGAACCACCAGGACACTTATCATCAAACCATTCCAGACATTTTACAGCACATTAATCCGACGCAATCGTGTGCGCATACAGACTACTCCAAATATCTTAAAATTGTACAAGAAAACAAGTAATCCAATATACAGATGTATAGCTTGGCCACATTGGCATGAGTCTGACCTATTGATTAGCATAATTTAACAGTCGATGTATTGTCTACGTTTACAACACCGATTGTATGTTTTCATAATCGGTGAGTATCACGAAGATGCTCGAGATACAAACACAAATCTGAAATATCGATATTGCACGATTTGCTTTCGGAAATTGATATATTCAAAGCAAGAACCTTGTTATATATTCTTGCATAAAGGTCAGGCTCAGGTCAAAATAGCCAAGCTATACAACGACTTTCGAAACATGACCCTTGTACGAGTTTATTAGCAAGGGTTGAATAGGTATTTGGAAAACCTTTACTGTAGAATATTGCTTTAAATAAATAGCTAATGATTTACATATTCGTTGACTGTGTGGTGCAGTGGTTATCGTACATCGCTTAAAAGCGACTTTTTTTTCTTTCCAGTGTGAGTTCGAAGCCACTAACGAACATTTATTAACAAAACAAATAAAAAAGTACACAGCCATTCAAACTTGAATTATAAGAGACTCTTAGTGAAGACTTTAAAACAATCTGAATATATGTACATGTATATACATGTATATAAATTTATGTGTTTAAATGAAAGACAGGGTAAAACTGTAGTTAGCAACAATGATTGCACTTTTAAACAATTTCACTTTTAACAACATTACATAATTGCCAGTTTTAATAATTTAATGATGCACTTAAATGATTGTTCAAGGTGTTTACAATCAAATACAACAAAATCCGAGGCATATCTTAAAGTGTATATAGCTATATCGGAAGATATTTTTTCTAAAGTTTCAAAAACTGAAAAACAATTATGCTTTTTGTTCTAGAACACATTATAAAACTATAAGAATCGTCTATTTTTCGACGATTGCATCAAAGTGCACAGAACCCATCCAAAGTTTTAACATGCAATTAAGGTAGCCTAGTATCATACTAAAAGCGATACAATTAATTATTTTGACATTGAATGACTGTTAAAATATAGCTCTATGCACTTTAACAAAGGAACTAGTTTCATCACAAATGTTGTGAATTGGTACAAAATGAATATTTATGGTCAAATGACAACAGTGATACTTGTTGCATCGACAATGTTTTGAAAACTTACCACAATCAGACTGATTGAATCAGTGGATCAGTACACATAGCAGTGTTGATATGTCTGTAGGTTCTTCTGGCAGTAGGTCATTGACAAGCAATTTTTCTGCAGTATGTTGGTCTTGTGTCATCTGCATATTAGTTAGTACATGTATGTTATTCAGTGGGTTCCTAGCAAACTGGAAGTATGTTAGTAGCTGTACATTTAGTACGTCAGTTAATAGGTATATTGAGTGTCAGTTAGTGTATTTACAGTATGCCGGTAATGGGGCAGCAACATGCAAGTCTTTGTTTAAACAGTATGCTGATATTATGCATTGTTAAGGCTGCATGTCAGTAAGTTGGGTTGATATTATACTGACCGAATCTTAGAAGTGGGTCCTTGGGGGACCAACACTATGTCAGTCTATGTTTCGGCAGTTGGTCAAACAGTGTGGCAAACACACCATAAGTCATTACCACATAAGTACAGTCTTGTCAGTTGGGTCTGTCAATATCTAAGTTAGTGTGTTGACAATGTACTAGCAGTAGGTCTGCAGCAGACCACTTGTTATGCAATCAGTAAAATTGTTAAAATTTCCAGTTTGGTATTCTCATTAATTGTAATAGTAGTCATGGGGACACTTATTATCGTTTATGTCGAAATATAATCATAGTTAGACAATTTCATCAAACAAGTCGCATAGTGGATTAATTCTACATGATCTACATGAAACATTAGAGTACAACAGTATGTGTTCAACGTATACAAAACAGTGTATCTACTCCTATCTTAAGAAACGAAACAACACCGTTACAGAAAAGACATATACAGATATACGCCTCTACTAATCAACCTACAATTTCGGTTTTATCCAATTTGTTAAAATATTGACATAACGACACACATGGATGCCTATTCTGGAAGGTTTGCTCTTCACAAAGACGGTTAAAGAATGTTCCCAAACCACAGGGAAATGTAACTTTTATAGTATATGTGTACAAATGTTACATACAAGACGTAAAAGCTGTGTACAATATTTCAATACAATTATTATGTAGAAAACTATCATTAAATTTCGCTTTGAATGTATTACCAGGCAGACGAAATGTGTATATGGTGTATGTATGTTTTTTTTAAATAGTTTGATCCCTATCGTAAGTTACTAGCATATATACACAAAAGTTCTGGACTGGTGACAGCCCAAAACAGCACAATTTATTACTCCAAATGGTGTAGACGTGTTCTTTCTGATTGGAATATTGTATAAAAATCTATCTGACATAAAAAAAAAAGTTAAGTGCAACCAACCACAATTGCTTATTATGACATTTTCGTTACGGTTTAAAAAAAATTATAAAAAGACAAGCAATGTTGCAAAAATAATGACTCAAATATTAATCAAAGCGCTGAAGGCACTATATTTGTTTGGGTCTTGAAAAAATGAACAAAAACTGGTTATTTCATACACTATTTGCAGTTTCTTGAACACAATAGTCCTAAACGTATACTGTAAAATCATTAATTTTCGTGAGGGATTAAAATTCGTGGATTTCGTAATTCATCTCCAACCACGAAAATAAATCACATCGAACAATCATTTTGACCCTTGTATTAATTAACTGAAATGCAAAATCCACGAACGTCCATTCGAAATAGTGTTTTTACCAAAACCACGAACCTTTGTCCCATCGAAATTTAATGATGGTGCAGTATGTTCCAGGTAGTTACACAGTGTAGCTTTTTATTGTGGTAAATCCACATGCAGGTTTGCGGCGACTTTCCAGCTTTATCTCAGCATAAATAATTCATAATAACAAGTGTGCAACCGGCATCCGGGCAGGACTTCTGATCTTCTGTAAATTAGCTGTATATGACTTGGAGTGTTTTTATTTCTTAAAGGCACCACGCATGCACACCAGATTAAACTAAGATCGCAATGGGTTTTTTACAAAAAGTGTGGTACATTTTATATCGGGGAATCTATATACTTTTTATTGACAAGGTCCTGTACATGTGTATAAATAAAGCAAGACTAACAACGGGCCACAATTTTAGGAGTTGATCAACAATCGGGACTACTCGGACGTTACTAACGCAACAATCTCTCGGTGGAGAATAGGAACGGTTCTAACGGGTATTAGTGTGTCAGAACGGATTTGTAAACAGAATAAATTATTGAATTTACATTTTGGACGTACAAAAATACATAATATTATACACTAAGCACATCATACAAATTTATTGATGTTCTGTTAAACGTCATAAAGCTGCTGGGGACAGTATGGTCTACTTTCTTGTAATTCTTGTAAGTCAATCGGAACTCCTCGATGGCATTTAACAAAAATGTCTGTGAATCACTAGCCTACGTACATCCGAGAGAGCTTCCGGATTCATCACAGAAAAACCCAAGTAGTTACGATTGGTTGATCAAATCCATTTTATCAGCACAAATAGACATACATGGTAGTTAATGCTGAAAGTTGATTGATATGTCTTGAACAATGAACAAGGAGTTGTGTTACAGACAGACGGTGTGAGATTTCCTTATTCTTCATAGGATGTTACATTATGGATCATTTTTCTTCGACGTAATTCGAGAAAATTGTGTTTTTAGGCTGGCGATTTCGCGCCAGACTATTACAATCCTAAAAAATGAAATCCACTAAGATGAATTTACTCCCAAAACTGACAACACAGAATCTATACACTCGATGCAAATAGTTCCTCCTTGTTAGTCAGTTTTGCAAGATAAGAACATTCAACTTTCCTTGTTTCATTTATTCTGTTCGATTGTAATATATGAGTTTCTTCTTGTAATGGAAGGAAATTGTATGAAATTAAAAGAATAGGTGTTTAAATGCGTTGATAATTATTACTACGCGTTATATACTAACGCGATATAGCGCGCGCAACAATGATTTTATTGTGGTAAATTATTTAGGTCAACATTCTTCAACGAGATCGTGGTCGAGTGGTTGAGCAACTCGCTTAGTGATTTTCTGATGCTAAGGTCCAGCGATCGAATCACGGCCGCTCCAAAAAATTTTATATTTTTTATTTTATTATTTTTTGTCAAGTCCAGCACTTACCTCTCTTTCGACAAGTCGTCTGAAAATTATATTATGCCAAATTATCAATATGTTTATTGAAACCGTCGTTATAATGAGTAATAAGAACCTCGTATGTTGTCATTTTCAGACGACTCCACGAAATGATTGATTGGTTTTATATCAGAGCACTAGCGCTCATAATATTGACAGGTCGACTAAACATAAGGTCACATCGGCATGATATATTGTCTTGTTCAATCGATATAAGGACCGTTTCACTTAATATATTCATAAATGAACTCAGTATAATGACAGATTGACTCGATATAAGGTCACATCGGCATGATATATTGACTTGTTGAATCGATATAAGGACTGTTTCACTTAATATATTCATAAATGCACATCGTATAATGACATATTGACTCAATATAAGGTCACATCGGCATGATATATTGTCTTGTTGAATCGATATAAGGACTGTTTCACTCAATATATTCATAAATGCACATCGTATAATGACAGATTGAGTCAATATAAGGTCACATCGGCATGATATATTGTCTTGTTGAATCAATACAAGGACTGTTTCACTTAATATATTCATAAATGCACATATAATGACAGATTGACTCAATATATGGTCACATCGGCATGATATATTGTCTTGTGGAATCGATATGACGACTGTTTCACTTAATATATTCATAAATGCACATCGTATAATGACAGATTGACTCAATATAAGGTCACATCGGCATCATATAATGACGTTCTCACTGAATATACTGATATATTGACTTAATATATTGACAACGTGGCTTAATATATTGCTATTTGGACACAACAACGTTCATTTTGTACGTATAAGACAGTCAAGGCTTTCCATACATTCGCATTCAAAATATTCCCTATAATTTTGATCGTTTAAATCTATTCAGAATTATTATACATTAAATTGGATTCATTATTGCTTAAACTCCTTAAATGTTTAATAGATTATTTCTGTCTCATCCATTTACATTCTTTACATATATACAAGTCAATACAGATAAAATATGTTATCACAGATAAAACATGTATATGGCCATTCTATATAGAATTATAAGAGACTTTCAAATCATGTACAATCTCATAAAATACAATGCTACCAATAGTAGTTAAGACATACAAATAAAGATATATATACAATATTGGATAAAAAAGTTAGAATAGCAGATATTATAATTAACTAACTTGAATAGTAAATGTTCAACAAAAAGCTCCCACTGATTACCGGGAAAAGAATGAAACCATATTTCCGTAACGAGCCAGAATAGTTACGAGTTGTTTCCCTTTGACCGCATAATAATAAAGCGATAAATTGTATTGGTGATTTAAATATATTTTTGACATTATAGAGACATATTTGCGCACACTTTCTTCTGATAAATTATGATAATTGATGGTGCTTTGTATATTTAGCTCATTTAATGTGATAGTAAAGAAAAATATGCTAGTTATAGGGAATGGCTCTTTAATAATGATATAGACCTTTATGTTTATTATTTCGAAAACAAAACATAATAATAAAGTTTTTCAAACGTTAACTATGTTTTCCTCATTCTATAAAAAAAACAAGTTATTATATTTGTGTCCATATAAGTAGTCCGTCAGTTGAACATGTGTCGCGCTATAGTCTATGGTGGATCAAGCGTAAAATTTGTCAGAAATAGTGTCAAACATTGTCGTATGATGTGCAAAATTTCATTACAATTAATTGATGAGTTTTAAAGAAAATAGAAGTATATCAACGGTAGCGTTAGAAATGCCGCTAAGTGTATAAATATTCAAATGCACTTTAAAGTGATTCACTGACGTTGGATTTTTCTGTACAAGGTATATAAAACCTGTTATATTTATAAAGAACACATTTACGAAAATCATTCTGGAAAATCCCAACAGTTTTTTTAAGATATTCTTGGATTTTGGGGGCAACCCCTAAAAACAGATAATTGTAATTTACCGAAAAAGTTTTGCTTTAATCCTCATAAAATTTGGTGTACTTGAAATTTTGTATATAAGAAATCAAACAGTAAATTTTATGGTAGTAAACTGTGCAATTTATTTGATTTAAATAAAATATTTAAAATTTCTTTTTTGAGTTGAACGTGAAAAGTCGTTGTGAACAACATACTGTTTTCATGCATGCAACAATTAGAGTGACAACTATAATTGAAGTTTCATGCAAAATGTCATGACACTTGCTCGGCTAGATTATTTTAATTGTTTTTTAATGATTTAGGGGTTAAGCCAATGGTGTCTCTGTATTTTCATTAAATGTATATAATCGTAATAACTATTCAGTACAATCGCGATTTTAAGACATGGGAAGATGCTGAAAAATCTATTTTAAGCATTTTGTATTATTTGATCTCGGTTGTCAGACGCTCACAATGCACCTAAGTGACTGTGATTTTTTAACTTCCGCCAGACTCAAAAGCGGTGAAACACCTTAAAGCAATGCCGTTTAACCAGTGTCACTGTAGCAGCTTAATTGGTATTTACTCTGGTTCCCGTCGTACTATGTTACGTAGTGTAAGGGGCAGGTAATACAGGCTAAATTGGTATTGTAAATGTGTTGTCATAATTTGTCCTGTACCTATATTATTTGAATAAACTGAAAATTGATACAGAATAGACGTTTTCCACTAAGATGCTTTATAAGCACAGCACAGAAACATAATCGTTTATTACTTGAGAGAACCATGTGTGAAAAACATTTCTTGCATCGACTTGCACAGTTACGGTCAACCTAGTATAAAACTGATTAAGTCGTGATTAATCCGGGATTAAATCAGTTTCTGCTCTTTGTGCTATAATTATGAAATATTTAATACCGAATAATCATAGCATTAAATATACATGTACGTGTCGCTGGCTTAGAATGAGAAGGTCGTAACTACAACTTACGACCTTTTAAGACTCATACATATTTGAAATCTGCATCATAAGGCGCTTTTTATGTGCCTATTTACATGAAAATCGGAACTTGTCATGTTGACCAAAAGAAAGTTCTTTAAGCTTGTTTCACCATAAGTAAAGAGTAAATTTCAGACAGTTTTTTTCTCAGAGTATCGATTTTGTAGTTACGACCTTAACATTCTAAGCCAGCGATGTATTTAGAGTTGTTTTTCTTATTTCAGTATAGTGATTTGACTCGGATTATATACATGTATGTAATTATGTTTTGCATTATACAAAAATGAATAGGGTAGAGGCAGTACCAAAAGAAAGTTACTGTTGAGTATAGCTAGTTTGTGGTAGAAAAAAATTGTGTTTTTTTTTCTAAAATTTCTTTGTAATTAGTATTAGATTTTCCACGAATAAATGAAATAGAAGACTTGATACTTGCAACATGATGTTTTCATTTCTTGCGCAAATGGCGCCATTGGCGAACGCCAGCGGAAGCACTGAACATCCAGAGTATTTGCAACCTATTTAATATAACACATGCGAGGCCCGTCTGTGAATCTGACGAAGTACATGACATTGATTTTCACTGTTTTTCAGTGTCCATCGTTTACAAGCGACATACCAAAATAAACCCACAGACATATAATACAGAACATATATTCTATACCTCTTTGACAAACCGAGTCGTACGGGCCTCGTAAGTTTCGCATTCATAACAGTTAATTCAGTACTTATGAGGCCTGTGTGATTAGGTGGGTTTTAGGGGTGTCGCTTGTAAACAATGCACAATACTTAACTAAATTGTTAAACATGAAAAACAGTGAAAATCAATGCCCTATTCACGAATACAAAACGTTTTCGGTAATTATTTTGAGTGTTGTTTCGTCAGACGGGCCTCGCATGTGTAATGTTAAAGCACGTTGCTAATACGTAAATATGCCGTTATGCGTATCACGTGTCCGTAAATTTTGCTGTTGCAAGTATCAAGTCTTCTAACTTGATATTTCATACAAAACTACAAATGTGTTACATAGAACTTATGAACAAAACCTTTTAAACTAATTCTGATACTTTTCAATTATTCGGGCAAAATTTCATCCTTGTAGGTGTAATAATTACAGAGAAATCTTTAAAAAAAAACACGCTTTTGTACTATCGCAAACCAGCTATATAATAAAGAATAAAATTATTTTTAATTAAAAAATAATAGGGAATTGCAGTAGGTAGGAAGTTATTGTTGCTCTGTTTATTTTTTTACCAAAATCTGATGAATAGATTTTCAGAACTTAAAAAAAATCTTTCGCAAACTAGCTATACAGTAATTCATAATCCATTCATGCAACGTACATGTATGCTATAGTTAAGTTTGTATGAATCCTAATACGCTAAGCGTATATCCCATATGCGTATAATCTACCGACTCTTGTGACCAAATTGGACGGTTACAACTACTTTTTTTAAAAGGTGTTGTGGTAGATGTGTGTATATTTATTGTAACTAGCAATATCAGTGATGAATTGAAAAGAAAACTGTGAAACTCTATTGTGTTTGTACTTAAGTGTTGACGTGTAATAAAGCTTAGACTGTGGAGTTAAAACGGTCAGACCTGTTTTCACTTATAGTTGTTTGGATATCGTCAGTTGGACATTAACAGATCGAATTAACCAGACCGATTAACAAAACTTGCCAGATCGACGCAGCTATGTATTTATTCAAAGGACTAAAAACTGGAAATAGACATTTTAAAACAATATTTGGTAAGTAAATGGTTTTAATTTTTTATATTTTTTTATTCGGGACATATGTTTTATTTTCATTTGTACAATTGGGATGATATTTGAGTGTTATATAAAGATGGTTACGGTGCTTATTGACTGTTATTCTTAAGCCTACATAATAGTCAATGCTAATGCACAAGTCAATTGAAACCCCGGTCCTCCAACTCCAGGAAAAGGGAGGGACAGCGAGGCAATCGTCCGGGTTATTTTTATTTCCAATGTCCTAGCTCAGTGCATCTTTCTCACGAGCCAACAAAGCGGGAAAATACAACTGGGACTATATTTCACTGGTTTATGGTAAAGGTACAATGTTTGTTTATTATACTGAACGGGCCAGCCAATTCGACTGATGAGACACCTATTTTTCTTGCACATTCATCAACTAGCTGGTCGCACCAGTTCTAACCCAGCTTCCGCCGAGATTCGACACTTCGACCTCCCGCTCGAAAAAGACGGACACCCTAAGCACTCGGCCACGTGCGCGGTTAGAGTGTAGACCATGGACGTGTTTTTTACATTCTGCTCGGCCATGAGAGACAGGAATTAAACGCGAGATCTGAAAAGGCAAACCATTAAATCCCTATTTTGAAACAGGTTTTTTCGAACTTATGTTAATCACCATTGACACCTCATTTCTGATGTTATCCGTTGACACGGAAGTACAAGAGAGTAGAAGCCAGTTTATTTTAATGCATGTGAATTTCTTGTACCATTTTTTAAAAAAGTTTTGGTATGATGTGGCCTGGGATCGGGCCCGGGACCTCTCGCGGGCGCTCTACCACTAAGTTATCGAAGGGACAATTGTTTGCATGTTTCTGCGTGCTTTAATATACTAAATATATGTAAATACCATCGTTAAACTTATTTTAAAATCCCCGTAACGTATTTGACGTACACCAGCGAGCAGCATACATTGTTGTAAAGAATCGTTGAATGGTGTCGCACTGCGATTCTTTGGTACTAGTATTTGAACCTTTAGTTTGAGGAAAGTTCAAATACTAAATCATTTAGAAACATGTACATCACTAAAAATATCACTCTACGTTCAAATAGATTAATCTCCATAAGCCGAGAATTATGCTTAATCTGATACTTATAGTAACGTTAAGCCGTACGTTATTTGTTACTTAAATCTGATCTACTTCTTCATTATGCTACTTTACATAAAGACCCAACTTGAACTTATTTTTTTTAGTCGTGAGCGGACCAAACACTGATACTGCCACCTGTGACGTGACCGATTCGTCCTTATGTCACAATGCCCAACACAATGAACTAAAAACGGACCAAGAAACTATAACTACAAACCGATATGAGCAAATTCGAACAAGGAAGGCAGAACTCAACTTAACCAGCCGGGCAAAGAAAACATAAACAAGTTCACATAACAAAAATGCATGTACACGTCTTAATGCCCACACATAACCCAAGCGAACAAATGAAATGTCCAAGTCCACAGCTGTAAAAAAGCTAGATAAACTTTTCTAAGTTGCATAAAAATATGCCAAAATCGGCGACGCCAAGCGACCAAACGAGACGTGTTCGTGACTCGACCGAGACACTGTCCCTAGCCAGAGGACCCTAAAACATCATGACAACAAGAGAGCAATCCAGCGGCAAAAACCATGTACTGTGGCCCGGTGATTTTAAACATTGGAGTACGTACTTCATGCTCCAACTCATACTCCGTACTCCAATTGGACTATTTCTTTGTTACAAAAACTGCTGTAATTTCTTTATCACTGAATGGAAACATATGAAATGTGGGTTCATTTTCTTAATTAGATCATTTGCTACAAGTTGGTGTTGGTTTTTATGCAAAATTCTAAAACAAGCATATATAGCAGCTTAAATATTTGTTTTGATTGTTGTCAAAGTTACACATTGTAATTTAAACTGTTTTAGATACATCATGCAAACATTTTATTCTTCTTTTCCAGTGTGTATCTGTTTTGCAAGTCTGGCTGTTATATTCCTTGTTCATGGAAATAACATACATGGTCCTGAAGATGGCACACCTGAAGTAATTGATATGTATATGGTAAGATTATATATATATATACGTATAAGTAAACATAAACGTTTTGTTCATGAGTACTCAGAACCGCCGTGTCAGGTAGATCCTTTTTTAACCATTCAACTTTTTGCTGCAAAATGGTAACCATATACAAGTGCATCCGTCCGGATTTGAACCGATGTCTCGCCTGATAAGACGATAAACGCATAAACGCACTGATCACCAAGTTTCGGAGACAAACTTACGTCAAAGATTTCGGATTTAGAACGATACGAACCGGCGGATAGTAACACCCACATGAAAGTTAACTAAGGATATTATGCAGGTTGCAAGCGTTTGTTGAAATCAAAATTATAAATATTTACCCATTAGTGTCGTTTATTCGGCCGATGAAGCCATCTGTTCGGGTACTGGTACTGTAGACTTACCAATTAGACAAATTAGTGCCCCCTTTGGGACCCCTGTTTTGGTACCCCATGCGCAGACGAGACTGTGGTTGTTGTTTACATTTCTAGAGTGGGAAAGGCTGTAGTTTATAAAATTGCCAATTACTAGTATTTCAGAAAAAAATGGGGTAAAACAATAATGTTTTCGGTTGCTGGTCCGATGCAAGTAAGCGTTTATTGAACGCAATCTTGATAAGTTCTAAAATTAAGACTATGGAAACATATCTGTCACAATATGTATGATTTTAAAAGAACGGAAGTGGTCTTATTAATGGGTCATTGACTGTTAAAGAGACATTCCCTATAAGTAGCATGTTTTTCTCTACTGTCACTTTAAATGAGCTAATTGTACAAAACACTATCAATTATCATAATTTGTCAGAAGAAAGTATGCGCAGATATGTCTCTATAATGTCAAAAATACATTAAAATCATTAATAATAATTTATCGCTTCCAGCAATTTATTACTATGTGGTCAAAGGGAAACAACTTGTGACTATTTCGACTCGTTACGGAAATCTGTTTTCATTCTTTTCTCGGTAATTAGTGGGAGCTTTTTGTTGAAAATTTGAGGAGTTTAAGCAATGTATAACGATTCTCTTTTAATGTATAATATTCCTGAATCGATTGAAACGATCAAAGTAACTGGGAACGCCTCTTTAATACTTGAGTAACACTTAATTATTGTATGCATTGTCACTTTACAGGAGAATTGGGGAAGCAATGGCGACTCGGAAATCTATATGAACCGAAAACCCGGAGCAGAATCTAATATAGACAATGAACCAGGACCAGATGCTGAAACAAACAAAAAACATGAACGGAAATATTTCGTAACCTGGTATTCAATGCTTGCCTACGCCGAGAGAAGGGGTGCTGCAACAATGTCCGATTTCTCATCGTGTCCCTATAGCAACTGTCGTATATCATACAATCCAAAGAATGCTGGAAGAAGTGACGCGGTTATATTCACAGGACGGCATATGCCTTATGAATTGTCGTTTAAAAGACCGAGAGGGCAAGTTTGGATATTTGCTGACAACGAAGCACCACCTAGAATTCATGCACAAGCTGACTTTCCCAATGATGAAAATACCGGATACATGTATGGCGTTCATAAATGGAGAAAAGCATTTAACTGGACAATGTTTTACGACAAGGGACTGGCTGATCTTTATCTTCCGTATGGTGAGTTAAGAAAACACAAAACGTACGTATCCAGGGATTATGACGAAATAACTACAACCAAGACTAACGGAGCGTTGATTATTACATCCGATTGCAATCCTCCATCAAAGCGCATGGAGTTCATAAACGAACTTAAGAAATACACTAAAGTGAAAGTGTTAGGAAAATGTGGTAACACTTGGGACTGTGGCACTAAGAACTATCACGATGACTGTTTTGACATTTTGAACGGTACATATTCGTTCTATTTAGCGTTTGAGAATGCTTTTTGTCAGCAATATTTTACTGAAAAGCTGTTCGACAATTATAAATACGACACACTTTTTGTAACAAGAGGTGGTCGATACCGTGAGGCGGGTATTACATTTCCAAAGGGATCAGTTATTAATGCCGATGAATTTAAGAATGCTGAAGAACTCGGTCATTATATGAACATGCTCAGATTTGATAGGAAGAGATATGCTCAGCGTCTGGCTCTTAAAAGCCAATTCTATTCACCATCATATCGCGACATCTATCAACGTACATTATGTGATATGTGTGAACGTTTGAATCACCAGGACACCTATCATCAAACCATTCCAGACATTTTACAGCACATTCATGCGACGAAATCTTGTGTGCCTTTAGACTACACCAAATACCGTAAAAATGACCGAGTATATATAAAGAAGATAGATAAATAGATAAATTCTTTATTTCATTTAGATTTGCGCTTTTCGCACATCATCACTACATATTCATACAATTTTGACTTTCACGTGATATATACATTCAAACAATCACTTAAGTAAAGACACATACAGTCAAAGATAGGCCTATAAACAAACATATCGCTAGCTTGGAATGAGAAAGCCGTAACTACAAAATTGATACATTGAGAAAACAAGAGAAAACTGTCTGTAATTTATTCTTTATCTTTGGGAAAACAAGTTTTTAAATCTTCATTTTGGTCAACATGACAATTTCAGATTTTCATGAAATAGGCTCATTATAAGAAGCGCCTTGTGAAGCAGATTTCAAATGTGTATGAGTCTTATAAGGTCGTAAGTAGTAGTTACGACCTTCTCATTTAAGCCATCGATATCTATAATTTCAATTCACAAACGGTCAATTGAGCATGATTATACTTTTCAATCCTGGACAGTTCAGTGATAGAAAAACAAATTCGGTGGAGAATATAGGCAGAATGTACAATGATATATCATGTTGAAAGTGTTCTTTTATTCGAAATAAAATAAAATTTAATGTACAGAGGGTTTAAATAAAAACATTGCTAAGGTGTTGAGAAGTGACTAAACGGTTTGTTACATTTATATTAAGCGTTAGCATGCGTTTGCTGGCGAGTAACGTTACAATAAAGTTTGCAAGATTTACGAGTAATATTTTATATTGGTGGTATTTAAGAGATCTGCGAATTTTGCCACACATGGTCTGATATAATATGTTCTTGGTATACATCTTTGTCTCAAATCTTTATACTGATCACATATTATAATGAAATGGTATTCGTCTTCCAGATCAGATTGATCACAGAGAACACATGTGCTTTCATTTCTAGGTTTTCGCTTCCTACCATACCTTAAACTTTCTATCCAAAAATTATGTGACGATGTTCTAATTTTCGTTATACAGACTAGTATGCAGCCATTTTAAAATTGAACGAGTATGCTGGAAATTGTCAGCATTTGCTTTCACTAAGTTCGCGACCAGTGCTGATATTCACAAAGACTCTTAAGGGAAGACTTAAACAAATTGACTTAAGTCAAAATATTGAGCTGCACATATTTTCCAAGAAACAAAGTATATCCCATGTTTTATATATGAAACTGCAGCTATAAAACGGTGTGTAAACAATGGGTAATCTTGATTTTTTCCTTTTTAGCTAATACACTTCGGGAAAGTTTGAGATGCTCAGAAAGTTCTAAATTTCCCCCTAAAATGCTTTGTGAATACCACCCTGAGCCGTTATTTTTAAGTGAAAACTTAAACATTTTGACTTAAGTTAAAATATTGAGTTGCCCATATTTCACAAGAAACGAAAAATAGTGCTTGTTTTCTGTATGATTTCTGTAGCTTTTTACAAAATGCTTCTAAACAATGTAAAAACTTGTTAATATTGGCTTTCCTGTTAAGCTGAAACACTTGAGGAAAATTTGAACACGACGATGATGGACTCTTTATACAAAAGATAGGTGATGGAATTTAATACATCTATGGATGGACATTATATAGTTCTGTTACATATTTATTCATTATCCATTAAAGCAAAAATCTACTCTTCTTAACGTAGTACAGTAAAACTTCGTTATGACGAGCATCAATATTATGAGCACCCGTCCTATCTCGAGCAAGTTTTAAAGTAGTATCCGTTTTTTATTATTAATGCTTGTTCTTTGGTTATTTCGAGCACATGGTTTATCTCGAGCAATTTACCTTTCCCGATCACTCCTCGAGATAACTAAGTTTTACTGTACCTTAATTGTTAATATTCTATTTCACGAGAAATGAATTATATGTTATAAGCTATTTTGTATGTGAGTTTTGTATGTATGCATGTCGTATGTAAATATTTCTTGTATGATATTTCACGTTGATAAGATTTACTTTGCTTAAGCCGAATAAACTTTTCTGTATTCTGTATTTCTGTATATAACTACAAAATATAGCCCAACAGTGTGACGCTTCAATCAGTCGAATAGTATAGCTTGGTTATTTTGACCTGAGTCTGACCTTTATGCAAGAATATATTACAAGGTTCTTTCTTTGAATATATCAATTTCCGCAAGCAAATCGTGCAATATCGGCATTTAAGATTTGTGTTTGTATTACATCTCGAGCGTCATCGTGATACTCCCCGATTATGAAAACATACAATCGGTTTCCATGGTCTTGTAAACGTAGACACTATATCGACTGTTAAATTATGGTAATCAATAGGTCAGGCTCATGTCAATGTAGCCAAGCTTTACCAGAGTGTTAAATGATTCAACAGACACGAACGAATCACAAGACAATATTATCTTTCAAATGCCGAGCTTAGCCATTATTTGCCAGTCAGCTTTCTGCTTAAATATGACAGACGTATATGTGCATCCACACGGTTTTAACCAGGTTCAGGTTAGACGGTTAGCACACTAACCACTGAGCTACATAGGCACCATATCAAGTAATCAGAAACTTTACCAAAACGAGGACTTTTTGAAAGAAATACACGAAGTTTCAACAAAAATGCTGTTTTGAATATAGATCAACATGTAAAGCAGGTATAGTCGATTCAATAGGTAATACATTTTACTAATGAGGGAACTATCCCATTCGAAAGAATAACAGGGACTACCGTTCTTCAGTTAAACCCAGATAATCTTTGTTTACCTGACAGACGACTCGATGTTAACAAACCGTTCTCATTTAATTTTGAAAGGACTGTAGCTAAATAAGGGATTTGTGTGTACACACATTATAATATTCTAAACACTGATTAAACATACATAACCAAGATATTATATACAGTGATTCCCATCTGTTGTCGCTGTTGGTTTTATATTGTAATATCAGAAGTGATAAACAATAATTCAGTAGACAAATTGTTAGTGGATCATAGCGCTTGAAAAAGACCGCCACGTCGAAAATTTGACTTTAGAGTGGTTCTGCTGTAAAAAGATATTGTGATCCCCTTTTAGGGATATATGTATACATGTACTAGAATAATTCTGGGTTTGATTATTTCACGTTATCGCCAGGATATTCATAGTGGTTTTATATTAATTTATTTCTGATTACTGCCTTTATAGTGGATTGTGTCATGTTACTTTGTTATTGCCACATTGTAGAATGACATTACAATATGCACAAAGGTAATCAGACAGGTGATGTTTAATTTGGCAATTTAATAATGGCCAATAAAGGCTGTGCATGCATGCGTACTGTAGTTATTGCATCTCCTGAACTTTATCAAGTTTCAAATCAACTTCCAGCTAAACACAAAACACACCCCCATTAAAATACAAATTACTTCAATCTAAACACACAAAACAAACCTCATTAGAATACCGATGTACTGCAATCTAAACGCACAAAAACAGTTTCTAGCAAATAAGTATATATGTTTAATATTTGTCAAGATAATCACTACACTCAATTGACTTAGGAACTGAGACTATTTGTTTATTAAACAATATTCGTCATTTATCGATGTTTTGTTTATTAATAACCCGAATACTAGCATAACATTTAAAGAGGCGTTCCCTATAATTTTGATTGTTTTTAAATCGATTCAGGAATGTTATACATTAAATGAGAATCATTATGGCTTAAACTCCTCAAATCTCCAACAAAATATCCCACTAATTACCGCGAAAAGAATGAAGACATAATTCCGTAACTAGCCAAAATAGTCACGAGTTGTTTCCCTTTGACCTCATAATATTAAATCGTTGGAAGCGATAAATTATTATTCGTGATTTTAATATATTTTTGACATTAAAGAGACTTATTTGCGCACACTTTCTTCTAAAAAATTATGACAATTGATCATAGTGCTTTGTACATTCAGCTCATTTTAAGTGATAGTAGAGAAAAATAGTTATAGGGAATGCCTCTTTAATTGATGTATGACTTAAAGCGAATATATGATTACACATAATACAAAAAATACAAAGTTTATTCAGGCATAAAATAGCATTTTGCATATGCATAGCCAACATATAATTTTTTACATTTACATGAGCATGTGTGGTCAATTCTAGCAAAGGTGTGGATAAATTGCATGTGCACAGGTTCACAGAGAAGTTCAGTAATTTGTAATAAAGTTCAAAAATAAGAAAAATCAAATGTGTGAGTAATTCAAAAGTTAAAAATTAAATGTCAAGCGTTTATACAAATACTAATATCCGGTAATAATTGTCTAAATGTTCTGATAAGCATTTGCAAAAGTTAACAACCACCATGTTGATGTGTGAAAAATCGCATGTGTGTTGTTGTTGTTTTTAAACATGACATCACATCTAAACTTCGCTTTGAACGCAGACAAAATGAACGCGTACTTAAAACCCAGTCAAAATTAAATGTTGCGGTCCATTGATTCGTGTAACATCCAAAATGTTAAATGTGCGCCAAATTGGCGCGTATGTGATCGTCCGTTTTCAGATGCATGTGCTTATCGCTGAGGCAGAAATGAAGAAAACAATGAAAATACAAAGCAAACTTTAGAATTTAGGTTTAGAAAAGCCGACTTTTGGCCTCACAAGCGCATTTTCCAACGAATTACATCCCTTTGGCCATAATAATCAGATGCTCGGTTGTCTCTTTTTTACTTCCAGGATTTTGAACAAAAATCTCTGTTAATCAAATTTTGTGGGTGTCAATACCATATCCACAAAAATTTCTTACAAATGTTTAGTAAACAAAAACATGTTATACGGTAAAAACACGACCCCTCACAACTAAATATTGTCCACATGACCATATATCCCTGGCTGTGCGGGGGAAGCTGGAAGGTAAAAACACGCTCGCTTCACCGGCTATCCACTGCCCGTCCCCGGAGGGAGGTGAAACCGTGGTTACAACTGACTTGTGCATAAATTAACAGGATACCATGTACCAAATACGCCTGATTGGTACGGCTTTTACTACAGACTCATCATGATTGGCTGTTCCAATCTGTCAAATACGTGCTGATATATGGGCATTTGTCAATTGCTGCTATTTTCAACTTGTACGGCAAAGCGAATGATATATATATATATGAGCTAAAGTCCAAACACTAATACTAGAATGCTTATATCAAGCATTTTAGTACTACCAGTTTGCTAAAACGTTTGGAAAACATGTTTTAATGAAAACTTAGTTAAAATATGCAATGAAAATGGATGTGTATTGGATATTTGTTTTCACCTTGTGTATGTTCAGCGGTTTGGACAAAGCGAACCAAACTGAAATTGATGATACAATATCAAGGAATTTATTGAACCTTGGTAATTTAACATTCGGTGAACTATTGAACGAGTTTAAAAAGGTTTGTCCTTACGATCAGTGCGTAAAGACGGGGCCTGCTATGGGGTATTTTACTAGCCTTTTGAAGGGTAATGATTGTGTGCAGGAATGTAGTTGTCGTCCTAACTGCGTGATGTATGATGGTTGCTGTCCCAGCGTATGGTATGGGTATCTGAACTACGAGTGTGTCGGGACAAGCATATACGGTACCCACAGTGAATCTTACAACATGATCGGTCAATGTCCACCACACATCGATGTAACAGACAATAAAACTAAGCCGGTCACGTCCGAGAGAACCAAACTGACGTACAAGAACAGTTTCTTCGCCCGTTGTAATGGAGAACTTGACACCGATCTGATACCATGGACTCATTCAGCAGTTTGTTTTGAAGGTCCTTACGACACACCGGTGAATTCATTCGTTGACCTACGTAATGGCCTAAATCAGATGTTGTGTGATATCCGTTACGAAATTCCTGATTCGTATTCTTATCATGAACCTGCCGCGTGTGGTGGCCATGAGTATGATGTCCTTAGAATGAGATATCGCAAATATTATCAGTTTTATGAAAGGCTTATTGCAAATTTGACCCAATCATGTAACACAAGTGGAACTTGGCAACAATATGACGTTGGGATTGACTACGCTTGTGAGAGACTGATTTATCCATACCACAACTATAAAACCCATTCTGCTCCATGTGTAACCCAGGCTTGGCTGAGGAGTACTATGACCTTAAAGATAAGATAGACCAATGCAATGTTACAGGAATGTGGGTTGAATTCAATGAATACATAGTTCAAAGTTGTTTGTACGAACCCGAAACGCCATACCATTCGCCATTCAAGAACATATATTGTCGAATATGCAACGGACGGCTACCTACCCGACTTGAAGTTACATCTGTAAACGAAATTTGGCTGAAAATAGCAAACATGTCTGCTTCAATCATGACTGATACGTTAAGAGGAATGTACGACTCAGATGTTAGAAATGTTGCTATGTCTGGTGAAGAAAATACCAATTGGAATCAAACGAACAATAGCGATTTTAAACTACCAATCTATGTTTCAGTTGACGACAATAATGTCAGTGAAATAGGTCTGAACTGGGCTATTAATTACTCTTTCATCTATGGCGATATGTATTTGCAATGTGGTTTCCAAACGGTTTTTGAATATGAAAATTGTAACAAGGCGGTAACAAAATGTACTCAATTTGCCGAAATCGTCCCCTGTTTTAATGATGATGTTTTACTGTACACAGAACCAACCTATGACTGTGCGAGTTATTTTGAAGACTTTAATTACTTGTTAGAATCTTTAAAACATTCTAAAACTCTAGAGAAAATTTCTGATGTGGTGTTGGGAAAATATGTTGTTGGCTATTATTTTTGCAGCGAATCAATTATTCCAAATGAACTATGCCACCCGTTATCTGCACATGAAAATTGTCATGACCAAGAAACCATTGAGTATCAAGCTAGGTCGTTTAATTGTCTGTTTTGTAACACGGATCGTGAAAATGAGCATACTCTAACATTTGACATAAGAATTGAATGTGATCAACCCATACAAGAATGGCTCTTCACTGATGCTATTTCCCTACTGGAAGCCGCAAAACAATGCTCAGTCGAGTTTGTACCAAGTGGTGTAGAAGACTATCGTATCCCTCGTTTCGAAGACATATGTATTGACTTTCCATGGAGTCATGAGTTGAGCTGCAATAATCTACATGGCAGCTACTTGTTTGGAACATATCGAAAATTGTTTTCGATACCCGGCACGGTGTTGAATTCAGTTCTGGCACACGAAGGTCAAGATACATTGGAAACAACCAGATGTGACACACAGACAAATCAAACAGAAAACGAATCAACGGTAAGACTTTTTGTTCTTAATAATGAAATTGTTCCATTTCTCTTTCTTCTTGATGTTTTCATATTTCAATTATTTGGAAATGGTTTAACAGCGGTTGCATTTGACACGGGGTAGGGATTGTGACCCTGGAATTACTAAAAAGCACTGTAAAACTGTTCTTTTAAACAATAAATTCACAGGTGACCGTGTTTGTCTGTGGCCACGAGTGTTCTTTTATTTCCGTCGGATAATTGTTTCACGTGACTATGACGGAACTCAAAAATATCCGTCGGAGTGTTACGTCGGTTTACAGTTCCGTCATAGCCATTAACAAACAGCACAGTTTTCCGACGGAACTGAGAAGTGGTTTGTCGATATTACTGACGTGCATGTGGTGTTTTATAAAGCAAAAGTAGAACTTCGTAGATTTGCATTTTTGGGAGATGTGATTTCTTTTGGGTATCTGTAATTTCTTTTTGTGCCCTGTAACAACAGGGTGGCAGGGTGATCCAGAGGTAAGACGCTCGACTCCTGATCGAGAGGTCCCGGGTTCGATTCTCGACCGGGACACTTGGTTATTTCAGAAACGCTATTTAGTGTTTCCCACCCAACTAGAGATGATCTTGGTTGGAAACCCAGGGGTAGTTTCGCGTGTATCAGTGCTTTACACCGGGCACGTTAAAGAACCAAGGAATCTATTCGAAACGAGCTAGGGAATAGTACCCGGATTCCTTGTACCTCACCTCTGTCTCTAACATTTGCGATAATGCCCCAGAGTGGGTCCTGCAAATTGAATGGAAGAAAGAACAATTGTTTCTGAATATGTGTTTCAGTCCTGTCCGATTTTCTATTATCAAATGCTTCTAAAAATCTTTTTCAGGAGTGTCGTGAATTGTTCTGTTCCCCTGATCACATTCTTGTTAATGGAACTTGTATGGACAATTATGATACCTACGGTTATCTACTCTACCAGATACAATACACATACATGGTTAACATGGGAGATAGAACTGACGGGTCAGAAACGGAGAGAGTATCTGTAACGTTGATGGATGCTGGTGAGTTTGTTTTAAATGAACTACTGACGTATCTACAACGGTTGGCTACAGTTTACGTGCACGAATTAACAACAATCACTGGAGAACCTTGTAGAAACGAGACTGATGAACAACATCTGACAGACGGTTCCTCTGTCCAAATTGACATTTCTCTAGCTGTTTATTTTACGGAAAATGTTACCAAGATAGAAAAATATTTAGTAGACACTCTTCAAACTACTCGCCATATAAATGATTTTATGATTATGCTTACACCTTCTGAAATGAAGCATGGGTTCGATAACAGTCGTAAATGTTTGTATTATCGAACAGGCCAAATCTTTTTCGGCATTAACGACACGTCATTTCAAAATTTTCACAAAGTTGTCGAAGTCAATAGGTTTTTGTTATGTCCTCTAGTTCAACTTCGAGCTTCTGAATTCGTTATGGATAACATAACTGGCGTAATTATTTACGAACCAATGGACATTCTGCTTCCAGAAAATATGTATTTCCTATTCGACGACGTGGTTACCTTGTGCTACAAAGATTATAAATTTCTTTCACACATGGTTCACCTAATTCAAGAAAACCTTTTCCTAACAGTTTATAAAATAGCTGACCATCTATGCACTATACTTTCTTTAACATGTCTAGCATTTTGCTTCATAATTTATTGTCTTTTTAAAGTTCTTAGGACGGTCCCTGGACAAAACAACATGAATTTGGTTATATGCCTTTTCTGTGCTCAAATCACTCTCAAATTTGGACTTTGGCAACCTACCAAATCGATCATGTGTCAGATATTTGGCATTTTGATACATTTCTTTTGGATTGCCACATTTTGTTCTATGAGCATTTGTGCTTTCCATATGTACCACGTGTTTTCCTCAAGGTTTGGTTCTCTACAAAGCTTGTCCAACAGACGTGGTGTTGTATACTATATGTTCACATACCTAACACCAACCATTTGCGTCACATTAACTGTGGCTTGTCATCTCATTTTATCGGACGGATCTTCTTTTGGTTACGGAGAGACTATTTGTTTTCTGACCAATCAGATGACGGTAGTTATAGCTTTCATTGCTCCGTCTGTCGTTATATTTCTTGCCAATGGCGTCATGTTCGTCGTGACGTATATTTCGATCCGAAAAACATTGCAAAGTACGAAACGACTACATGCCGTCGATAGGAATATGTTTTTCGTCTATATACGCTTGTGGACACTATTGGGTATTACTTGGCCTCTCCTCATTGTTGACGCAAATTTTCCAATGTCGGTCTTTTCTTTCGTTGCTCTTGCGTTCAACACTTTGCAAGGCTTTTTCATTTTCGTTTCTTTTGTCGTGAACAAGAGAGTGTTCAATTTATTTCGGGAACTTTTTGGAGGAAGGAATGATGCATTGCATAACTGAAGTGATTTCATTTAGTATGACTTGAACTTAATTAGTATCGTTTCTGTGCAAATCATTATTCCACCGTTCGGTTCAAATGCTAATTAGTATATGGGTTTTCCTTCCGACAAGCATAGCCGATTGTATTTCAAGTTAAGCTGTCTTGTTTTACAACGAGGACTTGGGCATTTTCTGTTAGGTAATGTGTAAGCATTACGTGTATTTGGGTTATACGATGTTGTTTATATTTTCTGTGCACGACTGGTTCAGTAGAGCGCTGCCTTCCCTGTCCGATTTCGTCATATCTGTTTGTGATTGGTCAAATTGGTCGTCTAGAGAAACCAGATAGTGCATTACCTTGTTCAGCTATGTGTTGTGAATTGTATTGTGTGCTGTTTGTGTTATCTATGCTCGGCTTAAAGTTAAATGCTGCTTCCCTGGACGATTGCATTATCTTTATGGAAAAATTATTACCCAACACCAAATATACCTAATGCAAAATCCCATCAAATTCATGTTAATTTGCTAAGTAGAAAGAAGTGTTGGGTAGTTCAAGGCATGTTTGATATTTCCTAGTGAACTAAGAACAGCAGCTCCCAGCAGTGTTGGGTACTCCTATAAAGTCATAATTGGTTAGTACAGTAGATGGTCATCATGATGATAATGAATACACACTTATGTTAGTAATGCAATGTACCTTATTTTGTGAAATGAGAAAATATTCCATGATCTATGTATATAAAAAGAGCTAAGATGAAATGCTAACTCAAGAAATCCACCAACTTGTTTATTTGTTGCATTCGTAATTATTATGTGCAAGTAATGTTGTAAAAAAGGGCCAAACATTAAAAATGTGTTTGTTATAGCTGTACTGTACATATTTTGTTAGTTGCAGATACAATCTAACGATTCAATTGGTACTTTTTAAAACAAAATTCTGAACATAGCCTTTATTTTACCAATAAGCTTCCCGCTGAAACACAGCCGGGCACCGTTTTATCAACGTACTTACGGAAATCAGGGCCGTAAACTTACGTTCAAATTTAAATTCAGTATAATAATTTAACAACTGTACATTGAGGACAGCTATTGTTTGTAAGACATGATTAAAAGAATCTTGATTAGTATTACAGCTCGAATTTCCACATTTTACAGTTGTAACAGTATTATAAAGAATTTAAATTTGACCGTTAGTTAAAGATTTCCGTAAATGCTTTGATAAAACAGTGCCCAGGTCCGGAACGCCAGATAAGACGTCAAATGCACTGAGCTAAGTAGAACACCAAAAGCATCACGAAAATGGAAAGTCGAACCTGGCAAACATTCTATTACTCAGGTCGAATATAGCAGACAGAGGCATGAACTATATTGCCAACCAGAAGGTCTATTCCCACAAGTACCTTAGATGACATTCGTCCCATGTACACAGACATTCAAGGTCAAACCACTCAACAAGGCATCCTGGGAAAAACTAAATTTCATTCCTTCATACACAAATAGTAACATAACAAAATTAATTTACAGAGGCGTGATATCAACACAAAATGTAAACACCATTAAAATTATCTAACTCCGATCTCCCGAAGGATCTCAATTTGAGTTCAAGGCTCATCTAACATTTTTATATTTATTTTTAAGTGGATATCCACGTGAAGCTGGACTCAAAACGGACATCACAAATCAGACACACTATATACTGAGTTTATGACAGTATAATGTCAAGATCATGAACGTCTGATATATCTAAACATCAGACTATGATTTTAGAAAAATCTCCATTTGAGATTATATTTCTTCTTGCGGTGCTTCGGGAGATCGGAACCAGGGTACTGTTTTATCAACGCACTTACGGAAATCTTAAACTTACGATCAATTTTAAATTCTTAATACTACTTTTACAACTATACCATGTGGTCAATGGAGTTGTAACACTAATCAAGATTCAGTTATTAAACTCCTACAAACAATATATATCCCCAATAAGCAGTCGTTAAAGAATGATACGTTATTTAAATTTGAACGTAAGTTTACGATTTCCGAAAGTACGTTGATAAAACAGTATCCTGGAGTTTAGAAAAAACGTTTAATTTACTTCAATGCTATACGATATTAGCTTGCTACTTATCTACGTTGTCGAACATACTTTAAAACTGGTCAGTTGGTCAAAATCTATAATGCCATTATAAGACAACCCATGAAATTGGACTGCCAGGCGCCGCGTATAGAGGTATCGTTAGGCCAAGCGTTGTCTACGTAAACTTCATCACCGATTGCAAGTTGTACTACAGCGGTTATTGACCCTTGGTCAAAGTCAACTTCACCAATCGAATTACCATAGGCTCCACCGACTACAGCTCCGTTTTTCTTAAGAAGTACTTCAACGTCTTTGTCTTTGTTCGCCAGAATTGTTACAGAAAATATGTAAAGCCCGGCTTTTGGCGCAACAAAGAGACCAAATTGACTATGAAACCCATTACCAATACTTAATTTGACGTCATCAAAGATAATCTTTTGATTAATACCAATGTGATTCAAATTTCCATGGACTCCTGCCTGAAACGCTACAGGACCTTCGACCAAAGCAGTTCTTTCTTTCACTCGGGGACGAACTTTTCCTGAAAAGGATAAATAATGCCATATTTCAGCGGACGATTATTACTAAGTTGATTAGCATTTTCAAATTATTGATACGCTGTTACATCTGCTTTGCCAATGTTCAGAGAAATCGATAATGTATATTACAGTTTTTGATGAACTCAAATTAAACTAACAAGCTTGGTTACAATTACAAATTTATAGTTCTTTATTTGGATCACCACAGAGCAACAGTAATGTAAAAAGCATAGGTCAAGTTTTATACTAGTTTACCAAAAAGAGGATCTTAAATGAGTGATCCTTACATGCACGTTTTATTAAACGATTGAAAAAATAATATGATCTTTTTTTTATCGGCTAGTTCAATAAACTCGTATGTAATGAGCACGGATGTAAGTTCAAAATGATGATTTATCGCATAACCTGCGTTCTGATAGTGCCGTAAAGCCGTGTCGAAAATATTGCTAGTCACGCTTGTAGTACAGTACTGTGAAATAAATATTTAAATTAACCTGACGTAATATGCAAATGCTCTGCCCTTGACGTCAAGATAATGCAAACGTCATGATGACGTCTCGCTCATTGTGCCATACACTCTGTGAGTGCGGAAAGATATTTACGACACCGTTTATGGCACTATTGGGTCACATGTTATGTGATGATCAAAGATAATTCATCCACATTCAATTATTCTATAGCAAACTGTTGCGTAAATGAAAACCAGTCTCCAGAATGTTTACCCGCATTAACTGCAGCGTCCCTTTTGCTACTTGTTTTATTAACGTTGACTTCATCAGCAGAATTTAGATCGTCGTATCTCGTCGATGAAACCTCTTCAAATAAAGAGTTGATATTTTCTAGATCAGCTATCCGCTTTGCTTGGCTCTCGATGGTCATGTCCTGTTTAGCTATTCGTGCATTTTGGTCGTGCACCAGTTGCGTCAGAGCACCAGTTAGTTCGCCTATAACAAGAGCAGAGAAAGAATTGTGACCCTTTTGACATTCATTCTATTTTTCGTCGAATACGAGGGTACAAAGCATACATTGCCTGCTAATGAATTTTGATTTTCAAGATCGCATCTAGTCAAAATAAATCAATTTGGCATCCGAAAAATCCGAAGTTGTGATGACGTCAAAACATACATGGTGTTATTCAGTACGTCGTGATGATTCCCGTTTTTAAACAAAATACGAATAGTTTCCAAACATATTTAGAGACTGGGTACATAGATTGAAATAGGTCTACGGCGTGATTATGATTTAGAAAACCCGGCTCGGGTTCAATAAGTATGCAAGATTTGTCTTCAACACTGAATTGATTGGTTAAACTAGAGGTCAAAAGTATACCCATGTCACGTTACCCCATGACCATGTAAAGCTGACATAGGTTATAAAGCTGTAATTTACACGACGGGTGATTTCGGCATGATAAAGGCCTAGTGGTAGGATAAATTGTTTTATTTTGACGATTTCCGATTTTGAAACTCAAAATGCATTTACATGCAGTGTGTTTGCTTTGTTAAATTGCAGGTTTGTGATTTATATTTGAATTGAAGAGCCTAAGCAAAATCTCGTTAAGATTTTCAGATTCGCCTTTTTAAATACGGCACTTTTTTCATTTCGAGAACTTGTTCAGGCTTGGCATGCCGACGGTCCAATATGAAAATGCAATGGTTTGTGTTCGTATCATAAACTTTTTGACGTGTTTATTAATGGAAAAATGATGTATTGTGTTTAAAACATGTTGCAGGATAAATAGAATACTAGGATTAGTGTCATAGTAACTTGAATTTATTGGATTCTACTCCGAAAGGCTCATATGGCTCGACAAACCTCGTCGTGTAAAATTCATCCTACCCATCCAATAAATAGATATGTTTATAATTTATAAGACACTAACCTAGTATTCTCTACATTCTCTTTGCAAAGATAACTGAATCCATATTACCTTGTTTCCGCAGCTCCTCTCTGATCTCAGCGAGTTCATGTTCCACTGCATGCTGTAAACCCTGACAAGCTATAGGCATACACCATATTGTCATAAGAAATATCGTAATATTCACGTACATTTCGATAGCTCACACAGGTTGTCTAGGGCAGTTTTGGTGCATTCAATTGAGCTTTTATTCGCTAATCTACATGCGATAACATACGCTAGGTCAAAACTTATTTTCAGACAGTTTAAGGAAACGTTGTCCAACAGATAACAAATAAAAAGAATAACAGGTCATTGAGTTAGCATTTGGAATTCTTTGAGCACCGTGAATAAAGAATATTAAATTTATTTGCATGTCAAGTCATCGAAGCCCTCGTAGGAAAGAGGTACCAATTGCCAAATATTTGAAATGACCACAAAAACCAGGTCATACCAATAGACGAAAAAGTATTTAATTGATGGCTAATATGTACATGTAGTTACATTAAGTGACTACTCAAGGAAGTTCATCTACGTATTTATTTTATGCAACATGTATTCTAATAAAATCACTACTCGGTAACAACAATAACTGAAACAATAATTATGAGATGTACGACATATCGCTGGCTTAGCATGAAAGGTCATATTAGATCGATATTTTGAGAAAACAACAATAAATTGTCCGAAATTTACTATTTACTTAAGGTAACACAAACTGTTTTAACTTGTGGCAAAACAAGCTGTTTTAACTTGTGGCAAAACAAGCTGTTTTAACTTCAGTTTGGTCATCATGACAAGTTCCGATTTCCAATCAAATAGGTTAAAAAGAAGCGCCTTGTGATGTTGAGTGTTAAAGTGGTAAGTAGTACTCACGACATTTCATTCTCAGCCAGCAATATATATAGGGTACATGTATGTACTGTATATAATATTAGGATTTAAATAATATTTGTGTTGATGTACGCAATATAAACAAGAGGGATGGACAAAGCACATAGAACGAATTCAAGAAACACGTTATTAACACAGTGAGGACAGCTATACACAAGTCTTTTTCTGATTAAAAACGTACTATTAACATATGACAGACGAATAAGCAGCTCAGCAAATAATAGGATGAAGTACGAAGCAAGGAGAAACAAAAATAACACAGAACACATCCACAAGGCACCATATTTTTCGTACAGTAACAGGTCCTATATTTACACGAGGTCCACACGTATGGCACATCTCTCAGCAATTACCAGCGCAGTTTCACTACACACTTGAAAACTGGTTAATTATTATCATTAGCACCGAAAGCACATGTCAAGCGTTTACATATCATCACTTTCACCAGAATCGATACACTGTTTTCAATCTTTCGATATTCAAACTTTTTTAAGAATCATGTGTTCCTTTTTTCTCTATTTTCATTGACACCACGACTTTGACTAACAGCATTCCGAATATCACCAGAACTTTCTTTTACTATTTATACACTCTCACTGTCATCAGTACATTGACTAAGTACGTTCCCACTATCAGACATACATCGACTTCTTACATTTCCACTACTAATAGTGCCTTCAAGTAGTGCATTTTTCTTATCAGCAGAACATTGTACTTCTAAATTGTCACCACTTTCAGCAGTACCGAAACGTACTACATTCCCATCACGATCAGTGATTTGGCTATCTGCACCTACAATATCGTCAGAACACTGATTTAGAACGTTATCACTATCAGAAGTATCCTGACTTTGTACATACTGATTATTGCCAGTACCTTGACTTTCTACTTTCTCATTATCATCACTGCATTGACTCAATACATTGCCGCCATTAGAAGTATCGATACTTTTTTCAATCCCATTATCTTCACCATCATCATTTTCTACAACCCGACTAGCAGAGGAATTTACACTTATACTGTCATTTCGAGCAATCGATGGTTCACCATTCCCATTCGTACCATTGTGAAGACTTTGAGGTTGTTCATCTTCAACACCATTATCATCATATAAATCATTAGGTGTAGACGCATTACTTGAAATTGTCTCTACATATCGACAATCACCATCATCACCATCATCACCATCAGCATCATCATCCTCAGCATCATCAGCATCATCAGCATCAGCAGCATCAGCAGCATCACCATCAGCATCAGCATCAGCATCAGCATCATCATCATCATCAGCATCATCATCATCATCAGTATTATCAGCAGCATCAGCATCATCATTGTTACTTTTTACATGCTTACTACCAAAGGCATCAGTTGCTACCTCGTCATCAGCCCTGTTAGATGTGGTTTCTTCTATAGATGTGGTTTCTTCTAGGATACTTTCATTAAATTCTTTATCATCACCAGTGTCACAACGTTCTTCATTTCTGCCAGCACTTATGTCAGTCATGTCTTTATTTTCTTCATACTCATTATAATTATAAACAGTTGTATTCACTATAACAATTGAATCATATCGGGATTCAACATTATCTGCACCAGAAGCAGTAGATGGGTCCGAACTTGTGTGTTCTTCTGTATCCAAATCAGTACCAGAATACCATGTCGTTGTTCCATCAGTGAAGCTCATATTAGCAACATATGGTTCAACTTTCGTTTCTGCAGTATCTAAAGCTAGCATAGTGGATGTTTTAGCATCGACTTCTGTAGCGTTATCGATCGAGTCATACTGTGTTTCGTTGGACTCGCTACCACAAGAAGAAGACAGTTCTTCATACGCATTATCGCGGTGTATGCCTTCATTTCGACTGCCATCCGATGCAGTTGAATAATCAGATTTATCACTCTCTTCATCTGAATTGACTTCAGTTCTATTGTTATCATCATTTGCATCTGGAAAGTCATCCTGATTATTTGTTTCCTCTGAATCGCTTTTATTCTTTTCATTGTCATCATTTGCATCTGGAAAGTCATCCTGATTATTTGTTTCCTCTGAATCGCTATCATTTTTTTCATTATCGTCAGTTGTATCTGATAAGTTAACCTGATCTGCTGTTTCTTCTGATTTGTCTTTATTTTTTTCATTATTGTCATTTGTATCTGATAAGATAACCTGATCTGCTGTTTCTTCTGATTCAGTTGGATTTTTGTCTTTCTGGTCATTTGTATCTGAAAAGTCGCCAACTACGTATCGGAAATATTTCTCGTAGAATTTCTGCCTCACGTCATCTTCCTTAATGGCGTCAATGAAGTACTGCATGGAATCGCCACCTAACCTGTACAACTTACGGTCTACCATGGCTTCTTGCATCAAGAACGACAACCAACTTGCTTGTAAATCTTCAAATCCAAGCTCACCCAATGACTGTATGATTCTGGTTATACGCATACGGTTATGAAATGACCTGAAACGTTAACATTTATCGTTTAGATTATACAAATATGTATACGGTATATAGTAAAAGCGTTCAACAGTGGCCTGTTCAGTGACCCCATATGTCATGTGTTGGGCATCGTCCGGCGTGTATTTTTGGTATGGTATTCTTTATGTTTGTGTAAGGCTGCTATATGTTGCATGCAGCCTTTCCTGTCTCCATTTTACCTTTAGAAAAACGTGTGAGGGTTAGTTTGTCAATCCAAAATGAGTAAAACTGATTCACGGTCGCATTTTGTCATTCAGTTCGCGTCAGCAGCATGCATATTTTACCAGCATGCTGAACAGCTACAGAGTAAAGCTTAAAATGAAAGCATGGCCTATGTACGTATTCAAAAAGCTTTATAGCTCAAAGGATGTCTACTTACAAGAAATGCTAAAATCTAGCACTCTTAGTCATTAGACACAAACCACCACCATACCACTTACTGGTTAAGATGATCATATCGTGCCTTCCAGTTATCCTCATTCCTCTCCACCTTGTTATCAACCAACTTCATACCATAAAAGTCAAGCATCATTATAAATGCTCTACGGACCCGATTACGTATTTCCTCGCTATTCCTCATAATCTGATGAAAAGATATTAAATTAATTTTAGAACATATACAGTAAAACTTCGTTATGACGAGCATCGATATCACGAGCACCCGGCTTATCTCGAGCAAGTTTTAAACCAATATCCGTTTGTATAATCAATATATGTAATTTGGTTATTACGAGAATCCTGTTTATCTCGAGCATTTTACCTGTTCCGATCACTCCTCGAAATAATGAAGCTTTACTGTATATCAAATTAGAATTAATTCAATCCCTCGAAGTCAAACACAATTGATTAATAATTGTTTGAACCTACATTTCATATCTCAAAGTACAATCTCAATATAGAGGGGAAAACTAACGAAGTACAGTTGTTCATACCCTCGTGGCACAAGGATACCATTAGGAATGAAATATCGAAATTGATTAATATAAGTTACATTAACATGTTCCACACTCACTAAGAATTAGTATATCATTTGTCATAATTTGTCGATTGATGTAAGTTGCAAAACATGTTTAGGTTCAACATTGCAAATGAATTGGTATAACTTAAAATAAAAATGTTGATGACTTTCCGCATGGTTGTACATTGTATGAGCAGAACAGAACTCAACAGAGCCATTGAAAGAAATGCAAATGAAGGGCGGTTGTGGTATTGTTGCCATAGCTAGATTGTTACATGATCGTATATGGTTGTACATAATAAAGAGCCATAGCAATCGGTCTGTCTGTTTAACGTCGTCTAGCGCCTAAGTTTTGGAATCTTTTTTTTTAAAAACATCTGAAAAACAATGCTGTAGAGTTATTTTGCTCTAGTAAGGATGTAATTTATTTGAGTTTCAAACTAGTGCCCACAGTTATGTTACTAAGAATGCATTTTCTGACTTGTTCCATGTCTGAACACGATTTTGGGCAATTTTGCCACTCGGGTGTGTAGATACAACTACACTGATCCAAGTCAAGCATTGTTTTTTTCAATCAGCTTTGTTTGTTTTTGTGGATAGGTAGCTAGGTTTCAGAAAGTCAGACCTGCCGCTAAACATAAGAGCGATTTGGTATGGCCTAGGTGTTCATCATAAGGCTTAAAGCTAGATAGAATACGAAATAATGCAACAATCGAAATTGTAACAATGCGGCAAAGCGAAAATGTGAAGTAACCAAAAAGTCGAGAAATCGTATGCAATGCTACATTATCATCATGAATACGCAAGGACGTAACAGATGCAATGCGAAAACACAATACATTGTTTGTGTTGCATTGTTGACCTTCTTTTGTCGTATTTTCGTTTTTCACCTTGTTTTCGCGAAAACTCTTCTTGAGATGCAATAAAGTTTACTTTTCGAAATATCGGATTTTCGCTTTGTGGTAGCGAAAAAGCGAGCATATGACATTTGGTAAATCGGCCCATTACAAAACTAACTTGTCCTTCCATGAGCAACTGAAACACTGCTCAAGATGGTAGAGGACACAGGACAATGCCCTGGCATTAACAGCCTGAAAATTTCATAAAATAGAAACTTACCTCTGTTTCGTGTTCTTGCAGAGCTTGAGCCCTGTAATTCATTCCATGACTGCCAGGTATAGGAAACAACCTTCAAATTTATAATAAATAAAATACAGAAATGTATACATTAATTATACATGGTCAGGGAGATATCGAGTAACAAGGACTGATATCAATCATGGTTGGACCTGTCGCCTTTCTTACGTCAAGTTTAGGGTTCGACCCAAGACCAAGATAAAAACAATTTGATAAAATGGCACGGGCATGGTTCCATTAAATACCATCTGAAAAGGTAGCAAACTCGCCCATGATATATGTGGCTTGCTGGCAACCATTTATAACTTAAATAGTGTCAATCGGACCCAAAATATAACCTCCAGTCGACTTGTTGTCATTTAACTTTTCCATAATGACTACATGGTTGCTTTCTTAGATAAGCAAGTCATCCATATTGGCAGGTTGTATGGTGCACAGATTATTAGCTTGAGATGCATATTACAGACGTATGATGAATATTGTTTTGATGTGCTTCTTTTTAAAACAAAACACTCTCATTTGGCCGCCGTCATTTAATGGGATATTTGAAACAAGTAGCAGGTTGCATTTTCATGTGGAATTCCTACAGTCCTACACTATCGAGTGTGGTGGTTATGATCGTTGAAAGCATGCATACTACTCGTATTCTTATTTTTCTCTTGTCGACACTAGTTCGATTCAAAACCGTACGCCATAACACCATTCAGCTGGTGGTTTCAGATTTTGTAGTCTTGGATAGTATTTCAAAGTTCCAAAATAACTCTAAAAGGTGTTAAACTTGTGGGATATATCTTCACCATAGTAGTTAGATGGGTCACAATATCTTCAAAAAGGTTTAACCTTAACAAAACAAATTTGATACAGACCATTGTATGTAGGAATGATTCTTCTCCAGCTGAGCATAATCACCCTCCCATTCCAGCATCTCTTCAATCTTATATCCTGAAAGTCAACATAGGAAGGAATGACAACCCCGTCAAATGGCATTTTAAATGACATCGGAAACAAAGTATTACAAAAGGTTAAGTTACCAGTTATCGATGGCTGCTTCCACCAATTCAGCCTTCGAGACACCTTTGACATTTTTGCAAGAATGAATGGGTAAACATTTCAAATGCCGAGCAAAGCTTTTATTTGTCAGTCAGTTTTCCAGTGTCTCCATCTGTACTTGAACCTGGGTCGCCGGAATAAACGGCAAACGCAATAACCACTGAGCTACGGAGGCAAACTGACAACGTCTTTACATTATTTGAACATTAATTCATCTACCGGTATATGCGTTATAATATATATATATATACCCTATAATTACTAATAAGACACTGGCAACCACATACAGACGAAAAGATTCATCAAAAGCTAAGACACTGGCAACCACATATAGACGGCAAGATTCATCAAAAGCTAAGACACTGGCAACCACATACAGACGGAAAGATTCACCAAACGATAGACACTGGCAACCACATACAGACGAAAAGATTCATCAAAAGCTAAGACACTGGCAACCACATACAGACGGAAAGATTCATCAAAAGCTAAGATACTGGCAACCACGTACAGACGGAAAGATTCATCAAAAGCTAAGACACTGGCAACCACGTACCGACGGAAAGATTCATCAAAAGATAAGACACTGGCAACCACGTACAGACGGAAAGATTCATCAAAAGCTAAGACACTGGCAACCACGTACCGACGGAAAGATTCATCAAAAGATAAGACACTGGCAACCACGTACAGACGGAAAGATTCATCAAAAGATAAGACACTGGCAACCACGTACCGACGGAAAGATTCAACAAAAGATAAGACACTGGCAACCACGTACAGACGGAAAGATTCATCAAAAGATAAGACACTGGCGGAAAGATTCATCAAAAGCTAAGACACTGGCAACCACATACAGACGGAAAGATTCACCAAACGATAGACACTGGCAACCACGTACAGACTGAAAGATTCGACAAAAGATAGACACTGGCAACCACGTACCCACGGAAAGATTCATCAAAAGATAGACACTGGCAACCACGTACAGACTGAAAGATTCAACAAAAGATAGACACTGGCAACCACGTACCGACGGAAAGATTCATCAAAAGATAGGACACAAGCAACCACATTCAGACGGAAAGATTCATCAAAAGATAAGACACTGGCAACCACATACAGACGTAATGATCCATCACTCAGAATTGTTTCAAATCTTACAACTTACCTAAAGCCGGTCGAGAATTTATTCTGTTCTGATAAAACAAAACATTATCACTCAATTCTGGCAGTGAGTCCTGTGGGTCTTCCTGAAAACAGACAACATTGAATAAATTAAAGTATCTCTATACATAAACAGCTAATATCTTACATCGGTCATGTACTTGAGATTCCGAAATGAAATGTTTAATAATGACACTGTTAAAATCAGAGTAATAAGATGTTTGAAGATGACTGTAGTTACAATGATTTCTTTGTCGAGTTTGGAGGTTATAATATACATAGTATATGATATGACAGTGAGTGTATTAATAGAGCATGTACATGTACCCAATACTTAACTTGTAGTTAAAGTTTAACATGAACATTACAATGTTGGTTCGTAGAGTGACATTTATTTCTTAAGTCAGTATTTTACAAACATTTAAGTATTCGTTTTGTAAAATGTTACAATTATACTCACTTGTTCTGGTGTTGTCTGTAGTTTCGTTTCACTGGAATCTTCAATTGTAGCATACGAACCAGGTTCATCTAGATTATTAGAATATCCTCTAACAGTCTGACCGCCAATTGAACCACCAGACCATGTCCCATATCCAGAACCCCAACCGCTGTATTCACTTCTATTCAGGGTAAATCCTCCATTTGCAGGGTAGTAAGTTTCACTCTCCACCGTTTCAACGACACTAGCATCCTTACTCTCAATCCTTGAGAGGTCTTCATCAGTATTCCATTCATCGCTGTCTTTACTTCTTTTCAAATCAAAGTCATCAATTACAGGAAGGTCAGTTTCACCCTCCTCCGTATCGATATTACCAGTATCACTATTCTCAAGCGCTGTGTGATTATTTTCGTTATCATTAGTGTTCCAACCATTGCTATCTTCACTTTTATTTGGCCTGGAATCATCAATTGTTGTATAGTCAACATCAAAGTCAGTATTTTCTTTGGTCTTTACATTGTCCTCTGTGTCTCTAGTGTGTTCATTATGATTCAATCCATCAATACCAATCTCTTCTGTTTCATCAGTATATTCAGACTCAATGGTAACGTAAGTATCATCATTGGTATGATGAGCAGACGTATTGTTCACATCCGGTATTTTGGTTTCTTGTTCAGTGGATTTATCATTCTTCTGTGATGATCCTTGGCTTATATCGAAACCATGCTCATTTTCAAACGCATTATTCACTGTAGCATTGCTCTGTCTAGTTAGCATATCCGTATCTTGCCCTTCGCCGTTTAAATATCCATTGATATCCTCTACTACATTAGTGAAGTTTACTGTGTTTACTTCGCTATCCTTACCTCTATCTTCAATAAGGGCACCACCGGACCATGTCCCATATCCAGAACCCCAACCGCTGTATTCACTTCTATTCAGGGTAACTCCTTCAATTGCAGGATAGAAAGTATCACCCTCCACCGTTTCTACGATACTAGCATCCTTACTCTCAATCCTTGAGAGGTCTTCGTCAGTATTCAAACCATCGCTGTATTCACTTCCATTCAGGGTAACTCCACCAATTGCAGGATAGAAAGTTTCACCCTTCACCGTTTCTACGATACTAGCATCCTTACTCTCAATCCTTGAGAGGTCTCCATCAGTATTCCATCCATCTTCACTTATTTTCAAATCAAAGCCGCCAATTACAGGTTTGTCAGTGTCACCCTCCTCCGTTTCTATGATACTTTTATCATTATTCTCAAGCGCTGTGTGATTTTCATATTTATAAGTGTTCCAACCATTGCTATCTGCACTCCTATTTGGACTGGAATTATCAATTGTTGCATAGTCAATATCAAAGTCAGTCTTTTCTTTGTAACTTACATTGTATTCCGTTTCTCTAGTGTGTTCATTATGATTCAATCCATCAATACCAATCTCTTCTGTTTCATCAGTATCTTCAGACTCAATGGTAAGATTAGTATCATCATTGCTATGATGAGCAGACGTATTGTTCACATCCGGTATTTTGGCTTCTTGTTCAGTGGATTTATCATTCTTCTGTGATGATCCTTGGCTTATATCGAAACCATGCTTATTTTCAAACGCATTATTCACTGTAGCATTGTTCTGTCTAGTTAGCATATCCGTATCTTGCCCTTCGCCGTTTAAATATCCATTGATATCCTCTACTACATTAGTGTAGTTTACTGTGTTTACTTCGCAATCCTTACCTCTATCTTCAATAAGGGCATTTGAATTGGCATGCTGATCTATGATAACTTCATCGCCTTTTTCAGTGGGTTGAATCCAAACACCACTACCCTCACTTGTATTTAGAACGGAATATGTTGTTATTGTAGAATTAACCTGAACTTCGGTATTTTCTTCTTGTTTGTCATCAGTATCAACAGTTTCTTCGGTGTTTTCTTCGTCATACTTCAAACTTTCATTAAATAATATATAACCCTTGTTGTTGTTGGCAGACTTATCGTTCATGTTTGGAATAACAATTTCAAGTTCGATGGGTTTATCAGTGTTCTGTGGGAGTTCGAAGTTACTTTCAAAACCTATTGCCTCGTCACATGGGTTCTTCAGAGTAACATTGTCCTGTTTGGCTAGGTTACGATTAGTCTCTGGATTTTCAAGGTTTTCACCACTGGTATCATCCATAACGTCCATTGGTGGTACTGAATCGACAGGATCATCTGTGATAACTCCAATGATATGTTCAGTCTGTTCAGTATATGGTTCATTAACAGTTTGGCTTTCGGTTTTACTTTCAATGGGTGTACAAGTGGTTAGAGATGGCAGCTTATTTTCGCTTACATATTGCACGTGACTTGATTCATGTTGTGTAGTACACCTGTCACTCATTGATGACACGTTTCCTCCTACGCCTAAAGCATGTTCACGTTCACTTGCTGTCTGCTTTGTAATGTTCATGCTATGACTGGGAAGTGTGTTACAAACCCCGTTATCTTTGGCTCGTACATATACTCCTACGCCCGATGTTTGTTCACGTTCACTTGGTGCCTGGTTTATAACGTCCATGTCACTATGACTTGTAATTGCACCTCTGTCTTGGTCTTCTACTTCGCTATCCTCGTCCATATATGGTATGCCATCCGAGCTTCCGTAGTTACTACAGTTTCCTGTTAGGCCATCTGTCTCATCAGATCGCCCAATTTCAGTATTTGTAACATGAGTTGCTACTTCACGGTGAAACTCTGTATGAACGATTATGGTATTACCGGCTTTGTCGCGTTCGCCTGGACGCTCAACACCACCTACAACCATGTCACCCGAAACGTTAACACTGCGAGCCTTTGACACATTAACTGCTATATCATCACCAGCCTTTCCACTCGTTCCGTGAATTGCTTCAGTACTTCGATGCTCAGTTGTACTTTCCCGTTGATTCGCGTCAACATCGTTACTGCTTTCAATGTCTGGGCGATCTTTGGTCCCTTTATGTTTACCACCGCCTCCCTTTCTTTTCTGAAGTCCACAAAATAGCGACATGTTCCCAAACCACGAGGAGTTCTTCCTTTTACTACTCTTCCCCATTTCTGTGTGCACTGGTTGTACCTGACAACATCAAATAGTCTGCTTAAAAATGTCTCTTATCTCCGAACTATAAAACAAAAGTGTTGTTAATGTTACAACGCATTTTCAGAAAATTACGCTGATCTATTTATAAATCCAGAGGCTTACTTTTCTTTTTTTAGGTTCTTGATAAGTTTGAAGATTTTGCTGTTGTGGGGTTGAAATGTAATAATGAACGGGGTGCTAAAAGAGCCCTCGGTCGTTCGTCATTATGTCAGCTACTTAGGACCTTTTGAACACATTTGATATAGTTTTATACCACCCTCTCCTGAGCAAAATTGCAAAAACAAACACATTTGGCCTAACTACATGTAACTGGGAAACCAAATTAGAATAAGGTCACTGTATACGAGAAAGTGCTATAAGTATCAAACAATGGGATCGTCACAGCTCAGATATTCTAACACACCAAGAGCATTATTTAACACAAATAAAAGCAATGCAACTATCTTATGTTGTAGACACATGAACAATAGCATGTTAAACAAAAATCAGAGAGATTAATCGAAACCGAAAGTAGAATTTAGACAGATATAAAAACTACAAATATTTGTAATCGTAGTTCTACTTACTTTAATAAATATACGAGTAATTGTGAGCAGTATCTTACTGTGATAATCACAAGTCAAATACACTAAACACCAAGAGCATGTTAGCTCGTAGAAAATCAATGAAAACATAAACAAAACTAATATTTCCTGAATCTGCACAACAAAGTCAAAACCGAAAGTAGAATTTTGAAAAACTCTAAATGAGTTTAATTATGCAGCATACTTACATGAACAAACTGCATGTTTGATTTGTAATACTATATATTAACTACATGTATAAGAACTAGAATGACAAGTAAATATCTCTCTGTAATCACATTTCACAGAAAAACGATTATCATAATAATCTAGAAATATACATAATTTTGGGAAAACCATTTTCAACAAATACCAAATATTCGATCTGTAAATAGGCTCATTTAGATCAAGAGCGAAGTATATATGGATAAGAATGCATCAATAAAGACATTAAGCAATAAATACCTTGGTTACTGTCGAATTCCAGACTATGTCATTACATCAACATTTCCAAATCAAACCAAGCCAGGATTGTTGAAATATGAAATCGAAAGTAGATTTCCGTTTTGCTATTCGCGTAGATTACACGTCACATGCGTCGGCGGAGTGCACATACTTTTGTAAATGAGATAAACAATGACATAGTGACATATTTAAGTTCAGACTATAATGTCTATTTTGAACAACGGGTACCCTGATAACTTTACACACTTGGTGATCTAGAACAAAGCTATATCTGGAGTACAATGTGTAAATCACTAAAGTCGTTTTAATGACCATGCACAGATTCACATTTCGTCCCTGCTCAGACGTCTATTCATTTCAAACGTTTGTAAATATATCATATAACCATATTTTTTAGCTTGATGAATTTAACACGAACCCGACCTTTTAATTAGCATAATTTAACAGACGATATCATGTCTGTATTAATAACCTTGGTTGTACGTTTTCATAGTCGGGGAGTATAACGAAGACCCTCGAGATGTAATACAAACACAGATTTGAAAAACCCAGATTGCTCGATTTGCTTGCGGAAATCGATATATATTCAAAGCCAGAACCTTGTAATATATGCATGCATAAAGGTCAGGATCAGGTCAAAATCGCCAAGCTATAATCATACATCGATCCAATATGTGTGAAACAGAAACTATACCATAGACGTATTAATAAACAAATTTTAAAAGGAACATTGCACACTTGGACGTTATAATGAAACCTCTGTAAAATGACCATCCCTTGAACAGCAACCTAATTTAAACCCCTCCGATACAAACACCCTCCGTGACCAGTTCTAACATCCTAAAAGCATGTGCCGTGAGAGGTTTCTTTTAACGAGGTTGCGATGTAAATATGTACACAGAACGCACGTGAATTCTTAAATTGTTGTAAAACGGTCCAATGTTGCATTTGACCGTTGAATATTATTGGCGGCACAAACACGGGTGGCAGTATCAGTCATAGACTTAAAAAATAGACTAGATTAAAATCTAGATTATTTAGTAAATAGTGAAAAAAATATATTTCTATTGTTTTTAAGTCTATTTTGAAGTTTATTACTGATACTGCCACCTGTGGGCACAAATGGTATCAATTTTTTTCGTTTCTACCTTTATAATTATCCCGGATAGTGACGATTAACACCGGACATTCCCGATATTTTACGAAGATTAGAAAAGGAAGTATAAACTAGTCTTAACGATTGAAGAACATGGGCTCAGGATCATCGGTAAGTACAATTAAAACAACATATCTATTTTTCAAATTTATATCATTTCTAAAACGACTTTTACTTAGTAGCTCAGTGATTATGCTCAAAGGTTTAAGAGAACAATTTTGGACTAAAAATCTATTTTTTAGGGCTACTTTCGATATTGAATTCAATTTTTGTACGAATTTCTATGTCGAGAGGCTTTTGAAAGCAGACATATACACGTACTTGAAAAGGTGTACACATTCAATACAGGTGTTTATCTCATTTTACATTTAAACTATCTTTTTTTATTTTGTTTTATAGCATATACGTGGGTCGATAATAAATACTAACAATATACACATGTAGGCATTATGCTCGTCACGCGATATATAACGATTGCCAGTCGATCTCTTGAATTTATACCAAATTTATAACGATACTTTAAATCAGTACGGTGAATAAACGGAGAAGAACTGTTTTAAGTATCAGACAATGAGTTATCTCCCCTCTTATTAAATACTAGCATAGCTTGGCTATTTTGACCTGAACCTGACCTTTATGCAAGAATATATTACAAGGTTTTTGCTTTGAATATATAAATTTCCGCTAGCAAATCGTGCAATATCTGCATTTAAGATTTGTGTTTGTATTACATCTCGAGCGCTTTCGTGACACTCCCCGATTATGAAACCATACAATCGGTGTTGTAAACGTTGGCAATATATCGACCGTTAAATTATGGTAATCAATATGTCAGGCTGGTGTCAATGTGGGCAAGCTATATGTCAAACGAAATTCCGCCGGATCTCAAGAATCTTGCAAAAAATTTACTCGTAAACTGTTTAACATAGAAAGGCGACAAATAAGTATTTTCGGGATTTTGCTTCTTGGTTAGAATAACATCCAAATATCTAGAAAAATAATAGTTCCTGTACTGATTGAGTGTTACTTATTCAAAGGCCCGGTGCTAGACTGTGACGGCTAAACAGCTGAAAACAGCCCTCAAAAATTGGTAACTTAACTTTTTTTAAAACTTGGTTCGTGTGTGCACTTGTTGGTTGAAAAACCGTTCTATCATAGTATTCATAATGTAGATCTACTACTTAAAAATAGATGTTAAACAGTTTTTATAAAAAAAAAAAAAAAAAAAAAACAATTTTCGAGGGCTGTTTTCAGCTGTTTAGCTGTTCAGTCGTTCAAGCACCCGGCCTTTGACATTTTGTTGCACTATGGACAGCCGTTCAGCCTCTGGGGAGATTGCACTGCACATCCAAAACTTAAATTATATCAAGTATAAGTATATCAATTCGTAATGATAACGTTACTGTTTTCCCCTAAGAAAAAAACAAAGGTGGAAGTCATAAGTTACACGAAGAACGATGCTGACTCGACAGTTGCAACTAAGCATGCAACAACTCCTTCATCAGAAGAGCACGAGACGACAATAAATGGGGAGCAAATTACAGGTAACAACAATGAACAAATTAAAAACATTAATCCTGAAGATCGCGGGGACATATATAAAGGTGAACCGACAGTGAAGTCGATCATAAGTAAACGCCAATCAACTCCTGAAAAGTCGGACGAAACAAATAATGATAGGCCTAGTGAGTTGACAGAAAATAGTGGAACGAGTGAAAAGACTGAAAAAACTGTTCATGAGATAAATGATACTACAAAAGAAAACAATTCTGCACAAGAAGATGCTTTAAATGAGTCAAACGATAAAGATTCGCAAAATGAAAAAACTAGAGAAACTGTTCCCGAAATAAATGATACTATATGTACAAAAGAAAACATTTCTGCCCAAGAAGATGCATTAAATGAGTCAAGCGAGAAAGATTCGCAAAATGAAAAAGGCATTGAGGCAAATGTTGACGATTCGAAAAACTTTGATGAAAACAATGTTCATACAGAAGGAAATGAAATTGAAGGTGGCAGTCCAATACTTAATGATCGAGCAGATAAACTCACTTCTATTGCACAACGTAACGTCAATGCCAATGCTGATGCGAAGGCAAAAGCCGAACAACGCGAGGCAAATTCTGGAAAACAACAAGGTACAGATTCCCAAAAACAACAGACCAGTTCAGGAAAACCAAGCACAGAGAAGAAACATAGCGTATGTACTAAAATACAATGTAATTTGAATTTGTGTATCTGATTCCATACGAAAAAACACACTGAAACGTTAGTCTTATTTTTGGGCTTATTCATATCACTGGTATAGTCAATGACGTTTTCTCATAAATATTTTATTTAGCAACAAACTATTCTGTAAGTTTAAGGAACCAGGTAAATTGTTGCATTTGTAAAAGTGTCTATTCAAAGCAGGAAGTATTGGAACAGGAATATCTTTGACATTAAAAAAACGGGAAACTATTTTAACACATTGAATGATTAAACAGGTACGTATCTTCTTTATTGAAGAGATCATGGCCTTCATAGAGACCAGACGGAACATGTGAGATGCTTAAATTCCTTGCTCCGTGTTACTATTATTATTTTTATTATTATTATTATTATTATTATTATTATTATTATTATTATTATTATTATTATTATATTGACAGGATAACGGATTGAATGATAATTTGAAGTTCTACAGTGGGAAGATCAACTCGAGGCCGTTTCCAGGTAGGGCTGGTATTACCTTATGCCAAGGTCCCACTGGGCATTTTTGCCTCGGCGATGTACTCCCGATTTATTAAATGGACATCGGAAGGTGTCAAGAAAAGGGTCCTCGTAGTCTACGAGAATCTTCGGGATAGTCATTAGAACATTTGTGAAATCCCTGTTCCCGATGCCACCCGGAGCTAATTTATCTAAATCGGGAGTACATCGCCAATGCAAAAATAATGTTCAGTGACACATAGACTTTAACCTTTCCATCAAATCAGCGTTCATTAGGCATTCCGTCAAGGAAAAGAGCAACTATTAATCATGTTTTTGTGTTTAAAAGAACATCATTATTTACCATATGCCGAGATGGCATAACAGCAAAGGATGAACTATTCTGAAATGTTCAGTTGTTTTAAATAAAGTAAAAAAAGAGTTAATATACCAGATTTTAAGAGCACCGCTGTTACCTCTTTCTTTTTAAAATGCCGAGCTTATTCTTTATTTGCCAGTTAGCTTTCTGTTGAAATATGGCAGACATATACGATGTGTCTCCACCTGGATTTGAACCCAGGTCGCCAGATTAGACGGCAAGCGCGCTAATCACTGAGTTACTAAGGCACTAAAGCCGTTCAGCCATCTTCTGACATTTTAGCTAGTACTATAGTACTGCATCCCCCAAATGTGTTTTGTAGGATATAAAATAGTGGAGATGTTGAAATGGAAAGGAGATTTTGCTAAATTAGAAAGTAACCACTCTTACATCCAATGGTAAGTAACCAGATCTACAATGTTTCCTCTAATTAACCGGACACATCCACGATACCCTTATGATATCTAGCGTCCGCTTCGAGTACCGGAAGTCACGGGTTATATCCAAGATAGTGTCACACCAAAGACGAAATAAAGACGATAGACCTACCTGTAATTCCATTGATAAACGCGCGGCATAGAAATGATGCTGGCATCAGGCGTCTGCATTTAGCATTTTACTGTGTAATTTATCCTCAAAATCATTTCTATATAACTGTACTTTACATTGTGCTTAAATGTTTGATCAATTAAACACCGAACTTAAAACCTCAGTACATTCTCTCAATGTGTCATATACTGTTAAATCATTTAATTTCGACGGTACAAAGGTTCGTGGTTTTGGTAAAAAAAGACCATTTCGATGGGACGTTAGTTCGTGGATTTTTAATTTCAGTTAATAAATACAAGGGTCACAATTATTGTTAGATGGGATTCAATTTCGTGGTTGCAGGTGAACCTTGAAATCCACGTAATTTAATCCCCCACGAAAATTAATGATTTTACAGTATTGAGTCTGGTGCGACGGTATGGATGCCAGATAGGATTGAGAAATGGCGCTCACTTTATTGACAATATATCCGTAACGTGACCATCAAAAAGCTTGAATGTATTCTATAACAATGTGATTTAACTCTTATTGAATTATTTCCAGGTTGTTTCCCATCACAGAAGGCAGCGGAATGAATCACTCAGCCCAACCACTTCAAGAACACGAAGCCGAGGTAAGAAATACTTCATAATTTTTTACAGTTCGACATTCATACTTGCTAAATTCACCTATAAGGTCCAACGTACTAAAAGCATCCCTGGTTATCGTTAAGTACATGTGTCCATTACCTAAGCATTTAGCGATACCGAGCGCTTTCATTTAGCAACCTCACAATCAATTAAATATATAAAGTATGGATTTAATACAGTGTGTAGAATCACGTGATCAAATGAATGCGGTTTTACACTATTGCGATTTCGTCTGCTAACGGTGGTTTTTTTCTTGATTATAACGATCGTGCATTTGATATGGTTATATTATATAGCCTAAAGTACATTCCGTATATGTAAGAATACCCGGCAAGTACCGAGTTCGCTCTATCTTTAGCTGTTTTTAATTGATGCTCGACCAAATGCAGTTTCTAACCGAGTGTAATAATTTGGCGAGCATCAATTAATTAAAACAGTTAAAAATAGAGCGAACTCGGTACATGCCAGGTATTCTTACATGCATGTATAGTTTTATATTGTATACGGAATGTACTTTAAACTGTATAATATAACCATCTGGAAATCGCTACGTTGCGCTTTGCCTAGGCAACGGACACCAAATGTGTTACATCATAAACGTGCTCTCGGTATTAAAATATAACCCGCAAAACTGTAATGGGTGTTTCTTGGAACGAATCACTAAACTCGCAGTATTTTGTCTATACAAAACCTGGTATTTTCCCTTTCAATTACAGGCAATAAGAAATGATACAGCATTGAGAATGAAGGTCCTAAAAGCTTTCAAAATGATGTTAGACTTTTATGGAATGGTGCTACACAATGCAGAAACAGGAAAATTTGAACGAGGCAACGAATGGAAGTCAAGATACGCTCACCTAAACAAGTATAAGATTGTTATGATAATTATGGTTAACTTTTGAACTTACGCGGTCATGGTTATTTAATATTTATACACTTTTTATAATTATTTAAACATGATCTACAAATTGGGTAATTAAAGCAACTTTATTAGCTGTAAAAGTATTTCAGTGGTAGTTGTGTATTTAGATCGAATGTTTTGACGCACATGCTATAGCTAAAAATACGTTACGTAAAAATATACATCAAAGATAATTCTTAGAACATACCGGACAAGGAGGGAGGCAGCATTCAACATAAATAGTAGAAAAGCACGAAAGGCACACAAGCAAAGAGCAGCTACGCTCATTGTTTGATTTTAAAATTAAAGTTTACTATATATGCTGTTTTTATAATGACTTTCTTCTCAATGCTTTCCATTTTCACTTTATATGCCCCATCTTTGATAAGAGGGTGTATTGTTTTGCACATGTCTGTCGGTAGAACAAATGGTATTTCCGTTCTATTTTAATTCAAGAATGTTTTGACCTGAGCTCTTCGAACTTTATATGGAGGTTAAACAGCAACAGTAAACGACCCCTATTGGTGTTGGGGTCAGTATGCCAAAGTTCAAGGTCACTGTTACCTTTACCATTTGCGATTAGAGGGATGTGTGTGGGCATACACGTTTAACACGATCTCTCAATATTTTCTCAGGTCTGTTCATAATTATCTACGTATTACACGTATATTGAAATCCCTTGGTGATCTGGGATGGGAACATCTGCAAGTTCCGTGGGTAGAGTTCCTCATGGACGAGGCTGAGGACGAACTAGCACTGCCTAGATTGTCTAATAGTAACTCAGTAGACTACTGGATACACGCTATCAAAGACGAGGCGAAACAAGCGGAATTATTTGAAAGATATCATAAAATGAGGACAAGCGTAACAACAACGGCGCCGAGTGACAATAACATGAAGAAGGATGGAAAAACTGATAAAATGAAGGACGATGGAAAATCTGATAAAATGAAGGACAATGGAAAATCTGATAAAATTAAGAACAATGGAAAATCTGATAAAATGAAGGTCGATGGAAAAACTGATCACCAGAATGAAACAAACCCCACCTCTACAAAGAGTAGTCATACGGTAAATAACTCAAAAGATACTAAATCAAAAGTGAATGTTAATGAGTCTTTGGACTTCTAGAAGTTTTAACGTCAACGGGTTGAACGAGAATTATTTCCTATCCGTCCCTATAGCATACATACATTTTAAATGTTTACGTATGTTTATTTATTATTATACTGGTACATGTTATTTCTCCTGGCCACTGTATAGATTTTTGTGCCTTTACTAGTGATTAGTAAACTAGTAGTCAGCCTCTCCATGCGCTGTCAGTCAGTCCTGTATTTCGACATAACCTCTTTGGGGTCAGTATTTATTTATTAAATAATCATGATATGACCCATTTTTGGTATCATCAGTTTTATTTGTAACATTTCTAACTTGTAGATCCACTAGTATCAACTCTTTTAATCAAGGAGGTCCTAAATCTGGTCCCGATCTCGCCAGGCATCTCAATTAGAAATATCAACTCAAATTGAGTTTTTGCTAAAATCAAAGCCAGAATTATAGATAATCTGAAGTACCAGCTTTTGAAATGATGCTGCAATACACTCAGAATATAATTTCTGTATATACACAATGATGCCAATTTCCAGTTAAGAAGCATTGCATTGAAATGAACATAAAGACTCATAGCACTGTTTGAGATGAGATCTTGCTCAGATTTAGTTGCTTCGGAATATCGATGACACTTCTTTTCTGTATATCACTCAGCTATTGGAGATCTATCAGGAGTTACCAATTGATATAAATTCATATTTAACGAGTTTTTGGAAATTTTATTAAGCGAGCCTTTGGCAAGCCTCATAATATTTCCGAGACGGGTTTAATATAAATATATCAATTGATAACGAGTGATAGATTCTTTATATCATATGACACTAAAAACGCAAAATATGCAAATTATGAGAAGAACACGCCCATGTAGTTTACCTTATATCACACGTGATTCTTGTTATAGAAAATTTAAAAAAAACACTGTGTCACGGTAACTAGTTCTTTTGTTGGTTTTGTTTTAAACAACCCATAGACTCTATGTTCAATGGCGTTATACAAAATAAGGTGGCTTATAAGCATACAATTCTGAAATATACACGCTCCTAGCATACATGAGAAGACACGACGAGGTTGATGTATAAGTTGTTTCACAATCGAATTAATAATTGGCAAGGGGTATAACCTAAAGCATGGAGATTGGTGGTTTAAGTAAGACTTTCCATGGAGATTGGTGCCAATGGCCGATATTTTGATGTTTTTTGTCACTTGACGGACACATTTCCACCAAAGTAAGTTCATTGTCTTGTTTTATATGCGGCGTGTATGCGATAACCACCTAGCCATAAGTTTAAGCCACCTATCGGCGGTCTGTTTTAGTCCGTCAGTGCAGCGATAAAAGCCTGAAAGAAGGGATGGTGACATCGGGTATCCGTAGTCCGCATCTATTTTTATTAATTCTGAGGTATCCGGGGCATTCTGGCTGGTTTTATTGTGTTTGCTAGGTACTTCATGCATGATTTTATGGTTAAAATACTGTTTCTGCTTATTTAGGAGGCTCCATGTGCATATTTTTAACGTTTAAGACGATTTCATGGAGATTCGTCAACTTTAAGACCCAAACTGTGGAGAATTAAATCAATGTAAGTATTCTGTTCTAAAATGTTTTGCACCATAGTGTGTTATCTTCATTGATTAAAAATATAGTTTCTATTTATTCTTCAGACTCCTGGTTTGAAGAATGCGTACCAAAAAGACGTTACTTCATTCAAGGAGGAAGTGGCAGAAAAGAAAACGAAAGATAAATTTTAATGAAATATCTTTGCCTAATAAAAGTGTAACAAAAAGCTTTGTGTCGCAAATTAAATACGCCGTCACCATCTAGATATTCGTCATCAAAAAGAAAACGATTAACTTCAGCATCACCTTGTCATTTGTATCGGCACGAAGAACCCCAGTGAAAAGCCAGAAAAGACTCATGAAAACACTTTATTCACGTAATTTAATACATGTTCAAGGTTATGATTCTATAAAATTATAAAAGAACATGAAATAATATGTCTATTTTGTTTTGTTGGAAAGATCCAATAGCACAGATGTTGGTTGTATTCTTTGTTTTTGTTTACTTTAAAATTAATGTTATTGTTCAACAATGCTTGCTGAATATGTTAAGATACTGCCTGGAACATTTTGGTTCACAAAGCATCAGATCAAACTGCCTTTATAACATTGATCATCTGCGCTGATGAGCCTTTAAAACTACAATTTGTAAATAAAAATATCAAACAAATTTACGTAATTATTACTATATTGGTTGTACAAAAAGTGACCATCGGTCTACTATGGCCTCTCGGCAATGACCCCTTTATAATACAAATGTAGTATACAAAGTATTTACTAGGGTGGCACTGTGGTCGAGCGGATAGCCCGCTTGACTGCTGATCAATAGGCCCCTGGTTCGAACCTCGGCCGGTGCACTTGGTTATTCATGGAACGCTTTTCCGTGTTTCCCACCCAACTAGACATGATCTATTTGGATCAGTGCTGTACACCAGGTACGTTAAAGAACCAATGTCTGAAGGGCAGTGCGCCCATATACATGGTAACACCATACTGTGTTCTCTACTTGCTGCCTCTTAAGCAAAAACAAATGACCCATTTGAAATAAGTGTCAAAGGTACAATGCATTTAACAAGATGAATGCATTATAGAGATGAGAGCGAATATTGAATTTCACTCTTATGAATGTAGCAAACAATAAAACTTCACTTAAAGACCACCTTAAAATTAAAACCTCCAGTTCGAAGTCAGTTCCAATGATTACATTTTGTACTCTTGATTTATAATACAACCAACTCTAAAATATGACAGTTTCAAGTATGATAAGCCTTTATTAATATATAAACAGCGATGATAAGTATGTTTTAAAAAAAATAAGGGTGGTCGGATAAGTGAGGTATCATTGTGATGTTTTGAACATTGACATGCCACTTATAAACTGCTGCAATGGTTAACGCGCAGTGTTTGTAGCCACCAATATTGGTTTGATTCCTAGTTGCTTCAATGTGTCAATGCTGGTTTTACTCCACATGTTGAGAAGTTGTTGGTTCCTTGTGGATTGTACGTAAGTGCTTGAAAGAATACTGATCCGAAAACTGATTCCAAATCCTCTATATCATAAATGCGATGCAGAAAACGGTGGGTGTTTCAAATACATGTATATTTGAAACCACAATCTACCAAATTGATGTTGCCTGTAGCACACATTTCCGAAAAAGATAATATTCATCTAGTAGAGAAGACGGCTACTACTAGGTCTTTTGTCAGTTCAACTGAATATCATTACAGATACACAATGCACCAGTCCATTGAAACCCTTAGCATGGGGAAAGGAGGGGTTGACTTTTTAAACTATGGTAAAATCCCTGCCCAAGAACCTTAAAAAAGGTAAAAATACCGCCCTTATCAGTGAAACATATTCCCGGTCTACGTATTTAGGTGCGGAGCAAAAGTCCTGCTCTCATTCACCAGTGAGGGGACACCAAAAGTTAAAAACTCGTGTCTATAACCCGGGGTTGGGGAGTCCGGGTTTGATTTGACTGGTGCATAAAAACAGAGCACACAATTATAAAAAAATCATCCTTTATTATTATATGCAGATCTTTGAAGTACAAATAAGAAAATCACAACAATTATTGCAGCCAGGTGGTGTTGTCACTGTATACTGTTTGGTTCCAATAATATGTTACTCGCCAAGTCAAGACCCTCTGTAAGACAGTAGCCCTGAAATTGGTACAAAATATAGATTACTTCCATGATTATAATACCATCACATATAGTTTACAAAGTAATAACAAGTCTCCATGGAGAGGGTCTTAAAGTTGACGAATCTCCATGAAATCGTCTTAAACGTTAATCATATACACATGGAGCCTCCTAAATAAGCAGAAACAGTATTTAACCATAAAAACATGCATGAAGTACCTAGCAAACACAATAAAACCAGCCAGAATGCCCCGGATACCTCAGAATTAATAAAAATAGATGCGGACTACGGATACCCGATGTTACCATCCCTTCTTTCAGGCTTTTATCGCTGCACTGACGGACTAAAACAGACCACCGATAGGTGGCTTAAACTTATGGCTAGGTGGTTATCGCATACACGCCGCATATAAAACAAGACGATGAACTTACTTTGGTGGAAATGTGTCCGTCAAGTGACAAAAAACATCAAAATATCGGCCATTGGCACCAATCTCCATGGAAAGTCTTACTTAAACCACCAATCTCCATGCTTTAGGTTATACCCCTTGATTGGGTATGTTCTGTATTCTAGTAAACTCCAATTTTGAATACGCCAGTCACTAAAAGGTGCAGTATGTTTTGGTTTAATAGAATGATTAATTTATATACAGCGGTATTTAAGACCACAAAGTACGTAATGAGACAAGCGACGTATTCGAATATTGATTAATGAAGTCATACTGACACGTTTCAAAATGTGTTGTTTGTTGTTGATGATGCTGTTATTGTTGTTGTTAATTGCTTGGTAAACCCACAGGTAACTGTATCGTTGAAAAGAAAAAAACAAAACGAAAACATTTTTTTTAATTTATATTATTTTTTTGCTGTATTTGAATAAAATTAGTTTAATGAGATATTGATAGTCATTTATTGTTTTTGATTGGTTGAAATTCTGGTTCATTTAGAACAAATCAACTCTTTTTTTTTCGTTTTTTTTTTCGTTTTTTTTTTCGTTTTTAACGATACAGTTACCTGTGGGTAAACCAGGTGTCGTTGTTATTGTTTACATACTAAAATAATTCGTTAGTGTTATTATCAACTACAAACGTTTAGTTGATATGCATTTTGGTAATTTTCAATTAAGGTATACTTCCTCAAGTTTTAGAGTTTATATTTACATGTACAGTGACTGTTCAGTGAAAAGGGTTTGATCATGGACTAGCCTTAGGGTGTTTCATTTTTTGAAAATTTTCTCCGATCAAAAACCTTTTTTGCCCAACTGTGACCCTCCTCAAACAATGCATATATACAAAATTTCAGCTAAATTGGCCAATGGGAACACCTTGCCCTTCCGATTCGAACTTTTGACCAAAGAGGGTCTTAGATCCACTTTCGGATTACATGTATTTCATATTTTTTCAAACTTGTACAAATTATGTGATGTTGAATATCATTTTGAAGGGAATGATCAGAGGAACAATGCCGTAAAAGAATTCAAAAGATTAAATAAGTTTATAAAGAGTTAAGGCCCTTTGCATACATGTACAAAGTACAGGAGGCTTATTCACCAACGTTGTAAGTCCCAAACTCAGACTTAGACTTAGAATTAACAACATTTAAAATCACTGCCATTTCTTTGCAATTGAATTTAACCGTGTGAAATTCTGTCTGGTTATTTTAGTTTCGCACCGAACATGTTTACCCATTTAGATCAAAATCGGTAAATTTATAACATCACGAGAGCGAATAGAACATTTGGCAATTTAAAGTCTACGTCTGAATTTTAGATTTACAACGTTGGTGAATAAGGCCCCAGGTTGCACTGTAAGTAAGATTATTAATATACGTATAAAGTGATTAATGGCATTCTCCACCAAAAATAGCTGGAAAACCGTACACATTTTCCAGTAATGTGTTTATGACATAAAAACCGTCTCGACATACATATTCATTTTTTACTGATTTTATGACGATCTGACACGTATTTCAGTCAATAAATATAAATCTTACTGACCGCTAGTGATAAAATGTCCAGTTTTTTGCTCATATTTTGTTCACCAATGAATAAACGAAGCCGGTGTCATAGATAAACGCATACCTTAGTCTTCGTGTAGGAATTCTAACTATGAAATAACAGGTACTTTTAAGTCCGGTGACTTGCCGTTCACCGGCGGAAAAGCCAATTGTTATTGCAATTTGTACAAGATATACTGATCGAAAAAGAAACGGAGCTCGTACACTGGTTATGAAAACTTCCATTCCTGGTTCTGAAACATAACAAAATATTTACAAGGACACAAGAAAAATGAATAATTTAACAGTCCTGAGGTTTTATTTATATACGTTAAGTTAAAAAGTTACCCATTTTATATGGCTCTTTTCAGCTGTTAAGCCGCTCAAGCAGTATTTGGCATTTTAATTCCCCTGGTCATTGGGCTACCTATGGACACATACTTTCGTGTCTCCCTGTGGAGACTTTTTCTCTCCTGTGGGTATGGTAGCCAACATCGACCTGCGGCGATCAGGAATAGACATTGCCCTCACAGGTACCAATTTACACATTGGTGGAGTGGATCATGTGGGTTATTCTTGATCAGAGAAATTAACGAGGCGGTCCAGACGGGGGTTGAACCCGGGACCTCTCGATCCGAAAGCGCGCGCCCTACCTCTAGGCCACCGATCCCCACTGATTGGCATATGTGAATGATTGGATAAGTTAAGTTGTTTATTGTATATTGCTGTTCATACAGGCAAATATACTACATAAAATAAAAGTCGTCTCTCAAACTATTATAGTCGCCGGAAGTAAGAGCTGCGTCAATGCGCATGTGCAGTGGAAGAGCTCTCGGTGCCAGATTGGCAATTTTTACCAATCAGCTTCTTAAGGCAGGCGCCATGTAAATGTAGGCGACAACTAAACTAAGGTTTGACTGCATCTATTAATTGATACTGGTGTTTCTCATTCTCAGTAAAAAGTCGCATCCTAATTCATACCATGGTGATTCATGCTTTTGTCTCGTTCATTTTCTGGGACTATCAATAAACGTAGATTGTCATTGTTACAAAATGTAACTAAGTGTTACGTTGACATTTCAACAATTACGTAACAAATAGAAGCACTTGTTGTGTGTGTAAAACGTCTAGATAGACACCATATGCAATTAATCCTGTCACATTAGACCCTAATGACATAGTGTATTAACCAACTTACACGTGCTGTTTAAGATGTCAATTACTTGTTGTTTCATGTTAGGGTTGTTTTCACTTGTTCAACATGTTTACTGCATTTAAAATCTAATAAATACTCACTAAAGGCGAAATGATAAAAATGAAGGAAACCCATGTATAAAACAACTATGCGTTCAATAAACGCTTATGCACAGGCGGAAACCTTGTCCATAATAACTATCTAAGTCAACCATGTGTCATAACTCTGATGAATATTGGATAGCGCAACATGGTTTTGACAATGTAAGGTTTTTATTATGGTCAACAAGTATGCCAATTTTGAAAACATTGTCTTGGTGGTCTTTGAAAATATTTGAGTTACAAGAACTTTAAAGAGTTGGTTACCATTTCCAATATACAGACGGACGGTAGATGACGGGGTATAAAATAATATCTAATAAAATTTACCAATCTCACAGGATTCTACAATGTGACGCAATATCTTTAAAATTAATATTGTCCCATCTGATTCCATTCAATAAAGGAACCGCCATTCAGCATTCGTGGGTGTATCATAATTATTATATTCGTTCACGTCACAAACGGGCATTTTGGGCGATGAACAGACCGTTTTTTGTGTCATCACTTCGATAACCAGTTGCGTACAGACGGTCTTGTGCTTTGCACCAAATAAAACCAGATCCTAACATTTGCTCCGTTCCTTTGCACCGATAGGGCTTATATCAGCCTCACGTAGCGGGCTGTAATAATGGTCTGATTTTAATGAGATTGGCTTGCACTTTTTACGAACATTTTCATTAGTCTATATAAACTGAACAAATGGTCATTTCAACACGTCTGAAATTTAAGCCTATAAAGTGATCTAGCTAAGAATGTTTTCTATGAAGATGTCTTCATACGGCAATTTACACAAACATGGCAAATAATGTTTGTATCTGAGGACTACAAGATAGACGTGAGATGTAGTAGTAATAGTTGCTGTTCTCTAGCAAGCTACGCACGTGTTTAACTAGAACAAACATCATGTTTGCGCGTCACCAACGCTTCGGTTACAAGATGGTTAAACATACTGTAAAATTATCTTTTTCGTAGGGTTAGATTTTTGTTTGATCGCCCGGGGGCTAAGAGGCTGAATATTTCTTTAAATGTCTGACCGCGGAAAACTAGTCGTCATGTATGTGACATAAACACGTTGAACGATTCAGTTTGAATTCGACCACGAAAACAAATTCCCACGATTAGTTGACCACCGAAATACGGAATGGATGAAGTTACTCTACCATCATTATATGTATTTCACGAATTTCCGATCCCACGAAAACCAATTTTACAAAAATACTCGAAATTTAATGCCCACGAAAATAAGTGATTTTACGGTATGTTGTAAAACGACTCTTACGCCGCCGTGTCACTGACGGAATATTATAATAAGTATGCTTGTATCACAATGAACTAGGCGTTTCTTGATGTCATCTTTGAAATTGCTGTTTAATTAAGTCGTCGTCTAATTGCATTGTTTATTGTCGCACCGGTTAATTACATACAATCATAATGTCTAATAATGTAGTCAGAGCCATTTATTTTTGTGAAAGGAAAAAACTACGCTTTTATCATTTGAATGATTAATTGATTTTCATTTATTTTTTTCTTCCAAATGGAATCTTACTTTGTGATAACACTTTGCGTTTCTGTGATAACCCAGCATATTTATGGTGAGTAGCTTGTTTTATCTGTTTAAAAATTAAATAAATGGTAAGGAAATTGTTTTTATTTTGTATTGTCTGGAATTTTTTATTTTACTAGTAATTTTATTGCTTCATGTAAAATTTCTGCAAAAGAATTACACCTATTCCGAAAAAAAGATATATTCATATCTGTAAATAAATAAATTAATAGAAGCGGATTGTCATTTTTAAAATGATAACGAAAATAACGAACGCAACACCAGTCAAATTCAATTTCTGTTATAATATTGAACTTAGAGATATTCAAATTTGTGTTTTAAGAAAATAATTAACACCTATATATTAAAGCAAGTCTCGGGACACGGTTTGAACGTCCATGGCCGTTTCTGTGTTGAACAAAGGCAATGCTTCAGTTTATTTTGGGGTCGCCTAACAAAACTGTATTTTGGGACCTTAGGTTTGAAGATAATGAAAATTAACAAATCACAATTCGAATATAAAATAACAGCAACAAAGAAATAGATCAACAAGTGTATTAAATTTGTCTCTTTCTGTCGAACGCAAAAAAGTTTGTGTACTGCAGTAGATACATCTCGTAGACATAGCATCTGGTATAGAAATGTCTTTGACTCCGTTCAAATCAATTATGTTCAATTCAGCAGACAAACGTTGTTAAAACTGGGTTTTAGTTTATGATTTATGATGATACGAAAGTTTTATTCTCGTCAACAAGCGAAAGATGTATGTTTCATATTGATTTATTGGCATCCCAGCACAAACATTATGTATTTGACCATGTTATGTTGTAACATTCTTTGCTGTAACATTTGAAGTTATTTATTTATGTCGATATGTACGCGTATAGGTAATTCTTGTAAGTGCATTGTCAAAAATTATTTATGTGACACACTCATAAATGCTCCGTGCTTTTGGGTGACCTCGGTCCGTAATGCTATCGTGTGTATTAAAAATTTTAAACGAAAAAAAAACTGTCAGACATTACAGTAGTCAATTCCAACTGAATAGTTTCGCCAATGAAAGCAAAAAACAACACTTCAAATCACGAAAACTACTATCATGTTCTGTTTACAATTATTCAGGTATGGTCTTACCATCTCGTGGACCAATGGATCAAGTTATTCAGCTTCAGCTGCTGGAACTCACACAAGGCAGTGGTCTTGCAGACGGCCTGGTATTAGCAGGAACTATTGTCGAAGGTGGACCAGTCTTTGACCGACCACGTCGAATTCTTGGCGGGAAAACCGTACATCCGGGACTTGACTTTATAAACTACGCATTCCAATTGGAGAAGTGTCCACGATATACTTTCGGTTATAATTGCCACGACTGGATCTCAGCAGAGTGTGAAGTCACCAGACATCTTCTGTACCAAGGGAGATTGTGTACTTGTAAAGTAAATGTCTGCTAACAGTTCCTGAAAACTATAATTTGAAGACTATGTCATTGCTATATTTATGTACAACAAAGAGGTCTTTTAAAAAGGCTTAATTGTTGTTCAGTTCAAACATACCAGTTCCTCGCAAAAGACATGAACATTTTTCCATCAGCAAGATGGAGGTTATCCGTGTTATTCCGCATGGATGTGAAAATAGTTCAAAATACAAAAACGCTGTCTGAAAGGCGCCGTCATGGTTGTGATTCCGTGGCCATATCAATGCTAAACTGTAGGTCAAGGTGTTGTGAACATTTCTGACTGAACATATTTATTAGTAGGCCCTATGTTAAAAGAGGTTTCAAAATCAGTGCTGTAATTAACGCGGTAGTAATCCGGATACATCGCTTTCAAGTTGTGTAAAAGAATTGTTCTGTTTTCATGGCTCTGGCTGAGGTAACACTCGGGCGGAACTCAAATGGAACTCACCTGTCAACGTATCCTGAGTTCCGTCAGAGTGTTGCACCGGTAGTAAGTTCCGTCCGTCATATGAAAACAGAACAATTATCTGAAGGAAGCATTGTATCACTAAACATACCATGAAATCGTAAGCACATATTTATTAAAGTGTATAGAGCTATATCTATCGGCCATTTAATGCCAAAATAATTACTGGCTTCGTTTTTAGTATATATATATGGCACTAGACTACCTTAATTGCCAATTAAAACTTTTGATGGATCCGTGTACTTTGATTCAATCGTCGAAAAAAAGACGATTCTAAGGGTTTCATATGGTGTTCTAGAACACGTTCGTATGAAAAATCCAATAAATCACAGAGAGAGTTTCTGCTAAAGCTGAAGCGAAAAATGGTCTAATGGATATGAAAGCATGATTATTTTTCAATTTGTGATTTTGTTTCAACAAAAATATTGTCAGATATAGCTATTTCGTTTTTGTTTTTTTCGGTAATATACAATTCCCAATGCAAAATAGGTCGAGGTGATCAGCATGAGTTTAGTATTCCTGTTAGGGTTCTAATGCTATTTGAAGATTGAAGAAGCTCTAACGGCATTGTGCTTTTCGTATTCATTTTGTGAAAAGGTGTAGATGTATTTATTTCGTTCAAAACAGACATGTTCTTAAAAATGTATGCTTCGATATAGCCTTTTATTTGATATCGCCGTGATATACTGTCCCTGTATGTATATACATCATGTAAAGTGCTCTCGACTTATTAAACACACAAATTGTATATAGGCTGGAGTTTTTCTGTGTATTACATAGTAAATGTACCTAATCACTCGTACGTTTTGACATTCTGACTTTAGTGGGCAAAAAATATGAAGGCTCAGAGGATATAACCTTGGCTATATTTTTGTTGACTTATTGATTTATAGCAGTGCATCTTAAGGCCAGTATGAATTAACTTGCTAGAGTAACAATGAACATTTTCTTGGAAAAAAGCGAAAAACTTTATTTTTATATTTTCTAATTTTAATTTAATTCTTTTTTCGGTAGAGGCTAGGTTCACTATCTGTTGCACATGTTTTAAAACGTGTCAATATATTATAGAGTACTGTTTCGTCAGAAAAGGGATGAAACCCCAATGTTATGTTTCTTCTGGCGGCAAAATGACCTTATATTGACAACATATTTGTCGAACAAATATGCCATTATATGTATATGCCACAAAAAAAAACCCAGAAATGTCTGACATATCCGGTTGTAATATATATCATTTATACGTAAAATGCCGACGTCAGTGTGGTTGAATTATGGTTGGTATTCGATTCATAATAATGACGTATGCTAACTTGCATACATAGAATATGTCCGATTGTAATTGTACGAAACTGTTTGCCGTCATCAAAGTCTCGTAATCACTAAAACAGGTGCAAACACACGTTATACCATCGGAGGAACGCATTTGGTACAAGAAATTGTCCAGGGGCCTTATTCACCAACGTTATAAGTCTAAAATTCGGACTTACGACTAAAAATTGACAACATTTATAATCACTACCATTTCTTTGCCATAAGATTTAACCAAGTGCAATTTTATTTGATTATATGTTGTTACACACTGAACATGTATACCAATTTATATCAAAATCGGTACATTTATAACAACATGAGAGTGAATAGAACATTTGGTAATATAAAGTCTTAGTCTGGGTTTTAGAATTATAACGTTGGTGAATATGGCTCCAGCATATCGCCTTTATATGTCATTTAAACAAAACCAGAGTAGGGACATTAAAATTGCCGTCAACAAACTTTGTCTTGAAACATCATAAGTATTTGAGCTACAGTTTTAAACTTTGCAGGAATATTGTTCAGTGTGTATAGTAAACTGCTGACCACCAAAAACTTTATTTCAATCGGACCTGTATAAGCAAAGCTGTGGCCCTTGAAATGATGAACTGTTGCTATTGTTCCTCATAAATTTGTCAGTACTTCTTCTACATGTATAGTTGTCATGATTTGTAGGACTATTCGTCACATGTGCATTTGAATAATGACCCTTGCCATGGTCAAATGAAGGCATCCATGTCCTATGGACACCTTTTTAATTCTTATCTTCATCAAAGTCTTTCCTATGACAAACAATACAGTTTTTGACACAACGATACATGTCTCAAACAATGGGCCATAATTCCAGCAACAATCATTCAATCTACAATTCAAGAACAAGTAAGTATTCGAAATTTCACTGAAATATGTTCAAAAAGAACAAGCGCAGACGAACTTTGAGACATCCATCCATACATCCAAATAGACATTCGACACATGTGACAAGATGTTTTCAAGAAGCACTTAAAACAGACAAACTCTCTGGGACCAAAAGTCTTATTCACCAACACTGTAAGACTGAAACTCAGACTAATGCTTAAAACTTACAACATTTATAATCACTGCCATTTATTTGCAATTAGATTTAACCATGTAAAATTTTATCTGATTATTTATTACCCACTGAACATGTATACTAGTACCCATTTATACCGAAATCGGCACATTTGTAACAAAATGAGAGCTAGTAGAACATTTGACAAAGTAAAGTCTATGTCCATGTATTAGATTTACAATATTTGTGAATAAGGCCCAGGGACACAGAACAAAGCAACAACAATCCAAGTTTTTCTCTTTTATTTTTCTTAACAGCATTTTTTGTTATTCCATATTTATATGAAATATTTGGAGGGGAAGATTTTTCTTAACATGTAACAATTAAATTATAGCTTAGCTATTTTGACCTGAGCCTGACCTTTATGCAAGAATACATTACAAGTTTCTTGCTTTGAATATATCAATTTCTGCAAGCAAATCGTGCAATATCGGTATTTAAGATTTGTGTTAGTATTTCATCTCGAGCGTCATCGTGGTACTCCCCGATTATGAAAGCATACAATCGGTGTTGTAAACGTAGACAATATATTGACTGTCAAATTATGTTAATCAAAAGGTCAGGCTCGTGTCAATGTGGGCAAGCTATACCAATATCATTATCTATCTATTATAATGTACAATTTATCATATCTATCTACGAAACCAGATACAGTACGTTCATTTAGGTCAGTCACTTATATACATATAGGATACACCACAGTTTTTTTTCGATATCAACATTTCTTAAATGAGTCTAGAAAAAACAGTTGTTAAGTGAGCCTCTGGCGAATACCCTTATCCACTAAGCTACAGACTCATATATACATTATCTGACAAATTACAAAATTTAAAAATTCCGAGCATACCAGTAGTATTTATTTGCCAGTCAGCTTTCTGCTGAAAATATGGCAGGCATATGAGTGCCTCCAGCTGTATTTTAACTGGGTCCCCAGATCTGAAGGCAAACCCGCTAGCCACTGAGCTATTAGTGAAATTGCAATGTTTATGTAGACAATAAACTGACCTAAAGCAACGGTTCATACATGTATATTATACAATACAAGTGCATACGCTAACTTGATTAACATCTATAAGTCTATAACATACACAAATTTGGTACCTGGCATTTCAAACATGTTTACTGTAGATGAATGCTACCAGAATTAAATTGAACATACAAGTCTGGTTCCCAGCATTTCTCACAACTTTACTGTAGATAAATGGTACAAGTTTTACATATAAATTCGGTACCCGACATTTCACACATACTCACAGGAACCAGCTTTACACTAAGAATTGGTACCCTGCATTTCTGACAACTTTACTGGAGTTGTAGGGTACCAGCATTAAGTACAATAATGAATTGTCATGACATACAGATTAAATACAGTTAATGACTTATTGTACAAATTAGCACTATTTTTCACATTATTGATGTTTCACCACAGACTAGGATGCAAGGACAGAAGGGAGCAGCGCAACAGACGGGATCAGCGGGGACAGAGGGGGTCAGCGAGGACAGAGGGGATCAGCAAATATCAGAATCTCTTAGATGGTAAAACAGATACAGAAATATTGGGCAGCGTAAGACAGCTATATATCATAATACAATTGATTCATCACAAAATCTACAGTATGAATTATCCATGACATTACTAGTGCACACAGGGCCAGTATTTCAGAAACTTCATTTAATACAGTGTTTGTCAAAGAACAACAAATTTTCGAAGTTTGTTGAATAATCTCTCTAAAATCTCAAAAGGAGGTTTCCCTATGTTTTTACAGTACTGGTAAACACGTAGTTATAATAATCTAAGACAATATATAGAAAAACTTTGTCGATACAGGCCCAGGTGTTTTAAGTTTAAGTTTATGCAAAATGAAATCAAATAATTTTTATTTCTGGCACATGACAAAATGTGCAGATCATAAACGGAACACTTGCAGGTTTTTACTCATAAATAGTTCTCGACCTGTCCTATGTAACTTATACTGCGATTAAATTATATTATTCTACATAAATTAGCTTTTAATATAATAATATTACAAAAAACAAGGTCACAAACAGCATTTACAATTTCATTAATGTAATACGTTTACTATTATGTAACTAGGTGGGTGTGTTTTTGGTATATTTAATCATTCAGGTTATTTTATGTAAAAAGTAATAAAAAGATGATAACTATAACAGGTAATTCATTTTTAATTAATTTTTTTACTAATTAATGCGTGGGTTGGACCAAAAACTGGAACAAGTAATTATTTCAAGATTAATTATGCATATTTCCGACAGATTCTAATTAAATTTCTCGAAATTAAAAATATTACAAAATTTTAATTTATTCAAAATCATAAAATTGATATGACACATATGGTACTTTGACTAAACTATCAAAATAATTCATCTCAAAGACAATGAAATACTAAGTAAATAAATAAATAATGCATTATTCACAAGTCATTGTAATAAAATTAAAATTATGCAAATTACTCAGACACGCCTACACGACATTGTCAGTTTCCTGATTCCTTTTTCACAACCAGACATGATTATGACAGGTGACTCCGTGTGGAAAAGTAGACCAGACAGCTGAACACATCCTACAGCGGTGTAAACAACATGACCAGGAGTGAAATTCAAAAGCAAAGTGGCTTCAGGAGACAATCCTCCACCAGAAACATTACTGAGGTGTTAATGACCAAATCCTTCATCGCAGATACTGGTGTGACCGTGCATAGCCAACACCGGGAAGTATGACAGGTGACCATATAATACTGTCTGATACGACAAACAATACTGTAAACAAGGAAATATCAATCTTACAATGTGAAACCAAAAGCAGAAAACTCAAAACCCAAAACAAAATTGTTGAACAGTTGATGACTTGATATTTGTATGATCTTTACTTCTCAAATTTTAGTAACAGCCCAAAGTGGAAAACTAAAAATCCAGAACAAATTCTATGTACTGTAAGATATTATCTGCATCCTTCATAATCACATTTCTTTATGTTGCAAATTTCGATAGCGGACTTATTAAAAAAATATTTATGAAACCGCAGTCGAAAATGTTTGGACATTCTTATATAGTTGCGCATATTAATGAATCAAGGAATACACTTTGTGATTAAAACTGAAAATGCAAACATGGCAAATATTACCTTGTCCTAATGTACCATATCAATATAGGGATGTTACATTAAGCATACAATGGAAGCAGGTAGCAACAAAATGAGGGACCATGACTTTGTCAAGCGGGGAAACAAAAATGGCAGTCCAATTCCTATGTATAATTTTGAATGATCATATTCACATTACATGTAAGAAAAAAATGAATTTAAAACATAAAGAACTTCACACTTAAACCCGTGGTCCTGTTGAGTTATTCACACTGATCTGGGAATGCTTGATGCTTATAGTACGGAAGAAAATGAAATGGAACAAGAAATGTGTCAATGGGACACCGGTCCCCCCCCATTTGGGTAATATATAGTAAAAGTACCAAAGGGTGGTAGCTCTGGTAAAAATGAACCCAGCAAAAAATCCACCCATTATGGTAAACTACATGTAAGGTTGTTAATCTGTGAAAGTTTGAAGAAATTCCCTTAAAGTAATACATATTTTTTATTGAATGGGATTTAACTCAAAATGTATCATTTCAATTAATGAGTTACCTCCCTTACAGCAGCAAAATTTGAAAGGGAAATAATTCAACGTTTATCATGCCATTTCAAAAATGAGTTCCCTCCCTTACGACACCAAAACCTGTACATAACATTCTGTCGAGTATCTATGAAAATAAAACATTATGAACTAAATATTTGTATTAATTTGGTTTTTCAATAATATAACGTCTATGGCAACCCAATTTGTTTTCACAAAGCAAACAAAGTCATCCATATTCACATTAGTTATCCAGATGCAACACCACCCAGCTTTTTCAAAGAATTGTATTTTTTTCATATGACTCTGACAGACAGAACTTAAAACCAATGTTAAAGTCTGACAGGACTCAGGAAATATGGCATACAATCTTTGACAAAATAAATACAGAGCTCAGCCTTTATTTGCCAGTCAGCTTTTCGCTGAAATATTGAAGGCATATAAATATTTGCCTCCAACTGGATCTGAACCCGTGTCGCCAGATTAGACAGCAAATGCACTAACAACTGAGCTACGGAGGCACATTAGACCGAGCATTACATCAATTTTCATTTCCATCATAGCCATACAAAAACAGTACAAAACTCTGAGGGAACTGAGAAGCAGTGTTTCTTCTTTAGTAGACTTTAGTACCGTAATATTTGTAGAACACATTTAACATTATGGTGTGCAGTAATACTCAATAAAAACTGAAAAATTAGCACCAAAATTATATGAACAAAACCAAGAAAGTGAAATGAGTTGTAATCAAAATAATAATTATAATGAGTGACTAAAATACATCATTACCATATGGATACAATAAATGAAGTAACAGTATGATCATTAAATTATTTATATTAATTTATTGGTAAACGCACAGGTAACTGTATCGTTGAAAATGAAAAAAAAATCTTTGAAAATTTATATTTTTCAAAAGAAAGAAAAATATAAATTAAAAAAAAAAATTCGGTTTTGTTTTCGTTTTCAACGATACAGTTACCTGTGGTCGAATGGTGAGTTAGGTTTTCTATTATGCATTTATCACGGCCAAAACCTTTTTGGTATTGATAAAGTATTTCTGAATATATTTCAAACTTCTGGCAAAACACAGCCAACAATTGGCACATGCAATAAATAAAACAATATAATTGACTTAATTTGCTTAATTGTTTTTTTTTATTTACGTTTAATCAACGGGGTTGCCACACATACATATAAGTAATCACATTCAAGGCTTTTTCTGAACCCGAAACAGACTTGAGACCCTGACCAAAATAAAATAATTTTATTATTCACTCCCTCCTTTTTGGTTCAGCGAGCAAAGCCAGTCATTGGAACAACTGAGACTGATCTCAAATCATAATTGACGACCTTTTGTCACAAAATTCTTAAGACATTTTTGGGGTTTATTCCAATGACCAATTTCAAAATGTCCTGACCTTGAAGATTTCCCTGACTTCAAGGTCGGTGGCAACCCTGATCAATATATTAAGATATTGATAAATCTCAATTATATTGTCGAAATATATGTTCAACGAAAAAAGATCGAAAGAGGCCGAAATGATAGTAAAACAAAGCCGAAACTGAACACAAAAGATATAATTGAAATTTAATTGGTAACATAGACCATTGTGACTGATGTAATTTGTTTTCAATTTTCAAAGCAACAATTTTAGTGACTAAAGCTTCACTGATGAAACTTTTCTTTTAGGTTTAGGTTTGATTTTTTTCTTTTATGAAGTTCATAGTGAACATAATAATGCTGAATTTAAGCTAGAAAGCTAGAAATATATTCAGAAACCAACTACCAGGTATACAATTATATGTAGGGATACATTTTACTATGCATATTCCAAAAATATTCTATGAATAAAGTCCTCGACTAAGAAGTCTTGATTTAATGCCGTAAATAAATTTACAAATATTTTTAATACATGTAATTATGCTGTCCATTACAAAATACATACCAACAATAAATACTGTGCAAATTTTCAAAAAATAAAAATATAACTTAAATGTTAATAAGATATTTATAAACGTGTTAAATAAATATAAATAACTTATTATACATAAATGTACAATGCTTATACCGACTAAGTCACATGTAATTATTTAAACCTCTCGGTCAAGGATAACCCATGAAAGTGAAAGCACTTATTTCCAATGGGGTCCTGTGTTTTTGCTGAAGGGACAGCAGGTGGAAGAGATAGTGGTGTGATACAAGGTATCCGGGCGAGATGCCCTAGCTCTTTCCGAAGAGACATCTTGGTTCTTTAACGTGCCCGGTGTATAGCACCGATACACGCGAGACTACCTCTGGGTTGCTAACCAGTTCATCTCTAGTTAGGTGGGAAACACAGAAAAGCGTTTCAGAAATGATCAAGTGCCCCGGCCGAGGATCGAACCCGGGACCTCTCGATCAGCAGTCAAGCAGGCTATCCGCTCGACCACCGTACCACATTAAACAAGCATGTGTATATTAAGCAATTTATTTACATAAATTCGATCTTTATTCCTTTTCTGTTTGTCGACAAAATTTTTACATAGAACAAAATTTTTAAAGCCGGCATTTTTTTATTATTTAACCTAGGTAAAATTACTTCAAAGATCTAACTATACATGTAGATCTTAGAGAATTTATTATTACCTGCATAAAACAAGGCAAAAATGTCGGGGGGGGGGGGAAAGAAAAGAAAACAGACCTGTAGCTGTCATTTAAAACTGAACAAAGGGAGAATACTCTGTGTACCAAGAACATTTACACAACATTCAAGTAAGAGTTATCCACTCTTAGATTTATAATCACTATGTAGTAATAATGTGACCGGTATAATGAAGCAGTATTTTGTTCTAATGAAATTGATTTCGGCAAACTTCCAACAAAAATAAGTAATATATCATGTTTCTTAAGTAGAAGCTTGCTTCGTATTTCTTAGAAATCTGGCATAGATGTCAAGTTTATATAAGGCCATCAAGAATTAGAGATGTCATGTCATGTCTTTTCAGCTGGCTGTTTTCTTAGTGCAGATTATAGTCTAGGTTCCAACCCCAAGCTTACAAAAGTTCTGCAGATCTACTAGCTAGTGCAATATTCATGGATAAAGTTTAAAATAAAATTGTTATTGTTACCACCTGATGAAGCCATATACAGAAACGTTGTGGATAAATAATATAAACAGTATTTCATTTTAATCTGTGATTGGTGGTTTAATTCACTATTTGGATAAAAGTTTGAAATTCGTAAAAACTTGAAATCCTTGAACAAACGTCAACAATTTATATTAGGTCCAATGAAGAAAAACAAACGTTTTGGTTTACTCAAAACCTGAAGTTAAGGCAAGTTCCTGAACAAGGGTTCCGCTACCTCCTGGATCTGAGAAGTTATTTTGATCCAGTTGACTAAATTTTACCATTTTAAATGCAAAATTTAATTAATACCGATTTGGAAATTTTAAGGGTCAAACCCCTACTCCTGAATCAAACTAAACCCCTGCTGAAAACTTTCACCGGTGAATAGTAGAGATGGGATCCAGACTATAATCCCCGCCTACCAAAACAAGTCAGTGGTAAAGTCAGATTGTAAACAGTCAATCAGGTGAGACACATACACAATCACAGCACAGGTACATTATAATGTCGATCATCTTCAGCTATAAGTGAAACAATGGGCCAGTCTTCTGTACCGTCCTCCGGATAGAATGATATATAGTCTTCATCTTTGAACTGCTTTAAACGAAACACCCGAATACGTACACCTAAACTGTAACCTAGGAGACACATTTCAACCTGGAAAAAACAGAGAAATGAAATTTTTTAGTCCAAATAATTTAACCTGACCCTCGACTTTCTATTGGCATAAATTCACTGCTGACCTCTTGTCTATATTTATTACCCTGGTTGTATGTTTTCATAAGCAGGGAGTATTACAAAGATGCTAAGAGTGTAATACAAACACAAATCTAAAGGACTGATATAGCACAATTGGCTAGCATAATTTATATATTCAATTATTAATTGCAAGAACCTTGTAATATATATAATGCATAAAGGAATCTGTTTGACCCATTTCCTGGGTTGCTGACCAGTATTAACACCTGGTTCTTTATGATTGTGTAGTACCATGTTCAATCTCGCAGTGGGTAGCCCAAATTGGGACAGGTACGTAACTATCTTCTAGCTATTGTTCAACAGTACGTTTCTGTTCAATTTCTAGATTCTATTATGTTTTACAAATCACTGTGAGCTTATAAAGTTTTGAATGCATAACATAATTAATAAACAAATATTGAAGAAAACAGTAGAATAGTTCAGCCTCCAAACTGTGTAATGTGCATAAGGTACTTTACAGTTGAACTCTTTCAATGAAAGGTGTATGTTGGTCAGGGGTTCACAGTAATACAACGCCATTTAAAATGTTACATGCAACAAATATATTGGGTCCTCGTGACCGACTTTATTTCAGATAGGAAGACAGTAACCCACTGTCCCAGTCACATTGTTTTGAACAATGCCGATTAGTCCCATCATCACCATCGTGGCCAACCTTGCATATGATCCAAAACTGGGGCCATTCTCAAACCCTTCATTAGAGCAACTCAGCTTGAGTTGATAAAGGATTTTTATAGACTTGATTCTTGGAGTTGATATTTTTAACAAATATTAAAATAAATACCTGTTCTAGGCCGCCAGAGTCACCGACATGGTTCAGATGATTGCGTACAAAACTTGACATACTTTCCGACGTGTCGCGTGCAAACAGTAACCATGCAAACACAGGTACGTCGTTTCCCTGTTCCATGTCGCCATGGAGATGTATCGCACTCAACAACATCAATAATTTAACACCTTCCATAAGTTCAAGGTCACAGTCTATATCAGAATTTAATATTCGAACAAGAAGTTGTTCTCTCTCTGTATAACTGGAATGTTCGTTCATTTCTTCAATCTGAAATAATCAAGCAATGAGAGACATATTGTTGAGTTTTCTCCCCTTACTAACATATAGTTTGTATTCCCTAAAACCTCATCAAAGAATAATTACAGATCTTTCAAAATTAAAAAAGAATCGTTTGTCAACATCAAGTCGTCTGTCGGGTAAATTATGTTTGTTTAGGTATACCTGAGTAAACGGTACTTTACATTGAATCATAGTATACTTTAACCTGCTAGTCCCCGCTATTTTATCGAATGAGATAGTTCCATCATTAATATTACTTATTGAATCGACAAAAGACATGATTAACCAATGGTGATTACATCATAATGTTTCCCTGAAAAAGACTGAATAAAGTTGAAACGTTGGAATTCAATCGGAGTTTGTCTTGTTTTTTTTATTACACTTTAATATGTAAACATTTTTAAGGGCATTTGGGGCAGTTTTTTGTCAGATACGAGGACACTTTTCCGATAAATTAAATTGGTTTATACTTTGAATTTGATAATGTGTCAGACTCTAAGGAACAGGAAATTCTAAAAATAATTGTAGATCACTTTGCCTGTTTCAGAGTGTTCAGCCTTATGCCAATTTCAAGGGCAAACAATTCATCGACAAATTTGTTGAATTTAGTATGACTATTTTTGTATTTTACTGTTTCTGGCATTGGATACTGAGTAAAAAAACATTTGAACATATTCTGTTACAGACAAATTTTGCCCCATTTCTTATACAAGAAACTTCAGTGAACGCCTAAAATGCCATATTGTTCTAATTTACCAATTATGTCACCAAAAAAAGATCGAGGATGCTAACAATTTGGTCTACACCCAAGCAACCATAAATTCATTTCCTATCTTAGTGTTGCAAGAAAATGAATGACACATTGTATGAAAGGTAAAACATGTCATCATTAAAATGAGAGGAGAACTAATATGTAGTAAAACACTTAACATAATATTAACAGCACAATTGTTGAACCATTGAAAGGGTGTCACTGAAGTTAACACTACAATAATTAGTGCCCTAGTGACTAATTCCATGAGTTGTTTTATTCTCATTTTAACCCTTTACTCCATAGATACGTATGTACCTAGTTTATATTTTACATCAACCCAGCTATCCCTATTCTCTAATCCTTCAAGAATGACTTCACTTTTTGAAAACTTTTTATATTCATTTTGATGGCATTTTATTATCAATTTTATTATCTTGAAAAATTTAATTTGAAGTGCACATTTGACCATGTCAAAAGGAGCTTCAAATCGGCTATTTAAAATCTGATTATTTTGAATTACAGTGAAGTTCCGCTAATAAGACCAGTCAAAAAGGTGGTCTTAATAGCAATTCGGTATTATAAGCAGACCTTTTTTGTTCTAAATTTAATACTTTGGGACCTTAAACTGGCAAAAATCTGCATGATTTCAAAATAATCAAAGTGATTTTATTAGCGAAACTTTACTGTAGTATCCCAATTCTTAAATATGTTTTGAAATTTCAAATACAAACCTTTGAATAGAAGACTGATAAGCATCTGTGCATAATTTCCAAGCGATTCTCTGTGGTGTATGAGACTCTCTTGGCGAAGTTCCATCTATGGATCCCTGAAGACTTCTTACTGTATGCTCGTTTTAAGCATTCAAATGCCTCAGTCTTGGAAGCCCATATATTCAAGGGAGGTAATCCGTTGACCAAAGTTTGATACAATGTACTTCTGATACCACAGTAATTGTCTCCCCTGACTCGACGAAGATGACAACATTCACAGTGCAATGGTATGGACTGGTAGGCCTGTAATACAGAAAGAATTATTTAATGGTAATAAAAAATGTTTCTATGCTTGCCTGCTTGCTCGACTCCTTCCTTGTCGTTTGTTTTTTGTTTGTTTGTTTGCTTGTTTGTTTCAAAGACCTAAGTCTTGGTTTGTTTGTAAGGGTTTAACACCAGATAATTTCAAGTATATTCCAGGCCAGTATATTTGAATTTTGCCTAACCTGTTTTCCTGGACTGTATTATAACCAGTACAAACTTGAACATCCCCTCATGAGGAGAAAAAACAACACAGATCTATGTAAAATTTCCGTAGAGGATGTATGACCTGCTGCCAAGTTACACGTCAAGCGCCCAGCCATGGCTTTTACTGCTTTCACTCATTGAATAATTACAATATTTCTGTATCTAGGGCAAGTTAACTTTGAAAGTATAAACAATAGGGAAATATAGATTTTTCCAACAATTGCAGTTAAATAATTTTAGAGTTGGTTGGTATACCAGAAATAAGCCTATCTTCACGCCTTATGTTAGTAATTTTCTCAATTTTTCAATTTAATTCAAATACAAGAGATGAGTCTAGAAAGGTGGTATCTGAACGTTAATGTGTCGAAATGTGGACATTCTATAATGCCTAGCGTCCTATTTTCATGAATAAAACAAGGCTTAGCTATCATCATACAGGCAAGGTAATGATTTCACCAAATCTAATTACGTCCTCATTCGCTGTTGTCCTGTCTTCCGACGTGTTATCCCGATTTTTTGTGTAAATGATGGGGGAAATACTAACACGTCAGTAAAACAGAGTTTGTCCGCCAATCAGTGCCAGACTTCAGTTAACTAGACTTTTGTTCATTATTTGTGTCAAGTTTCACGTTTTTTCAGACTTTTGCCAAAGGTAACATTACTTTAAAAACTCCCCAACCCCCCCCCCCCCCCCAAATTGGAGACAACAAATACTGTTAAACTGTAAATTTTTAAGATTATCGAAATTTTCCCGAATAGAATTTTGGTAAAAATTTTGTGGTTTTTAAATTTGTGTATTTAAATTTTGCAAGAATTTTTTTTAGGTCAATTATCTGAGGGGGGATGGTTGATTTTGCGATCTTAACAAAAGTATGTCAGGGAAATAAGAAAATCAACCTATTTTACAGTTCTGTGTGCACTTGCTACTAACATAATGACCCCCCCCCCAAATATACCATAGGTCTAGGGTCCCATCATCAAACTGGAAATAAATCTGAGGCAAATACATATGGTTGAACTACTATACACCACATTTATCAAAATGGCCGGATACATATTAAGGCAAATCCGCAATATTTGTTTTCATTTTCATTGAAAGTGTGGGAAAAATCAATGTTTTATCAAAATATGTTACAAAAACATATTTATCTAATTGTCGAGCTTCATTATTGAATTCATGGGAAAAAGCAATGTGTTATCAAACAAAATATGTCACGAAACATTATAACTAATTTTCATAAAGCAAATGTCAATTAAACATGGCAATAATGGCAATTGATACAGCTAGGCCATGGTTACACAGAATTACAGAATTCATAAAAATATCATTCATCATACAAATCTTAATCCGATACTATCCAAATCATATTGTTAATTCCCTCAACGCAGTTATTAATGGCTACCGATGACATTATCTCAGGAGACCAATTCCAATTACCCATTATTTCCCATTCCCCCCTTGTCTATTTCTAGTAGAGTTTGATATCTCAAGCCGCAGGGTAACCAATATAACCATAATTCCAATACAACCTAACCTAAATAATCATCATGTACGCAGAGCAAAAAAAAGACGCTTATGGCCCGATGGAAGTCCTGTCCATTACAAATAGCTAAGTGACATTCAGGGGCCATAATTTGGTTGAAATGTTTGAGAGGGTTACATGGTTATGCTAATGTTATTTGTGTTAAAGAAGGCAAACAAGTATGCCAAGTTTGAAAGCAATGCATTGATGGACATAAAAATATTAAAGTTTCATCATTTTGTAGCGGATAAACGCACAAGAATTTGAATATCAGGTCTGACTGTAATGTGCAATGGTGCTAAATAAAGGTTATTACACACAGCCAACAGGTTAAATTGATTTTGACAGACAAGAATTACAATTAATTTCCCTAACATATTTTCACACTTTGACCCCTAGTACAGGAGACATTGCATGACAATAGATATGAAATCTGCTGACGGCAATACTGAGTTATTGTCAACATTCAGGCCACTTTATCACCATGGGAACACTTTGTCCACTACAATTATTTACTAGAAGTCTAGAAAAGCTTGATGGGTAATATGGACTGGACTTAAGGACTGGACCTGTGAAATTGAGCGATGAAATGAACTCAAGGACTGGGCCTGTATTCACAAAGCATCTTATGGGAAAACTTAAATATTTTGACTTTAGTTAGAAAATTTAACAAGTAATTTTGTTGCAAGAAACTTAGAATAACCAATATTTTCTTGGTGATTATTGTGGTGCTTTACATAACGTTCCAAAACAAAGCAAAAAGTTGATAATCTTGATTTTGTTGTTTACAGTAGCTGAAACACTTAAAATTATACGAATTTGAGATAACTCTATGTTTTCCATTTACATGTTTCGTGAATACCACCCCTCAAGACTCATGTACAGAACCTGAGGAAGCATCGAGCCATGAGGTATATTAGTCGCTGAAACAAGCTTACCTCTCGAATCAATTGTGCAGTAGTTGTGTCCCCTTTCCACTCTTCACTTGCATACTCTTCAATCTCTACACGTTCTCCAATGTTACACAAAGCTGATAAATTCACCGGTGAACACGCTTGGTTTTCTAAATTTGGCGATTTTTCCAAAATTGAGGAATTTTCCAAATTTGGCGAATTTTCCAAATTTGGTGAAACCTCATAAAAAATATCTTGTGAACTTGGACTGGTCGGTAGAGATTCTTGAGTCATTGGTGAAGACATTTCCTCATTTTCCACCGGACTGGTTCCTAACACCATTGAACAATAACCAGTATCTAACATAGTGGTACCCGGCTCACCACCAAACACGTCACAATCCGGGTCAGAGTTAGCACAACTTATAGAGCTGGTACCAGTCCTAAAGGACGAAGAGTCAGTATGTTCCACAGAGAGACTGGTACCATCTTGCATAGAGCATTGGCTGGTTTCCTGTTGTAGATCTATGTTGGGAACCGGTATAGGAGTTTCATCAAGCATATCACAGTAACCGTTGGAATCTGGACTCTGTTCAACAATCTTAGGTAAAGCTTTGGTGCCTACAAATACAGAATATATAATAATCCAAATTCAATCAATTTTTACTAAAGCCTAAGTCCCACTGATCATTTTTTGCCTGGGCGATGTACTCCCGATGAAAATAAATGAACTTCAAGAAGAATCAGGAACTGTGATGCTGTATATTTTCTAATAGCTTCCTCCAAGCTTCCTCCAAGCTTCCCCTAGAATAGGAGCACCCTTATCCTGAAGCCTTTGCCTTTCGATGCTCATGTATTAAATCGAGAGTACATCGCTGACAGAAACATCGCTGAGAGAAAAATGCTCAGTGGAACCTAGGCTTAAACCTTATTTAAAAGGCACAACCTTTTTTGGGAATTTAATCATATTAATAATAGTTAATACTTTATTTACCAAGTAAACACAGTTATATTTCAATAACTCAAAAATAACATTTGAAGTATGGACCTAAATTTAGCTCAGATATAAATTATATAATATTATATAAATAAAGATTGTATTGCAAGGATAAAACATTCTATTTGACCATCATTCATCAGATAGATGTAATATAAACCTACAACAACATGGTCAGAGTAACAAACATGGTGTACTAAGGTTGTATAAACAACATTATATTACCCAGGGGTATAGAATACCTGTGCCCGACTTGCGTGACTTGCCCGAGTTGGGCTTTTTTGTCAGCGGGCAAGTGGATTTTTCCATCCAGCTTGCCCATGGGCAAGTGCAAAATAACCATGAGAAAATAATATTAAGTGCCCTATTTTACCTTAACAATACCCATATTGGTGTTAAAACAACAATGTCCCATCACTTGTCTTCTTGTATGTTGTTTTTCAATAATTGAATATACACCAGAAAACCCGTCAAATAACCTTTCCTAATAAATTTGTTTAAACTTTAAAAAATGACATTCTAACCAATAGTGACATTTGGTTACAATACAAAATGTCAGTCAAACATGTATTCAAATCAAGCCTAACAAGAAAGTTAAATTTCCTCATCTTGATTTGCAAGCCAATAACACATGCAGTAAACGTGAAATTGTTGACAGTTTTCCAAAAAACGATATCATAATTTCCCAAAAAAACCAATTTGTTTCCATGGTAATTTTTATTAGATAAAACTTGCCTGTTGATATTAGATAATCTAATATATTGACAAGAGGGCCATGATGGCCCAATATCGCTCACCTGATTATAAACCCTGCACAATTTTCACCCCAAGGAATAATTTGAACATCTTGGTAGAAAACCACAAGATGATGCTACATACCAATTATCAAAACTCTAGGCAGTGTAGTTTTCGGCAAGAAGATATTAATATGTTTTCCCTATATAAGTCTATGTAAAACGGTGACCCCCGAGTGGGCCCAATTTTGACCCCAGGGGCATAAATTGAAAAATCTTGGTAGAGGACCACTAGATGATGCTACATACCAAATATCAAAGCTCTATGCAGTGTAGTTTTCGACAAGAAGATTTTTTAATGTTTTCCCTATATAAGTCTATGTAAAACGGTGACCCCCGGTGCTGCGCCAATTTTGACCCCAGGGGCATAATTTGCACAATCTTGGTAGGGGACCACTACATGATGCTACATACCAAATATCAAAGCTCTTAGGCATTGTAGTTTTAGACAAGAAGATTTTTATATGTTTTCCCTATATAAGTCTAAGTAAAATGGTGACCCCCAGGGTGGGGCCAATTTTGACCCGAGGGAAATAATTTGAACAATCTTTGTAGAGTACCTCTAGCTGAGTCTACATATCAAATATGAAAGCCCTGGGCCAATCGGTTTCGGAGAAGAAGATTTTTTAAGGTTTTCCCTATATAACTCTATGTAAAACTAAGGGCCCCGGGGCGGGGCCAATTTTGACCCCAGGGACATAATTTGAACAATCTTTGTAGAGGACCTCTAGCTAAGTCTACATACCACATATGAAAGCCCTGGGCCAAGCAGTTACGGAGAAGAAGATTTTTTAAGGTTTCCCCTATATAACTCTATGTAAAACTGAAGGCACCCGGGGCGGGGCCAATTTTGACCCCAGGGACATAATTTGAACAATCTTTGTAGAGGACCTCTAGCTGAGTCTACATACCAAATAATAAGGCCCTGGGCCAAGCGGTTTCGGAGAAGAAGATTTTTTAAGGTTTTCCCTATATAACGCCATGTAAAACTAAGGCCCCCGGGGCGGGGCCAATTTTGACCTCAGGGGCATAATTTGAACAGTCGTTGTAGAGGACCTCTAGCTGAGTCTACATATCAAATATGAAAGCCCTGGGCCAAGCGGTTTCGGAGAAGAAGATTTTTTAAGGTTTCCCCTATATAACTCTATGTAAAACTAAGGGCCCAGGGGCTGGGCCAATTTTGACCCCAGGGACATAATTTGAACAATCTCTGTAGAGGACCTCTAGCTGAGTCTACATACCAAATATGAAAGCCCTGGGCCAAGTGGTTTCGGAGAAGAAGATTTTTTAAGGTTTCCCCTATATAACTCTATGTAAAACTAAGGGCCCCTGGGGCGGGGCCAATTTTGACCCCAGGGACATAATTTGAACAATCTTTGTAGAGGACCCATAGGTGATGCTACATACCAAATATGAAAGCTCTAGGCCTTACGGTTTCAGAGAAGAAGATTTTTAAAGTTTCCTTTTTGAAAATCTATTTTTAGCCTGTGTGACCTAGTTATGCGACAGACCGGAAATTTTTTAACAACTTTGGAAGAAGTCCACCCAAGGAACATTCCTGTCAAGTTTTATCAAATTTGGCCTAGCGGTTTAGGAGGAGAAGTCGTTTGAAGAAATTGTTGACGGACGCACGACGCACGACGCACGACGGACGACGGACGACGGACATCTCGGTATGACAAAACCTCACCATGACCACTTTGTGGTCAGGTGAGCTAATAAACTAATAAAGCAATGCTGAACAAACTACCCCGAGAATTTGACAATTCCCATTTTTCCAGAATTTTCTGAACAAATTGTTAATATCAAACCTTATGGGTAACATTAGTCCATGTACAACCAGACTAGAATCGGGGAAATTCGGAGAAAACTGTTCCCATAGGGCCACACCAAATTAATTTTTGGTTCTACGGATTTTTTTGGGAAAAATTAGGGGCGAGCGAGCGAAATATAAATTTAAATATTTATTTTTGAAAAACCCGTAATTGAGAGCGAGCGAAGGAGCGAAATAATTTTTTTTAAATTTATTTTTGAAAATGCCATTTTTGAAAGCGCGTGAAGGAGCAAAAGTGCCCTATTCATTTCTGATGCACCCATTTTTAGGAAATTGTGTCAATATTGAAATTATTACAATAGCTTTAATAAGAAATGAGGCCAAATAAATGATTGTTATATATTTCTTGTTATGTTGTGTAGGATTTATCAAATTATTTTACCAGAATACAGGTATTCAAGGTAATTGTGGGCAGACATTGTCACATACATATAAATGATAATGAACACAAATGCACTGAGTGACAAGTGGTTAAAGATTCAAATCAACTAAGCATCAAGCTAGTCAGTCTCAATGATCACCATGTACAGTTTTGTTCTTGTAGTGACACATCATGCTCAGACGGCTGTTAATTTAGCACTGTTAGTAGCGCACCGATGCATAATGCTATGCAAGGTCAGAGCTCCAGCTAGGATTGAAGAAGGGCAGGGTGCTGGGCCCAAAAAGGTCGCGGGGGTGGTTGCGGGAGGGGGTGGCCCCCTCCCGGCAGAGGGGGTTTGGGGGACCTCCCCCTAGAAAAATTTGGATTTGTAGACCTTCAAGATTGCTTCTCCTGTGTTTTTTTCCTAAATAAAAGTGAATTTTGTGTGACTGATTATGATGGTGTTTATATTTAGTTATAATTTATTTGAGCAAGTTTTCCATTTGAATGCTTAATTTTTTACTACCTATCTATCTATAGCTATGGCTTGATGAATACCAGCCCAGATCAACAGCTTTTCTGTTTGGTGCCTGTCTGTTTATACCTCACTGCTATATTTGTTGAAATTGTAGATCATTAAGATGGCTCCTCTTGTTTTCTTACTAAATTTGGTGTAGTTGTAAGACAATATGTGTAGCAAATTTCATTTAAATCTACCCCCCCCCCCCCCTCATTATTTGGAGGGGCAAAACAGAACAAATCTATACAGTGACTGTGTGTTTATTAATTTATATCATGGGTCAATTAATATTTAACAAGTTCAAAGGTGGCATTTTAGTATATTATCTGTGTATGTACTTGAAGACTGACCTTGCTGACCTGGGTTAACCTTTTAAATATCAGTTACAACAGCTATAAAATGCTGGCATTTACTCTAGGGAGTCATTAATCACAGAAATCTTCTCTCTTGTGTGAGGTATTTCTTTTGTGTTGTGTTGTGTTGCATAACCTTCAAGGTTATGGTCAGACTTCTCCTACATATTTCTTAGATTTTGTGAATGATTTTTTTGTTGAATAAAGTTTTTCAATTAGTTGTCTGCCCCCTTCCCCCCCCCCCCCCATTATTTTCTTGTTTTCGTTTTCATGCCATCTTGGACCACTCAAGCACACACGTGCTAGTCCTGTCATCAGTAATTGACGTTGCAAACAAATAGGTATCAAAAGTTTAAACATAATTGACTTTTAATTATTAAAGATCTAAAGCAACGGAGGCTGTTACGTATTGTTGCAAACGTTAAACAGAGTGTTTCTCACGCTTGTAAAAATTACACGCAACACTGTTCACAAATTGACAATCAAGAAAAACAAAAGTTTGTCTGCTAATTATGTCTCCAGCTGAGTAGGTATACAGTATGACATGTATCCATAGGTGTGAATGGGGCAATAAACTGGTCAATCCTCGTTTAACCAGCGTGTTTTTCCTCCATAATACTAGGGACTTGACTATACACTGATTCATGAGAATGTGGATCTGTTTATTGATGGCTATCAGTGACATAATTAAGTCCGGAAGAGGGGTTCTTATAAAGGCTAATTACCCGAGACGTAAGTTAACACTTAGGAAAAAAATCACATGCGCGTGGTTTTCCCAGGTGCGGGAGCAATAATTTAAATTTAAATATTTATTTTTCATTTTGGAAAAATCAGGAGCGGGCGCTCCCGACGAACGCATGATCAATTTGTTGTGGCCTAGGAACCATTATTTCATATTTAATAAACTAATCCCAACAAAACCATTAACTGTTCACATGGTTGTATGAAAAATCTCATGACTGAGATTTATGCCTGACAGAATAGTGATAGTAACTGTCAGAGAATAAACATTAAAATGTTGTTCTACACCATACAACATAGATTCAAGTTTTATGAGCAAAGTCAGCGAATTTTATAACATTTTCAAAACAGCAAATGATTAACTTCTGAAAAAAATAAGTGTGACTTGAATTTTGTTACCGGTATCAGGTAATAAAAAGACATATTTTATCATAATGACATGTCCGACAAATCTAACAATTCTTTTAACACTAGAAGTACAAGTAAAAGTACAAGTTAATTGACATTAAGCCAGTGCAAAAAGTTTAAGAATTGTTTTTTTCTTGTTGGCACATTGTCCACTAAGGCATTGTGGGTAACTTATCCAACCCTGTGCGTCCCCGTCAAACTTGAAACTGATGTTTTAGAATCCCAAGCTAGATAACTGGTGTATTATCATTAAATTATCTTCTGTCAACATCTTTATATTGGTAAATCGCCTGACATTCTTTAAAAATAATTGTCGGCTGAATTTGTCAAAGTTTGTTGAAACAAATTTTCTCCAGTACGGCAGTACCTATACATATAAATGGACTATTGAACAAACTCGACTGTTCCCAAAATAGTAGCAATATATCTAGAGCAAAAACACAACAAATATTTTGTGCTCTCAGAAACTAATTCGATAAACTAGAATTACCAAGTTTTTTTTCAATCATTAAACCAAAAATCAATCTTTGTTTTACAATTTCTCCTTCCAACGTTTTCCAACGTAATTTAATATAGAGCACACAGGCATTGATGAACAAAAATAAACTCTAATGATATTTTACTGGCATGAACTTAAAGTAATCCAACTTGGTTTAATACAATTAACACCTTCTTTATGGCCATCCTGTGGTCTTATTTTGAGAATTAAGAGTTTGTGAAGCTTGTTAGACAAAATAATTTTTTACAAATTTTAAAAGTCACATATTTTTTCCTGTTGATATATCGCTGGCTTAGAAACACAAGGTCGTAAAAACAAAAAACTTCATTTGGGTCAACATGACAAGTTCCGATTTTCATGGAAATAGGCTCATAAGAATTAAGCGCCTTGTGATGTTGATTTCAAATATGTATCAGTCTTAAAAAGTCGTAAGTAGTTACTACCTTCTCATTATAAGCCAGTGATATATCTGAGAAATTTTCCTGAAATTATCAAACTAAGTGTGAGATTGTATCGGCAACTAAAACAGCTGCTAGCTGAACTACTCGACAAGAAATGGGAAACTCTTGAATGACCATACAGACAAAATGTCACCATGCAAGCTTTTAATTGGCAGTGCGAAGAGGCAAACTAATATCAATATACAGTGCACACCAAAAATATGAATACAGAGAGTTTTCCCCATTTTCTTGCCTGTATAACACTACTTGCAGAACAGAGAAGCAACAATGTTTTTGAAGACCAGGAATATTTTTTTTTATTTAGTGTAAAGACAAAACATTGATTGGTACCCTAGATGGAAAATATTAAGTTTCTTGCCAGCTTTGAACGACAACATGATCATATAATATGGCAAATTCAGCCCGTTGAACCCCATAGTTTATTTTTAAATCAGAAAATGTTCATCTTGCTATCTGTCACATTTTTTGCTCCTTCATTAACTGTTTTTTTTTTCAGAAATTGCAAACATTGTTTCCGTCTGACCAAAAGATATGGAATAATTAAACCAATTGTAATTCTGCATCTGTCAAAAAGTGTATCCATATTTTTGGTGGGCACTGTATATACATACAAGTACTTCAAGATAACAAGTTTTCTGACACATAGAATTCAGTAGACAAGTTTTTCCCATGAATAAAATTACTTAGCTTACAGCCAATGTCAATGTTAAGCTATCTGCACTCGGTATGTATTTCCTGTCAATCCAGAAATACAGTCAACTTACAAACTTGCAAGCGGGATACAATCTCACAATATTGAACATACTCTTTAAGTTGGCCTTTATAGCATTTGATGAAAAAATAGCCTTCTAAAAATGGTATTATTTTGATATTAACGCTCAGTTATAATAATAATGACAAATTTATTTAAAGAAGCGTCACAGTTGGGCTAGCATGTGACCTTAAACATATTTCTAGATAAACTCACAGTAAAATTGTAAAGCCCTGTATAGTATTCCCCTATGAGCCTTTTTAAAGGTAAGTCTCTCACAAAGGAATTTTGCCTTAATAATTGGTTTCATTTGCATTTATAAATACTGAGAAAGTATGCAGATTATAAGGTTACCAACTCAAGAGGCTCACAGGGAAGACTGGGCTTGCCCAACTGTGTTGCCTCTTTAAATAAGGTCATATCAACCGTATACTTACCTAAATGAAGATGAAATTCATCCTCGTACAAACTTCCACCCAGATCTACGCTACAGTTGACGGAACTATTGTCCAGGAGTGAAACAGTCCCGCTGCCATCAGCAACTTCTGTTTTAGATAGAGAGGATCTGGAACTAGTTCTGCAAGGTAATGAGAAGGGCATGATTCCAGATTCGGAACCTTCACTGTACACAATATCCATCAAGTTTTCCATATCCCAAGACAAATCTTTTTCCTCATCATGTCCAGCACTTTGACTTACAGAATCTGTGTCACTTTCAGAAGTAGCAAATAAATGAATTCCTTTCTCTGATTGTCGAACACGTATGGATGGATAACGTAGAAAAATTTCCTTAAATATATGACTTCCAGTTTCGTGATTTGAGTATTTACTGCTTAGAGCTTGAATTTCTTTACTTAAACTTTCAAATTCATCCTCTACACCGTGTATTTCATCTTCAAGTTCGACAAATGTACTTGCATCCAAAGCTGCATCACCACTATCACTGTTTATCAATTCTAAATCAGGGGAGCTAATTCCGGATAAACTACTTTCTCGATAATCTGAACTGCCAGTCAATTTATTACTCAATAACCAAGAGTCTGGACTTGAACAGCCACTGGAGTTTGCACTTTGAGAAGTACTACGTGATACAATCTCAGCTAGTTTCAGTTTAAGTTTTTTAGCGGTTATTTTTTCTGGTGTATTATGTGCTGACCTATCAAACGGAAGAGGAGACAACTGTTCTCTTTCCTCGTCAGTTTCTAGCGGCTGAGGTTCAGCAACCTCACTGTGTATATCGGACACATCAGACTTTGTAGAATGGCCACTAACTGGTCCGGTATGTGAAGTAGATTTAGCTGGATTACTACCTGAAGACTCGTCTTCAGAAGGCGGAGTTAATAGAACACTACTTTTACCTAATTTTGGTCCCAAATTTAAGTGATTCAAACTTGGTCTTTTGTCGATATTTTCTTCATTACTATCATGTTTATTAGTTTTATAACTGTTTTCTGAATTAGATTCATCGTCAATTCTTAGATTTTTCTCGTGTAAAGATGTCGGACTAAAGTTACCCTTTAAGGAATTGCTAAGTTTATCACCATTGGGTTCATTAAAAGCTTCTTCATCGACAAACCCACTTTCATCAATTTCAATTCTTAATTCATTTAAGTTGCGAGCACGATTTTCTATATTTCTTGCATTCAATAAATATTCCTCATCTGTATTAACGTGTTCCACGGCTTTTAAACCATTTGTTGGTGGTCGAACGTTTCCTTTAATTATAGCTTCAAATGACTCAGCAGTGTTAGCACCAATTTTACGATTTCGGAGTTTTCCGGTTCCCGTGTAGTCTACTGGTTTGTATAGGGAGACACCGAAACCAGCCTTGTAGTACACAGGTATATCTACTGGTGATGACTGTTGGTTCCCCATCTCATCTTTACCCTTCTGAAAATATATAGAAACAATTTTTATAAACTGTAAAATCATTCAATTTCAATGGTACAAAATTTGGGGGGGTTTTGTGAAAAAAAATTGTCTGGAAAAAAACTGTACGGTAATATCATTTAATTTCGCTGGGAAAAAAATTTTACTTGTGAAAATAAAAATTTGTGGGGATGTAATTCCAAGGATACATTATCTACAAAGTCATGTACTACTATACATGTAGATTCATAATATTTGTGGGGGATTTAATTACGTGGTGTGGTAATCAATGAAATCCACGAATTTAAATTCCCACAATTGTTGATAACTTTACTGTAACCAGCACTAAAAACCTAAAACACTTCATTATATATATGTAACAACCAATTTGGTATGACAATAGAAAATTTGACATCAGTTCAATAAACGCTTATGCCTAAATATCTACAAATTTCAATTTTTAGTTTCTATTTTCAGTAACAGTGACCTTGACCCCTAATGACCCCACTTTGAATTCCAGGGGACCTTTTCAAATAAGCTACCTACACAGCAAGTTTCATGGTGGCATCTTATTCCTCACTAAATTTGTTCAACAGAAATCAAGGAACGGACGAACAAACAGACGAACATACCGACAGGACAACCACTATAATGCTTCCTGCATCACTAAGAGTGCCGGGGCATAAAAATAAGAGACTTTTCACAATGTTCAGGGGATATATACAGCATGATAGCAAAAAGGTATGAGAAAATCCGACAGGGAAGGCTAAGCAGTCTCAACCCAACCAGCCGAGCACAAAAATCAGAAACACCATGACACAACTACCCTGAGCAATGCCCACACAAACCCATGCCAAAACGGCGACCAAATGAGGCACAACAACACCGGGGCGTGACCTAGTTATTTCTAGGGATAATATATCATGTAGTCTGGAACTGAACTCCAAGGACCATTAACGTAATATACAAGGTCACCAGTGACATGCAAAGATGCCATTCCATTAACCCCCATAATACACAATACAGCCACAAATAACAAAACACCATAATTATAAAGATGAACAATAAAAATGAATTTTCAGACCAGCTTACGAAACTAAATATACTGTAAAATCATTTAATTTCAATGGGACAAAATTTTGTGGATTTGGAAAAAAATAACACCATTTTGAAGGGAAATTAAATCATGGATTTGCATTTCAGGTGGTAAATACAAGGGTCAAAGTTATTGTTCCATTGGATTTGATTTTCTAGTTATGGGAACCACAAAATCCATGAAATTGAATCACCCACGAAAATTAGTGGTTGTACAGTACAATGTCACCAGTAACTGTACAGACAACCATTCCATTAACCTCAATGTTAAACAACAAAACACCATGATAAGATGAACAATCAAAGATGAACTGTCAGACTGGGTGTCCGTTACCTAAGTAAAGCGCTACGTAGCATTTTCCGCAAGAGGTAATCAATGCCTTCTATATTTAATGGAATGGGAGGTAGCTGAATGAAGGCGCTCCGTAGCGCTTTGCTTAGGAAATGTCCGACCCGTTTATCTAGCTACAAAATGGACAAGACAAGATTAAAGACATTTATACAGGGAATGTATAGAGGAATTTTGTTCACCAGGAAAATAGTTTGATCTTCTTAGATCTATTTTTTTCATCAGGACAATAACTCAACCTGACAATAATTGACATATAAGTATAGGGATGCGACTATAGGAAGGTGACATACGCCAATCCTGCTGGAACTCATAGAGATCAGGACCTGATCTCCCAAAGCATCTCAATCTGAGCTAAATCTCTTCTCAAATATTGCCATGATAATAACAATAATTTCCATGGGAGATCGATGGACATAAAATTAACACCAAAAAAAAAAAAAAACATTATTCTTAGTTTACCACTGTATATTTTAAAGTGTACTAACGCCAGATTTATCATATACCCTATTCAGGCTATGATTTTGGAAAAATCTCAAACTGAGATGAGATTTCTACTTGAGATGCTTCAGTAGATCAGGACCTGAGATTTCCAGCATGCCATGAAAATGCAAAATTTCTTATTACAATGTTGTATAGAACCAGAAGCTTAATAATATCAACGTCAATTTTTAACTTTATAAGACATCAATTTTATTGCCATTTTGAAACTTTTGACTCTTTTAATCAACATTATGCATGTGCGTAAATCATGGTAAGCTAAGCACATCCCTGCCAATCTCCCTATAAATCAAAACATAGGCTAATCATCTGAGACAGCTCAAATATTGTTGCATAGTCCTACATATATTTCTATCAGATTATTTTCAGCTGGTAAAAACGATGAGATACAAGTATCTCAGACGTCAGCAATAAAATTGTGAGGAATGTAGACAATAATGCAATATAAATGTATATAAAGTATGTAAATAATGATCCTGTATGTGATATAATATAACCTCACTATTAGCAATTTTCATATTATTGGCATGGATAATGTATCTTTTTATGGTATCCATTTACATGCATATGTTGTATGTGCATGACCATTTATATGCAATGTATTATTGTACATTCATAGATGTTTATATTAATAACTATAGGAGAGCTTTCAGACACAAAAATGCATGACTCTCCCACAAACAGCCCTAACTTTTTTTCATTAATTTTGATATTCATTCAACCAAAAATTCCTTACTATATGCACAACAAGGCTTGGTTGCTATTAGTATTTGTTTGAAGTTTCATTGAAATCCTACACAGAGAAACTTTGTGACGTAAAGAACTCAAAGGTTTTGATAAATTCATAATGTAGATTTAATTAAAAGTAATATCAAGGCTCAAGCAAGTGGCAGCAAGTTTTTTTAACCTTTTCCCAAGCATCCACTATTAATGTTCAAGACATATACCTTGAGTTACAGGTGGCCAGATCTCTTTTTTACAATGTGACTAATAGGTAGTATAATTATATGACCACCTGTATGCCTATCTGAAAGTACCAAAATAATATGCAAATAGTGCAGATTTTTATAATCACCTATAAAGGAACTTTATATGATAAAAATTATGTTACAGTAACAGACTCAGCTGTGATGAAATGTCTCTCGGATTATATGTATCATAAAGAGGACATTCAATTTCACATGTTATACAACACATGTGTAACATAAGAAGTGTGAATTACCCATCATTTTAATATGTTATAGAACATATAGGTAACATAAGTTCCCATCAATTTCAAATGTTATTCAACATATAGGTAACGTAAGAAGCGTGAATTACCCCCATCGGTCACATACCATCAATTTTTGTTATAAAAGTTAAGCAAAAATATTAAAATGAAAGTATCAAGTGTCTCGAACTTTATGTCAAATTGCAACTAAATGTTCAGGCTAATTTTTAATGGAAAATGAAATGACAACAGTGTTGTTAATAAAGTGTTTAGCTGCTTTCGCAAACATTATTTAACAATTATTCACTTATATTTATTAAGTAACACTGATGTAGGTGTGTATATTTCGACTAAATATCTTGCTACTTGCTTGTAGACCAATGTCATAATATTTCGCCAAATGTCGTATTTGACTAATAGTATAGTAGACCAAAATATCATATACCACAAACTGTCATATTTTACAAAGTGTCCTTCGACAAATTTACAAGCACTGAGGTGTAAAATTATGCTGGTTATATTGCACTTTTCACTATTATAAGTCCTAATATATTCAACAATGTCAATCCCACCACAAACACGGAGTCTGGTATGCACACAATTCTGACCTCAGACTAACCCAGACCAAACCTAAAATTCCAACAATGTTTTTCAACAATTTTGACCTTATACTCTGAGGGCTATAAATGAATTTAATTTAGATTGTGTCGATTAAATGCCAGTAGCCCATTCTTCACACTGCAGTCTAATGTCAGCAGTAGATCATTGTATCAAAAACCCAGGTGTAACCCGATGGCAAATCAGGCCACCCGACTAGATAATATATTTTATCAATCAAATAGCATAACGTTTTTTTTTCAATTTTTGCTAGATTTTATTCTGGGCTTGATTATCTATGTTTGAGTCTGCAATGGAAATAATGTCATGAAAAAAAAGAGTAGATTGAGGAGTTGTCTTTCTAAACATAGGGTATGTTAGACAGACTACGTGATGGTCATAATTCGTGGTCATATACAACCATCAAATAATGTACAGTTCACCATGAAATATAGTATTATCTCAATGGTGGAAGTATTATTTCCAGCCTTACCCCGCCCCTGAACTGTAGTGCCAACAACCATATCAGCCTCATTTGAGCAACTTTTAAAACAATCAGCAGCACATGGCATAGTTGTGCCGCTGTCACTACATTGCTTTGGACCATCATGGCTCATATAATGGGCTCTTATCCCACACACAAGGTAAAGTTTCAGATACATTTCTCAATTTTTGGTATTCCAACGATACTAAGGATCATTCAAAGAAGGCCTGGGCCTTTTGGGGTCATAATATAACTTGGCCAAGATTTTTTTTTTAGTATGGCCACAACCATTGACACCAAGCTTCACGATAATCAGATGAAAATGAACAACCACCATGTCACATAATATGTACCCTTTTCAACGCCCGGATTAAAAATTGAGGATTTTTAGCTCAATACGCAAATAGACTTAGTTACTATATTAATTTCAAAGAACCTGATTGAGTGAGGAACATGTTATAAGAACCAATCCCAAATTTATACTTAAGTTTTTTATGAATATTATATTAGAAAAAGATCAAAGAATACAAAGTTGATTATAAACTCACCTTGGCTTTATTATATCGCCAACAGAAGCAGGAGAATACACTATGACAATTTCCCATTATTAATATAATATTATATGTTATTATCCCTTTCAGAATCCAACAGTGTTGCACACAAATGTTCACATAAAACCTGTAAAATCCAGCCACTTAACCGCTGCACTGCATCCTACCACTTAGTACAGAGGAAATGACATGGATAAAAACACTTCTTAAAGTCGGCACGACAAAATTGTATGACAAAAACTTATGACAAGGTGTATCCATATGCATTACAGGATTGCCAGATCTAAAAACAATATATGTCCAAAATATTATGTAACATTTTTAACAATTTAACATCTGACATAATTTTTAATTTATTAAAGTGTATTAAAGCTATATCGGAAGATATTTTTTAAAAAGTTTCAAAAACTGAAAAACAATTATGCTGTCATATCCATTAGATCATTTTTCGCTTCAGTTTTAACAGAATTTCTTTCTGTGATTTATTGGACATGCTAACTGTCCATTTTCATGTGAAAGTGTTCTAGAGCACCTTTTGAAACTATAAGAATCGTCTATTTTTCGAAGATTAAATCAAAGTCCTAGGAACCCATCCAAAGTTTTAATTTGCAATTAAGGTAGTCTAGTATCAAACTAAAAACTATGCAAGTAATTATTTTGACATTGAATGACTGTTAGAATATAGCTCTATACACTTTAAAATCCTGACTATTTTTTATAGTGACAGTGTCACAAAAATGTCATCCTAACTATTTATAACAGCTAATTTATTAATTTGTTTGTAACTGTACACAACCTCACAAACAAACAAACACAAATCCAAATTTATAGGCAATCAGCATAATAATACACGGCCCTTCACAAACTAATATAATAATTTGATATTGTTGTTGTTGTTGTTGTGGTTAAAGACAGGCAACAATAGTTATACTCTATGAAATTATCTGAAATCATTAATTACAAAAATGTATCATTAAATATTTATAAGATTATAAGAAAATCATGTATTGACCATATGTTATGTATTTTTTAAGTAAACATCAAAAACATTAATTTTTTATAATCCTCTTTTTTATCAGACCCATATGTTGCTTATATTGTAACAGTCCAGACCCAACACCAATATTATATCCAATACATAAGTAATCACCTATTATAAATACCTATTACAAAACCTGAATAAATGAAAAAGATAATTCCACTATTAATTAGTTGCTAACAAACATTTGTATATTATCCAATACATTATTAAATCACCTTAAACATGAATAAATTAAAGATTATCTCCAAAATTAAGGATTAACAAATTTTTGCTGATTTAGCCACATATTTCAGATTTGTACGTATCATATATCCCCAGCACTTATACCGTCTCGGCTATTTACGAAATCGACAGTTAGTTTATCATAAAGAGACAAATTTGTACATCGCAAAGAATTCTAAACTGTCGACCTCAAGTTTCAGATTATGCGACACTATATATATATGATATACAACAATGTTTTGTTACAATTTATTTAGTCTTTAACGCCCAAAGGAATGTTGTAAATGAAGACGATCAAAAAAGTGTGCATGGTTAAATTTTCACCATCAAAATAATAAAATATCTACCATACGCAATTACCCAATAAAAATATGTAAGTGTCCCAAATGATACGGTAAGATATACCGTATACTTCCATGTACTGCCCACACTTTTTATCATACCAGAAAATCGTAAACAGAAATTGCGGATGCTTATTTAATCCTGAATTAAACTGGTTTTAGAAATTGTCCAAGTCTCTAATTTGCAAATTTGGAATGACCATATTAACATTACTCTTTCATTGCATTTTCATCAATTTTGCACCTGACTTTTTTGAGAATTTTCTGTCATTTTTACTAGCTGCAACCAATATGCAACTGTGTGTTATATTTGAGCAAATACGGTATATTGGTCATCCGATGTTTTAAATAAATATCCAACATCTGAATAAAAACACCAGATTCATTGGTCTCATTTCTGGATAAGTTCAATTAAAACAGTCTTTTTATGACAGTTGCAGGTATAAAATTAAGTAATTGCACAAAAATGCCACACATTTTATACGAGGTAAAAATGTAGCACTTGTTAATATCAAGGTTAATAAAATGTGGAACTGAATTAGACAACACAACATACACGTCATTACTGTATACATGTTTATCTTTTTAAAGTTAAGACAATTACTATACCGTTAATTGTAAAACTAAGTAATTAACAAATGGATCATGACAAAAAAATAATTTTTATCAATTAATAAAATCTAAATTTATACACCACACTTATAAAAGCTGTAAACTTTGAGGTTAAAATAGCTTTAAGTCATATTAATTTTGAATTAATTTGATAAAATTTAAATAGTTTAAAGTCCAGTATACATATTTTTAGGTAAAAACACTAATGTTTCCAAACACAGTAGATTGTACTAAAATAATGACACATGTACAAGTCAGTAACAAATACTTAAAGTCCCCAAACCGGTGATTTTTATTAGCCACTTTCATTTCAAAACTCATTGTCCATCGATCTGAATTAAATTTAAGAAAATTCCATTTCGATGAAAGATATGATATACCACAATGGATGGTATCCAATTTATTGTACACAAAGAAGATGTACTGGTATTCATAGACACTTTGTAATGACCTGTCAAGTTTCACGTTTCATATACCCACAAATAAACCAGACAAAAACAACCGGACAAAAACAACAGCAGTAAGATATTGATAGTGTGATACATATGTCAGAAATTCACACCATGTTGAACAAACTGATGTATGTACCATTTAGTATTATTTTAATATGACTAACATCTTCAGGTATAATAGGAATAAGGAGAGAAGACGAACCTTAAAAATTAATGAAATTCCTTCACCCACTTTAAATTTGCAGTAAGTAATATGACAACAACAACTAAGGTATAGCTTGGCTATATTGACCTGAGCCTGACCTTTATGCAAGAATATATAAGAAGGTTCTTGCTTTGAATATATCACTTTCAGCAAGCAAATCATGCGATATCGGTATTTCAAATTTGTGTTTGTATCACATCTCGAGCGTCTTCCAGATACTCCCCAATTATGAAAACATACAATTGGTGTTAAAAACGTTGGCAATAAATCAACTGTTAAATTATGCTATTATGCTAATGAAAAGGTCAGGCTCGTGTCAAATTGGCCAAGCTATAACACTGATACGATCAGGATATCTTGAATAAGTACAGCTATAGGATCCTGAATATATTAGGGATAGCGCAGAGAGTGGCAACAGACACAAGACGATTTACTAGTCTAGATACAGCAAGGATTGGTCATGAAGTGAATGAAGGTACTGTAAGGACTGATAAACCTAGAAACCCATTTAATACTGTTGTTTAGGCCTGAATTATGTGACCAAGGGGTCCTTGGGCATGCCCCCCCCCCCCCATAAAATTTGTTTCAACTATTATGCCAAAAATGCCAAGCATAGCCTTTATTTGCCAGTCAGCTTTCAGCTGAATTATAATGGCAGGCATATATGTGTGCTTCCTACCGGATTTGAACCCGGATTAGGCGGCAAGTGTGCTAACCACTGAGTTATGGAAGTCACATGTAGGTAGCCTATGGTACATTTTGGCACATATTTGGTCATTTCAAAAGTGACTTAAACCTTGTGTCAGTTGCGTAAGGAAACTTGTAATTACATTGATTATATTAATACTTGGCAAAATGATATAAAGTTTACAGTCTAATGGCCTTGGCAGAAAATATGCTTCCTGATATAAGTCCTAGCTGAGCTATCAAATCTATCAGTTCCATCGGACTGATGTATTAACAGACAATAAACAGTTCAATGTTTGAATAAATCAAGGAGTATGACCTGAAGTCTGACACAATATGAGGGAATAAAACAGAACCAAGGTTGAATCAATACTTAGATATAAGGTTGTCAACAGATACATAAATCTTCCTGTCAGTCAAAACCACAGATATACAAGAAATATATACAAGTAAAACCATAGCTTTTTGTTGTTTTCAAGATCTAAATGTCATAAATAGGAATTCAATACATTCAGATATTAGCCAAGACACATTATGTGTCTTGGCCAATATCTGTTTGTATTGAATTATAATGCTTTCATACAAGCTAGGTACTACAAAAAATCTCAAAGACAACAAATGAGGAATTCTTTTTATTATATGACCTTAGTAAAGGTATCAAAACAATGTCAGAAATAACTATAAATTTATATTGCCCCGGCTTGCTGTGAATGGCCACCCTTTTGCACGAAACACTCAGGCCATGTTGCTGTCTGGAGCAAAATTTCTGCGATTTGTCCTGGGGCAGAGGCACTGAAGGGACAAATACAGTCATATGGTTTAGGAAGTGTCATTAAAACAAGAACCATTGACAGACTATGACAATGTGGTCGATGAAGCCAACACCAGTGTACTTTGTGCTCTAAACTGAGAGCTAATAAAACTACATAAATCCCGACCAGCCACTGCAATTAACTGCTAATACAAACATAAACACTAATTACTGCCCTTAAATAATCCATGAGAGAATACAGGAATGGGAAATAAACATCTGCCATAATATTGCTTAATTTCTGTTATTTCTCTTATATTATCCCACAATCTGACTGCAGGTCGGAAATCTCTACATGTACAGGGTGTCCCGTAAAATAGGGACCTGACTGCTGGTCAGAAATCACTCCATGTGCAGGGTGTCCCATAAAATAGGGACCTGACTGCTGGTCAGAAATCTCTACATGTACAGGGTGTCCCATAAAAAGGGACCTGACTATTGGTAAAAAATCACTCCATGTACAGGGTGTCCCATGAAATAGGGACCGACTGCTCGTCAGAAATCACTACATATACAGGGTGTCACATAAAATAGGGACCTGACTGCTGGTCAGAAATCACTACATGTACAGGGTGTCCCATAAAGAAAAGTACCTGACTGCAGGTCAGAAATCACTACATGTACAGGTTGTCCCATAAACACAGGGACCTAAGATTAAACATTTGTAACTTTTTCTCTCTTATCAATATCACATTATCAATATGGCAATATTTATGACACATTTGGGACATTCTGTATAATGTAGCAAATATGTGTAGGCTGATCCGAGTGAGTATAAAATTACCAGGAAATGTACAGACAAGACTGGCAAACACAATTTTAAACACTATTAATTATTGATCAGACTGCTCTAAGGTCCCTATTTCATTCTACATTTGTACACTTACGGACTTTGAAAACGCACCACTTTTCAGGGGTCGGTATTTTTTGTATGAACTATATAGGATTATTTTATACCAATGGAATAATGTTCCTGGGTTAGAACGTTGTTGGTAAAGAATATTTTAATCCATTTCTACTAACCGAATTGCTTGTAGTGACCACGTGGCCAAATCTCATTTTTAGCGCGTGAGTCTCGTGCGAATGACAATATCCGACCTGTGTTAATGACGATGTGTAAACGATTCATTAGCATACCAAAAAAACAACACATTTTAAGTTTTCAAAACCAAAGGTTACATTTAATGTCAACCTGAAACTGATGTATCAGGAGGTAAAGATATGTTACAAACCGGAAGTAGCCGCCGCGTGGTTTTTGCTCGATTACATAGTCATGATACAATAAATATTAGTCTACAATAGCGTTTTATGCCAACTGACACCACCATTGATCTTCAAATAGGGATTATAGGCCTAAAAAGCCACTTAATTCGGATAAATTAATGCGCATACTCCGCCAAAAAGACGACTTCCGGTCAACAACCGTGCCTGTCAAAAGAATGCTTGGTGTCGATAGATATGCTGAATCATCAAATAAAAATATCAAACACGTTTATTTATGAAATACAACATTTTCACTTAGTACCCTGCCAATTTTTGTTTCATCTAACATTGAACACGTGCTTCAACATGCAGTCACTTCCTTCTTGTATTACTATTTTCGGATGACAGGGGTGTTAACCTTGGACAGTATGAATATAACCATGCGCATAAATAACGATTAACAGTCAATTTTCTTGAAGAAAGCAATATCTGCGTGATGGAATGTCCCAGATTTTGATCCAACCAAAACATATGACTTGTTCGTTCAAACCTGAGTCCACGGAAAAGTTCCATGACCCGATCTGCCCACAAAGTTGTCCAAACCTTTGTTGATGAATAGAGGAACATTCTACAGAAGCGGATTGAAATTGTAATGAGTACCTGCTGTTGTTAACGCATCAAAACATAACTTTACACGCACTCTCCATAACTGTGAATTTGGTTTTGAGACTTAAGCACGTGGATGTCACGTGACTTAGTAACATTGTTAGCTGTCATTTTGAAATTTTGCTAAATGTTGAAACATAAATTGAGCTATCTATAGACAAAATTTTAATACAATTAAACAATGTTTACTATTAAATTTCATGGCTTGAATAAGTGGTGCGTTTTCAAAGTCCGTAAGTGTATATGGCTGTATCTAAGTGGATTTTTTAGGGCTTCACAAATATCCCAATATGCATCCCAATTTGCTCAAGAGTCTGATTCAAGCATTATGCATGTCTTTGCAGCTTCATGCCAATATTTTTTTGAGGGCCATTATTCTCAGTGAAATATTTTTTGAACAAAATCCTTCTAGTCTAAGATAAACAGGCCAGGTTACTAATCCAGCAAAAATAATTTTAGTTATAATTAAGCCTTAGTGAAATTGGATATTAATTAATAAATATTTATGCAAAAAACAATTGATATTGATTAATGGAATACAAAACATTCAGATGAATTTGACAATGACAATAAACTGAATAATATTTTTTATGCTCCATCTGAATTAATGACTTTTAAGATGAGGACCAATCAAGCTTCCAGATCAAGCTTCCAGCTACGATCAAACACATTTAATACAGATATCTGAACGATTTCATCACCATAAAACAGTTTCACCATCCCCCAAACACTTCTCAGAAAATTTGCAGCTAGAAAATAATTGAAATCTTAAACAACGTAATCGGCTAGAGGGTAAATATAACACATCAATGATTGCATCCATTGTATTATCAATCCTAACTCCAATTCCAAGTATTTTTCACATGTTCATCACATTTTCATCACCCCAGAAGTGTAACCAAACATTAATTATGTGGGACCTTTGGATAGATTTCATGTTTTGTTTTCATTATTAACTGAATGCCAAGTTTTTTTATCAGTTTATTTTGAAAATGATTTTTTTTCTAAATAATACTAGGGTCCTGGCCCAACTGGTTGATTTTTTCCAGACAATGTAGTGTGTTACCAATACTCATATTGTGTGACAATGAGGGAACTGGCTGTTACACCGGTTCCATTTCCTGAGACGACTGCACATGTATTGTCCCTGATGATATACCATATTCCCCAGTCCCAACCTAATAAGTGCCCCACCCCTTTCAGGGAAGAAAAATCAACATTTGATATGATTTTTTGTTTTATTAAGACCCCCAAATAGAATCCACTTTTTATTCAAAGTTTTATTCAAGGTATACAGTAAGCTGTAACATAGAGGTTGCCAGGCCACAGCTGAAAAATGGCCCAGACAGCAGCCACCGTTGGGTTTTTTTCTGACTTTAATTAAGGAAACACATGCAATATTGCAACCATAAATACTCAAGTCGATCAGTAGCAAAAATAACATGGGTAAGTTGCCAATATTGCACAGTGTGGCCTGACTGAAGAGATATACTTTTGGGAATTTATGGAACAGACTAAACACTTGACCCATGAAATGACTAGTAATTACACTGTAAAATCATTAGTTTTCGTGGGGGATTAAATTTCATGGATTTCGTGGTTCACCTCAACCACAAACTTAAATCCCAATGAACAATAATTTTGAACCTTGTTTTATTACCTGAAATGCAAAATCCACGAATTCAAGTGCCAATGAAATTGTCTTTTTTACCAAAACCGTGAAATTTCGTCCAAACGAAATAAAATGATTTTACAGTACTAGCCTTATAGATCGCCATGTATTTTTGCATTTTTCTGGTTTAGAGCGTTTCTCAACAATTTGTCCGTCATATACAGTGATCGATTCACCAAACTGGAACTTGGTCGGTCTTAGCTGCGTTTCATTCGGTCACCTGGGATCACTTTTTTTTTTGTTATTTCTTTGCGAAACTTGGTCATCCTGCATTTTTACAACGTGGACTTGGGCTTTTAATTTCTAAGTTTGTTGGGTTATGTGTGGGCATTAAAATTGCTCCATGTAGTTGTGTTATGTTTTTCTGTGCTCGACTGGTTAAGTTGAGTGCTGCCTTCCATGTCCAATTTACTCATATCTTTTTTGAAACAATGTAAGTTAGTCTGAAATGCCTAGCATAGTCTTTATTTGCCAGTCAGTTTTCTGCTGAATATGGCAGGCTTGTGTGCCTCCACCCTAATTTGAACACGGGTCGCCGGATTAGACAGCAAGCGCGCTAACCACTGAGCTACGGAGGCCACAGTCTATGAAATGATATACAAAAGATATTATACAATGTAGTTACATTTCCATCATATACTTAATTGTCTAAAACATTTAACTTCTTAATTAAGGACATATACTTCCTCATAATGAAAGCACTTGAGTCATGTACATCCCATTTTAAGATACATGTATAGCTGGACTATTTTGATATATCAGTTTCCGCAAACAAAATGATGAGCTTTGTGCATTTACAAAATTATAATTTAAAAATATATATTTTCCAAAAATAATTGTTTGTGCATGAGACAGTACACCAGTAAAGTACATTGTAAATGTTGATATTTATAAGTAGACAACAATCATCATGCAGTCTTCATGATTCGTAATAATCATATGATATTATGAATGAACACATGATCATTAATAACTAATGCAACACAATATATATACATAAGACTCACAGTGCGTGGTAATAAAAGGTTCATTGTCCTTACTAGCATTCTGAGCAATCATACATTATATGAAGTTTTTATTTTTTTATTTATCATCACATTCTCAGAAGACATGGCACATCAGTGATCAAAACAGTCCCTGGTGCCTTGTAAGGGCATTATAGTACAGCAATAATATGTTTGTTTCCGAAATTATCTCGACCTACCCAAAACTTTTTGGTATGATGTTGAGTTTCGTATGGAATAATCTGTATTTTCATTAGGGAGGGCGCGCACTTCGGGATCGAGAGGTCCCGGGTTCAACCCCCCCCCTCTGGACCACTGGTTAATTTCTCTGAGCAAGACCCACATGCTCCACTCCACCATGGTGTAAAATGGCACCTGTGAGGGCAGTGTCTATTCCTGGACGACGCAGATTGATGTTGGCTGCCACACTCACAGGAGAGAAATAGTCTCCCCAGGGAGACACGAGTGTAGGTTTCCATATGAACCCCAATGACCAGGAGAAGTTAAAAATGTCAAAGGGTGCTTGAGCGGCCTTAAACAGCTGAAACGAGCCCTATAAAATTGGTAACTAAACTTTCACTTTTTTTTCACTATACTATTTTTTGTATTTTTCCAAAGGGTAGCTCTAACGATAGTTCAGACCTGCCTGCCCTAGTTATTATTTGGAGCAGCTTACCGGAAATGATTTACAATACAGAGACACTGTTCTATCGTCCTTTGACATTCACATAGAACCGTTTAAGGAAATACAACAATGACTTCAAATTCTGTGGAGCCTCCAGTTTATGCTAATGAACTGACACAAAATTTAATTTGCATTTTTTACGCCGAGTACCGAGTATGAGTCACTCCAATTATATTCAATATCCCTACCAATGAATCATCAATGAAAATGTATCTCTTAAATGTTAGATCTATCAAAAAGTGCCCAATAAAACATTAATTAAGTTAACATGCCCTTTTATATAATAGAATGGCTTCATACAAGAAATTGTCCTTTGTTTGAAAAATCGATAAAAAAACAAACAAATATGACAATGGAAGTTAACTTGTCCTTTGAAATATATACATGTATTGTACAGTACAACCTCGGCTGAGTGGCCATTTCTAGAACAACCTCTCTATAACAACACTTTCAAAATTTCCCTAAGGTAAACTGATATTTAATCTAAATTCAACCTCAGTAAAGCAACAACCTGAACACAACAACCAATGATTGCAGCCCCCTGAAGGTCTTGCTTCATATTATCCATTAAAACCATCAACATAAGGTCAAAGGTTAGCTTGTCCTCTTTATGGCTAATTATCCAATTTTCTTTGTAAAAATCAAATAAACGAAGATGAGGTTGTTACCATGGTGAACACAATAAAACATCGTAAAAAACACAAAAATTATTTAAAAATTTCACAAACCTGGACTAGTATAAATTTTATTCAACTAACTCCCTTCCATTGTACATGTAATCCATTGTTCAATTAAAAACTTTGAATTAATTGTAATTTCCTTCATACATGTACACAATACCGGATAGAACACAAGATAAATCCATTGTTATAATACTGGTAGTGGTATCAATACGTTTCCATGTATTGTTCATAGTATTACCAGTACTATCAATAGCTAGAATACAGTTCATTATACATAACACTACTATGACGCATGCCCTAGCATAAGATTTTATCATTACCCCGCTTCATTGCTTCATTGCCCAGAAGTTTTAAAGTATTGACAGTGAACAATATTAGCCGAGTCTCAATTTCCTATATTCACAGATCAATAGCACAACAACACACATATACACTGAGTACCGAGTACTGAACGTATAGGAAATCCGTTTTCAATCAATTCACGTCCTCAAACAACACTAAGCTGGTCAATATAATAAAGGGAAGCAACTCTTACAGGAAAACAATGGAGAATCAATATCAAAGGGAAGTAACTCTCGAGTCTCAGACAAAGGAAATATCCTTCATACACTTGCTGAGAGAGAGGTCTAAAGGTGCCTAGAAGCTAGCAAGCATTCACAAGCAGAGAATAGAAAATAGACATAGACACTGTAATTAACTTGAATAATTACAACCTTATAGAGATTCGGAGTCAGAAAACCACTGCACTAGTATATCGAGGGCTCAGTGCAAAACTATGGTAACTACATCAATTTAAAGAGGCACATACCATAGTTTTGCACTGAGCCCTCGATATGCTATATAAGGAATTATTCTCTGCACTAGTATGTTATAAAGGTACAGAACTATTCTGTAAATAATGCACAAAATTGTTAAGGCAACCATTAAGAAAGCTATATATCTGTCTAGGGGAACTATATATATAGTTTCATTAATATTTCAATTCTGGGTAAAACAATATTAGGCAGAATCATAAAACGTTAAAAGTCAATCTGGTAAAAATGGTGGATGTGCAATTAATGGTTTATTATTATTTTAGAAATGTAATTGTAACAATTTGCACGTAAAATTTAAACATACAGTAGAACCTCTCCAGAGCAACCCTCTGTAGATCAATAACCTCTCTATAACAGTCAAACCTCTCCAGAGCTAGCCTCTGTAGATCAACAACCTTTCTATAACAGTCAAACCTCTCCAGAGCTAGCCTCTGTATATCAACAACCTCTCTATAACAGTCAAACCTCTCCAGAGCTAGCCTCTGTATATCAACAACCTCTCTATAACAGTCAAACCTCTCCAGAGCAACCCTCTGTAGATCAATAACCTCTCTATAACAGTCAAACCTCTCCAGAGCAACCCTCTGTAAATCAACAACCTCTCTATAACAGTCAAACCTCTCCAGAGCTAGCCTCTGTATATCAACAACCTCTCTGTAGATCAACAACCTCTCTACAAAAGTAAAACTTCACCAGAGTTAGCCTCTGTAGATCAACAACCTCTCTGTAAATCAACAACCTCTCTATAACAGTCAAACCTCTCTAGAGCTAGCCTCTGTAAATCAACAACCTCTCTACAACAGTCAAAACCTCTCCAGAGCTAGCCTCTGTAGATCAACAACCTCTCTACAAAAGTCAAACCTCTCCGGGGCTACCCTCTGTAGATCAACAACCTCTCTCCAACAGCCAAACCTCTCCAGAGTTAGCCTCTGTAGATCAACAACCTCTCTGTAAATCAAGAACCTCTCTACAAAAGTCAAACCTCTCCGGGGCTACCCTCTGTAGATCAACAACCTCTCTATAACAGTCAAACCTCTCCAGAGCTAGCCTCTGTATATCAACAACCTCTCTGAAGATCAACAACCTCTCTACAAAAGTCAAACCTCTCCGGGGCTACCCTCTGTAGATCAACAACCTCTCTACAACAGCCAAACCTCTCCAGAGCTAGCCTCTGTAGATCACCAACCTCTCTACAACAGTCAAACCTCTCCAGAGCTAGCCTCTGTAGATCAACAACCTCTCTACAACAGTCAAAACTCTCTAGAGCTAGCCTCTGTAGATCAACAACCTCTCTACAACAGTCAAACCTCTCTACAGCTACCCTCGGTAGATCACCAACCTCTCTACAACAGCCAAACCTCTCCAGAGCTACCCTCTGTAGATCAACAACCTCTCTACAACAGTCAAACCTCTCCAGAGCTAGCCTCTGTAGATCAACAACCTTTCTACAACAGTCAACCCTCTCCAGAGCTAGCCTGTGTAGATCAACAACCTCTCTACAACAGCCAACCCTCTTCAGAGCTAGCCTCTGTAGATCAACAACCTCTCTACAACAGTCAACCCTCTCCAGAGCTCCCCTCGGTAGATCAATAACCTCTCTAAAACAGTCAAACCTCTTAAGAGCTAGCCTCTGTAGATCAACAACCTCTCCACAACAGTCAAACCTCTCCAGAGCTAGCCTCTGTAGATCAACAACCTCTCTAGGACAGTCAAACCTCTCCAGAGCTAGTCTCTGTAGATCAACAACCTTTCTACAACAGTCAAACCTCTCCAGAGCTAGCCTCTGTAGATTAATAACCTCTCTATAACAGTCAAACCGCTCTGGAGCTAGCCCCTGTAGATCAACAACCTCTCAACAATAGTCAAACCTCTCCAGGGCTAGCCTCTGTAGATCAACAACCTTTCTACAACAGTCAAACCTCTCTGGAGCTAACCTTCCTAGATCAACAAACTCTCTGTAGATCAACAACCTCTCTACAACAGTCACACCTCTCTGGAGCTAGCCTTCGTAGATCAACAACCTCTCCGTAGATCAACAACCTCTCTACAACAGTCAAAACTCTCCAGAGCTGGTCTCTGTAGATCAACAGCCTCTCTACAACAGTCAAACCTCTCCAGAGCTACCCTCTGTAGATCAACAACCTCTCTACAACAGTCAAACCTCTCCAGAGCTACCCTCTGTAGATCAACAACCTCTCTACAACAGTCAAACCTCTCCAGAGCTACCCTCTGTAGATCAACAACCTCTCTACAACAGTCCAACCTCTCTAGAGCTAGCCTCTGTAGATCAACAACCTCTCTAGAACAGTCAAACCTCTCTAGAGCTAGCCTCTGTAGATCAACAACCTCTCTACAACAGTCAAACCTCTCTAGAGCTAGCCTCTGTAGATCAACAACCTCTCTACAACAGTCAAACCTCTCCAGAGCTAGCCTCTGTAGATCAAAAACCTTTCTACAACAGTCAAACCTCTCCAGAGCTAGCCTCTGTAGATCAACAACCTCTCTACAACAGTCAAACCTCTCCAGAGCAACCCTCTGTAAATCAACAACCTCTCTAGAACAGTCAAACCTCTCCAGAGCTAGCCTCTGTAGATCAACAACCTCTCTACAACAGTCAAACCTCTCCAGAGCTAGCCTCTGTAGATCAACAACCTCTCTACAACAGTCAAACCTCTCCAGAGCTACCCTCTGTAGATCAACAACCTCTCTACAACAGTCAAACCTCTCCAGAGCTACCCTCTGTAGATCAACAACCTCTCTACAACAGTCAAACCTCTCCAGAGCTACCCTCTGTAGATCAACAACCTCTCTACAACAGTCAAACCTCTCCAGAGCTAGCCTCTGTAGATCAACAACCTCTCTACAACAGTCAATGTATACAGCTCCCAAAGTATGTTGCTCATGACAGCGGTTATACTACACATGAATTAATAATTGCGACTTTGATTTTAAATTATTAAGTGTTGATTATGAATCAAATATTTCAACTACAATACAAAATTATGAAGAAAACCATACATACATTTTATATCTAATCCACAAACATGACATTGAAGGAAACAAATTAAACTGGAATTTTCATAAACATTGAAAAAAATCTTACTTTCTTATTTCGCAATATAAACATTCCTTATATTATGCACGGAAAAACCGGGAGCTGTATGACGTGATTTTGTCAACTAACTGTAAGAATAGCTAGAAGACATATCAGGGTCAATTTTGTAATCAATTATCGAAAGTCTGATCCAGGATTAAAGAAGAAGAAAGAATTATTGGATTTTGTAACAAACTTATATCAAATTAAGACATTATATGTTAAGCAAAATTAATGTACCGTATTGGTCCAATACAAAAACCCCCCCTTGGCATTATAATCATGATGATAAACCACAAAACTGTAAGAGTTTGGTTTTTTTTCGTTCCGGTTTAACGCACTTATAAAGATTGTTTGGCAATCATGATGATGAACTACGAAACCGTAAGTTTGTTTTTTAATTCCGGTTTAACGCCATTTCTAAAGATCTATTTAGTTATATATGGCAGGCGATTCACCAAAATACTAAGTTTTCTCCGGTGTGGTCTAAACAAAATCCACTTAACCTGAAACTTCTCCACATGAGGAAGAAAATCATGGAAGGGTATGGCAGTGTTACAACTTGAAATCAAACCCAAATCATCAGGCTACAAATCCAGTGCCCTGACCACTGGACCCCTCGCTGTAGCTATCAAAACAGGACGGAAACACATAAAGTGGTCACTTTGTCAAAGCCAATAATTATTAACAACAGTACTGCCTGAATGTGACCTGGAGCCTTATTCAACAACATGATATGGTAAGTCCAAAACTCAGACATAAAATTGACAACATTTATAACCACTGCCATTTCTTTGTTATTAGATCTTAAACCATGTGAAATTTTATCCGATTAGTTGTTTTTACCCACTAAATAAAGATACCCACTTTTATCAAAATCGGTACAAGTATAACAAATTGAGAGCGAATAGAAGATTTGGCAATATAAAGTCTAAGTCTAGAGTTTTAGACTCACAACATTGGTGAATAAGGCCCCAGAATTGATGTTCAATGATTGTATTGCATGTCAGAATAACTTCGTTGGCTCGACTGTTGGTGAACATTTAGATTTCTCACCGACATTAATACAATATGTCCACTTACGGACAGGAAGTATAATACATCACAACAAAGATGGACTATAACATGCACAAGGATGATTATTTACAGACTGATGGTATTACCCACTATAAGTATCCATTGACTTAATGCAGTATTCTAACCTTTCATCATGGAAACAGATCAGTATATTTATTATGGTGTTTTAAGAATCATTTTAACATCATGACCAGCAGCATAATCTGATAAATACAATTGAAGTGCAAGTTCCCTCTTTCAATCATGCACATCTACATGATGAGGTTGTCTATCAAGTGCAAGTTCCTTCTTTCAATCATGCACATCTACATGATGAGGTTGTCTATCTATGCAAATTTAAAGGACATACTTCTAATATTGAGGTAGTAGTTGGATAAAAAAATGGTTTCTTCAGATGGATGGACCAAGTGGAATTCAAGGACAGACAACTTCTAACTTGGATACTTATGTGGCTATTTAGTGACTTCATGGTGGCTTATTTAAATTTTAGCGGGATCCATCCCCTTACAACTCCATGCATGGGAAGGGGGTAAAAGGGGTATTTATATACATGTACATTTAAATTTACAGATTTTCACATGGTTTATATTTAGTAGCAACATTTTTTTATTCTGAGTGTGCTGAGTGTTAAACAGACAGGCAGACAAACATCTTGTGCGTAGTTGGGGGACAGACAAGCTGAATCCCCTTGTAACAACTCCCTTCATGGAAAGTGGAGATTGTAAAATGGGTATTTAGGAACAAACATGTAAGAGAAGATACTTACAAGTATTTGACATATTTCCTCATCTTCCACATCGTCAAGTAGGTATTGGTAATCAAAGTCGCCTTTCTTTCGTTTCTTCTTGCCTACAGACGGACGGAAGAACTTGTCGTAGATCTTGTAGAGTACATACGTACCGATACCGAAACTGATACCTAGTACACACAGTACACCAGCGGCTTTCACTGCAAAATACATCAACATAGTCATTGTTCATATGTATGTTTGAGACATGAGAATAATGGTTTTGCGGAAAATTATAGAAACTCAGTATTTTTGGAAATTGGAGTTACAATAGTTTTCCGTCAAGCCATCATACTGTGATATATGACCGAAACCTTAGATAAGCCAAATACTGATTCCTATACCCTTGTTACAGAAATATTTAACTAGAAAGGTTCTTGACATACAAATGTATGTCTCCAACAAAGGGAAATAACTCCAGCAAAAGTCATTCAGCTTAAAACTCAATTGCAGTTTTTAAAATTTAACACAAAAATGTAAGTCTCCAACAAAGGGCCGTAACTCCAGCAAAAATCACTAGAACAAATAATCCTGACCAGTGATCATATGCTCAACTAGCTATCTTTAGGCCTAATTGGTTACCAAGTATTTGTGTTGGTTATTATAGGAATAATACAGGAAACAGAGCAATAAGGAACATTAAGCTGACCTCAAAATCACCTACTTGTTTAAGGCCAAAGAAAAAATAATGATATATGTGTGGTTCAAGTAACACAAATAGGTAGGAAAGTCAATTGACAAGTTGTTTGATTGGACATCTGACCAAATTATGAGGCTTGTCGGAAAGATTGGACGAACGCCTACAACTATTAAGCCTTAGAATGTCCGCAAACGATTAAAAAAATAAAATAAGAAATATATTTAAAAAATTCCGTCACTGAGCTAAAATACTATCAAGGTATAAAGCGTACTTTAAGTCTATATGCCAAAGATTGTGGAACATCGCATCTCGCTGTTTCAGCATAAAATACATCCGCATAAGAAAAATCGCAACACAAGTCATTCAAATAAACTACAAGATATTCATTCTTATCGAAAATCTCGTTCAATTGTATCTTATAACTGCCGAACGGCAAAACCGTGTTCCTTTCAGTATTTAACTTCGCTCGATTCATTTTATTTACTCGCTGGATACCTGCTCCACTCACAGTATCTTAATTATTGTTAGGAACCAAGTCTATTTTTAGATGCGACGTTCCACAATCTTTGGACATAGACATATAGTACGCTTTATACCTTGATAGTGTATTAGCTCAGTGATGGATTTTTTTCCATTTTTTAAAATTTTATTTTCCAAAAACTGATACTGCCACCTGTGCTTTGGACAGAAAGATTAACTTTATGTTTACGGTTTTACAATATATAAAATTTATTCAAAATGCTTGATTTCCTAATTCATAGACTGCATGAATATAGCATTAATACCTGTAAGCAATATTCAATTACGACATACTATTGTAACTATACTGGCATACTGCGCTAACAGTATGAGCTAGCAGCTATAGCTAGTGTATGATATATAAGATGGAAATTATAAGCATTACAAGATCAATGAGACGAGATGCTGAGAGAAAGTATAGATCTCTAAATCAATAACTGTACAGTCGGAAACTATTACAACAACATATTTTATCATGAACAGTTAATCACCAATTGATACAAAACATGTAAAGAATTATGAAGTTATGCAACAAAAAGGCGAATTTTCAATATTTTCCTCTAAGCAAATTATGATTGTTCAAATTGATTTACTTGGAATACTTAATAATAAAGCATGTGTGTTTCAGTTTTTGTACAGTAAAATTATTTAGACTGGTCAAAATAATAAATTTGATGGATCAACTAATAAGCACAAATATTCAAATGTCCTGTCTCCAGGGCACTGTTTTACTAACAATGCGTAAATGTCGCGTAAATTTACGCATAGATATCTACCTTACGCAAATCCGTAAGTGTGTTTTACTAAACGATCACAAGTACTGGCATACGTTTGAAGATTGAACGTAAATGGGACAGAATATAACCAATACAACGGGTACCAGAATGAATATATATACATAAAAGGTCGCTAAGATTTGATTATTATTCACGGTCTAAAACAACAATTGACGGTCTAAAACAACAAACGACGGTCTAAAATAACATGCGACGGTCAAAAATCAACAGTGCGTGTTAAAAACTCTTCACTTACGTTCGTATTTGCCATTTAGGGTTGCCCAGCCTTGGTGTAGAAATAAGCCAAAACTTACGACAGAAAGTGAACTCAAATATCTTTGTAAAACGCATTTACGCAAATATTATCGACGTACGCAATATTTTAGGAAAACTTAGGTTTACGCTAGCGTAAATGCTTTGATAAAACAGTGCCCAGGTGCCCAGTGCCTAAGCAAAGCGCTACAGTCTCACTCAGCATTTTCATCCGGTTACCTCTCATTCAATGAAATATATAAGGCATGGATAACATCCAGTTGATAGCGCTACATTTTGCTTAGGCAATGGACACCATGTACACAGATCTAAATAGTATGTCTACATTTAATAAATTGACTATAACAATCAATAATAATTTGATCAAACATACGCATTATAATAATTAAGGATAATTAAGAATTTTAATTACTTTTTTTGCAAATTTACTACATCTGACATACCAAGTACTCGGTCATTCACATGCGGTAATACAATAGCCACTGTGAGCATTGGTCCATTCTCGGCATGTAAAATTACTAGTAATTCTGTTTGATAAATTTAAGCAACTAGTTTATTTAAACCTGCATTTTCATAAAAAGTATTGTAAATCAGTATTTTTAGTAGTCACAAAATGAATAATAAAGCAATTTCACAAAATCCTAGAATGAACAGAAAGTAAGCCCACTGAGTAAAATGGTCTAATGGACTAATCAAAATGAATGCCACAAAGACTGTGAGTGTTTCTTAATTAAAGTAAGTTAAACTTATATTTTAAATCTTACTTCTGGCAACAGCATGTATATGAAAATTGTGATATAAGCATGTATTCTTCATAATACAACTCACGGTACCCTATACCTCATGACAGACCAATAGACAGAAATGACAAGATACAAAGGTACCCTATTCTTAATTCATGACAGACCATAGACAGGAATGATAAGATAAGTGATATGATGACCTGTCTGTTTAAGGATGAATGTAACAGATAAAGTCATCATAATAATTAGGTAATTAACACATACCATTGAAAATAAAACTATCGGAATCAGGAAGGAAACAATTAAACAATAATAACAACTGATCTTGAGGTGATCAGCAATAATTATAAAGATGTCACACACATAGACGCACAACTGTTGAGCAGTCATTTCTATAGCTGTTAAGTACCCTCATATTAACAAGGTGTCTAGATTTGACAGTGATAAAAACGATAATAATTATAAGTTTGAAACTTTCAGAAGTGCATGATGAAACTTTTAAAACTGAATTAACCATGAATTTATATCAAGAACTCGCATATCATACAAACTAGACTGCATACAGTAAACGCTTATGCCCCAGTTGAACCGAAGCCTTGTCCATAATAAATAGCTTAAAGTCCTTCAGGGGCCATAATTCTGTTTAAATGTTGGATAGTGTTACATGGCTTTGACAATATAATGTGTTTATGGTAGTAACACAAGCATGTCAAGTTTGAAAGCAATGACTTGATGAGCTTAAAATATATTTGAGTTTAGACACGGGTGGCACGGTGGTCTAGTGGTAAGACGCTAGACTGCTGATCGAGAGGTCCCAGGTTCGATTCTCGGCCGGGACACTTGGTCATTTCAGAAACGCTATTTAGTGTTTCCCACCCAACTAGAGATGATCCTGGTTGGTAACCCAGGGGTAGTCTCGCGTGTATCGGTGCTTTACACCGGGCACGTTAAAGAACCAAGGAATCTATTCGAAACGAGCTAGGGTATCGCACCCAGATTCCTTGTATCTCTCCTCTGTCTCTAATATTTGCGATAATGCCCCAGAGTGGGCCCTGCAAATTAAATGGAAGAAAGAAAGAAACAAGAAAGACATTTTGTAACAGAAGAACAGACGAACAAATGGACGAACAACCGGACAGGTGCATCGCTATATGCCGGACTTGATCAGTATTCAGTAGATGCTATGTAAAAGATGTATTACAGGCATGTTTCACTGTATTTGCAAGAGGCAGCCATTCCACGTGCACACATGCACAGCTCACATTTCACCATATTGTTAACTTTTTTAAGTACTGTACATTAATACTTACCGCTCCACCCATATATATCGTCCACTGACATATTGAGGCGCCATCACACATATTACGAGTATTCAATATAAACATGCACACATGCATCATGTACGCAAAACAAACACAAACAAATAATCCAATAAATTATCACTTCATTCAAACTGTCGTCGCCTTATTAACAGAACGTCACATGACTCACATATAAGAAAGTTTTGTCTTATAAATAAATTCCTATGTACGTTGCCTGGCGACTTAAAAATCATAAACGTCCATAATTTTTTATATATTAATGCAAAATGCATCATGTGCTCAAAACACACGCAAACAATATCCAATAAATTATCTGAATGTTTCTTCACTTCCTTATCATTATTTACAGAACATGGCTATCAAATAAAGTCTTATAAAACAAAATTCCTATGTACATTGCCAGGACATAAATGTCCTTATATATTTCTGAAAAATTCAACATGTACTCAAAACACACACAAACAATCCAATCAATTAACTAATAACTTCATTAACAGAACAGCATATCCTGAAAGTCTTATAATCAAATTCCAATGCATGAACACTAAGCCACAGAACCAATCACCTATGACCAATTGATTGATTAAATTTTAACGATCTATAACATATTCACACTTCTGTATACAGCGCATTAGCACATCATTGTTTGCTCCATTTTTTTCAATCCCTGAGCCATCCACTCCTCTGTGTGTGGTAGTGAAATTCAATAAAATACATGAGTCATTACTTGGAAACAAGAATGACGTGTCTTGCAACAAGAGTTTTAACTACTACGTATCAGCTGATCTTGTAGTAGCAGCTTGTTACAATTTGCATTAAGTGAGTTTTAACTCAGGTGTGTAAGACTTTAATCCTATAGCCCAGTAATCACCCAGTTCGGATCTGTTGTTTGCAGTTTGTTTATCAGATTTGTTACAGTGCATTAAGTGAGTTAAACTCAGGTGTGTCAAGGCTTTAATCTGTATAAACACCAGCACCATCTATTCTGTTGTTTTGCATTGTAAGAATTGACAAGTCTTGCAACTTAAGTTTTAACTTTCAGCTAACTCAGGTGTGTAAGACCTTAATCTGTATAAACACCAGCAACATCTTGTTCTGTTCTGTTCAACTGTTGTTTGTAGTATCATAAACAATGGATGGATGTAACAGATGTTGTCAGTATCAATAGAAACATTTTGTTGAAGCAAAAATTGTAACATTACGCTCATATATACCTGTTCAAATACTGTAACTGTAAAATCATTAATTTTCGTGGGGGATAAAATTTTGTACATTTCGTGGTTCACCTTCAACCACAAAATCAAATCCCATCAAACAATAATTTTGACCCTCGTATTTATTACTTGAAATGCAAAATCCATAAATTAACGCTCCATTGAAATGGTCTTTTTTACTAAAACCACGAAATTTCATCCCATCGAAATTAAATGATTTTACAGTATGTAGACTATGAGAAAAAAAGAAGCCTGTTCAGCTACAAGCACAATAAAAGAAAGTGAAGCCACTCAACTTCTAACACAATAATTGAAGTAAAAGAAAAGGGAAGCAAGCATATCATCATACATGCAAAACAATAAGCAGAAATATATATCTCTCTCTAGCTAGCTAGAGCAATGCAGCAGAGTTACATTGTTACATCCTTGTGGAAACCTCAGGGAAACATTAAGTTTGGTGGTTTGTCATAAAATAAATCATGCCACTTTCAATTTAGTTAACATGCCTAAAAGAGTCTATTAAGGCCCTTCATTTAAGGGTCACAAAAGGAGACTTAAAGGACCGGACCATAGTGACATGTCATATGATTTCAATACCTGTCTGAGACATAGCCCCATATCCTCCCAAACTCACCAAGCCGAGGAATCTATCTTTATAGCTTGCTCATGGCATGGTAAAACAATCTTCTCTTCTTTATAAAGATCATGACAAATAGTAACCATATACTGCATGCTATACAATTTTACCCAGCAATAATGCCGAGAAACAAATTACAACCAAATACATCTAGCTCAGATTTCCATATTTGTAACCAGAATAGAACTATTATAACACAACCCATAAAACATTAGCTACATGACTTCTTGAGAGAAAACATACAGACAGGACTTTGATTCCTAATCAGCAAACAGACTCTACCTCTCATAGAACACTGAATCCAATTAAGACCGCAAATGTCACAGAACTTTTACAATATCTTCCATAAATATAAAGCCACATAAGGTTCAAGGCTTATTAACAAGCTAATGGTACAATGTCTAAAATAGGAGTAACACCCTAGCTCAACGTTACTATTAGTGCAATAATTGGCACATGTTTCACCTGATTAAGAGTGGGGAAGCGGTGGCCTAGAAGTAGGGTGCACGCTTCAGGATGGAGAAGTCCAGGTCAAACCCCGTCTTGACCACTAGTCAATTTCTCTGAGCAAGACCAACATGCTCCACTCCACCATGGTGTAAAATAGTGAGGGCAGTGTCTTTTCCTGGGCTGCTTCATGTTGGCTGCCATACACACAGGAGAGAAATAGTCTCCCCAGGGAAACACGATCGTAGGTTTCCATAGGTAGCCCAATGACCAGGGAAAGTTAAAATGTCAAAGGGTGCTTGAGCGGCCTAATAGCTGAAAAGAGCCCTAGAAAATTGGTAACTGAACTTATTAATAATGAAACACATACCGTCGCACTGGATGCTATAGAGTCAACTTCGACATGGCTTCAAGCTTTAAGCTTCAAGCTCAGCTTGCGAACAACCCTACTACAATAAAATCTTAGGTAAATACCAACAATCACAGCATCATCTAAGGTAGCTAATGCATAATTACTAGCACAGCATCTGATCAGCACAAAAATAAATGACCTTGTTTATCAAGTAACACATACATTGGATGATGTCAAAAGGTTTTAATATTAGCAAGAATAGGAATTGAAAGCAATACAGCAATACAGCATGTCCCATATATGGTTTCCATGTTGTCAATGTTTCTGTTGTCATGGCAACCACAATTTTTGTTGAAAACTGGTAGTGGCCTAATAATGGCAAGATTAAAGCGTTAAATTGCGATCTACTAACATATTCTGAGGTAATGCAGGGAAGCCCAGCATCAGCTAATTAAGGGGTAACCAGTCTAGCATCATATCAGCTGTATCAGCACAATATTTGGCACAAATGTTACCTGATTCATCGTGAAAAACATGGACTTGTTTCACACAATAGTTCTTGATCCAGACTTCAAGAGTGATATCAAAAGACAGACCAGCCAATGCCTCCTTATAAGGTACTATGGATGCCATAGCAACAGCTCCAACATTCTGTTCCAAACAAGGGCATAATGTCTTCAAACAAGGTCAATATAAAATAAATGATGATCGAAATATGAGTTCACAATGTCAGGGACAAAAAAAGTAATCTTAAACAGGTAAATTTTACCAACAGCTACAGCATTCTATTCCAAACAAGGCATAATTTATCTATACTAGTATGACACTACTAAAGATGATCGAAATACGACCTCGCAATGTCAAGGCCACATCTGACATAAAATTTAAATCTGATGAAGGACTCAGCTTTAATTTATTGGGTTTCGCGATGTTTCTCAAAAAATTTAAGTTAAATATGGTGGCAGTCTCAGTCACCATACAGTTTTTCCTGGATTGTTTCCTAACTATCACTTAAATAACCTTCGACAAGGATCAAGTTATTTAAAAATACCTCCACATGTGGAGGAAAATTGTATTTTTTCAAATTCACATGGAAGCTCAGGGTATAACCAACCACAACTGGGAATAGAACTAGGATGGCTGTATTACAAATTCAGGGAATTGAGTGTTTAAATCATGAATGTGACCATGTGGTAGATCTTGCAAAGTTCAACAGCTGGAATGAACTATACAAAACGGCAGCAGACAAATCTTTAAATCATCAGACAGTCAATGATAGAAATATGTCATTAAAGGGATCCTGATTGCAAGCTATATAGAAAGGAAAATTACACCTTTGTCGCCTTAGGAGAAAGTTTAACATTTTCTGTCATTTACAACTGTTCGATGAGCATGAGTGTGCATACACAATAGGATCAGACAAAATGACTTCATCACTGTGCAAGTTTAATATTCTTCATCACAATAATTATACGACAGATTTGGACAGATTTTTTATCTTGAGAGAGTTTTATATTATCACGTTCAAGATAAATGTATAGTCTTATAATAGACAAATACTTCAAAAATTTAATTATTGATTGTTTATGAATTAGTATTATATTATATAAATAGTAATACGTACATGTGGTTATATAATTGTGAAATTAAGTACACAGTACATTTAATATGATTATGCTCAATATACTTTGTGAAGAAGGGAGACAACTCCGTCAGCACTATAGAATTTTCACAACACAAAGGGAGACAACTACTTCAGTAAACCACTAAAAACACATGCCAAAAAGTATAAATATATAATAAAATATATATATTCCACAAGCACAAGATCACTACACTGTGTTACATGCATATATAACATGCATATGTTATGTTACAATATGTGATACACAAAGAGACTGCAGAACTATAAAATCACACCAAGGAATTTAGTGCTTAGTGCAAAACTATGGCATGTGTCTCTATTAACTGATGTAGTTACCATAGTTTCGCACTGAGCCTTCAATACACTTCTAGTAAAGAATATATCGGTATAAATGGCATACAACATCTAGACTACATCTACAAAGATAGAAGAGTGGTATATAGGAAAACACGACAACAACAACAACAACAACAACTACAACAGCGACCCTTACCATTTCCAATGTCAATACGTATATGGGTACCAGGAAGAGAGAAATGTACGACTAGTCTCTTCCCCTGGGGTCCAGCTAAACAGTTGACCACATCCGAGCACAGATCCCCTAAACTATCCCAGTTTGAAGGATTTGGGGTCACATTGACCCCTTTTGTGAAATAACTACAGTTGCAGCAAGCCTGCAGTATGGGCCTTTCCATGCCAGACTGTGTCACATTATTTCCACCCAGCTTGCCTGTTTCTTTTAAAACACTTCTCTATCTAGAACCAGTCTGTTAGCTGTCATGTTTAGACTTCAAACATCTAGCTGCAAATAGTAAGTATAAAATTCCCCTGCTCAGTAATCATGTTGAAATTACACACATACATACATATATATTTTAGTATCAGTATCATTTTCTCAACAAATTATATGCACAGTATATGAACACATAAGTAAAACATCTACCAGTATGTTACTTTCAACAGTAATTTAAGATATACAATGTATATATCAGTAGTCGAGCCCTCCATCTTGCAGGCCATTTGACCTTCTTGAGGTTATTTCGAACTCCATGAGGTTATTTCGAACTCCTGGAGGTTATTAGAACTCCTTGAGGTTAATTATGATATTTACCTTATTACTTACAGGAGCTTAAAATAAGAAAGGGTTAGTAAAATTGGCATTGTTGATCTTACATCATCCTTGCATAAAACTGATTTAGGAACCGTATGTACAGCTTGATGAATTTGACCTGACCCTGACCTTTATGCATGAATATATTTCAAGGTTATTATCAATTTCCGCAAGCAAGCGTTATCAGTATTTTGAATTTATGAATGTATTACATCTTTGAGCGTCTTCATATTCCCAGACTATGAAAACATACGACTATGGTTATAAGTACAGACAATATATCGACTGTTAAATTATGCAAATCAAAAGGTCAGGTTCTTTTGAGAAAATAAGAAAAAAATGTCTGAAATATACTTATGGTAAAACACACTTTTACAACTTCACTTTGGTTAACATGACAAGTTCCGATTTTCATGAAAATAAACTCATACCGGGTAAGAAGCGCCTTCTGATGCAGATTTCAAATATGTATCAGTCTTATAAGGTCGTAAGTAGTAGTTACAACCTTCTCATTCTAAGCCAGCGAAATAAGACTTCAATAAATAGGCTTAATTGATGCTCTAACTTCAATGTCACTTTTTTACAAATAATGTATGCATCAGTCAGTTGCCACCACGCCCCCCCCCCCCCCCCCCACTCCTGGGAATGGACAGTGGATAGCTAGGAAAACATCTGTGTTTTTACTTTCCAGCTTCCCTCGCACTGCAATATTTAGTTGTCATGGACCGGGAAATACCGGGTACCAAAGATTTTACCATCAGCTGTCCCCCGCAGGATGGTGGAATGGCGGGGTTTTGACAACCAAAAAATAAAAATCCCTGCCCATCCCCGGAAGTGGGAGCCGTGGATGCAAATGACTGATGCACTATTGCATAAATTTCTTCAACATTATTGCTAGCATTATATGAATTACGTGGACTAGCCACTTGGTGACCAATTATATCCCCACGGACCGATGATCAATCAAACAATCTCTGGCACTAAATATTGTTTTGTGGGAGTAAAATCGCGTCTATAACAAAATAAGAGGGAAGTTAATTCATAACAATTAATTATGAAAATTACAAGTATATTATCATCTGACATCATAATAGCAAAGGTATCAAACTTCTACTAGATTCCATACAATTAACAAGTAATTTTAGTCTCAGGTAAAATCACCTTATAATTCATGTAACTATATAATTGCCATACTCTATCACAGGTACAGGTAAATGGGAGCATTTTTATGTGGAGCCTTAATTAACAGCATTTTTGTATGATTTACAGTGTTCATGAACCTTCACGAATAATTAAATGCATGCTGTCATAAGTGTTTTTTTATACCTACTAGCTGGCATATACTTATGCATAAAGCATCTTAAAAATGATCCAAGAGTAACATAAATCTGCCATACTTTTATTGTATTAAGTTTATACATTATCATATCTACAGCTTGGCTAGGTATTATTATTGATAAAATAAATATGAATATTGCTCAAGACAAGCACCCAACACTTCAGGCTTCAATAAAAAATACCTCATGGTAAAATAGTTATCCAATTTTTTGTTAATTTTTGGTTGCAGACTAAATTTTGTGGATTTCATGGTTCACCTTTAACCATGAAATCAAATCCCATCAATCAATAATTTTGACACTTGTAATTTTTACCTGAAATGTAAAATCCACAAATTAAGGTTCCATCGAAATAGGCTTTTCTACCAATTAACCATGAAATTTCGTCCCATCAAAATAAAACAAGTTTACAGTAATCTAATCTGTAATTCTAATTATTAACAACAGCATGAAGGTGACGATGTCACTACTGGAAGACTCATGACGCCTCTGATGTTGCACAGAAATATATATGAATTAAAATGCTGCAGCTTATCCAGACCCGTTAAGATGCTGATGATGCTGATGATGCTGATGCTGCTGATGCTGCTGATGCTGCTGATGCTGATGATGCTGATGATGATGCTGCTGATGATGATGATGCTGATGATGCTGCTGATGATGATGCTGATGATGCTGCTGCTGATGATGATGCTGATGCTGATGATGCTGATGCTGCTGATGATGCTGATGATGCTGATGATGATGCTGATGATGATGCTGATGCTGATGATGATGCTGATGCTGCTGATGCTGATGCTGATGATGCTGATGATGCTGATGATGCTGATGCTGATGCTGATGATGCTGCTGATGCTGATGATGCTGATGATGCTGATGATGATGCTGATGATGCTGATGATGATGATGATGATGATGATGCTGATGATGATGCTGATGATGATGCTGATGATGATGCTGCTGATGATGATGCTGATGATGATGCTGATGATGATGCTGATGATGATGCTGATGATGATGCTGATGATGATGCTGATGATGATGATGATGATGATGATGATGATGATGATGATGATGATGATGATGATGATGATGATGATGATGATGATGATGATGATGATGATGATGATGATGATGATGATGATGATGATGATGATGATGATGATGATGATGATGATGATGATGATGATGATGATGATGATGATGATGATGATGATGATGATGATGATGATGATGATGATGATGATGATGATGATGATGATGATGATGATGATGATGCTGATGATGATGCTGATGATGATGCTGATGATGATGCTGATGATGATGCTGATGATGATGCTGATGATGATGCTGATGATGCTGCTGATGATGCTGATGATGATGCTGATGATGATGATGATGATGATGATGATGATGATGATGATGATGATGATGATGATGATGATGATGATGATGATGATGATGATGATGATGATGATGATGATGATGATGATGCTGATGATGATGATGATGATGATGATGATGATGATGATGATGATGATGATGATGATGATGATGATGATGATGATGATGATGATGATGATGATGATGATGATGATGATGATGATGATGATGATGATGATGATGCTGCTGATGATGATGATGATGATGATGATGATGATGATGATGATGATGATGATGATGATAATAATAATAATAATAATAAAGACTTGGCAAAGCCAGTCTTACCATGATGATGATGATGATGATGATGATGATGATGAGGAGTAATTATTTAAAATTCGGAAAAAAATGCTTATATTAAATTAACTTGGTTTAATGGTTTAAATCAGGCTAAATAATATTCCAGGTTACAGCAGTAGAAACCCACCCATGTTCCCTAATGACATCAGAGAGCCCATTTACCTAAACCCATACTCAAGCAGAACCCAATTTTGCCTAAAGCCTAATGATATTCAACATTTGTCCTATCTGTGTGTATAATTAATGCACATGCACCTGTTTATGTCATTAATTGATTAAAGGCAGACCAGGTAGATCTAACATGTAGTATGGTACTTATACCTATACCATGATAAGAAAGCAAGAAATAAGATATCCTAAAATAGACTGTAATAAAGTACCAGGTTTTCATACATATTTAATTCAGCAGCAGCAACTAATGAAACTTGACTTGATTTTGTGATACAGGATGAGAAACAATTACAATTACCACAGGTAGTTGATTTTATTTGCAGTAGAGCAAACTGTAAAGTGATTCAATGAATTAATAGCAAAATCAGATTCAATGCATTAGCTATTTTAAATTTTTGTCATTCTTTTTTAAAGAGTATGCACAGGTGTCAAAGTAAACAAAAGCCTGCGCTAAGAACCAAACACTGCATGATTTATATAATAGTCATACATTTTAAGAATTACTAATTTCAAAATTAATTGAGTTTAAGAAAAAATCAAATATTATTACCCTAGACAAATTTATGCATCCAATTCAAGAAATTCTGTAAAATTCCAAATATTTTTCATAATATTAAAATTATTTCCAAGAACTAGAAACAGGAAACAACCTGAACTGAAGTTATTTTAACTGTTTCTAGTAAAATACGACAACTCACTCACATTTTATAATTAAATGTTTAAACCAAGTGTCCTATCAGCTGAAATTATTTTCAAATTATCAAATTCAATGTAGCATTGATACGGAAGCACTATCAGTCTAATTTGACAAACACCGGTATGGTGTCCTTAGTTGAGGTTAATATGTCATCTTTTATACAAGCTTATCTTAATACCCTCGCCAGGTAAAACCAGATTTCTGGCACGTACCTACAAGTGCCCATAATGCAACTACTCACGTACTCCGCGGTTGTCCAAACATTTAATTTTCAATTAACATATTATTTTTTTGTTTACATATGTAGCTAACATATTGTAAGACAGAAATAATATAATAACATCAAAAGCATGATGATGACATCTACACCTGTAAGTGCACGTTCAAGGCAAGTCAGAAAGTGTATCATTCCTTAATTTATGACACATCCAAAATAGTTTAGCCTAAATGTCCGAACTTGAGAGATTTCAAAACTGCAGAACGAAAGAAGTCAAAAAGTGCACCATTCCAAATTTTGGGTCAACTGAAGGAGAAATTGCCTATCACATTCAACATATTTGTTATTCCACCAACACATTGTTCAAGTGAGGTCTGAATCGTTGAAGCGTCATATTCCACGTTTCCACAGAGGTGGCAGACATTCGCCATTTATAGACTCAGGTTCAAAAGAGCATGCCAGCAAGCCCAATCCATAAAACTAAGGGTGCTAATTTTTTCCAAGGGTATCCAATAAACCGTATAATATACCGATAACATAACATATTAATTGACTTATTCTGTACTTATATGTCTAGACTTTCTGAATTTGTGAATGATTATCCTAATTAATCAATAGATTTTTATATTACAAAATAAGTGATTTAGTCCAGTCATTGAAGCTAAAAAATATGGTCAACCTCAAACAAATTGCAAAACAGAGTTTCTTTGCATTTTCATCATCTACAGACTATTGTCAACTACAGACAAAACGTCAAATATGCGAGTTCAGTGGGGAAAATACAAAAAAATCGACATGTTTAAGATCACTTTTGGTAACAATTTCAGCATTTTCCTTATTTCATACTACATGGGGAATTTTAAGTTCTAATTATTCCCGTGTGAGTCGTTAAATATTTACTCATTGCACATTAAAGCTTATATTTTCTGATAGATACAACCTTCTTATATCAAATACAAATAATGATTTGATCATCAGATAATTTACTTTTCATACATATGCCAGTCGACCTATTGGTATACTACCCATTCAAATGTCGACAAAATGACTCAAAATAGCACTTGGAAGGGGAAACAAAATTTTTATTCATTTCTTTAATATTAATCCCATTTGTTTAAAATTTACACATATCATGTGTTGTATGCATGTGCGTCTAACGGAAAAAGAATATTTGTGTTTGGACAATACACAATAATGATGATATCCATGAATCTATCGATTCGGGAGAAATAGTGATTGTTCTCTCTGTCTGTTCGTCCACAATGGCATTTGTATCCACAATTTTGACTTTATGCCTATGAAACTTGGTCAGAGTTATCCACTGAACGAAATTTAGGCCAAGGTAGGAAATGTATGATCACGGGTAAAAAACTAGGTCACTAGGTCAAATTGTAGCAAAAGCTTGTGTAGTCGCTAGAGGTCATAATGTTGGCCTTATATTTATGAAACTTGGTCACAATAATAGTTTCAACAAAATCTAGGTCAAAGTTATGAATTGGGTCATCCGGGGTCAAAAAGTAGATCGCTAGTTCAAATCAAAGGGAAATGTTGTATAGGTACAAAAGTCACAATTTTGGTCTAATATTTATGAAACTTGGTCACAATGCTCATCTCAAAACAGCTGAGACAAGTGCGTTACTGAGTTATCTGGGTCAAAATAAGGTCAATAGGTTAAAATAGTTTATGCGACTGTTTGGCTCATGATGGTTTGTCTATAATTTGACCTAGTGACCTAGTTTTAACTCATGATAAGTAAATATTAAATTTGACCTACATTTTGTCTTGATGATCCATGTGACATAGTTTCATAAATATTAGGTAAAAAGGGCGCCTTCTAAAGATTTGTTCTATTATTTGGCCTAGTGACCTAGTTTTTTACCCAGGTTAATACAATTTCACACATGACCTTGATGTTGGTAAGATGATCATTGTGACTAAATTTCACAAGTGTAAGGTCGAAATTGCGACCCCTGGTGACTATATCTTGTTTTTTTCAATTTTTTGACCTAGTGACCTAGATTTTGGCTCCGGTTAACCGAAAATTTTATTTGACATATATTAGCTTCCGATGATCATTGCTGCCAAGTTTCATAAAAATCAGACCAAAATTGCGACCTCTAAGCACAATGTAAAAATGAGTTATTGATACAAGTCAAGATTTATTTACATCAAAAGAGACAAATATCGCGAAAACATGTGACAATTCATTATATTTGTGAATATCTCAAAAAGTCCCACGAATGTTCAATTAGGACATTTTGTACATTGCTAATGATAGCTTTACGCACCATATAAACACAAAACTGTTTGTTTTGCAATTAGTTTGAGGTTAAAAGTTAAAATGACTGGACTAATTGTTTCCATTATAGTATACTTTACAAATATTTTGCCAGATTTCACGGACCAGCACAATCATGACAACTTCAATAGAGATGCATTGTGAAGGGACATTTTTTTAATAAACATGCCAAGCATTATAATAATAAGCCTTTTTTTGCCAGTCAGCTTTCTGTCAGGCAATTATATGTGTGTGCATCCACCGGGATTTGAAACCAGGGTCGCCAGATGAGATGGCAAGCACACTTAAACCACTGAGCTACAGTGGCACACTGCATGGTGGTGCTGCCCCTCATGTTATTACAGCAATCAGGGGAGGATAAAATAATTTTTTCCAGTGGCTATAGAAGCAGCAGCATTATGGAATATATATACAAGCATCTAAAAAATGCAATTCATTTCATCAAGGATTGTTTACAGAGCACTCGTACAAACAAAGTAAATTGCAGCAGGTTAAACTTTGAAGTGAAAAACAAACAATTAAGAAATTAAGAAAACTAGCTTTATCAATGTATTGGTTGTAGAACTGCTAGGCATACTCGTGTAAGCTGACAACTAGACACAGACTGTGGTAACAAATTATGGGTGGCAGAGAACTTTATTACTTCACATTATAGTTGACAGTTTGAGCACATAAGTGATTTAATAGGTAACAACAACTTTTAAATGGCAAGCTTCAATTTAAAGGACCAATGTGGCTCTTATATACATTTTGGCTGCCACCACATCTGTATGGTTTTGAATTGTATTTAATCCTATATAGATTGTTTTTCACATTGATATTACATCTAATGATTTGGGTGAAGTAGGCAATCAGCATACCTTATGTGTTGAGTGTGCAGTCAATAAGCACAGAATTAACAAGAAGAGGTTTAGAAGTTCAAGTGATGAACGTATATATAAATATCATCACAAAATGATAGTGTGCACCTCAACAGATACATTGAGTAGCGTGTAACGGGTGACCTGAATCACTCAGAGACATTGGCATTCTGACGAACAGATCGTAACCAAAAAGCTCAGTAGCAGAAATGTTTTCAATTGGCACTAAATAAAGGGAAGCTATTCTTATATTATATAATGGACATGGATCTGCTACTCACTGATGCCAAATTGCCCCAACATACTTATAACATCAAGAGGATCACAGATGCAGACAAACTTCAGAAAAAACCTTCACAATACTAACCCCTGCGAAATGAAGTTCTTATGTCAAGAGCAGTTCAAGAACAGTTCTTAAAACTAAGTAAGTGTTCTTGACCTGTTCTTAGAGGATTTTAAGAACATTTGTACTAGAACTGTTCAAGAACAGTCTTCAGGAACGGTTCAAGAACTTTTAAAGGACCTTTCCTGTTCTTGAATTATTCTTAAATTATTCTTGAACACTTTAAGGACTTTTTTTGAACAGCATATACATTCTGATGTTCTTGAACTGTTCTTAACAATGTTCTTGAATATATGAAGGACTTTTTAAGAACAAAATTTGTTCTTAAAAGGTTCTGTCATTGTTCTTAAAGATATTTAAAGAACCGTTTAAGGAGGTTTTAAGAACATCTTATTTCAAGTACAGTTTAAGACAATATCAAGGACAGAAGTGGTCTGGATACCATTCATAAACATGCACCTTTCCTTCTCATATAGTGGGAAGCAGTTTTTCATTAGGAGGCGGCTGGTGGCCAATTTGACCGCCTTAAATGTTATTTGGGCCAGCTCAAATTTGGAAAAAAAGAAAAGCACCGCCTTGCGGGTGCAGACGCTCATCTGATATCTGTCACTGTCAAAAGGCAGACAACCCAAAGGGGCAATAACTCACACAAAATGCAGATCAGAATTATGGTTCTTGCTTGACATGGTCAGGTATTGATGGTGAACAAGTGTTGAAAGTTTCAAAGCAATAGCCCACATAGTGTATGAAAAAAGTGGACCTAAACACAAAACTTAACCAAGAAATTTACTAAGTCCAAAAAGGGGCAATAATTCACGTAAAATGCAGATCAGAGTTATGGGTCTTGCTTGACATGGTCAGGTATTGGTGGTGAACAAGTGTTGAAAGTTTCAAAGCAATAGTCCACATAGTGTATGAGAAAAGTGGACCTTAACACAAAACTTAACCAAGGAATTTACTAAGTCCAAAAGGGGGCAATAACTCACGTAAAATGCAGATCAGAGTTATGCGTCTTGCTTGACATGGACAGGTATTGATGTTGAACAAGTGTTGAAAGTTTCAAAGCAATAACTTATGTAACATATGTACTCCAAATGTTCTGAAAGAAAATCAAGAACATTTTCAGAACCAATCAAGGTCAAACCTGTGGAACTAGGTGGCGCCACCATCTGTATGTAGTTTGGGAGAAAGCATGGCTCTTCTGTTAGAAAATATTTTTTTTTTGCTAGCTTGTTTCCTGTTGTTTATGATGGTGAAATGAATGAACAAATCACCCAAAAGGTAAACTTTACTTGTGGCCGACTTTAATACTTGTTATTTTCACTTTATGATGCACTAAATCAACAGCATTGCATGTTCCAGTTTGTACTAGAAACTTTCAAGATTTCGGACAAAGTGGTTTCGGATATTGAATTTTCATTGCCAGATTCTGTACAGAAATTATTCAATTTATTCTGTGCAGGTTGACGTTGTTTGTTCCAGTTCTGTTAATGTTTTTCTTTTACCTGCAATCACAGGTAAATGCACTTTTCTGATTATTTCCAATATGTTTTGTAAAACAAATTTTCAACACTCCGTGTTCGTTGGTTGTTTGTTTGTTTTTTCCATGATGCTACAAGCCCAAACCCAAATTTGATCCAAGATTGTATGCTTGCTTAAGCAAAGTGTTAAACGAAAAATTTCCTGGCACTAACGCCACAGACATAATATTGAAGGTGCAAGCTGTTCAGAAGAACTGTTCAAGTACATTTTAAGAAATGTTAAGAATTTTTCAAGAATATGAGTTCTTGAACAGGTCAAGAAGTGTTCTAGAATTAGACTAGAGTGTTCAAGAACTGTTCAAGTGCATTTTAAGAAATGTTAAATTGGACAACTTATTAAGAACTATTGTTCTGGTAAAGTTCTTAAAAGTGTTCTCGAATAGTTCATGATTTGTTCAAGAACAAGAGTTCTTAAACAGTTCAATAAAAAGAGTTCTTGAACTGTTCAAGAACTAATGTTCACGATTGTTCAAGAACTGTTCTAACGACTTTTTAAGAACACTTGTTCTTAAGATTGTCCAATTTAACATTTCTTAAAATGTACTTGAACAGTTCTTGAACTCTTTAAGAGCAGTCCAAGTGTAATTCATGAACACTGTTCTAGAACAGTGCAAGAACTTTTCTTGAACTGCTCTTGAAATTTTCGCAGGGGAAGTGATAAAGGTTTTCAGTGCAAAAATGGCTATTAGAATAGGTTCTATGCTATACAGCAAGCAATTCAACAATAAAGAAACAACCCAACCAAACAACAAACAATATACCAAAGGTCAAATAATTTATCAGAAAATAGCTTGACCTTATTCAGATAGGAACATTTTAGGATGATGGCCATAAATGAAGAATTATTGTAGAAACTCAAATTCTTCCTTAATGCTTACATAATATTAATTACGAACATCAATTACTAGAGATGTAAACAAAGTATAGAGCAATTTTAGCAGTAGGCTTTATATATGGAGAACCATGAGGTCACTGCTCAGAGGTCAAATTCTATATATAGCTTATGAAGTGATGCTTACATAAGTCTACATGTACAATGAACAATAATTGACCTTTTAAAGAAGAAATCCTTTTACAGATAGCAAGCTTAATTCCAATAGCAGATTTGAAAATAAAAAATAGAATTGAATTGACTTTAATGGCGCTTCTTAGGAGCATATTTTCATGAAAAACGGAATGGATGCTTACATAAGTCTACATGTACAATGAACGATCAATGGCCTTTTAAAGAAGAAATTCTTTTACTGATAGCAAGCTAAATTCCAATAGCAGACTGGGAAATAAAGAATTGAATTGACTTAAATATTGCTTCTTAGAAGCATATTTTCATGAAGAATGGAACTTGTCATGTTGACCAAATTGAAGTTGATTTGAAACAGCTTGTTTACTATAAGCAGAGACATTTTTGGACAGTTTTTTCTTGATTTCTCATAATATTGATTTTTCTACTTTCAACTGTCCCATTCTAAGCCAGCAATATATTGCATACTGTAAGTTCTATTCACCCAAACAACACACACAATGGCATTAAATGGCAAGACTCTTAGACTTGCGGCAGCGATTAAAGAAACCTCCAGTGAGCACTTATTATGCTAACACATGATGGCATAATCAATCATTCATCCACAGAACTTCTATACCTAGTACACAGTGCTTTCTCATCTCTGATTCACCGGTTTTTAAGTTGTTTTTTACATTTTTATGTTGTTTTTTATGTTGTTTTTCGGACACTTACCTAAACCTGGTGAGATATACAGAACACCAGACACCTCAGTGAACACTTCCAGTCAGCACAATCGATAGATGGTATGTTATACAACATTCATGACCATTTGTTGCATAATAATTTACAACAGTCGATCAGTCAAAACATTCCAAAGTGTTCCAAGATTTACCAGCATCCATTACATGTCATGGCTCAACTTGATGTCAAGAAGGTGCCACTGAGAGAATCATGAAACACAATCATTAACTCCAAATCCATATCAGCACAAATAATTCCTAACATCACTCAATGCCTAGGTGTCCAGGAGCACACAGTCACAATTGTCCTAAATTCATCAACATTTTTATGTCCCTGGGTCTATTTCTTAGGTGTCAAGGAGCAACTGGAAGGACATTAGTAAGTAACTCCAAATGCATTTGTATCAGCACAATTAATTCCTCTTCATGCAATGTCAAGGTGTCATAGTCACACACGGACAGACAGTCAGTAACTCCAAATCAGCATTAATATTCCCAAAGTTACGCAATGTCAAGGTGTCAAAGAGCACATACTGACAGAGAGTCAGTAACTCCAAATACATTTGTATCAGCACAAATATTCCTTCTCATGCGATGTTCGTTGACTCCACCCACTCATTTCCCCCTCGATCACAACACACGACATGCAATCAACCATCGATACTAACAAACTAAATCTTCCATTTCTGACTATTCCCTAGTATTGACTATAAGCCTACATACAACAGTGTATTGAACCTCCGATACTCACTCACTGTTCCATGTACCAGAACCGTTAAATGCCCCATCTTCGATTTCGTATCTGAGTACAATAAATATTGGAAAAATCACCACACTATTTACTTGGCACAGAAGCCACAGAAGCATTCAACAAGTGTACAGAATCCAAAAACAACATTATTAAATTAATAATATAACTGGTGAAAAAGAAACAGCATTTTTTGGAATAGGATGAGTGTTAGACGTTGGACAAGTGTTAGACATTGGACAAGTGTTAGACGTCGGATGAGAAATGTTCAGTGTTCGCCATTGCGTATGGAATATTGATATCGGTGTATTGGGATAATATTGATTCTCTGGGTAATGTTTGTATAGGCATTTCAAACATTATTTCTTCATTGGTTCAGAACAGCAATATTCTGAGATCACAGTTCCAGAGCAAATATCAAAAACAATCCAATATCTTAGCTGTACAATGTTACATAATATGCTAGGTTCTAACTTATACAACATAGGCTACATAACATGCATGAATTATGCAGTCCAGCCAAGTGGCGGTTTAACTGGTTCGACCTTGATCCAAATAATCCTGACCTCCAAATATTTTTTGCAGTAATTTATTTTCTCCCTGGTGATCAATAAATGTATTTCTAAAATTTCGAAATGTTTCTGATGCATAAAAGCAATAGCAACTACTATGTATTCTGTTTGGAGAGGTCAATAAAAATACACATTGGCGTGATTTAAAAAATAAAAATGTCAATAAAAATTGTTATCAGAAACCGCAGTTGAATGTTATTATTTTTAGTTTATGAAATCATTAACTTTTCAAGAACTGACTAACAGTTCTACGATGTTGTTCATCCGCGAAATATGTATGGACAGACAGAGTGGTTGGTCGGATGGATAGACAGAGTGGTTGGTCGGATGGACAGACAGTGTGGTTGGTTGGATGGACAGACAGAGTGGTTGGTCGGATGGATGGACAGACAGAGTGGTTGGTCGGATGGACAGACAAAGTGGTTGGTCGAATGGACAGACAGAGTGGTTGGTCAGATGGATGGACAGACAGAGTGGTTGGTCAGATGGATGGACAGACAGAGTGGTTGGTCGGATGGATAGACAGAGTGGTTGGTCGGATGGACAGACAGTGTGGTTGGTCGGCTGGATAGACAAAGTGGTTGGTCGGATGGACAGACAAAGTGGTTGGTCGAATGGACAGACAGAGTGGTTGGTCAGATGGATGGACAGACAGAGTGGTTGGTCAGATGGATTGGCAGACAGTGTGGTTGGTCAGATGGACAAAGTGGTCAGTCGGATGGACAGACAAAGTGGTTGGTCGGATGGACAGACAAAGTGGTTGGTCAGATGGACAGACAGAGTAGTTGGTCGTATGGTCAGACAGAGTGGTTGGTCAGATGGATGGACAGACAGAGTGGTTGGTCGGATGGACAGACAGAGTAGTTGGTCGTATGGTCAGACAGAGTGGTTGGTCAGATGGATGGACAGACAGAGTGGTTGGTCGGATGGACAGACAGAGTGGTCATTCTGATGGACAGACAAAGTAGTTGGTCGGATGGACAGACAGAGTGGTTGGTCGGATGGACAGACAAAGTGGTTGGTCAGATGGACAGACAAAGTGGTTGGTCAGATGGACAGACAAAGTGGTTGGTCAGATGGACAGACAGAGTGGTTGGTCAGATGGACATACAAAGTGGTTGGTCAGATGGACAGACAAAGCGGTTGGTCGGATGGACATACGAAGTGGTCAGTCAGATGGACAGACAAAGTGGTTGATTATTGAAATACAAAAAAACAACTTCCTCTGACAGAAGAAGCATAAAAGTTTTCAAAACGTCCATCAGAGAATTTTAAAAATGTATGTTATTACACCACAGGTAGAATGTTCTATTAGCATCATTGGCAAGTAGACAATAAGATGTAGACAGACTTACTGCCATAATACCTGAACATCAATCTTCTACTGAAGACAGTCGATGAGGATAGTATGACCTTCAATAGATTTAACAGACAAGATGCTCTTCTAAAATGTTCTTGAAGATATTATCTTTTTTTTTATCTGACATATATATTTATGTAACAGAGAAGTTGGTACTAAATACCTTACCGCTTTATTTAATATAAGGTCCTTGGCTGCATGCAAAAAATGAACACTATGAAAAAGAGAAAATATTGTTGAGTTAGCAAAATTAAAGTGTCTACACGTATCATCATTCTTGTTTCATATAACAGGAAAACACATTTTTTTGACAAAAAAATAGAATATTACTATACACATGTAATAATATGTAATGAATATTTAAGAATAATACATTTTTGTGGGTTTTAAATTTGGCAAGATTTTGGCCAAATTGTAATATGGTAGTAATATTCTAAAATTTTGGATTTCAAATATTGAAAGAAAAATCTTGATTATTCAAGGTCGATACACTGCCATTGGTAAAATTAAGGATAATTATCTTGCGGCAAATATTAACGATTCAACAGTAATTTAGCTTTCAAAATTGTCTCATATTTCACACATTATGACAGCTGACAACTTTATTATCAACCTTAAAATATTGCGCAATATAACTTTCATGAAACACACTCTGTCTTGAGTACATTGTCTCAATGAGTGCTCCTACTGTAAACCAAGAAATTATTTTGTGCGATTTAATTTCGTGGTGTTCGTGACTGGTAGGCATTCGCAAAAATTAAAAAGCTGTGAAAGAATTTAAAACATTAATATGGACATCGCGGAAGACTTAAAAATGCAAATTTTTGTATAATGGAAAATGCAGACGATTAGAATGTGAAAGTTAGTACTTGTGAAAGTAACTTGGTTTACAGTATTCTAAATACACTGAGTAATAATTTCCTTATTAGCAAACTTAATTCTGGCAATTACCAATGTAAAAATTTCAAATTGCACTCAGGCAATAAAAAAGACACAAGCTTAACATTAATTAGCCCCGAACAAACTCTCTTTGTGCAATTATAAACAGAAGTCTGGATTCTTTTTAGCAACCAAACATTGTAAAAATTCAAGAAAATTTGTCTGAAGAAGAGATAAAGTGTTTCATATGGTTCAAGGCAAATTCTATTACGTTTCTACACAGAACAAAACATTACAAAGGCTAAGGTCTTATACAAAATTTTTTTTACTTTATTTTCAGACAAAGTATTGCTTTCAACCAAAAATACACAATCCAATTCCAATACATTTTGGTAGAGGCTCAGTTGTTGCATTGCATGAGGGTCAACATTGAGTACCTCAATATGACAAGAAATGTAGACACTCCATAAAACCGTTATTTTACCAATCAAAATCAAAGGCTGTAACTCCACAAAAATTGCTATTATTATAAACCAAAGTGAAACAACTTTAAGCATTACTTTAAATCAGCTTTTTCAAACGAACAAGGGATGTAACTCTAGCTAAACTTTATTTATATATATAAACAAAGGGGAACAACTTCCCACGATACCTAGACCTTTCCGGACAAGTATGCTCCACAGCTGGTTCAAATACTTAAGTCGTCATAGGTTATGAACTCAAGATTTTATATTAGTCCATTTATAATAATATTAGAACATTTGCACAGCAATATTCCTACCGGACCCCCCCCCCCCCCCCCTCCCCAATGAGGACTAGCTATAGGGTGCATAAACAACATTTTGAGGATAATTATTGTTGAACACACAAACATGTATAATGCACCGGTAGTGGAGTTTTGAACGTAACTCACAATTAGTTTGTTTTGAGTTTGGTCACTGTTGAAGACTCACAAAATCATGGTACACATACGGTACATGCGTACATCAAGTAAATGTCCTAAATGACATGTGGACCTTATTATAGATGCAGCTAATATCTTGTAGATCACTTTGAAGGTCGCTTTGATCTTATAACATGTCACAATGCCAAGATAAATCATTCCACTTCCTAAATTGCCGGTGACCTTATACAAGATTTATACATCTTCTTGTTTATTATAGCTATAAAAATTTGTATTACATCTCGTGAAACTCCCTGCTTATGGCACATACAACTGGAATAATAAATATGGACCACATAATCAGCTGTTAAATTATACTCACTAAAAATCAGGATCCTGTCAAACTCTCTGGACAATACCAGACTGTGCAAGATTGTTCAGCATGACAGTTACGACACACATATATTAACCATGGTACTAAAACATACTCTTCCACAAGGAACGCTTCCTTTTCCAACCCAGTTGAATCATAGCATGGTATATCTACCGGAGACAACTAGAAATGCCGGGAGACAAACGGAAATGCCCGGAGACAAACGAAAATGCCCATGCCCGGAGACAAACGGAAATGCCCGGAGACAAACGGAAATGCCGGGAGACATACGGAAATGCCCGGAGACAAACGGAAATGCCCATGCCTGGAGACAAACGGAAATGCCCGGAGACAAACTGAAATGCCCGGAGAAAAACAGAAATGTCCGGAGACAAACGGAAATGCCCGGAGACAAACGGAAATGCCCGAGCTTTTACAATTGCCAGTCCAGCTGAATCATAACAACAGATGTATCATTTGAATGAGTCACCAGCAATATTATCAATGTTTTACATGTGTGTTGTCAGAACTATAATGTTACATATGTACAATTCTACCAGCAACAATCAATCAAATATAAAAATGGAGATTTATATGGACAGGCTTTTTCATAACTAGAGCTATCACAGGAGTGATGAATCATACCCCCGCAGTACCGCCTTGACACAGGAATATTATTTAAAATTATAGTCTTCATGACTTTGTACCAAGCAATTTTAAAATCCAGTAAGAAATGACAAAGTTACAGAGCGGACACGATTTGCATGACTATATAACCTTTGACCTCTAAGTGTGACCTTGACCTTTGAGATAGGGACCTGGGTCTTGCACATGACACACCTTCTTGATGTGGTGAACATTTGTACCAAGCAATTTTAAAATCCAGTAAGAAATAACAAAGTTACAGAGCGGACACGATGCTAACATCTGACAGACCAAGTCACCAACAGACCAACAGACTGACAGACCGACAGACCGACAGACCAACATGGTGACTCCAGTATACCCCCTTCAAACTTTGTTTGCGGGGGGTATAATTATGAGATAATAAACTCTTTATCGTGATTTACTGAAAGGAGAAAAACTTCTGTACAGTCTGATCAATTTCAAATGAGAACAGTTATAAACATAACCTCGTCCATCATGTAAACTGTGATTATCTAAGTTTAACTAGGTGTAACTGATTTAACTGTAATTTCTATTATTCTTTTGAATGGGATAGTTCCCTCATTAGTATTACTTATTGAATCAACAGTAGATCATTTTAGTTGAAGAGATCCAGTCAAACAATACACATGGAGTAATATGCTTTGAAAACATAGTTTGGCTATTGTACAGAGGTTGTTGCTTTTCCCTGAGAGGTAAAAATTGTTGTTAATTTCTGGGCAGCTACACAGAGGTTGTTATTCAATGTAGCACGGATCTGGAACAGTTTTGCACTGAATAGACGTGTCAATGACCTTTTTCTACTTAGGAGTTTAGTAATGCTTAGTAACATTTGTTTCACTCTTACCAAATGTATGAATGGTCTTTAGTTTTTTAATAAGAATTATAAACTAAATTGACACATTTCAGTCTGATTCTTGCACTTCAGTCATTACGGATACGCAGAACAAAAAATATGCACATTTTATGTAAGAAAATGGTATTCAAAAACACATTATAATAATTAATCATTTGCAATCCTTACAATTTATAGACAGGAAGTAGAAATATAAAACATCTATAGAAATTTAATTTACTTAACATACACATGCACTGCTTTATGATGATAAAACGATGTTTAACCTTCAAAAGTCAACCACTTAAATTTCATCAGAACTAAGATTTTTTGTACATACTAATGTCAAAGTAAAAGTTCACTTTAATATACCACACATACAATATTTACATGCCTGATGTCATCATACTTAAATAACAATAAATTATAACTTCATTCACAAAATGCTTTAAACTATAAAGTTAACAGTAAAATTATCTTACTCGTTTTTCGAAAACTCCTTTTTTTTAATCCATTATTATAAATAAATAAATCCCACCATTTACTACAAGCACGCCACACACGAAAATAAATCCACATATATTTTTATACCATAGCTATAGTAGCTTACTATTAATATAATAAACATAGATTATGTCTCAACTTGTCCTAGTTAACCAGCCTCTCTCGACTTAACAGGTAAAAATCAAGCATGACGTTTCTTATGAAAACTACATTTTTCTAACTGGGAAAACATCCCAGAAACAATAGAAAAACTGCATACGGATGAGATTGTATCATACGTTAGGTGACAAGATGCCGCGAACCTATTCTTTGATAATCTAGAAGCCGCTCAAAAGATGTCATATTTGATAGGTACAACAGGTATTATGTAATTTATTAATAATTTAATTTACCCCGATTTACTGCTTTACAGTAATAAACTGTGACACAAAGGCAAGCCAAATACACCGGATTTCCACTTGCTAATTCAGCAAAATGCAACCTGTTCACAGCGTTACGTGTGTCTAATCATATCGTCAATTTCTGTACCTAATTATAAATAATGCCATGACCTGAACCACAGGTAACATTCAGTCAATCAGTAAAACCTTTACAATAAAGGTGGTCTAATTATAGAGGTTTAACAATGGCAAATAGGTATGACATAAGCAATTATATCACATGACTTTCCTTGTATCCAGGTTAGTATAGCCAGTATGTATAAAGTTATAAGTACCACGTGTAGTATAGGTATTGAGTTTTTGCAATAAATCAATGCATATTTCGCGTTTTTAGTGTCATACGATATATCATATAAAGAATCTATCACTTGTTGTCAATTGATATATTTATATTAAACTCGTTCAGGAAATATTATTAAGCTCGCTAGAGGCTCGCTTAATAAAATGCTCGCTTAATAAAATTTCCAAAACTTGTTTAATATAAATTTATATCAATTGACAACTTGTGATAGATCCTCTATGTATTACACCCATCTGTCAACAGGGCACTGACATCAATGTCAGTCATTGAACCCAATACATCAAAACAGAATTAATGCATGAACATCAAGGAGCCAAATTTCAGCCAATTTCTCAAAGCTATCTTAAACTTAACAGCCTGTTAAATATAACTCTTGGATCTAGCTGTAAAATTAAACATTTGCCTTTTATTTTTGGCTGTCAAAATTAATGGCCACTGAACGGTCAAATCTCCATTTTAGCTAATTCTAAACATGGCTTACCAGTAGTTGGATGGGTGAACCTTAGAACACTGAACTGTACCAGTACACTTATTGACGCCTGGTTATTAGATAACTACAACAAATTATTACATTATTACCTACTGATTCATTAAGTTATACTTATGAGGAAACTATCCCATTCCAAAGAATAGGACGGATTGTAGTTTACTCAGGTACACCCAGGTAAACCTAGATAAACATAGTTTACCTGATGGATGAGCTTATATTTACCACTGTTATCAATAAAGTTTCAACATATTGTACAGCTTTTACATTTTAATAGATTGATTGTGGTGAGTTTTTGTGATTTTTGAACAGATATATCAGTCAAATATACAACAGTCAGTCAACCCATTATACATCCAGTTAATGTTCCAGGGTTACTAACCCCACATAGTTGACAACTTTCCCCATATGTGAAGGACATGACTGTCATGGAAGAGGATAACCTCCAAACCCAAGGATCAAACCCAAAGATATTTTAATAATAGTGCTCTCTGAGGCAACCATAAACAATGAGAACAATAAAATACTACATGAAAACTTGTCCCACTCACTGTAGCATTTCTTGATGTCGTTGTACAAACCCATTTGTATGACTTATTGTGAGCAAAAGCAGATGCAACTTCTGATCACTGTATTACTTATTTGGAGATAGACTATACAACTCAATATATACAACATCTTGGGATAAACCGAAAGTTGACTCATTATATAATTACATTGTAATGTCTTGTATAAAACAATTTCACATAATAACTTAAATATATTATCATTATTTATTTTTTAGAAAGTTACAAAGGCTAGTAAAACACTACCCGACATTTATCAAATATTCAAACATTTACCTTGTCTGTATATTGAACTTCTCAAGGTCATAGTTATCCGATCAAGAACATTGATACCACACAGTTCACTCCAGGGCATACTCGTTTTATGTTTCACTTTGAACAAAATTGATCATTCACATTTGATAAATCCACAATTTTCCCCATTAAAACAATTTCGAATTTTATCCAATTAATCCAAACAATACACACCCATGTAGTTTAATACCTTATGTAACCATAGACTGGTAGATTGTTGATTTTATGCAAGCTGTTGTTATTGGTATAAGGAAAATGTAGACATGATGCTCATGATACACATACTGTAAACCAAGGATTTTTTGCGTGATTTAATTTCGCAGAGCTCACGAGAGATAAAATTTTCAAAATTAAGTACCCACGAAAATGTTCAAAACATTAATATGGACATCGCGTGAGACTTAAAATCGCAAAAGTTTGTAGTCAGGAATATGCCGCCATTGGGCAAAACATGAGAGTTAGAAATTCGAGAAAGAAAATTGGTTTACAGTACAATACTGTTCACAGTCTGCAGCACACACATATGTAACATATTATTTCTCAGGTATAATTCCAAGCTGCAAATTCTTGATAATTTTCCCATTTTATTTTTCACAGTAGTAGACCAGCCCAGTCATGATATTATACATTATATGTCGATTGTCGATATATTGTAAAGGTAAGGGAGGGGTAAATAATCAAACACAGCTATTGGATGCTGCAGTCTGGAAATTCTTTGGTAATTTTCCCCACACAAATATTAATAAGCAATAAAATACCACCATACCAGTATTAGTCTACTGTATAATGGGAACCATTTGCAAGTTTTTAGTTTCGTTCCAGTTGTTTGTTTATTCGGCTTTGATGCGGTTACTCAACATTTTTTTCAATTATATATGAAGCCAATTCATCTAACCAATTTTCCAGGACTGCATCATAAGTTAACCAGTACTAATATTTACTCTTGCACAAGGAACCATCAAACTCTTCACATGAGGAGGATATGTTGTCAAAATTTCATGGAATACTGGGGTAATGACCTGCTGCAACTGAGAATCGTACACAGGTTGCAACTCCAGCGCACTAACCACTGACGGATCACAACCGCGGCTCGGCAAATCTTTCCCTGGGAATAAATTACACCCATTATTTTTCCAGTAATCCACTTTTATTGTAAAATAGAAACCATTTGCATATAGATTCATAGTTTCGTTCTGTGTTATATATTATACAATAAAACTTTGTTATGACGAGCATCGATATCACAAGCACCTGGCCGATCTCAAGCAAGTTTTAAACCAGTTGCATCATCAATACATGTCATTTGGTTATTTCGAGCACCTGGTTTAACCCAAGCATTTTACATGGCCCGATCATTCCTCCAGATAACCAAGTTTCACTGTAATAAACAAGAGGGCCTGAAAGGCCCTAGGTCGCTCACCTTTTGCACAATGGTCTAGGTATCAGTACAACCTACATTCTGACCATATTTCATGAAGATTGGATCAAAATAGTGACCCCTGGAGTGAACACAATGAATTTCTAAGCATTTGACCTAGTAACCTAGTTTTTGACCCAACATGACCCAGTTTTGCACTTGGCCTAGATTTCATAGAGAACAACATTCTGACCAAGTTTCATGAAGATTGGATCAAAATTATGACCTCTGGTGTGAACACTAGGTTTTTCTAAGATTTGACCTAGTGACCTAGTTTTTCACCCCACATGACCCAGTTTAAAACTTGGCCTATATTTTATAGAGAACAACATTCTGATTAAGTTTCATAATTATTGGATCAAAACCACGACCTCTGGAGTGAACACAAGGTTTTTCTAAATTTTGACATAGTGACCTAGTTTTTGACCCCACGTGACCCAGTTTTGAACTCGGCCTAGATTCCATAGAGAACAACATTCTGACCAAGTTCCATGAAAGTACAATCAAAATTGCGACCTCTGGTGTGAACATTAGGTTTTTCTTAGATATGACCTTGTGACCTAGTTTTTGACCCCACATGACCCAGTTTCGAACTTGGTCTAGATTTCATGGAGAACAACATTCTGACCAAGTTTTATGAAGATTAGACCAAAACGGTGACCTCTAGAGTGTACACAAGGTTTTTCTAAGATTTGACCTAGTGACCTAGTTTTTGACCCGGCATGACCCAGCTTTAAACTTGGCCTAGATTTCATAGAGAACAACATTCTGACCAAGTTTCATGAAGATTGGATCAAATTGGTGACCTCTAGGGTGTACACAAGGTTTTAATAAGATTTGACCTAGTGACCTAGTTTTTGACCCCACGTGACCCAGTTTTGAACTTGGCCTAGCTTTCATGGAGAACAACATTCTGCGCAAGTTCAATGAAAGTACCATCAAAATTGCGACCTCTGGTGTGAACATTAGGTTTTTCTTAGATTTGACCTTGTGACCTAGTTTTTGACCCCACATGACCCAGTTTCGAACTTGGTCTAGATTTCATAGAGAACAACATTCTGACCAAGTTTCATGAAGATTGGATCAAATTGGTGACCTCTAGGGTGTACACAAGGTTTTAATAAGATTTGACCTAGTGACCTAGTTTTTTACCCTGCATGACCCAGTTTTGAACTTGGCCTAGATTTTATGGAGAACAACATTCTGACCAAGTTTCATGAAGATTGGATCATATTGGTGACCTCTAGGGTGTACACAAGGTTTTAATAAGATTTGACCTAGTGACCTAGTTTTTGACCCTGCATGACCCAGTTTTGAACTTGGCCTAGATTTCATGGAGAACAACATTCTGACCAAGTTTCATGAAGATTGGATCAAATTGGTGACCTCTAGGGTGTACACAAGGTTTTAATATGATTTGACCTAGTGACCTAGTTTTTGACCCTGCATGACCCAGTTTTGAACTTGCCCTAGATTTTATGGAGAACAACATTCTGACCAAGTTTCATGAAGATTGGAACAAACTGGTGACATCTAGAGTGTACACAAGGTTTTCCTAAGATTTGACCTAGTGACCTAGTTTTTGACCCCACATGACCCAGTTGCGAACTTGACCTAGATTTTATAGAGACAAACACTGTGATCAAGTTTCATTAAGATTTAATGAAAACTGTGACCTCTACAGTGCTTACAAGCCAAAATGTTGACGACGTACGACGTACGACGTACGACGGACGACGGACGACGGACTACGGACATTGGGCGATCACAATAGCTCACCTTGAGCACTTCGTGCTCAGGTGAGCTAAAAAAGTACCAATACTGCACAGTAGTTGCTGAAACATTCATATACTGAGTACATCTAGAAACGCAACACTGGGGTTACTGTCAACATTTTTGAAACGCTTTATGGTTGACAACTAAACTACATTTATTTGATGATATTCTGTTCCATGAACAATACAACTGTAACATTTGTTTCATAAAGTGTTAACGATGCGATTAATCAGTGCTTGTGTGAATAGTGCGGCTGAAAAGTATCGACACTTAAATTTGTAAAAAAAAATTCAGAATCGTTGTTTTAAGTGAATAGTTCAAAAATTTTATCATTATTAATTTATTACATACACACGACGTACAATACGTTGTTTAAAATGGCATGACTCACTTGTGAACTTTGCTGAGTGATGGTACATGCAGAGTTACTGGTCCTGTCGGAGAGTTGTTTCACATGGATGACCATTGGGCATGGATAGTTGTAAACAGTGCCAAAATGCTGGTATAGTTCGATTTCGAGCATTGAGCCGTGATTACACTTTTAAAGTTTAATCCAATCGCCGATAAAGGTTGGTGTGGTATTGACTATTCAGATATGTATAATGAAGAAGTATCTTTAAATCATGACTATGTAAATCAATAAATCACGGGTTACCCACCCAAATAGATTCGTCTGAAAGGTCATGGCTCAGGTTTCAAAATTGAACTATAGCCTGTCTCCAGATGGGACATTGTTGGTGCATGACAATTTAACCGTCGTGCAACCTTCCATTTGACATCCCCGTCATAGATACCCGAATGGCCTGATTTCGCCCATTTTCGGACTATCCTGTCGTTTTTATTCAATACCCTAGATGTTTTCTTTTGTGATTTTCTTTCCATTAGCAAACCTTACCAAGGATTCGATGCAATTAACACAAACATTTATCATGCGTAAATGGTACACGTAGAATCCGTGCGTTTTGTGATTTTCTTGACGCACGGGAGTTACGTAACCCGATCGATAAAATTTGGACAATAGCAAATTGTCTACGCCAGTATACAATATTAGTACAGAAAATTCAAAAATGTATGTATCAAACTGTTAGCAAAAACATAACAAAATTGATAATGAAATGTCCTATATTAATATGAAACACATAACTTGAAAACATGAGTATGAATTCTTACTCAGACAAGCGTGAAACAATTTATAGGTATTAAAGTCAGTCATCATGAAGTTATTCAATTTAAGTAATATTTTAACATAATCTTGAAATTTAAAAAATATTCAAAAAATAATTTCTGCAGTCAGAAAGATACCTTAGGAACTCTGACCAGGGCTCTGTCACACATCTGCACATTTTAAAATCAAAATTCATAAACAATCTCCAATGACTTATAAATATGGTACAATTATGAATGTTAGAAACCTACAAGTTGAGAATGTCTCAAACTCTGATTAAGAGTTGAGCAAAATCTCAAATTATGACTGAGATTTGAGCAAAATCTCGAATTCTACCTCAGATTTCAAGAAAACCTCAAATTCTGACTCAGATTTCAAGAAAATCTCAAATTCAGACTCAGATTTGAGCAAAATGTCAAATTCTGGCTCAGATTTGAGCAAAATCTTAAATTCTGACTCATTTTGAGATGAGATTTTGAATGTGAGATTACTTGGTACCAACATGTATGTATATTTACAAACAAAGACAACATTCAAAGATCCTATTAAACAACAATAACCCCACCCACAATTTATGACAACGACATTGTGTAGATTTTTATCAGAATCTTGTCTCAGGAATTTTTCTCCAACTAAAACAAGATTGGGAAAAAATGTTCCAGATTCTGAAAAGTTTCCAAATATTTTCTACATTCACCTATAGGTAAACATAGGGAAATTATGATTAACACCATCGCAAGATGTTACACAAACACTTCAATATGGTACATCTTAATCATACAGACAAGGATTGATATAAAACATATATTCATAAACAAGGAAGTTATGGTGAAACTATGTTGCAACCATCAGAACAATGCATATTAATTATTTTGGTCTGTCTAGCATACCCTATGTTTAGAAAGACAACTCCTCAATCTACTCTTTTCTCATGAAAGTATTTTGCACTCTCAAACATAGATAATCAAGCCCAAAATAAAATCTAGCGAAAAATTGAAAAATGTAATGCTATTTAATTGATAAAATATATTATCTAGTCGGTGGCCAGACTAATTAATTATTATGCTTAAAACAAAACTTATTCCCCTAAATCATCACAATAACACGTCTCATAGGAATCAATTAAAACCACACTGTGTTTGGGGTTAATTAATAATTTTATAGTTTTTGTTTTCAATCTATGGGATGGAACCCTTTACCAGTATATCAGTATTTTTGGAAGAAAATCAGAACTGGTACCTTAACTTTGTTACATTGGGAACTGCTTTTACATAAAGGTAGTCTTCAAATTTGGAGGACGTTGAACAGTATTAAAATATTATCCAGAATTCCTGAGGAATGGTCAAGGAAATGGCTTTTACGCAGTCTTTTACAAGGAAATGGCTATTACGCAGTCTTTTACAAGGAAATAACCCATCAATCCTTCAAGTTTCCTTAATTTGGGTAGACTCCCTAGCTCAAGTTGTCAAAATTAAGTCAAAATACTATGCACTTAGTATTCCAGTGGAAACTGAGCAAGGATTATCCAATCTATGCCAGCCGGGCAGGGTATAATTAAGTTTAATTTAATTATAATACATGTTTAGTTAATTAAAATTGAGTTTTAAGTACAAAACAGTATACATGTAAAATATCAATGGGCAAGAACTGGGAAAGATGCCAAGTCCAAAGAAAAAAACAATTTATTTACAAAAAGATTTGTCTATACTACTAAAGCCTCGATCAGACAGATTATAAAATACAAGAGGGCCATGATGGCCCTATATCGCTCACCTGATTATAAATGAAGCCCTGCACAATTTAGACTAACAAAGGTAGAGCGTAAATATAGAAACTGGTGACCCCCGGGGCGGGGTCAATTTTGACCTCAGGGGCATAATTTGAACAATCTTGGTAGGGGACCACTAGATGATGCTACATACCATATATCAAAGCTCTAGGCATTGTAGTTATAGAGAAGAAGATTTTTATATGTTTTCCCTATATAAGTCTATGTAAGACGGTGACCCCCGGGGCGGGGCCAATTTTGACCTCAGGGGCATAATATGAACAATCTTTGTAGGGGACCACTAGATGATGCTACATACCAAATATCAAAGCTCTAGGCATTGTAGTTTTAGAGTAGAAAATTTTTATATGTTTTCCCTATATAAGTCTATGTAAAACGGTAATCCCCGGGGCGTGGCCAATTTTGACCTCAGGGGCATAATATGAACAATCTTGGTAGACGACCACTAGATGATGCTACATACCAAATATCAAAGCTGTAGGCATTGTAGTTTTAGAGTAGAAGATTTTTATATGTTTTCCCTATATAAGTCTATGTAAAACGGTGACCCCCGGGGCGGGGCCAATTTTGACCCCAGGGGCATAATATGAACAATCTTGGTAGGGGACCACTAGATGATGCTACATATCAAATATCAAAGCTCTAGGCATTGTAGTTTTAGAGAAGAAGATTTTTATATGTTTTCCCTATATAAGTCTATGTAAAACGATTAGTAAGGTTGCATAAGACTATAATTACAGCTTAATAATTGTTTAATAGTTTGTAAACATACAATCACTGTAAACGATGATAACCCTAATATCCACATTCTGCATTTAATTTAAATTAAAGCCTCAAAGCTGCTAACAAGTACACAACTAAAATATAGTAAGAGAGACAACTCTTACATGATCACAACCAGTAATAATTACAGAGTACACTCCCTTTGACAAAATGAAAAACAAGGTTTTTCTATAACTTGACCTAGTAGCCTAAATTTTGACCTCAGATGACCCAATATCGAACTTGACCTAGATTTTGTTAAGATGATCATTGTGACCAAGTTTCATAAAGATTAGGCCAAAATTGTGACCGCTAGAGAGGACACAACCCAATTGTTGACAGACGGACGGACGGACGGACGACGGACGAAGAGTGATCACAAAAGCTCACTCTGTCACTTTGTGACAGGTGAGCTAATAAATAACAATAATGCTGTAATACACAAGTAACACAACAAAGGGGTCTTGTGTAATGATGTTTCAACTTGTAATTTATCATTGAATTCATTCTTCATTATATTAGGTGTTTCATTCTTTGTTATATCATTACAGGCCCCTTAGGCACAATTATACCAGGATAACATATTGACAAAGAAAAAGCATTTGGCTTGAACATGTCACCCTTTCAATAGTATTGTTCATAAAAACAAAAAACCACATCAAAAACCCAATTTCAAAGTACGCTTTCTATCGGCGATCAGTGAATACTGAAACTCTGTATAGCTCTTCAATCTATTATCATTCTATTGCAATACGAAGGTGATTTTTTGTGATTAAAGGGAGGCAACTTCAAATTCTAAAACAATGGGGATACTCAATGGGGAAAACAGTACATAACCAATCAGAAAACTTAATTTATAATAGTGAATTAGTGAAAGTGTGAGGTGCATAATAATTAATATGAAATCACCAAATACTTCAAAATACAATTAATTAATATTCACATGTTTTATTAAATTATACAGTCAAAGTAGCAAAAACTTAAATACTGTACCAGTACCAAGAATAATTATAACCCTAACTCATTTTAAAAACTGCCTCTAAACCTCAGTGACAAATGTTATTGAGGTTTAATGAAATTTCTCGATAATGTTTCGGCTATACATGTATACATTGTAGGGTTGCCAATCCATGGGAAAAGTTTCCCTGGACTTTTAATACCAGTTTCATAAGGAACATCAAACTTCTCCATATGTGAAGAAAATTCAACACAGTGATCAAATTTTCATAGATGGGAATGACCTGCGGTGACATGGAAACAAACTCAGACACATGCTGGTGACTAGCATCCAGTTCTCCAAGGTTCAGTATTATAAGTTGTATGCTATCACTCAATCATTAATTATTTCTTCATAAATTTTTCCAGTACATGAACAATAATTGTACATGTATTAAGATTAACAATAAAAACATTTCAACCTACAAGTTCATTAATGTAACACAAACAGCAAATCCAGTTAGAAAACGTGAGAATGAATTTTGCAATATCAAGAATTCAAAGTATGTAACAAAAGGTATACCTGGAATACTCCATAATGTCTTCAATGCAGAGGAACACCTGTTTCGAGATTTTGTAAGAACTTTGTTTGGCATTGCATTATCTTCATATAAACACCACCAGAGAACTGTTAGAAATCAGTCGGTCTCTGAAATAGTCAAATAAAAAGTTGCTAGGTTTCTGTTACATAATGATATTACTACTTTTTAACTTCCAAAATTCCTAACACTTAATTCCTGCAGCAAACCTGCTGAATTAAACCATAAAAATACTTTAAATCCAGTTACTGTGTTTATACCCTCTGCAATACTGGTTTACATTGTAATACAAAATTGAGACATAAAGAGTTGTTATTCAAGGGGTTTAACTCTCCAAGCAGTATAAAGACAAACATACATTGAAAAATATTTCCTCCCTTTGATCTACATGTAGCAGCATATAAAACTAAGCAAATTACCAGTTCCATTTCACACATAGTGAGATACCAGTGGTACAAAATTATGATATACAAACAACATACATGTATTTGAATCTAAAGAAAACATTGAGATATTGAAATACCGCTAAAATAGATGATGCCATAGTAAAGCCTTTTTTAGATTATCCCCTCCATCAACTTAAACCTATGTCCATAACTGCAATCACAGCCTCTCACATAACCCCTTCAATGGCCCCTCCCACAAATCCTTCAAACAACCCTGACACATCCCTTTCCAATCCCCTCCAACATAATTATTCCCTCCCAACCCTCAACAATTTCAAAACTTGATGATATTTAATATTTTCGTAATGGCCTATCGATACACTGTGCCAAATCAGTCAATGATACACCAATGAAGGTTACTGCCTTACTGAATCAATCATAATAAGACGTTTATGATTCTGATTGACAGCTCTCTGATACAACACAATTGCCTATGCTATGCTATGCTATGCTATGCTATGCTATGCTATGCTATGCTATGCTATGCTATGCTCAACACTCATTGTTAAACATTTAAAACTTACAACATTCAATATCAGATAATCCTGGCAATGGCTCCAATCCGTATAAGTGCTAAGTTGTCAACATAACTACAACAAGAGGGCCATGATGGCCCTATATCGCTCACCTGATTATAAATGAAGCCCTGCACAATTTAGACTAACAAAGGTAGAGCGTAAATATAGAAACTGGTGACCCCCGGGGCGGGGTCAATTTTGACCTCAGGGGCAAAATTTGAACAATCTTGGTAGGGGACCACTAGATGATGCTACATACCATATATCAAAGCTCTAGGCATTGTAGTTACAGAGAAGAAGATTTTTATATGTTTTCCCTATATAAGTCTATGTAAAACGGTGACCCCCGGGGCGGGGCCAATTTTGACCTCAGGGGCATAATATGAACAATCTTTGTAGGGGACCACTAGATGATGCTACATACCAAATATCAAAGCTCTAGGCATTGTAGTTTTAGAGAAGAAGATTTTTATATGTTTTCCCTATATAAGTCTATGTAAAACGGTAACCCCCGGGGCGGGGCCAATTTTGACCTCAGGGGCATAATATGAACAATCTTGGTAGGGGACCACTAGATGATGCTACATACCAAATATCAAAGCTCTAGGCATTGTAGTTTTAGAGTAGAAGATTTTTATATGTTTTCCCTATATAAGTCTATGTAAAACGGTGACCCCCGAGGCGGGGCCAATTTTGACCCCAGGGGCATAATATGAACAATCTTGGTAGGGGACCACTAGATGATGCTACATACCAAATATCAAAGCTGTAGGCATTGTAGTTTTAGAGAAGAAGATTTTTATATGTTTTCCCTATATAAGTCTATGTAAAACGGTGACCCCCGGGGCGGGGCCAATTTTGACCCCAGGGGCATAATATGAACAATCTTGGTAGGGGACCACTAGATGATGCTACATATCAAATATCAAAGCTCTAGGCATTGTAGTTTTAGAGAAGTAGATTTTTATATGTTTTCCCTATATAAGTCTATGTAAAACGGTGACCCCCGGGGCGGGGCCAATTGTGACCCCAGGGGCATAATTTGAACAATCTTGGTAGGGGACCACTAGATGATGCTACATACCAAATATCAAAGCTGTAGGCATTGTAGTTTTAGAGAAGAAGATTTTTATATGTTTTCCCTATATAAGTCTATGTAAAACGGTGACCCCCGGGCCGGGGCCAATTTTGACCCCAGGGCCATAATTTGAGCAATCTTGGTAGGGGACCACTAGATGATGCTACATACCAAATATCAAAGCTGTAGGCATTGTAGTTTTAGAGGAGAAGATTTTTATATGTTTTCCCTATATAAGTCTATGTAAAACGGTGACCCCCGGGGCGGGGCCAATTTTGACCCCAGAGCCATAATTTGAACAATCTTGGTAGGGGACCACTAGATGATGCTATATACCAAATATCAAAGCTCTAGGCATTGTAGTTTTAGAGAAGAAGATTTTTATATGTTTTCCCTATATAAGTCTATGTAAAACGATTAGTAAGGTTGCATAAGACTATAATTACAGCTTAATAATTGTTTAATAGTTTGTAAACATACAATCACTGTAAACGATGATAACCCTAATATCCACATTCTGCATTTAATTTAAATTAAAGCCTCAAAGCTGCTAACAAGTACACATTTCATAGTTCTACAACTAAAATATAGTAAGAGAGACAACTCTTACATGATCACAACCAGTATAATTACAGAGTACACTCCCTTTGATAAAATGAAAAACAAGGTTTTTCTATTACTTGACCTAGTAGCCTAATTTTTGACCTCAGATGACCCAATATCGAACTTGACCTAGATTTTGTTAAGATGATCATTGTGACCAAGTTTCATAAAGATTAGGCCAAAATTGTGACCGCTAGAGAGGACACAACCCAATTGTTGACGGACAGACGGACGGACGGACGGACTCACGGACGAAGAGTGATCACAAAAGCTCACTCTGTCACTTTGTGACAGGTGAGCTAAAAAGAAAACCACTAGAACCTAACTACTCCAAATCTGAAAAAATTCCTTGGCATCACAATCACACCAGATCTTTCCAGGAATCAGCACGTCGGCAACATCACTAGTTAGCAAATTGAACTCTATCATTTCTATGCCGCAATATATAATCATGCCCAGTCAATTAAGGCATCTGCCTACAAGACGTACGCTTGACTGTCGGTCGAGTATGCTTCTACTGTCTGGTCTCCTCATACCTCATGAAGCCTCACTAACTGCTGCTAGGTCCATCAAAGGAGTATTTAGTAGATCTGAAATGGGACACATACAAAAACACAAAGATCCAGCAATGCTGGCCTTGTTCTTCAAGATTCAACATGGACTTGTCAACGTCACACCTGACCCGCGGCACCTCTGTACGCATCTAAGTCTACCAGGCATACAAATCAACAGTTGACTAGGCGTCCTAGGCAAGTTTTCAGACAGCTTTGGCAGGCATATACACAACTATACCACTGATTAATTTTTAACCGAATTTCAATTAGCTTCAAAAATCTGTTTATACACCGTATCAACGTGGAGATTGAATATTTTTTTCCAGAATTCGGAGCAATTCCAGATCCAATTTTTTTAACCGTGTCAATGGCTGAATATAGCATATAGAGCAACTAGGTACTATAATTGTGTTTATTTTTGCCAACATGTAAGAATTTGTGAAAAGTCAAGCTTTCAAACAATGACAACACTATTTTACAACCTTGCTGACTAAGTTTTTTTTTCCATATATTATGCACCAGGGGGAATTAGACATTTTCAATTTTCATGTCTGGATCCCAACGATGCTTTCTGTCTTAATTCCCGGGATCTTCTTTCTTCCATGTAATTTGCAGGGCCCACTCTGGAGCATTATCGCATATTTTAGAGACTGATGTGAGATACAAGGAATCCGGGTGCGATTCCCTAGCTCATTTCGAATAGATTCCTTGGTTTTGTAACGTGCCCGGTTAGATGTGGGGCAACCTGCTAGGAGATTTTTTAATTTCTGACCTTTATCTCCAGTGCAGATGTGCATTAAGTTGTCATATATGTGGAAGTAATTTTTATCGGCACTTGAAAAGGTGAATGAAAAGTTGTAAATACCATGAAATATATAGCATGTCCACGAAAATCAACCCTTTTTCTCGTTATTTGCACCAATAACTTCCATAAAACACTCAGCGATTCGTTTGTCCGACAATTTTAACACGACGATGTCATACTTTTAAATTTCACAACACAGCTATTTGTTGTTGATATGTAAATCACATTCCCCTATTGACCAATCAGAATACTCGATGGAATGAGTTTCTAGAACAATGGAGGATGCTGGGAGATCTTTGGCATTATTTGGTTTTCACAGTGATGTACACTGGTACGCGTGAAACCAATTACACTGAGCTCGCTCGGTTGAAACTAAAAACGAAAAATTAACAAACATTTGTTGACAAATCGAGCTGATTTTTCTTGTAAACTGATAGTTGATGACTTACGAACAGAATACGATAAGTTATGAATTTTACTGCTGGCTTAGCGATTCGCACAACGTTAGCCTATGAATTTACACAGTTATTGCGCTCATCTTTACGGGCGGTATACGCATACCCGATACTCACAGTTATGTTTACATTGGATTTTCGGAAAATTACATGTGCCGATTTATTTATCGATTTATTGATTATAAGGACCAATATTAACAGGTAATCTGTGCCATTCGTTTATTGTTATTATATTTTACATGTTCAATGCTGAAAATGGCTCTAAATTGGCGTAAAAGACAGAATTCATGAAACTTGAAAACCGATCAGAAAAGCGCACAATGGGTCTCGACTAAGAGGAGATAGCCTCTTAGTCGAGATTGTTTGACTACGTGCCCAATGTAAAGCACCGATACACAGGAGACTCGGGACACGTAATCACGATGTAATTGTAAATTATTCACCATGTATAATGAGTCTGTGCATATGATACCAGAATTGGTGGCACCGTGCCAATTAAAAACCAATTAGTGGAGAAATTTTTTATTTCCCCACCCACCCGTTACACAAGGTAATTATAAAATTATAATAATACATAAATGACAATGATATTTACCTATTCCGATGTTCTCAAAATAGAATGGTGATGAATAATAAATAAAATAGCTTGAAATATAACAGAAATTAAAGTGAAACTCGTCAAATGAACTTAGATGTAAATTAGGATAATTTTTGCATCAAAGTTATTGAACGCTTTCAACTTTGATTAAATAAAGCGTTCAGAATGATACAGAGTGAATAATTATTTGGCTGTCTATTTATATACTACATAAAAACTCAATGTGACAACAGCGGTTCTATGGTGTAATGGTTAGCACTCTGGACTTTGAATCCAGCGATCCGAGTTCAAATCTCGGTAGAACCTCGTTTTTTTTTCTTTTCTTTTTTTGATAATAAAATATTGAAAAATCAACGTGAACAAAAAAAAAAAAAATACCTATCTAGAAATCGCTCGAAATTATATATATGTGATAATATACAGTAAGATTAATTATATTTTTACTTTTTTAGCCCAGTGCACTACAAACAAAATGCATGACATCCAAAGATCTAAATTACAGTAGTTCAGGCCTTTGATAACATCATGAAATTGAATGAGTTGTTCAAAGGGATTAATCTTGGTTTCAAATTAGGCCCAAACTATAGTCTAAATGAATTACTTTTTAAACCATAGATAAAAAGATAAATAATAATACATACCCCCAATACCACATTTCTTAGCTATTCAGCAAATTATACCATAGCAGGGACCCTAAATAGAGAACAGGAACTATGTAATTATAACCATTGTAAATAGACTGTTTCTACTAGAGAAGGTCCTATCCACATTTACTAATTTCACAGACTTAGATCTATAGCACATGATGTTATTCCGATCTTAGTTATAACAAGCATCAACGCCGCAAACTTATTTTAAAGTACTTCACAAATACATAATTAAGCTGAGCTCTATTTTAAGAACCATTATGCACTAGTCAACATTTTGCACACTGGCACGTAAATTTTATAAAATGTAAAGGTACATAACGCCGGCGACCCAGGGGGATTTAGACTTCTTTAATTGTTTGATGTCTAAATCTCCACCCTGGAGACAATGCTTACTGTCTCAGTGAAATCTCCGGGATCGGGACACGTAATCACGTAGTAATTCCAGAGTCTTGGAAACAGACCAAAGTTGCATGATGCCCCTGGACTCGGAGACCATAAAGTTGTCAGACTCCCGATAGTTGGGAAGTTTCGTCTGTCTAATTTCCCTGTATGCCGACCGTTCCTCCCGGCGGGCATAATATTGAGTAAATGACTGGTGCATATTGCATGACAAACCTACCTTATAGCAACTGTAACATCTGCAGTACTCCACACTTCATGCCCAAACTCGTACTCCATGGAGTACGTAAGAAGTAAACTAAGTTTATATTCACGAGATCAGCTTCAAACCCACTTTATGTCAGCAGGAACATCATCAAGAGACAACTCTCGATCAGAAACTCTATGGAGATGTCGATGACCTGAGACGGACCACATCATTCATCGCAGATACTGGTGTGATCGTGTAGAGCGAACGCCAGTAAGTAAGTATCAAATAAATGGTCGTCAAAAACAGCAATACCGTGGTACACATGTATATTTTTCCAAAAGTTTCAACAGCGACATCATTAGACAAATTTGAATTTCCATCAAGCACACACACCAGTAACAGTCAGTTGGGTTACCCGATCTTTCTAACCTTCTCAACAGCAAACTCATCAGACAAATTTTCTCCAAGCGCATCAGTAGCATTCCGTTGGGTAACCTGATCATTCTTACCTTCTCAACAACAACATTATCAGACAAATTTTCTCCAAGCGCATCAGTAGCATTCCGTTGGGTAACCTGATCATTCTTACCTTCTCAACAACAACATTATCAGACAAATTTTCTCCAAGCGCATCAGTAGCAGTCCGTTGGGTAACCTGATCATTCTTACCTTTTCAACAGCTACACCATTAGACAAATTTCCATCAAGCATACCAGTAGCAGACGGTCGAGTTACCGGATCTTTCTTACCCTCTCAACAGCAAAACTATCAGACAAATTATCACCAAGCGCATCAGTAGCAGGAGAATGGGCTACATGATCTTTCCCCCATGAAAATGCTGGTTTGACCTGGAGCTCTTCAATATATGGACAGTTTGATACAATCCGTGGTTTAACCGGGTAGCAACAGTTACTGATGTAATCTGGAGTTGTCAAAGTAGTTGTTACAAAGTATGATGGTGTTGAAAATGCGGGGAACAAGACATATTACCTTTATGCTACGGTAATTTTAGGGAGTGTACACCATTCTCGGCCCCAAACCCTTAAATCAACCCTTGGCAATGGTTGGCCAATACTTAAACTGTATAAGTATGACGGACCTTATCCTTTCAGGATGACGGTTGAGACCACGTTTTCATCAAATTTGGTCACAATGTTAATAATGTCTCTGAGGTCCTTCACTTACGTCAAATGTATATTTACTATTTTTATGTTATGTTTGGTCACTAGGATGGATCGCAAAATCGAAGTCGATGTACTTGTATTGTCATATTCCTGATGTAACTTGGTTAAAATGTTGATAGCCATCCTTAGCACAAAGTAAGCCAGATGTGATTAATCCATCCCTTGATCAGAAAATTGAAAGGGTGTCGCCAAGAAGGACCACAAAAGTGACCAAACGAACACAACAGTTACTAGCAAACAAATTTCTTTATTTCAAATACAACAAATATTTATAGCAAAACAAATAACATTAAAACTTCGTGTCCCACCTGAATAATTAATAATGAGACAGGTTACCTATATCATAGGGGTCTGTATTGACACCCCGGTCCTTCATTCAGTAATGCCTTGGTACCACTGGACCTTTTTGCCTCGGTGAGGTACTTCCGAATTAATAAATGGGCATATATCGGGAAAAGGGTCCTCGTGGTCTATGGGAAGTGGAAAATTTACGTAATCACTATTTTTGGATGCCGCCCGAATCTGCTTTATTTAAATCTATTGGAGTTCATCGCCAAGGTAAACAAATGCTCAGTGGAACCCAGGCTTCATATATAGCTTGGCTAATTTGACACGATCCTGACCTATTGATTAGCATAATTTAACAGTCGGTATATTGTCTACGTTTACTACACCGATTGTATGTTTTCATAATCGGGGAGTATCATACGGAATACCGTTAGGGCCATCGTGGTTACACATTAAAATCCAGAGGGCGACAATGCGATAGTACGATGGCGACAATGCGATAATACGATGGCGACAATGCGACAGTACGATGGCGACAATGCGACAACGCAATAGTACGATGGCGACAATGCGATAGTACGATGGCGACAATGCGACAACGCGATAGTACGATGGCGACAATGCGATAGTCATATCGTACTGTCGCCATCGTACTATCGCATTGTCGCCATCGTACTATCGCGTTATCGTACTGTCGTCATCGTATTATCGCATTGTCGCCATCGTACTATCGCACTGTCGCATTGTCGCCATCGTACTGTCGCATTGTCGCATTGTCGTATCATGGCCCTCTTGTTGAGTAATTGCGTCCCTTGTTATTTAAAATACTTATTTTTTTGTCCGGAACATATCTTTAAAAGTATTTGAGATATTGACTTGAAACTTGATACATATATAGATCTCATTGTGTGGAGTTCTAGTTAGCTTGACTATTCAAGGAATAGCGGAGCTCTTCTTACCACGGTGTTGTCGTTGGTTAAAATTTTCGTACCAGTCCAATTTTTAGCACACCTGTTACACTGTGACATTGTGAGCTTTTGAGATTTTGTGGAAACTGTCATCAGACTGTCCATCCATGTGTCCGTCAAAATTTTGCCTCAAATTACAAAATATACTTCTCCTAAACCTCTGGGTCAATTGGTACCAAATTTGGTAGTAATGATCCTTTGGTGGTCCCATTTCAAAGTTGTTCAAAAATGGAATTTCATGAGGAACTCTGGTTTCCATGGCAGCCAAATTTAAAAAAAATCTTCTACGATGCAGCAAGGCCCAGAGCTTGAATATTTGGTGTGAAGCATTGTCTAGGGGACAAGTTTGTTAAAATCATGACCACCGGGTAAGATTGGCCCCGCGGCATATATGGTTTTGTATAGGAAAACTCGAAAATTGTTCTCCAGAACCACAAGAGCCAGAGCTTAGATATTTGACATGTAGCATGGTCTAATGGACCTCTACCAATTTTGAAGTTTGATTAAATCATAACCCCTGGGATCAGATAGACCTCTCCTCGGGGCATCTCTGGATTCGGATGGGAAAAACTAAAAATCTTCACCAGAACCACATTTCCTAGACCTTAGATATTTGACATAAATTGTCCTTAAATACAAGTCCTTCAAGATATTGCCTTGAAACTTTGCATATGTGTCTATGATCACACTCCCCATCAAAAGGCGCGAGTAGATAACTCTGTGAATAATAACTGAAAAGAAGTGGGGGTATATTGTTTTGCAAATGTTGATGGGCCGGTCCGTAGACCTTTTTGTTCTGATCAATAACTAGAGATTGCCTTGACCTAGGGTAGTCAAACTTAACAGGATGGTTGCTTGTATTAAGTAGATGAAGCCTAATGTTTTTGGGATCAGTAGATCAAAGGTCAAGGTCCCTGTGACCTTACATTAAAACACAGTTGCAGCTAAATAACTAATGAACAATTGACCAATGGAAGTGAAACTTCATAGCATTATTGCTTATATTCAGTAGATGATACTTATCAGTCGAAAAGTCAAGGTCACTGTGACCTTATGATAGAAAAGGATTTTGGCTCAATAACTGGAGATTACTTTGACCTAAGGTATTCAAACTTCATAGGATGATTGCTTGTATTAAGTAGATGAAACCTACACTTTGGGGTTAGTAGGCAAAAGGTCAAGGTCACATGACCTTACATTGAGCAAGGTTAGTTATTCCTTGTATTGAGTCGATGAAACCTAGTTTTTGGACTCAGTAGTCGATTGGCGATAGTCGCCAATGCGATAGTACAATGGCGACAATGCGACAATGCGATAGTGCGACAATACGATAGCGACAGTGCGATAACGCGATAGTACGATGGCGACAATGCGATAATACGATGGCGACAACGCGATAGTACGATGGCGACAATGCGACAGTACGATGGCGACAATGCGACAACGCGATAGTACGATGGCGACAATGCGATAGTATGATGGCGACAATGTGACAATGCGATAATACGATGGCGACAACGGGATAGTACGATGGCGACAATGCGACAGTACGATGGCGATAGTACGATATGACTATCGCATTGTCGCCATCGTACTATCGCGTTGTCGCATTGTCGCCATCGTACTATCGCATTGTCGCCATCGTATTATCACACTTGTCAGACAAGCATTTGGTCAGCGTTGTAGTTGTTGTACCCTCATCTAACCACGTCCTTGTTTTGGTTGTCACTTTGTAAGGACAGCCCTTTAGTATGGAAGGCCTGTGTCGCTCGTGCGTTCGTGCGTTCGTTCGTGTAACTGGCGTCAAACTTGAGTATGTTTTCATCATGCATGTATTTAGTAACGGCTAAAGTTAGTACCATATATTTTGATATAAGATTGTTTTACATTTTGAAAATAAATTCTTAAGCTTGAATATGTTATCAACTTCTATTAAATTTATTATCGCAGTGGATGGATAAAAAGTAAATAGGCCGTTTGATGACCGTAGACCAATCATTATCCCTCGATGGCACCTGAACGACATGAAGTGCCATCTGCCCTCTTTTTGTTACATCCCACACGACAGCATGTTTTAAAAAAATCCTGTTAATTTAATATTGAAAAAGAAACACATTGGTCTAGATATTTAAGTTGTTTGTTCGATTCAATACGAACAGGTGAATTCATGAGCGATCAGTTATGTTGTTCATATTATTCAGAATACGTATGTTTGTACTTGTAATCCAACCAACAATTTACAATGAAACCAAAATTAATGTCGATGAGGATAGAGTGACGCATCCCAGGATCATTCAGCGAAATGACGATCTTTCTGAAAATATATGTGAATAAATAGTTTACTAGGGCCGGTATTTATGATGCACCTTAAGTTAAAACTTAAGATCTTTTGACTTAAGTTAAAGCATTGAGCTGTCCATATTTTAAAATAGCCCATGTTTTTTGTATGATTACTGAAGCTCTTTACATAATGTTTCTAAACAATGTAAGTAGTTGGTAATATAAGTTTTCCTGTTTATACATGATACGCACAAAGAAAATTTGAGATATTAAGAAAAAAATTAATAAAATTTTGATTTTGACGCTTTATAAATACTGGCCCTGTAAAGCTTTAAGCAGCTGGTGGAAAACATGGACGATTCTGAAAAAAGTCCTACATGTATATACTGTACATGGTATACAGCATTGCAAAATACTAGTAGGCAACATATTTAAATGACAAAGAGCAAGTGTTAATTTATAGAAAGACAATGCATCAAACCATGACTTGCTTGGTGATTTGATAAGTTCAAAAAATAATCTAACAAATTAGGGTTTTAGCATTTTAGAACCCAGGTAAAATTACGAAAAAAAATCAGTTTTTGGTCCAGTTTATCAACACGCCTTGCTAATGTGGACCAAAATCATGTATCAATTTGATAAGTTTTATCTATAGATTAAAAGCGTCGCTTGTTTTTACTGTAAATGCAATTAAAAAAAATAAAATAAAAAAAATTAAAAAATAAACTATATACTTGGCAATGTTGGTGGTCTCGATGATTTGGACAATGGTCCCAAGGTCGTGCTCTTCCCTGCCGGTGTCTCATATGATGCGTCAAACTTCTTGGATATTCTACCTTTCAGCTTGTCTATAGCACCACCATTGTGTGTAGTATCGTTACCACAATCCTCGTACACGTTGTTACCAGATTCAGTCAATCCATCTTCCTTCTTTACTGCCTGAAAACAAGTTGGCTTAGAATGAGAAGGTCGTAACTACTACTTACGACCTTATAAGACGAATACATATTTGAAGTCTGCATCATAAGGCGCTCCTTATGAGTATATTTTCATGAAAATTGGAACTTGTCATGTTGACCAAAATGAAATTGTAAAAGTTTGTTTTACCATAGGTAAAGAGTAAATACCCGACAGGTTTTTCTTGTATTCTCAAAATATTGGTTTTGTAGTTACGACCTTCTCATTCTAAGTCATCGATATATCGGTATGTTACGTTTAGTTTAATTATTGTTTATTGCCAAATAATAAATAAAATGGCAAAAATAGATACCACCAAAACTATAGCTACGGCTATAGATACATAATAGTATGCCTTTGTTGGGACAAATTGCAAAATCACAGATGCATGGCAATACCATTTAAAACTATTATATCAAAAACTTGATTTGGTCTCTTTCGTTGCAAAAGTCTCTTGGCTCTTAGGCTGTATTGAGTGTCTATGAATTATATACCATTATTGCACTTAAAGGTCATATACGCAAGATTATTGTTTTGCTGTTTCAATAAGTATATGGTATAAATATAGTATTACAACAATCTCTACACTTCAGATATGATTATAACACACAATAAACGTCATCTCTAATTTCGATTATCTTATTTTGTGAAAAAAAACTAACCCGAGTTACTTCCCTTAGCTTGTTCTTAAGCGTGGTTATAGTAAGGCCTTGTCCAGTGAGATTATGCTTGGTGTGTGTCTCAGAAAGCTATACGCTTGTATCAACAAGTAATTAGAAATTGCAAGCAATACAGAAGTCCCCTACCTGGTATCCAGGTTATCAATGTTTCTGTTGCCATGGTAACCACAATATTTGTCCGAATCAAAGAATAATTATACGTACATAATCTCCTCATTGGCCCCTATCCAAATGTAACAGGGAAAGAAAAATGTGCAACCAGACCGGGGATCGAACCCGGGACCCTTCGCTTACAGGGCGAATGCTCTACCGACTGAGCTAGCCGGCTGCCTATACAAGTTTTTCCCCTATTAGTAATTAAATCCTATACACCCGGTTACACACACCCCCTCCTTCGAAGAATTCATCCTCGAATTCCAGGAGTACCAGAACCTCTGTGGGACGTCCTGAAGGTGTATGGTGGGTTATTTGCGTTTGGCGCCAAATGTAACAGGGAAAGAAAAATGTGCAACCAGACCGGGGCTCGAACCCGGGACCCTTCGCTTACAGGGCGAATGCTCTACCGACTGAGCTAGCCGGCTGCCTATACAAGTTTTTCACCTATTAGTAATTAAATCCTATACACCCGGTTACACACACCCCCTCCTTCGAAGAATTCATCCTCGAATTCCAGGAGTACCAGAACCTCTGTGGGACGTTCTGAAGGTGTATGGTGGGTTATTTGCGTTGGGCGCCAAATGTAACAGGGAAAGAAAAATGTGCAACCAGACCGGGGCTCGAACCCGGGACCCTTCGCTTACAGGGCGAATGCTCTACCGACTGAGCTAGCCGGCTGCCTACACAAGTTTCTCCCCTATTAGTAATTAAATCCTATACACCCGGCTACACAAATACCAAGTTTCATAAACCTGGCTTGAAAACTGTTTGAGTTATGGTAGGATCCAGATTTTCTTGACGGGTGCACGGACGTAGGGCAAACCTAAAGTCACCTCCGGTTAAACACCTGTATGGGGCCTAAAATGCAATCAATCATGGAACTCACCGATATCACCGATTTAGCTGGATGTTTGGGTGGTTTTGGTGCGTTCGATTTTGGCATTCTCGATCCATCAAAAGTCTCGTGCATCGCATCTTTGTTAGATGGAACATATCTCGATATTACTGGTTTACCGTCCAAACCCTCCATTGATTCATATCTATATAATACATTAAAACTTCGTTAAGACGAGCATCAATAAGGCGAGCACACGGCTTAAGTCGAGAAAATTTCAAAGTCTCGTCGAATTTGCTAGATATATTGTATATTAATTTATTGCAATATCTCGAGCATCAATGTTACGAGCACCTGGCTTTACTCGAGCACAGGATGTGGTCCATTCAACAACTTTAAATGAAGATTAAGACTCGGTTGTTTAAACAATACTTTATGATCACGAGCTCGGATGTGTAGTATTTCAGAGGCACGAGTGTATTGTATATAGTATAGCACTCGTGAGCACGAGTGTGTTGTAGTATTTGTGATTCCATTTACATAAACCGACTTAATTTGATATCCAGGCAGCTTGGGCGGTTTCGGGCAAAACCTATGACCCTCAGTTTAATTGACACTATTCATCAATGCCCATATAGTGATTATGGTTAATTGGTACCAATTATATGTGTCATCGCAATGACAGCCACGTGGCAGGAATATAAAATCATACATGAGTTAATTACAAATTATTAAATACAAATGTACATAAATACATGTGCAAGACTATGCGGCAAAGACACCAGCATATCAATGTATAAATTATAGATCTAAGATATATATTATTAGCGTTCAGCCATCTTGAACCTATCATTGCAACTCTGAATTTTTGAGTGATGCTAAACCTTAAATAATCGGGAACGCGACCCTCGGATACATAGACTTCGACCGGCGTCATTGTGATTTGGACCAACTACAATGTCGTGATAATTTGCTTGTAAGTAAACTACACTTATAACTACCAGTGCATGACTATACTATAAAAGCTTACCTATTACTTTCCTCCTGGAAATCTGAAATTAAATGTAGTTTAGTTAAAAAGCAGTTTATTGTAGCCAATTGTAAGTAGCCAACATCAGAAAATAAGTGAGGTTGCATATTTATGAATACTAAGACAAGTTGCAATATTCGGGAATTATGGTTTGCCTCTGTCGGACACTCATCAGACATCAGTCGGCTGGACGTTCACCAATGTATACCGTGTGATGACGGGTAACCACGTGAACAGTCTGGTGTCCGTCGCCTAAGCAAAGTGCTACGTAGCGCTTTCCAAGGGAAGTAATCCATGCCTTCTTTATTTAATTGAACAGGAGGTAACTGAATGAAGGCGCTAGGCAACGGACTGTATGGAATATTAAAGCATTTGTAGACGTGATCAAATGTAAAAAATTGCGAGTACGAAGATGCATTAGAATGAGAAGGTCGTAACTACAAATTCAATATTTTGAGAAAACACAAACAACTGTCTTACAATCACTCTTAACTTATGGTAAAACAAGCTTTTTCAAATTTCAGTTTGATCAACATGTCAATTTCCAATTTTAATGAATATATGCTCATAAGAAGCGCCTTATGGTGTATATTTCAAATATGCATTGGTCTTATTAGGTCTAAAGTGGCACTTACGACCTTCTCATTCTAAGCCTGCGATATACAATATACATGAATGAATTCTCTTACCAATATATTCTCCCGATGCTTGATGTTTGCCGACGTCACTAAAAATGAATACAAAAGTTTTTAGTCATCAAAACAACCAGAACTCAAGCAATGAAAAGCTAGACGAATACGGGTACATTAAGAAGTTTACTGACCGTGCCCAAAGTTGTATCGTTGAAAACGAAAAAAACGGGGGGATATTTTATAAATTATACAATTTTTTTTCGTTTTCAAATGGATCTTTATCACCGTGCCAGGCTGAGGTTAACTTACGATTCTTCTTTTCAAGCATGGCACAACATCAAGTAGTATATATTAGGATATTAGATGCGTAAAAGTTTCATTAGAATATTTATCATAACGATAGCTTTGAATGGCATGAAAGTGATCATCGTCGGATACCCACGGTACACATTACGTACAACTTCATTTGGTACCGTCGATGTATGAGTATAACGTAATGCAATCGAACGTGGGTATCCGACGATGGAAAGTGATGAGGGTTGGTTTATTGAACTAATCACACTAAAATACCAACTCGGCAGTAAGTCATACACAACATTAACTCAAAAAAGTATATTGACCATAACACTCAGACATTAAGACCATTATACAATATGGTTAACGAATTTAAAAACGCGACACTTGGGTATGTTGATATATTTTTGGAACGCAAATTCCGATATCAAATATCTTTGTATTGCCGTAAAGGTATATTCATAGGCGTCATTTTGATACCATTTGTATTCAAATAAAAGAAGTATTAAACAAAATATAGCATTAATTAGACATTGGTCCAGAAAACGAAAGTCACATCTTTATCGTCGCATTGATTTTACCGTTGGATATGACTATAGGCTGTATAACAATGTCGAATGTTTACGTAAGGCCAGTCTAACTTCTATAAACACATTCTAAATTAAATTGAATAAATGACATATCCAATTATTTAAAATGTGTCTATGTTGTAGCTGGAAACAAACCATGTTCCCAGAAATAGAAACCACCTTATGTGGCAATTGGTTATTAATGATGATTTAGCACATGCTATGATTTCATTTACTTTATTTCATAAAATGAATACATTTTATTTCAATGACATGATCACTGATTAACACATGTGCAACACTAACATGTCAAACATGATTAGTATACAGTACATTTTATCATAGTGTTAAAATCGGCATTGTCCTCCACCAGCGTTCCTAACAGCAACACATCGCTGTCGCATAGATCTGCACAATATTCGAATAAATGCCTGAGGGATCCGTCGCTATTCTGCCTGTAGTGCAACTTGGAGGTCCTGTATATGGCAAGCCAAATGTCCAATAATCTCATAAACCCATGTTCACGGGCGTAAAACTAGGTTTTACGGTCGATAAACTAGGTTTTACGAACGTAAAACCAGGTTTTACGAATGTTAACCCATATTTTCGAGCGAAAACATAGGATAACGTCGTAAACCATAGTTCACGCTCGTAAACATAGGTTCACGTTCGTAAACATAGGTTCAAGTTCGTAAACCTATGTTTACGGTTGAAAACATGGGTTGTATTTCGTAAACTATGGTTTACGAGCGTGAACCAGGGTTCACCAGCGTAAACATAGGTTAATGGTCGTAAACATAGGATAACGACCGAAATCAGTAATTAAATCGAGAAACCTAGTTTATCAAACGTAACACTAAGATTTTCAAACAAACTATGAATTTCGGGCGTAAACATGGGTTTACGGACGTGAACCTATGTTTACGAGCGTGAACCCATGTTTACGAACGTGAACCTATGTTTACGAACTGTTTTTTTCAATCGAAATCATAGGATAACGCCGTAAACTATAGTTCACGCTCGTAAACATAGGTTCACGTTCGTAAACCTATATTCACGGTCGAAAACATGGGTTGATTTTCGAACGTGAACATGGGTTTACGTAATTATTGGACAATTTACTTGCAATAACCATATGTTACGAACAACAACCTATGTATTCGGGCGTGAACTTGGGTTTACGAGCGTAAACCATAGTTCACGAACGTGAACCTATGTTTACGTTCGATAAACTAAGTTTCTCGGACATAACTATCAATTTCAGTCGTTATCCTATGTTCACGAGTGAGAACCCATGTTTACGCTCGTAAACCCATGTTCACGTTCGTAAACCCATGTTCACGGGCGTAAACCCATGTTTACGGTCGAAAACACAGGTTAATGTTCGTAAACTATGGTTAACGCTCGTGAACGAGCGTAAACATAGGATAACTGCCGTAAACATAGGATAACGGTCGAAATTCATAGTTCAATCGAGAAACCTAGTTTATCGAACGTAAACCCATGTTCACGAGCGTGAACTATGGTTTACGACTGTTATCCTATGTTTTCGCTCGAAAGTACAGGTTAACATTCGTAAAACCTGGTTTTACGTTCGTAAAACCTAGTTTATCGACCGTAAAACCTAGTTTTACGACCGTGAACATGGGTTTACGTAATTATTGGACATTTGGCTTGCCATACCTGTACACATCGTCGGATACCCACAGTCGTTGCCTCCGCTCCGCTCCGTACATCTGTACGCAAGATGTACGGAGCGGAGCGGAGGCAACGACTGTGGGTATCCGACGATGACCTGTACAGTGTATATCGATTAACTCCCTGACGATTGGCTACTTGTTGATATGGAAGCCCACCTTGTATCACTCCTAACGCTTGCCATCTTTGGTTTAAGTGCAAAACCATGTTCAAATCTTGACTGTAAAGACTGAATAGCATTGACTTTGACACCGCTTAAAAAGTGATTGTGTTGACTCGGCACCAAATACTCATGCATACTCAGGAGAAATTCACTATGACCAATACGATTGAAGCATTAGCCCTACTTTAATGTCATTTTAAGATTAATTATAATAACAATAGATCCATTTGGCTTCAGCGTAGGTTTAAGATGTGTCCTACTGACATAATTGCCGTTACAAAACATCGAACTGAATTTAATCATGGTACTTCAGTCACACATAAGCCCGCGCAATTTGAATACATCGATCGGCGATATACCTATTGCCAATGGTCAAAATGCGACTTTTGTTTTCTGAATCGACTTATTGATTGTACAATATATCTATCAATACTCATCTGATTTTTATTATTTTGGTACCAAAATGACGGCAATAGATTTACCCTTAACTTGCCTTATTCAAATATAGGTATAAACTTGAGCCGTCTGCTATAAAACACCATACCCCAGTGTCGCGTTTTTAAATCCGTTTAGTATCTGAAAATTCTTTCTCTATAAAGTTATCAAGTGTAAATAAACCAGCAAAAAGACATACACTCTAGGTGCCATCGGACGAGGCTTCTGTTGGTCTGAAATAGAAATGACAAAACGAGTCTTAAATTACCGATAATGTTTGAATAACATTATTTTTACAATTGAAAGAAGTTTCATACAACACGTTTCTCACACATGAGATGTCAAGACCTTTCTACACTTAGTACTACCGGTTTAAGACGTTTTTAATAACTGCATCTTTTAGAAATGATTTGGGTTAATCGAGAAAAGTAATATGTGTCGTTTTGTAACTTTTTCATTGAAATAATGCAGCGCTGTTGATGGTTGTCCTTACTCTTCTATGTCTTGCGCCTTTTCACCTTTCTTGTAAATAGTACCTTTTATGTATTTCTTTTAATTAATGTTCTATTTGAAACGTTCTGTGCCATGAAATGTACAGTGGAAGGATTCAATGATAGCAAATATGTTACCATGGATATGCCGAACGTTATATCAAAATAACCACAATTTACTTTTCTGTCTGAGGCAAAAACTATCTTGAAAACAAAACATCGGACAGGAAAGGCCAATACAGAAACAGAATAAGACGGGCACGAAAAATTACAAAAAGGACCACACAGAAAACATATGTCTCATTGAATAAACTTTGAAGTATAATTATGAAGGAACGTGTACAGTAGAAACTCCCATATCCGAACACCCTCCGGACTGACCAACCATTTCTGATTGGAGAGGATTTCGGATTCTTGAAAGCGGTTTTCAGTTTCAGGGTATGTTATAGTGCGGCCGAGATATAATTGCACAATAACATGGACTCATGTTAATTAGGCGACGATTTCATTGCGTATATAAAGGGGTCCATCATTTGCGGCCAGGGTCAATAGATAGACGCTATGTTTGTTTGCACCTACCTTTTCGTTTCTTCAGATAGAATACCACCCAGAGTATGAGGGTTATACCAATCAGGGATAACAGTATACCCACAATCAGGATGACAATGGAGGCAGTAGATGGTGACGGACAGTCGGCGGTGGTTGCATTACCTGCACCTAACAGAGTCGGTTCTGAAAAAATTATTGGTTGATCATTAAATATTAATGTCACGGTCTGAACATAATTGCTATAGGGGAGAAACTTGTGTAAGCAGCCGGCTAGCTCCGTCGGTAGAGCATTCGCCCTGTAAGCGTAGGGTCCCGGGTTCGAGCCCCGGTCTGGTTGCACATTTTTCTTCCCCTGTTACATTTGGCCAACGTTCAGACCGTGACATTTAAAGTAGGCCAAAGTTTATATTCCATGAACAAAGGGACGTTAAACATTTGGAAACAAGGTTGCGTAACTATATATGGGTTTGTGTTTTGGGTATTTCATTTCACTTTTAAAATATTCAATCGCATTACTAGTTCAGTGTTATTTATATACGGTTATAGTATAAAACAAATGTATTGTTACTTTTTTTGTTAGTCAACATTTTATACCCCTATCTATGAACACAGATATGATAAAAATGTTACTGTTATGAGATAGCAAATGGTTTAAAAGATCTCGGTTATCAAACTTGTTAGGGAAGTTTCAAACAGTATCTTTATTGTCATTGCTTGCTTATGTTTTTAAACCCTAGTAGCCCTACTATTGTTATTGTGGTGATAATGTTGGTGGTGGTGTTTGGTCCAATAGTTTTAGTAGGAGTAGCAGTAGCAGCAGCAGCAGCAGCAGCAGCAGCAGCAGCAGCAGTAGTAGTTTATTGTGTTTCTTTCAGAAGCATTCCTGGTTCTTTTACATGTTAGGTGTATAACACCCATACATGGGACCTCGGTTTAAAGTCCCACAAGTTGTTTTCTTAAGTGATTCTTTACTGCATTTGCATTTTACTACATGAATATGAATAAATGATTTAATTAATCGGACTTGCTGCTTGCACAAGTGGAATGAAACTAAGGAAGAAAAATGTCATAGTGTTAATGAATTATGACACACAGCCACTGTGCCGATATCCCCTGAACAATTCAATACACTAATAATGTCCGGATAGCAGAATATTCGGATAGCCTTTCGAAAGAATATTCGATTAACCTTTTTTTCAAACGAATACTCCGATAACCTTTCGAACGAATATTTCGATAACCTTTCGAACGAATATTTCGATATCCTTTCGAACGAATATTTCGATAACCTTTCGAACGAATATTTCGATAACCTTTCGAATGAATACTCCGATAACCTTTCGAACGAATATTCGGATAACCTTTCGAACGAATATTCGGATAACATTTCGAACGAATATTCGGATAACCTTTCGAACGAATATTCGAATGTTGGGCTGTTATTACTTTGACAAAGGGTAGCCCCAGTAACCAATACGCTTTGTTACATACCGCGCAGCTTATTTTTCTCAAGAAAATGTCGCTGGATTAGAATGAGAAGGTCGTAACTATTACATTCGACCTAATCTAATAAGACTGATACATATTTGCAATCTGCATCATAAGGCGCTTCTTATGAGCTGCTATTTTCATGAAAATCTGAACTTGACATGTTGACCAAAATGAAGTTTATAAAAGCTTGTTTTCCATCAGTAAAGTGTTATTTTCGGACGGTCATTCCCTGTTTTCTCAAAACATTGATTATGTGGTTAAGACTTTCTCATCCTAAGCCAGCGCTGCATACGTTTTTGTATTTTACCGAGACAGTCGTAAATGTGCACATATGGGAATCTTGTTTTCCCTGCTAATCAACTTCGGTGCGTTTCGGCTGGGATAAAAAGTAAATTTCAGACAGTTTATTCTGGTTTTCTCAAAATACTGATTTTGTACTTACGACCTTCTCATTCTGAGCCAGTGGTGTATATTCGTTATAGATTTCAATTATCATTCGATGGAAAGCAACGTGTACATGACTACATGTACGAGGGTTGTTCATCTAATTCCCTGACGATCGCCATATCGCTTGATTGGAACAAGCCATTGTAATAAAGTTTCGTTTCATAAGACTAAGTCACCAACTTGGTTATTTGACAAAACATAAAATTATTTTATCCAATCGAACACAAGCTATGGTTACTATAGTAACCACACAAACGACTACCCGGCCCAACCCAATTTTGTAGTGATAAGTAGAGTGTTAATTAGGTAGGGGTAGTGGTATTATCGCATATTTTAAGCAGAAAACATCAGCCAACAATATGTATGTATTTATGTCGTGTAATATAACATTTGATGTCAACTCCGTGTAGCATTTTGCGTTCTAATGTTGAAGAGCTTGCTTCTGTGAATAGTGCGATTTGTTTAGAGAAAACAGATAATGAAACGATTACGTACAAATGTATATTAAAAGTATGCTACTTACCTGTAGAAACCATGTCCTTCTATATAATACTAGTAGCATTCACTTAATTAACTAGGATGTGCAAACAGTCCATACGAATGGCGCACAATAAAACAACACCAAAACAGCTTATATCAGATATGATATTGATTTTATTGTTGATATAATGTTAAATTGTATATACAATGGCCACATAGATAGCAAGTATGAAAACGAAATAGTGTTGTTTCGTCTTTAACTTCCGTGTTGTAATTAACAATGCATCATTATCAATGTTTAGTATTTACATTAATCCCATATCTGAAAACTTATCATGGGTGCAAAGGTTAGTTTATACTAATTGATTTAAAGTCGATTGAGAAACAAGTTTTTCCAACTTATATTAAATTATTATTTTTTTAAGTGCGAGTTCTAGCCAATTAATTTGTTGCTTCTATTGCCAGCAAATATCAAGGTGTCTGTCAACTATTTTAAATTAAATTTCGACCATATGAAGCCGGATATCTTAAGACAATCAAAAAGTGTAATACACGGTGATTTGAATACGTACTCAGTAGGTTGCCTGCTGTTTTCGCTTTCTGAAGAGTAGTTTGTTCATAAAAAAGATTATACCGAACCATATCGAAATTTAGAAATGCAGTACTGTGAACATTGCGATTTTGAAGTATGCAGTGTTTTTTTTACTGTGCCAGTGGTGTATCGTTACACCCCTAGAAGCAACTCAATTACCAGCAATGGTAAATAACTCTGTCCTAAACAAAGATATATGTGTCAAAGTTAAACAACTTTATTACCAGCAGATATCTATATTGGCCAACGGGAAAAACTCCATAGTTATCATTAATTTCGAAGGGTCAAAGGGAAACAACTCTGTCACAAGTAGATATTTATATGGTCAAAGGGAAACAACCCCAAAGCTGACGTTAATTTCTAATGGTCAAAGGGAAACAACTCTATGCTAGTGTTTTAGCAAATATACGTCACAAGGCCCACCAGGCTCACATTGGGAGGCGAATTTAAGTCCTCCAAACTGCGTACGTCTGCGCAAGATCCATACTGTACTCTCCGATCGATCTCCCTTAACCGGAAATCCATCGATTCTACGAATTTTTCTAGATTTTACCTATCATTTAGGGTCAAGGGAAAACAACTCAGTCACCAGCTGACCGGCAGACTTCGGACAATTCAAGACGAATCATCTTCAAGACTTTCTCATGACTGATCTCATCAAAAGCCTTGCTGAAATCTAACAGAATGAGGTCTACCATCACGAAGACCCGAATAGTTACGATCGCAGCAGATATCTTTCGAACCACCTCGTATAATTCCCTTTTCCAGTTGTATTGTTATGTCTGTGTTTTACATTTTGGTCTTCTTTGCCACCCACTTTTGTGGCAAATGAAAACACTGGATAATAAACCTCAAAGTAGCATAGACTTCCACATTGCGATGTAACTATACATACGGTACAATATATATAAAAAATGTTCTGTTCTTCTTTTAATCAAACGAAATAAGTCAAGCATTCGCATTATTATAACGGTCGATGGCAGACGCTACCGAAGTCAGCCATTTTGGTAAAAATCCGTGTACATTGCATCAAAGGGAAACAACCTTAGATACTCATTAATTTCAATGGTCAAGGGGAAACAACTCTGTCATCGATGAATATTTCCCGATCCACGACGGAAAGACCCGATTAGTTACGATTATGGCTATCGCAAAAAATATCGGTCATTTTCGTTTGTCTCCGGTAATAAACTATTGCAATACATTGAAGGCCGAGGTGATCAGAATGTTGCAATCGCAACTACTCGGGCCTTTCCGTGCTTGTGACAGGGTTGTTTCCCTTTGACCATTAGAAATTAATTACAAACCTCGAGTTGTTTCCCTTTGACCAATATTTGCACAATCTGACCTTGACGCGGGCAACTTTGCAGCCGAATACAAATTTATGATATTTACCTGAATTGTGCCGTTTTTAGATACCATGGTTTGTGATGAATTAGTTGGTCGATCGAACATGCGTTGATAACTGTACACTCGTAAGTTTGACAGTTTACTTCAGCTTCCTTTGTACACAGACCTAATTTTAAGAAATATCACACAAAAAAAACAGAGTTTAACTACCCCCAATTTTTACTCATTCATAAGATCAAATTATTGAATGTGTGAAAATTTTGAGAAGTAAAAACTGTGCTATAGTTCTTAGGCCTGTACGTGCTTTGTTATGTTCTGAAATTTAAAGCAAAACAAATTGATAAATAATAGAAATCAGGGAGGTATATACATAAATATATAAATCCTTGTAGAAATCTAGTAAAATAATAGAGTTCATGAAAATCAAAGTTAGAAACAAAACTTCTTAATTAGTTATAAACTGATAAATTCACATACATTGCAATACATCAAAATAATGGGACCAAAGTTTATACAGATTATGCTGGCCGGAAAGTGTTGGGTCGAATATTCATGGGACGAATCGTACAACATAACATAGAGAAACGCATGCGCGTGGATTCAATTGAAAATCAACTGGCGGCGAAGACAGACAAATTTAAATGTTGAATTAATGGACTCTTCAGCATACGTAGCGACAGACAAAACCCTGCCAATTGACTTCAATGGAAGGTATTATATTGATATTACCCAATGATTCACCAAAAGTTTATTTACAAAGCCCAATTTTGGAAAATTATTTCCCAAAATTTTGGCAACAAAAAATCTATTTTTAGCATCTGCGATGCTGAAGGATGAGCTGTCAGTGAAAGAACATTGCTTTGTCTGTACGATATTCATATGCTGTATACAAAATTGACAAGTTATTATTTAAAAGAGCTGTTTGGTTATTTTATGCCACATTTTGGTTGGAAAACCAAAGAACGAGTTCAACTTTCTAAAATTCTATCAAATTTATCAACAAATCCATCCTTCAGCGAGTAGGCCTAGAGACTGAGGTAACCCATAGTCTTATACCTTGGCATAACTTTCTCTTATGAAATGGGACACCCATATTTATTATTAACAACATCTCCAAGAAGTCAAACTCTAATCTTGATTTTCTGCGCAGTGCTCAGCTGGGTGGCCTAGAGGTAGGGCACGCGCTTCGGGATCGAGAGGTCCCGGGTTCGATCCCCTTTGGACCACTGGTTAAATTCTCTTAGCAAGACCACATGCTCCACTCCACCATCGTGTAAAATGGCACCTGTGAGGGCAGTGTCTATTCCTGGGCGCCGCAGATCGATGTTGGCTGCCACACCCACAGGAAAGAAATAGTCTCCCTAGGGAGACACGAGTGTAGGTTTCCATTTGTAGCCCAATGACCAGGGGAGTTAAAATGTCAAAGGTGCTTGGGCAGCCTAACAGCTGAAAAGAGCCCTAGAAAATTGGTAACTTTTTTACCTTAGGTTATTGCCCAAAAACCTGCAGGAAGAATGCCTACCTGGCCCTAATCCAGTCCAAGCTGGAGTATGGAAACATCGTCTGGGACCCCCTACTCATCAGGAAACATCAACCGGCTAGAAAAGGTTCAACGCTCCGCTGTGCGATTCCTCAACAGGGACTACAGATCATGACATGAGGGTGCTGTCACCAAGACAGACGTCGCCACCAGCAATTAAAGTTTCTGTACAAGGTGGTGAAAGGGCAAGTGCCAAAGAAAAAAAAAGATTATGAGTTTGACCACTGGATCCAGTTAACAATCTTTTCTGACATGTCTAAAGATTACAATACAGTATAGTAGATAAGTGTGAGGAGAAAGATACATTCAGACTCCTCCCTATAATGCACTGTGTCTGTCAAGTTGCTACCAAGGTCCCACCCCGGGGATGGGTGGTGGATCAGTGGAAAAATGGCCCCGTTTTTACCTTCCAGTTTCCCCCGGCAGTACCCGCACTGTCTCCAATACCCAGGTAAATACCAGAGATTTTGCTATGAGCTTTCCCTGCAGAGTGGTGGGATCGTGAGGGTTTTGACAACTCAAAAGCAGAAAAATCCTCACATCCCCAGGGTCTGGTCGTGGCTGCAACTAGCTCTTATCGCCTGTTTCACGGTATTTTACACACAAGTGTAACAAATTAGTCAAAAATTCAAAGTGTTTAATTCCTTATGGCTTGTGAATTTTCCAAACATACCATATCCAAAGGTGCAAAGTCTGAAAAATCTTTGTGTAATCTCATTTAGTTTTCCCAAAATCGCATACAACATACCAAGCTCTCATGTGTTCTTAGCACATATATGTAAATGGTGTTATATAGATTTTTTTTTATGATTATAGACAAAGTTAAGCTTATAACATTTGTTTTCACTTTAGCCAAAGTGATTACAGATTAGTCACCAGAAATTTTAAGTATAACATTTAAAATTGATAAATTATTGAATTTTCAGCCGTTCCATATCATGTGATAAAATTGAATAAACTTAAAACCTTAACTGTTCATGTAAATAGTTTTGGACTTATATCAATAATATCAGCTTATTTTGACAAATCTGCTATATAAAAACCAGTACTACAATTTATTTCATTCCTATTCGAAAAATAACCAGGAATTCTGCAATCCAAGGAATTAGATGAAAACGTTGCGGACACTACATATTTTAAAACAGAAGATCATACATTTTAGATAAGCATGTTTGTCTCTATATATGTATCAGTTATTTATAAAAAGATCAATATAAGTTGATGAAGATGTGTTCAGACATATAAATACTAAAGAGGAATAGTAAATTATACATTATTTTATGTTTTATAACATACAGGAAAAAAGTTTCAAATTAGTTGCACCTTGACCTGAATTACAAAATTGTAAATGTATAAACTACAAATACAAACTGTGCACTTAAAAGATGTTTTACCAAAATATCAACATTTTATAGTATTGAAATTAATAAAACTTCAGATAAGCAAAGTCACTGTATAAAATTGCTTTTAATTATAAGATTAAATAGTTTGTTATGTTACTACAATGATGCTGACACTACAATTGTAAAAACAGTCAAAGATGATTTTGTGAACTTATTTATTCCAGCAACTGTTTGTAATGTTTTGTACCTGGTTAAGTACATAGTATGCAAGACAACAGAATAAAGTTTATGTCTTCTACAGCATATTTATATGATATGCAAGAAAATAAATGGAGCTGCCATCTATATATATATGTAAATGTACAAACCAATAATTAAATGACATAGATCTGATATGAAATATAATTTGTGATATTGATACATTTTACATGCCTGTCTCAAACGACTGCAGAATTGTATCATGGGAGCACCCAAGATGTATGGGTGTCCGTGATTCAGGTGCCATAAAGATTTTGGCTGTCCACTCTCATACTTGAACCTTGTCCTTCTAATCAATAGCAAAATTGATGAAAATTAAATAGCTCAATATCAAGGACAAGTTTGAATAACAGCAAATTCAGTCCAAGTTGCTTTTACTTCAAAATGATTTTGTCCCTAAAATCAATAAAACCTTTAATAAGCATTTTTCAACTTGAACATGCATCTGGATCTGGATAAATACGTTGTAGGGCCTTTCGGCATATACACAACGACCGAGATATTATTGGCAGTGTCTGGCAGGGGCAGACAATCAATGAAGAAACAGAAGTGAGATACAAGGAATCCGGGTGCGATACCCTAGCTCGTTTCGAATAGATTCCTTGGTTCTTTAACGTGCCCGGTGTAAAGCACCGATACACGAGAGACTACCCCTGGGTTACCAACCAGGATCATCTCTAGTTGGGTGGGAAACACTAAATAGCGTTTCTGAAATGACCAAGTGTCCCGGCCGAGAATCGAACCTGGGACCTCTCGATCAGCAGTCTAGCGTCTTACCACTAGACCACCGTGCCACCCATATGCATGTATTTACAGCTCTATTCTCACCAACTTGATGGAGATATCAATGAGCATATTGTATCGGACAATATTAATACCTTTCGGACAATATTAATACCCAGCAAAATCAAACTTGTCTTGCATTACTTACTGGATATGACGGATAATGTAAAACTGACAAAAATTGCATTTCCAGCTCTTACTAAATAATTTTTATTGTGATCCTCATTCAACTTGGTGAAAAACAGGATATCTAAAGAAAATATATAATATCTTGAACACTTTCATTGGCTCCAATAACCAGTCAATTTGGCCTTGAATATTTGAAAATGGATAAGAGTTTGTAAGTAAGTTCAGGGTTCTCGGCAACGCGTAATTACGCGTATTTGGACGCATACTTTTGAAATCAGACGCATAAAATCGGCGATCAACGCGTTTTCGGGACGCAAGCTTTTTCCGACGCACGCGTTTGACCTTGGGTCATAAATTCATCGTAAACACGATTATACAATAAACAATTGCAGCGTCCCTAGTATCGAGTAATTGACAGGCGAGAGGCGGGGTTAAATACCAACGATATGCATCGTGAACCAATCAGCGCTCGCGAGTCCTTAGATAATCATTGACGCGTCCCCCGAAAAATAAACTTTTTAGATCGATGCATACAGTATGTGTAAATTACAAACTGTTACGTAAACACGTACGCTTTAATTGATTGGTGATAATTGATATCTCCACTAAATTACTGACCGTGTCGTTTATTTAATTGCAGACAGATTTATACGACGATTTAAATGTTTGTCGTAACGTTGTAACATCGGAAAACCAAACTTATTATTTACGATTAACGCGTGTGTTATAAATTAAATCCAAACAATAATTTCGAATTCTACAAATGCCGAGTTTAAAGAACATACCTATTAAATTCATATTCCGCGCTGATAATTCCTTGATAAAAATATCACAATCCCAACGCAAGAAATATTTCCGACTCGAGGTCATTTTGACCTAAATACGGAAGACAAAAGTTTCAACTGTACTCAGGAAAGGTCGTCAGTTTCAATTATCAAACGCACGTGCGGCGACAATTTCTACATCAAGGTCGTTTGATGGAACCGACGCGGGTAACTTCAAAGGAGCGGTCTAGCGATTCGGTGAACTTTGATCGTGCGACATGTGAACTTAATGCCGTAAACTGTATTCGATATACGTGCATTTTTTTTATAAATTTGAAAATATGACTGATGCAGCTGACTTTTTCTGGGTTTACCAACTTTGCTGATTTAGTTCACTCGCGAACATTCATGATTCAACGCATGTCAATTGACGAGATGTTTAAAGCATTGAACGATGCTGGTATGATTCGTGTTTTAACACAATTTATTATAGTCAAACATAATCAATCATTTTACGAGCTTTTGGCTGCAATTGACCGTGAATAGGAGGGATCTACAGGTAGCCGATATGCTAAAAATAGATTTACTGATAAGCACTGACCATAGCAACCGTTGCTGGTCGGACAAACATTGTTTGTACTACCTTCTGATTCACTATATATTTATATATGCATGAGTATGGATATGTCATCTACTTCTGCTAAAAACGCTCTGGTGGGACAAAACACATTCTCGTTCAACCAGCGTATTTTTTTTCAATTACATAAATAGATATAGTCCAGAGACTAGACTATAAACTGATACATGAGAATGGACAAAACATTGTTGTTAATGATTTTGTAATAGTGAGTCGAGGTAGAGTGACAGAACTGACATGCAAGGTGTTTTTCATACCTTTTCCAAAACCATAAAACAAATTATTTAAAGTGTAACAGATGGATAAGTGCATGGTCGAAAAGACTTTAAAGCAAACCACTTACTTGTAATGGAATTACATGTATTAAATCTATTTATTGAATAATGAATAGAATAATCTTTGTGTGATTATAATGAATGAAATAATATAATTACAATATACATTTTTATATACATGTACCACATATTTCTCGTTTATGTGTGTATGATATATTTAATTATTTACTCAAAAAAACATGACTGTTTTGTGTATCACAGTATAAATCTATAATTAACATATTTTGCTTGATCAGTGTTTTATTGTGACCTTAGAGTTAAAGTGGGCATTAGACAGTGGGTAACGTATTCTCCAGAAATTCTTGTGGAAACCGGAAAGTCTCAAATTGTCCTAAATTCAACATCTCTTTCGATGGCTACTACAATTATTCGTCATGGTGGCCAAAAATACACGAGTCAGTTGCATCCACGCCCCACCCCCGGGATACTCTGGGAATAACCAGGAAAAGGGCAATGTTCTTATCTTCCAGCATTTCCTGCACTGCTCGGGAAATGTTGGACATTTGGACATTTTCCCTCCAAACCAATACCCCGGGGACAAAATTTAGCTGTCAGAAATACCTGAGATTTTACCATCAGCTTTCCCTGGCAGGACCGTTTTTTACAACCCTAAAGTATAACTCCCAGCCCATCCCCTGGGATGTGGGTTGCGGATGCAACTGTCCGGTGCTTAACAACTTCACATACAAATAATGCAAATCAGTCAGTTGTATCCGCGGTCCCACCTCTAGGACGGGCCGGGATATTTTGTGTTGTTGTCATAACCGCCAACCTTCCACGTCCCTGCGTGTTGCATCTATTGGTAAAATCTCCGATATTTCCCCGGGACCTACCTGGCAAAATACATTCCCCAGGAAACTGGTTCGGAGAATTTTTTACAAACATTTTCTCGGCAGTGCAGGGATGCTGGAAGGTAAAAACACGACCGTTTCATCAGCTATCCATGGCCTATCACTGGGGATGGGGATGGGGACGTCGATGCAACTGACTGGTGCATAAGCATTTGATCAATTTTCAAATGGCATCAAGGCTACATCTTAGCTCGGGATTAATCCATAGACCTGTAGTTTCCACAACTTTTAAAAATTAAATTTTTATTCACACTTTCCTAAATTTTCTGACACAACGCTTTAGGCTCGTTTGTTTTTGAATATCTTAATGCATTCACTGTTCAGGCCCAGAGTAATCTCATTAAATGATGGTATTTTCCTTGCCTAGTTTTTACACTTGCTACTTGCTTTGCAGTTGAAGCTGTGATGTGCAATTTTAACACATTGTATGTTTTTATTGTGTAATGTTTATTCCCAGTTATTGATTTAAATAGGCTCAATGCCATAATCAACCTTTGCAGAAACAATGAGTAACATAGCCCTCTGGAAGACTTGTTGATGGAAATGATTTCCAACCAGTCACTTGCAGGACAGGAAATGTTGGTGCCGTTCTGCACTGGTCATCGGCTATCGCATCACAAACTGTTTTTAAACCACCTCCCCTCATCAATTGACACCCCAATGTCATATTTGCCACAAGCTTGAAGACATGTTTTGCATATTAAAATAAATTGTGTTTCCAATACTACTTATCATTATGCTGGCTACATATCTGATCAAATCTCTCACTGAAACAATGATTAACAGATGATGTAATTATAGTATTTAGATAAGATCATCCATGATAAAATCTACAAACTTCACCTGACCTATGTGTGAACTCTTATTGTACCTGTTACATTACAAATCAGGCTATATTCCCTTGAATTAATATTGTTAAACTACAGAATCTTTATTTGTGTAAAATATTTAACAAAATAATACACCAAATATTATACAGCCCAGCTGCAGCTGCAACAATTTTAATTGCAATCAGTTCCAATTTGTTCCCAGAATTAAGATTGTAAACCTCAACAATGTTAGGCCTACTATACTATCTTTATAATTCTACAACTGAATTTGATGCTCAGAAATAACTGATGAGCAAAATTTAGCTCTAAATACATCATTTTCTGTCATTTCTACACTATATACCTTATCAGAGGTAGCCCTTAGTAACAAATGTTTGTCCGACCTCCAGGAAAGTGTGTACTACGTAGTACACATCACAGATAACAGTGACGTAGCTGTAGATCTCTCCTATAGGATAAAAGTACGACATGCAAGTTACAAATTTCGGACGCGTACATATTTTCGGATGAGATAGATTTTTTTTGTCTTTTCAATTTTCGATCGATCTTTTATCAATTATTAATACGTAGCAAGAATGTTATGAGTATGTAAATTGTAATTTAACTCTTTTTCTGGGTATGAATGCTGATTCTAACATTCAGTAATAGGCTAAGGATCAACCACAAAATAATTAAGCTGCTTAAAAATGTCACATATTGATATAAAAAATAAATATTTATTGGTAACAAACAACTGGAAAAATAGCTCCATAATTCACCAGAATGCAGGATTAAAGGCTTTAGAAATCAAAATTTTCTTGGGGGAGATCCCCCAAATCCCCATTGCAGGAGGGGGTCACCCCCTCCCTCACCCTCCCCCACTCGTCGCGTACGGATAGAGTCCTCAGGACTCCTACTTTTTTGCAAAAAGGAGTCCTGGGACTCCTACTTTAAAATCCTACAGAGAACCCTGAAGTTTGTATCTGGAGTCTTTTCAATATTGTATTCTCACCAATCATAACTTGCAAATGACAAAAGAAATGGACTAAATGAAATTTATGTTTTGATAGCCATATTAGAAATAACTTATTTACTACTTTAGATTTGATAGATTATAAATGGTTGTAGAAAAAAAATTAATGCAAGGTTATGTACGACAAAGTGCCTATTTTATACCTATGTGTACATAATTCATACTGTTTGAAGATATGTGATATTAAATCAAATTAAATATAATTGATACTCATGCCTATGTTCTTGTACGGAAACTTTTCCTAACAAATTTAAACAACAGTGAATGTAATATATTAACTTAGATTTATGGAGAAGTTAGTAGTAACAAGAGCTGTCTCCATAGGACGACACATGCCCCCGTGCATGCTTTGATAGTAACGTAACGTTAAGATATCAGCACCGTCACAGATGTGTCATAATATATTGGGCAAATGTGATATTGACATATTTTTCTTTGTGTAAAGGGCCATAACTCTTAAGCGTGTAGGTCAATTTGAAATCTTGTTATCTAACATGACCTAGATCTTATGGCCGTACACCTTTTCATGTTTCAAAAGGTTTGACGAAGATCCGATGACAAATGCTTGAGTTATTGAGCGGAAACCAAAAAAAACCGCCATTTTCCTACGTGTCAAGGGCCTTAACTCTAAAGTGGCTACGTCAATTTGACTGGTTATCAAACCTGACCTAGATCTCATAGCCTTTCACATTTTCATGAGGTTTGGTGAAGATCCAATGACAAATGCTTAAGTTATTGAGCGGAAACCAAAAAAAACGCCATTTTCCTACGTGTCAAGGGCCGTAACTCTAAAGTGGCTACGTCAATTTGACTGGTTATCAAACCTGACATTTCATAGCCTTTCACATTTTCATGAGGTTTGGTGAAGATCCAATGACAAATGCTTAAGTTATTGAGCGGAAACCAAAAAAACGCCATTTTTCTATGTGTCAAGGGCCGTAACTCTAAAACGGCTAGGTCAATTTGACTGGTTATCGAACTTGGCCTAGATCTCGTAGCCTTACACATTTTCATGAGGTTTGGTGAAGATCCGATGACAAATGCTTGAGTTATTGAGCGGAAACCAAAAAAAACGCCATTTTTCTATGTGTCAAGGGCCGTAACTCTAAAGTGGCTACGTCAATTTGACTGGTTATCGAACTTGGCCTAGATCTCGTAGCCTTACACATTTTCATGAGGTTTGGTGAAGATCCAATGACAAATGCTTGAGTTATTGAGCGGAAACCAAAAAAAACGCCATTTTTCTATGTGTCAAGGGCCGTAACTCTGAAGCGGCTAGGTCAATTTGACTGTTTATCGAACTTGACCTAGATCTCATGGCCTTACACATTTTCATGAAGTTTGGTGAAGATCGGATAAAGACTGCTTGAATTATTGAGCGGAAACGAATCCGGACGGACGGACGGACGGACGGACGGACGGACTGACGGACGGTGCGATTTTAATATGCCCCCGAACCAAGACTATTTAACATAGATTATATAAGGCAATACTTCATTGATTATGATGCGGAACGCATGTTCGTCGGGCGCTTGTGTAAATTTGTGTATGATATTCTTACAAGGTACAAGCATCTGTCGTACACAGGTTAACACAAGCGTCTGATTAACATGACATGGACTCCTGAAATAAGTTAATTGTCATCATATTTTTGTTGTTGTTATTTGTTTTGCCTACGTCTGCATGTGATAATATGATATGTATAATATGTCATTCATCCATATATGTAATATAATGATTCATTTTCCATTCATCTATATGTACTCATGACTGTAAATATGCATATTAATTTGTGACGTTGCTGCTTTGTTTAATTTAGCAGTTACTATTTGTATGATTATGTTTAAACCATTTATCAAATGTTTATAATACATGTACTATGTAAAATCACTGAAAAGTGGAAATAAAGAGTATATATATATATATGTATTTTGTTGAAACAGCAGAAATATGTAATCATTGATAGACAATAAAATACTTTATTGAAGGGCATGAAAATTATTAATTATGTTCAAATAGTCCCTAGAAACTGTCAAAATTAATTGAAACCTAATTTATTAAAAGAAAATACAAATATATTTTTGTAAAATACGTCTATATTCTGTTGGTTGTTACACTACTGTTATTTTCTAGAAAGCAGTTAACCTACATTTCTTCAACATGAAAAATACCTAAATAATCTGAATTTTGATTGTAAATAGCTTTTTGATCCAAAAGACAACAATACAAGACTGATAAATGCTATTTTAATGGTCTGCGTTGCGGACACTACAGGCGTTGCGGACACTACAAGTGAGGTTTTTTGTTGGCCTGCAAAAAGTTGGCGCAGCAAAGCTATAACCTTTGGTTTATGTCTTTGTGGACATGAGATCTATTCACACAAAGAATTGTACAGGAATAGCTATAGTAGTTTCTGAAATACTATGGCGTTGCGGACACTACAAAAAAAGTGTCTCGAAAAAACACCTCACATAGAAAATGATTTTTTCCAAATTTGATCCGTTATGAAACTTTTTGGTTCTTTTTTCATCCTAAATATTCATTTTTTGAAGTATTTATGAATAAAATGACAAAAAATGGTATAAAAGCAATATTCCACACCTAGTTATATGAAGGTAGGACGCTCAGTTTCAAAAAAGTATAACGTAAGAGTAGTTTGCTGTATTTAACAGTTTTTCTTTATTTTTTGTCCGATTTATATCAAATAAAAAGCAAAACGCAGAAGAGATAATACAGTATTAGTTTTGGGTCTTTTTAAGGGGTATGTGATTATAACTTTGTAAGATTTTGATCTCCAAACTTTCTCATTTTTAGAATGTTACAGCATAACGCCTAAAATTGCCATTATATGGGGCATAAATGGCATAATTACAAACTTACAAGTTGAAGGAGCAAACTTATTTTGACTGTAAAAGTTGGACATTGACCTTACACTGTTTTTAGTACATTATTACCAACATAACAATTCAAGGAGTATTGTTTTTGAGCATATAACATAGTGCAAGCAATGCTGCGTAAAATACCGTGAAACAGCCGTATTCATAATGCACCTGTCAATTGAAACCACCCCCCAAAACCCACAGGTATTTGTCTCTTGTTTTTACCTTTCCTATGTCCGTGTTCTGCCTTTTAAACTTATTTTGCGGGGTGTAGACATAGATCAATAATGTTTTGACTCTTATAAAGACTTCTGGTGGTAGGTAAATACACATTCAAGATGAATTTATTTTCACTAACGTCTAGTCCTAGCTCTTTGACGATGATCATTCCATCGATGATCATTCCATCGTCAAAGCTTCCCATAATCTGGTGCAAGGGTGTGATGCAGAAACGTTGATACAGTAATGTTGTACAGTATGATCTTTCAAACCAAACAAGAACTTGAGGAAGAAGACACAGTGTTGCTTGCATTCTTTTAATGACAAAATGGATATCTTCACCAAATTAATTATTGATACTAGGGCTGGCAAAACCCAGCCCAGTGGGAAATACTGGGTTTTATAATCAAGGCAATATTATTTCCACAAGCTCCTTGCTCTCAGCTCGGGATAAAATCTGTTATGACATCATGTGTTAGATCATCTTGAATAACAGGACAAAAATACAGGGCCCAACAAATGAAATTTTCTGTACAAAATCATTAATGAAAGTAATTGAGTGATCATTCTCATCAGCTGAATTTTAACAATAGAAGGATGTTTGAAATGAGTGTGTGTAGACTTTCGACTTGTTTTCCAGGTTAGGCTGAAACCTTAAGGCTTTGTCTTCTGTAAATAGAGCAGGAGTCGATTCCAACTGTAATTGGTAAATATTAACCTCAGAGAGTAGGTTAAAAATGAGATAGTCACCCCTTTCCTTTGTACAGGAAAAGTTCTTGTTAAAACTACATACAAGTGTTCTGACCCTTTCTAGACTAGTGAGTAGTTGCAAAACCCTCTATGATGTCTTTGTCAGTGATGGAGGTGGGTATCTTGTTACACTCCTGAATGGTGAAGGGGTAGAAAGAGTTCGGATGTACAATGGTCTCAATTGGCCATTTTGGGGGCCCAAGTTTGGCCCCATTTCCCTCCTAAATGAATATTCATTTTCCCCTCCAAAAAATTTCCCTCAATTTTTTTTTTGAAGTCAATGTAATTTGCAAACTGTTCAGCAGTTGTTGTAGATGTTATAATAGCTTGAATTGACTTTTCATGCAGTAAAAATGTATTTCTATGACGATAATATTAATATTTATAAATGACAGAATTCCCCTTTTTCGTTTAAACTGTGCGAAATTCCCCATTGCCATGGCCCCAGTTACCCAAAGTCTAGTGAGGGCTCTGATGGGCCATGTGTCTGATAAATTCACAGTGCTATCGAGTGTACCTCATGGGTCTCAGTCAGTGACTCTCAGTCCATTTTCTGAGTTCCTTACATAATTAGAAGAAAATGCTCATAGTATGAATAATTAGCTTCACAGTGCACACTCCTTTTACTCTTGGTTTTTGATCAAGCATGGATACAAATTACCAGTAAAACAGCATTTAGCAGCATGTTTAGCATAATATAATTAGTGTATTTAAAGTAACACAGTACGAAAATTCTACCACTCGGCAAATAAATATTAAGTACAGATAAGGTTTTCGCAGAAGATAACAGTTCATGTTGTAAATAAAGGCAGCTAGCCTATACTGGTGTATTCATACAGATACCTTTCAAAATACTAAATGTATACAAAGTCCGAATGTATACTGGTATTCAAACCAGCACATTCAACTGCAAAATTGTTTAAAATATACTTCAACGGCCTCTTTAACACTTCTTAGTGTTTGTTGGTCAAAAGAATAATACATTTAAATAGATACATTGTTAAGGCAATCCTCTGTTCAGGGCTTATTTTAATCATCGCTCAGCAGGGCTTGACACTAACTATTTTTGGTCATTGGTCCCCCAGCAAAGAAAAGTAAAATTTATAAATAAACCAATTACTGGTCCTTCAAGATTTTCACTGGTCTTTCAAGATTTTCACTGGCCTTTCAAGATTTTCACTGGCCTCAGACCAGGGGACTAGTGTTAGTGTCGAGCCCTGCTCAGTTCCACTCTGAGTGCGAGTTCGAAAAAATTGCCGTTACTTTATAATATTATATTGTTACTCCCTTGACCCTATACATGTAGCATTGTAATTTCTTTAATGTATAAATCATGTGAAAGAGATTTTAAAATATTCTACTTTAACTACATTAGTATTAAAAAATGATTTGAATATATAATTGATTGGTTGAATGACCTTGACATTGTCGATCATCAGGTTCATTTGACCATTATTTATTATAATTGATTAAGTTACTTACTTACTAAAGGGAAGTAACTGCTTGATTATTACTAACTTATTAAGGGAGGTAACTGCTTGAACCCAGACAGTTGTCTCCCTATAATCTACATGAAAAATAATCTTTTTTGAATTTCACCACAAACTAGTTTTTTTCTACTTTACATAGAAATTTGGTTTTTAATACAAAGCCAAAGGTCATGAAAGATTGACTAGAAATGTTTTCAATTATGCCTTGTCTACAAGGCAAACCAAATGTATAACTATATATTACAGGGCCTAGTTAAGACTTATAAGTGCACCTTGCAATTTGATTATTTAGTCCATGATGTGATTTGATTATATAGTCCATGATGTATTCAAGAAGTTAAACTTTAAAAGTAAGCAGTTGAATTGAGGGTTTTTTCTATGTAAAAAGATATTAAAAGTAAGCAGCAGCCTGGTGATTTTTACGCCTACTAAGCAAATCCTTTCTACATTCTCACTGCACCCTAGCTGTTAATGTCAATCACAGAGGTCCAAGCCGCGTACGTCATGAAAATGATCTTTTCCAAAATCAAATGAAATGGTTCAGAATTAGTTCTGTATAAAAATTATAATAGAGCTTGATATTTGACAAAAAATTGTATGATTGTAGTAAATTACTTGTTTTACAATAAATGTCAGACAATATATTACAATAATAGGTCAGTTAGAATTAATGCTTTTACTGCACTGCAATGCATTCAGAATTTAAGTCCATGCTAGTTGGTGCATGCCAGTCTATTTACAACAATGTGTATCCAATGGTTGATTGAATAATTCACTAAATGAAAGGCTTTAATTACATGATTGTACTAGAGATCCTATAGATAACAGATTTAAGGTCTCTTTGTCTTACAGCTTGGCCAATTTGACACAAGCCTGACCTTTTAATAAGCATAATTTAACAGTTTATATTTTCGCCTTAGTTTATGACGCAGATTTAATGTTTTCATAACTGGGGAGTATCACGAAGACGCTCAAGATGTAATACAAACACAAATTTGAAATACCAATATTGCACGATTTGCTTGCGGAAGTTGATATATTCAAAGCAAGAACCTTGTAATATATTCTTGCATAAAGGTCAGGCTCAGGTCAAAATAGCCTAGCTATACATAAATACTGATCAATTAGATCTCATGAATAATTAGTGAAGAGACGTTCATTTAAATTAGAAAGTAATAGTAAACCTTATATCTTGGTGGCCGAGTCTTTTTGTGTGTGACAGTGTTGATTAGTTTTATTGTCTCCTTGAGAAAGACGTTTATTGCATTTTATTGGATTTATCATTAGATCTATACTATTCTCTTAATTCCCATTGATTATTTCATCTCTTCTTGAATGCCTTAAGTGCCAGTCTCAAGACCATTCAGTTTTGATCAAGTTTGTACAGACATGTAATATTATTAAAATACATGGGTAATATTGAAAACTGTTTTGCTGTAGTCCACATCAGCAATTAGTGGGAAGTCTAATGAAAGGAGATTATTCTTCATTATTGCTGTTGGAAGTTGGAAGTTTTTTAGTGCTTTTGTTCAGATTAAGATCTCGAGCTTCTTTTCTGGCAGACTGCTGAAATGAATATTGGTTAAATTTGGTTTTCTACATGACAAGCTGTAGTGTCATAGAAATTTCTATAGATTACATGGTGAGGCTTAATTCTACTTTCAGTGTGCGGTCGTCAAAGAAAGCAGCTGATTTTCTTGATGAAAAGTTGAAAACTGCTGAGTTTATTATTTTTTTGTCACAGATTTTCTATTTTTAAATATTAAGTAGTTTGCTTGTTGGGTGTTGGGTTCAGGTTGTTTTGTGTTTGTTTAGCCTTATAAGGAAGGATTTTTCTCTCAATCCCTGGAGGAGGAAGCAGTTTTCTCTTGAGACGTATTTTAGCAGCGCCGTGGCTATAATCTGCTAGAGTGAGCTATTTTCTCATATTTTCGTGTTTCTTTGGAAAACATTGGAAAGTAGACTAGATATATGTGTTTATTGATCGGAACCAAATAGTTGATTTGATTGAAGCTTATTGGATACGGAATACGCTAACGGGTTTGCGATATGTATCATAAGTACAAAGGATATTACACGTCTCGGGAGATTGTGACATAATCAGTGTAGCGAATCATTGAATGTGCTTTTGTTGGGATTTCATAGTTTTCGGAAAATCTGTATTTTCAGCTGACCGGATTTTGAAGGCTGTTGATATTCAATTGTATTTTGATATTTATAGCGTGTGACTCTTAAATATATTTGTTTGATGAATATTCTCTTAAGATTTTTTTTGTTCAAAGTCTTAAGAAGAAGAGCAAAGGTTGAATTTACTATAAAGATTGCACTGTATGCTTAATTAACTATGACTCATATCGGTACTTTATTCCTTAAAACTCAATCTGAAGATAATATTTGATAAAAATTGTAACATAGATATACCTTGACATGCTGTATGCTTAACTATGACTCGTTTCGGTACTTTACTCCTTAAACTCAATCTGTAGATAATAGTTATAAATTGTAACATAGATATACCTTGACATTGGTCCGAAATGTTTCTGGCTCCAATGGGGGAGATGTGTGGCTCAGTTTTACTTAGTAATTCTTCAACTATAGTCTGAGCCTTGACATGCATTAGAAGGCGTCTGTCTTAACATAAATTTGAAAATAAGGTATAGAACTTTGAATGAATGTAGAAATATAAAATGTGAACTTATTTGGTAGTGATATCCTTTGTGAAATTGCGTGTTACTGTAAGGGTATGGACAGGGCTTTCATTAAATTTGACAAAAGTGCCAATAGATAAATTATTTTGGACTCTTGAAATTTTAAGGTTAAGAGTCAATTTTACAAATTTTCTTGCAATATTTTGAAAATTGAGAGTCAGGAGTCATCTTGATTTTTGTAGCCTAGTGAAAGCCCTGATGAATATAGAGTGTATGATTGGCCTATGATATACATGTATGACTTGGACCTCATGCTGCTCTATAAATAAGCAGGCTTAGTATCGCCCACTTCCTAGCTTTGAATGACATCATCTCTGACGCGTGTCAGACCAGATGTTGTTCTGTATCCTATGTTAAGTGACCCATTAAATACCATTAGAAATATTAGCGAATAGACCCCTTTCACCAAATCTCCACCTGACTGATAAGCTCATGAATTATTTAGTGGAGGCAGAAAGCATGCACTGGTGATAAGCCCCCAGTAGTAAATTCAGTATACATGTGGTAGTATTTGCAACAATATGGTACATAGCTGTTGCATTGTTGGTTGTGCGAACCCGCCAGAATAAAGAAAAGGGAGTAGTATTGCATAGAATTCCTAAATATCTGATTTGGAGGAGAGAATCATGGTTTAAAACTTTACCTGACTTCATAAAGACTCAACTCATTCAGAGCAAAATTCATGGACGGATACTTCTCGTGTTTGTAGATTTAATATGAATTTCATAGCAGAAGTGTTTGCATTTATACTGCATAAATTTACACAAATCTTTTTATTTATAACTTATTATTTTATATTCCATGTTCATAGAATAGTATTCACATTTTCAATTAAAACAACCTAGAACTACATTTTTGTACTAGCAAACAGTCATACTAGAAAGCTTCCTGAAATGTTGTGTTGATTAAATGCCTACCTAAGATCACCTATGGTAATATGCTAAAATAGTTAGCACATTAGCAGGTTGTCTTTGATTTTATCTATTTATTCATTATAATAATCTACATGCATGCGGTTTCAGAAAGACAAACACATGACCACTTCCTTAAGATCGCCACTGTCAATTATCTATATTAGAATCAGTATGTAACACATCGGTACAATAGTACAAGTGGTTCATTATATGACCACAACAGTGTGTTACATTTTTATAAGATTCAAAGTATGAATGAATAATACTTCATTAATGATTAGATCACGGGACTAATTGACTAATTTACTAGTGTATGCTAAATTTAAGGTTTACCTTTCCAGGCCTATCTGAGGCAACACGCATTCTCAAAATTTGGGCCAATTGCATGTCACCACTATAATAATGTTTATAAAAACGAGTAATTGAGTATGAGAAGCATTAAATCCATTTCTATCACTAATACTATATACAGTTCCTCAAAAATAAGTACAAATAATGTTAGAAATAACGAACTTGAAAAATATACAAACCCGCAAGTCACGACACCCTACTATGCGTATTTTTTTATACGGGCATATTGTAATATCGTCAATTTTGTTCTGTTATATACAATTTAGGTCTTTGAATATTCGATCTAGTTGAGTCATGCATCAAAAAGAAAGAATATTTTAATCTATAGCGCCTAAGGGCCATTTACTATAAGTGTTAACCAAAATCAGACTTCGTTTGTCAAATAGGGATCTGGTATATAAAGTTTTGATTTTGGATGAAAGCATGTCAAGGATATCGAATGACATGGTGCAAATGCTAAGTTCCCCTATTGTGTGGTCTGATCGAGATGTGGCTAGGTTAACCATTCCAGAGTGTTTCAATCCGGATTAGTATATAATAAAGTTATATCTAGCATTGACTGCTTTGACATATCTACTGAGCGGCATCTGAATCTTACCGTTAGAGCTCAAACATGAAGCAACTATAAACAGTACAATACAATTAAATACTTAATATCTATATCACCTTCTGGATCAGTACATTTCTCAGGGTTGGGGAGGACGGGTGTCAGGTAAACAGATCACCCTAGAATCTGGGTACATGTTAAACTTTATACCATGTGATGAACTGCTGACCGATCATGGATTTTTAGTGTTAGATCCCTGTCGCTGGCTCGGAAACACATATGCTGTCGCTCACCTTCGGGACTTGGAACATGACCCGTAGTACATGTCCACATAAAAAGTATTGGTACCAATCTAGAGACTTAATTAACACTTCATGTCAGACTTGTATTAGTAACTTGCTCTTTCTGCAAAGTAATGACAGATGTCGAAGTATGACACATCAGTCCAAAGTTTCACATTATCTACCCACATAGAATCACCTAAATTGAAGGGGTCAGGTAAAGTCCCAAATTCAAATGACAGTTTTGTTCCAAATACCCTGTTAAATCGTTGCATAAGCAGAAAGATCAACAAGTTTAAAAGCCTCAAAATCAATTAAATCTGCCATTAAACGCAAATAAGCAACACAAAATATAGATCTTCTCATACAAACTACATAGGTATAATATGGCTTATCAGTCAATGTTTTGCCTCCAGCTGAACATGTGGTCAAGATAATGATATGCATAGGGCTATTTTTAGTAACGGTGAAAAGGGTCTATATAAGACAATAATTATACTCTAGGGTGATGATCTGTGCTAAGTGTTCAATATTAGCCATGTAATGGAGAAGTATTGGTTTCTCGTTAAGTTATGGCTAAAATTTAATATGAGATGTGGGATATATCGATAATTGGTTGTTATTGAATTGTGCACTTCTCAGAACTGAGTAATAATTCTCTTGTTGGAATTTTATTGTTTACGAATGTTTTCGAGTGTTATTGTTGAGAAATAAATCATAAAATGGAAAGAGAATAATTACTGCGTACATGAGGTAATATATCATATGCTTGAGTATAAGATGCAAAATTGTCAAAATTTGTACATTTTCCCGTTTTCTTTTCCATTTATTCAGTTTTAAATACACCAGATTGTGCTTGGTGGTTCTCAGGATTTTAGTTTAATTCTTCAATTCTTGGTGGATGATAAAATATTGGATCAACTGTCATGACATTTCTTCTAAGGTCTTGGTGATAACACCCATGTAATTCATGATGTATTTATAATTCTTATCATATGAATATATAAGTAAATTCATCCCCTCATTCTTTTATTTATATGTCATAAATAATATGATAGACAAAAGATGGTTGATAAGTATACTCATATGTAAATAAATGCAAAGTGGATTTTGAAAAGAATTTTATAATCTGTCATAAAGTATACATGTGTGTATTAGGACAATAGGATCTGATCTTGACTTGAGTATGCTTGAACTGATATCGGCTTTTAAGTCAAGAGCTCTAAACGTTTCAAAGCTTGATACGTACCATCATAGGTTAGTCCTATGATTTAAAGTGATGCACCATAAATTTTATCCTTGTAAGTCTTTTCCATGGCTTTCTTGGCTGATATTTCAAACCACCAAAATTACTTTAGTTTGCAACTTTGCATACACATAATCTCACCATTATTTCAATAATTTGGTTATCATTAATGTATTATTAGTAAACGTTCACTGTTGTTTTCAGATGTCAATCTGAATTTCTGAAATGACAAAAAGGCCAATTGAGATAATGCCTACATAATGTAAATGGACAATTTTTTTTCAGGATTTTCAAAATTACTAACTGTTACCCATGCATATAAAAATAGCAAAATTAGCATACATTTATAATGTTTTATATGATGGTATGTCTCTTTAAGTTAACATTTACTTCATGCAAGTTACATGTATGTTAAGTCATGTTGATGATAAATGTCAATAGGACTTACACAAAGCTGTGGTATGAATAAAGTAGATGTTTCAAGTGCACTTAGGAAATAGCTATACTATACATGGTAAGGTTTTATCATACAGGCATCTCAGATATAGGAAGTAAAGGCTTTACACAACAACTGTTGTTTCTTTCTGTTAGTTAGTTGTTATAGAAATAACACAAATAAAGGCTGTGCTCAGCATCGTAGTAGTGTCTTTGTTGTGTTCATAATCATATTCAGATATTATGGAAAACCCAGTTTAAGTGGCTAAAAATAATTGGATTAGTAGTATCATATTTGACTGAGTTCAAGATTTTCCAGTTTTAGTGACAAAAAATCATTAAGATTATGTTGTTTCTGTAGCAATTTGAATGTATTTTTTTAATTCAATTTCAGTATAGAAATTTGGATAATTCTGATGTTATTTATGTGAAATTGTTCACTGTGCAGTGAATGACTTGTGTCTATGGGAATATTGTGAGCAGAGATTGCTATGCCTTGGTGTTTCTTGAAGGTTTTTCATCAGCATTCATTTGAGAATGTGCTATAATTAAAAGTGACAGTGTTTATATTAAGTGTTTGATTGACAATTGATGTAATGTCAATTCAGCCCTGGTCATTGAATTTCCAACTTGGAAATTATAAAATTTTGAATTAATATTCCATGGTTGCTATGGCAACGAAATATGAACAATGACTGAGTTATCAATGTGCATCATCAGAGACTGATGGTATCTATATATTATATATCTGACAGATGTGATAATCATGGCCTGGAGGGTTAGACATGATGGGTAAGTTATTGTTGTTATCCATTGATGGTCATTATGATTATAGTATTCACTATTGGCATTGAACATTGTACATTGTATGTGGTACCTCACTACCTTTGTTTCCTGGTAGTACATGCACTCACTATTAGTAAATGTAGAGTTGTAACAAAGAGCACCTATGCAAGTGGTGCTCCAAGATCATGGCCTTTGTTTACTTTCCATGGCTTGGAGGGTTAGACATGATGGTCAAGTTATTGATGTATTCCATCGATGGTCCTTATTATATTTAGTAACTTTTACCACTATAATTGTTCACTGTACATTGTGGCATCTAGTTGTGCTTGCACTCACTCTGTCATTGTTGAGTAACTATACCTGTGCCAGTGCTGCTCTAGATGCTAGTACAGCTACTTGATCCTGCCAGGTCATTGTTATCAATGCTGAAATCATAGTTGGTGTTTATTGTTGATCACTGTGTGCTTACTATCCGACCAACGATTTTTGACAGTGACGTCATTTTGTAAACAATCTAAAAATAAGAAGGGTATATCCCCAAAAAGACCGAGGATCATGCTAAATTGAAGTATGTCCTTACCTATTCATATATTTCAAGCAATGCATGGTTCTGTGGATGTTTATGTTGACTCTCACTCAGGCGGTCTAAGTTCAAAGCTTATGACAGTCATAAACTTTTCATCACTTTTTATATACGAGAAATATAGGCCTATACCCTTGATGATTTGATAAGCTATTTATTTTGAAAATAAATGCTTTGCCTTATTAATATTAAATTTAACCTGTGGAATTCGTGTAATTGAAAATACGTTTAGGATAGCTGTTGGTTTCTCTTAATTCTTCAAAGACTCACAAGTGAAATTTTCTTAAGCTTGTTCTTGGCTATGCAATTAAGCCATTTGAAGGTGAGTGAAATGACAATGGTGTTTTTGATTAAGCAGCACTCTGCATACATACTTTGAATGTGATTGGAAAAAATAAAATAAAAATAAGCGTAAAAAGTTCTGCTGACGGGGTTCGAACTCGGGACCTTTTAATTACTAATACTGCACCATTATCCTCTCGGCCACGATTTCATGCAGACCATAGGTAATGAAATATACTGATAATCTACATCTTTGCAGACGATATATAAAGTAAACATTTGATTGTAAACGCAACGTGACGTAACTGTCAGGTATCCCTGGTCGGACTGTTCAAAGATATGAGGAAAATAAATCTATAATAAATACAGCAGATCCAGGGAGAAAGCAAGCTCTTTCTTGGCCTTTAATGTGAAAAGTCGGACAGGAAATAAAGTAAAATAGAAACAATAGTGGGTTTTTTTAATTATAAATTATGATTGTTTATATGGTAAACATGTTATGTTGTTCAGTAATTCTATATAGGGTCTTTCCTCTGATGATCCATTGCACATGCACACTGTCACTATCACTGGTAGCTGCAACTATCAGATTTGGCTACTAGTTGACCATTGAATGGACCTTTTGGTTGCTACAATTTCCATTCCCCCCCCCCCCCCCCAGAAACAACACAACCAAACACATTGAGTCATTGATCCTTAGAAATGGATTGTATGGTAAATTTGGCTTTTCAAATCAAATGCATAATTATAATATTGCAATTGCAGTATCAACTTATCAAAATTTCCCATGAGATTCAGCATCTAAACAAACTCTCTGTCTAGAAAAGTGCATGAGATTTTCGATAAAATATGTGCCCAAAGTGAACTGCATCATTGCTACATTGCTTCATACCACAGTGATTGCTTTCAGTCTCTTAAAGACATAAAACACCTCATAAAATAACAGTACTCATTATTTTGGGAGAATATTGGTAGTAGTTAGATTGCTTTCATTCTTCGCGTCCAGAATTACAGTACCACGAGTATGTGTATGCTGATAGCAAGAAAACAATAGAAGTTGATTATGAATTTTATGAGAAATGTTGAGATGACCTTGACATTACATGACTGTAGTATGGTATGGTGATGGCTTTTTACCAAAAACTCATGTTTTCTCATTGATTGATGCATCCTTTTGTTGTGCCAAGACTGATGTGTACAGGATGACCTTTAGAGTCACAGCATTGTCTCATAGTTATAAATTGTGTTCCCACAGTGTTCATACATTGTATGAAGTATGGTATCTGTCAAGAATAATCAATTTTAATGTTGTCTGGGTTTGGTGAAATTTGAACTTTATTGAATTGTTTTTACACCGAAAGCTTGTGTAATGGTCTTCCCTGGCATTTTAGAGCTCTGAAAGCTTTACATTTCTGAACTGAACTTCATGAAATATTTGTATTAGTTGCCATGAAAGGTGCTGCAAGATTCATGTTCTGTCTTAGAATTGTTTTTCTTGTATCATCTATGCAGGAGAGTCAATTTTCCAGATTAATCATTCTGGAAAGAGCATTGAACCAAAACAAAAGTCATTTTATGAAAATATCACTAGAAATGGCAAAGTTATGATCAATTTACTCTCTTCTGATGGATTTTCTTTGATAAAAACTGAGTTAAATATGGAAATAATGTCATTGAAGGCCTCTTGTTTTGCAAAAATGTTCAGCCGCATACAATTTTGAATTTGTCCCTTTTGACACCATTGTGTATGTCATATTTAAATGTCACCCAATTTCTAGTCAAAACTGCAGGGGTGAACTATATTTAGGCCAAAACCAATTTATAGTAATTTTGTTTCAATCAAAGTTAAGATATGTCATGAATTCTTGTATTTATACTTTCAGTTCCAATCTTGACCTGCTTACAGAGGTTACATATGGAGAGGTCGGAGTCGCTCCGAGTAAGTTCTACCATTTTTGTCATCTTGTTGAAGCCCACATGGAAGGTCGGTAAACCGACTGTGTCAGCCTCCTTAAATAAAGGCCTTATTCACTCATCTGCTTCTTGGTAGACCAAAATAACTATAGCTCAGGGAATTTTTAGAAACTAGTGTCCCCAATCAGTCCTTAATTAGGATTTGAAACTACTTGCCAGAAATAATAAAATTGAATAATTTTCCTCTATACAAATTACAGCGAAAGTTACTTGCAAGAATCAACAATTTCTTTTCCTGGACAAATGCTAATTTCCTGGAGAATTTTGATAGTACTCCATAACAAATTTGCATTTGCCCTAGAGGTCAGTCAAGCTAGGTTGCCTTTAATTTGACCTTCAGTTAAAACAAGAGAATATCTCCTCAACAAATGAACAAATTTTGGCCAAACTTTACAGGAATAATCATTGTCAATAAATTACAAGAGTTGTAAAACGGGATAAATGTAAAAATACAAAATTCAGTACAAAATTATCAAATTTAACCTTTGAAATTTAGCACCTATAGTAATTTGTTACAGTATCGTGTATCACACGTAGTTCCAAGGGTGTCACATGTTCAGGAAACAGTTTTTTGTCCTTTGTGACAGTTATCTCTCCTTGATTCATGTTACATTTTGATGTCATCCTGTCCTTGGTACATTGACACCGTGCATAGTGTTATACATATTCAACAGTTTTCTAATGTTATAAGAAAATATTTAATGAAATATTACATGTTATGTTTTACTTTTATTCATCATTTTGTTAATATAGAGAATTTACAGTAACTTTAGCTTTATTTATCGGATGAATCAGTAAATCCCCATTTTAGGCAGTGCCTTAAAATTCATAATATCGTTTTGCATGTATAAACCATTGAAAGTTGTGATTTAGAGATGAAATAATGTTGTTTTCAGTGATGGAGAAGAGTAGTACAGGGCGTATGTCCCCTGTTAGGGGCCGGACCATGAAGGAATATGATCAGGTAGGTTAACTTCAACTTTCTTTATAGCATGTTTAAATTTTATAACTGAACATCAGTCTGTTAGTCAGTCTTACTCTTTAATAAGCTTGCCTATCTCATTCAGAGTTCCTATAATTGGCTGCATTAGTAAGAATAATATTTTCTGCACATAATAAAAGTTATTTGATGAAAATTCAAGGAATTGACAAAGTTATGGTCATTTGAAGTTCCACAATCTGTATTTTAACAATGAAACACTGTTTAAGTCTAGTTAAGGTGTAGGGATGTGTGTGTTTGGCACTCAGAACAGATTTGCGTCTAATTTTTAGGATTGAGCATTATGTCTCAGTAGATCCCCTGAGTCCTGTGGAGTTACAGAATTATGTTTTAATTCTATGTATAGATATTTGAGAAAATAGTTTCGCACACATCATCCAACCTCCCTTCAAAGTGGGGAGGGGTATATTGTCGGTTTGCAGTAGACAACATTATTTCTGTTTAATATAATTATATTATCAGTTGGTCAGATTTCAATGAAACTAAAAAGAGTGGTACAAAGCCTAGATGTTCATATTGTCAGGAATTTTATGTTTTATTTTTGTAGCAAATATCAGAATTGAAGAAAGAAAACTTTGATCTGAAGTTACGTATATACTTCATGCAAGAACGTATGAGTACAAAATATAACGATGAGAATATCATACAAACGGTAAGACTAACATTCAGGATTCTACAATTCTGGATTTTTCAGGAAAGCCAGATTTGCTGCATGAGGAAGAAGTATCTTTTTTGTACAAAATAAAAGTTAATTGATAAAAAAATTCAAAGAATTGACTAAGTTATGATCATTTGAAGTTCCTTAATTTGAATTTTAACAAAATAAACTAGTGTTTTGAAGCTTTAGATAAACACTGATAATGATCTCCTGCTGTTTCCTCTATAAAGTTCTGGTCCAGAAATATAGAAGGGAAATATACCCCTTTAAGCTGTAGGGATGTGTCAGAGCTGATGGCATCCAAAACAGACTTGCGGCTTGTTAAGGATTGGGCATTATGCGTCTGTAGAACCCCTGCTAACATTATATCCGTTTGACGGTCGTTGTTTTAGTCAGGTACGGCTATGGTTCAGTGGTTAGTGCCCTGAATTTCTAATCCGGGTTAACTTAACCATTTCTTCCCTCGAAAAAAAATTTGGAAATCATTGGCCAGTTAGACAAGAAAAAAAGTATATTTTCATATTCTCATTCTCAGTTGATGGCAAACTTCAGGGGTATCAACTTTCCTTATTCATCTGAAATCTCAGATTTATTATTCCTGACCAAAATAAAAGTTAATTGATGAAAATGTCCCCAGAAATGGCAAACTTATGGTAAATTAAATCTGCTCTAAAGGATTTTCTTTATTAAATACAAAAATAGTTAAATGTGGAAATAACGTCAAGCGTTAGACTTACTGATTGGCATAGTTTTTCAACAGCATTGTGATTCCTGATTTTAAATTTGGTCTTTTTGACTCCCCGGAAACTCACAAACATCAACATTATAAGCAGAGCTACTGATAAGGCGTATTGGTGGTAATTGCCCAATTAATTTTCTAAAAAGTAACCAATAGATTTTGAGAGGAGGGAGTAAGAAAAAGCAATGACAATCTGAAATATCCAAAAAGGAAAGGATGATTTAAGGAAAAACAGTACATAAAAGCAGGGTTGTCATTAGAAGGCGGCAGGAGGCCAATTTGTCTGCCTCAAATGATGTTTGGACCGTCTCAAATCTACCCTAAGCTGCATCCATCTTCAGTGCTCAGGCACATATTGGCCTCCTCAAATGTGTACAAAAGCCTCCTACATGATATCCTAGTGAAAACCCTGAAAAGATCATTTACCCTATGAGTTTGATTAAATACTGTAATAAAATTTGTCAAATCCCAATCAAAATTGGAACTGGGAAGTAAAAAACCCAATTGACTTAAACCTCGGTAAACTATCTGTAGCTCTGATTATAAGTACATGTATTTGATAGTGAACTCATGTTTTTGCTTTATAGAATATTGAACTCAATGTTGAGATGGAGAAACATAAGCAGGATTTGGTGGAGAAACATGCGTTGTTAGAAAAAGCATCGTAAGTATTTATCTGTGGCCCATTTGCTTAAGGAGAATGTTGCGTAGCAAACACTGTGAAGTAGTAAACAGAACAGAAAGTTTATTTAAGACAAAGCATACATAACTTATTGCCTTACATAATATATACATAATATAAATAATGCATGCAAAAGAAAAAAACCCAGAAAAAACGAAAGATAAAAAAGACATATATAACTAAAAACAGCAATTTGTAGCAAACAGAGTAGGTTTTCAGAGTGAAACAAAGTGTTCCGTAGAAAGGCATTGTGCAATTACAGCATGCAGCTTTGCCATTATACGGTGGGAATTTGTGCTATTTATTTTTAGTGCATAACATGCCCCTCTTTGCAAATAACACAGTTTCTTGTGATAAATTATCTTTTCCCTGTTGTTATACCCCCGCAAACAAAGTTTGAAGGGGGTATACTGGAGTCACCATGTTGGTCTGTCGGTATGTTAGCATCGTGTCCGCTCTGTAACTTTGTCATTTTTTACTGGATTTTAAAATTGCTTAGTACAAATGTTCACCACATCAAGACAGTGTGTCATGCGCAAGACCCAGGTCCCTACCTCAAAGGTCAAGGTCACACTTAGAGGTCAAAGGTTATATAGTCATGCAAATCGTGTACACTCTGTAACTTTGTCATTTCTTACTGGATTTTGAAATTGCTTGGTACAAATGTTCACCACATCAAGACGGTGTGTCATGCACAAGACCCAGGTCCCTACCTCAAAGGTCAAGGTCAACTTACAGGTCAAAGGTTATATAGTCATGCAAATCGTGTCCGCTCTGTAACTTTGTCATTTCATACTGGATTTTAAAATTGCTTGGTACAAGTGTTCACCACATCAAGACGGTGTGTCATGCGCAAGACATCACTAACCTACAGTGCAAGAATTAACTGTGGTAACCATCTTGAGTTTTGTTGATTATAATTATATAACTTTGTTTTGTACTAGTGTGTTACTTATTTTTTTCTTCATCAATTTTCACATTAGCCTTCAATCATGGTGTATTTCAATCTGTATAGGAGCAGATTTCCATCAAATGTGTTGTTTAGACTATAATTTTAAATAATATTCCTGTGTCAAGGCTGTGCTGCGGGGGTAGGATTCATCACTCCTGTGATAGCTCTAGTTTTCATTCTGATGACAACTTAATTATGATCAACGGGCCTCACATTTCACCTGTTTTTGTATGAAAGCATTTTTTCAAATTTTGAAATGACAAAACTTTGCCTGCTAGATAGTTCCGTTTAAACTTTTGTCAGTTATGATTAAATTAATGTAAACAGTGATAAAAATAGAATTGTTTCTATAACTCTTAACCCATTTTTGCGACCTGAGCCACATAAAGAAAACAGGACAATCAGGTATAAAAACATATATTCAAATAAGCCAAGACGTAATTATTACCTGCGAATTCGGTAAAAAAGATTAAATAGATAAAACAAACATCTACCTAAATCGATGTAATGGTCAGTGATTTCTGTATATATTGACATTGCAGATTATCGCGTTACAGTTATACCAGATTGTTGGGTTAACATGAACTCCCATAACTTTCATAAAAATTTCGTGAAATGTCCACATTTCTTGTCTGACTTTATTCCAGGGAAACTATTGATAGCTTAACCAGCAAATATTCCGAGATTTCTTATCTGACTTTATTCCAGGGAAACCATTGATAGCTTAACCAGCAAATATTCCGAGATTGTTGAGAAAGAGGTTTCAACCATCAAACAACAATGTGATGAAGCCGTAGAGAAAGCTAATCAGGTTAGTGGTTGTTGCAAAATCTTAATGTTTGGGCTTACAGCTGTCTTGGTCCGGTGTTGTGATTTGTATAACAAATTTGACTTGACCCTGACCTTTATGCATGAATATATTACAAGGTTCTTGCTTGTATATATATATTAATCTCCGCCAGCGAATCAAGCAATATCGGTATTTGGAATTTTTGCAGCTGTCAGATATTACTGAAGATGTTATGAAGAACGGCATTAAACTGGAATAAACAAACTTAATAATACATGCAGTACAGTAGTGTATTATTATATTACAGAAAGTAGCAGATATGGAGCAAGTTATGGATGAAATGAAAGGTCAGCTTGATGAATTTAACTCACAATTGAAACCTGAACTGGATGAGAAGACCAAACAAATAGATGTAAGTTACTGTCTAGATCTGTTCTCTGTGTTGCTCCTGTTAAACACCCAAGTCCTTGCTTTCTTCTATTTCAAACATTAATCTTTGTAAAATGGTCAAAGGCATTTAACATGCCTATTATACAATACAATACAATACAATACATTACATTACATTACATTGCAATTAAAAAGTTAATTTCGGCATTAAACAATAATTAGTTTCTAGCCACTAAATCCTATATACATACATGTTATTTGATAGGTGAAAGTTACATTTTGTAAGTTAACAGAGGCATGATAAAAAGGGTGAATACAACAAGCAATATATTATTTGTTGAACAATTAACAAAATTTCGGAGTATTTTTGATAAAACATTCTATGAAGCACACTAGAAAAGAATTATTATACCAATAAAACTGTAAAACTGTTAAAGAAGACGTCATCTCTCTTAGGTGATATCCCCCCTCTTTTAATGACAATGGTAGAAGTACGACAAAAACTTTCTAAATGGTTATATATCGTAGTAAGCAATATTTGCATAATTAGCTTTGAAATAAAACCTACACCATTAAGTGTTCTTATACTTTGCATGAATAGTTCATCAGTAATTTATATGATTTCAATGTTTATTGCAGACACTTCAAGCTAACCTGGAAGATAGGGACAGGTATGTTTATCAGGATTTCTACAATTCTGGAATAATGCACAAGAAAGAATGATTATTTCTGCAGAAGATAAACATTATTTGATGAAATAAGTATTGACTTAGAGATGGTCATTAAATTAAAACTTTATGTCCACATGGTCAATTTGTATCTATGGAAAGTTGCCTTTCGTTATATTCAGACTTAGGAAATAATATTACGAATTTTGAAGTTGGGTTTGATAGAGAGCAAAACAGTATAAAAATGACAAAAAATTATATTTTTCATTGTTACAACAGCGGGTTTTAAGTTAGTTTTTGCCGTGTGCGAAAAATGCTTCGAAAGCTTTATGTTAGAGCGGCTACAGGTTTGATCCAAGGCCCAGTTGTTCTAAAAGCTTATTGTTTGTCTCCCTTAGTTGACAATAGCTATTTTCAGGCAAATGCGGTTTGTCAGAATGGTGTGACTGGGTAGTCTCTGTATTACTAAAATACTGACTCTTGACCTGTTGGATTCAAAACTGATATAGAAAAATATTTAAAAGCAACAACAATTTTGTTGTGTACTAATTCCGTTTTCCAAATGATGAAATAAAAACTTTGCTATGTTACAGAGAGATCGTTGAATTGGAAGATAGAATAAAGGCATACAAACGAGACTTAAATGAGATCAGTAAAAGTAAGAATAGTCAACAATTACAGTTCATGGATGAGATGGAATCATTGAGAACAAGTCTGGGACGTAAAGATAGAGATATACAGGTAATTTTATGTACAACTACAACCATCTCACATGTATACAGGGTTCTCAATAAGTTTTAACCTAGCAGGCTGAAATGCTTAAAAGCAACATGCATGATAAGGTCCTTAATGCAACTTTTTTATTCAAATTATGAATAAATTTCACATTTTCAGCTGGCTCAACATGGCTTTTAAGCAGTCAATTTGGCCTATGCTGTTATTGAGAACCCTGGTATATGTCAATATTATACATATATGTCTATACTATAAATATGATCAAATTGTTCATTTTTTTCCTTCCCCTGTTTTGAACAAAAATCCCCTCCAAAAAACCAAACACATATACAACACCAATTTAATCTAGTGGCATTGTCATAGGCTAGTTTCCAGTTTGGGTAAGTGACCCTAGCACTGTAATTTGGTTGTCTTGAATCCTTGATAAGTCAAATGCAAAAAGAAAATGGGGAGAAACTGCATGATTTGAATGCTTCTTTCTTGAAGAAGTTGCCCTTAATTTATAAGGAAAACATCTCTGCATGGTACATAAACCTATGATTTGAGAGTTGTTTGATGGGTAATGAATTTATGTCTCCTATACCATGATGTTCCAATGCATGTATTCTGTTCATCTGTCTGTTGTAAATAATGAAGAATGTCGTTTGTTTTCAGTTGTATTGTGAATGAAATACCCATAATTTGTTTCTTTGGTGCAACAAGGTTGTATCTTACTTCATAGAGAAACGGCCTTGTTGCGCCAAAGGGACACAATTGACCCCTTAGGTCAGACTATGATTTACTTCTGCATGGATAGAAATTTCAAAACCAGGTACTGATAAATTATAGCATAAGGCCCAGATAAAAGTGTTAGTATGACCTTTGCCTACCCCTCTCCAATAAAATTGCCTGCCGCAACTCAAATAAGTGTATTGCTTTCCTGAGAAAAAATGTATTTTTAAAGTTATGCCCCCACTAAATATTGGTTCCCTTTTAATTACAAGACATGGCTAGAACACTGCCTTCCTAATATAAAAATATTAGGTTGGTAAAAGGTCAAACAAACAATATTTATGTCTGAACATTTTCTTGTAATGATGTCACCAATTGTGTACTGTTGATAAAAATAAATGTTGAGTTTCAAATGAATATTGTAATATCTGTGATTATGATGCATGTGTATTTGTTATCAGGGTTCCCATGGTCATGGAAAAAACTTTTTTTTCTAAGTCAGGGATTTTTTAAGTTAGTCCAGGAAAATTGGGAAATTGAGCAAAAGTCAGGGAATTCTTCAAGAAAATACCAAAGGCTGAATAAGAATTCTAAATTATAATAACTTTATGTCAATTAACAGCCTTAAAACCTTACCTTAAACTTTTTGGTTCCATATTGAACAAAAAAGTCTCTTATAATTCTGTATTTGGTTAGCACTATTTTACTCTAAGAAAAAGGACTAATTGCTCTAAAAAAACTTCTGTGTGGTCAGGGAATTTTGGCATAGAATATTTGTGGGAACCCTGATTATCATTATAGTATGGTATTTAAGGCAACAATATGTTACAATATTTTTGTATTGAGTATCTAAATTTCTTTGAACAATTTGTGAATACCCACTTATTTGCATGTTTGTAATACTTGCTGAATAAGTGGACATATTTCAAGTACTGTAAAATCGTTACTTTTCGCTGTTGATTAAATTTCGTGGTTCACCTCAAACACAAACTTTAATACCAACGAACATTAATTTTGACCCTTGCATTATTACCTGAAATGCAAAATCCACGAATTCAAGTCTCAACGAAATTGTCTTTTTTACCAAAACCAACGAAATTAAATGATTTTACAGTATTTAGATTGATTTGATACCCCTTGATGTATGTATGTTGTATTCAAGAATGTGTTTTAACTTTTATATACCTGGTTAATATATTGTGCATTTTTCCTGCATGCAGCGTTTATCAGTCATTGTAGAAGATAAGACATGTGTTGCTGGAGTTACTGCCCTTGAACGGTCACATTTAAAGGTTTGTTTGTGAAGGGCTAGTCTTGATGGTTACTGGTGGAGGGATGGATTTATCTGTAATTAGTATTTAGTATTTCCATTAGAACTGCACTAACATAATATACTAACTGATTTTAATTTTTAATACCTTCACACTTTGTATAAACACATACTGTAGAATTTTGATGTATAAATAAACCATCTTTTTTGAGCGGTGACGGAAGGTTACACTTCTTAGTCATGGTATGTGAATATACCTCGTTAAAATCTCTTTGGGCCATGGATTGGTTACTGTCATTGATCACATATATTGCTTAAGCCTTAATACATACCCTAAATCTATCATTTGAGGGCAAATGAACCTTCCTGCATAAATTAGTCACAGCTCAAAAAACATAGTGCACCCAGGATAATACGATATTTTCAATCATTAACCAGATTGGTCAACTGTTGCAAAATTGGTTACTTAAATAAACATATGGTCAATCGTATACTAACATTACACTGATAAATCATGCACGCTTGATTTTTCCACCTATTTGGCTTATACCGAATTTCCCTGCCTTTCTTGATATCTTTGGCGCACTATACCTCAAACTGCCTTCTTCGGACAGGGGAACTTGTTTGACTAATCTGTCTATTTTGAGTCATTACTGTGCACTATGATATCATCATTTTGCTGGAACAGATTTGTTTATATAAGTATTTGATGATTCTAAGGTGTTTTGGGCATCTACTGTATGGCTAATTTTCGTGGGGATTTAATTTCATAGATTTCGTGGTTCACCTTCAACTATGAAATCAAATCCCACCGGCCAATATTTTTGACCCTTGTATTTACCTGAATTACCTGATACCTGAATTAACGTCATATCGAATGGGTCTTTTTTACCAAAACCACAAAATTTTAGCCTCTGTCCATAAAATTTAATTAAATGCAATGAGCCCACCTCACTGAAAGTTTTCAGACCTAGAAATAATGAGTTTACATGAAAATATGCACATTGTAACAACAAATGAAGTAGTTTTCAAAATTGATGCATGATATATTGCTGGCTTAGAATGAGAAGGTCTTAAGTACAAAATCAATATTTTAAGAAGAAAAAACTGTCGGAAATTTTAATCTTTACTTATGGTAAAACAAACTTTTACCACATGAAAAGTTCCGATTTTTCATGAAAATAAGCTCATAAGAACCGCCTTATGATGCAGATTTAAAGTATGTATCAGTCTTATAAGGTCTTAGATACTACTTATGACCTTCTCATTTTTTGCCAGTGATATACTGAAGTAGTTACCAAATGAAGTGTCAAAATTTGTATACAATATCATATATAACTTGTTAAATTAATAAATATGTAGCATAGTAGATGGTTTTGGTTAATCAATATGTAGTTGTCCTGGTTGCTTTTAGAAGCTTTGGTGGTTGTTTAGGCAGTCATGTAACATGTACTTACATTTTCAAGTATCATTTTTATGCCCCTGAATCGATAGATCGGGAGGCATATAGTGATTGACCCGTTTGTCTGCTTGTTTGTTTATTTGTCCATACAAGGTTAACCCAAACTTCTAATGGATTATGAATGCTGTTCCATATTATATTAATAAAACATTTTACGGACCATGCTTCCACCGGGGCATAAGCGTTTATTAAACGCAGTCTTGTTTATGGACAAAGCTTTTCGGGGCATAAGCGTTTATTGAACGCAGTCTAGTTCTCCTCTTTAGATTAGTTGCTTTATTAGTAATATACATATTTGTGTGTTTGTGGTGTTTCTCTCTCTTATATCACAGCATGCAGTATAAGAATTCATGTCGACTATAAAACCCTATACTAAAACTTTTCACTTGAGCTTTTAAACACTCCCCCCCCCCCCCTTCCCCAAGTTTTTTTTAGCCCCCATGTTCCTCAAGGTGTTTAATTATGATGTTGCCATGTCTGTTTTCCATGTTTCATTTTACCATGGCTATGATTAATGAGTTGACTTTGTAACCCAGTGATCGGGGGCCCAATTCCCAGTCACAGCAGGTGACCTTCAAGAAAATGTTAGTGTACATTTTCTTTAACATATGGGTTTTTGGTTATATTAAGACTGTTCAATTTCTTGGTCTGAAATATTTCACGCAAATTGATATTTTTTACGGCGTTTGTAGAAAAAAATGTGTCCTTAAAGTAAAACCGTATGGTTATTGTGATATTCATTAAGTTGAATTAATTCTTATTTTTATTCGCCCGAAATTAGACTATCATGAAATAGACTACGATCAAGCCATACCAAATCATTTCCTCGTTTAGCGTCCGAGGATGGATAGGTTTGAGCATCTTGGTATTTTAAAGAAAAAGTCTGTAACCTTGTATATTTTTGGTATCCATAGAGATATTGTTTCATACTTCTTCACCATAACTTCTTCACCATAAGTCCCCAACCTCTAGATAGCAGTAGTTTTCATACAAAAAAGTTTTCAGTTATTTAGGTAAGTTATCAAGATTGACAAGATTTACATTACTTGAAAGCTATATTTGGTTGCCATATAATGATGAGGATAGAAGTCATTATGGCTTGTTTTTTGTAGCTAGATAGGTTTTCAAACTTAAGGTCGACGTTAAACGAAAATACAAATTGGTATGGCCTCATGTTCTCAGCATATGGAGGTGCCAAACAATGATAAAAGCCAGCATGTACCATCCGTAACACTGTCATATATATTGTATACATTAAATAACCAGGGGTAAAAGTTTTCAGTTTAAAATACTGATATCAGTACTTTTTAGAAATAATTGCCCTGTATAATTCATATAAAAATCATCAACTTCAGTATATTGACAAGCAGTTTTCAGTATTTTGAATATTACGAAAAATTTGAAATTTTACCCAACATGCATTACCTGCTCACGTGATTTCAGGACGAGGTAGAAGATTCTAAACGTGAGTTGGACAAGTTACGACAAACTTGTGAGAAACAAAATAAAGATCTAGATGCTAGACAACAGATGATTGGTGTAAGTCAATTATTAAATCCTTCCCCTTTATGATTGGTGTAAGTCAATTATTAATTCCTCCCCTTTATCTATGATTGGTGTTAGTCAATTATTAACTTCTCCCCTTTATCTATGATTGGTGTAAGTCAATTATTAACTTCTCCCCTTTATCTATGATTGGTGTAAGTCAATTATTAATTGTAATTCTATATTCAAACCAGGCAAATCCAGACATGGTTGTCCACGCATAGTCTCAGATTTTAAAAATATTTTGCCACTTTTTTGGTATTCACCCATAAAAAAGATTTCAGGGCTCAAAACTTCATTTTTCATACCGTTGCTATGGCAACAGGGGAAATTCGATTTTTGCTATTTTTCACATTTTTAAAAAATGAATTTTGCCATTTTTACGCTTTTTTAAGAAGGACTCGAGACAAAAATGGTCATCACACACCCTAATATTTCATAAATTATGTTATATATACTATTGTAGAACTGTTTTACTGTAAAAGATATGATGCAAGTCAATTGAAAAAAAAATTGTACTCATTTTGTTGTGACCCCTTTTCTCAAATCTCTGTTTATTCTAAAAAATGAAAAAGTATGGGTTTTTTAAATTAATTTAAATGAGTTAGCACGCGGTTCCAGATATCACACATATATTTTTGAATACAGTTAGTATAGGTGTTCATAACCTTAAAGTTTTTGTCTGGGTGCAAATGAGAATTTTTTTGTAAAAATGTGCCAAAGAATGGCTTTTTTCATTTTTTAACAAAAATCTATTTTGATAGATTTTATCTTTATTCTAAAAAATTTCTAATAATCTCCATAATTAAGTGTAACAGGTACATAGGAAGTTTACAAATTACAAAATAAAGTGTTTGTAAGTAAAATAATGATTAATGGTCAACACATATCTGAAGAAAATGATGTTAAAATCGTACCCCACCCACTTTTTTAACATGTAGGACCTTTTTTTTTACAGTATTTCCGGTATAAATAGAAATATGCGCTTTGTAATGGTGAGATATTTGGTAAAATACGTCCATTAGACATTCATGTTTCAATTTCGTTAAAAATAAAATAAATAAGCATGTGACAGTTGTCTTGGTTACCAAGGAAACGTTGTAGAAAATGGACGAAGTTTTCGAATGAATTTCCAAAAACTTGAGATTAAAGTAGTGCATTTTCTTAATATATTGATAATAAATAATCAAATGATTTCAGATAGGACAGCTCTTTCATTTTATATAATGCATGGATAAGTTACTCTGATAGTTGCCATGGTAACCAATCATTGAATAGTGAAAAATCCACTTTTTGACCGTATTTTCACAATTTTCAAAATAATGCTGCATGCTAGTAGTTATCTGGTATGCATGTGGTGTGTAAATCATCCCAATTGAGAAGTGCTACATTTCTAACTGACGTATGACCACGTCATCATTGTAGTTACCATGGTAACGAAGCAAAGAAGGCAGAAAAATCTCTTTTTACTGTATTTCGTAAGTAATACTGCATATTAGAGGATATAAGTTCTTGGTAAAGTTCGATTATCATCCTAATTGAAGTGTGTTCCATTTCTAACTGACTTGTGACCGTGTTGGTATAGTGGTTACCATGGCAACCAAGCATCAAAAAGCGAAATTTCTACTTTAAAACTGTATTTTCATAATTTTCAAAAAATGTTGCATGCTAAAAGGTATCTTGTGTGAATATGGTTTGATAATCATCCTAATTGAGAATTGCTTTATTTCTTACTGACGTATAACCATGATATTATGGTAGTTACCATGGTAACCAAGCAATAAGGAAGGAAAAGTCACGTTTTACTGTATTTTAAAAGAATATCGCATACGAGTAGATATTTGTTACGGATATATTTTGTTAATCATCCCTATTGAGTAGTGCCCCATTTCTAACTGACGTATGATCATGATATTATGGTAGTTACCATGGTAACCAAGCAAGATAGAAGAAAATTTAGCTTTTTACAGTATTTTCAAAAGAATGTTGCATACAAGTAGCATTTTTGGCATGTGTTTGGTTTGTTTATCATCCTAACTGAGAATGCTCCAATTTGAACAGTTGTTTTGCCACGTTATTATGGTAGTTTCCATGGAAATGAAACAAGAAAGAAGGAACAATTTCGTTCTTTTTGCTTGGTTTCCATGGTATCTACCAAAATAACAAGGTCTTAAGTCAGTTAGAAATTGTGCGCTTTTCAATAAGAATAATTAAAACACTATATCTGTACCAGATATCTACTAGCAAATGGCATTTTTTTGAAAATGTAAAAAATGTGTTTTTTCCTTCTTTTTTGATTGGTTACCATGGTAGCTACCACAATATCATGGTCATATGTCAGTTAGAAATGGGGCGCTTCTCAATAAGGATGATTTACATATTATTTCCATACCAGATATCTACTAGCATGCAACTTTCATTTAAAAATACAGTAAAAACGTTATTTTTCGTTCTTTATTGCTTAGTTACCATGGTAACTATCATACTAACGATATCATATGTCAGTTAGAAATGGGGCGCTTCTCAATAAGGATAATTTACACCCTATATCCATACCAGATATCTACTTATGACAGGAATTCTTTTGAAAACGTGATTTTTCTTTCTTTTTGCTTGGTTACCATGGTAACTACCAACATATCATTGTAATAGGTCGGTTAGAAATGGGGCGCTCCTCAATTAACATAATTAACAAACTATATCCAAACAAGATATATGCAACAATTAAAATGCAACATTATTTTGAAAATTATGAAAATACAGTTAAAAAGTGGAAATTTCGCTTTTTGATGCTTGGTTGCCATGGTAACTACCATACCAACACGGTCATAAGTCAGTTAGAAATGGAACACACTTCAATTAGGATGATAATCAAACTATACCAAGAACTTATATCCTCTAATATGCAGTATTACTTACGAAATACATTAAAAAGTGATTTTTCTGCCTTCTTTGCTTCGTTACCATGGTAACTACAATGATGACGTGGTCATACGTCAGTTAGAAATGTAGCACTTCTCAATTGGGATGATTTACACACCACATGCATACCAGATATCTACTAGCATGCAGCATTATTTTGAAAATTGTGTAAATATGGTCAAAAAGTGGATTTTTCACTATTCAATGATTGGTTACCATGGCAACTATCAGAGTAACTTATCCATGTATCATATAAAATGAAAGAGCTGTCCTATCTGAAATCACTTGATTATTTATTATCAATATATTAAGAAAATGCACTACTTTAATCTCAACTTTTTGGGAATTCATTCGAAAACTTCGTCCATTTTCTACAACGTTTCCTTGGTAACCAAGGCAACAGTCACATGCTTACAGTGCTACAGCTAGGCCCTTTTAGAAGGGCGGGGCGCCCCGCTAAAATCCGACCAATCAACGAGCGCCCTTCTGAAATTAGGGGCGCCCTTCTGTGCCCCTCATCAAAGAAATTAAATTGCTTTTACTGTTATGACCCCCGATTACGTAATCAAGGTCTCAATAAAGATCGGAGGTGTCATAAATCTTAACTAACAATCTAACTGGGTGATTAACACCTATCGTCTGCACACAGCGCTGACAGCGGTCATAAATCAATAATTGCCCAAAGCTACAAACCTAGAAGGTAAACAGACCTTTAATCCAATTGAATCCAAGCTAATTATGCAACACGTGTTAAAAACATCTTAATTGTACCAATTAACATCGTTGTTTTAGTAACAAAATCTCGACACGGCCGTAGAATACCATTGCCTATCGAAAATCAGAATTTTTTAATTCACCGATTAAAAGATCGTCAAAAGACACTTTTTTGGCTTAAATCAGTTGAATTTCTTGTTTAGAATGGATAAAACTCGCAAAAAATATGTTACAAGTCGTAATTTAATGAAATTTAGGGAAATAAACATTGGCGGGCACCTGTCACTTTTTGCCGACGAACGAAGATTGTCTGGTGAAAAATCGTCTTTAAAAAGCAATTGATCAACTCTTGAATGATTTATCTTACTTAATTATATCAATTAACACCAAAATTTAGCTTCACTGTGATTAATATATGATAATATGGCATATATTGCTAGAATTAAAATCACCACCCCCCATAGGCAGGGGAGGAGTGATGAATTTTTTTTGCAATATTGCATCAACTTTATGAGAGTCTCAATCATATTTATTCTACTTTCATAACATTTATATTAGCAATGATTAAGATCCTCACTTGGTGGCAAATTTCACTGAACCTTATCAATAAGTTTCAGGTGGATGCATGTGGAGACTGACTTGCAGCAGGCTTCACTTATAAGTTTACTAAGTTGTCATAAATAGTCTGAGAATGATGCCTTGGGCTCGGTGAGGTTGTCAATAGTGACTTGACATAAGGTCCCATCCAATAAATAAAGGGGGAATAATTGAAGTGACTGACTCCCAGCCCAGCAACCAGCTAGTTAAGTTGGCTGAGCTTCTGAAGTTCAGTAGTAGGGACAAATAACACCGAAGTCCTGGTTTTTTGGCTCAATGTCGGGTGCATTTGTACTCCTTGTTGTACATACTCAAATATGGAGGTAAAACTCCAAAATTTAATAGATAGATCTATTAGATTTCTAGTGGACTACTGCAAGTCATGGAACTGAAAACAGTTATCAAGGGAAAAGTGAAATGCCTATCATTCTGAGACATTGTTGTATGTCTACCCATCCTCTGACATGCTGAAAACTTGTTCATGTTATATCTATTTCTGAATAGTCACTTTCAAGTTAGCATTGATCATGTGGCACCAGTATATTGTGGTCTGAATGGACAGGTGTTTTTAATTTGCAAGGATATTCCATTAATTTATACGCCACTGGCACAGTATACAAAGCCTAAATCGATTAAACTAAAATGCTTGCAGCATGCAAAAAAGAACCTGTGTGGGAGGAAACAAGCGCGCACACAAAAACGCCCCTGTAAGAAGCGACCGCGCGCAAAAAGTGCCCTTTTCAATAGGAGCTCCCCTCTATTTTTGAATCCTAGCTGTAGCACTGGCTTATTTATTTTATTTTGAACGAAATTGAAACATGAATGTCTAATGGACATATTTTACCAAATATCTCACCATTACAAAGCGCATATTTCTATTTATACCGGAAATACTGTAAAAACTAGGTCCTACATGTTAAAAAAGTGGGTGGGGTATGATTTTAACATCGTTTTCTTCAGATATGTGTTGACCATTAATCATTATTTTACTTACAAACACTTTATTTTGTAATTTGTAAACTTCCTATGTACCTGTTACACTTAATTATGGAGATTATTAGAAATTTTTTAGAATAAAGATAAAATCTATCAAAATAGATTTTTGTTAAAAAATGAAAAAAGCCATTCTTTGGCACACTTTTACAAAAAATTTCTCATTTGCACCCGGACAAAAACTTTAAGGCCAAGAACACCTATACTAACTGTATTCAAAAATATATGTGTGATATCTGGAACCGCGTGCTAACTCATTTAAATTAATTTTAAAAACCCATACTTTTTCATTTTTTAGAAAAATAGAGATTTGAGAAAAGGGGTCACAACAAAATGAGTACAAAAAAATACTCGATCGACTTGGATCATATCTTTTACAGTAAAACAGTTCTACAATAGTATATGCAACATAATTTATGGAATATTAGGGTGTGTGATGGCCATTTTTGTCTCGAGTCCTTCTTACAAAAGTGAAAAATGGCAAAATTCATTTTTTAAAAATGTGAAAAATAGCAAAAATCGAATTTCCTCTGTTGCCATAGCAACGGTATAAAAAATGAAGTTTTGAGCCCTGAAATCGATTTTATTGGTGAATACCAAAAAAGTGGCCAAATATTTTCAAAATCTGAGACTATGCGTGGACAACCATGTCTGGGGTCAATATAGAATAGGTTTTAACTCCTCCCCTTTATCTATGATTGGTGTAAGTCAATTATTAACTTCTCCCCTTTATCTATGATTGGTGTAAGTAAATTATTAACTCCTCCCCTTTATCTATGATTGGTGTAAGTCAATTATTAACTCCTGCCCTTTATCTATGATTGGTGTAAGTCAATTATTAACTCCTCCCCTTTATCTATGATTGGTGTAAGTCAATTATTAACTCCTCCCCTTTATCTATGATTGGTGTTAGTCAATTATTAACTTCCCCCTCCCCTTCATCTATATTCTTTGTGAGGTTTTTTGCTGAGCATAACCTTTCAGTGCCAGTCAGCTCTCTGCTGAAATATCATTTGGTAGGCATATTGAGTGCTTCCTTCAGGGTTTGAACTGGGGTCTGAGGATTAGATAGCAAGCGGGCTAGCCACTGAACTATGGAGGAACATTCATGAATAGCGATTATTATTATGCGTCAGTAGAACCCTGGAATTATATTTACTATATATATATCCTCTGTACAATTACTACACAGTGGTAATTTCATGTCCCTGTATCGATAGATCGGGAGACATATAGTGATTCACCTGTCTGTTCGTCCGTCCAGCCTTGTTAACCCAAATTGACCGTTTCTTCTAGCATTAATACTGTAAACCTAGAAATTATTTCGCGCGTTTTAAGTTCGCGGTGTTCGCGGTTAGTAAAAATCCGCGAAAGTAAATAGCCGCGAACATGTCCAGGATAAGAAAAACGTGAAAGTTTCTTGTTTTTGAAGGAAATTCATCATTTTGGTACGACGTTTATAAGACCGTATTATAAGTGCTATTTGTCAAAATATGGAATGTTAAGTGTATGTACTTTTCTTAATAAAGCCTTTTATGATCACGGTGTAGTAATGGAAAAACATTCTTGAAAACATGTTTAACAATACACTCAATAAATGAACATGCGTGTAAATAGCGCTGTCTATTACCGGGTATGTCATAATACAAAATGACTGACAGTGTCAATAAAACTGTGAAAACATTACCAGCGCGTAGTTTTCAATGTGTGTAAAAAAATACAATAGGTAACTATCTACATCAAAAAGAGTTTGAGAGGGTTTAACGAAGGTGAGAAGTATAATTAAAAGGCAATTATATACGAACCAAGCAATGTATGTGACAGGTTATAATATCAATAATTTTGTCACTATGCGACTTAGTGTTCGCGGAGTTCGCGGGAGACTAAAAAACGCGAAAGTTTGTAGCCGCGAATATGCCGACAATCGGCAAAACGCGAAAATTTCTAGCCGCGAAAGTTTCTAGGTTTACAGTATGGCTTGCTACAAAGCTTTCAAACTTGCATGGATGTTGTATATGACCACTCCGCACACGCTTGTATCACCTGACTCCATTTTGACCTTCACCTTGACCTAATTTTGTACTTAGACTTATTGAAATGGCTTCCACTTGGGGCATAAGCATTTATTGAAAGCAGTCTTGTTTATTCTATGGTTGTACTTTATATAATTTACAGAGATTAGAAGATTTATTGCGACAAAGACAGAAAGACAAAGATGGTCTAAGAACAGAATTGGAGGCTAAAACCCAATCATACACACGATGTAAAGGATTGATCGCAAAGTTAGCAAATGATTGTCAGGACAGAGATTTAAAAGTGAGTACAATTATATTCTCTGGGTACTGATTTATCAAAGCACTTGCGGAAATTGCAAACTTTACGTTCAAATTTGAATTCTAAATTATTCTACAAACACACACCCCTTGGGAACAGACAGTGTTTGTAGGAGTATGTGTACTGAATGATAAGTTTTATTGAACAACCCTTTACCACCATTTCGATGGCTTAGAATTAGAAGGTCGTAAGTGCCACTTACGACCTTTTAAGATTCATACATATTTACAATAACCATTACAAGGCGCTTCTTATGAGCCCATTTTCATAAAAATCTGAACTTGTCATGTTGACTAAATTGAAGTTGTAAAAATTTGTTTTACCATAAGTAAAGAGTAAATGTCAGACAGTTTTCTCTTGTTTTCTCAATATATCGATTTGGTAGTTACAACCTTCTTGTTCTAAGCCATCGATTTCTAGCCGTTAAAGAGGGGACAAAAGTATCAAAATTCTCTTTTTATTAATTCAGTATTCTGTCATGATATTCATTACAACTCCATTGTTCTTGAAACAAACAGGGTTCTTATATCAAGGCCTGAATGTACATGGTCAGTGATTTTTTCTTGGCTTGTTTTACAGCCTTTTAAAGGCACTTTCCCGTTGCAAAATAATCTCCATTTTTCAAAAAAAAAAAATCATGGATTTTTTCCAAAAAGAAGAACCTTCCCCCTATGGTTCCCATTGTTACAAAAGCAACTTATTTTTATGGCTGCTCTTAAATCAAAACAGTAGATTTGTAAATTGGCCAAAATCTTTGCTACATCAGTTGAGTATAATCTGTAGAAAAAGCCTAATATGAACAAATTAATACTTAAAACAATATTTTTAATGAATGATTCTCAAATTTGGGAATTTCGCACTAAATGTTCCCAAATTTAAAGGCACAGGCAGTTTACTTCTTTTTTCAAGAAAAATCTTTGATAGTTGACAACGATGTTTGTGTTACTGTAGATTGAAGGTTTACATGTTTACAATGATGTTTGTGTTACTGTAGATTGAAGGTTTACATGTTTACAATGATGTTTGTGTTACTGTAGATTGAAGGTTTACATGTTTACAATGATGTTTGTGTTACTGTAGATTGAAGGTTTACATGTTTACAACGATGTTTGTGTTACTGTAGATTGAAGGTTTACATGTTTACAATGATGTTTGTGTTACTGTAGATTGAAGGTTTACATGTTTACAATGATGTTTGTGTTACTGTAGATTGAAGGTTTAGAAGAGGACCTGAAAGGTTTACAGAATGATCTAGCTAAGATGAAAGAAGCAGCATCAGAATCTGAACTACAGAGACAGAAGGTAACATATCACATTGTATGTTAAATCTTTGTGTGATATATGTGTGTGAGTCATGATTGCCTAGCAACCCTAGATGTTGAATCAATTAACTGTTTTGAAAAAATAATAACAGCATGATTCAAGGACATCTTACACTAGTTAAATCCAAAATAGGAGTGCTAAAGCAAAACTTGTTGCCCCAAGATGTATGAAACTGTGATTTAATAGGGATTTAGATGCATGCATAACCAAGGAATGTGTTAATCCTAGTTATTATAAATATGGGACAGAAGATTATAAAATGAATCTATTGTACCTTTGTTCAAAGTTAAGTGAACTTGGAAAACAAGAAATTAACAATGAAAATAGGAGTAACTGCACTTTAATATGAGTACTCGGCAGGTATGGCACAGGGCCTTCAATACTGTTCTTCATTGGTCTTTGCCAATCCTTTTCACTGCTCCCCACGATAGTGCACAGTCCTACAATTCTGGAATAACCTGGAAATTCAGATTTGCTGCATCAGAAAGGATTATATTTTCTCAACGAAATAACAGATGGAGCATTTTGTCTCATTAGGACCCTTGTATGCATTCCTAAATTTATTTATTTAATACAAATTTTATTTCACTGAACTGACATAATCGGAATGTTATAATTCTATATTACCGGACGTGTGTGTTTAGACTGTGTATTTGATTGAGTTATGTTACATAGATATTGTGGCATGTTTTATGTTTTGAGTTTTAATTCATAGGTTTGGTATCATGATGTTGAGTGGGTGACATTTGCATACTTGAGAAAGGCTGTCATTACAGGGGTGTGGAAATTCGCAATATTTTTACTTTTGCCCGAAGACTCAATTGACTTGCCCAGGGAAATACAAAATGCATCAAAATTTCACTTTCAATAATTAATTTATTTTATCAAGCATGACAGTACTGTATACCTAATCATTTTCTGTCAGAATTAAGGGATTCGCTTTTGTGTTCAGGTAAAATTGTACACTTAATATTATTTTCTCATGATAATTTTGCACTTGTCCATGGGCAAGTTGGATGGAAAAATCCACTTAAAGTCGGACAAGTCGGACTCTGGAATTCCACACCCCTGCATTATAGTACCCTGCATGTTTACAGTTTTGTTTATTTTGTTCATATAGTTGTGTTTATTGTATTGTTTTGTTTGACCCCACCAGGCTGCTGCCCAGAATCTGGAGCTTAGACAGAATATCGAGGTAATACTCTGACACATCATGCATATGTTTTATTTATTAGTTTGATGCAGGAAATTTCAATGAAATGCAGGAGATTTTTTCTTGCTTAAACATTAAACTTAAATAAATGAAGTTAATAATTATGTAGTTTTCACTTATTTTACTTGTAGGTCATTACCATCCATGCTTCATAAAGGCTATTTAAAGTCATATTTGTTAGAATTTTCATCATGCAAACAAAAAATGTCAAGGTTCCCGTATTCCAAAAAATTTGTGAGATTTGATCGTTTTGCCTTAAATCATGCAGGAGTAGAGTCTCAAATGCAGGAGACCCTGCATGATACAGGAGATCTGGCATGTATGGATCAGGAGTTATGGCCCTTGATTTATTTCATGCTTTCTTGATATATTACAAAACACCCAGCTTCAATCTGTGGTTCAAAAGACGGTAATTGAATTAAAGTTTGATACTAACTGCATGAAAAGTTATTAAAATAAGATAGTATTGAAATTATTTTTGTTACTTACTAATAGATTTTGTTATTGTTCACTTTCACTACTCTATCAGGCCTTTTCATTGAATATTTTCAAGTTTGCTGTATTTAATTGTTGTTTAATACCTATTTTTGTTTGGGCATCATTTATATTAGATAAATGTAGTAGCATATTTGTTAAACATTGAGCGTTTCATTTCGGCTTTGAAAATTCATTTCAACTGAACTTTGATCACTGAGTCCGGACTCATTAAATTTAGATAATACTTATTTTTGTAAAAAAATTTGATGAGACAGGGATTTGGGAATCACGCAAAAAAACACAGCCATTTGCCATTTACTGTTTTGAAGTGCATTTGTGTGTTGTTATTTGTTTGATATCGTTTTGCTAAATTGACAAAATATTGACTTGTGTTGTTTCAGAAATTGGTCCGGACACTTGGTAAACGTGAAGGGGAACTTGAAAATTTCAAAGACTTGTTAGACAGAGCACAGAAATCACTGAATATGAGCGAAGCTGCTGTCGAGGTAATATCTTACATAACCAACTTATTTTGGGGAGACATACTGAATTTGTACTGTATATATCTGTAAGTCACGAAAGTTGTCCTCTCTAGTTCTCCTGAACCACTGTTCGGATTTCATTGAAACTTTATATGAATACATACTTGGCACCAAGCCTATTTGTGCATATTGTCTGGAATTTTAGGTTGTTTTGTATAAAAATTTGGAAAAAAACTTTAAAGCTGAAATTTATTGGTCCATGGATGTGATTTTATGGTACCTGAAACTCACCTGTACCATATTTCCTTGATTAGAGTTCATGCCATGTCATTATCAATAATTGTTACACTATTATAATTATTATTGCAGTTACTACAGAAACAATTGGAGAAGGAGAGGTGTAGATGTAAGGAGAAAGTGTCCAATGAGGTATGTTGTCATTTCAGTCATTGAAATTAGCTTTTGAATGATACCTGCCATTTGGGCGTATTCTCGTTCATAAAGTAACTGCTTCAGAAAAAATCGATGGAAAAAGTTACTCCCCCGCACAGAAAATCAGCCAAAAATTCTCACCAGGGCCTTTGGGCGAGTGCTGAATTTCAATGATTGTCATTATGTTTGTTAAAAAAGTTTATTTTCCCTTCAAATAAGTGCACTGGACAAATGAATGGGATTACTGATAACATTCATTCAGGGGCCAAGACAGGTTAAAAAAGTGTCTTTGTAAAGTTTATTAAGTAATGTAACTGAATTACTTGCTCAAACTGTTTTACACAATTAGTCAAATTCTTATTTTTTTAAATGTTAAATTTTTGTCATTTCTTTGCAGGGTGATAATGATGAGGACGTCAGAAAGTTACGACGAGAGCTTGACGACCTACATATACAACTGACAGACCGTGACAAACAGTATCAGTCAAAATGTGCCGAGTTAGATACCATACTTCAACGTCTTAATATTAACGTTCATGTGACAGCACACAATGATGGAAATAACCAATCTGAAATGGTAGGTGTTCTTTCGACACTTTGAGTGGCGGAGACCTAGGTACCCTTAGTATTGAGAATAAGTGACAAATTATCAAAAATCTATTAGCAATTTAGCTACTTTCTGTAACTTTTATTTGCCAACTTCTGACACAACTCAGATGTGGTCAGGTGTCCTATGATTCTGATAATTATTAACATTTTGTCATAACACAATGTGGAAGATGGACACGTACAAGTATGACACGTCACTTCACTCGTTCTCATCTTGTACAATCATAGGAGAGAGAGGACGTGTTTTTAGAAAATGGAAAAAAAGTTTTCAGGATTTTGTTGTTGAAGTTCATGAAAAATTCCTTATTTTGGATAGTAAACATCTATCCGAGAGGTACTAGATGAGGAATGGCATGTTTGTTAATTTCGTTTTTATTAAAATTACAAAAATAAACAGTGGTTTGTCTTTGTGATGTATATTTATCAAAATTAAGGTTTTAGCATGTAAATCAACAAGTTACTACTGTTCTGTTCATATTTGAACCTGGTTAAATTTAACAATGTTTTAAAAGTTTTATTTGTACCTTTTTCAGCTCAACAAGATACTGGAAGAAATACATTTACATCATCCAACTGAACCATCTGAGTTACATTCACATTTTCATATGGAACCTCATGTGCCACATTCACACCCCATGGATCCACATCAGTCACACTCACACTTTTCCACAGATTCTCACCAGTCACACTTTCCCGCAGATTCTCACCAGTCACACTTTACCCCAGAGTCTCATCTAGATAACACAGATAATTCAACAACATCAACTCTCCGTCAACACTCACTGACCTCTCCAGACCAACCGTAAGTTATCTTCATTATACCCCCGTAATAAACTTAATATACCCCCACCAATTGGTTAAGGAAAGGTCATAAAGTTTGACACTTAACAATATTTTAACACCCCTACAATGTGGTTACGAGGGGGTTTTGGGATGTTCTTCTCCATAATGATTGGAAGGGTTCAAACGTTTTGACTCTTTACATGATTGTATCACCCCTACAATGTTGTTACGATGGGGCTTTAGAGTGTTCTACTCCATAATTTGAGTAAGGTTTTGTACAGGCTTTGAGTGTCATACTCCATACTGAGATTAAGGAGAGGCTTTATGGTATTACACATCCTACAGTGAGGTAAGAGAGGGGCTGTGTGGTGCTATACCAGCACAATGAGGTTAGTGAGGGGTTGAAATGTTGAAAAAATCCATCAGTTAGGTGTCCACCTTGCAATTTAAGTCTTCTTGTAGCGCAAGACGTATTACATGCATTCTTGTTTTCAAAACCCCAGTAGTTGATTTTAAGATTTTCGATATCCTAGTCATGCTGATTGCCAGTTTAAACAAAGTCACTGGACTTAATATAAAAGTTACTGTATGTATAATAATTGGATACTTAGTTTTATATGGTTAATACTGATGATATTTTACCAACATTGACAGGAGTTACGGGCCTTTGATTGTGAAAGGAAATTGTCTGTCTGGGTATTTGTTGAACATTTCTACACTATTTCTCATTGAATTTCTGTGATTCCTCATTAAGTGTATATTTGATGCCTGTTTCCACATAGTCTACCATGTTATATTTTGATCCATATTAAATTGAGTTATGGCCCTTTTTGATTGAGAGTGAAAATTATTTGGCCCAATGCCTTATATGGAGCTATTAATACCATCAAGAAAAAGATGTTTATGGTGATTTACTACAAGTTCAGAACTTGTTTCACAATAAACAACATCCCATACTATTATCCTTGCAAATAAAATAGAAAATTAAGACTGAAGGCCTGGTATGTTTCGGGCCTGTGTCTGATTTTCGGTTTTGTAGTCCTGAATTTTTCTTCTTTGTTCATATTGAAATATTGAGTTTCAGGCTTTGAAATTAGGACGTTCATGCTTGACAATGATTGCTAATAAACAGGCCTGTGTCTGGTATTATACTATACTTTTAAAGTATTGGTAGTCTCTGTCATTTATATCTTCATTTAGATCTATCCATCAGATATGCATGTTATAGTTTGTGGAGATTTAATTGATATGCCATATCAATTCACTGTCTTTAGAAATACTAAATCATAATAAAAAGTATTTTGTAGTACGAAATAATGAGTTAATTGTGGTCTTTATTGACTTGATGAATGTACTTTTATCATATCAATCTGTGATGAATGTGTGAAATTTAACACTTTTTGTTAAGCCTTCTATTATAAAGTGGATCTTAATTAATCAATATTATGTTCATGAAACGAGAACCAGGCATGATGCAATTGAATTAGGTTGGGATTTAAATTGATTATTTGTCAGTTTAAACTTTGTTCAATGTACAGGGTGTAAGTACATGTTTGATCACAAAATATACTGTTTTAGTAAATTTTATCTAAAATGCTTCATTATTAATGCCAGAATGTTTAGCAGAACAATGTATGACTCTCTGTGTATTGTAACCTGTAATGTGTTTAATCTCGAATAAATAAAAATTATTGAAAATTTAAAAATGGGAACATGCTTTTGAAACACCCTGTATACTGTTTATTTACTCCTAATTGCATCAATAAACATATTTAATAATACTAATTAACCCAGCTGATCGGAATGCTATTATTTAAATTGATAAGTACATGTATTTAAAAGATACGCCTGTTTATAAGGAGTACATGTATATATCGAGTTACCGGTACTCAAGCCTAGTATAGTTATCTCATGTACTGTAAAATCATTAATTTTGTGGGGGATTAAATTTCGTGGATTTCGTGGCTCACCTTTAACTACGAAATCAAATCCCATCGAACACTAATTTTGGCCCTAGTATATATTACCTGAAATGTGAAATCCACTTATTAAGGTTCCATTGAAATGGTCTTTTTTACCGAAATCGCGTCATTTTGTCCCATCGAAATCATAATAATTATACAGTATCTCATGTATTTGTATGACACCGTATAGTGTTTGTATAGATGCTCACTGCTCCATGAATCCATGTATTATATCAATTATCCATCTAGGAGACAATATAAATAACTGCATTGTTAGAAATATGATAAATTGATCTGTTGATCCAAGTTGTGGAGTAAGTTTATTTATTGCTCCATTAGGATAGATAATAGGAAGAAGCAGCACAATTGTAACTCAATCCAATTACCGTGTATGCTCTAATAAAGGTTCGTTGTTGGAAAAATCATGTTTATTTTACGATTTGAAATTTACGTTTTTACGGCTCTACTATAGCTCCATCAAATATTGAGTTGGAGTATAGACAGGGTTGCCAGCCACCTGAAAAAGTCAGGGGAAATTTTTTTCATGGTCAGTGAATTGTCAGGGCATTCTTGAAAATGGTCAGGGAAAAATAAAATTTCAGAAAAGTCAGATAAGAAAATTAGTGAGCATGTGTAGTTGTATCCCTTAGGTATTTTTATTCAAATTCATCAATGATTGGTCAAGTTACGGCCCTTGTCTTGGTCAAATTGCAAGTATGAGCATCCTAGTTTGAGATGGCACTGATTTTGTGAGCTTTTCCCGAGTTCTTTTGGTAGTGTACTTAGAGGTTAAGTTGAAACGGTAAACAGCAATCCTAATTTAGTATTTATTTACTTCAAACAGCAATAAATAAGCAGAGATTTAGCTCAGATTTACCCTAAATTGACATAATTTCAAGATTAGTGGGAGGGCCCCTTTGTACAATTATGTATTTGGGTGATATTTGTAAACCTGGGTTGACCACAGTTATGGAGTGAAAATTTTAGTCAGTCAGCAAACTGCTCAAATTACTGATTCCTATTAATATTTAATACAATGCACTTTGATCATTTCCTACTTATAAACCACCCACCTGTTGCCGGCCAATTATTTCTTACTTTTTCGGATTATGTTCAACAAGTTTGACCACCAAGGTGATTAACAGATTAAGAAGTTGAAGCATTTAACGTCTGATCCTAATCCATTCCGTTACACAACCCTCGGTATTCACTATGTTTAGGTTATGTACGGTAAAACTCAGATTTAAAACTCAGATTTCAGATATGCTCATTTTTATGCTCAATGGCTTTAGTCATCAAGTTTACAGCTTTATTGTATACAATAATACAAAATATATTTTTTTTGTTCGATATTTTGACGGATTAGATTGGTAATTGAAGCTTGTAACTACGCGTGGAATAAATACCTGATAATTAGGGTGTTAAAATCGTCCCCTCATTGTGCGGGATTTTAATTGCCCAGCAAAAGAATTTTTTGACATTTTTTGTTTGTTTTTAAAATTATTTAAATTAGCTCTATTGGAACAATTTACGAAATTAGTCGGATTTTTGACAGTGAAATGTTAAAAGGTGTTTGTTACAAGTGGGATATGATAGTGTGTAATATGCAGTAAAGATATTTGTGGTGTAAACTTGATTTAAAGTTTGATGTGATACTGATTCAAGTCATGGATATAATGTATATAAAGAAGATGCTGAAACAGTATGGTTTCAAGTATGAGTCTTTATTTATTGTTTGCACCTTTTTGTGCTAATAACTGGGTTTGTATGGACATGGTAAAGGAATTTTGTATGGAAAAGTTATGAAAAGTGATTTCTTGGAATTATTGATAAAAATATTAGTATTTTGGTAATATGGGGGTATTAATGTTTAGGTTCTCTTTATTTCAAGGATAATTGCTTATTTTACAGAATTTTTCTCTGAGGGGCACAACATACAATAGCCCCTACTATATAAGGGAAAATACCCTGCTTTAAAAATGTTTCCAGTCCACAAGTTTTATGATTCCCAAAATATTTGCCATGCCATGATGATTGTCTCCTGGAGTTAGACTGCAGTATTGAATTTGAATGAACTGATATGCTGACAGTCACTGTTTTATAAGACTGTAAAAGTTGACATTTTAACCAAAAAAATATTTTTTAGATAATTTTGTTGAAGAATTAATTAGTGATGGACCATCGTTTTCAGCATTGTTTGTATGCCAATACTTTGTTGAGTAAAATGAATGTAAACTAGATTTTGCCAATATTTATTACTAATTTAACCATTGGTTACGTATTGAATATAATTTCAGTGACTTAGAAGTGTTTCACAGCCAGGATGTTGACAGTCATCATCAGTTCCCTGTGGTTGGTAAAAGGGGCAGTCGTATACCTGTCCGATACGGTTCAGCTACATTATCTACGACATCTGTGCCCGACGATAATACGGACACACACAGTGCACGCCAGATCACCGAACTTAAAGGCAAGGTGCTTAACTTGCAAAATACACTTAAAGCTACTGAAGAAACTGTACATTGTCAAACTAAGAAAATGAAACATTATAGAAACATTCTAATGGAGAACGGTCTCTTGCCAAGGTCAAGGTCCAATAGTGTGCCATGTGGCTTGAATAAACTGAATACATCCTTGCCCACGGACTATAGGTGTAACGAAAGTGAAGGACATTCATTGTTTACTGAAAGTTCTTCACTACGGTCACCACGTTGTAGAAGTGTTTCACCAAGGCCGCTTTCACGACGAGAACAAAGCATGGATAACCTTGATGGTACGTCATCACGGTCACGACGAGACCAGAATATGGAAAACTTGAATTCCACATCACCACGACAAGACCAGAGCATTGATTTTACGTCACGAGACCAAAATATGGAGAAATTCAATTCTACGTCACCACTAAATCAAAACACAGATTCTACGTCACCACGATCACGACGAGACCAGAACACTGATTCTACGTCAACATGGTCACAACGAGGCAAAAGTATGGAGAACTTCAATTCTACATCACCACGATCACGAGACCAGAACACAGATTCTATGTCACCATGGTCACAACAAGACAAAAGTATGGAGAACTTCAGTTCTACATCACCACGGTTGCAAGGCATGAACATAGAGACTTTTGATCCTACCCTTACAGATGACTTGGAAAATATTAGCAAGGTAGAAATGTTGTTACAATTTAAATGCAAAAAGCAGGTAATGATTGTAGAATACCAAGTTTCTGATCAAGAGCACTTAAAGGAGAAAAAAATTTTTAGTCCCCAACTTTTTTTGCCCTCAATCCGTCCATCCAGAAATTTGGATCCGGGCAACAAAAACATTCAAACTAAGTTTAAACCTGTCATAGAAAGAAAATTAAAATTTAAACCTGTAGAGGACTTCTGTATTGCTTGCAATTTCTAATTACTTATTCTTTGAGTTAGGTCTATAGACAAGCGTATATATATATCAGAATAATTTTATATCAGAATAATTTCATATGTTCAAGTTGTCACATGTAGGAATCTACTTAATTTCAGTATGCTTAAATACAAATCATTACAAAAAAAGATTTTCAATCATGTAAAATATGCTTGTATTGGATGCTTTATGAATATATATAATATTGCAGGAGAATGCTAAGTTAAAACAGCAGCTTGATGGGTACAAGAAGATATTGAAAGTCTTCCAAGGTAGAAATGAGAGTCCCGGGTTAGAGTCTCAACCTTTGGGTGGACAAGATGTAGGTCCCGCCCCCATCAGCTCCGAGAGTGCTAGCTGCTTACTGGACAGTTGGTTGAACACACTAGATAGCTTTCTCACAGATCTAAGTCAGTCGGACCAAGAAGGACTGTTACACCTGCCGACATCTTCCACGGAGGTAGCACACCTGAGACGTGGTCTGGTACAGGCTAGAGGTGCCATGCAAACCTTGTCAGATACTTGTCTTGGTAAGTTACTAGTATTACTGTAATATACCATATTTTCTATGAGAAAGTAATTTCCGATTGACCTTGAAATCATCATCAGAAAGAAAAAATTCCGACCAAATGAATTATTTACTGTAAAATCATTTAATTTCGTCGGGATGAAATTTCATGGTTTTGGTAAAAAAGACCATTTCGATTGGACGTTTATTCATGGATTTTGTGTTGCAGGTAATAAATACAAGGGTCAAAATTATTGTTCGATGGGATTTAATATCGTGGTTAAAGGCAAACCCCGAAATCCACAAAATTTAATCCCCCACAAAAATGCTTGAGAAGCCTGTATTCTCTCTTTCATACCATTGTGACAATGGAGAATTATAGAAATGTGGTGAAGTGAGTGGTAAATATGAGTTGTATAAACTCTTTTAAGGGGATGTAACTGTTTGATTTTGTGCTGGACATGTCTGTCTGTTTGGATTGTTGTCACAAAGTCTGTCTGTGCATGTTCTCATTAACCACTGGTCAGATTTCAATGAAATGTTTGGTAGTCTAGTTGTGCAAGTAAACAGGAATTTCAGGCCAGAATAATATTGTGGAAGAGACATTGTTCCTGTGTCAAAACGCTTTCTATTTTTATGGTGTTGATATTTCAGCTGGTCAGGACAAGTTGAGTGAGGGTCGACTATCAAGTGAGGGAAGAGTTTCACCAGATAGTGGATGTTCCGATAACCCTTCAAGGTCTGTATGCTCTGTCTTCAGCTCTCAATTATTTCTTGATCATCCCTCGAACCCGTCCCCTTTAGTGGGTGTATAAATCTAGTGCATACAATAGTCTGTTTGTCAGTAGACACGACCATATCTGATAGCTAAGATGTGACGACTGCTTGGGTCATTGAAAGATACTGTAAACCATTAAATAAATTAGGGCAATTTAAATTGGCGGATGATAGAAATTTGCAAAAGCGTTAGGAACATTGAGAACGCTATAGTTTCTCGTTTTTGAATGAAATTGTAGAGAAAATGTTTTGATTTCATGTTAAATATTTAAGATTACTTTATTTTATTACCCATAACACCTTGAGAGAGTCCCTACAGAATAATGATTTGAATTACTTTATTTCAGCACACATAATACCTTGAGAGAGTCCCTACAGAACAGCCATATTTCTAGTAGTATCAGCGAGTCTGGTCGTGAACGGAATCGTGATGCCGTTGTAGACCTTAGTGACTTCCAGTCCATGGATGCAGTAAGAAAGAGGGTGTTCTCTCGAGATCTTACAATAGACAGTAGTCGCAGTACAATACCGCCAGTATTCTTACATGATATGACCTTAGAAGACCGGGCTACCATGCCAGATGCTGGAACAATGCCTCATAGCTTAAGGTCTAGGTTTGACAGTACATTTACCCAAAGTTTTCTGTCAGCCAATGAGACATTGGGTGGTGAATTTGGGGATATGAGTACCACAGGCAGGCCTTCGCTGTTATTTAACCTTGATAATACACACAACGAAACCAGCAAGGCCGAGCTAAAGGAGCGAATGAAAACGCTAGAGGATTTGATAAAAGTTTACCAGGAAAAGAACACGAAACAACCTGGTTCTTACATGGACTCTTTGCAAGAGCTATTGAATGAGCTGTGTCATCTACGTAGGCTGTTAGAGGACAGCATTGCTCATAACGAGCATCTTGAGAAGCTACTATTTGAATTAAACATGACATCAGAGAATACCATACAAGATTTAAAAGTCCAACTCAACCAAAGCTACACAATCATACAACAGAAGGTGAGAATTAAATGAATAAGAATTCTGAGATAATCACCCCCACCCTAAAAGCCCCTTAATTTCAAGCAGCCCCGAAATTTAATACCCCTATCAGGGTTCTCAATAAAATTTTACCTGACAGGCCAAAATTCCTAACCAACAGGCCTGATAAGGACCTTAATGCAACTATATTTTTCAAATTGTGTATAAATTTCTCATTTTCAGCCGGCCCAAAATAGTTTTTTAAGCAGTCAATTTGGCCTGCAGCCTGCTGTTATTGAGAACCCTGCCCTATTCGAGACGTGGAGGTATAAATGGCTTTGCAGACCCCTGCTCTGCCTTATGTTGACCGAAATCAGAAAATGTTCAATAGAAATAAATTAAACTTAACAAGGGTAGTTATAATATAATTCTAATCATTCTCTCTTAAAGTAGAAGGTCTATCCTTGGAGCAAATGATGGTTAAACTGTTGCCTACATGATGTGATTCCTATGATCCCCCCCATATTTGGGGTATATTGCTTTGCACATGTCGGTCGGTCTTTATTCAATATGTAGACCCAAATGATTTCCATTCTATAACTCAAGAACACTGCCCTACAATCTTCAAACTTTACATGGAGGTTTGCTACCAACAGAAGACCCAAAGATTTTTAGGTCAAAGGTCAAGGTTGCTGACCTAAAGTTACCATATTCAATAATAAGGCTGCCATGGGTATTATGTGTTTTACAAACTTCTTGTTTTGTTAAAGGTAAAGATCATAGCAGAGAATGAAAAACTTGTGAAGGAAACCAGTGCTAGTCTGGCCAAATATAGAGATAACTCTGCTAAAGACAGTGCTGAGTTAGAATTCAGTCGGGGCAGAGTTCAGTCCCTTGAGACAGAATTACAAGATGGGAAGTCCATCAATACACAGCTGACATCCATGTGTCAACAACTAAAGACAGCAGTGGAGCAATATAAGAAGAGATGTGAACAACTAGATGGTGATAACAAGAGTCACATGGACGCAGTGTACAGGTTGCGTATTTCTTTCATTCTTAACTTTTAAGTGTATATAGCTATATTTGAACGGTCGTTTAATGTCAAAATAATTACTTGCATCGTTTTTAGTATGAATCTAGACTAGCTTAATTACAAATTAAAACTTTGGATGGGCTCCGTGTACTGTGTACTTTGTTTCAATCGTCGAAAAATAGACGATTCTTATAATTTCATGGGGTGTTCTAGAACACTTTCCGATGAAAATGGACAGTTTGCATGTCAAATAAATCACGAAAAACGCGAAAAATGATCTAATGGATATGAAAGCATAATTGTTTTTCAGTTTTTGATCCTTTTTAAAAAAATATTGTCAGATATAGCTCTATACACTTTAAGGTTGTTTATGGTTACATATGCTCAATAAGGCAGCGTTTAAAAAATAACAGCAAGGAAAACCTGAAATATTATACAAATACATGTAGTTAAAATGACGGACCCCCCCAATTAGCTGAACGTTGTCTGTTACTTACCTGATGTGAGTCTATACTCTTCTATACAATATTATGAGGCTGGATCTTTAAGTTTGGTGCTGGTAACAAAAAATCACAATGTTTATAAATATTTTGTTTGAATTAATTTGGTAGAAATATAAATTGTGTCTACAAAATCAAAGAAAATGCCAAATTAAACACTATAAAATTCTACAAAGGTAATTAACAGTTAAACCTCAGTAATAAGACCACCATTGGGGCCAATGAAAATTAGTCTTCCTACAGAGTTGGTCTTAACAATGAGGTTAGATATAGAAAAAAAGGGAAAATACTGACTTGAAATCTGTGGTCTTAATGTTTTGGAGTTGGTCTTTCAAGTAACATTTTACTGAACATACGTAAAACCAAAATGACAGACCTGTGATTATGTTTATTGATGTATACATGTATTTAATACATCAGGTATAAGAACAAGGTTAAAGATCTGGAAGATGAAATGACGAAGAAAAATGAAGATGAAACTGCTATTGATGACTTGAAAGCACATATCAATGTATTGGAAACTGAGGCTCAACATTGGATAGAAAATGAATCTAAATACAAGAGCGTGTTAGCCGAATCTGAGTCACAGGTTTGTCAAATTTTTAGCGTATCTAATCTATAGAAATCAGTTACCACAACAATTTTGAAACTGGTGTAAATGTTGATAGTAGTTCTAGCATGGGAGGTATCTATAAGGATTTAATTCCATGAGACTGCAGATTTTTCGCAGTTATTTACCTAACCAGATATTTGCTTGGGAATTGCAAATTATAACACCTGAGGCTGATGAGAAGAAGTGCATATCTTAGGTTGGATTTTTCATTCACACACGGCCTACCTGAGTTTTATGGATGTCAGTTGGAAAGTACTGCATGTTTCCCTTGAATACTTAAATTTGCTCCTTGTGTTTTGTACCGCTATAAACAGGAATCCAAATTTTGGAATAATCTGGGAAGGGAATCTGGATTTGCTGCACTGGACAAAATCAATATTTTTGCAAAAAGTTTGATGAAAATTCCAAGTATTGACACAGTTATGGTGATTTGACCCCTGTATATAGGTGAGTGACTATACTGTTTTGATTTATCCAAGTTCTCTCCCTTGTAGATAAGCCAGCTGAGGTCAGATTTGGATAGAATTAGAAGTGAGTTAACGCTTCAGCAGCATGATATCAGCTATCTGAAGGGAGAACTAGAAGAGAGTCGTGATACCGTGGAGAAGCAGAATCAACATTTATGTGAGAAGAATTGTATCATTGAAGATATCAATGCTGAGCTGAAAGAGAAGGATCATATACTACAAGAACAGAACTCACTTTGTCAAGATTTGACAGTAAGTTTCATGTAAAAAATCTAGTATTAAGAGTGATACAGAGGATATTTGTATTTTTTCCGTGTATGATCGGCTGATAATTCACCAAGTGAGCAGCTGATGTAATATTTTCACGAGTGGCATAGCCACGAGTGAAAATATAAGTCAGCTGCTCACGAGGTGAATTATTAAACGAGCATTCACGGTAAAATACTAATATTCTATTTATTTCATGCTTCAAATAGCTTAAATAATGGAAATACCCCAATATAAATCTGAAATGTTTTGTGTGACGTCGTTTTCCCGCCATGTACGTGTCAAGTTGCAATCAAATAGTTCTTCTGCAATGGCTTCAATTTTGTCAATTAGTTTTACATTTATGTACATGTAATGTTCTGTTATTTGTTAAAGATTAAGAGAACAAGTGAAAATGCTTATTATTTTATTTTTGGCGGCGGGAAATTAGTTTTTTTAAAAATAGTCTGTTTGCGTGAAATTATGAACTGAAATTATCGGGGAATAATCCACCGTTATTTCGCTGTTAAACACCGATAAGCATGAAATAAATAAATGTTATATGTATGCCCACTACCACAGGGGTTGGGGCTATAGATTAGCCCTCGCCTTTCTACCGATATGTGCCTCCATAGCTCAGTGGTTAGCGTGCTTGCCGTCTAATCTGGCGACCCGGCAGGAGGCATATGCCTGCCATATTTCAAATAAAGGCTAGTGCAAATAAAGGCTATGCTTGGCATTAGATAATAACCGGTATGTATGGTTTTGCACCTATGGATTTAGATTCATAAGGATGCGCAGAATTATGGCCCTTATGTGTCAAAACGACCCATTTGTAGGAATCAGTTCAAAGAATTTACATACATATCTATAATCGATAAAACAGCCTACTCATATGTAAGTTTGTTTTTTCCTTTTAATGTTATAAATTCACTTATTTTGATTGTCCTTTTTGAACTCCCAGGTGTGAACATTTATGTCTTAACATTAAATGAGCCTGTTAGATTGCCAACTTGCGCAAGGCAATTGTGTGATGACAGGAGGTGGGTTAAGAACTGACAGATTAGTATAACTGACGAGTATCCATGGTAGGATATTTTTGTATGTTTTAGTCTAAGATGGAGAGTTTATCTACGGTGAATGGGAAACTGTCGACCCAACTAGAGCAACAACGACTTACATGTGCTGATTATAAACGACAGATTGAGAAACAAAATCATCAAATCAAAGAACTGAAAGATGGGGCTGATCATTGTATAGATAGGTAAGTTGTAACTGATATTAGTCTGCCATTATAGCTTGGCTATTATGACCTGAGCCTGACCTTAGTGCAATAATATATTACAAGGTACTTGCTTTGAATATATCAATTTCCGCAAGCAAATTGTGCGATACAGGTGTTTCAAATTTGTGTTTCTATTACATCTCTAGCGTCCTCCTGATGCTCTCCAATTATGAAATCATACACTTGGTATTGTAAACGTAGGCTATATATTGACTGTAAAATTATGCTAATTAAAAGGTCAGGCTTGTGTCAAATTGGCCAAGCTATACTGAGTTATCTGCTCTTGTTAGTCCAGTCTTCGAATTTGGCCACTAGCCCGAAGCCCAAGGCTAGTAAAAACTGGGACGGGCTAGTAATTGTCTGTAGGTGACTAGTCCGAAAGTCTAGTGAAAATTTGAAATAATTTTAATAATTTAATGGTCTGACTAGTAAATATCTTCTCGGGCTAGTAAGTTCTGCCATGTAGGTAGCCCGACTGGCTAATACTTTGAAAAGTTTTTCATGAAGACTGGTTACTATCAAAAATGAGAAAGTTGAGTTTCCACCACTCATAGGCAGTGCTCTTGTTTCCTTTTGCACAACCCCCTCTTCAATTAGCTGGAAATGTTAAATATCCAAGTATTTTAACCATGCTCCAATGAAATTATAGTATGAATATTTTTCTTTGAATCAGTCTTAACAATAGCCTGCAATATTAAGACAGCATTAAACATTGATGGTTTTGCATGACTCTTACAGAAAAGAACACGAGAATATGTTGGCTGAGAAGATGAAGGAATTACAAGAAGCTGGTAAATGGAGAGACAAATATTTATACAACTTGAAACTCACCTACAAGGAATTCAACCGGTAAGTATACACAAAAACAGTTCAACCTCTATCACCACACATTCAAAATTCCCCTAAGCCGATATTTGAAACACTCCGTCTTTGATGAGGGTTAATTGCTTTGGTAATGTTCCTAAAACTTTACATGGAGGTTAGCCAGCAGCATAATCGACACCTATTGCTTTTAAGGTCAAAGGTCATTATGAACATTTACATAAAAAAATTGTCCAACAACTTAGCAGCTATATCTAGCCCTAGGATTCTCAAACCTCACATGACTTGGTCACCAACAGTAGATGACCCCTAACGATCAATAGTTGTTGTAAGTATGATGGTTGAAGCTTAAAGTGTGTAGAGCTATATGTTAACAGTCATTCAATATCAAAATAATTACTTGCATCGTTTTAAGTATGATACTAGGCTACCTTAATTGTAAATTAAAACTTTGGGATGGGTTCTGTGCACTTTTATTCAATGGTCGAAAAATAGACTATTCTTAAAGTTTCATAGGGTGTTCCAGAACACTTTCGTAAAAAAATGGACATTTTGCATGTCAACTAAATCACAGAGAGAGTTTCTGTTAAAACTGAAGCGAAAAATGATCTAATGGATATGAAAGCATAATTGTTTTTCAGTTTTTTAAACTTTTTAGCTCGACTATTCGAAGAATATGAGAGCTATTACAGTCACTTGTTCGTCGGCGTCGGCGTTGCATATGGTTAAAGTTTTACATGCAAAACTTTAACCTTGGTTATATTTCAATAACCAGTGCATATATTGGATTGAAACTTTGCACTGGCTTTCCCTGTCATGTAATCAACCATGTTAGATAACTCTTGCATGAATTTAATGCAAATATGGCCCTTTTTAGCTCACCTGACCACGAAGTGGTCATGGTGAGCTATTAGGATCGATGGATGTCCGTCGTACGTCGTCCGTCGTCCGTCGTCCGTCGTCCGTTCACAATTAGTTTGTTTACACTCTAGAGGTCACATTTTGGACTCAATCTTCATGAAACTTGGTCAGAATGTTTGTCTCAATGATATCTAGGTCAAGTTCGTATATGGGTCATGTGGGGTCAAAAACTAGGTCACCAGGTCAAATCTTAGAAAATTCTTGTTTACACTCTAGAGGTCACATTTGAAGCTTGATCTTCATGAAACTTGGTCAGAATGTTTGTATCAATGATATCTAGGTCAAGTTCGAATATAGGTCACGTGGGGTCAAAAACTAGGTCATCCGGTCAAATCTTAGAAAATCCTTGTTTACACTCCAGGGGGCACATTTGAAGCTTGATCTTCATGAAACTTGGTCAGAATGTTTGTCTCAGTGATATATAGGTCAAGTTTGAATGTGGGTCACGTGAGGTCAAAAACTAGGTCACCGGGTCAAATCTTAGAAAATCCTTGGTTACACTCTAGAGGTCACATTTGAAGCTTGATCTTCATGAAACTTGGTCAGAATGTTTGTCTCAATGATATCTAGGTCAAGTTCGTATATGGGTCATGTGGGGTCAAAAACTAGGTCACCAGGTCAAATCTTAGAAAATTCTTGTTTACACTCTAGAGGTCACATTTGAAGCTTGATCTTCATGAAACTTGGTCAGAATGTTTGTATCAATGATATCTAGGTCAAGTTCGAATATAGGTCACGTGGGGTCAAAAACTAGGTCATCCGGTCATATCTTAGAAAATCCTTGTTTACACTCCAGGGGGCACATTTGAAGCTTGATCTTCATGAAACTTGGTCAGAATGTTTGTCTCAGTCATATATAGGTCAAGTTTGAATATGGGTCACGTGAGGTCAAAAACTAGGTCACCGGGTCAAATCTTAGAAAATCCTTGTTAACACTCTAGAGGTCACATTTGAAGCTTGATATTCATGAAACTTGGTCAGAATGTTTGTATCAATGATATCTAGGTCAAGTTCGAATATAGGTCACGTGGGGTCAAAAACTAGGTCATCCGGTCAAATCTTAGAAAATCCTTGTTTACACTCCAGGGGGCACATTTGAAGCTTGATCTTCATGAAACTTGGTCAGAATGTTTGTCTCAGTGATATATAGGTCAAGTTTGAATATGGGTCACGTGGGGTCAAACACTAGGTCACAGGGTCAAATCTTAGAAAATCCTTGTTAACACTCTAGAGGGCACATTTGAAGCTTGATCTTCATGAAACTTGGTCAGAATGTTTGTCTCAGTGATATATAGGTCAAGTTTGAATATGGGTCATGTGGGGTCAAACACTAGGTCACAGGGTCAAATCTTAGAAAATCCTTGTTTACACTCTAGAGGTCACATTTGAAGCTTGATCTTCATGAAACTTGGTCAGAATGTTTGTCTTAGTGATATATAGGTCAAGTTTGAATATGGGTCACGTGGGGTCAAACACTAGGTCACAGGGTCAAATCTTAGAAAATCCTTGTTTACACTCTAGAGGGCACATTTGAAGCTTGATCTTCATGAAACTTGGTCAGAATGTTTGTCTCAGTGATATCTAGGTCAAGTTCGAATATAGGTCACGTGGGGTCAAAAACTAGGTCATCCGGTCAAATCTTAGAAAATCCTTGTTCAAATTATGCCCCTGGGGTCAAAATTGGCCCTACTCGGGGGTCACCGTTTTACATAGACTTATATATAGGGAAAACATATTAATATCTTCTTGCCTAAAACTACACTGCCTAGAATTTTGATTATTGGTATGTAGCATCATCTTGTGGTTTTCTACCAAGATGTTCAAATTATTCCTTTGGGTGAAAATTGTGCAGGGTTTATAATCAGGTGAGCGATATAGGGCCATCATGGCCCTCTTGTTTACTTAGAAAATTTGGTTAAAGTTTTGCATGCAAGTTACTAATAAGGCCATATCTCAAATAGTATCTGTGCTATGGCATTGAAACTAACAACACTTACTAACCATCATAAGGCAATGGTACCGGTCATGGGTAATAGCTCTATTATGATTATTATTTGAGTTATGCTCCTTTTTAACATAGAATTTTCTTGGTTAAAGTTTTGCATGCAAGTTTCATTCAGACCATATCTCAGCTACTATCCATGATACTGCATTGAAACTTACAACACTTGTTTACCATCATCAGTCAATGGTATCAGTCAAGGGCAATAACTCTATTATTTTTTTATTTCAGTTATGCCCCTTTTTAACATAGGAGTTTATTGGTTCAAGTTTTACATGCAAGTTCTATTCACGCCATATCTTAGTTACTATTTATGATATTGCATTGAAACTTATAACACTTGTTTATCATCATTAGTCAATGGTACTGGTCAATTGTAATAACTCCATTTTTAGTTTAATTCGAGTTATGCCCCTTTTAACTTAGACTTTCCTTGGTTAAAGTTTTGCATGCAAGTTACATTCAAACCATATCTCACCTACTATCAATGATATTGAAGTCTTAAAATCATTTTCACTGACAAATATTTGTTAATAGTCCAGTGTTGAGATAATTGCCATGCCTCAACAACCATTGTACGTTAGCTTTCATTGCCATGTAGTCAACTAAGTAGCGTAACTCACGTTTCAATATAATACAAATTTTAAATGGCCTGTTTTGAACTTATATTTTTTCTGACAAATGGCTGCGAATAGTCGAGCGCGCTGTCTAGTGACAGCTCTTGTTTAAAAATATCTTCCGATATAGCTCTATACACTTTAATTCCACAGTACATTTGATAAAATATGTATTACCCCATGTTTTACAGCGTGAAGAAGGAGCTCAAAGAGTCTAAAAAGACATGTGATGAAACTAACGTCCTCAACGATACCTTACAGACAGAACTCCGAGTCCGCGAGAAATTGATGGACATGAAAGGATGTAAGTAGGATACATATTTTGACCCGACCCTGTGGTTTAGCACTGTAGCTGTTTCAAAGGTTGGGGATTGAGCCTTTTCTTTAAATTTGGTGAAAAATAACAGATAATTTTTGCAAAAGAGAAGCAAAAATTTTAGGGGAAACTGCATTATTTTAAAGAACTTTCCTGCAGGGAGGGTGCCTCTAAACAGCCCCTGCTGTAAAGGATAAAAATCCCTGAGCGTATACAGCGTGCATCTTACAAGACGGAAGTTGCAAGTTCAATAGCATGCCTTCGCATTCATAACTTGTGTAAGCCTAGTGTTTTGCACTCCTCAGAGGAGAGAGTCTTTCATGGAAGCAACTATCTTATGTTGGGTTAAGTTGATTGGCTGATTTTTGCTATTCTTTCAATTAAAATATCTGAAAAATTTGCAATATTAATTCGCTGCTTACAGACTTACAAGTTGAATTATATTGTTGCAGCAAATTCTGTTATATATTTTTCAGCACTGTTAACTGACGATGCCAAGCACAATATGATCTTACAGTTGTTACAAGAATTGAGCCGAGCACGTGGACAGATGAACACATTGTTGGTACAGAATGAAAGTATCAAGAAAAAGATGACTGAACTTATAGAACAGCTGACCAAAAACAAAGGTATGGTAAAACATGTTTCAGTGTTTGCCTTCATAAACTGCCCTCCCGCCTTATAAAAATCCGACAGGAAAGGCAGTACTGAACTTAACCAGCCGATAAAGTCGGTAAACCTCGCCACCCGAACGATATCACCTCGCCTGATAACATTGTTCTCACCGGACAGGGACCCGAGTTTCTCTATGTATTTGACTTTTTCTTCTATTTTTATATTTTACAGGATCTGATCAAGCTACTGGTGGTCAGGGTTTTGGTGACATTGCTATGGAGATCAACATTAAGTCTACAGTTAGCAGTGGTGAGTATTTGTTTATTTTTATGGATCTCAACATTTTTAGCAGTTTTTGTTCTTTTTATACACTCAACAAAAGTTCATAAGAACACCTTATTTTAAGACAGCGATAAAACTATCAATACCTTTTTAATGCGGCGATAAAATTAACAATACCTTCCGTAATTTGGCTTTAATTATATTGGTGAAACAACACAGCTGTAAGTATCATACGACAAGAGTGCACAATTTTAAAGTAAAATTTTACTTAACTTGTTAAAATAATGATTCTGTGATACATCTGTTTAATGTGTTTAATAAAAACAAGGTTTTTTCCAAATTTGACTCACATGTGAGACCAATAGCGTCACTAGAGTGTCTAGGTTCGAAACCGATTTTGTCACACACACACACATCTCACACAAACAAAATATTTTCTTAATTTGCCTGTTTGTGACTTAAATCTTAACTTAAACTTTTTCAATATGTCTGTTAGTGAGGGCTGGTAATAAAATTATACTTTAAATATGCTGTCCTTGTTGTAGTGATTGGCTGACATGTTGTTGTTTTTGCTTTGATTGTTTGACCCTCGTGGAGGGAGGTCTTTCCTTACACTGTGTGCTTTATGCTTGTTTGGTAACCACCTATGTTTCTCTATGTCAACTACATGTATATGTATGTCAAATAAATGTGTAAAAATGCAAAATGTAAAAAATGAGTTTTTTTTGTCAGCCAAATGTTAAGAAATTAGATATGAAAAATCATGAAAACACAATCGAAGAGTACTGTAAAATCATTTAATTTCGTTGGTACGAAATTTCATGGTTTTTGTTGGGACTTGAATTCGTGGATTTGCATTTCAGGTAATAAAACAAGGGTCAAAATTCATGTTCGTTGGGATTAAAGTTCATGGTTGAGGTGAACGACAAAATCCACAAAATTTAACCCCCCACGAAAATTAATGATTTTACAATATAGCAATTCCTAAATTATCATAACCTAAAGCTCTTTGAAGAATGCATCCATTTTTGGTTATGGTTCTCAATTGATAAATGTGGAAGTATATGGCAATGTTCTAATGTCCTAGACTGAAAAGCATTCTTTATCTTTGAGAGTTTGTGTTTTGGTGTTTCATGGGAGAGGGGTACATGTTATAAATGTTGTATCACAAATTCCTGACTTTGTTTTGTACTGTTTTATTTACTGTGTTCCTGTGTTAACTTTGTGTGAATATTGTGTATTGTTGTTTTAACAGAAACAACAGAAATAAACTTGGGAGATCAACAAACCCGCCCGCAAGATCTCTTTGACGGTACAGATAGAATGGACCTCCTCTCTGCGAGCCTTCCACTAAGGGAGAGCACTCCAGGTGGACCATGTTCCAAAAATCAACCAACATCCAGACAGAGTACAGAAAGCCTCCCTTGCAATTTCAATTCATCAGACAAGAGAGATTCAAGAAGCGAATACTTCAGATCAAATAAAGATGACACAGGGGCGTATAATCTAGCAGTCAGTACGTCAACATTGATGACGGATGATCTGTCAGCTGATGATGTGTCAGACAAAGACATGTCGGTCCAGGACGTATCGGTCAAGGATGTATCCCTCAAGGACGTATGGGTCAAGGATTTGTCACTGAGTTCTGGACATTTCAGTATACCCGGTCCAATTTACAAGCAGCAGGTCACTGACCAATGTTTATTGTATAACGTGAATGACAACCCAATGCAACTAGCAGGTATTATTTCAGTATATATATATGTTGTTTGTGTTGTATATTAATCACTCAATTGCAGAAATTATTTGTTAGAAATTAGGAATGAAAATATATTAGTACATGGCATATTCCTAAATTTCAAGGCTTTATTTTCCCCATGTAAATCATCATATTTATAGAATTTCAGGTTTTCAAAATTTCTCATTAAAGTCTTTACCAAGTTATGGTCATTTGAAATTTCATTGGCTGAATTTAACACAAGAACAATGTTTGAACTTATTTTTGGTGTGGGGTGTCATGGGCATGTGCATAAAGCACATGTCAAACAGACTTGGGACTCATTTTCAGGATTGGGCTTTATTCCTCAGTAGAAACCTTGCTTTATTATGCCCCTATCGGTTTTCAACCGGAAGGCACTATAGGTTTTCAGTCAGTCTGTCAGTCAGTTTGTCTGTCAAGAAAATCTGAATCCTGCCATAACTCAAACAGTTTTCAAGCTAGGTTTATGAAAGTTGGAATGTGGATATGGACGAATGAGGAGATTATGCATGTCTAATTATTTTTTGATTCTGACAAATATTGTGGTTACCATGGCAACCGAAACATTGACAACCTGGAAACAAGGTAGCGAACAAGCTTAACTAATTACTTGTTTAAAGCATGTTAATTATTACTTCAGGTCTGACACAGGTGAGGATAGACTCTGATGTGAGGTCATTGTTTGCTGTCGGTATGATTGACCACTTTGAGAAGTTACGTAAGGAAGCAAATGAATGCGATGTGATATTAAAAGGACTTGCATCGCGAGTAACACAACGTCTGAAAGTGTTTGCTGAGATGTCTGCTTTAGAGGTAAACAATTAGACCTTATATGTTAATTCAGGCCTGGTGTTTTTCAGGCTTGTGCCCGATTTCATGTTTTTGAATCCTGAAATTTCCTTCTTTGTCTATTGGTTTGGTTAAAACAATTTTCTATTGAAAATTGGAATTTCAGGCTTTGAAACCAAGATTTCAGGCTTGAGCATGATTGTAATTAACCAGGCCTGGAAGAAAGTCTGCATAGCTACAACCACATTTTGCTGCAAATTTTTGTTTCAGTATTATGTGGTTTAAAGCCGATTTAATTATTGTTATATTTGTAACTCTTTAACTTCTTTTGTAATATGCTGTTGGTTATGGGATATGGTTGCAGATAGAATTGACTTTGTTGCTTAATAGTGTTTTTAACCAATAGTCAAAATCACTGGTATAGTACACACTGATGAAATCTTAAATCTCAATTATCTCATACAATCACATCATTCTTACACTGTTCCATTTGTTGTTGGTTGATCACCGTTGTGTATGCTTGTCTTTGATAAAAGGGGTTTCTTTGCTTCGCACGTGCTGGACAGTCTGTTAGACTTCAGACTATAGAGCTTACTGATTGGATAATATAGTCACACATTGTGTTTTGGAAGTGAAAGGTCAAGTTTATGGCAACCTTGAAATGTCTGGCTACCAGTAGAGGGCGTGGCATACACATTTTACAAACACATTATTTCTCATGATTATCACTTTTTTATATTCATCATTCACCTTATGGATGGAATATTTCTTTCACATTTCAATCATGTTTTCTCATTTCATATTTTCACATTTCATACTTTCAAATTACATGGTTTTGTAGCATAATGATGCTTTTAGAGTCAGGGATTTAGAACAACATACAAAGATTTCTAAGTGCATAAGGTTTATTTACAACCATTCTCGGGCTCTCCCCGAGTTCCCCGAACTGTCGAACTCAACTCTCGGCAGCTCTTTTATAAACATACTCCGGAAATAACTCAGACAACTCAGGTGTAGATAATGAATTCATTTCCGGGGCATTACAAGTTTGACCCATATTTATGAATGTTATATCAGAATACTTCGTAAGCATGTCAATAGTTTTACCCAACATTCTGAACGTACATGTAACTGTCATAATTGACAGATAAATGATAGTTACATTATAGTTTCATATTTTCACATTTTTTATTATCACATTCTGTTTTCACATTTCATGTTTTCACATTTCATATTTTCACATTTCATATTTTCACATTTTATGTTTTCTTTCCCTCAACAGATGATAAAGGTAAAAAAACAATTATCCTGTCTGTTGGTAATGCTGGAGTTATGTCTTCTTGTCTGTGTTTTGTATAGCATGCTTGTATATATATATATATATAGCCATGTCAACGTTGCTGTAAAGGATAGAATGGTTTGGTGTATGTCCCCGTTTTACAAGTTATGTAAAGCAACAGATGCATGTTGCAAGTGTCGGGATAAAGGGGTTCAACATGGGTAAAAATCAATCATACTTAATTGATACACTCTTATCGCTTGGCGAATTTTACACAATCCCAAACTTTTAATTAGCATATTTATATTTGCTATATTTATAACCACAGTCTATGTTTTCCAAGACGCTTGAGAGATAATACAAACACAAAATTTGAAATACCCAATATTGCATGATTTGCCTGCGGAAATTAATATATTCAAAGCAAGAACATTGTAATATATTCATGCATAAAGGTGAGGATCAGGTCAAAATCTCCAAGCTATATCAATTTACGTATGATTACTTCTTTTTTTCGCCATGTTGGATCCCTTTGGTTTCAGACTGCATAGGGCTTAAGTTTTAACTCCTGACTGCTTGCATGTTTCATCCACTGTGATGAAAGTTACACATTTTACACTTAAAATGTTTTTGTCTCATAGAGATTGCATGTCTTGGACAAATCAAGAATGTTAAAAAAGTTGCATGCATGGTTTGGGTGCCAATTGTACGATATTCCTTGAATAATTGCATGGGATGGGTAACAATGCTCATTGAATGTGATTTTAAGTGTCAGACCTGATTTTATTACACCAATATTTTAATAGCATGTCTGTCATGTTGAAATGGTATATGACTTAATAACTTTGTTTACCGTCATAGAACTTTTTAAGATTGTTCAGTGTATGTATGCTAGTACCAGTATTCTGGTCGCCTGTCCTGTTCCCTCCCTCATTTTGCTTCCTTGCCTAAATATACAAAATGTTAAATATAAAATGCATGTAAGGTGGTGGGATTCATACATGCTGAGATAGAAAGCTTTTATGCATATATTATGTATCATATAGTAACCATTATGTTCCTTCGTTTTTGTGCCCCTGTAGCTCAGTAGTTAATGTGCTTGGCGTCTAATCTGGCTATTTGGGTTCAGATCTGGATGGAGGAACATATATATGTCTGCTATATTTCAGCAGAAAGCTGACTGTCAAATAAAGGCTATGCTCCGTGTTTCTTTCAATTTTCTATGGTTATCTTTCTTTTACTAACATTGTTTTCTAGTTTCCAGTATCAAGTAGATTGCTCTGGACTGGATACAGTAGCTCATCATCTTATCCATATTTATACCCCCGCAAACAAAGTTTGAAGGGGGTATACTGGAGTCACCATGTTGGTCTGTTGGTCTGTTGGTCTGTCGGTCCGTTAGCATCGTGTCCGCTCTGTAACTTTGTCATTTTTTACTGGATTTTAAAATTGCTTGGTACAAATGTTCACCACATCAAGACGGTGTGTCATGCGCAAGACCCAGGTCCCTATCTCAAAGGTCTATGTCACACTTAGAGGTCAAAGGTTATATAGTCATGCAAATCGTGTCCGCTCTGTAACTTTGTCATTTCTTACTGGATTTTAAAATTGCTTGGTACAAATGTTCACCACATCAAGACGGTGTGTCATGCGCAAGACCTAGGTCCCTATCTCAAAGGTCTATGTCACACTTAGAGGTCAAAGGTTATATAGTCATGCAAATCGTGTCCGCTCTGTAACTTTGTCATTTCTTACTGGATTTTAAAATTGCTTGGTACAAATGTTCACCACATCAAGACGGTGTGTCATGCGCAAGACCCAGGTCCCTATCTCAAAGGTCTATGTCACACTTAGAGGTCAAAGGTTATATAGTCATGCAAATCGTGTCCGCTCTGTAACTTTGTCATTTCTTACTGGATTTTAAAATTGCTTGGTACAAATGTTCACCACATCAAGACGGTGTGTCATGCGCAAGACCCAGGTCCCTACCTCAAAGGTCAAGGTCACACTTACAGGTCAAAGGTTATATAGTCATGCAAATCGTGTCCGCTCTGTAACTTTGTCATTTCTTACTGGATTTTAAAATTGCTTGGTACAAATGTTCACCACATCAAGACAGTGTGTCATGCGCAAGACCCAGGTCCCTATCTCAAAGGTCAAGGTCACACTTAGAGGTCAAAGGTTATATAGTCACGCAAATCGTGTCCGCTCTGTAACTTTGTCATTTCTTACTGGATTTTAAAATTGCTAGGTACAAAGTCATGAAATTTCAATCATGGTGTTTTTCAATCTGTATAGCAGCAGATTTCCATCAAATGTGTTGTTAAGACTATAATTTTAAATAATATTCCTGTGTCAAGGCGGTGCTGCGGGGGTATGATTCATCACTCCTGTGATAGCTCTAGTTTTTATTAGTTCTATGTCTTAACACTGCATGGAGTACAATTCAAACTGCTACCAAAAAGCACTATCAAGCACTTTCATCTATTCTTTGAAACTCTATAAGTGAGAAGTTTATTTTACTATCAGCGAACCCTTGCTGAAAGCATGTCTTTTCTCAGGGCTCACTAAAAGAGCTTTACCAAGCGCTTTCTTTGGCAAAAGCCGACAGTCTGCTATTGATGGTGCTTCGCTGTGCAATGGTCTACTGTCAGCAAACACTGGCCATTAGGCATTAGCCAATGAATTTGTTGCTTGGCTTGCTATTGTGTGCTTTTTGGTAGCAAACCATTTGATAGCTAAGAGCTATTGAGTGCATGTACGCACTTTCTTTAGGCAAAGGATCCAAGACTACTGCAGTGCTTTTTAGCTCACCTGAGCATAAAGTGTAATGCAAAATATTTAGATCATAGCTTGTGCAATAAAACTAACATTTGATGCTGATGTTGCATGTTGTGTAATGCAAATCTAGTCTATAATTTCATATGAGCATAGATGTATATAAGTGAAGTCATCCTGGTTTACTTAGGTCAGGGGTCCTACTATTTCTAAATCATCCAGAAATCTATATTTGCTGCCCTAAGTAAAAAGAATGAACTTTCATGCAGAAAATAAAAAAAGTTACTTGATGACAAAAAGAGTTACGCTCATTTGAAATTTCACATGCAAAAATTTAACAATTAAACAACGTTAGTATCTGAGGTTGAGTAATTGCACCCGAAACTGACTTGTGACTTATTTTCAGAATTGGGTATAATGCCCCAGTAGGACCCCTGTTAAATAATATATTTATTAAATATCTGTATGGGCAGATTATAGAAAATATGTGGAGGACAAGATATGTTTGCCTGTTTTATCAGTAATGCCTTGGTCGTACTGAGAATTTTTACCTCTGTGATGTACTCCCAATTTAATAAAAGGTCATCGGAGGGCATCGGGAAAAGGGTCCTCGTGGTCTAGGGGTAATCATTAGAAAATAAGTGATATTCCTGTTCACAGTGCCTCCCGAAGATAATTTATTTAAATTGGGAGTACATCGCCAAGGACACAAAATGCTCAGTGGGACCAAGGCATAGCATAACTTAAATTATTGAAAAGTAGTACAAATTGAGTTTAGCATAAGAAAAACCTAAATAATCATGGGGAAAGGTCTTAGTTTTTAAGCTGTGTGGACAGCAATGTACAAACATGGTCGTGGAATGTGCGTGTATAGTTCTACCATGACCTCTCGGTAATGACCCATTTAGAGATAGAATACAAAGTCTTCACTAGTCACACCTCGAAGCTTTTTGTAGATCTATACAGTCCATTCAAAGTTAAATGATAACATGTATAAACATAAGCTCCTCTATCAGGTAAACTATGTTTATCTACATGTAGATTTAACTAGATATAATTGAGTTAGCTGTAGTTCCTGCTATTCTTTCGAATGGGATAGTTCCCTCATAAGTATTACTTATTGAATCGACAGTACATTGTATTTAATTTGAATAAACTTATCATCAAATGTTGTTGTTGTTGATTTCAGAGTGTAGAGTACAGTACATTGAAGGAGCTGTCGTATGCTGCAGACAATATGCGTCTGTGTGTAGATAGTCAACTCTCTATGATTGGATGTTTCTGGACCAGTGAATTACCAGCACCCAATGAAAAAGGAGAATTTGTTAATCAAAAACTAATCAATCAGGTTAGTTACAATGGCCTCTGGCTACCAAGGAGGGCTAATTAGTAAAGTAATGGCTACTCATTAGTAAAAAAATAGTTCATGCCAAGAACAAAATGGAGTGGGGGGGCAGATTTAAGAAATCAGCTATGAAAACTGTGTTGTATTTCAGTTGATGGTTTGGAGTTCGTAGGAGTACAACAACAAACCATTGTTTATCAGTCGATATACTACAGCCGATATATACTACAGCCTTTAAATATTTTATTTTGATTCTAACATGAAGCGGGCAATTAGATATTAAGCCAGTAGTGGTATTTTGCCAGTTTGTAAATTACCTACATGACGTCATAAAAACATGTAATGTCACTTCCATTATATACAACGGTCTGATTTGTTCTTTGTCTACATCACCCTGTTTTAGAACCAGAAGGTCATAACTTCCAAATCAATATATTGAGAAAACAAGAGACAACTGTCTATAATTTACTCTTTACCTATGGGAAAACACGTTTTTAAAACTTCATTTTGGTCAACATGACAATTTCAGATTTTCATGAAAATAGGCTCATAAGAAGCGCCTTGTGAAGCAGATTTCAAATATGTATGAGTCTTATAAGGTCGCAAGTAGCAGTTACAACCTTCTGGTTCTAAGCCATCGATATGCTAAATCGCTGGTCATGTTAGAATTGTTGATATATTTCAGAATGCTACATTACGTGATGAGATATGTTCACTAAGAAGTAAACTAGGACGTGATCGAGGTGCTGGATCACAGCTAGAAGAGGAGGCACTCTGTAGATCATGTAAGTTATCAAGTATCAGGGTCTGATCTCCCGAAACATCTCAATTTTGAGATATAATCTCATCTCAAAAATTGCCATATGTCGTTTGGATAATTTCGATTGGAGGATGGACTCAAACTTGGCATCAAAACAGCAAATGCTATTCTTTTGTTTATTCCAGTATTTCTTAATGAGGTCTAACTTCAGATGTATTACAAATTCAGACTTTGATTTGAGCAAAATTTTAGATGAGATTTCTGCTTGAGATGCTTCGGGAGATCGGGCCCAGATTTGCTACATTAGGATGAATTGTCTTTTCTGCCCAAAATGAAAGTTATTTGATGAAAATATTCAAAGAATTGACTAAGTTATGGTCATTTGAAGTTTCATAATCTGAATGTTTACATTAAAACCATCTTTGAAACATTGCTGCTGTCTATCCGTATGTACAACTGTACGTAAGACAAATATTGTGTGTTGAACTCCTCACAAACTGTCTGGTGGAACTTCTTTAAACAACCACAGATAAACAACCTTAATGTAAAGTTGACTTTAAGAATGGATTTTTGACGGGTCAATTTTTACCAGAGTTAATTTTTTGCTATATACCCGTGTCCCAAGGACACATTTCTAGATGACTGCATGTTTTACTGTCAGGGAAGTTACGTGGAAATGGTTATAACAGATATTGTTCTGAATCTCTTGTAAAACGGTATGAAAATTTGATATGCATTTTGTTAATTGTGTTAATTTGTATTTTTCAGTGCAATCTACACTTGATGTTATGACCCGTGCAAGAGAGAACCTTACTTCGAACATCAGTAATAACTCCTCATTCAACAGTGTGTGAACACCTTAGTTCAACCATCAGCGAAAAACCCTCACCGATCAATTGTGCGTGACCAAGTCCTCATCTAGCCATCTAACTATATTGGTTTCCATGATTGATATCGAAACTGTTAATTAAATGAATGAATTTTAGAGAGATTTTGTAGATAAGAGTTGGGTGAGCCTAACAAGACAATATTTAGTTGATCCCAAGGAAATGAATAGAATTACTTCATAATTCTACATAGGACGTGAAGATTATTCCGAAGATTATTCCATTTTATTTCATGCTTATCGGTGGTTTACAGCAGAATAACGCCACTCGTGAAAATACTACGTCAGCTGCTCACTCAGTGAATTATCAGCCAATTATACACAGAAAAATACAAAAATCCTCTATAGGATTGGAATACCATGTGAAAGATTACAAAATGAAACCGGTTTCAATTTTTCAATACCATCGGACACTTTAAAAAGTTATGGTATATCAATTCGTAACATGTGACTTGTGTTCTAGAAAATGTGAAGTGATATTCTGCCTATGAGGAAGTTATATTGTATGTGTGCTTACTTGCCATTAGTTTTCATCCATATGATGATTAGATATAATAATACTGACTTAGTACAGGGGTGTCATTTTTACAGAAGTCCTGATTTACATATCCTGAAAGAGCCAACCTTTCTGACCAAAATAAAAGACATTGGATGAAAATATCTTGAGAAATGGTGAAGTTATGGTCCATTTAATTTGTTTTGATGGAATTTCTTAATAAAAACTTATCTAAATATGAAAACAATGTGGTTGAAGGCCTCCTGTTTGTCAAACATAATTGACTGCATCAGATTTTAACTGATTTTGAATTTGGCTCCTTTGACTCCCCTGTTAGTAGAGCAAAAATGTTGTGCATTTAGTGAAATCAATCATCAAATTCATTCACCCGTCTTCCTGTTAATATTTATGTGCCAAATTATAAGTATGCTAAATATGCCATTTTATGTACATGTAATACACAAGATGTATCAGTGCAAAACTATGGTTATTACATCAATTTAACGAGGCATTTACCATAGTTTTGCACTGAGCCCTCGAATATTAACATGTGTTCTGTAGGTTTTGTTTTTAATTTTGTCTTGTTATTTTTTTCAAAATTGTCTGATGAGTGTAAAATTGTATTTCTGTGATATTTGTTTGGATTTGGAGTTTACAATTTTGTTGTACAACATTGTTAACCCTGAAAAGGTCAGAATTCACTAGTTTGTAAAATTTGCAAACCATGATGCTTGTGGACTGAAACAATAACTTAAACACAAAACAGTTTTTCTCTGAAGTTCAAAAATTCAGAATCTATTATCTTGTGAACTGCATCAGAAGAATAAGCCTCATGGAAATATGTGATTTTGTATAATATGTTGTTTTACATTGGACAAATCACAACACATTTACAGCATTTTCTTGGTTGAAATTGTTCCAGTGCAATCACCTGTTTTAAAATTTACTAAGTATGATTAATGAAGCAGAATTATGCACTCGGAATATATCTATATCTTTGTGGCACACTGGTCTTCTGTGCTAGATATGTTAGCTAGATATGATTTGAATTGTGTAAATATGAGAATGTGAAATGTAGATTTTTGACAATTTTGTCTTAACTGTATATATATAAGATGTCGGGATTCATACTGGCCTCCATTTTACAGCGTATATGCTCAATAGTATACTGTAGATAAAGACTTTATATAATATCGAATAATTACAAAAATGTTTTTCCATGAACTATGATGTAGTCTTAATTGATTTGTAACTTAACTTGCTCATTGGAGTTAGATCTCATCTATTATGTACATTTATTAGGAGTGTGTATGCTTCAGAGTACATGTATACAGGGAGTTTTTAATTTTATAATCAACATTTCGTCAGCATTTTTGTCGGCCTACTTAAGAAGTTTGCCTAAGCAAACTTTCTTAATTCTTGGCTAAGTGTCATATTTATCAGACCAGTGTGCTTTAGAATAATTGTAGATGACCGGTTTAAACATTGTTTTGTCAACTTTATACATTAATGTTTTATAGTGCTGTTGTACCCATAGGGGTCCGCGTTGGGAGAGGTCCGGGGGGGGTGATACGGACACTTATCATTGTACTAACTGAAAGGGTGTGTGATGTGTGACCTTTACTTGATAAGCCTAATAAAACCATACAATCATATTTACATACATTTGTGTTTATTTATATGAAATTGTAGTAACTAGTGTTGGCTTCGTTCTTTATATGTATGTATGTAAATTGTATAAAGAAAACTTGTTTAACCAAAATCTGTGAATTTGGATTGAAACATTAAATATATGTGTTGCTGTTGATATTACATATGTAAATGGGACCAAAGTTGTGTCTGGCGTTTATGATGAATTTTGTTACATTTTGCTAAAAATTAAACACTTCATATTTATTAAAACCTGTTTTCCTTTTTGATTGCGTAAGATATAAAGATCTGGTAATGTTTGAAGCTTCCAAAAATTAAGACAACTTTTATAATCACCAATCCTCACGTTACCAAATTACCATAATTAGTGCTTGTACGTACCTTTGAAGTTGGATTAAAGTCCAGTTTAAACTGGTTGTGACACTATGTTGTATATAAGCATACTTGTATTCATGTATGTACATGTTTCAATGTGCATGTTGAGGGTTGCCTGCAAGTCCTTCTTTAATTATATGAAGTTACTACAGTCTTGCGAGCAACCATCGGGTGCAAGTGATGTGTAAATGCTTGAAACAAAATTGCATGTACATGTATATGTTCCCATATATGTTTGTCCTGGGGCCTTATTCACCAACGTCATAAGACTGAACCTCAGACTTAGACTTAATATTGACAAAATTTATAATCAGTGCCATTTCTTTGCATTTAGATTTAACCATTTGAAATTGTATCTGATTATTTGTGGTTATCAACTGAACATGTATACCAATTTATATCAAAATCGGTACATTTATGACTTGAGAGTGAATAGAACATTTGACAATGTAAAGTCTAAATCTGAGTTTTAGACTTAAAAGGTTGATGAATAAGGCCCCTGTACAAGCAATCTTGGGCAGACTATGACATTGTTTGTGTGGGTTTGCAGTAATGTCTCGAACATTTCTGCTGCATCCATTTGTATTTATTCTTTTCATCCTTCTGTCATTTCATCTTTACATGTCAGTCTATTTTCTACCCTTTCCATCAATGTTGTATATACGAGTCAGTGGGTTCCCCTTGTTGGACTCACATGATCATTGTAAATATAATTTATATGTAAAATTCATCTGTATATAATCGTTTGTTCTGTGTACATGTATATTGAAAACAAAATCAAATATTTTTCTCATGGCAACACATCTTGAAAATGTGGAATATCAAAAAATATAGCAATAATGATGAGAAAAAATACTAATTAGAAATTAATTGATCTCAACTTGTTTAAGATTTGATTTTCCTCATTCTAGCTCATTCTAGCCTATATCAAGACATATTCTGACATGCTAAAATGACACTGTCTACTCCCTACTGTATACATACAATCGCTTACCTGATATTATTTATTTTCAACATATCGCTGGCTTAGAATGAGAAGGTCGTAACTACAAAATCAAAATTTTGGGAAAACAATAAAACTGTCTGACAATCACTATTTATTGTAAAACAAGCTTTTTAGAATTCAGTTTGGTCAACAAGTTCCGATGTTCATGAAAATAGGCTCCTAAGAAGTACGGTAGTTTTCAAATATCCGTTAGTCTTTTAAGGTCGTAAGTGACACTTGCCTTCTCATTTTAAGCCAGCGATATATCCTATTTCATTAGTTTTGTTTTTTTCCAGATGAACAAATCTTATACCTGTAATTTTTCTTGTGTAGAAATAGTTTTGTGTCTGGTTGTAAATTGTATAAATACTTGAATAAATGATATTAATATTGTGAAAAGAAAAGTATTTTTTGCAAATTAAGATGAAACATTAAAAGAGCAAACAATATTTTTGTTGTTGTGTTTTTATGTGTGCAAGTTACATTTCATGGGTGTGAATATCATCCATTCAAGAGGACTTCAAAGTCTTTGAAACAAGAGTGTTCAGTCTGAACTTCACAGTCATGTGTCTTTGGAAAGACTGCGTTTCGTTAACAAGGCCAGTTGAAAATGTGGTCTTGATAGCAAATAGCATTTTTGCTTAAAATTTGGTTCTTAAAAGTTTCAAAATGATACCGTAACCGGCATGATTTCAATATAATCGAAGTGGATAGAGTAAATACTTATTATGCCCCCCCTCCCCCCCCCCCATCATTGATAAGGGGATGCATTGCTTTGCACATGTAGGTTGGTTCGTCTGTTGGTAGACCAAAATGGTTTCCGTTGAATAACTCAAGAATACTTTACCCTTGGATCTTCAAACTTTACATAAAGGTTTCCAGCAGCAGTAGATGACTCCTATTGACTTTTAAGGTTTTGACAATTAGGCTGTCATGGGGCATATGACTGTTTTACAAACATCTGTTGTTCATATACAACTTGAGTAGCAGCAAGTACAAACACAAGGAGCCACACTCATAATCCAGTGGGTAGTATGCAAAATGTTGTTACCTGACAATATGAATTCCCGAGCATGGCACGAAAAATCGTCCACAACGTCTATTTTCCATTACATGCGGAAAAATTGACGGTTCCTTGCAAACATTTGAGGGTTCATTGCAAAAATATGGTACATGCTTCTATAAATTGATGTAGTTACCAGTTCTCCACCGAGCCCACGATTTATGAATTCCAAACCAATTTATCACATAATGATTATAATCAACAACCTGGATATACCAAAGACATTGTTAACTTGGGAGGAAAAAGTTCACCTGATGTGATACACAAACCCACGATTCCTGGAATACAGTCCATTTCTGAAAGCTGAGTTTACCAGGCGCCTGACATGAGTCAGTCATCCCAGTCACTACACTGGTACTGTATCTCCTTTGCTTGATGCTCGGCATATAGTTATTAGTCCCCTACCGATTTTCTACCGGATGGGACTGTTGATTTGCCGTCAACAAGTCTGTCTGTCTGTCTGTCAAGAAATATGGAATCTGCTATATGCTGCTTGTATGCTAGATTTATGATGTGGTTGCTATGGATATGGAACTGCTGAAAAAAGTGAAATACTTCAAAATCTGGATCTTGTCAGAACTCTTACATTTTTCAAGTTAGGTGTATGAAAACTGGTATGGCGTTAGGGACCAGTAAGGATCGAGATTATGCACGTCTAAAATACAAAGAGGTGTACAAATATTTAAAAGAAATAGAGGTTCCGCATTTTGAACATTTAGGACCGCATATTCTAACTTCGTCTGCCGTCAATTAAACATTATTACAATATTCAAGATGGCTGCGCCCATGGAGCATTTTCACATTTTTGTAAATTATTTCATCACATAGGCTGACAACGATCATCTGTATTCTAAACAGCATTTTATTTTGCAGAAGTATAAGAAAGTAAGTAGCTGAAGTAAAATTGGTCGTACAGCATTGTCTGGTTTATTGATAAAACAAAAATACACGTTACAAAAGTGTCAAATTCAGACTTGTCCATCTGTCATAGTCGGTCTTTTATCAGCAAATTATTATACTTGTAATTTGATAAATAGCACTATCAAGCGCTTTACTATTTCTATGAAACATCTTGCTACCAACTAGCACACCAGTCAGGGCCAGGTAGTCACTATTTTGGTCACTGATTCTTCTTCCACGTAATTTGCAGGGCCCACTTTGGGGCATTATCACAAATGTTAAAGACAGAGGTGAGATACCCTAGCTCGTTTCGAATAGATTCCTTGGTTCTTTAAAGTGCCTGAGTAAAGCACCGATACAAGCGAGATCTCTAGTTGGGTGGGAAACACTAAATAGCCTTTCTGAAATGACCAAGTGTCCCGGCCGAGAATCGAACCCGGGACCTCTTGATCAGAAGTCAAGCATCTTACAACTCAACCACCGTGCCACGCCGACAGGAAAGAAGCGTTAAATTTGTAACCAAAATGGTTGCTAGTCCTTCAAGGGTTTCACTGATCATTCTTGATTTTCACAGTGTTAACACTGTTATTGTTGAAGGGGAGAATCTTGAGTAAGCAGCAGGCTAGCTCAGTCTGTAGAGCATTCGCCCTGTAAGTGAAGGGTCCCGGTTCAAGCCCAGGTCTGGTTGCACATTTTTCTCTCCTGTGTAGTGTTACATTTGGCGCCCGACGGGGGACCGTGAGTGTATTTGATCCAAGAACATATCACTATGTTCTCTAGACCAAATTTAATTTTGACGGGGAGTTTGTCACGGTCTGAACACATTTACTGAAGGGGAGAAACTTGTGTAATCAGCCGGCCATCTCAGTCATTAGAGCATTCGCACTGTAAGCGAAGGGTCCCAGGTTCGAGCCCCGGTCTGGTCGCACATTTTTCTTCCCCTGTTACACCCGTTTCACAGCACTTTGCTCGGTGATTAAGTTAATTGACATTACGCCATTTGTCAATCAATACCCTATAAATCAATCCCAACGGTAAATTATAATCACATGGTCCAATGGATTAACTTGAAAACCTTCCCCAAGCAACCTTCAACAAACAATTAGGCGGAGCGATGTCTGCTCTGGCGTAATGTCAGCTTGCACTTGCAAGTAGCATATTATGTTTTCACTTTGTCCGTTGTTGTACAAAATCTTTTTCTTCGAACAGAAATGGAGAAGCTTGGGTCTGTGCAACAGAAGATCTCGTGTGTGTTTGAGACTGGAGTGTTAGATGAGCCATCTACCAAGAGAGACAATCAATCTTATAAGGTGTGTGATGTTACTGTTATAATATATGTCACTGACATTATAAGCACACTATGTTTCAGCTGAAAGCTGACTGGCAAATAAAGGCATTTATAAACTATTTATACAAAATTAATGTATTCAAATCAAGATAAACCTTTGAACTTATAATAAAGCTTACAGTCTCACTATTGAGCATGAAACTACTGCTTAAGAGATTATCATCAGGCCCTTCCCCAGCCCAATAAGCCGCTGTGGTTCCGCGGTGCTTAACAAAAACAAATATAGCATACCGCTGCGACTAAATATCCCGCGCGGTGCCTCAATTAAAAGTCCAGCATCTTGAGTCAATGAGTGATTTTATCCCCGTATGGTGCCTCTCACTGAGAGTCAGTTTATCTACACAGTGAGTGTACACTGTACGTAATCCACAATATTAATCCCCACGAAAAATAATGATTTTACAGTTCTCAATGTTATTGTCTATATTCAGGTTGTTGCTAAGGAAACCATTAAACAGAGAGCTCTTGACAATGATATATATAATGCTGTTGCTACGGAGAAGCTAGATGGAACTTGTGTTTATATAGCCAAGTTTGAAGGTTTGTGTTGGTCTTCATGATACGGTGTTGCGAAATCATGTTTCTAGATTTATTATGTTGGCTGATTATATATTTCTCATGTTCTCAAGGTTTGAACATGTTAACAGTAGCCGAGGTCTTTTCAGAGAAAATTGGCCAAAAATGACAGAGAGAGAACGGGTAAGACTATCTAAGAAATTAAGTGTTTCTCGTCTATAGAGGAGTAAATGCTGGGCCCTAGCACTATAGGGGAAGGGGCCCGGGCCCTCAGGTGGGGGAATTTCGCGTCATTTTGAAGAAAAGGGGGAATTTAGAGGATTTTTTAAAAACTGCCTTATAACCATGCACTAAACCTTTAAAAAGCTATATTTAAAAAAAAAATTGTTCTGGAGGGGAATTTTTATCAAAAATAGAGGAAAAAAGTATGTTATTTCAGGAGGGGACTGGGGCCGAATTTCGGCCCCAAAAAACGTCAAATGAGTGCCCTGAAATGGTACCTGTAATTTAGCAAACTTAATTTAAATTAAAGACTGATCATGAAAAATCTTTGTAGGGAGTTACCCCAAACTGTCAAAAAACTCAGTTTCTCAACTTTTTAGCCATTTTGGAGGCATTTATTTATTTTCATCACAACACATTGAATGTATTTCAAATCAATTGAAATCATATACCTAACTGTTTACCCACCATAAAAAAACACCAAACATAGACTTTTAAGATCAGCTGAGGTGAAAAGTTATGTGGAATAAATTATTACAAGCTGTACAATATATTGCAGATAAACCATGGCTGTGGGCCAGATTTGATAGAAAGCCCAATAAAGGAGCTGAAAGAAGATTTAAGAAATTCCAACACCAACAAAAGGGACATGAACAGGGGTCAGGCGAAGGGTCCAAGGGAACAAAATTTGAATGGGATATGCAGAAAGACTTTAAGGTGAGTTGCTATTTGACTAACCACACACAAATAGTTAAAAAGAATAAATTTCTGTCATCATCATGTGACTAAAACTTTTTTATGTTTGTAAGAGAACGGATGTTTCACACCCAACTAGAGATGAACTGGTTGGTAATCCAGAGATGGTCTCATGTTGTTTGGGTGCAAAAAATTTTTTTGAAATGCTGAGTATAGCCTTTATTTGCCAGTCAGCTTTCGGCTGAAATATGGCCGGCATATTTGTAAGTGTGTCCACCGGGATTTGAACCTGGTCGCCAGATTAGACTGGAAGCGCACTAACCACTGAGCTTCAGAGGCAATTTTTTTTTAAAAATGCATGTTTTTTGTTCGAAAATAACTCGCGAATGGTACCTATAAAAAAGTTTATAAAGAAAGAAGGGTCTAAGAAAGTCTAAAGGTCTAAAATTTCAGAATTTTATACTAAAATCTATACCATCAATAGAAGAATGTTATGACTGGTACCACCAATGAACCTATTTAACAGGTTAAAGTTAGAATTTTCAGGATCTTTAGGAGTTTTCATTTACAAAAATATGCAGAGGGCCATTCTTTTTCAAAATTTCAGGATTTTTCCAATTTCAAACTTTTACCCATGCTATTTCATTGTTACCGTACTAGGAAACCCCACAGTACTGGATCCCTGCATCATGTGTTGCTATGGTGGCTGGTTCCCCTGTACCAGATGATATAGGACACACACCAGGCTGGGTACCAATCTCTCCTACAGCCAGGCAATATTGCTGGCATTTATCAGCTGTAGATCTAGCCAACAGTCTGGCACTGGTACTCAGGTAAAGTTCTTCACCTCTTTCACCCTTCTACTCATGGGGAGCGGTGGCCTAGAGGTAGGGCGTGCGCTTCGGGGTCAAGAGGTCCTGGGTTTGATCCCCCTCAGGACCACTGGTTAATTTCTCTGAGCAAGACCCAAATGCTCCACTCCACCATGGTGTAAAATGGTTCCTGCGAGGGCAGTGTCTATTCCTGGTCGCCGCAGATCAATGGTGACTGCAACACCCACAGGAGAGAAATAGTTTTCCCTGGCAGACAAGAGTGTAAGTTTCCATATGTAGCCCAATGACCAGGGGAGTGAAACTGTCAAAGGGTGCTTGAGCGGCCTAACAGCTGAAAAAAGCCCTAGAAAATTGGTAACTTAACTTCTTACTTTTTTTTTACTTGGGTAAAATTTGTCACCTATTTTACTTTAATACAGACTGGTATGACGTTTTTAAATGTACACTTTTTAGTACAATATTTGGATAACCAGTCTACGGCAAATGACGAGATGTGTCAAAGTTTACCGAAGTCTATTAGACAGGTTAATCCTTAATTCTTTTTATATTTGTAAAAAATAACTATACATGTATGTTTAAGCAAATATGCAAGGAGAAAAAGAGGAAACAATTTAACTTCGCATCTTCCTTAATGAGATTTTGCTTTTGTTTCAGTGAGAGCGACTCTGGAGATGAATTAATTGTAAAATGTGTACATATGTCTGAATTGGAAGGTCGTACAGCTGAACTGATTGGCACCAATATCAATGGAAATCCTTATGGTATAATATACTCTTTCTTTCCTTCATTAATTGCTGTACTATCTCTAACCAATTACTTACATCTCCACTGGCTCCATGTATGGAGGGAAATCATTTTGTTACATTATTATGCGTCCCATCTTTGATGAGGGTGAATAATGCATTACACATGTTGGTAGGTCTGTCTGTCTGACTGTCAGAAGACCAAATGGTTTCCATTCAATAACTTGGGAACGCTTCAAACTTTACATGGATGTTGGCTAGCAACAGTAGATGATACATGTTTTACAAATTGAAGATCCATTAAAGGTATCTACTGTGTTAAAAAGTAATGTACCAAGTGAAGTACATCATTGAGTTGCAAGTCAGCTTTTACTCTTCGTGTCTCTTTGAAGCCAGAGCACATTGGATATCGACCCACTCTGGTATCCATTAATACACTTGGGAAATGTGAAGCATTGTGGGTAATTCTTGGTCAGATAAATTAAACAGTAACTCTGAATGGGATTGAACCTGGGTCATCTCGAAGTGTCCACTGCTCCCCATGTTCGAGGCAAAACTGTTAGAAGAAGTTCTACTGCAGTGCATTTTGTAGATCTATAATATTATGCAGATAATTGTACCGTAGATACTCAGCCATAAGTCGTATGCTGCCATAAGTCGCAGGGAGACTTTTGAATGAAAATTCAAGGTTTTTGTCTAAACTCATTCATAGGTCGCATGTATAGTTTTCAATTTTTGTGAAAGCTGAAATCATGTGCCCAGTGTCAAAGTTGGTGGGAATGTGGTCATTTTCAGACAAAATTGGGAGGAGGGTAGTAATTTTCAGACAAAGTTGGTGGGAATGTGGTCATTTTCAGATAAAGTCAGGGGATGTGGTCATTTTCAGATAAAGTTGAGGGGAATGAAGTGATTTTCCGACAAAATCAGGAGGAGTGTAGTAAACTCTTCCATAAGTCGTGGGGTGACTTTTATTTTTTTTTCGGGACTGTTTTTGTACGACTTATGGCTGACTATTTACTGTATGTTATTTACACACAGGTTTGGGAAGTAAGAAATTCCCTATACATATACTGGTGGTCCATGGAACCCTTAAAGTGAGAAATCCACCTGATACCAATGTCAACACAATCAAGGAATGGTTCCAGAGTACAGGCAAAGTTGAGGGAATTGTTTGGCACTGTGCCAACGGAACTCTATTTAAGGCAAGTTGATAACTTCTTATTACATTGTGAAAAACATTCTGGCAATGGTTGAACATTATTATATCACATGACTTTCCTTGTATCCAGGTTAGTATAGCGAGTATGTATAATCTTATACATAACACATGTAGTATAAAGTTTAAATACATGGGTGAGTTTTTCCAATAAATCAATGCATATTTTCGTTTTTAGTGTCATATGATATAACGAATCTATCACTCCTTGTCGGTTGATATATTTATATTAAACTCATTCAGGAAATAGTATTAAGCTCGCCAGAGGGTTGCTTAATAAAATTTCCAAAACTTGTTTAATATGAATTTATATCATTTGAAAACTCATGATAGATCCTCTATATATCACCCCCATATAGTTTGGGAAGACGTGATGATTTTGTGTTGGATATCTTTATTGATGTCTATCTGTCCCAGAAGTTGTGTCTGAGCATGTTCTTTTTACCCACTGGCCAAATTTCAATGAAACTTCACATACTAAATAACTTGTTGCGCTGAATGCTTAGAATTTTAGGAAGGATTATTTTTTACAGTTATTGAGTTATGGCCCCTTATGGTAGAAAGACATATTTTAAGTGTAACAGTCCGAACCTGTTCCCAATGTGTGTAATTGGATGTATAGCTTAATGGGTATATGTCCCGATCTGGATGCACATTTTTCTCACCCTATTACCTTAAGTTAGTAAGCTGATATTTCAGGACCCTTCTATTCAAGGGTCATCATAAGGAATCTTCCATCCCTATATCAAAGGTTCATGATTAGAAAGGATAGCTATTCTATTACAGGTACACCGTAATCATATGGCACTTTCATGGCCAGTGAAAGATGTGAACTTATCATGTCAACGTGTTCGGATATCCATGGACATACCATCTGATGTTGATAGTGATACGACCTTGATCACACAGTGTATAAAGATGAATGGATATACATGTGACTCATTGACTGAATTATCTAACTTATTGTGTGCCGAAGAGTCCCTCACTGAGGATGTAAATATTGGAGAACAATCCAAGGACCATTCTTAGCATTCCATTGGATAGTGAAGAATTTCAATGATATTTTAGTCATCTTGATTTTTATAATTAAAATTTATGTTAATCTTGTCATCGCTTGATCATCGTTGTCAGTGTTGCCTGGTTAAGTTTATAGATTTGAAACTGGAAACGCTAGTTGGGCACCAATACCTGCCTCAGTAAAGCTTTATAAATAAGTTAATAACTGTTTTGTGTTTTGCAAGAATTATGGCTCTTTTAGGACTTTGAAAATATATTGGTCAAGTTTTAGGTCAATTTTTCTCCTTTACCATCAAAGCTTTTGCTTTGAAACTTAACACTTGATCATCACTATTACCTTTCTATGTAAAGCAAGACAGAAAACTGTGTCATACTATATGCTAAGGTTGTGGGCCTTTGTTACATTCGCAAATATTGGATGAGCGTCGGCAGCTTCAAGGCTTTGCTCAATTTTTTCTCTCATTGAGGTGTCAAACCTGTATATCACAATGACCAATCATTTACAATTCATGTAAGATTTCTGTGAAGATTCATCAATTAAACTGTCATAGTAAATGTATTTTGTATGTTGAATTTTCATGAACTATCACTCTTGTTAAGCTGTGTTCTATTTTCTCTGGCTGTTTATCAATACATATCGCTGGCTTAGAATGAGGTTGTAAGTAGTACAACCTTATGAGACTAATACATATTTGAAATCGGCATCATATGGCACTTCTTATGAACCTGTTTTCATGGAAATCGGAACTGGTCATGTTGACCTAATTGAAGTTGAAACAGCTTGTTTTATTTTTACAAAGGTGAAGAGTAGTTTTCGGACAGTTTTTTCATGTTTTTGCAAAATATCGATTTTGTACTTGCAACCTTCTCATTCTATTTTCTAAGCCAGCGATATACTTAAAGTTAAGATGTGGTATTGAACTTTACTTCTTCTGTAGATTGCTGGCATTTTCTCACTTCTTGGACTCCAAGGACTTTTCTGTGGACCAAACATTTTGTTGGTTCCTTCCAGCTAGGGATCATGTCTGCTAGGGGATGATATTTTAATTGTGTTCTTTTTCTAAGTCTCAAGAATTTGATATATTGTACTTTCTTCGACATAATCCTTATTGTTACTTCATTTTCTTAGGATGTTATGTTCCAAATTATGTTTATTTGTTTCTTGTATATTATTATATGAAAGTATTGTGTACATGATTTCTCGAGAATTGTGGTAATTTATGTTTTAGAAATAAAAAAATCTTAAAAATTGGTTTCTTCTCTCATTTCTTTGGATACTCAGAAAAGTTCTACAAGAAAGCAAGAAAGGTTCTAGGTCACTGACCTGTCCAGGCACCAGAGTACACTTTTGTATTTTTGATTGTCTCCCTTTGATAGGTTTGGGTCAAAGGGAGACAAAACTGACTACAAATAACAAGCTCTACTGCAGTATTAGCTCAGTGCTGCCTTCCCTGTTCTTTTTACATGCACATAGATCTGGATACTGTTTTGCTTGGCAATGAAATCTAAATTTGATACATGGTGTATCACGCAGTATGAACAGCTACACTCTACATCTTTTAGTTCCCCTGGAGTGGTATTCAGTCACAAAGCATCTTAAGTGAAAATTTAAATATTTTGACTTAAGTTAAAATATTGAGCTGCACATATTTCCCAAGAAACATATGTTTTCAATGTGATTACTGTAGCTCTTTACATAGTGCTTCCAAACAATGAAAATATTTGTTAATCCTGATTTTCCTGTTGAGCTGATACACTTAAGGAAAATTTGAGATTTTAAGAAAATTCTAAGTTTTCACTTAAGTTTCTTCGCGAATACCACCCCTGGTCTGTATCTAACTAATACACACCACAAGGAACGTTTATCAGTCACTTTGACATATAACAACATCGTTGTCAAAATTTCATAGATGGACAGGACCTGCCACGACCAGGATTTGAACCCGGATCACTCAAATAATCTCATCAAAAGCATCAATTTTTTAATTGATCATAACCTCAGATTAAGATACGAGTACGCCTTCTCCATGGCCAGGTAAAACAATTTCCATGGAATATAAAACACAACAACACACGTTTATAGTCTCGGCATCATCTTGATGCAATTATATTTCAATAATCATAATTTTCAAAAAAAATGTAGTACATATAAAACGTATAGCACTTGTGATTACATGAAATGTACTGTATGTACAAAAATTTGTATAAAATCTATGAAACTACACAAAAACAAGCAACCATCATCAAAATTTTGTATGAAGTGATAATCTAATAATCACATAGTTTATCAACAACCACACGCAGACATTAACATACACATGTATAAAGATAATAGCATTATTTAATTAGACAGTCAATTTTTAGGCAAACATATTAGTATTTTAGGTGTCTTGTGTGCTGCATATCGCTAGTCATTTTTAATAATTTTTAACTAGATTTTTCACTTTTCGAGCCAAAATACATGATGGTTTAAAGTGTATAGAGCTATATCTTAATGGTCTTTAATGTCAAAATAATTACTTGCATCGTTTTTAGTATGCTACTAGACTACCTTAATTGCAAATTAAAACTTTGGATGGGTTCCGTGTACTTTGATTCAATCATCAAAAAATAGACGATTCATATAATTTCATAGGGTGTTCTAGAACACTTTCGTATGAAAACGGACAATTTGCTTTTCCAATAAATCACAGAAAGAATTTCTGTTAAAGCTGAAGCGAAAAATGATCTAATGGATATGAAAGCATAATTGTTTTTCAGTTTTTGAAACTTTTAAAAAAAATATGGTCAGATATAGCTCTATACACTTTAAAGGAAAAGTGCCCATTAAACAGACTCGAGGGTGTGTCAAACCAAGGGTTATTGGAAAATTCAAGGCTGAAACCATAAATCAAAACTAAAATTCTGACAATCAGTAATAGCACACTTACTTTGAAAGTAAATCATAAATACCATTATATATGAATAAGTTTTTGTGTTTTGTTCACTAAAATATTCTCTGTGACTTTTATAAATTGTGAGTCTCTATGAAATTCATTAAAACCACCATCTTGAACTAAAAATCTGACAACAAAATAAAAAAAGAAAACGTAAAATGACGACATAAACAACAAATGTATCATTAACAGAATAATCTGATTTCATATAAAATCCATAAAATGGTAAAAATAACAAATCTTTACAAGTTTGTTTCAAAATAAAAAGATAAATTCGCCACAAGATGTCTTTTTAAAAATCTGATAAAAATCTCCATTTTAATCATTTCATGATTTTTGTAGTAAGTATTTGTTTTTCTATGTTTTTATATATACATTGTAAAAGTTATATACATTTGTAACATAAAGTAAAGAAGAGATCCAAATAAAACAGTATCACGCTTTCAAACATACAAACACAATCACGGAAATATTCAACAAGTCACATCTTTGTCATCATATAATCCTCAGATCATTTGATAAGAAATCCAGAAAAAATCGGGGTTTCAAGCAATAGTCATCTCAACAGCAGGTGTCCGTTTCCTAAGCAAAGCGCTACCGAGCGCTTTCATTCAGTTATCTCCTGTTTAATTAAATATAGAAGGAATAGGTTACCTCCTGTGGTAGGCAGCAGACACCTGGTGTATGTTCCCTAAGCAAAGCCCTACTGAGCACTTTCTATGGGAGGTAATCCACTTCATTTATATTCAATTGAACGGCAAGTAACTGACGATAGCGCTTTGCTTAGGCAATGGCCACCTGAATTAAGAATGTGTGTGTATCTATAATGTCCGTGATGAGACAAAGTCGAAATTGATGCATCAAAGTTGAGTCATTTAGGAGAAGACCATTTTGTTCAACTTTTGCAGTCATTCATTTACCCAAACCATCGATTGTCCACCCTTTCTTAATTAGCAAACATCTTGTATAATGGTAGCTAGGATAAAACTCAAAATATGCTAACATGTAATAAGAGTTTAACTCATTGACTTAATGATATTTGAATAATTTATGTCTTCTCATAACATGTAAACTGATTACCAACTTTTACGAAAAGTGAATTTACATTTTTGTGAAATAAGGCACAAAAAGAGATTGACAGATAAAGTATAGCTTGGCTATTTTGACCTGGACCTGACCTTTATGCAAGAATATATTACAAGGTTCTTACTTTGAATATATCAATTTCCGCAAGCAAATCATGCAATATCGGTATTTCAGATTTGTGTTTGTATTGAATCTTGAGCGTCCTCGTGATACTCCCCGACAATCGGAGTTGTAAGCGTAGGCAATATATTGACTGTTAAATTTTGCTAATCGAAAGGTCAGGCTCGTGTCAAATTAGTCAAGCTATAGTAAAAATATAAGCAGATAAGCTTGTTATAACCAGAGATGTATCAGCACAAACTTTGTAAAGAGAGATTGGACAGAAAATGACGAAATTTCTGAAATTTCTGAAAATTTCTTACAAGGCCATTAGTACACAAGTGTACTATAATATATACCTGAGCATGAACCATGATCAAGAAAGTTATAATGGGTCAAGTTATAAACACAAAAAAATTGGACACATTAAAGAGCCTGGTTCAAAAATGTCAATGTTGTTATTACAATATATGCCCTACTACATGACAAACTACATGTTTACCCCACAGTATTAAAGCTCCCATCGATCTGATACACAACAATACAAATTAATACACATATCGCTGGCTTAAAATGAGAAGGTCGCAACTACAAAATCGATATACAGTATAACCTCCGCAGAGCAACATCTGGCGGAAACCGGAAAAAGTGTTGCTCTGCAGAGGTGTTGCTCTGCAGAGGTTCTTGATTTTACGGACATGAGTTAAGTCCCTTGTCGTTGTGTTTGCAAGGTACATAGTTATGTACATGTGATTTGTTTTACATTGTATGTGACTATACTGTAGTATATTCATATTGGGTTGTTTGCATATATTTGTACATAATAAATTTAATATTATGATAATAATATGTCTATAGGAAATATCTTTGCAACTGCATTGATGTAGTTTGCTGGCTGATCTAAGACCAATTATTTAAAGGTCTTATTTCATCCAACAGATTAATTGCTATAAATATATCATTATTATCATTAAAATAAATCGTTGCCCGAAGCAGTATGCGTACATGAAATTAATGGTTGGAAATGAAACATTTGGAAATTTATTAACACACCTGTATCTGAGTTCTACCACAACCAAACTGAGTAGCAATAGACCCGGCAGTTTTCCCATTGATAAGCAGTTGAACTGCAGCATACCGCTGCTCAACATTTAAGAAGACCTTCTTCTTAGCAGACATTATTTCAGACTCAGACTCTCAATAGCAACAGTATTAAATTGTGATCAAAATAAATTCAACTAGCATAGAGACAAAGACAGACGTGTTGTAATAAAGCTTTCTAAAACAGAAGTGACTAGAAACTGGTACATTTTCTTGCAAATTCAACATTTTTCACAAGTTAACGCAATTAACCTTACTCAATTAGCTACCAGCATAAAGAGACGGCGAGATGAATACGCAAACGTCCCAATTATACAATTATGAAATAATTGAGAAAGACAACGTTTTAATCTTCAAACACCGTTACACAATAATAAGGCTGCCTTTATGCAACAAACATGCATAGATCTACATCGTACACGAGTTGACACAATTAATCCAAAATCAATAGCTATAGTAATTTATCTGATAATAATAACACCTATTAAACCTCTCCATTGTAATCTCCGTAAATTTAGCGCTAATTGTACACATTGTACAATGCACATCCGATTTACAAACAATCCTAACGTGTTAACTTTTGAAATCTTACACACGCGTTTATGCCGTGTTCTAAAAATAGATCGCACCTGTTGACAACTGTCGTTGCTCAGAGGTTAAAGTCAAGGGAGGGAACGCATTTTGACTGCCGTTTGCCGCTCTACGGAGTTGTCGCTCTTTAGAGGTTGAAATAAGAGTAAAAACGATTGGGGGGAAATAAAAGTGTCGCTTCTCGGAGGTTGTCGCTTCTCAGAGGTGCCGTTTCGGGAGGTTATACTGTATTGAGAAAACAAGAGAAAACTGACTGTAATTTAGTCTTTACCTATGGAAAAACTTGTTTTTAAAACTTCATTTTGGTCAACATGACAATTTCCGATTTTCATGAAAATAGGCTCAAAAGAAGCGCATTGAGAAGCATATTCCAAATATGTACAAGTCTTATAAGGTCATAAGAAGTAATTACGACCTTCTCATTCTAAGCCATCATTATGTTCAGTCATGTTACACATGCATACATTATTTTTGATCAACACATTTTTTTTCAGAAAATCATACAACCATACCTCCCAAGTACTCCTATTAAAGTGGAGTTACTCCAATTTCCATTATTAATATCTGGTTTTCCAAGTTCATCTTACTTTGAACAAAAGTGTATTTGATTCATTTTATGATCTTCTGTGACATATTTATAACTACTAGGATTAATTCATTTCTTGTTTATGCATCTAAATCCTTTTTAAATCATATTTAAGTGCATCTTATGACATGTTTTTTTTTGCTTTATCACTCCTTTTTTGGATTTAATTAGCTTGGCAGGATTGCATACAACACGAATTTAACACCATATGATATAAACCACAAAATATGGACACAATTAACATCACTCACACAATCAGATTATATAGGTCAATGTTAATATAACAGATAATATATAATATGACATTAATCAGGAAGTACAGCCAGTACAAAATGTCATGTGACCAACATTTCTAGAATGACATGCATTAATACCGATACGTTATTTTAAAGGAACTCTACTCCAATTAGTAAACTGCAAAATTTATCAAAAAAGTTCTCTAAAAAATCTGTACGCTGGTTCCCATTCAAACACATCATGCACACATTTGATGCAAATGCTCGGTAATTTAAAAGAATGAATAATCAGTGTATAGCCACTATGTGTCTATCTACATGAATTATCATTAAATATAACAAACTTATCAAACATAGTCTCATTACCTTACAGCTTGGCTATTTTGACCTGAACCTGACCTTTATGCAAGAATATATTACAAGGTTCTTGTCTTGAATATATCAATTTCCGCAAGCAAATCTTGCAATATCGGTATTTCAGATTTGTGTCTATATTACATCTCGAGCGTCTTCGTGATACTCCCCAATTATGAAAACATACAATCGTTGTTATAAACGTAGGCAATATATCGACTGTTAAATTATGGTAATCAATAGGTCAGGCTCATGTCAAATTAGCCAAGCTATACAACATATCATCAACATCAAAGCACACTTTTGTAAAAGACAAAGATATAAACAATAATAATAAAGACAAGTGTGGACAGTATAAGCACGTATAAGGTGTCACCACTCTGTAACAAAACATATTGTAAATTGTAATATTTTATATACACATATTAAATGATTGAGGTAGCAAATTAAACAAAAATTCACTACAATCTAACACAAGCATGTTTGTGCAGTTTGTCCAGAAGCACCTGTTTATGTTAAAAACTTTAAATCAAATAATGATATCAACCCAAAAATGGTTTCAAGCGTATAATTTCAAATATAACAGAATTTGCTTTTGAATACACCCTAAGTCAGTAACCATATCAACCCAAAAATGGTTTCAAGCGTATAAATTTAAATATAACAGAATTTGCTTTTGAATACACCTTAAGTCAGTAACCATATCAACCCGAAAATGGTTTCAAGCGTATAATTTCAAATTAATATCAAAATTTGCTTTTGAAAACAACCTAAGTCAGAAATCAATTTCAAAATGAAACTTGTTCAAAAGATCTCCAAGAATTGGTACACTTATACTGCAATCCTCCAAATACTAGTATAATTACAAGAGCCAAGTATGAATATTTCACATGTATGTTAATTTCTATCAAAGACCCAAGTTTATGACGACGGACAATTAGTCCAGTCAAACTGTGTACTTATATTGAACAGTAAGTAAAGATTCTCATTAAGCTGAATTTCATAAATTAAATCATTTTCACCCATTACTCCATCATACACCTAAATTCATTTACCCACATTATTCTGTGACTCCTCTCCATACTCATAATTGGAAATAATTGACATTACACCAGTTGTTAATCAATACCCTTTAAATTAATTGTAACGGTAAATTATATTCACATGTTCGGACCAATGGATTAACTTGAAACCCTCCGCCAAACCGCCTTGAAAAACAACCAGGAGGAACGATCTCTGCTCTGGAGTAATGTCAATTGGACAAGATGGGCACACGAGAGGGGCGTGAATGAATGTATGTGCATATCTATTGAGTACAGAGTAACTTAACAATCAATATAACATTATTTATGATGCATCTAACAATAACCAAATCTTATATCCATATATCTGCAAACAAGTTTTAAAATTGGTGTGCATTGCATAGAACGATGGTTGAAAAACATATCAACTTATAAAGTATGGCAATATTAGTACAGACAGCCGGCGAAATAATGCAAAGACTAAATATTCCACACATAATCTGTAAAATGGACACTCTCATTCGGCAACTTGATTTAAACCAATGCAAGGTACATACATATTTGGAGAAAAATTTTGGCAAAACGTATTGTGACTAATTTTAAACAGCAAAAATTAATTAAATTAATTTGCAATCTTTATATTCAAAATCTAAACATAAATGAGGAGAATAGACTACAGACAGAATAAAATACTGGCTCTTTAAATAACTAGGTATATTTCTGCCATTCCAACGTTTAAGGCATTTTAGATGCTAGAAAGATGTTTAGGTCAACAAAACAACAGACAGGTATATAGTTACAGTCACATGAACAAAAGATGTTTGTAAAACACGTATGCTCCCATGGCAGCACAATAGTCGAAAATGGTTGAAGTGACAGTGACCTTGACCTTTGACCTACTGACCTCAAAATCAATAGGGGTCATCTACTGTTGCTGAACAACCACCATGTTCAGTTTGAAGACCCTAGGGCAAAGTGTTTTTGAGTTATTGAACAGAAACCATTTTGTCAAACGGCCTACCGACAGACATGAGCAAAGCAATATACCCCCTCATCAAAGATGGGGGGGGGGGCATAAAAAAGATATAGAAAACAATCAATGGTATAAATACAGCATTATTCTTAAGGCAGCAAATCAGATCAAAAGTGTATAAACTAAAGCCGCTTGAGTGATCACAAGTTTTATAGATTCCAGCAGTTTTCACACTCCGTTGCAACAAAACGAGGCCAAACAGGTACATAAAAATGATAAATTTCAATAATATCCAGTTAAAGGAAATCACAAAATCTGAATTGACAGAAATCAATATAGAATCTCACTAGTTCATAACAGGTCAAACGAATTATACATCATAATCATATAATTAATTATCAAACTTTTAACGTACATATTATTATTATTATTATAAAGAATTTTTAACACACATATTTTCATAGTAAACAAAGAGCACATTATAGCAAGAACATCCACCTCTGATGATCTCAGCAGTCAGAATTGGCAACGGGAGATGGAGGTGGGGGATATGGATTGAAGTAACTGCGCTCCGTCGTCGGCGAATCTGGGCAACTAGTGACATCATCAGAGAAGTAATGACTCCGAGGGGTAGGGGGTGGGGGATAGGGGTCTGAGTCATATTCTACCATATTATTTTTGAAGTATTTCTTGGGGAAATAGGGCTCACTATCCTCACAGACGTCAGTGCTGCATGGAGTTGTTGGCGGCGGAGGTATGTGTCTCCGTCGATGCTTTTTATATGAACGAATTGTTGATGGACTATTGGTTGTGTAGTCGAATATATTGTCAGCAAACACCGACCTGTCCGTGACCGGACTCGGTGGCGGATTTAACGTTTCTTTGGGATATTGTGTCACTGCTGAGCTACTAGATGATGCACCTGTCACATGATTACGATCATACACAGTCATACTTTCTGAACCTAATGATAATGTAGCAGTGATTAACGGTTTGCGTTCATGCTTTTTCGATCTCTTGCCGAGAGTATTATTTGGAGTTTCACTACTTGATTCCAATGGTTTAGTCAATGCAATCATAACTGTGTCATCAAACTCTGGATCCGGAGTTTTCCGTCGGCATGCAAACACTACAGCTATGACAACAAAGATAAAGAACACACCAACGACGATGGCAACAATAACGTGAGCCGACAGCGACTGAGCACTAGATTCACCCACTATGTCTTTGCAACCGTCCTCGTCAGACTTGTCCGCACAATCATGCTTCCCATCACAACGGTTATCTTTCTCATAGCACTGAGAACCGTCAGCACATTTAATCTGTGATTCTTTCTCACAGCAACTATCCTCATCGTCTTTATCCGTACATTGAAACTTCCCGTCGCACACTTGTGAGTCCGGAATACACTTACGATCATGGCACATGTACTTGCCAATGCCACAAATAGGACAGTCTTCCTCGTCGGAGCGATCATCACAATCCGACGAGCCGTCACAATACCACTGCATAGGAATACAATCTTTATTCCCAGACTTACACGTGAAATGATCTGACGGACATACTGTCTTTTCAGCGCATGATTTTCCATCCGACACGAGAACTAAATTATTAGGACATGAGCACTGAGCTTTATTCCCAATTTTTGTGAAGCACAAATGCGTGCAGTTTCCGTTGTCACTTGAACACGGATGCTGTTTAATATCCGCCGGATCCAAATAAACTGCCGCATGAATTCCACTCAAATTCGGCACACGACCTTGAACAAAGGTCAAATTTTTACCCGATTTTTTATTGATACGACCTATTAGTTTTTTATCACCGTCGACCCAATATAAATAATTTCCAAACACAGCGATGCCAACAATAGTTTGAATGTTATTATTTGTTTTCCCATTGAAGAGTAGTTTTCTGTTGCCACCATTCAAATGGCCACATTCGATCACTTTGTCCTCCAAATCCGCCCAAAATATCATTTTTGTTACTGGGTCAACCGTGATTGGTCCTGGTTTCGACAAACCAGAACTAAATATATCCACTGATTCGGTGCCATCAAATAATGTCCGTCTAATGACATCCTCGTTTGTCCAGAATATATGTCTGAAATAGATAGATACATCAGTTTAAAATAAATATAAATGAATATAAAAAATTGGTGACGTAATAAAAACAGTCTGGTGGTCAACTTGGGTGGCATAAAAACGAATTGATGGTAATCTAGGAATAAATATATTTTACCCTTCAATGAAAGACAACAAATACGCAAATATCACAGACAAATCTGAGAGTTCCATCATCATATGTCCCATAACTCAGTCACATGAGAATGTGCCTGTTCATTGTCTATTGGAATCACACAATAACAAATTCACTTTCCACCAATTCTCATGTGACAGACATGGGACTGACAGAGATGGGACCTGGTAATAACAAGGGTGTCAACAGAGCCAAATTTAAAATCAGAAAAATCATATGTGGTCAACTATTTTGCTAAATATTTGCATATTTAACTCAGAAACTCCATCAAAACAGATTAAATTGATCATAACTTTGTCATTTCTCAAGATATTTTCTTCAAATAACTTTTATTTTGGTTAGGAATCATGGTTCTTTCTAAATGTGCAAATCATGTCCTTCTTCCTTAAATGCAATCATTATCATCATTTTACACCACCTAAATAACTGGTACATCAGCTCAAATTCCAAAGAAAAGGGCTAAATTTTTATTTTGGTGGGGATTTTAAAAACAAAATTTACCATTTTAATGAGTGAAAGTTTGATATTTCTGTTATGTTGAGGAACTCATCATAACACGCTCATCATAACATGGTGTATATTGATAGCAGAGAATACCATTCAATAACCCTGTTTGTGGATTGTTAGCGAGATATCTTGGTTCGAACACTTACCCTGTTTGTGGATTGAGAGCGAGATATCTAGGTTTGAGACCTTCGCCTTGTACCACAACACCCTCCTTCTTTGCGTCAATGCGGGTAAAGTTGATCACATTATTTTGTTGACAGGAATAGAACAATACCCGAGAGTAAGGGTCAATAGCAAGGTCAAAAGGTCGAATACCAGGATAGTCCACAACAGTTTTTATCTGCAATATACAAAAAAATTGTCAAGACAATTTACCAATCTGTAAAAGTTATTATTTTCATAGACCACAAACAAATTAATGTAAACAACACTACATGCCACCCCACACTTAAGTAAGAGTGGGGGCACAATTAGAAGGTGGTTTTGAAACAAAAAAAAGCTTTCTCCATCAAAGGGACATAACTCATAAATCATTCAAATATCTGTGTGAAGTTTAAATGATTTCTGAATTTTTTAAGACTACGTCCCCACCAAATTATCTTTTTCATCAGACAATTAAATTTTTCTGAAATGCTGAACATAGCCTTTATTTGCTTTACTTCTTCTGAAATATGGCAGGCACCTCCACCCGGATTTGAACCTAGGTCGCCAGATTAGACAGCAAACACACCAACCACTGAGCTACAGAGACACACAAATTTTGTCCCATTGAAATTAAAGTGTATAGAGCTATATCGGAAGATATTTTTTAAAAAAGTTTCAAAAGCTGAAAAACAATTATGCTTTCATATCCATTAGATCATTTATCACTTCAGTTTTAACAGAAACTCTCTCTATGATTTATTTGACATGCAAACTGTCAATTTTCATACGAAAGTGTTCTAGAACACCCTATGAAACAATAAGACTCGTCTATTTTTTACAATTGAATCAAAATACACGGAACCCATCCAAAGTTTTAAATTTCAATTTAGATAGTCTAGTATCATAATAAAAACAATGCAAGTAATTATTTTGACATTGAATGACTGTTAGATTATAGCTCTATACACTTTAAATGATATTTTTACAGTAATTTTAGACAAAAATGTTCAATACTTACATCAGCTCCATCCATTTTACATTTCTTGATAGCTTTAGACTTTCCACTAATCCAGTAAATGTAACCTTCCACGGAGTCATAGTCTATAGCTTTAAGGTTACGCATGCCATGTATAGGTAGTGCTACGTCTGGGGCGGCTTCTGAATCATTGTCATTGATCACCAAGCGACTTATATCTGTCTTCTGACTGAACAGTAGGAATGAATTCGGAGGGGAGCACGATTTACCGTCATCGCTGAGAACATAGTGGGTGGGGCAAGCACAGTTAAACTGCTCAGTTTTGTTAGGGCCATCTGGTAGAGCCAGACACAGGTGTGAACAGCGACCATTGTCTCCAACACAGCCATTCCAACCTAAAAATATGAAAACACATTTATAGATGATTTTCACATATAATTGACATTACACCAGTTGTCAATCAATACCTTTAAAATCAAATTTAACAGTAAATTATAATCACATGGTCCATTGGATTAACTTGAAAACCTTCGCCCAGCAACCTTCAACAAACAATCAGACGAAGCGATCTCTGCTCTGGCGCAATGTCAATTACTTCAGTTACATGAAAATACATGAAATCAAATTTTTCTATTACCTGGTTTTTCGTTTTCGTCTTTTATTTTATCAATGATACAGTTACCTGTGAACACAGGGTGGTATATAAAAAGTTTACCTGACTGGCGGGAGTGATGGAATACGAGTAAATCCATGACTTTATCGACATGCTCTTGTACCAAGGTTCTATTACTACCAGTTGTCTTATTGGCTTTCTCTATCGTCATTTTCTCCCAGTCTGTCCAGTACAGGAAGTCCTGATATTGTGTTAGAGCCATGGGCTGTTCTATATCCACTTCCACTATATGGGTACGATTTCCCCCTAAACAAGAGTATAATATATACATGTATAGGTGCATAAGTCACATGACATAATTCTATATTTTGTGTGTTCCACTTATTTTTACTTATATATTTCTTGGAAGGCTTTACTATAATTTAATATATTATAAGAATGAAGTGCAAAATAAGAGTAAGATGTACATATCAGACAAAATTTCATTCAAGACCTGAACAATGGCAAATAAATTTAGCCCAAATGCAGAACACCATTTTGCATTTAGATTTATTGATCTCTATATTCGTCTGACAAATAATGACTAATTTAAGATTTCAAATGAATTGCTTGGAAGTTCAGTAGGGCAAACAAAATAATAGCATACATTTAAACATTAATCAGGGGTGTCAACAGAGCCAAATCTAAAATCTGGAAAATCATATATTGTTTCCATATTTAACTCAGTTTGTATAAAGAAATTACTTCAAAACAGATTCAATTGACCATAACTTTGTCATTGCTTAAGATACTTTCATCAAATAACTTTTATATTGATCAGAAATTGTGGCTCCTTCAGGATTGAGTAAATCCAGAAATACGGCTTAATCCAGAAAAATGACATTTGTCACCCCTGATTAATATAAAAGAAAAACATCTTTAAATGTTTGTTATTTTATCAACATAACTAGACAGTTACTGAAGTAAATCAAGTAATATACCTTGCATGTCAGCAGATTCAATCCATTGATTATCCAAGTCTGCCCAATAAAGACGTTTCTGTGTATAGTCAATAGTTAAACCAAACACTCGACCAATATCGTCTAACAACACTTCCCTGTTTGAACCATCTAACCATGCCCGCTCTAGTTTGGGAGGCTGTGACCAGTCTGTCCAGTACATGTACCTGATACAGACAACAAAACACATTACATGTACATTCAAATTAAAACTTACATTGCATACCCCACTGCTCGAGTTGCAAAATGAAAGTAATACATAATGTAGTGAATTGCATCCAAACATTTTGTGTAGACACGCTAAAGAAGATTGAATAAGCTCATGAATTCTGTATTAAACTCTTCACAAATAAGATTTTGTAGTCTCTTGACTACAAAGATTCAAACTTCCTGCAGTAATTCCTCAAGGCGAAATGATCACTATGAGGAGCTTGACAAAGATTGTGATTAACTCTTCACAAAGAAGATTGTGATTAACTCTTCACGAAGCAGATTGTGATTAACTCTTCACAAAGAAGATTGTGATTAACTCTTCACAAAGAAGACTATGATAACTCTTCACAACAAGGATCTTGGTAAATCATCATAAAGAAGGATACTGTATCAACTCTTCACAATGAAGATTGTATAATCAAAGCACTGTCATTATCAAACAGAAAACTTAAACATGTCTACTTACCCATTGGGAGGATCTAATGCAATGGCTTTAGGATGACTGAGACCTTTCCACACAAGGACTCTACGAGACGTGCCATCTAATCTAGCGACTTCAATACGATTGGTCCTAGAATCTGCCCAGTAGATGTTATGTGATACCCAATCCACGGCCATACCCTCAGGACCGGTGATACCAAACTCTATAATTCTCTCTATGGAACTTCCATTTAAAAATGCTCGACTTATGGACTGAAAAAAATGATGAAGATAAATAAATGATCAGGCTCCAATCTCCTGAAGCATCTCAAATTGAGTCAAATCTCATCTCAACTTGAGTCTTATCTCATCTCAACTTGAGGCTAATCTCATCTCAACTTGAGTCTAATCTTATCTCAACTTGAGTCTTATCTCATCTCAACTTGAGTCTAAGCTCATCTCAAAGATTTGCCTGTGTCTTTCTGTTAATTTTCATGGGAGGTTTGACTCGACTCGAACTTAGCATCACAAAACTGATACATTATTCTGAGAAGATGAAGTAAAATTTCAGTAGCTAGAACTTCCGATTGGTCTCAAATTCACACTCTGACTTGACCAAAATCCATATTACATTTTGAGCTTAGGTTTCTACTTGAGATGCTTTGAGAGATCGGGGCCATATATGTGATAGTGTTGGTATTCCTGAAATATTTCAGCTAATTGACTGAGATTATAAACACATTGGAAACTAATATATAGAAATTAGCATAATTTGCCAAGGAGATAAAATCAGAAAACAAGTGCAAATCTATAACTTAATTGCCTCCCGCTCCCACCCAAATTGCCAAAATGTAACCTTTATATCCAAGAATAAATAACGTAACTATTTCATTCCAAAGTGAATTTATATGTGCAAACAAGTTTTCAAGAAATGCATGAGATTTGGGGGAATTTTTTTGTCTTCTTTAATTATTGTTCCAAGCATACAGTATTTATATTAACACTTTGACACTATGAACAACATGCCAAATTCTACATAATACATACATTGCCATGTAGATGAATGCCATTGTATATTTGTGTATATTTGTGTATGTGCCGGTTTCCTTATTATACAATGAACTGTAACTGTATGCTTAAATACATGCATATTATCAAAATACCCCAAAAGTGAACAAATATTGACTTGATAATCATTACATGGCCATGTGCTATTTAAACAAGTTTTCAAGAAATGCATATGATTCAGGTGAAAATCTTTGTCTTTCTACCAATTTTATTCCATGTAAACTCGGTACAAATATCCAAGGAATCATCTTGAGATGATATTCCATATTCACACTAGCAAAATGGAGGCCTGATTGTGTTAATTATACATTTTTCAGTTAATTACGCCTGGAAGCTATCATCATAAGCAAATAAAACTATACAGGAGTCGTAAATTTAATTATAATGACAGGTGAAGTAACCCATGTGCTTCTACCTTCTTATATCTTCTACGTATCGTAAATATTATATCAGCAATACAGTCAATCTATCAAGCATATTTATATTTCTAACATACTTTACATAAACAAAGATTTTCAAATATTTACTCCGAGCAAAAATTGAATATATATTTTACCAGATTATAACATAATATTTCTGTGATTATGATATAGATGATATCATTGTGTATATGTATTAATTCAGTTCGTTTGTGGACTAACGAGTGTGGAGAGTTTCAATCAAAACTATGCAATCATAGATCCATACAGAGCTTCAGACAATCAATCAATCAATCAATACCCATGATCGAATATTAAGAAGAATTTATGTTTTGAAACTGGGGAAATCAATCACTACAGAGCAGAAATCAATCATTCAATCCATATTATCAATCAATCAATCAATCAATCAATCAATCAATCAATCAATCAATCAATCAATCAATCAATCAATCAATCAATCAATCAATCAATCAATCAATCAATCAATCAATCAATCAATCAATCAATCAATCATGTTTAGAAACTGGGGAAAACACCATAATTATTTAAGGTCACAAACCACCAAATAGAGTTGTTCTTTAACTCAATGTAAAGTGACCTTGGTCAGCCAAAAAAAAAGTCAAATTTTTGTCCATGGGGCCCTCTCAAAATCTTTTAATCAATAGAAATAGCATCCAGCTTGAAGAAAATGAAAAAAAAGTAGGGGGTCATGTATTATATAAGAAAAATTTGGTTCGTCAAACGCGGTGAACAGATTTTCTCATATGTACGGATTTACTCACTGTCCGTTAGCCCCAACCTTACTTTCACTTTCATATTTAAGCCAGAATACAAAATATTTCTGAATAAAACCATTTCACTACATCACATACATGCATACAAAGCATTTAACACCAATTTCATGATTCTGATGCTGATTTGTCAAGACATACCCCCATTTCCAGTCGCTTTAAAGTTTTTAAACGGACTATTTGACTGTATCTGAATTTGGTCCGCGTAGGCATTTAGTGGTTATTTACCTTAAAGAAGCTTAATATAGTTGGTGACATGAAAATAAGGGAATGTGAGGGGACAGCAAACTAGGAATTAATTAATTTCAGCCTTATATGAATATAACATGTTCAACTTTGAGATGGGAAAAGATTTGATGCTACATGAAATATTGATGTACTGTAAAATCATTTAATTTCAATGGGACGAAATTTCGTGTTTTGTTAAAACAGACCATTTCGATGGGACGTAAATTCGTGGATTTTGCACTTCATGTAATGAATTGGAGGGTCCAAATTAGTGTTTGGTGGGATTTAATTTCATGGTTGAGGGTGAACCAAGAAATCCATGGAATTTAATTCCCCATAAAAATTAATGATTTTACAGTATACAGAACTGAACAGAATGAATATAACATAACATACCATCAGTTTTCCATCTGTCCAATATATTCTGTTATCACCAATATCAAAATCTATAGACATGGCTTTCTCTATGCCCTTCAGTGGGATAGGTACAACTCTATGTGACGTGGCTAATGAGACACGTTTAATGTCCCCTTCTCTTGTGTACAGTAGAAAGGCTTCGGGGACGATACATTTCTTCCCCTTGTTGATAAGTTCAAGCCCCATCGGGCATGCACACTGAGGTCCGTCGGGTGTGTACAGACAGAGGTGACTACACCAGCCGTTGTTATCAGCACAAGCATTTGTTCCTGTAATATAAACAATCAATATACAGATCTTTCAAAGATAAATGAGAAGCGCTTAAATATACTATCTTCTGGTAGGTAAAATTTGTTTATACAGGTTTAACTGGGTATAACCGAGTTAACGGTTTTCATCGATATTCTTTCGAATGGGATAGTTCCCTTATTAGTATTAATTTTTATCTACATCACAAATATCTTATTAACACATAGTTTTTTTACGAGGGGTGATCAATAACTTTTAAATCAATGTTGTGACTGTACCAACACATTGAGTAAAGATTGGATGAACTTGAGGAGCCAACAACTTCAGGGACAAAGCAAGCATCCTACAGGTGATTCCATAATAATGCCTTCGTCTTATAATTCTTTTACGTTACAAAGACAACCAAAGTTCTTAAGAATTATTAATGTACTTATAAAGAACTTTTCTGCTTAAAAAAAATTAATAGCCAAGGTATCAAAGTATAGCCAAGAATTGATTTTTTTTTTTTTTAAATTTTGCAAAGTCTCGCATCTTTACCAGATGCAACAGTAAGTATACAGAGGAACCAATTAGTAACACAATGACCTATTAAGGTACTTGTAACCACTTGAAACTTGGTAAATGGTTAGTAGATATTTCCACTATAACAACATGGTGCGGCAGCAGGAAACCACACTCTGCATAATGTACTTGAGAAATAAGTTTCTAGTTTATTAAACCCATTCTCTGCATGACACGAATATAAGCACGCCCTGTTGCGGTAAAGTCAAATGCAGCAATTTTCAAATACTGTAAAATGATTAATACTGTCATGAGATTAGTTTTCGTCAATTTTCAAATAAAGGTTAGAAACCACCAAATAGATTTGCTCTATAGCTCAATGTAAATTGGCCATAGTAGGCCCCAATTTTCACCTTTTTTTAGTCTAAGGCCACCTGGACCACATATATTATTGTAAAGAGGGGCATTTAAGCTTCAAAATAATGCAATAAAAAAGGGGGGTCATGTATCTTCTAAGAAAGTTTTTGTCCTTCAAACACGGTCTATCCGTTTTTACGCATGTCCGGATTAATGAGTTCTGGGTTTTACCCTAGTCTACTTTCACTTTGGTATCAAGAACAAAATAGTGGAATAATACTAATATTACAGTTTTACTATACCACATGCATATTTACCAACCGTTTAAACTCAATTTCATCATTCAACTCCACATTTGTCAAGAAATATCTCCATTTACAGGCAAACCAAAGTTTTTTTAAGGACTACTTGAGTGTATCACCACTTGGTCCGCGGAGGCATTTAGTGGTTCTTTACCTTAAGACAGCCTAGTTTTACTTATTAAAGTGATTTTTGCACTTTTTTCAATACTACTATGTATATGCAGCACACAACAATCAATTCTAGACAAATTGTGCATGAATTCTAGAAAAAATGACAAACACGCATATGCGCCTTTAAGGAGAAATTTGGCCAGCACCTGCAAAATATTATGTATAGTGATTTTAAATTGGGTTGTATTTGTGAAAAACTATTTCATTGAACACTAATTATGCTTTAGATGCCTAATTATGTGTCTATTCTTCATATTTAATCACAATTACCCCTGTCTGACACTAAAATAAGGTCAATTTTGGCATAAAAATGTCAATTTTAGAAGAAAAAAATCTGAAATTTTCTAGATTTTCATGATAAAAATCCAAATTTTCACTTTTTTAGACAATTTAAACAGATAAAAGTGGTCAAAACCCTATCTGGGATGCATTTCCATACATTTGAATGCAAAAAAATGAAAACATGAATTTAATAGAATTTTGCCCTTCTTTAGGTTAGAAACCACCAAATAGATTTGCTCTATAGCTCAATGTAAATTGGCCATAGTAGGCCCCAATTTTCAACTTTTTTTAGTCTATGGCCACCTGGACCACATATATCATAGTAAAGAGGGGCATTTAAGCTTCAAAATAATGCAATAAAAAAGGGGGGTCATGTATCTTCTAAGAAAGTTTTTGTCCTTCAAACACGGTCTATCCGTTTTTACGCATGTCCGGATTTATGAGTTCTGGGTTTTACCCTAGTCTACTTTCACTTTGGTATCAAGAACAAAATAGTGGAATAATACTAATATTACAGTTATACTATACCACATGCATATTTACCAACCATTTAAACTCAATTTCATCATTCAACTCCACATTTGTCAAGAAATATCTCCATTTACAGGCAAACCAAAGTTTTTTTAAGGATTACTTGAGTTTATCACCACTTGGTCCGCGGAGGCATTTAGTGGTTCTTTACCTAAACATGAAATTTAATCCCCTCAAAAATATGTAAAAAGAGATTTTTCTTTCAATATTTCAAATCCATGAATTTGAGAAACAACCAAATTATCATTTTATATATAAAATTCCATGAAATTTGGAACTCGCGAAAATTAATGATTTTTCAGTACCATAATATAAGGGCAGCATTTTTGTATCAGCTTACATTCCTGCTCTGCTTAAAGACAATTACACATCCTATCGTGACATGCTTACAATTTGAATTTTTAGGTTCATAATTTCTATTCCCAGGAGAAGGCATGTGTTTGGGTTTTATCAACGTAATTGTTATAAAATTGGTCATAAATGCTAGATCAACTCATATCCTGTATCGACAATCCATTTTTTTCAATAAAACTGTTTTTCAAGTATTCCCTGAAGAATGAATACTGCTGAAACATTGGGACAGCAAAACTTTTTATAATTGACAGTGTGTTTATGTGTGAGTTTTAAAAAAAGTTAAGTTACCAATTTTCTAGGTTAGGCCGCCAAGCACTCTTTTGACATTTCAACTTCCCCTGGTCATTGGGCTACATATGGAAACCTACACTCGTGTCTCCCTGGGGAGACTATTTCTCTCCTGTGGTGTTTTATACATCGTTCCTGGTTTCAAAACAACTTGATTCATTGAAAATACTTCATAATGTTCTTTTGACAAATTTGACATGGATGGAAGAAAACAAACCTTCGACTTTTTTCACATTGACTGCTTTAATGCCCATCAGATCTGGTAACTGGTCAATAATCAACGTCCGGTTTCCACCGGTCCTCTTGTTGACCCGTTCCACTGACCTTCTCTGCCATTCCGTCCAATATAAGTAATCACCTGCAACAAATTCAGTACTTAGTTAAAGTCTAACTTCAGACATGTGTCTATTCAACCTACTGCAGATTTACACCCTTGTCATTGAGTCAAAAGTCAGCCGTAACACTTAGCGACAATCGGGCATAGTAATTGGCGCTCATTCTCAAACCCGAAATCCTTGTTTTACATATGTGTGCCTCCACTCAGATTTAAACACAGGTCGCTGGTTTAGGAGGCAAGCGGGATAACCACTGAGCTCAGGCCACACTGAGAGGCCATTTGTGAACCTTCTCCTTTACAACCCCAAGGTACAAGCAAGTAGATTACTGAGCTAGAAGAAATTTAATACCCATTAGAATAAAACAATTATTCGATTTTTTTTTCATAAACTTACCAAGCAAACTAAATCCAAACAAATGAGGTAGATTATCTTTGACTAGAAGTCTGCGACCTGAACCATCCATGTTAGCCACTTCAATCTTGTCTCGTTTAGCATCGCACCAATATATCTTGTTTTCATTGAAGTCTACAACGATACCATTAGGCCATCCTAGATCTGTGTCTATAACAACCTGTCTGTTGGTACCGTCTAGGTAAGCTTTCTCTATCTTGGGAACTTTACCCCAATCTGTCCACCACATGTATCTGTAATATACAAATTTATACACACATTAAAACATGCTTTTACTTGACCCACAGCATTTCATAGCAGTGATTGATAAATATATATATCATGTTAAAATATCAATTTTATCAATTTTCCTAAACAGGGACACGAAAGCAAGTAATAGGGTTTTTTGTCGTCCCTAATGCCATTTCCATTAAACCAGCACAAAATAATTGTTCTTCCACAAGGAATAAACAACTTCTCCCCAGGCGGAGGAAAAAATATCATGGAAGAACACCACCTACGGCTGCCCGACACAAAGTTGAACAAGACACGGCACTGCTGCAAAACCATATTTTCTCTGCACTGCCCTCCTGTCCCGCCCGTCATACCCCAATCTAAAAAACAAAGATTTTTCTTTGAAACACCTGGATAACAATTATAAAGCGGATACAATAATAACATACCCTCGCTCAGGATCCAAGCATAATGCTCTAGGTTCGTCTAAGTTCTCTGAGATCAGTATCTTCCTAGATGTACCATTTAATCGAGCCACCTCTATTCTATCAGTACCTGTATCAGACCAGTATAGATTCCGTGCTACCCAATCTACGGCCATACCATCAGGGTGATCTACTTCTGTATCAATGACAACCTCCTGACCTGTAAACATATCCAAATATAAATAAGTATTCAAAACCTTGCATCAGAGGTATGTGATGTTTTCCTGCCTTCCCAGTCTGATTTTCTTTTATCAATCTTTTGTAATAATTCACAAGTCATACCCCTGAACTCTATGGAGTTAAAATGTGCAAATTATTGAGGAGGTTGAATCAATAACACTCCTGTCTATGGATCAAGAGGTCCCTGGTTCAATTCTTGGTCGTGGCATTTGGTCATTTCTTACATGCTTATCAATCTTTCCCGTCCAAATAGAGATGAACCGGTGAGTGACTCAGAGGAAGGCACACATGTATCGGTGTTGTAAAAGAACCAGTGAGTCTAATTGGAAAGAGCTAGTATCAGCTAGAGTACTGCATCCAGATTTCTTGTATCATCTGTCGCTTCCCTCAAAGCCCGAGGTCATTGACCAATCTGACAGGGGAAAACCTGAATGATTTTGAATTAAAGACTAAATCTCAGTCAAATATCAACACAACATTAAAGGGAAATGACAAACAGTTGAAGTAGTTTGTGCCGCAGGTAATCTGCAATCAACCCATCCATCACAAGAATTACTCCACAAAAGCCTAAAACGAACTTTTGTTTACAGAGGAAAAATATGGAATCATTGACAAGCAAATAAAATACACCTGTGCCATTCTTATAGATGTAACAACATACCTGTTCCATTAAGGAAAGCTCTTCGTATAGATCTAACTTGATCATCCGTCCAGTACACCCTGTCTTCTACTGGATCATAATCTATAGCTATAGCATGTTTAATGTCGTTTAACTGAAGTACAACATCTGTAAAGTCTGGCGTGTCCAGCGAAATCACTCTCAGATCTGTCCTACGAGCCAACAATAGCATTTCTTCTGCACCTGCAAATATAAGTCATAAACATATATGTATTTTGTAACAATCATACTTTATTTCATGCATATCATGGCTATGCCACTAATGAAAATATTGCGTCTGTTGCTCACTCAGTGAAATAACATTCAATCTTACACCGAAAACCACAAATATCCTCATGTGAAATGAATTTTTTTTTAATTTAAAATCTTAATAACATGAAACAAGAGAAGTATGTTTTAGGGATATGGACCCACGTCCTCTCTTACTGGACGTCAACTAGTCATTCTGAGTGAAATGAAATATTCATAACCAATATATTCCTACAAAATTTACAGACAAATCGCTGGCTTAGAATGAGAAGGTTGTAACTACAAAATCGATATTTTGAGAATACAAGAAAAACTGTCTGAAAATTACCCTTTATTTATATTGGTAACACAAGCTGTCTAAACTTCAGATTGGTCAACATGATAAGTTTCAATTTTCACGAAAATAGGCTCATATAAGAAGCGCCTTGTGATGCTGATTTTAAATATGTAATAGTCTTATGAGGTCGTAAGAAGTAGTTACGACCTTCTCATTCTAAGCCAGCGAAATATCAAACATTCTGGACACCTCATTGCTGAAGGCATCCATTTACACAAGATATGAGAGAAAGAAGCATGATCACCATTTTCTATGATGAGTATCTAGCAAGGGTATTACGGGTACTAATGTTATTTTGACTAAAGTTGTAATGTAACATGACACAGTCTTGGGTCAAACTCAAGACCTCCCATACTCGAAGTGGATGTTCTACCACTCGACTATTAATATTATGCCCTGTATGCATTTTTATTTCCTGGATATTAAAATTTTACATAAAAATCCATTTTTGTTTAAGAATTCCAAAACATAGATTTTGAAAGCATAATTATTCACATTGATCTAAAGAATAAATATCAACATAAAAATATAGATTAACAAAAATATCTTCAACAAGAATAATGCTGTCTCCAAGTTAAGCTTGTATTTAAATTCCAAAATCTGGTTATAACTTCAAAAGAAATTTAGCCCTTGGACTTTTTCTGAGAAAAAATTGGCAGGATGCCAAATTAAATTCTGAATTTTATGACCTCTCTTATATTAAATGCCATATTGATACATCTTGGTACTGAAATTATTAACTGAACGATTATAAAAGAACTACAGTATGATCTCCGGAGTATCAGGCAGGAAATAAAACCAGTACAGCAAGTATAAATATCGCCTATATCCAAATACTTATTTCTTTCGTTATGATTTTCGAGCCAATCAGTACGGCTTTTATATCATCATTTCACAATAAAACTGAATCATTTCGATGGCATAATTAGTGTAAATGAGTTGATGTGAACAAGAGTGTTACCCCGAGGGTGCATCGCTCAACTGTTTTATGCAATACCTCTCTGCCTACATCGTATTAAACCACAGATACTTGGGAAAGGATTTACGCAGTTAACTTATTATTCAACAGTTCAACTAGAGAAATATCATACGGTACATCACTCACATGTTTTTGATAATACTCGAAACAATTCTAAGAAATGATTTTATTCTTAGATATGATTTTATACAAGGGTGAATAGTAGGAATTATAAATACATCACAAATGCTATCAATACATTCAAAAGGTTGAAAAAATGACTAATAGCATTGTTTTATTTTGGTGTTGTATTTCTATTGTTAATGTCATAATATTCCTGTATTAAAGACGTTTTTACCATAGAGGCTGAGAGGATAGACTGGGCTAAGTTTATACTTATTTATTTCAAGTTTGATTTTTCCAACTTATATTAATCTCTCTCGACTCCTCATTCCTGATGTTATCCATCACCAAAAGGGTATGAGAGAAGAGAAGCCAGTTTCCCTTACATGCTGAGCATCTAGCAAGGGAATTTCTTGTACCAATTTTTATTTTGGTATGATGCGGACTGGGATTGAACCTGAGACCTCTCACTTGAAACCGAATGCTCAACCACTAGGCTATCGAGAAAGCGTGTCACCTCTGTAACACCCAATAGACAATTGGCTATCTGATGAAAATATGAAAGCGTATTTATTAGGTTATACTTCAACATTTTCATAATTCCAGCCCATTTTAAATATTAATCATATAGAAACAGTTCACTCAATTACCCTGTCACTGGCCCCTCTTCAGTCCCCTTTTTCACTTTAAACAACCCGAGCCCCTAGAGCCTTTTAGTTTTACTCAAAATAAACACTTGATTTTTTTTAAAATGAACCCCAAATCTGAAACACAAATAAAGTAATTAAGCCAAAAACCCAACAAACAGTATTTTCATATCAGTGAACTTAACTTCAGTTTGATCTTTAAACCATGACTTCATTTTTCAAAATTTTGAACAGACTTTTAAAAGGATCAAGAAATCAGACGAAATCTTGAGGTATTAATGCATTTTCTCAATATAGATTTCCTTGATAAAACAAAAAGTATATCATTCACAAAATTGTCTGAATTTTTGCACTATCTGTATAGAATGAACAGTATGCGTAATCAGGTACAATGCAGCACACATTTTTATGCACGAAATGCAGAAAATGTGTCGATTGCAGAGATATTGAGATAAATCAACCTACTCAGCAATGGAAACATTGATTATGGCAATAGTTTTAATGATAAATAATAATACGAAAGTCTGGGTGTTTTGTTTATAAATTGAAACAGCAGTTTAATAAGAATAATAATTTGAGGATTATAAGAAAAGAGACTGCGTTCTCTAAACGCTCATGTCCCGGTGGAAACCTTGTCCATAAGAAATAGCTAAGTCATTCAGGGGCCATAATTCTGTTAAAAGGTTTGAAAGTGTTACATGGCTTTGATAATGTACAGTGTTTATGATGGTAAACAAATAGGCCAAGTTTTAAAGCAACCCCTTGAAGGACTTAAAAAATATAATATTAGTTTCAACATTTTGTAACGGACAACTAGACAAACCGACAGACAATCACCACCCTTGAAATCATTAAATTTGATTTCACCACATAATATTGCCTATTTCACAGTAAAATAACCAGAAAGTGAGACTGAGAAAAAAAGTAAGTTTTTCGTATGGATCTTGACACAGAAAATCCAAGGGCATCAAAAGTCATTACTTTTTATTAGACAGTTTTCATGGGAACGACTATTTTCCATGTTGATACAATATAGCAATAAACTATACTAAGGGTGGCATTAATTACTGAACACAATTTCACCAATAAACTAATATAACCATATGACATATATATAATATATAGTAAAGATACTAACTCCATATCAATAAAATCTACATTTTATGGCAAGGCCAGGTGCTCCGTAATAGTACAGAAATGTATATTCTGATCAGATTTGACTGTAAGCACACATGCTTTTATTTCTACCCCATCATAATCTTACATTCCCCCCCCCCCGGATCTTACCATGTACATTAAAACCTATAACCTACTACACTTAATATACCCATAAAATAAACAGATATATAATAAATTAATATCCATAAAAAATACTCATAAACAGAACTGATACATATTTTACAGCTTTTTTTAATTCCGTGTGTTTCACACATCCCACTTGGTCTGTCGTTTTTTAATTGTTAACATAAATTAATACAATCATTAAACCACAAATGTAACCAATTAAAACCCCTGACCATTCGGCATAATATTAATAATTATCACATGGACATTGGACAGAAACAAGTCAAGAAATCTGGCAGGTACATGATATCTAAGTTTGCAGTCTAGTTTTTAAACAAGAAGCATCGTAGTCATTCAGTGGAAGTTTAGTCAAAATCCCTTAAGAAATGTAGGAAGAGTAGCGCACAGAATCTTGCACGGATGGATGGACGGACGGACTGATCGACGGAATGACGCATAGCATTACCATATTCCATTTGCCTCAGCCGGTGTATCAAGTGTCACAATAATGCAACTGGGTAGTCTCTATACAACCAAGTTACTGTTGACCATTCAGGTCCAGGGTTGTCATCAGGAGGCGGCAGGAGGCCAATTTGACTGCCTCAAATGATATTTGGGCCGCCTCAAATTTACCCCAAGCTGCCTTCCACCTTCAGCGCTAAGGCACTTTGGTTTCCTCAAATGTACAAAGTCTCCTATATGAAATCGTAGCGGAAACCCTGGTTCAGACTTGAAATAATATTTTATATGTTTACTTACCATCAGCACATGTGCTTTCATCTTCTAGGAGTCGTACCCCTGTGGGACATGCACACTTAAAGTGAGGTCGTATCGGAGAAAGGAGACATAGATGGGAACATCCACCATTGTCAGTGTCGCAGGGATTGGCAACTGAAATATATAATGTCAACTATGTAAATTCTGGCAATTACAATCACCAAAATAAAATCCCTGAGGTTGTACCTCACTATATGGTACTGTAAAATTATTAATTTTCAAGGGGGATTTAGTTTTGTGGATTTTGTGGATGATCTCAACAATGAAACTTAATCCCCACAATAGTCAAATATTATTAATTTCTAGATTATATGACTTAGTGGATAAGATAACCTTGTAATTACGTCTCCAAGAAATGGTCATTTTCACCAAAACTATGAAATTTTGTCCCACTGAACTTAAATGATTTTACAGTATATAGTAAGAAAGAACAATGTTAATTCTTTATGTGCCTGCAAAAGGCAAGCTCCGAGAAAGCTGTCCTTCCTCCAGTCCTGACTGACAAATTTTGATTCAGAATGACAGAAAATCATTAATTTTATTCTGTAGAAAAGCATTCACTTATTTTGCCAAACGGACAGAAAAGTTTAAAAACTTTTTGTGGAGCCGGAGACTAAGAGGACCATTATCCCTACACTACGATTATCTCTACACTACTCCAGAGAACCAGGAGGTGACAAGTACACTAAAACTAGGGGAGGGGGGAAATTTACCGCCAAATCACACAATATGGTATGATGTCAATGCTACACTACCACACATAGTTCTTCGCCCATTCATGTATGGTTCATTAAGTTAAACATTAACCAACATCTCAGTCAAATATCTTTACAAATGAGTAGACAGAAATTGACTCAAACTATTATCATTATGCCTTTTACTTTTTTCAAAACTTGCTCATTATGGCTTTATACTTGTTTCATTTTATTTATTGGCATACATTCTCCATTACTCTAGTGGCTATTAATTTACTACAAAATATCAAATTATAAATGACTGATATACATAGATCTTATATAGTCAATATACAGGGTGTCTCAAAATACATGTCCGCTTGTTGAAGGGTCATAACTTTGCCAAATGAGTTAGTAAATTCATAATCATAGTCTCATATGAAAGCTAAATTTAAAAATTGTGTGGTGAATTATATCATGTGTCAATACTCGAACAGTTGATGACGTCATATACGTTATACTAACGTCATTAGCAACGGACGTTCTAAAATGTCCGAAAAGGCAGATAACATAGTGTGTACGGTAACATGGGTAAAATTTATATCATATGTGGGCATAGTAATAGTAAGTCGTACCCTACTATGCACACACTGGCTGAGAAACTGATCACAGGTCATTAGAAAAATGAAATCGGAAAATCGGACGTTTTTAAGGGAGGAACACATTTAAAAACAATTAGGACTGAAAATTTGATATTCACACATATCTCGGCATATCATATTCATAAAAGATACATAAATCTACTCGACTGAACATACTGGGTTGAATGTATAGCAGTATATCTAGCTTATCTCCAAAAGTCTAAACATAGTCATATAATGTAATTTGAAAGTATAAAATAGTATTTAATGAAGTATCAATCACAAAAAAACTGCCTTGGTAGGAGAATCAATTTGGTAATGCTACTTTAATTGAAGTCAGGAAAAAATAACAAAACATCCTAAATATTGATTTCTTCTTATACTATTTAAAAGTTAGATATTACAGTTCGAGATAGGTAACTGCATCGAAACTCAAAATATCAATTTGTGGAGAAAATGGAAACATCACATCCGACCCAAAGGTATGTGAACGTAATTAAAATCGTCAAACGACGTCAAAAACAGGTTTTTACCGAATTTGGGTTAGCTACTAAAAATGCCTTCTATTGGTTCCGTATGCATTGTTTTGGATAATTGTTTCGTAATTTCTACATTGATTTGAATGCCCTTTGATCATACATATAATTCAGATATGTAAAGCAATACATTACGGAGTGATACGTCCTCAACAAGCGGACATGTATTTTGAGACACCCTGTATATATATATATATATATATATATTTATATTTACTTGAAATAATCGTAAAGCGTTTTAAGGGGGCCAATAAAATCAGTTTTACGATTGAACAAATCCATTAATTTACTAATAAGAATCCCTTGACTGACTTAGATTTGGACAGGTTCAACTTTAGATATTTTATTCTTCCAATGCTTTTGTTTAACTTTGAACAAGATTTTTTGGACCATCTAATAAGTAAGAAGACATCCCTCAAATTCGTGAGAAATAAAATATGGTCTACAGATGCCACACAATAAAATCAGAAATTTATCACAGTATTTTATTTTTTAGATTTGATAAATTCGAGAAATTTTAAGCTAAAAATGTAAATATATATATAACTGCAACTAAACACAGTAAAACAGAGACAGTAATGTTTTCTTAAGTTTAAACGTAAAAAAATTTTGATTTGCAAAAACCCAACCATGTATATATTATATGATTAATAAATTGTTACATGTAAAGTGTACTGTACATATAGTAAGTGATGGAATGTGCAGAAATGAAGAACTATGTCGAGCATACACATGTACAAGTAAATGTAAATTTAATATCATTTATTATGGCAGTTTTATTGATACAAGACAACATCCAACCATGTACTTGATATACTTCATATCTGTTATAAATATTTGACATCCATACTATAAACTAGACCAGTAACCTTGTAAACAGACAAAGATAAAAGTTATGTCAAGATGTCCTATGTAAAAGTATGTGGACAGGTTTTTTTTATTATGTTAAGCACTATTTTTTCAACCTTTTTTCAGTAGTATACTGTTATACTGTTTGCCCTACCAGATTTCCTATAATTTATTAACTCTATAAACTTGTACGAACTTGCTGTTCCACAAGTAACTTCTCCACTTGTGGAGGATATGACCATAATGATAATTTCAAAGTATTTTTCAGTGATTTTGCTTTTCTTATTTAAAAGTGTTTTCTATAATCTTGATTTTTAATTTTACATTTAATACAATGGTGGATGACACATTGATGCGTCCATGCTATAACGTCACAGTTTATGATTTAATCCATTACCTAAATATAAGAATTTATTGTATGTAAACAATTCACAACATTGTCTGCAAACATAGGTTTGGCAGACAAGCCAGCAATGTATAGCCCTACCAGATTAAACTGAGACTCCTTGCATACTTTGTAAAAGTCCGGAGACAACGGTATATAGGAAATTAACATACAAATCGAATACAACCGAGCATGGCCGGACAAGCTTTACAGACTTTGATGAGTGTCAGTTAAATCTGGTCAAGCTATACCAACAGACAAGCAAGCAGAAAATAAACACGTTATTATTATTATTATTATTATTATTATTATTATTATTATACACCATGTAGCCAAGCATGGTGAAAGGACAAGCAAGAAATTCGACCCAGCTTGCCTACAATGGAGCCCATATTAAAATGAGGAAAATATTAATTTTATATACAAACCGTAACCCGTACCAACTGACTTAAAATGACAATAAGTTGATATGAAAATAACAAGGTTACTCAACCTTGAAAGTGAAAAAATATTGAGTGATGTCAGAGTGGGACTGATTCACTTACACGAGGTATACCACTTTGTGGTTCTTACGATGACATAGCATTTAATCAAATCACTTGTACGAAGTTATTGTAGAAGTTACTAATCTTATAAAGAAACTATCAGCCTGAACCAATAGAGTAGAAAATAGTATTTGAATTTGAGCGGGTTTTTTATTTCTTTGATCCATAGGGCCTATTTTTGTTGACCCCTTTTTTCATGTGCTATTATTTGAATTTAAGTCGGATTTTTATCCCTTTGTGGCGACCCCTTTTTTCATGAGTTATTATTTGAATTTAAGTCGGATTTTTATATCCCTTTGTGATGACCCCTTTTTCATGAGCTAAGACACCCCTTTTGTATTAAGGAATAGAGATATAACATTTACATGTATTATAAAAGGAGATCATTACAGATGCCCCAATATTAAAACACTAGTGAATATAAGACAAATCTATGTTAGCACTCAGTTGAATTTAACAACTAAATGTCCACAAGAATATAAAGCACATACACTGCCTGGGACTGGTGCATGTGACAAGAAACATAAGAAGAAAATGAACTTGGACAAATAGCCCCATGATGTCACGGACTGCTATTGAACTGTCAAAAAGTGCCAGGATTTTCTTTCCATTTGTAAAAATGTACTTAAAATCTTAATAAATGGAAATGCACTGATAATAACTATGACATAAGATATTATTGTATGGGTGTATACAAATGAAAGCCTCTTTAGGGTGTAATACAATAATGTATTTAGTCTACCCTTGTAACATGTCACAGACTTAAGTCCTCCGTACATGTCCCGGCCTGATAGGTAAACAAATCAAAACTTGGGTTATTTTGAAGCAATAACTAGATTGTTGTCCGTTTTACTTGTCTTTAAATACTGGAGTAAAGTTTTTTTCAAGACATTTATAATCATCTGGTTTCAATTTTGACAGATTCTTTGTATTACGTCATGTACCTTTTCTCATTTAAAAAATAAATAGGGGTTTAACAATCGAGCCACAAAAAAAATTTTCACTTGCATTTAGGTCATTCTGACATCAAATTCAAAGGGGAAATCAATTGTCATATCTATTGAGTCAAGGGTTAAAAGGTTATGGATGATTTTAAAGCAAATATAGATGAGAAGGGGTGATATTCTATACTCTGTAGCCTCCATAGCTCAGGTTAACGCGCTTGTCGGCTAATCTGGCGACCCTGGTTCAAATCCGATTGGAGGCACATATTTGCCTGTCATATTTAGCAGAAAGCTGACTGGCAAATAAAGGTTATGCTCGGCTTTTATTCTAGGAATGAATGGCTTTGTCCCCCAATTGTTACTCATCACTGGTAAATAAAAAATAAAATAATTGATAATGATGGACATGGGCTTGGGGAGTCAACTGACGTATCTAAGGAGTAAAGGATTAACAGAGTGAAACTGTGGATTCTTACGAGGCAAATAAAACAGGTCCTGGTGGCCTAAGGGAAAGGAGAGTGGGTGAGGGATGTTAATCCACGGAGAAAATAAAACAGGTCCCGGTGGCCTAAGGGAAAGGAGAGTGGGTGGGGGATGTTAATCCACAGGGCAAATAAAGCAGGTCCTAGTGGCCTAAGGGAAAGGAGAGTGGGTGGGGGATGTTAATCCACGGGGCAAATAAAGCAGGTCCTGGTGGCCTAAGGGAAAGGAGAGTGGGTGGGGGATGTTAATCCACGGAGCAAATAAAGCAGGTCCTGGTGGCCTAAGGGAAAGGAGAGTGGGTGGGGGATATTAATCCACGAAGCAAATAAAACAGGTCCTGGTGGCCTTAGGGAAAGGAGAGTGGGTGGGGGATATTAATCCACGAAGCAAATAAAACAGGTCCCGGTGGCCTAAGGGAAAGGAGAGTGGGTGGGGGATGTTAATCCACGGAGCAAATAAAGCAGGTCCTGGTGGCCTAAGGGAAAGGAGAGTGGGTGGGGGATATTAATCCACGAAGCAAATAAAACAGGTCCTGGTGGCCTAAGGGAAAGGAGAGTGGGTGGGGGATATTAATCCACGAAGCAAATAAAACAGGTCCTGGTGGCCTAAGGGAAAGGAGAGTGGGTGGGGGATGTTAATCCACGGAGCAAATAAAACAGGTCCCGGTGGCCTAAGGGAAAGGAGAGTGGGTGGGGGATGTTAATCCACGGAGCAAATAAAGCAGGTCCCGCAGGTCCCGGTCGCCTAAGGGAAAGGAGAGTGGGTGGGGGATGTTAATCCACGGAACAAATAAAACAGGTCCTGGTGGCCTAAGATAAAGGAGAGTGGGTGGGGGATGTTAATCCACGGAGCAAATAAAGCAGGTCCTGGTGGCCTAAGGGAAAGGAGAGTGGGTGGGGGATGTTAATCCACGGGGCAAATAAAGCAGGTCCTAGTGGCCTAACGGAAAGGAGAGTGGGTGGGGGATGTTAATCCACGGAGCAAATAAAACAGGTCCTGGTGGCCTAAGGGAAAGGAGAGTAGGTGGGGGATGTTAATCCACATAACAAAAAAACAGGTCCTGGTGGCCTAACGGAAAGGAGAGTGGGTGGGGGATGTTAATCCACAGAGCAAACAAAACAGGTCCTGGTGGCCTAAGGGAAAGGAGAGTGGGTGGGGGATGTTAATCCACGGAACAAATAAAACAGGTCCTGGTGGCCTAACGGAAAGGAGAGTGGGTGGGGGATGTTAATCCACGGAACAAATAAAACAGGTCCCGGTGGTCGAAGGGAAAGGAGAGTGGGTGGGAGATGTTAATCCACATAACAAATAAAACAGGTCCTGGTGGCCTAAGGGAAACAAGAGTGGGAGGGGGATGTTAACCTAGGAACTATTAAATTGAGGCCTTACGCAGATTTTATATATCAATTAAGATGTCAACTTTATAATCCCATTATATTGAATGGTTGGTTAATTGTTTACTTACAGGATTATGACAATTAATATTAATATGAGATCCCCCACATATTGTTTACATTATTATACAGGTTCTGGCTGGTTCTCATGTCAGAATACTAGAAGGTATGTTAACCTGTGGACTGGCACTTGTGAATATTCCGGGTGAATCTGTCATCCTATCAGGTTTGTATGCTTGGCAACAGTGGACTGGAACTCATGAATATTGTAACCAGATAACAACTTAAACACATGAAAAACTTGAAGGGCTTTAGACCAAAAAATGCGTCACCCACATAATATTATACTCAAGCAAAATTTCATTTAAATCTGACCAATGGTTACGGGAACCAGTGCAGACAAATTTGGTGACATCCATCCAGACAGACTGATGCCCAGCACTGCACAAAATCAACACGTTTCCCCCACGGTATTTGACAAATCTAATATGATTTGCCACAAAACCCGACCTGAATCAAAGCAGTGAAATTCTTTAGGTTATTCGAGAGATCGTACCAATACAGCAAAACAACATATATACTATACGTACCATCTATCTGTCTTTCTCCATCAAAAACATGAATATCCATCGGAGAATGTATATCCTTTAATATCGTCTTATATTCCTGTCCAGTAAATTTGTTACACGTGTGAATAGATTTTGATTCCCAGTCCGTCCAATATAGATTCTCCTTAAATAAAGTCAGAGCAAACGGATGAGATAAGTCTTTCCCAATGACAACTTCACGATGCGACCCATCATAATCGCATTTGTGAATATAACTTAGTTTAGCATCAGCCCAGTAGATCTTCTTCTCGTCATAGTCTATAGTAAGTCCATTAGGCCAGTAAATGTTGTCATCAACTATGACAGTTCTCGTACTCTGTGTACCGTCCATGCCGGCTCGTTCTATCTTCGGAACCTCACCCCAGTCCGTCCAGTACATGTACCTAAAACAATAACAAATATGTTACATCATGACGACCAACTACATATACCATGTGAAGCTTAATGATCCTAAGGTCAAGCATTCTTCAGTTATCGAACTGAAACAGACTGAACAGACACAAACTCACAGACATGTGCAAAGCAATGTATCCCTCATCAAAGATGGCCCAGGCATAATAATTGTTCTTCAAAAACAAGGTCTAACATGATGCGTTACATTAAAGCTTAGTCTGAGCCATAGAGTTACATTATCTTATGATTTATTTTTTGTATTGGTAAATTTCTATTATAATTAATCAAGTAAATAGGGTACTCGATACAAAACATACCCTTCATAAGGGTCCAAGGCAATCGCTCTAGGCTGGTCCAGATTTTGCCAATATAAGACTTTCCGATCGCTGCCATCGAGATTGCTGACTTCAATTCTGTTCTTTTCTGCATCGGTCCAGTATAGTTTATTACCAACCCAGTCACAAGCCAGTCCATCCGGAGAGACAAGTCCGGTGGTTACGATTCCAATTTTCGTCTCCTGGATACGGTCTATGACGGCTCTTTGTATGACCTCAAGGTCAATGTCTGTCCAGAAGACATACCCAAGGCTATACAAGAAGTCGACCGCTGCCGCATCATCTAGGTCGCCAATGACAACGGAAACGTTTGGATTTCGGTCAGTAACATTGACGAGACGAATGTCTTGTCTGTTGGCAAACAATAGCTGGGGATGTCCTGAAATATATAAAACAATATTTTATTAATGCTAGAGGGTTACTTATAATACAAGCATCAAATATTTCGGGCATTGTTTGGCAGGACCAGCAACTCTAAAATAGGAAAAGTCCCCCCCCCTCCAAAGAAAGTTAATTTTTTCATTTAGATATATATTCAAGAGGGGAATTTGTACTGCTGTTTTTACTATTTTCAAGTTGTTTCTCATTTATTTTCATTGTCTTTTACATGCCAAATTTAGGTCATCATACATTTGACCTAGGTTTTAAAGTATCGTCTAAAGACTATTCAGTTCAGTTATAAAACAAGTGGGAAATCTAACTCACAGTCCTGGGATTACAAAGGAAGGAAGGTTAACCACTGGACCACAGAGTTGACAAAAACAACAAACACAAATCAGTTTATATTTTGCTATGTTAAGGTTCTCCGATATATCCAATTTTGGGTTACAATTAGGGATTTGTAATTGTGCATACTTGGAATAATATTGATAGACCCTAAAAGCTGATTATTAAATTAGATAGAAAATACATGTTATTAATCTGATGTACAGGTACATGTTAAACTAAAACCATACATGCATGATATGGCCATTCACAGCAGGTCAAGTAATAAGCAGATATCCTGTTCTTATATATGTGATATGTCAAAACATGAGTCATGTAAACTTTAAAACTTAATGCCAGAATTTCTGCATAATGAGGTGAAAAAACTGCTACATGGAGGATTCTTTAAAAGATTTATATCAAATTAAATCTTTGCTAACATTTTTCATTATCAAGGAATCTGGAAACCAGTCGACTGTATAAACAGAAGAGCACAGGTGTACCATGCTGGCAGCTGCCTACCTTACAATCAACTGTCACTTATTACCGTGTCTATAAGGAATGGATAAGATAAAGTACTGACAGAGCCAAGCACAGACACAATATATAATTCATACACATACAAAAAAGTAAAAAACACCAAAAAACACAGCTGATATCGAAACAACAAAAAACGCATGAAAACCAAGAAAATCATGAACCATGGGTGTACATAAAAACTTGCCGGTTACGAATCACAACAACAACATGTCTGTTTCTCCGACATTTCTCTGACATTCTGAAACATGCAAGCGGTTCCTGTACCTAATCTGTACCCCGGCCTATCTCAAAATCTCTATCAAAATATGTCTATCTCTTTTCATTATCTAACATGAGTCTGACAACACAAATAAATGACTTGGCAATGGCTGCCACATTAGTTTTGGGCAAAAAACATATTATTCGGTGTCAAGCTGCCTGTTAGACTGACAGCTTTTGTAATAAAGATAACATTCTGAGAAAGGCCTGTTCGCCAATCTTTTGGCATGTACTGGGGGTATACACATAGGTACAATGTACGATATATTCCATGAGTGAAGAAGGAAGCAATCGCAACTTTAACCGATATCATTACATGAAGATTTGAAGAAACATTCTACTGAACATTAAGTCATTTCATCTTGATCCATTTTAAAACAGACAATTTCACACGCTTTTTCCAATGTTAAAAGAGGGGCTATATTATTCATTACTTTCATCCATGCCAAAATTACAGTATTGGACAAAATATAATTCAAGGTCAAATAATAATTGTCTATGAAAGCCAAAATCCTTCCTTGATAAGTTTGGTGTCTTCCTTCCAATGTTTTGCCTAGGTCGCCAATACTTCTCTTACTTTGACATTTCACATTTATACAGGAAATCACACAGGGTCCAAACATGTTGAATTTGTTCAGAGATTCTAATATGACATAGCTACTCCAAGGAGGTTAATAATTTGATAAATGTAATTTGCCAACATCAGATACAAACTGTGTATAAACATGAAACTTGATCATTTATATAGAATATCATAATGAATGAACTCGGGGTGGGGGTGGTGCCCATGACATCGTACTGGATGGAAGTTGACCAAATCTGTCAAATTCACACCAGGGCTTAGAACAATCTTAGCAAAGGGGGACAGAAAATCTTTAATTCATACTTCAAATTTAAATGGCTATATATAATATTATATAAATGAAATAATAGCAACTGACCGAGTATTCCACATTACAAAATTGTACATCTTCATTCAACCTATACAGGTCTTTCACTAGACTCCTTAAGTGAAGAGTCAAAATTTTCAAGATTCATCGAAATATAGTAAATTTGACTCTTTACCGTAAGTTTTCAAGAGTCAACATGGACAATTTTGTCAAATTCAAAAGTCAAAATGCATTCAAGAGTCAAATGAAAGCCCTGCTATATAATAAATGTTAAAGCATTGAATGTAAGCCAGCAATCCAGCAAGGATATCAAAATATTTATGATAAAGATATGAAATATTTATAGTATCTGACAATACAAGAATGGGTAGCATCAACCCATGTCTAACAATCAGGTTATCTTATTTGTTTACATACTGTAAAGTCATTTAATTTCGATGGGACGAAATTTCGCGGTTTGGGTTAAAAGACCATTTCGATTGGACGTTAATTCGCGGATTTTGCATTTCAGGAAATAAATATGAGGGTCAAATTCATTGTTCGCTGGGATTTGATTTCGTGGTTGAAGGTGACCTACGAAATCCATGAAATTAAATCCCCCACGAAAATTTATGATTTTACAGTAGATCATAGATGAAAAACGGTTAAATGTGAAGAATTTTTTTGGGAAAAAATAACATTTTACCTTAATCAAAACTGGTGGATTTATCTTTGTGCTTTTGTTCTAGGAACTAAGTTGTTTATATATTGTGTATTAAAGCCCAAATAAAGGTTCACAGGGATAAATGAATCAACTTGCGGTTTTTGCAATAAGTCATATACATTGAATTGTATAGTTTCCAAATAATTAAAAACTTAATATTTATACAATGACCGGAAGTTACAGATGCTTTTGCTCGCACTAAGTTATAGAAGTTCAATTGCACAGTTTCCCAATAAGTCACACAGTGATCAGAAAATCACAGATGCTTTTGCTCGCAATAAGTCATACAAGTTCAATTGTACAGTTTCCCAATAAGTCATACAATGATCAGATAATCACTGACGTTTTTGCTCGCATTAAGTCATACAAGTTAAAATGTATAGTCACCCAATAAGCCATACAGTGATTAGGTTCATAAGCTGTGTGTTACCTGAACCCCATATTCTTTATTGTAGCCTAGACTTTCACATTATTATGTGACTATATGCATGATTGGGATGATAAATAAGATAATCATTGAGCCTGCCATCATGTCATGGTCAAGTTTTATTTGTCTGTGTGCGGTAACCAACACAACAGGTGCAAAGGATAATCCATCTACACACTGTGTTCTAGGATAAACCATTATAAACTCTCACTTCACAATTCTTCACATCAAACCATTTCACAATAGTTAGCAAGGGAAAAAGCACAGAGAAAAAAATAACCATTAAACTGAGTATAACCAATTAATTTCTGTCACTTGTCAGTTTCTGCCAGAGCTGTTTTTACCTGCCCCCCTGCAGGAGTTTAACTAAGGTGAGAGAGTAATCGGGTAACCTTGTATGCCATGATTATTGGTTTCAAGTGCACTATATTTGTCTAGTATCATACATCTAACAGGCGGAAAAATAACTGCCAGTCTACGCTTTATTTACATTAAAAATCGGGCACATTAAAATCAACAAACAAATTCGTGTCACAAATGACAGGTGTCAAAGTTAAAATTCGGCCATAAAACTTGAGGATATATTAGCAGCTGAATTCAAGGGTCAGAATTAACACAGTAAGGCATTTACATAACTTAAAGATAATTATGGCTGTCACACCAGCTATTTACTGAAGGAAAGTATTAAAGTATTGCAAAAAGCGCCACATTACATTGTGCAGTACCAGTATGTAACGTAAAGCGAGGATAAAGAAACATGTCAGATTTTTGAAACCCATTTAAATGATTAATGAGCCTATGTTGAGGTATAAACTGTCGTTTGCAGGGATCAGCAAATTTTATTTGAAATTTCTTCAAAGACAAACAAGTCGGAAAGGTACATTTATTAATTATCAAAGCTTTTAAAGCATTTTTTTTATCACAGGTATACATGTGTATGTTATTATCAAGTGACTGACTCCAACCTGTACCCGGTACGTAGACCGTTAAAATAATGGGACTTCAATTTCATAGTAAAATCTTCAATCTGAGTTTGAACTTCAAATGCTAAATGATCCTTATGGACACATACTAAAGCTATATATGTACATTGCACGATTATTATTTTCACCATGAATCCTGATTCCTTACACATTGGGGTACCCTTGGACTAATGGGTCATTAACAACCTGAACTACCATGAATACGGAACCCCCCCCCCCACATATCCCGGTACCCTTGCACTAATAATGTCATTAAAGACCTAAGCACTCTGCAAGAGCTGACTAACTATATAATCTACCGGGCTAGTGACAAGTGTCAAATCATTATTGGCATACCTTATTCCCCCGAATAATAGCCCCCCCCCTCCCCCCCCCCCCGAATAGAAGCCACCCCCTCTTTTTTGAGAAATTTTGCTTTTGTATACTAATTGTATATTTAAGAATGTTTTATAAATAATGGTTATCAATATTTCGTTATTGCTTCATCAATGAAATATACATTTATTATGATTTTTTTACCATTTTCTTTGAAAATATAAAATTAAGGACCCCCCCCCCCCCGGCAAAATGCATGCCCCCAGGGCGGTTAATCGGGGCAGGGCTCTACAAATCCTATAGTCCGACGTCCGGGACAACTCTAAATCCGTTTCGGACAACTGACTTTGTGCAAAAATTTAGTCCCGGACAACTCTAATTTCAAAGGACAATAAGATCGGACAACTGTCCAAAAATGCGTATAATCAAATTCTACGCCCGATATTTACTCTCGGTGACAAAATATTTCGACCCCATGTGGTCTTTCGGACATTGCAATAAACAATCGATAGTCGGATAATCCGTGTCAATTACCGATAATCAAGCACCACGGGAGGTCTACTCTATACATGCTTGAATCAACAGACAACTGCAAACTCGCGTCGAAGCTCCGCCTTCTCTAATTTGATTGGATAAAATTCGGTACAGTGACAGTCTATGTGCAATTGCACACGTGCACAATATTGACGAGTAGTTTATTAAAATCTTTCGCTAAAAGACGTATCAAAAATGAAAATCATCAGATACCTGTAATACACGTATATTCCGCAATAATCATTCCTACATAGAAATATAACAGTTATCCAACAAACTTGCAACTCGAGTAAAAAATTAGCAAGCAATCGACACCACCTGCGAAAATCTCGGTCAAGGTCTTTGAAGAAGTCGGCGCCGCTCTAAGATCTTATGACTTCAAAACGTACCGCGCGGCGACTCAGTAAAAGAGCGACGTCTTTGATGTGCAGATGTCGAAATGTATGCAATATTTGTGGGTATTAAATTTGAGTAATTGACACGATATTATTGAAAATCAGCGAGTTATTTGTCACGGGTTGCCGAGAGTAATTTACTGTACTATTTAATTGGAACTTTTGGACATTTAACTTGTTGAATTATCGTGACGCATAAAACAGGTTTGCCAAGAACGGTACGGCAGTATTCTTTCAATTTCACATCATAATTAAGTATGTAATATATCTTGACGAGTTAAGACTCATTAATTGACTGGTACAAATCACAAATGATCGGAAATAAGACGACGAGATACACGCGAGTGACCCGATTTCGGATACATACGCATTTTCGGACAAGTTCGTTTTTGGTTTATTATGTTTATGTTTCTTTAGTATTATTGGCTACTAGCTATCAACAATAAATTAAAATCATTTTCCATTGTTATTTAAGTACTGTAGTAAAGTGTGGCATCTGTCAAACATATGATGCAACATGTAGAAGAATCATTTAGTGATTGATTGCACCAAAATACTAAAAAAAAATCCTTTCAAAGTCATGTGGAAGTTCATGTCCTGAGTTGTTTTACTGCTCTAACCCTGCAATATCTTGCTTTGAATTGTGTAGACAACCTGCCAAACTTGATATTTAACTCATTCAAACAGCTAGCCAAACAGAGTGTGATTAGCCACTTAGTATTCAGCACAACCAAAGCTCAGTGCATACTTGCAACATCAGAACACTGACAAAGAATTATATACAGAACAAACTTTACTAGGTAGTGTCAACGTGCAGTCGGAATCTGACTTGGATAAGTTCAAATTCAACATATGAACTACAATATGATATTATGATTTACATTGACAACAGTATGTAGCTTCCTGAATTGAAGACTTAGAGCATATCCTTGTCTTGAGCTCACATATAGGGCTACCTATGGTAAAACGCTTTAGTAAATAATGTGGCCTTTAGTTATGAACGCGACCCGACTACTGCTTGTTTTAATTTAAGGACAACTGAACTTAAAATTCGGACAACTCTACCAAGAAAAAATTTGTAGAGCCCTGCGGGGGGTATGCCGTACGTATTGTATGAATGAGAAACAAGGTAAAATTCTTCATTCATGTGTCAGTGAATAGCGAGGCTGACACATTTACAGGCGACACAATTTATGGATTAAATGAACCATATAAGGGTACTTATTTCACCATAAAATTTCCAAGTTTGTAATGTAAATTAATCTGCAAGGTGTGAAAATATGTGCATCGTGATCAATCCAACAAAAATGAAGCAGTCACACTATTCGGTGCAATCATACTATTCGTTATTGGCCGTGAATTATAGCTTGGCTATTTTGACCTGAGCCTGACCTTTATGCAAGAATATATTACAAGGTTCTTGCTTTGAACATATCAATTTCCGCAAGCAAAATTAATTGTGCAATATAGGCATTTAAGATTTGTGTTTGTATTACATTTCAAGCATCTTCGTGATACTTCTCGGATTATGAAAACATACAATCGGTGTTGTTAACGTAGACAATATATCAACTGTTAAATTATGGTAATCAATAGGTCAGGCTCATGTCAATGTGGCCAAGCTATAGATGTCAAAGTAATTTGATAAATTTTCTCCTTACCTGACATTTTATCAACCATAGTAAGTATGATAACAACCTAAGATGAGTGTACCTAAACTTCATGTGGAACTAATGATTAAAACCATTCATCAGTCATCTTCATTCAGCTGCCCTCTGTAGAGCAAGAACCTCATTATAATAACAAAACATTCAACATTTCCCTTAGCTATTTTTAATTTTAATTTAACCTCTGAAGAGCAACAGCCTCTATTCAACAACCAACATTATTGAGGGCTTTTTCTATTAATTTTCGGAAGAGGCTTTAGCCTCTAAATTTTGGGATAAATATTGGTGTATTTCCTGTTTTCGGAAACAAAAAAAGTAGGAATAACTTGGGATCTTTTGGAAAACTGCATGATTAATTAAATCATTTTAAATAAATTTCCAATCGGGAAGTGGCCTTTTACAGGCCTCTGTTATATAAGGAGAAAAACCCCTGAACAGTTGCACCAGCCAAAGGGTGTTGATCAACAGAGTTTGTACTGTACAAAATGCATATACAACCAATTTTTTGTAATAAAGATGCAAACAAGAAATTATCAACTTGCTTTTACTTTTATTATAATAGAGTTGTATTTTTTTACAAAATTAAACTCACATCAATACGAAACAGTCAGCACCCTATAATTGTGTTTTCGGCAAAATACACTTTTTAAACCTTTTTGAGTACATGATTGTGTTGACATCATAAACCAGGAGTATGGCTGGAAGGAAGTGCCTTATTTACATGTTCACGTACCAACACAATTTTTATCTACCTGGAGGTTAGTGTTGACACATGTCAAGATCCCGACACGTATCTTAAGCTTTTGTACTTGAACAAAACAACTGAACTTGACATGGCTAAAAATATACACTTCAATTGTATGCCATCTGTAGTTTATTAAGTATAGAAGGGAACTAAAGGTACTAATGACTTCTGTTAAAAAACCTGACAGAGAGCTTGAATAGACGTTCAATATTTCAGTTAATAAAGCATGGTGACACGTTATTATCAATATCGACATGTCGTCCCGACGTAGTCCTGACACGGTCCAGATAAGACAGTGAATCAAGTAGCAGAATAATGTGACATGTCGAGCTACCATGCCACCCCGTTCCATTGTTACATTCATTTATAACATTTTAGTTTTTCATAATGAGGCTTTACGTTTCCAAGTTCAGTTTATACTGATTTAAATCAGCCGATTGTAAAACAATTACGTTCTCACAACTTAAATTTAATAATCACTCTTGACACCTCATTACTGATGGCACCTATTGCCTAGAGTGTAGTAGAGGTGAAAGTCAGTTTTCCGTTTTATGATGAGTGGTATAGTATGGGAATTATTGGTACCATTTTTATTTTGTCGCTGTTACATGTGTATAACTTTTTTTCTCTTGTTAGAATTTCTTATCATCACAGGGGTATAAGAGAGAACTAAGGCCAGGGTGGTCTCGTAGCAGTTCCGCACCAGTCAATTGCATCCATGGTCTCCACCCCCAGGGGAAAGGCGGGAATTTTTACTTTAGGGTTGTCATAGCCCCTGCCATTCCCCCTGCCAATACAAGGGATACAATAAATTTGATGAGATTTGATTTCGTGGTTGAAGGTGAACCACGAAATCCACAAAATTTAATTCCCAGTGAAAATTAATGATTTTACAGTATTTGATTTTAGGTAAATGCTGCATAGACATATTTGTCCTGTTTATACTTAACTTAAAATTTGAATTATGATATGGAAATCGAAGCTTCATCAGTGCAACACTAAGTTCCTCAATTCCTCAAAGCCTCTAGAGAGAGGAGAATAAATCATAATTGTATTTCAAAGATTATATGTACCCAGTAATGGATTTTACTCTGTGATGAATATCAATCAGACTGAATCAGTACTACAAAGTGTACTCCTGAGTACCCCTGACATGCCAGGAAATACAGAAAATATAAATGTTTTACTACTCTTTGATAAAAATGATCACAACTCATAACTCATACATGTATTGTATGTACAATAAAGAAATGTATCGTAGTAAGATCAATATTGCAGAAAATTTTACGTTTAGTTGCAAGGACAAGTGAAAGAGCAAGACTTATTGTACATAACAAGTGGAGAACCAGATCCATGTACATTGTATCATCGACAATACACCAAATTCATAGACCACCCAAAAATTTCAGAACGCTCAGTCTATTTTCACTTAGTATTTCACACATTTAATCACCTTTATATTAAAACCACCTCAAAAGAAAGGATGCCAAGTAGGTATTAGTGTATTTTTATTAATATTCTTGATATGTTGTGTTGACTGATAAAACTTAATCTATTTTGTCATTGCATTTTGGGGTCAGAACGGTCTACGTCATATGATAAATTCCGCTAGCCCAGTCGGGTGTACTGACTCGTTGCCCAAGCAGGTTAGACACTGATTCGGGGAAAATGCTCCTCTGTGACATTGGCAGCTAGCACAGTGAAGTGAACTGGCTCATTGACCAAGAAGGTTTGATACTGTGGTTCAAGGAAGTTGCTCCTCTGTGACTTTAGCTACAGTAATACTATTCAAATGTGGAAAAGTGGCTGAATGCAAACAAACCAACAAACAAACATTAGATTTTAGGAGTGTACCGTGGATGGCACATAGGATGAGTCTTGTATAGCGTATCTCTGACTATTTGTGGACCAAGGAGGAACAACAAAACAGCCATCCTGGCATAGTTAGCACCCTGGATTATTGTTGATAAGACAGGCAGATTTACAACAGTAGTGGAGTAGGATCATAAACTGAAACTTGGAGGTTGAAGTGTTAACTGGGGGACATTATATGACCACTTGGGTAAGACTGAGAGGATGGATCATAGTGTATATCAACAGTCATCAACAAATCTCAAACAATTGTACATAATATCAATATAAAATTATACTGTAAAATTATTAATTTTCGTGGGGGATTAAATTTTGTGGATTTCGTGGTTTGCCTTTAACCACGAAATCAAATCCCATTGAAAAATAATTCTGACCCTTGTATTTATTACCTGAAATGCAAATTCCACGGATTAACATCCCATCGAAATTGTCTTTTTTACCAAAACCACGAAATTTCGATCCATCAAAATTAAATGATTTTACAGTATATTATTGAACAGAGCCTTCACATCCAGGAATTCTTTTCGAATAGAGAGTTTCAAGGCTTCACAATATGAAGTCGGGGATTAAAATAAAATTAAGTTTGTTTGCCCTTTACCAAAGACTGCACCCTATTGTCTCATAGAATCATACAAACAGATTTATAGACAGAGCTCTCTACACTGGTCAGTTATCTACTGAATTCACAAATTTATTAAAGTAGTAAAAAGCACAAACCTTGCAATATTGATGACAATCCAAAGAAAACTAACAATGGAAAAAACAAATCCATTCTAACAGATATAAAATGTCATTATAACAAACAGGTGCCAAATTAAAAATAATATGTCACAATATCAACATATGCCATCTCGGCCAATTTATAACTATGATTAAAGTACTTAGAAATTTTTATGAGTCAACAGATTTCCTGCCTACACTCAAGCTATATTTATTGGAATGCTGATGATAATAGGAATAGACTTTTCTACAAATTGTACAATATTTATAGAATAATACATGGCTGAGCAGTGCCTTTGAGTGATAATCGCCCCGGTAGGCTGATAATTGCCCGAGGGCTTTAGCCCGAGGGCAATTATCACAGACCTACCGGGGCGATTATCACTCAAAGGCACTGCTAAGCCATCTATTATTCTGTATAATATTTATGTTGCAGCTTTTCATTAAAACAACACATTAAAAAAACTTAACGTGTTCAGTAATTGGTAGATCATTTGCTAATGTAGAGAGTTATTGTTGTTAAACTTGGATCTAAGCGCGCAATGCACATCTACAAGAGCTGTAGATCTAACACTAAAATGCTCGTAACTTTTTTATTATTGAACGGAAACCTATCATGTGGGTATTCATTTTCCTAATTAGATAATTTGCTACACGCTGGTGTTCAGTTTAATGCAAAATTCTGAAAAAAAGTGTTTTTTCGCATTTTCGGAGGAATATCAAAATATTGATCTCGTCTAGGAAACTCGCTGTTTTGATAATAAATTAAAGGTCTAGTACATAGGTCATGTATATTTCATCGGAGGTTGACACAAAATATATTTTAAATGTGCTATTCTGCTTCTCCGAAGCCATCAACCGTGTTTGTAAGTGATTCTGGTAGAAATAGGCCTACGCTCAGCGGCCGACGCTAAAATGACGTAACGTTGCGCGTGAATGTTTTCCAAGGGCGATTATTTTTGATAATCGCCCCGGTAGCGCGTGGCGGCGGGGCAAAAAGCTGATAATACTTTTGAAAGGCCGATAATGCTATTTTTTATAGGCAAATTTGTTACTATTTATAGTAACATAAGTATTATGAACATGTACACAGGTTAAAGTCTAATTGGACAAACACTCTAAGAAATATAACTTGCTGGTTGGCAGCCCCTGTGCAAAGTAGCTGATCCGGCCCATTCCTGAGAAAAATGATTTGGTCCGACTGTCCCCTGAGAAAAAATTCTGGACTTGCGCATGAATTGTGTATCAATGTCATTAATAGTGTTGAACTAGGCCCGTCACTCACACATAGCTTGAACCAGGCATAGGGTTGCGTGGAATAAGATATATCACACACACACATTGCATTAAACCGGGCCTAGCTGTAAGCCATGTAGTTCAGCCTGACATGGATGTCAGCTGCTTTAGCCTTTATGGAACTAGGCCTGCTACTTAATGTATTGAAACTTGAACCAGGCCTATCATTCAGTTTCACTTTGTTGAAACAGGACACTGGTACTAATAAGTTATAACTTGTGCTGAAGCCTGAACCAGACCAGTTACTTATTTTGTTAGACTGTGTCTCACTAATGCACCAAGCCTAGATATCCCTTAAGTCTATACAAAAATAGTCGTAGAGCATGGCCATTTGGTTTTCTACCAGTCTAATTGGCCAAAGACCTCCTACTTTGAGGGAGGAGGAAGAAATTTTGTGTGATACAAGGAATCACTATGCACTGCCCTATCTCGGGTAAAATGGAATCTTGGTTCTTTAACATCACCAGTGTAGAGCAGCAATACATGCAAGACTACCTCTGGGTTTCCAACAAGTTCATTTCTAGTTGTAGGTAAGGGGGAAAACACTAGACGGTGTTTTCGAAATCCGGTGCCCAGCTGAGAATCGAACCAGGAACCTCCAGAATGTTTAGGTAGTCGAGAGGCTTTGCACTAACTTCTAAGCAGAATGGAATATTCATTCTAATGTCTTCGATTAAAGTACCCAAGCAAATAGGAATCTATAGCTAAGGACCAAACAGAAAGATTTTCATGAGCGAAAAAGAAAAACTTGAAAATGTAATTAAAGGGCATTTTTACAGCGTAAATGAGGCGCATAATGTGCTGGTGGAGAATCCATGGTCAAGACCTAAATATTTGCCTTTAACACATTAACGACTTATATTTACACTGGTGGTGATAATAACATCAATACTTACAAATTAGATCTATTCATTAGAGAAGTTGGTATAAAACTATACATTTACTTTACATTGGCAACTTTGTAAAGAATAAAAATGCACATGTGAATCAGGCAGAATTCAAGTTTTTATCCAGATCAGCAAATAGGACGTCCAATTAGATCATACAGATTGATCTAAAATGATGCTATCAACACATCATGTAGATATTGGCGCCTTTCATCCAGCATTGACGCTCCAATTAACTAAACACCTATGTCGGCGAACATCAAAGAGCAAAAACAAAACAATCGGAAGTCCTAAGAAGAGATACAAACCTTGCGATATCGACGCTAATCCACAGAAAATTAAGAATGGAATAATTAAATCCATCCTTACGGATAGTTTATAACTCTCACTAAACAATTCATATTACTCCATTGTTCATATTAACCGCATTTTCACTAAAATTTCCGATCGCTCATTCTTATTCATGTAGGCGGCCATTGCTCTATTTGTGTATTGAGGACACGGGGACTACTTTTATATTCATACGCAGATCTTTGACACTGATTATAGATCGAGGACAAATATTTACATTAAACACGATTCTTAAAGTGTCACAAATATATTCGGTCAAGGTTTACGATAAAGTTCTGATAAATTAAGTTTTGACAGATGACACGAGACAAACAAAATGTATTTGTTGAACTATTTCAGAACTACTTTTGCATAAAGGTACGGTTTACTTGCGATATCCATACTGCACACGGTTAGTGTATCATACAGCATACACCCGAGGGCACGTGCTCATAATGCACGGTTGCGGATAAGGCTTGAACTTCAACTTTAAAGTAATATTTCTCTCAAACATCTTAATTGACGTATTGGTGAAGGTGATTACTAAATGTTTTAACAAGATTGTTTACACGAGAAGAAAAGCAATTTTACTTTAATCAGAAACATATATTAAACTTATAAATTCAACTTCTTTTCAAACAATACATAATCCTTTAACACTTTTTACGCAAAAAGAAAAAAAATACTTAAACTTATTAATTCAACTTCTTTTCAAATCTAAATTTTATTTTATAATATGTTATTTAACATGACTCCAACACAACAGCAGTCATCACCATTACGATGGCTTAGAACCAGAAGGTCGTAACTAACACTTATAAGACTCATATGTATTTGAAATCTGCTTCACAAGACGCTTCTCGTGAGCCTATTTTTATGAAAATCTGAAATTGTCATGTTGACCAAAATGAAGTTTTAAAAATGTGCTTTCATATAGGTAAAGACTAAATTACAGACAGTTTTCTCTTGTTTTCTCAATATATCGATTTGGTAGTTACGACCTTCTGGTTCTAAGCCAGCGATTAGGCTACACCTAACAAGTTAAACTTGAATATCAGAGTATATCAGACCAAGTGCACTTAGTGTGCGCCATGTTTAATCCTAGTGCACTCCATGTGCACAAGGGTTTCAAGTTTAGTTTAAAAAGTACTGTAGAAGGGTCGTTTTATATCAATTTTAGTCAAACTATGTGGTGCTAGTCTACTTTCGCTTTCGCTCACTATTGACTAGCAACGCAATACTATTGTAATAGATATAGGACACCTTTGTTACAAAATTTGCAAATTGTACAACTGAACTTATAACTTGTATAAAATAAATAAAATACATGCAATGCAGAACACTACAATCCAAGGGAAGGAATTCTGTCTTGTTACAAAATAAGACCAATGTAGTTGCTCCCCTTGGATTGTTTCAATGATACCTTCAACTCGTATATCATATTTATGATTAATTGTAAGGTGGGAAGGATGGTTTCCCGACTTTCTCTGTGGTATGACAGGAAAATAAATGGACTACATGATATCTTTGCAGAAGCTAGTTTGGAACAGATGAGACCGGTTGGTCAGCCACCAGCTAGTTAAATTAATAGTTACTGTAGGCCCATCTCCGTCAGGCGCCCGGCATAAGGGATTCTGGAAGGTACTGTAATTATGAAACTACATAAGTGTCTCATAAGTCAGAATTGACAGGCCCTTGAAATAGGGGTGACACTATAATAAACAAACTTTACCTTACCATGTTTGCTAGGAGTAATCTGCATTAATCTTGCAAAGGTCACAATCTGACCTTCTTATTGGTTCAATATTGCAAAGGTCACAATCTGACCTTCTTATTGGTTCCTTCTTGCAAAGGTCAAAATCAGACCTTCCTATTGGTTCCTTTTTGCAAGGTCAGAATCTGACCTTCCTATTGGTTCCTTTTTGCAAGGTCAGAATCTGACCTTCCCATTGGCTCAATATTGCAAAGGTCACAATTTGACCTTCCTAATGGTTCCATTTCATAAGGGGTGCAATTGAACCATAACATTGGTTCTACTAAGTTCAGGACTGCAAGTTACTATCAATAATCATCATGTTATTTATTGTAAATGGTATATCAAACCATCTCGCAAAGGTCATTATGAGACCATTCCATTGGTTCTTAATTTCAAAGGTCATTATCAGACCATTTCATTGGTTCTTAATTCCAAAGGTATCAGACCATCAAACTGATTAGTTCAATGAGCTATTTTAATAAAAAAAAGTTAAGTTACCAATTTTCTAGGGCTCTTTTAGCTGTTAGGCCGCTCAAGCACCCTTTGACATTTTAACTCCCCTGGCTACATCGATCTGCGGCGCCCAGGAATAGACACTGCCCTCACAAGTACCATTTTACACCATGGTGGAGTGGAGCATGTAGATTATTCTTGCTCAGAGAAATTAACCAGTGGTCCAGAGGGGATCAAACCCGGGACCTCTCGATCCCAAAGCGCGCGCCCTCACTCTAGGCCACCGCTCCCCACAATGGGAGAAATAACAACAAACAAACACTATACAATTCACATTTACTTTCATTGTAATTAATGAACGTTATTTTTCTCTTTGTACAAATAAACTGAACACAGAATGTGAATGGTATCAAAATATAATTTTTATACTCAAAATATATCAATACATTAGTTATGTTCCACAGGGGCATTTATTTGTCGCAAAACTATGTTCCACAGGGGCATTTATTTGTCCCAAAACTATGTTCCACAGGGGCATTTATTTGTCGCAAAACTATGTTCCACAGGGGCATTTATTTGTCCCAAAACTATGTTCCACAGGGGCATTTATTTGTCCCAAAACAATGTTCCACAGGGGCATTTATTTGTCCCAAAACTATGTTCCACAGGGGCATTAATTTGTCCCACAACTGTGTTCCACAGGCGCATTTATTTGTCCCAAAACTAACTTTGAACAAGATTGTTTTCAATAAATGCTTATAGTGTTACATGGTGTTGACAATGTAAGATGATTATGACATTGAGCAAGTATTGTAAAGTTTGAAAGCAATGCCTTGAAGGACTTTGAAAATATTTCGAGTTTTGGTTAACATTTCCAATGGGATAAAAAACGAACAGACAGAACAATCATTTATGGGGCATGATAAAAAAATATTTTGGGTCTTGGTCAAATAAAAAAATAGACTAAGACCCCGTTACATCTGTATTTTGAAACTATTTTTCTGATGAATAAATGTGCCAGGTCCCTATGGGGTGTCAAAGAATCAAGGTTACATGTACCTGCTACTGGAGTGTAAGGGTCAAGTATTTTATCCTTGACACAAAGTGGTTAGATAATATGTTCACAAGCTCTTATAACAATGTAATTATCTTCCAAGTGGTTGACTTCGTATCAAGTGCATCAAGAATGTTAAAACCGGAAAAACCTGAAGTATGTTTTCCTTGGCACATCATTATATTACAATAATGATTGTTTTACTTAACCACAACAATATTCAAACAAACAATAAACTGATGCCTTGCAAGAATGAGGTCCAAGTGCAAAAATACCATTTAAAAAAATAAGAACAAAATGTCTGAAACCATCATTAGCATAGCTCAGGGAAACAAGTTTTTTCTACTTCTGTTTGGCCAACATGACCTCTTCCAATTTTTATGAAAATAAGTTATAGGTTTTCATTCCTTGGTTCTGGTAGTTGTTATTCTAGGGATGTTAAACCGTTCCTAACATTTGTACATTCAGGTTTAATGTTGTTTCAGAGTATCAGCAATGTTTTTGTTGTATATGGTGGCTGATTCACCGAACCAGTTTTCTTGGTCTGCATCCTAACCAGTACCACAATTTGAACATGAATTTAAGATATCTGCAAGCGCTTTAATAAAACAGTGTCATGACAAATGGCTACCTGAGTGAGTTAATAGGGATAATACATCATGAACTTTAAACCATTACTCCATATAATGTTTAAATACAAACAGCATCCTGGTAACATGTCTACTCAGGGTTGTAAGAACCAAAAAATGGTCATTTTGTTCACAAGGGCACTGTTTTATCAAAGCTTTTACGGTAAACGTAAACTTACGGTCAAATTTGAGTACTTTATAACTCATTAACTGCTGCACTTTCTGATAAAGTGATGTTTAATAATAATAATGAACTAATTTAGTTAATGGTTTCAAACAAAATCTTTCCCCCATTTGCAGATGCAAAAGTATTATAAAGAATTTAAATTTGGGCGCAAGTGTAAGATTGGCGTAAGTACTTTAGTAAAACAGTGCCAAGGTGTATAAAGCACCTAACTATCACAAAATAACAATTAATATATTGGCTTCCAGAAAAGTGAAAGAGACAAGCTGTTCAGCCCCTTATTTCGCATATACGAGGCCCCAAATAGGGTCCATCAAATTAAATTGCTTTGCACACTAAAAATATGAAAACGCTGATTTTTTTAAACAATATAAAAAATCACCAAAATTTGAATTGGAATGTCTAAATCAAGTACAGTAGAACCCCGCTAATAAGACCACTGTTCGTTCTTTTTAAAAGTGGTCTTAATAGCGGGGTGGTCTCATTAGCGGGAGAGACCACTTAGAGTATTTATCAGTGGAATATGTCTGTCTTATGTCTTTAAATCATATTATAATAAAGTATATATAAGTGTATTGTATTTCTTAGTCTTAATTTTGTTTTGAATATTTTGAGGTTTAAATAATAATAATATAAAGTTTAAAAACTGTATGATCAAGCATGACATGTGTGAATAAATGATTTACAACTTGAATGAATGCCAATTAAAATCAACATGTTACACTAAAAGTATGTTGTGTTCTTTGGAAGAGTCAATAGGAATAATGATCGAAATTAGTGCTATCCGAATACTACTCAAATTTAATTCATGAATTCTTCTATAACGGGTAAATGACTTTTATACTCGTAGCCTATTTCAGGGGTGAACATAATAAAAAAGTTTATTGATCAAATCACCTAGAATTAATCCTCAAATAAGTTTCATTCATTTTGTTCCAATCTCGTAAGGAGTCGTAAATAATTAGACCATGCCAATGGCCGACATGTACATGTATAGGATAGAACACGAGTAAGTGTTGGGTATGAAAACTAAATCGAGTTTGCGAGATTTTATGTTTTCATACCCAACACTTACGAGAGATCTATCTGTCTTAGACCACAGCTAAAAATATTAGTTTCTCAGATACAATTTGCACAACAATCAACTTCTTAATACTATGATTAATACTTAGTAAACACAATATCCCCAAATCGTTTACATTAGCCATTCATAAAATAAAATCAAGGAATGTTTGGTGCACGGTTATTTTGTGTTTTCGTTGGTAACATTCCATTGGTCAACTTTGTTTTTGTATCGTACATATTTTACATATCTTTTTTAAAGCAAGTGTACATGCACGTGCTTTTAAAAACAAGTAGTGGAATTTGATTTACTTGATGAAACTACTACATCGATGGCTTAGAATAAGAAGGTCGTAACTACTACTTACGACCTTATAAGACTCATGCATATTTGAAATCTGCTTCACAAGGCGCTTCTTATGAGCCTATTTCATGAAAATCTAAAATTGTCATGTTGATCAAAATGAAGTTTGAAAAACTTGTTTTCCTATAGTAAAAGAGTAAATTACAGACAGTTTTCTCTTGCATGCATGATGTTTCCTCAATATATCGATTTTGTAGTTACGACCTTCTCATTCTAAGCCATCGACATGTAGTATGTTTTTGGAGTTTGAGGACGTAACCGCGGTTACGCAGATCAAGCATCGTCCATCCTGAAACCTTTTAGTCAAAGATCTGAATTAAAATCAAAGGTTTAAGGACGTGCAACCGCATTCAGAACAGCGTCTGCCGGAAGTTACCAGAAAGCAACATTCTTGGACATGTTCAGCATACGAGCAATATGCACAATGACTCAATTCTGAGAGATTATCAGGGCTACTTTTTCATCATTTAAATATACAGGGTCTCCGTCTATATGAAAACAATTTTGACGAACAAGCAATAATGGCGCACAGTGGGCATAGAAGCACTGCTGTGCATTATTATAAACAACCGTTAGAGGCACTGGAGTGTAACTTATCATCCAAACTACAAACGCCATCGAAGACGCCTCCATCGCCCCAGTCTACAGCTGGACTAGTCGTCTCGGCAACGGTTATCAAGGCCGAGTCTGCTGGCTTGCCAGACCCAAATGCTATTGTGATAGAAGTACCTGACTGTATATCTGCTATTATTGGTTTTCAAAGGCGGCAAAAAGATGTCGATAACACTGTAAAATCACCAGTCGAAACATTTGTGTAAGCAGCAGTAAAATGTAAAATTGTTATTTCACTGCAAGTTTTTTTTCATTTTTGGCATACCAATTTTGTAAAAGAGCAGAAAACTCTTATGTTGTAACTGAAAAGTTCATTAATTAACAATGATTTAATATTTTTTTAGATATACTTAACTGCTTAAATAGTATTTAAGTGCATGTATATGTTTTATAATCGATACTATTGTAATTCTTACTGCTTCAGCAATAAATTATTCTGTATTTTAATGATACTTTACTCTAGTTACACAAAATATAGATATGAAGTAACATAACAATTTTAAGTCATTGAAAACGCTGCTTCATCCTCTTTAAACTCTATGTTTGATGTTTGTATCGGATATATGCATGTATAGTGATTGTTAATGCTTAACTTCACTGTTACAATCACACTTGTCGATGGATTGTGTTTACAATAAAGCTATAAATTCCTGACTTGGTGGATTATTTTGCTTGGCCTAAATAGTATTGGATAAATCAATGTAAGTTTATATACAACACTTTTTCTATATACCACAGAAAAGTGTTGTATAAAAAAATCTATGGGATTTATTCAACACTATTTCTGCTCGTTGATTGGTCAGTTACAGTAAGCTGTGGTCTAATCAAAGTTCTGTAATACGACAATTAAAAGATTATTACAACATCTGCAGGCATTAACTATCCCTCTAATTGGATTAACATTGGCCTAATGTACTGAAAAAGGTGGTGATAATACAATGATGTCATTTTGGGGTAATATACAGAGGTGTTGACAGTTTGTCTCGGCGACCATTATGTAAACAATGACAGGTGTTTTCAGAGGTGTGATTACGACTGGTCGTAATTTCGGGGTTGAAATCTGCACAAATTGACCATTTGGTTGGCAAAAAGTGGTCGCATTACGGAATAGCGGGGTGGTCGTAATTTCGGGACTAACGACCATTAGACAAAGAAGGAAAAAATCTGTTCTTTCAAAAAATGCCCGTATTAGCGGGGTGGTCGTAATTTCGGGGTGGTCGTAAGGTGGGGTTCTACTGTACATATATGATATATTGTATTATAAATTCCACTATTATACATGTTTTATTGCAAATACGAGGTCCGAAAGGGGTATTTTTGAAAATTTTCATAGAATTAAAACATGTTTGTATACTTAGTTTCAGTATTCTGAATAGTTGAACAAGACAACAATACAATGCGGCCCAGTTGACCCAGTGATGGTTATGGTATTATTTAAATCATTTGAAATACAACTTATTTATTGATTGAGGCCCTTAAAAGGACATTTTTCAATCAAGAAAAAGTGGATGAATTTAATATGTTCACGATGCAATCTGTAAGACATATAAATGTGTCTACAATGTGCAACAAATGATTTGTAACAGTGATTTATATTTTGTTGTATATGAAAATTTACCATATTGATACTTTAATAATAGTTCCAATGTGTAAATGAGGCCCCATTAGGGGTACAAACTAAACACAATACTTTATATAAGACACAATAGAAAATAAATCAGTACATTGATTCAATACTCAAATACAAGACATATTTTATACCAATCGTAAATAATAATAAAGTAATATAACTATACAGTAAATAACTAATATTTGATTACTCTTAGTGAATTGAGGCCATATTAAGGGTTAAATCTATTTTGGAAAAAATGGATTAAATTCATATGTAGAGAAATGATAATAAACTATTTATATTTACTTATAGATTTAATCAAAGTATCTGTAACAGAAATATATATAAAACATATATAACTGTGTTGAATATTGGTATATATATTTTAAATAGTAACTGTGGATATGAGGCCCCACATGTGGTTTAAACTTCACTTAAGCCCATTAGCGGGTAAATAGCATATAATTCAGCAGTCAATAAAAATTGCTTACAATATTTATTATAATCGATTTTAACATGTCTCATGCATGTTAACACCGAATATCCATTGCACAAATCGATTAGATAAAACATAATATTGTGTTGTATAGTGAATGTGAATGTATATCAATATTAGTTTAATATTTGCCTGGTTTTGTTGTTATGTTTTGTAATAGATGTTTGTATCGCGCATACTTTAAAACAGCATTTAACACTAGCATTGCTCTTCCTAATTATTGTATTTGTGTTTGAAATTATATGTAGATGAAGTTGTTCACTAGAGGTCGGTACCCCACAAGTAATGGTTGTATTTTTAGGGCCAAGAATGACCCTTCTTTACAGATACTCCATGGAACCATGGCTTCACAGTACACAGTATTTATGAGGTAACATGTATCCCATGGTCATGAATTACTGAAGTAGTGCCATGTACCCCGGTACCACAAAATGCCATGAAGTTTTACATTGGCAGTGTACCTACTAATGTATTATTTGTCATTACACAAAACCAGACTATCTGTACATGAGGCCCTAACTTTTACTCTTAGAGCTAGGACTGATTTAACAGGGCAGGTTTACCAACCCCATTGAGCCAGATGTAGATGTGACAAATTGAATAGGTGGCTAATAAAGCTTGTCCCCCATTGAATTCAGAGTTAGGACATACCAGATTGTTTCTTCGTTTAGCGTCCGTCCTAAGTTCGAAAACCTATCTAGCTATCCTGAGACAAGAACTAAACACTCCTAAAAAGACATAACCACTTATTTTTTCATTATTATATGGCTAACAAATATATCGTTTAAACTGAAAAATTGTGTGAAACCTACTGCTGTGTAGGGGTAGGGTGACATCTTGATATGATAAGTATGAATGCCATATCCCAAAAAAAATATAAAAGTTTACAGTGTTTGTTGGTTAGAGAAATAAATGTGCCCAACATTTGAGGTACCTCAAGAGGCATGGGTGTGCCTAGTACAGTTAAACATTAAGATATCAGCTTTCAATGGCCGCTTTCAGCAGTTCAACCATAGGACAACGTTTTAACGGCCATTTTAACTTCCCCTGATCATTAGCCTAAGGAAACATGCGCTCGAGTCTCCGTGTTGAGACTAATTCTCTACTGATTAGTGTGTGTCCATCATTGAGGCCCACTGCCCTCACTGGTATCAATACACACACTGGTATCCATTAGAAATGGTTGAATAAGAGGGTGGTGATTACTTCAAAGGACCAAGTATACTAGTAGCTTCTACTGTCTGCTTTGCTCTCTAGCAGGTCAGAGATGGTTGAACTTGATAAAAGTTAGTTACCAATAGGACCTGAAAGGACTGCATTATGCCATGGAATACCCATATGGTTTTGAGTACACGTACCAATGTAATTGGTGAATGTATGTATTTTATTGGGCCAGGCAAAGCTGTAGCTTGAAAAATTGTGGTGAGTTACTTTTAAGATCTGGAATTGACGTAATGGGCATTACGGGTACACAACCTATCTTGGTATGGTTGTACTTTGTGGTGTTAACTGTATCTAAGTACATTAAATGACCTTGCTCGGCAGTATTTAGTACCTCAAATGACCAGGGTCGACATCAGCTTAAATGAATACAACATTTTAACAGTAATTGAAATCAAAACAAAGACCAACCTGAAATAACGTATCGGATTAGTTGTGTACATAAGTCTATAACAATGACTTGGTTTAATGCTAAAACAACACATAGTTCAGCTGTTTAACCACCCTTTGACATGTTTAAGCTTTCCCTGGTCATTGAATTACCTTATGGGTGGGTGTGGTAGCCAACATCTATCTGCGGTGTCCAGGAATAAACATAACCCTCACAGGTATAGCTAGTTTGCGATAGAAAAAAATCGTGTTTTTTAAAGATTTCTTAAAATCTATTCATCAGATTGTGGTGAAAATTTACACAGAACTACAATAACTTCCTACCTAGTCTCATTTTGAATTTCATAATTTTTAGTCACCAATTAAAAGATATTTATTCTTTATTACATATTGAAATTACATGTGTATTTACAGTTTAACGCAGGGAGGTAATCTGGTATTCCATTGATGATTTACTATCAATTATTTAACCGTTACAATCCGTGATCAGTGGGATTGTGATTGCCGTTATAAAGACGAGATTAAGGTGGCCCTTGTGATTCGGTTTATTTAGGTGTGTCGCTTGTAAACAATGTACAACAATAACATGTACTTCGTCATGTTCACAGACGGGCCTCGCATGTGTTAAATTAAGTAGGTTGCAAATACGTAAATATACCGTTATGCGTATCACGTGACCGTATATTGGCTGTTGCAAGTATCAAGTCTTCTAACTTAATTTTTCATACAAAACTACAAAAATGTTACATAGAACTTATGAACAAAACTTTTTTAACTCATTTCTGATCTTGCTAAAATTTCAGTGTGTATTAGGTAGATATATTTCATTTATTCGTGCAAAATTTCATACGTGTAGGTGTAGTAATTACAGAGAAATATTTAAAAAACACGATTTTTTTCTATCGCAAACTAGCTATACCAATTTACACATAGGTTGAGTATAGCATGTAGATATTTCTTGCTCATAGAAATTAACCAGTGGTCCAAATGAAGGTTGAACCCGAGACCTCACGAATCTGAAGCGCGCGCCCTACCTCTATACCACCGTTCCCCATCGACCACAGTTTGATAACTGCATGTTTTTGCAGTCTCTCATTGACTTATCATGATAATGGTGAGGGCCAAAACCGAGCTAATACAGAATAAGTACATGTACATCCTCAATAAATTCTTTAAAAAAGTCGATTTCCACAGTATATGTATCTAAAATTAATGTTCTGAAGGTGTTGATGCGGATTACTTTATAAAAAAATTGTAAAGAAATCATTATAATGTATTAGGAAATGAAAACATTTGTACTCGGTAAGAAAACATTCAAAATATAGTAATTGGCACCATTTTCACATTTAAATTTAACTTATAATGACCTCAAGTTATGTTTATCAATTCAAATACATTCTTTAAACCACAACAGAGCCTCAAATTAACATTTTAAATTAACTTTTTACAGTTATTAGTCATAGCACAGCTGATATGCCTACAATCAAATACACTGTGTATATGAGCTTGCTTAAATGGAGAGAAAATAATACTATTTAACCGTTCAATTTTTGGAAGATAAATATTTCATTTTGTGATTTTCTGATGAAAATTTACCCTATTATAACCTCGTTTGTATTAAATGAAATAGTTAAGTATATAATGCAGATTGTTTATACACTGTACTTACCAATGACTATGTAACTCAATATTTATAGTTAATTATCAACATTTGTTGCATTTCTATATAATATACGACTGTGTAGTGTGATGGTGAGTCTAGTAGGTGGTAAACACCACTAGCGGGGCCTCACTGTCATATTTTATTATTAATTAAGATTGTAAATTATGATAACAAATTCAACATAATGTACAACACTGTTATAGATTATTTGCGTAACAATTGAGAAAATAATAAAGGGTATGTTATATACAGATGAATTTGTGAAATCAAGTACACATTTGGGGCCTCATTTGTACAAAACACGGGGCCTCACATACATATTTTATTGGTTTTTATATAGGTAGTCGACTTGAAGTGCAACTATGCTATGTTTGGTAATTTATTTACATAATGTGAACATCCATATGCTCTTATTTTATTTTTCCCGAATTCGGGCCTCATTTTGTGTTAAAACCACCAATGGGGCCTCTATTCCAAGTTTTATTATTAAAAAAGCTGCAGATTTCAAGCACTCACATTAATCACTTTATATATTATGACTAAATGTGTTTTGCTTCACAATCAGGAAATTAATCATCTATTTATACGCACGGGTAGGTGGAGATTATCATACCCCTTCGGGGCCTCATTTGGGCAGGAGACAGGGCCTCTCATGATTGTCTCTTTAGATTTTTTTCATCAGACTGACTTATAGAGCAACTGTGCCAAATTTGGTGCTTTATGCACGATGTGAACATTCATGGCTCATACAACCCTGAGTAGTCCATACTGTAACTGGTTAATGAAAAATACAGTACAACCTCTGTATAGCAACACCCTTTCCAGAGCAGCCCTCTGTATAGCAACAACTTCACAATGGAAGTTATTTAACACCTTCACAATTTCTTGTAAGCTGATTTTTACTATTTATTTAACCTTTGTAGAGAAACAACCTCTGTACAATGGGCAATGTTTACAGCTCAAAAAAGGATGTTGCTGTACAGAGGATGCACTGTATTCATAAACAAGCTGTATCCCATTCTAGAATAAATATATCCCTAAAAGCGACCCTCGTATTTATCACCTGAAATGAATATTCCACAAATTTACGTCCAATTGAAATGGTCTTTTTTACCAAAACCATGAAATTTTGTCCCATCGAAATTAAAATGATTTTACAGAATTTGTTCTTATTACGTTTAGCACCATTTATTTCACAGAATTTTCAGTCTTATGTTTTACCATACCTTCAATCAAATTTATGCATGAAACTTATTTTTATTATGTAGTTGTCATTCTCTGTATGACAAAAATCTGTTATCAGTATAAAAGAGAAATCTACAAATAAGTGCACACAATTTTTTGCAACCTTTTATGTCTATGAAGACAGTTTTGAAATTTATACAGTTTGTACATTTCAAATAAAGTCTATTAGGTGAAATGGATCACTAGTTGCAAAAAAATGGATCCCATTGATGAATTGACAAAACACTTAATTTAGGCTTAATTTTTCCTGTCACAATTTTCCGAACATCCTCAAAGTGTTACAAAATCCATGAAGTCACAGACCCCAACTAAACGCTGAGACAAGGAATCTATCAACACATGCACATCTCAATCAAGTCAATAATTAATGTTCCGAGTAATCATCACATGACTGGTCACATGATACACTTTGTAAGTTTGTATGATCACATGATTGGTCACATGACAAAAGTTTTCACATCACATGACTGGTCACATGATACACTTTGTAAGTTTGTATGATCACATGATTGGTCACATGATAAAAGTTTTCACATCACATGACTGGTCACATGATATAATTTAAACATTTGTATGATCACATGATTGGTCACATGACTAAAGTTTGACATCAAGTTGGGTGTGTGACAGGTTTGGATCTTTCCTGAAGTTTGCCAACATATACTTTTAGAATGTCCTGCAATGATCTGTTCATCTAAAATAGAAAGGTACAAAGTTCAAGTATATTTTCAGACATACATTAAACTTGATTCAACCAACTGTATATATACCCCCACAATTCATTGAGGTACCCCCTCCCATTCATTGAGTCACAAGTTGAATGTTTTGCTCAATGGCAGCTACAGCACAGTTGCTTTTCACCCTCTCAGGTACCCATTATGATTCATAGACTTAAGTAAAGTGGATCAATAGGATATTATTGACTTGGTCAGAGAATTAAGCATTGGCACAAGTGTGAATCGAACCAGGGACCTTTGGCTCACAAAGAGCGTGCCTTACCTCTAGACCACAGCTTCCCGCAATCAATATACAAATGTAATTAAATTTCTTTCTAACATTATCATCCATTGGAAGTACATGATATTAAACATCAAAGTATGCAGTAAAAAGAGATGTTTGCCCCCCATGGCAGCCAAATAGTCAGAAATCAAAATGAATAAGGGTCATCTACTGTTGCTGACCAACCTCCATGTAAAGTCCGACGATCATAGGGTAAAGCTGTCTTGACTTATTGAATGGAAACCATTTGGTCTACCAACTAACAAAAATACCAACGGAATCACAAAAGCGTGTTTTGGACTACCAGTACATAAGTGTAACGGCATAAGTATACCTTGTCTATATTTTCATCATGTCTATGTTCATGTAATGCTTGTAGTAATAGATCTATACTGGTATATGGTAACCATACGGTAAGTGGTTGCACCCTGAGACATCCCTGTAAGTATAACACATAATACACTTTAATATAAACATCAAACAAGAGAAAGCGTTCATTTAAAGCCAAAATAAAGAATATCATAGAAATTAAACAAATCTGGTATGCAAGTATGTTCAGCAAAATGGCAAATATCCCATAAGGGATACATTCTATCAATGGAATTTCACATTTATATAAACAGTATAAATTGTAATGTAATGTAAATATGCTGTGTTATAATTTGGCTGTTGACTTGTTGAATCAGTCGTGCGAATGACAATTTCAACTATTTAAGTGATGATAGTAATGTTTCGCCAACGTTTTTATCATTTTACTGAATTGATTTGATCATCTTCCTGATTGAATGCATCATCATCATAATTGACTCGATTGTCTTATTCAATAGGAGAGGCCTCCAAGAGAAAGGGGGAATCAACCAACAGAACAATGGCCTGATTGCCCTAAGCATAACAATCTATGCTAAATCTCATTACAAATATTGCCATGTGTCATTCAGATAATTTCCTTGTTAGGCTGCGCAAAAATCTTTGTGACACCCATCCAGCCACAACTCAGTATGTCCCCCCCCCCATTATATGTTGGCAACAAAAATAGCACATAATCTGGTTTTACCTTTATTTGGAAGAGTTGACTATCGACTCCCTTGAATGTATCTAACACCGCCTCCACATACTCTGTGCATAAATTGACACCCTCCTCCAACAAGTTATGGTCTATGTACAAACGTAGAAGTTCCGCAGAATTTAAACCCTGGAAAATAAACCCATTCAAAAGTTTTCATGAAAGACATCAATTGCCAAATCAGTTATTTCTACATAATTATGCATACCTTTATAATTGGTGTGAACAAACCAGACAGCGTCGTCTGAGAGGAAAACAAGACTGCATTCGACAAACACGCATGCCTGGTGGAAGCCTTGTCCATAATAAAAGTAAATCAGAGGACATAATTCTGATGAAATCTTGAAAAGTTTTAACTACTTATGTTCAATCCACTTCTTTATTGTTTGTCAACTTGGAAATTTGGTTAACACTTTTTGGACAACAAATGGACATACAGGAATATCACTACAAGTGTTCACATCAGTTGATGCTGTGTATAAAACACTTTCAACTAACGTCATGCCAAATCAATTACTGTAAAATCATTAATTTTTTCGTGGGGATTTAATTTCATGGATTTCGTGGTTCTCATTTAACCACGAAATAAAATCTCATTGAACATAAATTTTGTTTCTTGTATTTATTACATGAAATACAAAATCCATGAATTAAGGTCCCATCAAAATTGTCTTTTTAACCAAAACCACAAGCCTACCTTGTAAGTGTTAACGAACCATGCAGGTAAGGTAAATCCATGTGTAAGTAGTTTAGAAGCTGTACATCTATGATAATGTCCGGTCCTATCCTCGTATCTATCTAAATATTGCTGTAATAACTGCCAAGCTTCATCAGCAGAACTGAAACACATGAAAGAGGAAAATAACACCAAGATAATGCTCAAATACAATTATGACAAGATGTGAAACACATGTCCCCATGGCAGCCTAACTGTCGAAAATGGTAAAGGTCACAGTGACCTAGACCTTTGACCTACTAACCTCAAAATCAATAGGGGTCGTCTACTGTTGCTTGCAAACCTATATGTACAGATTGAAGATCCTAGGGCAAAGCGTTCTTGAGTTAATAAATAGAAACCATTTGGTCTACAGACAAGACAGACCGACCATCAAATAGACCAACCAACGAACATATGCAAGGCAATATGCCTTTCATCAAAGATGGGGGAGGCATTAAAGTACAATTCAAAGAATAATTACAGAAATTTTGACATAAAATGTATATCTTCCACAAAGGACCGTAACTCTGTAAAAAATTATCTGACCTAAAATTCAACACAATTTACACAACACGGCTTGGTACCAAGTAGTCATGTAAAGTTTCATAAAAATCGGACCAGCAAAATCCATGCATCCAGACTACTGTAAAATCATTTAATTTCAATGAGATGAAATTTCGTGGTTTCGGCAAAAAGACCATTCCGATGGGACCTTGCATTTCAGTTAATGAATACAAGGGCCAAAACTAGTGTTTGGTGGAATTTGATTTTGTGGGTAAAGGTGAACCACGAAATCCACAAAATTTAATCTCCCACGAAAAGTAATGATTATACAGTACTTCCATCCATCCAGCAAGAAACCAATATATCACATGTCTGCCCCACTAAACGGTTAACACACAATCCTAGTACCTGTTTTCCCTGGAGATATTGGTGAGTGTAAGGTTATTAGTTTTCAACCATTCCCAAGCTTGTGATGTATAGTCATTATCACCTCGCATGTAGTACGAACTGTTCTTTGCAAGGTTGATGCACCTATAATATATACAAAATATTACTTGACAATATAAGCCAAATATGAAATGCTTAAATGTGGCCGACCACTTTTGCCAAAAACGAGGCCATTTAACAATATTATTTACAATATAAGCCAAATTCAAAATGCTGAAAATCATATGTGGCTGACCATTTTCGGCAATAACAAGGCCTTTTACCTGATTGTTTCTATATATATAACTCAAGTTTGTGTAATAGAAAATCTTTCACAGAAGATTTAATTGATAATAAGTTCGCCATTGCTCAAGATATTTCCATCAAATAACTTTTTTGTCAAAAATCTGATCGTAGCTTTTTTACGATACTGTAGATAAATGCAGAATTCTGGATAAATCAGGAATATTTACTCCCCGAACTTGAGATATGTCTCAAACAGTGACAGATTTGAGGGAAATGGAGGTTTTGAGCAGAGATTTCTAACGAGAGTGGCAGGAGAAATGCTATATTTGAGTATACTAGTAGTAGACTTACCTGAGAGTTAAACTTTCAAACACTGGATTGAGAGAGAGATCAAAGGCCCTGGAGACAATCACTGCACGATCATACATACCAGCATTCAACAATAATCCTACCATCTCATCTGCACCTGGGGTACTACCTGTAACAGTTTATGGTAGATTTTTGTTTTCATGTACAGTTCACTGTTTGGCATTTTGACATTTACTGTAAAATCATTTAATTTCGATGGGACAAAATTTCATGGTTTTGGTAAAAAGACCATTTTGATGGAACATTTATTCGTGGACTTTGCATTTCAAGTAATAAATACAAGGATTAAAATTAGTGTTTGATGGAATTTGATTTCGTGGTTGAAGGTGAACCACTTAATCCATGAAATTTAATCTCCCATGAAAATTAATGGCTTTACAGTACAGTACTTTAATCATTCAGTACACATAAACATTTAATCCACATATAATATGTGTACACTGTCTCTGAATCATTCATCACTTGATTTCATAAACAGACAAGCAAAATACAAGATTGATAAGGATTGTTTCCAGAAGACATGTGGAGTTTGAAGAAAACGCTTTAAAAGTGGTGTTGAAAAATAAGCAACTCAAGTTTCTAATTTTCAGGCTCATGCCCTCATTATGATTTATTTCTTTCTGCATGAATTAAAGTAAATAAATATCCATTTTGTTTGATGGTGGTTTTGTTTTGGTAGTGATTTCTCAATCATTAAAAGACAAAAAATTTAAAGTACTTTTACTTCTTATCTGGCTGTATTCTAGGCAATTAGATCATTTTTAGTCTTTCTACTGAAGGAAACAAGACTGCGTTCAGCCTTGGTGAAAGTCTTGTCCATAATAACTAGCTAAGTCAATTAACTTGAAATTTTTGTAAGGGACGAACGAACAGACGAACAAACAGAAGGATGCATCACTATATGCCTCCGATTCAGTAGATGCCAGAGCATAAAAAGCATTTATACAAATGCGCTTACCTGCCAACAACGATGGATCGCTATCTTTAGCTAGAAGACGTAATCTAGCATCAACCAACATGAATTCTTTCTCAATGTCGTGTAACTCTAGTATCTGGAACTTTGACACTGAAACAATATCAACGCTTAGTATAATCAAACTGACAACATAACACATCTACAAAACTGGAAATTCTTATTGATTCTATAAATGAACTTTGACCATGTATGCAGAGGTCTCTGGCATTTGGTCATTTCAGAAATTGCTTTTTAGTGTTTTTGCACGCTTCTAGAGATGAACTTGTTTGTAACCACCCAGAAGTAGTCTCATTTGCATTAGTGTTGTACACAGAGTATGTTGTGAGATGAATTGACAGACAGGACTACCAATATATGCCTCCTGCATCAATAGGTGTAGGGCATAAAACCAATTTCATCATTCGCAAACTGTACATACCTGTGTTATCGACTGCACCACCATCAATACCTCTCTTAGAGGCTCTCATGTAAGCATCACCAGCACCAAACTGAAACACAATATATAGTATGTTAGGTGAGGTAGTTTCAAGCTAGTTTAAGTAGTGTCAACAGCATAAGTCAGGTTTCTCAATAAGCTTTAACCTAGCAGGCCAAAATGCTTAACCAAAAGGCCTGTTAAGGTCCTTAAGCAACAATTTTCTTTAAATTGTGTATAAATTTCACATTTTCAGCTGGCTCAAAAGGATCTTTATGCAGTCAATTTGACCTGCAGTTTGTTGTTATTGAGAACCCTGCAAGGCTGTAAAACGGGTATTGTTTTACACCTAAAAGATTACATGTACTGCTTTATCACAAATTTCAGTGAATAACTAGTCCATAGCAACAAAGAACCGCCTATACATGAAATGCACTATGATTCTGACTGAAATAGTGATACACAACATTCTGACTGAATTAGTGACACTGGAAATTTTGAGTGAAATGGTGACATGCAACAATCACAGGTAACAGTATCGTTGAAAAAGAAATTGAAAAAAAAAATTGAAAAAAATTTTTTTTCTCGAATTTTAGGTATTATATACAAGGTATATTTGCAAGGAAATTGAGAGCAAAACGAAAGGGTGCAAATTTGTTTTCATAGACTACGGCATTAACGTGAGTTGATCATGTACAAAAAGGCTGTGTGGGGGACAAATACAGCATAATGCCTTGCAAACATTTGAAATCATGCTTTACATTTACCTCAAAACGATCAAATGCATCGTTTAAACTTTTATTTTAACTCTCGACGGTGTAATTCGAATTACGCTGCAAGGACGGCCGGTGTGGTTTTTAGAGTGTCCGACGACTAGAGATATTCCGAATGTATTTTTATAACCAATGAAAGTCGTTGTCACAAAATGGAAATCATTCGCAACTTTCGGACAAACATGGTGAAAATAAAAACATTTTGACTAAATAAAATGTGCTGACGATTTGTTTCGCGGCTAATATGGAAGCTCGCATATTTCACCACGGTAAATTTGTTCAAACTGTTGCGTCCTTCAATTCTACCGCATTATTATGCTTATTCATGACGATAAATACAAAATATGAAGGTTTTTATCCTCGAAATTTGTATTTTTGGTTTTATTGGAATGCACCTTTCGAACCGGCTGGACACAGGGATCTAAACTTTATGGCATAACTTTTTAATAAGTTGATCAATTTCGATGGAATTTTGCATGCGAGTAGTTTTAACAATGTTGCGTAAGAATATTATTAGTTATTGAATGTATCGAAAGGTAATTTTTGTTTTTTGATACTTTGAAAATCTGTGTTTTTAGGGCAAATATACCTTGTATATTATAATACCTAAATTTCGAGAATTTTTTTTTTTCAAATTTTTTTTTTTTAATTTCTTTTTCAACGATACTGTTACCTGTGGCAACAATCTGACTGAAATAGTAACATGCAAAATTCTGACTAAAATAGTGACACTCCACATCCTTATAAAAATAGAAAATGTGAAAATATAGATTTAAATAGTGACACCAGAAATTGTAACTAAAGTAGTGACACTTGACATCCTCCCTGGAAAAGTGAAGTCGAAATAACAAATATCAGACCAGTCATAAGATAGACCTATAGCTTGGCTAATTTGACACGAGCCTGACCTTTTGATTAGCATAATTTAACAGTTGATATATTGTCTACATTTACAACACCGGTTGTATGTTTTCATAATCGGGGAATATCACGAAGATGCTCGAGTTGTAATACAAACACAAATCTGACATTGCATGATTTGCTCGCAGAAATTGATATATTCAAAGCAAGCACCTTGTAATATATTCTTGCATAAAGGTCAGGTTCAGGTCAAAATAGCCAAACTATAGACTGATACAATATGAAACATTTACATTTTGCTTTGTAACAAGAGTTGGTTTGATGATCCAGGAGTACTCAGGTTTAACGAGACGTAGAGCATTCAGGGCTGATAGGTAACACTGTGCTTGTCTTTGTAGTCCTTGTTTTCCTGGTACTTCACATCCAAGTCTCATACCATGTTCGTACATCACACTACCAGCTGAAATATCAAATACTTGTGTCATTGTTTCTTTACCAGTCTGAAAATGTAGGGTTTTAAACTACTTGCCTAAATCGGCTAACAGAATAGTTCTCCTATGTTCTCTATGCATAATTACTGCAGGAATAAAACTAAAGTTTCCCCCTATTAAAAAATTGACTCTTGTTTGACTTTGAGGGAAATCATTCAGGGATCATTTCTGTAAATTTTTGTCAAAATCCATTTAGTGTTCAGCATTTTTTAAAATTCCCAATGGACAACAGACTCAGTCATATGAGGACTGTTAGAATTTATAGTTTCATTTTTAAACCTACTTTTGAGAAATAATAAGCTGTACCTACCTTTCCTATAATTATTCCTGAATATATGGAAAGCGTACAACAGGTCATAGTAATTATGTGTCATCAGATCCATACATCTAGCACGGCTCTCTAATATCATCTCAACCTGTAAACAGTAGCAGAAATTGAACAAATGCATGCATTTGACAAAATCTGAATGAAGAAGATTTCATCAATTAAAGAAATAAGAAGGGTTTTTGACACAAAAACATTATTGTCTTGCTCAAAGAACTCTGCTAAAATTCATCTTACCTCAAATTCCTACGAACATGCACAATTAGGCTTGGCCAACTACTATTGGTAAGTTACCTTGAACTCCAACCAGTAGTTAAGAAGTGAAATACTGAAAAAGTTTGTGACATTCATCCAGACAGACGCCAGTCACTAAATTAAGGTGTCTCCCCACTAAATGTAGGTGTCTCCCCACTAAATGTAGGTGTCACCCCACTAAATTTAAGGCATCAACCTACTAAATTTAAGGTGTCTCCCCCACTAAATGTAGGTGTCACCCCACTAAATGTAGGTGTCTCCCCACTTTATGTAGATGTCACCCCACTAAATGTAGGTGTCTCCCCGCTAAATGTAGGTAACACCCCACTAAATGTAGGTGTCACCCCATTAAGTGTAGGAAACACAATAAAGACACTCACCTCTTCCTCCAAGTCAGTATACGGGAAGTCTACGAGAGATTGTAAGTCTCCTCTGTCACACAGATTGATCAACAACTGTCTCAGACAATCCTTTCTTCGACTTGGATCAGGGTTTTCGATCATGGCATTATACGCCTCTGTGTTGTGACCTAGTTCTAGCTGATACTTGAACACTTTAGAATACAATGTTGGCTGAAATATGAAGTGAATATATAAGTAGACAATAAAATATTTAATATGTGTTTCTTTTAAAAACATTTGTTTCAATCAAGTCCCACAGGATTTTAGTAATATTGAGATTAACCATTCACATTATCTGGACACATGGTGAAACAACAATTACCTGAAGCTAAATATTTACTACATTTCCCATAAACAGACAATAACTCATGATGTCAGACCTAAATTCCTGAAAATAAGCACAACCAGGCTTGGTAGTTTTCGTGTGAAGTTTAATCTGAGAAATACTGCCGAGACAAACTAATCCATTCAGAAGCCCACAAAATCAGTATATGCGGAAGACATAAACAGACTGACTGACCAATTGATAATCGCAAAGCTATTTGGGGTGACATAGAATATGTAAGACATATGATGGAATTATTACAAGACATGACCTACCAGATTAGGATCCTCATCGTCAGCTATTGCCATAGCACTTCTAGCCAGCATGATGACAACATCAGGTGCAGAAAACTCCTCAAATTGTCGAATCACCTAAAACAATGAATAACAGTAGTACAAGAATTGTGTAACTCACCGACTATGAAAGTTTCCTTAACATCAATAGTTCACCCAATCAACAAGAAACAATTTTGTTACAAAAGAATGTGTCTACCAACAGACTGATAAAGAAGTTAAATTCAGTATATCCCCCTTTCAAATCTTTTGACAAAAGGAGAAACTTAAAAATCAAATATTGGCTTAATTGCTCAGAACGGGGTACAGCAAACAGTACTGTTCTGTTCAAATACACATAATGAACATACCTTGAGATAATATAAGACTTTCAGTTTTCTATCATCGAGTTCCTCTGTCTGTAATAATCTTTCTCGTAGAAATCTCTCGTTACTCACACCCTCACATGCTCTATCAAAACATTGGGCTGCTTTCAATGGTTCACTGAAAGGGTTATAACAATAATCAGCGAAGAAACAGTGGGGAGCGATGGCCTAGAGGTAGGACACACACTTCGGGACAGAGGTCCCGGGTTTAATGCCTGTCTGGACCAGTGGTTGACTTCTCTTGAGCAAGAATAATCCACATGCTCCACTCCACCAAGGTGTAAATGGGTACCTGTGAGGGGGGTGTCTATTCCTGGGCGCCACAGATCGATGTTGGCTGCCACACCACAGGAGAGAAATAGTCTCCCTAGGGAGACACAAACGTAGGTTTCCATGAGTAGCCCCATGACCAGGGGAAGTTAAAATGTCAAAGGGTGCTTGAGCAGCTTAACAGCTGAAAAGAGCCCTAGAAAATTGGTAACTTAACTTCTTTTCTTAACTTAAATACTTAGAGGCTTACAGAAACTAATTCCAGAACTACAAACAAAAGCTTGTTTCGAATACCGGCTTTGAAAAAAATAGGGTCGGTAGGTAGGGAATAAATTTCATAAAATATGCTGTTGACATTTAAATCATCCACGTTTAAGTTCAGAATACTCGCAGACACCTTCCTTGATATAGAACTACAGAAATAACCAAAATGCTCTGATAAAATAGGTCAAATTCATTTTTTTTTTCAATTAGAGTTGGGGGCAAAAAATAGGGTCAGTAGTGGAAACAGGCATTTTTTGGGTCTTAACAGAGGTTTTAAGAAACTTACTCAAAATGTAGATATCCGAGCCCCATCATAAACAAGCGTGATGCTGAGTTATATTCACACCAATGTTGTAAGAGATTACTATAACTCTGTAATGGTAGATACTGACAATGACTGATCAAAAACTCAGCAAATACAAACTCTTCACTCACTGGCCAGCTGATACCTGGGTTAAGGAATATAACATACCACATAAGCAAATCAACATCTGCATAAGTGGAGATATACACAGGCCAGAAAATTCGCAGATCTCAGACATTTAGCATAATCATAATCATAAACATGCATTAGTATTTTTTTCATATCATGGTAACATTTTATGTTCCCCATAATTGATATAAGGGAAATTCACCAATATTTCCATGCCACTAGTTGAATGACTTAGTCATTTATATTCATAGTCATCGTGACCTTGACCTACTACCTTGTCCACTTGTGGTGAGCACACCTAAGGCCCAAACCAACAGTTTTTTAGTACCTGATCATAAAACCAATTGGTCTAACAACCGACCAACAGGTATAAAAGCAATATACCCTTTCATCTAAGATGGGTGCATAAACTATGCTTTTGTGACTAAAATAGAAACAAATTGTAAAAGGATACATCAGAGTTGCTAAACATTTCACAATTTTGAGTAACCCTGACGACCAGACAGCCCCTGGTTCATCATCAAGGAATGTGGTAGATGCTAGAATGGTTCTCATTTTCTCTCCACCAGGACCTTGTATAAACAGTTCCATCAGACTGGTTCCATTGTGATCTGAAAAATATGGAAGTCCAGTCAATAGAACTTACAGCAGATGTAAATCGAGAACTAGACTGGTTTTTATACATAAACAGCTCAGTCAGACTGGGTCCCGTATGGCCTGAAAAATACAGTCAGAATATAGGGATACAGTCTAAGATATCCATTACAGCATGGCTTACAAGATACATGAAAAATTTAGGAGTAAATCTGTTGCTTTTTCATGATTAAAAGGTAAATATTGAAAATGGCAGCCATATAATATAATATTTGCACTGTTTTATATTAAGGTAAGCTTATGATCACAATAGATGTTTATAAAATATGCTTGCCACCCCATGACAGCACCATAGTCAGAAATGGTAAATGTCACAGGACCTTTTGACCTATTGACCTCAAAATTTTAAAAGGGGTCACCTACTGTTGCTGGCCAACCTCCATGTAAATTCGGAAGTTCTAAGGGCAGTTATTGAATAGAAACAATTTGATATTACGATCGACATGGACAAAAACAGGGGGCATCAAATAGATTAAACAAAGTTAGTTTTGTTAAACACACTGATAATAAGAGATGAGGGGGTAACAAAAACCATAGAAAACCTTGCAAATGCCAAACAATAGAAGCGGACACATGTACACACATGAACTATAGCATACCTATTTTCTGTACTAGATGTGATCCTATATTCTGTCCCATCAGACCAGACACGTCTGTTATCTCCAGCGATGCCAACTGTCGGATGTTACCTTCTCTGAAATAGTATTTCATGATTAACCATAAATTCATATCCATAAAAGTTTAAGTTGTCAAGTGTTTAAGACATATCGCTGATATTTTCCAGTCTGAAGACATAAAATTCTTGAACTTTTTGGCCGGAGAAAAAAATCTACTGATACAGTACTTCTTTCTTGTAATTTAAATTATCAATAAAGACACGGAAGTGTAAATGTAGTTACACGATCAACGCAGGTTAAGGTTATCATTATTTTATCAAGACCAACGTTTCGGCTTTTACAAAACCTTCATCAGGGTACATATGTTATGAGTTATGAATTATTTGATCGAAGTATTAAAATTTGGTACTTCTAGTCAAGTAATTTAAATGTTCAGAAAAAGAAAGTATAAACTTTTAATACAATCTTACCAAGAATTCAATGTTATGTATGTATACTGGCCATCAGTTGTTTCGTGGTACTTACAGTAAAACTGTTATTGAAATGCAAAAAATTGACAAACATCTAACAAAATTTGATATCATCTTACATCATTTACGATGAATACATTGCAAATAGGCCACTGAAGTTGCAAAATCAAAGAGTATTGCTACTTTGTTTACGGTAGGTATTGGCCATTTTAGTTAAATGATGTCATCAGTGGTTTCTTAAAAATCAGTTTTAGTGGTGTGTGGCCTATTTCAACAACAACCACAGGTTAGTTTAACTTCAGTAAACACTTGAGGATAGAGTTTTAAAAGTACCACGACTCATATGATGAAGAGAAATCAGTGATGTTGAGTATACTTACAAAGTGTTGATTTGAGCTGATACTGCCTGTGTTTGAGCTGCCCACTTGACTACAAGGTAACCACGTAACATGTCTGCTGTACGGGGAAGTAAATCACCTTTAATAGCAGCCACACCTTCAGCGTTTATACCAACCTATACATATAAAGCACAAAATGATCAGGTTAATGCACATTAAAAGGATTTTGGTCTCAACATTTCTTAAATTATGGATCCAAAACGGCCTGCAGTTAAAGGTGGAAGCAGTCATTGAAATTAGCATTTGAATATTACATGCCAATCGGGCAAGAAATCCTTCATCAAGTAACTATTTCCATGGAAAAAGTTACACACTTGAACAGAAAATTTATAGGAGCTATCTAAGATTTACTTATGATATGATATGATCAACCTCTTACTAATGGTATGATCCAATGTTATAATCCTACCGTTCTGGTGTTAATGATTATCTCAAACTGATTTTGTTGAAGAGATCTTTCTTTTGGGGAAAAACTGCATGACTTTAAATATTAACGAAAGGGAGAAAACTCTTGTGTAACTGTTTCAACATAGGATACTAATGCCTTGGATCCACTGAGCAGTTTTTGGCCTCGGTGGTGTACTCCCAATTGAAACTAGAACTGCCACAGAGTGACAAAGAATACCCCCACATACCGCTTTGTCACAGACTAAGGGCAAACCATGTCTATATGAAATTAATGCCACACGGTGGGCAACAATTTTACACGGACTCAAATTTCAAGAAATGATAATCAAATTTATTTGTACATATAAGCCCATTGTGTGTGTGTGGGGGGGGTGGGGGTGGGGGGGGGCTCTAGATAATTGTAATTGTCTGTCTATAGATAATATCAAGGTTATACTATTCTGGTGTGATAATACATGTATACAGGAATACAAAGTTTTCCAATCTTAAATTTTCTTAATTATCAATTTAATTTAACTTTTTTCTGTATGTTAAAGGACCAAACCATTAAAGTTAACAAAGTTCCTTCAACATATGAACATGATGTTTCAATCTCGAGTGTAACTTTATTCGCAGTAAAAATCCAGTATGGTACAGAATTAAACACCCTGTTAACAAACGAGTATTTCAAATGTACCGAAAACAACATGGGCGCCACAACTGCGCGATACAGGGTAAATTTCGATCGTCAGTGCCTCAACAACTGTCGGATATTGGTCAGAGAGAAACGGTTGCAACCATCAGACCATTGTCTAAATGTCCAAAAGGACCGTTTGGTCCGACGATGATTCGCGATGTCTGTCAAGTTACATCAAATCCCATTATGCATAAAGAAGAATGATCCATACAAACTTCAATGTGACTTTTGATCTTCAACTGTGAACTTGACCTTTGAGAAAGGAAACTGGGGTTGCTTATGAAGTACTGAGCATTTGTGCCTAATTATTTTCAAATCCCACAATAAATGACATAGTTACACTCCAGGCTAGCTAAACAAGCTAAATTATGGCCATTTCTGACGTTACAACTCCAAGTGTGACCTTGACCTTAGACATATTGATGTGATTTTTGCGCATGACACACCGCCTCATGATGGTGAACAATTGTGCCAAGTTATATTAAAATCCCACAATAGATGACAAAGTTATTGTCCGGACAAGCTAAATTATGGCCATTTCTGACCTTACAACTCCAAGTGTGACCTTGACCTTTGACATATTGATGTGATTGTTGCGCATGACACACCGCCTCATGATGGTGAACAATTGTGGCAAGTTATTTTAAAATCCTTCAATGTATGCGTAAGTTACAGCCTGGGCAAACTTTTAAGACCGACCGACCGACAGACAGACCGACCGACAGACAGACCGACGGACAAAGTGACTCCTATATAGCCCCCTCTACCTATGGTAGTGGGGGTATAATAGAGGCATCAGGAACAGGGATATCACAAATTTTCAAAAGATTACCCCGAAGCTTCCCAAAGACCACGAGGACCCTTTTCCCGATGCCTTCTGATGTTCATTCATTAAATCGGAAGTACATCGCCAATGCAAAAAAAATCTTGGTGAGACCAAGGCATAAGATGTACAATCATCCTGCATGACTTCAAATATTGTAACAAAAACGGGATAAACTCTGTAACTGTTTCAACATAGGACACGAAGATGTAAGACAACCCACCTGTATTCCTAATCTTAATGCTGCAGTTTGTAGTAGATATAGATCACGTAGAAGATTGAACCTGGTAACAGCAAACTGTTCCATACACAATGTTAGTATATCACATCCTGTCTTACTGGTAAACATTCTACTTAAACTCATCTGATGTACGGGATTCACTTCTGAAAATCATGAAGGACAAGTTATTAAAATTTAGAAATATTTTTATACAACGAGAACTGTCCATCAATAGAGCACTCTGCTATTCTCATTGTCATGTTAGGAAAGTATATTATATTCAAAAGGTAACATTAGAAAAAAATTAGAATTTTTATACAAAAAACATGTATCTCCCACATCAGGTCATAACTCCCTACAAAAATTGGCTGACCTAAAATTCCTGATGATATGTACAAGTAGACATGGTACCACATTTTCATGGTAATTTTTATTCAAATCTGACCAAAAGTTAAGGAGAAAAAGCACAGAGACACTCTATGATATCCATCAAGATGTTCAGCAGATATCGAAATTTCAATTCAGAGTCGTAACAAAATTTTAATGTTGATGATACAAGTTACAAGATTGACATATGCAGGGATGTAAAATGTTTTCATGTAGCCAAGCAATGCCTTTATTAAACAATTAATTTTGGTTTTAAATCTCACTTAATGAGAGAAAAATGACAAAAAGCAGCTGGCAAGCATGTTCATTTAGCCAGTGGAGTTTACGTCCAATTTCTACACTGTAATAAAGTTGATCACAGTTACTGAAAACATTATAATTCCTACCTCCAGTGATATTCTCCTCAATGTCAGACGAGAGATCGAGGAATCGTAGCACCATCCTAACTGTACCAGGGAAGTCTTGTACCAAGCGTAACAAACGTGGAATGTTGGAACCGTCACTAACACCATTCTCCAAACTGTCAATACAATATATATAAATATAGTTTGTCTCTCATAAGAAAGTAATATGTATTAAGATAAATCAGGGTTCCCGCTGTAGGTCGCCAATGGCGCCAATTGCGCAAGAAAATAAAATTTGGCTCTAAAAATAATCAGTTGGCGATTTTTACTGGCGCCAATAAAAAAAAACTTTACAAAAATCGTAAATTTCGTATTTTTCTCTCAGGGGCGTATAATTTTACACTTTGGGGTTGAAAATGTTGAGTAGATCTAACTGGTGTCATTTCCTAGGGCCAGTCGATAAGATAATTGGCATACTGCCCCATACTTGTTAATTCAATAATGCATAATCAAGGTGTCATAAATTTCAATTAACAGTCAGTCTGTGTAACACACACCACGTGACCATCGGCAGCGGTGATAAAATTGATAATTGCTCCAAGCTTCAAACACAGTTGGTAATCCTTTAATCCAATTAAATCAAAGCTAATTATGAAACACGAGTGAAAAACATCTTGATTGTCGTAGTTTTAACACTTAGCAGACGAGATTTGGTAACAGTCTGTGGATTCGAATTTGTGGATTCATATTTCTACGGAATAAGATAAACTAGGTTTAATCACTATAAATTGTCTTAATTAATTTGGTAATTGATGTTAAAACTCAGTTTTCATGGCTGAAAGAACACAATATATTGTTCAAAACAAATTTATTTTCTTTGTAACTTGAGTGGTATCTGGATAGCATAAAATTCGGATACGATTTTTTTTGTTCTTTCAACCATTTTTTTCTCTTTTCTTCCAGTAAGTTATTGAAGCATCTAATATTAAACATTGTTTACGTAAATGATAAACCTTTAAAAAAATAGTGGGTGTTTACATTTAGACAAACTATTCTTATCCTCCAGGCATTTGACACACTATTTTTTCCAACTTGTCATTCCACACTATTTTTTCCTTGTTACTTTGAAATAAATTAGAGAGCAAGGTCACAACATGCTTATAATTAACCCTCCTCTATAATGTCTGCCTGGAAACTATCCAGTACTTTGTGTGTCTCATCAAACTGACAACTGGCTCCAAATTTGGATTCACTGGCTCCAACTTTTTCCGATTGGCGAATTTGTTGGCGCAAGCTTAAAATTACCCAGAGGAAACTCTGTAAATAACTTTGACTTTTCAAGCTCTTCAGGATTTATTTTCTTTCACATTAATTTAAGTTACACAAGATAACAATATACTTTATTTTGTCATTCTATGTACTGTAAAATAATTTAATTTCAATGGGACAAAAAATTTGTGGTTTGGTGAAGACCATTTGATGGAAGAATAATATCAAGGATTTCGGGAAAAAATTGCAAGATTAAATAATTAATTAATAAAAATTATCAGAACTCATTCAAACATCAAACAGATATGATTATTGTTTCATTACACGTTGAAACATCCAGTTAAATTTCTCAAAAACAAAAAAGCTTGTAACATTCATTGGTATAATTATTCATTGGGCATTTAATTTCGTACACGAGGTCATTTCTCAAAATCCATGAAATAAAATTCCCAATTAAAAAGACTGACCAACATGTGCAAAGTAATCTTCCCCTTCCTTAAAGATTAGTGACATAATAACGAAAACCACTTGATGAATACCAAAAAGCCTTTTACAAATCTCAGTCTACGTTAGCGACAATAAAATAGCATGAATACAAAATGCTCTTACTCATGGTTGAGGATGACATGCTCTGTTAGATCTCTGGCTATCAAGTCCAAACTCTGGCATACAGTTAACTCATGTTCAAACTTGGTAGCTAGATCTTCTGACACCTCCATACTAATGGTACTCAGTGCAGAAAACAACACACGCAGGTTCTCATTAGTATGTCCATCTGTAAGTGAGAATAAAGATATTGATTGAGAAAATATAAGATTTCATAGAAATCTCAATCTATGCTGAGCCGAGCATAGCCTTTATTTGCTTTATTTCTACTGAAACATGGCAGGCATACATATGTACCTCCACCCAGATTTGAACCCTGGTCGCCAGATTAGACGGTAAGCGCACTAACCACTGAGCTACGGAGGTGTATACTATTATATGCACTAACTAAGAAATATCACTGTATGTGATGAATACCCCCAGATACAGCTTGCCACAGTGACGTAGCATCAGAAATAGTGCAGCAAACACATGTAAGTGTACATAACAAAGGGCCACAACTCCCTGAAAATTTATCTGACCGACGTCTGCCGACAATAAGCAAGAGACTTGGCACTGATCAGTTATACCAAGTTTTATTGAAATCTGACAAATGGTTACTGAATAATAGAGCGGACAAAATTTGTGAGAGCAAAAACAAAGGGCAATAACTCTTGTTAAAATTTATCCGGCTGCCGACACTTGGCAACCATTTTCAAACAACATGACTTACTTTCTGCATTATCTTCAAGTTCACCCACATGATCAGCATGGTAACTGTCAAAGTAGAGTTCTTCTACCGGATCACATGGTCTCAGGTAGGTCACACAGCCCTAAATTGTTGAAAATAGATCATAAATATAAACTTTGTCTCAAGTAGGTTACACACCCCTTAAATATTACAAAACATATCAGAAATATGAATATAGTCTCAAGTAGGATGACATAGGTTGTAAATCTCTAAACTATTACAAAATATCATAAATACAAACATGGGTCTTAGAAAGGTTACACATCCCTAAATTATTACAAACTTATTTTGATATCGATTTTAAATGTTAAGCTCATCGTTCAGCCTGAATATTACGATCACATAAATAAGAAGACCAGTATTGAAGTTTGCCAATGGTGGTCTTAATATGATAGTTTATGGTATATACCTATACACAACAGCAGGTAAGAAAATACATAAAGATACACCAACCTTTCTAACCAGGCCAACAAGTCCAGTCACACTGTCAGCAAACAATCCCTTCAACTTTCCTCCAACCTGACCACAAAAACACATCCACTATTATATTCTTACAAAAAGTAATTACAGACCATAGCTCGTTCACTTGAGAATGTTGGGTCGAGTGGGCACACACTATGCCAAAACTGCAAATGGCATGCGAAAAATTTATGTATGACCAGCTATTTTTTCTAAGGAAGAGATCTGACCTAGGGGAGTCCGACCAGCTTTATATTGTAGGTTATCCTGATCAGTCTCTAAGCCCAAGGAATAGGTGAAAATATATAAAATGACAGGGTTCTCTTAATATAAACAAGGATATTGTTGGCAAAAAGAGATGGGATTTTATGAGTTTAATTGCTATACAATATCTATCCTCATGGTCATTAGTAATAACCACTGTTACCAGTAAAAGCGTAAAACTTAACAATTTTCTCTTTATAATGATTTAGTTGGTAAATAGATATGGACATTCTATGGAGTAAAAGGGCTATACAAGACAATATCAAACCTCATGATACTGTATACAACAAGAGTAAAACTTGGGGTTGTCTATATTTGGATATCGGTGATAAAGAGATGGGTATCTATGGATTAAAGGGCTATACAAGACAAAACAACTAACCTCATGATACTGTATACAACAGGAGTAAAACTTGGTCCATTGTTCATGTTGTAACTGATAGTAATCTTCTTCTTCCATCTCATAGTCAACAGCAGCACTCCTTATCTGTAATATCAGGGTTTGTTTTTTGCTTGTTCAGAAACAAATTTGGGGAATTTGAAACAACAATACAACTATAATATGATTTATCAATTTGTTTGGGCCTAAAGAATTATTTAAACAGAAGAAATATATACCTCAGATTCTACAGCAATTGTTACATCTTCCTTCAGTGTATTCACATTAAGGGCCATATCTCCTGTGACATTAGGGTCCAACGACTGTGCATAGACCTGTAACTGTTCACACAAAATCTAGTTTAAAATCAATACAAGAAAATCTTGCAAATCAAAATAATAATGCATTAAGATAAAACTTCATTTTTATCAAGAAAAAAAACTCATTTTCAATTAATTTTAAATGAATCTGTTGAAAAGTGTTGGCATTTTTAAATTGCCTTGTAGAAAATAACAAACATACAAATTCAAGACTAAAATCTTATTGAAAGGAGAATGTTTTAAAAATTTAACCTGATTAACAGAAGTTACAAGAATCAAGTTTATAGTTACATACACTGAGTGCTCGTCGTATATCCTGTTTACTGAATCGACCAGGTTGGAATAATCTATCTAGATAGACCTCACGTGGATCACTATACTCGGGTATATTGAAATCCGCTACTTCACCAGCCTGCATCAATACTTCCATCCATTCTCCAGGCCCTTCATCCCTACATACAAATATAACAAATTATTTTTTGCCATCAATGTGATTTTCAGAGAAAATAACAGTTAATTAACACATAGAAAAAGAAACACAACCCCAACAGCACAGGGCTTCAACCTACGGGTTACGTCATTATGACATATAATAACTAATTGTCATGTTGTGACGTTCCAATTCCAAAGTAATTTTTCCTACTTAGTCATTTACTGCACGACATTAGCCACTCGTGAAAATATTTATTTCTATGATCACTCGATGAAATAAAATTAGATCTTACACAAAAGTCATCAAATATCCTCTACACATTCAATTCATGTTTACATGGAGGACAAACCATACAATCACATAATTTCACCATGTCATATTTTCGCAAATTTTGTTTTCTGAAGAAGTTTCTGTTGGCTAAATCTTCAAAAATACTTGCAGTGTATTAACTAATGAGTACAGTATATTGAGCACATCCAATCAAAAACGGCCTTTTCACATAAGCTACATACACAACAAGTTTCAACATAGAATCTCATTCCTAACTTAAGTTATCCAACGGAGAAGAAAAGTGGACGCCAGCCCGTCCACCTGCTGACATTGCAATCAAATAACCAATCAATTTTTCGTTTATAAATCTCGTTAACAAGTTCTGTCATAATATTGTTGAGAAATGGTGTAAAACGACCAAACAAACCCGAATGTAAGTGTCCTGACGACGGAAGTTCCACCAGAACTTGTCCACAATGATACCAGAGTGGTGTTAGTCATACAGAAATCTATCAAATCTTCCTGAAACAAAACATCAAACACAAATATCATCACTTGAAGAACACTTCATGGACATAATTATAGTGTGCGTAGGTTAACATGACAGACAGAATATTCGGTATAGCCCACATATGTGGTTTAACCAATTGTACATGATTTATCAGTGTTATTTTGGTATAGAATTGACGTAATTTACGTAAGAAATTTTCAATAATAGGTAATTCTGGTCAAGGATGGTAAATATCGCATTATCCTGGACGCACAATAGTTCAACTGAATTCAGAACTTGTTTTCTTCTATAGCTGGGGCCTTTAACAGGCACCTTCTTCATCTCAAAAGTCTGAAGTCTTGAAGTTTTCCACTAAAATTCACTCCTAGTCAAGCGTTATACTATATTTTTCATTTTATACAATGTGTACGTAGAAAATTTACCTGAAGTCCATATTCGGTAGCTTGATGGCTTATCTGTAATCTACCTGACACAACCTCAGGCTGTACAATACAGAACTGTAACATAAAGTAGGACACATGTCGTTTGAATGACGCACAAATGGAAAAAAGTTCAAATACTGATGAATGCACTGTGCAATCTGGGTGATTAAAAGCTTGAGCAACTGCAAAAAAAACTTTTAACACAGAAAAGTACATTCTTAAAGTTGAAATTTGTATCAATTCAATCAAGAAAAAAATTATCCCAATATTAGGCATATAAAATCTAGAAGGGCTTTTGACACAAAAGCATGTCTCCAACGAAGGGTCTGAACTCTGGAAAAAATTATCTTTCCACAAATAAACTCCAGATAATATGCACAACCAGGGATGGTAACAAATTTAAATGTGAATTTCATTGAAATCAAATCAATGGTTAAGGAGACCTAACACAGGAAAACTTGGTGACATTCATCCACACAGAAAGACATGTCCAGCACAATATTAATTATGTTTTCTCAGTATGTGGGAGGAAAAATAAATACACTATCCCTACCTGGTTGGAGTTGTTGAAGTTAAGATGAACACCAAGCTTTACATCAGCCAAGTTGGTACTCACAAGTTTACGTATCATATGACCTGAGCCTTCAATTGTAAAATAACAAAATTATGTAATAAATAAGATACTAGAGGTGTGTGCAAAAAGCTACGGGGTCCTCATCAGTAATTTGTCACTTCAATGGTCATAAATGGTAATATTAAGCCACAACTATAAACTCAAATTAATAGACCTGTAAAGTTTGACGTACCTCAAATGCATCAGTTAGGTTCTAACCAAGACGATTCATTTCAGGAGTCATAACTCAGATTCAACCAGTTTTTCTTGTCTACGAACAAGTACTAACATACCCTTCCACAAGGAACCAGCAACAAGTTGACTTGGCCCTCAAACTTCAGGAATGAATACTTTACTAGCTTCTTGTGGGGAAAATATTAATTTCCACAAGAAAGTTGTACCTTGTCTGAGATTAAGATATTTGTTCAGCAGTTTACATATGGTACATATTTGTAGCTCTCTCTTTGATGAAAAATTTAAAACATGGATCAAAATTAAATTACAAACAAAAAATCAACTGTTGAACTATACTTATAGTTTGAGGAGCATGGTAATTTGTTGCCACTAAATATATGAGAAGTACATTTATATAATATTTACCTGCAGGTGGTAATGACTGTAAAGATGGACCCTCCACACAGAAATCTAACAGATTGCTAACAACCATACATTCATGACTCTACAATATATAAACAAACATGAATTATTCTCCAGAAAAATCAGGAATCAGACCAAGTGGCAAAATTATGAAACTCATTAAAGTATTACTTGGCCAGAATGATGGTCTTAACTGCAATTTTGGATGCTTCATATCTTAATAACCTTCTTTTAATTAATAAAATATCTGCTTGGGCGGTCTTAAATTCAAATTATCCTGCTTAACAAAATCTTATTAATAACCCAGCTACAAACTTGGCGGTAGACTTAATCAACTTTGTTGGTCAAGTTGGTTGTTTAAATCACTTAAATGATAGCATCAAATATTTGAGTAAAGCCTTTATTGCCATCAAAGGGTCCTAACTAGACTTTGGGGACTGGTGCCAGGGGCCCTCAGGTAGGGTAATTTTGTGCTGTTTTGAAGAAAAGGGGGAATTTTGTCTTTTATGAATATCAATATTATCATATATTTACTGCATGAAAAGCCAATTCCAATGTATATAACAACATCTTCAACAACTGTAGAACAGCATTTACAAATGTTTTAGGACTCTGTGAGATTTTTTTCTCTCAGAAAACATGGAAAAATGTATATTCATTTAAGAGGGGAATGGGGCCGAATTTCAGCCCAAAAATGGTCAAATGATCCTATGACAACAGGAAGGAGAGCTCCCACCACTACAAGGGTACCATGGTATAATGTCACTTACCTTACATGACCAGACCCTGAGTCTGTGATCTCGACATACAGCAAATATACATGCCTCCCCTCTAACAGGCTGTATGACTAGGCTACACACAGTATGTGTCGGCTCCTGACCACTCCTGAAACTGTAACATTAAATGATTCATATCTAAAATCTTGTGGCTCAAATATTTAGTACTAGTGTTAACTTTATTATCTTATCTGACCAAATGTAAGACTTACCATCATATGACAATAAAATAATTTCTTACCTCCGTCGAAGACAGAGGTCATTGGCCAGGTAGGGATTACACCCAATGGCCACATACTATAACTTTCTCAGTCAAATGCAAACCAATATTCTAACCACTTTCTGTGGTTGACATTTTTTTTAGTCGCTGGTCGAACATATATGCCTGCCATATTTCAGCAGAAAGCTGACTGGCAAATAAAGGCTAAGCTCGACATTTTAGTAAAGAAGCATTAAATTTGTGAAGGAAACAGCTACTGGTCCTTCATGATTTTCACAAGCCCCAGGCCAGTGTTCGGGGGCCAGTGTTAGCATCAAGCCCTGACATTTGAACAGGACTAAACCTACATAGGGGTCACAAGATTGTGTAATCACGTAATGTTCAAACATATTTACCTCATAACGGATGGAACTAGACCGGACCAAAGTTTTTGCATCACTGACGTCTGACATAACTCAAACTGCTGAATGATACCTGAAACAAATATTTACAATGGAATTTTCGTTATCATAACTACAACTTACAAGAGATGTTTGTAAAACATGTTTGTCCCCATGACAGCTCAATAGTCACTTCAAGAAATGCCAGTGAAACATCTAGACTACGCCCCATGACAGCCGAATAGTCATTTATGTTTAAGGCTGTGGTGACCAACTAAGCTCAACATCACTAGGGGTCTGTCATGTACTGTTGGTGAGCAAGTTTGAGAATCCAAAGTACAAGTTTAGTTATTGAGCCAATACCATTAGGTCTACCTACTAACAAACCAAACCAATACGTGCAAAGATGGTAAATTATATTACAGCTGTTATGAGTGATGCATAAAATGGTGACAACTGCCCAGTAATAAATCTTCCTTTTCTGTATAAGAACTTATTTTATGAACTTGGATGCTGATCTTATATCCTACCTTGCATTCCTAGTGGTGGCATCTTCACTAGTAGGATACTTCCTGAGCTATTGGCAAGGGCAAATAACCCTTCCCCTTCCTGTGTGTAGAATGACGCTGCAGCAGTGAAATGTGATGTTATAGTTCCACCTGGGTTCAACATATGGAAGTTTCTAGCATCCATACATCTCGCTAGAGATGCATCGTGAAATATGGACGCTAACGGTTGATCAGTAGGTATGTAACCAAAGTCCTGCAATAAACAGCATAGCATATGATACATAATATAAAGTCAGACAAGTTGGACATGTGTTCATGTATTGTATTATGCTACTAAACCTTCAACTTTCCATGAATATTTTATTTCAGCTATTAATCTTGAATGTACTTGATAATGCCAACACAAACAAATTTCATTTTTGGGCAGAAAATTAATTCTTTCTACTGCAGCAAAAACATAGTCCTGAATTATTCCAAATTGGTAGTCCACAAGAAAATGATCAAATAAGCCTAAATATTCTTTCTACAGCAGCAGATCTGTATAAATCCTAAATTACTCTGGATCTGTAGGCGGCAAAAAATATCAAATGAGCCGTAATGAACCACTAATTACATTACTTACTGTACTCTGTAGTTTGCTGGGATGGGGGAAGATGAGCCTATGGACACTAGCTACAGTAGGTACCAATACGACAACACAACCCTGAGCTTCATGAATAGATACACCAGATAGTATAGCAGTGTCCTGGAAATGAAACTTGACCTTGGAACCAAATAGGTCAAGGTCCAGACTTTCTTCTTCAAGTTCAAGGATATCATTGTATACTTTCCTGCAAAAAGACAGAAGTTTATAAAGTTATACCTCAAAATCTTAGATCAGTAACTGTTATGACAAAAGTATTTCTTTTTTAAGAAAAATACCTGTTAATAAGTGTTAAAAAACTGGAATCCAGAATTGAATTTGATCTTGATCAAAGATTGCAAACATCGCGAAAGTAGGCAGAAAAGCATGGGACATCCCGTCCGGCACTCTTGGAAATGGCACCAGACCGGCTAAACTTCTGCTAAAAAGCGCCATACAAAAGGACCGACGCAGTCCTATCAGGGTTCGAATTTAAGCTCGCATACTCGCAAATAGCTTGTAGAAATTCAGAATAGCGAGTGACATTTAAAGTCACTCGCATATTTTAGCGAGCATGAAAAAGAGGAGCAAACACCAATAAAAGTCCTCCTTAACGAATTGCTAATAAATTTCAACAAAACAATGTGTTTTCTGTCGCTAACAATCGGTGGAAACTTGCGTTGATCTGTCAAACGAGTAAACAGGAAATCCACATTCGGAATGGCTCGGCACTTTTGCTTGATATACTATAACCGAGATATTGCAATTTATTCATGCCTAAAATTTGCTTTATCGGATCGCAGATATCCGCTAAAATACACCAACAATCATCGAGAACAAGTTTGTTACAGTTAGTAATAAATTCAATGAATCGATTTACGACGAAGAGAAGCATCAAAACATGCAATAATCGCAACAAACTGAAATGTCACCTGTTTCCGCGACAGCGATGGAAAATCGACGTAACGGACTTACAATTTTCGTACCCGACATTCGCACTAAGCATAAATCGATGCATGAATGATTGATGAATCTTTAAGTTTTAAATGATTTAACACGTATGTGAACTGCAGTTTTCGTTTTAATGTATCTTGATTTTTTGTTTATCTGTTTCATGCTTCAGGCATAGTGATCAAGGCATAGCACTTCATAGCAGTTAATTTTCAATTAAATTGTTTAATAAAGTTTCATAATTTTTTTTAGCTAGTAGCTTTTCCTTTTAGCTAGTGAACCCAAATGGAACTAGCTAATTTTAGCTAGTAGAAAATATCGCTAAATTCGACCCCTGCCTATATTCTATCGGACCTTCCAGCAAAATGACCGAGAGGACAGACAGATTTGGCGATGTCTGGGAAATGGAAACAAGTTTTGCTGCAAATCCCAGACTTTTATAAGCAGTGAAATAACTTCAATATATAAAACTGTTACTCTGACTAATATTTACTCACCAATGTATGAATCTGTTGCATACAGAAGATGTCGGCAAACTGCTGTCCCGGTATGTATAGCCACCACAACTATCAGCAACTTTGATATCTTGTAATGTACTTGCAGAGGCGCCTATAAAGTATGAAGGACAATTTAAATTAGACTCACAGAGCCAAAGTGATAAAATTAGCATGACTTCCATTTCCACTACAGTTTGGACACTGGTATTTGTCTGCTTTAATTGCTGATTATGCAACATTGATTTATTGAAAACAAGAATCAACTTTCCAATTCACGATTGTTCGACTCTACTTGATCATCCTGGAATCACTAGTTATAACTTTTGCTGCTTGTTAAACAATTCAAATTATGTAAATCATGATTTTCATTTAAGTATGGAAAACAGTCTTCAGCTTGATAAGGCATATAAAAGAAATGTTTGTTTCCTGTAACCCAACTGACCGTCACCTTTTATATATTGATGACAAAGACATCAAATATGTTGTAGACCTTGCATTTTTTTATTTGTAGGCAACAAAGGTCCGCATTTTTTATCCTGTTGCTTAGAAACATCATTTCCGGTTGTATTTGACTAACGAGAGTTTGCAGTCAACATGCAGTGACAATAAACTGCACTTGTAATGATTAGTCAAAGATTATTGTGTTATTTGACTAAACGGACGTTGTGTAGGACAATGTAGGAGACATTAATAAAATAAACATGACAGCACTGATTGCAGAAAATATTGTAGTGATCGTGCACTACTAGTGTTTATACCGGAAGTACATGTCGATTACCCGTATGTGAATCTCGGGGTGTTCCCGCGAGATCTAGACGGTGTACAAGTAGAAAAGTGCCCCGACGAGTTGATCTGGAACCGCCAAGCTGATCGGACGTGCCACAGACGAGCAGAACTAACGACGGTGTTAAAATAGAGTATAACTAGTAAGTTGCCGTCTACCGAATACTATGTAAGTATTGGCAATTACTATAATGGTGGCAGCGGTGTTTTAACGACCTACTGAAGCCTTCACCAGGCCCAAAATACTCTGTCTCGTGAGTGAAAATCGCCAAGCCGCTAATATTTTTGTTAGCTGGCCGGAAAGTTCATGTGGCTACCTGTTGTCAACATCAAGGAGTATCACTGTTCACTTTCTCCCATCAGGCCCTCCGAATATTATTGGCCATTATTTGTTTACAACGAAAGCTTGACCAAAAAGCTGGGCGGCAATATTATTGTCGTTGATCTCAGTTTTGTGATTTACATTGTCTGTTGTTGATTATACGAGATTTATAATGTATTGTGTTGATTCATTATTTAGGCCATATCCCATATATGTTAATTTTTGTGATGCATGTGAGCTGCAGGAAATACCTGGTGTTGGCACAGGCGAAGCAGCACAGCTCATGAACATTAGGCACAAAGGTGGCCAGATCAACCGATATATTCTGGATACTGTAACCAAATCGCAGCTCAATCCAGAATGCTTCGAAATCCTAGATTTCACACCGAATGGCTTGTCACTTACAAACCAGGTGACAATGCCACCACACAACAACACAGACCAGCCTGTTGATAGTAGACACAAGCTATCTAAACAGAACACAGAGGTATCTCAGCCCAAAGCAGATACCGGGGATGTTGATGCTATCCAGTTCTCATCCCGGTTATCTAACGTTCCAGACTGTAGGGGAGAGGACCAGCACATAAATAGCAGAGAAGCTCAGATATACAATGAGATGGAGACAATCCTGAACACAGCATTGTGCCAAATGAGAGAGCTTGTCCACGCTAATCTGCATCTTCCAGCCCCTACACCCCACTCCACCCGGCTACATCCTAGCCCCAATGACAGTAAACATGGTTTACACACCGAACGTATGTCTAATTCAGCACCGGTACAGTCATGTTGCTGTAAACACAAATGTCATGAAACCACAAATCCTGTTTCCATGCCAGGGCAATTATTCTCAGCCTTAAAAAGTTTGCCTCAATCTTTAGTGTACAATGGCAAAACAAATTGGCATGCCTTTCAACTAAAATTTGATAGGTTTGCTTCTGCAAGTGACTGGCCTGATGAGATTTGCCGCGAGTGCATTTTGCATTGTCTGACTGACCAGGCACTTGATTATGCAGTTATGCTACTCAGACAAGATCATGAAATGTCATATTGCCAAATAATGAGCAAACTAAAAAATAGATTTGCTGCTGAAGAACTTTCAGCTATAGCAATGGCAAAGTTCTCTCAAGCATCCCAGAAAACTGGGGAGCCACTGGAGCAATGGGCAGAGAGAGCTTTTCGCGAACTCCCGGAAAGCTACTCAAACCAACAGGTAATTGGCAAATTTTGCCAGGGCTTGTTAGACATTGAGGCGGGGCATAGCACCTTCATGAAGGCATACTCCACACTAGAGGATGCTGTAAATCAAGTGCGCTTGTTTCAATATTCGAAACATGTGATCGAAAGCCGGGTTAGGCAGGATAGTCACTCGGACAACCTGAGTGACTATGAAGATACCAACAGAAAAGTAAATGCCGTACAATATCGGCCCAAACCTGCCAGAAGAACAACTCAACAGAGGGTTGCTTCAGTGCAACCTGAGTTGAAAGGGGTAAAGACCACAACTAGAAGGGGAACAGGTGGTAGGCAAGGCAAAAGGAAAAGACAGCGGAAGTGCTACATATGCAATGACGATAGACATTTGTATAGAAAATGTCCTATGAAAAGGTCATTAGAGGACCAGGCCCGACAATCATTTCATAAAGATCATGTCGCTCCAAGGGCAGCACCCAGAAATATGAAAAATATTAGGGGTAGGTATAATGTAAGCACAAACCCTGACCAGCCCTTCACCTTGCATGCCAACCAAACACCCCCAAGATCTTTAAGGGTTCCAGAAGCAGATCCAGGCACAAACTATGTGCCGTCCCAGAAGGAACCAGACCCTCGGGCGAAAGTGGGTATGCCAAAATCTGCATCAATACTTGCCATACCAGTTCAGGTAGAGGGTCAACCAGTGAATGCTGTGGTAGATTCTGCAGCAGAAGTCACCATCATATCAGACAGAATTTTCTCTCAGCTAAGAAAACCACCCCCAAAGATCCATGAAGTGAAGTTGGATACAGCGGGGCGCCAGATTGCCATGATGGGCTATGTAGCAGGTCCCATTGAAATAAAGATAGGTAAAAGCTACTTCCGTGGTCCCATCTTTGTGGCACCAATCGACCAAGATATGCTATTGGGTATTGATCTCTTAGTAAGGGGATCTGCGGTACTCAATATGGAGAGAAGAATGTTGGTGTATAATGGGTATGAAATAGCCACAAACAGGGTTATTTCAGAGGACCAACCCACAATAGAGGCGCAGGATACCAGAGGCAATACAGGGTAACATCCAACTGTTTTAGCATGGCATAGTTACTGAGTCTCTGAGAGAGCAGACGACCAATGTTAACTTGTACCCAGGAAGTTAATGATGCAACTCAAGGGGCAATGCAGGTGGTGACAGCTATGACAAGAAGTAGTATCATCATAAGATGGTACTGCAAGAGATCTAGCTTGTGCTATGATCCAGGTTAAAAATTTAATATGGACCCAGCTACTGGGTGCATTGTCCAAGAGATGGAGTTGATAAGATAGTTGGTTAGGTGGTAGCTTGTAATAGGGAACTTGGGGATTGAGTTGTCAGTGGGCCGGAAGCGGACGTGTCCTGCCAGATTTAGCCTAGACTGAGACTATCCACCCCCTGTGTCTCTAAGCAATGCAGGTCATATGTTTGACTCTGACGAAACTTGGTAACACTATATGTCCCCTGCTTAATCAGCAAGATGGTTAACACCTTTGTTCAAGCGATAGAAGAAAGTTCAAGGGTAAAGTCTACCCGAATGAGTCCCATAAAATTGGTAGAGGGCTCGGAGAGTGATGAGAAGTCAATACACTGGAAACCCCATGTACATCTAAATCAGTACATGCGGTTTGGTTTGCAGAGAAGGGTGGACAAGTACAAAACAAGTACTCATCGCCCACCCCCTACCCGTAAAAACGGTGGGTCAGCACATGTTGTTCAGTTATACTATATTATAGCAGACAACCCCAGAAGGGTGCTATTTGGCTATAGCCGAGAAGGGTAGACATGTACCAAACAAGTACTAACCCCCTACCCCCTAACCACCTCAAGCAGAACATTCTGTGAGGCTATAGCAGAGATGGTTGGACAAGTATGAAGCAAGTACTCATCGTCCTTCCCCCTGTCCGTCTAAACCTCTAAAATGTAGGTTTAGACCAATGCAGAGTTGATATGGTGAGCAACCAGCAAGAGAAGGTAAGCGTCCCTAGCTTTCATACAGTTCAGAGCCTTTTAACCGGCTCAGATGACTAAGCCTCAACAGCAGGGGCAATGAAGTGAATATTCTCCGAGACGTCGGTTGTATTGGGACCTCGATTATTTGAACTCTATAATCGAGTAAATATTGTAAATAACAATGTTCTTCCATAGATACAACCTGACGACCCAAGCAGAATCTTTCAACTGGCTCATATGATAGCCAATGAAGTGAATATTCTCCCAGACGTCAGTTGTATTGGGACCTCGATTATTTGAACTCTATAATCGAGTAAATAAACAATATTATCCCATAGATACAACCTGAAGACACAAGCATCGAGATCTACCCAAAGATATATAAACATCTGTACTTGTAGGGTAGCCACGCAGAGCGTAATGTAGCTGCAGCGACTAAATCAGAATACTTTATTCGCTTATTCAACGTAGATGTGCTAGGACGACGACTGCTATGCAGAACTGCAGTAAGACCAGTCAGCTTTTGCTGAACTTATGGGTTATAGGTGAGGTCCACCGATGAATATACTCACCTTCGTTTATCAGCGACTAGGCTTGAGCATGCTTTACTCGCTTGATGAACTCTGTCCACAGGACACCCCTGTGGCAGACTTCAACATATAAAGATGGGGAGAGTGTGGTGTGGCTTAACTCATTGCAATTCCTTTAGTTAAGCGATTACTGGTAACATATATTCCAACACTAATGCTGTGACATAGATAAAACCCACTATTAGGGAGTCATTGTAAGGTTAGCAGAATGATGACTAGTTTCCCGACTTGAGGATGTGGTTCAAAGGTAACCCTATGAGTTAGAGGTTACTGTTGGTTAAATAGGTCATAATAATTAAAAATCAATGACTAATTACCCCCTACATTAGTGTTATGTTTCACAGATAAACCATTAGTAGGAGATCTGACAGTATGACAGGCCGAACACACTACTTTCCTGCCCTCGCGTGGAGTAGAGTCTATTGTATACTCCGGAATACGCGACACTTTCGCATATTCGCTGACTTGAGACCATTCTCAATCTCATACTCTGGAATATGCGACACTTCAGCAGATTTGGTGACTTGAGACCATTCTCCTACTCACCCAATGGATGCTTGAGTCTAGAAGGCAAATTTATACTCAAGCCCGTGGCTAGAATCCTTACAAAAATGGATGCCTAGCCGGGGAGTTTTACTGGGCAAAACTAGTGAACACTCCCAACACAGACCAGGGACTGGAACGATTGGCTCACCCATACCAAGCGTTCCATACAAGTCAAAACTTGGACAACGTACTGGTTTATAACCAGGAATATTTCAGCCCTACTAACTAGCTGAAATACTTCCAAGTAAACAGATGGGTGCTGTGGAAAGAGTATCACTGTAATGCCAAGTGATCACTCTGAGCGAGTGGATCAGCGCAATCAAAAGAATGAGACAGTTGCTCTTCAAGTCCAAGACAGCAAATTGGTTCAACCCACCATACACTGCCTTCCAAAAGATAAAGTCGGGGGGAGTGTAGTGATCGTGCACTACTAGTGTTTATACCGGAAGTACATGTCGAGTACCCGTATGTGAATCTCAGGGTGTTCCCGCGAGATCTAGACGGTGTACAAGTAGAAAAGTGCCCCGACGAGTTGATCTGGAACCGCCAAGCTGATCGGACGTGCCACAGACGAGCAGAACTAACGACGGTGTTAAAATAGAGTATAACTAGTAAGTTGCCGTCTACCGAATACTATGTAAGTATTGGCAATTACTATAATATGTTTCTAGTAAAATGCTCAGTAGCTTACCTTCTACCGAGCATTTTGCTAGATTCTACATAGTAATACCATATTTTCTGCAACCAACCCCATGTCAATGTTTCGAATCGCTGCAAGACTACAGATATATAGGCGCTGCAAAAATGCCTCCCCACCAATCTTCGACCTACTAACCATCTGTTTTAACATGTTACAACTTACAGGAAACAAACATATTTTTAGAACTAAAAAATGTGTCATGTAGCCGACGGGCTATACTGCACGAGTATTGCTGGCTTTTATCAGGAACTAAACTACAAAACAGCCAGATGCTGAATCTACATTGTGAAACCCAAAAAAGACCATAAATTCTAAAAAAAACTTCGAAGTTGAAATTGAATATTCCAACAACAAACATACATTCTGAATGTATATTATGGTGTATTACGTTGGTGAAAACTTATTGCTACCAGTATAAACGAATGTCATCGTGATAATACGAAATATTGGCGGGTTTTAGACAAATAATACGAGTTTGAAATTTAAAAACACCAGAGATTTTTTTTCTGATCAAGTTTACTTGGACATAAAACCATGTTGGTGTTTCAAAAACCCGTCCAAAATAGGCGGGAAATGCTATGCTAAGTTACCAATATTCAGTGAGATCTCTTTCCATTTTGTTCCAGCTGAATTTGGCACATAAATTTCTCGGTAAAGGCATGAGTTTGTCTGTTCCGCCATTTTCGTTTTCGCCGGTTCCGACTTCCGGTTTTGTGTATCGAAAATGTTTAGAAAGAGCGTAAAGTATAATAAAGTAGCGCAAAGTGTAATATATTTCACCGATGTTACTCTAAAATACTTTTAATTATTCCCATTGTTTACTAGAATCTATACCAAAGGGTTCATTATTAAGATCAAGAGCAAAACTGATATAAGAAGGTGGAATCAAAATAAGTTCTACGGTATCTAATGGTATGAGCACGCAAGTACAGTATACTTGCCTTGCATGAGGAAATAGGACAGTTAATGGGACCGGACGATAGCACTCATCTTAACCTGGGTTAGCAGATGGAGCTTCTATCTTCAAAACAAGACTTAACCAGCCGAGCACAGAAAACACAAAAAAACATCACATAATACAAATAAACCGTACAACGCTAACCCATACAGTAACCTAACCAAAAATAAAATACCCAAGTACGTCCCACTGTAGTAAAGCTGGATAGGCGTATGGTTTCATAAAGATATATGCCAAAAACAGTGACCTCAAGAGACCAAACACGGCGCTGTTGTGACTTCGACCCACTGACTGTCCCGGGACCAGGACCAAAAACGGTAACCTCAAGTAAAATGACCAAAGGAGGTATAACTATGACCTGACCCAGTTACAGATCGCGGAAACCATCTAGGCCTAGATCCCCCTTAACAACGTAAACTGTAAACTACCCCAAGTGACCAAATAAGGTTTCAACATTTGATCCATTGACATATCGATGGCTTAGAACAAGAAGGTCGTAACTACCAAATCGATATTTTGAGAAAACACTGAAAAACTGTCTGACTTTTACTCTTTACTTATGGTAAAACAAACTTTTACAACTTCATTTTGGTCAACATGACAAGTTCAGATTTGTATGAAAATGGGCTCATAAGAAGCGCCTTGTGATGCTTATTCTAAATATGTATGAATCTTAAAAGGTCGTAAGTGGCACTTACGACCTTCTAATTCTAAGCCATCGATATTTATGTAAATTGGAAGACCATTAAGTCTACATCAAAACGGTAATATACATTTACTCTCAGTCATAACGCAATACCTCTATTTTTTCAGGATAACTCTGTTGTGGTTCTTCCTTTTCCTTTTACAGGACAGGAATCAATCAACTGGATTGTACCATGGACCGTATATATTAACTCCATGATTGTAATAAGTCCCGTACGTGTGGGGTATCGAGCATGTACATCCTGTGTGCTGTCTACTCTTGGGACCAATGCCAGACTGCTGTGTGTGGATTGCAGTCTTGAAGACCTCTAGATTGGAGAAGTCTGTGATAGCCGTTGTTTATGCACGGATTTGGTTCAAATTTGGAATATCATACTGACTTATCTTATTCATATTACGGTGAAAAATAATGGTGTTGCGTTAGGAGTGCTTAGTGTATAGTGAACAAACAAGTCGATCCATAATACAACCTTAAACAGAAACGTCACACAAGGGGTTTGGCATGATCATTAATGGAAGAATGACAGAAACCCGATATTTATTTAACGGTGATCAGTCATATGTTCTTTTTATTATATTTTGCACACGTAAATTTTATAACGTTATATATGACTCAACCACTAAATCATTTAAAATCAAATTCACAAGCCAAAGTATTCATGGTCAGTGATACAATCAATTTTGCATTTTCGCAATAAGACGCATGAGAAAAAATATTACGAAATATATCGTTACAGTGAAAAGTATTAGTGGCTGGAAAAATGACCCATTAGAAAAGTGGTTCAGTGCATTCTCAGTGATTCTTCTATTATGCGCCGGTCAGTCGCAACCACGCACCCCTGTTCTGGGGATGGGCGGTGAATTGCAAGGGGGGAACGGTCGTGTTTCTCCCGCGAAAATGTTGGAAACTTTTCTCTGAACCGATGTCCCCGGTGACAATATATAGTTGTCAGTGGTCGGGGAGATACCGGAAATTTTACTGTCAGCTGTCCCCCGCAGGGCAGGAGACCATCCCCGTGGTGGGTCCGTGGTCCGGATAAAAACTGTCTCTGGTACACATATTTCAGTTAGAATCTAACAACCACCACACTCGTGACGCTGCTAACAAAATGAAATACAAAATGAAATACAAAATATGACACGTTCACTACCAAACCTAGTATTTTTTTGCAAAACATATGGCAGACTACATACACTGTGTAGTGCCGTGTGGGAGCGCCATAAATCTTAGAGTTACCCCAAACTTCCCTTAGTTAGAAAGAATGCAGAAACTTAGTAAACCCTACGGCACGCGCAGTCACCCAATGAGAACAACTGTGGGCCAATTTGGAAGAAGCGCTCTATCGTGCGACAGACGGCAGCGAGAGCACCAGTATGTGAAACGTGTATGAAGGGACAGCCTCTCTGGACAGATCAGCCGAGAGTCAGCGATCAATGTTCAGATGTGTCAACCGGGACACACGCTCCGATATTGCACGGTCAACATTTCCTTTATATAGCCATGAGTTTTACTTTTTTCACTCGGCGGAGTTAGAATTGTGAATATTTGTAGATACAAAATTTTACCATTTGCCAAAATTTCAACAACTCTTTAAATCATTAAATAACTTAAAGCATCATTTCATTGTGCAATAAATTTTAGGGAAAAAAGAATATTTTCAGTAATAAAGTATGCATTTGCCTAACAAAAAGTAAATACGATAAAGGATACGTGACTTCCTCCAAAAGGGACGCAACTTAGTACTGACTGAAAATGCATTTATTATACGTATTACAGTATTGACACTGTAACGTTGACATGATCTTTCTTTCTCTACATAACAAAACAATTTGTAGCTCAATTTAATTCTGCCCTTAGACTCAGTTATATTAGGACATGTAGCATTGGTGCCGTCCGTCCGTACGGAAGGTCCGTCTGTCCGTACAAATCTTATGTGTTTAACTCCTCATAATTTTATGTTGGAATACCTTTAAACTTGCACAAACTTTACCACCTGAACAATCTCAAAGTTTAAATGATCGTAATGAAAAGAACTTTTCCTGCCTGTTTTTTTACCAGAGTTATGTCCCTTTGTTACTTTATCTATGTTCCCCATGTGCTTTGAAAACCTTCTCTACTTACAACCCCTCACCAATTGTTGGGTGGAGTTTGGAGTTTCTTCGATGACCGTAAAGGATAGAATTTGTTCAGCGTCAATTTTTGCTAGAAGCATGTCCCAATGTAAGTATATACCTCATAATGAAACAGTTTGTCACGGTAGTGTTGTGTGTTGGACAGGTACACTTAAGTAAGAGGGAAGAAGTTCTTAAAAAATATCAAGTAAAATGACATATCGCTGGCTTAGCATGAGAAGGTCGTAACTACTTTCTACCGGTACGTTCAAACCCCGCAAGGGGACATAAGCTGAGACTACTACTTACGACCTTATAAGAGTTAAAGACATTAAAGAGTACTTTTCAGGCGGATTTTTCTTATTTTCTCAAAATATTGATTTTGTAGGTACGGCCTTCTCATTCTAAGCCAACGATATGAAAAAAAAATATGAACAAGTATAGACAGGTGGAATTATATTACATGAACTAGTGACCGAATTATCCAAGACCATAAAAATAATGTAGTTAAGGTATATGGTATAACCGTCGTCATAAATCAGTGGTTAGTCAAGTTCTCAGACTATTCTGGTACCAGAAGATTGCGTTGGTGGACAGGAATGGTGTGAAACTTACATGTATAAATATCGAGAGTTATTGAATGCCACATCTACCAGAAGTATTTCACCAAGCAGAGAGAAGCACGTGTATTTTATAATTCTGTGTAATTTGAATATTGATAATTTAACCATACAGTGTTCAAATGATATACTATAATCAGGGAAGTACAAATCATTTTAGAGTGTTCCTGGTATCATATATTATTATCCTAGTTGCTACATGTAAAACGTGCGCGGTGGTTTAAGGGAGATAACCGCTGACATACTGTTGCCAAAAAACCTAGGAACGGTTTTAGCAGATGTTGCGCGTACTACCATATCAACAGTGAAATTGTTAGTGTGAACAACCGAAGATTACCTCGTACCTAGAACGGTCGATATGCACAACATTCAAAATGAAAGTCAAGCATTGAATGTGTGCATCTAGGGTTGAATTCGTTATTTGCAGCTACGGATATTGTATAATTGTTAATTAATTGATAGTTTAGACGGGATTAACCCTTGTGGACGGACTTTAGTATATTCCGTATACCCGGTCACGTGGTAAATCTATTGATAGCCGGGACATTGTTCTTGGATTTTCCCAGTCTTTAAACCGTTAGATCGATTCACGTGCATAACGTGTGAAATAACATACGTTAAAGTGATTGACAGTTATACTTTGCTATATGGGATTAAACGCAAAGATGCCTCGTGTAAAAATAAGCAAAATCAAACCCTAATTGACTGGTTAAAGTGTTTAACTGTAATAATAAAAGTACAACATATTAAATAGTACAAAAAAGTTCTGATGGAATTAAAACGAGTGTTAAAATGTCTTTTGTTTGAATAAATATTTTCATATTTAAGCATTATTTGCCAAAATGGATAACAGGCAAGGTCCGAGTCGTTCATACTCGGATAGCGTCCAAAATGTACCGAATTTCGTGCAGAAATTAACAGCTGATTCAATCACCCCCGGAAGGATGGCCGTGTTAAATGATCAATACGGGCCAATGAGCTCGGCGGGGTGCAGTGTCTCTGACAGATTTTCCATGACAGCTACGGGGAATACAATGTTGTTACCACTAAGTGTTGTACCGACACCAGTTCTAGATGCACCAACGATAAAACCAGAAATATCAACGATAGCACACGAGGACATTAAACCAAAGATTAAATCTGGTAGGTTCCTATATTGGCCTGTGGGTAAATCAAGTACGCTACTTAATTAGCAGAATAAAAGTTAATGAAGTAGATAAGGTATATCTACTATGTTTGTAGAAACAAGTATTAGCTGTCACACTTATTCAGCAGTTTAAAACTTAAATTGTAGGATAGGGTTCACTTCTTTGAGGTTTAGTATTGTAGTTAGACTAGTATATATGTATACAACCCAGTCTACTGTGTACTTTTGATCTACTCAATTTTACAATTTATATGGGCCTGAAAGGCCCCCTTTTCATATAATGATACACAATTATAATACTTATATAGATTACATGTACTATGTACTATAAGAATTAGATTATGGACTCATTCACTAAGCTTATTGAATAAATATTTGAGATAAATTCTGTATTTGAAGTTGCTAATTACTCTGACAGAATAAATGCTTTTGCCTACTTCTTTATACTTGAGTCCCATTAGCTATGGTTTAGGGTTACTCTAAAACTAGAAAAGAAAATTTCTAGTGGAAGGAAACACAAATAACAGGCATACACAACTTCTTGGAGTATGAACAGAAGCTAAAGGGATATTAAGAGAACAAAAAGCAGCAACAATTTACTGGCTAGTTATTGGATCTCTATGACTAGTCCTAGTGACCAGGAAGGTTGCCATATGTGTGACATCACTAGTAGGTTGTCCATGTGTGTGACATCACTAGAAGGTTGTGCATGTGTGTGACATCACTAGTAGGTTGTCCATGTGTGTGACATCACTAGAAGGTTGTCCATGTGTGTGACATCACTAGTAGGTTGTCCATGTGGTTGCCACCACTAGAAGGTTGTCCATGTGGTTGACATCACGAGAAGGTTGCCCATGTGGTTGACATCACTAGAAGGTTGTCCATGTGGTTGACATCACTAGAAGGTTGTCCATGTGTGTGACATCACTAGAAGGTTGTCCATTTGGGTGATATCACTAGAAGGTTGCCCATGTGGGTGACATCACTAGAAGGTTGTCCATGTGTGTGACATCACTAGTAGGTTGTCCATGTGTGTGACATCACTAGAAGGTTGTCCATTTGGATGACATCACTAGAAGGTTGTCCATGTGGTTGACATCACTAGAAGGTTGTCCATGTGTGTGACATCCCTAGAAGGTTGTCTATGTGATATCACTAGAAGGTTGTCCATGTGGGTGACATCCCTAGAAGGTTGTCCATGTGGTTAACATCACTAGAAGGTTGTCCATGTGGTTGACATCACTAGAATGTTGCCCATGTGGGTGACATCACTAGAAGGTTGTCCATGTGTGTGACATCACTAGTAGGTTGTCCATGTGTGTGACATCACTAGTAGGTTGTCCATTTGGGTGATATCACTAGAAGGTTGCCCATGTGGGTGGCACCACTAGTAGGTTGTCTATGTGGTTGACATCACTAGAAGGTTGCCCATGTGGGTGGCACCACTAGAAGGTTGTCTATGTGGTTGACATCACTAGAAGGTTGTCCATGTGGTTGACATCACTAGTAGGTTGTCCATGTGTGTGACATCACTAGTAGGTTGTCCATTTGGGTGATATCACTAGAAGGTTGTCCATGTGTGTGACATCACTAGTAGGTTGTCCATTTGGGTGATATCACTAGAAGGTTGTCCATGTGTGTGACATCACTAGAAGGTTGCCCATGTGGGTGACATCACTAGTAGGTTGTCCATGTGGTTGACATCACTAGAAGGTTGTCCATGTGTGTGACATCACTAGTAGGTTGTCCATGTGGTTGACACCACTAGAAGGTTGTCCATGTGGTTGACATCACTAGTAGGTTGTCCATGTGTGTGACATCACTAGTAGGTTGTCCATGTGGTTGCCACCACTAGAAGGTTGTCCATGTGTGTGACACCACTAGAAGGTTGCCCATGTGGGTGACATCACTAGAAGGTTGTCCATGTGTGTGACATCACAAGAAGGTTATCCATTTGGGTGACATCACTAGAAGGTTGTCCATGTGTGTGACACCACTAGAAGGTTGCCCATGTGGGTGACATCACTAGAAGGTTGTCCATGTGTGTGACATCACAAGAAGGTTATCCATTTGGGTGACATCACTAGAAGGTTGTCCATGTGTGTGACATCACAAGAAGGTTATCCATTTGGGTGACATCACTAGAAGGTTGTCCATGTGGTTGACATCACTAGAAGGTTGCCCATACATGTGTGTGACATCACAAGAAGGTTATCCATTTGGGTGATATCACTAGAAGGTTGTCCATGACCATGTGGTTGCCACCACTAAAAGGTTATCCATTTGGATGACATCACTAGAAGGTTGCCCATGTGGGTGGCACCACTAGAAGATTGTCCATGTGGTTGCCACCACTAGAAGGTTGTCCATGTGTGTGACATCACTGGAAGGTTGTCCATGTCAGTGACCTCACTAGAAGGTTGTCCATGTAGGTGACATCACTAGAAGGTTGTCCACGTGTGTGACACCACTAGAAGGTTGCCCATGTGGGTGACATGGTTTTGTGGCAATATGCTAGTTAAGGAATACAGGGGTTACCAGTTTGAACCCTCAGCTTTGAGTATTAGACAGTTCTTCTGGTAACAGGTTACATAAAAAATTGTAATCATCTCTGAGCCGAAGGAGTGGGTTCATGGTTTAGACCATGAACCCAAACTGGCAAACCCTGTATTCCTAAACTAGCATATTACCACTTATATAACGATGAACCCATTCCTGTGGCCTGAAGACTGTCTATCAGCTGTAGGTGAATCATCAGCTCTGATTGAAGTCTGAACTATTTCTGAATTATTTCTGATTCCCACAATCACATTAAGATACAAATGTAGAGATATTTAATATAATTCATATGAAAAATCAAAGCATTAAGTGCACATGTGCAATAAATCACATACACTGAAGAGAAATTTATCTAGATTGCATTTCTACCTGTGCAACAGGTTATTACCATATTTTATATATAAATCTGTGACAGATTTAAATACCATAATGTTGTACCTGCCTCACACTGAAGTTAATGGTAATTTCATGTCAAAGCTGGTAGAAAATAGTAATTAAATAATTAATTACTTGAAATATATCATGAAATGCTATGCTTTATATTCTTGGCTGCAATGTACTTTAGTTCTTGTGTACTGCACGTCATTCCTGCATACCGGTATATATTTCATATTTGATTCAGTTAGGCTGGAATAAGAATTAAGATGAACAATTGTAGTATTGTTTTACTATGTGGGTTATATAGATCGGCATTAAAACGTCATGCAAATGCATTTTACATACATTACAGTGTCAGTAAAATGTTTATTTATGACAATATTATGTGTTTCAAGACTAGTGATAATTATGTAATATGAGAGCACATTTCGATGGCTTAGAATTAGAAGGTCGTAACAACCAAATCGATATTTTGTGAAAACACGGAAAAACTGTCTGACATTTACTCTTTACTTATGGTAAAACAAACTTTTACAACTTCATTTTGGTCAACATGACAAATTCAGATTTTTATGAAAATGGGCTCATAAGAAGCGCCTTGTGATGCTTATTCTAAATATGTATGAATCTTAAAAGGTCGTAAGTGGCACTTACGACCTTCTAATTCTAAGCCATCGAAATGTGCAGCTTGGTTTCACTGGACTCAAAACCATGGTCCGCAAACTATGCTTGCAAGTCCGAATACTCTACCTATTAAGCTAATCAGACAATGCACACAGTAGCATTCCAGACACACTGGGTTCTGTGCGGTTCCATCGGTGTTTTCATATTGCTCTGATGGCGTGCAAATCACTGTAACCCTGTACGGCAGTCATTAAATAATACCTGCCATTTGGTGAGGAACCATTAACCGGCATTAAGTAATGGGTTCTGTGGAAAAAAGACTTGCCCATACAGACAATCAGCCAAAAATTCCTCACCTCTGAGAGGGTTTACGTGTGAGTGCTTAATTTGTTGACAGAGGACACACCATCGCAGTTCTGTTAGAGGGCTATGCTGATTTTAACAAAGTAACATCATAGTTGTTGGGGATTTGAACATCCACCTAGACAATCTATTGAATTTAGACACTGTGAAGTTCACAAGTATTCTTGAATCTTGCGGCATGCGACAGCACGTCACTGAGGCAACCCACGTGGCTGGTCATACATTGGATGTGGTAATCACAAGAGACACTGACACTTCTGTCTCACATGTAGAAATATCTGATCCTGGTCTACCCGACAACAGTGGAAAGACCTCTCGCGATCATTTTGCAGTAGTATTTAAAGCTTGCGCTGCTAAACCTGCCCCTATAAGAAAAACAGTAAATCTAAGAAAGTTAAAATCTATTGATATCAATGAATTCAAAAAAGACATTGAATCCTCAGATATTTTGAGCAGTGGGCTGCACATATCAGACGTTGATGAACTAGTTGAGGTATATACCCATGGACTTTCATCACTAATTGACAAGCATGCACCCCTTAAATCAAAAACAATAGTTTTAAGACCCTCCTGTCCATGGTACACTGAAGATCTACATGACGCCAAACATCTGAGACGAAAATTGGAGCGAAAATGGCGAAAATCTAAATTGACAATAGACCATGAAATATATAGGAATCAATGTTCTGTAGTCAACAAAATGTTAAAACGATCCAAAGTATCCTATTACACAGATAAGGTAGAGTCCTGTGGTCGTGATCAGAAAGGGTTATTCAAGATAACTAAACATCTGATGGGTGAAGAAAAAGAAGTAGTGTTGCCAACTGGTAAACCTGCTAAAACGCTTGCACAGGATTTCAGTGATTTCTTCATTAACAAAATTGAAGCAATACGTACTGAAATAGCCTCCACTATTCAGTCATACCAACAAAACGACAGTGTTGAAGTCGAAACTCCGTTCGGAAAAGAGCAATTGTCAGAATTTTCTCCAACATCTGAGGATGAAATCCGAAAACTAATAAATAAATCACCTAGTAAATCATGTGAACTTGATCCAATACCAACATGGCTGTTAAAGGATTGCTTGAATGAACTACTGCCATTATTAACAAGAATATTCAATGCATCACTCAAAAGTGCTTATGTACCCAAGGCTTTTAAAAGCTCCAGAATAAGACCACTGATAAAGAAGCCAGGCCTTGATCAAAATGTACTGAAAAATTATAGACCTGTGTCAAACCTACCTTTCATTTCCAAAGTTCTCGAGAAGGTAGTCGATGCTCGACTGGAAGAGCATTTAACACTGCACGATCTCCACGAAGAACGTCAGTCAGCATACAGAAAATTCCACTCAACTGAAACGGCTCTTCTTCGTGTGCAAAATGACATCCTTTGCTCTCTTGATCAGAATAAAGCTACGGTCCTGGTAATGCTGGATTTATCAGCAGCTTTTGACACCATAGATCACAACACCCTACTACGCCGACTTGACAATCATTTCAGTATAATAGGCAAGCCACTAGAGTGGATGAAATCCTATTTGTGTGACCGCTACCAGACTGTCTGTATAGATGGAGAACTTTCAAAACCTGTACTAATGAACTACAGTGTACCACAAGGTTCTGTGCTTGGTCTGAAGAACTACATTATGTACACAAAACCAGTAGGTGCAATCTGTAGAAAACATCAATTGCAACATCATTTCTATGCCGATGACTCCCAATTGTATATGGCATTCAAACCAAAAGATTGTGTCTCGCGAGATGAAACACTGCAACGAATTGAAGCTTGTCTGAAGGATATCTTGCACTGGATGAAAGAAAATTTGCTAAAACTTAACGCCGAAAAAACAGAGGTAATCTTGTTTGTACCGAAAAGGAATGCCAGTTCAGTCGACAATCTCAATGTAAAAGTTGGTGATGCTGTGATCAGACCAACGTCGATGGTGAGAAACCTCGGGGCCATGTTGGATTCGCATTTGGACATGGACAAACATGTAAACTCTGTCTGAAGGTCGTGTTTCATGCAGATCCGACAAATAGGTCAAATCAGACAATACTTAACTGTTGATGCAACAAAATCCCTGATCAATTCTTTAGTAACATCGAGACTGGATTACTGCAATTCATTACTATGTGGCACCCCGAAAATCATTTTGAATAAACTACAAATTATTCAAAATACAGCTGCCCGCCTCATCACACGGACACCACGTTACAATCACATCACTCCTGTGCTGAAGGATCTTCACTGGCTACCTGTACAGTACAGGGTAGAGAACAAGGTCTTGACTCATGTTTTCAAAGCACTACATGGAAAATCGCCTGGCTACATCAGAAGTATGCTGGAAGTATACACTCCACAAAGACAGCTAAGGTCTCAAAATGATTTTGTTCTTCTAGTTGTGCCAAGGACGAGGACTGTGACTTACGGTGACCGATGTTTCACAGCTGCTGCACCCAAACTCTGGAATGCACTGCCAACAGCACTCAGAGACAGTCAAACCCTACCGTCCTTCAAGAAAGCGCTGAAAACGCACTATTTTAATAGAGCTTATTCATGCTGACTGTGTGTATGTTCCCATTAACTTGGCGCCCTATCATTGGGCCCAACGACCCACATGTTCCCAGGACTATAAGCCCCATCCACCTATTGGTAGATCCCTACTATTAAGTTTAGCAGGGCCCCGTCTACTGGGTTAAGTAGAGCCGCGCCTACTGGGTTAAGTAGAGCTCCATCAACTGTCTTCAATAGATCCCTACTACTAAGTTTAGTAGGGCCCCGTCTACTGGGTTAAGTAGAAGCCCGTCTACTGGGTTAAGTAGAGCCCCGTCTACTGGGTTAAGTAGAGCCCCCGCCTACTGGGTTTAGTAGGTCCTACTTTTATATTTTATGTACATTATATACTGTTTTAACCATGTATTAGTCATGATTGTACAGCACTTTTGAACGTGTGTATACATGAAAAAAGGGCTATATAAATATGGTATAATAAATAATAAAAAATAATTTTCAGAACTGCAGAGGAGCAAAGGAGCAGTGTACCAGTATACTACTGTGATCCAGTTTACAGACAATTCTGACAAATACATTTATAATTATTATACCCACTGCTAAACTGATAATGATGTCATATCAATTCAGAATGATAATTTTAAATTATACAGTACATGTTGTACAACCATTCACGTTTTGCCAAAGCTTTGATATTTACAATTATTTCAACCTCTGTTGAGCAACAGACTCTATATTATGGCCAATATTTGTAGCACCAAAAGGGTGTTGCTCTAGAGAGGTTGTACTGCATGTAATATACTTTAAGTATAACACAATGCTGAACTGTACTGTAAGTGACATCATTATCAATTCAGAAAGATAATTTATGTTGAAGATCTGATGGTAAAAACTTGGTTACACTACATGGTTCTGGTTTTAAGTGTATTTTAAGTATAATTTATCATTATTAATTATGTAGCGTTGAATTTGACATATGAATGACTGTACCGATAAATTATTAATGTATGTAAAATCTTTCCTTTCATGAATAGCGAGGTGTTTGTTGAGATATATCAATCAAATACAAGTTATACATGTTTTGTGTTGGAGGAGGGGCGGCGTAAAATTGAAAGCTTGATCACTCGAAGTATTTGTTTTGCAATTGGTAAATCATGCAGTTGGTTGATTTACTGTATTAGGGGATATTTCTGATGGTTTAACATACATGGGACAACAGGTAAAATTTGGGCAAGGTAGCGTGCTAGTTACCTTCTCTATGGCTCAAAAGTTCGCAAATTTTGATTTACCGCCATTTTAGCATGTAGATTCAATGTATAAAACAAATACTGGTGATTTTCCCACTCTTTGTTGGTTGAAGTTTATGCTGTACACTATACTACAGGAATAAAAATCAAAGTTTGAAAAGCAAGTTATTAGTTGGAAACTTTATCTTTTAAGATGTCAAAACTGTTTCTTTCTGTTCCCAATCCATACTTCACTTTAACTGTTTCAGACTACATCACACCAGTCTACTTGTTAGTTTATTACCTCATGTGTCAATGAACTTTATGATTGAAGTTATTTTTGGCAGAAAGATATTTAGGTAACAAAGAAATATAATGTTTATGAGGCTATAAACACTAAAAGCTTACATAAAATGGGACTGGATTTTATTTTATTATAATTAATACTAAAGTACATTGTAATAAATGCTAACATTTTGAAGGTTTTAAACTTATTATGTAATAAACCAGCAGAATCTCAATTCCGGCATAAGTGATCAATTAACAAATTAAAGAACAGGTTTTGGAACTTATCATAACATAAGCCCTTAAACTTCAGAAAATGTATACTAGTTATGTAAAATTATTTAATTTCAATGGGACAAAATTCTGTGTGTTTTCTTTTTAAAAAAAGACCAATTTGTGTGGACATAATTTCAAGGATACATTAGTCACTAAGTCAGATATTATAGAGTCATAAATATTTCTGGGGGATTAAATTTCGTGGTTGTGATCACCCACAAAATTAAACCCCCCACGAATATTAATGATTTTACAGTAATATATACATGTATGCAAGTTAATGTATGTCATGCTGTCAACAAAAAGGCATATATATATATTATAAGCCCAAGTACATATACGTTTTATAGGGGATTCGCGGGCCGATATTAATCGCCATACTAATATCCCGTACTTGCGAGGCTTAAGCCCATTCAAAATTGATTGAGGGAATCCCTGAATCGGCAATGATGTATGCGGCACATTTTTTTACAATATAAATAACACTGGTTGATCTGAAGAGTACAAACTCATATAAAAGCGTTCATCAAGAACGTAATGTATATACATTCCTAAGTCGTATTGTTGCCCGTTTGATATATTTTCTTTATATTTATGATCCTTATATAAAACTTACATTGTGTTTTGTTTTTGAAGGTTTTTTAACCAACCCTACTCATAAATTTATGAAAATGTTTGGCAAAACTTGTTCAAAGCTTACTGTATTAAGGGGACAATAGGCCCAAATAGATGTTTAAAATACAGAAGCCTAAAAGTGCCATACCGTCCAATATAAACTAAGATATTGGTACACTGCTGCAAAAATGTATATTTTTGATTCAATAAGTAATACTAATGAAGAACTATCCCATTTGAAAGAATAGCAGGGTTTAGGTTAACTCAAGTATAACCAGTTAAACCTAGATAAACGTAGTTTACCTGACGGACAAACTGATGTTTACAACTATTATCATTTAACTTTGACCAGACTGTACATGGTAGCAAACAGGATGAATAAATCTGAATTATGTCATGATAAATTTATTCCTTTGTTATAAATACACCAAATTTTATTCAAAAAGGGAGTCGAGCAGATTCTTTTGGGCGAGTGTGATGGGAACAAAATGGTCGGGGTGATAAGGCATAGAACAAGGGACAGATGGATTTGTAGTTATTCATAACTTATTATCAGGTAAAGATACCTGTTATTATAATTATTGAACTTAGTGAGCTAAATGGGGGGGATTCGATATACAAAATATATTGATAAAAGCACAAAAACATGCATAACCTAAATATATCGCTGGCTTAGAACAAGAAGGTCGTAACTACCAAATCGATATATTGAGAAAACAAGAGAAAACTGTCTGTAATTTACTCTTTACCTATGGGAAAACACGTTTTTAATACTTCATTTTGGTCAACATGACAATTTCAGATTTTCATGAAAATATGCTTATAAGAAGCGCCTTGTGAAGCAGATTTCAATTATGTATGAGTCTTATAAGGTCGTAAGATCTTCTGGTTTTAAGCCATCGATATGAACCTATAGCAATTAATTTATAATTTAACATGATCTTGCTTTATCTTGTACTCTGTAGGAACATTATAATCACTGTGAAGTGGTAATTACCTATCAAGCATTAATGACCCTGGTAAAGGTATTCAAGAATGTGTTAAAAACAAGATGGAATCTTTGTTGTACTTTACCAATATCTTGATGGTGGCTGCCATCATGGTCTAATACCTGGGCTATTAATCACGTTTCCGAGGCTGAGCATTTCACACAGAATCATTAAGAAATTTCTTATGGAAACATAAAAACACATTTTTTTTAAGGTTATCATGAAATTGTACCTTACATGCTCTAGGTTATCTTTGGTTTATAAAAAGGTTACATAAAAACCAGTTATCTTTTCTGTATCAGATAATTGATTATAATATTCATAACTCAGAAATTTTTAACTATTTTGCAAATATACAAAGGGTACCAGCTTTAAAAATATGAAAACAATAGATGTGCCTCCGTAACTCAGTGGTTAGTGCGCTTGACTTCTTATAAGGTGACCCGGGTTAAAATCCGTGTGAAGGCACATGATTGTATACATATATGACTGCCATATTTCAGCATAAAGCTGACTGGCAAACAAAGGCTATGCTTGGCATTTAAAAAAAATATCAAAATAATATAATTTATGCTATTTGTATGCACTGATATATTCATTGCCCACACGCTAGGCCTACTTAATGGAGGAAGACCGGGGTCCACATTTCAGAGGAGGTGGGATTTTTTACAAAAATGAAACTCATTTTCTTTCTTCAATACACTTTCCGCTGATATTTAAAAAACTGTTATTTGTCTGTACTTCTTTCAAGCAAAGTTTTTAAACATGCTTCTTTGGAAAGGGACATACTATTCAGGTTTGAAATTTGAATGCAGGTCACTGGTGTCCAATGCCTTAGCAAAGCGCTACCGAGCAATTTCATTCAGTTACTTCCTGTTCAATTAAATAATATTAGAAGGCATGGAGTACTTCCTGTTGAAAGCGCTATGTAGCGCATTGTTGAGTCAACAGACACCTGGTGTCCAATGCCCTCGCAAAGTGCTACCGAGCAATTTCATTCAGTTCCTTCCCATTCAATTAAATAGAGATGGCATAGATCACCTCCTATGGAAGCGCTATGCAGCGCATTGCTTAGGCCTGAACAGACACCAGATTTTTTTTAGATTGAGGACCCTGTATCACGTTTGAAGTTTGAACCGGGTAAAACAAATGTGTGAACTGATAGATAGATTGCTTAGTCAGCAGATTTTTATACCATAAAAGGTTTGAAGTTGTTTAAAACTTTAAAGGACTCCTGTGACGTATGTGTGTATTAAAACAGTTTTTATCTTCAAGCACTTGAAGCGGTTTTGAGTAGTTTGTATCTTGAAGAAAAAAAATGAACAGAATTATAGGTTATGAATTACCGGGATGTGTACTTCATATTATCCTGACATGTATGAAATATAGGGGAATACATAATTCTTACCTATTGTATGTCGAGGGCTCAGTGCAAAACTATGGTATGTGCCTCTATAAATCAATGTAGTTACAATAGTTTTGCGCTGAGCCCTCGATGTACTCACAGAAGCTTGTAGATTAGACCAAAAATAATAGTATTGTGGTTCTGATCATATTCTGTAGCAAATAGGGTAGGTAGGTTGGTAGGAAGATCTTTGTCGTTTTAAAATTATCTAATTGACTTTATGCACTGGAAATCAACGATCCACAGTGATTTCCAGCAAAATGACAATACAATGTTTAGAGCAGGGGTAAACAATAAAGTTGGTAGGTAGGGTTACTTGTACAACAATTCTTTTTTTGCCTAACATAAAAATATAATAATTACATTGTACATACTTTACATGTATGTAGCTGGTTGCTTAATTAATCAGAATCCAGAATGCTCTACTGTAAAATCATTAATTTACGTGGGGGATTAAATTTCGTGGATTTTGTTGTTCACCATCAACCACAAAATCAAATCCCATTGAACAATAATTTTGACCCATGTATTTACTACCTGAAATGCAAATCCACAAACTACCGGTCCATCGAAATTTAATGACTTTACTGTATAATTATAATTCATACATTAATTATTGTGTTGACTTGGGGATTTGGATTCATTCGTTATTCTTTATTAGCAAACAAATCACTAAGGTATATAAAAAGTCTCCCAACTTAATAAACTAAACTGTTGCTGAGTTGAATTAGTCTATAGATATTGAGGGCTAAATGCAAAACCATGATACAGCCTCTATGAATTGATGTAGTTACCATAGTTTTACTCTGAGTTCTTGACATGGTTCTATTAATGTCATTGTAGAATAAAAACACTGTTTTAAGCCAGCTTGTATTGTCAATTGGACAACAACTATGCTCTAACATGATTCAGACGCTGTTGGCAGCCATTTTTGCATACCAGTAATTTGAAACGTCACCTCAAAGTTTCCCACCAATATGTCATTTTTATATTTAAATACAAACAAATAAAATTGGTGTGTTTTGTATGCTGTAATTGCGTGGATAATATGAATGTGGTGGGTTTTTTTGCGTTTTATCATATGCAGTGTCCCACTGGAGGGTTGTAGTTTGGTTAACTTGCCCTATCATACTTGGGTACCAACTGTCCCTGAGAACTGAAGCCGTCCTTTATGGGATGCAGATTGTATAACATGTAAAACCATGTGTTAATCCTATGTGTTTGACAAGCATTGTTTTTAAGTCTGTTAATTTCCCATTGTATGATTTTACTGAGGTATAAAAATGAAACTAACAGAAGGGGACAATAAATGGGGTTACCCTTGTAGACCCGAAACGTAAAAAAAAAAAGGTATAAAAATAATGACGGACTGCATTTTTTTGTTAATGTAATCAACTGTTGCATAAATGATTAGCTCGAAGGTGTTGCTTTTTCAAATAATTTACCTGTTCATTATGTAAACGTGCATGATTTAATGTGCTTGCATGCTCGCATATATGACTCACCATGAATCTTTTGTCCTCTTGTCAGAGCATCTTAAAGGTTTACCGGTGTGTAAGTAAATGTCACTGACCGAGTGTGAGGTATTCCTGAATATGAATTACTTGCGCACATGAAAACGTGAACATCGAGACTGCATGTTGTGTAATGGTTGAACTTGTCATCAGCATGTTGCTATATTTTAATGATATTCTGTCCTGGCACCTCTGTTAAACTTTATACATGAGCTGATGAGCACAGGCCCCGTTCTCCCAAGCATCTCAAGTGGAAATCTCAACTCCAATTGAAATTTTGCTAAAATCAGAGTCGCAATTTGAGATAAATCTGAAATTCCAGTTGAAATTTTTCTGAAATGTATTATGCAATTAGAATATTATTTCTGTTTAGTGATGCTAATTTTGAGCCCAGCTTGGCATGGAAATTAAAAATAAAACGCATGACAATATTTGAGATGAGATCTTGCTCAGATTGAGATGCTTCAGGAGATCAGGGTCTGAGTGACAGAAAGATATGATTTGTTATGGAAGTCTAGAAAATGAAATTTTATACAAAGAATGAAATTTTATACAAAGATGGGCATGGCTTATTATGCATAAAAGATAAATATTGGTTCCTGTAACCATGCCCTAATTTTATTTTAGAATTGTTTCAACTTCCAGAATATTCCTCTTGACAAAGATTGAAAACATTGTGAAAATATCTCTTTAGTTGTGCTTGTAATCCCAACAGACATATTTTGGGTTGCATCAAATATTTAAGGTAGTTAGTTGGTCCTGAAACAAAAATAAATTGTAACAATTTTTTTCTGCTATTTTGTAACTGTTATTTTGTCTTATTTTCAACCACAAAATTTGTCTTTGAGGAAACAAAGGAAATCTTGATTTTCTCATGCATATTTGGATTTATTGTTCCCTTGATATCTTGTAAAAATACAAAATCCTGCGAAAATTATTTAATTCTTCTGTTCCGCAATCTCTCAATCTTTTTGTAGGAATTTCTTCTCAGAATTATGCTTTTTACAACAAGGCAATTTACACAATTCAAAATTGAAAAAAAAATGTAAAATTGATAATGCATTTTGTGTTTGAATGGTTGATCACATTTTCCCTAATGTAATTGGTTTGTAAAATGGAGCTCATTTGTCATTATGTTTAAAAGTTGTGTTCGTTTTAATTGAACTGTTTAACACACATCTACTTTTTGCTGTTTACGTCATACCATTTTATGAGGGATGTTCAAATGATTATGAATTTTGTATCACTTTAAAAGGGCTGTTCATTATAGGCAATGATCTGTTTCATTTAGTATGTAATAAAATTATATTTTAAATATACCCATAATAATTCAAAGATAGAAATAAAAAAATCCATTTATATCATTAATTATATTATGGCCTATTAAAACTAGGAGGGATGTTCAATAACATGGCTTTATTTTAGATTTAAGTATTTTTTATCCGACCCGCATTGAAAGTTGCACTCACAGAAATTAAAAAACAATTTTTATATAAAACTTGTAAGGATTAAGGGTCATAAGAAATGCTTAAAACGGGCATATCGACATCAACCAAGTTTGTAGACAGACAGATTTATTTCGACATAAAATGAGCATTTACAACATGTACATTGCAAACATAATATTAAAACATACAAATACAGTAAATGTAGGCATGAATTAGTAAAATAGCCACGTCAAATCAACATTAAATTGTCAAGGATGATACAAAAAAGATTCTGAATCGAAAGAACATTTATTTCTTTCCATTGTGGTCATTTCCTACAAATAATGATGCCATCTCCTAACATCAGTGTGTAGAATCACGTGATCAAATGAATGCAGTTTTACGCTCAAAACTATTGCGATTTCGTCTGCTAACGGTGAATTTTTTCTTGATTATAACGAGCAAGCATTTAATATGGTTATATTATATAGCCTAAAGTACATTCCGTATATGTAAGAATACCCGACAAGTACCGAGTACGCTCTATCTTTAGCTGTTTTTAATTGATCCTCGACCAAATTATTACACTCGGTTGGAAACTGCATTTGGTGGAGCATCAATTAAAAACAGCTGAAGATAGAGCAAACTCGGTACTTGCCGGGTATTCTTACATATACGGAATGTACTTTAGGCTATATAATACAACCATATTAAATGCACGATGGTTAGGCCACTTCTTTTTTATTTTCTGGTTTTCAAGAATTTTTTGGAAATATGTCCACTGGCAGGTCGAAAAAAAAAAGAAAAAAAAAAAGGCAAAATTGTTCCAATCGAGTGTTGAAATCACAGTTGTTGGCGCCAGCCTGCCCAAACGCATTTGCCAAGCTAATAACCAGTACTTTCTACCATACACATTTATACATACAGTCCAACCTGCCTTAAGCAGCCAGCCAAGGGATGCAGCCAATTCGGCTGCTTAAGCCAGGTGACCACTTAACGGAGGGGCTGAATACTGGGCAAGGGGGGGGGTCGGTTTCGAGCATACATTGTACTTGTTTAATGAGACAGGACCTGGTGTATTATAATGGGTTGTTATACATAAATGGTAATTTAAAGTATGCCTCTTGTTGTTAAGGGTTGCACTGGCCTATCTGCCCTGCCCTGTCTGCCCTGAATAAGCAGACACTTACCTCTCTGGATTAGTAACACCGCTAAAAGACGATGAAATCTGCTTGGTTGTCTTTGACATTTTATTGACGCTAAACGACGTCATGCAGAAGGCATGATTGATAGATGTTGACAGTCAGAAATATTTGAAGAGAATAAAATAAAACACACTTCTGAACGCATAATTGCTCGTATGACAAACTTTGAGCAATAAAAAACAATTGTCTGAAGCGTGCAAACCGTCAAAACGAAATTGAAAGGAGCGATGATAAACACAACAATTTTCTCGTAATACGGTAATTACACGTAAATACCTTTTAATTGGTACAGATCTATAGCCTTAATTGTGTCGATCGACTTTGATGAAATATACCCATCAGAGGTGCTAATCGTTTGTTTTATTGCTCTTTGAGCGTTAATGGTCACAAAATTCACAACACCGTTGTTTACAGTTTACTGATTCCCAGTCGTATATTTCGCTGTGCGGTAAACAATGCATAATTGACATAGAAGCTGGGTAACAGCGCACTGGTTCCCTTTAAGAACCCGGATGTGTAGTTGTATACACACAGCGTGTGACGCGCGGAACCAGTAAGTAGAGCAATTATCGGATTGTTTTCTTTGACACGGGTTTGAAATTACTGCGGATGATTCAAGCTATATAGATGGCCGCCGGATCGGACTTTACCGATCAATTCATTCAAAATATATTCGTACTCAGACGAATATTCGTACTCAGACAAAACGTCCCATCGGGAAAAATAAAAAAGTGAAATTCGATTTTTTTTTTTTTTCCACTTTCGTAAAAAACACGGTCGCCGGTCTTGTAAACCGTAAAATTAAAAAGTCCTGGCCTTATAATCAAGAAAAAACTCTCCGTTAGCAGACGAAATCGCAATAGTTTTGGGCGTAAAACCGCATTCATTTCAATCTATTTGATCATATGATTCTACACACTGTAACATACTTGTCCTAGTACACCAAAACCCTGGAACACAATAGTTATAATGTCACTGAATGTTAGAGAAGCATCTTAAATTGGTAGTATCTGCTGGGTGTGAATTACTACATACTTTTAAGTACCTCCAATGACGTCAATCTCGTTCCCATATATGGCAAATACGCTTTTATGTGACTTGTAGCCAATAATTTTAATCATACATCTCACTGTGCACGTGAACTGACATTGGATGTTCACGGTGGCAATGCCTGATAGTTCTATATTATACAGATCAATTGTTGTACTGACTACTGATATACGTGGATCTGGTATGGATCAATGTAAATTTGATTGGGTCTGTACGAACCTGTGTGGATCTGTATAGATATATGTGGATCTATATGGATCTATGTGGATCTGTGTAGGTCTATGTGGATCAGTGTAGATCTTTATGGATCTCTTTAGATCTATGTGGATCTGTATAGATGTATGTGGATCTGTGTAGGTCTAAGTGGATCAGTATACATCTATGTGGATCTGTATCGATATATGTGGATCTGTTAAGATACATGTGGATCAGTGTAGATATATGTGGATCTGCATGGATCTATATGGATTAATGTAGATCTATGTGGATCTGTATAATCTATGTGTATCTGCATGGATCTATGTGGATTTATGTGGATCTGTATAGATTATGAGGATCTGTTTAGATCTATGTGGATCTATATGGATTTATGTAGATCTATATGGATCTGTATAGATCTGTGTGGATCAATGCGGATTTGTTGGGGTCTGTACGAGACATAATGTTAGATTGATTGTATGGCATGCTGCAATAATGTGCTAATATTGTATGAAATAAATTATGACGGTATTCCATCAAAATTCACTGCAGGATACCATGCACAGGCTGTCAAAACTTTGATACAATTCCCACCTACATGAGTTATGTTTAATACTACATGTACTTTCAAAAAGGTTTAAAGGCATGTTGTCAAATCTATTGGGGCATTGAACTTGCACAGAATGCTACTGGGTACTTGCTTACTTCCTTCATACCTCTTCATCCCCGGTAAGGCTGCAAACAGCAATGCTCTCTCTCCAGTTGGTCCTGTCTTTGGCTAACTCCTGTGCTTCTCTCATTGATAGAACCATGCTGTCAAGTTTCGATGCTTATATTCTTCACTAGCTTATCTTTGGCCTACCATCTATGGGGCTTAGACCCTGTTATATTCCCATATACCAGTAAATTTGGAAATTATAAAATACCCAAGTTTTGGAAGTTTTCAGGTGTTAAAATGTACAATTACCAAATCTATGCATATACATAAACAAATTCAGACACCTTAATGACATTATGTTAATTAGTACAGTTATTTTGAATGTATTAATTGGACCATGAGTAATATATCCATTATGTGGCCAGAGATCATTTACTGTACCAAAATTAAGTACTCCTTTATAGGCATTCAGGTATACAGTAGTTGTATAGCTTGGCTAATTTGACACGAGCCTGACCTTTTGATTTGCATAATTTAACAGTCGATATATCACCTACAATATAAAACCGATTGTATGTTTTCTTTATCGGGGAGTATCACTAGGGGCTCGAAATGTTATAGGAACAAAATTTTGAAATACCAATATGGCACGATTTGCTTGCAGAAATTGATATATTCAAAGCAAGATCATTGTAATATGTTCTTGCATAAAGGTCAGGGTCAGGTCAAAATAGCCAAGCTATAGTTATATTTAATATAGCACACTACTATTCATGAACCCATTCAAACACTGAGCCTTGTAATTTTACTCGATTACTGGCCTAAAATAAAATATAGTTTATTTCTCATTTCACTTAACAGTCAACTATAAAAAAAATATTTCAATGCCTTAATTTAAAAAAAAAATTCGATGAAAATGTTGGTAAATTTGGTAATATTGTAAATTTGTGACTGTTGGTTTTCACCTTAGATAGTTTTTAAATACTTAAGATAATAATTTATGTGTCTTAACCAATAACTTTGAGTTCCCTTCAGAAATAGTTCCAAAAAGAACAAAATTTAACCTCCCTACCTACACATTCTAAATATGCTTGGATTTGGAAGAGGAAACAAACAAAGAAAATTTTATTTACATTTGGCCTTATAATACTTGATTATAGCACAGTGATCTACATGTCTGGGAAGGTGAATGACCTGGCTTAGAACAAATTATTTTGCCATCTAATATTCTGTTTAAATACTGTACATAAAAAGCTGTTTGTAGTAAAATAAACTCTAACTTTGTCTGTCTTCAAACCGTTAAAACATAGTTTAAATGTGATTTATGGTCATAGGGCAGTGACTTTAAACTATGATCTTCTTTTTTAGCTTACTGGGCACTGTTTTATCAAAGCATTTTTGCTAGCGTAAACCTAAGTTTTCCTAAAATATTGCGTACGTCGATAATATTTGCGTAAATGCGTTTTACAAAGATATTTGAGTTCACTTTCTGTCGTTAGTTTTGGCTTATTTCTACGCCACGGCTGGGCAACCCTAAATGGCAAATGTGAATGTAAGTGAAGAGTTTTTAACACGCACTGTTGATTTTTGACCGTCGCATGTTATTTTAGACCGTCGTTTGTTTTTTAGACCGTCACATGTTGTTTTAGACCGTGAATATAATCATCTAATCTTAGCGACCGTTTATGTATATTTATTCCTTCTGGTACCTGTTATATTGGTTATATTGTGTCCCGACTTACGTTCAATCTTCACTATGTTTGCGTAAATATAATTATGCTAGTACTTGCGATTGTTTAGTTAAACACACTAAATTTACGCGACATTTACGCATTGTAAGTAAAACAGTGCCCAGGAGCACAAATTGCCCAAGACGAGTTTTTAGTATGCTGGTACGTCCAACATGAATCAATTTTTTTCTGTTTTTAAAATCTTCGAAATGATTAAACATTATTTGATTAAACTATATGCGATACTAATAATAATTTGATTAAACAATATTCAAAACTAGTTTAGTTAAAAACAATACTCAATAATAACTTAATTAAACAATATTCAATGATAATTTAATGAAAGAATATTCAATATTAATTTAACTTAACAACAATATTGCATAGTGATTTGATAAAAACAAAATTCAATGTTAATTCAGTTTGACAATATTCATTAGTAATTTGATCCAACAGTATTCGACAATGATTTGATTAAACAAAGTTCAGTAATTATTTGATAAAATGTTAATAATTGTTCGATAAAATATTCAAAAATTATTTGATAAAATATTTAAAAATTATTTGATAAAATATTAAAAAATTATTTGATAAAATATTTAAAAATAATTTGGAAAAACAATATTGAAAAATTATTTTACCAACCAGTAATCGATAAAAAGTTGATTAAACAATATTCAATACTAATTTGAATAATAAATTAAACAATATTCAATGATAATTTGATTAAATCTTAAATATATTAATAAAGATACTAGTGTCATACTTAAGGGAATTTGGTCATTGCAATATAAATGCTGGTTTAACTGTTGCACTAAAGATACATTAAATTACTTATTTCCAGCCTTTTTTTTCTTTCGAATTGAATTAGTTTTTATTAAGTAATTGATAATTTGTAAATAAGTATTTTCAGTAGATTAAAGTGCACTTGGTTGTGCACTTAGAATTAACATAATATTATTTGGAATCTGATCATAATCTGACCAGACAAACGGTTAGTACGGGTGTATCCTAGTACGACAACTAGTTTTATGTTTAAATTTGTGGTACTGTAAATCATTAATATTTGTGGGGGATTTAGTTTTGTATATTTTGTTGATGATCTCAACCACAAAATAAAATCCTCATAAACACTAAATAATTTCTACAGTATTGGACTTAGTGAATAAGGTATTTTTGAAATTAGGTCCCCACGAAATGGTCTTTTTCACCAAAACCACCAAATTTAATCCCATTGAAATTAAATGTTTTACAGTATATACTATACTACTATATATGGTATAGATTGACCATTGACTGTCCATAGCTTGCCCAAGGCTGTATGTATTTATAGATCTACCGAGAAGTCACTTGTAACAATTTCATTCACTAAGTCGTAGTAATTAACTAATAATTGTCACACATTCGTAGACAGCTGACCACAGCCTCGGGGCTATTGTCCAGAGGTCAACGGGTGCATTTTGTGCAGTCAGCGGTCATTTCTATGCACTTTTGTAGGGTTTATTGGGTGCAATATTTATTCCTTCCTAGTGTTGTTCGGTGCTTTAAAACATGTATCATTTCTGTAGTGGGGTTTGGTTTAAAAGGTGTATGTTGAAACTTGAAAGAAAATGGATGATTTATAAATGAAACTTTATTTGTGACATTGGATATTAATTACTAATAATTGTGATTATAATTACCAATTAGGACGGTTCTTATGCATTTACCTGCATGTCTGAAGTTTCGGAACTTGTTTTTGATATTCTAATTCAAAGTATGACTTAATTGATACTAATTTACTTAATAAATTAATTGGTGTGCCTAATTGTGCTTCGTCTTCATTGCTGATACTTCTTATTCATGAAAACGTATCAAAGGATTATAATTTATACATATATCAGGAACATGTGTTTAATGTTGCTCTGTTAATCATAGTTTAAAATTTGAGTATCCGAATAATTCATTCTTGAAACTAAAACATGGATCACATAAGGAATAGCAGTGTAAAAGTGGAACATGTTACGAAATCAAGTTGCGACTCTAGTTCCATGTCACATGACACATATTGTCAGCCATTACGAAGGGCCAGCTTCCCTTTTTGTTCACCAGACCTGCCTCATCTACCTGCATTAGAATCGGTACCGGAAAATTGGCAAGGGATTTATGGTGCTGTGCTTTTCCCGCCAAAATCTGAAGAGTGTGATGGGGGTAATACCTTGGAGCAAATGCACAGCTATCCGCCACCGTCGTATGTGAATCCCTTCATGTCTGCAGGGATAAATAGTTTTAAATATTTCTTTACAAATGGTGAGTTTGAGTTTCAGTTCAAAGTAACCTCATGCTCAGGTGAGCAATTAATGCATTGGTCTTAAAGCCATCTTCTTGCCATGTCTCATATGTGCAGTCAGTGTCCAATGACTACTCATTGATTCAAATCCTGGTGTCATGGCACATCATGCCCTACCCTAGCCTCTCTATGAAAATTTGACATCATTTGAGCTTTTCGACTGGGCTGTTTGCATTGTAGGATACCCACAGTACATCACTCAGTCTACATTAAGTACTGTGAGAAACTCAGGGATTTCTCGTTTAACTTTTTGAAGGGAAATAACTCTTCATTACCCTGCTTTCAATGGCAAACGAATACTCTTCTTGGAAAAGGCCAAATACTAATTTTCATTACCTATTGAAAAGTCGCTGGTTATTTGTTGCAAGGCAACTCAGGTGTCCGTTGCCTAAGCTAACGGTAACTGAATAAAGGCGCCCAGTAGTTCTTTGCTCAGGCAACGGACACCTGATTAGGTAAATGAATCGCTGTATTGAACTGAAAATTTTGTTAAGATTCAGCGTTTAAAAAATGTGAAAACATATAAGCAGCATACTTCTATGTTTTCTCAAGGTCAGATCAGGTTTGGCGTCTGATATTATCAATCAATAAAATTGCATGGAACATCATAATTGCCTTGTTGGGCTGACAACAAAAGATAAATCATCATGCTTTTACCTGAAGTGTTGTAAGAAGATAATGACCCGATCCTGAATATATACTATGTTACAAGGTCTTGCTGTGAGTAAATGTTTCTAGATTGGTTCTTTAAATTTTCTATATAACTCACAGAACGTCTTTGTTATAAAGTCCTTTCAACGCGAAATGAGAACGGTTGTAAATATACTATTGTCCAGCAGGTAAACTAGGTTTAACTGGGTATACCTTAGTTAACGGTATTCACCGCTATTCGTTTGAATGGGATAGTTCCCTCATAAGTATTACTTATTGAATGGACTTTAAAAAGAATAAAAACATACAACTGGGTTAATAAATATAGACAATATATCGGCTGTTAAATTATGCTAATAGAAGATCGAGGAGGCTCGTGTCAAATTCTCGATACTGTAATATATTTTGTATTGTATGGTATGTACTATTATAAAAGTTCACTGAACCTTCGGTTAGTAATACCATGTAATACATCATCAGTCTATGATTTATTTAGCCATCCAAGGCCAACTATTCAACTATCTGAAATGATCAGAAACACAATACTGTAAAAACATTAATTTTCATGGGGGATTAAATTTCGTAGTTCATCTTTTATTACGAAATTTAATCTTATCAAACAATAATTTTGACCCTTGTATTTATTACCTGAAATGCAAAATCCACGAATTAACGTCCAATCGAAATGGTCTTTTTTTTACAAAAACCAAGAAATTTCGTCTCATCAAAATGGAATGATTTTACAGTATCTCTCGGTTTATGTTTTTGTCTGCCAATAAACTACCTGGGTAATGATGCAGTTGTTATATTTACAGCATTTATAGTGTACGAACCTTAAATCACTGTATTACTGTACGCAATGCTATATAAATCAACTTGTATGACTTATTGCGAGATAAAGCGTCTGTAATTGCGGACAATGTATGTCTTCAATTTACACTGTATAAATGAGTCAAATTCTTGTATTCCAATAAATCATACAGAAACCAGAAATCTCAGATAATTTTGCTCTCTATTAATCATACAAGTTGAACTGTATAGTCTCCCTCCCAATGATTCATAAGTGATTGGTCGATATATGTGCTGTGTTTTTGGAGGCTATACAATGCAATGTGTACAACTTATTGTGATTGCTTGAAATTGACTTGTTTATGAAAGGGTTATGAAATTGAATGTTTGGACTGTTTGGACTTAAACGGCAATTTTATCATGCTATTGATCAATTAAACCTCAATTAAGCAACAACCTGTTCCCAATTTGCCATTTCTGTATTATTCTGATCTAAGGCTACTGTGACATCATCCATTCATATAATAGGTGTCCACTAGTAGTCCATAATAGCAAAGAGGGGTTGGGTCTTAAATTCTGTGATTTTGAAAACATCCAGTCTTTGCTGTATTTAAACAATTGCATATATATAAGTGATAGGAAAGCTTTGTTAAGTAGTCTAAAATATTATATTAATGCTTTTTCTAGTTTAGACTCAATGGACTGGAAACTTAATTTATTCTGCTCTTTGTTTTATGGCTATGTACATTAATTATGTTCAAACGGAGTTCAGAAACTGTGTTCATTTTGTTCATTTTAATACCATTCTTTCACTCTTTGTTCTTTGTTAATATTGTACTGTAAAATCATTACGGTAATTTTCGTGGGGGGAGGGTAAATTTTGTGGATTTCGTGGTTCACCTCAATCACAATATTAAATCCCATCAAACAATAATTTTGACTCTTGTATTTAAAAAAAGTTTATTAACAGAAATGCAAAGTCCACCAAATAATGTCCCATTGAAATGGTCTTTTTTACCAAAACCAAGACATTTTGTCCCATCAAGATGAAATGATTTTACGGTACGAGATAATTTACTCTCACTGGCTTTTTGAAATTTTAATTAAATCAGGGAAGTCAGTTGATCAGGGATATATAGCTTGACTATTTTGACTTGAGCCTGACTTTTATGCAAGAATATATTACAAGGTTTTTGCTTTGAATATATCAATTTCAGCAAGCAAATCGTGCAATAGCGGCATTTATGATTTGTGTTTGTATTACATCTGGAGCGTCATCGTGATACTCCCTGATTATGAAAACATACAATTGGTGTTGTAGACAATATATCGACTGTTAAATTATGGTAATCAATAGGTCAGGCTCATGTCAATGTGGCCAAGCTATATATGTTAATTAGGAGATTAAGTTATCTTTGTTTGTGGGTGGTAGAATATTATTCTACTTTTTTCTCCTGATAAAAAAACTTAGTGTAGAAGGTTATTGAACTGTATTATGTCTGTCCATCGAATCAATATTTAGTATATACATGTATATCGGGTTCATTGACCTGTCGGATCAAGGGGATTTTATATGTTCAGAAACATTCTGCGAAAATTCATGGTTTTGGTAGATATTTCCCATTTCAATGAGAAGTTAATTTGTGGATTTTGCATTTCAGGTAATAAATACATGGGTCAAAATTATTGTTTCATGGGATTGGATTACATGGTTAAAGGTGAACCATGAAAACCATGAAATTTCATCCCATCGAAAATTAATAAATTTTACAGTATTGTACAGTCAATAAAAAAGCAATATAGTTATCTTCCTAATTCAACATGTCATGTCAGTGTGTGTAATGGTCGGCAGAAATCATGCTGTCATAGGTGTCAGATAATGTGTGTCCTTGATTCCTGCGATGTCATTCCCGATGTGGCTTAACTTGGTCGCTGCACTATCTTCTATTTTGAAGAGTCTTAAATGAAGAAATACACAGCGTATAAACCAAATTACTGTATGACTTAATACTATAAAGTTACATTTGTATGACTTATTGCAAGTAAAAGTACATCATGGCTGCACATGTAATTCTCGATTACTATATGACTTATTGCGATACCATACAATTCAATATGTATGCCTTATTGCAATAATCAGAAGTTGACTTGTTTAAACACTGTTGAATGAGGACTTGGTAAATTATATTATAATGTCTCCTAGAACTTTTGACTTAATGAGTTCATTGGAAGGTAAATATAAAACAAAATAATGAGCGTCCTTGTAAAATTAAGTCACAATAATGGCAACATGTAAAAATAGTACTTTCCGTAGTTTTGACTCCCATTAACACGCAAAACACATGCAATAATGGAGAATAACATAATTAAAACGATTTTACAGTATTGTTCAGTCAATAAAAAAGCAATATGGTTATCTTCCTAATTCAACATGTCATGTCAGTGTGCGTAATGGTCGGCAGAAATCATGGTATCGTTGGTTTCAGAGAATGTGTGTCCTTGATTTCTATGAAGTAATTCCTGATGTGGCTAAACATGGTCGCTGCACTATCCTCTCTTTTGAGGAGTATTTTGTGAAGAAATACAAAGCATGTAAACCAAATCACTGTATGACTTATTTGGATACTATAGAATTAAATTTGTATGACTTATTGCAATTTAAAGCACATCATCGCTGCACATGTAATTCTCGATTACTGTATGATTTATTACGATACAATACAATGTGTATGCCTAATTGCGATAATCAGAAGTTGACCTGTTTATACACTGTGAAATGAGGACTTGGTAAATACTGAAACCATGTACACATGTAATTATAAAAGTAGTACTTATGAGGGAACTATCCCATTCCAAAGAATAGCTGGGACTAGGTGAAAGTATACTAGGATTCAATGTTAACTACTGTCAACTCAGGTATACATTAAACCTAGATAAATATAGTTTACCTGACAGACGACTTGATGTTGACAAACGATTCTTGTTTTATTTTAAAGATCTGTATGTACAGCTGCCTATGTTTAAATAGTTTATAGTTACCTAAATTTAATGTTCAAAGCAACAATTTTTAAAAAGATATTGCAGTATGCATATGTTTTATAATTTATCAATATCTTAACTGGCAGGAAAACGTGATGTATAGACTTAAAACCTCCACAGTTTGAATATGTTACTGTTACATGACTGCCGTATTGCAGAAATGAATACGAATCCAATGTAACATTTGCATGGTGCACACATACTGCACTCAAACCTATAATATAATATACCTGGTTTGTAATCTCGGTGTAATCTCGGTTATACATTATAAACCACAACCTTGTTATAAAGCGGACTTTGTTGTATAGCTCAGTGTGTCAGTGGGTCAGGGAGAAATACGCCAGACATTCTTGATGTATGACTAACATGTGTGTATTAATGTGTACCAGATAATGGCCAGCTTTATATTAACTGGGTGGGTGGGGCGATGTAATTATATGCTCAGTACATCTAGAAACGTAACGTTTTCATCCTTGATTTTTTCTTACTTCCTTTGTTCATACATTTTTTAATTTTGTGTTATAATATTGTATTGTCGCGTAGCAACTTGGCTATTGTCCAAATTTTATCGATCGGGTTAGGTAACTCCGGAGCGTCAAGTAAATCACAAAACGCATGAATTCCATGTGCACCATTTACCCATTATACAATTGTGTGTAAATTGCTTCGAATCCTTTGTTAAGTTTGCCAATGGAAAGAAAATCACAAAAGAAAATTTCTAGGCTTCTGAATAAAATTGGCAGGATAGTCCGAATACGGGCGAAATCAGACTGTTCGGGTGGCTATGACGGGACGTCAAATTGGAGGTTTCACTTCGGGTAAATTGTCATAAACGGACAATGTCTCATCAGGAGACACTGTACTAGCACTTTGGCACCATTTACAACCACCCATGAGCAGGTGTTAAATGTAAAAAAACTCTCCGGCAGGACATGTACCATTTCTAGGCAAAGTTCACAACTGGTTCATACACTTCAAAACAACTTGTCAGACGTCATGAATATGTAAACAATCAATAAATAATCAATATTTATACTTTCCACTTAGAACAACGATTCTGAAAAATTAGAATTTTACCAATTTGTGTTTCGTTACTTTTTAGCCCCGCTATACATATAAGCACTGTTCATTCGCATCGATAGCACTTTATGAATACAATGTTACAGTTACATTGTCCATGGAATAAAATACCATCAATTAAATACAGTCTGGTTGTCAATCATAAAATGTTTGAAAAAGTGTTGACAATAACCCCAGTGTTGCGTTTCTAGATGTACTCAGTATAATTATGCTTTTACACAGAGAATCTTATATTACTGATTTATTTTAACTGGGTGGGTGGGGAGATGTTGTTATGATTATAAAGATTTTACGGATGTCACCATCTGAACCTATTAACAAGAGGGGAGAAACTTGTATAAGCAGCGGGCTACCTCAGTTGGTAGAGCATTCGCCTTGTAAGCAAGGGGTCCAGGGATCAAGCCCCTTTCTGGTTGCACATTTTTCTACCCCTGTTAAAACAAAAATCTGCTGTTATTGTGTTAACATGGTAAATGCTCATACAAAGTAGTTATATTTAATATTAATTGTGTTAATCACATTAATGCTGTTACATTTGAATCATTTATTGCGATGTAACCACGGCTACGCAATTCAGCAGTGATTTACCATCACCGCCGGATGATCCGTATGGGTGAGGGAGATAGTAGTTCAGACACAGGAGATATACTCGTTCCAGAGACACCATTGCCCCTTTTACATGCCAGGTGTATAGCACCCATACAATGGACCTAGGTTTGAAGTCTCATCCGAAAGGCTATTAGTAAATTTAGTTGGTCAGTCCTCAGGGATTCGAACCATACAGCCCAAGATCAGATGTCTCATTCTCTACCTACTCAGCTAAGCGGGCAGACGACTACTAATAGTGTTGTCTGACTGCTGCATGTTTTTATATGCACTTTCATGTTCTGTTATGGTAAAAATGTTGGAGCAATCTACCAGTTCCAATTTGTTTGCAAGCTAGTCCATTTGAGTTTCACAAATCTTATTAGGAATGTATTTCAGGCTTTCAAGCGTGTGAAAAACAGCATATAAAACTCAAGGGCAAATGACTCAATCAAATTCCTCTATGGAGTACTTCTGTACTTTTACTGAAACAAACTGCTTGAAAGAATTGCTTTGCTTTCAGAAGTGTTTTATATCAATTGAGACTGGAAAATTATTGTACTTTTAACAGAATTTTTTGATGAATTAAATGTCAAACAAAGAGGATTGAATTCCCTGTACAGTGTGTTTGCTGGTTTGTTCCTGATTTTTTTCGTTAATTAAACTCTAGCCTTGTGTGGGCTAGTGTAGATTTCATAGCTGGATTGAATATCATTCTTTTTGGGGGGAGGTGGGAGAGCAAAAGGGCAGGTTGGATATAGTTACAGCTCAAGAATTATAATTATACAATACTGTGAAATAATTTATTTTCGTGGGGGATTAAATTTGGTATTTTTTGTGGTTCACCCTTAACCACGAAATCAGATCCCTTTTAACACTAATTTTGGGTCTGGTATGTATTACCTGAAATGCACAATCCACAAATTGAGTTTTATAATGTTTGAGGATGCAAAGGAAAATGAGAAAAGAGTAGATTGAGGAGTTGTCTTTATAAACATAGGGTGTGTTAGACAGATTATAGTTATACATGTATATTTAGGTTAGTAGGTCATTGACATTTTTTTATAGTTGGTAAATTTCCAAGTTTATATTTGGATAGGTTTGTGATTTATGATATGCAAGGGAAAGCAATTTATATTATGATTGATTTTGTCATGTGTGAGTAGTGGGTATATCTAAAGTAGTTTAGGCTAAGATTTAAAAATGTGGTTCTTGTAACTGACAACCCCAGCGAAAACTTCAAGAACTGTTCTTGATTAAATTCTTGTACTTGTTCCAGAACATTCAAGAACATAAAATTGCCGTTCTTGAATAACGATTTCCAGAACTCAGTTTAAGAACTTGTTCAAGAACAGAAAAAAATTATTCTGGAACCCCCTGCGAAAAGTTTAAGAACTGTTCTAGAAAGTGTTCCAGAATGATTCTAGAACAGTTCATGAGCATTAAATGGCAGTTCTAGAACCTGCAAATTCTTGAACTTAACACAGAAGTTCTTGAACTGTTTTAGAACTGATTTGTGAACTATTCTAGAACTGGTTCAAGAATTTGTGCTTAGTTCTTGAACCTGTTCATGAATTGTTCTAAAATCGTTCTGAACTTTGTTTTGTTTTAATCAAGGATTATTTCAAGAACAGTTCTTGAACACTAATGACATGAAGTGAAGTGAGTCAGACAGATGTGTTGAAAGTATGAACAGTAAATATATTATCTTTATAATGAATACTTCAAAGTAAAATAGAATGATATTATGTTCATGTTCCCAAAGGTTTGCAATAGTGAAAATAGCTGCAAGATTATCAACTTGCCTGTCAACTTAGCTAAATAGTTCAGCTATTATTCATGGAACCTCATGTTAAACGTACCCCACCCACTTGCTCATTTGTTTTCCTATATTTTAAGTTTGCACCATTATTCTTATGAGCAGGATATTAGTCACTTAAGATACTTATACACTTATCATTCTAAACTATGCAACTTACCTGTTATAAGATTGCTTATCTAGATGAAAACAACCTCTAAATGTTTCAAACATCTGAATACATGTCATACTGGCAGCCATTTTGAAAATCTGTGATGTCATCAATAATTGTGCACATAGTCATGTTCTTGAACATTTCATGAACAGTTCAAGAATAGGTGGTCTAGTTCAAGAACAACTAAGATTCTAGAACCAAGGTTCAAGAACTGTTTGTCTAGTTCAAGAACTCACAATGTTCTGGAACTATGGTTCAAGAACGGTGTTACTAGTTCAAGAACAGTTCTTAAAGTTCTTGAATGTTCTAGAACTTACTCCAGGTTCTAGAACATTTTTCGCAGGGGAATCTCATACGTCTTGGCATGATCAAATGGAAGTAGGGTCTGGGTAGGGTCTGATGCAACAGATTCCTAAGAATAATACAGACGAGCATGCACAGAGAAGTCGTTCATATGACACAGAGTTAGCTAAATGGAAATGTAAACAAAACACATGTCTGTAAAAATCTGCAGCAAATTTAAACTGTAAAAACAGGCTGTGTTTTGCTCTTACAATGATATTAGTTTAAAATAAAAGTGCTGAAAGAACAGGGTTTGTTCCTGAGCTCAAACAATTATATTTCCCGTCATAAAGCCTGAACTATAAAAGATGACCCAATCAATACCTGGGGTGGTATTTACAAAACATCTGAAGTAGTGGAAATCTTAAAGAGATTGACTCAAGTTACAGAAATATTTATGTTTTGCAGAAAATACTAAGTTTTCTACTAAGATGCCTTGTGAATACCAACCTAGGCCAGAGCTGCAAGTATGTTCCAAATTAATAATTTTCTCACAAAAAATGTTTGGTTGAGATTTTCAAACAGGTAGAGCATTCGCCTTGTAAGCAAGGGGTCCAGGGATCAAGCCCCTTTCTGGTTGCACATTTTTCTACCCCTGTTAAAACAAAAATCTGCTGTTATTGTGTTAACATGGTAAATGCTCATACAAAGTAGTTATATTTAATATTAATTGTGTTAATCACATTAATGCTGTTACATTTGAATCATTTATTGCGATGTAACCACGGCTACGCAATTCAGCAGTGATTTACCATCACCGCCGGATGATCCGTATGGGTGAGGGAGATAGTAGTTCAGACACAGGAGATATACTCGTTCCAGAGACACCATTGCCCCTTTTACATGCCAGGTGTATAGCACCCATACAATGGACCTAGGTTTGAAGTCTCATCCGAAAGGCTATTAGTAAATTTAGTTGGTCAGTCCTCAGGGATTCGAACCATACAGCCCAAGATCAGATGTCTCATTCTCTACCTACTCAGCTAAGCGGGCAGACGACTACTAATAGTGTTGTCTGACTGCTGCATGTTTTTATATGCACTTTCATGTTCTGTTATGGTAAAAATGTTGGAGCAATCTACCAGTTCCAATTTGTTTGCAAGCTAGTCCATTTGAGTTTCACAAATCTTATTAGGAATGTATTTCAGGCTTTCAAGCGTGTGAAAAACAGCATATAAAACTCAAGGGCAAATGACTCAATCAAATTCCTCTATGGAGTACTTCTGTACTTTTACTGAAACAAACTGCTTGAAAGAATTGCTTTGCTTTCAGAAGTGTTTTATATCAATTGAGACTGGAAAATTATTGTACTTTTAACAGAATTTTTTGATGAATTAAATGTCAAACAAAGAGGATTGAATTCCCTGTACAGTGTGTTTGCTGGTTTGTTCCTGATTTTTTTCGTTAATTAAACTCTAGCCTTGTGTGGGCTAGTGTAGATTTCATAGCTGGATTGAATATCATTCTTTTTGGGGGGAGGTGGGAGAGCAAAAGGGCAGGTTGGATATAGTTACAGCTCAAGAATTATAATTATACAATACTGTGAAATAATTTATTTTCGTGGGGGATTAAATTTGGTATTTTTTGTGGTTCACCCTTAACCACGAAATCAGATCCCTTTTAACACTAATTTTGGGTCTGGTATGTATTACCTGAAATGCACAATCCACAAATTGAGTTTTATAATGTTTGAGGATGCAAAGGAAAATGAGAAAAGAGTAGATTGAGGAGTTGTCTTTATAAACATAGGGTGTGTTAGACAGATTATAGTTATACATGTATATTTAGGTTAGTAGGTCATTGACATTTTTTTATAGTTGGTAAATTTCCAAGTTTATATTTGGATAGGTTTGTGATTTATGATATGCAAGGGAAAGCAATTTATATTATGATTGATTTTGTCATGTGTGAGTAGTGGGTATATCTAAAGTAGTTTAGGCTAAGATTTAAAAATGTGGTTCTTGTAACTGACAACCCCAGCGAAAACTTCAAGAACTGTTCTTGATTAAATTCTTGTACTTGTTCCAGAACATTCAAGAACATAAAATTGCCGTTCTTGAATAACGATTTCCAGAACTCAGTTTAAGAACTTGTTCAAGAACAGAAAAAAATTATTCTGGAACCCCCTGCGAAAAGTTTAAGAACTGTTCTAGAAAGTGTTCCAGAATGATTCTAGAACAGTTCATGAGCATTAAATGGCAGTTCTAGAACCTGCAAATTCTTGAACTTAACACAGAAGTTCTTGAACTGTTTTAGAACTGATTTGTGAACTATTCTAGAACTGGTTCAAGAATTTGTGCTTAGTTCTTGAACCTGTTCATGAATTGTTCTAAAATCGTTCTGAACTTTGTTTTGTTTTAATCAAGGATTATTTCAAGAACAGTTCTTGAACACTAATGACATGAAGTGAAGTGAGTCAGACAGATGTGTTGAAAGTATGAACAGTAAATATATTATCTTTATAATGAATACTTCAAAGTAAAATAGAATGATATTATGTTCATGTTCCCAAAGGTTTGCAATAGTGAAAATAGCTGCAAGATTATCAACTTGCCTGTCAACTTAGCTAAATAGTTCAGCTATTATTCATGGAACCTCATGTTAAACGTACCCCACCCACTTGCTCATTTGTTTTCCTATATTTTAAGTTTGCACCATTATTCTTATGAGCAGGATATTAGTCACTTAAGATACTTATACACTTATCATTCTAAACTATGCAACTTACCTGTTATAAGATTGCTTATCTAGATGAAAACAACCTCTAAATGTTTCAAACATCTGAATACATGTCATACTGGCAGCCATTTTGAAAATCTGTGATGTCATCAATAATTGTGCACATAGTCATGTTCTTGAACATTTCATGAACAGTTCAAGAATAGGTGGTCTAGTTCAAGAACAACTAAGATTCTAGAACCAAGGTTCAAGAACTGTTTGTCTAGTTCAAGAACTCACAATGTTCTGGAACTATGGTTCAAGAACGGTGTTACTAGTTCAAGAACAGTTCTTAAAGTTCTTGAATGTTCTAGAACTTACTCCAGGTTCTAGAACATTTTTCGCAGGGGAATCTCATACGTCTTGGCATGATCAAATGGAAGTAGGGTCTGGGTAGGGTCTGATGCAACAGATTCCTAAGAATAATACAGACGAGCATGCACAGAGAAGTCGTTCATATGACACAGAGTTAGCTAAATGGAAATGTAAACAAAACACATGTCTGTAAAAATCTGCAGCAAATTTAAACTGTAAAAACAGGCTGTGTTTTGCTCTTACAATGATATTAGTTTAAAATAAAAGTGCTGAAAGAACAGGGTTTGTTCCTGAGCTCAAACAATTATATTTCCCGTCATAAAGCCTGAACTATAAAAGATGACCCAATCAATACCTGGGGTGGTATTTACAAAACATCTGAAGTAGTGGAAATCTTAAAGAGATTGACTCAAGTTACAGAAATATTTATGTTTTGCAGAAAATACTAAGTTTTCTACTAAGATGCCTTGTGAATACCAACCTAGGCCAGAGCTGCAAGTATGTTCCAAATTAATAATTTTCTCACAAAAAATGTTTGGTTGAGATTTTCAAACAGGCGTCCATTCAGCCAACAACGTTGCAATGGTTCCAATCCTTTAGATTGATGAAAGTTAGCTTTTACACTCTATTCATTTTGAATTCACATTCTGTAACTCTTCAATTTAGAGACAATATGTGTTGCTGTTTATTACATTGGCTTGGATGGAGTTCAGTGAACGCTCGTATTTCGAAGTCAATATCCTAATTATGGCCTCATGAACATGATGTAATAGCTAAATGCTTTTTGCTCCTCCTTTAAAGCAGTTTTATATTGCTGCCACTTAAATAAGTAGTTTTATGTATAACCATTGTGCAATTAAGCCTGTTTTATGCTGTAGCAATATAATTGTTTGTGGGCGATTAATTTTGCATTGATTTTACAGAAAAAAACTTGCAATTGATTATGTCTTTATAACTACAACGTTCAAAAGGATATAAATACGTAATGAGTTTGTAACCAGTGTATATAAATCATGAACACAGTATTTGGAGATATTTTTTATGCCCCAGCGTCTACTGATGCGGAGACATATAGTGATGCACCTGTTCTTCCATTCATCTGTCAGTAAAGGTGCGTACACACAGTAAGTTTTGGTGTATAAGTCGAGGATGTACATTTTACCACATGTACATCATGCACGTACATTTCCCTCATACCACTTGGTAACAACGAAGGCGTACATCTTGAGAAGATGTACGAACTTAACTACAAAGAGTATCTTGACTTATACTGTTCAAGATGTATTCATCAAAACTAACTGTGTACGCACCTTTACAGAACTTTCAAATTGATTGACTTAGCTATAGATCTACAATTACCTCTCAGTAATGACCCCTTTAGAGATAGAATACTTATTAGATAGATAGATAGTTATTACTAGTCACACCTCAAAGCGTTTTGTAGATCTATACTCATGAATTTTTCATTTTATGAATGTTTAATGTATCACAAAAAAGTTACATCAATGAATTCTACATTTTGATCTCATGAATTGTTCAGTTTTATGTACTTCTATTTATGTAGGCCATGAAACATGATGTATATAGTGCCAAGTGCTAAGTTAAATATCATGGTCGTACTATACGTCATAACTCATGAACATGCTAATTTATTTCATGACTTATGACGTCTAGTACGACCATGATATTTAACACACCTTCTATTAGCATATACTTCAAATCATGATAATTTCTAGGCTGGAGATAAAGTCTGACCTAAGAGCAATAACCTTTGGGTTTATGGTAAAAAGAGTCTGCGATTTAAAGTGCAGCTCATAAATAGCTGGCTTAGAGTGAGAAGGTTCTAAGTACAAAAAACTATATTTTGAGAAAATAAGGAAAAACTGTCTTAAAAGTTACTCTTTGTTTATGGTAAAAGAAGCTCTTTCAACTTCAGTTTGGTCGACATGACATGTTTCGATTTTCTTGACAATAGGCTCAATTAATAAGCGCCTTGTGGTGCTGATTTTAAATATGTATCAGTCTTATAAGGTCCTAAGTACTTCTCATTCTAAGCCAGCAATATAGGCATGTAATGGTTTCAGCACGCTGTAAAATGGTGATCAGCCCTAGTCACTGATAGCCCTTATGAAAAAAGAGTAGGTTGTTTTGAATCAATTTTTATCAGCGTTGAATAGAACTGACAAAAGATCAGCCGCCTACTGGTTTTCAATCTATAAATTTTAATTTGGGTCTTTGTTGTCTAACATGGATATTTATCTGTTATAAATCTTGATATTCGTGCGGAAATTCATGTTTTCATGTCCATAATAATCTTTGTAAAAATAAGATAAAAAATGTCCATGGCAGGCAGATTTTGTAAAGGTGGTGTTTGTTTGCAGTTTATTCGGTCTGTTAGTGTCTAGCATAGCCTTTATTTGCCAGTCAGCTTTCTGCTGAAATATACCCGGAAGTTGACATATATATGTGCCTCCACCCGGTTTTGAAACCAGACTGCTAGATTAGATGGCAAGCGCACTTTAAAACTACTGAGCTAAGGAGGCACACTTGCCGTCTTATCTGCCGACCTGGGTTAAAATCTGGATGGACTTGCATTCATATGCCTGTCATAATATCAACAGAAAGCTGACTGGCAAAGAAAGGCTACCGCTATCTCAGCATTTAAGTTGGTTGGCCCATATGAATATAAACTCATAAACTAGACACTTACATGTATACCCATAACTTCTGTCTTATGTTATATGTTTTATCAGTCTGTTGTTTACTGAAGTCACAAACAATAAATTATTTCACAAATTAATCACCATTATATAATGTAATAAAAGAAGACAGCCAAAAAAAAAACGTGATAATGAAGTCACATTTTTATTAGCTCACCTGTCACAAAGTGACAAGGTGAGCTTTTGTGATCGCTCTTCGTCCGTCGTCCGTCGTCCGTCCGTCGTCCGTCGTCCGTCGTCCGTTCACAATTGCTTGTGAACACACTAGAGGTCACAAATTTAGCCTGATCATTATGAAACTTGATCACAATGATCATCTCCATAAAATCTAGGTCAAGTTCGATATTGGGTCATCTGGGGTCAAAAACTAGGTCACTAGGTCAAATCAAAGGAAAACCTTGTGAACAAATTAGAGGTCACAATTTGAGCCTAATCTTTATAAAACTTGATCACAATGATCATCTCTGTAAAATCTAGGTCAAGTTCGACATTGGGTCATCTGGGGTCAAAAACTAGGTCACTAGGTCAAATCAAAGGAAAACCTTGTGAACACATTAGAGGTCACAATTTGAGCCTAATCTTTATGAAAATTGATCACAATGACCATCTCTATAAAATCTAGGTCAAGTTCGATATTGGGTCATCTAGGGTCAAAAACTAGGTCACTAGGCCAAATCAAAGGAAAACCTTGTGAACACACTAGAGGTCACAAATTTAGCCTGATCATTATGAAACTTGATCACAATGATCATCTCCATAAAATCTAGGCCAAGTTCGATTTTGGGTCATCTGGGGTCAAAAACTAGGTCACTAGGTCAAATCAAAGGAAAACCTTGTGAACACATTAGAGGTCACAATTTGAGCCTAATCTTTATGAAACTTGATCACAATGATCATCTCTGTAAAATCTAGGTCAAGTTCGATATTGGGTCATCTGGGGTCAAAAACTAGGTCATGAGGCCAAATCATTGAAAAACCTTGTGAACACATTAGAGGTCACAATTTGTGACTAATCTTTATGAAAATTGATCACAATGATCATCTCTATAAAATCTAGGTCAAGTTCGATATTGGGTCATCTGGGGTCAAAAACTAGGTCACAAGGCCAAATCATTGAAAAAGCTTGTGAACACACTAGATGTCACAATTTGAGACTAATCTTTATGAAAATTGATCACAATGATCATCTCTATAAAATCTAGGTCAAGTTCGATATTGGGTCATCTGGGGTCAAAAACTAGGTCACAAGCCTTTGAAGGCCAAATCATTGAAAAAGCTTGTGAACATACTAGAGGTCACATTTTGAGCCTAATCTTTATGAAACTTGATCACACTGATCATCACTATAAAATTTTGGTCAAGTTCGATATTGGGTCATCCTGAGTCAAAAACTAGGTCACGAGGCCAAATCATTGAAAAAGCTTGTGAACATACTAGAGGTCACAATTTTGATCTTATCTTTATGAAACTTGATCACAATGATCATCATTATAAAATTTAGGTCAAGTTCGATATTGGGTCATCTGGGGTCAAAAACTAGGTCACGAGGCCAAATCATTGAAAAATCTTGTGAACACACTAGAGGTCACAATTTTGACTCTATCTTTATGAAACTTGGTCACAATGTTTATCTCTATAAAATCTAGGTCAAGTTAGATACTGTGTCATTTGGGCCAAAATCTAGGTCACTAGGCCAAACAGGTGAGCGACCCAGGGCCCTTTGGACCCTCTTGTTGTGGTTTCCTGCCATGTTTTATTATACAACATTTCCATTCATAACAACAGTGGGTAACAAATTATTTAATACTAACAATTTATCACACGCCAGCTACGCTTCCCAGGCGAAAATGATGGTCATTTGACTATGAACTACCATGAACTACCATGGTACTTCATGGTCATATAACCATGAACTACCATGGTTGACCATGTTTTGTTAAATGGCACCATGGCTTTTCATGTTCTTCTAACCATGGTCGATAAACACCATGGTCTCCCTGAGACCATGGTCACCCAAAGACCATGGTCTACCATGGTTGGTAGCACATGAAAAGCCATGGTGTCTTTTAACCAAACGTGGTCAACCATGGTAGTTCATGGTAAAATGAACGGTTTAAAACCATGAACTACCATGACAGTTCATGGTCGACCAGGGTAGTTCATGGTCAGGGGACCCATGGTTATTTGGTAATTGGCACTTGATGGTCAATGACCATGGTTTTGTAACATGGTCAACCATGGTCTTGGACCATGGTCAATGACCATGGGTTCAAGCTACAGATGAATCAGCTTGTTGCAAATAATGTCAGGTAATATTTGATTTCTTATAGGAAAGCTTAATAAATATTTTGTTGTAATTATGAATTTTTTATTATGTCAAACTAATTCATAAATCTTTCTATTTTTATAATAAGAATGATATATTACTTTGCTAACATTTCATTTAAAAGTGTATTTTGGGACTTTAAAAAAAAATATATAATTTTTGTTAAAGGGAGATAATATAAAAGTGTGAGACAATAACATGGTTGACCATAGTCGACCATGGTCAAATGGTCAACCACGGTTGAAAACACTGACCATGTTAGACCATGGTCAAGCTTCAGTTTGTCTTTTCTCACCATGGTTGACCATGGTCAAACGGTTTATCTCTTTTTCTCACCATGGTCAACCATGGTCAGTCTTCTCTTACCATGGTCAATCACAGTCGACCATGGTCGACCATAGTCAACAACGGTGACCATGGTCGACCATGCTCCTGACTATCTCTTCAACATGGTATTTGATGGTTGACCATGTTTAACATGGTCAACCATCAAATACCATGTTGACCATGGTTCAACCATGGTCGCATTTCGCCTGGGTAGCTGCCTACATATCAAAATTCAGCTTGTAGTGGAAACTGTCTCGATTCTGGAACAAAATTGTAACACACATACTGACTTTCTTTTTCTGGTTCTAAATTTAGACTCGGATACAAAAATAAGTGCAGGTTTATGCAAAGTTTATGTAGGCACTTGGAGGTTTCAGTTTCTCTAGATATTAATTTATGGTTGTTGTTGGCTCGCTTGTTTTTTTCCTGGAGGTTTATTCATTTATATACAGAAGGTATTTCACGATTTGGAGGTTTCAGTATCCCTTTTGTTGGCTTAAAGTATGGTTGTCTTGTATTTAGGTCTGTCTAATTATTTATGCAAAACATTTTTTATTCTAATCATTAGTGATGTTGTGTGTTTACGCTCTCGGTGGTGTTAGGTGGCCGTCTAATTTGTATGTGTTGCAATGTTGAAGTTTAAACAGATGTGTTTTGTCAAGATTGTTATATCAAAAATACTCCGAAATTTTGTTAATTGTTCAACAAATAATACATTGCTTGTTGTATTCACCCTTTTTATCATGCCTCTGTTAACTTACAAAATGTAACTTTCACCTATCATGATAAGATGTATAGCTTGACCAGAAGGCACTCATTAAACTTCGGAAGCGTGTATTATTTTCCGTAAGCGTAGTCAGTACTTATCGGAAATATTTGATTATTTTTGCACCGACTTTGTCCGAAATATGCACAGAATATTTCCGGAGTGGCTACTAAATCTTGTCAAGTTAAATGTATGTATATTGTGGCTAAAAACTCATTATTGTTTAATGCCGAAATAAGCTTTTGTATTGTATTGTATTGTATATCCATCTCACTGATCTGCTATGCAGCTTGAAAAATTATTAGAGTTTCTAACATAGTTAAGCAAGGATGTTAAAAGTACTCAGAATTGTCCCTTTCGAAAGAATAGTGGGGTACAGTTAAAACAGTTACACCCAGTTAAACCTAGATAAACCTATTTTACCTGATTTTTCGGGAATAATCAGTAAATCCGTATTGGCTGCATTCGACTGCACCAAATAAAAGTTATTTGATGAAAATATTCAAAGAATTGAAAAAGGTATGGTCATTTGAAGTTCCACAATCAGGATTGGACATTATGCCTCAGTAGAACCCCTGGATGTTTATAACAGTTATCAGTTAACTTTGAGCAGACTGTATCAGGTATATTGATAGAGCTCTTCACTTGTTGTTATTATCATTACATATTTTGTTGTATATTTTCAGAAGAGAGCACTATACAGCCTGCAGATTCTAACAGTCCAAAGCAACCATTTGTTCCATGTAAAGTATGTGGTGACAGGGCCTCAGGATATCATTATGGTGTCACATCATGTGAAGGCTGTAAGGTATGTCCCTTAAATGTTTCTTTGTTCGGCTAAGCTCGGCTAAGCTCGGCTAAGCGTTGTTAATACTGGGGGTAGCACACATAAAGTCCAAAACCACACAGAAACGGTGGCTCTGAGTGCCTCCGTAGCCTAGTGCCTCCAAAGCCTAGTGGTTAATGCACTTGCCGCCAATTCGGGTGACTCAGGATCGAATCCGGGCACTCATATGCCTGCCATATTTCAGCAGAAAGCTTACTGGCCAATAATGGCTATGCTTTCTTTGTGAGGCTAAGCTTGGCTCGGCAGTGTTAATACTGTAGTGCACATATATTTCAAAACCATTGGGGGATTAAATTTAGTGAATTTCTAGGTTCACCACAAAATCAAATCCTACCAAACACTCATTTTGGCCCTAGTATGTATCACCTGAAATGCAAAATCCATGAATTAATGTCCCATCGAAAGGTCATTTTTACCAAAACCATGAAATTTCGTCCTACCGAAATTGAATTATTTTACAGTAGTCCAAAGTCACACAGAAACAGTGGCTCTGAGTGCCTCCGTAGCCTAGTGGTTAATGCACTGGCGGCCTAATCGGTTGACTTGGGATCATATCCGGGGGAGACACTCATATTCCTGCCATATTTCAGCAGAAAGCTGACTGGTAAATAAAGGGCGTGCTTGGCCTAGCCAGACATAGAATGCGCCATCCATATCCCAAAAGATGGATATTTTCAAGCTAGCCTATAAAATTATACTCACCTCGCAATGAATGACACACTGTGGACTTTTCTTAAATTTTGTGCTTAATTAACAGAAGGTAATCATGAATTATTGATTACTGCACCAAAGAGAAGTACAGGGAGTCATGTTATTTTTATGCCCTGGCGGAGGCATAAAGTGATGCACCTGTCCATTGAAAATGAACCTCAAATATCTTTTTAGTCCATCAATGCATTGCTTTTGATCTTGGCATACTTGTTAACTAGCATAAACACAATATATTATCAAAACTATGTAACACTTTCAAACTTTTCAACTGAATTATGGCCCCTAAATGGATGACTTAGCTATTTGTTATGGACAAGGCTGCCACCGAGGCATAAGCCATTATGGGTTTACTGAACGCAGTCTTGTTCTTGAGGAAATTGATACTTTCCATGCCAGAAGCTTATAAATTCCAATATCCATGCTTAAGGTCGAGGACCAGTTAAAGTTTGAGATATATTGACAATTAAATCTTCATTAAAAAGCAACATCCTTATGCAAACAGCATGATTATATGTTGTCATTGAACATGCAATCAAGCAATGAAACTCACGATACAATTATATGGAAAATGAATGCATGAAGAATAATTAGAAAAAAAATATTCCGAGAAATCTGTACAGGAAACAATGTCTCTTATAATTACTGAAAACATGAAACAAAAACATTGCAAGCCATCAGGGAACTTCCTTTCTGTATACAAATGTTGAATATGGAAGCATTCCATAGGTTTCTTACTAATCAATAGGATTTGTGTTATTCCATAAGGCTTCTTGCTGTTCCATAAGGCTTCTGTATTTTCAATAGAATTCCATAAGGTTCTTTGTCTTTTCTATTAGGCTTCTTGCTGTTCCATAAGGCTTCTTGTTGTTCCATAAGGCTTCTTGTTGTCACATAAGGCTTCTTGTTGTTCCATAAGGCTTCTTGCTGTTCCATAAGGCTTCTTGTTGTTCCATAAGGCTTCTTGTTGTTCCATAAGGCTTCTTGTTGTTCCATAAGGCTTCTTGTTGTCACATAAGGCTTCTTGTTGTTCCATAAGGCTTCTTGTTGTTCCATAAGGCTTCTTGTTGTTCCATAAGGCTTCTTGTTGTTCAATAAGGCTTCTTGCTGTCCCATAAGGCTTCTTGCTGTTCCATAAGGCTTCTTGCTGTCCCATAAGGCTTCTTGTTGTCCCATAAGGCTTCTCGCTGTCCCATAAGGCTTCTTGTTGTCCCATAAGGCTTCTTGTTGTTCCATAAGGCTTCTTGCTGTCACATAAGGCTTCTTGTTGTTCCATAAGGCTTCTTGCTGTTCCATAAGGCTGGTTGCTGTATCAGGGCATATACATTTTGCATGTTAAGGAACAAAGGAGTCTGAATTCGGAATGAGCTTGGGTAGCGCACTCAGATTCCTTGTATCACACAAACTTTGCTATTTGACTCTCTTCCCACAAAGTCAGAGGGCAGAAATTAAATCGAATGCCCACTCACTACGATTTTCTTGAATCAAACACAAAAAATCACCTATATATATATAATAATAAATGATTTATGAACTAAATGTTACATAATTTTATGAGGTATGTGTACTTTCGGAAACACGCTGGTTATGGTAGAAACTAGAAACTAATCAGTATTCATACTGCAGCTGCATTGGAGAAACACGATTTTTGTCATAGATTGTGGTCTCTGTGGTTTAAGGCATCATTAGGCTTCATAATTACGCCATAAATAATTGAAAGCTTGGTATTTAGGTCAGTAGACCACTGCGGTCAATGGAATACGTCAGTGTTGAAGGCTGGGAATGTCAATCATACATAAATCATGTCTCATATATATACCATGTCTGGTAGAGATGTACCAGTATCACAAAAATCATAATTATATATATAGTCTCAATGTCTGTGCAATTGAAGGATTTGTTAAACCACAAATACGTTCTTGGATACAAATGAGGCTGATCGTAATGAGAACTATATTTGTCCGGGGATGGGGGGGGGGTGAAGGATTTGTGTGTATAGATGTACATTGGTACTTAATGTTCTCAAAGTGCATTTCTTATAAATGAATCGACTTCTGGTTGTCGCAATAAGGCATACACATGGAATTGTATAGTCTTCCAAAATGTTTAGCAGTGATTAGATATCAGAGATTCTTTGGCTCCAAATAAATCATACAAGTTTAATTGTTTAGTCTTCCAATAAGTTACTTTTGCTCACAATAAGTCATACAGTGATCAGAAATCATTCACATATGCTTTTGCTCCCAATAAGCTATACAGTGATTGGAAATCGCATATGCTTATGATGCCAATAAGTCATACAAATTGAATTATGTAGTATCCCAATTAGTCTTACAGTGATTTGGTTCATAAGATGTGTTTCTATCATGATGAGTGTGACAAGAGCTTAGACTGTCAATCGACAATGTTTTTGGCAATGTGTTCTGGTTCTGATAAAAAGGTTGATTTTTTTTCAACAGTTTAATTTGTGTTTGTTAACATTCTGACACAAATATATGAAGATAAAACATCACTTAATCTGGTACCAGGCTATTCCGATAATATTATATACCTGGTTCCCAGCTAGGATATTCCGATGATATTGTTACCTGGTTCCCGATGATATTGTTACCTGGTTCCCGATGATATTGTTACCTGGTTCCCGGCTAGGATTATTTGGATGAGGTACCATATAATTAGTTACTATTCATGTCAAGGTTGTTACATGTGTTTTAGTACTAAGAAGCTTCCTGTGAATGATGAATGTTTGCATGCAAAAGTACCTTCGTTACATGAGGAGTTGGATAACCTTTGATCAACTTGTAATGTTAATGCCTTGGTCACACTGAGCATGTTTGTCTCAGCCATATACAGTCCAGTTAGGGTAAAAATACAGTGACCCAGTGGAACAATCCACTATTATGGTATGGAAAAACAAGTATAAATGCTTATACCAGCAGTTCAATACCAAACTAAACTCAACCTGTATAAGCAATGGGTTTAATCTTTTGCATACACATAAACGATGACGTCACTGTCCAAATATCCTTACTGAACTATACACCAAACTTAATAAATCGGCATCAACTTAATAAATAGGCATCAGAAAGTATTGGGAAAATGGTCTAGGGATGCTTAGGGGGTACTCGTTTGAAAATTTGTGAAATCCAAGTTCCCATGCTTCCCAGAGGTAATTTATTTAAATCAGGAGTACATCGCTGAGGTAAAACATGTTGAGTGTGACCTAGGCTTAATGTTTTGTTGTTTAACTTAGGTCAATATCCTGGTTATGATGTAAGGTTATGTAAGGTTGTATGACAATAGGGAGGTTGGTTAATGTATTGTCTAACTTTAGTTTATCACATACCACAGGTATCTGTCTTTCCAGGTATATGAATTGTACTCTTACATTCTAATAAATCACAGGTATTGTCAATCAAAGACATAATTATATAATGATGGGAGAGAGAGATACTATAAAATAATTAATTTTCGTGGGGGGGGGGCATAAATTTCATGGATTTCGTGGTTAACTTCAAACCACGAAATCAAATCCTGTCCAACACTAATTTTGGCCCTTGTATGTATAACCAGAAATGCAAAAATCCACAAATTAATTTCCCATCAAAATAGTCTTTTTTCCTAGATCGTGGGGGTTAAATTTCATGGACTTTTTGGTTCACCAGTTTAACCATGAAATCAAATCCCACAGGACACAAATTTAGGCCCTTATAATTATTACCTGAAATGCAAAATTCACAAATTAAGGTCCCATCGAAATGGTCATTTTTACCAAAACCACGAAATTTCGTCCCATTGAAATTAAATGATTTTACAGTATTTAGAAATTAATTAATAACTGTGGAAATCATGAATAATGATTTTATGGCATTTTGACAAATATTTCCTGATGTGTCAAATATTTGGCACATTTCATGGAAACTTGGGGTGTGGATCCAATGTCAAACATTGACACTTTTATGAACGACAGCCAAAATATAACCTCAGTTTAATTGGGAGAAATGCCAAAATGAAAACAGTTTCCCTGGTATTTTAAACTACTGATCAGATCATTAATAAAGTACTATTAATGCTTATACTGTGTCATAATGTAAAATCATTAGATTTCAATGGGACAAATGTTTGTGGTTTTGATGAAAAACCCCATTTCGTCTGGACGTAATTTCAAGGAGACCTTATCCACTAAGTCTTATACTATAGAAGTTATTAATATTCGTGGGGATTTAATTCCGTGGTTGAGATCATCTTTCATTTCTAGGAAATTAAACCGTCCTCGTATTTTAATGATGGGACGATTTAATTTTGATGGGACGACATTTCGTGGTTTTGGTAAAAAAGACCATTTCGATGGGATGTTAATTTGTTGATTTGCATTTCAGGTAATAAATACAAGCGTCAAAATTATTGTTCGATGGGATTAAATTTCGTGGTAGAAGATGAACCACGAAATCCCTGAAATTTAATCCCCACGAGAATTAATTATTTTACAGTAAATGCCTGTACATACTTCATGAAACTATAAATGGTAAAAAATATGATATGTTTTGTACAGCTGTAGTAACCTCATGCATTGGATTTTTACACAGCTTACATTATTTATTCATTTAGTTTGGTATGCACCTTGCTTGAAGTGCACATGTACTAACAAATGCACGCAAACATGATCAAACATGTCTAAACTTTCTTTTGATTTTTTCATCATCAAAAAACAAAAATGTTTTATTGGAAGAAAGTGAAACATTGATGTTGATAAATAAGGCAATATAAACACACTATAAAAAAATAGCTGTTACGCATTTATCTTAATTTTAGGTGTTATTTTTCTCCAGTTTATATGGAAATCATCCATTAATCACGCGTAATCACCGCTATTATGAAAATTGGCTAATTTCGGGCAATTATTCATTATTTAATCTGTTAGTCTTACGCAATAGTTCCCATGGAAAAACTTTATTATATAATACTGTAAAATCAATGATTTTCGTGTGCATTTAATTAAGTGGATGTTGGTCGAAACATGTTTTGTTGGTCGGAAAATCATGGATTACAAAATGATGGCTAATTACTGTTTGTGATTAAGTGATCAATTAATCTAGGTCATGGCCAAGGTCACACAAATTCAATGAAAATTTACCCCCCCCCCACTAACAAATACTGTAAAATCATTAATATTTGGGGGGATTAAATTTTGTGGATTTCGTGGTTCATCCTCTACCACGAAATGTAATCCCATCAAACAATAATTTTTACCCTTGTATTTTTTCCAGAAATGCAAAATCGACAAATTAACGTCCCATCGAAATGGTCTATTTACAAAACCCCCCGAAATTTCGTCCTATCAAAATTAAATGATTTTACAGTATAATAATTTTCTGTACATTTTTTACTGATCGTGATGTCAAACCTCTGTCTGGAATGTGAAACTGTAGTTAATCATTCCTGATCTTAAGGCAGAAGAAATATCCTAGAAATTGACATTGAAACTGCTTCCAAGAAAATTAATGTCAAGGTCACCCTTAATAAAATCAGAGAAAAAAATGGCAACTTTCCTTGATTCTGGGATTAATATGGATTTATACTGCTGAAGCTTAAAAAGCAAGTTTTAATCATTTTTTTTAACTTTACGATGTCGGGGATATATTTCTGATTAAAGCTGCACAACATATGACATTTAAATAACTAAGGAGTGTGTCAAGGAAGTATTTTGTTAATGGAATTCGACTTTACTTAGAAAGACTTAAAGTTGATTCAGAGAAGAATCTTTTTGATTAAGAGCAGATATACTGCAGGTGTCCTTTCCCTAAGAAAAGAGCTACTGATCACCTTCTTCAGTTACCTACCATTCAATTTAATGTACAAGTCATGCATTACCTTGGGTGGTAAAAGCGCTACGAAGCACTTTGCTTAAGCATTAGACACCTGACTATGTTGGGGTTACTGGGTTTTGTAATGCTAGGTTATATCCCAACTCATGATGTGATGTTCGCATACTTTCTAGAATTGGACTTTAAAACTGAGTTCCCATGTATGATGTTTTACATGTCAGAGGAGTGCTTTTGAAATAGCGATTTCGTGAGACGTATTTGATATGCACTATCCTTCGAAAATCTAAAATGACTTAAATAGGTCCTTGGTGAGAGTAGGTAAGGTGGCTTAACCAAATTGATAGCATCTTACTCCAGTATAGCTTGGCTATATTGACCTGAGCCTGACCTTTATGCAAGAGTATATTACAAGGTTCTTGCTATGAATATATCAATTTTTGCCAGCTTATCGTGCGATATCGGTATTTCAAATTTGTGTTTGTATTACATCTCGAGCGTCTTCGTGATACTCCCCGACAATGAAAACATACAATCGGTGCTATAAACGTAGACAATATATCAACTGTTAAATTATGCTTATCAAATGGTCAGGCTCGTGTCAAAGTGGGCAAGCTATAAATATTAATTAAATTGGTAAGGAGTAATCTGACTCCCATGCTTTAGAGGACCTCTATAGACATTGAACTAATAAAATTAAATGTGTTACAAATGATTATTTCAAAATAATTTTAAAATTTGAATTTATTATTGGGTGTGCATAATACAAACTTTTTATAGCTGTTGTGTGTTTCTTCCCTATGCATTTGCAAAATAATATATGCAGTAAAACTTCTGTAGAAAGGAACGCCAATACAATCATGTGACCTTGAAGTTAAAAAATACTGTATAAAGGAACGCCCATTAGACCTTGATAAACTATTCATAGTAATTATCAGTTACTGTATAGTCAGCAAGCTTTTTCATGATAATTTTATCCTTCTTTGTGACCTCTTCGAAGTCATCAACTTTACAGTGTGATTGAAATTTAATCTGGATTTCAATCAGGTGTACTTGAATATTGTTTGGGATTTTATTAAATGTCCTAGTATGTAACTCTTGATTAATTTTTTGAAATAACAAAAAAAATATAATAACCTAAAAATTCCATCAATGCATTGCTTTCAAACTTGGCATACTTGTTTACCATCATAAACACCTTGCATTATCAACACAATTTAACACTATCCAACATTTCGTCAGACTTATAGCCCCTGATAGATTTAGCTTCATTGTTACAGACTTTGAAGGCTTCCATTGGAGCATAAGCGTTTATTGATGACCATCTTGTTATATCCTCGTCCTTGTGCAGCTCCTCCTTAATTTCTTAACGGATGTTGCCAAACCTTCTCTTCAACTGGCGATTTGGCTGTTTATGACTTTTTTTGGTGTTAAAACATCTCTTCTTGTCACCGTTTTTTGGTGTTAAAACATCTCTTCCTGTCACCGTACGATCTACTTCTTGTCACCATATGATTTAGTGTGTCACAGCGCCATCTAGTGTCACCGTTCTATGACTAAAAAAATTGGTGATTATTCATTATTTCATGATATCGCTTGCTTAGAATGCAAAGGTCGTAAGTACAAAATCAATATTTCGAATTGTAAATATGTATCAGTCTTTTAAGGTTGTAAGTACTTCTCATACTAAGCCAGGATTTGATGTATTATGTCAGAATAATATGGTAGCGGTATCGGCACATCTGAACATGTTTTACATTAATAATGGTGCAATAAAACCACAACATCAATCTGCTGCACATATAACTGATTAACAAAAGTGCAACATACGGTTAATATCCTCCTTGAAAACAACATCAACCTTGATGTTATACTGTGTCTAGAGTACAGAAAGTTAACTAGGAAATGCTTCAGGAGGAGCAGGCAATGAAGGCATTCAAAGAGAAGGCAATGAAGGCATTCAAAGAGAAGGCAATGAAGGCATTTAAAGAGAAGGCAATGAAGACATGCTATAATCATGTTGAACAGGGATGTAGGAAGTCTAAACTAACTACAGACAGTTCAACGTTAAATGATAATGGTTGTAAACATAAGCTGGTCTGTCAGGTAATCTATGTTTATCTAGGTTTACATGGGTGTTACCAAGTTAACTGTAAACTGTCCTATTCTTTATAACAAGAAAGTTCCCTTATAAGTATTTACTTACAGAATCAAAAGTAGCCAGATTTTATTAGCTCGCTTTTGTGATCACTTTTCGTACGTCCGTCCGTTTTCCATCCACCTGTCGTCCGTCTGTCAACAATTTGCTTGTGTACACTCTAGAGGCAACAGTTTTGATCCAATCTTGATGAAACTTGGTCAGATTATTGTTCTCCATGAAATGTAGTCAGAATAATGTTCTCCATGAAATCTAGGCCAAGTTCAAAACTGGGTCATGTGGGGTCAAAAACTAGATCACTAGGTCAAATCTTAGAAAAACCTTGTGTTCACTCCAGAGGTCCCTGTTATCATCCAATCTTCATGAAACTTGGTCAGAATGTTGTTCTTCATGAAGTCTAGGCTAAGTTCAAAACTAGGTCATGTGGGCTCAAAAACTAGGTCACTAGGTCAAGTATAAGTAAAACCTTGTGTACACTATAGATGTCACTATTTTGGTCCAATCTTCATGACATTTGGTCAGAATGTTGTTCTCCATGAAATCTAGGCCAAGTTCGAATTGGGTCATGTGGGGTCAAAAACTAGGTCACAAGGTTAAATCTTAGAAATACCTTGTTTACACTCTAGAGGTCATCATATTCATCCAATCTTCATGAAATTTGGTCAAAATGTTGTTCTCCATGAATTCAGGCCAAGTTTAAAACTTGGTCATGTGGGGTCAAAAACTAGGTCACTAGGTCAAACTTTAATAAAAGCTTGTGTTCACTACAGAGGTCACTGTTTCAATCTAACCTAAACGAAATATGGTGAGAATGTAAGTTGTATTGATACCTAGACCAATGTGCAACAGGTAAGCGACCTAGGGCCCTTTGGGCTCTCTTGTTCTTAATCATAAAAATTATTATAAGGGATTTAGTTCTAAGCATAATTTGTTTCATCCAACTTAACACGTTGAGTCTGACTTTCTGCACTAATGGAACATTTTGAGGACCATTTTGTCAACATTTCTGAGAGCATGTGACATTAAATAAAATGTCTCAGTTTCAAAGACAATTAAAATATATTCACTTGAAACAAAGCTGTTAAAATACCCTTATAGATATTTCAAGCACATCAAGACAAACTGTTGTCAATAGCAAGAAAGCTTTCTGAATCATAAATCGTCTGCAACCTTCCAAGCTCTTCAATCCTAAAGGTCTGAAACTGGAATCTAATTGTTCAAATATTTAAATTTGAACTAGAAGGATTTTAAGCACAAAAACATTTATGTTTAGTTTCAATGAAATCAGATCAGCTGATAAATAATGCTATAGAAGTTCTAGGATCACTTTAAAATCTCCACACATTGTATTTTGAGTGATGTTCATGTCCACTTCTATACAGTTAACAACTTCTGATCAACGTGACAAGTTCCAATTTTCATGAAAATATGATCATAAGAAGGGCCTTGTGATGCTGATTCTAAATATGTATCAGCCTTATAAGTTCATACTTACAACCTTCTCATTCTAAGCCAGCGATATACTGAACACAGTCGTGTTGTTCTTTGTTATTTTCCAAGCATCTCTTCTTGTCACCCTACGATCTAGTGTGTCATAGCGCCATCTACTGTCACAGTTCTATGACTCGGATGATCACTCATTATTTCATGATATAGAATCAATACTTGTCAATTAAATATCACAGTGGGGTGTTTTTCATCCATAAAACAAGATCTGATTGTTTCAAGTTAACAGACATGGTGCATGTTTTATTCAAAACACGTGCCTCACTGTTAGGATGCATTGTGTATGCTAATAGTCCTCTGAAATTTATCCTAAAATATCATGCTATCGTGGCTTCTGTAAAAGCATTTATTTCAGAGGGAGATTATAATTTTGTTATTTTTGTAAAAAATACCTTGGGGGGGGGGGCGTAATTTCAAGGATACATGATCCAGATACTATAAAATTGTTAAAATTTGTGGAGGATTAAATTTTGTGGTTGCGGTTATCCAAGAAATTAACGAAGTAAAATCGCTTATAAATATTATTTTATTACAAATAATATCAGCTGCTCAGTAGAGAATTAACAACTTGGGGTTGAAAACTATGGACAATTCTACATATCAAAACTAATGAAGTTTAACAGTTAATTGTGGAAGAGAAATTACAAGTTTAGAAGAGCATGTTTTGGATGTCTGAAGAGCCAATTAGGAATTTGTTGGGTTTTTTTCTGAAGAAAACCCTAGTTATTGTCAACTATCCAACAAAATTGAAAAATGGCCTAAAACCTAATGAAAAACAAAAGACACTGAAATGAAAGATACAGCGGGAATTAGACAGGTGAATTTTCACACCAGACAGGAATTTGACAACCATATCGATTCAGAGTCCACGGAATAGACTTTGGTCCCATTCCACGACCCAAGAATTACTATGCGATTACGTGTCCAGACCCCAGGGATTTAGGAAGTAAGCAAAATTGTTTTTAGGGTAGGGATTTATAATTAGACATCAAAAAAAAAAAGTCTAATTCCCCCTTAGTCACCGGCCACTTTGAAAGCATGAAATATTCATGAGTGCCAATGTTGTCACACTATTCATGTACTACTCAATGCAATTCTTTAATTAGCTCACCTATCACATTATAGTGAAAATGTGAGCTTTATGGATCACTCTTCCTCTTTTGTCCGTCAACAATTTCTTCAAATGACTTCTTCTCCTAAACCTCTTTGCCAAATTTGCTTAAACTTTGCAGGAATGTTCTTTAGGTGGAACTCCACCAAATTTGTTCTAATGGTTCTGGTCTGTTGATTAACTACGTCTTGAGGCCCTAAAAGGGGGTTTTAAAATGCAAAATCTTCTTGTCTGAAAATTGGTATGTATCATTAACTAGTGGTCCTCTACGAAGACTACTCAAATTATGCTTCTGGGGTAATATTTGCCCCGCCCCGGGAACCCAAGTTTTACATAGACTTATATAGAGAAAACATAAAAATCTTCTTGTCTTAAAATACAATGGTTAAAGCTTTGATATTTTAGTTTGTAGCATCATCTTGTTGTCCTCTATCTGTACCTGTACCTGGAGTCGCCAGTTTTACATTGGCTTATAAAGGGAACATATAAAAATCTTCTTGTCTTAAACTACAACGTAGAGCTTTTGATATTTGTGATGAAGCAACTTTGTTGTGTCTTTCTTCTTAGAAGTTGTAAATGATTTCATAGCCTATGTCACCATAAGACAGGTGAGCGACCTAGAGCCTTTTGGGCCCTCTTGTTTAAGAATAAGTACAACTTTTGACCAGTTTTGCGATGACATGCCCCTGTACTTGCCACATACAGGTTATTGCACTTTATTTAAGAGTTTTATTCTCACTTAGAAATGGAGATTAGATGGTGTTTCTGTTGTTATGACTCTGTTTCATTGTCCTCAAGTGTTATATATTCACCAGACAGAGGATATTACTGTCATTGCTACTTCCTGTTCTGTTCAAGTCATGCAAATATCAGAGAGGATAATGGGTTATTAAATATGCAAAAATGCAAGGAGGCGGAGTAGGATTAATGCTCATGAATATTCATGAATCATTAATACACTATCGCCATTCTTCTTCTTTATGTCTCTTGATTGTTAGATATCAATGAAAATGTTGCTGTCAAAAGCTGAAGTAGTTCTGTATGAGTGCTGATAGTTCAGCCTGTTGTTAAAATTGTTGTTATTTTAAAGTATGTGATGTAATTAGGTTAACTAATGGTAATTCATTAAAAACACTCGGTCTTAATTTATCACACATGCACAACACCTAAACCAAATCACTGTATGACTTATTGAGATAATATACACTTCAACTTGTATTACTTATTGCGAATAAAATCACAGATTATCTCTGATCACTGTATGACTTATTGGAATATAATAAAATTCAACTTGTATCACTTATTGCTATTTAAAGCACAGGTATCTGATGCCGATCACTATATGACTTATTGGAATACTATAAAATTCAATGTGATTGCCTTATTGTAATAACTGGATTTCCACTAGTTTTTACACAGTGTTTATCATATTGCTTTATGCATATTACTGCAGTCAGTCTAGATGCAATTCTAGGATAATCCAGAAATCCGGATTTGCTGCTTGGGTTCAAGTTTTGTTGGCAATGTTTACAAAGGAAACTTGAAATGTTACATAATCTTTCTTGCATTAAGTAATTTAAACTTTATAATTTCAGGGATTTTTCCGGCGAAGTATTCAGAAACAGATCGAGTATCGATGTTTACGGGACGGGAAATGTATGGTGATACGATTAAATCGGAATCGATGCCAGTATTGTAGGTTCAAGAAGTGTCTTGCTGTAGGGATGTCAAGGGACTGTAAGTGCTTTTATTCAATTTTTTATATCAATTTAAAAAAATAAAGATCTTAGACATGTATCAGGGGTCTTACAGTTCTGGAGTTAACCAGAAATCTGGATTTGCTGAATTAGAGAAAGAATGAACCTTTCTGCACTAAAATAACATTTATTTGAAGAAAATATTCAAAGTATTGACTAAGTTATGGTCATTTGAAATTATAAAAGCAAAATTTTAACAACACAGCAATGTTTGAAACAGTGTTTTCAATTTTTGGTGTAGGGTTATATATGCAAATGACTCTTAAATCAGACTTGGGTCTAATTTTCAGGGTTCAGCATTTAATGCCTCTGTAGGGTTGATTCCCCTTTCCTCAATCAGGTTCCATATCTTCAAGATATATTTTTCTGCCACGCTCTTTTCTATTAACTATGAATTATTGTATTAACATGAAGCTCCAGAACTGTACTATAGATTGTACAACTTGGTTGACAACAAATGTTTCAAGATGATTCTTAAAAAAACCAGCTTACTGTCAAATATGTGCTAGATTTCACCTGCATTAAGCAACCATCTTTCTATCTTAAAAAAAATCGTAATTAGCAAATATTTACATATGATGTACCCCTGTATTAAAGAAACCTCTCCCTGCAAGTCGTAGGTCATCGGCCAATTTGGCAGGGCAAAAACTGATTGACAACAAATGCACTGATGACTGACTTTCTTGGTCGAGTGTAACCCTGACACAATTTATACATTACTGTTCACCGATTGACTATTTAACAACAGTTACTGCAGTTATTTACTATTATCAATACATTAATGTGATATCTCTACACTGTAAGTGTGATTAGGTGACTGGGTTACTGGGTTAGGTTATAATCAATCATAGTATACCAGCTGATTGATACATATTGATTTTGATGTATCACTTCATTTGTTGCTTGTAAGATACACAGTTTAGTATACTACAGTAGAACTTTGTTGCCATCATCATTTTGCCGGCGGCGTTTCTAGGTTGTTCAAGCCAAACCTGTTTCAGACATCGAAAATTAGAAAGGGAAGGGAGCAATCAACTGAAACAAACTATTCACAGAAAACAGAATCACACGACACATTGCTCAACCACAGGCCTAAGAAATTATATCACAAAAATAACCGAGTTTTAACATCCTCAAATTTAAATGTTATTGTTATTTTTGTGATATAATTTCTTATAGCTTGACCAGATTTAGTAGGCACTCATTAAACTTCGGAAACGTGTATTATTTTCCATAAGCGTAGTCGGTAAGTATCGGAAATATTTGTTTATTTTTTCACCGACTTCGTCCGAAATATGCACGGAATATGTCCGGAGTGCCTACTAAATCTGGTCAAGTTATAAGTCTGTGGCTCAACACACAACTGAATAAGGAAACAAACAGCTTTGAAATAGTTGAAAGTCCCAGTCCAAGCTGTATATACAATATTTCCCTTGAAGTTCACTTTATTTTGGCCAATTTGGCAAAGAAAAAATGAATGAGTATACTGGAATGTACTTACGACTGTTTCCAGTTAAATGCGCGAACAAACAACAATACTTAATGTACATGTATTATAATTGTATTGTTTCATTGGAGCCTAGAGCCTACAGCTTTGGACAGAGGTTTTATACAAATTTTATAGTGATGGCACATTAATGCCATATCCCAGGTTATGAGGTTAAAAGGCGATGGTGAAGAAAATTTGACAAATAACAAACTATGAAGGGAAGTTTTATTCTCCTTCAATGACAACAACATACAAAAAGGAACAGGCATGGTTTATGCAAAAAATATTGAGTTTTAAAAATAAAAGTTGTGTCTTAAAGTTATTGTCATTTGAAATCGTCTTATCTGAGTTTAACATCCGAACAATTATGGAAACAAGAGTTTTTAATGTACAGTAAAACTTTGTTATCACGAGGAGTGATTTAAAACTTTTTATGAGATAGGCCGGGTGCTCGTGATATCGATGCTCGTCATAACGAAGTTTTACTGTAGGAGAGATGTACTACACCCAGAACAGACCTGCAATTCTCTGACAGAACTGAACAGTGATGTATCAGGGACGGAGAACCCTTGACAAAAGTACATCATCAATTAACAATAAAAAACATTCCGGACTTTCATAGCTTTAAAGAAATGATACAGCTTTATGTAATATAAGTGTCAGGCTGCCTCATGCATGATGTTAACTCCTGATGAAAAATGTTGGATTTATGATAATTATATAGTTATATAATTGATGTTTAGATTTATGATAATTATATACTTATATAATTGTTGTTTAGATTTATGATAATTATACACTTATATACTTGTTGTTTAGATTTATGATAATTATATTCTTATATAATTGTTGTTTACATTTATGATAATTATATAGTTATATAATTATTGTGTAGATTTATGATTATTATATAGTTATATAATTGTTGTTTAGATTTATGATAATTATATAGTTTATTAAATTGTAATTTAGTATGGAATGTTTTATTAATTAAGGTTGTTATGTAGAGGTTGGTAAGAAGTTATGTGATAGTTAAGGTTATATGTCAATGTAAATAAGAGTAGGCATTCTCCTAAACTTTGAACATAATAAATTTGTTTACCAGGGGGGTGAGCTTATACTTTGCTATGTTTTTAGTACCACCATTTAATACCTTACATTGTTAGTTTTTAATGTGATTTAAATCAAGTCAGAGGCCAGTTTTAGTGTTCAAACTGGCCTTGACTGTAGGCACTTTTGATACACCCCTTTACTTTACTTGGCTACTTTTTCTACACCCCTTTATTTGGCTAATGAAACCTTGGAACTGTTGATACATACCTTTACTTTACTGGACCTTTTTGATATACCAATCCCTTTACTAGCCTTGGCTGTATGAACTTTTGATACACCCCTTTACTTTACTTGGCTACTTTTGATACTCCCCTTTATTAAGCTAATGAAACCTTGGAAGTGTTGACAAGCAGGAAGAAGGATGAAGCCCTGGAAGTGATGTGGTGACCTGATTGTCTGACAAAGACATATACAAAATGTAATATGAAACATCCTAATCATCTAACTAGTTTTATATGGTGATTATTGCTGTGAACCCATAGAAAGTTTCTCGTATTAGCTCTCCTCCAGCAGTTTGTGGAAGTTGGTAGAAGATGATGATTATTTCCTATCCTAGAAATCCTGATGTTACTTTATAAATTATACCTACTTTCATTACACTGTTCTTTGTATAAAAACATCACATTGTTCAGTGCTTGTAATATTTGTACTTGAAAGAAGGTCATTATCAACATCGTCATTTTGGTCCTCATCATCATCAACATCAATGCTATAAGTGTCATTGTCATCAGCATCATCATTGTCATAATCAGCTGCAACTACAACATCCATCATCAGCAGCAGCAACATCATCAGCAACACCATTGTCATCATATTCATCTTCAGTGTCATCAGCAGCAAACTACAATGTCATCAGCAACATCATTGTCATAATCAACAGCAACTACAACAACATCATCAGCAGCAATTACATCATCATCATCATCATCATCAAAAACATCATCAGCAACGTCATTGTCATCATATTCATCATCAGTGTCATCAGCAGCAAACTACAATGTCATCAGTGGCGGCAGCAGCAACATCATCATTAGCAACAATGTCATCATCATCAGTGTCATCAGCAGCAACTACAACATCATCATCAGCGGCAGCAGCAACATCATCATCATTAGCAGCAGCAGCAATGTCCTCATCATCAGTGTCATCAGCAGCAACTACTGCATCATCATCATCATCATCATCATCATCATCAATAACAACATCATTGTCGTCATTGTCATTATCAGGATCTAAGTTATGAGCAGCAACTATTACATCAGCATCATTATCATCAAAAACAATGTCAGCTGCAGCAACATCATCATTGCCATAATCAGCAACTACATCATCATCAGCAGCATTATCATCATCAGCATCATCATAGCCATCTCTAACATCATAGCCATCTCTAACATCATTGTCACCAGCAACATCATTAGTGTCATCATTATCAGTATTGTGTGCGCGATGTATCTTGGATTATTAAACCTGTCACCAGGCGATCATTTGCATGATTGGTTCCAGATTGTTACCTACAGTAATCACATCAATTATGCAAATAGATGTAGCAGCTAGCTTGTTATTTAATGCTATACTTCCTCACCATTTCCAATGGGATTAGGATCAACTTTCACTTGATTTACTGCGGAAATTCACATCTGGTAATTTTATGAGGATACAACACATGCAACCTTGAGTAGTTTTAGGAGTACATTTAACCTTTGTTCACTCACCAAGACCTTGAGTAGTATTAGGATTACATTTAACCTTTTTTCACTGGCCAAGGCCTTGAGTAGTATTAGGATTACATTTAACCTTTTTTCACTGGCCAAGGCCTTGAGTAGTATTAGGATTACATTTAACCTTTTTTCACTGGCCAAGGCCTTGAGTAGTTTTAGGATTACATTTAACCTTTTTTCACTGGCCAAGGCCTTGAGTAGTTTTAGGAGTGCATTTAACCTATGTTCACTCGCCAATTTAAGGCCTTGAGTAATTCTTAGGAGTACATTTAACCTATGTTCACTCGCCAAGGCCTTGGGTAACTCTAAGGAGTAAATTTTACCTATGTTCACTTCTTAGAAGTACATTTTGCTGGCTTAGAATGAGAAGGTCGTAAGTACTATTTACCTAGGACTTCATAAGCCTGATACATATTTAAAATCTACATCACAAGGCACTTCATATGAGCCTATTTTAATGAAAATAGGAACTTTTCATGTTGACCAAACTGAAGTTGAAATGGCTTGTTTTACCATAAGTATAAAAGAGCAAATTTCAGACAGTTTTTTCTTGTTTTCTCAAAATATTGATTTTGTACTTAGTTCTAAGCCAGTGATTTAACCGAATTTAACCTGAATTTAACCTATGTTCACTCGTCTAGACCTTGAGTTATTCTTAGATGTACATTTGACCTTTGTTCACTTGACTTTAACCCACATTTCATTATGTATTGGACTTCCTGTATACTTTTTGTTTAATTGATGCATAAATTAGTTTTTGATGACATTCATGATTGAATGAAATAAGTTGATTGTTCTAGTTAACTTGATAGGTTGATTTCAAGTGGCCTTCAAACATTAGGAAGGGAGGTGGCCTTCAAACATGAGGAAGGGAGGTAGCCTTCAAACATGAGGAAGGGAGGTGGCCTTCAAACATGAGGAAGGGAGGTAGCCTTCAAACATTAGGAAGGGAGGTGGCCTTCAAACATGAGGAAGGGAGGTGGCCTTCAAACATGAGGAAGGGAGGTGGCCTTCAAACATTAGGAAGGGAGGTAGCCTTCAAACATTAGGAAGGGAGGTAGCCTTCAAACATTAGGAAGGGAGGTGGCCTTCAAACATTAGGAAGGGAGGTGGCCTTCAAACATTAGGAAGGGAGGTAGCCTTCAAACATTAGGAAGGGAGGTGGCCTTCAAACATGAGGAAGGGAGGTGGCCTTCAAACATGAGGAAGGGAGGTGGCCTTCAAACATTAGGAAGGGAGGTAGCCTTCAAACATTAGGAAGGGAGGTGGCCTTCAAACATGAGGAAGGGAGGTGGCCTTCAAACATGAGGAAGGGAAGTAGCCTTCAAACATTAGGAAGGGAGGTAGCCTTCAAACATGAAGAAGGGAGAGGTGACTAGCCTTTATATAACATGACTTATCATCCCCTTATTTGCGTCAAAGGGACAGCGTGCTTGATTGACAGCTCAGAACTGTTATTGGCTGTTAAAGACAGCTTGCTGCCTTATTTAGGTTATTCATTATTAGTCATAGCTGTGACTGCATCCTCTTCATATAAAAATTCAGTTATTTGAGCCATAAGGTTTGACTGTGCCCCCAACATGTCGCTGACTTAGAATGAGAAGGTCGTATGTACAAAATTGATGTTTTGAGAAAACAAGAAAAAACTGTCAGAACATTACTCTATACTTATGATGAAACAAGCTGTGTTCAACATGACAAGTTTCGATTTTCTTGAAAATAGGCTCATAAGAAGCGCCCAGTGATGCTGATTTTAAATAAGTATCTATCTTATAAGGTCGTTAGTAGTAGTTACAACCTTCTCATTTTAAGCCAGTGATGATACATAATTTGAACATTTTGGTCTGTGCATACCCTATTGCATAATTTGAAGCAGCCATCACACTCTGGGTCTGAGTCATTCATAAAATTTACACATCTTTATTACAGTTAGAGAGTCATAGAATATTTGAAACTGTTAATATTGGTCCTGTGGAACAATGAATTGAAACTGTTAGTTTGGAACAATGGTGAATCATCTATTTACATAATATTCTGCCGTCTTCTTTCTAGTTCAGAGAAAAATATCTCTCGCACAAATGCTTTCATTGATGCATGAAAAATTCAGCTGCTCTGGTATTGATGGGATAAGCAAGTCTTGTTTTTGTTGGGGCGTCCTTGAGGATTATATGATTATAAAAGCGTTTGCTGGATTGTTTTTTAACCTTGGCTTCCATCTTTTATTCCTTGAAGAACGTTCTATTTGGCACGCTGGCCCTTTAAAAAAGACTATGATCTTAAGTTTGCCAAAATACAAAGATTTGCAAAGTGTTCGAAAATGTAGTAAAACTCGAAGAATACAAATAAATTGCATCCTTGATGCATGGTTCCAATCTCTGGGTCCCTGATAGTGAAAGGCAGAGGTTGACAAGTCATGTCATTGCCACTTACATATTTCCATCTCACTTAACCACACCTTAAATTTGTCCAACAATTCAGAATGACTGGTAGATGTCCTTCAGGTCTGCTGTGCCGATTAGAAGACAATCAGGGATTACAGTCTTAACCCAGGTATATGACAAGTTGATAAAAAATACTCCATAAATAATCCTTTAAGTACTGTATTAAGGATATTGTGGCAGACCTATTGACATACAGACCTAGTGCCGACTATGTAACATAATCTTATATACAGGAAACAGTCACATATGGAGGATTGACTGTCAGTCAATGTATGTGGTTTACTTAAAAGATAAGAATAATACTGTAAAATCAGTAATTTTCATGGGGGATTTAAATGTTGTGGATTTTGTGGTTCATCTTCAACCACAAAATCAAATCCCATTTAACAATAATTTTGATGACTTGTATTTATTACCTGAAATGCAAAATCCACAAATTAAGGTCCCTTCGAAAAGGTCTTTTTTACCAAAACCACAAAATTTCGTCCCATCGAAATTAAATAATTTTACAGTATAATGATTTACACTGGTGTCAAAGGGTACTTGACAGTACATTGTTCTAAAAATGTGCAGTTGATTTGTCTGGAGGAAACCACAACATGAGCGTAAATCTCTCAGACAAGAAGGAAATACTTGAAATATTCTTATAATACCATGGAAACATGAATCATGAGCATGTATGGTCGTATTTCCTAGAATATTTCAAATTTATGTTGAATTTCTGTCAAACCGAAAAATTAATCTATCAGACTAAAACAAAAATAGATGAATAAAACATGAACATGTACCATTATGTTCATCCTTGTGGTATTATATATGCGGCTTCAATAAAAATCAGAAATTTTCATGAGGGATTAATTTTAGCTTATTTCGCGAAATCCGCAAGTTTGCAAGAATTTATGTTCATGAACATTAAACATTGGGGATAAAACATGTGATAGTAAGTTCTATTTTAGTTTGGGAAAATTAATCACAAATATTTACCTCGCAAACTACTTATGTCTTACAAATCTCAAAATTTTATCTGATGAAAATTTCTGATTTTATAGTATTGACATTTTCCTAGACCAATAATGATATGATTTTACAAATGACCTTGCCTTGGAATTGCTTCTGCTTCGTCTTCTTCTTCCATTACCGATATATGACATTTAAATGTTCCGTCTTTTGTAATCTATTGTAATTTGTTTGACTTCTTCACATCTACAATGGAACATTGTCTTCCATTGAGAAAACACACCTTACGGTAATTGTCTTTAAATAGTTTAGACCATCTTTCTTTTGTATCTATATTATGTATATGGCCTTGAGAGGCAATGTTGTGACATCGTAAAACATGCCTGCATGCCATCCTAGGTTTCCATTTATAGCGGAAGTAGGCGTGAACTGACATACTTTTCTTCTGGGGGAATAATTTGATTTCAACCCATATGTAAGATGTTTTGTTTTGCCAGAGAGTAAATGTACTGATATTTAAGTAGACAAGATTTTCCTTTTTGTAGAAAATACTTTGATATTGGCTTGGTGCATTTATTGGTTTGTCCGTGTTATTTTTTGTCCATATATTTTTTGCGCATATATTCAGAATGTTTAGTACATAAATTTTGTAGTTTGTCATATATTTTGTGGTTTTGTCCGTACATTTGGACATTTTGTCCATATTTTTCGTGGTTTTGCCAATATATTTGGACATTTTGTCCATATATATGCTGATTTTCTCCATAAATTTGCTGGTTTTGTTCAAATGATTGGTTTTCTCCACATTTTCTTTGCTTTAAATATTTCTTGTAGTAAGACTCTTGTTTTGCATTTACACTCTCTGACATCACTAAGAATGCTCTCCCAAGAATTCTAACAAATTGGAAATAATTGCAGGCTGCATCTTTACAACTTAAGAACAACACAGTGCTGCATTGGTATTCTATGACAGTATGAAATTTGCAATGGTAATCTAATGAATCCCATTAGTGACTTAGTTGTAAATTGCCTAATTAACCTTGAGATCAGGATGGAAGGGCTTCTGAGGATTTAAGTTGATCAGCTAAATGTGTCACAGTGTTTCCCATGAATTATGTCTTTATAAGATGCATGCATTTCATCCCAAATGGCAAGTTTTCCTTTATCATAATATTATAAACTTTTTACTTTGCAAAATTCCTATTTCCTGTTGTCACATTAACTTGGATTCCTGTTTCCCAAAGAACAATTTACAAGACCTATAAAACTGACTGTTTTATTAATATAACTTGTTTTCCATTATGTCCACTTGACCATAACCTTAATGTTACTTGTTTTCTAATCTGAACGTTATTAACTTGGTCTCTTATTTCTCCATGACTTTCAAATTTGCCTATTGCCCTCTTGGCCCTTTAACTCTTGTTAGCTCTTGTTTTTCCCCAGTTCCTTGACTGTACATTAAATTTCTTTATACAATAATTGGTAACAGAATATGGACATATGCTCATGCTGAAGCTTTACAAATTGTATTTCATGATCAGTATTTATTGTTTGGGGCAATAAATTCCCCCATCAGATGCATTTGTGCGCCTAAATTATACTAGATGGCACCAAATCTCTGTTTTATTCATCATATGGCATGAATATGGTTAAAATAGTCCCAATGCAATGTCTGTTATCTACATTTGTTTGCTAGCATTTAAGGCTGTACTATTGCTTTTTGATCGAGTTTGTAGCTGCTCCTTGGTTAATATTTGTATTCATTAAGTCATAATAGAAGAGTATTATGGCATGAAATGTATTTTTCCTCCTTCAAATTGAAGAGTTTGCCTGTTTTCTGTGGCAGCAAAACAGCAATTTTTGTTGCAGTATGGGATATTAATTATAATCTCTAAACTATTATTAGTCTCTAAGTTGTGGTTACTAGCCATGAATATATTTAAAACTGTTACTTCCTACTCTAACAAGACTTGTTAGTTCCCATTTATGTTAATTTGAAGATAAATGCATATTTTTGCTGATTCTGATTTTTAAGCACTTGATTGCTACATTAATATCACAATACTATTAAAACAATGACTGATCCCAACATGTACATTGCTAAACTAAACAATGACTGATCCCAACATGTACATTGCTAAACTAAACAATGACTGTTCCCAACATAAACATTGCAACACTAAACAATGACTGATCCTGGCATAAACATTGCAACACTAAACAATGACTGATCCTGGCATAAACATTGCAATACTAAACAATGTCTGATCCTAACATAAACATTGCAATACTAACCAATGAATGATCCCGGCATAAACATTGCAATACTAACCAATGACTGATCCCGGCATAAACATTGCAATACTAAACAATGGCTGATCCTAACATAAACATTGCAATACTAAACAATGGCTGATCCTAACATAAACATTGCAATACTAAACAATGACTGATCCCGACATGAACGTTGCAATTGCTTAGCAATGTCTGATCCCAACATGAACATTACAATACTTAACAATAGCTGATCCCTGGACATCCCGTGTACAGCATGCAGGTAAAGGAATGGCCTGTAACCCCCAAATTATCTTGGTTAAATTATGTTGTTCAATAGAGTTCATCTATGATGTATTGGCTTAAGGGTATGCTCTTTCACAAGCTACAAGAAGCTGCTTTTCATTCCAAATGCCAGCAAAGGCCATCAACTCAATATTTTGTATATGGTGACTTAAAAATCATTGGTTAAAAACAGCAAGAAACTCACAGAAAATAATAATAGTGCACTTCTAGTCTGCGCGAGTGATTGTTCCCTACGTAAATGGTCATACAACAAAACATTTGTTCCTTTGGTGCAACAAGGTTGCATGAATCTCTCTGTATATAATATAGTAAGATACAACCTTGTTGCGCTAAAAGGACGAAATGGTTTAGCGCTAAATACTTGTGTCGTTGCACATGAAGTTGAAACATTTAAAATGGATCATGGTGTCCTCATGAACATGATTCATTTATTATCATCATTAGCAGTACAATACTTACCTGTTAAGCATTTATGATTATCACCTAAAATACGTCATTATTTCAAGCTGCTAATTTTGGTGAGAAAAAGTTTCTGATATTAAAAGGTTAAATAAGGAATATCATGTTTACATAAGATGTAATGTTCATCCTGAATCTGGTCTTGTTAGTTCCTAGACTTGTTATCATCATAGTTGCGAAGTTTGATTAGCGCACAAACCTTTTAATAAGTATCAAGTATTTTTCCAACCATCCTGCACGTTGGATTGGTCTATTGTCTGATGTCTGTCTTACGCACAAAACAAACCCCCTATTTACATGTCTGCAAACTGTTAATTAAGAGGAACCCACAATAAAGGAGTAAAATTAATGGAGAAGGGAAGCAACTTTGGATGAAGGCGACATGGCTAAATTCCATCCACTTTGTGACCATCTAAGGGAAGTAACTCCAGATTATCAAGACATGGCTAAAGTCCATCCACTATTTGGTATGAAAAGAGAGTGTGTTGCATGGCATGTTTCAATGAATGCGGTCATGGGAATATCTCTTATGGAAATTTCAATTGTATAAAAAAATGATGGTTTTTTCAGGGGAAGGCAGTTTTTCTCCATAATAAATCAGGATAAAATTATATACAAATTATTGCAAAACGAATCCATTTTTGTAAAAAGACTATTTATGACACTAGAATGTGCGATATTGTGATTGTGTTTTTCAGATCTCACATTTGATAACGGGATCATTGTGCACTTTCAGTGCAAGGTCAATCAGTAGAATGTGGGAGTGAGGTTACACTATATGGGTTACTGTTCTTTTTATCAGTTGTGTCTGTCCGCATCATCATATTTGTCCATAATCTAGAGTTGTTGTATACTCATTATCATTGTGTTTAATAGATATACGGTAAATCATTAATTTTTGTGGGAATTAACTTTTGTGGATCCTTCTTTCATGAAATCAAATCCCATCAAGCACTTGTGTTGACCCTTGTATTTATTACCTGAAATGCAAAGTCCACTAATTAACGTCTCCTCGAAATGGTCTTTTTTGCTCACCTGTCACATAGTGACAAGGTGAGCTATTGTGATCACTCTTCGTCCGTCATCCGTCCGTCCCTCAACAATTGCTTGTGTTCACACTAGAGGCAACAGTTTTGATCTAATCTTCATGAAGCTTGGTCAGAATGTTGTTCTCGATGAAATTTAGGCCAAGTTCAAAACTGGGTCATGTGGGGCCAAAAACTAGGTCAAATCTTAGAAAAACCTTGTGTACACTCCAGAGGTCACGGTTTTGATCCTATCTTAATGAAACTTGGTCGAAATGTTGTTTTCCATGAAATCTATGCCAAGTTTGAAAGTGGGTCATGTGTGGCATTTAGTCAGAATATTGTTCTCCAAGTTTGAAATTGGGTCATGTGGGGTCACAAACTAGGTCACTAGGTCAAATCTTAGAAAAACTTGTGTACAGTCCAGAGGTCACCGTTTTGATTCCAATCTTCATGAAACTTGGTCAGAATGTTGTTCTCCATGAAATGTAGGCCATGTTTGAAACTGGGTTATGTGTGGTCAAAAACTAGGTCACTAGGTCAAATCTTAGAAAAACTCTGTGTACACTCGAGAGGTCGCTGTTTTAATCCAATCTTAATGAAATATGGTCAGAATGTAAGTTGTATTGATACCAAGACCAATGTGCAATAGGTGAGCGACCTAGGACCCCCTTGTTTACCTCAACCATGAAATTTCGTCCCATCAAAATTAAATGATTTTACAGTAATCCAGAATTGATGATACTGTGGGTTTTCCGTAAGTTTACATTTAGCTCATTTTGAAAGTTTTCCAATCTTTGAGTCCTTATTTAAACAGCCTAGAATTCAATCATCTGACATGCAAGACCAATAGCTTTAGCCAAGAGCTTATATTGCTAAGTTCCCAGTGCAATATTCCCCTTTCCTTAGGGAGCATCTTTCATCTTGTTCTTAATGAATGTTTTTCTCATTTTCTAAATGTTGTAGTTTAATTTATACTGGTATTTAAAGTAATTAAGTAATTCAATTGAGTACAATTAAATAAAACAACTGCGGGCATGTATAATTATTAAACATTACGTAACCATACATTGGGTATTCCTTGCGATGTTGTTATTTTCAATATTATTAAAAGGGATTTAGATGCATAAACAAGGAATAAATTAATTCTAGTGGTTATACATATGGGACAGAAGGTCATAAAATGAACCAAATGTACTTTTGTGCATGGTAAGTGAACTTGGAAATCAGAAATTTATCAACAAAAATAGGAGTAACTCCACTTTAATAGGAGTACTGGACAGGTATGCATAATGTGTTCCTCGCAAAGTCATAAACCAGGGTAAAAATTATTTCATTTAAAAAAATATGAAACATAAACTGGAAGATTTGACATCAAATTCATAAATCCACATAGCAGACCTATTACCAAAATTCACAAAATAAAGATCTCACGAATATAAAGTGATTTACAATAACTGTGAGATTTTGTGTGTAATGAGTTTGTCTTCAGGTAACAATTACAGTGTGCTAGTAAATGACATTTATTATTGAGTTTTCTGTTCCAAGTTTTCACCAAATGTGACAAAACACCTTAAGAGGTTCTATTTATAAGATTTTTGCGTTAACACTCGCTTCAGTCGTTGACTTCTGCGTCCTCCAAATGTGTTAAAATTATTTTGTTTATGTCACAATTTCTTAGAAAATGCTTGTACTTTAAATAATGAAACTGTCAACTCTATGTAAACTTAATTTGCTCAGATCTGTACACTACGAATCAGGAAGTCAGAAAATCTAGATTTTGAACTCTTTGGATGGCATTTAACCTTGTCTTGATACATACGCAGTTACTTCCCTTTAAAGCTATTTTGATGGCATTCAGTCTTGTCTTGATACATACGCAGTTACTTCCCTTTAAAGCTATTTGGATGGCATTCAGTCTTGTCTTGATACATATGCAGTTACTTCCCTTTAAAGCTATTTGGATGAAATTTAGCCTTGTCTTGGTGCATCTAGAGTTACTTCCCTTTGAAAATCTATTTGGTGGAATTTAGCCTTGTTTTTGATGCATCTGCAGTTACTTCCCTTTAAAGCTATATATTTGGATGGCATTTAGCCTTGTCTTGATACGTCTGCAGTTTCTTCCCTTACTTAATTGTATGTCATTTAATCAGACAGATGCATGTAGTCATAGAGAACTGGACTTGTCTGCCTGGATAGATGCATGTCGCAAAATTTAATTGCCCTAAAAATGTTTTCCTTAGCTTTTGGTTGGATTTCAATGAAACTTTTAATAACATAAATTATATACTTGGTACCAAGCCTGAGTAAAGTTGTGCATATTGTAAGGAATTTTAGGGCAGGTTATTTTTGTCATCGCCCTTTGTGGAAGACGAAAGTTTTTGTGTCAGAACCCTTTCTTGTAATCATGATAATTATGTGAGACATTTTAAGGTGTTTCTTCAATGTGCTGCCGGATCTTAGAAGCCTGCAAGAAGTACAGTTATTATAGAAGCTTTCTATGGTTTCACACAATGCCTGTGGCATCTGCAAGAAAAGCGAAAACCTCCTGACATATAAACACACTTCAAACATCAGAAGAATAGACCTGTCATGTTTATAAAATATTCAAATACTGTTGCTGTTGAGAAATAATGCATTCTTGTCGGGTTCTCACTGATTACATTGTTGCGGTGAACATCTGGTGCCATGCAAAAATGCACGTAAGACTCCTGTGCACGTAATACAGTAATTCATCCATGCATGTGTTGTATTAATTCTGTAGTTGCTGATGGCTCCATATGCCAAACATGTTATCTTGTCACTCAAATATTCACACTCTGATTAGGTTGCATTCTGTTGATATTTTGTGAACACCATTTGAAACGTATGGCTTCCTAATTGTACTGCTGTTAAATGATTCATTTGTAAATATGACTGTTATATTATGTTAACTTACATTACTTGTAATTGCCTCTCAATGTTTTTTGTTTCACAAGTGCAAAACAGTCAATGAGTGCAATATATCAGATAAAGAAAGTTTGTTCACACTTGGTTACCTTAAACCACTAGTCCAATTTCATTACATCACAGAAATGCTTGGTATCAAGGTTAGATGTTCATATGGTAAGGGATATTCAGTTTGATTAATTTTGCTGGAGTTTTGACCCTTTCTTGAGAGCTCTACTTAATGGTGGTCAAAATCCCTTCTAGTAGTGTAAAAATCTCTTATAATTGATCCCCATCTTTGATGAGGGGGGATGTGAGTTAGTTTATCTGCTGGTATACCAAAATGGCTTTTATTCAACAACTCAAGAACTTTGACTCTTAGGGATCTGTTTAAACTTTACATGAAGGTTGGCCTGTAACAGTAGTTGACCCATATTTGTTTTGAGGTCAGTAATGGGTCAAAGGTCAAGGTCACTGAGACCTTTACCATTTCCAACTATTGGACTGTCAGTGGGACATACATGTTTTACAAACATCTCTTCTTTATTTCTGTGTTAGTCTGAAAAGTTTAAAAGAATACGGGATTTAATTGCAGTTAGAGAACTGGATGGTCTGCCAGTATAATTCAGGAGAAGTAAAGTGAATTACTGTAATTACACCAGTAGAAAGAACGTTTAGCTAGGAGTGCAGATAGGGAAATGAAAAGTGTCTCCTCACTTACAGCTATCAATAATAAATGAAGTATGCATCAAGGATGGGGGATAATTGTGGAGATAACTTGCCTAAAACAACTTCTTGACAGACTAATTGTCTCCCTTGGTATAACAACTTCTCGACAGACTAATTGTCTCCCTTAGTATAACAACTTCTTGTCAGACTAATTGTCTCCCTTGGTATAACAACTTCTCAACAGACTGATTGTCTCCCTTGGTATAACAACTTCTTGACAGACTAATTGTCTCCCTTAGTTTAAACAACTTCTTGATGGAAAAAATGTCTCCCTTGGTTTAAATATAACTTCTTAATGGAGAAATTGTCCCCCTTAGTTTAAACAACTTCTTAGTGTACAAATTGTCTCCCTTTGTTTAAACGACTGCTTGATTGACTTATTGTCTCCCTTGGTTTATACAACTTCTTGATTGTGTTTTTTTTCAACACAAGTCCTCATTGCCATGAAAGTATGAGAAAAGTGAAGCCAAATTCCCTGATTGTCTCCATTGGTTTAAACAATTTCTTGATGGAATGTCTGAGTGTATTCTACACATGTGATTGAAGCGGTCAATAAACTGTCTACAGACATGCTTACCCTGACAGTAATCTGTATCACATTGGCAGCAGCGTGTCTGAACATTTCTTCTCCTACAAGTCATTGATCTTTGGGAGGAGGTCATTTTCTTAAAGAGGCATTCCCTATAACTAGCATATTTTTCTCTACGATCACATTAAATGAGCTAAATGTACAAAGCACTATCAATTATCATAATTTTTCTGAAGAAAGTCTGCATATATATATTTCTCTATAATGTCAAAATATATTCAAATCACCAATAATAATTTATTGCTTCCAGCGATTTATTATAATGTGGTCAAAGGGAAACAACTATTTTGGCTCATTACGGGAATAAATTTTCATTTTTTCTCGGTAATTGGTGGGAGCTTTTTGTTGACTATTTAAGGAGTTAAAGCGATAATGATTCTCATTTAATGTATAATATTCCTGAATCGATTTTAACGATCAAAGTTCTAGGGAACGCCACTTTAAATGTAAGCTATATGAATCAACCTTCATATTTCAATCCTCAAGATACGCAAATTGAATAATTTTGTTAGGTGTATTTGATTAAAAGTGCTGTATAAGGGTCCTCCTTGTGCTTCTTTATGCAAGCAAAATAGAAGGTCAAAACAACATTAAGTAACAAGATTTCTTCCTTCAACGCAGGGCATGTGTCCATTGCCTAAGCAAAGCGCCTTCATTTAGCAGTGCTCCCGCTGGCGTTCGCCAATGGCGCCATTTGCGCAAGAAATGAAAATTTGGCGCAAGATAATTCAATTTGGCGACAAACATAAAAATCGGCCATTTTTTCGATAAGACAACAATATACAGTCATGTATACTGAAGACTGCAATAAACAATCAATTAGAGCTCAAAGTTCATTTGTTATTGTTATGATTCTTGTGTCAGTAGCACAGTTAGCTCAGTTTGTAGATTGCCTGACTTACCTGACTTGTTTCTGTTGATACATTCAGTTTAATATGAGTGACAATTCATTTCTGACTTAGAAAGCTGTTTTTGTAGAAGAAACTTTTTTTTCAAAGTAAAAATAATGAGTGAATCTAAATATTCAGTGCAACCCTCTATATCTAGCAACAACCTCACCAGAGCGACCATCCGATAAGCAACCGCCTCGCCAGAGCAAGTACTCAGTAGAGCAATAACCTCTCTTATGCTAAATTATCATGTTGTTCCAATGGAAAACAATTGACCATGTATGTTACCTCTCCAGAGCATCAACCTCTGTACTGTACAACAACCAAAATTAATGTTTCCCAAGGGGTGATTCTATGGGCTATATGGCATTAGGGGCAAACCAAAGAAGATTAAGTAGGTAGGTAATGGGTGATTTTCTAGAGTGATTATACACTGTGCCTTTCTTATTATGTACATCCGTAGCTCAGTGGTTAGTGAGCTTGCTGTCTAATCTGGCGCTATATGCCTGCCATATTTCAGCAGAAAGCTGACTGGTAAATAAAGGATATGCTTAGCATTTTTTTATCATGTAAATCATGATCATTCTACTGTAGGGTGAATTACTATTAACTTGACCAAACACTTGCCATTGTTACATAAAGCAGACATATTCAGGTATTTGACCTTAACTGAGGACGTTGACCTAGTATATAAATGTGCCAGACATGATAATATCAGTTAGTCCTTTCTGATTGGTTAACAGTCGAACAAAGTTCTCAGGCTGTTAAATTGACCAGACACTTGGTGTTTCAGGTAACATTATGTATCAAAGCGGTCGATGGCACTGGAAGAACAGGGATTGTTCCTGTGGTCAGAAAAATATTTTTCCAGTCACAAAGCATATGAGGGCATATGCCACCCCAACGCCATATGTATGTTCCAGCATCTAGTTAATACATTATTACCTCTACTGTCTATACTACTCACAGTATTAAAACGTTGAGCGTTTATCACTGACCAGATGGTAACCTAGCTTACGTAACATAATACAGTCGCTGTCTCGATATATTTACCAAGCTTCCTGCAATAAAGTGCTAAGTTATCATGCAACACTGTCTGGCTAAAGATTAGGCGATAAAGTCCGAAGTCATCCCGCGGAATTCGCAAGTGGAGCTATTTTTAGCTCGTAATCATGTCTAGTGCATTTTTAACGCTAACACAGAACAGGGTTAAGCACCCTGTTCAAAAATCAACCATTTACTTGACCAATGATAAAATTAGATTTTTCGTCATAAACACTTGATAACTATTGCATTTGCTTGCATAAAGTTTGGCCTGAAATTATTCTGAAATATGTCAAAGTATTAACTGATAGGGCTTTTCTTTAAAAAAACTAATTGTTTCCATTTATAGCCTAAAAAAAGGTGGATACTGAAGCCTAATATTTTGCTGGAATCTTGTATGAATTTGTGCATAAATATTTCTTTGAATTAACTAAGATTTTCTCCCGATATAATCCTTCTCAAATTGCTTCTCCTCTGATGTAAATAATTTATCACACAAGTTTATTACGTCATCTAATATCTAGGAAATAGATGGGAACAAATTATTATATCCAGGAACTCATTGACAGTCTACATCTTATATTGATGTATTTGTCACTGTCAATTCACTGCCTCCCATTTGTTATATTGTTTACCTAAGTTTCCTGGCAAAGTCTGTCTTGGAACTAGTTCATACTACGTATGTATAGTACACCCTCTCCTGAGAGGTTCTTGGGAAAATGAACAATGGTTAGAGCTCTTGCTGCCTAATCAAGCGATCAAATTTCAAATTCAGATGGAGGCACCGGTATGCCTGTCATCATTCAGCAAAAAGCTGACTGGCAAATAAAGGCTAGGCTGGGCATTTGATATAAAAACAGCTTCAAAACTTCCCTAAGTTTATATTTTCTTTAAATTTATCCACTGGAGAGCAACAACCTGTGATAGCAACACTTTCAAAATTTCCCTAAGCTTATCTTTACTCTAAATTTAGCCTCTGTGAAGTAACAACTACTTTATATCTAAAAAACCTTCAGAATTTCCTTAAGCTGATATTTACTCTACATTGAACCTCTGTAGAGTAACAACCTCTATACAATGGCCATTGCAGCTTTTAAAGTGTGTTGCTAAAGAGAAGTTGTACTGTATCTATTAAAGCTTGTTTCTGTTGGAGTGTCTACGAAATTTGATGAAAGCATACAAGTTTGTCAAACGAAAGCATAAAAGTTTGTCAAAGGAAAGCGTACTAGTTTGTGAACAAAAGCATACTATTTTGTCAAACGAAAGCATACTATTTTGTCAAACGAAAGCGCACACACGTTTGTCAAAAGCTCAAAAGTTTGTCAAATACTTTCACTTGTGTAGTGCACAAGTTTGTCTAGCTCCTTTTGATCTGTACTTTAATTACATTCGGTCACTATCCTCTGATGAGAATGATTTTAAAATGTGTTGACAGGAATTCTCAGGGATATTCTGTGAACATACATTTCCCTACAGGATGTCCAGGGGTCATTGTCTCGCCATGATACATAATACTGTGTTAAAGATAGGGAACAAAATGCTAGGTTGTCTAATTTTTCTCATATTTGTCAATGTATAGCCCGAGACTAAGTGTCCAGTGAATGACGTTATTCCCTAATTTGGAAACAGTTCCTGTGAGTCCAGTGTATGGTGCTGTTCCTTAAATGTGATTACAGTGTGTGATGTTATTCCCTAATTTGGAAACTGTTATTGTGAGTCCAGTAAATGACGCTATATCTATTGATTATTCTAATTTGGAAATTGTGAGGCCAGTATACGACATTATTCCCTAAATGAGAGAATGTTCAGAGGGTTCAATGGACCCATTTATCTTCTAGCTTTGGGCTCTTCTATACTTAAAAAGTCATATTTCATTTGTTCAATGGCTGCTTATTTCTCCTTCAGCCAGGACTGTAGGATGATCTATACATTGGAAACTCATTCATCAATGTTTGTACAATATTAGATTCTCTGATAATGTTGTCCTTCATATAGACAGACAAGCCTTTCACATCAATTCTCAGATTCATTCAATTTGTCTAAAAAATATCTATCCAGTTACCGTACTTCTCCATGTATAACCCACACTATTTATAGCCTAGACTTTCTTGTAACCAAAAAATAATGCATTATACTTTTACACAGTCTCCAAGAGACAAAATGGGAAATTACCAAATTATTTTTGTCATATTTCTCTAAAGTTTTTCATGCCCCGGCATCTACTGATGCGGGGATTACAGTGATTGTCCTGTCCATCTGTTTGTTTAATCTTTCATCTGCCTGTGATTAAGTTATAATTAACCAAAAATTTCAAATTTTGTAACTCAAATATTTTCAAAATCCATCAACGCATTGATTTCAAAATTGGCACTCTGTACACTTTCAACACCATTGTACATTTTCCAATCGTTTTAACAGAATTATGTCCCCTGATTGACTTAGCTAGTTATCATGGAGAAGGTTTTCACCAAGGCTAAGCATTTATTGAATGAAGCCTAGCTTCTACCTGCATCCAATAAACAGCTGTGTTGGATACTTGGGCAAATACGGTATTGTACTTTTGTCATTGATGGTATTGGCATTGATTATTAGAGAGAGTGTTTTTTTATATTTTTTTGTTGGATGGCATTTGTTGCAGGCAATCACAGACAAAGTGGCTTAACAATATGATACCAAAGATTGTTATATCATCCCCCCTCCTTTCCGTATCACAATGGCAGCTTTTAACAATGATGGTTAATAAGGATTGTTTTTCAGAGGAAAAAAAACACTTTTTATAGATTGGAGAATTTAGCCATGTTGTTATGCCATGATGTCTGGGTGGGTGGTTTTGATGGTTTTGAGTGGGCAAGTTTGCGTCTGCAGTCTTTGTGTTGCTTTGTGTTTCATTTTAGTCATCGTTAAAGAGTAATTGCCCTTTGTTAAAAAGCATTGTGTGTCATTGAGTTATGAGTCATGGTTAAAGAGTTATTGCCCTTTGTCGAAAAGCATTGTGTGTCATTTAGTTATGGTTTGTGGTTAAAGAGTTATTCCCCTTTGTCTAAAAGCATTGTGTGTCATTTAATTATGAATCATGGTTAAAGAGTTATTGCCCTTTGTCAAAAAGCATTGTGTGTCATTTAGTAATGAGTCATGGTTAAGGAGTTATTGCCGTTTATCAAAAAGAATTGTACTTCATTTTAGTCATGTTTAAGGAGTTTTGCCCTTTGTCAAAAAAGCATTGTGTCTCATTTAATTAAGAGTCATGGTTAAGGAGTTATTGCCCTTTGTCAAAAATTCTGATTTCTGATTATTGTGTTTTCAGCAGTCAGAGAATCATAGCACATTATATTTACAGTCGCAAACTGAATACAGTACAACCTCCCCAGATTGGTCCTCTGTAGAGCAACAACCTCTCTATAACAACATTTTTTTGAAAAATCCCTCAACTGATATTTACTCTAAATGCAACCTTTGCAGAGTGATGACCGTTATACAACGGCCAATATTTTCAGTCCATGAGGTTGTTGCTCTACAGAGGTTGTACTGTATACATGTATATAATATATCTTTCCTTCCATTTTGATTGAAAAGTTTGATAGTTTCTGATACGCAAGGTTACGTACCAGTGCAATCGACTTAGGCGAAAAAAATATCAGTAAAAAGTTATCTTCTATTTTATGATGTTATTGCACCATTTCTCGGAGCTTACCACTTGGAAGAGTTTGCCTACAGTGATTATTTTTGTCACATAAAATGCAAATACTCCCGTTTAATCAGCCAATACTTGTCTCTCACCATGTTCCCAATCTGCATTATAAATTGATGAGGTTGGTGGATCTGTTCATCAATTTGTTGGTGGTCTGAACTGTTAGAGAAAGTTCCTTCACTTTTATGCACTCAGTCTCTGTATTTGTTGTGCACAGAGAATTTGACACGATCCTACTTTTATGCACTCAGTGTCTGTATTTGTTATGCACTGAGAATTTGACATGATCCTACTTTTATGCACTTAGTCTCTGTATTTGTAACGCACAGGGAATTTACGCGATCCTACTTTTATGCACTCAGTGTCTGTATTTGTTATGCACAGAGAATTTGATGCGATCCTCAACCTTTAACAGCTGGTATATATTAATTGTATATGTTTATTCCCTGGTTGTATGTTTCCGTAAGCTGGGAGTATCACAAAAGATGCTTGATTTGTATCGCTTGACAAATTTGACCTGATCCTGACCTTATAATAAGCATAATTTAACAGTTGATATTTTAATTGTTTGTATTTTTTTCCCGAGTTGTATGTTTTCGTAAGCTGTGAGTATCACAAAGACGCTTGATATGTTATTCCAACACACATCAAAAGGACCAATGTTTCACAATTTGCTTGCAGAAATTCATGTAACAAACACAAGAATCTGGTAATGTCTACCCTCCTGCGATGGAAGATAGATTATATATTCATGCTTGATGGTCGGGATCATGTCATATTCTTTGTGCTATACTCGTTTTGTTCTTTAACTGATCTATGATGTCAATCAAATATGTGTTACAAATTGATATAAAGTATGTCAGTTCACCATTTTGGTGGTAAATTGTAGGTCTGAACTATGATACAAGTTCCGTTAACTTCTTTGTACTCGTCAATGTGTAAAACATATTAAAAATGTTTTTTGCCTTTCAACTTGCCAATGTTAATAATGTTCAGTTCAGTGCATCTATTAAATTTAATTAGTATAATAAAGTATTGAGAGTTATTTTCAGCGTATATATGATAGCATTTAAGGTTGAATGTTGACTGTTAGTTGTTTGATGTTGTTTGTTAATACTGGTGTTTTGTTGTTACTCCTTGTTGTGCATAATAAGATAGAAGTGAGGATTTAGATTTGTTGATTAATTAAAGTCTGTATTCTTCTTCTTCATTCTTCTTGTTCATTCTTCTTCTTCATTCTATTTTTTCTTCTTCTTTTTATTAGCTCACCTGTCACATAGTGACAAGGTGAGCTTTTGTGATCACTCTTCGTCCGTCGTCCGTCCGTCCGTGTACACTCCAGATGTCACCAATTTGTTCCAATCTTCATGAAACTTGATCAGAATGTTGTTCTCTATAAAATCTAGACCAAGTTCGAAACTGGGTCATGCAGGGTCAAAAACTAGGTCACTAGGTCAAATCTTATAAAAACCTTGTGTACACCCTAGAGATCACCGTTTTGATCCAATCTTCATGAAACTTGGTCAGAGTGTTGTTCATCATGAAATCTAGACCAAGTTTGAAATTGGGTCATGTGGGGTCAAAAACTAGGTCACTAGGTCAAATCTTAGAAAAAACCTTGTGTACACTCTAGATGTCATCAATTTGATCCAATCTTCATGAAACTTGGTCAGAATGTTGTTCATCAAATAATCTAGGCAAAGTTCGAAACTGGGTTATGTGGGGTCAAAAACTAGGTCACTAGGTCAAATCTTAGAAAACCTAGTGTTCACACAAGAGGTCACAATTTTGATTGTATCTTCATGAAACTTGGTCAGAATATTCTTCTCTATGGACTCTAGGCCAAGTTCAAAACTGGGTTATGTGGGGTCAAAAACTAGGTCACTATGTCAAATCTTAGAAAAACCTTGTGTACACTCTAGATGTCATCAATTTGATCCAATCTTCATGAAACTTGGTCAGAATGTTGTTCTCTATAAAATCTAGGCCAAGTTTGAAACTAGGTCATGTGGGGTCAAAAATTAGGTCACTAGGTCAAATCTTAGAAAAACCTTGTGTTCACTCCAGAGGTCGTGGTTTTGATCCAATCATCATGAAACTGAATCAGAATGTTGTTCTCTATGAAATCTAGGCCAAGTTTGAAACTGGGTCATGTGGGGTAAAAAACTAGGTCAAATCTTAGAAAAATATTGTGTTCACTCCAGGGGTCACCGTTTTGATCCAATCTTCATGAAATATATATGGTCAGAATGTAGGTTGTACTGATACCTAGACCAATGTGCAACAGGTGAGCGCCCTAGGGCCTTTCAGGCCCTCTTGTTTGACTTCTTCTTTGTCTTCGTCTTCTTCATTATCTTCTTCTGTGTGTTTGTCTTCTTTGTTGTCTTCTTCGTCTTTTTCGTCGTCTTCTTCTTTTTACAGCGCAACCCATCTAGAGCAATATAATACCCTGGGAAACACACTGTTTTGTTATAATTTAGGATGTTACTCTGGTGAGGTAAACAAATTTACACTTAAAAAAGACATGTCATGATCATGTTAAGAGAGGTTGTTGCTGTAAAGAGGTCAGCTGTGGAGACCTTACAATGTATTTGATAAATTATTATCACTTTCTGTTCTCAAGTGTCAAGTGTAGGTCATCGGAGGTTATTGAACACAAATTATGTACTAGTGTTTTAATTCACTGGTTTGGCAGGTAATGTTTTGCTGTATGTTTAATTTTAAATGTTTAATAGTTATCATGTGGATTTCCTGGAATTAATTGCTGTAAAATCATTAATATTCAGGGGGGGGTTACTTTGGAGGATTTCAGGGGTGTTCTCAATCACAAAATTAAATAGCCACAAATATTTATACTTTCTATTGAATTTGACTTAGTGCTTAACATATCCTCGAAATAACATCCCTAAGAAATGGTCTTTTTCACCATAACCACGATATTTTGTCCTATTGAAATTAAATGAGTTTTTAGTATCAACCAGTACTGACAATGCTCTTTATCAAACAATTATTCCTTATGTTGAGGACATAAACTTGTTAAAGGACATGTCCATAAATGCAATGTGTCAAATAAATTTGCTAACAGGGTAAAACCTGGGGCCTTTTTTCAAGAGTAGGGGAAGGGGACTTTTTTAAAGCTAGGGAAAAATAACCAATAAGTTTGCAAAAGGGAAAAACTTAATGTAAATTGGAATTTAAGGGAAAATTGCATGATTAAAGAAATTATCTTGAGGGGAATAAGCTTACAAAAGGGAAAAATGTCATAGAACTTTTACAAAGCGTCGCTCTGGGCTGACTACTCCGTAAACTCGTGAACGTTGTAGGTGGATTGTTGTGTTATGTGTTGCGATGTTCCGTTGATGAAGCGCCTATGTTGCTGCTTGCCGGAGTATGCCGTTGGAGTCTATTAACTGCGACTACCAACTGTTTTGTATAACTACTACTCTACTACTTAGATAATGTCCAAATGAACACAAAGTTCTTAAATGGTTTTTGATGTTTAATTTAGTATATAACAATCTATATATGATAATATCCACAGAGTTCATACAATTAGAATGTAACACAAAGTTATGATTATTGTCACTTATATATAATATGAATTTAAATAGCTTTGACACTTAGTCTGTTCTTAGTTATGAATAGTTCTTTAATTAAACACAAAGTATAATGTTCTTCTCACATAGAGACCTTGTTTATTACTGATTAAAAATGTATTTTAGGTTTTCTCTGTTCTAGAGTTACTATATTTTCATTGGCCAACATGTTTAATTTCATTTTGACCAATCAATATCAGATGGCAAAGTTAAACTTGTAAGACACATTAATTACATTTCATGTGACACTGAGATATTATCATTTTACTTTAAAAAACATTACAAAAGCTAAATGGTCAAACCTTGACACGTAAAGATATTTATTATACCAAATGTCTATATTAGACTATTAGATAATATCAGAAACAATATGAAATGAAACAATGGCCTATGGCTGACAACCTGTATCTAACCTGATTGATTTCTACAAATATATATTTAAAGTTCGACTAAATTTTATATACTTTTTAACATATTGGGAACTAAGTCAATATTTATAACTTACATTATGGAATTCACATTCCTTACAAAACAACATTTAATTTGATACTAAATATGCCATTATATCATAACAAATGAATAAATAAGAACTTTGATGATTGAAAAATTATGAAAAACATATCTTTATTGTTATTTACTTTTTAACAACAAATATTTTAAAAATATGGTTTGTTAAAGAACCGTGCCAAGGTTGTCAGTTTAACAAGTTCACTAAACTAATAATTGCTGGACTGCATCAATCATGATCGATCATGTTTTATCCTTTCTGCTTTAATTGGTAGCTATCTTGATCAGCAAAACAATATATTGCTATTGATTAATTTTCTAGATAATTGGTTTGTATAATTGGATTGTTTGTTCAGCGTATTTATGTCATCGTTTATTGCTCTATAATTAGACTGTCTCCGATTACGATTCAACTTCCCTCATCTTATTTGCAAACTTTCCCTTTGTTATTGATCATATTAATGTTTCTGTACCTAATCTGGAGCAGAAATATTTTAGTAATGCTCAACTGTCTGTAATGTGGTTCTGATTATAGTTACTTCCCCTGCTCATTAAGATTATGTTTTAAGTTACTTCCCTTGTCACACCTCAAGTATATAATTCGAGTTACTTCCCCTGCTCACCAGCAAGAATTTATGATTGGAGTTACTTCCCCTGCTCACCAAGAATTTATGATTGCAGTTGCTTTCCCTGTTAATTCTCCATGATATCTGATTGGGTTACTTCCCCTGCTCTCCTCAACTTTATCTGAATGGAGTTACTTCCCCTGTTACTTCTCAAGTATATGGAATTAGAGTTACTCCCCCTGTTACTTCTCGATGATATTTAATTAAGAGTTATTTCCCCTGTTACTTCTCGATGATATTTAATTAGAGTTATTCTCCCTGTTACTTCTCGATGATATTTAATTAGAGTAACTTCCCCTGTTACTTCTCGATGATATTTAATTAGAGTTACCCCCCCTGTTACTTCTCGGTGATATTTAATTAGAGTAACTTCCCCTGTTACTTCTCGATGATATTTAATTAGAGTAACTTCCCCTGTTACTTCTCGATGATATTTAATTCGAATTCCTTTCCCTGTTCTCCCTTGTCATTTCTTTATATGCATATAGTTACTTCCCTTGCACCCATCTAGTACATCTGGAGTTTCTTCCCTTATGCACCTGAATATCTGCTGTATTAAAGACAGAATCTCCCGTCTGAAAAACATAGATCGTAATTCCTGATTGACCTTTTTAAGTTCAAGAAAGTATATAATTGTAATATGAATGTTTTCGAAATCAATATGTATGACTAAGCAAATCTGCAATATTTACTTTCTTATAATGGAAACTGGTGAGCTGATCTTTGGGTCTATTTTCAAATTTTTATGTTGATAGGTCTTGGTTTTAATTTGACGTTTTGTTGCCCATAAATTTTGCACACACAGATGTTTTCCCAAGATATTGCTTTATTTCTCAGAAATTCTTGTCATTTGTTCTGGTTATCTGGAATTTTATTTATTTTATGCAGTTCGTCCTTGTATAAAGTCTGGAATAGTTTTGTTAATTTCTCTTTATGTGTTTTCAATGTTTTACGACAACTCTGAATTTTCTGACTATTTTTTCTAACTTGTACTTTGAAAAGAAATTATTTCGGAAAATTTAAATGGATTTCAAGTTTTATTAAATTTATATTTCTTGGAATTTGTTTCAAATGATTTGATCTTGGAAATGTAGGTAATATCTGTGATTATTTTGACACACTGAAAGAATCAGTTTCGGTAAGATATAATTTGCTGATAATTTGCTGATAATTTGCCAATATGCCAGAAGTTTTAGAACAATAACTTAATATTTCTTGCTTAATATTTCTTGTCTAAAACAATTAAAACTCAATGTTGCTATAATTTGTTAAGAAGTTTGCTGGCTGTGTTGATTGTTATTGACTTTCCTCAAGTTGTCAATCAAAACCACAGTTGACTAATAATAGTTTTATAGTATTTTATGGTTAATTTACTTGATGCCTTTTGACGAACAACTTTTGACAAATAAATGGGTGAACTTGAAGCTTTCTCAACAGTTCCAACGGGTAGATTTTGTAATTAGTGCTTGATTTTTGACTGATTGATGAATAGGAATCTGTCTGGTTACCAATTTCAGATCATGTGATACCAATCTCAGATCATGTGATGTATTATGTGACAGATCATGTGATTTATCAAGTTCAGATCATAATTGATACAAAATATTTCCAAGTTATAACCTCTGCAATACATCAAGCACATAACTGTGAGTAGTTATTTCCCTTGGCATTCAAAATTTGGATTGCATTCATATGTACTTGAATCACAAATCAGTTTGAAAGTACATGCCTTGAAAAAGCTCATAGGACCTCATAATGTCCGTTAAACTTGATCGAGAAGTTGGACATGACAAGCAAATCATCATCAAAGGTCAAGGTCACAAGGATCTTTCACTTGAAATGACTTAACTAATTGCAAGTAGGAGGCACACAATTTATTTCTCATGTTTCCAGTGACATTTTCCTGGATTTTTAATTAACTTATACGATGTTTCCACGTAATTGACGCGCCTCCATAGGATGCCCTAGAAATTGACACAAAATTGACACACACAAAAAAATTGACACAAAATTGACGTCAAAAATTTGCATTATCTTGGTGATTTGTTGCCATATTAAACCTGCTTGGCAATTCGGAGAAGAATTATGAGTGTCATTACAGCAAGATGTAGACAAAACAATAATCTTTGCTTGTAGTTTTCCCTATATTAGTGTGCCCCAATCCAATTGCCATGGTTTTAAATTGGCTCCGGTGGGTCTGCAGTTAAAATTGTCTAGTAATTGAACCTATGAGTATTCCCGGCTGGGAATTGACTTAACTGTACTATTCACAATGATTTGAAATCAAGTTGACAGACAATGAGTCGTTTTGAGCACGCAATAGCTACATCATTTCCATGGCCTGGCGGTAATTTTTTGGACTTTTTGTTAGACTAAAATTGCTCAGTTAAGACTTTTTATATCCTTTGTGCATGCTTGTAGCTCATTTAATACAATTTTAGTGAATAATACATCCCATTTATGTAGATATTTTTTTATGTAGATATTTTGTAGTGGTTTGTCTGTGAATATATTTTGATGGTCTGGCTGAAAACTATTGTAACTCTATATTTTGGACATAATGGTGATACAGCAGTTTCCCGCCAAGACATTACTGCCAAGGGAGATGATTCCGGACAGTAGAAGTTCCGGACAAACGGTCGTAGACGGTTTATTTAGTTAAATAATTCATTGATATTGGTATCAAATCACTCAGGTGCGTATTTAAAGGAAATCTGGAAGAAAAAAAATCAAAATTAACAAATAATTACTCATATACCGAAAATATCGTCTGCTGTTGTGATTTTGACATCAGCACCGCCGGGGGGTAAACAAATTTAGTGCGCATGCGCAGTATAGCGCGTGCACAGCGCGAGCGACAATGATTTTATTGTGTTCAATTATTTAGTTCAATATTCCTAACGAGATCGTGGCCGAGTGGTTAAGCATCTCGATTAGTAATTATCTGATGATAAGGTCCAGGGATCGAATCACGGCGGCGCCAAAAAAAATTTTTTTTTTAATTTTTATTTTTTCTTCCAGCATTTACTTCAGCGTAATAGACGGAAATTTGTCCTCATTTTCTGTTGAGAATTTTTTTTTGATATCTTGTCAATAAATCTGAAAAACTTTTTCCACATTTTGTTTCGATTTTCGGCCGGTAAACAAGATACGGTATGGATTGGAATTTAACCTGTCACGAGCGCCCCCTGGGTTGAAAACATGTGCGTCACGTGTTGTCATGTCGTAAATATTGACATATTTTTGCATGATTGTGAAGAAGGAACCCTGTTCTAAATATTTTCTGGTAATATGTTTCTAAATATTCGTCGCGGAATATTCGAAGCAGACTGTCCGGTATATCTACGGTAATATAGTTGAAAATAGCCCAAAAGTGCCCCTTTTCAGGCCCCAATATTTTGTTGTTCACGAGATGTCATTTTTCGGGAAACCTATTTTTAGCAAAGATCCTGAACCAAGGTATTTGTAAACACAAAAAAATCTAAGAAAAAATCTATTTTTAACTCCAGGGGAAGCTTTTTATGCGATTTTTGTCCGGAATCTTCTCCTTTGCCAGTATAAGACATCAATTTTACTGTCACTGATTTGGTCCATTGGATTATTTTGGAAGGTCGGAAAATCACCAGACAGTGCTTTTGTGATAAATGGCTTATAGAATGTAAGTCAATATGTTCTGTAACAGACATGTTTTTCTACAGATGCACTGTACTTTAGATATGCAGCAGTCTATAAAAGATGGACTGGACTTGTGGACTGGACTCATGGGCTGGACTCACGGACTGGACATATGGACTTGCGGACTGGACTCGTGAACTGGACCCGTGGACTGGCCGTGAGGACTGGACATATGAACTGGACCCGTGGACTGGCCGTGAGGACTGGAGGCATGGACTGGACCTGTAGACTGGACACAAGGACTGGATTTATGGGCTGGACTCATGGACTGGACCCATGGACTGGACTCAAAGACTGGACCTATGGACTTGTGGACTGGATTAGTGGACTGGACATATGAACTGGACTCATGGACTGGACCTATTGACTAGATTCTTGGACTGGACTTGTTGACTGGACCTGAGGACTGGACTTTCCAGTCCATGAGCATTGCAGATAAGCATCACTTGGCTGTCTGAACAAACTGGGCAGAAATATATTTTATTTGATGATTCTTTTAAAACATGACTGCCAGGATGTTATATTGATAAATACACTTTGTTTCCTCACAAATATTGTCCAACCTGAGGAGAGTTTTCTGGTGAACAACCTATGGCCATTTAAGCCACCTTGGATTAATACTTTCTACATTATTTTATTAACAATTAATGTTCAGAAAACACCTGAGCATGGGCATTTAATTAGTAAATTTTAACATATTTTGACATCGCTTCAAAATGAAAACAAAAACACATCGAAACATAAAACGTAACAAAAAGAGTGAATTCTTGGAATTCATATTTCAAAGCAGGAAATTGTTAATTAGATTTAATCTAGTGGCAGATGTTGTTATGCAATCTCAATTAATGTTCTTCCTTGAACTTCTGTGTAAAAATCAGCTTAGTGGTGGAATTAAACTATTTAAAAGTTACATTAATGTTGTATGGTTCTGATTTATGTCTGCTTCACATACCAGCCACAAAAATTTTGGTTGCACAAATTTATTACTCGAGAAAATAAAATTTCAAAATTTCAATTACTGCAAAAGCTGCAGACGTATTCACCGATATTCAAGTAGATCATTACATATAGACACTGCAAGGTAGTACAGCTGTTACGCCAGTCACTCAAAAATGTAGAAAAATTGTGATTTTTTTATTGTGAAGTTGTGTTTATCTTGTGGCATTGTATTGCACTTGACAGTTTTAGAATGGCATTTTAAAGGCTGCTAGTCTCATAAAAGATGCCACAGTCCAATGATTTACTAAAAGATGCCACAGTCCAATGATTTACTAAAAGATGCCACAGTCCAATGATTTACCTAAAGATGCGACAGTCCAACGATTTACTAAAAGATGCCACAGTCTAATGATTTACTAAAAGATGCCACAGTCCAACGATTTACCTAAAGATGCCACAGTCCAACTATTTACTAAACGATGCCACAGTCCAACTATTTACTAAACGATGCCACAGTCCAACGATTTACTTAAAGATGCCACAGTCCAACAATTTACTAAAAGATGCCACAGTCCAACGATTTACTAAAAGATGCCACAGTCCAACGATTTACTAAAAGATGCCCCAAAAAGGCATCAAGTGATCATAGAGATTAATAGTGCAAAGTGGCTACAAGGCGGTTGTGACCTAGGCTTTTACCTTGACTAGCCTTTATCTATTTGATAAATTGGTCAAATTACAAAGCAAAACCTGCCAATTTATAGTGTTTCCAGCCATTGTAAAATACAGCCTATATATTATACTGGTAATAATGCAATTTTTAGAATGGCTTTCATTTACCATATCGTAATCAAATATTCTGATCATAATATATTGACATGGGGGACAGAATCCCTAACCTAATGTAGAATTTACCAGTAAGATGAGGAATGGCTGTCAGTTGATACCCCTTGGTGCCACACTATGTCTCCATGGTGTACTTCTATTATGATCTATTGCATATCGTATGAACATTAGTTATCTATATTAATGATCATTTGTCTGGCGTGTGTTTTTGTTGATCTGGTGTTTGTGTCGTTGCCTGGCTAAGTTGTTTTGTTGTTATGTCAGCAGTCTGCCCTGATGTTACATTTAGCCCTAAGAGTTCTAATAGGTCAATGATCTTTGATCAGAATTGAATTTGCTGCATATGTGGGTGGGATGTTCTGTATTATTTGTTTGAAGCCAGAGTAATTGTTGACATTGGGACTTTCATATAGAAAGCAAGTTGATTATTGCTTATTGTAAACCAAGAAATCATTCCGGAGTGATAGAAATTTGCAAAATTAAGTAGCCACAAAGTGCTTAAAACATTAATATGGATATTGTGTGAGATTAAATATGCAAACATTTGGAGTTGCGAATATACAGACGATCGGTAAATGCGAAAGTTAGTATTCATGACAGAAAATTGATGTACAGTGATATCATTGAGCATTCGGAAAACAGTACTATACATATCAGATATACAAATATCATTCACAGTGCATTGAGAGTGCAAACAGTAGGAGCTGAGCACTGAGAGAGTTCTAATTACTGCATGCAGTTAGGATAAGCATTGATCAGCCTGTCACTGTGTGTACATACTCTCATTTAATACCAGAAGGTGTATACTGTTCTGTGATACAGAAGTGGACATGATCATCATTCACAATATACTGTAAACCAATTTATTTTCGTGAATACTAACTTTCGTGTTTTGCTGATCGTCAGCATATTCATGACTACAAACTTTCTCATTTTTAAGTATCCCGCAATGTCCGTAATAGTAATGTGTCTAAAACCGTAAAACCGTTCTAGTTCAAATTTAAATATTTCAACATTTAGATTCCAGTTTCAGGACTTCAGGATTGAAGAGCTTGGAAGGTTGCAGACAATTTATGATTCAGAAAGCTTTGTTGCTATTGGCAACAGTTTGTCTTGATGTGCTTAATTATAAATATCTATAAGGGTATTTCACCAGCTTCATTTCAAGTGAATTTGTTTTAATTGTCTTTGATACTGAGACATTTTAATGTCACATGCTCCCAGACATGTTAACAAAATGGTCATCGAAATGTTCCATTAGTGCAGACAGCCAGACTAAATGTGTTAAGTTGGATGAAAAAGATTACCTTTGAAATAGATCTCAAATAATTATTTTTATGATTAAGAATAAAATCTGGTTACTGTTGATTCTTTAAGTAATTGTGTAATACAAATGAGGGAACTATCGTGTTCAAAAGAATAGGGCAGTTTACAGTTAACTTGGTTATACACATCTTAACCTAGATAAACATAGTTTACCTGAAGGGCCAGCTTATGTTTACAACCATTCTATTTTGACTTTGAACTGACTGTAGTAAGTTTAAACTTTCTACTGTAACACCTATGTAAACCTAGATAAACATAGTTTACCTGATGGGCCAGCTCATATTTACAACCATTCTCATTTAACTTTTGTAGTAATTGTAGTTAGTTTAAGCTTCCTGCATTGCCAGTTCAACATAATTAACGAACGCCTTGACTGCCTGCTCCTCAAATGCCTTCATTGATGCTCTTTGTGAGGCATTTCCTAGTCAACTTTCTGTACTCTCTCAAGACAGTAAAACATCGAGGTTAATAATGTTATTTCCACGGGGAGGATATTAACCGATATTAACCGTATGTTGCACTTTTGTTAATCAGTTTTATGTGCAACAGATTGATGTTGTGGTTTTATTGCACCATTATAATCTAAAACATGTTCAGATGTGCCGATAGCTGCTACTGTGTTATTCTGACGTAATACATTATATGTAGTAACTTTTATCATGCATCGTTATGATTAGATCATGTGACAGTCATGTGATAATCATGTGGCAATCATGTGGCATAAATAAGAGGCTATAATTCTGTGTTTTGAGCCAGTTGTCTTGTACTAGTGAGTACTGTCGATTCAATAATGGGGGAACAACCTCATTTGATAGAATAGTATGGACTACTGTTTACTCACCTAGTTAAACCTAGATAAACATAGTTTGTTAACTCACCCAGCTTAACCTAGATAAACATAGTTTGTTAACTCACCAAGACAAACCTAGATAAACATTGTTTGTTAACTCACCCAGTTTAGCCTAGATAAACATAGTTTGTTAACTCACCTAGTGAAACCTTGATAAACATAATTTGTTAACTCACACAGTTTAACCTATATAAACATAGTTTGTTAACTCACCCAGTTAAACCTTGATAAACAAAGTTTGTTCACTCACCCTGTGAGTTAAACCTAGATAAACAAAGTTTGTTAACTCACCTAGATAAACAAAGTTTGTTAACTCACCCAGTTTAACCTAGATAAACATAGTTTATTAACTCAACCAGTTTAACCTAGATAAACAAAGTTTTTTTAACTCACCCAGTTTAACCTAGATAAACATAGTTTGTTAACTCACCCAGTTAAACCTATATAAACATAGTTTGTTAATTCACCCAGCTTAACATAGATAAACATAGTTTGTTAACTCACCCAGTTTAACCTAGATAAACACAGTTTTGACTGACAATCTAATGTTTACAACCGTTATTAATTAACTTCGAATGGGCTATAATACTGGTACTATCAAAATCAATTTCCTATCTTGAAACAGTGAATTACCATTTCCTGAATATTTGACCTCCGTGTCATTTCTTCCTGAACACGACTATTAAATCGGGAAGCTCAGATTAACTGTGGCTTAATGTACAATCCTATCTTGTCTCATAAAACACATCCGAGAACAAATCTACATAGTTACATACATCTTAATAAAAGTACACCATTTAATGTAATGATGCTTTTTTTTGGAAGAGTACAAAATAAATGGTGTCAGTTTTGGAATACTGATCGATTTGCACTGGGGATAATTAAGAAACTAACTAAAATGTAATTGTCATGAGCACCAACTGCTCACAGCTAAATTTTGTTGTATAGTAGATCTATACCTTGTTGCACCAAAGGGAGGTAATGTTGCCTACATACTAATGTTTTGGTTCATTTTGTTAAAGGATTTGAGGTTGTTACTTTCTGGTGCGAAAAAAAAAACAGCTTAATTTAATCACATGATTTTTAACGCTTTTTAGAGCACATGATACAGATTTTATGATGGTTTTATGATGATTTTATGATGATTTTATGGGCATGTTTTCCCTAGTTTATGTTCTCCGTTTATGCACTGCAAGCTACACTGTTCTTGTGAAGTGCAACTCACGGTGATCAATTTTGATGGCTTAGCGCAAAACTATGGTAGGTGCCGTTTTAAATTGATTCAGTTACCGTAGTTTTGAACTTACCCCCTAGCACGACTACAATAACCACAGTTTACTGTGACCTGGGGGATGTAATATAGGTTACACACTTAACATAACCTGCATGTCTACCCTATACTGGGTGTTTCTGTATATATTTCATGATTACTGACTGAGTCAGATAAATTTGTTGAATGTAGTGGATTTTCACCGATATTTACTAGAGCTCTAGAACAAGAGCTGAACTGAAGGGAGATGACTTTCCGATGCTTGTATGTAGATGTTTTGTCTCTTTATTTCGGACAGTTCTGCATGGCTCTTTTGTCTTGTCGGGATTTCTGGGATTTGTGACCATAGCGTCAGGAAATTTTCGGAAGTGTCAAAGAGTGTAATAGTGTAGTTGAACTGTCAGGAAGTACCAGAGTTGTCAGGCAGTGTAATAAGATAGTTGTTAATGTGAACTCTGGAATTAGTGCTATGAGTATAATTGTCTCCACCACTGGAGAGTTTCCATATATTCTTGATACAGACCAATAAATCTCTTGGGCTATTGGATTATCTATTGTAATTTCTCAGTTAAGTGCACATGTCTTTTCAGTACTTGCAATGAACTCTCTGTGCTTGTGAACACATTTCTGTACTTGCGTACTCTTGGTGAACATAGTTTTAGCTATATGCTAATTGCATGCACTAGGAATTTGTGAACCTATTATTTATATGTGAACTTGTCTTGGAACTTGTGGACCTACTTAAGTACTGTGACCTTTTGTACTTTTTTTGTACTTTTGTACTCTTGGTACTTGTTGAACTTATCTAGGAACTTGTGAACGTGTATCTCGGTACTTCTGTACTAGTGATCATTATCTTGGTACTTGTGAACGACTATCTAGGAGCTTGTAAATTTGTGTATCTGTACTTGTGTACTAGTGAACATATCTCGGTACTTGTGAACTAGTGAACATATCTCGGTACTTGTGAACTAGTGAACATATCTCGGTACTTGCCAACGTAAGTAGCTGACTTTCTGTTGTTTGTTATAATATTCAGTTTTGTTTTAAACTAGAATCAATTGATTCTAACTTAAAAGTAATCTATTACTGCGTAATAAATTAAGTTGAAACTTTATTTCATAAATCTTGTTGTGTTATGAAGTAATAAAATTCATAATTACTAATAAGCTAGTCATGTGCTACAACTAATATTTCTGATTGAAAAACAGGTGGTTGCTTATTTGAGGTACTACAATATATCCATCCCTGCTAGCCAACTTATTGTTAAATTATGCTCATATATACTTCTAGGACTAAGTTAAATTCTTTGCACTTTGATACAGGTCTGTACTATTGAATCCAAACCAATCACGTATCTTCCTCATCGGATAGAAAAATTGTGTCTCGTACATTGATATGACCTGATTTTTGTCACCTACATTTAGTATAACAACTTTTTGCTTTTAATTGATACAATTAAATTGTTGTTCATGCTGAATGATTGTGATGTTTATTGTAATATATAAATAAAATATTGCGTTTTATATCGTTTTTGACAAATAAATGCTATTACATAATAAATCAAGTATTGTGATGCTTGTATGAGTATATAGGTTAGAATTTTCATGCCTAGGTAGCCAAAGGGAATGTCGCAAGTACTTTTCATAAGAAAAAAATAAATAAAAAAACACCAGATGTGACATTTGCACTTTGTAGGCACGTTCGTCATCTTACTTGCCATGTGCGCAACATGTAATGCACATGGTTCACAAAATATGATAATATAACTTATAGTAGCCTGTCTTATGCAGCCAATCAAGGGCTACCCAAAAGATGACTGTTTAAAAAAGGTGTATTATATATGAAAATGTATAGAAAATATTGTTAATTAGGATTCAGTTGTAATGCTGTTATTGACAGGTGGGTGCTCAATTAAGGTGATCAAACACATATTTGATTATTAGAAAGGTGGGTGCTTCATTGGTGGTTAGCCTTGAACCTCATGTAGCCGGTGTATCAAACGAAATTGACAAAATAAATATAAATCACTAACTCCTCGACACATATTTTGTTGGAAACTGCTAAAATGACCTTTAATCTTTAATAAAACTGCAAAATCACAACAAATGACCTTTGGAATCGGAAAAAATACATGTAAACAAACACCATGTAAAATTTCAGGAAAGGGAAATAACCCCATCTGTCCGGTGCAACAATAACTTTTTCCAAGTAAATTTGGTCCAGTTTGTTGACAAGTTGATTTTTTCCCCGCCAAAAGTTGCACACGACCCTTTTTATCAATGGATGACGTCATAGCTGTCAAAATTATGTTTGATAAATAAACAAGCGAGCATTGAATACATGCATGTCAAACATTGCCGATTAAATAAGGATTTACTCGTAGTGAAGGCATGGTGTAAGTTTTTGTTGTGTTTTCATTCAGAAATTGGTCCATTTCGTATTTATTTATTTAATTTACTCGTCAGTTATTGTAAACAATCCTGCAGGCAATGTCACGAGAAAAAAATCTACAATTCCATGAGAAAATTACATACACCGGTACCGTGGATACACCGGCTTCATGGGGTTTCACTATACTTTATTTGTGTGGTAGCTTAATTTGGGCGGGTGCTTAATTTGGTTGGTTGCTTAATTTGGATGACCCAAGTTAAGGTGTAGGGATGTGTTCTTATGGCACCTGAAACAGACTTGCGACTTGTAATCAAGATTGGGCATTATGCCTCAGTAGAACCCATGCAGTAATATGATTGGCCGAACAAACCATGGATTAAAATATCTATTGCACTCGCTCAGCTCAATGATTTTTGCTGGCCCGTAAGTTATGTGATAATTAATTAATGCAAATATAATATACTTCATTATTATACTTTCAGCTGTAAGATTTGGACGGGTACCAAAACGATCAAAGAGCATGGATGAAGGTCACGTATCGTCGACGGATCCAACGTTAGAGCAGACGGCTATCGAGAGTAAACAACTAGCAATATATGATATCATCCTCAACGTATCACAAGCACATCTAGCACATTGTGGTGTCACTGACGATAAACTCAAAACATTGCAACGCAAACATGCAACATTGGTAAGTTATACATCATTTGTAACGTTCAGTGGTCGATTTGTAACCTCATTCAATTCCAGAACATTGTTATAGATGTATTATGAACTATGGCATTGCCTGTTTTGCGGATTTATTTCTAATACTTAAGAACCAAATAGCAATGTAATCCCCAATCTCATAATCTGCCCGCTGAACATGTGCACGTTAAGTTATCCACATAAACATGACGTTATGTTGGATCCAAAATGACGTCACATTGCAGCTATAAAGACGTTACGTTGGACATAGGTACAATTTATTTGGCCACACTACATAATCGGCCTTGACCAAGCTATAATATTTTTCCAACATACTAACTGTTAAGCAGTCGGAGACGCAAGTAGGCCTACGTTTAGTAAACTAATGTAGTTGCTGTATGTGTTTGGGTTTTAAGCATGTATAGACGACAACGATACAACGACAACTGTTAGTCGCCATTATTGATTCTGTTCCACACACAAAATTGAGCTTGATAGTTGGTGAAATTTTTAGGTGAAATTTCTCACATGTGGTACCTTCTTGCACATATTAATGCGTGGCCAAAAGTCAAACATTAAGTCTGCTACAATATCATATTAAACAGCCCTGGCTGTGGTTCAGTGGTAAGGGCTCTGGATTTCTTACCTGACGTCTAGATAATGAGGTCACTGCTTTCAGTGCTTTGATCCAATCTTCATATAAAGTGGGCACCATGTTTGTAGAAGTAAAATGTATGTCATCTTTTTAAGTGAATCATCTGCTGTGAAAAACTAGGTTATCTTTTTCCTTGGAAAAAAGTTCTGAAAAAAACAACAACTAGGTTATCAGATCAAATCAAAGAAATTTTCTCGTAAGCCATTTGTATGAAGTCCCTAAATAGATTTTTGCTATAAATGAGTGTGAGGAAATGATCACATTACCCTTAAAAGCTGGTTATTAGGCCACACCAAATTAATTTTTGGTTCTACGGATTTTTTCGGGAAAAATTAGGGGCGAGCGAGCGAAATATAAATTTAAATATTTATTTTTGAAAAACCCGTAATTGAGAGCGAGCGAAGGAGCGAAATAAAAAAAATTAAATTTATTTTTGAAAATGCCATTTTTGATAGCCCGTGAAGGAGCAAAAGTGCCCTATTCATTTCTGATGCACCCATTTTTAGGAAATAGTGTCTATTACAATAGCTTTAATAAGAAATGAGGCCAAATAAATGATTGTTATTCATTTCTTGTTATGTTGTGTAGGAGTTATCAAATTATTTTACCAGAATACAGGTATTCAAGGTAATTGTGAGCAGACATTGTCACGTACATATAAATTATAATGAACACAAATGCACTGAGTGACTAGTGGTTAAAGATTCAAATCAACTAAGCATCAAGCTAATCAATGATCACCATGTACAGTATGTTCTTGTAGTGATACATCATGCTCAGACGGCTGTTTATTTAGCACTGTTAGTAGCGCACCGATGCATAATGCTATGCATGGTTACCGTCATAGGATCTAGCCCCACATCAAGCACACTTCCCTTAAGTATATACAAGGTCCTTTCTTTCTTCCATGTAATTTGCAGGGCCCACTCTGGGGCATTATCGCAAATGTTAGAGACAGAGGTGAGATACAAGGAATCTGGGTGCGATACCCTAGCTCGTTTCGAATAAATTCCTTGGTTCTTTAACATGCCCGGTGTAAAGCACCGATACACGCAAGACTACCTCTGGGTTTCCAACCAGGATCATCTCTAGCTGGTTGGGAAACACTAAAAAGAGTTTCTAAAAATGAGCAAGTGTCACGGCCGAGAATCGAACCCGGGACCTCTCGATCAGGAGTTAAGCATCTTACCACTCGACCACCATGGTAAAATGTTATGACGGTTGTTGAGAACTGCAGCATGTAATCTTACATAAGCTGTGATTTATCCAGTTGTAATAGATCTAGCTGGAGTTTTAGCAAGTGACCGAAAAGTACAGCATTTGGTGCAATAATTAGAGCAAACTATGTTTTATCAATTTTTTGAACTTTTTGATGAAAGTAGGACCTTCTGAAGGTTTCCCTATGGACAGTATTTAAAATCCCTGATGAAATTAGGTAGGATACAGTATAAAAACTTATTAACAGGTGTGTTGCGTGTCCGGGACGCATAAAACTGTTAATATCACATACCACGGACCATGTACAAACGAGACGTCATTATCGCGAAAATGGGTGACAATTCATGATTTCGTCGGTAGTACGGAATACTAGTAACAATAATGAATATGAACATATCTAGATACGCTTGTTGGTTCATTCCGCAATTGCATTTCTTCCCATTTTACTACGTGTATACACTTATGCGTGTTTTTTGTAAAGGGCAGAATATAGGAATCATTTCACCAGACGCTTGCATCGTAAAAAGTTACACGATTTTTGTGTGCAACAATTTACGGCTAAAATTAATCGAGTAACTAACATCCTCAGCCGAGCGTGCTTTCCCAGAACATATTCTGTAGTAACAGAGACGAAATTATAAACAAGTTGGCTTTATTTTTCGTAATTTGTAAATATTGATGCTAGCGGCAAAATAATAAAAATATAAAAATAAAAAAATCACATGCGCGTGGTTTTCTCAGGTGCAGGCGCAATAATTTAAATTTAAATATTTATTTTTCATTTTGGAAAAATCAGGAGCGGGCGCTCCCGACGAACGCATGATCAATTTGTTGTGGCCTTAGAGATAGTTTTTGCAAGTTACTGATGATTTTTTGTACCATTTTGTATAAAAGACAGTTTACTTAGGTCAGGTTCTCAGTCAATGTACTCTCTGTGATCCTTCTTTCTGTAAACCAAGAAATAATTTTGCCCGATTTATGTTCCTGAGTGGTAGAAATTTGCGAAATTCAGTGGCCGCAAAACTTATCTAAACATTAATATGGACATTACAGAAGGCGTAAAAATGCGAAGATTTCATATCATGAGGAAGCCGACAATCAGCAAAATGAAAAAAAAATAGTATTTATCATCTGTCACTGTGACAAACACATGTCCCTATAACACAGATTGTCACTGCAGGGTTTGTCTTAAAGCCGCCTTTTCTCATTACTCAGTACAACTGCTAATAAGGAGTTTGTGAATTTGAGAGAAAAATGTTGGCATTTTTAGGCACTTTAGAAAGAAATGCAGTATTTGAATGTATCAGTTCTGCTCAGTGTTTCTCGAAAAGATTGAATCTTTATTCTGTACAGCTACTAATTAGTTTCAACTTGAAGCTGTTTATTGGTTTTGCAACTTGAACAATTTCAGTACTCCTTTTTTCTGAGTCTCCTTCTTATTCAGTTCAGCTGCTAATTTGTTCAAACTAGATCAAAAATTGTGAATTCCATAAAAAAATATTCTAAATGTCAATGTTCTTACTTTAATAATTATTGGCTCAGTATATTTTTGCTTGAAATTTACCGGGTAACTTATTTGGCTAATTTACCATTTTCTTTAAGTTCACTTGATAATAATTATAAGGAAGTTTGTATTGACCAAAATGACCTGATAAGCATGTAACCCCTAGGAGAAAATGTAACATGTGCAATTCTTTAAGTACTTTAAGTGTATATAGTTCTGTGTGCTTTGCAACTAAAAAGTCTCCTGCCAGAATGTTAGACAAACATGCCAACAATTCTGTCTAAATGTATGGCATCATCATTCTCAAATGGAATAAATTGACTCAGATATCGTTGACTTCCTAAAAGCTTGTAGTCTGAGAGGAATAAATATCGCATACTTTACGAGACTAGCGGGCAAATTAGCCGCATCCCACAATGTAAGCTAAACCATGTTTGATTTCTTCAGGGATGTAAATATCGCAGTTAATTATTGATTTTGGAGCAGAATTTCTCCATTTGTGGATATGGTGGCAGCGTTAACATTATCTCATTATTTGATATGGATCGAGATAAAAAAATGATACCAATAAAATATAATGGTTTTGTCTGAGTTTCAGAAGCTATTGAGTTCTTGTAACTGACTCTTTTGTACTGGTTATTGTGTTCACAAATGATGGCTTTCAATGGCTAAGGAGTGCATAGCTTGGAGAATTTGACATGATCCTGACCTTTATGCATGAATACATTACAAGGTTCTCGCTTTGAATAAATCAATTTCAGCAAGCAAATTGTGCAATATTTTGGTCTGTTGTAACACATTGAGCATCTTCGTGAAACGGTCCGTTTATGATAACATACATCTGGGATTATTAATGTAGAAGATTTCTCAGCTGTTAAATGATGCTAAATGAAGGTCAAGGGTCGTGTTTAATTCTCCAAGCTATACAACAATGGAATTTAATGGTAAAAAATTTTTTTTGGTCAGGGTTTTCTTGTAATATGATCAATTTGATAAGCAGATTGAAATTGGGGGAAAGGTTTAGGCCCTGTCCAATTCCTGCATGGCTTTCAATTGTCTGTGCATTTCAGTATTTTGTAATGGTCCTTGGTTGTTTTGAAAACCTGGTTTCAATAAAACACTTTCCATGTCTGGTGTGGTTTCTAAAATCTGTCTGAAGTGTAATATAGCCCAGTTATTCCTAGACTAATTTTCTGCCTGTGTATTTCCTCAAGACTTAAGTGTCACTTATAGACGGAGGTGAATGTTCCCCTTCTTCCCTAATGCCTTGGTCTCACTGAGCATTTTTTTGGCCTCGGCGATGTACTCCGGATTTAAATAAACTAGCTTCGGGAGGTGTCGTGGAAAGGGATACCCCAAATTTTCTAATGATTACACTGAAGCTTCCCCTAGACCACGAGGACCCTTTTCCCGATGCCTTCTGGTGCCCATTTATTAAATCGGGAGTACATGGCTTAGGCAAAGAAATCTCAATTGGACCAAGGCATAAACAACCTGTTGGTATACTGAATAATAAAATAGTCATTGGACAATGAACCGATTTTTAACATTCCATTTCCCTACCACCTCGCTATTTAAAACTGTAAAATTTGTGTTTATTGGATCATTTAAAGGCAACAAACCAAGAAAAAATGGACAATTTGTGGAAAAGTTTATTCGATGGTCCTGTTATATTGAGAAAATTTGTGTTTAAGTATACGTTTTACAATCCAATTACTACGGAAGGTCAGAGTCTCCAGTATATGATGTACTTAGTTTACAGTAATGAAGACGCATTGCGACAATTTGCCCTTTTTGCTATTTTAGTATAATGTGATTATCTGTAGTAATGACTTGGAAGAACCCGTTGTTGGACAAAACTATATTATGACGGCTATTGCTGGTGTCATTAAGGTTTGTACTCTAAGCAAGCTTTGTGATGTTCATGTAAATTATGTTGAGGCCAGTAATATCATTGGTGTAAATCATGTTGATGACATTGATGTTGATGTTGAGGTCATTAGCAGCTGCCGCGGCACAGTGGATTATGTACTGGACTTGTAACCTGGTAAGCTGTGTTTGATGCCATGTGGCAGCAGGTCATTAATAACCGCTCCATGATAATTTTATAATAACTTATAATAATTTTCATCCACATGTGGAGAAGTGTCTTGTCTTGCTCCTTGTGGAAGGGTATGTAATTTCTGGTTAACTTCCAGGTTAAGTGGCAAATCTTTAGTATTAAAGAGAATAGTATGGGACTAGGTCTTAATGATGTTGAGGTCATTCATGCTGATGTTGAGGTTTACAATGTTTATGTTGATGATAAGGACAATTATGAATGATGTTGATGTTAAGGACAATTATGAATAATGTTAATTGTGATGTTAAGGACAATTATAAATAATGTTAATTAATGTTAATTGTGATGTTAAGGACAATTATAAATAATGTTAATTGTGATGTTAAGGACAACTATGAATAATGTTAATTGTGATGTTAAAGACAATTATCAATGATGTTAATTGTGATGTTAAGGACAATTATGAATAATGTTAATTGTGATGTTAAGGACAATTATAAATAATGTTAATTGTGACGTTAAGGACAATTATGAATAATGTTAATTGTGATGTTAAGGACAATTATGAATAATGTTAATTGTGATGTTAAGGACAATTATGAATAATGTTAATTGTGATGTTAAGGGCAATTATGAATAATGTTAATTTTGATGTTAAGGACAATTATCAATGATATTAATTGTGATGTTAAGGACAATTATGAATAATGTTAATTTTGATGTTAAGGATAACTGTGAATGATGTTAATGTTGATGTTAAGGACAATTATGAATAATGTTAATTGTGATGTTAAGAACAATTTTGTTGATCATGATGTTGAAGTTATGGAAGTTGACATTAAAGCTTCGGTCAATGACAGACATTAGCCCTGATTTGTAGGCTATAGACTGTCTGAATAATTGATCACGGTTCACAATGTAGATCCAGTAAGAAGACGCGTAGTGTACTTAACTTTGTCAATTAGGGTTGTGACGTTAGGTAATTTCTTCTGATTTCCAAGTCAATCCAGACTTAATGAGCCCATATAGAATCTCCTGGATGTTATCAAGCTAGCTAGCAAGTCAATTTCTTGTCAAAGTATCACATAATTACATCTAGGACGGTGTTAAGGGATTTGATGAGGAATAAGAAATTGTGATGGAAAGTTTCCTGTTGTTGTTAAGACCAGTACAAGTTAATATTACAGTTTGGGAATATCTCAGAGAATTTGACATGATCCACAACCGCATATAAGCATTAATTAACAGCTGATATCTGGTCCTTATTTAATCCCTGGCGTATGTTTTTGTAAGCGGGATGATCTCAAAGACGCCAAATATGTAATAGAAATACAAACCTATAGGACCAATATTGAGGAATATGCTGTGAAAATGTTGGTATTTAGTTGCAGTCTATGTATTCTATCCAAGAACCTTGTAATAAATTCATAGACTAGGGTCAGTATCAGATCAAATTCTCCATGCTTTAATATGCTGAAAAAAGTTTGGTAGGTCGGAAAACCATATCATTTGTAGCTCAATTTGTCTGTTTCCTGGGTTACAAGCTTCTAGATCATCGGTAAGGTACCAGTAGTTACAAATGGTGCAGTCTAATTCAACTTTATTTAGTAAATTGACTGTTACAAAAATATTTGGTAATAAGCTATACAGGTCATCACACTATTGCCGCGTTAAAATATATTGTCTTGTAACTAACTGGATATGGTTTTACTAGTGGAACAACACATCCAATGTAGTATAACTTTATAGCACACATGTGTAGTATAAGAATATATGGTCGTATCGTTTCAGATGACGAAGATAGAGATACCGGACAGATTGGTACAGTTCACGGACGAGGAATTAGAATCACAACGTTTGTTGATGTGGCAATGTTACGCTAGTCTAGTCACTCCTACTATACAAAATATGGTCGAGTTTGTTAAACGCATCCCAGGTAATGTTGACAAATTTGTGTCAAAATCAGCGTAGGGCTCGTCTAGCAAAGTGTTAAGAAACGTATGCTATCGGTAAATTTATTCGCTGGTAGCATGTGGTTGCATAGGCGTAGTAAAGCGCTACCAAAAAGCACTCGAAAGCGCGATGGCTATGCAACTGGCTCCTGATATGGTCTGTTCTGTACTAAAGCATCTCTGATAAATTATGCAAATCTGATAAACCCACCTGTTTGGAGTATACCAATTTTCCTGTCCTTCTCAATATTGTGCATGCACTGAACTAACGACTATCTCAGTAGAACCCATACATTACAGGATTCTGTTATAAAGGTTGGACTATCAATAATAGTTAGGTAACACTAAGTCCTTCGTATCATAGAAAATGGAAATGCAAAACCTTTCAATGGACTGATTTTTTCCTGCTTTTAATGTCTTCTTTGTTTGGTCATGGAGAAATATCAAAGACACTGTTATTCTAAACTGCCTGATTTTCTTTCCAACTTGGACTGTGTTCATATTTGGATACAGGGAAATACAAGCTAATGTATGGGAACAAAGGTGTTCACGAGACACTGTTGCAATCTTCACAAATCCCGCCATTATAACGATGCGGCACGGTGCTTAGTACAGATGTACTCTTTAGTTTTGTCACACAGTGATTTCCTGCTGTGTGATTTACTGACGTGACTGGAATACTGTCCTGATTTCGTTTCATTTCCTTATGAAATAGTTTTTGATTAACCACACTACAATGTCTTTTAGAAGTTTTTGTGGAACTGTTTTTGTTCAATGAACCACATTGGTAATAACGAATATACTAGATTATTCTTTGGAGTTTTTCTAAAATAAAAACAATCAAGAAATTGCATTCTGAGAAAATTCCCAGAAATACTTTCAACAATATGTAGGATTGCTCTCATATTTCATGTGATAATTAAACGTCAGATGAAACTTCTCTATAAGCATTTTGATATTTCAAAGTAAAAAGTACAAAAAACGTGAGATTAATGTAAGATTGAGTTTCACTTCTGTTTTTGTATAGTTCATCTCTTTCATACTTAGATCCCTCAGGGAGAAAAACATCTGTTTTTTTCTGCAACTCGTAAATCTCAGAACATTTCCTTTTCTTTTCTCCTTAGTCAGAGAGTCTTTAAATATTTAATATGTTCTTATTTTCTGTTCTCCAGGAATTTTAGAACTGTCGCAGGACGATCAGCTTATTTTGATTAAAATGAGTTTCTTCGAGATGTGGATTACACGAATGGCGCGAATGTTCTCGGTAGAAGAGAATGTTATCACGTTCGAAGACGGCAGCGTTATACAGAAAGAGGAATTGTCTGTTGTTTATTCGGTTAGTATGATATATTTTTACGATGTCTGACAACGTCCTTGTTGATTGCATTGAGAATATCGTATTACTAGATTATTACAGCAAGAGAGATATGTTTTATTTTCTCGTGGTTGATTGTCTCACTTGTTGAACACGGGAATCTCTCTTGTTTATTTCGTCTCACGTTTATTTCGTCGAATTATCTGATATGATAGATTGATTGAACTCAAAAGGATGTGATTACAAATATGTACTTAGAATGTTCCAGACAATTCCCTAGCCTGTAGCTATCTATGGCACTTAAGAGTAGCTCTTCAATCTCCCATATAGAAAGTACACAGAATTTCAGTCTTCCAAATGAAAAGTACACTACAAAGCTTTTCAGTCTTTATAAAATGAAGAGTACTATTACATAGCTCTTCAATCTCCTATTAAAAGAGCAAGTACATTTACAAAGCTTTTTAGGTCTCTATAAGAAGAGTGCAAAGCTCTTAGTCATCTATATGAAAAGTATGTTTACATAGCTTTTCAGTGTTCCAAATGAAGAGTACATTTACCAAGCTTTTCAGTCTCCTAAAGAGAGAGTATACATTAACAAAGCTTTTAGTCCTCTATAAGAAGAGTACATTTACAAAGCTCTTAGTCTTCTATATAAAAAGTATGTTTACATAGCTTTTCAGTCTTCCAAATGAAGAGTACCTATACAAAGCTTTTCCGTCTCCTAAAGAGAGAGCATACATTTACAAACCTTTTTAGGCCTCTATACGAAGAGTACATTTACAAGGCTTTTCAGTCTTCCAAATGAAGAATACATTTACGTAGCTTTTCAGTCTTCCAAATGAAGCGTACATTTACATAGCTTTTCAGTCTTCCAAATGAAGAGTACATTTATCAAGCTTTTCAGTCTCCTAAAGAAAGAGCATACATTTATAAAGTTCTTTAGTCTTCTACATAAAGTATGTTTACAGAGCTTATCAGTCTTCAAAATGAAGAGTACATTTACAAATTAGTCCACTATAAGAAGAGTACAGTTGCCTAGGTCGTAACCGCCAATCTACAATTTGACTGCATAGTAGTGTGGCATGGCAAGGGGTGGAAGGTCCATAGTTCAATATGTGGTCGCACCAAAGCATACACATTGCTTGACGAGGACTTTCTTCTCTTCTTGGTGCAATTGATACTGTTAAAAATTAGGTGTCAAGAGGAATTAATGTAATAATAACTTTTTGTAAGTAGAACTTCACAATTTAACAAAAATAAATAAGTATAAACTGTCAACAATTCCTTTAAAATAATAGTTTTTCTTTTTGACACAATGATTGTTTCATTTGAAAGATCAGAACATTGTCATTATTGAATGTGCATGATTGTTACATCATTTGTATTATGAAATATTTATTTTCAGGCTGAGTTTGTGAATGCTATGTTTGATGTGGCTGGGAATATAAATGGTTTGAACCTGAATGATACGGAGATTGGTCTGTTGTCTGCTGTTATACTAGCCTCACCAGGTAATATGTCACTCCTATAAAATAGGGGCCAGGTCAGGCTGTGTAGATCAGTCGAGGGGTGGGTCAGCACTGGTGTAGACCTGACATTATGACAAAAATTGGTCTGTTGTCAGCAGTCATTCTAGTCTTACCAGGTAATATGTCACTCCCTATAAAATACGGGTCAGACCATGTTTGGTCCCAGAGTGGGGGTCGTCGAGGGTAGGGGTATAGCCCCTGAATGACTTAGCTATTTGTTATTTGCTATGTTTGATGTGGCTGGGAATATAAATGGTTTGAACCTGAATGATACGGAGATTGGTCTGTTGTCTGCTGTTATACTAGCCTCACCAGGTAATATGTCACTCCTATAAAATAGGGGCCAGGTCAGGCTGTGTAGATCAGTCGAGGGGTGGGTCAGCACTGGTGTAGACCTGACATTATGACAAAAATCGGTCTGTTGTCAGCAGTCATACTAGTCTTACCAGGTAATATGTCACTCCCTATAAAATACGGGTCAGACCATGTTTGGTCCCAGAGTGGGGGTGTTTGAGGGTTGGGGTGGGACTGGTGTTGACCAGGTATTCTGGCAGGGGTTCAAACCAGCTCTTTCTTCTAAGAAAGTAGTTAGCACATGGTATAATATGTACCCTTAGATAAAATATGTTACACATATGGTATTTTATGACAGTGACAACAAATGCCGAGGTTAAATTTGTGATAAAAGTAAATAAAAAATGAAAGGTTATCAAAGTTGCATTGTACTTCTATGTACTTGTCCTGCATATTTTGTTGTGAGTCATATACATGTATGGTTGATATTTCTGCTGTTACTTTGAAGTTAGTCCAGTCTTCTTGTTGTTTGGATATTGATTTTTAAGCCCCGGCATCTACTGTCCATTCATCCAAGCGCCAGTTTGTTGGTCCATCACAAAATATTGAAACTCAAAAATGGTCGTCTGTGTTTCCATTCATTTATTTGTCTCAAAATTTTGAAACTAAAATATTTGCTCAGTCCATCAAGGCATTGATTTCAAACTTTGCATACTTGTTTACCATGATAAACACATTACATTGCCATACAGAATCATGAAATCAATAAGTGTTATTTCTAGGTTCATAAAAATTGTCGAAATTTCAAAATCCTGCAAAACCAGATGTAACACATAAATACACAAGCATGCTTTGTACAGATTCTTTGTTTTGCTTTTAAATTTTGTCAATAGTCCAAAAATTTTAATTTCTGCAAAACAAGAGGAGTCCATGTAACACATAAATACACAAGCATGCTATATACAGTCTCTTTGTTTTGCTTTCACTTTTGGTTAAAAGTCCAATTTTTTTAATTTCTGCAAAACAAGAGGAGCTCATGAACACACACACACACACACATGATATACTGTGTCTTTGATCTGCTTTTAGCTTTTGTCAAAAGTCCTAAATTTCACTTTTTGCAAAACCAGAGGTAACACATAAATACGCAAGCGTGCTATGTACAGATTCTTTGTTTTGCTTTCAACTTTGGTCAATACTCCATTAGAGCTGCATGAGAGGATAATAATACCCTGGAAATACCCTGGAGATTATCACATCATTGGTTATCAAGTTATGTTCTGTGATCAATGTTTTGTTGGATAATGATAGTTACTTAGATACAGCTTGGCTATTTTGACTTGAGTCTGACCTTAATGCAAGAATATATTACAAGGTTCTTGCTAATTTCCGCAAGCAAATTGTGCGATATCGGTATTTCAAATTTGTGTTTCTATTACATCTTGAGCGTCTTCGTGATACTCCTAATTATGAAAACATACACTCGGTGTTGTAAACATAGGTAATATATCGACTGTTAAATTATGCTAATGAAAAGGTCAGACTCGTGTCAATGTGGCCAAGCTATACATGAGATAAATGGATCTGTGGGAGTATGTGTGTTTTGTTAACCAGTCTTGATGTATGAATTACGTCTCCCACATAACACTGGTTAAGGAAGAGAAGGCCATAAGTACAAAATGCTCTGTTTTGAGACCTGGCCTGGTGATTATAAACATTTTCTCATTCTTATATTCCATTCTCCATGTATCAAAACCTTGTAACCTAACCAAGTTTATCTGCGCTTGTTCTTCTTTTTTCTTTGGCTATTTCAATGATATTTAACAAGTGCAAAACAGTCGGTGAGTACTGTATGTAATATTAAGTAAATTTGTTCTGCTGCTTAACCCAATTTGTGTGGTATTTTCGTCTTTTAAAGATTACATAGATTTGTAATTGCTTTTAATGGAACAAAATTATAATTATTGTCTTAAACCTAACTGATTACACTTTAAAATATCAGTGAAATTTGCCTTTTGGCCGCAATTAAAAAGATAATAATTATGGTCTCCTATCCTTACTCCAGGATATTAAATTGGTTGAAAAAATGTTTCGGTAGCAAAATCAATAAATTAATATTGTGAACCTAGAAATTATCTTGCACAATCTGATTTTGCAGAGTTCAAAGTGGTAGAAATTCGCAAAATTAGGAAGCTGCAAAAGTGTTTATAACATTTATATGGACATTGTGGGAGACTTTAAAATGCAAAATTTATTGTCGCAAATAGGTCACAGATCAACAAAGCTTGAAAGTTATTATTCGCGAAAGTAAATTTGTTTACTGAGTACCTCCGTTAAGTTGTATTACTGTGATCCATTGTTAATGTAAAAATAATCTATTTTGTGTGCTTCCGTAGCTCAGCGCTTGCCATCTGATCAGGTGACCCAGGCTCAAATACGGATGGAGGCACTCATATACCTGCCATATTTCAATGGAAAGCTGACTAGCAAATAAGGCTATATCTAAGATATTTCTGTTCTATTTATAGATCGTCATGGGATACAGAATATGAAAGCTGTTGAAGCATTGTGGGAGAAGCTTATTGAAGCTTTGAAATTACAGCTAAAAAGGAACCATTCTACGGAAGAAAACTTATTCGGCACGGCTCTCGTGAAATTGTCAGAGTTACGGGCCCTGGGTTCTCATCACAATGAACTGCTTCAATATTACCGGTCAAATTGGCATCGATGTAAAATACCTCCACTATTCTCAGAGATTTACGATATACCGAAAAATGAAATGTACATGATGGAGCAACAGCAAGCACGATGTGCTAACACAAACATACATGTTGGCTCATCTTGAAGTTCTTGCTGTCTTAGCAACTGCGGGTATTCAGCTACTCTTCCTGACTGGGTATTTTAGGAAGTGTGTCGAAGATCTTTAAAAGTTCTTTAAAAGTGTGAATTTTATGGCTGATGTTCTATTCATGTTCTTTTAGCCATATTTTTGTTAGATGTGGGCGCTCTAGCAAACCCTCATAATCAGGGATTTACTTGTATTATCATGTGATGTCTCGTGACGAGAGCCATATAGTCTACCGGTGATTATTCATCGCTCTACAGGGATGAATGTCAAAAAGTGTTCATTCATACAATGTATAATACAGTACCAGTGACAAAAAATTTGCAAATTTGCATCAGTATTCAAAACAGCTTGTATGCTAAATGCTTTCATTTTTAATGATTTCAACGTGTAGTTATATATTATAGACTGAATATATTGTTATTTTAATTATGTTGATCTGTATCGTCTGTTCAAAAATTGGTGCCATAGTCATTCTGATAGGTTTAAAATATGTTACCTTTGTTCTGATTGGTTTAAAAAGTGTTTCCATCATTCTGATTGGTTTAAAATAGTTATCACTCTTTTGATTGGTTTCAAAGTGTTATCATCTTTTTGATTGGTTTAAAAGTGTTATCATCATTCTGATTGGTTAAAATTGTTATCTTGATTGTCATTGACTGAAACACATTCTATAATTTATTTGGGTTTTTAGGAAAGCAAATTAAATATGCTCATGTTAATGGCAATTGATTCATGGCTATACACTTTGAAATGATTTAAATCTGAAGATTATATGACTGTAGTCTGATGGTGGAAAAACTTGGAACTAAAATTGAAAACCAGTTTAGAATTAATTATAGAACAATATTTTTGAACCAGTCTCAAGAAACACCATAGAGCAAAAATTGAAAACCTTTCCAGAGTAACATTACAAAACAAAATTTGAAAACCAGTCTAGTTAAATTTTCCTTCAGCCTATGGTCTTTGTAGTGAAATGGTCTGAATTTTGAGGTGGACTTTAAGATAAGGTTTTGTATACCGGTAAATTACATTATGTACAAAATGTACATGAGTTTAATATTGTTAGTGAATTAGTATAATGTTCTTTAAAGCTTAGCTTTTGTGTGTATACATGTAAACTATGTTTATTATTGTTGATATATCAAATTCGGTTAGATTGCCATGCTTTGGTGATTTTTATTTACACTATTATTACATTATTGATTGAATTACATCATCTTTACTGGAGGGAACTGCAGATCTCATTTTGCTCCTTACGTTTACCGGTGCTTATTGTTATGTATTACATTTTATTTCTGTCATCTTTAGTTGAACATGTTTTACAATACTTTATATATAGACATAAGAATAGTAGATTGAAAATGAATATTGACCTGTGAATGCACTTTGATGAAAGACCATTCGAGGGGTGCCCGCAAGACTGTAGTTACTACATATGATTAAAAAAGGACCTACTACAGTCTTGCTGGCACCCCTCGGTATCGAGGCTCAGTGCTAAATTTATTTATATCCCCTACATAGCGAGGGAGACACGTTGATTTTGTGCCGGACGTCTGTTTGTTAGTTGGATGTCACAATGTGAAAATTCTGTATTTGTTCTCATTAATCCACTCATTCAATGTCGCTGACACTTCTTTTGAATGCTTGACACCAAGCCTAGTTGTGCCCATTGTCAGGAATTGATGGTCAGGTGAATTAAAAGTTAATATGAGTTACCGCCCTTTGTAAAAGACATATTTTTATGTCAAAAAATCTTTTTGGTTTCTTCATGTATTCTGTGCTGTTTAACCTCAATAGTACGATCAGTCTTGGTTTTTTATGGCAAGTGGATTGTGTTCTTCACACAGGTTCTGCAATTTACGAAAATGGTGGTCTTTAAATGGCGTTTTACTGCAAAATTTTCTTAGTTTACCAATGGTAGAAACAAAATTTAATGAAATTTATGTTCTATCTAGAGAGTAAGTCGCTGTCAAACAGTTTGTGGTTCATATTTTCTGGTCTGTGAAGTTTTGATTGTGTATAGACTGTGTATGTCAAAAAACTTTTTGTTATTATTTGCACAATTTCATGCCAGTATTTTGTATGAACATTTGTTGTTATGAATGTTGAATGAAATATATGTGTTAGTGGATATTTGTTGTTATGATTGATTACTGTGTTTATCTTTCTGAATAATTGTGCTATTTGTTGTTAAAATTATCTGGTATTTTTATGCCCCGGCATCTACTGATGCATGAGGCATATAGTGATTGTCCTGTCCGTTCATTCGTTCGTTTCAAAATGTTGAAACTCAAATATTTTTAAATCTGTTACAATGCATTGCTTTCAAACTTGGCATACTTGTTAACCATCATAAACACATTATATTATCAAAGCCATGTAACACTATCAAATATTTAAACAGAATTATGGCCCTTGAATGACTAAGCTATTTGTTATGGACTAGGCTTCCATCGGGGCATAAGGATTTACTGAACGCAGTTTTTCTTGATTATTATTCTATAACATGTAAATATTGTCGTATGTTTGCCAACATGAATTCTTTCAGGGTCTATCATTATGTCAATAAATCTTTATTTTTCATAATTAAGATAATTTCTCTGGCACTATATGGGTAAATACTGTTTATTGCATTTGTACCACTTTCATTGTATATTTTACTGATAAAATGAATGGCAAATTATGTTGTCAGTGGATAATATGTTTATAAATATATCAGGACTTTTTCTGGCTGCCCCAAAAAGAGGGCCTAATTTCAACCCCCATACCTTATGCACGAAGGGTCCATTTAACCAGTCTGGAGAAAGATATTAAAATTGAATGGAACAAAATGGGTGGGGGGAACAAAATACGGGTATAATAAATAAAAAGGGTTGAAACTATGTTTAACTACTCATTTCCCGATCTATTATGTATCTTTCTGGACTTAGAAACTAGATGTATGAAATTGTAATTCATTTATTACATTTAACTGTTATGCTTTTCGCATTTTGTCATCTTACCATAACAAATAATTCCCTGAATGACCTTTGTTTCTTTTCCCATAAAACTACTCTAGGAAAACTTTGCATCCTAGGTACCCATGTCAAATTAGGTGTGGGACTAGTTACCTAGTTGTTGATTTTGAGAATAAATCCTTGGCTTAGAATGGGAAGGTTGTAAGTACATCATTAATATTTTGAGAAAACAAGGAAACACTGTCTGAAAATTACTCTTTACTTACGGTGAAACAAACTTTTTCGTCTTCAGTTTGGTGAACATGACAAGTTCCGATTTTCATGAAAATGGGCTCAAAAGAAGCTCCCTTGTGCTGCAGATTTCAAATATGTATCAGTCTTATTCTAAGCCAACTAAATCAGGGTTCATCAAACATATAGTAAATGAATGTAGGTGATTCACTCAGGTATAAACTCTATTTTAGCGTTAGGCTTGTGGTATTAGGTAGCTACTGTTCTATTGCCAAATATCAAGCTTAAAATTGTCCTCTGCAGTCAGACTCTATGGTCATTGTTTATTATCAAACCAGTTTCAATCTTAGGTAACTGTATCATTAATAAAGACTAAAAGCAAAATAAAAAATTTTTTGTAAATTTTTTATTTTTTAAAAAATATTAATTTTACTAAAAAAATTGTCAGGTTTTTTTTCATTATCAAACGTATTGGAATAACTCTCAGATAAAAATTCACTTTTTCAAAATTTATCAAATTTTTACGTTAATGATTTGTCCAGATCTTTGCCATCTATGATCAGTTTATGCGCATTCTTGATTAATTTATACAGCAATAAGCATATACATACAATTCATTCGTTCTCTTTCTTCTTTTCAGAAAATAATCAAGTTTTTGAGTTTCAGTCCAATCTTTGTAGATTGAGCATCAATGGCTTTATTCAAGTTTTTAGACTTAAGTTTTACCAATGGATAAACATTGAATGCTTCATTAAAAAAAACGTTTAATGTTTGATTCTGATAAGTTCTTAAACGTAACTTTTTCCTATGGATAAACATTGAATATTTGACTCGGTAAAGTTTTTTAACTTTAGCTTTTCCAATTGACAAACATTTAATTTTAATGTTTGATTCATATAAGTTCTAAAACTTGTTTTTACCAATTTTTAAATGATTAGATAAGTTCACTTATGTTTTCCCAATGGATGCTTGATTCAGATTAATTCTTATGACTTAAGTTGTCCCATTGGATAAACAGGACTTAATTGAATGCTCGATTCAGATAAATTCTTAGACTTAAGTTTTACCAATTGATAAAAACAGGACTTAAGATTTCCAAATGGTTGAACTTCAAACATTTGAACTGCACAAGTTTGGACCGTGAATCAAGAAATTGATACCTCTTAAGTTTTTGGTTTGGCCTAACTTTATAAACATAAAGGACAGTGTAAATTGTCTCAGGGAGAAATTTAAATGCATTATTTTTACCAAAACAAACTTTACCTCTGTTGTTTATTTTTCAATGTAAACATTTGTTCAAATGTATAAAGTCTGTTTTTTGTGCTTATGTCATGTGATTTGTTTATGCTTCTGAGTACTTTGTTATCGCTGCCTGTCATGTTTTGAAAATCTCATACATATACACTACCATTTTATATCTTAGGCCAATATGCAGTCATAGAACAATGTCTCGCAAACATTCATCGCATAGATGTTATCAATAGAATTAGTTGTGACTTTAATACAATAGGCATGTTGTTTAAGTGTTCTGGGGGGTGGGGGATTGTCTTAAAGGGGGAGGGGTTCTTATAAATGTTGTTATCATTTGAAAGAAAGTTTATTTGTATGTATGTTTTTCATATTTTGGACTATTTGCACTGTATATTTGAGGATAATGTAATATTTAAAGGGGCAAAAAACCATGAATTTTTTCCTTTTTCCTCACATGGGTTCAACATTATTTAATTTAAACCGACCAAATTGTTGAATGTATTTCAACAGAGTATGGTTCATTTGACTCTTATCTGAGGGGGATTAAAAGAAATTCTTTCAAATCTATTTTGAAACTTTGTCCATGAAATCTATTTTTAGACTTGATGGCATCTGTCTAAAACATAGCATTTCAGAGAAATCAAGTATATATTTTCGCCATTAAAATATGTCATTTCATACAAATTGTATGAAAACTGCATAATTTCATTGCTTTGCCCTTTAAGGATTGTTTTATGGTTTGTCCCTTTAAGTATTGTTAACTTGTACTTCTAAGTAGACTTTTACCACCATTGGTAAAATCAGCGGAGCTGCGTGCCCAACATTTTATCTAGACTTTACCGGTGTACCTAAAATTGGAGATAATAAACACAACAATTATACATGCAACGGATGAATGTTGGACCATAGGCATAGATAATTAGGGGCCTTTCGAGGTAAAGGGTCAATATGAATGTGTAGGCCAGTCATTGTCTATGTTATTGTTAAGTGAATATGTATATACTGTACATGTATTATGGAACATGATTTTTTGTTACCTGACAAAATCAGTGTGCCATGTATCTTAATCTGCCGGTGAGAATTTTTTATAGAAAATATTGTTTTAGAATTATTTACCGGTTCCTAGTTCACCTGTGTGGTGGTATAGCTTGGAGAATTTGACCTGATCTTGAACTTTATGCATGAATACATTACAAGGTTCTTGCTTTGAATATATCAATTTCCGCAAGTTAGTTGTGCAATATCGGTATTTCCAATTAATGTTTGTATATTACATTTTGAGCGTCTTCATGATACTCCCTGATTATGAAAACTTACAATTGGGTATATAAATATAGGCAAGATATCGGCGGTTAAATTATGCTAATTGAAAGGTCAGGATCGTGTCATATTCGCCAAGCTATAATTAAAAAGATATTTTTACATTGTTATGTAATAATTATGATAAATGTTCGTTTACTGTTGACATCGAGATCAATGAATACAATGATATTTTATTGTTAGACAAAAAAAAAATATGTTTTTCATGCTTTCAGCTCGACTTGGAATATTTTGTAATCATTTATAACCTTTGAATTGTGTTTATGCTATGGATACAGTAGGGATAAATTCATTAAGATTATATTGTTTTAACTACTTGAAATAAGGAATTTAGTCAAATTTGTTATACCAGTACTTAACATATAGAAGTCGAATATTTGTTAATAAAAAGTTAATTATCATCATTATCGAATTTCACGATAAAGTTTTTCCTACCGACGCCAACATTTTTCATTATTTTACCATCTTTTTTATTTAGTCCAAGGATTCTGTTTTAAGAACCCATGGACATGAAACTTTCAGGAATTTAATTTAATGAAATATGCTGTCAACTGAGATATGTGAGTATTTGATAAACATTGTATTACATGAACAGTTATCATTATATATAATGGCTTATGAACACTAAAAAGGGTGAGGGAAAAGAACAGGATTTTTATCCTTAAATGGCTTATAATTTATTGATAATCATGTTTTTCACACTACTTTCAGGGCCTGTTTAAATTATTATGATTTATCATGAATTACCTCCCTTAGTTTATCGCATGACTTGTGTCGAGGGTTGTCTCCCTTAGTGTATAATTTAAATTGAGGCACATGTGACCGTGTTGAAAGGTGGACAGTTTGAGGTCTGATCCTATAGTTCAACCGTCATGGCTTTGGATCCCCAACTAGGTAGCTCTTTAATCTAGCCCTCAGCAAAATAATCAGGCACAAAAACTGGAGAGTAACAGAGAGATTTAATAAATTGTAAGTTAATTTCACTTTATCTTGTCATGTTAAATTGATAATTTCATACTTTTAAAAAAAAATTTTTACTTGCATTTATATCGGTTTTATTCATGATATTACTGGGTAAACATGTACTATATTTCTTGAATTAAGTTGATAAATATGCTTCTCTATTATATTCTATTCTCTATTGTGAATTTTAAATACTCAGGTCAGATTTGAGTGATCTTCATATTATTTTCATTATAAGAAAACAACTTAATCTACCTGTTTGAAATCTCTATACGTGTACATGTTCAATTAACCTCTATGTTATGATAAAATTATACATTATCTTCATGGATACCGCATTCCATGAATACCGCACTCCATAGATACTGCACTCCATGGATACTGCACACCATGGGTACTGGACTCCTTGGATTTGGCAGGATACCGCACTTCATGGATACCACACTCCATGGATACCACACTCCATGGATATGGTAGGATACCACACTCCATAGATACTGTACTCCATGGATATGGCAGGTTACCACACTCCATGGATACTGTACTCCATGGATACCACACTCCATGGATACCGTACTCCATGGATACCACACTCCATGGATACCGCACTCCATGGATACCACACTCCATGGATACCACACTCCATGGATATGGTAGGATACCACACTCCATAGATACTGTACTCCATGGATATGGCAGGTTACCACACTCCATAGATAATGTACTCCATGGATACTGCACTCCATGGATATGGCAGGTTACCACACTCCATGGATACTGTACTCCATGGATATGGCAGGATACCACACTCCATAGATACTGTACTCCATGGATATGGCAGGATACCACACTCCATAGATACTGTACTCCATGGATATGGCAGGTTACCACACTCCATAGATAATGTACTCCATGGATACTGTACTCCATAGATATGGCAGGATACCACACTCCATAGATACTGTACTCCATGGATATGGCAGGTTACCACGCTCCATGGATACCACACTCCATGGATATGGCAGGATACCGCACTCCATGGATATGGCAGAATACCGCACTCCATGGATATGGCAGGATACCCCACTCCATGGATAATGAACTCCATGGATAATGCAGGATACAGCACTCCATGGATATGGCAGGATACCCCACTCCATGGATAATGAACACCATGGATAAAGCAGGATACACTGCAATCCATATAACAGGATACCGCACTCCTTTGACACTGCAGTGCCAACATGTTGATCCGGCGGGATATCCACTTATGTAGTATGTACCAATCATGTTAATCTATGCATTGCTACACTATGCAGTCAGAAGTTGGCAGTATTTCAAAATATTTTATGCACACAATTATGTTAATACAATGTAAAATGTTTGTATGGGGGTGATGTTCATTTTGTTTTCCAATTTTAGGCTACTTAATCAATATGACCTCATCATTTCGATTATAGAAAGATATGAACAAAAAGACATGAACTCCTTGGTAGGCTTTTTATGGCTTTGAAAAAAACTGAAACAATACTCTGCCATTTACTAATTAAGTCTCACATACATAATTATATTATATTTTCTGTATTGCTGACTACAGTTGAATTAAAAGATCATTAATTTTGTTTGGAAATACTGGGAAATTAAATTCAAGTATGATAGAAATTTCAACACGGTTGATAACGCTGATTGACATGTGGTTGTTCCTTAAATGGGATTGAAGTGTTCAGTTTGATAAAATAATACTTTTAGGGTTATTTTAGTCTTCACTTTGTCATTTTTCTTTTTTTAACAAAATTTTACATGATTCTATGATGGTTCAAAATTCTTGATTTTTTCCATATTTTTTTCACATGAAATTATAGTGGAGGAAGAATTATTGAAAAAGAACTGTGAAGGTTCTCTCTCTTTTACTAATTATGTCTCACATGTATATTGGGGGGACATATATTTTGTGTAGGATCTCTATTTTTCTGGATGCCTGTCACAAAGTTTGTCTGCCGTTGTTCTCCTTAACTTTTGGTCTAATTTCAATGAAACTTCACAAAAAATACTTGGTACCAACCTTAGTTGTGCAAATTGTCCAGAATTTTAGGTCAGAGTTATGGCCCTTTGTGGGACAAAACATTTTTGTGTCAAAAAGTCTTCTAGTTTATTATTGAAACGGAGGAGCCGCATGTTTTTAGACTAGTTATAATCCGGTGAATTTTATATACCAGTGTTTAAATAAATTTTTATATATATTTAGGACTTTTAAATTGAATTTACATGTTACTGATACATATTATTATATGTGTATGTGTGTATATGAGAATGGCTATGTGTAGGACATGTATATAATATATGTTTTTTTCCTGTGATTACGATTTATATATGTTATACGTGTAAGCTTGGATTGGTTTTGCTATTGATTATATTCGTCATGCCATTTAATAACTGTAGTATAACATTTTGTATATGAATTGCATTTCTGATGCAAAGTAACTGGACATTTGATGATTTGCAACTGTTATATATCTATACATGTATATTCTACCAGTTTGTGTAAATGTGGCCGATTAAATGATTCACATTGTATACTTGTAAAATTTTGTCTTTTTGATCAGGTATCAATTTATTGACATTTTAAATGTATCAATAAGAAAAATAAAATGTTTACATTTCTCATTCTGTATGTTCTATGTAGTGCTATGCTTTGATTGGCTGTAGATATTTTGAAAAGCCCAATTTTCATTGGTTTGTTGCTAACTCGAATTTGATTGGCCAACAGTTTTTGAAATTCCCAATTTTTATTGGTCTGTTGTAAACTCGAATTTGATTGGTCAACATTACTTGGCAGTTTGTGTAGTGCTAGTAAGAGAAGCTCTGATTGGTCAGTATCTTTGTTTCTAATTATAAGCCAGTGATAAATATTCAGCATTGTAGAAATTTAAATGAAATTCTGTTATGCCTTGGTCCCACTGAGCATTTTTGCCTCGGTAATAATATACTCTCGATGACTTTGGGAGCCATTTGGAAAGGGATATCACAAATTTTCTAATGACTACCCCAAGGCTTCCCCTACCCCCTACACTAGAAGTCCCAATGCCTTCCGATGTCCATTTATTGAATTGGGAAAACATCACTGAGGCAAAAATGCTCAGTGGGACCTAGGCATAACATACTTTGGTACAGCAAAATGAATGAAATATTTACTTGTACAGTAATATGTATATTTTGGTGTTAGTTTATGTACGGTACTGTTTCAATATTTGCTGTTGGAAGTCAACCAATTACTGTTATATTAAATAAGCTGAAATAGACAGCAGATCAAATGAAATTTTTTAATTTTTGGAAATTTTGTTTCTGATGAATTCAGATTTTCTTTACACATATTTTAGTCTTGTTTACATCTCTAATAGTTTGAGCTGAGTCAATAATATATTTGAGTTCAGCACTATTGGATTTGTTTTAAATATGCATTGATTCTAATCAAAACACTCAGTTGAAAATTTGTATCTTGGTCAGATAAAGTAATGTTAGGTTTGCTAAGCCAATCAAAACATGCAATAGTATATTTGAATATTGATCATATTTAAAGCTTTCTGATTATGTGATGATATGTTTGCTTAGCCAAGCAAAACATGCAGTAGTATATTTGAATCTTGATCATATAAAGCTTTCTGATTGGTTAATGTATATGTTTGCTTAGCCAATCAAAACATGCAGTAGTATTTTTGAATCTTGATTATATAAAGCTTTCTGATTGGGTAATGATATGCTTGGCATTGCTTACTTAGCCAATCAAAATGCACTAAGATAATATTTGAATAAAGATACTGGCAAATTGTTTACAACCTTTTATCATCCAAGATGTAGAATTGTAAACTTTCAGTGTTTATTCATCTCAACAAACATTTTCATTACTTTATCAAAAATAAAATAGAATTATGTCTGTTTTTAGTTTGTTCTCCTTACACCCGGCCATGTGTTCAGACATGAATAATTAGTCAAAAGATGATGCTTGACACTGTGATGTTAGTGTCTACTTATTGGCGCTTGCTCTGTATGACCATGCCAGTATCTGCGATGAAGGATGTAGTCTGCCTCAGTTCCTCAAAATCCCCATAACGTTTCTGGTGGAGGGTTGTCTCTAGGTCATTCAGCTCCTTGCCATGTTGTTTTGCATCTTTGGATCTTCTGCATTACACAGACAGGTTATAGACGGGGCCAGTTGGTACACATTAGACTTCATTAGTGTCTGAGGTCCAAATTATTGTTTTTTATTATGATGATGTCTAAAAGTGGTTTTGCTGCTCCAGAGTTATTCAACATTTGGATGAAAGGCAACTATAACCAATAGCGCAGATAAACTCATAAATAAGGGAAAAGGTGAAAGGACACCATAGCAAGAGATGTTAGGATATGGTGAAAGTGACGTCATCATTTATGTGTACCCAAAAAGATTAAAACCATTGCTTAAATAGGTAGAGTTTAGTTTGGTATTGAACTGTTAGTATAATCCTTTATACTTGTTTTCACACCATACTAGTGGATTGTTCCACTGTGTCACTAGATTTTTATCCTAACTGGACTGTATACCACAACGACAGTCCAATAGCCAGAAATGGTGAAGGACACAGTGACCTATGGACCTCAAAATCAATAGGGGGACACCTACTGTTGCTGACCTAAACCTCCATGTAAAGCTTGAAGATCCTAGAGCAAAGCGTTATTGAAGAGAAACCATTTACCATTTCTGACTATGGAGGCATACATGTTTTAAAACCATTTCTTGTTGCAAATATCTTGATAGCAATTAGGATAACAGCACAAATATAACATTGAAAATTGGATTTATTCGAATAAAACATGAAATAAAATATGAAATAAAAACTTTGGAAGACAAGAGTGTATAACAATGTACATAACAATGTGCATATATATGTGTGTTTGTCACAGAACTTTTAAAGAGCATAAAACATAGTTAATCCATTTAAAACAATAAATTGATGCTAGGAAGCAAAACCTGAAATTGATGGCTGGTCACATTCTAATTGGAAAGAGGATTTACTAATAATTATAATAGCTAGTATCAAGATCCATGCATAATAAAATTAGCACCAAATTAAGTACAATATTCTCAATCTAAAAAATTAACCGAAATCGGTTTTAAAAATTTTATGAAGCCAGTGGTTAGAGTACCATGTTAGGGGAGGTAACTTGTGCAAGGAGAAATACCCCAATAAAAAAGGGAGACAATATCAGGTAAATAGATCTTGCAAAAACATTTGATAAAAGCTGACTTTTAAATTTAAGACAAAAAACATAGTACATAGGTGCAAGAAGAAATTTCTCAAATCCCGAAGAATTATCAATTTTTATACATAAAATAACTAAAAACATGACCTTTTGGTAAACTTAAAAATCTGAAATCAGGTATATACCTGAAAACTTGCAACCATTATAGTACATTTGTACATACATGCACCTACCAATTAAAATTTACAAATAAAATAAACATATATATATTAAACATAACAATAAAATATTGCACAACATTTGTAGATACATTTGTGTAGTAGAGAGACAATCAAGTTGAATATGTGAAAAAGCTGAAGAGCAGGTTTTCTCATCATAAATGCCATTGTTATTGGTGTGGATTATGTATTGGGAGCAATTCAATGATGTAGCAATATATACAAAAAAATGTATTCTCCCAAGTACTGGTATTCCTCATATTATAGTCAACGGGGAATCATAACCTAAAGTTGGTTAGAAGTGAACACCAGCAAAAATAGGGGAGGTCACTCATATCAGGTATTCACAATTCCTCCACCAAGGGACATCACTCTCGACAAAATCACAAATCTGATAAACCAAGACAGAACAGCAGGAAGACAACCATCTTACATTATTTCATGAACACTCACAGATTACTTTACCCGGTTCATGTTAACTAGTGTATTTCTTCCTTGAATCAGACTGCAAACTTCCCTAACAACTGAGAATCCACTGATAAATGAGGATACCGATTATTGATAAAGAAAAATAATATTTATAAACAACTTTTTTAAGGCAAGCCCAGTCTTTCTGTATTCGATATCTGTATTTTTATTCTTTATCAATGATACAATATTACTGCGTGAACACAATATAAGTTCTCAAACAAAACAACATTTGAGTTCCGCTTACAACATCTCCATCACTAGTGTTTTTAAAAATTAAAATTTAACATGAGTATTTCAAAACATATGACAAAATAAAATCTGTCATAAAATGTTCCTTAATGCTTCTAAAACATTAAGTGAAAAAAGCAACAATAAAAAATAATAATATCACCTTAGTTACCATGGAAACAAAGCAGAAATAAACAACACAATTAACTACAACATCCTTTCTTTTTTGGTGTAGCTTCGAGACGGAAGGATTTTTCTATCAGCACATCCTCTTTATCTTTTAAGACCCTGAAGCAGCAAAAAATAAAAATAAATTATTTTGAATAAACATTTCAAATTTTTTTCTGTTTTGTATGATTGCAGATCCACCAAATCAGTTTTCATGTCCGTTTCCTAAGCAAAGTGCTACCCGGAGCACCTTCATTCAGTTACCTCACACTCAATTAAATTTAGTAAGTGTATGCATTGATTACCTCCCTGGAAAGTAGAGCTTTGCTTTAGCCTAGGTTCCACTGCACTTTTTTGCCTCAGGAATTAACTCCCGATTAAATAAATGAACATCGGATGAGCTGCAGTGTAGATGCCAAGTAAGGTTCAACCACTCTACCCCTCCATACTTATATGACAATTACCATCTTACTACTGCTACCTTTATTATTAAAACTTCAATAGTTTAAATTATTAAGTAGAAATAGTTCACCTTGCAAGACCCTCCATTGCCTCATTGACATTCTCTCCACTGAGGGCGCTGGTTTCATAAAACAGTGTACCATACTCCTGTAAATAATACATACAAAACTCAATCATATCCAAATAGATATAAAATTGTACCATTTTTTTAAAAAAGAAGTTCAAATTAGTCTTAAAGCCCTTCAGAAGTGTATCCACTCAGCAGATTTTCCATTACCTCCATGATCAATGTCAAAGTATTGAAAATCATTCATTTTTCGTGGGGGGTTAAATTTCGTGGATTTAGTGGTTTATCTAAACTATGAACCTTAATCCCATTAAACAAAAATTTATACCCTTTTATTTATTACCTGAAATACAAAATCAACGAATTAATGACCCATCAAATGGTATTTTTTACCCAAACCACAAAAAAATTTCCCATCAAAATTAAATTATTTTACAACAATAGATTACAGATTATTGTAAAATCATTTAATTTTGATGGGACAAAACTTCATGGTTTTGGTAAAAACAAACATTGTGATGGGACATTAATTTGTGGATATGCATATCAGGTCAAAATTATTATTCAATAGGATCTTATTTCTTAGTTAAAGGTGAACCACGAAATCCACGAAAAATAATCCACCATGAAAATAAAATGATTTTACAGTATATCAAAGGAAAAAAGTTGTTGTACATACATCAGCCAATCGTGATCCATCTTTCACTTTGACAGCTTTATCACTATCTTCTTCTGGTAAATCATTCTTGTTGCCTAGCAACACCAACACAGCATCTTCACTCACTCCTTCCTGTTATATACAGAGTATAATAGAAAACAATTATACACAAAAACTTATTCTACAAGAACATATGTCTCTCACAAAGGGACACAACTCCAGCAAAAACATACAGAGAAATATAATAGAAGTTGATTCACAAAATATATGTCTCTAACAAAGGGCCATAACTCTGGCAAAAAAAATCAACAAATCTTCAATAGACCTACTACCAGATTTTTGCTGTTATAATCCTTGTGTCCTTGTGGGCAATAGAGTTGGGTCAGTTGTGTTGTGTTATGAATACAAAACCTGTCTAACTAGGCCAGATTTATTTGTTCATGTAAATCAAGAGAAAACCCACATTGCACAAAGTTCCGGATATCATCTATATAAAATCTTTGTCCTGAAGCAGTGCAGAAGCACCGAGTAGTAAGTAAGACTTTAACAGTGATATTTCCCTAAACGTGACTGTAAGCCTCAAATAGTGTTTATAATCTCAAACAGAAAGGCTCAAACAGTAAGTTAGCCATAAATAACAAACTTAATCCCAAATAAGATTACCTGAACACTCATCATCCAGTTACGGACATTGGTGAATGAAGTCTCCGATGTTACATCATACATAATGATAACGCCGTCTGCTTTTCTGAAGTATTGTTTGGTTATACTGCGAAACCTGAGAATATACAGTCAGGAAATAAATATTTCAGTTTTTTTCTCAACATTTTAGTAGACAATCAAATGGCATCATCCGCAATATTATGTTAGACAGTGGGGAAATTTTCAAGCTATGTGATTTGGGGATTTCCCTAAAACCTGATTATTATGATTGGGACATTTTACATAACAAATTGACGCAGCAGGATTTATTGTTTCATTATACCAAACAAATAAACTGCAGTCAATTTCTTTACCAAACAGCAATCAATAACCAAATCAAAAATATTTTGTACGCAGATGATACTGCATTATGCCACAGAATATTTGTGAAAGTTTATCAAGATATTTGTTGAGACAAAATCGAGGTTGAGGTCCAACATGGATAGGAATCAGACTATAATAATACTGGTAAGTTAAGTATAGTACAACCTCTGTAGAGCAACACACTTTGGTAGCTGTAAGTATTGGCTATTGTGTAAAGGTTATTGCTCTACAGAGATTAAATTTGTAGTCAATATTGAGGTAAGGACATTTTAAAGGTTTATACTCCGTCATGCCCACTGACTCCATTGATAAAGTGTACATTATTTCTGTAAATGTACACTTTAGTGAGACATTTTCTCAGAAAATGATTGGTCAATTTAAGTTTCAAACTATTTCAGATTTGCATAACCACATACACAGTTAAATAAATGTCACTGCTGATTGCCTGAAGACTAAAAATTGTAAAAACACACAACGAGGGATTAACATGACTGTGCTACTGTAAACTAATCAAATTTGCAGCATTACATTTTAATTAGTGTCTTTTGTGAAACTTAATAATAAAACAAAGAAATGTAGCGTTAATTTTTTAGATTATATTTTTTAGTCTTAGTTGAACTAAATACTAAAACAAAATAATCACAATTTATCTACACTCCAACAATAATAGGACAATGGCTAATCCTATAATATTGCTGTCCACAATGTTGGGAACAGAATCCATCAAAATTGAATGATTTTACGTTATTAGCTATCAGGAGGAATACAGCAAACCTATAAACAATGTATAAAAAAATATACATTGTGCAACCGACAAAAATCTACTTGTTTTCATGAGCACACGTGATGCCACTTTTTTAAATCACTCGAATACAACATCATATCAAATTATGTAGCCCTATGAAAATGAATGTTTAAATTAGAACATGACATGTGTCCATTCATTACGGCGCTATTATAATACCAACATTTTTTTAATATCTATAAAATAAAACACACTGCCTTAACATCAACTGAGCAGTTTTAGAGATATATAAGAATCGGCTAACATGATCCTGTTTGAAAATAAACATTAATTTTATAAATAATTCCATGACAATCGTCTATTTAAAAAAAAACAAATGAATACAAATAATATGCTATATACCTATGTACATCAAGCCTTAATCCATGAATGTGGAAAATAATTGCTTGTGTAATCTTAGCTTTAATATGTTGTATTAATAGTTTCTTGATTTTTACTCAATCTATATGACAGTTAATCCCTCAGATGTGTTAGGCCAAGGTTATTATGTTACATAGAGTCATATTTTTTAAAATTCAATATGTGTTCTGCTCATGAATTGTGCCAGAGTTGATTGTGCTAATCATTGTCTCTCTGGACATCATTTACTTTTTGCCGGAGTATAAGTAAGATAAAGTACAATTTTTTGATCAAAAGTGTCCTCTTACAACCGTTATAGGATAGTTTTGTAAGGACGAACAACAAATTATCCTCGGCTTCGCCTCGGACAATTTCTTGTTAGTCCTTACAAAACTATCCTATAACGGTTGTAAGAGGACACTTTTGATCAAAAACTAGTACTGTATCTATTACATAAGTACAGAGCAACCTCTGTAGTGTAGAGCAACAAACTTTGGTAACTGCAAACATTGCCTATTGTAGAGAGGTTATTGCTCTACAGAGATTAAATTTATAGTCAATATTTATTTAAGGATATTTTAAAGGTGTTGCTGAAGAGAGGTTGTTGTTTTACAGAGGTTAAATTTAGAGTAAATATCATCTTGTGAAAATGTTGAAGATATTACTATAGAGAGGTTATTGCTCTAAAGAGGACCGATCTGGAGATTATACATTTATTTACCTTTCTTGTCCAGCAGTGTCCCATAATTGTAAAACAATATGTTGTCCCTCAATGTTCAAGTTTCGTATTTGAAAATCAACACCTAAATGAAAAGAACATATTCCAACAATAAGTTTTCCATCAATATTATAGTTTTGTATTTGAAAACCAAATGTCAACCTTCATACTCATATCATGTCTCAAATATATGCAAAAATGTTGTAGAAATGCACAAACAAAATTTCATTACTGTATCATTATGGTGCAGTAAATTAATAAAGAATTATACAGTATTCTAGATTATGAATTTAACAGTGTTCTAGGACAACCCTCGTAAGATCCTAAATAATTTGTAATCAATTTAAAAGTAGAAATCAGTAAGATTCTACAGGCAATGAGCAACACTGTTATGAAATTTATTGTGTTTAATATTTTAAAAATATTAAGAGGACCCAAGTAGTTTTTATGGAATGGTCAACCAGGAGTCTATTGAAATTACAGAAAGCAGACCTTTGCATAACAAAGCTTTGTCATGCGCTACCCAAGCAATTTGTTGCACAACATAGCTTAAGTTGCAGGTGAACATTATAAACTCCCCAGCAGCAGGTATTGGAACTAAGATGGATCACATGTTGATGTATTCATGGCCCAATTAATACTAACAAACAAAAAATTATAACATAATTTATGGTCCAATGAATTTACTTGATAAGTAACCTTTGACAAACATTATCAGGCGGAGCACTCTCTGCTCTGGTGCAATGCCAAAATGAGGCATTTGTAAATATGAATTTCCTAATAGAAGCCCAATAGTCATAGTGACCTTAACCATTGTCATCTACAGTTACTAGTCAATCCCCATGCAAAGTTCAAAGATCCTAGGGCAAAGCCTTTTTGAAACCATTTTAATTGCTCTACCAACTGGCAAACAGACCAAGTGAATGATATGTGCAAAGCAATTTATCTCCTCATTAAAAATGAGGGACAGGGGGGGGGGCACAAAAAGGGGTCAGTAGGGTGAGCGAACAAACACACTTAATGAATACTGACCAATGGTTGCTGCGTATGTAGATTTGAAATAACTGGTACAGAATCTATGTATGAAGCTGGACTTGCCCACACCTGAATCACCCACAAATACCACTTTAAACACACGCTGTAACACTGGTGATTCTATATTCTGTAAACATAAAATACATAACAACCTCAATAATAAAACCACCCTTTTTATAATTGTATTAATATATAATATTAGGCCACTGTAAAATGGTCTTCTTATGCAGGTAGTATTTATATTAAGGCTAAATAAAGGGAAAATTTGCAGTAGCCTTACCAGTAGTAACATATCCGTTCACAAGTAATTGGCAACTTCTCCACATGTGGAGAAAAAGTGATATCTGTTATAAATTTCCATGGAATGGTAGAGTAAAATTGCCTAATTCCGACATGTTACTAATTCTGACATTCCACAGTATATTTGTTCCCAAATCAGCAATAATTAGGCAATTCGAACCACATCATCACAAATATTGATGACATCACTAATGACGTCATTCTATGCCATATTTATTGTTTATCTACTCCAGCATTGAATTTTTGCAAATAATTGCAGTTACATACTAGAGAATACAGGTGAGAAAGATTTCTTCAAGTTTCTTGTCATTTAATTCGAGACAGTATTATTTGGGAATTATTGTCAGTGTTGTACAGTTAAGAAGTTTTTGAGGATGTTTAAACTCATGATTACTTATAGGTAACTTTAGGCTATGTCCTGCCATGGCAAGAAACCAAACCTGGATCAACATGTTACAAATTCAGACCAATACAATGGCCTATGCTTCTAAAGTGTAGATAATATGGTTAGTATGCTTGACGTCTAATTGGGTTCAAATCCAGGTGGAGGCACTCATATATATGGCTACCATGTTTCAGCAGAAAGCTGACTGGCTAAAGGCTATGCTCGGTGTTAAGGTAAAACTCTAACCTGTATGCCAGAATCTGTGAGTTCATCAGCACCTACTGGTTGTACTCGTGTACTGTCTGGTGAATAGGAACTGGATCCACTGAAATGATACATCAAAATATGACCAATCTGCTGGTACCATTTTCAGTTTGAATATGTTATTTTGAAAATGATTATAATCTTATAAACAGATTCTAATTTTAATTGCATTATAAATTATATATTGCATGATTATTTTCATGGAAATTGATATATTCAAAGCAAGAACCTTGTAATACATTCATGCATGAAGGTCAGTACCAAGTCAAATTCTCTATACTATACACATCACCAGCACAATAAACCATGTAAATTGACATACCACAAATGAAAGTGTTTTTATGCCTTAAAACGAAATCACATAATTTTTAAGAACTCTCAAGGAAAAGGCAACAGTTTTTGTTTTCATTTCAATTTGTCCCAGATCTCTCAAAGCATTCCAAGAAGTCAGTTCACAGAAGTCACTGTACATTAAGAATTGCAAAATCAGCGTTTTCTAGAAAATGTCTGAAAGCTATTTCTGTATATTTCTAGCACTTTATAATATAACAAATGACAGTCTGACAATACATGTACTATAAAATCATTAAGTTTTGTGGGAGATTATATTTTGTGGATTTTGTGGTTCACAAATTAAATCCCATTGAAAAATAATTTTGGCCCTTGTTTTTATTACCTGAAACGCAAAATCCACGAATTAAAGTCCCATCGAAATTGTCTTTTTTACCAAAACCACAAAATTACGTCCCATCAAACTTAAATAATTTAACAGTATATCAAACATGTAGAACATATAATGCTGATATTGCTGCCAATTGGAGGTGAATAACACATTTATGATTCAATGCATACATTATAAGTGGGTAAGTCAATGACACAAATATAATGTTTCGCAAATTGACTAAATTTGCTAAAATTCCATCAAACATAAATATTGACAAACACAGAACTTTACTAAAGAATGACAAGAAATTGCTTATATTTCTGCTCGCCTAATGTTGAAATTCCAATTTGTTGACTTTTTTCCCCAACAGAAATAGCCACATATACAGCAGACACTGGATTATACAGTACAATGTTTATTCTTGCATGCATGCATTCATATTGACAGATACATTTGTACAATGTCTAGATTGGATAAAATAATATAATACAAGAAGCTATAATAACATATCCAGTACATAATATTCACAGCATTTAATTGATAACAATCACAGTTTACAGCATTTTAAATTACACGTCTGATTACATGCTAGTCCGATCTGATGCCTTGATCATGTGACCTCGATCAGAATCAGATCATGTGACCTAGATCAGAATCAGATCATGTGACCTAGATCAGAATCCGATCATATGACCTCGATCAGATTCATATCATGTGACCTCGATCAGATTCATATCATGTGACCTCGATCAGATTCAGATCATGTGACCTCAATCAGAATCAGATCATGTGACCTCAATCAGAATCAGACCATGTGACCTCAATCAGAATCAGATCATGTGACCTCAATCAGAATCAGACCATGTGACCTTGATCAGAAGACAGCAAACATTTTTTTTTTGTCAAACTGAGCCTGTAGAGAGTCCAATGTCGTTTTGATCTTTCAGACATAGATCTGGGAGTGCAAACTCAAAATTTAGTCATAGTCTGAATGGCCATGGTGGCCCATATTAAAATTCATACAGGTAACCATGTATCAATACATTACATTATATATGGTTTAAGCCCCTTACAGAGTCAATAAACTGCTCCTTAAATTTCCATAGCAGTATAAATGATGAATAAAGTGTTCAGATTGACAGACATATCTCTATTCAATCTTTGATTTGTTCTTATTAACTAAAAATCAATTTTTGTGCCAAATTTTGCAACATATAGCAAGCAATGCATTTCACAATATCAAAACACAGGAGGCTGTTGCATAGCCAAAAGACTATTGAGCGCTTTTTTGGTAGCGCTTTACTATACCTACCAAAGACATGCTACCAGTGAGTAGTGATCTCCGATAGCATACTGTTTCTCAGCACTTTGCTAAGCGAGCACTACTGAGCGCTTTCATACGCAACAGACCGCTTTCTTTCTGCTCAGTAGTGCTTTGCTACACAGGAAACTGCTAGTCATGAGCGCTCGCTGATAGCATATAAATTTTTCTCTTTGTCCATTTTTTTAAGCAAGTGGTTTCTTCAATAGCGCCTTGCTTATGCAACGGCCTCCAGGCAAGAACTTCACAGAACAAAGTAACAATATTGGTTACATAGATAACTAGCATGGTCTCTGAATAAACTTGCAAAAGATATAGAAGTAAGCAAAATAAAAGACATTAACAATAAAAACTCAAGTACATGTATAAAGATTATAGCGTAAAAATGGGAAAGCATAACAGATGTCAAGAAAAATAAACAAAAAATAATTGCAAACTCTTGTACTTACTAAAAAGCGTGATCACAGTCAAGAAATAAAGTATTCTACTTATAAACTAGGTATGCCAAAATCAATTATAATGTTTTTAAATTTAGTTACATTGACCCCTAACCTTGACCCCTAACAATAAATCAGGATTGACCCATAACCTTATCTGATTATTTCAATCCAGACACCAATAGTTTACATGGGATATTATCATTTATCAACCTTTCTTTCAATTTTGCAAATGTTGTTGCTGCAGCGGTTGCCGTGGCAAGCTGACCAAGTTTGGGAGGAGCGGCGGCAAGCTGACCAAGTCTAGGTGGAGCAGCAGCTTGGATATTGTCATCACCGTGACTACCAGTAATGTCGTCACCATGACTACCAGTAATGTCATCACCTTGACTACCGGTAATGTCGTCACCATGACAACCAGAATTGTCTTCATCTATATATCCACTTTGGAAAGCATATAAAATACTAGTAAAATCATACACCATGTTAGAAATTTATTTAGTCCCAATTAAAGCCCCGAACATTTCATAAGTCAATGCCAGGATGGGGCAGCAAGTATTAAAGCTCAAACATTTGTCCCCTGTCATTGTGTAATGGTATCATCAAAGATCTAAATATACATCTGTAGCATCTTGTTAAATGTAACCTGGGACTGTAACAAAGATGACACTTTAGGAAAATACAATGGTACGGTTTCATGCAACTTAACAGGACAATATCATACCGAAAACAGTATGGTATACAATGTACATAAATTTAGTATGTATAGGCGTACATAGAGGTATGAGTGCACTAAATTCTAAATAAATAATGCAAACAATAAATACAAACTATATTTACACTTTCTTAATGTTGTCTTAATGTTGAAAATATCCTGAAAAACAATATGGCTGCTAAACAAAGAACATTTCATCTGACATATTAAACTAAAGTTGGCCTATGCTAATACAGACTCATGTTCCTAAACTGTAAAACATAACAATATGCTTGGTATAGCTTAACCAGATTAAACTGAGACTCACCAAAGTCTGTAAGCATGTCCGCCTATACTCGGCTGTATTCCATTCGTATGTTTACTTACTATATACCTGCTATCTCTGTTTAAGGCCAGATACATTTGTAAGTAAATGCTGTAATAACTTCGGACTATTCCGGATTTTAAGAAAATTATGCATGGAGTCTCAGTTTAATCTGGTTGGACAATACACTTTTATGTTGTTATACATGGCCGACATTTAAAAAACAACTTTGGTAAGATTCAAATAGATGTGGGAAATCAATCTCCTTTGCAGAGATCTCCTTTGCTTCACTGTTATGTAATAGTTTGGCGGTAAATATATACAGTACAACCTCTGTATAGAGCAATAGCCTTTCGGAGGTGCAAACATGGGCCATTACACAGAGGTTGTTGCTCTCATGAGGTTTGATTTATGGTTAAATTTCAGATTAAAGAATTTTTTAAAGTTAAAGAGAACTTGTTGCCCTACAAAGGGGCAATCAAGAGAGGTTGTACTGTAAAATTATTATATTTACCTTCCGTCGATGCTATCTAGGTCAAGGTCATTGTTTAAAGTATGTTTATTATGTCCATTACTCCTCTGTTGCCATGGTGAACTATGTAATATCTTGTTGCTATGGTTACATGTATCTACACTATGATGTATAAAAGCGGGTGATTGTCCGTCTATATACACATCGTCATCACATTCAATACCATCGTCAATATCAGTCAATCCTTGATTACCTCCCCTTTCTTCGTCCTCGGATATCGATGACGGTAATTTTGGAATTCTGAAAAATTTAGAATAATTTCATTTAAGGCCTTAACATTATATATTTCCCATGCTGAGCACCATCTAGTGCAAGAGTGCTTAGGCCTGCGACAAAGTCCCTAATAACAACTCTAGTTAGAGATGTTTGTAAAACATGGCTGCCTTTTTGTTGAAAATGGTAAAGGTCACAGTGACCTTGACCTTTGACGTACTGACCTCAAAATCAATAGGGGTCATTTACTGTTGCCGTCCAACCTTCATGTAAAGTTTGACGGTCCTAGGACAAAGCATTATTGAGCTATTGAGCAGAAACCATTTGGTATCCTAAATATGGTATAGGTCACAGTGACCTTGACTTTTGACCTCAAAATCTATAGGGGTCTTCTACTGTTGCAGACCAACCTTCATGTAAAGTTTGACGATCCTAAGACAAAGCATTCTTGAGCTATTGAACTGAAACCATTTTGGTCTACCGACAGACCGACCAACATGTGCAAACAATATACTCCCTTATCAAAGATTGGGGGCATGGAAATGGTAATATCTCACAGGATTAACACTCATAACTGATTGTTTGCCCAGTGTCATTATAATACGACTTGGTAGTCTCCAAATGACTGAAATACTGTTGACCAAAGGAACTTTAGTATTAATTTCTTTAAAAAAATAACTTATTTTCAGGTTTTGGACTGTTACATAAAAATGTTTCAGAAAAAATAATTACAAGATTTTATAGCAATATATTTAGTACTTATTTTATTTGTACCTTTGTGGATGGAAATATTTTCCGAGCGTGGATCCCTGCCTCTCGAGTTCGCCCCGCCTTGGGGTGGTTTTACCTGGGCTTGGCTCCTCCCTCTGAAATATGAATATTCATCAATCATTAACTGAGAAACATACAATAATCTCCCGAAGAATCTCAATCTGGAAACATATTCTCAAAACTTTAATTTAAAGACTTTATGGTTTTGGTCAAAGAAAACGCAATTTATTATATATTTTTTTAAATAAATTTCTTAGATGTAAATGAAATTTAGACTATTTTGAGATTGATTTTTGTCACTATAGTATTGCACTATGAAAACGGTTAAACGGAAAGAAAAGGCTAATAAGTAATAATAGATTTTACTTTAAAGTAGAATTCGTGTTATTTTCGGAGGGAGTTAAATTCTTAACTAGAAAAATTTCTAAATTTTTAGACTTGTTAACAACTTCAACCCTATGCAAACATAAGACAGGTGCTTAGACTATACACTATGTATTCTTAGTTTAAACAAATTTATGTCAACTTCACCAAACATAATAGGATAGAAAGCAAACCAGGTTTACATGTCTATTTGTTTGTACAGGCTATACGACTACAGGTTCTACATGGTTCTGGCATTAAATACTGCAGGAAATTTTACATGGAAAAACAATCAAAATTTACAAAGCTTGATGATAACAAAATTACTTTAACCCATTACTCCACACATACCTGCCATAAGAACTTAATAATATGCCATTTTCTGTTTGTCATGTTTTTGTGGAATGTACCCCCAACAGTAGGTATAGGCCTAAACATCATTTCATCAAGTACAGTTTCCAGTAAAAATATGTTTGAATACAGTTTTTGTTACTTTTAAGTGAGCAAATTTATGCACCACAAGCAATCTATATCTAAACTATTTGGCCAACATATCAAAATGTCTATTAATTTGTATGCATGCCCCTGCCCAATCATTATTGAGTACCAGCCTGTCTTTGCACCAAACAATATTGAAAATATCAAAATTGAAAATAATTGGTGGTCTACACCAGCAGACTGCGAAGGCGCCATCATGGAGTAAAGGGTTAATAACTCTATGTAACTATAGTAACAAACTCAACTATAACACATCTGTAATTAAACTAGAGTTAACTTAATTAACTGAAAAGTAACATTTTTGTTAATCAAAATTATTATCAATACGGTTAAAAAGCGTTGTATAAATCTCGAACTGCAAGCATTTGTACTGTTATATTAAGCTTTAAGCATGGCACTTTATCAAAAGTTTTAAAGCAGATGGATGTTTCAAACATGAAAACTATAGATGGATTGGTCCAGCCAAACAGGGTCTAACATCGGATGATCTAAAGATACATAATTCCTAAGCAGTTATCTCCCTTGCTATGGTGTACAGAGAGCACATTGCATGGGCAAGGGAGGTAACTATGTAGGAATGTGCTAAAGGTCACTGTACAAATGCTTGCTAGTTCACATCTATTAAAATGAACATAAAATAACATTGAACTTATAACAGGATCCTGTCTACTACGAGGGCTGTTGGACCTATCAATAGTTTGCATCAAGGGTCAGTGGGACAGTTGCAAGTGCATGGACATAAATTTTCTCGTACCAAAATGAACCAAAATCTACTTCAGGGGAAGAGACAGTGTTTCCCTTTGGTGGGACAGGGTAAAATGTATCTCATTATATACTTGATAGCAAGATACAACTTTGTTGCACCAAATGAAACAAGGAATTGGGGAGCAAGCCCTAGTTCTGTCTGTATAGTATTCTTGGTCCTTAAACATGTCTGGTGTAAATGTCAAAGGGAGGTGACTCGTACAAGGAATATGGGTGCGAGCCCTAGGTCTTTCTGAATATTCACTTGCACCTTTAGTCTTTTGTAGAGGTTGTACTGAATATACGCCATAGGGTTCTCAATAACAGCAGACTGCAGGCCAAATTGACTGCTTAAAACCATTTTAGGCTGGCTGAAAATTTGAAATTTATTTGTAATTTAAAGAAAATAGTTGCATTTAGGGCTAATATTATCAGGCCAGTCGGTAAAGCATTTCAGCCTGCTGTCAAAAAACTTATTGAGAACCCTATACGGTCACTTGCTGCTCCTATCCTTGGCAATATATTGATAGGTACCATGACAGTGAACCCCTACATTACTGTATGTTTGTATTATACCTCTAGTTCCATACTGAGATTACTGACACTTTGGAATGAATTGTCCTAGCAGAGAAATGTTAATAATAAGTCACAGAAAACCTTAACTTTGAGAGAATGTTCTAACCAACCAGATACAAGAAAAACATTTACGCAAAGCGTTCAAAGGTGCTGAAGTGTATAAGATATGAAAGAATCATGATGATCGTCAAGAAGTTCTGACTGTGACAGTGAAAAAATATCAGTGCAATATTATCAGTGCAATAATTTGGTTTAGGATCACAAATTTTTCTATGTGAGTATAAAAATGCATTGACTATTAAGAACAAGACTGCCTTCAATGAAAATTATGCATAAAATTCTTATAAGGTTATTCTCGCTGTTTGTACTGAAATTTTGATGTCTCTGAAATTCATAAATTTTGTAGAAAACTAATCAGTTAGAACATAGTCTCAGTGTACATTGTTGCACTTTCTAGTGCTGGTATTAAATACAAGACAAAATCTAACCAGTAAGTAAAAAGTTTGTTTCTTGTGTTCCATTGCTGATATTCTTGCTACTTTTTAAAACTTATCAAGTTGAAGTAACTGTTGCTCTTCTTCATTAAAAAAAATCAAAAATTGAAAGACTTCTGACATACCTACCTACCCTACCTAGTCTATTTGTGTTCGGGTACGTTTCACGGGAAACAAACTCTTTTTTAAGGCCAAATAATACAAAAAAGAAACAATGTATCAGATTTTGAATGGTCCTGTTTTATTTCATTACAATTGTCATAATAATATGCTAAAAGATTTACATAGGAACAACATCAAAATGAGCAAATGAACTTTTTCTTAGTATAAACATGCTACATATGATAAAACCTGTACAGCATTTTACCATTTCATGCATAAATAGAGACAAACATGCAGTCAATTTTCATTTGGAAAATTTCTAAAATCTTCCATATAAATACCGGAAATGTTGGAGTGAATAGGTTAATTTATACAGATTGTACCGATCATTGAGACCTTCATGACATTATAAGTAAGACACATGCAATAAACATATATGATTTAAAAGATGTAGATTAGCAAGTACAATACATGTGAACACATAAAGAATACCGTAATATTCAAATTAACACTCCATATTGAAAAAAGTTTAAACTACAGAAGGTACAAATCAGATACTGTAAAATCATTAAATTTTCATGGGGGATTAAATTTTGTGGATTTCGTGGTTCACCTTCTACCACGAAATTTAATCCAATCAAATAATAATTTTGACCCTTGTATTTATTACCACGAATTAACGTCCCATCCAAATGGTCTTTTTTACCACAAAATTTCGTCCCATTGAAATTAAATGCTTTTACAGTTTATAAGATTGAGGCAATTGTTGGTCATGCTCATTCAAATCATGATTTTAGTGTACCTTTCTAGATGGAAAGAGGCCAAATGAGCAGTTGGGAAATACAACAATGTATTGAGCAAAGAATGATTTGAACTAGAGCATGGAGCACTAAATTTGAATATTACGGTATGCAGACTTTGGAAAGGAGGATAGAAAATCTAATTCATGATAGATGCATTCAATAGGTATGCAGAGATGCATTCAATAGGTATGCAGAGATGCATTCAATAGGTATGCAGATATGCATTCAATAGGTATGCAGATATGCATTCAATAGGTATGCAGAGATGCATTCAATAGGTATGCAGAGATGCATTCAATAGGTATGCAGAGATGCATTCAATAGGTATGCAGAGATGCATTCAATAGGTATGCAGATATGCATTCAATATGTATGCAGAGATGCATTCAATTGGTATGCAGAGATGCATTCAATTGGTATGCAGAGACGCATTCAATAGGTATGCAGAGACGCATTCAATAGGTATGCAGAGACGCATTCAATAGTCATGCAGAGATGCATTCAATTGGTATGCAGAGACGCATTCAATAGGTATGCAGAGACGCATTCAATTGGTATGCAGAGATGCATTCAATAGGTATGCAGAGATGCATTCAATAGGTATGCAGAGATGCATTCAATAGGTATGCAGAGATGCATTCAATAGGTATGCAGAGATGCATTCAATTGGTATGCAGAGATACATTCAATTGGTATGCAGAGATGCATAGGTATGCATAGTTATCTAATGTTCATTAGTTTGCACAAAGATTTGTAAAGATCATCTAATTACATTTTACATATGTGGTATGCATAATAATGAGTATACTATTACTATTTACATTTTACATAATGTTGTTGGCATATTAATGAGTATACTATTACTATTCACAGGTTATATAATATGATTGGTGCGTAAAGTAATTTACCCGCCTTATATCGGCTTCATCCTTTTCATCCTGTAACTTTCTGTTCATACTTCTACAAAGACATTAAACATATTGTTATAGCTTGACCAGATTAAACTGACCCTCATCAAAGTCCGTAAGCGTGTCTGGCTATATTCGGCTGTATTCAATTTGTATGTTTGTTTACTATGTACTGTTATGTCCATATAAGCCAATATAAGTCTCAGTTAAATCTCAGTTTAATCGGGTGGGACAATACCACACCGTATTATTAATAATATCAGGCCGAAAAAAAATCCAACCATAACCTTTATTTGCAAGTCAGCATTCTGCTGAAACATCATTAAGTCAAGTCATCTTGCAAGCACACTAACCACTGATCTAGAGAGGCACCCACCAAGAAATAAGAAGTACCCACATGCTTAATAATGCTTGATAGAGTTACCCTCTCCAGTGTAGGGAATGGGGTCTTGGTTGTTAACAAGTATACAAAGTAACAAAAGCAATATGACTATGGACTATGAATATATATTAAAGGTTAAATTGAACCAAAACTTTAAAATAAGCATTATGCAAATGCTAACACCAATGCTTAGGTCATATTCTTCGAATTGAACAGCTAAAATACCCTTAAATATATCTGCCTGGGATTGTTTTGTCTCTGTATATAGCCCTGTATATAAGAAATTATTAAATGAAAAAATCTTACTTGAGCATATCTAATTGTTTGACTAGAGTTTCACGTTCCACGGCAATGCCTTCTGATAATTGTATCGCCGCCCTGAAATACATAAATATAGGTAGTATAGTCTTATAAGATCATTCATTTCGAAACTATTTTGATTAAACAAAAAATAGATATTTTGATTAAACAAGAGGGCCATGATGGCCCAATATCGCTCACCTGATTATAAACTCTGCACAATTTTCACCCAAAAGAATAATTTGAACATCTTGGTAGAAAACCACAAGATGATGCTAGATACCAATTATCAAAACTCTAGGCAGTGTAGTTTTAGGCAAGAAGATATTAATATGTTTTCCCTATATAAGTCTATGTAGAACAGTGACCCCCCGAGTGGGGCCAATTTTGACCCCAGGGGCATGATTTGAAAGATCTTGGTAAAGGACCACTAGATGATGCTACATACCAAATATCAAAGCTCTATGCAGTGTAGTTTTAGACAAGAAGATTTTTATATGTTTTCCCTATATAAGTCTATGTAAAACGGTGACCCCCGGGACTGGGCCAATTTTGACCCCAGGGGCATGATTTGAAAAATCTTGGTAAAGGACCACTAGATAATGCTACATACCAAATATCAAAGCTCTATGCAGCAGGCACGGATCCAGGCAGTGGGCACGAGGGCCCGTGCCCCCCCAGTTGGCTGAGATTTTTTTTTAAAACTTTGAATAAATAGTAAAACAGGTATTGAACAGACATCTCTAAATAATATGGGTAATTTTTCTTATGTTCTAGATGAAAAAGTATTTGTAAGATGGGAATTTTTCGTGCTCGCTTCGCTCGCAGAATATTTTTAATATACATGTATATATTTATACGTAGCTGTTGCATCACAGAAATCAATTACAAGATCATTTTTGCCCTAGCTCATTATATTACCTTTTGACTGTTAAATAATCATAACTAAACCATTAAGGTTAACTCTCAGAATAAAGAAAAAAAGGTAATTCAGGGCTCCCAGATAGGCTTAGAATGCACTAGATTCATACATTGCTTTGAAAAATTTCCCCCGGACCCCCTACTTATGTTATAATATTCAAATGGCCAAAAGGATGAAAGCTGGTACATGTATATACCAATACTGTATGTGAACACTTACTAATATGCACGAACATACACAATGTACGTGTTGACGATTATAACATATAAAGGTAACTATGGATTCCCCACATCTACAAATGTACCCCTTCCTGTGCATTTTCACACACATGTTAAGCAAACTCTAGGCAGTGTAGTTTTAGGCAAGAAGATATTAATATGTTTTCCCTATATAAGTCTATGTAAAATGGTGACCCCCGGGGCTGGGCCAATTTTGACCCCAGGGGCAAAATTTGCACAATCTTGGTAGGGGACCACTAGATGATGCTACATACCAAATATCAAAGCTCTTAGGCATTGTAGTTTTAGACAAAAAGATTTTTTTATGTTTTCCCTATATAAGTCTAAGTAAAATGGTGACCCCCAGGGTGGGGCCAATTTTGACCCGAGGGGAATAATTTGAACAATCTTTGTAGAGGACCTCTAGCTGAGTCTTCATACCAAATATCAAAGCCCTGGGCCAAGCGGTTTCGGAGAAGAAGATTTTTTAAGGTTTCCCCTATATAACTCTATGTAAAACTAAGGGCCCCGGGGCGGGGCCAATTTTGACCCCAGGGACATAATTTGAACAATCTTTGTAGAGGACCTCTAGCTGAGTCTACATACCAAATATGAAAGCCCTGGGCCAAGTGCTTTCGGAGAAGAATATTTTTTAAGGTTTTCCCTATATAACTCTATGTAAAACTAAGGGCCCCCGGGGCGGGGCCAATTTTGACCCCAGGGACATAATTTGAACAATCTTTGTAGAGGACCTCTAGCTGAGTCTACATACCAAATATGAAAGCCCTGGGCCAAGCGGTTTCGGAGAAGAAGATTTTTTAAGGTTTCCCCTATATAACTCTATGTAAAACTAAGGGCCCCGGGGCGGGGCCAATTTTGACCCCAGGGACATAATTTGAACAATCCTTGTAGAGGACCCCAAGGTGATGCTACATACCAAGTATGAAAGCTCTAGGCCTTATGGTTTCAGAGAAGAAGATTTTTAAAGTTTCCTTTTTGAAAATCTATTTTTAGCCTGTGTGACCTAGTTATGCGACAGACCGGAACTTTTTTAACAACTTTGGTAGAGGTCCACCCAAGGAACATTCCTGTTAAGTTTTATCAAATTTGGCCAAGTGGTTTAGGAGGAGAAGTCGTTTGAAGAAATTGTTGACGGACGCACGACGGACGACGGACATCTCAGTATGACAAAACCTCACTATGACCACTTTGTGGTCAGGTGAGCTAACAAAACAAGAGGGCCATGATGGCCCAATATCGCTCACCTGATTATAAACCCTGCACAATTTTCACCCAAAGGAATAATTTGAACATCTTGGTAGAAAACCACAAGATGATGCTACATACCAATTATCAAAACTCTAGGCAGTGTAGTTTTAGGCAAGAAGATATTAATATGTTTTCCCTATATAAGTCTATGTAAAATGGTGACCCCCCGAGTGGGGCCAATTTTGACCCCAGGGGCATAATTTGAAAAATCTTGGTAGAGGACCACTATATGATGCTACATACCAAATATCAAAGCTCTATGCAGTGTAGTTTTAGACAAAAGATTTTTATATGTTTTCCCTATATAAGTCTATGTAAAACGGTGACCCCCGGGCTGGGCCAATTTTGACCCCAGGGGTATAATTTGAAAAATCTTGGTATGGGACCACTAGATGATGCTACATACCAAATATCAAAGCTCTATGCAGTGTAGTTTTAGACAAGAAGATTTTTATATGTTTTCCCTATATAAGTCTATGTAAAACGGTGACCCCCGGGGCTGGGCCAATTTTGACCCCAGGGGCATAATTTGCACAATCTTGGTAGGGGACCACTAGATGATGCTAAATATCAAATATCAAAGCTCTTAGGCATTGTAGTTTTAGACAAGAAGATTTTTATATGTTTTCCCTATATAAGTCTAAGTAAAATGGTGACCCCCAGGGTGGGGCCAATTTTGACCCGAGGGGAATAATTTGAACAACCTTTGTAGAGGACCTCTAGCTGAGTCTACATACCAAATATGAAAGCCCTGGGCCAAGCAATTTCGGAGAAGAAGATTTTTTAAGGTTTCCCCTATATAACTCTATGTAAAACTAAGGGCCCCCGGGGCGGGGCCAATTTTGACCCCAGGGACATAATTTGAACAATCTTTGTAGAGGACCCCAAGGTGGTGCTACATACCAAATATGAAAACTCTAGGCCTTACGGTTTCAGAGAAGAAGATTTTTAAAGTTTCCTTTGTAGAGGACCTCTAGCTGAGTCTACATACCAAATATGAAAGCCCTGGGCCAAGCAATTTCGGAGAAGAAGATTTTTTAAGGTTTTCTCTATATAACTCTATGTAAAACTAAGGGCCCCCGGGGCGGGGCCAATTTTGACCCCAGGGGCATAATTTGAACAACCTTTGTAGAGGACCTCTAGCTGAGTCTACATACCAAATATAAAAGCCCTGGGCCAAGCGGATTCGGAGAAGAAGATTTTTAAAGGTTTCCCCTATATAACTCTATGTAAAACTAAGGGCCCCCAGGGCGGGGCCAATTTTGACCCAAGGGACATAATTTGAACAATCTTTGTAGAGGACCTCTAGCTGAGTCTACATACCAAATATGAAAGCCCTGGGCCATCCTGTTTCGGAGAAGAAGATTTTTTAAGGTTTCCCCTATATAACTCTATGTAAAACTAAAGGCCCCCGCACGACGGACGACGGACATCTCGGTATGACAAAACCTCACCATGACCACTTTGTGGTCAGGTGAGCTAAAAATAGATATGAAAATCAGTTATAAATGCACATATGCAAAATAATCAAAATGGCCTGAAGGATTTTATGACTCCGCAAAATTCAAGATACTGGTCGCATATACAGGGATGGTGTAGACCTATGGTATGGCATAAAGTACGACCTCTGTGTCCCTCTGTACAGCAATAACCTCTAAGTAACAACATCTTCAAAATTTGGCTAAGCTGCTATTACCTATAAATTTCAAATCTGTAGAGCACAAACCTCTGTACAACGACCAAGATTTGCAACTCCAAAGGGTGTTGGTCTACAGAAGTTGTACTATGCATGGATACATAACATTGAATTAGGGTGTTGGTCTATAGGTTGTACTATGCATGGATACAGTTTATTAGTTTACCTGGCTCTTTCCCTCTTTTCATTCTTGTTTTGTGTACGTAGTTGATCAATATAGGACTGAGATTCCTCCAGACTGTACTGTGACTTCATCAACATTTCTTCCAAATCATCCTTTTCCTGGAAACAGCAGAGATGTTGGTAAAACATGGCATTTGTATTCCACCATGCCAGCGCAATAGGCAAAGAATTCTCCAACAGACCGATTAGACATGTGCAAAGCAATATATCTACTCTTCAATTTGGGCAAATAATAAATATGGATTTACAACACCTTTACTAGGACTTTCAGCTTTTTGACAGCAGAAACTGGGACTTTCAGCAGTTTACTTTCTATCTGAAATCACAAGGGGTTCAGTTACAAAGTTCCAACCTTTGAACCCCATATAAAATCATGGTATACATAAATGATGCCCTCATTTCAGAGGAACTATTACTGGATGACTTACCTTTGCAAGTTTCTCATTTTCAATTTTAGTTTCTGTTTCAACTGTATTTAAAAATCCAAGTCTTTCTTCCATCTTAAAAAAAGCAAAGAGTGAAAATATAAACATACTAGTATCATAGAATATGCAAATTGAAACTGATCAAGCCCTATGTCAGTTGATGTTAACATAATGTTATATTAAGGGCCCCAAATACAGCCATGCATCAGTTACTCAAATGCATACTTGTGTGTCTCCGTAGATCAATGGTTAGTGTGCTTGCCGTCTAAATTTTTCATTAAACAAATGTCAACAAAAAGACTTTAACTTGGTACTTAACTTTTTATACTGGGTTATTCAGGGCAGTGTACCACTGTAAAATCATTAATTTTCATGGAGGATTAAATTTCATTGTTTACCTTCAACCATGAAATCAAATCCCATCGAACAATAATTTTGACCCTTATATTTATTACCCAAAGTGCAAAATCCACAAATTAACATCCCATCAAAATGGTCTTTTTACCAAAACCATGGAATTTTGCCCATCAAAATTAAATGATTTTACAGTATCTTTTATTTTTTGGGTAGCTAGATAACTGAAAGATTTATGACCTAACAGGACATAAGCATTCATTAACCTAGTTCCATTCTTACCTCTGTGTGTTTTGACAACAGTTCTTGTAACTGTTTGTCTTTCTCCAGTAACTCCGCCTCCATAGCTTCTCGAAGTTGTCGTTCTTTTGTTCTTTCCTTTAAAAAACAAAACATAAAATTCAAATACAGTATAACCTCTCCAGTGCAGCCCTCTATAGAGCAGCAACCTCTCTATAACAACACTTTCATAATTTCCCTAAACCTGCATTTACTATAAATTTAACCTCTGTAGAGCAACAACCTCTAAGCAACAGTTAAAATTTGTAGCTCACTAAAGGTGTTGCTCTAGAGAGGTTAAACTGTATAACAATTACAAATGTTTCTCATAATTATATCAGTCTATTTTACTAGTCATACAAAAGATATTTCAAAATACAATCTTTTATCTTTATATCTAATGAATGTTAAGGACTTGTGTTGTATCACTAACATAATCTATAACACATAACATAATTGTTTTATCCATGATCAAGTGTAAGATTAAGATTAAGTATCATAACATGGGTTTTTAGTGAGAATCGAAACATCCAAATTACATTTTCCTAACACCAGAAAAACCAGGCATCACTAACTATGCTGAGCACTTTAAGCAAGAGAGATATACCAATACCATTATTTTTACGGTTATGGTATGTTACAACCAAGGATCGAACCTGAGACATCTAGATACTACACAGACTTTAGAAACATTGAACTTGAGTACAAGTAGTTTGAGCATGGAGCATGACGTATAAGTTTGAAAATAAAGCATTGAGTATGAGTTTAAGCATGAAATATGAGTTTGAGTATGCATGAGTTTAAAAACAAACAACTCATTTGAGCATGCAGTCTGAAGTACAAGTTGAGCACTGAGTATGAGTTTGAGCAAGTAGTACATGATTATAGGGTGAGGACCTGATGTCATCTCTCAATATCAAAGTGTTCACTTACCTCATTAACAACCTTCTCTTTCTCCTGTTTGATTTGTATCTCCATTTCTTCATATAACTTTCTTACTTCTTCGTCATGAGCACTTGTCTTACTGCAAATAATAATAGACTAAGTAAGTTTATTTTCAAAATCCAGAAGGTCGTAGACCTATGAGAACATGTATGTTGAGTAGAGTAAGCTAAGCACGCCCCATTGTTGGAATCAAGACAAAATGCTAGGGACAATGTATCTCTAAATTACCCCACAAAAAACATTTCTAATTTCCAATCAACTTGAAGGTCATCCCATTGTCCCTTCCTTAGGACAACAGCCTCTACCTTAGGGCACCAGCCCCTACCTTAGGGAACCAGCCCCTACCTAAGGGCAAAATCCCCTACCTTAGGGCAATATCCCCTACTTTAGGGAACCTGCCACTACCTTTTAGGGCACCGGCCCCTACTTTAAAAGCACATCCGGTCCATATTGTTGGATGCAAAGTCTCATAACTGACCATGGTAGCAGTAGTGACCTTCCTCTGTCCCATTATATCCAACTGACACAATTATCCTTAAATTTGAATGACACACGAAACATATAAACCAAACTGATAGCACTGCACCCACATTTTTTGATAAATCAATAATATTAGTATTGAATTGTAACATTATGCCCGAGGGTACAGCATTTGGCTTATTAACTAACACCAAGTTATGGATACACACTGGTCAAAATATGTGTACAAATGTTCACAAACCTTCAGATATTATATGTCAAGATCCATCAATATTACCTGACTAGGTCATATACATGTAATATGCTGTCTGGGTGGTTAATGATACAGGAAATGTACTTAATTAATAATGTCTGGGATGTTAATGATGGAAGGCTATCTGGTCAAGAGATCAGTTACTTACTGGACTCGAGAGTGGGCGGTTGTGCCTTGGAGAGGACGCACTGAGCGAAGACTAAGGTCTGTATAAGACCTAAGCTCGAGTGTATGTCCAGTTAAATTACAATTAAATAACAACAATAATATGTGGAATATGTTGAACTATTGAACTATTGATTAAACTATATACTATACGATCAGCGACAGTGTTCCGTTGTTTTAACGACTACGTAACAATAAAGTATTCCCTTCCCGTGTTGGAACACAAAATTTTATCTTAATAAAATTTTAACATTACAAATACCCCGAACTCGAATTATAACAATATAAGAAACATAAAACACATGGTGATAACGTAATGATAGAATGTACATGTAGTACATAAAACAAATGGTAATTGTAGAATAAAAGAATAACTAGAGCAATATGCACTTAAAATAGTATACATATATACACACACACACGTAATGTTCTTTCAGCGTAATCAGCTGGTTGAATCATATGAATACTGAACACAATTTGTCACAATAATGTTTATATATATTCTGGGATAGTATTAGACATCTAGGGTCGTCAACATCTGTATCCAAACATAGCCTAGGCTGCATATTGACAGGCGTATGTATGGACTGGTTATATATGAACCAGCGTCCACAAACAATAATCAACATCTGTATCCACACATAGCCTAGGCTGCATATTGACGGGCGTATGTGTGGACTGGTTATATATGAACCAGCGTCCAAAACGATAAACGGTTGTGCAATAAATGCAAATTGTTATCTCCAATTGAATGACGGAGATATCGGCGGAAGATTATCTTCAATTGAATGTTTTTAAATAATTGTACTCCGGTGTTTGATATGTACATCTTCAATGGAATGGTTTTCGAAAAATGTGTCGTTGTAACAGGCGTCTTTTGTATACACTTTAGGACCATGAATTGTTGATAGCCTCTTGTAGTAGGGAGTTGTTGGTAGCCTCGTGTAGTTTGGAAAGTAACGCGTTCGATCCCTGGTATATTTACTGAAACACTCATTATTGACAGATCGAATACAACTTGATTTTTTTTTTATTACTATACCCCATTAATTTATCATTCCCTTCCATTGTTACAAATAATAGTATGAGCGGCATAGTACCAAATTATTACTTCATTCATCAAATTAATATGAATCAGATTTAAATCGCCGATAAAGTAAATGAAAACTAACGTATACATGGGATATCACTAGAAGCCCTACTAGCATAATATTTTTTACAATAGACGACAACGATATAATAAGCATTCGTATATAATTATCTCCCTTTGATTAGATACTCTCTACAAAGGAGAATTTCCTTTTTGCCGGAAGTGTGAATTTCCACACAAAAATCTTGAAGTATTTTAAAAGATTTTAACTGTTTACAACTTGTTAACAGCTTCAACTCGATTTAATTCATTTCCAAACACTATCATGAAATGATTCCATGTACAAATGAGAGATGACAACATCTATTGACCAGAGAATTTGAATTCAAAGTTCAGGTAAGTTGAACCTCAAACAATTTACTATTTACACTTGTCAAGTATATTCAGAAACATACTATTATACATAGTCATAGTTTCTTTAAAACTACTAGAATCTTGACTTGACATAGCGGTCTGAATTTCTGGGACCCTAGACTCCTGTTTAACTGTGGTTTGCCTAGCCTGTACTGCACCTATTTCCATAGCATTATCTGAACTGTCAATTTCTGTGATACCTTTGGAATCTGAACTACTCGAATGGCTAATAACTTTGTTATTGATATCTGATTCAGGGTCATAAATTTCTGTGTCGCCTTCGTAAGCAGAAGCATTCATATTATTTTCAGAGCTATTTGACATGATGTCATTTAACCTTGGTCTTTCAATGTCATTTTCATCACTTGAACTACTTTCACGTTCATTGTCACTAGAACTACTATCACTAGGGCGTACAACATAGGTTGTCGTACGTTTATTCGAGGACTTTATTTTAGGCCACTTATCTAAATTTGCTCTTCGTATTTGATCTGCATGTACTTTCATGATTTTATTGTCTAACTGATTTTTAATCAAATAAGTCAGAGGAGACAGCTTTTCAATTATTCTGAAATGTGATTTCCACTTAGGCGACAATTTACCTTTCGGACGGAAATTCTTGTAATATACAGCATCATTAACCTCAAAATTGATGTCTTGTGCATTTTTATCTACAAACTTTTTGTTTCTTCTTTTTGCATGTTTCAAGTGCCTGTATGCTAACATGAATGTTCTGTGAGTTTCTTGCAAAGCAATTTTTGAGTATTCCTCGCCATGATACTTAGCTCTTGGTTTCAACAAGTTATCAATTGGCAGTACTGGGTCTCTGTTATACAATAGATAAAATGGAGAAAACTTTGAACTAGAGGAGACATTGTGCCTAATACCTCCTAGAGCCATATTTAAATGTACATCCCACGCTTTTGTATCACCCTGAACTAATTTGGCCAGTATATTGTTTAAATCTCTGTGCATTCTTTCTTGTTTTCCATTTGAAGTAGTTTCGTATGGACCACATATGTCTATTGACATACATGCAAAGGGATAGGGTGCTATATTTGTCTCTTTCATTGGAGCTCTGATTTTCTTCAAGTTCCTAGTCTGACAGGGTACGCATGTAGACACATATGCGTATAGGTCTTTAAACAATGACGGCCAATAATATTTGGTCTTAACCGTAGCAAACATTCTTTGCGTGCCCGGATGGCAATTTTCATTATGATACTGCTTAATAACTAAACCCTTCAGGTGTTTTGGTACATAAAGACGAGGTGTAGGCTCCTCATCTGGACTTGAAATGTAATATATTACTTGATCCATTTCCAAAAACTTATCCTTATCTGAGGGTTGACCATGTCTCAACTTCATTTTAATCTGCAAGATCTCTGGATCTTTATCTTGTTCTGCGACCATGTCTAAGTCTGCAAATTCCTTAACAGGTTCTATGGAATCAAGTGTTTTCTCATATGGTGCATTCACATATTGTTTTGGGTCAATTTCATTTGAATTTATAGCATTTACTGACAAAACTTCATTTAAGTGTATGTTATCTTGAGACTGGATTTTGTATGTATTGTCATGTATGTCTGGCTCATTGTCTGACTCATTTTCTGTTTTTCTATTTTCAGATTCCGGGGGCCTAGAGAAAAAATCTGCCATTACGTTGTGCTTCCCACTTATGTGTTCAATGTGACAGTTATAACCGGTCAAAGACAATGCCCACAATTGAATTTTCTTGTTTTGTATGGGACTTTTCAATAAATTTATCAGTGGTTTGTGATCAGTCTTGATTGTAAATTCAGCATTATGCAGATAATGATCTAGTTTTTGTAAGGCGTAATATATGCCATATGCCTCTTTTTCAATTGTGCTATAACGTGTTTGAGTATCACTGAGTTTATGGGACAGAAAGTAGATTGGCCGTTCAATTTCCTTGTCCTTGGACGTACTGTCGGGATTTGCAACCTTTTGAACTAAACATGCCCCAATATGTGAATTACTAGCATCTGTATACAACACATAGGGTTTACTTGTATCTGGATATGCTAACATGGGAATCTGCGCTAGCTTTGCCTTTAATGTATCAAAACTGTCCTGACAGCTGTCAGTCCATCTAAATGGAACATTTTTCCGGGTCAATTGAATTAAAGGTTCTGCAATTTTTGAAAATGAAGGGACAAACCGCCTGTAAAATGAACTGGCTCCTATAAAAGATCTTACATCACGCACACACTTCGGCTCAGGGAATGACCTCATGGCTTTAACCTTGTCTGGGTTAGGTCTGATCCCATCTTTGTCTATCACAAAGCCTAAATAACAAGTTTGAGGCTGTAGAAACTGACATTTCTTTAACTTGAGTTTAAGATTATGATCTCGCATACGTTGAAACACAATCTCTAAATGTCGTTTATGTTCTTCTAATGTTCTTGAGAACACAAGGATGTCATCTAAATATGCTACCGCGAATGATCCTAACCCATCTAGAACTTGACCCATTAAATCTTGGAATACACCAGGGGCATTAATCAACCCGAATGGCATGCGATTAAACTCAAATAAGCCTCTAAATGTTGTGAATGCCGTCTTTTCACGGTCATTCTCATCAATGGGTATCTGCCAATAGCCCTGTCTCATGTCTAAACTAGTAAAATATTTGGAATGCCCCAGACTTGCCAGTATATCATCAATATGCGGTAATGGATAAGATGTAGGGACGATAACCTTATTTAATTTACGAAAATCCACACAAAAGCGCTTCGATTGATCGCCTCGTTTATCAACCAAAATTACCGGGCTTGCGTACGGGCTATGGGATGGCCTAATAACCTTGTCTTTCAACATGCTGTCAATGGCTTCATTCATTTTATCCCTGTCATTTAGGGGAACACGATACGGACGTTGTCGGACTGGTTGGTGCTCATTTGTAGGGATTTTCATAGTCACTGTGCTGGTTTCAGTGAGTTCTGAGTCATTGTTTGCTAATACATCACGGTGAGTGGCTAATAGGTCTTTTACATATGGGAAATGTTCTGAAGGGGTAATAATCTCTGACTCATCAATCGGACTGAATGTTTTTGGCTGTGATCTTGCTTGATGTCTGTTACTCACAGAAGCTATGCATTTATCATCAAGCAAGTCTACTCTAGCTATGACACACCCCTTCCTTAATCTAATAGTTTTATTTGAGTTATTTGTGATTGCCACAGGAATTTTCCTGTGTTTTTGTAATTTAAATACTGAATTTGCAATCATAATTCCTGGCTCTGATGCTATATACCCATTTTCTACTGTCCTTAGCTCATAAGTTTTAAAATTTCGTATTCCTGGGTTCTGTTTCAATTTGCCATTACAATAATTGACAGTTTGAGGTTTTAGAACAGTATTCCTTTGAATTCTCACTAAGGAAGCTATTTGTCTGTCTTCTACTAAATTAACAAATGATTTTCCTACTTTTAAACATCCTAAATCAAAATAAATCCTCACATCATGGTGTTTTAACCAATCTCTACCTAGAATAATATTCCTATTTGTATTCTCAACAACATAGAATGGATGACTCATATCAGTACTACCGATTTTAAACTTCAAGTCTATGCGACCATCTACCTTTAATGAACCACCATTAACTGATTGAAGAAAAATCTTATCATCTTTAATTTCTAGCTTTTTTCCTAAAGTTCTAAATATTCTTCTGCTCATCAATGAAACTTCAGCGCCTGAATCTACCAGTGCTCTGTATTTAGTATTGTATACATCTATCACACACGAATCTGGATTGCCCGCTATTCCTATATTAAAAATTCGCTGATTTGAATTTTTCTGATGATTAACATGATTAACCCTTTTCTTGTGTAAAAATCTGTCAAAATTTTGTCTACTACGAACTCGCTCTACTCTACGGTAATTTGAATAATCTCTATTTTGACAGGTAGATCTACTTTGACATTTATTTTGATAATACCTTGATCTATAAACAACGTCTATATTTTCTCTATCACCTTGGTGTCTATGTGGATTTCTTTCCACAGCATTAAATTGTTTATCCCTATTTTGATAATTACGGTTAAATTGTTTAAAATCTCTTAACCTAAGTCTTGCTCTAATATTTTGCTCCTTTATTGCAATATTTAATGTTTCATCTAACGTTTGAGGATTTTGCCTAAGTAATTGAATTTTAACAGACTCATCTAATAAGCCATCCACGAAAAAATCAATAATCTGCCTGATTACAATTGGAGGGTACTCGTTACAATTTTTGCTATCACACTCATATGCAGTTTTTGCTAAATCAAGTAATTTTTCATAATAAATCTGGACAGTTTCATTCGGCCTTTGTTTAAATTCGCTCAATAATCGTAATGCATGGAGATTATCCGTAGTCACTGAGAATTTACCTTTTAACTTGTCTGCTAGATTAGCCCATGTACACTGAGGATAATCATTTAAAAATCCCTGAATAAAATCTGATACAACCCCTCTAGAAGTTTGAAAACAAATATTCTTCTTGCCAAGATCATCTAACTTATTTAAATATGCATATTTTTCTAATGAATTTATCCAATATTTGTATTCTCTAATATTTTCCCCATTAAAATTTGGTACTATTCTACTCAAATCATTATTTAGCAATGAACTGTATATACTTTCCAAATTGTCTGTTAATTTCTTAATATCTTTGCCAATAATTCGATCTGTCATGTTTAAGTGGACAGAAAAATAACCAAATCACTCACTTGTTACTCCGTGTTTTACTTGAATCCTTGTGGCTTAGTATTTCCGGTTGACTTCCCAAATCCTGAATCCTACGGTCACGAACACCACTTTATTGTTACGTAGTCGTTAAAACAACGGAACACTGTCGCTGATCGTATAGTATATAGTTTAATCAATAGTTCAATAGTTCAACATATTCCACATATTATTGTTGTTATTTAATTGTAATTTAACTGGACATACACTCGAGCTTAGGTCTTATACAGACCTTAGTCTTCGCTCAGTGCGTCCTCTCCAAGGCACAACCGCCCACTCTCGAGTCCAGTAAGTAACTGATCTCTTGACCAGATAGCCTTCCATCATTAACATCCCAGACATTATTAATTAAGTACATTTCCTGTATCATTAACCACCCAGACAGCATATTACATGTATATGACCTAGTCAGGTAATATTGATGGATCTTGACATATAATATCTGAAGGTTTGTGAACATTTGTACACATATTTTGACCAGTGTGTATCCATAACTTGGTGTTAGTTAACCCATTGCCGCATATATACGACTTTCTACGCCTTTATCTATTGCCGTATATATACGACTTTCTACGCGTCTGCTTATCGCCGTATATATACGACTTTTAACGCCTTTATCTATTGCCGTATAGATACGCGTTTATACGCCTTTTTAGACACTAATTTTCAATCCTATATTTATCAATTTAAACCAAAAATCGGGGCAAAATATATGTGCATACGCAAATTTAAAACAATAATGAAGCATTTCAACAATAAAATAATAATATTGCTACTTCAGAAAACATCATAAACAGCATTTAAACCTCACCGATTTTGGTCAGTTTCATAGATATTTACATCCAAAAAGTAGGTCACACACCCATTCCTTGAAAATCAATAACTCTCTATACTACTCTAAGATGCTGAATGAACTAGTTTGAACTGGTAATTATGGTTCAAGGTCGAATTATGTATGTATAGAACAACCAATGAAATTCCTTGCATGCATCGATCACGCAGGGTTTCCCCATAAATCACATGTTTGTCTGTAGAAGAAATCCTCGAGTGCAGTCAAAACAAACATCTTTAGAAAAGGACGTATCCAGCTGTGAAAGGGTGCCATAAAGTAATTGATTGGGGGTAATAAAATCTAACTGACCCAGACATTGATGACATGTTAGTAAGTTTATGTAAGTGTTAGCTGAAATTGAAGCTGTTTATTGCTAATCAAAACAATAGCGTATCTCAACGGACACGAGATCCACCGTACATGTGTGAAAATTGTTAGATTTCAATCAGTTTGTATGTGAATGTCGGCAGCTACAGAATTCACAATTTTAATTGTATCTATAAATTTCAATACTATATGATGTTTACCTGGTTAATTGATAGGAAATGATTTATGGACACAGACTTTTAGAGCATACATTAGTCAATTAAGCAGTGATTCACTACAAAATAAAAAAAGATTTCCACTGAAATATACGTTGATGAGTTTTAAACTCTTAATTTTTTTATTTAAATCATAAATATGCATACATTTGGTATCATTAGAAAGACAATTTAATTTTCTACAATTTTTACACAGATGAAAAAGTGATTAATGAATTATTTCTTATTGTAAATCTACTTTAAACCATTGGTATGTATAGATTTTATACAGTTTCCAATAAACCCATATTAGGACAGTGTAGTAAACTGATGGTTTATCTATAGGTTACTGATAAGCCATCTACTGATAACACTATATGAATGAACTACCTTATATGGCTATATGCCTATGTGGGAATGGGTTAATAAGCCAAATGCTGTACCCTCGGGCATAATGTTACAACATAACTCTATATATTTTAGAAAATGCACATACTTAACACAAAACGCTTTGATATAAATAAATCCAGCTGTAAATTAATGCTGTGTGAAGATAAATTTCCTAAATTCATAAACTTCAATTAATTAACCCACCAAATACATATAGAGAGAAATATTAAATGTCACAGGTTATATATTCATTACATTAATTATGTTAATGACATCACATTGTCGTTAACTAATACTCTAACATATTTAATATACACCGAATCCTCATTTAATATACTCTGAATACTCATTTAATATACTTGAATCATCATTTAATAAACTTGAATCCTTGTTAAGTATTCACTTACATCAATGAAAATATCAACTAAACCAAATCCGTCACTTGCTTTAGACTTATATTTAACCAATATAAATTTCACATACAAATTTTTATTGCCCTAATTAGCTTATATACAGAATATATTAAACCCTGTATCAGATTGATATCGGCCCGAAATATACACATCACACCCAAACATTCAAGGCTTAAGATTGCAGATCTTCAAATTCAATTAAATCCATCCACTTATTCTGAATTTCATAATAGTAAAATGCACTATTTTGTCATAAAAAATGACATCAAAGAATTCAACTCAAACACATAGAGTCACACGCTTCTAAAGTACTCGTTTGTACATGTATTTACATTAAATAAGAACAGAAAATATTGTCATGGCTGCTAAGTGATATCAGTTCAAAATATTTTTGCAAGCTTGCATAAATCGAAGGTAGCACAAAAATGAATGTATTCTGCACTTTATCAGCCAGTAAAATATAAAACATGTGCTCAATATTCAAATTTGAAATTAGAATTTCCAACATAATTTTAGATTCATTTAATAATAAGCAAAAAGTGTCTGAAAATTGAAATTTAGATAAGAAGTATATACAAGTACATTGATATCAAAGCTGTACAAAAAACACATACATTATAAAATATTTGTAGCAAGCCACACAACTCTCCTTCCTGTGGTTAATCCAAGCAGAATTCAAAAGTCCTATTCAATTATTCCACGTGTGAGCAATTTGCTGCGCAAAATCAGAACATTTCAAAACCTGTCATAAGTTTAATAAATACTGCACACATTAAGAACATTTTTAAAACTTAAGCTATTAAGTGATATACTAAAAGTAAATGCACAAAATCAGAACATATTAAAACCTGTCATAAGTTTAATACTAAACAAACACTACATTAAACAAGAAAATTTGAAAACCAGCTATAACGCTCACAAACTCCTATAATTTTCATCTGTCTGACTCTCATGTAAGCCACTTAAATCTCTTGATTAACTTAGATCGGACAGACACCCACTCACACTTTCTGTTAAATTGATATACAATACTCAGACATCAAACAATGTCAGCCCATTATCCAAGTACCTTAGTTAAACAATGACACACATTACATACAATCCAACTTTCTATAAGGGTGAATCTTCTAGGTCTACCAGTACATTTAAAAACCTCAAAATCCAGCAAAAAACACTCTTGTAAGCTCTTAATCTTTGGAACTTTGACAAACAGGCTATGATTTAGCGCTCTCTCGATACTATGTGTGTACAGCTAAAATGCTGCAAGGGCACTCCGTTATCATGAGTTTTATCATGCAGAATATTTGTATATGTAACATATATGTAAAAGCAGCTTTACATTCACAAGTTTGAATGATACACTTATTTTCCTCAGTGAGGCATTTTAATATAGGCTGTCATGTGAAATGTCAAGGTTTTTTTATGCTGCTATAGCATGGGCGTAGGAGCAGGGGGTGCCAGGGGGGCCAGGCCCCCCCAATGTCTGGACAGGGGGGGCCAACATATCTTTTGCCCCCCCCCAAAAAATAATTCTTACGAAAAGTATAAATTTCGACCTAATATATCTCGTAATAGGCTATTTGCCTTAGTTCTTGGTGAAAATTTTTTTTGCTCGCTTCGCTGGCAAAATAAATTCCATATGTAAAAATATTTAATCGCCCATTGTTTGCAAAAAATACACCCGTGACATAAATTGTACTCCCCCAGCCCTTTTATACGACTTTGAGAGGTTGTCAATTATATATAAAAACTTTGAAACAAACATTTTCACATTAAGCTACAATCTCAAAATCGAGCAATTTAAATTTTGTGCTAGCACTTTAATGTAAGAACTTAAATTCCCTGTATTTAGGTCCTTCTTTGATACCAAATAAGGTATCTCGGAACGACTAGAATGCACCAGATTTATCCATTGTTTAGAAAAATTTCTCGGGGGAATGCCCCCAGCCCCCGTATACTTGAACTAATTGACTTCCAGTAACCATGTAATTACTAAACCAAATGACCACACAACCATAAACTCACATATATTATATAGATATAGGAGGGTTGTTGACGTTTAAGAGTACAATATATGTACGAATATATTTTTGAGCAAGCAATGGACATATTTTGACATAATGCATTGATTTTTTTTAACCCTAAGTTGCCAAATGTTTGGCCCCCCCAATGTAGAAGATGCTCCTACGCCCAAGTATAGTGTACCCAGGATATCGAGAAAGGCTGGAAAATTTGGAATAACCCACATAGGTGGACAAATCAAGCATTCACAATAATCAGTTTTTTTATTGTACAATTGACTGTATGTGTTTATTTAAGTAACCGATTTTGCAACAGTAGACGGATCGGGTCAATGTTTGTAAACATCACATCATCCTGAGTACACAGTGTATAAGTCAACCCAAACTGCTACATCACATTTGAAATTCATAAATTTTTACAATTTAACTTCCTTATATTTCAGCTGTATGCCTTTGCATCATTATTCAAAGGGGAGTAATTAAGTAAACATTCTTAAAGCATCATATAACACTAACCTTCTCAAAGCACCTTCCAATGTATCAAAGTCCACTTTGGATTTTCTGATCTCACTGGATACTCGGTATACAAAGTCCTCAAAGTTTGTTGCCAGGTCCGGATCATCTCGTCTCAGTCTACACCATAATGCTTGAATGGTAGATTCACTGAAAAGAAAAGATAGTGTTTATCTCCCTTTCTATCATATACAACAAACTGTGCTCAGTGTCTTTAACAATTGAACCGTACTGTTGGCAAGATTCTCTGGTAGATAGCATAGGGGTCTGTATCGTCCTTCACTCCCATACAGTATTCTTAAACAGTGAATGAGGGAGTGGAAGACGATATAGACCCCTATGGTAGATAGCACTCATTACTACAGATCAAGAGGTCCCTGGTTCCGTTCTCAACCAGAGCACTTGGTCCTTTTTTATTTTTTAAGACCAAGGCGTCTACTCTATTTGGAAAGAGCAAGCCTATCACACCATAATTTCTTATACTGTAAAGTCATTAATTTTTGTGAGAGATTAAATTTTGTCAATTTCGTGGTTCACTTTCAACCACAAAATTTCATCCCATCGAAATGAATAATTTTACAGTAACACACACACAAGCCTTCTACCTCAAAAATGTCATTGGTCAATCCCAGGAAAAAACCAAAAAAGGACCACAAGCTGTCCCAGTTGAATGCAAACAACCAAACGATACTCACTCATCATATAGACTGGTAGCTCCGAGGTTGTTCATCATTTGTTTAAAGTTTTGTTCCTCCTCTGCCGGATCGACATCATTATCAATGTATGAGCTTCCTCCCTCCATTTCGCCTCCTGATGTACTCTGTGCCGCCGGCTTTAATCCTAGAAAACTTCCTGAAATATCACAATATCCGCCATCAACTTTCCTGATTTTTCAGATGGTGAAAATATGAGCCTCAGTGCTCAAATGGAACTCTTCTTCTTCCACCGATACTGAACTTGATCCCACTCTTGGGCATTGTCGTTAAAAAAACTCTGGATGTAAGATACACCAGTGCCGTTCAAGCATAATGTAGCCCTGCGTTCAAGGTAGAATCATGTGATGGAAAGTTCGTAAATTTTTGTAACATTTCGTAACTGATATGAAACGTTAAGAAAACGTTACGAATCTTCCGGACCAGCATGCGATTCAACCTTGAACGCAGAGCTGGTTTTCAGTTCCGTCACAGCAATATGAAAACATTTTAAAACGGTACAAACCTCCGACGGAACTGAAAAGCTGTATATCTGAATCACAACAGTCGTATGAAAGAGAAGGGAACATCAATGTAAAACCACTAACAAGTTAACATCCTAAACACTATGACTGTTGAATTAATCACTGCAACACCCCACTTTAAGTCAATTATTCACAAATTATCAGAATTATTTGCTACACTGATTTTTAATTATTTCCCTGAAGCAAATGAAGCCAGATATTTAATTTCCTTATTTATAGTATAACAATTAGAAGTCAACCATCACCAAATTATGATATACTGTAAACCAAGAAATTATTTTGGGCAATTTAATTTGCAGAGTTTGTGAGTGGTAGAAATGTACGAAAAAGGAGCAAGGAAAGTGTTAATATGTACATCCTGGGGACTTATAAATGTGATAATTTGTAGTCGCGAATATGTCAATGATCAACAAAATGGGAAAGTAAGTAAATAGGTTTATAGTATATGTTACATAAGTGTGCAATATGCATCATTTCATCATTTACAGAATTATTGTCATTGACACCAGGTGATTTTCATCATTGACAGTGCATGGCAGGTTAGTGAGGTATGGCGGCAAAAACTAATACTCTAAAAATACACTTTCTGTAATCGTATTTTGCCTCCTAAACATTTATTGTGCATTGGTGATGAGTTATATCAGTCCTCCAAATTCATAAAATGCATTATTTGCAAAACTTGAAAATTACTCCACGCACCTACGCTTTTCAACACTTATTAGAATTATAATAAATATAAAGACAAGAAAATTAACAGCAAACAACAATAAAACAAAAGTTCAAAACACGTACTCAAGCTTATTATAAATTAATATAACAGGTATTCCAGAAATATAGTCCAAAACGTCCAGTAGCGGTAGTCCAAGCTAGAAAAGGTATAATTTGCAATCAAGAAATATTTGTTCAAATCCACCAAAACACAAGTACAAGTGTCCAAAAAGGCAGATTATAAACACACAGATACTAAAGGTGTAGCCAATACAAGTGCAAGACTTTAAAATAGTGTCCAAAAACCCTTACAATACACACACAGATAGGTGTAGGAAACACAATGAAAATTTTGCCAATATATTTTGATAGTGAATGGGTAATAACAGATTAAAATGACATTCAGGATTGTTCAAACATGTGTGTGTGTTTTCTGTGTATTGACATTTCGGTGTAGGTGTACCATGTAGGCAATGACAAATATTGGCTTTAGGCTAAAGTAAATACATGAATATGTACATATCTTCATGTACATGACATTGTACTGTAAGATCTTGCATAGTTTTTGAAGATAAATTTTCATAAAATCAAAATATTATAGATTGAGTGAATAAATTAATTTGCTTTCTATTTTCCATTAGAATTTATTTTCAACCACATGCAAAATATACAAAATTGTCTTTCTCCCCCTCCCCAAAAAACATCCAATCACTTTCAGCCCATATTAAAAGTGTACAGTACAAACTCTCTTGGTATGCCTCTCTATAAGGAACACCCTAATACAATGTACTATGTACATAGTTATTGAGGCTCACAGGTAAGACTGGCTTTGCCAACTGTGTTGCCTCATTAGATAAAGTCTTTATTATTATTATACAAAGATTAGCTGTTGTACAGAGGTTATCGCTCAATAGAGGTAAATTTTATAATAAATGACATTGTAACTTCCGGACAAAAATGATAATGATTGTTTATGTGTATTTATATGTATTTTACACTTGTAAATATATTTTGGGTGGGGGAACCAAGAAGTGGAAAGAAATTTAGGTACCATTATTATTGCTATACAGAGGTTTTTGCTCAAGTAAGGGAGTGGCCACTCTGGAATGGTTGTACTGTAAAGGTATCCAGTAAAAATTACAAGTAATAAAAAACCAACTCATTGATCATAAAAAATAATGAGACTAAATTAATGTCACTGGTTTATGGTACATTGTCATAAAACCAGTCAAGCATGTTAAATTAAAAGATCAAAATGATTTGAACTTGAACTGTTACACATGACAAACTTCTTAAAAGTTCACATCAATTATATGACAGATCTATGAATATTTATATGTGATAATTATTTATTGGGTTTTCTTAGTGGTCAAATATTGCATGCTCAACTTAGATTTTGTAAATGTTTTATGTGGCTTTTCGGCAGTTTGGAGGCGAATGTCTATTGGACCATATTATAAAACACAGTAAAAATTAATTTAAATGTACAGTCCTTTCGAAGTCAAATGAGAACAGTTTGTAAATATACTATTGTTTGGCACGTAAACTATGTTTATCTTGGTTTAACTGGATATACCTGAGTTAACGGTATTCACCAATATTCTCTCGCACGGGATAGTACCCTCATTAGTATTACTTATTCATGGACTATGATTGATTGACAACTGGCATATTATAATGCCAATTGAGTTCGTGATTGTCACTCATAGTTTTAAAATCATCATTTAGGGAATATTTTGTCTGTACAAAATACATGTACCTCAGAATCAACAAAATATAGCTAGCAATAGATTTTGCACATAAAGAGAGGTTGTCTATCACATAATATGGCTAGCAATAGATTTTTCACATAAAGGGAGGTAATCTGTCATAATATGGCTAGCAATAGATTTTTGCACATAAAGGGAGGTAATCTGTCATAATATGGCTAGCAATAGATTTTGCACATAAAGGGAGGTAATCTGTCATGTACTATCCAGAAATGTGTAAACATAGTATGACAAGAGTTATCTGTTCATGTCTTATATTGTTTTATCAGTAACTTCCTGGTGGATTTAAATATGAGACTACTTTAAGATAAAAGAAGATCTACTGATTACATTCATACCATTATCTTTGGAGACACTTAATAATCCACTGTCAAAACTGCAGTAATATTTACATGATTGTGTAATATAACAATCAAACGAAAGACAAAACATGCACTTGCAAGTTGCATTTTTGGTTTGTTTCTTAATGTAGAATAGGAACTTTTTGCAGAAATTTATTTTTTTAAGTCACAATTTTTGTTAATGCACAGAAAAAGGGGGCATAAAGAAAGGGTATTGACTCATAAAAAATTGGGACAAACTCCTGTCAAGGTGAATACAGTAAAACCATTTAATTTCAATGGGACACAATTTCGATGGGACGTTAATTTGGAAAGTTTGCATTTCAGGTGACTAATATAAGGGTCAAAATTATTGCTTGATGGGATTTGATTTTGTGGTTAAAGGTGAACCACAAAATCAACAAAATTTAATCCAAACATTATTGATTATTTCAGTAACATAAAATCTTACCAAAACCTCCAGTGAACTCTTCCAATGTTAGATAACCATTACCATCATCGTCGAGGGAGTCAAATACATGTTCTAACTGATCGGGAGATAAAGGGAGCTCACTCTGTAGTCGTTGCATGTCTCGTTTAGTTATAAACCCTTTATCCTCAGTGTCGCACACATTAAACAATTCATGAGCTTTCTCTGACATCATACTCTCCATTTCTTCACTCGTCGGCACCGCCTCCCCGTCATCAAATGACCTGCCATAGCTCGACATATTTCCTGCCGCAATAATTGACGTAAATGACTTCCTAGCTGTCAATTAAGGTTCCTAATGTGTCAGCATATGACAGACTTCCCTTGGACCTGAGTGATTGTTAATCCAAGACACTAGCAATCGTTAGTCCAAGATAATCGTTAGTCCAAGATAATCGTTAGTCCAAGATAATCGTTAGTCCAAGATAATCGTTAGTCCAAGATAATCGTTAGTCCAAGATAATCGTTAGTCCAAGATAATCGTTAGTCCAAGATAATCGTTAGTCCAAGATAATCGTTAGTCCAAGATAATCGTTAGTCCAAGAAATGTGCTAACAGGAACTATTCCCTGGTACAAAAAGTATATACATAATCTCATATTGTGCAAAAATTACTTCACTGATCACATGTCCTTCATTGTCCCTTTAGTATCCTTGTATCTAGCCACATTCTGAAATGGATGAAATCAAGATAGGATTATCACAGTGTATAAACCAAATCACTGAATGACATGTCAGATTACTATAAAATTTAAATTGTATCATTTATCGCTATTAAAAGCACATGTAAAATCTGATCACTGTATGACTAATTGCCATACAATATAATTCAATGTGTATGCCTTATTGCAATTGCTGGAAATCAACTCGTTTGTACACAGTGATTATAGTACATGAAATGAGTACAGAATGATTTAATCATTCCTATATATGATGGATTATGCAATGGTTAATTGTAATTGTTAATTTGTTACTATTTCTAGCTTCCATCTGATTAATGTGTGCAATAAACAAAGCATTTAGACTGGAGATATGGTTTTAATCAGTTTGACAAATTTGCTGGGCACTTTTTATGGTCGGTAGGCTTAAAATCTGAATAACTGCCTCATAGACGTATGTGGTGTAATTGCTTTCCTCTTTTAGGTTCCCCTGTGAAATTTTTAAAAACTGTTGCAGGACAAAGTCTGAAAGTTGTTCTAGAACAGATCTACTGTGTACATAGCAACAAGTCAACTTATGGTATTGTATAGTCTCCCAATAAGTCATACAGTGACAGGAAATCAGAGGTGTGTTTGCTCACAATAAGTCATACACATTGAATTGTATAGTCTCCCAACAAGTCATACAGCGATTAGGTGTATTCAATGTGTCAGTTCATGAATTATAGAACTTGTAAATTCAAGAAATGAACACAGAAGTTCATGACCTAACACTAGAACAGTTCATGAACATTATATAACCTGTATATTCATGAATTTAAACACAGAACAATTCATGAACATTGAATGCTTTGGCCATTAAAGAACCTTTAGTTTCATGAACTAAACACAGAAGTTCTTGAACTAATTCAAGAACAGTTCATTAACTTGTTCTGTAGATTGGTTTCAACTTAGTTCTAGAACTGAACATGATATTCATTCAGTGTGTGTTTAGTTCATGAACCTACAAGTTCTTAGAATTTCCAATGAATAATTTAGAATGTCTTTGGTTTTCTAGTACCAGTATAAATGCAATGATTAGAACTTGGAAGTCAGTTACATAATTCTAAAATCCTACAGGGAATGTCTTACCAGTATAAAGTGAGGCTAAATTTCTAGTACATTGTTGAATACATGTATATAGACATTCAATTCTAATTCAATTAAGAGGAAATTTAAACAGAGACAAACTTATAGGATAAGTCTGAGTGCCTGAGCCAAGCTTGCCGAGCAAATCCTTTTTTACCAGTCAGCTTTCAGCTGAAATATAGCAGAGAATATGCCATCAAGTTCGAATCTTCTAAATTAATTTGTATCAAACTTCCATAATTGAAATGTGGAGCATTTAATAAGATGAAGTAGACAGGCTCAGAGAATAACAGACTGGAAACAGAGAGGAATACTGGAGAATTACTGCAGAGAAAAACCGAGAAGAATGAATTTCAGACAAAAAACAAACCAAACTTCATTAACATGCGATGCAATCTTCATTTATTTGTTTTTTTTTGTGTTCGACTGAGACAGTCTTAAGTGCCTGATAGTTCAGTTTCCCCCCTCACCACAGCAAAATTGGCCAATAAGCTCGGACTTCTATGGAAGAGACATACACCATTTAATCATATTATTATACAGATATTAAAAATGATAAGAAATATACTATATTGTCCCTTTCCTGTAACAATCTCGCTAGATGTAGGTACAATGTACTTACATATTTTTTTCAAGAATCATAAAAAGTAAAATTATGTCCATCACATAATAATAATAATAGTAAAAATAATAACTAGAATTTCCTAGACATATATGATACAGACACAATTTGTTACACTTATAAACATAACCAGTAACTAGCAACATGAAATAGATGAAACATTGATATATTGACCATATGTTACACATGCATACATGACTACGGCTCTCGGCTCTCATCTATTGTCGCGTTATTTGATCGTTCATATTCATGTATAGGGACACCAGCTGGCTTCGACGGTACATTGATTTTGTCATTTACAACAACAACAACATAATTATAGATCGGCAATTTGCATGTGAAATACAAGTAATACGCCTTTATTTACGTAAGGAGACAAAATCGACATTACTTTACATCTTAGAATCTAGAGGATTTATTAAAAGGCCACACAAAACAAAATGGTTGGTTTACAGTTCTTATCAAAGCCCTTATTAAGGATGATATGCATGATATGTAGGGAGTCCCCAAAAATGACAATGGTCATTAGTGCCTGTCTGCATAAGTTAGTTTTGTTTCATTGTCCAATCCAGTGGCTCATCTACAAGCTTGTGACCACTTCTCAACATGTGGTGGACACGCAGTCCATTTTTGTCATTGGAGTTGCCTCCCTTCTATGCCCTGTCATTGGAAATACAAAGGGTATATATTCGATTCGAAGAAAGGAGTTAAGCTATCAAAAGGAAAAAAAGATTTAAGTAGCATACCGGTGATATACGTGGGTGAATCAAAAAGTTCGTAGAATTTTGCCATAATGTTTTTATTAAATTTACAGAGTTATTGTCATCATATTTATGCTGAATGAATACATTGGTATTTTCTTTTCATACACCGATATATAGCGATCTGGTGATTACCGTTTTTGAATTATCTATATCTTAAATACGGGCGATTACGTATACCGGAGCACAATGATAATTTGAAACACATTTTATTAAATTTTCAAAATTTCTCAATTGTAGGACCTCCAAAAACCGTCAAAATGTTATGTCTGATTGCATAATATCATTTATAAAGTCTGTTAAAATTTAAGACGTCATTTCCAATAAATAATGTTTTAATCGACATTTACATAATCGCACTATATAGAAATACCCGCATAAAACGGGTCTACCGGAATTTTTGAAACCACGGGCTGCTATCAAAATCTGCGTGAAACTGGAAAATACGTACGGCATCAGAAACAATACATGGATTAAAACGTGTAGGTATATATCCTAAATTAAATAGATGTATTGATTTAAAAGTGGAATTAGTGCTTTCGTGTAGGATACTAGAAGTTGCCAACCGAATAAAATACACCCGATATTGGTGACGTTGGTTCGCAACGTCTTCTATGAGGACCAGCGCTTTATAATAGCGGATATAGCAAAACACTTAGATTAATCTTATAGGACAGCGCACACTGTATTAAACAAATAATTGAAAATGCAGAAACAATGTTCACGATGGTTATCCAAAAATACCTACATATTAGTTACTTTGAGAAGCGAAAATGAGTCAAAATGATAATGTAAGTACTGACAAACGTGGCGTAAGTTTTACGTTGTTCATCTAATGACGCTGACGTGCTCCGGTATGCTGATACAGCAAGTGTGCGTTTCAATGTAAAAATCATGTTGTTGTGGCTAACTCAATGACTTTTGGCAAATTTTTTTGTTATACTTATAGCCATGTTATATTAAAATTTGAAAGCATTTGAAGCTGTGGTTTGTAAGTTATCATATTTTACTACGAACTTTTTGATTCACCCACGTATATATACAGTCATAGCCTTAAAAATGTACATTAATTACATAAATTTACCATCTGACTAGGAAACAAGATACCCGGATACTACTAACATAGTGGGGGTTTGAAACTGTCGTATGTGCAAATTAATGAATACTGTAAAATAATTTAATTTCAATGGGACAAAATTTTGTGGTTTTTGAGGAAAAAGACAATTTTGTGGGAATGTAATTTGAAGGATATCTTATCATTTAAGTCATATACTAGAGAAATGATTAATATTTGTGGGAATTAATTTTGTGCTTGAGATCATTTAAGAAATCCTTGTATTGAATCCCCCAAGAACATTAATAAATTTACAGCAATACAAATAGAAAGCAGTTTCACTTTCATTCATTGAGTTTAAGTTTGTTTTGAGATAATGTTACACAGTTATGTATATTTTTAATATGAAAGTGTGGATCTATCAATCTTTTTTAGGGGGTGGTACAATCGCTTATAATTATAATCCTGAAAAAACTTGTGTAAGTTTGTAATCTTTAAACGAATTTCAAACCACTTTGTTTTACCAAAATTGTTGGGCACCCCCATACCCTCCTATCTGGATCTGGGTATGTTAAGTTAACCATGTTATAATTATATAACCATGGAGATAGGTGTTTGGGTGATATAAATAAAGTTTTATTAAATAAACGTCACAAAGACAAACTACTTTTTATTGTTTTAATTTTAATAAAACGAAAATTAACAAACATGCCATATCCTCACAAAGGACCTCTCCGATAGATATTTGAAAAAAAAAATACAACCAAATATAATCTACAAGAGGAGAAATAATCCGGTGACATCATACCAGCTGTACGACGTCACCAAGACTATAGTTAAGTTGATTTGTCTGGTGACTACTATAGTACTTATATAATTCTGCACTCAAGATTATCATAGAAACGTGAATAAATTAACGATTAATGAGATACAAGGCATGTTATTTATAATGTAGGCAAACATTATAGTCTCGGTACTGGTATACAAGTTTGTTTAGATCATAAAATCGAGACTTGTCCGTAAAAAAAACATTCTTACAAAACTTTGGGTACTTAAAGGGACTCAACTCCAGTTGGTAAATTGCATTTTTTTGCCTTGACCTGCCTTATACATTTATGTAAGAATCTGGACTTATTCATCTAGAAGAATAAAATCGCATAACGTCGGTATATAACATTTAAAACCCTTCAAATCTATTGTGTGACTAATGCAGTAAGATATATATTTAACGTTGTTCTATAGCGTAGGAATTTAATACATGCCAAGAAAAGCCGTCCCCTAATTAACAGATGTTAAAACATGGATTGGGCAACAGGCTTAGCCTATATTACCCTCTCCTTATGACTGCTTGTTCATCAGGGTACCGTTTTATCAAAGGACTTACGAAAATCGTAAACTTACATTCAAATTTAAATTCTTCATAATTACTTAATATTGACAAAATTCGAGACATATATTATTTCTAAGAGTTCATTAACTGAATCTTTATTAGTACTGCAGTTCCATTTACCAAACTTTAAAGTTGTAAAAGTATAATAAAGAATTATAATTTGATCGTAAGTTTACGATTTCCTTAAATGCTGTGATAAAACAGTACCCTGGTGTCTGGATAATGTATGGATATTGTGAATCTGGGTATAGTCTTCATGTAGGTCACCCGATTAACCGAAATCCAGGAAAATAACCGGAATAGGCGGGAATAGGCTTACAATAACTGGAAAAGGCCTTTATTTCCTTAATATGTGACTTAAATAACATAGACCTATTTAACTCCATCTTGAAAATTCAGGTCTTATTATTAAGTGGTTTATTTTAAAATTATTTAAATGGTTTCTATATTAAGATAAATTCGAGTAAAGGTTATACCATTAACTAAGAAATGAAATATAATAAGCAAAATGTAATAAACGCCATGATGAAAACCTGTGATAATTTATATATAGTCTGAGTGTGCTTTAATGATCATAGATTTTACAATAATTTGAGAACATGTAATTATTACCGGTACATTAGACTCGGAACAAATATTGAAATAATAATTTCACAGTATGTGATTCAAACTTGTGAACCATAATATACACATTTACTTTAGTCCATGATCATTTATATTGTAAATCATTTGATTTTCGCGAATACTTTTGCATTTGCCGATCGTCAGCATATTCACAACTACACATTTTTGCAAAGTCTCATGGATGTTCTTGGTAATGTTTTGAACACTTTTGTGGCTACTTAATTTCAACAATTTCTACTAGTGGAAACTCCGCGAAATCAAATTGTGCGAAATAATCTTTTGGTTTACAGTATGTGAATTACAATTGTACAATTATAACTTTAATAATTTTGTACATTGGCATTTGTTTTCACTTTTGTCCATCCATGGCTGACAAATAAAATGAAATGAAATGAGGCTTGATTTACATGATAGGCATCCAGCTAGCCCAGTTGGCAGAGCAACATATTACTATACTAGGGGTCATGGGTTTGAGACTTTGAGTCCCTCATTGGAAGCACTTTTCCTTCATCAATTTATACCCTCATAGCATTAGAATTGTTTGACATGATACTCAAGGCGGAGGCATGCCACAATATGATAGGGAGCTCTAGGAAATTCAGGAGGATTGTAGTGACTCACAAGTCCTAAGTCTGGTGCACCTTTGCATCCTCTATTTATTTAAGTTTTACTTTTAACAAGTTTCAAAGTTTACCATTGGAAAAATCTTTGCATATGTGCCTATGGCCATAAACAACAATTTTCATGGCAAAATAAATACAAACAAAACATACAAATACAAAATGCAGTTACATTATTAATTGCCGGGAGCGGTATAATTATTCTTACGGATTTCGTCATTTATTATTTGATATAGAAATGCAATACCTAGCCTGACAGACATATGGCGACCCAATAGTTAGAAATGTTAAAAGTCACGGTGACCTTGATCTAATGACCTCAAAATCAACAGGCGTCAACCACATGGTGAACATCGTACATATAAAGTTTGAAGATCCAGTGCAAAACTGTAGTTGTGGGATAGAATATTCATTCATGCTTACTATCATACAGACCTTGACCTTTGACCCACTGACATCAAAATCAATAGGGTCATCTACTTTTGAAGACCATCCTACACATAAAGTTTGAGGATACACAGGGGTTTAGAGTTCTTGAGTTTTTAAAGGACTGACTGACATGTGCAATGCAATATACCCCTCATAAAGGATTGAGAAGTTCAACATAAATAATACTTAGAATGCTTGTTATCATTTGGAAGTAAAGTTTGAACATATCTATACGTATCCATGACAACCAAATATTTCTTTTGTTAGGAAGCCGCGATAATATATTTTAGCGGCTTCAATCTTGGAATGCAATGTGAAATTCTCACATGTAGATGCCGATCAATTTGGGGAGAAATAATTTTGAAGAAAATATGAAGAAAATTTCACTAAAATGCACAAAAATGATACAAAAACATGTAATCAACAGTTAAAAAATATTACTAATATTATTTTTTGCACAAATCCATTTTTTTTATCAATATTCACTAAAATAAGTTTATAATAACCACTCCTAAAAGTTTCTAAATGACTTTTCCCAATGTGAAGGGGTATAGCTAAATACCGAACAGATATTCTGCTGAACATAAATCAATTACCGAACATAAGCAATTAGACTTATTTTAAACACAGATAGTCAGTAAAACTAATGTAAACTACAATTATGTCAACAATTATGGACCGAATTACGGATTTTGACTTAATTAATTATGTTTTCACTATTACCGACATACGAACAGAATCTCTGTTCGGTAATTGGTTTCTGTTTACGAACAGAGTTTCCATTTCGGTATTTAGCTATACCGCATTCATCGGGTATCTTGAGACTGGTACTACGTGTCTCATTTTCCGACTACGTCTACACAAGTTTGATACGTGGAACCAGTCTAGGCGGTATTACTGAACAACCGAAAACAAATCATAATTGCCGAAAACAAATGGTGTTTTTGTTAACGTTGCGGTTTTTGTTCTTTTTAAGAACTTTAATAGATAATGTATTATAAATATAAGACCTGTGTGCAAAATATTGGTTATCGTTCAAATAATAATCGTTTAATTTGAGTTTTTCTATAATACCGCCACGATCAACATTAGAGTTACTTCCCTTTTCCCGTACCGTTCATGTTTTCATAGAATTCTTATTTGATTTATTTTTAACGTTTGGTTCAGAGTTTGCTATTTTACGGTCATAGTTGAAGGATAGTAAAGCAATACTCTTGCTTTAAAAGGACTCATATGCACAAAGTGAAAACGGTCGTTCCGTAACTTTTTGAATTAAAATCATGAAAATTCCTGAACTTTAAATTTTGAAATCAAAACTAAACGTATAACTATAAAATTTGAACAGCTACATCATCAAAAAAATAATATGAATTACACAATATTCTGAAAAGAAATCTTCCAGATTACCAATAAATAATACTTGAACTTCGAAGACCAGTCGTGAAATAATTCTGCACCAGTGAGTTGCATCCAACCCCATCCCTGGGATGGGCCGGGATTTTGACATTTGAGTTGTCAGCGGGAACAGCTGATAGTAAAATCTGCAGTATTTCCCCGTCCCCTAACCACTGAATACTGTCCCGAGGAATTGGTTTGGAGAACAAATTCCCAACCTTTCCCCGGCAGTGGGGGGAAGCTGGAAGGTAAAAACATGTTACATTGAACGGTCGTTTCCAAGGCTATCCATCGCCCATCCCTGGGGTGGGCCGTGGATGCAACTAATCTAAGACAGTAGTGTTCATAGGTTTTTTTAAATAATAAAAATCTTGCAAATTGTTGCACCCTACGTTTTAGGAAATTTATTTGAACTTGAAAACTTGCCCCTTGTAAAGATTTTTTTTTCAATTTTGAATCAAAATCCTTTTTTAAACGCTTTTCTTTGAAAACCAGACAGGATTTGATATTATCAAAATTGTAGTTTTACATAGTCAGTTATAACAAATAAACATATCAATATGAAAATTTACTGTCTTCAAATTCATGTCAAAATTTTCAGTCTGTTAATTCAAACGCTGTCGTGACATTGATCAAGGTACACAGACACCTTGATCCGCATCATTCAGACGCTGTAAAACATACATCTGGATAATTAGATCAAGTGTAACCTGGACACAGGGGCACATTTTATTGCCCTCACTTCCGGAATATGTAATATACATGCAGGGTTATTGTCACAAAATATCGATCAATAGCCATATCGATTGGTGATATTTCAGAGATTTTAACATTTAAGTGATGTAAAAATTGTCACACCGAGGCCCCTGTGGATCCGGGCCTAATAATAATAAATTAGCCCTATTGTCTCGGATTTGGAACGAAAGGGCTCGTGTCACAAAGTCGAAAACAACTTAATAAATAAAGGATGCCAAAAACAAACGATAACTCGCATCAAACTGTGTTTTCAATCAATTTTTAATATTGAAACATAAATCATTATTCCAAATGACCATATACGAAATTGATACTTCACTGAAATAAAGTTATAAAATTTCTATTCAAGTATTTTGTCACACAGCTGATATTGAATTGTCTTTAATGCCGAAACCAAACAAGACGTTCTATGATTGTTTGTCGAACAGTCTCTTGTTGTTGTAGTAAAATAGCAACATATAAAATGCCGAAAACAAACGGGAATTAAAGTTTAAAGATGTGTATTTTGCTTTCGTTTGCTGTTTATTAATGTTACGTTACATAATACACGTAATCTTGAATTTAACAATTAATAACGTTAAGTTAGGTGAGGGGTCGTCTTCATATTTAGTGAATTAAGTAACTTATACTAGATTTACCATATCTCGAGCATAATGCATTTCCGGTTTATCGCCTTTCTTTATTGCCTTACCGGTGAACCAGCATGATATCAGCAAGAGGCCACCAAGACATCAGCAGGAGATCACTATCAGTGTGTATTTATAGAGTCATAAAACACCCTAACAGTTGACTGTTATATAACGAGAGGTTGGAATCAAATATACATGTAGAATGCCGAAAACAAACGATTTCTCGTATTGTTTTGTAAGCTCAGTTCATCTTAATATTTGACCGTATGACAATGACTTGTCTTCAGTGACAAAACAAAAGCAGGACTATCCGTGTTGTTCAGACACATCTACAGTTTTGGTTTGGAACACCACTCTTTGAGTTTTTAATGTCAGATTGTACACCAAAACATTACTGCTTCCGTTTGATGCCTTGCATCAAACATTTTTCTTGTTTCTTTATTGAAGAGCAACTAATTGTAGCACAGACTCAGTTGCTGCTGTTAAAAGTAAATACCAGATATTCCCAAAAAAAATTAAATTAATTTAAAATTTCCTTGATTTATAAATAAGAAGCTATTATTTATCTACATTTCTTAGAAACCAGTATTCTGAGAAATAACTTCCCAAATCATATCATATATACAATATATAAGTAAAATAAGATGAAAAAATGCTGTAATAAAATATTTGTTTCTGACTCACTTAAAAGATCTATCTAATAGCCTTATAGCAAGGTGCTATCGAGCGCTTGGTAGCACAATGCTAAGAAACAGCTTGCTTTAATCAAAGCACTGAAAGTACTGATGTGTGGCGTATTGATGTCATTATAACCAATCAAATAAAGGCTGCTTCAACATGCTGTGTCAGAGTTCTGATTAGCCCAGACTCACTCGAATGTCTGTGCTGCTCCCACGTCGGTGTCAAGATGAGTGACTGGGTAGTCTCTGTACAACTGAATACAGTGGAAATTAAAACACTACAAACGAGATGGCCATCTCCCCTGCTATAGAAACAACAGGACTACGTAGAAATATGATAGGAAAATAAAATAAAGGGAGGTAATTAATAAAATAGAACCAGAGTTCAATAGAAGGAAAATATAAGAAAATTATATCAATGGTAATATCATGACTTCTTTTGGTTGAAGGAAATAATTCAAGAATGGAACCAGATAGAATTACGTTTTCATGTCGCAGCACTTCTCCAAGATGCCATATACATATATTGATGGCTTAGAATGAGAAGGTCGTAACTACAAAATCGATATATTGAGAAAACAAGAGAAAACTGACTGTAATTTACTCTTTACCTATGGAAAAACAAGTTTTTAAAACTTCATTTTGGTCAACATGACAAATTCTGATTTTCTTGAAAATAGGCTCATACGAAGCGCCTTCTTAAGCAGATGTCAAATATGTTTGAGTCTTATAAGGTCGTAAGTATTAGTTACGACCTTCTCATTCTAAGCCAGGGATAAATTAAGTCGATCAAATCAATTTAGGTGGACAAGTGGTCCAGTGGTAAGGGCAAAGACCTAAAGTAATTTAGGTCTTTGGTAATGGCTATTGACTACTGATACAAAAATGTATGAAGGTTGTCCCAACTCCCGCCGGATCAAGAGCAGAAATAGTTTTCGGAGTAACATAACTAAATTTACGAACAGACTTTCGGACCATACTCAGCGTAAATGAAAAATTACCACCCTATTGACAAATTTCAATCATAACCATGTGTTTGTTATTATTTGTATGATCAAACAGAGCTCATAAAGTGATTACCAGGGAGCTTACATAAATAAATATTAATTGCAAGATAAATACTTTTATGTAAGTACCGTGTTACCGTTTTCAGAATTTATATACGTCCCAGTACGGGACGGGTTTTTAGCAATACGTAGGGCGTTCCAAAAGTTCCAGGAAAAGTGCTCTATTGTATTTATCGTATGGTCAATATGCTTCAAACTTTGCATTTACATAGAACAATTCAAGATACATAGTGTGCTATGAATTGAACGCATGAGGGTGTGCCGTTCAAAATGACACGGCTGCCATAGTAACGTCAGTTATGGCTACCCGGGGCAATGTTATATTTGACCGTACGTTATTAACATTTTCTGACAAAATCTAACTCAATCAGTCATTGGACACACAAAATACACCTGCTACAATAACAACAATGCTTTATATTCTAAAAGGATGCCTCGCTTGAATGTATGCACTTCCAATGTCCGTTTGCAAAGTATTCGAAAGTGTCACAAAATCAAACAGAAACGTCCAACGTAACGTCTAGCGCCTGATTCACAGCAGGTCGCACCTTCCTATTCTCATCTGCAGCAGTACTACAGACAGTCTGGAAGCGTCCATATTATGCATACATCCTATCCAAAGACAAACAACGCTCTAAACAGGCAGTGGTTATAAATTATATTGGTTCAAGTCTTAATTTTTCAGCCAAAAGACAAAAACTTGTCAAATTTCAATGATTTACTGACATTTGACGGATGTTTCTAATACGACGACAAATTAACTTGAACACAACAGTGAGACTATTTAAACTATGGCATAAATTGACCAAAATGATGTTATACCGCCCTTCGCAAATGTTCCATGCAGTAATTTAGGTCATTGTTAATTGGTAGCTGTTTGGTTGGGAGCAATGCATAGGTTAGTTTGGCGATTTCTACGACGTGACGTCAAAATTGCCCCGGGTAGCAATTACTGACGTTACTATGGCAGCAGTGCCATTTTATACAACACACCCTCATGTGTTTGATTCAGGATATAATATGTATCATGAATTGTTCGATTTAAGTGCAAAGTTTGAAGTAATTTGAACATACGATAAACATTATAGAGTACTTTTCCTGGAACTTTTGAAACGCCCCTCGTATAATATACGTCCCAGTACGGTTCGGGTTTTTAGCGCTATATTTTTTCTTCATGACTAGCCATTCTCACGCGTGAATTCTACTGCGAAGAAAAACATTTTAAAAACGCATTTATCATTGAAGCTTAGGAACAACTATACGTAGAACTATTTGAGCTTCCCGCCACCAGTGAAAACATGCTGTTTCTATTTATAGCATCAATGTTTGTAAACAGCATAATTAGGTCATCGTCTACAACGTTCAGCGGTGGAGTGATTTTAATTAAAACCGTGGGATTACTTTTTTTGCCTTGATGGTTAACAGGCCTTTGGTAGTAGGAATATAGTCCATGCGTAATGATTTGCTATAAATATCCTCTAAAAATAAAAGTCTGATATAATTGTTGGTCTTAATGTTAATAAATGTTGGTAATGTAAACAAATCAGGTTCAATGATACGTGTAACCTGTGTAGCATGCTTGTAATATTGTTCAAATCATAGAACTATTTATTGGCGTTTATTGGCTTAGGCATAAAGGCGTTAAATTGGTAGTAAGCTGAAAAACGGTAATAATATTGTATGGCTACGCCACACCAAAACGGTATATAACAGACTTGAAGTGAAACATGCTATTGGAGAGCACTCGGGGCTAGCATCCCATTCAGGAGCAAAGCGATACCAAGCATGAGCACACGGTACGCACCGTAATACACCACTTCTCAGTTCCGTCAGAAAATAGTTCTGTTTTCAGATGTTCGGACAGAACTTGATACTGATGTAACGCCCGGACGGAACTCAAATGTCATGTGTCGAGAATTCCGCCAGAGCAATATGTCGGTTTTCAGTTCCGTCAGAGCCATATGAAAACAGAACATTGCTCTGACGGAACTGAAAAGCGGTGTATCACCATACAAACATACCATGTTACCAAGGGGGTCTGTTGCATAAGAAAGCGCTTCATAGCACTTGCCTATCAAAGTGCTGAGAATTGATTTGCTATCAGCCAACACTACATATACATAGTGTATTGGTACCAAAAAGCTCTCGATTGCAACTTGGATATGCTAAATGCTCCCATAAAATTATGAATTCCTAGAAATGTACCAGTACATATATACTCTGATACTATACGATATTGCATGGGTAACAGTTAGAAACTTTGAAAATTATAAAATGATCCTTACAAATTGTCAATTTTATGTACAAATAGGAAAAAAAAGAAAACAGACTGTCTATCGATACTCAAAATCCTAAAATTAAGGGAAAATTGTGAAAACTTTCATCAAAGCAAGCAAGCATCATAAGGTCCATATTAGAATAAAAGACAAAATAAATTGTACAAAATTAATAGCTTTTCACCTGCCTGATATTTGATATCCACCATATACAACAACAACATCAATCTTATGTTGGGACTATCATAGCTTGCAGGGTAAATCCTAGACAAAATATTGACTTTATGCTTTACTTATTTCTACCCAATAATTTCATTGTTATATTATTTATTTGGCCAAATTTACAGTTGCAATACGATATTATGGTCAACATTTTCATTTGGTTTGTGTGTTATTTTTTGTATTAATCATAAAATACAAAATATCTACAAGAAAATTTGATGAATTTGATGCAATAAAGTTGTAGATAAATAAGGGGAAAACAAGGTAAATATATTAAAAACATTTTTATACGAAATAAAATCAAATAAACATACATACAGATTTGTTGTACTGTTGGTTAACAAGTGTCATGTTGTCATAGTCGGTCTGTAAAATGCCTTAAAGGTATATTGAGTTAATGATACATTTCCAATCAGAAGATTTGATCATTTTCATCTAAAACCCCATACCATATATCATTATATATCCAAGATTGACAATTTCTAGCACTTTCACTAGCAAGTAGATTGACAGTTTCTAGCACGCTCGGGTAGATTGACAGTTTCTTGCACGCTGGCTAACAGGTAGACAATTTTATCTGCATGTTCAACATTCTACATGTTTACCAGTAATTACTTACCCTGTAAATTGGCTGATAATAATCAGTTAAGACAATTTACATACAAACCAGGAATATGCATTATGTGGTACCTAAAATTATAAGGCCCCTTACTATACCAATGCCCAAAATCAAATTAACAATGTGTGCCTACACATCTCAGTGTTCTAGAAGTTGAATTGTATAGTCTCACAAGAAGTCATACAGTGATTGGAAGTTACTGGTACTTTTGCTTGCAATAAGTCATACAGTGTTTGGAACTAACCTTTACCTTTGCTTGCAATAAGTCATACACATTTAATTGTATTGTCTCCCAAGAAGTCATACAGTGATTGGAAGTAACCTTTACTTTTGCTTGCAATCAGTCATTCAAATTTAATTGTATTGTCTCCCAAGAAGTCATACTGTGATTGGAAGTAATCTTTACTTTTGCTTGTAATAAGTCATACACATTTAATTGTATTGTCTACCAAGAAGTCATACAGTGATTGGAAGGTACCTGTACTTTTGCAACAAGTCATACATATTTAATTGTATAGTCTCACACAAAGTCATACAGTGATTTGGTTTATAGACTATGCTACATGATTGTAAATAATTTTATTGTTTGGTACAGTGAGTACCCTAGCCATCCATCAGAAACTAAAAAGTAGAATTATTATATTAGCAAACAATGACTTGTTAAATGGATGACACTATAGATTTATCAAAATTTTACCTGGGAAATAATCCACAATATTCATGAAACAATATAGTCAGTAATGAATAACTGTACGGGACTAATGCATATAATGCACTATTTGCGACATACACGATATACACGATTATCTTAATATTATAAAATTTTATCTATTGATAGCCAATACCACAAGCCAAACATTTTCCCATTGATACAATTTACTACACACCTTTAACAATCAAGAATAGATTGTCATATTGCACTATTTCTCTAAAAATAATTGAAAGATGGGTTTATAAATTGTGCAATTAGAGCATTATATTATATATACTGTAAACCAAGAAATTATTTTGTCCGCTTTTATTTCGCAGACTTCGCAAGTGGGAGAAATTCACCAAATTAAGTTGTTGTGAAAGTGTTCAAAACATCAATATGGACATTTATGAATTGTGGGAGATTAAAAAATGCGAAAATTGTTAGTCAGGATTATGCTCACAATCGTCAAAACACGAAAGTTAGTATTTACGAAAGTAAATTGGTTTACAGTAGGACAGATTTAACAGATAAGCATAGACCTGATAAAAATGCCATCTAATTAAATCGATGTAATACTTCCAATAATTTCATTGTTATAAACCTAAGTAACTATCTAAATAAATGCACCTTGGTATTATAACAATAACATGCTAAAACATTTTATCAAGTACAGGTTTGTATAACCACTTGCCGGGAATGAAAACTTACATTACAGTACAATTTTATGTAATTACAAAAGTTTGATCAAGGAATTCGATCAGTACAACCTTTCTAAAAAAAGCAGATGAAGAGTGGCTGATTGGTTGGCAATTTTGACTTTCAACACAGGTGTCTCTTGGCTTAGCAAAGTGCTACTGAGCGCCTTTATTCAGTTACCTCGCATTCAATTAAATATAGAAGGCATCGGTTACCTCCCGTGGAAAGCACTATGTAGCGCCCCGCTTAGGCAACAGACACCGGACACCTGAGGTCCCTGATTTCAATATTCGCCAGAGCATGAAAACACTTTTCAGTGTATACTACCAAACTAGAGATGAACTGGTTGGAAACAAAGAGGAAGTCTTGCATGCATCCATGCTATACTTCGGGCCCACAAAAAAATCCATTCTAAAAGAGCTTATTGTACATGCCCATCTTGCATCAAACGAACGTTCTGCCTTTTTCATAGAAACTGAAGGTCATAGGCCATTTCGGCCCGGATAAAACATATCAACATATACTGATATTCTTGTGAAATTTTATTCACACCACAAACATGTTTTGGACCAATATCCTTCATCAGTGTGGTTATAAATATGTATATGCCCTTCTTTAATATGTAATGACTTATTGCTCAAACGTATGGATCAATTCTTCAATAATTTATCGCCTTATCCATATTACTCAGTGCTATATTAGAGTAGGTATGGTAACCATGGATTTAATTAACATACATATGTGAATTACTTTAATATTTGATATAATTTCTATCATTGATCAGAGAAGTAATTATTATAGGGAAATACAATAAACTGTACAAGAAAAACATTAATTTGTAAACGAATGCCTTTAATAATTAATCAAAGCGCCGATGGCACTGGAAGAACAGAGATGGTTCCTGTCGTCAGAAAAATATTTTTCCAGTCACAAAGCATATGAGGGCATATGCCACCCCAACGCCATATGTATTTTCCAGCATCTAGTTAATACATTATTACCTCTACTGCCTATACTACTTGCAGTATTTAAAGGTTGAGTGTTTATCACTGACCAGATGGTAACCTAGCTTACATAACATAATACAATCGCTGTCTCGATATATTTACCAAGCTTCCTGCAATAAAGTGCTAAGTCATCATGCAACAAAATAAACACTGTCTCGGCTAAAGATTAGGCGATAAAGTCCGAAGTCATCCCGCGGAATGCGCAATTGGATCTATTTTTAGCTAGCAATCTTCTTCAGTATATTTTTAATGCTTACACTGACCAGCTCGCTAAAGCTCCCTGTTCAAAAATGACAAACAGTCTGATACCATTTATCCTCTTTAAAATTATTAATATTTGAGATGGATTAATTTTCATTGATCTTGCAGATAAATTAGATCATGAAATATTGCACCAGACATTTGCATCCACGCCCCCCGACCCCACCCCGGGGATGGATGTAGGATAGGTGGGGAAACAGCAGTGCTTTTACCTTCCAGCTTCCGGTGGAAATGTTGGGAAGTTTTCTCCAAACTTATACCCCAGGGACAGTATTAAATTGTCAGGGCCGGAGAAATACCAGAGATTTTACCATGAACTGTCCCCAGCAAGGTTGTGGGTTTTGATAACCCAAAAGTAAAATTTCCGGCACAACCCCAGGGTGGATGCGACAGACTGGTGCATTAAATCACCTCACATAATTGACCTCAAAAATAAGGTACAAGATGTTTTTCTTTCAATATTTAAAATCCAGGAATTTAAGTAATCAACAACATACCATTTTATCATAATCTGCGAGGTTTTAAACCTGTGAAAATTAATGATTTTACAATAGACTCTCAGACACTTACACAGATACTGGTACTATAGTTCTGTGTATACCTGACTTAATGGTTAACCCTGCTATCCTTTCGAATGGGATAGTTCCCTCATTAGTATAGCTTGGCTAATTTGACCTGACCCTGACCTTTATGCAAGAATATATTACAAGGTTCTTGCTTTGAATATATCAATTTCCGCAAGCGAATCGTGCAATATCGGTATTTCAGGTTTGTGTTTGTATTACAAGTCGAGCGTCATCGTGATACTCCCCGATTATGAAAACATACAATCGGTGTTATAATCGTAGATAATATTTTGACTAATCAAATTATGCTAATCAATAGGTCAGGCTCGTGTCAATGTGGCCAATTTATATTACCTATTGAATCGACTATACCTGCATTTCACCAATTTAATAAGTTAATATAATAGATTTTGTATTTGGATTGTCTCCCTTACAATACAGCTGTCACATTACATACACCAGATTAGTATGACATTGCATGTAACATACTGTCTTAACTGATTTATAACATATTGTATTATCTGAGTAATACAGTACAACCTCTGTAGAGCAACACCCTTTGAGAGCTGCCAATAGTGGCCATTATATAGAGGTTGTTGCTCTTCAGAGGATGAATTTATAGTAAATATCTATCTGGAAAGCTCAGCCATTCCTTTTTGTCTCCGGTAAATATATTGCAATGCATCAAATCTGAGGTGATCAGGACAGGTAACTATAACTTTATAGAACTTTTGAAAGTGTTGTTATAGAGAGGTTGTTGCTCTACAGGTGGTAGCTCTTAAGAGATTTAAAGCTCTGTACTATTACACTATTAATGTGCAGGGGTGTTTTTCATGTTAATTGCAGATGCAATTATTTCTGAAAATACTGAAATCAGAATTTGACTGAAAACTCAAAAAGTTACCTACCTTGTCATTAACATAGTTAAAGAGTTACCTACCTTGTCATTAACAAAGTTAAAGGGTTACCTCCCATGTTATTAACACAGTCAAAGAGTTACCTACCTTGTCATTAACAAAGTCAAAGAGTTACCTTCCTTGACATTAACAAAGTCAAAGAGTTACCTATCTTGTCATTAACACAGTCAAAGAGTTACCTACCTTGTCATTCACATAGTCAAAAAGTTACCTTCCTTGACATTAACACACTTATACAGTTATTCACCTTGTCATTAACACAGTCAAGGAGTTACATCCCTTGTCATTAACAAAGTCAAAGAGTTACCTTCCTTGTCAACAAAGTCAAAGACGTACCTTCCTTGACATTAACAAAGTCAAAGAGTTATCTATGTTGTCATTAACAAAGTCAAAGAGTTACCTTCCTTGACATTAACAAAGTCAAAGGGTTACCTATCTTGTCATTAACACAGTCAAAGAGTTACCTACCTTGCCATTCACATAGTCAGAGAGTTACCTTCCTTGTCATTAACAAAGTCAAAGAGTTACCTTCCTTGTCATTAACAAAGTCAAAGAGTTACCTACCTTGTCATTAACACAGTCAAAGAGTTACATCCCTTGACATTAACAAAGTCAAAGAGTTATCTATGTTGTCATTAACAAAGTCAAAGAGTTACCTTCCTTGACATTAACAAAGTCAAAGGGTTACCTATCTTGTCATTAACACAGTCAAAGAGTTACCTACCTTGCCATTCACATAGTCAGAGAGTTACATTCCTTGTCATTAACAAAGTCAAAGAGTTACCTTCCTTGTCATTAACAAAGTCAAAGAGTTACCTACCTTGTCATTAACACAGTCAAAGAGCTCCATCCCTTGTCATTAACAAAGTCAAAGAGTTACCTTCCTTGTCACTTATACAATCAAAGAGTTACCTTCCTTGTCATTAACAAAGTTAAAGAGTTACCTTCCTTGTCACAAATACAGTCAAAGAGTTACCTACCGTGTCATTGACAAACTCAAAGAGTTAACTATCTTGTCATTTACAAAGTCAAAGAGTAACCAACCTTGTCATTAACAAAGTTACAGAGTTACCTTCCTTGTCATTAACAAAGTCAAAGAGTTACTTATCTTGTCATTAACACAATCAAAGAGTTACCTTCCTTGTCACTAATAAGTCAAAGAGTTACCTACCTTGTCATTAACACAGTCAAAGAGTTACCTTCCTTGTCACTAATACAGTCAAAGAGTTACCTCCCTTACCATTAACAAAGTTAAAGATTTACCCTCCTTGTCACTAATACAGTCAAATAGTTACCTTCCTTGTCATTGACAAAGTCAAAGAGTTACCTACCTTAATTGTCATAAACAAAGTTAAAGAGTTACCATTCTTAATAACTGTGCTGTGCCAGTCGAGAAAAAAACGCATATGGTTGGATAAAATCAAGTAAAATCAGTTTATTAATTCAATCAATGCAAGCAAAAACAGTTGTCAGAGACAAAAACACATTAGTTTTAAACATATCTGTATCCCGTATTTCTGTCCGGTACAGACGAGGGCTTGGTTTTATCCACAGCTTTTACAACATTTGTCTCCCTTGTAAATTGACAGATGGCGCCGTATTTGACGTCAATACGATCGATATTGGTATAATTTCGGATAGTTCCAGCTTTTCTCACAGAATGACAGTACTTGAACAGGCGTCATAGCGGATAAATAGACGGACTGGAAGTGAATTATATTTGGATTTTTCTGGAAAGAGGTTTGTAGCGTAACTTGTTTTCATTTTTTTATGCAGGCGTGCCGGCCCGGATGCTTCACGCACTGACCACGGACACGGTCGCAAACGTTTGGGTGTGTTTTTTTTTTACTTTTCATGAACTCGATCACTCGTAAATGACATAATTAAAGATGGCTGTATTAGATTGCACTCTTTATTACATTTGAAAAGTCTCACATGTTCAACCTTTTTCTTACATGTTTTGCTGATATTTTATCAATAAATTGTTGTTTTAGTCTGTTTTAGTGTCTTGCTCAGACTCAGTAGCTCTTACTGTGTCATCATCAACCATTAAGCAGTCGAAGTTCTAATCATTGACATAGTTATTGTATGGACAGGTCTAAGAAAGTGTTATATTTACACAATATCTGTAAATTTACACAATTTCTGTAAATTTACAGAAAATCCAATCTATAAATTTACAGATTAGAGGGCTGAAATTTCAAGAAAACATGTTTAAGTCAAAAATCGCAGTTTTATTTGGTTTTATATTGAAAGTATATCATTATTAAAGACAGAAAATGTGCTTCATTTTCCAAAATATTGACTTTGAAATATGGTATATTTTTCATTTTTGAAATTAATAAAATGCATATTTTTTGTTGAAATACATGATAATATGTCTTAAACATAACACCCCAATTTAAATAAACATGAAAATGTGCTTATATCTTAAAATATGTAACTTTGATTTTCATAATCTGTAAATTTACAGAATACAAAATCCATGATTTTACAGATATTGCGTAAATTTACAGATAATCTGTAAATATAACACTTTCTTAGACCTGATGGATCACAGTCGACCAATCAAGCACTTACTTCATTATGTATTTGTTTCAGTCATGCCTTAATAAGCACTGGAATGTGTGCGATTTTTTAAATGGATGGAACATTACTCAGTCTCATGAGTAATATCTTGTTGTTATCAATTATTTTACTTTCAGAAAAAAAAACTAGAATGTATCATTTATACACCTTTGTAGCTCGGTTCGTAGCTGGGTACAGATATATAAGGAAATTAATTGATAAACAGAATGATCTTGTAGCTTTGTTGGTAGAGTGCCGGCACAGTAAGCATGTGAGGCCCTGGATGACACGGCCACAGACGTAAATTTAAAACTCTATGACACTGCTGTATCCCGAGACAAAAAAACATGGAGGCAAATCTGTTATTAAGTCTTTGGGGGCAATGTTTTCTTTATTCTTTATTTAAAAAAACATGCTTATTTTATAAATTTCTCGGATTTTCAGTGTAGCTACGGGTCTGGTTTTCCTGTATATACTGCTTTCTCGTGGAGTCGAGCCCCTTGGGGCTAAAAGCCTTACATGTGCACTTCCTACAGTCTATTCTTTAACTTATTTTATTTTTACTGACAGAGAAATTACTTAACTTTATGAAATCAAAATAATTTTGCCATTAAAAAGTTTTTGTTGTAAAATATTTGCTATTAAGCAAGTGCCAGTCAAGAGCCTACGTCATTCTGAAACTTTCTCATCGACTCGAGCCCTCTGATTGGTCAGCCTCTATTTAAACCAAAGACTGGAAACTCTTCACAAAACAAAGTTGTGAAATAAAGTTAATTCATCTTAGATGATATTCACTGACTTTAATCAATGTGAACAAGCTTGTTGACAAATAAATCGTTAATAACATAACCCCATGGTAAAAAGCTTAGGCATTGATGCTTACCAAAATGGATTTTCATGGTTGGTTGCTATTAGTAATCACAGAACGATTACAAGTTGTTTTCATTCACATTTGTTTTGCTGTTGTGACAGAAATAAGACTTCCAGCAGATTTTAACATGTTTTGAATAAGAACCATCTCCGCATGTGTGCATATTTGACCCAAACAATTAGGGCTCGAGTGATGAGAAGGATCGAGTCGATGAGAATCAAGTATATATGCTGCTGCACACTCAATCATAAATTTGTTTCTGTGGGTAGTCATTATTTTATTTACAAAAAAATCTATATCTGCAAACAATGTCTAACATAAACACACGAAGATCTGCCTAGAGTTTTACAGAATTAATTATACCCAACCATGTCATAAAGCAGATTATCTATTTATCATAAGCCTTACTATGGGTCCTTAGTATATGCATAAGACATAATATGTCCATTATGGATTACTGTAAAATCATTAATTTTTGTGGGGGATTAAATTTCATGGATTTCGTGGTTCACCTTCAACCACGAAATCAAATCCCATCAAACAATAATTTTGACCCTAATATTTATTTCCTGAAATGCAAAATCCACGAAAATACCATCCAATCGAAATGGTCTTTTTTTATCAAAACCACAAAATTTTGTCCCATTGAAATTAAATAGTTTTACAGTATGATCTGTCATCAAAATCACAATGAAAAGAGCAGTAAAATGGAAACAATTTTCACAATTTTTTGGATGTTAATTCTAGACTTACATTTTCTGTTACAGATATGGCGCCATAGTTAACACTATCCAGTATGGCTGAAACACAGTCCAGTGACAGTTTGTATAAAAGAACAATAGATACAAGTTACCAGTTCAACAATATTACATCACCAGGATAAGATAACAAGCTAAGATTACAAGCTAAGATTACAAGTGAAGCTAAGATTACAAGTTATCTTGTAAAAAATTCAAGATGTCGGAGTACCACAAGAAATATTTCTGTCCGCGATTGCTGGATTATATTGTGATAGTAGGGAGCAGACATCATAATAATAATAATAATGTTGCTCAGACGCCGGAACTGTTGCGGCGGTACCCCTTAGAGGACCATGCTGATTTCCCGTTACCTACAGATGTGATATTCTTTTGCCAGCCTGAAGGTTGTATAAGCGTTGGACCTAAACGAATGAGCTTGCGGGAAACTACTTCATTCGTTTTCACATTGACAGAAAAAGATTCTGGTAAAGTCCGTTATGGCATGTGTGTTAATTTTTTCCGGCCTTTTGAAAAATATCGTGGCGAACGTAGACAACATAGTAGTAGCGGTGATCGCCATAGTAACAGTAGTTATTCAGAAGGAAGTCGGTCTATATCAGGCTTTCAACATAATGACTCAGAAGCACGATCTCCTCGGACAAGTCGGCGGGCAAAAACCGCCTCTCGTGTCAGAAATAACACTTTGACGTCTCTATGCATTATAAGTCATCATCCATTTTTCTCCACATTCCGGGAATGTTTGTTTATATTACGTCGCCTCATTGATGCGTGTCATGAGAGAAGCTGTGCACGAAGAATCGGTGGATCTCGTAGCATGTCAAGGTGAGATATAACATAAGCATTTTCGATCATATAGTTTTCTTATATCACAGGAATAATCATGATGTCCCACTTCTCAGTTCCGTTGGAGGTTTGTATACTTTTCATATTTATGGCAGTATAGGAATCCAGCATAAGCCTAAAATGGAACTCAGGATACATGGCATCTCAGTTCTGTCTGAGGATTTGCCGATTTTGAGTTCTGTAGAATTTCAGTTAGAACTGTCTAACTCTGTGATAGCAATATCAAAACTGAACAAACCTATTGAGAATTGATATATTTCTATTACTTCCATGTACATCTATAATAATAAGTATGATACATCTGTGGTTTCAATTTACGCTCGAATCACCAACGTAAATTTACATTTAGAACTTGATATACCTTCATGCTTGAATCGACCTTTGAATGACTTCTAAATATAGGAATTTAGGATTCTAATGAAATGTCGTGACTAGCCATCAATGATCACTCAGTATCAAACTGATACTTCCTGGATACTTACATAAACCTAGACTAGACAAGCAATGAAGCAAGCTACTGTAATGAGGCGGTGAATATGATAACTTGTATCAAATTATCCGTTAGATTACTAGTAATCTAATTTGTCTGTCTTGATGAGATTTTGCTTCCATTTTCCATCTTGCAACCTATCTATCTACAGGGATGGTGTCACCTATCCACTCAACTATTCATAAAATCGAAATTTGTCTGCCTTGATGAGATTTTGCTTCCGTCTTCCATCTTGCAACTTATCTATCTATAGGGATGGTGTCACCTATCCACTCAACCATTCACAGAATCAATACCAAACTGCACATTAAATAGTAATAGTCGGTTAATTAAGATGTTTATGATACCTGTAGGTTGTTGTTACTTACAGGTTTTCGAGACAATTATCTCTCACTGTGCTTTTGTCTGTTTAACCTCTGAATCTTAACAGTTTCTCGCTGTATGTAGCGAGCTGGGCTGTGGTCCAGTCTTAAACTGTGAACTGCCTACTGGGTTTGTAACCCCTTGATCTGGGATTGTTTCATGATCATGGAATGTTTATTATAACCAGAATTCTATGAAAGTTTGATAATAATGTAGATTTTTCTCCACTTGTGTCAAATCTGCCGGTTCCTTGTAGAATCTGACAGGTTAGTTAGAACTGGTTAGGAAAACTGGTGGTTACTAGTTGAATCAACCACCATATATATACTAAAAATGTTGAGAAAGGGCATTAAACACTAATAAACAAACTTGGGTGACAGATTGTCAGCAGTTCTTTATTCTCTACTTGTACAAACAATTCTGCAATTGTTCATGAACTGTTCATGATATTTTCTTCAAAATTTACAAACTCGTGAAAATTCAAGAATAATGTATCTTTTTTCGGGCAACAACACCCTGCGCTTTTCAAATCCTGGCAGGAGCACTGTATATGAATCGTTTATATTAAAAATTAAATTTTTCCATTTTTGCCAGATTAATTCATTATGGTTCAACAAATGTATATTTGTGTATGGTAGTTAAAAGTGATGGTGAGATATGATACATACACAAGCAGACCTATAAATATAATATTAATAAACATGATCATGTTAGTGTGAAAATTTTAGCTAAAAATAAACTGTTTTAATGATGAAATAGCGAGTCTACTGGGAGGTTTCATCGCTGTAGCTGATTGATTTTCCTCCGTTATGTTTCCCAAATGAGACGTTTTTCCCGACTAGTAAATCAATACATGCCACAGTAAGACTTACGGCTGAAACAAGTTATTTTCTCACATATATGGTATTATATACATAATTATGAATATATGTTAGTACTTTGATAGGTGGCTTTGGCTTTTTTTGTCTGAGTAATGTGCTCCCGAATGTAGTTATGAGTTGATGTTTTTCTGAATGTATGGACTACACCATGATAGTGATGTAATAATGGTGTTTAGGCAACATGTATGTCAAATATATGATATTGTACATGGTAGAACTTCGGTGCTGTACACTGGTGGGACCACTGGCTTCGACTTTTTTGTCTCGGTAATGAATTCCTGCATAAATTTACGAAATTCTCTGTGAGACTATATATAGCAAGTAATTATTATAAGCAAGTGTTTGCCCTGATAATTGGTGTTAAGTCTGGGATTGTTTTATGAATAATATGCTTCAGTGCATTACTAGAGGCAATGTGAATGGCATTAAAAAGCAGACATAGCAGATTTTTAAAAAATCTGATGAAAAAAATGTGGACCCAATATTAATCAATTTGTTTGTAGCCTGATTAGAAATATACTTTAGTATATTTCTTTCATCTCTTATAAGCCCTGACTGATGAATGTACTAAATTGTGATTGCACCATACTGTAAAATCATTAATTCTTGTGGGATATTAAATTCCGTGGATTTTGTGCTTCACCTTTCACTACGAAATCAAATCCCATTGAACAGTAATTTTGACCCTAAGTCCCTTGTATTTATTACCCGAAATGCTAAATCAAGGAATTAACGTCCCAACAAAATAGCCTTTTCTACCAAAACCAGGAAATTTTGTCTCATCGATATTAAATATTTTTATAGTACATGTAAATACTTTTACAATAATTTGTAATACTTTTATTATCCATATTAAGTTGTTACAATTTGTGTGTGATCCTTTAAGTATTGCATTCCTTATAGTAACTTAAGCATTTCAAAGTGTAATGCTATTTGTACATGTTTTAACTAAACATTGTTTTACAGTCAAGTTTCAGTACAACAACACTATTTGTTCCCAAGCAATGAAACTGTTGTAACAACTGTGTCAGACTCAGGTGCATTTCGTTTGTGAAAGTATAAAATACATCAGTGTGCCTCAGAAGCTATCAGTGGTTTCGTGCTTGACGCTTAATCCTGTCGACCTGGGTTCAAATCTGGGTGGATGCACACATATGCCTGCCATATTTAAGCAGAAAGCGGACAGGCTAATAAAGGCTATACTCGGCAGTTTTTAGAGAAAAAAATATCCAAGGCAATTTGGTTGCATGCAACAATTTTACCAATGTAGACAGGATATAAGTTATATAAATAGTGTTGTATAGCCTTTGTCCCCGAAGAAAATGAAGTCTGTGCCCGAATACATCAGTTCATCGGATGTAAAATCTGGGTTTTCCTTATTAACATTTACGACAGATTGGTAGAACAAAAACCTGATCCAGTCAAGAACCTTCTGGTCAGAAACCTTAAGGTTTATATAGAAATGATAATAACACTAAAATAAAACACAATTTTAAACAATGATTTTTATCTTCAATGTTGAGGTCATTGGCCAATGAATAATTGGTTGGGAAAAACTGAATGGACGATGCCCTAAAAAGGCTGTCTCAGTCAATGGCAAACAACAAATATTAGCTATCACTTAATTGAGAAAATCCTTTCAATATATCGAAAAACCTGACTGCATTAGTATACTAAGTAAAACAGTAATATTGTCCATAAGATCTATATGTCCTATAGGAGAGCATTAACATGTCTATGTTCCCCCACTGGGAGTGTAACATTACTGGTAGATAGACCAGACCAAAGACCTTTGACCAGACCCTGGTAGTCACCAGGTTGTTTTGGACAGGGCCCCTGGTTGTCAGAATGTACTCAGCAGGTGTCACTTTAATAATGGATAGTCACAGTGTGCATAGTGCATACTGTATTAATATATATTTTGCATCATAATGTTGGTAACATATTGTTGATGCTGTTCTCATCATTGTATGCGTTAATTATTACAGTGGATTGTTGTTATATTGATGACATATCAGGTTTTAATGTAACATGTATCATATATATCCATTAAGTGAGGACACTGTAATATTATACATAATCTGTAGCCAGCTTCAAATTATAAATACCCGGGTATTAAATTGCTGTATTGAGAAAGAAGAACCGCAGATATGTAATCTTATCCGTCTTTTGTAAGCATATTTGATATTCTATATTTTATATTACCAAATAAATCTATAATATGTTCAAATATTTTCTCTCTGGAAAATAAACAAGATAGCGAGAGATAGTTATTCGACTGTAACGTACAGTATAAATAATCATGTATTATATGATGATGAGTCAACAGTATACATTTGTGAGTATTTTTATAATGAAGTTGAAACAGTTAACCTGTTTTCATGCATAATTAATTCCAGAAAGGGAGGACTAGGGGTCAGAACCCCTTGGAGAAATTTGGTGTGATTTCAATTTAGAAGTAGATGACTGTAATAACTGCATGTCTGGATTAGGAAACTGGCCAGGCCCCTTTTCAGAAAAATAGCTGTTAAGACCCCTCCTGAACACAAAAGCTTGTTCACAGCATAATTATTATTATACAAACCTATTTACTGTATGCCTTATTGGGAGACTAATTTATGCAACTTGTATGACTTATTGCAAGCAAAAGCATCTGTATTTCCAGCCATTGTATGACTAATATTGGGGGATTATACAATTCAATATTTAAGACTTATTGCAATAACCAGAAGTTGACTTGTTCATGTACTGGGCATCAGACCCTTTCCTGAGAAAAAACAGCTGTTGAGAACCCCCTTAGGTAAATTGCTGGATATCAACATAGGGTGTTTGAATCTGATGATTTCCTGTGTTTGTGTAACATATACAAGACATAATCCATTCATGCATGAAAATGTTTTACTTATATCTTATGATTTCATCTATTGGGTGTTCATTTGTATAATAACATTTTATTTTCATTGCATCTTTATACATTTCTTGCCCGAAGGTATTATAAACAGTGTATGTTATCACACATCAAGCCTTCTGTATCAATAGAAGTTAACTATTATGCTGCACATAAAATTATATTTATCTTGTTATTTGTTTATATATTTTGTGATAAATCTATTTAATGCTGTAATGCACAGACACATTAAACCATACAGAATGGACATGCAGCACCTTAAACATACCTACCAAGCTAGTTAAATCCAAAATAGGAATGATAAAGCAAAACATATCACTAGATACCCTTATATGTGATTTAAAATGAATTTAGATGCATAGACAAGGAATGTATTAATTTTAGTGGTTATAAATATGGGACAGAAGTTTATCAAATGTACCTTTCGTTTAAACCAGAAATTACAATGAAAATAGAGGAGAAACTCCACTTTAATAGGAGTACTTGACACTGGTATGCCTTAAAGTAGCCACCCGCACAAGAGATCGACACAGAAGCTTCCACATACATTTCCCTAAAAAAGGATTCTTCAAACGAGCCTATAAACTGACCTCTACAATGAATGACAAATTACATGGCTTTTGAAGCTAGATATGGCGTACATGTCGTACATGTAACAGTTGTAACCTTGTCTCCATTCATGAAAACAAGAACAACAATACCGCCACTCCCATGAAACTAGATGCTACATATTGGTCTCCCAAAACATCTCAATTTTGAGATAAATCTCATCTGAAATATTGCCATGTATCGTTTGGATAATTTTCAAGGGAGAACGGACTCAAAAACTGCAAATCATATTCTTTGTTTTTTTTCTGCAAATTTTAATGATTTCTAACTTTAGATTCGTTAGAAATTAAGACTCTGATTTCGGCAAAATCTCAATTTGAGATGAGATTTCTGCCTGAGATGCTTCGGGAGATCGGGGCCTGGCCTTGATGCAATCTCAAGGAGAATAATATATCTCAAACTGAGAATTTGCTCAAATGAGCGACTGAACTATTGAGATAATAATTATGAGCTCAAGCTCTTTAAATTTTTCTGTAATGAACTCTTCAATTTAGAGTGCATGCAATTTCGCATAGAAACTTTTTCAAGTGATAGGTGAAAAAAAGTTAAGATTGGGCTCAGATGACAAGTTTCGGGACATTGGGGGGCCGGACTCTGAGTAAACACTTTAGCTGGTAATTTTCTTGATGCATCTCAGATTTTGAATAAATATGAACTGGCGTTTTCAAAAGCAAACTGTCAACAGTTTTACAGAGACCAAAATATTGTGCTGATTTTATTAAAAGCTCAACAGAGCATTTTACAAACCACAAAAACTTTATACATGCTATGCTTAAAACTTTTTGTAGATATATAAAAGAAACAGCTGAGCAAAATGTTTTCATTTCTGCAGAATGTCGATATTTTGTTATTATTAGTAAGACTTATTGTATGAAAATCCATTCAGTATAACTATTTAGAAAGTTACAATCAAAAATGTTATCGTGACCTCAGGTTTTGTTGACAAACTTCGCTTCTGGTTACATGCCAGGGTTCACTACAGTGAACAATATGTCTATATACAAACAAAATTAATTTGTAGAATGTATAATTTTCTCTGAATAAGTAAATATTGAGGTTTTTCATATTTATGTACTTTGAACCATTGACTCCATGTAGTCGAGACTATGGTTATTCAACCTCTTTTAGACCAATCTGTATAAACACTCAATTGAGGTCTATTATGTTATAATTGTTAACAAAATATGGATTCTTTGCCTCATGACCAACTGAATATTTGCAACCTTTCTAAATTAGGATCAATTAGTATAAACTAAAGCAAATAATACTGCAAAGTTCTGCTAATAAGATCTCTTTAATTATGTGAAAATGGTGCAAAATTTTGCAATTTTGCATATATATAGCAAGATGACACAGGATAAACAAGTTTTTCAAAAATCTTAAATTAGATTTAGAGCAAAAAGGATCCACTTTTAAGGTCAATACCTCCTTTCAACTCACAGTGATCTTGGAATTATCTGAACTTTATTATATTACATTTTTTTTCTTCAATGAACCCAGAGATTTACATTTGCACTCAATATCAAGTTTTCAAAGTATTATATTGACCAGTTGTTATTATATCTTGTTCATTCAATATAATGGTATTCTTAATTGACATTTTAATGAAAAAGCAACCAATATAGCTCCCTCTCTACTTCCCTCTTCCGTGTATCAAAATTATCAATTACTGGTGATGTGAAAATTTGTTACTGTCTCACAATAACTGCTACGGTCATTGATTTTCTCTAAGGGAATTTTGCATAGCTATAATTATTTTTGAGAGAGTAAGCTGACTTAAGACATATCTTGGATGATCTTAAATCCTATATAAATATGTTTTGTATCTCTTAAAGGAACATACCTCAAGTTTATGCCATTTTGAACACCTCTATAAATAGGTTCAGTATCTCTTAAAGGGATAGGGATATGCCTCAAACTGATGCTTTTTAGCTCACCTGTCACATAGTGACAAGGTGAGCTTTTGTGATCACTCTTCTTCCGTCGTCCGTCCGTCCGTCCATCCGTCCGTCGTCGTCCGTCAACAATTGGCTTGTGTACACTCTAGAGGCACCAGTTTTGATCCAATCTTCATGAAACTTGACCAAAACGTTGTTCTCTATGAAATCTAGGCCAAGTTCGAAACTGGGTCATGTGGGGTCAAAAACTAGGTCACTAGGTCAAATCTTAGACAAATCTTGTGTACACTCCAGATGTCACCAATTTGATCCAATCTTTATGAAACTTGGTCAGAATGTTATTCTTCATGAAATCTAGGCCAAGTTCAAAACCTGGTCATGCAGGGTCAAAAACTAGGTCACCAGGTCAAATCTTATAAAAACCTTGTGTACACCCTAGAGGTCACCGTTTTGATCTAATCTTCATGAAACTTGGTCAGAATGTTGTTCTCCATTAAATCTAGGCCAGGTTAAAAACTGGGTTATGTGGGGTCAAAAACTAGGTCACTAGGTCAAATCTTAGAAAAACCTTGTGTACACTCTAGATGTCATCAATTTAATCCAATCTTCATGAAACTTGGTCAGAATGTTGTTCTTCATGAAATCTAGGCCAAGTTCGAAACTTGGTCATGTGGGGTCAAAAACTAGGTCACTAGGCCAAATCTTATTGGGTCTATAATAGAGGCATTTTTTTCTTACAAACTTTCTTATTTTGGTAATTTCCAGCGCCTCTGCGGGCCTGGTTGTACATCTTAGAGATTGCTTTGTTTCTTTATTGACATCTACCTTACATTAAAAGTTTGGATATATAAAAAAAAAAACAATAATGTATAGTTTGTTCAAAGTTAAATGATAACGGTGGTAAACATCAGCTCAACCATCAGGTAAACTATGTTTATCTAGGTTCAACTGGGTGTATATAAGTTAACTTGTAATAATTCGAATGGGATTGTTGCCTCATTAGTATTACTTATTGAATCAACAGTACTAAGTTTACTCAGTTATTTATGGTAATTTATTGTTGCTGTATTTTGGCTTGAAGGGAAAAGTTCTTGTGATGAATATTCATTATCACAATGAAAAACTGTCAACCTGAAAGGTCACTAGGTATAGATAATGTACATTATTTCCATGTAGACGTGCATTCCATATTAGCAACTTGAATGAGATGATAGAGGTTATTTTTGTCATTTAGCACCATTTTTCAATAATTTTTCAGTAGCCACGTGCAGCGGTCAGGCCCCAATGTCCCAAAGCATCTCAATCTGAGCAAAATCTTATCTCAAATATGGCCATGTGTCTTTATGTCAAGTGAAGTTGGACTCAAAATCTAAGTATCACTAATCAGAAATATTATTCTGAGTTTAAATGATTGCAGTAGAGTCTTAAGAGCTTCAGACTCAGGACTTGACACCAACACTGGTCACCTGGCTCAAGACTAGTGAAATTCTTGAAGGACCAGTAGCTGTTTTCTTTAAAAATTTACTGTCAGATTAGTGACCAAAAATAGTTAGTGTCAAGTTGTCAACCCTTGGGATTCGTCTCTAATTCTGACTCTGATATGAGCAAAACCTCAATGTGAGTTAAGATTTCTTGAGATACTTAAAAAAGTCAGTTATCATATCAGTTTTTCTAAAATTATATTCATTACAAATTCAAATTATTCTTCTGTGGAGTAACTTATAACTTCTCCACATAGGGATGACAAGTCTTGCTAGTCTTGACAATCAGTCAATGTAAACACACTGTCAAATAAGCCAAACAAGTTGAACAACTTCCACAGTTGTAAAGGTTGTCTTATACTGAAAAAATGTTTAATACCAACCTTACTAATGGAACATAAAGGGAAAACATTGTGATGCTGAAATGGTAAAGTTAACATTAGTATAGTCAATTCAATAAGTAATACTAATTAGGTAACTATCCCATTTGAAAGAATAGCAGTGAATACCGTTAACCCAGGTATATAGCTTATAACCATTTAAACCAAGATAAACATTGCTTACCTGCCCGACTTTAGTAAAATTACACCCGCTCTCGATTGACTTTGAAAGTATTAAGTTTTCTTAGTTATTTAGGATAATTTATTGTTGTTGTATTTTGGCCTGAAGTGAAAAGTTCCCGTGATGAATATTCATTATCACAATGAAAAACTGTCAACCTCAAAGATCAGTAGGGTATAAATAATTAACATTATTTGCATGTAGACGTGCATTCTGTATTAGCAACTTGAATAAGATGATAGAGGTTTTTTTTTCATTTAGCACCATTTTTCAATAATTTTTCAGTAGCTGCATGCCGCTACAACTTCCACAGCTCAAAAGGTTGTCTGATACTTAGAAATGTTTGTTAGTTCTCTGAATATCAACCTTAATAATGGAAAAATAAGGGAAAACCGTGTGAAGCTGAAATGGTAAAGTTTACATTAATAAGTCATATTAATGTGAATAACCTAAATCTCCCACAAAAGCTAGCGAGAGAGAGAGAGAGAGAGGGTGAGAATTGCATCCAAATTGCAGTTCAGCCCACGCGCTACCATTAAAGTGTTTACCCACACACAAACTACCGTAGGGAAATTCAGACATGCAAGGGCGTCTAATTAGAAACTATTGCTTCGTTTGTAAGATGACTTGAAACCAATATGGGTACACCCCAGACTTTAATTTCAATCTGATGTAAACCTATAATCTCTATGCTATCTCAAATGTGGGATCAAATCTGTTTGGTGAAGGGTAAACGGATATGGATTTCAAACTTTAGTGGGTGGAGAAGTTTTAGTCTTCTTTGGTTTGAGATAAATATAAATGACCATGACCTTGTAAGCTTGACTTTTCGAAGAAAAAAGTTAAGTTGAGCTATTGTCCTGACTGGATTGATTTCATCGGCTTGTGTGTCTGTGTTGGTTAAGTAATAAGTTTATTGTCAGAGTCATTTTCTCAAAGACTATCAAAGGTAACCACTTAAAACTTAGCATAGTTATTCACTATCACAAGAGGAGTCCATGATGACAAGGCTGATAACCCTTTGACCTATATTTAATGAGTTATCTGTCCTTGTTGCTATCAAAAAGAAAGCTATACACTTAAAACGGTTGAACAAACCTATCAGGTCAATAATTATATAACTAAACGAGTCTGTTACAGACTAATCAACATACATGCAAATCAATATATCACGGTATCTGTATATCATCAATATTTGTCTTCTGATAGATACCCCAATATGTGGAGACAGCTAGCTAGACCAGATCAATGATGGAGCTCACTGATTTCCTGAAATCAATGCCGAGAGATAACCCAATTTTAATCACCTGCTTCCATCGTCCATGTGTGTGTCTGTGTGCCAATACTACTGTTATATTGTGCTGAGCTTAGCTTTTATTTGCAAGTCAGCTTTCTGCTGAAATATGGCAGACATATATATGAGCCTCCACCCAGATTTGAACAAGGGTAGCCAGATTAGATGGCAAGCGCACTACCCACTGAGCTACATAGGCACACACATTATAAACGAGTCAATTTCTGGCAATTGCAATAAGGCATACACCTTGTATCATATAGTACAGCAATAAGGCATTTAGTGATCAGATTTTACATGTGCTTTCAACAGCAATAAATGATACAAGTTGAATTTTATAATATTCCGATAAGTCCTACAGTGATTTGATTTACATGTTTTAAGTACTCCTTTTCAGAAATTCTCTCTTTTTGTCTTGATGTTTTAGACATTCCATTTTCACATACTGTGACGCAGACATACTGTGGAGCAGACAAACTATGGAGTATGTAAGCTAGTAAGAAATGGGTTACATTTGATTGCATATATGAAACATTCATCTTTAATTCACACCTTTAACTTACTAACATCAATATCTGTGAGCTTCAAGCTGCCCTGCGTTTAAGGTAGAATCATGTGATGGTACGTTCATTCAATCACAGTCACATGATTCTATCGTGAACACAGAGGTGGTCTTAAACATCACAATAACTAGAAGTCATGTTGAAATAAAAAGTGTGTGATGTCTGTCTGTAAAAAATTTCCGGCACTATTTAGAACTAACGTGCAATGGTTATGAAGGTTCTAAGGATGGCTTTGAACAAGTCTTTGATGTATTGATCAGTCCTAAGTAATTCTGTTTTATGATTTGTCTTGCTATAGCTTTGCTATGTGGAAAGAACTACTTGAGTTGTTTAATATTTGTATAGCTGCGCCTGTCTGTGACCAAAAATTTCCATATTGATAGTACCTTGCTTGCTTGAGGCTCTGATATCCAAATCTTGCTGTTATAAATTTCCCTCCAGAATAGAGAGTCTATGAATGAAGCTGAATTTACCCCAAAGATCAATATTCAGGGAAAGTATTGGGAAACTACTGCAAAGAGAGGGGAGATTGAGTAAACCTAACTGAATAGATTCTGATTGTTGTATGGAAATGTCGATTTTGCAATTTATTGACCAGTTAAACTAGAACTGAAAGCTTCATGGGGGGGGAAATCAATTATAACATTACCGGCATGATTTAGCCTAAGGTTTCCTTCCAACTGAATAGTCTGATTTCAGTAATTTGTTCCTCATTATGTTGCACTCATGATGCATGTGACTGAATAATTATGCCCTGTGGGAGCCAATATCATTTTAAATTACCATGTTCAGGGCTTCATTAAGGACTTTATGCAATACTTTGCTGTTTTTGTAGTTGAAAATGAAATGTTTTATCACTCCGATGAAGTTTGAAATAATGATGTCCCAGACATAGTGATTTTGTACTGCCATGGACGTCTATCTGTCTGTCTGTTCAAATGGATGTCATAAGCATAAAAATGTTATCGTTAATCACCAGTCATATTTTAATGAAGCTTCCCACGAATAGTTAGTACTAAGCCTAGTTTTGCAGTTTGTCAGGAATTTAATATTGGTTGAATGTCGCTACGCTAGAGTTATGGCTCTTTGCGAGAGACGAAAAATTTATGTTTGGAAGAATCTGTTGCCAATGGAGACAACTTTCCATGAAAAATTCTTTCTAAATATAGGATGTGTTCATGATGTTCTTTCTGTATATGATTTAATATAACGTTGATCAGGTTTTTATTATGCTAATAAAATGGTGATAATGTCTATAAGGTTTCCAGACTGTTATTTTACATTTATATTACATTCTCACATGGAAGAACTCACTGACTTACTTAGAATAAGAAGGTCATAACTACTACTTACAACCAGATAAGGCTGTTACATATTTATAACCAGAATCACAAAGTGCTTCTTATGAGCCTATTTTCATGAAATCCGGGGACTTGTCATATTGACCAAACTGAAGTTGAAACAGCTTGTTTTACAATACATAGGTAAAGAGTAATTTTCGAACAGTTTTTTCTCGTTTTCTCAAAATATTGATTCAGTACTTAAGACCTTCTCATTCTAAGCCAGAGAACTGTAAATAACATCTCTTGATCTGCTGATGGAATCTACTGCTATTCAAAATAACAGTGTTTTAGCAGGGATGAGAATCTACAGCTGATTGGCGTATTTCCGTGGTTTCGAATTGATATAATTCATGAAACTCATAATTCTCCTTTTAGGTTAATTTAAAAGTTATTTTATCAAAATCAGACTACAAATAAGTTAGTTAGGCCAGGACTTTTTAATTTTACGGTTTACAAGACCGGCGACCGTGTTTTTTACGAAAGTGGAAAAAAAATAAAAATCGAATTTCACTTTTTTATTTTTCCCGATGGGACGTTTTGTCTGAGTACGAATATATTTTGAATGAATTGATCGGTAAAGTCCGATCCCGCGGCCATCTATATAGCTTGAATCATCCGCGGTAATTTCAAACCCGTGTCAAAGAAAACAATCATCAGTTTACACGTGACCGCGAACGAGAACGAAAATGGCTTGATGCGATGTTTACATACCGCCAATCCGATAATTGCTCTACTTACTGGTTCCGCGCGTCACACGCTGTGTGTATACAACGATACATCCGGGTTCTTAAAGGGAACCAGTGCGCTGTTACCCAGCTTCTATGTCAATTATGCATTGTTTACCGCACAGCGAAATATACGACTGGGAATCAGTAAACTGTAAACAACGGTGTTGTGAATTTTGTGACCATTAACGCTCAAAGAGCAATAAAACAAACGATTAGCACCTCTGATGGGTATATTTCATCAAAGTCGATCGACACAATTAAGGCTATACAGTAGATCTGTACCAATTAAAAGGTATTTACGTGTAATTACCGTATTACGAGAAAATTGTTGTGTTTATCATCGCTCCTTTCAATTTCGTTTTGACGGTTTGCACGCTTTAGACAATTGTTTTTTATTGCTCAAAGTTTGTCATACGAGCAATTATGCTTTCAGAAGTGTGTTTTATTTTATTCTCTTCAAATATTTCTGACTGTCAACATCTATCAATCATGCCTTCTGCATGACGTCGTTTAGCGTCAATAAAATGTCAAAGACAACCAAGCAGATTTCATCGTTTTTTAGCGGTGTTACTAATCCAGAGAGGTAAGTGTCTGCTTATTCAGGGCAGACAGGGCAGGGCAGATAGGCCAGTGCAACCCTTAACAACAAGAGGCATACTTTAAATTACCATTTATGTATAACAACCCATTATGATACACCAGGTCCTGTCTCATTAAACAAGTACAATGTATGCTCGAAACCGACCCCCCCCCTTGCCCAGTATTCAGCCCCTCCGTTAAGTGGTCACCTGGCTTAAGCAGCCAAATTGGCTGCATCCCTTGGCTGGCTGCTTAAGGCAGGTTGGACTGTATGTATAAATGTGTATGTTATTAAATGAGTGCTCCTCTGAAAAGGCTATTTAACAACACATTGTTTATAAAACCAGGCTTTCCAACAGAAAGTACTGGTTATTAGCTTGGCAAATGCGTTTGGGCAGGCTGGCGCCAACAACTGTGATTTCAACACTCGATTGGAACAATTTTGCCTTTTTTTTTTTTTTTTTTTTCGACCTGCCAGTGGACATATTTCCAAAAAATTCTTGAAAACCAGAAAATAAAAAAGAAGTGGCCTTACAGCCATATTTAGAAACCCTACAAGCAGGTATAGGCCACCACAAACATTCCAAAAAAATCATCATCCCTTTTAGGATTTCTCCCTTCACATCCCTGCTTAGTGACTTAGTCACAGACTGAGAAACCTCTAAAACTTATCACAATGAGTTTTCCCTTCCCTGGTGAAGTTTAAAATAATGTAAAATCATTTGACTTCGATGGGATGAAATTTCGTGGTTTAGGTAATAGGGGATTTAATTGCCTGCGCAAAGCGCAGGCTATTGAAAATACCCAGACCGGTAATACGGGTGACATACGTATTTTTTTGAGTCTCAGCAGGTACTAATGCTTTCAAAAAAAGTTATTTCCGGTCAAAAACTTCAGGCAGTTTTCCGAGGTGAATGGTCCTTGGAATATAAAAAAAATAGTAAGCTGTAAACGGTTGAGCCTATCGTTCTCTTTCAATTAATTATTATTTTTAAAAAAATGTGTAGTAAATAAAACAAACTATTTTTAAAAAACAAAGGGAAGTAAGAGGTACCTCTACTCCCCATGACCGTGGACCGTGTCACTAGCCAATTCATTGCAAGCGTTTGCGAGATTTTTTCCATGCGCCCGTTTCACATGGAAGATGTTTTAAGAAACATTAAAAATAAAGGTGAAATTTTCATTTAAATAGCCGATTTATCATGACAGTACTCGATCTCCGAGGAAATTGGTCTTTAATAGACATTTTTACGTAGCTTTACAATGATATCAACACTCAGATCATACCAGATGCTTGAACGTAAGTAGGCTACAATTCGTTCCATGTCAACAACTGAACAATGCAAATTTTATCAACAATTCTATGTCTCAATGTATAGCTTGTCAAAGCAATGTTTATGAGATTATTTTGTTACTGTCAGTGTGTATAAGACTTATGTACCAGTTAGTTTCATCTACAGCAGCCAAGCCACAGGGGAAGGGCGCTCTGGAATTTTGAGTTGTCAAAAACAACGGCCCTTCTACGGCCAGCGGGGGAAGCTGATGGTAAAATCTCCCGCATTTCCCCTGACATCTACCGGTAAATATTGTCTTTAGGCTATAGGTTTTCGCAGAATAAATCCTAAATTTCCCCTGCCTTGCGGGGGAAGCTGGATTGTAAAAACATGGCTGTCTCCCTGGCTATCCGCCATGGATCCCTGTGGTCGGGGGAACTGGGGATGCAACAGACTGGTGCATTAATTATTTGTGGTGGACAAACTTGTGTACTAGGAGGGTCCATATGTTGTTGCTTATGTAATAACATCTTCGATTTTCCAAGCGGATAAGGACGAAAGACAAACATCGAAGGCTGTAATATATCTATATTCGGAATATAAATAAACCATCTTAAAGTAGGCCTACAATACTACAATACAGTACAATAAGGTACGTCTTTGATTTTATTGAATTGGAATCAAATTATGACAATTTGATTGATTGACTTGTGTGCTGTATAAAGATTACAATTCACAATGATTACATGCATTTGTTATCTCCCTTGGATAATGCATAGCAACTGGGGCCAGTGTCTATATCTACAAACATAGCCTAGCGGTTATCTAATATTTATTAAATACCCTTATAGGCAATGCCTTAGTTCATATTAAAGACCATTTAGATGGCACGTAAATTCGTGGATTTTACATTTTAATATTTAAAAAATACAAGGATCAAAATTGTTCTTTCGTTGGGATTTAATTTTGTGATTAAAGGCAAACCATGAAATCCACAAAATTTATTCCCCCACGATAATTTTAAATGATTTTACAGTATACAGAATTAGGTACAAAGTTGACGGCTTCCACATAAGCGATCTGCATTTCTACTATTCAGAAGGGGCATTAGCCATGGTATATATAAAACATAACAATTGATGAGAAACAGCCTTTTTAAAACGCAGCTGGAATTAATAAAAAACAACAAAGCAGACATGCATATAAATCACACAGCCACACATTGGAAACCTACAGCTGTCCTGTGGTGCCTTTGACAAATGAGCCAGACAGACTTTGGTGCACAAAAATACCCAATTTGTGTTTATTTTGTTTATTTGGTAATATTTTTCTCTGTATATGATTTACATGGAGTGTCACTGTTGTTATTTGAGCCTCTGAGACAATTGTAACAACCCGTGCCAAAAAAGCTTCGCTAAAGCTAGATTAAAGCCGCGTTAAAGCTAGCTTAAAGCTGCGTTAAAGCTAGATTAAAGCCGCGTTAAAGCCGGCGGTATTGGCCCCCTAAAAGCGCAGGTCAGCTGCGTTTTTTTAAAAAAAACAACTCAGCTTTAGTGAAGAAAAAAATGCAGCTTTAACGCAGTTTAGTTCATTAAACATACACTTTTTCCAGTAAGCTTCACTAAAGCTGTGTTTTTTCTGCAAAAAAACGCAGCCCTGCGCCAAAGGTGTGTTTTTCTATGATTTTAGGGGGGCCAATACCGCCAGCCCTGCGCTAAAGGTGCGCTTTTCTACAAAAAAGCGCAACTCTGCACTTTAGCTGTGTTTTTTTCTACAAAAACGCAGCTCTCAAGAAAAAAGCGCAGCCCTTCGCTAAAGCTATGATTTTAGGGGGCCAATACCGCCAGCCCTGCGCTAAAGGTGCGCTTTTCTACAAAAAAGCGCAACTCTGCACTAAGCTGTGTTTTTTTTCTACAAAAACGCAGCTCTCAAGAAATAAGCGCAGCCCTTCGCTAAAGCTATGATTTTAGGGGGCCAATACCGCCAGCCCTGCGCTAAAGGTGCGCTTTTCTACAAAAAAGCGCAACTCTGCACAAAGCTGTGTTTTTTTTCTACAAAAACGCAGCTCTCAAGAAAAAAGCGCAGCCCTTCGCTAAAGCTATGATTTTAGGGGGCCAATACCGCCAGCCCTGCGCTAAAGGTGCGCTTTTCTACAAAAAAGCGCAACTCTGCACAAAGCTGTGTTTTTTTTCTACAAAAACGCAGCTCTCAAGAAAAAAGCGCAGCCCTTCGCTAAAGCTATGATTTTAGGGGGCCAATACCGCCAGCCCTGCGCTAAAGGTGCGCTTTTCTACAAAAAGCGCAACTCTGCACTTTAGCTGTGTTTTTTTCTACAAAAAGCGCAGCCCTTCGCTAAAGCTATGATTTTAGGGGGCCAATACCGCCAGCTTTAACGCTGCTTAAACGCAGCTTTTAGCTTAGCTAAAGCACAGCTTTAGCGGACCTTTAGTAGAAAAGCGCAGGTAAGTTCACAATAGCTGCGCTTTTTCCAAAAAGCTTCACTAAAGCTGTGTTTTTTCTAAAAAAAACCAAGCCCTTGGCAAAAGCTACTCTTTTTGCACAAGCTGCGTTTTTTCAAATAAATTAGCTGTTAAGGTGCTAAAAATCAACAGAAATTTTATATGATAAATTAATATAACTTTATACAGAAAACAAATCAGAAATTCAATAGTATTTGAAAAACAACAGCAATATGAACTACCATTAATCAAATATCTTGAGTCAAGCATTTTTATTTTTAGCATGTTACCATCAAAATTTAATTCTAACCCCGACAAAATAGTTGTAAGACTAAAGTGGGGGAGATATTGGTGGGATGTTTTGGTTCTTGCTTGTTTCTAAATCATAACCTTAAATAGTATATTGGATTGGGGCATTATACTTACATATTGCATGCCAGTGCCTGGTAATTTAAATTCTGGAAATCTTGTTTTCAATTAAGAACTAGAATTGCCATGGAGTGATTAAAAATATGAAGTAAGAACTTTCATAAATTTTAACTAGATCGCAATCTTAAGGTTGGTGCTCTACCTCTAGGTCACTGCTCCCCACTCGAAAGAGGGACCTGTTTGAAGCACTTCTGATGAAATCAGAATATATGGTGATACAACATGCTAAAATAAACTCCCATCTGTATCAAGATTTTTTTGACAAACGCATGTCACTCTGTGACAGTTAGCTAAAAGTGTTCAATGTCGAAGGGAATCTTGGAATTTATTTCTTATAAAAGAGGCCATGCATATATATGCAATAGGCTAGCTCGGTAAGTCTTGTCTCATTCCTACCCACTGGTGCATATATTTCTTAGTTTTCTCTCTGCCTTTTACAAATCAAGTACAATCAGTTTTACAAGAGTTATGCAGCTTTTTCTACTTCTTAACAATCTTATAAAGAGAAAATAATATTAAGAAACAAAAACCCTATTTTCAAGCTCTCTGCACCATCTTGAGAAGCCCAAGCCATCATCATAACACATAATAGGGTGTTCGATATTTGAATTAGTCCTTGGTTATTAGATGGATGCTGCAAAAAAGAAAAGAAATATACATGTACATTCAACTGAAATTTCTTAAAAAACCCATCAAAAGTATATCAGAAATAAGTACATTCAACTGTTGGACATACTGACACTAATAATCAATCTCCAATGATTTTTATTACCGGTACTCATCATTAAATTGAAATGGCAAGAAATGAAAAATACAGCCATAAAAGGTTTCAAAAACACATTTAAAAAAAATATCTGCTGATGCCAAACATTTATTTGCGAGTCAGCTTTCTGCTGAATTATGCTATGCATATATATGCCTCTATCCAGATTTGAACCCAGGTCGCAAGATTAGGCGGTTAGCATGCTAACCACTTCTCTATGGAGGCCTTTGCCTTCAATAATTACGGTTCTTGAGCATGTAACATTTAACCTAAATGATTAATATTCACCAACGAAAGTTTCAATTTGATAGCTCTTGATACAGTATAAGTTATGTCCCTGACAAGAATGTATCATGCAAAATTTCAAAGCCCTGGGGATAAAATTATAACTCTATGCAAACAAGGTATGAGAAAATCAGACATGGAAAGTATCACTCAACCTAACCATCCGAGCATAGAAATCAGAAACACCACAACACAACTACATTGAGCAATGACTGCACATAAGCCAAATAAACAATTAAAAGTCCAAGTCCCCGCTGAACAAATGCAGCAGGACCCAATTTCACAAAGAAATTATAGAATAGTGGTTCTTGCATGAGACCAAATGAAACACAGACAAGACCTGACCAAGTTCCACAATGTCCCGCTGCACGGTAACCCAACTGCACAAACCCCCTGTGACCTAGTAATTAATCCAAAGTAGCTGATAAGTTTTAAATCACTAGGTTTTTTAATGCTGCTATGGTGATTGAGTTAAAATCTAGAACAAAATAAATTATGTCAGACAGACAGACCGGCAAATGCCAACTAGGCTCACCAAGAATATAATTAAGGGGCTAACACTCTGGTAAGATCATCAAATCAATTGTAGTGAAGTTTCATATTGTAATGAACTTCCATGGATTTTTCAGTGAATTTTATACACTTGTTTAATTTTAATTATATACCAGTATCCCCCCCCTAAAAAGTGTATTTGGGGGATATACAAATCTACTCTAGTTATATCCCTAGTTGCAAATATATACTATATATATAATATAGTAGAATTACTGTGCTTGTTTCAGCTATCCTAGACTGGCTTGCTCTTAATCAGGTTCCACAATGTGTTAAAAGTTAAAACCCCATTCTTCGGACTTTGCTGTATAAATCACACCCATCCTGAAAAAATTGTGAATAAGCCCTGTAGAGAATAAAACATTTTAACATAATTAACACAAGCTACATAAAAGATTAACTAATAACCGAAACCTAGATTAAATATCAGATCAGAATATAGGACTAGAGCCCATACCAAATCTTAAATCATTTGAACTTGAGGTGACAAAGTTATAAATTGAAATGCTGTAATAAAATCAATCAAAGGGACATAATTCAAAAACGATGCAAGGATGAGTTATAGTTCTTGTGCACTGCACTTTGGCTTATTGCAAGAAACATGCATACCAAATATTGAGTCATTTGAACATAAGGTGACAAAGTTATACTCTGGACAAGAAATGCTGTAATAAAATCAATCAAAGGGAAATAATTCAAAAACGATGCAAGGTAGAGTTATAGTTTTTGCGCACTGCACTTTGGCTTATTGCAAGAAACATGCATACTAAATCTTGAGTCATTTGAACTTGAGATGACAAAGTTATGCTCCGGACAAGCAATTTGTGACGCCGCCGCAGCAGCCGCCAAAGTAACACCTATATGTCGCCTTTTCAGGCGACACAAAAATTATATATATAGTAGATTTTACTGTGCTTGTGTCAGCTATCCCAGCATATGGCTTGTTCAATGTTATTGATCATGTTCCACAATGTGTTAAATCCCCATTCTTCAGACTTCGTTGTATAAATCACATCCATCATGCAGATACTGTTCAAAGCCTGTAAAGAAAAAACATTTATACACAAACAACACTAGCTTACAAAATGCATATGATATGAGTTACAGGTCTTGCTTTTCATGCTAAGGCATGTATAATGAACAAGTGTTGTAAGTTTCAGAGCCATAGCTTTGATAATTAATGAGACATGTTTACATAAACACACTTCACCAAGCAACTTTTCTTTTGAAGAGGGGGGGGGGTCCTACCAGTCAGATTGAGGTACATGGTCATAAATTGGCTACACATACGCACTATGTCTTGCATATTTCAATGTTAATAGTCTCTATGTATAATTCATGTAAAAAAAATCTTAGCTAATTTCTACTTATATCAACGCAGTTCACATTTTATTTTTTTAAAATCACCGCCAAAATGGCCATTTCCGGTGACAATTTCGAACTTGATTTTCGTCAAATACTCGTCTATTTCATTTCTTGCTTAGTTAAATATATCGAAGTATGTGTATATCACGTAAATAACATCGTCACTTTTTCGAAAATGTGCGTGGAATTTTCGTAACGATTGATTTAACAACGGACGGAATTTGCCGTACGTCGCTTCGAAATTGGGATTGTTTACATGTTTCAAAAATGGGACAGTTTACTCGTAAGACAGACAATCGTGGATTTTCCGTTTCATTACTTGAAGTTAAAAACTAATACTTGCCTTTCCAAGAATAATAATATACTTACCTTGCTGTTTTCGTACAACAATGGTGATTTGCAATTTTTTCGTGGTCCTTTCACACGATTTCCATTTTCAAATAAAACACATAAACTTCGACCGCTGATTGGTTAATTTTAAAACAAAGAGCGTCATCAGGTTAGATAAATTCCCGCTTACCGTACATCCCGGGATCGGTAAAATACGAAAAATACATTTCAAGAAATCACGTTTGCGTTTATAGTCGATAAAAAATAATACATTGTGGAGAAATATATCGATCGTTTATAATGAAATATTTTTTAAAACTATGTGATTTTAACACGATCTTAGATTAATCACGTACGCAAAGACCTAAATTAGGCCTTTGACGTACGGTACACGGTCACGTGGTTTGAAAGCATTATTTTGCAGAATATATCGAGTTAATAAAAAAATGAATGTTTATGTTTAGGTATGACGTCTTTGGTATATTCTTGGACATCATTCATCAAGTTGAATGCACAATTACACGATGTTGAACTGATAATCTCAACGATTTTCTCCTAAAGAACGTGTACAGACGGTACAGTACAGGTTTTCTCGTAATTTGATACGAAACCGAAAGTAACTTCTTCTTCTTTATTTGACGATGCAGGGCCGTTGTATGCAGCTAAGTCGCACCCAATTTCGCACGATGTAGGCCTTTATTGGATCGATATACTAATCGCAAACTGTATATCTCTTTCTATAAAAAGACTGTAAGCAAATTTTAGCATCTATATCCTACACGAGTTCTAAAAATGACAAACGTGCGCGTACCACTACAGTAGACATACATGTACAATTTAGTAGATCTCGATTCCACTATAAATAATATTTCTACGTCGGGAATATCTTTTATAGATCTACCCCGTCGTTTAGATGACCTCAGTTGTCTTGTTAGGAAATAAAGATCATTCTTAAATCGCGTTTCCATAAACGAATTTAAAATCTATTCTAATATAACGTAAGAGTTTGTATTGAAATAGTTACTAACAATCCAGTCAAACTCCATTAAGGAATAAGATCTTTACGTTCGTTATCCATTTAAACAAAAAACATTTCCCAGCGTAATTACTCATTAGTCCCTTTTTAATATCGTCCAAAAATAGCGAGTACACTGTCCCATGTGTCAAATACAGTACACGCGTGAGTTATGCATAATGACGTCATCTAACTCGCAGACTACACGTTTCTTTGGTGAATTTGTGGATACGATGAAATATTATGTGTCCCGTGTTTTAAAATGATTGGATAACACACATGCTTTGAGGTTTTAACATATTACGGGATTCTAACAATTATTAATTTAGGTAAGCTGAGTTAGATCTATGCATAGACTTAACGCTATTTTGGATTATGTGTAACGTTACGAATAAATAACTTTTCTAGTGAAATTAACTGGTGCCGTTTTCACTCACGGATCAGTTCTAACGTAAGTTACCCTTGTCAATCAAAAATATCGCACGTGGGTAATGCGTGACCGCGATCTCATTAGCTGATGCGCAAACGTTCTTAATTTGAGAGTGATTTACGGGTGATTGACGTATCTCACGGTATCTTGTTAATATACGACGGGTCACCTTGTTAATTACTCGTTTGACATATATCTTTATACACATAAATATTTCACAAGGACAGGGCTATAGAGAATTTGACCAGATTTTCATCCTTTTTGCAAAGCAATCAATCAGAACCTTATCACATTTATTTTGGAGAGAATTTGACCCGATCCTCAAAAAAGTTGTTTTCCACTTATTTTACACAAACCAATTATTTTTGCACTGAATGACCTGAACCTCAACCTATAACACACACCTGAGTCCTCAAGTTATTTTTACAAAGCATTTGACTTGATCCTCAACCAATTTTTATTTCAAATAATTTGACTTGCACCTCACCCTTTTATATTTTCACAACTCATTTGAATCTAACCTAACCCACTTTTTATTTGCAAAGCATTTGAACTAAATCCTAAGCCATTTGTTTTTTTGACAATGCATTTGACTTGAACCTCAACCATTTTATTTTTCAAAGCACTTGACTAGAACTTCACCCTTTCATTTCTTTTACAAGGCATTTGATGTGAATCAAAAACCAATTAACATTTAATGAAGAATTTTACCTGAACCTCAACTCATTTATTTGTTAAATCAATTTTAAAAGCATTTTACCTGAACCTCAACAAATTCTTATATCAGAAAATTAGTTCAGAACTTCAAAAGGTTTATTTTTACAATGTATTTGACCTGAGGCTCAATCCTTTCATTTCTTAAACCATTTGACTTGATCCTCAACCCATTTATTTTTTCAAACCATTTGACCCGATCCTCAAAAAAGTTGTTTTCCACTTATTTTACTCAAACCAATTATTTTTGCACAGAATGACCTGAACCTCAACCTATAACACACACCTGAGTCCTCAAGTTATTTTTACAAAGCATTTGACTTGATCCTCAACCAATTTTTATTTCAAATAATTTGACTTGTACCTCACCCTTTTATATTTTTACAACTCATTTGAATCTAACCTAACCCACTTTTTATTTGCAAAGCATTTGAACTAAATCCTGAGCCATTTGTTTTTTGACAATGCATTTGACTTGAACCTCAACCATTTTATTTTTCAAAGCACTTGACTAGAACTTCACCCTTTCATTTCTTTTACAAGGCATTTGATGTGAATCAAAAACCAATTAACATTTAATGAAGAATTTTACCTGAACCTCAACTCATTTATTTGTTAAATCAATTTTAAAAGCATTTTACCTGAACCTCAACAAATTCTTTTATCAGAAAATTAGTTCAGAACTTCAAAAGGTTTATTATTACAATGTATTTGACCTGAGGTTCAATCCATTCATTTCTTAAACCATTTGACTTGATCCTCTACCCATTTATTTTTTCAAACCATTTGACCTGAACCCCAACCCATTTATTTTTTCAAACCATTAATAATTTTGACTTGGGCTCATCCTTTTATTTATACAAAGCATTTAACCCGAACCTCAACAAATTCTTTTAACAGAGCTTTAGTTCAAAGGGTGTATTATTAAAATGTATTGACCAGATACTCAGCCCTTTATTTAAAAAAAACATTTGGGCATAACTTCAAAGATATATATAACAAAGCATTTGACCTGATCCTCAACCAATTTATTAATTTATTAGGATTAGACCCATTTATTTCATGCTTACCGGTGGTTTACGGCGGAATAACGGTGGATTATTCCCCGATAATTTCACTGTTCATAATTTCACGGCAAACGGACTATTTTTTAAAATCAAATTTCCTCGCCATCAAAAATAAAATAATAAGCATTTTCACTTGCTCTCTTAATCTTTAACAAATAACACAACATTATATATACATAAATGTAAAACAAATGGACGAAATTGAAGCCATTGCAGAAGAACTATTTGATTGCAACTCGACGTGTGCATGTCGGGAAAACGACGTCACGCAAAACATTTGACGTATATAGTGGAGTATTTCCATCATTTAAGCTATTTGAAGCATGAAATAAATAGAATATTAGTATTTTACTGTGTATGATCGTTTGATAATTCACCTCGTGAGCAGCTGACTTATATTTTCACTGGTGGCTACGCCACTCGTGAAAATATTACATCAGCTGCTCACTCGGTAAATTATCAGCCGATCATACACGGAAAAATACAAATATCCTCTATTTATCTTTACCAATGAACTGAATCTCAACCAAAATTATTTTTATAAAGCTTTTGACCTGAACCTTAATCCATTTCACTGAGCATTTGACTTGAACCCCAAACCATTCTTATTTTACTAAGTATTTGATCTTAAACCTCACCTTCAAATGCCTCGTAAAAAGTAATAGTGTGAGGCTCAAACTATTACTTTTTATGAAGTATTTGACTAGAACATCAATCATAAGTGATTACTTGTTTTTACAAAGCATTTAACAAGAACCTCATCCTAATATTGTATACCGAATTTGATCTGATCTGCATCCTATACTGATGACAAGATAAACACAATAATGAAAAATGACTTACCTTTTTGTTTCAAAAACATATATGTTAAATTTGACACATTATATTGAATATTTTGGAGTTGTAGTTTGAAGACCCTATCTATACACTATTTTAAACAGTAAAAATATAAATCTTTTGAATAGATCAAAAGCTTGGTTTTTTCTTTGAAAGCTTCATCTTTTCTGTTGAGAGCTTCGTCTTTTTAAATTCTTAAAAAAAGACAAAAAACGCAGCTTAAGATGGAAAAGACGCAGCATTCCTAAATAAAAACTAAACTTTTTGAAAAGCGTTTCTAATCAGGTAGAAAAGACGCAGCTCTTATGAAAAAAACGCAGCTTCTGTGAATAAAGCGCAACATTTATAAAAAAACGCACCTTTTATAACAAAAAAACTCAGCTTTTATGAAGAAAGTGCAGCTATTGAGAAAAAGCAAAGCTTTTGTAACAAAAAGCGAAGCTTTTATGAAGTAAACGCAGCTACCAAGAAAAAGCGCAGGTTGTATATAAAAAAAACGCAGCTATCATGAAAAAGCGCACCTTTTGATGATAAAAGCTTCATTAAAGCTGCGTTTTTGATAAAGCTGTGTTATTATTTGGCACGGGAAACTAGATGCAGCGTTGTTGTTTTTTGCGATCAGCTCAGACAGTCGTTAGTAACTAGATGCAGTGTTGTTGTTTTTGATTGCAACCGACCGAGAAAATACTGAAATTCAAATTATTTCATTATTTGTTCTGTCTGGTCCCAACCTCCTGAGGGTAAAAATGATAGATACAGATTGGTAAATGTTGGTTAAATAACGCTAAATGTAATCAACCATACTTTGTGCACAAATAAATCACTGGGACTGTATAATTGGAATATTAATATTACCCTGCAAAAATTGCTCTTATATCTTACGTAGAATAATTTAGAATAATTTAGAATAATTTATCTGTCTATTTTGTCTGATTGTGTAGGCAGTTTATTCACTAATATTTATATATTGGTTACAGTATTTTATCTCTAGATACTGCAGCAGTCATGAATTATTGATAGGGTTTTACTAACTGTTGTGACGTTATTTGGTGTAACAGATACTTTAATATTATTGTAGATTTTGTACGACTTTGATGACATTTTACATAGACAGACATGGTATTTAACCATAACAATATTTTGGGCCTGATTTTATGGCTGGATTTTGGCCCTTACTGTGGTGATTTTATTGGTGAATATAATGTTTAACTTAAGAGCCAATGAATACTTAAGTGCTTAAAGTATAGCCAAACCAATTCTAGGTAGCTTTTAATCTGCTTAATTTTGTGTCATCTTAAAACTTGTAAATGGAAACATAAAATTTGGTTTGTTCCAAATATATAATGTCCTTTGATAATAGGTTTGCACCTTTAGAGGGATTTTTGCCCAATAGAATAGCGCCATTGCCTTAGTGTCAATGCAATTTACAAACCCATTAGTCCCCTCTACTATCGAAACCACCAAAAAATATTGCTCACTTAATGGAGCCATGGAACTTTTTAAGGCACAGTTGGGGCCTTATTCACCAATGCTGTAAGTCGAAAACTCTGACTTAAAATTGACAACATTTATATTCACTGCCATTTCTTTGCAATAAGATTTAACCATGTGAAATTTAATGTGATCATTTGATGTTACCCACTAAACATGCATACCCATTTTTATCAAAATCGGTACATTTTTGTAAACATGAGCCTGGATTGAACATTTGGCAATATGAAGTCTAAGTCTGAGTTTTAGACTTACAGCGTTGGTGACTAAGGCCCCAGCATTGATATAATTGAACACCAAGTGGACCTAACATGTGTACAGATTTTTCACGGTTCTCTAAATTGTGTTAGCCAAAGATTCAATTATCGCCTATACTCAATTATCACCTATATATTGGTCTGTCAGAGGCTTAATGGACGAATCTATCATTGAGTCTTCGGTTCATTATACAGTTACCATATAGAGGGTGTTACGTTGTGTTTTATAGCGCTCATCGATCTTGTGTACTATGTTCAGTCTTATAATTAAGGAACTGTAAGTCTAAAATTGGGAAGGGAAACAAAGTGAGGGAAATACATTGATTTTGTGCGGGCCCCAATCTCATGAAGCATCTCAATCGGAGCTCAATCTGAGCTAAATCTCATCTCAAATATTGTCATGTGTCTTTATGTTTATTCCAATAGAGTTTTTTATAGTAAGAGTTTGGGGCTTTGAACTTAAAATTGACCTTAAACTCGAAGCCAGCAATATACTCTCGATTTAAGTAAATTTGCTTTTGGAGGCATCAGGAAAAGGGATATAAGAAATGTTTGAATGATTACCAGAAGCTTCCCCTAGACCACAAGGACCCGTTTACCGATGTGTTCCGAGTAGTACCTAGCCTAGGCAAAATAATCTCAGTTGGACGGAGATATTAATGACATGGCGTGTAATAATGATGTGATTATGTTGTATATTTTAGAGATACTGTATGGGGAGTGCTGACAGGACAAGGTAGTGATAATGTTTCCAGTCTTGTTGTACACGAGATACGGGAGATAGAAACATGGGTGTTACGTCTACTGAGTGCGCCCGTACCCGTTCCTGGCAAAACTAAAGTGGAGGTAAGTCTGTATATAGCTGGCTTCGAACCAGAAGTTTGATATATTGAGAAAACAAGAGAAAACTGTCTGTAATTTACTCTTTACCTATGGGAATTTTTTTTTTGAAACTTCATTTTGGTCAACATGACAATTTCACATTTATAAGGCTCATAAGAAGCGCCTTGTGAAGCAGATTTCAAATATGTATGAGTCTTATAAGGTCGTAAGTAGTAGTTACGACCTTCTGGTTCTAAGCCATCGATTTATTAACTACAGAAAAAGTTTATAGAACGTTGGCAAACAGGACACCTCGTAATTATCATCTAGACTTCTTGAATAGATAAGAAATGAGGAAACCGGACAGTGAAGGCATTACTCAACTTAACGATCCAAGCACAGAACGCAATAACATCACAACACAGCTACATGGAACAATGCCAACACACAATCCAAAGAAATGATTAAAAGTCCATATTAAAAGTCTTAGGCTTTGCCTCTTTCTGATGAGTCTTTGACCAATGCTGTGTCATCCCTCTAATTTCTATGTGCCTCTTAAAAGAGTTATGTGAAATTTTACTCTATCTAGAAAAAAACTCCAAAATGATTCTCAATATTATATCCGTCAGTGAAATTGGCTTACTTGAACCACGAAAATACAAATATCAAAACTACTCTAACTTCACAAATTTGTTCATCTGAGAATAATTAGGGAGTATCAATACAACACGTTCAACAACACAACATATTTCCTAGTTATTGTAGAACAAAATGGGCGTGTCTGAATTCACCAAAGAGGGGAGTATTTGCCCTTTGCATTCTAAGATGTAACAATGTTCTTTATGTTAACTAGTGTATTGCAATGCCTGTGCAGTGTGGTAATGACTTTTGAAGTCAACTGTAACCAGATCAAGGTTATTGCTCTTATGGCTTGGTCCCGCTGAGACTTTTTGCATTAGCGATGTACCGTATTACCTCCTATTAGCGCTCCCCCACTAATTAACGACGACCCCCCCCCCCCCCGCGTCGATTTTTGAAAAAAAAAATTCTCACCTTCAATAATTGATCCTACAGTAATCCAATAAAGTATCCACACAAATCCAGAATAATAATCAGTCATGATACGGTTATCCATTAAAACGAACAATTAATTACCGCTGAGTAATTATTTACCAGTATTTATAGCATAGACTACATGTTTATAAGCGATTTATGTGTACGATAGGCAAAAAAAACAAAGTCCGGTATTTTATGAAGGGGAAGTAATTCGTACTGGTTAAGGTAACGTTCCGTTGGGGGGGGGGGCGATTATACAAGGTCCGACTGTGTATGGAATTATTTTTTCAGAAAATGCATCGCCCCCGGGGGCGATAATACGAGGTTATGCGGTACTTCCGATTTAATAAATGAGCATTGGAAGGCATTGGGAAAACATTCTTGAGGTCTAGGGGAAGCCTGGGGTAATCATTAGGAAGTTTGCGATATCCCTGTTCCAAATGGCTCACGAAGCTTCTTTTATTTAAATCAGGAGTACATGGCCGAGGCACTAAATTTGCTCATTGGGACCAAGGCATTTGTTTGTGTTTAATGCTGTTACTGAAATTATTTAATCTTGTTGGTGTGCAAGGATTTGTTATGTTTCCCAAGCTGGTTTTAATTCTGTCCAGCGTTCTGAGCTGTTCAGGATCAAGAGATCCTAAGCATGTTTGACATTAAAGAAATATCTGAGAAAAATATCTGAGAAATTTGAGTTTAATTGACCTTTTTGTGGCATTTGGTCGCCCACTACCTTGTCTGTGGTTTTGGTGCATAATATAAAACCTTGTCCTAGCTGTCTTTGACATTTTGACATCATTGCCTTTTAAGTGTTTGTGGTAAGAATATTTAATTATAATCCCTTGCCCTGTCTTTTGACATTTGGACACACCATTGCCTTAATTTCTATGATGTGACTGCATAACAAAAACATTGCCCTAGCTGTCTTTGACATTTTGACAATATATTTGCCTTAATTGTTTGTGGTGCGGATATTTAATTAAAACTCCCTTGCCCTGTCTGTGACATTTGGACACTGGTGCCTTAATTTTCTGTGATGTGACTGCATAATAAAAGCCTTTTCTTAGATGTCTTTGACATTTTGACAATATATTTGCCTTAATTGTTTGTGGTGCGAATATTTGATAAAAACTCTCTTACCCTGTCTGTGACATTTTGTTACCATTGCCTTAATTTTTTGTGGTAATAATACTTAATTAAAACTCCATTGCCCTGTCTGTAGACATTTGGACACCATTGCTTTAATTTTCTGTGTGACTGCATAATAAAAACATTGCCCTCGATGGCTTTGACATTTTGACAATATTTTTTCTTTATTGTCTGTGGTGAAGATACTTAATCAAAACTCCATTGCCCTGTCTGTGACATTGTGTCACCTGATTGCCTTAATATTCTGTAGTGTAGCTGCATGTTACAAAACCTTGTCCTAGCTGCCTTTGACATTTTGACAATATATTTGCCTTAATTGTCTGTTGTGCAGATACTTAATTAAAAAATCCCTCAATGCTCCGTCTGTGACATTTGGACATCATTGCTTTAATTTTCTGTGGGAAGAATATTTTATTATAATCCCTTGACCTGTCTGTTGACATTTTGTTACCATTGCCTATATTTTCTGTGGTAAGAATACTTAATTATAACACTCCATCAATGTTGATAAATTCTATTGTTATACCCCCAATCTTTGATGAGGATGTATATTGCTTTGCACACATCTGAGAGTTAGTAGACCAAATGGTTTCTATTCAATAACACAAGAGCGCTTTGTCCTTGGATCTGGAAGTTGGTCAGCAACAGTAGACGACCCCTATTTTGTGATAAGTAGGTGAAAGATCAAGTTCACTATGATTTTTACCATGCTAGACTTATTACATGGGGGCATACGTGTTTTAGATCTCTTGTTTACTTTGTGTTTGACCTTGTTCATGTTGCTGGAATGGACAAGTCAATTTTTCTGATTTATTCAGAATTCTAGATTTATTATTCCTGAAAGAGCAATTACTTCTGACCTAAATGAAATAGCTCAAGAATTAGCGATGTTATTATCAATTTAATCTGCTCAAATAAACTTCCTTTGATAAAAACGGATTTAAATATGGAAATAATGTCATTAAATGTCTCTTGTTTGGCAAAAATATTCTTCAGCAATGTTCGGCAGCATACAAGTTTCCTGATTTTTCATGTGATCCTGTTGACATGCCTGTTAGGCTAAACTGGTGGAGGCATTGAAGTTGTATTGTATAAACAATCTTTTAAATGTTGACAAATTCTATTGTTATACCCCCAATCTTTGATGAGTGAATATATTGCTTTGCACACATCTGTGAGTCTGTTGGTTGGTAGACCAAATAGTTTCCATTCAATAACACATTCATGTCTCCCTGTTGACATGCCTGTTTTAGGCTAAACTAGGGGAGACATCAAAGTTGTACTGTATGAAATATTCCTTTAAATGTTGACCAATTGTATTGTTGTACTCCCAATCTTTGATGAGGGGGTATATTGCTTTGCATTCAATAACACAAAGTTGTATTGTATACAACAATCTTTTAAATGTTGTCAAATTCTATTGTTATACCCACAATCTTGGATGAGGGGGTATATTGCCTTGCACACATCCGTCGGTCTATTGGTTGGTAGACCAAAATAGTTTCCATTCAATAACACGAAGATGTACTGTATAAATCAATCTTTAAATGTTGACAAATGACATGGACTAATAAATCGGCAAGATGAACATGACAATGCCAAAAAATAAATATTGACAAATTTTATTTTTATATTTGCAGATTCAGGTGCTACCACGAGAAGTACAGCCACCGTTATTGTTCGCTTTACCAGACCATACCCGCTTCTCTCTTATAGACTTTCCATTGCATTTACCCTTAGAACTTCTAGGGGTAGAAACATGCCTCAAGGTCCTTACTGCCATAATGTTGGAGTTCAAAGTAAGTATAGGGGCCTTATTCACTGATGCTGTTAGTCTAAATAGCAGACTTAATGTGTATGTTAGTTTTATATTTATGTTGAGGTTGGCATGGGAGATTGTGTAAATGTGTTAACCTCGTAAAATAAAGTCATTCTTCTTCTTCTTCCTCCTCCTCCTCCTCCTCCTCCTCCTCCTCCTCCTCCTCCTCCCCCTCCTCCGCCTCCTCCTCCTCCTCCTCCTTCTTCTTCTTCTTCTTCTTCTTCTTCTTCTTCTTTGTCGTCGTCATCTTCTTCTTCTTCGTCGTCATCTTCTTCTTCTTCTTCTTCTTCTTCGTCTTCTTCTTCGTCTTCTTTTTCTTATAGACTTAGACTTTATAATGGCAAATTTTCTATTTCCTTTCATGTTGTTATGAATGTACCGATTTTGATACAAATGGACACGTTCAGTGGGTAACAACAAATAATCAGATTAAATTTCACATGGTTAAATCAAATTGCAAAGAAATGGTAATGATCATAAATGTTGTCAAATTCAAGTCTTTAGTCTAAGTTTCAGTCTTACAATGTTGGTGAATTAGGCACCAATATAACTACCTGATTTGTCCTGTGGGTTACTGATTCTATTATCTCTGTGCTTGTTTCCACCAAGTTGCTTGTGAAACAATTTTTGGTACATCAGAGGGGCGTGTAGAAAGCTCAACTGAAACCATACAGGATTACAAGAATCCACCTTGGGCTTCTATGTAGGATAAAGATATTTAACCCGAAGGGTCAGATTTTAACCAGAGACGAGGCTTGTTGTTCTGAGTGAAAATTAAGAAGCTCTTTCAAAAAAGAAAGTAATTTAATTTGAAGGATGGAGTACTTGCTTATTTTATCGGTACCAGTAGAAAGTGTTTGTACAGACAACCATTTCCTGTTGACTAAGTGGTTTTTGTAATTTTGTAACATCATTCTGTGATGTTTGCGCAGCATCTTTCCTTCATAGTCTCATCTTTTTCTTGTTAGTGCTTGCAAAATATCGTTTACAAACTTTCACACTTGAAATCTCTCCTTCCTATTGGTATGTGTCAAAACAAAGGCATGATTTATTAAGGTATGAATTCCAAGGAATTATAACCAGTATGTTATTTATAGATTTCTTTAAAGATTTTGATAATCAATTCCCTGAAACAAGAGAATATTTTCCTAGATTTGTCATAAGTTGTATATAGAGATAATATTTCTTGAACAAATCTAGAAAAAAGTAATTATTAAAATGAGTTATGATCGAGCACTTGTCAAGCTAAATAACTTGTTTTTTTCACCGATTTTCAGAAATTTTGCATCCAAGACAATTAGTGATGGGTACTTATAATCAACTAGTAATCTGTCAGAAATGACAACTAATGCTGGTGACATTTCTTTTTGTGCCAAAACACTGGTATAAAAATGTCACACATTTGTTCTTGGGCACATTTAGTGCGGGGATTTATCCCTATCCGTATTGGTTGGAGAAATCGACGGTATTGGAGACGAAGGAAGAAGCAAACTTATAGGTGCCATGAGTCAGTACTTAACCAGAACCAAAAGACTGTAAAGCGAAACCGAAGTATCAAGAGCTGAAGCACATAGAGAGAGCACAAGAGAGTATTACTGAAGCACAGAGAGACCATTTCGCTACGTCAATAGCGTGATAGAACTACAACAACAATTTAGTAACAAAATTTCTGGATTTGTAAAAAAATCTCAAATTGCTGATCATGGTATTTTAGTATGTGATAAATAAATATAAAAAAAAAATTTCTGTATTTTTTCAGATAATTATGCAATCTCGAGATTATAATGCTCTCACGATGAGTGTGATGGCGTTTGTTTCTATGTTGTATCCATTAGAATACATGTTTCCTGTGATACCTTTACTGCCAACTTGTATGTCCTCAGCTGAACAGGTATGTTCTGTTGTGTTTAATTTGTAAAAGTTTTCAGTCAAATAATTGACAACAACAACCATGGTCAAAATATGCAACCATGGTCAATTATGTTGCATTCCAACTCAACATGGTCGACCAATCTATTGAAAGACCATATGAAGCAACACCTCTGACTCTACACAATGTCTTAAAGAAAATCTGTCAGACATCCTGTGTCAGAGGAAAACATGACTTAAAAGTAATTCAGTTCAACTTAAAACAGAAATAATTTGATAAAAATAAAAAATTTACCAGCATACTCACTGAATTTTTTGCTCAAAATGAAAATAAATCTTTTAGACCAAATTAAACCATAATACTGTTATGACGTAATATGTACATGACTTTGTATAAATAATGTACATTGTATATGTAACTGTGACTATATTATTACAGTTGTTATTGGCGCCTACACCATATTTGATTGGAGTTCCTGCAAGTTTCTTCTTGTATAAGAAAGATTTCACATTTCCAGAAGATGTTTGGTTGGTGGATCTCGACTCAAACAAGGTAATACCGCGTTATATTGATTCCCCCCCATCTTTGATGAGGGATAATATTGCTTTGAGGAATTATACTACATTTCCATTGTTCTGTTGATTGGTGCATTGGTTGGTAGGCCAAATGGTTTCTGTACAGTATCTTAAGAACGCTTTGCTCTAGGATCTTCAAGCTATACATGGAGGTTAGCGAGCAACAGTAGATATGCCATAGCCATAATGAAGTCAGTAGGTAAAAGGTCACTGTATTTGCTTGATACTATTTACTTGGAACGCAGGCCATGTTATTTCATAATGATCTAAGATACACCATTCAATACTATTAACCTGGTCTCATGACTTGTTTAGTGTTTTCAGTAAAGCACTCAGTAATGCACTCAGTAAAACACTTATTGAAGCACTCAATAAAGCACTCAATAATGCACTCAGTATTGAGTAAAACACTCAGTGAAGCACTCCATAAAGCACTCAATAAAACACTCAGTGAAGCACTACATAAAGCACTCAATAAAACACTTAGTAAAATACTCAGTAAAGCACTCAGTAAAACACTCAATGAAGCACTCTGTAAAACACTCAGTAAGCACTCAGGATATCACTCAGTAAAACACTCGGTAAAACACTCAGTAAAGCATTCAATAAGGCAATCAGTAAAGCACTCAGTAAAATACTCAGTTAAGCACTCAGTAAAACACTCAGTAAAACACTCAGTAAAACACTCAGTTAAACACTCAGTAAAACACTCAGTAAAACACTCAGTAAAGCACTTTGTAAAGCACTCAGTGAAATACTCAATAAAGCACTCTTCTGCAATTAGATGTGCTATTTACTTGCTACACTTGTGGTCAACAACTTGGCATTGTAACTGAGTACAAATCTCATTACTGTAATTGTTTTAGCTATACTCATATCAGTAGCACTTGGGTATTTATTGATTATTAATAAAATATTCCATTACCAGAGCTTAGTGCAAAACTATAGTATGTGCCTATATAAATTGAGGTAGTTACCATGGTTTTGCACTGAGCCCTCGATTACAAAACTATAATATGTGCCTATATAAATTGAGGTAGCTAGCATAGTTTTGCACTGAGAGCCCTCGATTAGCATATTCAGAAAGGATATGAGGAGAGGGGTATTTGGTTGCAGAAATGTGATTACTAGACAATTGTTAGATACTATCACAAAAAGATTGCCTGAAGGATATACATTTATCCTGATTGTGATGATTCAGCATATTATATTTATGCCTCCTTCATGTCTCCCACTATGTAGTAAGGGGGGGACCCATTTCCGGGCTTTTTTTCAACGGAAGGGAAAGGGGCCTATTCTTTGAATTTTGGGACAAATAACAGATAATTTTTGCAATAGGGATGAAAATACTTGAATGATGTAAAAAGAATTTTCCTCAGGGGAATTGGCCTACTATAGAAGGAAAAAAGCCCTTCACTTTGCTGGATGTCTATCTGACTTGTTTGGATGGATATATCAATGTTTGTCCGCACTAGTTCTTCTTAACCATTGGTCCTCAACCATTGGTCAGTACAATTTATTACTTGTTGTTTGTATTGTGAGGAATTTTAGTTTTGGGCGACTTAAATTTGCTGGAGTTCTTTTCATAATTTTCTAACAATTGGTTTCACCGGCTGATCTCTTCTCAGTTCTTTTGTAACCTGGATGTTGATTGGTCAATATCTTCTAACAGAGGTTTTCATTGGTTGAAAATTTCTTAGTTCTTTTGTAAACTGTTTGTTGATTGTTCAGTATTTTCTCTCAGAGGTTTTCATTAGTCAATAATTTCTCGCTTTGTTAACACCAATTTTCCTAGAAAAAAGACAAAAGCAACAGTTTATAGACACTTTTTATGAGATTTTTTCTGGTCTTGGCTGACCGTAATTGACCACCGGTCATCTATATTCCATTAGGAGTTCTGAAGTAATCTTAGGCTTTAGCTTGTCCTTTTAAATTAGTGCATTCCGTCTTGATTTGGTCTCCAGGAGCGCAATTATCGATTCCTGTGTCCTGTTAATTTCTTTGACAATGGTGGTTGGATAAATATTTGACAATAAAAATGTTCTCCATCGAGACCCAGTTTTTCTGCCTGTGATTGCTGTTTATGAGGGCTTTTATTCTCTGCCGCTGCGTGTTTGATTTGCCCATGAATTGGTTTAATGGACAATTCTGACCAGAAATCGTTATAAATGGTAATAAAGATATTTGCATGAATGATGTAATGGTCTTGTTAATATAATGACCCATTCTGGCACTTTATGTAATTTGCTAAGTAGGGATTACTGTAAATCACTTTATATTCTTAGAAGTGATTTTGATTTCAATCCATGGCAATGGTCTGTAAGATGTATAAAGTTATACAGGGCTTAATCAAGACACAAAAGAGCATTGAGGCAAAGTATTCTAGGGTATATTTTAAGTGTCGTTATCTTTTAAAGACATGCTAAATTTGGTAATTTCTCAGACAGGCTATGGGCCTGAATGATGTGCCAGAATGGGCAAATCCTGGACACATACTCAACCGCTGCTCATATAATTATGTAAATAAATCTATCAGGTTGTGTCATGACTCTTGTTCATTATCTCTGTCAGTGTCTAGGTTTGTCTAGGTTAGCTGTTACTATTTATATACATACATATTCAGACTTTCCAGAAATGTAACAAAAAGTTCTGAACAATGTTTAGATTACTTTAAGAACCATGAATGGAGGAAGGAATTCCTTCCAGTGATTGCTATGGTAACACAGTCTCCTAGCAGTCTATATATAGAAACATAAAGCTTGACTGTAATCCGTTTTGAAGCTTTTAATATTGTGCTAATAGTCCCTTAATGTTCTTTAAATCAACTTTTCTCAGAAACCGGATTAAACCAGATCAGCGTTTGCAAACTTGTAGAGAAATTCTCCAATAATGGAAATTGCTGTCAAATTTTTGGATAAAATCTCATTTTCATTCTCCGTCGGCGAAAGTAATTCGGTACAGAAGGAACGGGCACTACTATTGCTTCCCACTTTCTTATTGCATTTATTGGTTTTAGGGGTGTCGAATATTCCCGAGCTTAGAAAATTAAATCATCAGTCATCAACTTGAAAGAACTGTTTGTCACCTTGGGGAAACGAATTTCTTTAATTTGAAAAAACTCATAGATTCAGTTTAGTAATGCAAATTTCATTTGCATGGTTTTCCCCCTTAAATTGTGTTTAGAATAGGGAATTCTTCATGGAATTTCTTGCGAGTAAAACATTGCATTAAGTTACAGACTTTCTTGCTGGTCCTTGAAAACATGGCCTTTGACTTGGAAAAGTCCTTGAAAAGACTTTGAAATATGGTGACAGTTTACTGTCTTCCTTGCTAGTCTTTGAAAAATGGCCTTTGACTTTGAAAAAGCTTTGTAATTTGCTGACAATACTTGTATTTAGCATGTTCGATATTCATTGCTTTCATTTTCAAATCTTCCTGCTTGTTCTGTATAGAAACAAAATGCACTTCTCAAGCAGGAAACACGAAGAAGAAGCGTACTTCTAAATGACATCCCAGATTTTCTCTGTCTCGCTATAATTATGGGAGCGAATAATTTCATCCTCACTTGAAATGAACTGAATCTAAGTGAATATGTCAATTCTGTCTGACAGGGTATAGTGTTTCTGATATAGAACCATTTATGGCATCCGTCTTCCATTACAATCTTCAAATAATATTAGGCCGTATGGAACAGAATCTTTGTTTACTACTGTAAAATTATTAATTTTTGTGGGAAATTAAACTTTGTGGATTTCGTGGTTCACCTTTGATCACGAAATCTCACCGAACACTAATTTTAACCCTTGTATTTATTATCTGAAATGCAAGATCAATGAATCATTGTCCCATCGAAATGTTTTTTTTTTTCAAAACCAAGAAATTTGGTACCATCAAAATTAAATACATTTACAGTATAACTAAAAATAGGTTCTGGTCAATAACTTTAGTTTGGCTAAAAAATTACACATCTTTATTAAACTTTGTTTAAGCAATCTGGCCTGAGACCTTAGCCTGGGATTGTATTTGGGATCAGTGGGGTCAAGGTCACTGTTATTTAAATTAGAAAAAGGTTTGTGTAGAGGCGTACCCAACACAGCAATTTGACTGCCTGATAAGGTGGACACGGCACAGAAAACCTGGTTTTGCAGCAGTGCCATGTCTTGTTATTGATTGGTTCAGCGTGTGTGATATTCTAGGGATATATTATTCTACGTAGTTAGATCTAATGAGCTTGATTGCTTTGTCAAGTTGGTTCACATGTCGAGTCACTGTTGATGCTTTAATCAATGGTTACAAACATGTAATCTGGAGCTGTAACATACCCTAATCAAGAGCTTACATATACTAGCTACTGATCAGTCACTCTTAGGGCTATTAACTTTGTCACATAAATTCTGGAATGTTTTATATACAATGTAAGTTAAAAAAAAAGTTAAGTTACCAATTATCTAGGGCACTTTTCCGCTGTTGGGCCGCTCAAGCACCCTTTGACATATAACTTCCCCTGGTCATTGGGCTACCTTTGGAAACCTACACTTGTGGAGCATGTGCTACCTTTGGAAACCTACACTCGTGGAGCATGTGCGTCTTGCTCAGAGAAATTAATCAGTGGTTCGGAGGGGGTTGAACCAGGGACCTCTAGATCCTGTAGCACTGGCCCTACCTCTAGGCCACCGCTCCCCATATCTATGATGGCTATAGATTATAAATGTGACTGACTAAGCAGTCTGTGAATTTTAAATTACTTACCAGAATCGCCAGAACTGAATAGTTTCCAATTTACTTTATGTGTCATTACTGCTGCATGGTGTTACTTAATTGTCCAAATCAGTAATTACAAACCAGACAGGTGCTAATTTCGAAGACTGCCTCCGTTGCTCTGTGGTTAGCCCGCTTGCCGCCTAACCTGACGACCCGGGTTCAAATCCGGGTGGAGGCACATATATGCCTGCCATATTCAGCAGAAAGCTGACTGGCAAATAAAGCCTAAGCTTGGCACTTAAAAAAAAGTTTAAACAGTTTATACAGTTTTTCTGTCTTGTTATTTTCACCTCATTTTATGTGTAATATAGAACTCTTTTAGTATTTCCTGCTGTCGTTATTAGTTACAAAATGTCTGTCAGGTCAAATATAACTTTTATTTTTGGGGCTTTTACATATGCGAGCTTTGGGTTTTTCTTCTGGCATTGTTACAAGTTGGCTTTCATCAACTGAGACTTGATCAGTCAGTTTTTTTCCTTCTAGATTGACCGATTGGGTACTTTATTAGTCTGTATAGAACTGATACAAGCGAGACTGGTAACCTCTTTGTTACTAACTAGTTCATCTCCAGTTTGGTGGGCACATTAACAGCTCTGACTGAAGTTTATTGAGAACTTTTTAGGAGGTCCTTTGATCTAAATAAAATACTTAATTACAGTGTGTAGGACTGATACAAGCGAGACTACTGGTAGTAACCTCTGGGTTACTAACCTATTCATCTCTAGCTCCATGGGAAATAGCGCTGACTAGAACTTCTTAGAAGATGCATAAATCTCAATATTTTATTTTCTAATCATTTCTGGTAAAATGTGACAACATCCTGCAGTGATTGGTAACAAAAAGGCTTCCAAATATTATCTGCATTTTATGAAGTCTCACAAATTGTAATTGCTTTTACGTTACAAATGATGTTAATTTAAAAGCAATCAACTTTAAAGAGAGTTTAGACTTTCTGATGAAATGTTAAAATTGCTATTTGATTCAAGGTTTCAATCAATTTCGGTCTCGTCACAAAAAATAATGCTTGTAAGTGGCAAATCATGTGACATAGCAAGTCACGTGACATAGCAAGTCAATTATGGCGCATGCGGACTATTTTGCAACCTACACAAATCGTGTTTCTAATGTTTGAAGCGCAAATGATTATATCATCCCATATGGGTCGTTGTTTGTCTGTTAATATGCTTAGTTATTAATATTTATGTAACATTACATCTATTAGGTCATAATTATTATCTCAGAAATAGCATCATTTTTTCTCATAAATGTTGTAATTTTATAGCATTCTTAATAAAAATTTGTGTTTCTAATGTTAGTTGTGTTTTTTAAGTGTTTTGTGATAAAATGAATCTAACAATTGTTGTCTATGTATAGAAAAACATTTATTAACTGAATCAGGAAATGTTTAGAAAGCTTGTTAAATGGGAAATTCCAGAACTCGTTTTTAGCTTGACTTAATTTTAGTAGAAAAAATGTGATTGGCCATTTTTGTTAAGTCGTGTATTTTTATGTGTTTGCCCATTTTTGTTAAGTCGTGTATTTCCACTACTTTTGCCAGGGCAAAGTACAGCATGGCTATATATGTATCGCACTCCCAGACGTTGTTAATGTGTAGTGTGATAGCTTTTTGGTGTGAATATGAACAGTTCAGATATTGAGCTAGACGGTTGTTGGATATCTTAAATTACTGTACAAGTTTATATGGCCTCCTTAATGTCTCAGACACTCTCACAAGTATCCTAGTCCATCGTCTATATGGTCTGAAACTCTCATCTAGAATTGATAACCAGTGTAAGACTAGTTCCTGAACAATTAATGATTGGCTTGAAAAGTGCTGGGTTATATGGAGTGTATTTCACAGTGGCAGTTTCTTCTGATATATTCTTTTTTTTGCTTTAATGCCAAGCATAGCTGAGCAAATCCTTTATTTGCCAGTCAGCTTTTTACTGAAATATGGCAGGCATATGATTGCTACTACCTGTACGTATTTGAGCTTGTGTCACCAGATAAGACGGCAAGTGCGCTTACTGCTGAACTATGGTGGACTAACTGTTATCAATTTGGCTTGTTTGTTGACAGCACAAAGATTATCACCTAAGTTGACCTTCCCGTGTCATATTCCAAGTCATACCAAATTGTATACCAGTGCTTAGTGGTTTTCTCCCCATCAAGATCTATATTATAACATCTATACAGATTCAGATATACATGTATATACATAACATCCATATATCTTACGTTCCACCCACACATTTTCTTTCTCCTGTCTGAATTGATCATCCCGTCATACATAGTCAGAGTCTTGACGTCATTGTTGATCCATATTGTAGTATTGGTTTTTTTTGCGGTTAATTTTCTAGTATTGAACGAGAAATCCAGAATGCCCAAAGGCCTATAACGTATGTTAATTCTGATTATATTTCCCTCATCAAGGTCATTTAGGATAAATTAGTATGCTAACTTAATTAAGTATGTTAACTCATAAGCTTGTTTTTCAATGTTTTCCAAACAAGGAAATTGACGCAATTAAGAGAAGTACTCTTATACTAATTGAATGTTTTAATTTGCATTTTAAAGGCTTTCTAGTGTTTGTCCAATTAACAAAAATTGATTCAATTAGCAATGGTTTATTCTCTGAGAAACCCTTTATTTATTTATATTAAATTTGTAAATATTTGATCTGTGCTGATATTGCATTGTGTCAGATTGTTTTCCATGGATATTGCATAGTGTCAGTTTCGTATCCATTGATTATTGCTATGAACATAAAGTGGTAAATACACTATTGGGAATTTATTTGATTATCCAATTAATGATTTTTATTGATTATGTGGTAATACAATTATATCATTGATTGGAGTTGTTGAATCAGGATCTGTACTTTTTGATAAATACTGTAAAATCATTAATTTTCGTGGGGGATATAAATTCGTGGATTTCATGGTTCAACTCAACCACAAACTTTTATCCCAGCGAACATTAATTTCGACCCTTGATTTATTGTCTGAAATGCAAAATCCACAAATTCAAGTCTCAACGAAATTGTCTTTTTTACCAAAACCATGAAATTTTGTCCCAACGAAATTAAATAATTTTAGAGTAATTTGCTGGATTAGAATGAGAAGGTCGTAAGTGCCACGTACGGCATTAAAAAGACTAATGCATATTTGAAATCTGCATCATAAGGCGCTTCTTATGAGCCTATTTTCATGAAAATCGGAACTTGTCATGTTGAACAAACTGAAGTTGAAAACGCTTGTTTTACCTTAAGTAAAGATTGATTGTCAGACAGTTTTTCTTGTTTTCTCAGAATATTGATTTTGTAGTTACGACCTTCTCATTCTAAGCCAGCGAATTGTCCCTTTGACATGCACATGTCCAGAAGGTGGGGGAGAGGGGTGGGGACTCCCATGCTGAAATTTTTGCAGAAATAAACACAAGTTTGCCATGCTTGTCAAATACACATGCACATATCGGAATGCAGACCATTTAGTAACCTGGCTACATTATAACTGTGCATTGTCAGCTATTTCATAACCATTTGTAAAGATATTATTCAAATGATTAGTAGCCGACTCCAATAAGCTGACACTTTTTTAGGTTGTTAATGAATCAACCGATAATGTTCTTACGAATGGTTACCAAATAGTAAAAAATGCAGAGTTACGATTAAGCCTGATTATGAAACGGCCGCATACCCACAGATCAAGAGAATGTTAAAAATGTAGACGTAAAAAATTTAAATTTTGCTATTGGATTTTGAGAGGATTTGGTAGATGTCTCCAGACTATACAATACAATCAAGTGTACATCTGAAACCAACACTTGACACTTAATTATAGTAGTCTGTAAATGACAAGACAACTTCTAGACTAATAGATATATTTGGTATTCCTGTCAATATATCTGGCACCATTTACATATCCCCAGCTCCCCAGCCTTGCAGACTGAACGCTTACCCAATGTAGTCAGCTGTCAATAGTAGGGCACATTTACACATCTCCATCCTTTCAGACTGAACGCTTACTCATTGAGTCAGCTGTCAGTTTTGGCTTCCTACATTATGAAATAGCATGACAAGTCGAAAATCTTATTCTGTATATTTGTAGACTGAGCTTTTAACACTAGATTTAGATCAAGTGTTCTTTGATATTACGCTCTGATGATAACTTATGGTCATGTTGCACACATTTATATTAAAGAACACAAAGTTACTGGTTCTATTGATTATAGCTGTCTTGAGTCTGTATTCCGAAAGTTTCTTCAGCAAAAATAATTTTAATTTCTATCATATCCAATTCTAACTGTTTCCAGATTGAAATAGACAGACAAAAACTCCATCTATGGCAAAAATTATGATGTGTTTTGAAGTTCTATGAAAATTATTCAAGGAACTCTGTATGACAAAAAAAACTTGAAATTAATAATAAAATAACTTTTGTGAAGACGAACCCAGTTATTGCGACTGTGAATATTTGTAATCGCTCTTGGTATATCTATAGCCAGACCTTTAGGTTTAAAAAAATCATTTTATGAATAGCTCTAACTACATTCATTTTTTTATTTCTCTTCAGATTACATCACCATCAGGAGCAGGCAATAATGAGTTACCTCCCATGCCAGAACCCGAGGGAACTGTTCTGAAGAATCATTTAAAACAGGTATGAAGCTATTCATCATCTTTACACGTCACTTTAAATATATCGGTGACACTTCAGACATTCGCTTCAGACATGTATGCGTACGTTTCCATTTGCTAGTATGCCAATATACTCACTGATCTAAAAGTGTCTTATATGTCTGTAAGCTTTGCCTCGGACATTTTTTGTTTGTCTTTGAAAAATTGTTCTGTAATTCCTGTATTTAAAGCAATCACATTTTGTTATCGACACTTTGTTATTCATTCTCATGAAGATGAAACTGTACTGTAACCCTTTGTTAACGAACTTTGTTTATTGAAACTAGATGTAACAAATGTCCTGTTCGTTTACCTTAGTTACTCAGTCACCATTTGACCTATTGCTTATGAGATCTATAGGTCAAAGGTCAATGTTACCAACTTACCACAACCTTGAACTCTTACCTGTATATGAATATTTGGTTGTCATGATTTGCAAACATTCCTTATTTTGTTTTGTTTTGTTTCAACAATTTAATTTTTATTTTGCCTGTTTGTTTTCCACAGAACCTTAGCAAGGTAGCAGTTTTTACAATATTCAGCTCATAAACAGCTCATGATAAAACTTATATATGCATCTTGTTAACCACATAAGAAAACTGCTGAAATATTGCTGCTTTGAAAATCTCGTTTATTTTGTTTTAATTGTTTATGCACGGAAATATACTAGAAGAAATTTTATCGAATTTTGGAAATTTGCAGATTTGTATTTGCACTTCGCTGACAAACTAAGCCACTTATACAGTATAATAATATTATGAGGACTTATCTCATTTTTTATATAAATTTTATAATATTGATAACATGAATAATAATAATTTTCGATTGAATTATTTTGGATAACGAAATTTCCGAGAAACATTGTCAAAATAACCTGGTGGAAAAATCTACCAATATTGTCAAACACCCGGTGGAACAACGTACCAATATTATAAAAAAAACAGACGGAACAATAAAAAAAGATTGTTATTAAACCTGGTGGAGCGTTTTTCTAATATTGCCTTTGTCCCGAGGCATTTCAATATAATATCGCAAAACAATATGGCTATATATCTGACATTTCATAATGTTACTATGACAGATTTCTTACCGTGAAGATTGAATGTGACAAGATTTCTTACCGTGAAGATTTACTCTCACAATTATATAAGTCTGATGTCAGTATTCTTATAATGTTGCTCATATATCATCCAAATTGAACACAATTTTCCTTGATTTGAGACAATTTCTATGTGAACTACCAGCTTGTGGTAAATACAATTGTTAGGCCATTGTTGATTTATCCTTAGGTTTACTGGAATTTTTAATGGAAATTTGGCTTTTTGGAGGGGTAAATGAATATTATATAAAAAAAACTTAAGAGGGTCTAAACGGCCCCTTAGTTGCTCCCCTGCAATTGTGTGAGCAATATAATGTAGAGCCTCCAATAATTTTCCTATTTCTTTATCCCGACAGCAAATTAAAAAAATCTTCATTTACGTAAACCTAAAAATTTAAAAAACTGGCCTTAGTTGTCTCTCCCAGTCTGAATTGATAGTTTGATTGAGCATCCTAATTGTGTCAGAGCTACCTAAATCAATACCTTACGATTTAAGTCATTCTTTCTGTATCCTGGATGGAGATTTTCTAGGAATGGTTTTATAGAGCATATTTCAGCAGTTTACTATCTTATCTTAGGCTAGTGTCAGTTAATTGCTACTTCATATAATTCAATGCATGCATGGTTCTATTAGTTTTTAGAGGTGGGTGTGGGTCCAGCCCGCTTTATTATCAAGAAGGGGAAAGAGAATACAACATTAAAACTCACTGCTGCCATCAGTGTTTAAGTTTCTCGAAATTGCTGAAAAAATTGTCTGCGACCATTTGTCTGTAACCATCAATAGGAATTTCATTGAATTTATTACGAAAATTGAATGGCTAATGTTTTGAAATTGAATAAAAAATGCATGATGAATGCTACAGTACATAATTTAAAAGTATTTAAATATGAGCGCATGATTGTGAAAGGGTGAAGTTTTTCTAATTCATTTATTTGGCCTTTGGTTGCGGTGTGTATACTATGTACTAAATATATGAACTATATATTACTATCAAATAACAAATAATTATATACATGTGTAACATTTAACATGACTGTGGATATTTATAATGTTTTCACATCGAATAATTAGGTAATTTATACTAATACTTTGTATACATGTAGACCAGCTAATTCTTGGGTCACAAATCGCTTGGAATCCTGGATGACGTTCGTGTATCCAATGTGTACTCTATGTCTATTAGCTAGGCCAACGTGCCGAAGCTTGCCAAGAGTATAGAAATTTATATGCAGTAAAAGACTTAAATTACTCTGGCCACTGCCCATTGATCAGCCGATGTCTGTTTGGTCTCTGGTTTGATAATACGAACGATCAGAGGGCGATGGCATTGGATTTGTGATCCCGGTATTAGTTAGAAGTTGAAGCAAGTCATAGCTTATATCTCTGCCTAACTCTATCACAGCTTAAAAAGTATAAGTTAGCAATGCTTTGATGGCAACAGTTAAAAAGTAAAATATTTTTTATTTTTTTCTTTTGTTGAAAATTTTGTTTGTTTGTATCAATTGATATTCTCTTGAATTATGATTTTATTATTGTAATATCAAAAAGGAAGTGAATCTAAAACATATTATTAATTAAATGAGCAATTTAAATGACAATTTATTAGAGCATGTAAAGTTACAGGATCTATCTAGTAATCACTCTGTCTGTCTGTTTGGTTTTATGTTTGTCTGTCAGTGTCTGTCGGTGTCTTTGTGTGGCTGTTCTTAAGCCCAGTGTACCAACAAACCAACTTGATTTTAGAATATTTTCATTTTCTTAACAGGCTCTAACCAGTATGAGTATGACGCCCCAGCCTATCAAAAATCTGGATGCACTTGCCCAGAATCCTGAGATCTGGAAACGACGAGAAAGCTTCTCCTCTAACACCGGCTTCAACCCACTGATATACGGCAATGATGTGGACTCTGTTGATGTAGCTACACGGGTTGCCATGGTAACTATAATATCATTTTATTCTGAAAATGCTGTAAGGAGGAGGGAAATGAGGGCTCAAAGACCTCACATTTACGTTGACTGAATCAGTTATAGGGCCTCCAAAAGGGCTCTTGATATTTTTCCATTCTCCTTGTGGCAGCAAAAGTTTAAAAAATAGTCATAAAAAACAAAAAACAAAAACTGTGTTTCACTCTCGGAAATACTGTACCACCTCTCGAGAGTGACCTTCTGTAGAGTAACAACCTCTCCATAAAAGCACCTACAACACTTCACTAAGCAGAGATTACTTTAAACTTAATATCTATAAAGCAACAATTTCTGTACAACTGCAACTATTTGCTGCTCCCAAAGGGTGTTGGTGTACAGAAATTGACGTAACGCCAGTTGTCAATCTATACCCTTTAAATTGTAACGGTAAAATATAATCACATGGACTAATGGATTAACTTGAAAAAACCTTCGCCAAGCACCTTTTGTCAAACAACCAAGAGAAGCGTTCTCTTCTCTGGCGTAATGTAAATTGTACTTTACTTATAAATCAAGGACCTCTGCTTAGCTCAGTCAGTAGAGTGTGAGACTAGAGGTTAGAAACCACCAAATAGATTTGCTCTATAGCTCAATGTAAATTGCCCATAGTAGGCCCCAATGTTCAACTTTTTTTAGTCTATGGCCACCTGGACCACATATATCATTGTAAAGAGGGGCATTTAAGCTTCAAAATAATGCAATAAAAAAGGGGGGTCATGTATCTTCTAAGAAAGTTTTTGTCCTTCAAACACGGTCTATCCGTTTTTACGCATGTCCGGATTTATAAGTTCTGGGTTTTACCCTAGTCTACTTTCACTTTGTTATCAAGAACAAAATAGTGGAATAATACAAATATTACAGTTATACTACACCACATGCATATTTACCAACCATTTAAACTCAATTTCATCATTCAACTCCGCATTTGTCAAGAAATATCTCCATTTACAGGCAAACCGAAGTTTTTTTTAGGACTACTTGAGTGTATCACCACTTGGTCCGCGGAGGCATTTAGTGGTTCTTTACCTAGAAGTCACTACTGATCTCCGGGTTGTGGGTTCAAATCCCGGGCTGGCCATTTAAAATTACTAATTATAAATAGTCTTTCGAATGAGACTTTAAACCTAGGTCCCATGTATGGGTGCTATACACCTGGCATGTAAAAGAACCAGGGATGCTTCTGAAATTGGGGCATCTTCTGTATCATGCACTAACCCCCAAAAAAACTAAAAGTACTAGACCTCTTCTGGGGGCCTCGCCCATGTGGATTATCCGGTGGCGAGGATAAATTAGACCATTAAATAGAATAGTTCAAAATCTCTTGTATAGAGTTTCACTGAAACTTGGTGCTGCTACAAAGCTTTAAATGTGTTGCTATAGCTACGTTATTATTGCATTAGCATCAGATTAAGTCCAATGTGATGTTCTATTAAATAAATATAAACTGCCGACATGACAAGTTTCTCATAGTAGTCTGTCCTTCATGTGACCTTTGTTTCTAAACAAATGCAAGGAAAGAGCATTGTACTATAATCATATAGCACTTATATTTCCATAAACAGCACAAAATGATAATGAACATAATTTCTATGAGTGTGGAATAATTATATTTATGCTTTTACAGTGTAACTCGGTTATAAGGAAATCCTAAGGGAAATTGAAATTCCTATCGTTATATCTGATTTTTGCTATATCGGTACAACGAAATTTCATTTTATGTGTACGGATATAATGTAATATGTTTATTAACATAAGTATTCATGCAGGAATACTTTTGAGAGGTTGTTACTAAAGAAAGGGCCACTTTGGAGAAAGTCTGTTACTTAAAAGAGGGCTCTATTTGAGGTTGTTGCTCAAATAAGGGCCACACTAGAACGATAGTATTTATAGAGAACCATTCTAGAGAAGACCCAGGTTGCACTGTTATATTTTTATGCAAATACCAACGTGAAACAAACCGTTGGCTTAGAACTTATAAGACTAATGCATTTTTAAAATCTGCACTACAAGGTGCTTCTTTTAAGTCTATTTTCATGAAAATCTGAACATGTCATGTTGACCAAACTGAAGTTGAAACAGCTTGTTTTACCATATAATAAGTGAAGTGTAGTTTTCAGACATTTTTTTTTTTTCTTGTTTTGTTTCAAAATATGGATTACTTGCTGTACTTACTACCTTCTCATTTTCAGCCAGGGAAATGTGTGTTGACTGAATCTCTAATCTCTAATTAGTGATATTAATCTGTTCATGTAATCCAATAACATCCCTGTTGTAATGAACACACGGTTGTTATGGAAATAGCACACATTGATATCTGTTCAATATTTGCATAACTATTAGCTTTCTGTATTTATGCAAATTTCTTAATTATTTTTACCCTTTGTTGTTTTTATCCTTTATCCCATATTGATTATGCAACAAAGGATAAAAGGAAATTGGTATATTGGTGATACTGTAAAATCATTTAATTTCAATGGTTTCGTGGTTTTGGTAAAAAACAAGACCATTTTGATAGAACGTAAATTAGTGGAATTTGCATTTCAGGTAATAAATACAAGGTCAAAATGATTGTTTGTTTGGGATTTGATTTTGTGGTTCAAGGTAAACATTGAAATCCTCAAATTTAGTCCCTGTCGAAAATTTGTGACATAAATCGTGGAGGCGGCATCTGGTGTCGGCGTCGATTACGTATTTTACGATCATAATCCTGGTTAGATAAATATATAATAATATATAAGTATGCCATTGGGAGTTGACCTTGCCTGAGTGAATCCTATTAGTTATGCTATGTAACATGTAGGCTATGGCGAATAATTGTTGGTGAGATTATTTGTCACTTTTATGTGTCACATTCTATCAGGGGGGGGGGTCAATGTAGTATTAATGTATTTGTTAGCTTCTTCCTTGACCAGTAAGTAAGGCGTTTAGTCCCTTTCAATGTGCAACAAGATTGTACTCCCTTATCGTACATACTGGGATACACCCATGTTGCACCAACTGGACGACTTCCATCTTTTTGTGAAATAGTTTGTCACATTACTATCTGGGGATCAATATGTAATGGATTTGTTAGTTTCTTCCTTGACCATTAAGTAGGGCATTTGGTCCCTTTTGGTGTTTGGTGCAATAAAGTTGTATTTCACGCTATGTATTGTAGTGAGATACAACCTTGTTCCACCTAAGGGATGACTTTCATCTTGTGGAGAAAAAATTGTTGGAGAATTGTTGGAGAAATATTTTGTCACAAGACTATCAAGGGATTGATGTATAATATATTAGTTAGTATCGTCCTTGACCATTTTTCAGCAAGTAAGACATTTTGTCCCTTTGGTGCAACATGCGTGTATGTCACACTATATATTATGGTGAGGTATACCTTGTTCCACCAAAGTGACGATTTTTATCTTGTGGAGAAAACATTGTTCAAGAAATTATTTGTCACGTCAATTCCTATGATAGTGTATTAGTAACCGTGTTTTCCTTGACCAGTAAATAAGAGATACCACCTTATTTCACCAAAGTGAAGATTTTCATCTTGTGAAGAAAAGATTGTTTGAGAAATTATTTGTCACATCAATTCCTATGATAGTGTATTAGTAACGGTGTTGTCCTTGACCAGTAAATAAGACATTTCCTTTGGTGCAACAAATAGTTGTATCTCACACAAAATGGCACTAAGTGTGATAAAACTTTGTTGCAACAAAGAGACGATTTCCATCTTGTGGGAATACCTATTGGAGAAATTATTTGTCACAACATATCAGGGGAAGAATATATAATGTGTAAGTTAGTGTCGTCCTTGACCAACGACATTTCTATCTTGTGGGAATAAACTATTTATTGACATTGTCTTCATTAATCACATGAACTGTTGAGGTAGATAATCAGATATTGGGAATATTGTCCTATATTATTGAAATCAGTGGTCCAAAAATCAATGCTTCTCTATTAGCACTTTGACCCCTGCCTCCATCAAGTAAACTTTGTTTGACATTTTCTATTAGCTTTTTGTCTGACTCAGTTATAAATAAGCTTGTACAGATGAAATGACGAAAAGGTCATGCTAATAATGTATGAATACTGGGTGCTGTAGTTAATTATACCCCCCCCCCCCCCAACAAAGTTTGAAGGGGGTATACTGGAGTCACCATGTTGGTCTGTTGGTCTGTCGGTCTGTCGTTACGTTAGCATCGTGTCCGCTCTGTAACTTTGTCATTTCTTACTGGATTTTAAAATTGCTTGGTACAAATGTTCACCACATCAAGACGGTGTGTCATGCGCAAGACCCAGGTCCCTATCTCAAAGGTCAAGGTCACACTTTCAGGTGAAAGGTTATATAGTCATGCAAATCGTGTCCACTCTGTAACTGTGTCATTTCTTACTGGATTTTAAAATTGCTTGGTACAAATGTTCACCACATCAAGACGGTGTGTCATGCGCAAGACCCAGGTCCCTATCTCAAAGGTCAAGGTCACACTTACAGGTCAAAGGTTATATAGTCATGCAAATCGTATCCGCTCTGTAACTTTGTCATTTCTTACTGGATTTTAAAATTGCTTGGTACAAATGTTCACCACATGAAGACGACGTGTCATGCGCAAGACCCAGGTCCCTATCTCAATGGTCAAGGTCACACTTAGAGGTCAAAGGTTATATAGTCATGCAAATTGTGTCCGCTCTGTAACTTTGTCATTTCTTACTGGATTTTAAAATTGCTTGGTACAAAGTCATGAAATTTCAATCATGGTGTTTTTCAATCTGTATAGCAGCAGATTTCCATCAAATGTGTTGTTTAGACTATAATTTTAAATAATATTCCTGTGTCAAGGCAGTGCTGCGGGGGTATGATTCATCACTCCTGTGATAGCTCTAGTTAATTTTTGATGGGAATTAAATTTTGTGTATTTCGTGGTTCATCTTCAACCACGAAATCAAATCCCATCAAACAGTAATTTTGATCCTGATATTTGTTACCTAAAATGCAAAAAACACAAATTACTGTTCCTTGTCGAAATGGTGTTTTTTACCAAAACCACGAAATTTCGTCCCATCAAAATTAAATAATTTTACAGTAAAGCAACATTTAAAGAATAGGATTCTTGCATTGCAAGTGCTATATATATAAATGTGCATGTATATATTTGATAAAACTCTCATGATTATGTTATTTATTTCTATTTCAGGTGAGATTCTTCAACTCGTCAAACACGTTAGGAAACTTTACAGAACATACTCGTACACTCAGACTGTATCCTCGTGCTGTTGTTGCCTTCCAGTTATACAGCTTTCTCAAGGCTCGGCCTGTTAAGACACATTTCACACACAGGCTGGCAAGAACTCAGGTATGCTGAAATCATAGATATATGTTAATTTAGCGCTTTTACTGACAGGTAACTGTATCGTTGAAAACGAAAAAACAACATTTTTTTCATTTTTTTGAAAAATGATATTTTTTTTTTTTCATTTTCAACGACACAGTTACCTGTCCTTTTACCATGCATTTTAATGGACCCACCATACTCATCCTGATAACTTCTCTTTGGGGGCTTCAAATATTGGTTATTGTTTAGGGGCTCTACAGAGGTTAAATATATTGAAAAAAGCAACTATGGGAAAGTTTGAAGATGTTGCTCTACAGAGGTTCTCTCTGGAGAGGTTCACATACTGTATGAGTATAGTCCATAATAGTCCAGTTATTGTAATTTTGTGGCACAATACATAGTCTGGTTACTAGAAATGCTAGGAATTCACTGACAAATACAAATAACTGATCCCCCTTGAGGGTAGGAAAGAGTGGGTGTGAAATAGCTGATCCCCCCAGAGGGTAGGTGTGAGTGAATAGTTAATGTTCAGTTTATCATACTCAAGTAATTGTTTGTCTATTATATACAATTCCAGTCCGTATTTTATTGGTTCCGGGGCATTATTGCACTGTCTGAGATGGCAGAATTTGCTTTCCTATAACTACAGTTTGTCTAATTTTGTCTTGTTCTTTATTCAGGGAAATTATTAGCTTGTTATATAGAATAATAATGTTGCAGTTCAATATTGTTCCTGAGATTGCATGACTTGTATAATTACAGATGTTGCTGATTGTCAGTTTTCTTGTGCTTTCGTTTTTCAGGCTGTAGAATTTTTTGCAGAATGGGCCCTCTGTCCCCAGAATGTAGCATTCCTACGTGTTCAGACATCAGTGTTTGATCCCTTATTAATAGGGGACAAAGCAAAATGGTATGCCAATCAGCTACAACCTATCACATTCAAAGTATATGACGAGAACTCATCATTAGGGGCCGCCCTTAGTTCAGCGACGGAAATTGTCAGTGACGAATATCCAACAGGTAAGTAATATTACATTAAATATAAAACAAACATAAGATTTCATCTTTAAGGGTCACCCTTAGTTCAGCGACAGAAATTTTCTGTGATTAATATCCAACATATATCAAACCACATTATCTGAGATTCATCCGGACTTGAATGAGTAATGTTAGATAGATAATATATAATACTGTAAAATCATTTAATTTCAATGGGACGAAATTTTGTGGTTTTTGTAAAAAAGACCATTTCAATGGGACCTTAATTCGTGGCTTTTGCATTTCAGGTAATAAATGCAAGGGTAAAGATTATTGTTCGATAGGATTTAATTTTGTGGTTAAAGGGGAAAATGGTAATTATACCCCCACTACCATAGGTAGAGGGGGCTATATAGGAGTCACTTTGTCCGTCGGTCTGTCTGTCTGTCGGTCTGTTGGTCGGTCTGTCGGTCGGTCTTAAAAGTTTGTCCAGGCTGTAACTTACCCATACATTGAAGGATTTTATAATAACTTGCCACAATTGTTAACCATCATGAGGCAGTGTGTCATGCGCAACAATCACATCAATATCTCAAAGGTCAAGGTCACACTTGGAGTTGAAAGGTAAAAAATGGCCATAATTTAGCTTGTCCGGACAATAACTTTGTCATCTATTGTGGGATTTTAATATAACTTGGCACAATTGTTCACCATCATGAGGCGGTGTGTCATGCGCAAAACTCACATCAATATGTCAAAGGTCAAGGTCACACTTGGAGTTGTAAGGTCAGAAATGGCCATAATTTAGCTTGTCCGGACAATAACTTTGTCATCAATTGTGGGATTTTGATATAACTGGGCACAATTGTTCACCTTCATGAGGCGGTGTGTCATGCGCAAAATTCACATCAATATGTCAAAGGTCAAGGTCACACTTGGAGTTGTAAGGTCAGAAATGGCCATAATTTAGCTTGTCCGGACAATAACTTTGTCATCTATTGTGGGATTTTAAAATAACTTGGCACAATTGTTTACCACAATGAGATGGTGTGTCATGCACAAAAATTGTGTCTTTATCCCAAAGGTCAAGGTCACACTTAGCCTTTAAAAGTAAAAAATAGCCATATTTTAGCTTTTTCAGACTATAACTTTATCATCTATTGTGACAATTAAAAATAACCTGGTACAATTGTACACCACAATGAGTCAGTGTGCAGCGCGAACACTCGGGATGGAGTTTATAACAAAGCTGAAGTTGCAACAGCTTTTTAAGTAATGTGTAGGTACTAGTATATAAATCATTTTACAGATTAATAAAAATGTACTTATTTCTATTACTGTGTCATAACTTTTCGTCCAGTTTTCTTTTTTCTTATGGTTGCAGCTTGCCTTACTTCTGTGGCAAGGCAGTATTGTGGGGGTATTATTCGTCACTCAATTACAGTTCTAGTTTATGAAATTTAATCCCCCACATAAATGAATGATTTTACAAACTTATATTTTGAAAATGATAAAGGTAATGTGTTATGTTGGATAATATGTACCATATATTACATATTATAATGAAAATGGTTTCAAATGAATGCTCACATGTTGAAAGGTAAAACAAAACACATATATTGTACAGAAATACCGTATTTGCCCATATATTACACACAGCTGTCTATTGGATGCAGGTAAAGCAGAGAGAAAATATAAGAAAGAAAGTCCAAAAGCATAACGTTGGGACAATAACGCGAACAAATATGGCCATTTGTGGAATGGCTATCATTGACTTGGAAAATGTTCAGAAAGCTATGTTAAGGGTGCACCCAATACTTAATTCCATGGTCTTAATTATGGGTAGATACATAATATGGTGTGGGCAATATTTGGATGATTATGGTACCTGCTCTATTGTTTGTGTATGGCGACATATGTTTATCACACAAACATCTATTAACCTTGTATGAGTGCATTGTTTATTAATTTCAATGATACATTATGATCTTCATCCCTGATTACAACTCTCATATATACTCCCAATCGTATTAATTATGGAATGCTCGGGAGAGCAACGTAGATGTACATAATTAAATTGACTTTTAGCTTGACCAATTTGTCACGAGCCTGACCTTTTGATTAGCATAATTTAACAGCCGATACATTGCCTACGTTTACACCACCGACTGTATGTTTTCATAATCGGGGAGTATCACGAAGACGATCAAGATGTAATACAAACACAAATTTGAAATACCGATATCGCACGATTCGCTTGCGGAAATTGATATATTCAAAGCAAGAACCTTGTAATATATTCTTGCATAAAGGTCAGGCTCAGGTCAAAATAGCCAAGCTATACTGTTTAAGTAATTACAAGTGATCATATTAGCGATATTATTTTGCAAATTTTGCAAATTAACTTGCATTTTCTCTTTATTATTTACTAAATTTCTACCTATTTCATTTTGTGGTTATTAATGAGTTACAACTACAACTCATAACATTAATATAACATTTCCTCTCATGTAAATTTCCACCTATGCAAATAATGGTCTGTTTATCCCCCAGGGAAGTTCTGGGTGGGTGATAAAACTGACCATTACTATAGTTATTACAGGACTGGTGTACACTGTTTTAAATTTTGAAAAATGCAGTAGATTTGATTGCTAAAAATGTACAAATCTAAAGAAAAATAGGTAGGCTTTGTAAAACAGCTGCCATATCCAAAGATATAATATTATTAACTATTTTCAAGATGGAAATAGATAAGACAAACAGAAAATAAAACAAAAAATATTTGAATATTTTTGTAAACCAGCTGCCAAATCCAAAGATATATATGACTATGTTGACAATGGAAATAAAAACAAATGAATAAGAGTAAAGAATAAAAAATATATTTTCATGTTTTTAAAGCTGAGATATATATTTCAGCAGCTGAACATTTTATAAAAATGGTAAAAAATTGCAAAAAAATTGCAAATGCGGATTTGTTATCAGGCATGTTGGAGAACATTGTTCTGTCATTTGTTATCAAATGGAATATCACATTATTAATGTGATAAATATATTTCTGCTGCTAAACATAAAAAAGATGGTAAAAAATGAAAAAATTGCAAAAAATGCAAAAAATGCAAAAAAATTAGTAAAACATAATATATTTGAATGTATTTTCAGATGAGAGTGGGAGTGACAGCGATGGTGCAGAGTCGACATCTTCCTCATATTCATCCCTCAGTGACTTTGTTACAGATATGGTTAACAGCGAAATTGATGGTGATACTCCATGTACGTATATATTAAAGAGGGGGTGTTCCATATATTGCATAACTTTTGTGGATTTTCTCTTCGATCTTCTTTATAATGTCTCTTAAATATAGTAGCCGTATCTACCAAGCTTCATAGAAATCTGTGGTTAGGAAAAATCATTCTTTCAATAATTTGCGAAAAAATCTTAGCTTTTGTCAGAGATGGCTTCTCCTGTTTTTCACTATTAAGAGTGATAATTGTCTAAGATGAATTCTTTTTTATTTCTGAGTAAAATATTTATGATTTAGATAATTACCGAAGGACAAAAATCTCAAAGATTTGTGAATACGGGTCTGTTATGCAGGTATATGGATCAATGGCCATCATCTTAACATGTAAATCCTGCTTTAATGTTTTCAGCCTTCCTTCCTGAGAATCAAGTATTGGCGGTCGATGAATCCAAAGTTTACCACCCACCGGACAAACTCCAGCTTCCTGATTCGTCGTTGCCACTGAGTGACTCCGCCCACTCTCAGAATGATAGCGAAGATGATGGCGGAGACTCCTCGGACAGTTCATACTCCAGTAGTCCACGATATGCTCCGGAACCTGACTCCGTGGCTGTATCCAACCCTAACATCAAAGAAATGGTTTGTACTTATTTTGTAGTTAAATGAAACAGACAAAAAGAAAACATTTTGATTACTTGATTTATGTATAATTGGTGCAACATTAAACATTAAAATAAGGTGACTAGTGAAAGTAAACCATCCTTTCTATCTATTACCGTAACATCATTACTATTTGTGGGGGATTTAATTTCATGGATTTCGAGGATAATTCAGTCCCCATGAATATTTATTTTGATGACATATAGTATCTGACTTTGGGAATAATGTATCCTTGAAATCACATCCCAACAAAATGGTCTTTCACATAAAAACCACAAATTTTGAAATCCAATGATTTTACAGTATCTCACCATTCCACGATAGGTTTAGGCAGAGGGTTTGCTTTATTTGCACGAAGATTTTGGGTTCAGTCCCAGGGTGCAAATCAGTACAATTGGTACTGGTTCCATGGTAGGCCTGTTCAGTCCCTGGATGCAAGTCAGTAAAATTGGTACTGGTTCCATGCTCGGTTTCACTGCTTGGCTGACAGTGATAACTGTATGTCTGGACATAACAAATTGTTAACTGCTATTTTGACAATTTTATAGAATAAAAAATAGTTGATTTGGTGATGCATATTTAGTCCTGAAAAGGACTCTTTATAAAACAACAATAATACAATTGAATGTAGAGCTAGAAAGTATTCAAATAATACGATATCAAATAATTATGATGAATTTTTATGTGTGTTACACATCGGACAATTTTTTTTTTTTTTGAAGTGGTGGTAAATTTATTTTCCTCGTCAGTAGGTGTGCCTGGGTCGAGGGTATCCCAGTACACACCTTACTATGTCGAAGTTAGTAGTAGTAGTCAGAGGAATTTTGGCCCGATCTGATCTGTATACTTCTATTATAGGAAACATCCAAGGAGTTTCGATATGATTCCGGGAATATAACACCGACAGGAAAACATAGAATTGTGTAAGTACCTGTATACTTCTGTGCTTCATAAACGTCGCATTGTAATATTAAATAAAATTTTATAAAATTATTTTGCCAAATCAAATTCTCCAGAAAATGCAATAGTGGGTAGCTGAGAAATTAAACGCAATTTTTTAGCCATGTTGGCTCCTTGGTTCGTATTGAATGGAATTTACTATTGTTGTGCCCCTACACTTATTTATAATTTAATCACTGATTTCTATAAGGAAAGCAAATTTTGTAAATTTGCGAAATTCTCCCAATATTTCGTAAATTTGCAAAAATCTCCAAAATTCCCCAACATTTCCGCTTTGCTGATGTTACCACTTAAGCAGTAGACCCATTTGCTTTCGTTTATTAGATTTGAATCCAAGAAGGAAACAATTTCCTATGTAGGCAATGTGCATTGCTTGACTTGCAAGATTTTACCATTAACATTTGAAGATTCTGTGCACTGTTTGCATTTATTTCCATGGCAACGGAAATATTTTATATGATTCCTGAGATTTGTGATTCTTAGACATCTTTTACTGATGGGGGTGTTTTTTGTCATGCATAATTGATTTCTGCTTTAGATATATCGGTAGTCATTTATTCTGGAGAATGGTGACTTTTTAGTTGTTCCGCATGCGGGATGTATGAATGTGCCCTGACATGGACATTACAACATTCTATAATTACATTGATTCATCATTTGTTTGTCTTTTTTTGAGAGGAAAAAGAATGTTTTCAACGTTTACTCACACATAATATCTAAGGGGGGGGGGGAACATTTGTGCTGGTTAATTTTTTTGTATTAACTTATTTGTAACAATGCATTATCTATCATTATGTTAATGATTAATGATCCAAAGTATGATTGTAAAAACCATGTATATTGTATAAACATGTGTGTTGCAGGCACCAGGACAGCAGCGGTTCTGGTAGTTCTCCACCCCCAGGCAAATCAGGTAGACCCCCTCTACAACCATTGAACAAGAGTATTAACTCCGCCTTCGAATCCTATGAGAGACCGCCTAGTCCACGGAGTCCACGTAGTCCTCGAGACAAAGTTCCACCTCCTAGACCCCCACTGCCAAGTCAAAGGTGAGTACCGCCTCCCAGACCCCCTCTGCCAAGTCAAAGGTGAGTACCGCCTCCCAGACCCCCTCTGCCAAGTCAAAGGTGAGAACCGCCTCCCTGACCCCCTCTGCCAAGTCAAAGGTGAGTACCGCCTCCCAGACCCCACTGTCAAGTCAAAGGTGAGTACCCCCTCCTAGACCCCACTGTCAAGTCAAAGGTGAGTACCGCCTCCCAGACCCCCACTGCCAAGTCAAAGGTGAGTACCCCCTCCTAGACCCCACTGTCAAGTCAAAGGTGAGTACTGCCTCCCAGACCCAACTGTCAAGTCAAAGGTGAGTACTGCCTCCCAGACCCCCTCTGCCAAGTCAAAGGTGAGAACCGCCTCCCTGACCCCCACTGCCATGTCAAAGGTGAGAACCGCCTCCCTGACCCCCACTGCCAAGTCAAAGGTGAGTACCGCCTCCCAGACCCCCACTGCCAAGTCAAAGGTGAGTACCGCCTCCCAGACCGAGTCAAAAGAATACAGAATACTGATCAATATACTGTAAAATCATTTAATTTCATTCGAAATTTCGTGGTTTTGGTAAAAAAGACAATTCCGTTGGAACTAAAATTTCTTGGATTTTGAATTTCAGGTAATAAAACAAGGGTCAAAATTAATGTTTGTTGGGATTAAGGTGAACCACGAAATCGATGAAATTTAATCCCTCACGAAAATTAATGATTTTACAGTATTCTGTTCATAAAAGACTTTGCACAGTTTTTGAAGTATGTAATTACTTTGGAACCATTCTAAGCAATTTTAAGGAAAACAAATTTTCCAAGTTTATTTTGTAATTTTCTCAGTTTTTACAAATAAATCACAATTTACAAAATCAGGAAGTTAAGTGCTGCACACACACATCTTTTAGTCTGTTATCAGTAAATAAGTTTCATTTGCACTAGGAGTAGGAGTAATGTATTTGGCATTATTTTAAAGTATGTGACATTTAACAAATTCAGTTTGTAAAATATGTAAAATAAATGCTCCTATATTTTTAGTTCCTTACAAAGAATGGCATCAAAGGATAGAATGACACCACCCAGTCCGAGAGAGAAGTTAGCTGGAAGTCCCAAAGAGCTAAATCCACCAAGCCCTAGACTGCCCCGTGTCCCGCCACCTAGTCCAAATATTGGTAGGAATAGGCTCGGCTCACAAGGTAGTCAGGGCAGCCAGGATAACGGGCAGTTTATAGGACCAAATCAACAAACATCAAACCAGATACATCTTAACAAACCTGGATTGAAGGTAACATCACATGATTATGCCTCCAACTTTGATAAGGTGGTATATTGCTTTGCAAATCCCGGTCAGTTGGTCTGTTTGTTGGTAGACCAAAATGGTTTCCATTCAATAACTCAATAACACTTTGCCTTAGGATCTTCAAACTTTACATGGAAGTTGGCCAGAAACAGTAAATGACGCCTATTGATTTTAAGGTCAGTTTGTCAATGGTCAAGGTCACTGAGTCTGTGACCTTTAACCATTTTCAACAATTAGTCTGTCATGAGGGCATACATAGTTTACAATAAATTAATGTTAAAGAATATATTGTCAGTTATAAGCTCGACTTTTTAAAGAAAGAAAGTTGAGCTATTGTCTTGATGGGATTGTCTGCGTGTGCATTGTTTAAGTTTATTGTCAGAGGCATTTTTCTCAAGACTATCAAAGGTATCCACTTGAACTTAAAGTTATTCACTATCACAAGAGGAGTCCATACTGACAAGGCTGATAACCCAGTGACTTATATTTATTTATAGTTTACCCTACTTCTTTGTCCAATCATAAGCCCGGAATTTTCAAATTTTTGACCACTTATTCATTTATTTTTGCAATGGGCATAATATCTATTTAGTAAATCTGTTTATTATGACAATTTGGCTGAATATGGAGAACTAGACCCGCTTACCCTCATAAATGTACTGTTATTCTATCTATACAAGTTTGTATAATTTCACTCTCATTACTCCATAAATGGGCATGCTATTGTTTGCTCTCCAAAGCACTGGAAAGCTCACCAAAAGGGAGAGGGTAAACTTTAAGCCGGTTATAGATCACATATTAGAATTTTAAACAAATTAGTACTGCGGTCCCTAGTGCTCCCTTGCACTAATTTGTTTATAAATCTTATATATGATCTATAACCTATACTTAGTTGCCTGCCCTTGTTACTATCAAAAATGAGAAAGTTGAGCATCCAGCACACGTTTGTGATGCACTTGTTTTAGTACTGTAACAGTCTCAGTAGGGTTATACAATAAAAGGTGTTATAGCTTGGCTAATTTGACACGAGCCTGACCTATTGATTAGCATAATTTAACAGTCGATATGTTGTCTACGTTTACAACACCGAGTCTATGTTTTTATAATCGGGGAGTATCACAAAGACGCTCGAGATGTAATACAAACAAAATTCTCTAATACCGAAATTACACAATTTGCTTGCGGAAATTGATATATTCAAAGCAAGAACCTTGTAATATATTCTTGCATAAAGGTCAGGCTCAGGTCAAAATAGCCAAGCTATAATATGAGAGAGAACATTTTTCTAATCAACACACAGACACAATATCAATTCTCTAAGGTCTGTATCGGGTCTGTATCAGCTTATAGATGGGTCTAGTTAATAAAAGTTTATGTGAGTGGGTTTTTATTATTGTAATGTTGCTATAATATGGAACGTTGAAACCTTAATGGATCAATGGCCCGAGTAATTGAAGAAGTTTCTCGTAAACAGAATGTGTCTATGTTCAAATAAACAGTTTAACAATGAACAGTACAACTATACAGCAAATATTGAACTGCTTTGAAGTCTGCTGATATGTGATCTAATTGCACAGAATTATTGATCATACTTTGTTGTCTCTGTAGTGTACATCACTAACAGGACTTATTAATTAGTTAACTGTTTCCTTCCAGTTTTCGTCCGTCAGTCAATTAGTCTGTCAGTCTTTGGTTTATATGGTCCATCCAGTCAGCTGGTCAGTTAATTAGTCATAATTCTAGATCCTGCAATATCACAAATAGTTTCCAAGCTAGGTTTATAAAACTTTGTATGTTTGTAGGGCCAATAAAGAGATTATGCTCAGTTTATTTGTTTTCTACATGTATTCTTACAAAAATTGTGGTTAATACGGCGATGGAACAAGTGAAAATATGTCTAAAAAGGGTCTTGGCTTGAAACTTCGGCTTCCAATTCTTAAGTAACTTGTTATTCTATGTTTAATATTGTTGTTGTTGTTGTTTTCAGCAGATGGAATCTATGGATAACAAGATGGTGGTAGGGACCTCAGATAGGGGCCAGAATACATCATCACTGATCTCAACCCTTAGTAATGACCTTACAGACTTTGCACATAATGCTACCAGTACGCTATCAGAACTATTTGGTAAGAAAAAAATACATTTTATACTGTAAAATCATTATTATTGTGGGGGATTAAATTTCTTGATTTCTTGGTTCACCTCAACCACGAACTTTAATCTCAATGAACATTAATTTTGACCCTTGTTTTATTACCTGAAATGCAAAATCCATGAATTTAAGTGCCAATGAAATTGCCTTTTTTTACCAAAACTAGGAAATTTAGTCCCAAAGAAATTAAATGATTTTACAGTATGTAGGAGATATTACCACCCGTATATTCATTAATAGATCAGGGGTCCTACAAATCCATAATCCTGCTTTAGATTCTGCACTAAAAAGAATGGACATTTCTGCAGAAAATGAAAGTTATTTGATGAAAATATTCAAAGTATTGGCAAAGTTACGGTCGTTTAAAATTAATGTAATATAGTGTTTGACGTAGAGTTTAATATCGGTAGTAATAGTAATAACAACATTTTTAACGAGACCCCCACAGTTGGAAACGCCTATGGGCCGTTTTCATCAATGTTGTAAATCTGAAATTCAGACATTGACTTTATATTGCCAAATGTTCTATTTGCTCTCATGATGTTATGAATGCACCAATTTTGATATAAATTGGTATACATGTTCAGTGGGTAACAACAAATAATCATATAAAATTCCACATGGTTAAATTCAATTGCAAAGAAATGGCAGTAAATATAGATATTGTCAATTTTAAGTCTAAGTCTGAGTTTCAGTCTTACAATGTTGGTGAGTAAGGCCCCTGTTGCCTCTATTGGCCTCTAAAGCTGTTTGGGTATGTGCTAAGTATTTCTAAAACAGAATTATTTTCGGGAATGGGCATTATGCCTTTGTAGGACCCCTAATATATATATATATGATATACTATAGATGTACAACAATCGTCGAGGTGTGACATATATTGAGATAGAATACTAAGTGTTTACTAGTCACGCCTCAAGATAGTTGTAGATCTATACCCCCTGTATATTGATTGCACAGCTTTTTATTGTGTCCCCCACACTTATTAATTAACCTCCCGTGTCTCCCGGGTGGCCTTGATAGTAACATAGCCATGATATATACTGAATAAAACTTGGAAATGTTAGCTTCCAATTGGTATATAAAAATATCAGATGACATCAAGCGTTTTCTTATAGCATTCTGTTGAAAGTGTATCAGATATTATGAATCACCCTGTAAAAGTAGATTGACAATAAGTTTTTGTTGCACAATTTAACTCAGTCTGCTACTCAATAAATATATTCTGTGCTTGTCCTTTGAACCGTAAGCTTAAACACACAGACATGCTGCTGATGATACATGCTGCTGATGATATAAAATTATGAGTTTACGTTAAATCTGGTTGTAAAAACATAAATCTGGTTGTAAAAACATAATTGTGTATGTACGACTTGTTGTTATTCCCATAGTTTATATGTTGTGTATGACCACATATTTACCTTGTTGCATTCACAGGATTATCACCTTATAAAGGTACACATATAAATTAAGTGTGACTCTCTTATAATTAGTGGTTCTGTTCTCTTTGTTATTCTAGTCATCTTTTAGTATCTTCTTTAGGGGCCGCATTTGACCCCTAATTTGAAAAAAGAACATTTTATTTGACCTTTGAATAGATTTATGATCCCTGTAATTAAAGACATTTTGTCCTGTTTCATTTGACCCCTAAATTGGCCCCTTGTGACCCCTAAAATTAAAGATTCGACCTAAAGGATTCCATCTTAAGGGTAAATTCTTTTTTGAAGTTTTAATATTTTGAGGATAAAATGGATTGGTATGAGCATAATATTAAGTATCATCATAACCAATAATTGACCCAGCTTAGTTGGCCCAATGCCTGACATACTCAATGCTAGACCTTGAGATTGTCATACCAAATTTGGTATGAATGGTACTGGTTTAGCTCCTTTGATTGGCATGCTGATTCAAACTTTTCAGTAAGGGATATTCTATGACTGTTTGGCCCATTGTCAAAATAAGTTGAATGCATATTTTCAACCCAAAGAAATTCTATTACTTCCTACTTCCCCTCTTTATCACGTAAGGCTGTAAAGCAGTTACTACTGTGACAGTAATTATTAGTTAAAAGTCAAAGCCGTGAAAATAGAATCAGCCTTCAGAAATTTTTGCATGACTTTCTGGTAACTAGTTGAATAATTTTTTTGCTTCTTGCTCTAGATATGAAAATTGCCTCGGGTGTTATAGTTGATTTGGCTCGCATATAATTTAGAGTCTCATATCAGCAATGAAAAACTTCTTACCGTATTTCCTTGTATTAGCGCCCCCCCTCTTATTAACGTACTGGTTAAGGTAAAGGCTAATTGCCGTATTGTACGGTACCGTTCCATTGGGGCGTTTATACGAGGTCTGACTGTGTATGGAATTATTTTTTCATAAAATGCATCGCCCCGAGGGCGATTAAACAAGGTAATATGGTAGTTATATTATTTGACCACATTAAACCAATGCTCGTTCTAGGGTCTTAGTTTATTTAATTTGGTTTTCTAATTGTGTTAACAAACACATACTTTAAGGCTAATGAAAAAATAGATAAATGAAAAAAATGAGAGCATCTGAAATGTTGCCATTTTGAATGAGGTTGAGTATAAATCTTGATGGACAATGCAAACTAAATTTCGACCCTTTGGTGCAACAAGCTTGTATCTAACTATGCAGTATGTAATGACATACAACCTTTATGCGCCAAAGGGACGTTATGTAAATTACTTGGTAAGCAAGTTAAAATTTGGGTTTCTAATATTTCATTTAGTAAATGCTTTCTTTCTTTGCTATAGTTAGATGATTAGTTTTAGAAGTCTGTTTAGTATGTGTTGTTCCGTCTTTTATTCATATAAATGGATAACTAATTCTGATTTGATCCTTCGTAAAGGCGATCAAAGTATTCTATGATATTGTGCTTAATGGTAAATACATGTGTGGTTTAAGTGGGTTGATTATTTTCATAAAAGAAATAAATATGTTATTGACTTTATGTGATCTAAATTGGAGTGAGCCAGCCAATAAGGACTTGTTTTACAAATGACTGACTTGTTTTACAAATGACTGACAATTGTCAGCCAATGAGAACATGTTTTACAAATCATTGACAATGGCCTGCCAAGAACATCATGTTTAACAAATAACTGACAATTGTCAACCAATAAGAACCAGCTTTACAAATGACTGGCAATGATCAGCCAATAAGAGCAAGCTTTCGATTGTCTGCATGGCAACGACGAGCCAATGAGAACTTGTTCTACAAATAACTGACAATGGCTAGCCAATGAGAACATGTTTTACAAATAACTGACGATGGAATTATGGTCAGCCAATGAGAACATATTTTACAAATGACCAATGAGAACAAGCTTTACAGGTGACTTACAATAGTGGTCAGCCAATGCTTTACAAATGAATGACAATTATCAGCCAATAAGAGAAAACTTTACAATTAATTGACTGGCAATGGTCAGCCAATGAGAACAATGAGACTTGACAGCATGCATGCTTCTGATACTTGGATGATTTTTAGCCTTCTATAGAAGAATTTACTGTAGTATTTAAATTATACTTAACTCCTTGCACTTAAAGAAACAATATATACATTATACTCAAGGTGTGTTCTTATGTATGTACAGACAAATATTCTCCACCTGACTGATTTCCATCACATCATTTGTCTTGTTCCCATACAGAGTCATTTGTCTGGCTCCCATACAGAGTCATTTATATGGTCCCATTTGAAGTTATGTCTGGTTCCCATTTCCCATACCAGGTGAGTTTATCTTCGTTTAATACTGGTTCCCGTTTCAATTGATTTATATTTCTTATTTTAGGTTCGAAGACTGGTTCGAGTCCTACACCACCCGCTATAACGAACACCACACAACAGCACCAGAAACCAGCACCTAAACCATTTGCACCTCTAGGTAACAGAAAGGCACTGGTTGAGAAATCTGGTCTGGTTAAACACGCTACAAACAGAAAGCCAAACAGCAAGGAGAAACAGAAAGCTAACGAGTCTAAGGGATCTACTCATAGGTATAGTCTGATGGACAGTTAAATCTCTGTAAATATAAGCCTTTGTTTAAAGAGTGATGCCCAAACAGAGGTTAAATTAGTAGTAGATATTGGCTTTCAGTTGTTATAGAGAGGGTGTTGCTTTACAGGGAGGTTCCCTAGTGACAGAGGGCTTCTCTGGAGAGATTGTGCTTATAATGAAACATTTGTGCTAGTTTGGTCTTGACATCTAGATGGACGACCCAAACTTTGTCCTAACGAAAGGTTAAATTTCAATGAAACTTCACAATGTTTCACAACCCTAGCTGGCTGTATTGTATTGTAGGTCAGATTATTTTTACTGGACTTAAGGCCCCTTGGGGGAGATATAAACATGTTTGTGTCAAAAACCATTCCAGTTAAACATACCCATTATGTAAAGGGTTAAGAAGCCATCATTGATATTGCATGACAAGCTGTTTAAGACAGGACTCATCCCTTTTGGCCAATAAGGCTGTATCTATGTATAATATTCAATGAAAACAACATTGTTGCACCAAAGGGACAAAGTTTGATTGTATCTTCACAAAATTGTTGATTGATGTTTGCTATGGTTTGCCTGCCACCCATTCTCACATGATATGTAGTCATATAACGCTCTACATTCTGGTTTGGTATTGATTTTTGTGAGAAGAATGCCTTCATTATGCTCTGAAAATAGATACATTGGGGAGTTTTTACATTTTGTTTTCTACATTTAGGTATCATATATACAGAAGATTTCTATGAAAGATTGTTTGTGGTTTGAATGTACACGTTTTGTGGTTGATTTTCGCAAACAGACGGGGATAATATTTCAAAACTAGCATTAAGTTATTTCATGTATATTGGTGGATCATTTGTTTCATGTAGACAGCAGATATGGTGGGGGTTGCATTCATCTTGGCTATATTTAGCTGCAGTTAATAAACGTACAAACACCTTATAAATACCACCTCAATGGTCAGACATTCTTTACAATACAGACCACCTCTATAATAAGACCACCTCAAAAATAAGATAAATTTAAAACTGAATCAGCCAACTCAATAAGAAGACCAACTCTAAATTAAGAATACAAGCCCATGTCATTATTCCTCTGAGTTTCTTTAACCTCAATATAAAGACCAACTTAATTATGTGTCCAGTTTACACTCTTATAAAAGGTGGTCTTATTATCAAGGAATTACTGTAAGTAGAACTTCAGTACAATCTCTGTAAAGCAGCCATCTTTAGGAGCTACATATATCAGCTGTTGTTTGGAGGTTGTTACTTTACAGAGGTTAAATTTACTGAAAATATCAGCTTTACTTAGAACATTTTAAGGTTTTGTTAAAGAGAGGTTGTTGCTTTTCCATAAGACATTTTACTGTATTTACAAATTATTTCAGTGAGAATCAGCAGTTCCTGAAGGAGGTTGTGAGTAGTGTACAGGAAGGTCAGGGCATCAGCTGGTTAAAGATGGGACGGGTGAAAAAACTACTAGAAGATGAGAACTATCGTAACTTCATGATCAGTCGATTGAACAAGAATCTCGATAAAAAACTCAGTGATGACGACATTCACATAGAAGATGTGGTAAGATATATTTCCTGTACATGTCACAGTGTCACCTTCTTCTGATCTTAACACCTCTTTAGTAGACCAGACTCTTGTTATTTTAAAACCCTCTTATACAGACTAGTCTACTAAGAAATAAACCTCAAAATATTAATCAAACTATGAGAACCTATCTAATCGGGACCCCTCTAATCTGACTCCTCATGTCTAAAATGTCTCTATTCCAGACTTCTCTACTCAGAAAAATCTGGACTCCTAATTCAGACTACTGATATGAAAAAACCCACTAATACAGTGGCCTCAATTCCCATAAATTCTTCTTTGATTTAGGTCATTCTAATCCTTATAATTATGAAAATCTGTCTCAACTGCACTCTCTTAGTTAGATGTAACCTATGATCCTACTTCATATTTTCAGAACACCTAACCATCTTGTAAAGTGTAGTAATAACTTTTAAAAGGAATTCAAAGATTTTGATTGAGGAAATATTATATTTGAATATTAAGCTGCTTAGCCAATTAAAACTGCACATTTACTAATCCACCTTGATAACTTAGAGATAGAGCGTTGCTTCAAATACAAGAGGTCTCCGGTTTGATCTCAGAGTGCAAAATACATAAATCGTTTAAAAGATACTAGTACATCTTATTTGCTTGATGCTCATTCGGCTCAGTATAAAATTATTATATGTTTTGATTCAGGCAATTTCCAAAGCTGTGTACAAGGGTATGCTGTCACTGTTGAAGGCGTTTGTACAGGGACTTGAATCAACTTTCCAGAACTACGGTATAGGAGGCATGGCCAGTGCATTCATGGTACTAGAAGTTGCTCATACACATCATTGGGCCAGGGAACATACTGGTAGTAATAAGAGCGATACATCTCTAACTCCTGAGGTATGGTTTAGGTTTTATTTATACCCGATATAAAAATGTCTATACCATACTGTGTACATGAGCATTGTCCTTATTTTGATACAAAACAAATGCAGTAAACTTTTGCTCTTAAACTTTGGTGTCCTCGATTAGGGGCCACCTGGTTTGTATGTACAAATTTGTAGGGGGTGGTTAAAGGACTAAAACATTAAACAGTTAAAGTGAGTCAAAAACTGCTGCCCAGCAGTGCCTTGGAATCCTTCGGTTAATATCCTTTGATATTCTCCGAGTGTGCAATTAATATTTTTGTTAGCTTTGGTTTGTAAAGATGGCTAAATTGATTGCCTGCTTGCTATATTTCATACTTAATTTATTAATTAACTCTTAAGACTGTTTGAAATTGACTAATGCTACTGATTATGCATGATGATTGATTAATTGATTGATTGATTGATTGATTAAGTAATTAGTTGATTGATTTATTGCTTGAATGTATCTAACCATTTTCTAGCTGAACTCTCCGTATGGAAGTCAGGAAAGTTTATCGATAAAGGGAGACAACTCACCACGGAATGCTGACTCACAAAGTTTGAATGATGAACCTGTAGTTGCTGCCCTTGGTATGAAACCTTCACTAACCTTTCTAATATTTCTTTCTCCCCACAATTTTACTTCTCATTTCAATTTCAGGCTTTGAAAAATCTGCTACATGTAAAATTCTCTAAAATAATTAACTGAGATATATTTATAGACCAGTTGTATTTGTCTTGCCTGCTTATTAGTTGAACATGTTAAGATGTTTGATTCAGACAGTGACAAAATTAATCTGGTAAAATAACTGACACAGCTGTATTAGTTTTCTAGACCACGTATTTACCTGGCTTGCTTGTGAGGGGCACATATTTTGAGGACTTTTTATTATGCCCCCCCACCCCAATCTTGAATTCAATTGGCGTGTTGGATCAACATGGTCATATACACCGATTCAAAAGTGTATGCGTGTTTGGAGCTTCATATATGGTTACCAATATTTATTGATATCTGTCAATTGTTACTTATTTACTTACTAGCAGTTAGGCTTTGCATATTGACCTTAATATAGATGTATAGTAAAGAAGATTTTTCACAGCCTGATATATTTTTATTCCAGCTTTTTCTGCATGTCTTATGAACCCAATGCTTACATTGCAATATCATGATCAGCTTACAGCTAACACACGCATGGATTTATGCAACCAAAGTCTTGCTTTAACTAACAATATTAATTCATGAGGTGTTGGCGAACTAACACTTTAGTGCCAACAGGTGTATTTTGATTTGATTTCTTGATATTTAATATTACTAATGCTATTCTAATCGAGTTTATATGTCACTGTATCTATAACTGCTGACCAAAGTTATGCCCCAGTCAATGGCAACCCAATCCAACCCGCCCCCAACATCCCCACCAACCACGTGGTAGGGCAGAGATTTTTTTTCAAACCTACAGAGAATATTTGCACTCCAGGGCCAGACTGAAGGTTAAACTCATGCCAATTTTCCCAACCAGTGAATCTGGGGTCTATTTCCTTGCTCTACCCACCCTTCCTTGGGGTTTGGGGCTGGGGTTTCAATTGACTGGTGCAATATTGCTGTAACATGAAGTTTACAATATTTATGACATCCTTTTGTTCAGAATTACTGAAGGAACAACATTTGACATTCAGTTTTAATTATTTGTTAATAAGACCCTTACCATATTACCATGAAGCAGTATTTGTGAGATTTTATATTAGTTGGAATATGAAGGCAGGGACTTGTCTATATTTGAAGACCTGGTATGTGTGGAATTAAATTTCCATGTTTGTTTTTCAAAAAATTCTTTGCTATTTGTACCTGTACATAACCAATGTTTGGTGCAGCTTGGAATTTCGTATTGTATGTTTGTTTTTTCTACCATTTTTCGCATATTGGTATTGTGTGCCCACGATAATGAGAAAAGCGGAAAAATTTAGTATATTCCACAAAGGTGGATAAATCAGTAGTGTGTACAATTTATTATACAAAACTGACCATATCCGTATACTAAAGTAATTTATAAAAAACAATTTTGTATAGCTTGACCAGATTTAGTAGGCACTCATTAAACTTCGGGAGCGTGTATTATTTTCCGTAAGCGTAGTCGGTACTTAACAGTAATATTTGTTTATTTTTGCACCGACATTGTCCGAAATATGCACGGAATATGTCCGGAGTGCCTACTAAATCGGGTCAAGCTATAACAGGTGATTAAATTGATTCATGTTTGTAAACATGGCTTAAATATCCTGGACGCACAATACAATGATCCTGAATGAGTTTTGTGCATTGTTTTATTCTGCTATTTGATATACAGTACAACCTCTCGAGAGTGGCCCTTTGTAGAGCAACCACCTCTCTAAAAGTATTATGCCTTCAATAATTCCCTAAGTTGATATTTACCATAATATATTTAACCTATGTAGAACAACAATTCTCTAAGAAGAGGGCTAATATAGGCTTAGTCTGTTGCTTGTTCTACTGAAATTAAATATATGCATGTATTACAACCCCCCCCACAAAATGCCCAACTGAACCGCAGTCAATATCTACAGGGGCCTTATTCACCAACGTTATAAGTCTAAAAACCAGGCTTAGACTTAAAATTGACATTTATAATCACTGCCATTTCTTTACAATAAGTTTAAACCATGTCATACTTTATCTGAACATTTGTGGTTATCTACTGAACATGTATACCCATTTATATCACCATTGGTACATTTATAAGAACTTGAGAGCAAATAGAACATTTAGCAATATAAAGTCTAAGTCTGAATTTTAGACTTACAACATTGCTGAATAAGGCTCCAGCTCTTGAAGAATGTTCCTCTCCAGAGGTTGTACTGTACTTTCTTACATTATACCTAACCTGATTTTAAACCTGACTCCCCCACAGGCTATCATCAGAAGTCCCCTATCACATCTCATCCTCACATGGGTTGGAACCCAGACGGCCCACGTGGATATCTCAGTAAAAATCACAATTCTCCAGGTAAACAAAGGTTTGCACGTCGTCCCTCAGGTCCCGATCTCCCAAAGCATCTCAAGTAAAAATCTCTACTCCAATTATAATAAATTTGCTAAAATAAGAAAATAATAGTCTGATTTTTAGTCTGAGGTTCGAGCTCTTGAATTACTACTGTTTTGTGATACCAAATTTGAGTCCAACCTTGTCATGGACATCAATATCATCATAAAGGCACATGTCATTATTTGAGATGAGATACTGCTCAGTTTGAGATGCTTAGAGAAATTGTGGCCTTGCGTAACAAGGGTGTATCTCATTAAGTATTTTATAAGGTACAACCTTGTTGGGTCAAAGGGACGAACTGTCATATAGTTACGTTAAATGTTAGACATCTTGTAATAGGCTAAAATGTATCTTTTAAATTATGACAAGAATTTGATTTATTTTCTTATTTTCACCATTTTTATTTGCTGGTTTGAACAGTTATTGCTTCTGGTTTGTTTTGGCTTATTTGGGTGAGAGCCTGGCTTTGCTTTGTATATCTTGGCATTAATACTGATCATTGGCACTGTTGAGTAGTTGTGATGTCTTTCACATAAAGTGGGGAGACAAAAAGATTTTGTGTTAGATGGATATCGCAAAGTATGACCATGCCTGTTCTTTTCAAACATTGGTCTGATTTCAATGAAACGTTACATGATTGCTAGGTATCAAGCCTAGTTGTGCATTTTATCAGGAATTTTAGGTTGGATGAATATTGGCAAAGTTATTGCCCCTTGTGGGAGACATACTTTCTTGTGTCAACACCCCTTTTAGTTAGTATAAAAAAAGATCATATACATGAATAATGCATGTGTTACAGGCAACAGTGTTATTTTTCTTCTGCTACCTGTGTGTCTATCAACAATTATATAAAAATGGAACTTTAAAAACCTCAAACCTTTGAAATGAAGCCAAATTTTGTTTTGATAACCTTAACATAGAACATAGATCTGCTTGTGGGTGGTTGGGGAATTTCTCATGTCATGTCATACCAAAGATGGAATGTAGGGAAATTTGGTCTGTCCCTCAGTCCCTCAGTCCTTGCTTAGCATTCAGCATTGTTTAGAGGAATCTGGCTTATTGGCAATGGGTACAGTCCCTCAGAAATGAGGTGTGAATGTTAAGTTGTAGTGCTAGTTGTCTTGATTACTGTGGAGTATCTCTCTTTGCCTGACATTTTCTTCTAGATAGGTGTATCTTTGAATGTGTTTCCAAGAAAATGTGCTTCAATTAACTTTTGCTTTTTCTCTTTCTTTTTTCTTGGAGCTTATACTGCAACTTTTTGCTTGTTTTTATGCTCCTTAAAAATTATTGTGGGGGTGTTAAAATTTTTGTGGGGGTATATATAGTTGCCTTTTTGTTTTGTGACTGATTGTATGTGTGATTCTTCAACTAGATTTCGTCTTGGGAGAACTATATGATTCTTCTATAGATCGCTTTTAGTGTGTGCTAGCCTATCGTATCGTAGTTCATAAACAACACCTGTCACTTGGCTTTATTAACTCAAGAATGCTAATATGTTTAGTCATGAACTGTTGCCATGGTTTTCACCATCTCAGAATATCCAGAATTTTGTTAATTTTAGGCCTGGTACTTTTCAGGCTTGTGTCTGATTTCAGGTTTTTGAATCCTGAATTTTACCTATTTTGTCTATATTGAAAAATTGAATTTCAGGCTTTTAAACTGGGATTTTCAGGCTTGAGAATGATTGCTAATTACCAGGCCTGTAATTTTGCCAGCATTGCCCCCAGTTTTAAAAATTCAGTTAGTATAAAAAAGGACTCTTTACTACTTAAATCAACCCACACCAATAAGATCTTTTTAAAATTGTGGCAAATTGGTTTAATTATGTTAAATACCAAACAAACCTTAAATTTTTGTTTTCTGTATAATAGTTGCTTTATCATTAATTAATATTAAATTTGTAACTTTTAAATTGTGACTTTTCAGCTTGAATGCATATTGTATAGATGGGGATAAGTTAATGTTTCTTTAAAACTTTAGAGATTTTTTGTTTCTTTATTTTTTATTTCAGGCTCACCTGTGATCGTTAACGGCGATGAGTTTGAGAATATTGAGATGGTACATAATGTGCAAGGTGTCAACTCGGATGTGAATCGTAACGTAACAAATGTTACTAACAATCAACAAAAATGTGACATTATTATAACTGGGTCGACCGACGAGCATAATAAACATCATCTACCAGGCCACCTTCCTCACTCGCCGCAGTCCGTCGATCGTGACGTCATGTTGGAAATGGTAAAGAACAAAGGTCTGATGAAAACGGCCAAGATGGACACGCGTGTAAGCAGTATTGATTCCGACATGTCGGAGGCAAGTACGCTGGTTAGTGTATCATCAGATAATACTGGGCAGGAGGAAAAGGGTAAACGACGTACCAGGATAAACCACCACTCTATACGCGGCTTTGTTTCCGATTCTGAGACCGATACTGGCGGGGTGTGTTATTTTATCACGCTATCAATTAACCCCCTTTGCTTGGTATAATGTTTGCATGTTTTTATTCCTTGGCTATGTGCCAAATTATATATCGCACACCTGTAGGCCTATACATTACTTGGGGCTTTATTAAGGGTTATATAGTGGGCTGGATATCTTATGGTACTATCAATAATTTTGTATTGGATTTCACCATATTAAAGTCAAAATATCTGTCATTTAAAGAAAAATATACCCTGTTGTCAGAATTCCAAATGTGAAATTGTGGGAGTTGTTTCTGAAAATTGTAATGATCAAATTAACGGTCTATAAAAGGGAGTTATAAGAAACCGCAAATACAGCTGAGAATTGAAATTAAATACTCGAGGTACTAGGTAAAACTTCACTCTGGGGTAGTGTACTATTAATCTGGCAAGTACTCCTATTAAAATGGAGTTACCACTATTTCAGTGGTTAATTTCTGGTTTTCTAAGTTCACCTAACTTTGAACAAAGACACATACAACAATCTGTCAGATAGGTGTGTGTATGCTGTGGTACATTTTGCGGACCACATTTCACTTCAATTTTAGATATTATAGGATAATATTATAAAATATCAGCAAATATTTAGACTTCGGGAGAATATTTAAGTTTCTATTTCATAGGGTATATATATTTTACTCTTTATTGTAGTTCCAATTTTGTTTATCTTTAATATTCACTGGAATGGATGATATAATCATACATGTAATAGCATGTCAATTGTATAATTATATCATTTTCTTATGAAAAATAAATTTTGGTGCAGTAGTTTCAATGGTAAAAAGTTAATTTTTGAAAGTGTTTGATAAAAGTTAAATTTTGTGAAATTGTTTGATGAACGTTAAATTTTGTGTAATTGTTGGAAAAAGTTCAATTTTGTGTAATTGTTTGATAATGTTCAATTTTGTGTAATTGTTTGTTGCAAGGTTTGAAATTGTCTGGTGATATTGTGACTATGTGAGTGAATACGAAAATCCTGTATTCTTGAACCCATTTTGGCCCTACACTGTTTGTTATTGGCATGATGTATTGTCTTCACTAGTGATACTACCTCTGTTAAATGTCAAATGTAGGTTACCATGACATCATATGGGTTTTCAAAATGACCTTGACAAGTTTTAAAGATGACCGTGTTGGGCTTTTAAGGTTACCTTGACAGGTTTTCAATGTTACCTCAACAAGTTTTCTAGGTAACCATGACAAGCTTTTTAGGTGATATTGACAAGTTTTCTAGATGACCTTGACGAGTTTCTAGGTAACCTAATGACAAGTTTTCCGGGTAAATTTGACGTGTTTTCAAGGTAACCTTGACAAGTTTCAAGGTGACCTTGACAAGTTTTATAGGTGACCATGATCAGTTTCTAGGTAACCTTTACAAGTTTTCTAGGTGACCTTGACAATTTATTTTCTAAGTGACATTGACAAGTTTTCTAGGTGACCTTGATTAGTTTGCAAGGTTACCTTAACAAGTTTCTAGGTGACCTTGACAAGTTTGCCTTGTAAGGTTTTCAAGGTTACATTGACAAGTTTTCAAGGTTACCTTGACAAGTTTTCAAGGTTACCTTGACAAGTTTTCAAGGTTACCTTGACAAGTTTTCAAGGTTACATTGACAGGTTTTCTAGGTGACCTTGACAAGTTTCTAAGTAACCTTGACAAGTTTTCTAGGTGACTTTGACAAGTTTTTTAGGTGGCCTTACCATTATGATGGTTTGCAGGGTGACAACATTGTTTAGCCATGAGGAATGGATAATGTTACTTTTGCCATGGTGGTAGTTTGTCATATTGCCATTTGGTCATCCTTGGATTTAGTGAGCATGACCTTGTAACATGACTGCCTATAAGATGTAGAATGCCTGTGGGTCAAAGGTCAAGAACTCTTGTTACTAGTCTCATTCAATTGAAACCTTGAATCTATTGTTTAAATAAAGCGTTTAGTGTATCTTGCTGCTAGGCCCACATTTTCTCACACATATTTAGATGCTGTTCACGTGTACAAGAACCTGATCTTTGTTTATTTATGGTTGGGTTTCCTTCAGTCACACAAACTGTTTTCAGTATTGCCATAGTGCGTGGTATGCATGTCATGTTTATCAAATCATCAAATGACTACAGTATTGCTTGAAATAGAGAGTAAACAAATCGTTTTTTTTTTCAATTTTCTATCAATTTTTATATTCTTCATTATAATACCCATTTTGTAGTATGTAGAATAAAATTTCTTGTTCATCTTTTTCTTGATAGATTAGATTTTTATATTCATTTTTATTGTCACATGCTTGTTAAATACATACAGTAGAAGTTGATGCCTTGAACAACTGCCAAGCTGGTTCATCTGTCACAGCAAAATGATGATGTTATAATGCACAGTCCATGCCTCCAGGGGCCTTATTTACCAACGTTGTAAGACTGAAACTCTGACTTAAAACAACATTTATAATCACTGCCATTTCTTTTCAATTAGATTGAACCAGGTGACATTTTGTCTGGGCATTTATTGTTACCAATTGAACATGTATACTCATCTATATCAAAATCGGTACATTTATAACAACACAAGAGCAAATAGAACTTTTGGCTGTATAAAATCTAAGTCTGAGTTTTAGACTTACAGCATTGGTGAACATGGCCAAGCATCCAACAAATCTGACGCTGACATACTGATGATATAATAGTAAACAGTAGATTAGACAGCTGGATCTATTTTCCTGATCTGAAGTTGCATTTCAAGGCATCACAATTCTACTGTATTTTATGTTCTGTTTTATGGATGTTACAAACAAATTTCTATCAAAATATCTTTATGCTTTAAATAATAATTGGAAGAGGAAATTTGAAACAAATATGATATGTCGGTGGTGGTTTATTTAGAACAATGTTTTACCTGCCCAGTAAACTTGGTAATGTTTCACAATTTTGGTTTCACTGAGACAGTATTGTAGTTAATTTAGAACGATGTTTTCCCTGTCCAGTAACCTTGGTAATGTTACAATTTTTTTGTTTCTCTGCGACAGTTTTGTGGTTTATTTAGAACAATGTTTTCCCTGCCCAGTAAACTTGGGTAGTGTAACAAAATTTTCATTTGACTGAGACATTATTGAATGGCCATTTTGTTTTATTCCTGCCTACTATGTGTTAAATAACCTCCTCACTTTGTGGAATGGCTCCTTTAATGAAATAGTATTATTTATGATAATGATGCAAACTGTCATTTCTTAAACAAGATTTACTTATTTGATTCTGAAGTAAGATTATGCCTAGGTCCGACTGAGCATTTTTGACTCGGCGATGTACTCCTGATTTGATAAATTGGCATCGGAAGGCATCGGGACAAGGGACCTCATGGTCTAGGGGAAGCTTCGGGGAGTATATTCCCGAGGTACAAAATGCTCAGTGGGACCTAGGCTTTATTAACCTGATTTTAATTGTTTGAATCTGCTACATTGCTGCATATGTATATTTTTAAACTTAACTTGATTATGTTTTTTTGCTTTATTCACCTTCTTACTGCATGATTTTACCTTAAAATTTTCTTGAATATTTTTCATTCCAAATTTTATATTTTATTGTTATATATTTGAGATGAGGAATTGTGGGTAACTAATACATAAGTCTAATGTGAACATACATGTATTGACCATAATTTTATTATACCAAAATTTAGTTGTTAATTTGTTAAGTTATTATGCCTATTTTCAATCATTAATCTTTCCCCTGAGTACAAAATTGCATCTAGATATATTTAATTTATATGTGATCGACTGGTATTTTGAATTAAAAGAAAAAACTTATTTTTTGTATAAAATGATAATTTAGTTTCGAAATATATCAATAACCAAAAGAAACAAAAATCAATTTTATTGGTTAATCAATTTATCATTATGCGACATTAAAAAGTTTTTTTTTTATTGTTTTTTGTCATTACAACGATTCTCGTCTCAGATAAGTGTGTGAACGCATTATTATTTGTATATATACAATGTTTTAGGGGAAGGGCAGTGTAAAGAAGGGTCGATCATCAAGTTTATACAGCAACAAGAGTAGTTTAAGCACAGGTTCCAGATATCGTGAGGGCCAGATCATTACAACATCACCAATACCAGGAAGTCCTGAGATATCAAAGACCTATCTGTTTGAAGGCTTGATTGGTAAGTATAGTGTAACCTCATTGAAGTGACAATCATTGGGAAACAAAAAATTTGGTTCCTCGAAATTGGCTCATGTTCACCAGATTGCAGGCTTTTTGTGCTGCGCCATCTACAGTGATTGTCCTATCTGTTTGTTAGCCTGTCCATTTATCTGTCTCTCCGAAATTGTTAAACAAAACTTTATGCTCAATTATTTTCAAATGCATTGCTTTCAAAGTTGGCATACCTGTTAACAATCATCACTTAAAACACCTTAATTTGTCAAAGCCATTAAATGCTATCAAATGCTATCCATTATTTCCACAGAATTATGGCCCCTGACTTTCATGTGTAAGGTTTTCACTTGGACTTACCAGTGTATTGAAGGCAGTCATGTTTCCATATTAAACAATATCTTTTCTGTGATACAATTATTTAATTATTGACCGTTCAGTTATAGTTATGTTTGTTGCTTGTTTGTGTTTGACAGAGAAAGTTGGAAGTATGCAGTCATTCTGTTTTGTCCCTTCCAGATTGGTTGATGATCTCTGACTTCGAGGGAGTTCTAGTATATAATTACATAAAATAATATATATTGTATGAATATTTTATCTTTGATTTGCTACAGGTAAGGAGCGAAGTCGACTTTGGGATCAGATGCAGTTTTGGGAAGATGTATATTTAGATGCTGTTGCCCAGGAAAGAGATATTATTGGCATGGACCAGGGACCAGCTGAAATGATGGACAGGTCTGCTGTAGCGTAGAAATGTTATAATGTCTTTCAGATATCATGGGGGAGATGTATTAGTTTTGTCCTAGACGTCTGAATGGGTGTTACAAAGTTTGTTGGTGCTTGTTCTCATTAACCATTAGTAAGGTTCCAATGAAACTTCACCTGCATACTTGGTACCAAGAAGTCTAGTTGTACACCAATAAAGCCTAAAGTCAGAAATAATGTACATTTAATTTAATGGGTATTAAGGGTTTAAGTTTGAACAAACAGTCATCTTCAGTTTTCTCAAATTTCTCACGTCTGTTGAAAATTATTGTTCCTGAATGGGCAATTTTTTCAAATGCTGAGCAAAACCTTTATGCGCCATTCAGCTTTCTGTTGAAATATGGTAGGCATATGAGTGCCTCCACCCTGATTTGAACCCGGTTCGCCGGATAAAGTGGCAAGCACGCTAACCACAGAGCTAGTAGCACTGAATTAGCAATTTTATATTCATATAGGGAGTCTATTTTAATAAGGCATAATTATGTTCAATAAATTAAATTTGTAAGAACTTGTATTTATCGATGTTTATTTTTTCTATAGATATAATTCACTTGGAACTGGAGATAGGAAGAGATTAGAACATGACGAGGATAAACTACTCTCTGTTATGTTATATAATCTCGTGGGTTTTATGATCATGACCCGGTGTCATAAAACCGAAGTGAAGAAAAAAGTGAGAAGATTGCTAGGCAAGTCACATATGGGTTTAAATTACAGCCAGGAGATCAATAACTTGTTAGACAAGATAGAAACTCTGGTAGGTTTTGCCTTGACAATTAATTTTTTTATCGATTTTATTTAACTACATGACTTTTATTTACATCACAGGTAACTGTATCATTGATATCAAAAAAAAAAAAAAAAAAAAAAAAAAAAAAATTGAAAGAAAAACATTAATTTTACAAAAAATTTTTTTTGGAAAATTAATATTTTTCTTTCAATTTTTTTTCGTATAAGTCCTCATCAATGATATAGTTACCTGTGTGTAAACCCCTACTGAACTTCACCATCGCCTAGCAAAGTAAAGTTGGAAGGAATAATCATATATCCACCTTTACAGTATAATTGTGGTGATCTTGAAAGGATGTGTTTCTCTTGTTCATATTGAAATTGTGAAGTAACTCGAGAATTATTTTAAGCAACCAACAGTCCTATCTTATGCAACCAATATAATTAAAGATCACTTGTAAATAATTAACACAGTCAGATATTTTGAAGTATTCCTTAGCTGGTGTACATATGTCTTCTTGATTAGTCTGTGTTTCCATTAGAATTTTACTTAATATTTTACTATGATTACAGCATGGTAACGATATTGACTTGCGACCAATGGGAAGTCGTTTTATGCAGAAGCAATCTTTCACCGTACACTGGGGCAGTGATAACAAAGGTGATATGCTGTTTATGGAAGTAAGTATGACAATAATCCATTAGCCCTTTACTCCACATAGTAACTCATGTCAATTCAACTACCATATATAAGATATCATCTACCTTTTTGCTAAAATTCTAGGGAAGTCTTGACGGTTGTGTTCACCCTTACTTGGAGCCACTGCACGCCAAAATGTCCCATGAATATACAAGTATATATGCAGAAACCTTATGTGTCTCCAGAAACTTAAGAATAGTAATGACATGTGCTTTGATGGAGTTATAAACAAAGACAACCAATCAGATTACATGATATTACACTCTTAGTCAGTAACAGGTGTTATGATTGGCTACCCTTATTCTCCAATTAGGTAAGATCAATATTGAATACCACCCCTTGCATTCAGCCACCTGTAAATGACAACCCTGTATATTTGACATTTATTGACGTTTACCAGGTGTGTGATGACTGTATCATATTAAGAAGTGTAACTGGTGCCATTTGTGATCGATGGTGGTACGAGAAACTAGTTAATATGACGTATTGTCCGAAAACTAAAGTCTTATGTCTGTGGCGAAAAACTGGCGATAAGGTGCAGCTGAACCAATTCTATACAAAGAAGGTAAGTATCATTAGACATATTTCTCTTGATTGCAAATTATGCCCCCCCCCATCTTCAATGAAGGAGTATATTGCTTTGTCGGTCTGTTAGTTGGTCAGTGGACCACATGGTTTCAGTTCAATGACTCAAAAATGCTTTGCTTTAGGGTATTCAAACTTTACATGTATGACCCTCTATTGACTTTGAGGTAAAAGGTCAAGGACTATTCAGCTGCCATTGGGTATACATGATTTATAAACATCTTAATTCATTTTTATTTGTCTCCCACATATCGCTTGTTTATAGAATGAGAAGGTCGTAACTACAAAATCGATATTTTGAGAAAACAAGAACAAAATGTCCGAAAATTACTTCTCACTTATTGTAAAAACGCTTTCTTTGACAAAAGGCTCATAAGAAGCAGCTTGCTGTGCGGGTTTTAAAATATGTATCAGTCGTATAAGGTTGTAATTAGTACCTTCCCATTCTAAGCCAGCGATATAGTTTGGGAAGACATATTGGTTTAGTGCTTGACATCTGTCTGACTGGATGTCACTTTAGGTTTTTCTACACTAGTTTTTCTTAAACACTCGATGAATTTCAATGAAACTTGAATGCTTGATACCAAGCCTGGTTGTGCATATTGTCAGGAATTTCATATTGGATTATTTTTGCTGGAGTCATGACCCTTTGTAGGAAACATACATTTATGTATCATAAACCTTTCTAGTTTATACTTAAATTATGTAATTAGGCCCCTACCGTGGTTGTGGTTGCCATGGCAACAGAAACATTGACAACCTGGAAACCAGGTATGGGACTAATGTATTGGTTGCAATTCTTTATAACCTTTTTGATGTACTTAAGTCATGATAATTGTCAGTAGATTACTGTTAAAATACATCAGCTTTGAGATATTATTAATGCCACTGTACATGTGCCTGACAAAAATCTAACACGCTTCAAAGAAATAATTCTTGGAAATTCCAATGTTTCCATGGTTACACCAGTAATTGGTTAAATAATCCAGTAATTATTCAACAATGATTCAACGAGTCTTGTGGTGACATGTTCTTGTTTAATTTGACTGAGTAGAAGTATAGAATTCAAGCTGGTTGAAATATTGAGAGACCTTGTGGAACTTAATATCTACAAATATTTATGTAGACATTTTTAGCGAGTCTTTTTGAAGAAAAAAGTTTTGTGACCGGATCATGTGCATGTGCTTCTGCATGTGCGTTGTTTAAGTTTATTGTCAGAGTCATTTTCTGAAATACTTTAAATTTAACCCACTTGAAACTCAAGATAATTTCTTCACAATTACAAGGAGAGTCCATATTTACAAGGCTGATAACCCTGTGACCTATATTCATTGAGTTATCTGCCCTGATTATTCTTTGAATTTCACTCACAGATAAGCAAGGGTAAACTATGAAGAAAGAGAAAGTAGAACCTCCAGCACTCGTAGGTGGTCCTCTTGTTAAATCAAACTTACACATTTATTTTTATGAAAAACTTCTTTTGCAGTGTCGTGAATTGTATTTTTGTGTAAAAGAAGCTATGGAGAAGGCTGCAACAAGAAACAATAGTAAAATACCAGGTATTGTTATAATTCTGTATATCAATTGTCCTTTCATGTTGTGTCACTATGGCAACCTTGTACAATCTTCAACCATTAATTTTAAATAAAAAAAAACAACAAAAAAACTAGCATAATTGGTTAGCTGTTACAGCACAATTATTATGTTATGCTTGTTATCTTAGCCGCTAAGCCATCAAGTAAAGTTAATTAATGAGATTCATCATTTTCATTAAAGACAGCAACTTTTTGTTATTAATTTTTCAATTTGTTAATTGGATATCAGAAAAGAGGGATTTCTTTAAATTAAGAAAAATGGTCAATTAAATTTTGATAAACATGTAAAAATGTTAACAATTTTGATTAATTTGTAAGTAAAATTTGATTTTTATTTAGTAAATGAATAAAAATTCAAGTATTAATTGTCCATTTTCTTTATCAAACTATTCAAATTCTGTGATTTTTAGGAAGCAATAATATTGTGTTATATTATTTTATTGAAAAAGAATTCGACATTAATAGTTCAGAGTTGAACAAAATCTGGTCCTTAGATTGGTGGTGTTGGTGGGCAGGGCAAATATTGACCTTTGTTAGTGTGACAGCTATTGCCAAATCACCTCGATAGCTCTGTCACAGGGAGAGCGTCTGCTATGAGTGTAGGGATCCCCCATTGGCCGTATTTCATGACCAAAAAAATGGTGCCAGTGTTTTTATTGCTTGACGTTGAACATGAAAAGAGAAAATTTGTCTCTTTTTTTCTCTCTTCCTCATGATGGCAATGGCTACCATCAGGAGTGACCAAGGTGTCCAGGGTGACCTAAAATGAATTTGCATAGACCAAACTAAAATATTTTAAATTTTGCTATAAAAACTTTATTTTATCATCACTTTTGTGTTCGCTGGTAATATAAGTTTCAGTGCCCATACTCAAAAAAAAAAAAAAAAAAAAAAAAAAAATGTCGATTTTTTACATTTTTTGTTTAACAACTTGGAATCTCTGTTCACAAGGCTTGAAATAATAGTTTGTCTATAGTAGGGTTATAAGACCATATAAGGAATATTTCAATATTGTTTATTTTATGATAACATTTTTTTTATCAAATTACTGGCTTTTGTGTTGTGTTTGAAATCTGCATAATGACATATTGCTGTGATTCCTTGATGCTAAACTATGTCATCTACATTGTGTGTATGTGGTCAGGTGACTTCTGTGCTTCTTATGTTTGTTCATACCTTGGGTCCTGTTTTACATGGTCCAGGCTACCCTTGGGCCTTTTTGGCCAACTTGACTTTACCTCCTGCACATTGGGTGCAGTTTTTACACGATCCAGGCCTCCCCAGACATGCCTGCCCCTTCTTAGCCAACTGGGCTTCAATTTCTTCAGTTTCAATTTCTGCTTTAACCTCCTTTTACATGATCCTTTTATTGGTGATACATTGTGCGCCTGTCTCTTGCATGGGGGTGCTAGGCGCGCCACTTCTTCATTATGGTTTTGAATTGTCTGTGCATTACAGTGTTTAATATTCACTTTTTTATATGGGTGGCCGTATTGGAATATCAAGTTGTTCCAATAAAGTACAGCAAGGCATTGCACAGCTCACAAAGTCTTAAACATGTTGTTTTTATACAAATATTTCTTTTCCTTTAATTGGCAGTTAAGCTTGTCTACACCTTTTTTGCCAAATATGTTTATACTTTTAATTGCCAAATATATCTATACTATTACCTTTAATTGCCCAACTTGTCTATACCTTTAATTGCCAAATGTATCTGTACCTTTAATTGCCAAATTTGTCTATACCTTTGATTGCCCCATCTTGTCTATACCTTTAATTGCCCAAACTTGTCTATACCTTTGATGCCAAATGTATGTATATATCTTTAAATTGCCAAACTTGTCGTTAATTATGAAATAATTGCTTGCTGTTGTGCCTGGTAATTTGTATGTGCTTGTTAGTGATAAACCTTCATGTGTTGAACTTTGTCTATGATGAATAGTTATAGTTTCAAAGTTAAATATTTGATATATTACCTTTTGTAGGCTTCCATTTGAATCACATTTGTTTTTACAATATTTTTACAAAATTACATCTTTTTTACAAAATTACATTTTTTTTATATAAAATTACATTTTTTTTTTTTTTACAAAATTACATATTTTTTACATTTTTTTACAAAATAATATATTTGTGGAGTAATTTTTACAAAATTGTCTTCAGTTTCTTTTCTTGGTTAGTTTTCCCCAATACTGATAATAGATAGACATAGACAGCCTTCTTGCCATAGCTTTTTGTCAGACATTAGGAGAGTTACGGCTTTTTCATTTCGGAAGCTTTTAAATGGTGTAAGCTTCTCTGCATTTCATGTTTTTCACATGTTTTTCCACCTTTTTTATGAAAAAATCATAGACTTTACATTATTTGTATTAATTTTTTCGTTTCAATTCAGGGGGTTAGTTACTTCTTTTATAAATAAGAAAACAATTTATTTTATCATGAGTATACATCAGTCAAAGTGTTATATACCGTAGGCCTATTTGTGGGGTAATGTAGGCCTGCCTACATTGCCTCATGAAAAACGTGTTTGTGTTAGGCATGAATGATTAAAAGAGTAGAATTCTGTGTTAAATGTTAAGACTGACTTTATTCATAACTTATTGTAACAGCCGATTGGGGAAAGCCCAAAAAAGGTAAGACTTATAGAGTTCAGTGCTGTCTCGAATGATTGTGATATATTTAGATACCTTGCTTCGATATGTGCAATCTTGTCTATTTTTATCCTTCTCTTTGTATTTCCGTATTCCGACTGTAATGCAATACAACAGCAACAACAACAATGATGAGGAATGAAGAATTATGAATAATCAGCTTAATGCAAAATCGAGAAACTTTTCTTGAAAAAGAACACATATAATTAAAATAAATAATTGAGAAAATACTGAAATTCTTTTTTAAAAGTGATATATTTGATTGTCCACCTTTAAAAGAAACTGGATGCATGCATTTCATTTGCTTCTGTTACATCTGGCTCTGAGTTCAAGGTCAAGGTAACAGGCATTTGTGGTTAAATGTATGGCCTCTGATTTTGTAAGGTCAACAGTCATGGTCACAGTTTTGAGGTCAAACTGTCAAAGTTTAGGGGTTTGTTTTAATACCTTTGGCTGACTTTGGTCAATTAGTCAGTAAGTAGGTCATTTATCACCACATGATTGAAAGCAGATTTGGACTTACACCTGGCCCATTTGTATGTATGTGACCTGAGTAAGTCAAGGTCGTGGAGTCTTGTGTATTTAACTACAGGCTTGATGTCAATAGAAGCATCAGTTTCATAAACAAATAACAAATGAGGAAATTGGACAACTCTTGTTTAAAGATATAGTTATGTTACATTGGGAAAGTAATATTGGCATTTCGGCAAAGAATAATTATTTTCATTTAGAGATTTATTATTTGAAATGGTAATCAGCCTACATAGTGTCAAGGTGATACAGTAGTGTCTTGGCTCTTCGGCAAAAATCATTATTTTCATTAAAAGGTTTAACACCTTATAAAGGGAAACGGCCTATAACATAGTGTCAAGCTGATATTATAATATAAATGATTAATTCAGTGATTTCAGTATGTAATAAGATCACAGCAGCATGCTTTATAGAGTTAACATGATGCCAGCAATGCGTACCTTGTCGTGTGACACACTGGGCTTAGGGTCTTAAATTAGAGTACTGTACGACAAATGTTGAACACCTAGCAACATTTTGTACATGTGTTCACTTGTAAATACCTTGGCATCTACGCTTCCTACATGTGTATGTTTTGTGATGCCGTCTCATACATGTTCTCACCTTTGTGCTTCATTATTGGAAACGTGGTCCGACACAGCCGAGTGTAGGAAGGTCATCGGGTCTTCCGGGTTTTCTCTAAGCTCAACATGTGTGGATCATTTTCCTTTGTTCAGTGCCACTTTGTGTATGCTAGTTTTATTTTTGTGTTGGTTTATTTCATTGTATTGCATGGCCTTTCTTGTTTTCCCCGTATTTTATATATTTTTAAAATTCTTTCTTCACCATGTGTGGAATTTGAATAAATACTTTCTGATGTTCTATATGCATATTTTACCCTGTTTGACCCCTCCGGCGAACTTCCTGCGAATTTCCTGCGACGTCAACGACAGCATGCATATCAGAAAAAAACCATGACTGACTTAGAAAAACAAGAAAAACTATGCTCTGAATTGCATAATGACCTCTTTTCAGGCCCGGAGCTTGGGGGTGAATTTCCAGTGCAGGACGTAAAATCCGGGCAGGGTGGGTTACTACAAGTTTGTATGGAAGGCATAGGTTTACTGCTTGCCAATAGCCAGGTAGGAGCACGGCATGATCGCCTTATGTTTAATCGTGTGCATGGCTTCTTGTTGTTCTATTGTTTACTAACAAATCATCCAATCAAAGATGTTCCTTGGTTACTATGGTAACAGAATTGAGTGCTGAGTAATTAAATTAGCAATTTTTAATTTTTTTTACAAAATTATTATCTTTTGTGCTGTTTTTATTTCTTTAACAAAATTTTGTTCTTTGTTGCTGGGATAAACATTATTACTTTTTTTACAATATTTTTTAATTCAAAACTTTGTTAGGACATGTTCATGTGTATTCTGAAAATGATGTTATTAGTTACTTATTTGATTTGTCATGTAAAAGCTGCATAGAAAGCAGGTTTTAAATCATGCTGCTTAAAACATGAGAACAAATCCTGTTTATATTGAAGATCCTATATTATAGCCATCGAACATCTTTGATACTTTGTGTTCCATTATTAACAACATTGCATCTTTTTGTTATATCATGTATCTTCATGTTTCCTTGACTACCAATATGTCTTTGTGAAGCATGTAAATGTTAACTGAATCTCCAATGGTTGAACATTTGTAAAATCTCTTTTCATTGGCCCATCATTTGTTAAACAGGTTTTCATGGGTTGATTGCTTGTATAACAGGTGTTCATTGGTCAATCATTTGTAAAACATGTTTTCATTGGTTGATCATTTGTAAAACATGTTTTCATTGGTCAATCATTTGTAAAACATCTTTTCATTGGTTGATCATTTGTAGAACATGTTTTCACTGGTCAATCACTTGTAAAACATCTTTTCATTGATTGATCATTTGTAAAACATATAATCATTGGCTAACAATCTCAAAGGTTAATTTACCAACATTAATTCTTAAATACAGTCTGTTCAAAGTTGAATAAAAACGGTTTATAAGCCTTATCTAGATTTAACTGGGTATAACTGAATTAACTGTAGACAGCTATTCTTTCAAATGGAACAGTTTCCTCATAAGTAGTACTTATTAAATCAACAGATAATGCAAATAAATAATAATTTTTATAGTTATAAATAACAACATAATATGAAAACATTGGTGTAATCTTAATGACACTTGGTCACAATAATCATCTCAGCGAAATCTAGGTCAAGATTGATAAAAACATACTTTTGTAGTCACTAAAAGTTACCAGTTTGCCTGACATTAAAGAAACCTGGTCGTAATGATCATATGAACAAAATTAAGGTAGATTTTGATAGTAGGTCAACTCTGATCAAAATAGAGATAAACATTGTGTGGTCACTTGAGATAAAAACTTTGGCCTAGTCTTAAAATGACTGTTTAGACATTGCTTAGTTATGTCCCCTTACTTTATGAAGGGATATTGTTGCTTTGCACCTGTTGGTTGGTAGACCAAATGGTTGCCATTCAATTACTTAGAAAACTTTGTTCTTGGATCTTTAAACTATACATTGAGGTTGGCCAACTATAGTGGATGGCCTCTATAGATTTTGAGGTCAGTACGTTGCAGGTTCATTTCTAATTTTTTGGCAATGAGGTCATACATGTTTTACAAACATCTAATGTTGATAATAGTTATTTAAAGAATGAAGGTTGCCTAATGGATAATAATGATCCATTCAGATGGTTGCTTGATAAAAAATAATGATTTAGGCCAGCAGTTTCTTAATTGATAATAATGATGAAAACAGGTGGTTTTTTAATCGATAATATTGATGAAATTAGGTGGTTGCCTAAATGATAATAAAGATGAAAACAGATGGTTTCTTAATTGATATTAATAATGATAAAAACAGGTGGTTTCTTAATTGATAATAATGATGAAAATAGGTGGTTTCTCAATTGATAATAAGGATGAAAACAGATGGTTTCTTAATTGATAATTATGATGAAATCAGGTGGTTTCTTAATTGATTATAGTTTGACTTAATTGACTTAAATGAGTGGTTGCCTAAATGATTATTAGATAACTGGTTACTTAATTGATAATATTGATTAAGACAAGTAGCTTCTTAATTGATTATAATTATTAAGACAGGTGGTTGATTAATTGATAATAATGATTAAGATGAGTGATAAATTAATTGATAATTATTACAATTGGTTGCTTAATTGGTAATAGTGGTTGACACAAGTGATTGCTTAAATGATAATACTGATTATGCCAAATCATTTCCTAATTAAAAATAATCATTAAGACTGGCGGTTGCTTAATTGATAATAGTAATTTAAAGACAAAGGGTTGCTTAATTGATAATAATGATTAAGCAGAATGATTTCCTAATTGATGAAAATGATAATGACTTTATTTAATATAGGGGTCAGTTTAATTTAAGACTTGCTTTATTTATAGTGATGGCCATTTAAGACTTTGAGCTGTGTGGTTGATAATAATGATTTGGACATTAAATTACTTAATTGATAATGATAACTATTTAAGGCAGAATGGTTGCTTAAATCACAAACTAACCACAATAAGTGTCCTGTAATCTTGTGTGTATGGTGTTATGTACTTGGGATGCACTTATATGTTACCTTCGGCCATGGTTAATTGGTACAATGTATACATGTCTACTCTCGTTCATTGAAAGTCTTATATATATTGCATGGTGCCTGCTATTTGTCACTTAGAAATAATATTAGGGTAGAAATACGTTAAAAACAGATTAATCATAATATTATTGTGTAGACTTAGAGAAACTGTACCAAAAGTATATATAACCATATTAGGTCAATTTTTGGCATTGAATGAAGGAGACCTACAATAAACAGGTATTTTGGGAATATAATTAGACTACATGTTGTACGGACTTAGTATGGACTTAGTATGTATACTGCACATTTTGTTTGTCAAGGTTTAGATTGTATTGTAAAAGTAAGGTTATTTATAGCGTACGTCGTTTTGAAAGTTACTCTTTCATTATAACACAGAATTCTACTAATCATTGCACTACTAATATTGTTGATTGACTTGATGGTACCGAGGTTTGGTGTAATTGTGTTAAAGTGTAACGTCCCTCAATGGCGGTACACTGGCTGTTACAAAAGTAATACACCAAATTGTCGGTAATTAACCTACAATGTAACTACCCTAATATTGTTTTAAACATGATTCCAGTCATGAAATGCATATTTGCTTACTTTGTCTTAATTATTTCTAATTTTTCTTTTCACTTGTTGAATCCAAAAAAAGACCTCACTTAAATTACAAATGTTTGTGACTATTATTTTTTTTTAAAAATGATAACGCGCCAATTTCTTAATATGATTTACTTTTTTTAGGTTTTGTCTATAAAATTGAGTTTATTTCTCGTGTAGGGATTTCACATTGTGTAATTCTTTTTTTCTATAATTATGAAAATATTACATTTTTGCGTGTGGCATTTTTTTTCTTCTTATAATTTGTGACATTTTTCTTGAATGATATTAAATTTTGTTCTTGCCATATTTTTTTTTTTAATACTTTCCATATAAAAATGAAAAGATATTATTAAGGATTATAAAAAAAACCCCACTAATATTTTTATATTATTAAATTACTTGCTATACTACTTAATTTTTTATTCTATAATGTAACATAATATTATATATTTTTTGTGTAAAATAATTTAAGACCATTATTTGAATGATTTGTTTTTATTTTTGGATGAAAATTTGTATTTTTTGTCTTTTAATATGAAGCTTATTTTTCTTTGAAAAGCAGACTAATAAATAATGCATGACCACATTTGAATAAAAAACTCTTATTTTTAAAGGACATTTGTAAACATAAAGTATTTCAAAAGGAGAGGCGTGGAAATTTTCTTTTATTAAAATTTTCTACATGTACAAGTATACATTGTATAATGTTGTGAATAAAATAAAAACAACATTTTTTATAAAAAAAACCAAGTATGCATTGCATGATCTATGTGTTTCGTCGTGTCATCTGTTATTGCATTTAAATCTTTTTCTCTTCTTCTTTCCCTTGCCTACCCCCTGTGGTACAGGATTTTGAGGTAATGCTATTACTGTGTATAGTGTATAATGTATGTGTGTGTGTTCCATCCATCTTGTAAGGTCATGTGATCCTTAATGTGGTCATGTGACATTGGTCATGTGATCCTTAGAAAGTCACATGATCTTACAAAACTTGTCATTGTGTGTCATGTGATTTGCTGGTGATACTGCCTTTGTCTGCTTTCTTATTATTTCTCTTTATTTCAGTGTCCTGCTTAATTTTTTCTGTTATTTTCTGTTGCGATTTTATTTAGTTGATGCTAACTGTTTAATTTTTCCTTCCTAGTTATTTTATTAGTATTTTTACATACAATACCACTTGGGGATTATTTTTTTATTATGAAATAAAATCAGATTTAGAAAATTAGAAAAAAATCTAAAGAAAATTAATTGAATATTTAAGATAATTGAAATTTCACTTATTTTCTGCTCAAAATTTAAAAATATTTGAGAACAAGTTACTTTAACATGGAGTGTTTTCCATTTATATTAGGTTTAGATGTGTAGGAATTATGCTGATGTTTGCGGGAAAAAGAATGCACTTGGCTTATTTTTAGTGTTGCTAAATATTTCGGCATTTGTTTAATTTCTATCTTTCAAAATATCCAAATTTTATTCTGTAATCTCAATTTACTAACAAATTGGTATATAATTGATGCTATTTATTTTCTTCACTGAGCGCAACACTTAATTAATTATTGGTCTCAAGTTAATTATACAAATGATACTTATTAATAAATACATTTTTTTCATACTTTCAAAGTTTACAATTTTTCAATAAAAGAAGTCAATTATACAAAATATGTATACTTTTTTCCATACCAGAGTACGTTTTAACATAAAGGTTAAAAAAATTTCATTAATAAAAAATATTATTATTTTATGAATTTTATTTCTCCGTATATGTAACATGCCAATCTTCAAGTTTCACTCATAATCTCACGTTCTTGTTTGTTTTGCACATGCTCCGCTGATGACGCCAAGTGGTAAACACAAGTGGTATAGTAGTCGACACCTTATTGCCTAGTCATTTTGCTTTTAATTTATTTCAGTCGTTTATAGAGCTAAATCGTATCAAGAAGTGTTTTACTCTGAAGGGAGGGATTTTTATTCTTGAAGAATTCGGTAAGAGCTCAGACGTTTGTTTCTTTCATTTCATATTCTTTCTATTTTTAGATACACAGGTTGAAAAGTAACTGAATGAGTCTTCTGCTAGTCTAGAAACAAAAGGGTATACGAAAAAAAAACTCTGCTGAGAGAGCACACTAAAGTGCTACTATATACATGTATAGATGTGTCGATAGTGTGTAAATGGTCTTGATTTTAAATTTAATTTGTCTTTATTTTTTTTTTATTATTGGATTTTAATTGGTTAGTAATAAGTTTGGACTTGGAAATTAAATATTAAATGGATAAAAATATAGTAGTAGTGTAGATTTGTTTTCCTTTGCATTCTGTTGTTTTTTGTTTTGTTGTGTTTTGTTTAGTTCTTTATATTAAACCACTTCTTTATACAATTTGGGGGATCCATTTCGATTTTTATATGATTCTAAGCTTCACCAAGTTTTGGTGATGTAAATTTCCTTGGCTTTGATTTCTTATTGGCATAATTGCATTTGGCATAATCAAAATTCAATATCTAACTTGTTCCAAATTTTTTTTTTAATCTTTATTTTACTCATTTCATCTGAAGCTTGTCTATTCTGAGATTTGGCCCCAATCTCCCAAACCATCTCAATCCATGGTTCGCACATGTCTTGAAAAGTACTTGAATTTGATGCATAGTATATGAAAAGTACTTGAATTTAAAACTGCCAAAAGTCCTTAAAAAATACTTGAATTTTGAAAATATAGCTACATCTTTGAAAAATTAACATAGAATGAGTATGCTGCTTTTAGATAACAGACAAAATTAATAAATCATATAAAATCAAGATAACTAAAAAGGTTCTAAGGAGTCAGCAAAATCTATGCACAACCATATTGACTTGTCTTTTTTTCTGAACTGAAACAACTGGATTTAACCATTGTGGCACTGAGTCTGATTTCCCGAACTTTTACTGTTATTTCATTTAAGTTGAACACTGTTATTGCATATTTTTGCCATGACAAACCAGTTTTTTAGTCCTTCAAGATAAGATTAAGTTGTCATGTGCTTGAACTGTCATGAGCTAGAACCTTAGATTTATCTCAATTTCTGACTCTCATTTGAGCAAAATCTCAATTTGAGCTAAGATTTCTACTTAAGATGCCTCGGGAGATTGGGACCAGACCCTTGGATCTTCCAAAGCTTCTTGTTCTGAGCTAGGGGTAAATGTAAAAATGTTACAAATATTTTAGTTATCTTAAATTTAGACTCTACTTAAGTAAAATCTCATTTTGAGCTTTGATTTTTATGTGAGTTGCATTGGGAGATGGCATGGCTGTTTGAAAAAAAGTGATATTACTTTAAAAATTGTATTTAACATCTGCCTATTTATTGTTCATGCAGCTTTGAACCTAATTAAATTGACATATTTTTGTGTGAATTTAATTGTGTATTTAAACCTCACTTTAAGTTAATCTCATATTTTATGAAGAGAATCTACTGTTTTCTAGGGCTTTTTCAATGACATGCTTTTTATAAAACCTCCATATTAAAACAAACTGAATTAGATAAATACATATTTTTTAAGAGTTTTAAATTTTAGCTTATAATTAAGAATTTACTGTTTCAGTACTCAATTTTTATATTTGTTACTTCATGAAATGAGTGCAACTCCATCAATATGCTCTAATTTTAAGATATTCATCTCTTTTCTTATAATTTTACTCAGTTCTCTTTCCCTGTTTTGTTTTAATTTCTCTTGCTATTAAAGTGTATATTCTACAGCGAGTTAAACATTTTCATCATCGAGACCATTTATACGTAAAAATGTGTGTATGTGTTGTCAAATGTACTTGCACTATCTTCGTAGAATTCCTAGCTTCCTGAAAAATGGGGGCGACGCACATTATTGAAAAAATCAACGAGTTACTGTGGTAGATTGGAAAATCTGCAAAAAAGAAAGAAAAATGAAATATATAAAAAAAGTTCAAGCAAAATTTTGATAATATTTAGATAAAGAAATTTTAGTAAATTCATATTTTGGCATTTAAATGATTATGAATGTTGGAAAAATTCTTAGAGTTGAATAACAGTTCCACTGCTTGGATGGTTCAAGTTGCAATTCATGAATTTTTCCAAACACATTTTTTAAAAAAATATTTAAAATTCCAAAAAATATTAAAACAATTTAAAAAAATATTATTTTTTTTAGAAGTTGTGTGCTTAATGGAATTGTTAGTCATTTCACAGTAACTATAGTAACCAAAATCAACATTATGTAATTTGGAGTAACAATGTATTGTAAAAATTGTTGCACCTATATTGTTGTAAATCTGTTGGCTTTACATAAAATACTCATTTTCACAACCATAGGTAAGTTTTTCTTACTGTTTTCATATGTATGAGAGAGAAAAGATTTGTTGTATGTTAAAGAAATTGAAATGCAAACTACGATTGTTGCATTACAAGCTAGCCAATGGACTGTTCATTGTAGCAGTATATCAAGTGACTTTTGGCTACAGTGGCAAGACAATGTTTTTGTTTTCAAAGTGACTGAAATTTTGTCTTGGCAATTTAGCTAAAAGTCTTGTGGTATTGCTAAACTGGTGTTGCTAAAGACAAAATTTTAATGATCGTTCCATTTCTACCAAATTGCACTATTTTATTAATTTGAATTAAAATCATGCTGGCAGAAAACCGTTCAGAAAAAGGCATTTACCCCTTTTAAAAAGCCTTTGAAATAGCCACATTTTGTGCATTTTCTAAATTTATTTCAATGAATATATTGCTGATGTGACTGAAGTACTTTAAGTTTAACAATAAACTTGTGTTTGAATTATCTGTTCTCAGTTACTTTAGATGTGAAAATATTTATGTACTGACAAGTGTAGGTTTTGTCACAGACTGTGTGTATCAGAAATGTTAGTTAACTCATTTGAAAGTTTTCGTATAAACTAGTGATTTTTAAATTGATGTAATGTGTTTGAATGATATGGTATGTACATTCTGAAATTAAATGTAAATTGTTCATGTGGAATAGATTCATGCAGATCGATTTTAAGCATTTTTCAGAACTGTTGGCGAAAAGTTTATTGCTTAATCAATATACTATTATTAGGGATAGAGATAGTTTCTTCTGATTCTATATTGCTATGGGGAGATTACAGTAACCAGTTTTGTGTATTTTATGGCATTAAGATTCAAAGAAGCCATGGTTGTGGCAGGTCAAACCCTTTGATGAAAACTTGATAACAATGTTGATTTTCCTCCACATGTGGAGAAGTTGCTGGTTGCCAGGGCAAGGTGTTACAGATTAGGAAACAATTCATGAACATCGGGTTTGATGAATCTGCCCCACAGTGACTGTATATATTTGAAAAATGTTGAGCAACAAAAAAACTCAAATTAATAAATAAAAAAACAAACAAGTGGCAAGTTATATCTAAAATATAATAATTATACTTTGAATACTGTTTCATATAGCATTATTTTCAGATAAAGTGGAACATCGGTAGAAAAATATTATATAAACTAATTCACACATGACCGTCTGCTTTAATTTCAGATGCCAAAAGTAAACAAGTAGTTCAACATCGCTTTCAATCCAGTATGGTAAGCATTTATATCTCACTGAGTTATCTTCCCTTGGCATCTTGTAGCATGTTCCCTTTTATAGTACGGAGAATTTGACATGGTCCTCACCTTTATGCATGAATTTTTTTATGCAGAGCATATAGCCTTTATTTTCTTTATTTCTACAGAAATACAGCAGGCTTATATATTTGCCCCCCATCAAGAAATAAGGTCTATCTATTGTCGTGATAGGATCTGTGCGTCTGCGTGTGCACTAGTCAAGTTTATTGTCAGAGTCATTTTTTTCAAACACTATCAAAGGTGTGCACTTGAAACTCAGCATAGTTAATCACAATCACATTTGGAGTTCATATTGACAAGGTTGATAACCCTGTGACCTATATTTATTAAGTTATCTGCTCTAATTACTCATAGAATAAGAGTAATATCAAGAACAGAAAAGTCAAGCGTCCAGCACTCGTAGGAGGGGCTCTTGTTTTTACAAGGTTCTCGCATTGAATAAATAAAATTTCTTATAGCAACTCGTTTGCAATACCAGTTCTTTCGTCTTGCATAAGTATTACAACTGAGCGTCTTTTTGATACTACCCACTAATGAAAGCATTCTACCAAGGTTATAGATATAGATGATATCTCAGCTGTATAATTATGCTGATAGAGGGCGAAGGATCATGTGAAATTCTCTGTGCTATACACCTTCCGTATCCTGTATTATCTATTATGATTTCCTGGTCAAGTTCTTTTGTGCAATTTTATGTTTTATATTTTTGAGTGATGTAACTACTTGTAACTTGACGACAACAGCACCTTTTGAGTTTTATGTTTATAACGATTTTGATCTCTCGTTTGAGATTGATGTACGGTTTAGTGGTCACCCCATGTCCGTCCGTTGTCCAAGGTCAATACTGGTTTATGTGACTTTATAGTCTCCAAATGACTGAAATACTGTTGACCACTGGGACTTAAAACCATACCTGATGGTTGCCATTGACAACATAGTGAGTGATATATCCCCCTTTGGTGCAAGTGGGTTATATCTCACTGTATAGTATTTAGTAAGTTTCGACCATGTTTGACCAAAGGGAGGAAATGGCCATGGTCCCGGCCGCCTGTCAAAGATATATGACACAGCGCTGTGTCTGAAAGGCAATGATTGGTTCATGGCGTACGTTATCTAGTCACCTTTTATGTTGACCTTTTTATTTTGATTTCCTTGTGTTATTGTCAGATGCTCCAAAATGTTTAAGAACAACATGTCAGACATTCAAACTCACTCCTGTAACAAGAAATGTGTCTCAATGACAACCAAAGTGCAATGTTGTAGGCTGCAACTGTAACTGTTGTAGTAAGCCAAGGTGCAAATATTGTCAGTCAAATTTAGTTAGTATACAGTGGTAAAGGTAGCAACATGGGCAGCTGAGGCGCAGTGACTGTTGTGGGCTGCCAATGTGCAGCTGTTTGCATCCATGGGGAAGTTGTAAGCAGCCAAGATTCAGTTGTTGAGAAACATTTCCATTAGTATTTGTGAGATTGGTTGTAAAAGAAGAATGAAAACCAAAAAAGAGTTAAAGAATAATGACAAAATACTATATTTTCCAGATAGTGGTAATTAGTTTCGGCATATACTGTAAAATCATTTAATTTCGTTGGGACGAAATTTCGTGGTTTTGGCAAAAAAGACCATTTCGTTGGGACGTAAATTCGTGGATTTTGCATTTCAGAAAAAAATATTATCAGGGTCAAATTTCGCGCAATTCGTCGAAAAAAAACAGCGAAAATAACCTGTCATAAAATTACCGCATCGTTTATAATGATGCAATATAGATATACAGGATGTCAGTGCAGTTGATAACAGCTAATTTACGTTTTATTGCCCTAATAAATGTTACGTAACTTGTATACAATGCGCAAGTGTCAACAAAACATGATTGTATTATCGGACTTGTCTAAGCGCTTTATTATTTGATTCCAAGCGTCTACCACGTGTCACGTGATACGGATTAAAAAGACAAGGTTAAAGTTCGCGCAAATACGGATACAGTATTATTTAAATGCCGATACGCGATAAATCGCTCGGTTGCGCGTATTTTTTGGTCAGAAAAGATAGGACAAAGTATCATATAATTATTTGTTTGAAATAGCGGATGTCATCGTATTCTTAATTAACATACGATACGCCAATTAAATAAAATGATAGACCGCATTCGTTATTTGTTAATTGGAAAGAAAGTTGTCTCTAATGTCCGAAACATGTTTTCACACCTGATTAGTTAGCATAACTTATGGAAACAATAAAACACATGTTCAAATAACAGTTTAGAAATAAAATTACAATAATTTGCCAGATTGCATAATTATGTCGTAATTGTTTTAGAAATGACCAAACAAAAAACAAAATGGCGGCCGAGCGAAACATTGACTTACCTGTTGAATGGTATAATTGTTCGTTGGGATCTGATTTCGTGGTTCAGGCCAACCACGAAATCCACGAAATTAAATCCCCCACGAAAATTAATGATTTTACAGTACCTGTCTTAACTCTGAATCAAATTTGTCAGACATGTTGTTGTGATTGAGAGTTTTTGGGGAGTCTGTAATTAAGACCTGTATAAATTATGTTGATTTTGTGATATAATATTATGTTGATTTTGTGGTAACAGTGGTGTGTTATTATTTTACCAGCATGTTGTTTTGTTCTGTTGTTATGTAGGCTCAATCAATAGGAATGACCATACATCGTGTTATATCTGTACAAGTTGCTATAATAGAACAACAGTTCCGAGAACGTCATGACAACACTTCCAAAGTATCATACAGTATGTTTATTCATTATTCGATATTTCTGTGTCATTCCACAATATTTGCAATGTTCTACAATGTGCATTGTAAATTGGAAAATCAAGCCCTTCCAGAGAATGTTTTTGGCGCAGGGCAATGAGCGTAACCAGATGACCATGAATGGCTAAAATGATTTAGAAACGCTGGGTGAAAGCCAATTCTAGTATTTAGGCACTTTCTTACTGTAAGGGCCTGAAATTTGTTTTCCTGAATTAGATAAGACAGAGCATTATGCTTTGTTACAAACCTATATTATGTGTTCTGGGTATAAGACATATCATTTCACATATGAAGTGGGTTTGAGCTGTATGTCATGGTTATTGTTACATGTAGTGATGTTCCTATATGTAAACGTTCATATACCTGATTGTTGTATTGGTGTTAACATTAATTAAGAAAATGATGTAAATGTTTAAATGATAAAAATTGTAGTACTTTACTTATTACTTAATATAAATTTCATTGTTGTAATGAAACTGTTCATTTGACACATTTTAACTGCAAAGCTATAGTGTTATGAAATCTTAGGTCAGATGAATATTGCTTCGTTATGGCCCTTTGTGGAAGACGTATATTATTGCGCCAAAATGCTTCCTTTTTTATGACATTTGTTTGAAAACCAGTTCATTGAATCAGCTGCCTTAAATAACTGAAAAAAATATTGAAAATTGCCTGAAACCCTGATAAAAAAGTAAACATTCATAACAGTTTTGAAGGATGTTCTGTTAGAGCCATCACTGCATATACTTTGTGATTTACTTGATAATTTACTATATAAGTTACTTGAAACACGAAACTCAATACATTCTTGCCGCGATGGCCCAAACGTGTCACCTTATTTATGTGATGAAGAATATGGGAGAATTTGTAAACATTGTATTCAAAGAATTGTTTCTATAACAATTTTATACTTTTTTCTGTTTCAGGCTGACCATATATGCTATGCTGTTTTATGTGTGTTCTCTTATGTTGCTGCTGGAAATGAACTCAAAGAACATTATAGAAGACAAACTTGACCAGAACAGAGTCTTTCTGTAAATTAGGAAATCTTTGAGGTAGACTCATGAAGTGTTAAACAACTTTTTTGACTGAAATGTCTCATTGCGTTTATTTTAACAAGATCTGATAGTACTCATCTGAGTCTGTACAAAATCCTCGTAGATTTAAGAATGTTTATCTCAGTAAGTATAAAATCCTCAAGGATTTAAGGGTATTTATCTCAGTCAGTGTAAAATCCTCAAATATTTAAGGGTGTTAATCTCAGTCAGTGGTGTTAAATCCTTGAAGATTTAAGGGTGTTTATCTCAATCAGTGAAAATCCTCAAGGATTTAAGGGTGTTTATCTCAATCAGTGTAAATCCTCAAGGATTTAAGGGTGTTTATCTCAATCAGTGTAAAATCCTCAAAGATTTAAGGGTGTTTATCTCAATCAGTGTAAAATCCTTAAAGATTTAAGGGTGTTAATCTCAGTCAGTGTAAAATCCTCAAAGATTTCCTAGTTACAGTGTTTCAATTGTATTAATAATGTTTTGGAAAGCATTTTACTGAACAAATTGTTCTGCCGGTCATTGTTATTTACCTCAAGAAAAGGGAAGACGTTCAAACATTGAATTTAAAACTTGTTGCAACATCAGGGTTTTGTATTTTAAGCAAAAAAAAGAGAGTAGTATTTAGTTAAATGAACTAAACATGATCCTGATTAAAAAATTTCTGTCGAAATAGGAAATAAGATTGATCATATCAGTGATGCAGTTTTTTTAACTGTCAGGGGCATTAATAATTAATGCATTACTGTCTTTTATATGTGCTGTAGATGCATTTTAAAATAGCTGTCTCAGTGTGCAGTAGTATCAGCCCCTGTCTATTTAGGGATAATTTTGACCAAAGGATAATTTCGAGGGATAATTTCGACCATGGTGGGTATCCAGTATAATTTCACTGATAAGATTTCGGAAAAATTAGACCGATACATGGGGTGTTGTATGGACGTATGGTTTACAAAGTATTATTTTCTAAAGGTGCTTACATATAGACCATGACCTCTTATATATAAACCATACTTTATTATCCATCATTCATTATGTAATATAGTATATTATAACATGATTTGAACTGATTACCGTAAACCAAGAAATTTTTCACAGGATTTTATTTTGCGGAGTTCGCGAGTAGTAGAAATTCATGAAATTAAGTAGTTCCGTAAGTGTTCAAAACGTTAATATGGACATGGCGTGAGACTTAAAAACACAAACATCTGTAGTTGTGAATATGCCGATGATCTGTAGAATGTGAAAGTTAGTATTTACAAAAGTAAATTGGTTGTTGCCAAGCTTACTGAAGTCAAATTATCTGCTAAGTGGACTTTTTTGTGGATAAAATAAAAGGTTTATTGTGATATATGGTATGGGGTCTTTCCTTAGGGGGTCACAATAAGGTTGTTAAATAATTTTAGGATATCTTTTAGGGATTACACTAATTGTATAGGGGTAATAAATTGACCAACACAACTAGTGGGTGGGGAAGGGTTGTTTTGCGGGTCTTCTTAAAAGGTTGTGTTCTGTGAGATTTGGTGGGGGTGGGTTGGGATGGGAGTATTTTTGAATGGGGGCATATAGTTTAATATTAACTTAATATATTCTTAAAGTGCTGATTGTTCATAAAAAAATTGTTATTTAAATAAATTTGCTGTTTTTTTGTTATAGAGACATAGCATATTTTTCTTCATAGTTTAATATACAGATGTTTTGCATGTCTTTCTCGAGTTTTATAATTCATATTTTCTATTTTTGCTATATATTAATTAATTCACAGATACATATTAATCATGTGTAGGGTATATGAATGTATAGATATACTGAATATATCTTATCAATAGTTAGTTTTATAAAGTTAACCGAATTTGAAATTCATTTTCAAACCTGCCTGCTTGCTTAAATGTGCTATTATTACCTTTAATATCGTACACCGTAGAAATCCGGTACACTGTTTCACAGTTCCGTAGGAAAATTGTTCAGTCTCAAATGCCCATGACTGGTTTAATAACTAATGTAACACTCAGATGGAACTCAAAGATGTTGTGTGTCCTGAGTTCGGTTGGAGAGTGTTACATGATGTTACTCACATCGGTTTTCAGTTTTTGTCACAGCCATATGAAAACTGTACAATTTTCTGACAGATCTAAGTAGATTTTCTGACAGAACTGAGTTGCAGTGTATTACGATTACTACCATGATATTGAAAATATTTATTCTATTGCTCTTGCTTTATCAAATATCTGTATTGTTTGAAAAGTGATTAAGTGACGGTGGGGAAAAATACCAAAGATTCTTTATTTGTCTGATGGCTTTAAAAACCAAAATTTTGTGATGTTTTTTTTGTGCTGTATCTTTAGGGTTTTAATTCAAAATAAATAAAAAATCAGGGGTTTTAATAAAAAATTATAACGTCAAAAATCAGCATTTATTTAAATTTACCCGTCAATGACATTTTTGAACTTCCAGGAGGTCAAAGGGCCCAATTTTGGGTCATTATCGGAATCTCTGAGTTTTACAATTGGTTCAAAAGTTGTGTCATAAAATAATTTAAAATTTCATGAATTGTGCCAGCGGATTTTATTGCCATTTCATTTGATATGTATAGAAATATATGCCTTACTTTGTGTTTTGAAGCCTATTTTTTATTTCAAGCATATTTTTTGTTATATTATAAATTTGACTGTGAAACTTGCGTAAATTGTGTAAAATGCTATTTTTTGATACTGGAAATATTGAATTGTTGTTTGTCATGTTAATCAATAGAAATAAAGCACTCTGTTCTGGTGTAAGTAGTTAGGTGTCAGATGATTCTTGTGTACCATTTCCTTGTGTGAAATTTATTTCAGTTTAATATAAATTCAAACATTAATATATTATGATTTATGTATTTATTCTTATAATTGCAGTGAAACCTCTCCAGAGCAACCCAACTTTTTGGAGTGCCGCAAACTCACTGTTTTTGTCAGTAAAAAATGTAGTTTAATTTGATTGTAATGTAAATCACTTATATCTGTTTAAATATTTCACAAAATGGGTTTTCGATTCTTACTGTAATGTTCCATAGTAGATTTTCATTTTGTGAAAGTATATTTAAACATATTCATGAATTTATCAGTAACTGAATTCAAAATTATAGTAAAAATGAAATGTCATGTATTATTTTCATTATACAGTAAATACTTCGGGCAGTACTTCTGTCGTTGGAAGGTTGTGTGGCTCTTTACGGTGCTGGTTGCTTTGGCCAGGTTTCATTTATGACCATAGGACAATGTGACACATACCCCTCTTCCTCTATCACCACATACTTAAACGTTCAATGAGATAGCTACGACGTACGTTGCATTCTCTCAAAAATGGCACTTGGCTAAATTAAAAATACTGCCTATGATGCCATTTTTGCATATGAAATGTTGTGGTCAAAACTTTCACAAGACTCTACGTTATGGCATGAGATCCACTGCAAAGGGACACCCTGTCAAAAATATGAACTTCTAGAAAGTTTTGTTCATTTTGTGTCTGAAAAAATAATGACATGGGAAGATTGATTGTGTAAATATGACAAGTATATTTTTGAGGCCATTGCATGAGATTTGAAAAAAGAGAACATTTTTGGGCAGCAAATTGGGCAAATGCCATCTTTGTTGGATCGGCACAAAGCAATGCTCCCAGGAATATTTAAGTACTGGGGTCTAATAGGGGATAAGAGGTCAGTTGCATTGCTCTATGTATACAAGTGTTCATTTGTGTATTTGTTAATTGATTTGTTACGTACATGTAAATAATGAAATCGATACATGTAGAAAGTTTAGATATTCATTGAAATGTGCTAAAATATTACTAGGAAGACTGAGATCATGTAACTTAAAGTATGAATCTCAATTTAATACTTACAAAATCTCAAGAAAAATTCTTCATATTCTTTAAACTACACAAGAGTACATTTTCGAAATTTACAAATTTTATTTGATGAAATTTACAATGATTCAGCCATATCAATTGCTAAAATCAGAGGTAATTGGCCAATTAGACAGGGATACTGGATTGCCGTACACTCACAATTATTTCTGTCGAATACAAACATCAAATATATCACAGAATTGAAATTTTATCGTGCCAGTATGAATGTGCTATCAATAGTTGATCACTTTGTAAAATTTCATTAAGTTTGTGTCCTTATAGTTTGAACACAATTATGGCTCAAAATAATGAAGTCTAGAATACAAAATCACCTAATATTGATGATGTTTGAATCATGCTAAATTTTATCAAGTAAAATGTGGCAATTTTTTAGAAGTACCTTGTGTCAGTAGAATTTTAGTGTTAACATATACATGTATACTGGTCTTAAATTTGTTTTGCTTTGTTCTGTTTGCATTTATACTTTGCATTTAAAATCTTGTTACATTATTTAACAATCTCATTTAAATCAGACCCATATAATGCTCCATTACTTTACATTGATATAAGTCACTAACAGCGTAAAGGAATGGAGCAAATGTTAGGATCTGATTTTAATGTGATATATTATTTAACTCGGTCGACATTGTTTTAGTTAGTTGTTATGGTTCCTCTGGCTTGGTATTGGTCTATCTGGTTCTTTGATTATCGTCAGAACCCACGCTTGATTCATTATGTTATTCAACTATGTAGTGTGGGTATCCAACAATGTTATCTGACTGGAGCTAACAGAACAGTAAGTTCAAGAAGTGTAACCTGAGCATATATTGTGATGCAACCTGTCATTTATTTGAAAATTCTGCATTTTGAAGGAAGATGAAATTTAATGCTGAATTCCCAGAACTGCTTTTATTTGCCAATCAGTTTCTGCTGAAATATGGCAGGCATAGCAGTGTCTCCTCCAGGATTTGAAGCCAGGTCGCCAGATTAGGCGGCAAGCTCGCTTACCACTGAGCTACAGAGGCACACTAATGAAAATCTGATATTTTTTAATGGAAAAAGCTTATATTTGTAAAAGCTGTAGTTCTTCTATGTAAAAAAGAATAAGAGAAAATTGATATTTTCAATACAAGTGTTCATAATCCTGATATATGTGTTCAAAGAGTGTGTTCATTGTTCAGTTATGTTTTGTGATGAGTATGTGCTTCAAACTTTCATTCTAGGTCAGGTATTGACATGTTTAATTATTCCTTACATTATATGTGTTGTTCGAAGTTCAAGGCATACTCGCTCAATAGTCTACATTGCTTCACCAGAATCATTTGTTGGTCAGGGAACTAGGACAAATACCAAGCCAGCTTTCGTACAGCTAAACAAAGAGTGGACACTGCTTACAGTTCGCTATTGTATATAATCACAAATTATTTGTGTGACAAAAAATATTCAAATATATTATAGTTTATTTACAAATAAAAGTTTTATGTTTACATCATTGTGAATATAATAAATTGCATTTATATGTGTCTGTATACTGGATTAAAAGCTCAAGGTTTGTGTTTAGTGAACATTTTGTTAATTGAAATTGTGTTAATTGAAAATTAATTGATGTTGCCACATGTGTTAATTGAGGTTGCTACCATGTACATCTGTTAATTGAAAATTGACAAATATTGCTTCATCTGTTGATTGAAAATTAAGTAATGTTGCAACATGCGCTAATTGAAAATTGATTGATGTTGCCTCATTTGTTAATTGAAAATTAATTGATGTTGCCACATGTGTTAATTGAAAATTAATTGATGAAATTGTTTGTTATGATTGCCTAGACATAAATGTTATGTTTTATAATGTTGTAATTAAATAGTTTGTTGATTGTAGTGAGTAGTATATTCATATTGTAGAACAAATTTAAGAACATTTTGAGATGGTGTACAGAAACCCTGTGTTTATAACAGTTGAAACGAAAGATTGTTATGCCATGGGGAGCATTTAACAGACATCAATGTACTTGAAGTTAGGATTTTTTATGTTTGTAGTCTCATTGTAATGTGCACATTTAAAATACTCCTATTTGACACAGAAAAGATATTTGCATTTTGAAGATAATGAAACAATGTCAGAATAAATCCATATGCAGAGTTTTGTGCAAGAATTTAATATTTCATCCTCATACATCAGTGGTTAGTCCAGTTCCCAGACTAGTATGTTTGGATGGAACAATTTGCTAGCTGAATGAGAAGGATTATAGTCGTTAAAATCCAAATTTTGTCAAGAATATAAAAATGGATCACAATAGAGTGTTCATGTAAATTGTATTGTAATTATTGATAGTGTTTTAAGTTTGTTGAGTTTGAATTATAAGAAGATGTGTAGGTAGACTATGTACTATATATGTACGTTAATGTATGTAAATGTTCCTTTGTTAACTTATGATGATATAATCTATGTAGGGTGGTTAATTTTGTTTTCACTTGAATTGCGCCATTAGTGTGACGTTTATATGTAGTGTACAGCACTAATATAAATATCACTCCCGTCACAGACTATTATAATTATATAAATCAAGGGGGATAGTCGTGAGTATGGTACACATCTTTCACCTTCAAATGGTCAATCCACAGGTGACTAATGCTGAATGACTTAAGTGAAAGGCTTGAAACCCTGTAGGTCACTGGTCACAACCCCATCTTTGGCTCCTATCTCTTCCATATATTGGTCACCAAATCACATCCTAATATTGGCCACAGCTCAATATTGGGCCCCTATAACAGGCCGTTGTTAGGCCAAGATCACATGTTTGGCACTGATCACATCCCAATATTGGGCACTGACTGGCGCCAATCACAGCCCAAACATAGGTCTTTATTATGGGCCCCATTCACTTGTATAATTATCTATAACAGAGATCTAGTTATTAAAAAACACTCCACATTTTACTTTGATAGTCAACTTCGTGTTTTGTAAGGCATCTATTCTTTCACAAGGAACATGTGTTCAAATGCTTGTGTAAAATCAGTATAACTACTAAGTCATTTAGCTTGTGTTTAGATGATACTTTAGTGTATATTGTTATTTACGGTTATTTAGAGTCATAGGTAAGAAAATTTATGCTTTACAGGGGAGGTAATTCATGTTACACTTTCTAGGGAGGTAACCATTATGTTGCTTTCCAAAGGAGGTAATTGTTATGTTGCTTTACAAGGGAGGTAATTTATGTAACACTTTCAAAGGGAGGTAATTCATGTAACCCTTTCAAAGGGAGGTAATTCATGAAAGTTTTCAAAGGGAGGTAATATATATGTTGCTTTTCTTGTGAGGTAATCTAGGTACACTTATCCAAAGACCTAAAGTAAGGTTTAGATATTTGATTTATCCAAAAAATTAAGGTCAATCAGATTTCCTGAGGCAGATATATGTTCATATTTAGTCTTCTCCATCTCAATTCATTTTCTAAACGAAGATCCTTTTAAGCGAAAAAAGGTGCTCAACGCAAGATATTTGGAATAAACTTGAATTTTAACAACTATGCTGCTGTAATAATGCATTAGTGGACACATCTTTTGCAATTGAATAAAATACCCACTGTTCATTGTAGCCTAAAATTAAGTAGTATATGAGAAACAAAACAAAATTAAGTTGTAAAAATGACTCAATATGACAGTTTATGAATGAAATGAAATCCCTATTTGTTGTTTTACTGCCGTATTAGTGATAGAGAACTGCAGTTATATATTCACACCATGTATAAGATTGAATGAAATCCCTTCTACAGTCCAATTAGAGTCTTAATAAGTTGTTAAGCATTTATTGCAAATGAATATGAAATCCCTTATCTATTATAAGTTGTAAATCCATTGTCTTGGTTTACTGTAACATCATTTAATTTCGTTGGGATGAAATGTCGTGGTTTTGGTAAAAATGACAATTTCGTTGGGACTTGAATTCGTGGATTTTGCATTTCAGGTAATAAACAAGGGTCAAAATTGATGTTCGTTGGGATTAAATTTCGTGGTTGAGGTGAACCACGGAATCCACGAAATTTAACCTCCCACGAAAATTAATGATTTTACAGTATGTACCTAGTTATCAGTATATAACATGACATTTGTTGTCTCCTGTTAATTTAACACCTTAATTATTATTTTTGTTTATGCCTGTGCAATATTTTGTTTAATCTACAATGAAATAAAGTTTACCACTTAACTACATACAATGTTTGTTTTCTATTTCACTAGATAGTTAATCCTCTGTAAGATGATCTGAAATGGCTGAGTCGAGCATAGCCATTATATGCCAGAAAAAAGCTTTCTGCTGAAATATGACAGACATGTGAGTGCCCTTACCTGTATATGAACCATAACAGACTAGCACACTAACCACTGAACTAGGGGGCCACACTCCATGTTCTTGGATTGGTTAAACATTTGGCTACTTGCTCAAATCCTCCAAATACAGACAAATTCCCTTGCTCTTATAGTGTACACAGTACTACACACATGTTTGCCAGAGATAAATCACGTATATTAAAATATGTTGAGAAAGTTAGTACTGATCAACTACAGAGCTATTTGCCAAATGATTGATACAATATTTAAAAACAAAAAAGACATTAACACCCCGGAGAAAACAAACAACACATCGATGGCTTAGAATTAGAAGGGCGTAAGTGCCACTTACGACCTTTTAAGATTCATACATATTAAGAATAAGCATCATAAGGCGCTTCTTATGAGCCCATTTTCATAAAAATCTGAAATTGTCATGTTGACAAAAATGAAGTTTTAAAAACTTGTTTTCCTATAGGTAAAGATTAAATTACAGACAGTTTTCTCTTGTTTACTCAATATTTCGATTTGGTAGTAACGACCTTCTTGTTCTAAGCCATCGATATATATATTTATCATAACTGATCCTTCTTTGGGTTGGCAACCAGTGTTTCACTACAGAAGACTCGATCTCCATATCATGGATGGACCTATCCTTTACATACACTTTATTCCACAGTAATATAAGAGGAGCTGGAGGATGTGAAGAGACTCATGCTACACACAAAGTTGCTGGACCAAAAGTACACCTGTCCTTGTATACATAAACATAACAGTACGAAGGATCGTGATTTAATATAACAGACACGTAGATTTAGTGGTACATAATTTGGGAGGAGTGTTTAGGTATAAAATGCTTCGTAGCCTATCCAGGCCCTACTGACTGTTTATGTCCTTACCCTGATATGCTAACCATCAAGTTCAAGCCAAATCGGGAGAAGCAAATGTAACACCGTCTTCAAGAAGGGCACCCAACTGTGTCTGCTAGCTGTGAGATGAACGTATATGATCACCAACAATTAACAGAAACCTACCCAGATATACTAGTAAGTCTACCATGCATATATATAGTATGCAGCGGCGAAACTTGCCTTAAATTTAGGAGTAGTCAAATTCAAAGTCCAGGGACATGTTCCTCGGTAACTTTTTGAAAAAATGGAGTCTTTCTGTGGTATTCTAGAGCATTTTATAAAGATTTAGGCTTCAAATAAAAGCAAAACATTTACAACAGTTTTGGTCGATATAACAAAATGTCAGTCTTACAACCTATGAACGCGCAAATACAGTTATGTAGGGGGTAGATCTATAGGGATCGTTCAAGGGCTAAGACTAACGTTACTCAATGGAAGCAATCTATTTATTTTTGGCATTATTATTTGCTTCCATACTGAGGAGATTAACATACGGCATTGTGGAGAAAATCGCATGTTGTCAATCTATGAGATCCCCTATAGGCCTACGCAAATAAAATCTAAGGTATTTTTTATCAAGAACATATTTTCTTAAATAACCAATTCAAAGTGACTTACCAAAGTAAGAAAAAAAACAATTGTTACCTCACAAGTGCCACTTGGCGTATTATGTATATCTTAAAATGATCAACTATAGACCAACGTGATCCGCTACAGACGTCTCATTTAATTTAATCAAAGACAACTTAACAAGAGCCATTTAATCAAAGTCAAATTCGTAATGCCTGATGAAGTAGCATAAAGACTCTTGAAAGACTCTTTTTTAATTCAAAGAGAGACAATCCAAATATATATTGAAGTCAAAGGGAGGCAAATATTGGGTCAAGAAATGGAAAAAAAAGTTTTCTCACATTTCTATTGTTCTCGTGGTCAAGTTTTTCGTATATTTTATAGTCTCCCTTTGATCGTTTTACTATCAAAGGGAGGTGATAAAATATACAGAAAAGTTGACCAAGAGAACAATAGAAACTTGGACAAAGTTTTTTGGGCAGTTTTTGACCCAATATTTGTCTCCCTTTGAATCAATAGTTTGATTGTCTCTCTTTGAATAAAAAATATGGTATACGTATACATGTTGACATGCTATATCTATGCACGGCACCGGACTGGAGCTCTCTTGGTATATATTATAAATTATGCCCATAGTACAGTGTGATCATTGATATTTGGTAACGTAAATAACTTTAATTACTTTGTCAGTTTTTAAGATAATATTTGTTGGTATGCGCAATTGATTGATGTATACAGATGATTAGGCATTAGCGGATCATGTGGTATAGTGGATCACTCAAGGTTTTAGACTACTCGATGGAAGGACTTTATTTGTTTTTGGCATAACTAGTTGCTTCCTTAAGGGGGGGGGGGGGGGTGAGGGGGTAAACTTCCAAACTATTAGTTCTGTAGTTCACTGATTTGTGGAGAAAACAGTATTTTTGTCAATTTTAAGTGACCCGCTATACGCAAATCAAAAAGCGTTATTCGAAGTTGTTTTTTATCTAGAAAATATTTTCAATTTTCTAAATAATTACTGCCGTTTCAAAGTGACTTAGTCAGACAAGAAAAAACACAAGCTATTTTTGTCCTAAAATGATCCGCTTTATGCCAAAACGATCCGCCACTGACATATGAAGTGACGTCACGGTTATTCCTGCTTTAGAATAATCTATTATCAGTATCAAACCAAATGATCCGCTATTGTCTAATCAATTGTATACATGCACATACTGTCACTGCGGTATAACGTACACCGGATATTGCTAGCAAGATGAGTAATATTATCAATTTTCGCGACATTCTAGTGTTGACAAGGGTAAGTTCAGAGATGATTGTTAGTTTTTCTGAGTGTTTTAATGTACATTTTATACAAAACTATCTTCTCCAAAAAAATTCCTGGCCTGTGCAACCGGTAAATTGCCAGGAATTTCTTTAAAGGGTGATTAAAAGACCAAACTCGTATCGTTACTCACGCAGAAAGTAAGCTCGATCTGTCGAAATAAGATGTTTTTGTTTATATTTTTCGTTCAAATACTCAACTTGAATCGAGCGAATTGTCATTTTTGTTACAAAGATTATATTGCAAATTTAGTATCCGTAACAAATAGAAAATGACGGTGCATTGCGAGAATAAATGCAGGTGTTAGTGTACAGAGTATTGCTATATAGTTGCTTTCTGGTGTACGGAGTATTGCTGTTTGGTGTACAGAGTATTGCTTTTACTTGCAGTGACTATTTGTCACTCAAATCGAATAAATACAAGGTATAAGCAGCGTTATTTGATAAAAAATAACTTATATCATATCGTCTGTTCAAAACCAGAACCTCGTATCTGCATATTGTGGAATTTTTCAGGAACAAAAGAAAATGTTCTCATCGTTTATTGAATTATTTTTTCTTGGTAATTTTCGACTATGTTATGCATTATAACATTATTTAAACTTATTTAAATGTTTTGAATCAATTAGCCTAAAAATGGTGACTGTAGTAGCCTATTTTAGTTTGGCTCTATAAAATCGTCTGTTTTTCAATTAAATCATGCAGGTAGAACATAGTATCTGTTGATAATAGATTCTGGCTTTAAACCATTAACAGACATAATTGAAATACTTATCAGCCAGAACCTGCTATCTTGCGATGCCACAGTTTGGCGTATCTCATTATTGGACGGTGATTGTCATAATTACTGCCAGAACCTTGTATCTGACGATAATACACACTGGCTGTTTATGCAAGTAAATAAACCATGATTAAATTGATATGAAGACTGTGGTATATAACAATACAACATTGTGGCATTCAAAATAAACATCATATAGATGTTAAATTGAGATGATGACTATAGTATAAAACAATACAGTATTATGGCGTTCAACATAAGCAGTATATAGCTCCATATTTTATTAGCCAGAATAATACATCATTGAATTAAGATTTGCTTTTTCGGTTCTGTTTATAATATATTAAGATAATGTATGATAATAATCGCACGATATTGATAAGTGTCTTTGTTTCTGAGTCATAAACAATTACATTGTCGGTACCCTCTGTGATTGTGGTGTCATAACCAGTAACATTAAGATCACTAACAGTCCCCTCTGAGATTATGATATCATTAACAGTACGGGTGTCGGCAATCATCAATTCAGCACTAGCAGTGTCCCCTGTAAATTTGGTGTCACAACCAGTAGCATTATCAGCAATCGCGGTCCCCTCTGTTAATGTGATATCATAAACAGTACCAATGTCGGCAAATCAGCACTAGAAATCCCTCTATTAGTACGGTGTCATAATCAGTGACATTATCAGCACTTGCAGTCCCCTCAGTGGTGTCATATCCATAAACAATATCAGCACTAGCAGTCCCCTCAGCGGTGTCGTAACCATTAACATTATCAGCTCTAGCAGTCCCCTTAGTGGTGACATGACCAGTAACAATATCAGCTCTAGCTGACCCTCAGCGGTGTCGTAACCATTAACATTATCAGCTCTAGCAGTCCCCTTAGTGGTGACATGACCAGTAACAATATCAGCTCTAGCTGTACCCTTAGTGGTGACATGACCAGTAACAATATCAGCTCTAGCTGTACCCTTAGTGGTGTCATGACCAGTAACAATATCAGCACTAGCAGAGCCCTCAGTGGTGCCATAAACATTAACATTACCAGCACTGGCAGTCCCCTAAATGGTGTCATAACCAGTACCAATATCAGCACAAGCAGTCCCCTTAGTGGTGTCATAACCAGTAACATTATCAGCTCTAGCAGTCCCCTTAGTGGTATCATAACCAGTAACATTATCAGCTCTAGCAGTCCCCTTAGTGGTATCATAACCAGTAACATTATCAGCACTAGCCGTCCTTTTAGTGGTATCATAACCAGTAACATTATCAGCACTAGCAGTCCCCTTTGTTGAATCAGCTCTTTTATTTACAAACTTGCTTAAAAGGGAATGTCCTCATCGGAGCTTGAAATATATTTCTAATTCTTCCTTGTTGAAAGACGTTTGTGTTTCATAAGTGTCTTTGTATTGGAGTCATGAACAATTACATTGTCTTGTCGGTACTCATTGTCAAATCAGCACAAAAAGTCACCCCTGTGATGGTGTATTAACCAGTAACATTGAAAGCACTAACATTCCCCTCAGAGATTATGGTATCATTAACCGTACTGGTGTCGGCCATTATCAATTCAGCCATAGCAGTTTCTTTTGTGAATTAGGTGTCACAACCAGTAGCATTATCAGCACTAACAGTCCCCTCAGTGGTGTCATAACTAGTAACAATATCAGCCCTGGCAATAACCAGTAAAGTTATCAGCACTAGCAATCCCCTCATTGGTGTCATAACCAGTAACAATATCAGCACTAGCAGTCCCACAGGGGTAGTCATAACCAGTAACATTATCAGCACTGGCAGTCCCCTCTGTTAAATCAGCTCTTTTATTTACAAACTCACTTAAAAGGGAATGTCCTCAACGGAACTTGAAATATATTTCAATTTACATTGTCGTGTCGGTACTCACTGTCAAATCAGCACAAAATGCTCCCTCTGTGAGTGAGGTGTCATAAACAGTAACATTAAGAGCACTAACATTCACTCAGAGCATTATCAGCACTAGCAGTGTCCCTGTGAATTTGTTGTCACAACCAGTAGCATTATTAGCAATTGCAGTTCCCTCTGTGATTGTGACATCATAAACAGTACCAATGTCGGCACTCGTCAAGTCAGCACTAGCAGTGTCCCCTATAAATTTGGTGTCACAACCAGTAGCATTATCAGCAATCGCGGTTCCCTCTGTTAATGTAATATCATAAACAGTACCAATGTCGGCAAATCAGCACTAGAAATCCCCTCTATGAGTACGGTGTCATAATCAGTGACATAATCAGCACTTGCAGTCCCCTCAGTGGTGTCATATCCATAAACAATATCAGTTCTATCAGTCCCCTCAGTGGTGTCATAACCAGTAACAATACCAGCACTAGCAGTCCTCTCAGTGGTGTCATAAGCAGTAACATAATCAGCACTAGCAGTCCACTCAGTGGTGTCATAACTAGTAACATTATCAGCACTAGCAGTCCCCTCAGTGGTGTCATAACTAGTAACATTATCAGCACTAGCAGTCCCCTCAGGGGTGCCATAGCTAGTAACATTATTAGCACTAGCAGTCCCCTCAGTGGTGTCATAACTAGTAACAATATCAGCACTAGCAGTCCCCTCAGCGGTGTCATAACTAGTAACATTATCAGCACTAGCAGTCCCCTTAGTGGTGTCATAACAAGTTACAATATCAGCACTAGCAGTCCCCTCAGTGGTGTCATAGCCAGTAACAATATCGGCACTAGCAGTCCCCTTATTGGTGTCATAACCAGTAACAATATCAGCACTAGCGGTCCCCTTAGTGGTGTCATAACCAGTAACATTATCAACACTAGCAGTCCCCTCAGTGGTGTCATAACTAGTAACATAATCAGCACTAGCAGTCCCCTAAGTGGTGTCATAACCAGTAACATTATCAGCACTAGCAGTCCCCTTAGTGGTGTCATAACCAGTAACATTATCAGCACTAGCAGTCCCCTGTGCTGAATTAGCTCTTACAGTTCACTGTTGTTCAAACAGTTCGATTACAAGTTTTTCATCCTTATCGTCAGACCACATCTAAAATACATCAACTATTTTATCTTAATTGTTTATGGTTTTTTTTAATTCATTGTTATAAGTTAAACACTTAACAATAATCAAGGTGAATGATTAAATTTCAATCATTCCATTGAAACGTGGATTAAATCCATATGATATAAAAACTGTAGTTTAAATGTAATTAATTATTACAAACTTATTCAGCTGTAATAATAACACTGTCACCTCAAAAATATTTTTGTTATATTGAAATACAAATACTGAGAATATTTTAAAATATGTACATCCTATTAGTTTATTCTTCACAAATATATTATTAAGTTGTATTTTGGTCAAATACCGCATCAGTTATGCTAATTATCTGGTCGACAACAGGTTCTGGAAATTTGAGATACCAGCTTATTAACACTAATTAGCTACAATTTGGAGGAATTTTATATTCCTAAAGGTGTTATCTTTTGATAGGGTATTCTGGTCTGAAGACAGAGCAGATACACACTATAAATCACAGACAGCTAAAATAAACCATCACCACATACAAGAGTATGGTTACAACAATTCAGTATTTAATCCTGCTACGGCTGAACGTATCTGCAGATAAAATATTCTGGCATTGTTTATAAATATAGAAACTGATGATTACCTCAAAGCCAAATTCAAGTATGTCCAGATACAATATTCTGGTTTGAAAAATGATATAAAATTATTCATGGTTGAAGAAAACCAAAATGTAGTATGTTTATATGATACATTCTGGCATAAATATTTGCTCCACAATTTTGGAAACCCCCTTGTATCTTTACATAAAATATTCTGGCTCAACAGAATTGAACTTATTACAGATACAATGATTGATCTCTGATCAATATCTTTAAAACTAATGCAGATATAGAAATGAAATTTTGACACATTATGCAATTTCACCCAATAATCAGAAATATGTAAAAATCTTATTTTCACAAAATCCTGTAGATACAAGGTTCTGGTTTTCAATAGACGATATATGTACCTATTAGATTGGATTGTATGGACTGCATGAAGCAATTAATGTAACAAGCTAATCCTAGCCCCAAGTCCTCCCTGAATTTTAACGGAAACTTCTATTAGTAACCGTGTATTTCACATACAGTAAAGAGTCATAGCTGAGCAATTGCATTTGACAAACACAAAACTACTACAATGTTCAATACTTTGAATTAGCAACGTTGAACATAAATCATAGCAAAGGAACCTCATTACAGTATCTGAAATAGTTGAGAAATTATAAAATAAACCTTGGTGTGTACATTTTGTATATATGGATATGAATGCCCTTATTTGCCATTTGACCATAAGTATGACTCTCAAAGAATTGCATATATCCAAGCTAAATATAACATTTGTACTACTCACAAGAACACTTTATGCATAAAATTCAGCATTCTATATTGTTAATCGCATTCATCTGCCGGACGGTTGAAATATTTTAACATAATCATTTAAGAATATTCTTATTGTATCGTATAACCCATAAAACATGACCATATTTGTGAGCAGACGTAATAATACGATAATACTGTCCATTTACATACTTTATTTACTCATTTTATTATGCCATACTCTCCGTATACTAACGTTGAGCTTATGTGCAATACTCCGTACACTAAACAGCAATACTTCGTACACACACACCTATCAGTTTTGGGGTGTATCTTAGTTGTTTTTCGAACAATATTTATGAAATTTGGTCACAACATTTTGGAGTTCAATATAAACAAAATGGCCAGTTCAAAAAATCTACAATTTGGTATTACATCCGTTCCAGAAGCTTGTAAAGTCCTGCTGTCAATATTTGCGAGTGAGTAACGGCATAATGCTAGTTCATTTTAACCTTTCTGTGAATATCTGATATACGATAGTGTGCTATTAAGTTACCAAAATGCCCGAAGAAGTTAAAACTCCATTGGGATGTGCATAAGAAGTCAGTAATTTGGAAAATTTCGTCTCTAAACTCACCCTGGTCTCCATTTCATGTCCTTAAAATTGATAATATTACTCACTTTACGAGCAATATCCGGTGAACGTTATACCGCAGTGACTGTGTATGTCTTCCTTGTGTTCAGAAAAAATGGGTTTCGACATTTTCTTAAGACAAAGTATAAATGGCACCCTTAACATCTACAAACATGTCTTTGTGTATATTGAGGATGCCCTGACCCGACAACCTCTCTCAGATCCCATAGTTGTCATCAACTAGTTATTTAGCGTTTCCAGGCGCTGAACGATCTCTCGGCCGCATGAAGCAGAAGCTGATGTTGGTGGCATGGTCAGTAGGACGCTTATGATTGCGTATATGCATGAGGTCTTTAGTTGTCAACTGTAAAGTCTCTTAAGCATTAAAGCTATTCCCCAGGCGAAGCCACTTGCGAAACGAACGAGAAAAATGCATTATTTGTCCAACCTGCATGCCACACAAACTGTTTAATTCTCTACATTCTTAACCATTGGCGATTGAAGCGCGTAAGAAAAATGCATTCTTTTGTCCGAGCTGCATGCCACAAAAATGTGTTACCTAAATGATTTTTAGCACTAAATTTATATGGCTGGCGAAGCAAGCCAAAGAATATGTTCTATTTTCTGAGCCACACTTACTAGTTTTCTACATCTGAGTACTGTTTCATCAAAGCATTTACGGAAATCTTAAACTTACGACCAAATTTAGATTCTTTATAATACTTTAACAACTATAAAATGTTGTAAATGCTGATGTAATAATAATCGAGATTCAGTTGAGCTCTTCCAACCAATATAATAATGTCCCCAATTTGCAGTTGTTAAATATAGGTACATAATATTCAAATTTGAACGTACAATTTCCGTAAGTACGTTGATAAAACAGTACCATGGTGAGTAAGAAATCTGCCTGAGTTTATACGAGTCCCAACCGCCAGCCTAATGTCTCGGTTTTTGTATAATTTCTTTCGCATTTTTAGCCATTTTTTTATTTTTTGTTTACTGAAAAAATGACATATAGGAACATTACCTATTGAATTACAAGGCAACCATTGCTGAATTGTATTTCAACCATTAGAAATTACATCATGAATATTTCATATCCACTGCGGTATAACGTACACCGGATATTGCTAGCAAGATGAGTAATATTATCAATTCTCGCGACATTCTAGTGTTGACAAGGGTAAGTTCAGAGATGATTTTTCGTCTTTTTACTGGGTGTGTTTAATGTACATTTTATACAAAACTATCTCCTCCATAAATTTTCCTAGCCTGTGCAACCGGTAAATTGCCAGGAGTATCTTAAAAGGGTGATTTAAAGACCACACTCGTAGCGTTACTCACACAGAAAGTAAGCTCGATCTGTCGAAATTAGATGTTTTTGTTTATTTTTCGTTAAAATACTCAACTTGAATCGAGCGAATAGTCATTCTTGTTACAAAGATTATATATATTGCAAATGTAGTATCCGAAACTAATAGAAAATGACGGTGCATTGCGAGAATAAATGAAGGTGTTAGTGTACAGAGTATTGCTATATAGTTGCTCTCTGGTGTACGGAGTATTGCTTATCGTGTACAGAGTATTGCTTTTACTTGTAGTGACTATTTGTCAATCAAATTGAATAAATACAAGGTATAATCAGCGTTATTTGTAAAAATGAATTATATACCTATTTAGATTGGATTGTATTGACTACATGAAGCAATTAATGTAACAAGCTAATACTTGCTCCAAATCTTCCCTGGATTATATGGGAAACTTCTATTCGTAACTGTGTATTTCACATACAGTAAATGGTCATAGCTGAGCAATTGCATTAGACAAACACAAAACTACTACAATGTCCAATACGTTGAATTAGCAACGTTGAATGGAAGTCATAGCAAAGGAACCTCATTGCAGCATCTGTAATAGTTGAGATATTTAAAAATAAACATTGGTGTGTATATATGGATGTGAATGCCCTTATTTGCCATTTGACCATAAGCATGCCTCTCAAAGAATTGCATATATCGAAGCTAAATATCACATTTGTACTACTCACAAGAACACTTTATGCATATAATTCAGCATTCTATATTGTTAATCGGATTCATCTGCCTGACGGTTGAAATATTTTAACATAATTATTTAAGAATATTCATATTATATCGTATAACCCATTAGACATGACCTTATTGGTAAGCAGACGTAATAATACGATGAAACTGTCCATTTACATACTTTATTTACTCATTTTATTAAGCCGTACTCATTGAGCTTATGTGCAATACTCCGTACACTAAACAGCAATACTCTGTACACACACGCGTATCTGTTTTGGGGTGTATCTTAGTTGTTTTTCGAACAATATTTATGAAATTTGGTCACAACATTTTGGGGTTCAATATAAACAAAATGACCAGTTAAAAAAATCTACAATTTGGTAATACAGCCGTTCCAGAAGCTTGTAAAGTACTGCTGTCAATATTTGCGAGTGAGTAACGGCGTAATACTGGTTCATTTTAACCTTTCTGTGAATATCTGATATAAGATAGTGTGCTACCAAAATGCCCGAAGAATTTAAAACTCAATTGGGATATGCATAAGAAGTCAGTAATTTGGAAAATTTTGTCTCTAAACTCACCCTGGTCTCCATTTCATGTCCTTAAAATGGATAATATTATTCACTTTACAAGCAATATCCGTTGTAAGTTATACCGCAGTGCTATATTATTACTTAAAAACAAAGGATTGTTGTGGTTGTTTGTGTTGTATCAAATAAAATGGTACAGTTGTGTATTGCGAAAATCCTTTTAAAATATCAATAATTTCTTGGAATATTATTAGTGATTATATAGGCAATCATAGATGCAGATTCCAGATATTATAATAATGTCCCCTTATTTGATTAGAAATACAATGAGCAAAACAAAGGAATATTTGTTTGCACGGGTTACAATTAACATTTTAAAAATTCCTAAAAAGTCATCAATTTTTTTTTGAATATTGTTTAAGTAAACTAAAATCGTAAATGCAGATTCTAGATAATATTATGTCCTCGTGGGATATATGGCTTATTTGATTTGAAATAAAATGAACTAACATTGTCATAATTTAATATTGTAGTTATTTATTTACAGTTCGCAAATAGTTGCCGAGCAGCTTTATTTACACAACATGTTTATTACATTCTTAGACGTCACATACAGTGCAACACTTCAAGTCTTGACAGAGGTTGGCTGGTACAACCCACACCTTTTCATCGTACTTTTTTAATAAAATGGCGGCGCTGAAGAAGTTGGAACATTCTGCAAATATTACCATTCTAATTATGAAACTGAGGGTAGCTAAATGGCCTATACTTCTTAACAAACTGTTCATGCAAGCCACATGCCACTCAAGTTCGTAATTTTGCTAATATCCAAATACGTGCAATGTGTAAACATAATTTCAAAAGTTCCATTGATCAACAGAATTCCAAAAGAACGCTACATTTGGAATACCTCGCACTTCTACGTTGCGAAGAACCAATATATTGCTGTCAACACTGTCGCCATGTTTTATTATCACATACTCGTGTCTGCCAATTACATATTTCCCCAGGTGAGATAACCACCGCGACAAGAATCCGTCATATTGGAAATTAGTGCAGAACGTGGATGAATTCTATAGCTTTTGTTAGCATTTATAGGGTTATTATTATTATTGTGATTTCTACTGTTGACAATGTCGTATTACGAGCAGAAATTCGGTGAGAAATATTGAAAAACAAACATTTTGCGGAATTTATTCGTATTTGTTTACTTCTATATTGGACTGACTTCGTGAAATTCTTCGAATGTTATTTATTGAAGTGAATTCGACCTAACTGGAGGTAGGTTTTTATGTTGAATATTTGTTCATAGCCGTTCCACAAGTAGATTATATTTGTGTTACTAGAACTTGCATATTTAACGTTCTAAACTACATTTTATAAACAAAGTTGTAAAAGAAAAAATATACGAAAGAAAGTTTAATAATTATGAACCAACATTACACTTTTCTGAGAATGTTTGGTTTGAATTCCAATTACATAAATTGCAAGACTTTCACTGTCAGTGTTTCATTTAATCTTGTTTCACTTTTTGCCTTGTCATTATGACGTATGTTTGAAATGTGTGCGTTTTCGTTTAAATTTTGTGGGCTAATTTTTGTATTCTTCGTACTATATTTTTCCTTTTGTGTGATAATAACTATAATACATTATTCACATGCTTCTGACACAGCAATTCTGAATTACAACTATAGGGAATCAATATTCCTTTGTATCGCCTTCAATTAAATATTTTCAATTTATGCAAATGTGTCTATTTTTGTATTTACGAATCGTACTGTTGTTCTTTTTTTGCTGAATAGTCTAGAATGTTTGGTCAGATCATTCTATTGAGTTTGTTGCACTTGACGACTAGCTTTTGTATGACAACCATATTTTGTACATATACCTAAGCGTATAATTTAAAAATACGCCACTAAAGTTAGAGATTTTCCTAATTACATAGTTCTTAATTAAAAATCTAATGGAGGATGCATTTTAAATATTAGCATTTCGTTATAATAACTAGTTTATTATAAATAATTATACATATGGCCTATGGTTTGTTTACACAATGTGTTTACATAAAGTCGGATACAGCGTTGAAAAGGGTAATCATACTGTTTACGATGCATATCGGATCTTTCTTTGCAGGCATATGATAGTCCTTGTACATAGATGATGCTGCTCCTGAAAGGGAACAGAAAATATATCCTCTGTCCAAAACACAACATTGCGCATTAAACATACCACGGGTGTAATACTAAAAATCTAAAAGTGAAAGTAGCACAGTATATAAAGTAGAGCACAAAGAATTACATAAAAACACAAAAAGCATAGAAAACTGCCACAAAGTAGTACACACAAACACAAAGTAACGCACAGAAATATACGAAGAAGCACACAGCTGCACAGAAAACTGAAATGAAGAAGCACAGAAAAAAAACTCAATAAGCACAGAAAAATACAAAGAAGCACAGACACGCACAAAGAAGCACCAAAACACAAAGAAGCACATACCCCACCCCCAAAAAGGCACAGAAAAAACACACAAAGAAGCATTAACATGCATGAAGAAACACTGAAATGAAGTTTGATGAAAATGAAAATGTGATACGTTAGTTTGATATGGTCGGTTCATGATGTAATGGAAGACATATTCGATACATGCGTTTGCATAGGTTATAAATATATTTCATAATAAAGCATATCAGTAACACCGACAGTATAATACACCATTGATTATACCTGTTTTGAAATGGAAATTACCCCTTTGTTGGCGTTATATTTTAGTTCAATCCGGCTGTATATCGATTTTTTTGACCATGTTCTAAAATGAAGCACATCGGCGATTAGATTACAATAGATGTTATACAAGAATCTGTGAAAAATAGATATGTGCATTAATATTTCGTAAAACACATGACTATGTCACTGACATTTGAACAGTCATGATTTCCAGGATAAAAAATAATTCTTAGATTTTTTCGCAGGAATTTTTCCCAAGAGTAACGTGTTTAACAAGTAACAGTTCAACAGTTTAGTCCCGAAAATAATGTACTCGTACCTCTGTGATATGAAGTTCATAATATTACTTAACACCTTACATTATATGGCAAGCATTTTAACAACTTGGTGCTATGTCAACTGGTGATACATACATGTAATAACACTTTCGTTTTCAACAATTGTTGTCGCATTAGATAATCCTACACACATTCCTAGTTCAAAAATGTTGCAATAGTTCATGACTTCAACGTACCAATGGAAATACTGTCAAGCGATGTTGATGTTATATTACATTTAAACCTAGCCACAGACATTGCAGAGAATATGTGCGTGATTTGAGTCCAATCACTTGTATTGACAATATTATTATTAATGTCAATAACCTATTGAACATTATTATAGAATTGTAGCAGGTTATCAGACAAACTTATCGCAATTGCGTTATCGAGGTCAGATCTTATATTAGGTTTTGTGATTTGGTTTTTTCCCCAATCGTATACGGCAGTCATAAACATATGATTAACACGCTTCTCTGTCCTGACTTTAACTACGTGTACTTAATAACATGTGCAGTGTAATAAACACAGCCTCTCCACCTGTAGATAACATGTGACGAAAGCCGTCCTATTCTTTCGAATGGGATAGTTCCCTCATTAGTTGAATCGACAATAATAGATGCATTTGTTTTGAAGAAAATTGTTTGAGATAGTTACGTACGTTACCATGTATTAAGAAAGTACGTTGAATGACAATTGCATGGAAAACATTAATACTCGGCTTAAAGTGTAAGGAGCTATATCGGACGATATTTTTTCAAAAAGTTTCAAAAACTGAAAAACAATTATGCTTTCATTTCCATTAGATCATTTTTCGCTTCAGTTTTAACAGAAACTCTCTCTCTGTGATTTATTGGACATGCGAATTGTCCATTTTCATACGAAAGTGTTCTAGAACACCCTAACAAATTATAACAATCGTCTATTTTTCGACAATTGAATCAAAGTACATGGAACCTATCCAAAGTTTTAATTTGCAATTAAGGTAGTCTTATATCATACTAAGAAAGATGCAAGTAATTATTTTGGCATTAAATGACTGTTAGAATATAGCTATATAAACTTTAAGTGTCGATGAAATATTGTCATAATCAGGGAAAAATAAAATTCTTGTTTTTAACATTGTGACTTATTTTCATTTGCGCTCTTAGCCAAATAGTTATAACACAGCGTCAATAGATATTACACCGGAATCTCACTGAGATGTAACACATTATATTGAAGCGATTAAGTCCACAGGTTGTTTTCAAATAACATATATAGTTTTAAGCATTTTTAGTTAAATAAGGTCAATGTCAGTGTCCTTCCTACTTATTTACAAAATTAAAACCAATCTGTTTGTTGCTAAGTATTAATTATTTCATCAGATACTTCATCAAACACACTTGTCAACCATAGAACCATTTCTAGAGAAATTGGCCAACTTGGTATCTGCACTTCTTGATGTCAATTAAGGCAAATGTTTGCGTCTTGTTTCTGAAAGCATCCATTAATTAGACTGCACAATTGTATGAGCTTCGTATCATCTGTTTGCGTGACATTCTCACTTGACACGCACCAAAACCTCACCATACATATACACACGAATCAATGAATGGTGTTATTATGGAAACTGATAATAACTAGCGGGTGAAATATTCGCAATCATCGTCATCACAAATGTCTCGTGGAAACAGGAAAGAAAAATAAGTAAACAATTGGATGGAAGAAAGCAAGCTGTTGTTGTTTTCAATCAAAGAACATCAATCTCGCTGTACATGTGCGTCACAATTTCGTGTTGCTATGGAGGACTTGTTATGTACACAAACATGTACGCCTCACACGTTATCAATTCAATTCCGTAAATTTGTATGAGTCTTATATTATCGTAAGTAGTACGTACTACCTTCTCATTCTAAGCCAGTGACATGTTGGAGAACATCATCTCGTCATTTGATACCACATCAAATATCACGTTATTTATATGATAAAGTAAATTCCCCCTTTTAACTCCCTGAGTTGAATATTCACTTTATATACATACATGCGTTAGTTTATCACTTGAAGAAGTATATTAATATGTATCTTGATTAAACTTGCAAACGTTGCCATGACAACGTCATACACATAACATTTCGCCAACGTTGTGTTTCCAAGAATATATCTACTGTGAACTTCAAACAATATATCCACACAGGTTTCATTATATCAAAGTCATATCAAAGCCAAAGATAATATAGAATATGTCCTACTATACGTTATGACTTAATTAAATATATATTGACTGTAAAGTTTATATCAAAGGTGATGGTATCGTTATTGTTCAATTTTAATCAGCAGAATGACATTAAAGATTGTACAAAAATCCAACAAATTTTCAGCCACCCTACGACTAGGGTAGAGTAAAAAAAATAAAGAAAGAAAACAACTTTTGCCGTATTGTTGTTCTTTATACATGCATACACATACTTATCTTCTTTGACATTGATTGCGATCCGTCCATATTTACTGCTACTCAAGTTCCAGTACTTAGTGCCAATACTGTTGCAAAACTGAACTGAACAACAACAATAAGCAAACAATAAATTGTCAGAACCAGACATCATTAAATTTTCCTGACAGACATGAAGAAATCGTCGTATCAAGTTATATACCCACTTGATGTTTTAATACAAGTATTGATATGATCCTACACAACAGTAGATGAAACAATCATCCCTGATAGTGCCTGCTCATTTTACAAGATTTAACTTCCGTAATAGAATCAGGTTTGATATTTAGGAATAAATAGTGTCAATTTGCTTAAAATTACAACCGCGTGACTCGTAATTGCTTGTTTAATGGTTATTATTATATATGTATTATATATTTACATTTATTGATCAATATTATGAGACAAATTTCCGGTATATTGGCAAGTAGCTTATTAATTTCATTGATATTCTGGTTAAAGTTACCATACAGTACGTTAACAAATTTATTAGAGACATCAAGTAGCGGGGGAATGTTTTTCAGATACAGGCACTTTAAGGTTTATCGACAAAACGGGCAACAATGTTATGGCAAATCAAATACAAACACACATGATTATAAGTACAGTATATAGAAGTCTATGCGTGCAACAGGAAGAAATAAAAATACATGTAGTAACTTGTACAACGTGTACATCGTTATAACATATATACAGAACATGTTTTGTGTATAAATGTTCTGTATATATGTTATAACGATGTACACGTTGTACAAGTTAATAAAATATATGTTCTGTTCTGTTCTGTTCTGTAACATCCATGATAGTAAAAATCAAGTAAATTTGTTCCAAACTTTCCTATCTTCTATACTGGTATTTGGAAACACTTAGTATTTATTTTCTTAGAGTAAAGGATAAACAATTGAAGGTTTCGGAACTAAGAACTGACGACATCCTTTACGTCAGATGCTTGTTTATAGTCCAGTACTAGCCTAGTAAGGTTAAACAATTGTTATCGCATTAGATAATCCTACACTCTTTCCTAATTAGTTCAGAAATGTTGCAATAGTTCATGACTTCAATGTACCAAGGAAAATACTTTCAAGCAATGCTAATATAATATTACTGTAGATTAAGATCTAGATTATATGACAGACAATACCGAGAATGTGTGCGTGATTTGAGGCCAGTCACTTGTATTGTCAATATTATTATGGTTGTCAATAACCTATTGAGCATTATTATAGAATTTTGTCAGGTTATCAGACAAATTTATTGCAATTACGTTATCTAGGTCAGATCTTATACTAGGTTTTGTAAAAAATATTTTATCAATCATAAACGGCAGTCATTAGCATGATATTAACATGCTTCTCTGTCTTAAATTTAACTTCGTGCACTTTACAATATGTGCGGTGTTAAAAGCACAGCCTCTCCACATGTAGATGATATGTGACGAAAGCCGTCCTATTCTTTCGAATGGGATAGTTCACTCAATAGTACTACTTATTGAATCGACAGTAATACATGCATTAAATTAGAAGAAAATCAATTGAGATAGTTACGTACGTTGCCTAGTATGGAGATAGTACGTTGAATGGTAGTTGCATGGAAAACATTAATACTCGGCTTGAGCGTCGATGATATATTGTCAAAATCGTGGAAAATAAAATTCTTGTTTTAACATTGTGACTTATTTTTTATTTGCACTCTTAACCAAATAGTTATTACGCTAATAGCAAAGTATTTTAGTATTAAAAAGTTATGATTTATTATTAGATATTACCATGGAATCTCACTGAGATGTAACACAATATATTGAAACGATTTAGTCCACAAGTTGTTTTCAAATAACATATATAGTTTTAAGCATTTTAAGTTAAATAAGGTCAATGTCAGTGTCCTTCCTACTTATTTAGAAAATTAAACCAATCTGTTTGTTGCCGAGTATTAATTATTTCACCTGAAACTTCATCAAACACTCTTGTCAACCATTGTACCATTCCTAGAGAAATTGGTCAACTTCTTGTATGCACTTCTTGCTGTCAATTAAGGCAAATGTTTGCGTCTTGTTTCTGAAAGCATCCATTAATTAGGCTGTAAAATTGTATGAGCTTTGTATCGTCTATTCGCGTGACATCCTCACTTGACACGCACCAAAACCTCACCACACATATACAAACGAATCAATGAATGTTCTTATAGAAACTAATAATAACTAGCTGGTGAAATATTCACAACAATCGTCATCACAAATGTCTCTTGGAAACCAGGAAAGAAACAACAAGTTAACAAAAGGTTGGAATAAAGCAACATCTCTCTGTACATGTGCGTCTCAAAGGTTTGTTGCTATGGAAGTATTGTTATGTACACAAACATGTACATCTCACACCTTATCAATTCAATTCCATTATTAATTGTTATGTCTCATCACATAAATCACGGTGTGGGAGTGTAATAAAGTCCATTACATAAAAAAGATATTACACTACTCAATGATATAATAACTATGCAAATAAGACGGCTAATCACTATCTTTATGTATTCATACGCTGTCAAAAAACAACAACAAACATGGCCGACACACTGGCACACGGTGTCATCGATTTAATAAACTTGCATAAAAAAATGTAGATTTTATCGTCAATGGTACAGGTCAGATCGATGGACAGGGCGAATCTGAAAATCTCAACGAGAACTTACAAAGGCATTTCAATTCAAAAATAATAAATAAACACAAACCTACATTTATATATTGAACATAGCATAGGCTAACACTCTCCGCAACATTTTAATGTATTTTGCGTTTCAAAATCGCATTTCTTGACAATTCATCAATCTCATTCCGGAAATTCGAAGTAGTGATTACGTCAAAACATAAACATGACGTCACATTGTATGAGGCGTTTCCTGTTTTTTTACTACGAGTATGCTCCCTTTACCAAACTAATTTCAAGACTGGATAGGGCATACAAAAAAGGTCCGTTACGTTATTACTGTTCAAACATACCCGTCTCGACTCATCTGCGTTTTCAACATTGAATTAAATGTAATTGAAATACAGTCACTTTGTTTAGATGCTCATTTATTCTAAACTGCATTACTCACCTCAATTCTATTTTCTCTTAAGGGAAAGCGGGTCGACTACTATTAGTGTTCTACATTTAAATGCCTTTTTTGTTTATGTGATAAAAAGAGTCTTACATTCGTGTCTTTCCATATTAAATTTATCAAACTCGTTGGATAAAAGTAATAAAATACTAAACAGAGCCTCGTATTTTATCACTTTTATCCAACTCGTTTAATAAATTCAATATGAAAAGTCACTCATGTAAGATCCTCTATATCTTAGCCATCTCTTGCATACAAGCACCTTTTGCCCAAATGCGAGTAACTTTACTAGATTTGTACATTTGTATTTTGTTTTTATAAATTGTCTGGGCGCAATTAGTGCTATTGACTATACATGTATTTAGATAGCATAATATCTTTAGTTTATTCTGAATGTATCATCTTGGCAACAATAAAAATGCCAATTACACAGAGAATAGTCAATAGTGTCACTAACGTTGCAGTTTCTGCTGTTTTACACTATTTTACAGATAATATAATTATGAACACAGCCACACCTGGTGGCTGGAATATTTCTATTTCTTATACACATTTCAGCCAATTTACGTCAGAGAGCTCAGAATGAAATTTAGAGATACTAGTATGTTATATTATCGTATGAAAACTAATACATTGTATATCATAATGGATGGTTAAGTATTATAATTATACTGTTTCAAACCTTACTTCTTATCTTCGCTGGTATAAATTTGCTTGTGGCCTATGCAACTATGTTTCACTTTTTTGTTAGTTTTGGACCTTTCGTGCTCGGGGAGAAATTGCAATGTGTTTTGTCCATTATCATTTGTAAACAAATGGCTACTCTCAATCACCGAGTTCTTCTACATAGTGTATATAATACATGTCTTGGATTTACCTACGAATGCATTAATATGTATCTTGATTAAACTTGCAAACGTTGTCATGACAACATTCTTTAATATTTCACAGTAAATGCCGTGTTTCCTTGATATATTCATTGCGAACTTCAAACAATACATCCACTTAGGCCTCATACTTAGCTTATATGATACTTATCCTTACACATCAAAGCCATAGTTAATGTGGACTATGGCATACTTTATAACTGATGTAAACTTTTGACGTGTACGATGTCGTTTTTCTTTACAATTTTAGCAATAAGTATTAAATGATAAACTGTACAACAAGACAACGTTTTAGCCTCCGGTTACATATGTCAAATAGATGCGATAAGAGTTATACTCGTACATTTAGAGGAATGAAAAAACTGTGGCCATATTATTATTGTTCTTTTTATTTTCCTTTGACATTGTAAGTGGTCATTCAATGTTTACTGTTACTCAAGTTCCAGTACTTAGTGCCGATACTGTTGCAAAACTGAACTGAACAACAATAACAAGCAAACAATGAATAGTCAGAACCGGACATCATTTCCTGACAGACATGAAATCGTCGTATCAAGTTATATATCTACTTGATGTTTTAATATGAGTATTGTTATGATCATACCCGGTCAGTGCAGGAAACTATGTGAAACTTAAAGTCAATATAAGACTTCCGTAATAGAATCAGATTAGATTTTTAGGAATGAATAGTGTCAAATTTCATATGATTAAAACCATTTGGCTCTTAATTGCTGATATGATAGTAATACGTATATTGCTTCTAAGAATAATCGAGTTTACGATCGCTGTAATTGGATTGTCGTTAATTGAGAAAGTTAATAAAGGTTATTGATGTCCACCAAAAACCCCTTTAAAGTTCATAGATTAAAAATATATATTCTCTTGTTATGGTGGCTTTTATTATCAGTATGTATTTATTTATCATTTTATGGATAAAATATTATGAGACAAATTTCCGGTAAGCACGTAATACGACAATAGATATTTTATTTTCATTAAATTTGCGGGTAAAGTTACCACATTGTGTACTACAACAAATTTATTAGATATATTAAGTAGCGGTTGAAACGGTTATAGAGATAGGCGATTGTCAAGGTTGGCCAGAGACATAGCCAAACATTTGCCTGTTGTCATAAACAACAAATGTCATATGGCAAAATGAATAGTAGCAAACAAACCAATAAATATGTACACTTACAACAGGAAGAAATAAATAAACAAGGTCATGTACAAGGTCATAATAGTAAGAATCAATTAAGTAAGTAAATTTGTAAAGAGTATATTGCGAACTTTCAAAATAGTTTACATTTATTTGCGTACAGTGCGTAGCTAGATAAGATTAAGTCTGTTTATTGGTGACCAAGATGTATTTCAAAGGTAAGTTGTTCTTAAACTTGAAGAATGAGTGCATAAAGCATAAATAATCAAAGCGCCGATGGCACTGGAAGAACAGGGATTGTTCCTGTCGTCAGAAAAATATGTTTCCACTCACAAAGCATATGAGGGCATATGCCACCTCAACGTCATATGTATGTTCCCGCATCTAGTTAATACATTATTTCCACTACTGCCTATACTACTCGCAGTATTTAAACGTTGAGCGTTTATAACTGACCGGATGGTAACCTAGCTTACATAAAACTATACAATCGCTGTCTCGATATATTTTCCAAGCTTCCTGCAATAAAGTGCTTAGTCATCATGCAACATTATAAACACTGTCTCGGCTAAAGATTAAGCGATAAAGTCCGAAGTCATCCCGCGGAATGCGTAATTCCGTCTATTTTTAGCTTGCAATCTTCTTCAGTATATTTTAACGCTTACACTGACCAGGTCGCTAAAGCTCACTGTTTAAAAATGGTATTCCGTTTCTAACACATTCGATAAGCATACTAAACAATAAGATACTTACCAATGTCTGAAATAACGTATAGATGATGGTCTGTCTCATATTGACATGTTTTATTTAATTATAATGTATGTAGAGGGTAAACAAAATGTTCTTCTCGTTTCTGGATAGTTTACAGACGTTTGCTATGCGTGAAAGATTTATTTATAGAATTATACGAATTCATTTTCAAAGACAATCTGGTGACGAATTACTCTCCGTAATATTTTCATGTCATTATCAAGTGGGCCAGACAATGTAAGAGAGCAAGAATAAAGCTGAATGAAGTAGATCAACCCGATTGTTTGCTAAATATCCCTGCTATAACAATATGGCCGGGTCAATAAAAGCAACACTCAGTCATGTTCTATGTAAATAAGTAGTTCGCACGTTGACAACAATGGAATTATATGAATAATACCCCGTGTCTATATGGAGCATTTTATAAACACTTCCGTAGAATAGCAAATCGATTCAAATCAAAGTCACAGACCTTTATATTTCATTCCATAGTTTAATAGTAGAGCACTTGTACTTTCATCTCCATTGTTTGAGATTATTTACGGGGAACTAATTAACCCGCATGTGATTTGTTATTTTACCGTAGGAATGCTATTAAACTGGTTAAAATAGAATAAAATATGATAGGATAACATATTAGCATGGATATTCTTGGATATCAGGTAAATTGTTTTGAACAATATCTATACCATTCATCCGAAAATCCACCTGCTTAATTATAAATTGATACAAATAAGTAGTACTCCTACATAAATCGCCTTACAACCTTGATATATGTATTGGTCAGGAATATGATAGTATTGCTAGGTGTACCATGTAATTAGTAATAAGATATATTGTTCCCAATCTACCATCATGCCAATGTATAGATGAATCCACAGGTCAATATTTTAATCGCCAGAGCATTGATTCCATACCATGACCATCTAGGTTGTAAATATAAGAATCTGCAACGAGTAAGACTACTGTAGTGACTCTGATATTCATATGTTCCATATGTCAACCCCCTTGATAAAAATTGTAGGAGCTCTTCAAACAGTGCTGACTTGTTGTTTATAAAGTAAAGGACTACTCCTCAACACCAAGCATCGATTGTGCTATCGTCTGATATCGAATCAACTTTGAAATCTTGCGCATCCAGAAACTCACAATGATTACGTCATACATTGGTCGTTTAGAAACCGAAATAACTACGCGGCAACAATACATATCACGTCGTAGGAGTTTGATTCATCCTTTCTTTAACTTTCTAGGAATATAATTACGATCTTCCGTCTACTACTCGTGTCATGAATAGACAGTTTATGATGTCCACAAACACCGCATGCAGTGTATCATTATACGTCAGAGAGTTTACATAAACCACATAATGGTTGCCATAGTAACAAAATTTCAATATTCATTATTGAAAAAAATATGATACAGAGTCAATTAGCCTGTAAGCGTAATTGGTGATCAATTAATAATCAGGAAACATAGGACTAGGAGTTCCATAATGGAATTCTATTAAAGAAACTACAAATAGAACAGAAAGCATTATATTTGAAGAGGACAGCGTGTGGTGAGAGTATTAAGAAACGGTCGAGTGCTTATGGTATTGTCGTCCTGAAATATTTTGAGGCTGTCTATCGGTTGATTGACGTCGTTCAGATGCATGTAGAATCATCATTGTTACAAATAAGTTCACTTTTGGAAATAAGCACTAGCGAAGATTTTTCTTATCAACGTATTTCATTTATTACCTTCTAAGTTTAGATAGTCTTCGCTTATATAGCCCGTCCAGGTATAGGCCTTAAGATCTAATAAGCCAGTCATAAGTAAAACAATTCTTTCTCGCTTACATAATGTATAATGTACATTTTGTGCTATATATAGGATTGTTTCATCAATTAATAATACTTATTACAATTCCCTAACTATAAGGCACCAAAGCCATGACATAATTTCAACAGTAATTGCTTTAATTTGTTTTAATAAAATGTGTTGAATAACTACAATTATTGCAAACACTGCAAAAACTGAATTGCTAATTTAATGATAATATGGTAGGTGGTTATGGTATCCAATACTCATGGAAATCATGCAATGATACACGACGTCCTTTCAGTTTCTTATAACTGTCATTATGATTAATTTTTCAACGGTTTCAACACGATTTCTAGTTGCATGGAAACACATGTTCTCTGCATTGTCATTGGTGATAACCCGTTTAAATCGGTCAAAGATTGGAGACTTTGTGTTGACATTTTATCTTTAGTTGCGCTATGAGTCAGAATTGTTATTAATTATTACTCCAATATCTCTGCAATATAATTTAGATGAAAGTAATTCCATTGACGTTAATATTTGTTTCAAATAACATACTTGTAAGCTATTACTAGTTATCGTTGGTCCATGTAAGAGGTCTTCAAACATATTTACAAAATTACAACCAATACGTTCATTGCTGAGTATTAATTATTTCACCTGATACTTCATCAAACACCTTTGTCAATCATTGAACCATTCCTAGAGAAATTGGTCAACTTCTTGTCTGCACTTCTTGCTGTCAATTAAGGAAAATGTTTGCGTCTTATTTCTGAAAGCATCCATTAATTAGGCAGTAAAATTGTATGAGCTTTGTATCATCTGTTTGCGTGACATTCTCACTTGACACGCACCAAAACCTCACCATACATACACACACGAATCAATGAATGGTGGTCTTCTGGAAACTGATAATAACTAGCTGGTGAAATATTCTCAGTAATCGTCATCACAAATGTCTCTTGAAAACAGGAAAGAAAACAGGTAAACAAAGGAATGGAATAAAGCAAAGCTGTTGTTGTTTTCAATCAAAGAACAATAATCTCTCTGTACATGTGCGTCACAAAGTGGTGTTGCTATGAAGGTCTTGTTATGTAAACAAATGCACTTACATTTCACACCTTATCAATTCAATTACATTACAAACTATTATATTATCTTAAATATCGCTATGTCGGACAATAGCTATACATAGCTTATGTTACATTGTTGTAAATGAAACGGACTTAAAATAAAGCTTGTTTGTATCGCTAACAAACCTTGTTTGCCCAAATACGAACAACGTAAGGCTACTCGATTTGTATAAAAGCTTTAGTGCAATTAGTTCTATTGACTGTATCGTATGTAAAAAATCTCTAGAAAAGTTTTTTTCTGAATTTATCATCTTGGCAACAATAAAAATGCCAATTAGACAGAGAATAGTCAATAGCGTCATTAACATTGCAGTTTCTATTGTTCTTCAGACACTATTTTATAAATCGTATAATTATGAACACACAAACACCTGCTGGTTCGAATATTACTAGCTTCTGAGAGCTCATGATCAGTTTTACAATTCTATATAACCTCTCTTTTATATTATCGTATAAATTTTAATTCATCATGCATATTTTTTGTAATGCTACCATAATTCTTTTCTTCGCAAATATTTAGTTCGCTTGTGGCCTTTGCAACTTCGTTTCTTTTTTATGTTCGTTTTGGCCTTCGTGCTCAGTGAGAAATTGTAATGTTTGTCCATAATCATGGGTGTGTTCGTAAGACCTGTGCAGAACACTGTCCAAACTGTTCCTGTTCCAAGTACTTACGAACAGAATAAAACTGTTCCGAACAGTGTACCACTCCAAACGACTTACGAACAAAACGGAACAGGAAAAGAACAGGAAGTAACAATAATAAAAATAATTTTAAAGAAATAATATTAAGAAATAAAACTTTTAAGGTGGCCGATATTGTTAGTTTCAGCCGTTATATTGGTGGAAGAAAAATGCCACTAGAAAATTTCCCATTGTAAAAGTTCGGTCATTTCCGTTTTATCCCGTTGACATACTATTGCCAATGTGATCAGAATAATACATTTCGTGAAGTTTCCGAATGTCTTGTTGTTGTTGTAATCACGTGACCTGTTCTGGCTGCACCACCTTTTATTTGGGAATAGATAGAACAGTTCCGGAACACTGTTCCGAAGTGTTCGTAACGCTGTTTTATGTTCTTGAACACAGAAAAGTGCGTTACGAACACACCCCATATGTACACAAATTACTGCACTCAATAACCGAGTTCTTCTATAGAGTACATGCAGTGGATTTATCTACTAATACATTAATATGTATCTTGATTAAACTTGCAAACGTTGCCATGACGACATTCCTTGCTATCCCACAGTAAATGTCGTGTTTCCAGAATATATCCACTGCGAACTTCAAACAACACATTCACTCAGGCGTCATACTGAGTTTATATGATACTTATCCTAACACATCAAAGCCATAGTTAATGTGGACTATGCCATACTTTATAACTGAAGTAAACTTTTGACGTGTACGATGTTGTTTTTCTTTACAATTTTAAATAGTATTAAATAAAACAACTGTACAACAAAACAACGTTTTAGCCTCCGATTACATATGTCAAATAGATGCGATTAGTTATACAAAATTTAGAGGAATAAAAAAACTGTGGCCATATTATTATCGTTCTATTTATATTTCCTTTGACATTGTAAGTGATCCGTCATTGTTTACTGTTACTAAAGTTCCAGTAATTAGTGCCGTTATTGTTGCAAAACTGAACAACAATAACAAGCAAACAATAAATTGTCAGAACCAGACATCATTAAATTTTCTTGACAGATATGAAATCGTCGTATCAAGTTATATATCTTCTTGATGTTTAAATATGAGTATTGTTATGATCTTACCCGGTCAGTACAGGAAACAATTTGAAACTTAAAAGTCAATATTAAACTTCCGTAATAGAATCAGATTAGATATTTAGGAATGAAAAGTGTCAAATTTCATATGATTAAAACCATTTGGCTCGTAATAGCTGGTATGATAGTAATACGTGTATCGTTTCTAAGAATAATCGAGTTGGCGATCGCTGTAATTGGATTGTGGTTAATTGAGAAAGTTAATAAAGGTTTTTGATATCATCAAAACCCCATTAACGTTAATAGATTATAAATATCTATTCTTGTTATAGTAGCTTTTATTATCAGTATGTATTTACGTTATGGATAAAATATTATGAGACAAATTTCCGGTAAAATGGCAAGTAGCTTATTAATTTCATTGATATTCTGGTTAAAGTTACCACACAGTACCTTAACAAATTTATAAGAGACATCAGGTAGCGGGAAAGCGTTTTTCAGATACAGACACCTTTAAGGTTTATCGACAAAATGGACACCTAAACAACAAATGACGTGGCAAATCAAACACACATAATTAAAAGTATAGTATATACACTTGTTACAGGAAGAAATATAATATAATGTAAAATTGCATAAGTGTAAGAATCAAGTAAATTTGTTCCAAAATGTCGTATTAGTTTTATTATATTTTGAAGTACTTTATATTTATTTTCTTAGAGGTAAATATTAACTAGTGAAGGTTTAATAAAAAAAGCCCAGAAATAATTATATTTTAAGAGGGCAGCGTGTGATGAGAATATTTAGAAACGGTCGAGTGGTGAATGGTATATAACCTAGAAGATGCCTATTCCATAAGCATACTTTCACGAATAATTGCTTAAAAAAGTTTTTTTTAAATTAAATGTGTTGAATAACTACAATTATTGCCAACACTGCATAAACTGAATTGCTAGTTTAATACTAATATGGTAGGTGGTAATGGTAAAAAAACCTCATGAAAATCAGGCAATAATGAACTTCGTAGTTTCACTTTCTCATAACTGTCTTAATGATTATTTTTACGGCTGTTTATTGCTTTAGAGCACAGTTTTTTTGTTGATGCGCACCAAACAGCATGGAAAACACTTGTTCTCTGCATGATCGTCGATGATAACCCGTTTAAATCGGTCAAAGATGGAAGACTTTGTGTTAACAGATCTTTAGTAGTGCTATTAACCAGAATTAGTATTAATTATTACTCTAATTTCACAGGAATATAATTTAAATGAAAGAAATTACATTTGACGTTTTACATTTTTTTTATAAAAAAACCTACTTGTAAGCTATTACTAGTTAACGTTGGTCCTTGCCAGTGGTTTTCAAACATATTAACAAAATTACAACCAATCCGTTTGTTGCTGAGTATTAATCACTTGAATAATATTATGTCAAATGAATGGGGTAGTACAAAAAGTTTAGAGGAATGAAAAAATACTTTTGTCGTATAATTGTTCCGGTATATACTGTATATCTTCTTTGACATAGGTTGAGGTCCGTCAATGTTTACTTCTACTCAAGTTCCAGCACTTACTGCCGATACTGATGCAAAACTGAAAACAAACAAGCAAACAAGAAAAACGGACATCATTTCCTGAAAGACATGGAATCGTCGTATCAAATAATATATCTACTATATGTTTTTATATGAGTATTATTACGATCATACCCGCAAGTAAAGGAAACAATTTGAAATCAAATACTACACTTCTAAGTCTAGATTAAACTTCCGTAATAGAATCAGGTTTGATATTTAGGAATGAATAGTGTCAAATGTCATATAATTAAAACCATTTGGCTCGTAAATGCCGGCATGATAGTTACAATATGTATATTGTTTCTAAGAATAATCGAGTTTGTGATCGCTATAATTGGGTGGTCGGAAATCGAGAAAGTTAATAGAGGTTCGTGATGTCGACCAAAAAAACTCATAGATTATACATGTATATTTTTGTTTTTGTTTGGTATTTTTTTTATTACTATAATGATTAACCTTGATCAAATATTATGAGACAAATTTCCGGTATATTAGCAAGTAATACGACAATAGATATTTTATTTTCATTAAGTTTACAGATAAAGTTACCACAGAGTTTACGCTAACAAGTTTAATAGATTATTAATTAGCGGTTGAAGCGGTTATTGAGATAGACAGTGTTCAAGGTTGGCCGGAAACATAGACAGACATTTGCCTGTTGTCATAGACAACAAATGTCATGGCAAAATGAATAGTAACAAACAAACCAATAAATGTGTACACTTGCAACAGGAAGAAATAAATAAACAAGGTCATGCACATGGCAAAGAATCAGTTAAGTAAGTAAATTTGTAAAGAACATATTGCAAAATTTCAAAATAGATTTTGGCAACGCTTTGCATTTATTTGCATACAGTGCAAGGCTAGATAAGATTTATCATGGCTTTTTTGGTGACCAAGGTGTATTGCAAAGATAAGTTGTACTTAAACTTAAAGAATGAGTGCAGCATATAGCATAAATAAAAATGATGTTCAGTTTCTAACACAGTCGACAATTAGACAAAGATCAATTTCTGAAACACCGTATAGATGGCGGTCTGTCTCATATTGACAAGTTTTATTTAATAATACGTATTTAGAGGGAAAACAAAATGTTCTTCTCGTTTCTGGATATTTTACAGACGTTTGCTATGCGTGAAAGATTTATTTATAGGATAATACGAATTCATTTTCAAAGACAATCTGGTGACGTATTACTCTCCGTAATATTTTCATTTCATTATCAAGTGGGCCAGACAATGTAAGAGAGCAAGAATAAAGCTGAATGAAGTAGATCAACCCGATTGTTTGCTATATATCCCTGCTATAACAATATGGCCGGGTCAATAAAACCAACACTCAGTCATGTTCTATGTAAATAAGTAGTTCGCACGTTGACAACAATGGAATTATATGAATAATACCCCGTGTCTATATCAAGCGTTTTATAAACACTTCCGTAGAATAGCAAATCGATTCAAATCAAACTCACAGACCTTTATATTTCATTCCATAGTTTAATAGTAGAGCACTTGTACTTTCATCTCCAATGTTTGAGATTATTTACGGGGAACTAATTAAACCGCATGTGGTTTCGTTATTTTACCGTAAGAATGCTATAAAACTGGTTAAAATAAAATAAAATATGCTAGGATGACATATTAGCATGGATATTCCTGGATATTAGGTAAATTGTTTTGAACAATATCTATACCATTCATTAAAAATTCCACCTGCTTAATTATAAATTGATACAAGTATGAGCAGCAATCCTACAACCTTGATTGGGGAGCAGTAGCCTAAAGGTAGGGCGTACGCTTCGGGATCGAGAGGTCACAGGTTAATTCCCCTCAGGACCACTGGTTAATTTCTCTGAGCAAGACCCACTCTACTATGGTGTAAAATGGTACCTGTGAGGGCAGTCTATTCCTGGGCGTCACAGATCGATGTTGGCTGCCACACCAACAGGAGATAAATAGTCTCCACAGGGAGACACGAGTGTAGGTTTGCATAGGTAGCCCAATGACCAGGGGAAGTAAAACGTCAAAGAGTGCTTGAGCGGCCTAACAGCTGAAAAGAGCCCTAGAAAATTGTTTACTTAACATTGATTACGTCATATATTGGTGGTTTAGAAACCGAAATAACTACGCGGCAACAATAGAGATCACGTCGCAGTAGTTTGATTCATCCTTTCTTCAACTTTCCTGGATAATAATTAAGATATTTTGTCAACAACTCGTGTCTGTCTGATCAAGAATAGACAGTCTATTATGTCCGTTTAAACCGCATGCAGTGTATCATTATACGTCATAGAGTTTTTACATAATCCACATTATGGTTGCCTTGGAAACAAAATTTCAATATTCATTATTGAAAAAATATGACACAGAGTCAATTAGCCTGTAAGCTAAACAGGTGATCAATTAATAATCAGGAAACATAAGGCTAGGAGTTTCTAATGGGCATTCTATTAAAGAAACGACGAATAAAACAGATACAATTATATTTGAAGAGGGCAGCTTGTGATGAGAATATTAAGAAACGGTCGAGTGGTGAATGGTATTACTGTCATGAAATATTTCGATTCTGTCAAGCGCTTGATTGAAGTCGTTCACATGCATGTTGAATCATCATTGTTACAAATAAGTTCACTTTTGGAAATAAGCACAAACAAAGATTTTCTTATCAACGTGAACTCACATTCTTAGTTTAGAAAGTCTTCGCTTATATAGCCCGTCAAGGTATATGCCTTAAGATATAAGGCGGTCAGAAGTAAAACAATTATATCTCGCTTACATAATGGATAATATACATTTGATATATTTAGGATTGTTTCAGCAGTTTCATTAGTACTTGTTACAAATGATAAAGTTCTAACCTAGAAGATGCCTATTCCATGAGCATACTTTCATGAATAATTGCTTAGAAAAGTTTTATTAATGCAATGTATTGCATCCCTACATTTATTGCCAACACTGCAGAAACTACATTTACGGTATGATAACTATATGGTAGGTGGTAATGGTAAAAAAAGTTCATAAAAATCAGGCAATAATGAACTTCGTAGTTTCAGTTTCTCATAACTGTCTGAATGATTATTTTTACGGCTGTTTATTGCTTTAGAGCACAATTTTTCGTTGATGCAAACCAAACAGCATGGAAAACACTTGTTCTCTGCGTGATCGTCGATGATAACCCGTTTAAATCGGTCAAAGATTGAAGACTTTGTGTTGGCAGATCTTTGGTAGCGCTTTTTACTTGAATTAGTATTAATTATTACTCTAATTTCATTGGAATATAATTTAAATGAAAGAAATTACATTGACGTTTTACATTTTTTTGATAAAAAACATACTTGTACATGTAAACTATTACTACTTAACGTTGGTGCAATGCAGCATGCTAGTGGTCATCAAACATATTAATAAAATTTTAACTAATCCGTTTGTTGCTGAGTATTAATTATTTCACCTGAATAATATTATGTCAAACGAATGGGAAGTTTAGAGGAATGAAAAAATACTTTTCGTATTATTATTCCGGTACATACTGTATATCTTCTTTGACATTGGTTGCGATCCGTCAATGTTTACTTCTACTCAAGTTCCAGTACTTACTGTCGATACTGATGCAAAACTGAAAACAGACAAGCAAATAAGAAAAACGGACATCATTTCCTGACAGACATGGAATCGTCGTATCAAATAATACATCTACTTGATGTTTTAATATGAGTATTATTACGGTCATACACGCCGGTAAAGGAAACGATTTGAAATCAAATCTTACACTTCTAAGTCTAGATTAAACTTCCGTAATAGAATCAGATTAGATATTTAGGAAAGAATTAATCGTGTCAATTTTCATATGATTAAAACCATTTGGCTCGTAATAGCTGGGATGATAGTAATACGTATATTGTTTCTAAGAATAATCGAGTTTGCGATCGCTGTAATTGGATTGTCGTTAATTGAGAAAGTTGAGAAACCCCCTTAACGGTCATAGAATATAAATAGAATATAAATATATATTCTTGTTATGGTGGCTTTTATTATCAGTACGTATTTACGTTATGGATAAAATATTATGAGACAAATTTCCGGTATATTAGCACGTAATACGACAATAGATATTTTATTTTCATTAAATTTGCGGGTAAAGTAACAACATTGTGTACGTAAACGACTTTATTAGAGATATTTAGTAGTGGTTGAAACGGTTATAGAGATAGACAATGTTCAAGGTTGGCCGGAAACATAGGCCAACATTTGCCTGTTGCCATAAACTACAAATGTCATGGCAAAAGGATCAGTATCAAATAAACCAATAAATATGTACACTTGCAACAGGAAGAAATAAATATACCAGGTCATGCACAAGGTCATGATGGTAAAGTCTAAAGAATCATTTAAGTAAGTAAATTTGTAAAGAGTATTTTGCAAAATTCAAAATAGATTTTGGCAACGCTTTGCATTTAATTGCGTACAGTGCGTAGCTAGATCAGATTTAGTATGTTTATTGGTGACCAGGATGTATTTCAAAGATGAGTTGTTCTTGAACTTGCAGAATGAGTGCAACATATAGCATAAATAAAAATGATATTCAGTTTCTAACATATTTTATAAGCATAATAGACAATAAGACAAACGAGTTGTCCGTCGGACAAAGACCAATGTCTAAAACACCGTATAGATGGCAGTGTGTCTCATAGTGACATGTTTTATTTAATAATATGTATTAAGAGGGAAAACAAAATGTTCTTCTCGTTTATGGATATTTTACAAACGTTTGCTATGCGAAGATTTATTTATAGGATTATACGAATTCATTTTTAAAGACAATCGGGTGACGTATATCTCTCCGTAATATTTTCATTACATTATCAAGTGGGCCAGACAATGTAAGAGAGCAAGAATAAAGCTGAATGAAGTAGATCAACCCGATTGTTTGCTAAATATCGCTGCTATAACAATATGATCGGGTCAATAAAACCAACACTCCATCCTGTTCTATGTAAATAAGTAGTTCGCACGTTGACAACAATGGAATTATATGAATAATACCCCGTGTCTATTTCGAGCTTTTTATAAACACTTCCGTAGAATAGCAAATCGATTCAAATAAAAGTCTCAGACCTTTATATTTCATTCCATAGTTTAATAGTAGAGTACTTGAACTTTCATCTCAAATGTCTGAGAGTATTTACAAGGAACTAATTAAACGCACGTGGTTTCGGTATTTTACCGTAAGAATACTATAAAACTGGTTGAAATAAAATAAAATATGATAGGATGACATATTGCATGGATATTCTTGGATATCAGGTAAATTGTTTTGAACAATATCTATACCCTCAATTCAAAAATCCACCTGCTTAATTATAAATGGATACAAATATAAGCAGCAATCTTACATACTTGACCTTACAACCTTGATATATGTATTGGTCATGAATATGATAGTATTGCTAGGTGTACTCATAATATAGGCGAATTACATATGTTATTACCATATTTGGTATTATGACATCAAGACCAGTGGCCAGTACTTACAGCTTGTCATGCCAGGGTATGCCATGACACGGTTTTAAATATACAAACATAATTATTAGTCTTCTCCATGTACAGTTCGTCGATTACCATGTAATTAGTAATAATTCATACTGTTCCCAATCGAGCATGATGCCAATTTATGGAGGAATCCACAGGTCAAGATGTAAAATCGCCGTAGCATAGATGTCAGAACGACCATCTAGGTTAAATCTGAGTATCGACTAGGAATAATAATGGGGATCCGCCACTCTGGTATCCGTAATAATCATATGTTCAATATGACAGCAATTTCGACCTAAATTGTCTCAGTGTACTTGAGCCCTTCAATCAGTAATGACTTTCTCTTTAAGAAAGCAACGGACATCTCCTATATTAATTATTAGTCTTCTCCATGTACAGTACATCGATTACCATGTAATTAGTAATAATAAATACTGTGCCCAATCGACCATCATGCCAATGTATAGAGGACGCGACAGGTCAATATTTAAATCGCCAGAGCATTGATTCCAGACTATGACCATCTAGGTTAAATCTGAGTATCGGCTAGGAATAATAATGGGGATCCATCACTCTAGTATCCCTAATAATCATATGTTCAATATGACAGCAATTTCGACCTTAATTGTCTCAGTGTACTTGAGCTCTTCAAACAGTCGTGACTTTTTGTCTTTAAGAAAGCAACGGACTTCTCCTGTACAGACTTAGTATACTTAGTAGTCTGTGATCTCGTATAATATTGAATCTACTTAAAAATGTTTCTCATCCAGAAAATCACAATGATAACGTCATACATTGGTGGTTTAGAAACCGAAATAAATACGCGGCAACAATAGAGATCACATCGTAGGAGTTTGATTCATCTTTTCTTTAGCTTTCTAGGAATATAATTAAGATCTTCTGTCTACAACTCGTGTCTGCCTGCTCAAGAATAGACAGTTTATTGTGTCTGCAAACACCGCATGCAGTGTATCATTATACGTCATAGATTTTACATAATCCACATTATGGTTGCCATAGTAACAAAATTTCAATATTCATTATTGAAAAAATATGATACAGAGTCAATTAGCCTGTAGGCTAAACTGGTGATCAATTAATAATCAGAAAACATAGGACTAGGAGTTCCATAATGGAATTCTATTAAAGAAACGATAGATAGAACAGAAATTATTATATTTGAAGAGGACAGCGTGTGATGAGGATATTTCACAATGGTCGAGTGGTTAATGGTATTGCTGTCATGAAATATTTGGAGACTTTCAAGTGATCGATTAAAGTCGTTCACATGCCGTTTGTTATAGTTTGTCATTGGAGTCAACTGACAATATGACGTGTTGCATCGCAATGTGCGTAACAAATTTAGCGTCATTTAATAACCCTAACTGTCTATGGGTGTTATGCCAGCAAAAGATACCATACCGCCTATCACGCAAATGACATGCATGCAATAAGAACATCCACTGTTCGAGTCTGCGAACCATGCAATTGATCCACACAACTAGGAACACAACAGATCAGAGCCAACCAACCAACCCGGCAACCAGAAACCAATTTACTAACCAACCAAAGTACAACAATACCCACAAGCATTTACCAACAATGCAATGTCTTCCAGTTCATTGTCCGTCAACCATATTAACAAACCATCCGTCTACGGAAAGCCGCTGTAAGCATCGCCCGTATGTTCTGCTTTAGATACTAATTATTTAATATGGATACAAGCATATCACGATACAAGCTGTTTCATAAGCACTTTCGTTGCAAATATGTTATAGATATAATTCCAAATAATGCCGGTAACAATGACACTTTTATTATGGTACACGAAGTTATTATTTCCAGTAAGTTACAACAAATTTCTGAGATGGGAACTTATCAAACTAGCCAGTGTTGGTTTCAACGTCGCATTCCTTGACTAGAGTGATGACGTCTTATTTATACTGTTTACTATTTGCATAACCTTGGTGCCATTGCGGAATGTCTTTCGTAGTTCGCATAATTGCTACGTATTGTATTGTTTCGCTAAGCGATGGTGCCATACTGTTAAGCATCAAATCCCACCATAAGGGCTTTTTGGTTGCACAGGTGATTTATAGATATTTGATACAAGTTGATCTTAGCAAGCTCTATATAACGTATGTAAATCTTTTAGCAAATATATAATCTTCGTCACAATGAAAGAGTCGAGAACGAGACAGATGTCGTCACGAAATTGTATCGTGACGTTATCATATTGGCATTGATAATGTGACTGCTAACTAATGGAACATAATACAAGCTGTAAGTATGCGAGAAGACTCAGATTAATTAATGTAGATCGAGTGACAGGCGATGAAAATGGAATTACATTTTTAAAAGTGGCAAGTTCTGGAATCAAGTTCTTGATAATAATGCCATATATACGCTAGTATTTAACTTCCTGGGTTGAAAATAGCCAACAAGTATAGAGAGGTTATAATCAAACGTGCGTAATCAAACAAGTCCACCTGATTGGTGATTATTTATAGGAACGTAACTTGATAGGACTGGTTAATGCTATCCAAACACGTTAAGCCACCGTCATACACACCAAAGCTTGACACATTATTTGATTATTTGGAGTTCACGTGTCGGAAACAAAAAGGAAAATTCTTCTCATAATGTTTTATACACAGGAAATTTAATGGTCAGGTTATATAGATCTACGTTCTTTATTAATCAAACCGTATTCATTGACAAATGCAGATGAGTGTTTGCCATGTGATATGTTTAATTTGTACATTATGCACTTTTTATAAATAATATAGTTATGATAATACTTACTCCCTGGAACTTGGAACTTATTGGCCAATTAGACAATGCAAACCATGACATCATCACAATGAAAACAAAATCAAGAAAACCCTTGTTAAAATTTCAATGAACACCCTGTCATACTAGCAACCTAAATTAAAATGTTGTTAACTTCTATGTAACCCTCGTTAGAATCACGATGGGATCTTTGTTAAAATCACGATGAAACCCTTGTTAATATCTTAATGAAAACCTTGTTAAAACCAATGTTAAAATCTTGTTAAAATCAAGATGAAAACCTTATTAAAATCTTTGTGAAAACCTTTTCAAAATACCTATGAAAACCTGGTGAAATCTCTACGAAAACCTGGTAATAAAAACTATGAAAACCTAGTCAAATGTTTATGACCTTGTCAAAATGTTTATGAAAGCCTTGTCAAAATCTCTATAAACCCTTGTAAAATCTTTATAAAAACCTTGTAAAATCTTTATAAAAACCTTGTAAAATCTTTATGAAAACATTGTAAGAATCTTTATGAAGAACTTGTCAAAATTCCTATAAAAACCTTGTAAAATCTTTATGAAAATCTTGAAACAATCTTTATAAAAACCTAGTCAAAATCCTTATGAAGAACTGGCAAATCACTATGAAAACCTAGTCAAAATCCTTATAAAAAGTTTGTTCAAATTACGGACACGATTAGAAATATCGAACAAGACAAACAAAGAATTGTTTAAATTGGATGATTTCTAACGAGTACTATTATTATATTTTCAGATTACACAATGTTCTTAGATTATTGAGGTAGTGTAGAAATGAGACGCGGCTGGTTGGTGACGTCAAGAGAACAAGATAACGCGCAAACATGGAGTTCTATTGCAATAGGTAAGGACTTTTTTATCGTTTTTGTTTTACGACCAACAACGCGAACATCTTAAAAAGTATTGTTGTAGTGTTTTATTTCGGCTGGAAAAGTTTACAGGTGCTAAAAGAAGTATGAAATTCATCCAGCTCGTTCAATTTAATAAGACTATTTGGCTTGACCATGCCATCAGTGTTTGTTCCTACATGACTACCAGCTGCAATTGGTCGAACCGACAATACAAATATTCTGACATCAAACATTCTATCAGTTTGTTCAGAAAACCATATGACTGATTCCATTGTACTATTAGTAGACTTGCTATTAGATTGACTATGGTACATACGCTCGTACTTACATACCAAGTAGCATTTAGGTTAACTTATTTAATTCTAGATTATTATCATTCAAGCCAATTAGACGGATAATGGTAATACCCTCGTGAACAATCATTATTGATACAGCACAACAATACATGACAAGGAATGGATTGTTACGGTCGCCAATCGCAGTATTTAGGGATGACACCACCCAGTGGACATTAATAATTTGAGTATATTTAATGAAGAGCATTGTTCCATTTGGGGTCATAAATATTATTATCAGAATATCATATTATTCACAATGCTGCGGTTATCTACTCATTGTGATTATATGGTTGTTTGTATCAATTGTCGTAAATTAATCGGGAGTTGTGGTGGTAGTCAACAAAAAAAATGTTTACAAAACATTGTGTACATAATGGCATGTGCATTATCAGTCAATTGAAACATGTTTTACAAATCATTGTGAAATCTGCAGTCTGTATACTTGTATATTCAGCCAATGAAAGTATGTTTTACAAAACATTGTGAAATCTGCAGTCTGTATACTTGTATATTCAGCCAATGAAAGCTTGTTTTACAAAACATTGTGAACTCCGTAGACTGTACGAGTATATATTTAGCCAATGAAAGCATGTTTTACAAAACATTGTTTACACAGTTGACATTGCATAATCAACCAATGGGACGTACGTGGGGTTATCCAAAAGTTCGTGGACTTTCGCTCTAAAATTTTTATTTTAAGTCAGATCAGTATAAAAATTACCATAAAGTGAAATTTATCTATTACCAACAATAACACAAAGTTAGTTTTATAAAGTACCCTTTGTATCAAGAGTATTACGTTGTCATAGTAACGCAAAAACGCGATAACGGCGCACTGCAGATTGTTTCCAGTAAAATGCATTACGTTATTGCCGATTGTTACAGTGTTTCTTCATTTAAAAATGCAAAAATGCGTCCTCATGTTGAGTAATGTCATACCGATATTTTGGTATAATTTAAAGGCTATATCTGATATATTCGCCATTTTATAAATATGAGGGTTAATATTGTCATACAAAAGTAAACGTAAAATATGATGTCACAAGATACCATTTTGCAGTCGCAAAATAATTCAATTATATATACAGCTAGGCGAACCCGCGAGGAAGATAAGAATTGTTTGGCAAATTAAGTCTGAAGCCTTCTGTGTTGTATTCAATTGTTTTTAATGGCATAAATATTTAACAGAAAGTCAGGGTGATGTGACAGAGGATGCATGTCAATAGGCACAAAACCGACGTTCAACGAATGAGCGTTACGTTGGTCAGAATCGACTAGTCAAGGTATTAGAGAAATAAAATCCACTTTTAGAGATAAAAACAACACAATTCAGTCCACATCGACAGAACGAGTGTGTTTGCATATTATAAGTATGCAGTTGATTACGGGAAACGAAGAACAACCAAATTACAGTGTTTAAGAGCTTCATGAAATTGTTAAGTCGAGAGGGCGACGTCGTACGTAATTTCTGAGCGTGCGCCGGGTATGCCTACCACGCATGCTTACAAATGCTATAATTATGTTATTTCTAATCATATCTGTATAATATTTGGTATACTTCTACAATATAAATCAATTTGACAGGGACCGTAGATTCGTTGCTTTAAGTTAAACGGGTTTTGAATAAGAGCAAAAGTCCACGAACTTTTGGATAACCCCACGTATGTTTACAAATTTGACAAATAGCTATTGCGTACACAGTTATATTCTATGTCTAGACGTACTGGGTGACATCGAGAAAGAATTGACTTTGCTCTAGACGTTATCAGCACTTTGATCCGCATTTAGATGCATTTTTATACATTTTCATTTTATAACGAAGGCATATAATCACATAAATTAATTAACGCACCTCTTTGTGCTTAAAGGGATCATTCAGCTTGGGGTCAAAATGTACTATAGAATCCATCATATCATGGGAAATTAACAAATTATGAACATTCACTTTTACTGTGTGGGGTTGAGTTCAAAAGAAGATCTTAAAACACACAATGTGATGACGTAGTACACGACACATCATCTTATGTTGCAATTGGTTGGATATGGTTGGCTTTGGTTGGCTTTGGTTGGCTTTGATTGGTTTATTTATGTATTACACCTTTATTTGCGAGAAGATTACTGGGCTTTGAAGTAACACGGAAGTAGATAGAATGTTATGTGGCTAGTATTAAACACATTATGGACAATAGATTTGCGTTGAGGTATAAATACTTTTACCATAGTAGTTTGTAAACACAATTAATATTTTGATTTCTAGGAAATACATGTTAAGACGAAGTCAGGAGCAAACAGCTAGGATATTATAAAATATAACACATTGTTCATCATACCATCAATATATATACATTGTACTTTGTTATGATTGCGATACGATTAGTCTTGTTTCAGACGTATTGAATACACAGTTAGGGGCAGGTAATCTCCATGCCATAATTGTCGTTCTTTGAAAGACTAACGGAGAGACTGGAAGGGGTTTTTCTTGAAAACACTAAAAAAACTAGTGCATGTAGTAGTTATTGATTATTATTTCGAAATTAGTGTATCGGGTACAATCTAATGTTTTTTCAATGATAATTTTTCTCGTTATTAGAAAATGCAATGTACTGATAACAGTCGACAATAATGAACTTAATCCTATCAAACAGTGTTGTCATGGCAACGTAAACAAAATACTATTTAAATAGACATTGATTTTTCTAGCAGATGAAAGGTACACTGCACTTTACGACTACTATATTGAGATAAAAAATATTATTATGAAAAATATGAACATGATTAAATGAACAAAGGGAAATATCCCATGGGAAATCAACAACATAGGTATGTGGTTGGAAAACAACACTATGGTTGATACGAGGGGTGTTCCAGAAATAATAGGACTTTTCTCATAACTTCTTGCTCAACATTTACATTTTAATGAGATTTGTCTCATATGCTTAGCAATGTATACTCTACATACTGGTAGCACCAGAATTTCGTTGTTGCTGATGATGCTCATACAAAGTGTTGTCATAGAAACCATGTAACACCAAGGCGGGTCACACTATTATTTGTCATTATCATCCTTATTAAAAATGTGAATATCTCAATAACCTCTTGATCAATATTAACGCCTAATTGTATGGCATTACGTGCATGACTTTGAAATGCGCATGCAGACTTTCGAAGAAATCGGTCCGTGTTTGTTATCACAAGTCAGTAATCAAGGGTATGTATGCAAGCGCGTCATGGGTGAAAATGACGTCAACGCAAATAAACAGAAACCGCACGATTGTCAAATAATGGTATATATTGGGAATACCAACAGTGCTAACCAATGAAATGATGAAATTCTTAAAATGTAGTGGCATTAAGCAGTCACTTGTATTCTGTTGGCTCAAACAGTTTATAGATCGCAGATTTATAAACTTACAAGTAAGCATAGGCGAGGTAATAGAAAATTAAGTTGACGTTAATAAACACTGTTTGTTACAACCCTCATAGACGCTCTAAGGCTTGAGCAATTCTAACAACATTGCAAGACATTTTTGGTGAACAGGGTTACGGAAACACATCTAAACACTCGGAACAGTATTATTAGATCTGTTTAGAAAGTCAGGATGTCTATAAACAAAAATATTAAAAGTTTCTTTATATCAAAATACTGTGTTTGAAATGCGACGTCATAATAACGTCACGGTGCGACCCGCCTCCTTGATACATAGCATATTTAATGTTTAATAAAATTTTTATTGTTCATCCAATTACTTTGCTATTTGGTATATTTGTCAGTGAAAGATCAACCTTTAATTATATACAATTAGTTTTCTTAATTTCTGATTTGCCGTGCTGCTATGAAAAAAGTCCTATTAATTGTGGAACACCCCACGTACACCCCACGTACATACAGGAATATCCTTAATAATTGAAGTTATCGTCTGAAGTGGAAACATAATATACAAACCGCCTTGGAATTACAAAAACAATGTGATTCGTACATCTCTTTGAGCAAGTGTAGCTACTCGGAACTTCTAGAGTTATCACGATTGACCCGAGAGGTTGAGATACAGTTTAGCCTTGTTCCCATTCGGAATATTTAAACCATAGTTCAAAGCGGACCGTGGGTCCAGTTTCTATTGTGTTGCTGTCACAGGTCAATGTAGCCAGCATGTGATAACCCAGTGCACTTCTAAGACGTTGTGTACGTACCATACAATAGAATTCTAGTAATATAGAAAAAATCGCCTGGCTTATCATGTTTGTAGAGATGTATGCGTATTCATTAAGAAAACTACTATAGGAAGTAAAAGTCGATTACGATAATAAAGGTCACTGACTTCGTCCACAGTCCGCAAAAAAAACAACAAAAAAACACGCGGTTGCATTGACCGAGTAATTGATTTTTCTACTAATCATCACAACGAATGGTTAACAACAATGGAAATAATTTCTTGCCTACGCTGACACTGATTGATAAATTACTGGCGTAGATTAGGAAGGTGGTAACTACTACTTATACTAATAATAATAAAATCTTTATTTTGTGAAGGTGACAAGTTAAGACATATACATACACAAAGACGAATAAATTCATATTTTATTTTCAACAAAGCCTTCATTACTTAAGAACGAGGTGTTCCGAATGACTTACGACCTTTTAAGACTGATACGTAAATATGTGAAATCTGCACCACAAGGTGCTTGTTGTGAGCCTATTTTCATGAAAATCAGAACTTGTCATCTTGATCAAAATGAAGTTGTAAAAGTTTGTTTTTCCATAAGTACGTATTAAAGAGTAAATTTCAGACGGTTTGTTCTTGTTGTCTCAAAATATTGATTTTATACTTACAACCTTTTCATTCTACGCCAGCGAAATATGTTACGAAAAAGGGAACATCAAACCCAATTCTATATCACAATTCGTATAAATTACTCCACCCATTCTTTCATCATGAAACTCGTTGATTGTGTTTGGGCGTTTTCATAGGAACAAGAAATGTTGCTAGTTTCTATTATTCACCAGTAATTATTTCGTTATTTCCTGAGTGTCATGTTTATTACATATTTGTCCAGACCAATCATTCAATGATCGTCCATAATTGCACACTTTCATGCCAATTCTCTTGTAGACATCATTCGTTTAAAACACTCCATAAAATGGTCTATACTTGAGTATGAGAGGTTCCATTATGTGTGCGGAATATTTATGCTATGCTCGTTGTTGATTGAAATCTAATTGGATATATGATATAGACACGTGTTAAAGTCATTAGATAAGATTCTCGATCATCTCGGTTAATTTATTTGAAAACACACAACAAAGAGGACACACAGGGCTCTGGATTGCCCACCCGATACCGTTAGCACCAGTGAAAAATCCTACTTATGCATATTCGGAACTCATCGGCAATGTACATTATGATCCGAAAAGAGAATTGTACGAGGTGTTCCGAATGACTTATGCAGTGAACCGGGACGTTTATACTGGCAATTGAAGAGGCCCACACAAGGGCCATATTCTGATGTTGTTAGGGCAAAATCCATTCAGTAGTTCAAGAGGAGATGTCATTCAAATTGTCTTAAAAACCTTATTTTGACATTCACAAATGACTCTGCAACATACAGAAACAGCAGACCGGAACGTTTGATGATATACTTTGAAAAGGACCGTCAAAAGATCATTCCAGCGCAATTAGGGTCAACATCCATTCATAAGTTTAGGAGAGGAAAGCAGTTGAAGATTTTTAAGGGTCAACCCACGGCGAGCATTCAAGTATTCTAAAAGATCACCTTGACCACTGGTTTGCTAAACAGACAGATTTTTTTTCTACTAATATCGGACAAGCACGTACAAGGAAACATACGTCGATGATGAAAATAGGACAATCGACAAAAACAGCGCAGAAATATCCGTTGTAGAGTCAATGACGTTATAAATAACAATAACTAACAATGATATTATACAATATATTATACAATGGCAGTAATCAAACATGCGATGAAATATAAACCGCACTTAATAGATAACACTATGACGTATTGAACTATGACTTATAGAAATTATTGTTTTACAATAATTTAGAAATATATTAATTAACTGTAGTCCCACTTTACAGAAAACAAAAGCTAATCACAGTTCATGATCGTGATTAACAGTTTGCAGTTCCTGTTCCATTCCTGTTCTGATGCTGTTTTGTTCCTGTTCCGAGGATGTTGTGTTAACATCCGGAAACTTGGAACAAATACGTTTTGAAAATTACGGAGGTTCATGTTTGTTTAATGCTTTTATACACTCTTGTGTCAATAATGCATTAATGCATTGTAGTAAACTCGTATTGTGTGAACAAATTTTTTTACAAACACCGACGATAAAACAATTCAAGACCTTGAAAGACAGACATGAGTTTAGCATAACGAGTTTTATGTATATTTTTTTTATGTCCAGCGTGGTTGCACTAACTTACATACCTATTTTTGTATAAAACCTTGAAGCGTTTCACAAGGTCATATCACGAGTCTTTCAACGCAATAAAATAAAATGCAGTTTCCTCAGTTGGTATACATTTACGTATTCACAGTTTTTTTGCGTCATATCTGATAACTTTGGAATGTAGCCAGTACCACAATACGAAATATACCTCTTTGAGCAATCGTAGCTACTCGGAGCTTCCGGGTTCATCATGGAAAGAGTGAGTAGTTACGATTGACCCGAGAGATTGTTATGTTCGTAACGTTGAGGGGTCCCGATTGCTCTTTGAGATACAGTTTAGACTTGTTCCCGTTCGGAATATTAAAACGATAGTTCAATGCGGACGATGTGACCAGTACACATACAGTTTGTCCTGGTGTCAAACCAAATGGCCCTGGATCCGTTGATCATGCAAAACGATACTGAACACTAGCTCATTTTGGAAAGCACTACAAAGCGCAAAATGTAAGGTAAACTAAAGTAAATGTAGTTAGGTAGACAGTATGTTGATAAGCCAAGTGTACTTATAAGACGTCGTGTGCGTGTCGTACAATACAATTCTAGTCATATGGACAACCTTCGCCTGATGTTGGCCTGCAATATTGTACAGATCTACGTGTATTCATTAAGCAAACTACTATAGGAAGTTAAAGTCGATTATGATAATAAAGGTCACTGCCTTCGTCTCCAATCCGCCAAACAAAAAACCCCATGCGGTTGCATTGACCGAGTAATTGATTTTTCTACTAATCATCACAACGAATTGTGAACAACAATGAAATTATTTTCTGGCCTACGCTAACACATTCTCGTACAGCCAGTGTAATTTTAGTCTAGATACTTGACTTACCACAGATTTATAGGCTGTCGACCTCAGTTTTCAACAAAATCAAAGACGTGAAACTGACCACAAATCTTTAAACACCCACATATTGGCTTTAGCAAAAACATGAATAGAAAATAGTTCATGGTGACATAGATGCTAAGTCCAGATTACAACAAGCAACACCATTTCAAAAACTAGTGCCGCCTACTCAAACGCATTCATTTTTGTTCACAACAAACAGCCGAATCATCAATTTTACTGCCCGGCCGATGCCAAACTAGCCACGTTCGTTCGACACCCATTTACGCACTAACGGTCAATGATGGAAGTCTAACAGCTACTGATGTTTTCAGATTAAGACTTGAAATCTTCAAAAATGTCATCAAAACCCTTGTCATTGCTACCATTTATTCCCCACATAATACCTTTGAAAATGTACCATCCAATTTAACTAAAAAGCAGTTATGTCAATCAGTAAACGCTTGGTTTCAAGATCCAAGCTTCTAGGAAAGCAAAAATGTAAACACAACAAAATCGAATGCACCACAAAGTAATATTATGGTCACTGCCAGGAAAGAACACCCAAAACCAGCAATGAAATATTCATTTAATATGCACCAGCCCAATGCTTGGTCAAAATGTCCCCTATTATCTACATGGCCAATCCGCATAAGAGGCTTGACAACTGTGGTCTGGTTCCACAAGGATGTTGCCGACACGGACATTGGCAAATATATTGCGTTAAAATGAACCTCAAAACCAATTCTATATCAAAACTCGTATAAATACCCCGCCCATTCATACATCATGAAAGTTGTTGCTCGCGCATTTTGGGCGTTGTCAATGGAAAAAGATATGTTGCTAGTTTCTATTATTCACCGGTAATCATTTCTTTATTTCTTGACTGGCATGTTTATTACATATATGTCCGGACCAATCATTCAATGATCGCTCATAATTGCACACTTTCATGCCAATTCTCTGTTAGACATCATTCGTTTAAAACACTCCATAAAATGGTCTATACTCAAGTATGAGAGGTTCCATTATGTGTGTGGATCATTCGTATGCTCGTTGTTGATTGGAAACTAATACAATATTATATATACACGTGTCAAAGTCATAAGACGGTCATATCGGTTAATTTATTTGAAAACACACAGCAAGAGGACACAGAGGACCCTGGATTGCCCACCTGATACCGTTAGCACCTGTGAAAAACCCTACTTATGCATATTCGGAACTTCTCTGCAGTGTATAGTATGATTCGAAAAGAGAATTGTAAGAGGTGTTTCGGCTTATGCAATCGTAAAAGCTCGGCCATTTCCGTTTGTCTCCGGTAAATACACCTCGTAAATAAGTGTAGAAATACACCATTATTGTTCGCCCTCACTACTAAAGTCAGCTACATCCGCGTGAAAATAGCACATTATGTATCCGTCAATACGATGGTTATTTTATATGTTCTGATCAATTTCTCATTCCTACGGCATAGCAGGACGTATCGCGAAGAAAATTTCAAATATCTTTGTAGAAAAATAATATCTAGCGCGTATTATGAATGTAATTTACGTCTTGTTTATCACATGACGTCATGAATGATATGACGTTTATTTGGCGTCAACGTAAAAGTGACGTTGTGCGAACTTTTATTTCGTAGCGTTCTTTCCTAGTTTATACAAATATAATTGTTTTCTTGTTTTCAATTCTAGTATTTAGCAGTTGTCGTTCTCTTTCTCAAGTTTAAACTTTGATATATTTGTTTCCGTATGTACGTGTACATGTTGTATAAACGTAACTGGGGGAGCTGTCATTTTCAAATCATGTGACTGGAAGAAGTTCAAAATGTCGCCTTGTTATGTCAGAGGTATTTTCCAATGGATAAAACCCGAGGTGATCAGAATGACGGCTTATGCAGTGAACCGGTACGTTTATACTAGCAATTGAAGAGGACCACCTAAGGAATTTACGTTTGAATGACATCTCCTCTTGAACCACTGAATGAAATGTGAACCTTACTGCACAGGAATACTCTTTTGACGGTAATTTTCAACGTATATCATCAAGCGTTCCGACCCACTGTTTGTGCATGCCACGGTGTCAAAGTTGTTTTTAAGATAACTGACATTTTAATGACATCTCCTCTTGCACAATTGAATGGATTTTGTCCAAACTCCTCAAGAATAAGAAATTGTCTAAAAAAAGGTATGAGAAATCCGACAGGGAAGGTAGCACTCAACCCAACCAGCCGAGCACAGAAATCAGAAACACCACGACACAACTACATTGAGCAGTACCCACAGAAACCCATGCTAAAACAGCGACCAAATGAGGCAAAACAACCCCGGGGCGTGACCTATGTTAAAACACTAAGGACAGTGACCTAACGTTATGCGACCTAAAGAGGCAAAACTACGACTTGCCCTAATTAAAATATGACCAAGAAAGGAATGGGGTGGGAAATAATTTTACATATTCCTAGCAACTACAATGAGCAATGCCCACACATAAGCCGAGGAAACAACCAAAGATCCAAGTCCCCGTCGATAAAATGCAGGATGACCCACATTCACAAGATAATGATATAATAGCGGTTATTGCCGAATGAAACGAAGCCAATAAGTCTGATGTAAGAAAAGTCTTCTTTTCTAATCGTGTTGTTGCCCCCTGGAATAATTTACCGCAAACTGTTTGCACCACCCCCGAACAGTTTCAAGAAGATACTGAGATCCTCAACGTATGCCGAAGTGGGCAATGCGTAAAAGTAAAAGGTAAAGTAATGATCCTTAGGTGGTCCTTTTCAATAGTTCAAGAGTTCCAATTAACGACATAAGTGATTCGAAACACTTCGTACAATTCTCTCTTCGAATTATAATGCACATGTCCGATTTCTGACTATGCATATGCAGGGTTTTTCACAGGTGCTAACGGAATCAGGTGGGTAATCCAGGGCCCTCGGTGTCCTCTTGTTAGGAGCATATTCGAATAAATTAACCGAGATGATGGAGCCTAATGATTGTGGCACGTGTATATATAATATATCATTAGGTTCCAATCAACAACGAGCATAGCATAAATATTCCGCACACATAATGACACCTCTCATACTCGAGTATTGGCCATTTTATGGAGTGTTTTAAACGAATGCTATCTAACAGAGAATTGACATGAAAGTGTGCAATTATAGGCGTTCAGTGAATGATTGGTCCGGACAAAAATGTACTAAAAATGCCAGTCAGGAAATAAGGAAATAATTACTAATGAATACTAGTAATATAAACTATCAACACTTCCAGTTGCAATAACTACGCCCAAATACGATCAATACGTGTATGAACGGGTGACGTAATTTATAAATAATATGTATACGAGTTTTGAGGTACCTTTTTAGCAACATATTTGTCAATGGCCGCATAAGCGTAGGCAAGAAAATAATTCCATTGTTGTTCACAAGTTGTTTTGATGATTAGTAGAAAAATCAATTACTCGGTCAATACAACCGCATGTGGGTTTTTTGTTTGGCGGAATGGGGACGAAGGCAGTGACCTTTATTATCGTAGTCGACTTTAACTTCCTCTAGTACTTTTCATAATGAATGCACGTAAATCTATACAAACATGACAACATCAGGAGGTAATCCATGTCCATTATATTTAACTTAACGGGAAGTAACTAAAGTAGTGCTCAGTAGCGCTTTGCATGAGCAACAGATCCCGGACTATCTGATTCGACGCCAGGACAAACTGTATGTAGACTGGTCACATCGTCCGCATTGAACTATCGTTTTAGTATTTCGAACAGGAACAAGTCTAAACTGTATCTCAAAGAGCAATCGGGACCCCTCGCACGTTACCGATGTAAAAATCTCTCGGGTCAATCGTAACCACTCGGTGATGAATCCGGAAGCTCCGAGTAGCTACGATTGCTGAAAGAGGTGAACGAATATTGCTTCTGTAATTCCATGGCGGTTTGTATATGGTGTTTCACCCTCCGACGTTAAGGATATTCCTGTAAGTACAGTTATTTATGCAGTAGCGGATCGCTAATGGATATATTTCGTATTGTGGTACTGGCTACATTGTGAAACGCTTCAAGGTTTTATACAAAAATAGATATGTGAGCGGGTGCAACCCAGCTGGACATAAAGAATATATAACTCGTTATACTATACTCATGTCTTTCAATGTCCTGTATTGTTTTATCATCAGCGTTTGTACAAATAATTGTTCACGCAATACTAGCTTACTACGATGCATTAATGCATTATTGACACTTGAGTTAGCAAGCATGAACGCATTTGTATCAAGTTTCCGGATGATAACAGACGGGTATCAGAAGAGGAACAGAAGAGCATCAGAACAGGAACTGCAAACTGTTTATTACGATTATGAACTGTGATTAACGTTTGTATTTTGTAAAGTAGGACTATAATTAATGAATATTTTCAAAATTATTGTCAAACAATTAGTTTTATGTAGGGTTAACGCATGCTTTTTCGTGCTATTACATCTGCAAGGTCCCGAGGGACGGCTGGTGCCCAAGCCCATCAGGGCGAGGGCACCAACACTCCCGACGGACTCTGCAGATGTGATAGCACGAAAAAGCATGCGTAAACGCTATTATAGCATAAAAATAACACTTTATTAGTATGCTTTTCAAAATTATGACATTTTGGCGTGACATTTTGGGTGACGTCTGGAAAACAAACGCGACGTCGCTTAGCAAACGTAACGTCACATACAAGTTTTTGTTATGAGCGCGACTTCCGGTATCGGCAAATACCAAGAAAACAGTGACATTGGGGGTTTGTTTACGTTTATTATTTAACTATTATAGAAAATTGATTAGTAGTTACAATTAGAATGTGAATAACAGTTCATATAACGCTGTAAATCATTTATTTTCGTCGGCTTGGTCCTGAAATGAGCATACTTAAAACAGATCACCAACAGCGTGCGCGCGCCAGAATCTTTACAATAACGTACCTTTTTCCCCGTTTATGTATGAGCAAAATCACCGTTTTTATGCTATAATAGGCATTTACTTTCCGCGGAATCATAATTTAAGTGGCCACCACAATTGGTGAGAACAAAACCGCCTCGTGAAAATACACGTTTCAAAGAAAAGCCTTATACAAATACTTCATCCGCGAAATCAAAATGATTATCGCCCTCAATAATCCTGTTATGACAGTATTCAGTTATAACTTTTAACATATCGTTTGGAGTCAATTTAATGTCATCATAATAAATACTTTATTAATGATTTGACAGTGATGTCATTTATGTGTCTTTTTATATTGAAAATTGTCCTGTATTTTATTGTCTGAGGTTAGCTTAGCATGAAATTTCGTAGTTCAATACGTCCTTTTGGTTTCTATTAAGTGCGGTTTTATATTTCATCGCATGTTTAATTACTAGCATTGTATTGTAGCATTTTGAGTTATGGTTTACAATATCGTACAAAGAATATTTTTGCATTCTGATCTCCTCGGTGTTTATGCAATGTAATATAAGATGTATATTAACAGGAGACAAATGGAAATGGCCGAGCTTTCATGATTGCATATTTCTGCTGTTTCTTTGTTGATTGCTGTCCTATTTTTATCATCGACATATGTTTCCTTGTATGTGTTTGTGCAACCTTGTTAGAAACAACAGATCTGGCTTTTAAGCTAACCCGATCACAAGCAAAGGCATTCGATTTCAACTGTGCATAAATTAATTTTTTTTCCTAGTCACCAATTAGGAAAAAACATAGCACAAAATGTAACATATCATTTGGCGTCACTTTAATGGCATCACTATGAAGTCTTTATTAATGATTTTCCAGTAATGTTATTTATGTTGTTTTAATAGAGAGTTGTCCTGTATTTTATTGTCTGAGGTTAGCTTAGCATGACATTCCGTAGTTCAGTACGTCATATTGGTTTCTATTAAGTGCGGTTTTATATTTCATTGAATGTTTAATTAGTATCCTTGACCACTTTGTGATCAGGTGAGCTTAACAGCCAGATATAGTTTTCTACTAATGTCGCACAAGCACGTACAAGGAAACATACGTCGATGATAAAATAGGACAGCAATCAACAGAAACAGCACAGAAATATCCGTTGTAGAGTCAACGAAAATATACAATAACTTTCAATGTTTTTATACAATATATTATACAATGCTTGTAATAAAACATGCGATGAAATATAAATAGGATGTATCGAACAAAGCGTTATTTCGAGACGAAATGTCACGCTAACATCCGACAATAAAATACAGACCAATTCTCTTAACGATGTATTAAAACAACATAAATAAAGTCACAAGAATCATCAATAAAGTATTCATTGTGAAGACATTAATAAAGACGACGCTGAAACGGACATTGACAAATATAAAGGGTGATCATTAATATATGGTAACATAAATAACTTAAATAACTTTGTCAGTTTTTAAGATAATATGTGCTGTTATACACCATTGGCTAACATATACATGTAAGTTTGATTCAGGATATAAATCATTTTAAAAAGTTATATACTTTTTTCTCAGCAGATGTTAGAAGCTTTTTCCTGATTTCTGCAAAACTACCAAAATCAACAGCAAATAACGTCGTAAATTACCAATTCTTCTTTGCATTTTACACATCGATGCTTCCATTTTCACATCGGATTGTAGTTTTCATATCAATGAAATATACTGGTTTTGTAGTGTACACACCTTCCTGCAGACATTCCCATTATCAGAAATACAAAGGGCTTATGTCCGGTGAGTGTAGGGGTCACATTTAAATGTGGTCGTCAGCGAAATACAAATGTAATTATATTGCAAAATTTCCTGGAATCACGGATAATGTACAGCTTCATCTATGACGTTATTGACATCAAGTTCATAAAACATGTATTTATTATCCACATCTAAAAAACTTTGGCACATTAGCTTTGAAAAAAGGGTCAAACCACTACTCTGTCATTAAATCTGACAACGTTATTAAAATTATTTATGTTACCATATATTAATGATCACCCTGTATAAAGAAACCCGTTGATCACATTTGGACGCAGGCACAGTAACAAGAAAAATGTCGAGTTTCTATTAATGACCAGTATTTATTAAGTTTTTTCCTGACCGGCATGTTTATTACATATTTGTCCGGACCAATCATTCAATGATCGCTCAGAATTGCACACTTTCATGATAAGTCTCTATTGGACATCATTCGTTTAAAACACTCCATAAAATAGCCAATACTTGAGTATGAGAGGCGCCATTACGTGTGTGGAACCTTGCTATAAAAGAGGTTAGAGAAAATCCGACAGGAAGGTAGCACTCAACCTAACACGCCGAGCACAGAAATCAGAAACAATCAAGAAAAATCAAGAAGAAACTAATATATTACAATCGAACAGAATAAATGAAACAAGGAAAGTTGAATGTTCTTATCTTGCAAAACTGATTAATGAGGAGGAACTATTTGCATTGAGTGTATAGATTCTGTGTTGTCAGTTTCGGGAGTAAATTCATCTTAGTGAATTTCATTTTTTAGGATTGTAATAGTCTGGCGCGAAATCGCCAGCCTAAAAATTGAAAGAATTATTGCATAAATTAATGAAGTTATAGACTTTTGAAACTAACCACTCCCGCCAAGTTTTTGAGTGACGTCGCAAACGTCATTCGAACGTTATTTGACGTAACGTTAAGAATCATTTCATAAATCCAGTATCTGATGAATTATTGACGTAAACTTTTAAAAATTTTGTCACATTGTAGAATAATATTCTGATTTTAATAAAACACGAACAAAGTGTGAGTGTTTGCTTAAAGGGAAAAGTAGCTGCTATTTTTTACCACTTATCCATTGTTTTTCTCAATTCGGGTAGTTTTTGGAAATTGGTTACCATAGCAACGACGGAAGTAATTTTATAATAATTGATCAGAAAATTTAAATCTTTAAAATAGTACTATGTTATCCAACTACTTACGATTAAATCGGTGAACGTGACTTTTTTTTATTTTAGACCTATTTCTAAATATCATTACATAACTACTAATGTTATGCCAATAAGCCCGGTTTTCCTGCAGAACGGCTCATATCCATTATGCATGTGGGTATTTAAATCATCTCAAAAACCCTAAATTTGGCTCTGTAACATACACATACTGTAACATAACAGTAATATACAGTAATATACTTTTCCTGTGTATTTGGGATCAAAATCCATTCAGGCCCCGTGATAACAAATGATTAACTTATCTAGATCAAACTTGATCCTGAAAATGATTTCCGAGTCTTTGGAAGTTTTTGGTAATTTTTGGCAATTACAAATTATTGCCATTAAGAGAATACATAATATACTTCAAGTTTACATGTTCAAAACATTCACAGCAACATTTTTCTTTTGTAAAAGTGATTTATCGTACTTGAGACTGAAACTGATCCTGGAAAAAGAGGATATTTCTTTTAAAACGAGGATACAAATTAACGTAACTATCGGTGACTAGGAAAAATAATTAATTCATGTACATTTGAAATCAAATGCCTATGTTTGGGATCAGGTGAGCTTAACAGCCATATCTATTGTTTCTAACAAGGTCGCACAAACACATACAAGGAAACATTCGTCGATGATAAAAAAAATAGGACAGCGATAAAGAGAAACAGCAGAAATATGCAATCATGAATGCTCAGCCATTTCCGTTTGTCTCTCGTCAATTAACATAATATATTGCATTGCATAAAGACCGAAGTGATCAGAATGCAAACATATCCATTGTACGATATTGTAAACCACAACTCAAAATGCTATTATACAATGCTAGTAATTAAACATGCGATGAAATATAAAACCGCACTTAATAGAAACCAATAGGACGTATTGGACTACGAAATGTCATGTTAAACTTACCTCAGACAATAAAATACAGGGCAATTCTCTATAAAAACAACATAAATAACATCACTGAAAAAAACATTAATAAAGTATTCATTATTATGACATTAAAGTGACTCCAAATGATATATACTGTAATACCAGGATTATTTTCGGGCTTCTTTTTTATTTCGCGAATGAACGTTTAGTAAAACTTCATTCATTTTGTATGTGTCCTTTTGCAATATAATTTCGATGACCAGCATAAGGCGTCTCCGTTTGTTCTCGCCAATTGTAGTGGTCACTTAAATTCTCGATATTTCGATTCCATGAAAAGCAAGTGCCCATAAAAATTAATTGTTTGACAATAATTTTGATTATAAATTCATTAATTGTAATCCTTCTTTACACACAGCAAACACTTATTGCAATTCATGATCGTGATAAACAGTTTGCAGTTCCTGTTCCATTCCTGTTCTGGTGTTCTTTTGTTCCTATTCTGATGCTGTATTGTTCCTGTTCCGAGGATGTTCTGTTATCATCCGGAAACTGTGAACAAATGCGTTTTGAAAATTACGGAGGTTCATATTTGTTCAATGCTTTATACACTCAAGTGTCAATAATGCATTGCGTATAGTATTGCATGTACAAACATTTGTACATTTGTACAAACATCGAAGAAAAACAATTCAAGACCTTTTAAAACTGTCATGAGTTTAGTGTAACGAGTTTTATGTATATTTATTTATGTCCAGCTGGGTTGCACTAGCTTACATACCTATCTATTTTTGTATAAAACATTGAAGCGTTTCACAAGGTCATATCAAGAGTCTTTCAACGCAATAAAATAAAATGCGGTTTCCTCAGTTGGTATACATTTACGTATTCACAGTTGCTTTGCGTCATATTCACACACTGATAACTTTGAAATGTAGCCAGTACCACAATACGAAATATACCTCTTTGAACAATCGTAGCTACTCGGAGCTTCCGGGTTTATCATGGAAAGACTGAGTAGTTACGATTGACCCGAGAGATTGTTACGTTCGTAACGTCCGAGGTGTCCCGATTGCTCTTTGAGATACAGTTTAGACTTGTTCCCGTTCGAAATATTTAAACGGTAGTTCAATGCGGACCATGTGACCAGTCTACATACAGTTTGTCCTGGCGTCGAATCAGATGGCCCAGGATCCGTTGCTCATGCAAAACGCTACTAAACACTTTCTTTAGCTCATTTTGGAAAGCACTACAAAGCGCAAAATGTAAGGTAAACTAAGGTAAATGTAGTTAGGTAGACGTTATGTTGATAAGCCAAGTGTACTTATAAGACGTCGTGTGCGTGTCGTACAATACAATTCTAGTCATATGGACAACCTTCGCCTGATGTTGGCCTGCAATATTGTATAGATCTACGTGTATTCATTAAGCAAACTACTATAGGAAGTTAAAGTCGATTGTGATAATAAAGGTCACTGCCTTCGTATCCAATCCGCCAAACAAAAAAACCATGCGGTTGCATTGACCGATTAATTGATTTTTCTACTAATCATCACAACGAATTGCGAACAACAATGAAATTATTTTCTGGCCTACGCTAACACATTCTCGTACAGCCAGTGTAATTTTAGTCTAGATACTTGACTTACCACAGATTTATAGGCTGTCGGCCTCAGTTTTCAACAAAATCAAAGACGTGAAGCTGACCACAAATCTTTAAACACCCACAAATTGACTTTAGCAAAAACATGAACAGAAAATAGTGCATGGTGACATAGATGTTAAGTCCAGATTACAATAAGCAACACCATTTCGTATACAACCTACTCTAACTCATTCATTTTTGTTCACAACAAACAGCCGAACCATCAATTTTACTGCCCCGCCGATGCCAAACTAGCCATGTTTGACATCCAGTCTAACAGCTACTGATGTTTTCAGATCAAGACTTGAAATCTTCAAAAATGTCATCAAAACCCTTGACATTGCTACAATAAATTCCCCACAAAATACCTTTGAAAATGTACCATCCAATTGCACTAAAAAGCAGTTCTGTCAATCAGCAAACGCTTGGTTTCAAGATCCGAGCTTATAGGAGATAAAAGTAAACACATCAAAATCGAATGCACCATTAAGTAATATTATGGTCTCTGCCAGGGACAAGCAATGAAATATTTAATAAATATGCACCAGCCCAATACCGGGCCAAAATGTCCCCTCTTCTAAATTCTTTACATGGCCAATTCGCATCGTTTGAAAACTGTGGTCTGGTTCCATAAGGATGATATCGACACAGACATTGACAAATATATTGCGTAAAAATGAACCTCAAAACCAATTCTATATCAAAACTCGTATAAATTACCCCACCTATTCATACATCATGTAACCTGTTGATCGCATTTGGGCGTTGTCATAGGAACAAGAAATGTTGCTAGTTTCTATTATTCACCGGTAATTAATCGCTTTTTTCCTGACTGGCATATTTATTACATATTTGTCCGGGCCAATCATTCAATGATTGCCCATAATTGCACACTTTCATGTCAAGTCTCTGTTAGACATCATTCGTTTAAAACACTCAATAAAATGGCCAATACTCGAGTATGAGAGGTGCCATTGGATTGATCATTTATGCTATGTTAGTTGTTGATTGGAACCTAATGAAATATTATATATACACGTGTCAAAGTCATAAAGTTCTCGGTCATCTCGGTTAATTTGTTTTAAAACACACAACTAGAGGACACATAGGGCTATGGGTTGCACATCTGATACCGGTTGAACCTGTGCAAATCCTACTAATGCATATTCGGAACTCCTCGGCAATGTACATTATGATTCAAAAAGAGAATTATATAAGGTGTTCTGAATGACTTATGTAGTGAACCAGAACGTTAATACAAGCAATTGAAGAGGATCATCTAATGAATTTACGTTTGAATTACATCTCCTCTTGAACCACTGAATGGATTGTGAACCTTATTGCACATGAAAGGCCTTTTTACGGTCCTTTTCAAAGTATATTATCAAACGTTCCGACCCGTTGTTTACGGAGTTAGCTTTTTAAGGGAATTAACATTTGAATTACATCTGCTCTTTAACTATTGAATGGATGATGTCGAAACTCCTCAAAATTAAGACATTTGCTAAGGCTGATGTAAGGAAATTTGTTCGTTTCGAATCGTGTTGTTGCCCCCTGGAATTATTTACCACACAATGTCGTGTCTGCATCATCCCTTAACACTTTGAAGAAGAGACTGGGATCCTCACCGTATGGCGAAGGGGTTAATGCGTAAAAGTAAATCGGTAAAGTAAAGATCCTTATGCGGTCCTCTTCAATAGTATAAGCGTTCCAGTTCACTACATAAATCATTCGAAACACCTCGTACAATTCTCTTTTCGAATTATAATGCACATGTCCGATTTCCGACTATGCATATGCAGGGTTTTTCACAGGTGCTAACGGAAACAGGTGGGCAATCCATGGCCCTCGGTGTCCTCTTGTTAGGAGCATATTCAAATAAATTAACCGAGATGACCGAGAGCCTTATGACTTTGACACGTGTATATATAATATTCCATTAAGTTCCAATTAACAACGAGCAAAGCATAAATGTTCCCCACACCTAATGGAACCTCTCATACTCGAGTATTGGCAATTTTAAACGAATGCTGTCTAACAGAGAATTGACATGAAGTTGTGCAATTATAGGCGTTCAGTGAATGATTGGTCCGGATAAATATGTAATAAACATACCAGTCAGGAAATAACGAAATAATTACTAATGTATAACAGAAAATATCAACATTTCCAGTTGCTATAACTACGCTCAAATACGACCAACACGTGTATGAACGGGTGACGTAATTTTATAAATTATGTATATATACTAGTTTTGATATAGAATTGGTTTTGAGGTTCCTTTTTTCGCAAAATATTTGTCAATGGCTGTATTAGCGTAGGCAAGAAAATGAAATCATTGTTGTTCACAAGTCGTTGTGATGATTAGTAGAAACAGCAATTACTCGGTCAATACAACCGCATGTGGGTTTTTTGTTTGGCGGGATGTGGACGAAGGCAGTGACCTTTATTATCGTAATCGACTTTAACTTCCTATAGTACTTTTCTTAATGAATGAAACTCCGAGTAGCTACGATTGCTGAAAGAGGTGAACGAATATTGGTTCTGTAATTCCATGGCGGTTTGTACATTATGTTTCACCCTCCGACGTTAAGGATTTTCCTGTATGTACAGTTATTTTGCAGTAGGATATATTTCGTAGTGTGGTACTGGCTACATTGTGAAACACTTCAAGGCTTTATGCAAAAATAGATATGTGAGTGGGTGCAATCCAGCTGGACATAAAGAATATCTAACTCGTTATACTATACTCATGTCTTTCAATGTCCTGTATTGTTTTATCATCAGCGTTTGTACAAATAATTGTTCGCGCAATACTAGTTTACTACGATGCAATAATGCATTATTGACACTTGACTGTATAAAAGCATTTAGCAAGCATGAACGCATTTGTTTCAAGTTTCCGGATGATAACAGACCAGTATCAGAAGAGGAACAGAAGAGCATCAGAACAGGAACTGCAAACTGTTTATCACGATTATGAACTGTGATTAACGTTTGTATTTTGTAAAGTAGGACTATAATTAATGAATATTTTCAAAATTATTGTCAAACAATTACATGTAGTTTTATGTAGGGTTAACGCATGCTTTTTCGTGCTATTACATCTGCAAGGTCCCGAGGGACGGCTGGTGCCCGAGCCCATCAGGGCGAGGGCACCAACACTCCCGAGGGACTCTGCAGATGTAATAGCACGAAAAAGCATGCATAAACGCTATTATAGCATAAAAACAACACTTCATTAGTATGCTTTTCAAAATTATGACATTTTGGCGCGACATTTTGGGCGACGTCGGGAAAACAAACGCGTCGTCGCTTAGCAAACGTAACGTCACATACAAGTTTTTGTTATGAGCGTCGACTTCCGGTATCGGCAAATACCAAGAAAACAGTGACATTGGGGGTTTGTTTACGTTCATTATTTAACTATTATAGAAAATTGATTAGTAGTTACAATAAGAATGTGAATAACAGTTCATATAACGTGGTAAATCATTTATTTTCGTCGGCTTGGTCCTGAAATGAGCATACTTAAAACTGATCACCAACAGCGTGCGCGCGCCAGAATCTTTACAATAACGTACCTTTTTTCCCCGTTTATGTATGAGCAAAATCACCGTTTTTATGCTATAATGGGCATTTACTTTCCGCGGAATCATAATTTAAGTGGCCATTACAATTGGTGAGAACAAAACCGCCTCGTGAAAATACGCGTTTCAAAGAAAAGCCTTATACAAATACTTCATCCGCGAAATCAAAATGATTATCGCCCTCAATAATCCTGTTAAGACAGTATTCAGTTATAACTTTTAACATATCGTTTGGAGTCAATTTAATGTCATCATAATAAATACTTTATTTATTATTTTACAGTGATGTCATTTATGTGTCTTTTTTATATTGAGAATTGTCCTGTATTTTATTGTCTGAGGTTAGCTTAGCATGAAATTTCGTAGTTCAATACGTCCTATTGGTTTCTATTAAGTGCGGTTTTATATTTCATCGCATGTTTAATTACTAGCATTGTATAATAGCATTTTGAGTTATGGTTTACAATATCGTACAAAGAATATTTTTGCATTCTGATCTCCTCGGTGTTTATGCAATGCAATGCAATATAAGATGTATATTAACAGGAGACAAATGGAAATGGCCGAGCTTTCATGATTGCATATTTCTGCTGTTTCTCTGTTGATTGCTGTCCTATTTTTATCATCTACATATGTTTCCTTGTATGTGTTTATGCGACCTTGTTAGAAACAATAGATCTGGCTTTTAAGCTCACCCGATCACAAGCAAAGGCATTTGATTTCAACTGTGCATAATTTATTTTTTCCTAGTCACCAATAGGAAAAAACATAGTAACATATCATTTGGCGTCACTTTAATGGCATCACTATGAAGTCTTTATTAATGATTTTCCAGTAATGTTATTTATGTTGTTTTAATAGAGAGTTGTCCTGTATTTTATTGTCCGAGGTTAGCTTCACTATGAAGTCTTTATTAATGATTTTCCAGTAATGTTATTTATGTTGTTTTAATAGAGAGTTGTCCTGTTTTTTATTGTCCGAGGTTAGCTTAGCATGACATTCCGTAGTTCAATACGTCATATTGGTTTCTATCAAGTGCGGTTTTATATTTCATTGAATGTTTAATTAGTATCCTTGACCACTTTGTGATCAGGTGAGCTAAACAGCCAGATATAGTTTTCTACCAATATCGCACAAGCACGTACAAGGAAACATGCGTCGTTGATAAAAATAGGACAGCAATCAACAGAAACAGCACAGAAATATCCGTTGTAGAGTCAACGAAAAGATACAATAACTTACAATTTTTTTATACGAGGGTCAGTCAAGAAAAACTGAGAGTTGTTAAATAAAGCCTTCAAAGTGTACATACAATTATATTTTCTACCAATCATCGTCAACTATGATCCATTGCGGATATTCTGATGAATTCAATGATCGGATATAGGCTTACAAATAAAGTTGCCAAGCAACCAAACAACATCACTAAGGGTGATGCGTTCGCGCCAGCGACTGGAAGACTGATTTTGTTGTCAATTCGAACGTTTATTTCAACTTTATATAGCGTAATTTAGTACAACTAACATGTGTATATTGCAGAATCGTATATATCAAATAATAATGGGCGTTCGTTACAGAATGGTCACTTGTGCTGTATTGTTTAGTTGCCTAGCAACAATTTTACCCTTGTTTTATCGATTTTCTCGGCATGTGTTCTTTGCGTTGCCATGGTATTTATAAACTAAACACTGAATTCACAATTTCTGCCCAAGATGATTATGAATGTATCTAATGGAGTCTAGTGACCGTAATAGAAATAAAAAATATAACTTCACTTTTGAAAAACATCATGCGTTCTTTTGGGCTGGGTAAAATTGTAGTCTCAATACCAACAAATAAAGTGACAATTAATAGTTACATCAAATATATTTTCTATATTGGAGGAACAAATCAACCATAATTAAGTATATCTGATAGATTAATGTATTACAAAATAAAACATAAGTTTGAAAATATTCGATATAACTTTATGTGTCCATAGCAACGCACAATTGTGTTCTACAGACAGCGCGAACGCATGCCTTCGAGTTATCCTCTTCCGTTGCCTGGCAACAAGAATCATTTTCCTAATCAAACTTGGTATTCGCCATAACATCGATGAGATACCACATTTCACGATAATGTATAGACAATATACGAACACTTATTCTCCTGATCATTATTCACCAACTATCAGTTTTTCTTGACTGACCCTCGTACAATATATTATACAATGCTTGTAATAAAACATGCGATGAAATATAAATATTGAACAAAGCGTTATTTCGAGACGAAATGTCACGCTAACATCCGACAATAAAATACAGACCAATTCTCTTAACGATGTATTAAAACAACATAAATAAAGTTACAAGAATCATTAATAAAGTATTCATTGTGAAGACATTAATAAAGACGACGCTGAAACGGACATTGGCAAATATAAAGGGTGATCATTAATATAAATAACTTAAATAACTTTTTTTGTCAGTTTTTAAGATAATATGTGCTGTTATACACCATTGGCTAACATATACATGTAAGTTTTATTCAGGATATAAATCATTTTCAAAAGTTATATACTTTTTTCTCAGCAGATGTTAGAAGCTTTTTCCTGATTTCTGCAAAACTACCAAAATCAGCAGCAAATGACGTCGTAAACTAACAATTCTTCTTTGCATTTTACACATCGATGCTTCCATTTTCACATTGGATTGTAGTTTTCATATCAATGAAATATACTGGTTTTGTAGTGTACACACCTTCCTGCAGACATTCCCATTATCAGAAATACAAAGGGCTTATGTCCGGTGAGTGTAGGGGTCACATTTAAATGTGGTCGTCAGCGAAATACAAATGTAATTATATTTCAAAATTTCCTGGAATCACGAAAAATGTACAGCTTCATCTATGACGTTATTGACATCAAGTTCATAAAACATGTATTTATTATCCACATCTAAAAAACTTGGGCACATTAGCTTTGAAATAAGGATCATACCACTATTCTGTCATTAAATCTGACAACGTTATTAAAATTATTTATGTTACCATATATTAATGATCACCCTGTATAAAGAAACCCGTTGATTACATTGGACGCAGTCATAGTAACAAGAAAAATGTCGAGTTTCTATTAATCACCAGTATTTATTAAGTTATTCCTGACTGGCATGTTCATTACATATTTGTCCGGACCAATCATTCACTGAACGCCTATAATTGCACACTTTCATGTCAATGCTCTGTTAGACATCATTCGTTTAAAACACTCCATAAAATGGCAAATACTCGAGTATGAGAGGTGCCATTAGGTGTGTGGAACCTTGCTATAAAAGAGGTATGACAAAATCCGACACAAACCCATGCCAAAATGGCGACCAAATGTGGCACAACAACCCCGGGGCGTGACCTAGTTTAAATCACTAAGGACAGTGACCTAACGTTATGCGACCTAAATAGGCATAACTACGACTTGACCTAGTTAAAACAATGGGCAAGGTAGGAATGGGGTGGGACATAATATTACATATTCCTAGTAAATACACTGAGCAATACCCACACATAAGCCGAAGAAACAATTAAAAATCCAAGTCCCCGCCGATAGAATGCAGGATGGCCCACTTCACAAAGAAACTATATAATAGCGGTTATTGCCGAATGAAACGCAGCCAATACTCGACCAATTTCCCAAAGGTCCCACTTCACGGCGAACCAACCCGTGCCAAAACGGCGAGCAAATGAGACACATCACCCCCTGACCTAGTTTAAAACACCAAGGACAGTGACCTAACGTTAATACGTCTTAAAGAGGCATTTTTGCGACTTGACCTAGTTTTTAATAATGGGCAAAAAGAGGGCGATAAATATATGCCAAAAACGTTTATCATAGTGACCAAACAGCACAGTGACCTTATTTAAAAGTATGTCATCCAGCATCTCCGCAAGATACAAATGACGAAAAAGGGCTGGGTGGGCTTTGGACTTTAAAAGGAGGACAGAGGAAATTAACTTCCAAGGACAAATGCAAAAAAAAGACACTGCACAGTGCTGTAAAAAGGAGGGGACAATAGACACTGCTATAACTGCTATGTTCGTTGTTGATTGGAACCTAATTGGATATATGATATAGACACGTGTCATTATATAAGATTCTCGGTCATCTCGGATAATTTATTCGAAAACACACAACAAGATAACACACAGAGCTCTTGATTGCCCACCTGATTCCGTTAGCACCTGTGAAAAATCCTGCTTATGCAGTGCATCGGAACGTTTTAAGGGGACAACCTTAGGGTCATTCTGATGTTGTTAGGCCGTTCAGCGGTTCAGGAGAATATGGCATTTGAATGTTTATACTCTTTTAATCTAGTTTTGACTCCGAGACATTCATGCGTAGATAGAAGGCCAGAATAATAGATACTATAGTTTTAGGAGGACCACCTAAAGATCATTTCTGTGCAATAAGGTTCAAATCCCATTCAAACGTTTAGGAGAAGAAAGCGGTGGAAGCCTTTGTTGACGGTCAATCCACGGCGAGCATTCAGGTATCCTAATAGTTCACCTTGCCCACTTTGTGATCGGGTGAGCTTAACAGCCAGATCTATTTTTTCTACCAATGTCGCACAAGCACGTACAAGGAAACATATATCGATGATAAAAATAGGACAGCAATCAACAGAAACAGCAGAAATATCCGTTGTAGAACCAACGACGTTAAAAATATACAATAACATACAATGGCAGTTATGAAACATGCGATGAAATATAAAACCATACTGGGTAGAGATCGATAGGGCGCATGCGTTATAGAAAATAATTGTTTGACAATAATGTTGAAATATATTCATTAATAGTAATCCTACTTAACATTAAACAAACACTAATCACAGTTCATGATCGGGATAAACAGTTTGCAGTTCCTGCTTCGTTCCTGTTCTGGTGCTATTTTGTTCCTGTTCCAAGGATGTTTTGGTATCAACCGGAAACTTGGAACAAATGCGTTTTGAAAATTACGGAGATTCATGTTTGTTTAATGCTTTTATACACTCAAATGTCAATAATGCATTGCGTGTAGTATTGCATGTACAAACATCTGTACATTTGTACAAACATCGAAGATAAAACAATTCAGGGCCGTGAAGATATGAGTTTAGTATACCGAGTTTTATATGTATATTTCATTATGTCCAGCTGGGTTGCGTTTCACTTTAGCAGTATTATATAACGCTAGGTCGTTCACCGAAATCAAATTGATTTTTTCTGTTCTCGTATAAACCGGGAAACTTTTCACAAGGTCATATTATGAGTCTTTCATCGCCATCAAATAAAATAAAGTTTCCTCAGTTGGTATTTACGTATTCACAGTTGCTTTGTGTCATATTCATACGCTGATCATTGTGAAATGATGTCATGAATTAGCCAGCCTTGTCCAAAACACCATGGAAATGTGAAATTTGCCCATAGGGCAGACGTCGCGCACGGTGTTGCGACGTGGAAGCGTCACATGGAAAGCGTAAAACTTAACGTCAAAATATTCGAACAATCATTTTCATCGTGTTGTCTTGAAAAAACTACTATAGCGATGTGTATTAAATCCAATACATTGTTCAAGTATATATCAACGATAATAATACTGAAAAGAATACCAATATAACTTTCAATTTTACTAAATATTTTTTATAAAGAACGTCGGAAAAGTATTTTGTATTTACAAAAAGAACGGGTTTAATAATGTTTTACGGTTCTTTCTTCAACAATAAGTTGTAATCTTCATCTTTAATTTATTACTTGTAAATAACCTCTGTATGTTTTATTACTCTATGTAGGAAACAATGCGCTGGCTTAGAATGAGAAGGTCGTAACTACAAAATCGATATTAAGAGAAATCAAGAAAAAAACTCTTTACTTATTGTAACATCAGTTTGTTCAGCATGACAAATTCGTATTTTCACGAAAATAGGCTAATAAGAATCGCCTTGTAAATCAGTCTTCTATATGGGTCGTAAGTAATACAAATGTAGTTACAATCTTCTCATTCTATAAGCTAGCGAATGTCATGCAACATGTTATTGATAACTAGTTTGTTTTAATAAATCAATATTGCTTATATTTTTAATTAATGTGTTCGCATTTGCCCCCCCCCCCCGTGATAAGATTTCATTCACAAAACATAGGTAATGTTTAACATAAATTATGAATAAAATATATGTATATCATACACGTGTGTTTTCATTGTGATGTGAATTAAAATTATGTATCTGTGTGTCAGAACATGCGGACGTTAGTTATGTCCGACGTCATGTTTAGAGCGTAAATTTATAAAAGTTTACAAGCTATAATGCCGATGAAAAATTTGGATTATTTTAGCATTTATGCTGGGAAACTTATGAAATTTTACATGATAAATCTGTCATGAAAACGGAATATGAATATCATAATTTTGTTTCAGTATTCGTTAAAATCTACTAACACCGTAGTTCTAATAATAATGAATAATTAGAGTCATGGTTCGAATTTTAACATTTTAGAAAAAGTTTACAAAACGACTTACATCCGAATATAACCTCTCACAGACAAAATTAAGTACCCTATCTATTTGAAATTTTGACTATTTGATAAAGGTATAACAATCAATGAAACAGTACCTTTCTTTTTTATGAAATTATGTTGCAGCATCCAATATTAATGACATTATATAAGCTACTGGGACGCTAACTACGAAAAATACGCAATTTTCTTTTTTGTGACATGCCGGGTGGCAAACGAAGAATGCTTATAAAATCATAAAAAATATAGTTCAGTTATTTTTTAGTTAGTGTACACTTTGCATGATGGTCATAACTATAACATGTGGATACGGGAAAAAAAGAAAAGTGACGATCATAAAGAAATATTTGTGTATGAAATATTTTTTCGGATTTTACTGTCGCGTCAAAATAATTTGTGACATGTTTTTGTATTTTTATAAAATTGTTGTATTTTCTAAAATTGCGTTTTCTCAACCATATTTTCACTACTAGTTTGATGTCATATTATTTCTCTTAAAGTGTACAAAATATCAATATTTTGCAGGGAAAATGAAAATAACTGGAGGAATTTTTATAAAGAAGTTTTATATATTTTACGCAAAAAAAGGCAAAGTTACATAATTTTACAAACTGTTTAACAATTACTAACAGCTATGTTTGACGTCTCACGTTCACATGTAATATGCCATCTTGTTCGTTATTCATTTGCGAACACATGTGGTATCTTACCGTAAAACTTGACCTTAAATCTTTACTTCTTTAAGGTGAAATATCGCACACTGTATCAAGACAAATGTGACGCAGTTACACGATGTTTTTCAACAAAAATCTCAAGAAAAATGCCTCTTATAAATTTTCAGGAAGGTGTTCATCTATTTTGAAATTATGGCCGAAAAGTACATTTTAAAAACTACTTCTAGTTAAAATTTGAAAGAAATCCGATAAAAATTAAGCTCTTTACCAATTTTCTTCCAGTGCGCATACCCTAAAAACGTAAAAAGACGGAACATCGTGCGCGACGTCGCAATCTCTGACCGGCCGGCAATGCGAGAAGGGATAGAGAGAACAAGAAAGATAGATGTATCATAAGCCGAATTGGCTAGCCCTTTCAATAGGGATGACACCATACTATACAAACACTTTACCTTTACCGTTTATAACATACATTTTATGGATATACTGTCTTAAAGTATGTCTTCTTTGGGGTTTTCACTGTCTTTAATTCTTACAAAAAGTATGGGCCAGCTACAATGCGGAAATATACACATGCATTTAACTGATCAGACGACATTTAATAAGTAAAGTTTGGCCGATGGAAACATTCAAGTATACAAATATATTTCACATGTATTATCATATAAATGGTTGGAATGTACTCTTAATTACTTTTGTAAGAAGACGCCTTTGTTGACATAATAACATACAAGATATATGACCTGTTGGTTTCTCGTTACTGTTGAAACATTACATAACAATTGAGTATAACCTTACATTGAGTATTAATTTACTACGAGTTTTCACACATGTTGGGGATAATATTGCCACATTTCCCTGGATAGCTAGTTCCATGCGATCGATAGATACAATAGGATATGTATGATTAAAATAAAATCGTACAAAGTTGTTCAATTGCTAACGAAAAGCATTCCAGGTGCTATACTTCGTTTACAATGTATAAAGAACTAGGTCAAATAGTATTCGACACATTCAATACACCGTGAAATTGTAGCTGGCTGCACTGTTCAGAAAAAAGTCACTTCAAAGCAGGACACATTTACAGGTCAACAAAAGATGTTTTAAAACATGTAACAGGTACACCCCTATGGCAGTCCACTAGTCGGAAATGTTAAAGGTCACAATGCCATTGACATTTGATCTACTAATATCAATTTGGGTTATCTACTATTGCTGGTCAACCACCAAGTAAAGTTTTGAAGATCCCCGCAAAAAAACACGTTCCATTGAAGTTTTGTTCCTTTTTATTTTAGACAATGTAGTTCCATCAAAATAATAACAATCCATTTTACTGTCATTTGGGTGGAACAATCTTTAGCATGACCACGACTACATAAAGAATATTTTTAGTATGACTGGAGCTCGGATTACGGACCCTTCCCTTACAGGGCAAATCCTCTCCCGACTGAATTATCGACTTGCCTACTTTTTAAGTACATATTGTGAATATGTTAAGTCCAGGGGCCTTATTCATCAACGATGTAAGTCGAAAACCCAGACTCAGACTTAACATTTCCATTATTCATAATCTCTGCCATTTCTTTGTAATTAGATTTAAACATATGAAATTTTATCGGACTATTTATTGTTATCCACTGAACATGTATACCGATTTATACCAAAGTCGGAACATTTGTAACAACATGAGAGCGAATAGAAGATTTGACAATGTAAAGTCTAAGTCTGTGTTTTAGACTTACGACGTTTTGGTGAATAAGGCCCCAGTACGAACAATCAGCGCTGCGTTCAAGGTAGAATCACGTTATGTAACGTTCGTAAGTATATTTTATACTTCGCCGAGCAGTTCCGAATGGCGAAATTGCATGAAAACGGAATGGCTAAGTTTTACATAATTATACGTAGAATCATTTTTTTTGTATTATACAGAAGTATTATATAATTATCTATTTACGTATACATTTTGTACTTTCAGGTGTGGCAATGCTGGTGTGTCTATTAAACAACACAGTACATTCAGGTAAGCGACATGCTCGAATTAGGATTGGCATATTGCTTATCTTGCAAACTGTGAAATTGAGATATAAAAAAATAAAAAAATTCAGGATTGTCGAGTCCGATCTGATAATTATACTCATCAACTCAATAAACGCTGAAGCAGTTAGTGGGATTTGGTGTCCTACTTTAATCAGATTGGTACATGTATAGACACACTCGCTTATTGGTTTGAATGTTCATGTCATCTCTACAGCCACGAAACAAACATGGTATAATATATACCTTTCTATAGAAAAAAAAAAGAAAAAATACTAATTTGACATTTTCAAAAAAAATTTTTTTTCGTTTTTTTATTTCCTCATTATCAATGCTACAGTTACCTGTGTTCATCTCTCCTCTCCGTAAAGCGAGAAAAAATATTTCATAAACTCATATTCATGTAAAGTACATTGATCAATTAATTTCCATTTCAGTTTCAGTTCCCGACACAAAAGGAACTCAATTTGTGTTTTCAACGCCATTTTGTTCGGCAACTTCCCCATCCAAGGTGTTGGTCATTCCGCAAACAACACAAACAGTGAACGTGACCATCGTCAGCCTGATAGATGACAGCCAGCTAGCATTCCATACAATAGAGGAAGCTAATAGTCTACAATATGATCTACCGTGTACAACCGTCCAATGGGAGCATACAGTTACTTCCGGTAAACATTTGTACACAATGGATTAAAAGAGTAAAGCGCCGAGCATCATGTTTGTTAATTTGAGTTTAACTCCTTCTTTTCAGCATTTTTTAGTTGTACAATGGTCGAATTACCTACCCAGTTTTCCTGGGTCTGTGTCATAACCGGTGCTCACTTACTCGTCTACAAAGAACTTGCACGTCGCTTTATTCCCATGGCATAATATCGATACAACATTTCAAAGCATTGCCTTTTAACTCAATTTATGTAATTTGCAACTATATTATAAGTGTGACATATTAATAGCCACACACTAACGATTTATTGATGTAATGCCATTTAATAACAGCTTCACAATGATTTAATAGGAACATTATAAGAACTATACTTATTTCTCTATAAATCAACGGTTTATAGCGTTAATTCCGGAAAGAATAAATGACAACCCTGCAAAATGTTTTGTTTTACTACGAATTAATTCTTTAACTGGCACGCACATGATAGACTGGACGACCTCTAGTATATCCCGATGTGGGCATTGGTATGGCTGGCTGGCTGCATCATTCGACAGGGGGATGTTATATGCATTCACTCTCAAAAGTTCAAAACATCAAACTTGTACAATGTATAATTTATAATGATATTGAAGACGAATTTCATCTTTACCTTTAGTGCTTACTTTGTAACAATTTCTAAAAGTTATGAAGGCCCTATACCAAGATACATTGTTGCAGCTATTAATAACATGAATTGAAGGCACTGTCTTTTTGGGGATTCATCCAACTTTTCCTGCAGCTATGTAATATATACTGTACACATGGTAAAATACGGCGTTTCTTGTTTAACACATGAACACAATTTTCATATTTACAAATGCCAGATTTATTAGACTTATGGGGGGTACCACACGTAGGTCTAAATAGCTTAGGGTTCCAATACGTTAATAAGGGTTAAAATTTTGACTGTTATTATACGTGTGTTTTCAGGTTTTCTACTCACATCGACGTCAGAAGTTAGCGTTTATGTCAGCAGTCAAGCAGACAGTTTTATCGTGTTTCCATGGGACACAGCCGGGACATCTTATACCATAACTAACTTTGAAACAAGTGATTTTACAGAAACGTTCTTCATTATACACGGAAATGACTCACAAGTGGAAATAACTCTCCCCAGTACGTTAGTATCTCCCTTGACTATAGATGGACAACAATACTCAAACGGTGCAACAGTAAATGTAACATTTCCGCTGAACGGCATGCTGGGAATAAACTGTTCATGTGATTTAACCGGTGCTATAGTAGTTTCATCACGTCCAATAAGTGTCTTTGTCGGTAGCTATGGTAGTGAAGTAGCCAATGGTGTAATGGAGCAAGTGTTGCCTACGTCATCATGGGGAAAACGTTTTATATTCTCGATGTCTACATGGTTTGATACCAATGTAGTTCTCAAAATATCAGGTAAGTGTTTCATAGACTTCTACAGCATGTAAAGAGGAAATTTGCAGTCATTGGACTAAAGGGTATACGAATAGACCGTTTCCGTTGTTAGAGCGTAATTGGATTGGTCGACCAGGTGTCACAAGAAACACCTTGCCCTTTTCACGTTAGTCGAAGGCGTTAAGATTGTCGATGGCTTTTAGATTTTTATCACGTATCTTTTTTAATAAAATGTTGATATTTATGACAATGTTACCACATGTAACATGTTTTGTATAAACTTTAAGGATGTTATGGTAAGCTCCCTATTCATAACATGTGTGCTAATTAAGTTATATCATCCTATCACATTACAACTTATTTAAAGTTAATTTCAATCATATATCCGTTGATTTATTACTTTAATAATTAAATTCTGCTGACTCGTATTAATATTTTGCAGGATCAAAGCTCAATACGATGTTATCAATAAAGACGAAGGATTTATCATTAACACGAACTTTCATCGGCTCGTCACATCTTTCAATGTCCATTGTTGTTAACGACTTTGTCACAGTCGAAGCAAATGAGACTGTAAACTTGGCAATTTTGTATAAAATTCGTGATAAGACGGATACGTATCACATGACTATGAAGTTTGTGCCTCCTATAGAATTATACCATATCACTCATGTGTTTTCATTATCATCATCCGATGCAATAGATTCTAACATCATAACTCATTCCGAAAGTTTTGAATACATCACCTTTGACCAATACGATGGAAATCCATTTGATGGAATTATGACATTTTATTGGGATTTTTATTTGTGTCAGGGAATTAATTTATCAAATCCACACATTATCAGAACAAATTCTTTGAATAAATCGCCTTTTATGGGATCTGTGATTAAAAGAAGTGCGACAACCGCGTATGAATATTATTTCGGCATGCGCATCACGAACCTTTACGACGCATGCGTAGTAACGCTGACTGCGCATGGCGGAAACGGTGATGGGATAGATAATGACTGTGATAATAAAATAGACGAAGAGAAACTTAACAGTGTCGATGACGATCAAGATGGTCGAATTGATGAGGATGTTTCTTATTCTGGTAAAATATCTAATTCCGGAGGAATGGACGCTTGGACTTATCACCAAACACATAAGGAAGAGGAGAAAGTCTTTTCAACTTCATTTCTTAGTGTAATTGTATCTATAGTGGTCGCACTAGTAGCTGTGGCAGTTTTCATCATTGGAATGTTCATAGCAGAGAAAGTACGACGCTCGGGTTCAACGAGAATAACGCCTATATGTACGTGAGATCTATTTTTCCTACCAATTATTTCGAATTCGAATCCTCCTGCATGTACTAGCATGTACTCCCGCATTTCAATGCCTTCTGCCACAGTATGTAATGTGTCTACAACTTGAATCGTTTTACAGAAGATAGTCTACGTTATCTTTTACTAAGTAACTTAACTGAGCATTGTCCTTACATTCTAAATAATAAAAGAAGGAGCATTTATAACACAGTTAATTAATACAGTCAATTCTCGTTATCCCGATTTTTCGGGACTATGAAAAACGTCGAAAGATCGCACTGGTTGTAGTTCACAAATACATTACGGAGCTTAAGAAATCACTAAAACAAACTTTTGAATCTTTGGACTTAGATGTTCTTCGTACATGCTTGTTTATTGAGTCCTTTACACAATGCATTCACGTTCATTTCAAATTCAAAGTAATTTCTGATTCATGTTTATTAATTATACTCGACATTAGTGTTATATAATACTTTTTTGGCAAATAAATTGTGCTTGGTGCTAACCAGCATCTTACCATTTGCAATATCGGCACTAGATAACGTTACATCAAAGACCTACATACATGTATAATGTGAATATAAATGCTGAGCATGAGCTTAGCCTTTATTGCCTATCAGCTTATGTTGAAACATGGCAGGCATGCGAGTGTCTCCAAATAAGTCATTGCATGATTATATCTTTACCACTTCTATACATATATTCAGCATCGATTGTATGTGGAATTAGTTCTTGAAATCCGTTTTACCCAAGTTACTGCATGTGACAAGAGTTTAATTTACCTGCAATCTATTCGAGCTAATGATACACAATACATATGGCTTAACACTAGGTTCATACAGTTCCATCTTAATATACTTAGGTGCAAGCCATTACGTTTCTAATGACATTAAGCCGCGAGATAAGGTTCTTAATTCAGCTTAAAGAGGCATTCCCTATAATTAGCATATTTTTCTCTACGTTCACATAAAATGAGCTAAATGTACAAAGCACAATCAATTATCATTATTTTTCAGAAGAACTGTTCGCAAATATGTCTCTATAATGTCAAAAATATATTCAAATCACCAATAGTTATTTATTGCTTTCAACGATTTATTATTATGTGGTCAAAGGGAAACAACTCGTGACTATTTTGCCTCGTTACGGAATTATATTTCTATTTTTCCGGAAATTGGTGCGAGCTTTTTGTTGAAATTTTGAAAAGTTTAAGCAATAATGATTCTCATATAATTTATAATATTCCTTAATCGATTTAAACGATCAAAGTTTTAGGGAAGAACGCCTCTCTCACTTCTTCATTTACTAGACAGTTCACCTAATTACAAATAGTGTTTCGTGCCGTTATATTTAATATGTAATCTATTTGACATTTAGGTTGAGTCGTAGACTCGAAGATCCAGATTATGTAAGCTTTTAATCCTAATCAAATGTATAGAATTCTAGATTTTCCCATATGTGTTCACAGTCTGTGTCAGTAACTCTATTTTGCCCAAAACAACTTTCACGAATCCCGCGAAGCAGAACTACATTTTGTAATTCCAAAAATACCTCCTTGTCATTTGTTACGGTAGTTTTTCATGGCTTAAAATATATATACATTGTAATAGTAACCCTTCTTACTAATTAGTAATCGTTATTTCAATCCTAGACTACATGTACGTGTTAGACCAACAAATCTTTGATATTCGAGTTAATTGCAAAAAAAGCCATGAGGCGTTTTAGTCATTGTAAGCTTATTTGTGCGTTAATGTTGTTGTGTTTGTCGTAAGCGGATCAGAAGTAAATGCACTAGATACACTAGAAGCATAGTGTGGTATTTGCTTACCACCTGCACTGTTTTAAATAGCACAATGCACACATTTTCCTTTATAGAATCACATTAGTTGATTTTCATAAACTATTCTTTTTAAACGTAAAAATACCAAATTTAACATTCACGTTTGTCAAAATTCCCACTTTCCATGACGACCTAGGAAATATACCACCACTACACCATCAGTGGTGGTATTCAATATTGATTTACTAGACTTAAGAAAAAGGACAAGCAATCAGACCACACCATATAAAACTCTTGGCCAGTAACAGGCGATATCATTGGCTATCCTTATTCTCTAATTAGATAAAATCAATATTGAATACCATCTCAGATCACACCATATTAAACCCCAGGTCAGTAACAGGCGATAGCATTGGCTTTCCTTATTCACCAATTAAATGAAATAAATATTGAATACCAGCCTAGTGCTCTTCCTGAATGTTACATATCATAACTAAGAGGTGGAACTAAAGTGTCGTATGCGTTTTATCATAGTTCATACCTTCTTAGCACCAAACTCAATGTTGTTTGTGTATGTGTTATTCCTGTATGTATAACTGTAATATTAGCCTTGTTAATGTGTTACTTTTGCCATCTCTTCTTAGCACGTCTTTTCGAAGAAAAGGGTTGAGCTATCGTCAGCGTTGGTTAAGTTTATTGTCAGAGTACAGGTATCCCCTCGAAACTTAGCATAGTTATTCATCTTCACAAGAAGAGTCCATACTGACAATGCAGATGACCCTGTGACCTAACAGTTATCTGTCCTTGTTACCATACTATCAAAATCGAGAAAGTCGATCGTCCAACACTAGTAGGAGATGCTCTTGCTTCAGGTAAACATGAAATGGGTGACTGAAATGTTTTTTACTTAACTTGACTACGTAGACATACGTTTGACTTCGCCAGAGCCGTTTGACTGTTAATCAGTTCTGACTGTTCCAGGTTCTATGCTTTCCTTGTTATCTTAATGATACTGTTGTCCAAATGTATATTTAGGTTCATTTGTATTCCGAGAGGCGGAAATTGCCGAACTATGAGCAAGCTTTGACGATTACATAATATTCGACTATGCCGACGAATTTAATATTTTTCTATTTTCAGATCTTGAACAACAACAGCATGAGCCTATCCTACAACGATACTGATGTCTTACTGTGTCTTACTACCTTAAACAATGGACAAGTGATGTCTTACTGTGTCTTACTACCTTAAACAATGGAAAAGTGATGTCTTACTGTGTCTAACTACCTTAAACAATGGACAGGTGATGTCTTACTGGGTCTAACTACCTTAAACACGTTGGACTAGTGAGCACATAGAGTCTGAGTTACAGATATAAACAAATAATAATGACATGCACGGTTGCATCATTGCTAAACACAATATCATAAGTATTCAGAATTCTCATCATTAACATTATGAAACCGCTTTTTAAACCGCTTTAATTAAAAAATACCACATCGTCAACGGCGGCGCCAATCAGTTTCCAAACGCACTCGCACTAGACCAGACAAAGAATGTATTTTATAAATAGCCACGTGACCTATAACCTAGATTACTAGGGTCCGGACGACATATATCTTCAACGAGATTAGCATTAGTTAAATATTTATTAAAATACATATCTAAGTGACGAAGGAAAACTGTCACCGTATTTTGTATGTAAGACCCTTAAATGCGTCAAGTGTGCATCTGATGCATAAAAGACGGACATTGAGCAAATGTGATATTTATCATATACACGAGGTGTGATCATTTGATGAACAAATACGCGGAAAATGCTCAAACACTTAAGTTATGCGACCAATATTTATTTCCGGAAATATTAGATCGTCCATTTTAATGTGGTTGGAAATAATATACATGTTATATACGGCTTTGGCGTCTGAATAATTTTTTTGTTCCTGATGTCTCAACCCTAAGAGTTTCTATGGCAATTTCCTTTCGCGTATTATACTCGAAACATGCGTAAACCCTTTGAAAAGCCTGTGTAAACGATTTGAAAAGTCTGCAGAATGTTGTTTACGTAAATATATTATTATGAATGACATGTTAATTGTTTATTTAAATTTTATGCATGCACATATACACACATATCATACACCGACTTGTTGTAATTTGCCATTGTATATAATAAACGATTTGTGTAATTTGCACTAGACATATGTAATAAATTATACCATGATGGGCATCAGCTATTCAAGCAATTTCATTCAGTTTTTTTACCAAGGACTTAGGAACCAAATGGCCATATAACATAGATACATTTTATCTTACGTTATCTTAGACCAATGCTCTGCATGCTCTGACGACTGCAATAGCTCCTAGTGAAGCAAAAATGGCATAATGCTCTGACAAAACTGAGAAGCTGTGTATTTGGATCAGCTTAACAATGTACTGTAATGGCGTCAACAAAATGACGCCACAATCATAGAGAACCAGACAACATGACTGGATATTAATAATCATCGAGTACTCAATTATTGTTATTTATCACATGATTATTTTATTTCAAGAGACATTTATGGTGCGCTGATTGTCATTCTATTATTATTCTCGATTATGTTTTATTGTTTGATAATATTTTAAGGGAAATTCATGGTGCGTGGGTTTTTGTCCTAACGCTATTATTATTAAACTAGATTATTTTTTTATTATTCGGCAATAATATTTTAAGAGAAATTTATGATGCGTTGAATCAGTACAACATGTTATCTACTGGAAGCAAATATCCACGTCACCAGAGGGAAGCTTTACTCGATGGTCATCATTGTATGTGAAGAATCAATCTGTTAGATGGAATTGTTTAAGGGACATATAATGCCATCCAAGTACATCCATTACGTCAATATATAAACAAGGACGCCAACCAATGTTGACCATCCATAATCAAGTTGAAGCATCTATATGAAGTTTTCTAGATATCTTGCAAATGGTTAAGGAGAACAAGCGCGGACAGTATGTGTGCCATCCAACCATCGTAATTTGAACAGCTCATCAGCTTTTTTGGGTAAATTGTTTGGCGAAAATGTAGTCGTCAGAAAATGAGTGATCTCGACAGGTCTCCGAAAAAGAGCAATTTCCATGTAAGCACTTGTGTAGTATTCAGATGCGTGTTTTGTCTCTCATATTCAACCCACCAGAGATGTAGCAAGGCAACCTGCAGGTAAGTTGTTCTACCCGTATGTGCACCCGTGCGCTTGTCGTCTTATCTAGCAACCTGGGTACAAAACAGAAAGCTGACTGGCAAATAAAGGCTATTGCTCGACATTGGATACTGGTATGGTTACTAGTATACATAAGTACCGTGTACGTTCGCATCCAAAACCTACTATACTAGTGTAGTGTTTGCCAGTAGAAAGCATTATATGGCTACTGATTCAATAAAGTAACTAAGCCAGATGTATGCATGTAATATGACACAAACGCTCATGAATGTACAAATATAATTTATTCGAATTTATTCATTTTTCAACTGATAAAAACATAGGTAACATCATGCATCTTCAACATCAAAATCCTCTAACACATTATCGTTTATTTGGAACACAGGTGACGCAGATGTTTGTCCCAATGAACTGGTCAAATTTGGCGAAGAGAACTTTTTGTTTAAAGTCACCAACCAGGATGGACTTTTTGTATTTAATGGAGATTTCTTCTTTATTTGACTAACAGCAGGCGGATTTAGATTACTGTCATCAGTTCTCGACGATTGTTTTGTATCCATTAACTCCTTCGAGTTTTTAGCATTATTAGGTTTAGTATTGTTATTTGTGTGTCCCTTTTCAGTTTGTTTTAAGCAATTTTGCCTATTAAGTTCCTTTGACTTTTTTGTATTGATAGATTTAATAGTATCATTTTTATGTGTCCCTTCAGTTTGTTCCAATGTTTCTTGACCATAAACATGTTTGTCAAGTCCACCACTTGTGTTTGTTGATATAGAACCCGACAGATCCGATACAGAGAGGCTGGTGTCAAAACTAGAAGAGCTAACTGACAAAGATCTATTAGAGTCATCATATTGAAATTTACTCAACTTTGAGAGCGTTCTTGCACTAACCTTAGACGAGTTTGCACATTTAGCAATCTCAATATCTTCCTTATTATCATCACATGTTTTATTCAATCTGGAATCCTTATTTTCACATTTCCGTCGACTTTTCTTTTGTTTACTAACGCCCTTAACACGTTTAGTGGCTGATTCAAACTCCTCATTACTTTCATCATCAGACTCTGATACAATCACCCTCTTTTTACCTTTACCTTTAACATATACACAATCATCGACATCAATCTCCTTACTGTTAGCATTTTCATCATCAATTAACCCTTTCTGATGTTCATTACCTTTTTTATCTCTTACTTTACTTTTCATATATTTATCAACATGCTTTTTCATTTGTCCAGTTGTCGATGCAGCCTCCCCAACAGTTTTAGACTTTTTAGCTTTAACACATACTAACTTAGGTCTAGTTAATTCTTCAACAGATGTTGTGGATGACTTACAGTTTGCGTTTCCGTCACCAGCATTATCCAGTAACCTTACTGGTACTTGGGTAAGTCTATTCTCTATAGTCTTCTGTATAAGAGTTCTTTTAACACAACCATTGTCTTCATCATGACTTATATCTTCAGCCATCGGTTTATCAATTAATATATTTTGTTTTCTGAAAGGTGTTGATGTATTTTTCGGAAGTATTTTAAAGTTTCCGTTGGCAGTATTAGGAGGTAATGTTGATGAAATAGAGGTTTGGGACATAAAACCTCCACTAGCTCCAACCTGAGGAAATTCAGACACATTATTCATACTACCATCTTCACCACTCGAGTTCAACATGTCAGTAAGCGATACATCAAGAGGGGCTAGTATTTCACTAGTAGCTCTCTGGTCACCTTTTTGGAGGCTATCTGTCAAATTCTCACGTTTATTTCTAGAGATCCCTTCACTTACCTCACTCTCAGCATGAGCTGTATTATTCAAACTTTCATGTGTTTCATTTCTTAAACCTAGATTGCCATCTTTCATCCTTGCATCTATGTTATGATCATGTTCCTGTGCATTTAAATGGTTTGATGATGATGATAATGACGATGATGATGTTCTTGCAGGTTGTTCAGAATCTGACGATGTTTGTGTAGGCAATCTAGTGGATGATGCACCCACAGTAGGGCCTGCTAACGTCTGTCTGGTCTTCTCTATGTCATCGAGTCTTTGTCTTTCTTCTTCAATTAACTCTGGTAGACTTAATCTATCTAAGATCATCTCAACTGGAAACAGAACACATTGAATACAATGATAGACACTTACAGATACTTTTCTTCAATTGTAGCTGAAGCAAAGTAGATAATCAAAAAATATAGCAAAGACACAATGCTATATATCTCAGCTTCAGCTACAATTTAAGAAAAGTATCTGTTTGTATCTGATTTTTTACCTCAATTGCGAATCTTTACCAAACCTTGGCTTACCAGGAAAGTGACATACAATATCCTGTAGCCATGCTGAGGCAGGTCAAAGCAGTTGCCTTAGTGAAAAAAAAGAAAAGAGTTAAGTAACCAATTTTCTAGGGCTCTTTTCAGCTGTTAGGCCGCTCAAGCACCCTTTGATATTTAAACTCCCCTGGTCATTGGGCTACATATGGAAACCTACACTCGTGTCTCCCTGGGGAGACTATTTCTCTCCTGTGGTGTGGCAGCCAACATCGATCTGCGGCACCCAGGAATAGACACTGCCCTTACAGGTACCATTTTACACCATGGTGGAGTGGAGCTGTGGGTCTTGCTCAGAGATTTTAACCAGTGGTCCAGAGGAGGATCGAACCCGGGACCTCTCGATCCCGAAGCGCGCGCCCTACCTCTAGGCCACCGCTCCCCAAAAAGAGACAGATGACCAAAATTAGGCATATACTTTTAAGGGAAACCTCTAGAAGTCATTTGCCTCTGTCCTTTTTTTGTTCCTGGACACAGCCTTGTGCATGTAGATTAAGACCAACAAACATATTATCAGTATTTCAGAGTGCCATACTCTGCACTCAGACTAATAAATTACACATGTAGCTTACAAATACATTAAATTGCACTATGAAGTAGGCTAAAAACTAGAGCTACCACAGGAGTGATGAATCATACCCCGCAGCACCGCCTTGACACAGGAATATTATTTAAAATTATAGTCTAAACAACAAATCTGCTGCTATACAGATTGAAAAACACCATGATTGAAGGCTAATGTGAAAATTGATGAAGAAAAAAATAAGTAACACACGATTCGCATGACTATATAACCTTTGACCTCTAAGTGTGACCTTGACCTTTGAGATAGAGACCTGGGTCTTGCGCATGACACACCGTCTTGATGTGGTGGACATTTGTACCAAGCAATTTTAAAATCCAATAAGAAATGACAAAGTTACAGAGCGGACACGATTTGCATGACTATATAACCTTTGACCTCTAAGTGTGACCTTGACCTTTGAGGTAGGGACCTGGGTCTTGCGCATGACACACCGTCTTGATGTGGTGAACATTTGTGCCAAGCAATTTTAAAATCCAGTACGAAATGACAAAGTTACAGAGCGGACACGATGCTAACATACTGACGGACCGACAGACCAACATGGTGACTCCAGTATACCCCCTTCAAACTTTGTTTGCGGGGGTATAATAACATTTTGTATCTATTTAACATTTTTACAACTTGTTGCTCTCAAAAAATGGTGGCTTAGCTATGAACCTCAAAATGATTAAATTAAATATTTAGAGTGCTGAGTGCAGAGTGTAAGTATTGGTTGTAATTTCGGGTCCAGGTTAACCAGTAGTTAATACAAAGATCTAACCAAGCTGAGTGTCAAGCAAGAGAGGTATACCAGTACCATTTTTAATGACTTTGGTAGGTCGTGGACAGGCATCAAACCTAGGACCTCTGGTACTCAAAGTGGACACTCTACCACCAGGCAATCAAAGCAGACAAAACCTTGTGTTGTCATAGAAACAATGGTACAACACTTCTAAATTGTCGTCTGCTAATCAGGCCACATAATGCTTGAGAAATAATTATAGCTAAGTGGGAATTATATGACAGACATCAAGTGTTAATGTCTAAATATAACGGCGGCTCGTAATTAGTGTTGATTGGTGATTTCTAACATGTTGATAGTAAAAGTAGTTCACTGGGGGGAATATTTTGCAATAATGTTAAAAGATAAGTCCATATTGAGGGGCAATCAATGCATGACACTTCAGACGTGTGAGTTAATGTCTAATGAAATACATGTACTGATAAAATATTATCAAGTGGGTGAGAGAAAGCCCTTTGTGAAACAATTTGTAGTAGATAACTTATTGATTATTCCACAAACAAGGTAGTGAAATAAACTGCTATGGCCAAAAAAATTGCTTGTTTTCCACAACTCCAACCGACCCTATTTTTTGCCCCCTACCCTGCCTTGGTGTGTTTTTTTTATAACAAGAGGGCCTGAAAGGCCCTAGGTCGCTCACCTGTTGCACAATGGTCTAGGTATCAGTACAACCTACATTCTGACCATATTTCATGAAGATTGGATCAAAATAGTGACCCCTGGAGTGAACACAATGAATTTCTAAGCATTTGATCTAGTAACCTAGTTTTTGACCCAACATGACCCAGTTTTGCACTTGGCCTAGATTTAATAGAGAACAACATTCTGACCAAGTTTCATGAAGATTGGATCAAAATTATGACCTCTGGTGTGAACACTCGGTTTTTCTAAGATTTACCTAGTGACCTAGTTTTTCACCCCACATGACCCAGTTTAAAACTTGGCCTAGATTTCATAGAGAACAACATTCTGACCAAGTTTCATGAAGATTGGATCAAATTGGTGACCTCTAAGATGTACACAAGGTTTTAATAAGATTTGACCTAGTGACCTAGTTTTTGACCCCACGTGACCCAGTTTTGAACTTGGCCTAGATTCCATAGAGAACAACATTCTGACCAAGTTCCATGAAAGTACAATCAAAATTGCGACCTCTGGTGTGAACATTAGGTTTTTCTTAGATTTGACCTTGTGACCTTGTTTTTGACCCCACATGACCCAGTTTCGAACTTGGTCTAGATTTCATGGAGAACAACATTCTGACCAAGTTTTATGAAGATTAGACCAAAATGGTGACCTCTAGAGTGTACACAAGGTTTTTCTAAGATTTGACCTAGTGACCTAGTTTTTGACCCGGCATGATCCAGCTTTAAACTTGGCCTAGATTTTATAGAGAACAACATTCTGACCAAGTTTCATGAAGATTGGATCAAATTGGTGACCTCTAGGGTGTACACAAGGTTTTAATAAGATTTGACCTAGTGACCTAGTTTTTGACCCTGCATGACCCAGTTTTGAACTTGGCGTAGATTTCATGGAGAACAACATTCTGACCAAGTTTCATGAAGATTGGATCAAATTGGTGACCTCTAGGGTGTACACAAGGTTTTAATAAGATTTGACCTAGTGACCTAGTTTTTGACCCTGCATGACCCAGTTTTGAACTTGCCCTAGATTTTATGGAGAACAACATTCTGACCAAGTTTCATGAAGATTGGAACAAACTGGTGACATCTAGAGTGTACACAAGGTTTTAATAAGATTTGACCTAGTGACCTAGTTTTTGACCCCACATGACCCAGTTGCGAACTTGACCTAGATTTTATACAGACAAACACTGTGATCAAGTTTCATTAAGATTTAATGAAAACTGTGACCTCTACAGTGCTTACAAGTCAAAATGTTGACGACGTACGACGGACATTGGGCGATCACAATAGCTCACCTTGAGCACTTCGTGCTCAGGTGAGCTAAAAATTGAGAAAAATCTTTGAATTTTACCTATATTATAAGGGCATTTTAGTACTTTCTGTATTTCTATCTCAATGAAGGTGACTGCCAGTATTGTAAACATGAAAATGTCACCAATATTCCCTACCTACGACCCTAATTTTTCATAGCCGGTAGCGGAAACAAGTATTTCTTTTGGGCCTAAGTTTATGCTCATCTTTTACACCTCATATCATCAAAAATCACCAATATTTCTACTAACTTAGTTATAACCGGTTATCAAAAATATCTGACAACTTATAACACTGGCATCTACACTCATATTTGCAGTCTTCTAATTAATTGGACAAACATGCTTATCTCTCTTCGGAAGTAAAGTTCAAGATTATTGATTTCACGATTGTGAAGTTCTTATTTGCAATGGGGACTTTAGTGACATCAAAAGTGTTGTTTATATAGTGATTAAAGAATTATTCCAGCTCTTGTGATGGACAAATGTTCGCAGATGTGCCTTCCTAATGGCGAGACTAGGCTTAATTTGCCAGTCAGCTTTCTGAGTGCCTCGGTAGCTCAGTGATTGGTATGTTGCCGTCTAATCTGGCAACATGTGATCAAACCCGGGTGAAGGCACTCATATATATGACTGCCATATTCAGCAGAAAGATGACTGGCAGATAAAGGCTTTGCACGGCACTTTAGAAATACGGCAGGCATACAAGTGCCTTTACCCAGTTTACAACTTGTGTTGCCAGATTAGGTGGCAAGCACTGAGCTATGTAGGCATACATTTCTTCATTATTGAGGCATATATGGGTAACAAGATAGAAACAACAGATCAGCTGGTGAACATTTGGTGAGCAATTCGGAAACACATTGTTAAAAGACAAATGATTCAAAGCAAGCAACATGGAGGTTCCTCCTCCTTTAACAAATCCAAAAGCATGATTGTCTTTGTCCTTTTATTTCTGCTAGGTTTTTTTTTTTAATTTGTGTTCTGAAGTTGATCACGAAGCTAAATCAAAACAAATTTAATCAATGCACTATCAAACATCAAATCATAACAGTAATGGATCAAGTTACTCCACCAGATACAGAAATAATGATACTTGATATATTCTACTGCAACCAGATACAGGTTTTGATATATTTCTACTCTAGAATAAATTTTAATTAAAACTGAGCTTATTGGAGCTCTATTAACATTGATATCCATGCAATGCATTGTTATCAGACACTGAAGTGTGTGTAATAGGAACCATTTTCTGGGGCAGATTCAGGATTTAGTGTTGGGGGATAACATTGACATGATCTTTACCAGCTCCTCAAAGGAATTGAGCGAGCAAAGCTAACAAGAAATTTATATAAAAAGCATGTTATTTTGCAAGTCCTTCATCAAGAACAAAAGACAATTAACCTATGATCTGGCAATTAAAAGATGGGGTGGGGGCTTAAATCAGCATATTTTAAAAATGAGCGCATCTTAATGAAACTCTGACAGATTGCACCTTAAGAGACCGCGCTTCTTACAAAGTAGATTTTGTAACACTATGACATTTGTAACCGTGCAACGGAATGACTTCAAAACGCCATCTAGCGTTGCGGTGTATCCGAAGCCTGTCAGAACACATTCCTGCCTAACTTTGTCTAAATTTCATTTTAGAATTCTGAATCCCCCTAGCAATGACATAATTACCATCCAGCTTATAGGTTTCAGTCAAATAATTTTATGGCTTTCCTTTAAATGGACAAAGAGATTTAATTGAGAAAATTAATAAGAATGAAATAATCACCAAATATTGAATAAAAATCAACAATACATATATTTAGAAATGTAATATTCATAATCCTTACAACATAACAGTTTGATACGAAATTTGTATATAAAATCTTGAAAATGATTAAACTATGAAAACTACCAATATTAAGATTTTAACAGAAACAGGGTTCCCACAAATATTCTAAGACAAAATTCCCTGACTTTTCCCTGATTTTTCCCTGACCAGACAGCAGTTTTCCCTGACCTTTTTAGCGATCGGGCCTTTTTGTTAGAGCAAAATAGCACAATAGAACAGTGAAAAGGAGGTCATATTTGCTTTATATGGAACCAAAACGTTTCAGATAGCACTTTTAGTGCTGTTGTTTGACACAAAGTAATAATAATTCAAGATTATTTCGAGCGAGCGAAGATTTTTCCTAGTTTTAAGTATTTTCGTCATATCAAATGACACTCAATGAGATCTTGAACTAAAAATTCCCTGACTTTTTCCTGACTTTTGCTCAATTTCCAAATTTCCCTGACTAATTTCAAAATTCCCTGACTTTTCCCTGACCTTGAAAAAATTATGTTTTTCCATGACTTTTCCCTGACCGTGGGAACCCTGAGAAAGATGTCCTTCATAAAATTATTATGAAATTCTTTGACTGAATCCTATAAGCTAAATCTTGATTCCTATTCTCTGTTACACATGCCTCACATCTCCATATTCGTAGGAGCAAATGATGTTAGAGGCATTATCTTCAGGTACAATTTGTAAGAAGACATGACTACTGACCTTGAATCTTGTATTCCTCTTCAGCATTATCTGGGAAGGCTGTATGTAAAGCATTTACACCACCAAGTAACGCAGCACCCTAAAATCATAGTACAACAGGAAATGAGACAATAATCAAACTAGCGGACCACCCGCAAAGAGGGTCTTCGGAAAAACATTTAACCCACAAAATAAGCTGTCTTTATTTTGTTTTCTAATCATTTCATACATATATTTATACGAGAAGTGTTCAACTTATTTATGAAAAGAAAATGAACATCAATATTTTGTTACTCTAACAATGAAATTGAATAAAAACTTTTATATTGTGTAAAGTAGTGTTTCAAGAAGTATATGTAATAATTGTAAATTGCCAATACGTTACCGTTTAATCATAATCAGCATGAGGGTAGAGGGTGTTGTTATTTGTGTTTTGAAGGTCCAAAACTCGTAATAATTACGTTTACATTTTCCTTCTTTAATCGTTCTTTTAGTAACAACCAGATTTAATTTAATTGTTAAAGCATGAGATGACTTCGACATCCACTGTTTGGTTATAATATATATTAAAGTTATATTCTTAAGTTTTTTATTTGGCGTTGTATATGGTGACTTGAAGCTGAATCAGGATGAAACACTATGTTCTTAGAACAGTCACGAGGAACGATATGTAACACTTTTTTGTTAAAAACCTGATTTGAAACGGTTTTTACATAGACCACAGCCTTCAATTTCGTCAATTTGATATTGATTTTGATGTGCGTATTTCCATAATAACAAACCCAATGCCTTTCCATGAAAACGGCTGCGAACACCCAAAGCTGGACAAACATGAACTTCTCCCCATCCTTGTGACCTTTTCTACAATAGCATACCATAATCTATCATAGCATTCTTTAAGATTTCAGCATTGCTTCGCCATAATGAAACAATTTTCCACATAATGTTGTTTATTTCGTATTTCTAGATTCAAAGACTTTTGACTGTGAGGCATGTTTTTCTTGATTTTCAGCGTAGGAACTTCGCATTTTCCCAGAACTATGCATGCAACTGTTTCGAAAAAATGTCACTGATAGTTTCTATGGACACTCCCATCGGTAGTACTATTCCACGTTTTGCTAATGGATTCATCATAGATATCATAAAACCAATTTTAGGTTTAAGTGTAGGTTTTGACAATGTTGGGCAATTTTCCATTTTTGGTGCCATTTCACAATAACTGGAAACAGAACTTTAATAAGACTTCTTACGACAAATATTACTGATGTTCTCATTAAAAATGAAAAATGATTTAAAAATATATTTCAATTGTTTATATTCAATATTGCACAATCGGTGTTCATGTTTTGTTCATAAATAAGTTGAACACCTCTCGTAGAGTTAATAAATCTGCCAATATGTACCTGCAGTGAATATATCTCATAGAACTACTTTATTTTATGGCGACTTGTCCAGGGGCGTAGCAAGGACCTTAGCAATGTGTAGGCCCTTAGGTAAAGATGAAAGAAGTAGGGGGGTCCGGGGGCATGCTCCTCTGGATTTTTTTATTTCTTGAAAGGTACTGGTGCTTTTTGACGTATATTCAGGAGATCAAATTTCAAGTTAAAGAGGCATTCCCTATTTCTTGCGTATTATTACTACCTATCGTATTTAATGACATAAATGAATATAAAACACTAAATCGTTTAAACATGTAAGAAGAACATATACCGAAAGTTGTCTCCATAATGATCAATATATATATTTAAATTTCTAAAATAATAAATCGCTTCCAGCCTTTTATTCGACAACAACAACCATAGAACGGTGTGATTAAAATCCGAAACGGACATTGTTCAACGAAACGGACGAAACGGAGATCACAAAATACGATATCGTTAATTTCTTTTGTTTTACACGCATATAATCTCAACGAAATGAATATAATGTACTATTTTGTTCTTAATCAACTCGAATATCAACTTATAGATAGATCTACAACAAAATAATTATTTCAAAACATGTATTTGTCTTTTCCATTTTAGTCACTGTCGTCCGATTCGTAGAAAAATGACTTTTCTTGTTTTAATCAGGCAGTACTAAAGGCTAAGCGTTTGGCGACTCAATCCACCTAATCCACTTGTTATGGAAATATATTTTTATTATTTTTTTTGATAACTGTTGGGATTTTTTGGCTGAAATTTGGTGTTTGTGTAGCATTCGTAATTCTGATTAATGTCTAGTATGTTTTAAATCAATAAGATCGGTCGAAGTTATAGGGAACGCCTCTTTAACCTTAAATTTTTTTTTTTCTTTCTCGAAATGATGTGTAGGCCAGGGCCTAATGGCCTAGCGGCAGCTACGCTACTGTTGTCTGAGAAAATAACAAATATTGTATATTCTAATATAGATAAACCATGTTTTTTGAGCCGTGACGGAAGGTTACACTTCTTAGCCATGGTTTGTGAATATACCTGGTTAAAATCTCTTTGGGCGATGGATTGGTTACTGTCGTTTATCACATATATTGCTTAAGCCTTAATTCATACACTATATCTATTCTTCAAGGGCAAATCAACCTTCCTGCATAAATTTGTCAGGGCTCAAAAGACATGGTTTATCTATACCTACAATTAGATGGCTTAGAACCAGAAGGTCGTAACTACCTCTTACGACCTCATAAGACTCATACATATTTGAAATCTGCTTCACAAGGCGCTTCTTATGAGCATATTTTCATGAAAATCTGAAATTGTCATGTTGACCAAAATGAAGTTTTAACAACGTGTTTTCCCATAGGTAAAGAGTAAATTACAGACAGTTTTCTTTTGTTTTCTCAATATATCAATTTGGTAGTTACAACCTTCTTGTTCTAAGCCAGCGAATTATCAAGTATACCCATGTACCCATATATGTTAACATTATTACATCTCTAAATCCAATGCATGAGCACAAGAATGTGTCAAAATAACTTGAAACAAAAATAAACACTCAACACTTCTTAAAAAACACTCATCTTGTTTATATTGTATTGCATTGTACTTCAGTTCCTTACACTTTTTATAAAATTAATAACATGACATTGTGTTGTAAACATGACATTGTGTTGTATATATTATATATAAAAGAGTTCTGTGCCAAAATATAATAACTCGTTCAGTTTTGATGATTTATTGATGTCATTTTATGTTACTGTAAAATCATTAATTTTCCAGGGGGATTTAATTTTGAGGATTTTGTGGTTCACCTCAGCCACAAACTTTCATCCAAACGAACATTAATTTTAACCCTAAATGTGTTATTTCCCGAAATGGAAAATCCACAAATTCAAGTCCCAACAAAATTGTCTTTTTTACCAAAACCCATAATTTGATCCCAACCAAATTAAATGATTTTACAGTATCTTGATATGGCTTATCCTGCATTAGAGTGTCGTGTATACCACAAACATTTATGACACTATTGCTTACCTAGCAGATTTCTTTCACTTAAAGAGGCATTCCCTATAACTAGAATATTTTTCTCTACAATCACATTAAATGAGCTAAATGTACAAAGAACTATCGATTATCATAATTTGTCTGAAGAAAGTGTGCGCAAATATGTCTCCATAATGTCAAAAATATATTTAAATCACCAATAATAATTTATCGCTTCCAGCGATTTATTATTATGTGGTCATAGGGAAACAACTCGTGACTATTTTGGCTTGTTAAGAAATATATTTTCATTTTTTCTCAGTAATTGGTGGGAGCTTTTTGTTGAAGATTTGAGGAGTTTCAGCAATAAAGATTCTCAATGAATGTATTATATTCCTGAATCAAATAAAATGATCATAGTTTTAGGGAACGCCTCTTTAAACTATGTTTATTTCAAACAACATTAGGTAACATTAATAAATCTGCCAAAATTATTTTCAAATGAGTGTTTTATACAATATGAGGGGGGTAATCCAGGAATAAAAGGACTTTTCTTAAAAGCTTTTTATATCAACATTTTATGCAGTAAGTGACATTCACAAGTGTTGTCAAACTCCCCCTGCTAGATAAGGCTCTAACTTTGATGGAACACAACCTGAGCAAAGAAAAATTTCTTTGAGTTATATTAATTTGTGGAAAGGATAAGACATATATTAATTAATCAAAAGGTAAGTGTATTATCATATTTTTTTCATTTAAAAAATAGAGGATATTTGTTGATTTTGGTGTATGGTCTAATTTTATTTCACCGAGTAATCGTAGAAAGCAATATTTTCACAAGTGGCATAGCCAGGAGTGGAAATATCATTTTCTGTGATCACAAGTGAAATAAAATCAGAAATTTTACAAAAATCAACAAATTTTCTGTTTATTATTTGCTTCATAATGTCTCGTAAAATGGTACAGAAATTGGCAATTTTAAAAAATATATGTTGAAATTAGAATGTCGGGATGTGAAAATAATGACGTCGTAATGACGTAATGCTTATTTCGAAGCCACACATTTTGTATACTTAGCAACTTTTTTAAGTCCACATTTAGATTTTTGAAGATAACTATGTCAACCGTGGATGTAGCCCAATGAAATTTGGCTATAACTTTCTTGTGTTATAGGTTTACAGAATTGTAAAACAAAGAGTCGACTTTGATTGAAATGATTTCATTGAATGAACACACGCATAATATAAGACCACAAGAAAGTAAAAGTCGCAAATACAGATTTTGATATCTTGGATGACCACCATTTAGTTTTATGTTTCTATTGATAGTCAAAGACAGGAGTGGGAAGCATTGCTGAAGTTAAGAGACTCGTTAAATTTGACCGTCTGAACTCAAAGTTGCCAAGTGTCTTCGACGTAGATCAAATTTACATCATGATGTCACAATAAATGCTAAATGCTCTTGCAATCAGTATAACACAACACGCAAACAATACATTTACCTTGAATTAAACACTCAAACAAACACATATATGCTGTTTTCTCGTATCTCCGTGCTCCTTAACAGTTTCAGCCACGCATGCGCACTAGCTCATACAAGTTTTAAAATTGTTTGCATCGTTTTCTGAAGAAAAAATGTTTACTTATGTTATAAGAAAAAGAAAATTTAAAAATGATCACGAAAACTCGTAAAATCATAACTTTTAGATGTCTAGGTGGATGCTCAGAATCCTGGTGACTGTTTCCCATGAAATCCGTGCCTCCGTAAAATTGGTCTGTATTGGTGCCCAAAGGGGTGGAATTTCATATTTGTAGTTAGATCAAATAAATTTGGAGTAGTGCTTATCAAAATGCATATTCAGTTTGAGTATTAAAGCGTTAATTGATAAAAAATAATGCGTAATGAAAACGGGATGCAATAAACATTAACAACAGTTGAAAAATATCAGTTGGAATAATTACTAGGTGTATCATTCCTGGTCGTCAAGGAGACAGCTATTGCGTATCATCCAAAATATTGGCCTCAATTGATGAAGGATGTTTGTTAGATGATTTATTTAGCTAATTTCACCAAAATGACTATGTAGAACATATACAAGAGTTAATTCAACTAAGCACGGTTTTCATGAGAAGGCACAGAATTATGAGACAGAGGTATACCTTACAAAGATATCAGGCGTGGATGTTAAGGTAATAAGTAATGATTGTCGACACTAAATGCTACTCTGTACCGCACTGACATCACTTCATATTTTTCTGACATCATTGACGCATAACAGTGATCTAAACTATTTTTATAAACTGTTTTTCATAAGTGGTGAGTCATTTTCCATACAATGAAGGCATTTGAAACACACTCAAGGTAGATGTGAATGTGTGGCATCAAAAAAGCATAAAACACATGTCAATCTCGTGACAAACTAACCATGTGACGTACGACCAGTTTGATACGCAAATTATTATGATTTCGTTCTAAAAACTTCACATGAGAAATGTTGTCACTTCATTGTTTATAATAAAAAAGTTATGGATAAATGAAAATGAGGACTTAAAAAAGTTATTAAGTATATCAATATATTATAGTGTTTTATTATTTGCTTTCAATGAATATCAGTGAAATTATTATTTTATTATTTTCACTTTTTTGGAGCTGGTTCCAGTACCGTGCAGAAATAAAGAAGCACAACGTCAACAGCACCAGGCTTCAAAATACGCATTACATCATTATTGACGTCATAATTTTCATGTCGTGACATTCTAATTTCAACATATTTAATCAGTAACCATGACTAATAGACTATAAATGTTAAAGGTTACAGTGACCTTGACCTATGACCTCATGATCAAAATAGGTCAACTACTGTTGATGAACAACCTCCATGTAAAATTTGAAGATCCTGGGTTTCAAAATGTTCTTGAGTTATTGATCTACAACCATTAGGTCTATAAACCGACCAGCATATTAAGTAACACAATATATGCCTTCTTTGAAGGTTGAGGGGCATATATTATGTTGTCGGATAGGCAGGCTTGTTGGGGATCTTTCTAACCGTCTTGTGGATGGGCTTTAGGCAGGCAGGTACTAGTAGTATACATGTTAAATTTTTATATTACAGAAATGGGAAGTGGAGCCTCATCATCCCTGGGTTCAGATGAAGATATAGGCGTAGAATGTTTCCCATGCGGCAGAAACAAGGTGATACCAGTGCATCAATTTATCAATCCAACATACAACGATATAATCGATATCCAGTCATCATCAGACTATACAACATGTTGGATCATGGGTATGACAATGGTACCTCCAGATAAACTTGTCCTTGTCCTGGCTGATGGCAACAACAACTCCGTCAAACTTGTTAATGTTAACAGCCAATCTATAATCTCGGAACTTTCACTTGATAGAGATAGACCATGGGAAATCACATCCACAACACGTACACAAGTTGCCGTTACATTACCATATGAACAACGTATACAGTTTATATCAGTATCAGACGAGCTTACTAAGTCTCATACAATACAAACCGATGGTGAATGTTTTGGTATATGTTATCATAAAGACAAACTTGTAGTTACATATTGTCATGAAGAGAAAATTGACATACTGGATATGAAAGGAAAACTTATAAGAAGAATGAAAGTAACTCAACCAGTGACGCCAGGAATTGTTAAAGCAAATAGTAGCTCCATCTATGTATCCGATGAAGAGTTTGATAAGGTGATCAAGCTGAACTGGTCTGGTGATATTACCGGTGAGATTTCATACATTCAAACTCCCCGGGGAATGGCACTATTAAGGGACGGAAGTCTACTTGCGTGTGATGAGGACTATGATGGAAAAGTGTTTCAAGTAAACGGTATTTACTCCAAGGGAGTTGTTATATCATGTGTGAAAAATCCAAGGGCCATTTGTGTAGATGAGACAGGACGCAGACTCTACATCAGTAGTAAGACTGGGAACATTATTCTGGTATACAACATATGAGGTGTTATATATCAGTTTTTACAGACATATGTATATACATAATGTCAGGGGCGTAGCTGGGCATTTTCAGTGTACGCACATGATTAATACAGAATTGCTACTGGGGGCATGCCCCCCAGGGATTTTTTTCATTTCTACGAAGCCGTACGTGCATTTTTGGAGAAGTTTTGGACCATATTATAGCGTAATATATGGCATGATAAACTCTGATTCTATACCATATTCTTTTTTTTAAAACATATGATTTCGTTTTATACTTGTATGCCTAGTTTAGGATTATGCTTTGGTGTATCCTTTTCATGTATAAGAAACCGTGATTATTGCTTGACATTAAATAGTCCACTAATGGACACATCTTGGTTAAAGTGACTAAAGCTTTTTTAAAAATTTGTTGCGTTAAAAAGCAAATAAAAGATACGTTCAAAGACACCAGTCAGTTGCATCCACGGCACCGCCAACCCCGGGATTTTCACTTAAATTTTGTCAGTTTTTCAAACAGCATACGTATGTGCATATTTGCGTATGGCCAGCTACGTCCCTAGTTGTGTGTGTATCTTTATTACATTATTTCACTAAACATGATTTTTGGAGGATTATTAAGAGAATAAATATACAACTCTATAATGGACAATAACATACACTCTTCGCTTATTAAGTAAATCAGGGAGCGATAAAAATCCTGGCCCTAACAGGTATCGAACCCACGACCTCTAGCATTGTAGGCAGAGACTCAACCTCATCACAAAAGAGTTAACTCAACAGCAAGGCTGTTGGAAGTGGCCATATACCTACAATCACTATACTTATTTGAAGTATGTCACTTGCACACTAATGATTTTATTGTTAAATTTAGTAATTAACAAGAGGTGTGGCCATTCGACAGACTAATAACACCCCCCCCCCCCCCCCCCGCCGGCCCCACTGGCAAAAGGGTGAAAATTGTAGCTAGAATGATCTAAACACTAATTTTCTTCATGATGCACATCCATCTTTTTAGATTTTTGATGCATGGAAAACTGTAGAAGGAGTCCTGTCCACAAGAACTTTTCACTATATGTATTACACAGTGAATAAACAAAAAGGGGCCATTATTCTGGAAAAAATATTTCAGCGACAATTCCTTCCTTCACGCAAATCTACATGTTAAGGTTGTATATCTGTAAAAGTTTTAAGAAAATGCTGCAAAATCAGTAGGAGGAGCCGCGTTCACAAGAATGTGTCTACGGACGGACAGACAAGCTGAAAACAGTATACCCCTTACAACTTTCGTTGTGCAGGGTGTATAAATAGGTTTAAGGGTTTTATAACATGCCAAGCTTAGCCTTTTTCTAACAGTCGGCTTTCTGCTGAATATGGCAGCCTTAGTGTGCCTCCATGTGGATTTGAACCCAGTTCGCCAGATTAGACGGCAAGCGTGCTAACCACTGAGCTATGGACGTCAAGAGATGTTTGTTAAACACATATATCCCAAGGTAGCCAGATAGTCAGAATTGTAAAGGTAACAGTGACCTTTGACCTTCTGACCTCAAAATCAATAGAGGTCATCTACTGTTTCTGGCTAACCTCTTAGGGCAGTGTTCTTGATTTACTGTAAAGTCATTTAATTTCGAAGGGGCAAATTTCCCGGTTTTAGTAAAAAGACAATTTTGATGGGAATGTTAATTTGTGGATTCTGCATTTCTGGTAATAAATACAAGGGTCAAAATTAGTGTTCAATGGGATTTGATTTCGTGGTTGGTTAAAAGCAAGCCACGAAATCCATTAATGTTAATCCCCCACGAAAATTTATGATTTTACAGTAATAAACGGAAACCATTTTGTCTATCAACAGACAAACTGACATTTGCAAAGCAATATACCCCTTATCATTTTAGTTCTTAGCTGTTCAGCTACAGTGATGAACAACAAAATTAATGTAGATAATGAATGTCGGCTTTTCACTTATAGAGACTTTAAGTGAAAGCGCTCCCTCATCTCCTTGGTGAAAATTGTTAGAATGAACCTGACGAATAATACTCAAAATAATCAAATAATAAAGTGTAAATATAGAAATACGGATGCTTAAATACCCCTTAGGGAGGTGTCAGGACACTAAATTAACCACGAGGGAGAAATGAAAAATCAATTCGAATATTCAAAATTAACAATTAATTACTTTATACACATTAATTTAACTAAATGACAATAAATGAGATGAAATAGAAATCCAATCCATTTTAATGAAAGTTAGATAATACCAGGTAGGAATAAAGTGAATTATTCCCAATAGGAATATAAAACTTAATAGTGCATTTAGTCACTGACATTGACAAAGGTACCCCGGAGATTTGTTTGTTTTCATCAAAGTTTATCAGGTTTTTCAACAATGTATCAATAATGTTTCACCTATGGATCATTATTATTATATCCGCAGCCAGTTGACCGAACCAGTTTTATTATGTTTGATTAAAATCAGTGGTGCAACAGCTGTAATGAATTAGGTCCTGACGCATCATTTCGTCAGATACAGTTACACCCAGGCCATCTAGACTATTTAAAGTATTTAGACCACTTAGTCTGATTGAATGGATCCAAATATACATCAAAAGCGAGCCACAGGTAACCTAAAGTTCAAACAAATTCTGAAGTGTGCATGCACAAATGCACTATATCCCTACATCAAAAAGTCTCCAGGTACGCCCCTGACAATTATTTCAATGGTAATTGACTCTAAATATGTTCACTACCTAGGGACAAATAATAGGTCCATTTTAATTGGTAGGACATGGGAAAAATAATCTGACAAGGGATTTAAATTTATAATGGATAATTATTGATTATTTAGTGAAAATGTATTACAGGTAAATGTCATGGATTCTGATGTTCTACTTGATGGTAAGTTAATATCACCACTAAAATTACAAAAAAAATCTAAGGCTGCATACTGACACTAGTGCAAGCAGAATACCTCAATTTATACTACAAATAATTGCAAAATAGTCAGGCTGAAACTAAGATTGCATTCCTTATGCCAGTTTCGTTAAAACATTTTTTAGTCTACGAATTGATTCATGTTAAAAAGCCATATTTAAGCATCAATCAACTTCCAACATGGACCAAATAGCTACAACTGTGGTCCAGTGGATGGTATGCTGAATTTTTAAATGCATGGTCAGGGTTTGAATCCTTGTCGCTGTAGCTCATTTCTCTTCCTTGAAAATTGAACAACAATGTTGATTCACTCCCCATGTGGAAAAGTTAGTGTAAGGGACCTGTTTAGGTGAATCAGCAGACCTAAATACATGTATCTCAAAATAAATGTTGAGAAATGATCTCAAACCGGAATAAGATCCAACATGAACCAGAGTTGTTAAATTGGGTGAATAACAAGCACTGTGCTTCCAGTGTAGATAGGGAAATATGTACACTAACGAGGTGACATTAATTAAAGTCAGGTTTTTATTACTATAATGAGGCAGATTTCCCATTTGATATGGAGAAACATTAGATATCTCATTATTGATTTTTAATGAAGTCTTGCATTAAAGACAGATAACATCTTTTCTGCATTAAACTTGAAATAATGTGGTGACACATGTAAAGTCATTAGCACAGTAGCTACCAACAAGATAATAAATATCAATGACTGAATATGTCAACATTTTTCAAATCTAAGTTTACGTAAGATTTTATTTTGCTCTATATCATCTGGGTTTGCGACTACCATTTGGCATATTTTTCATCATCAAGGGAGTCAAGATGACTATTCAGGTTGGAAACTGTTTGGTTTATGGAAAGGAGTCAGATTTTTGAAAGACAAGCTGACTGTCAGATAGACCGAGGGTAAGTTGTCTCAAGCTGGCCCTACCAGAAAGTCACATGTCACTATTTCACCTTTGGTGGCCCTGTAAATGCTTGAGCAGCTGAATGGCAGTTGTGGAAGGGCAGGGTAAAAGAATGAAACCATGACAGAATATCTACCAGCACCCTAGGTTTAGGGGGTTCTTGCATGACCAATCAACAGGCAGTGTAAAACACCAACGGATTACAGGAACCTTAAATGTGCGGATCCCACAGCATGTTGTGTATATGATTGCTGTGGATAATTCAAGCACTGAAGTATATACTCCACAAAGACAGCTAAGGTCTCAAAATGATTCTGTTCTTCTAGTTGTGCCAAGGATGAGGACTGTGACCTACGGTGACCGATGTTTCACAGCTGCTGCACCGAAACTCTGGAATGCACTGCCAACAGCGCTCAGAGACAGTGAAACACTACGTCCTTCAAGAAAGCCCTGAAAACGCACTATTTTACTATAGCTTATTCATGCTGAAGTTCATGGTTAAGTATACATCCGTCTACTGGGTTAAGCAGAGCCCCGTTTCAAAGTGTGGTAAGGTCTTGAAGAAAGTATGTTATTTCTTCGACCTTTTATGGTAAGGTCTTGAAGAAAGTATGTTATTTCTTCGACCTTTTATGGTAAGGTCTTGAAGAAAGTATGTTATTTCTTCGACCTTTGTAACTCATATGATGATAGTAACTTTATGTCATTTGTGAGTCATCCCCCTTTTAAAGGAAGTATCACTATTCCTTTAAGGGTTAAGGACATGTGGTAATGGTACTTGACGTTATCCTTGTCCTAGTTGAGGTTTACTGGGTTAAGTAGAGCCCCGCCTACTGTGTTGAATAGATCCCTACTTCTAGGTTTAGTAGGGCCCCGTCTACTTTCTTCAATAGATCCCTACTACAAGGTTCAGTAGGGCCCCGTCTACTGGGTTAAGTAGGTCCTACTTGTATATTTTATGTACATTATATACTGTTTTAACCATGTAGTCATGATTGTACAGCACTTTTGAACGTGTGTATACATGAAAAAAGGGCTATATAAATATGGTTTAATAATAATAATAATGAAGAATACATGACACAAGTGGAAGAAAACACAATGGAAGTAAAGACTATAATATATACCAATGGTTGCGAAAACTGATCGAAAAAAACCACCTGTTTTTTTATGCAACAATTCATGCTGTCAGTCAGAAATGTGGAAATTAATAACATAACTATCTGGAATTATAATAATCATGTCAGAACAGACATCATAATTGCTTAGTGTGCATTCTTTAGAACAAACACATATCCATTTACTTCTGTTTGATGAAAATCAGAATAATTTTATCCACTCCCTGGCAAATATGATCATTAATTAAATACAAAATGTACTAATCACACAAAAACATCACATATTATCTCCTAATGAGGCGTTTTCTAAGATAATAATATCATATTATAAATTTATAATGATGAAGCAAAAAATCAAATAATACTAAATTAATGCACCCTGAAGTTTTTATCTTTTGATGTCTGCTCACATTAATATACTGTAAAGTCATTTAATTTCGATGGGAGGAATGCCATGGTTTTGGTAAACAAGAGCACTGCCTTGCAGGTGCAGATGCTCATCTGATATCTGTCAAAAGGCAGACAACCTTAGCATGAAGTAGGACAAAGTTATGTGTCCTGCTTTACAGAGTAAGGTATTGATGGTGAATAAGTAATGAAGCAAGTTTCAAAGCAATAGCCCACATAGTGATTGAGAAAAGTGGACCTAAACACAAAACTTAACGAAGGAATTTATTAAGTCCAATAAGGGGCAATAACTCATGCAAAATGCAGATCAGAGTTATGGGTCTTGCTTGACATGGTCATGTGTTGATGGTGAACAAGTGCAATAGCCCACATAGTGTATGAGACCAAGGAATTTACTAAGTCCAATAAGGGGCAATAACTCATGCAAAATGCAGATCAGAGTTATGAGTCTTGCTTGGCATGGTCAGGTATTGATGGTGAACAAGTGTTGAAAGTTTCAAAGCAATAACATTGAGAGTTTAGGAGAAAAGTGGACCTAAACACAAAACTTAACCAAGGCATTTTATTTTCTAAGACCAAAAAGGGGCAATTATTCTTACAAAATGCAGATCAGAGTTTTGGGTCTTGCTTTACATGCTCAGGTATTGATGGTGAACAAGTGTTGCAAGTTTCAAAGCAATAGCTTTGATAGTTTATGAAAAAAGTTTACCTAAACACAAAACTTAACTATGCAATGCCGACGACAATCGAGTGATAACAATAACTCATCTTTTTTCAAAAATCAGATGAGCTAAAAATAACATTCCAATGGGACCTTAATTTGTGGATTTTGCATTTCAGTTATAGTGCGTTAGCGACTAAGCTGGACCCCCATAAACCTTAAATATCTTAAAAAGTAATTATGCAATTTTATTGAAATTTGGCAGAGTTAACTTAATTACCTTTACCAACTCTGTGTTTAAATTTCAGATTTTTTTACTGTCTAATTAATGTTTTTCCCATTGGGTCTAATGTATTATTTTTGGTATTTTAATCAACAAATAGACAGGGAGTAAAATAAGCTATTACGATCAGCTAATTAAGATTATGCTATTGTATTATGTAACAACTATAACGGTATAATTTTATAACTTTGACTTACATTTGTCCGATCATCAATGTTTATATAGTTGAGGCCCATCTTCTGATTGGAAGGATCATTTATACAAACAAGAAATACATTGTTTTTCTTGCAAATATTGCCACGAAGTTGCTTCAGTTATACAAACTAAGATAAACGTTCGTCCAAGGGCCTCATTATATATTTTCAACAGTCACTGGTGTGTGACTAAATGTACAGTTATACTGGACCAAATTGTTGACCTTTGCTGTTCCGGTCACTTCCAATACCCATACGTATTTACCCTGTTTTAGACTCAAAACTTTGCATTAGGCGTCTATGCAAAGTACACTTTTCTGTGGACCGAAAATTCCGTTTTATTCTATCAGAGTTGGTAAGGGTGTTTTACGAAGACATACCCATTTTTGTTCTAATCGGCATTGTACTTTTTAAGATATTTAAGGTTTATGGGGGTCCAGCTTAGTCGCTAACGCACTATAATAAAAACGACGGTCAAAATTAGTGTTCGGTCGAATTTAATTTCATGGTTGAAGCTGAATCACGAAATCCATGAAATTTAATCCCGCACAAAAATGAATTATTCCACAGTACCAGATAATAATACCTTTATTAGTTAGAGAACGTAAATATTGATTAGGGTAACTTCATATACAGACAATAAAGTCGGAACTGCGGTTATTCAATATCCACCGTATCCTATTATGGGCATATCAAGGAGTTACATGGGGGAAAAATAAAGGTTATAAAATGCCTATCAGAGATTTTCTCTGTTAAGACCAATTATTACTAGTCTTACAGCAGGAATCTTCTTATTATAGATATAAAAGTGGATGTATTCGTATTATCACCATTTAATTAATTTAATCTAAATATAGCCTTATAACAAGATGCCAAAATGTCACAAAATACGCCCGTCTTGGTTGTGCGAGTGAAAAAAATATTGATTATGAAATAAAAGCCCATATTATGTCAAAACATTTTTGAACAATCATCTTTAAACTTATCTTGGCCTAGATATTACACCCATGAGTATCGTCAGCAAGTTTGAAGACGATCGGATGAAAATTGTTTGAGCTAGAGTACAGACAAGGCCAATTTCACATTTATTTTGGTTAAAGAAGGACCATAACCCAAGAAGGCCTGCACTGATTTGGCCTATAATCAAACTTGGCCTAGATATTACACCCATAAGCATTGTCAGCAAGTTTGAAGATGATCGGATGAAAACTGTTTGAGCTAGAGTACAGACTGAAGGCGAATTTCACATTTTTTTGGTAAAAGAAGGACCATAACCCAAGAAGGCCTGCACCGATTTGGCCTATAATCGAACTTGGCCTAGATATTACACCCATAAGCATTGTCAGCAAGTTTGAAGATGATCGGATGAAAACTGTTTAAGCTAGAGTACAGACAAGGCCAATTTCACCTTTTTTTGGTAAAAGAAGGACCATAACCCAAGAAGGCCTGCACCGATTTGGCCTATAATCGAACTTGGCCTAGATATTACACCCATTTAAGCATTGTCAGTAAGTTTGAAGATGATCGGATGAAAACTGTTTAAGCTAGAGTACAGACAAGGCGAATTTCACATTTTTTTGGTAAAAGAAGGACCATAACCCAAGAAGGCCTGCACCGATTTGGCCTATAATCGAACTTGGCCTAGATATTACACCCATAAGCATTGTCAGCAAGTTTGAAGATGATCGGATGAAAACTGTTTAAGCTAGAGTACAGACAAGGCCAATTTCACCTTTTTTTGGTAAAAGAAGGACCATAACCCAAGAAGGCCTGCACCGATTTGGCCTATAATCGAACTTGGCCTAGATATTACACCCATTAGCATTGTCAGCAAGTTTGAAGATGATCGGACAAAAACTGTTTGAGTTAGAGTACAGACAAATATTGGACGCCGCCGCCCGCACGCCCGCACGCCCGCCAAGGGTGTTCACATAATACGTCCCGTTTTTCAAACGGGCGTATAAAAATCGGTTATAAATAAGCTTATCTTTTTACGGTACTCAGTACTAGATTTGTGTAAATTTATGTTTATCACATTATGAAAAATACAGAATTGCTTAAACTGATCTGGATAAAGTAAATAGAAGGCTAAGTGCAAAACTATAATATGTACTTATATAAACAGTGGTAGTTATTATAATTTTGCACTGAGCCCTCGAAATTCAATTTTAAGACTAGACTAGTTCATATTCTTTTGAAAAAAAATTGCAGAATAATCTTCCCTAAATATTGTGCAAGTCATTTATCATAAATACTTTGATTAATTGCGAATACATCCCCTTTAACTTAATAATTTATAATATTGCCGTGGAGATGGTAAATGAAAAATAGCCTTGACAATAAAGACTGATCGTTTGACCAGACATAGACATCTAGAGAAATCTTATAATCAAACAAAGTAATGACACAAAATAATTAAAAGAAGGAGAAGTTAATCAAGAAGTTAATTATATGTTTATTCAGATTAAAAGTTGGTTCTCTACAATTTTTTTTCCTTTATAGTATGGACACCATCTGGCATGTACTCGTACTGACAATTTTGTTTATTATAAAGCTGCAGTTCCTCTCGACATTTTCCAGAGCTTTTGTATCCAAAAACATTTATCCTTCCACCGATTTGGCCTATAATCGAACACCCATAAGCATTGTCAGCAAGTTTCAAGATGATCGGATGAAAACTGTTTGCGTTAGAGTACAGACAAGGCTAATTTCACATTTTTTTGGTAAAAGAAGGACCATAACCCAAGAATGCCTGCTCCGATTTGGCCTATAATCGAACTTGGCCTAGATATTACACCCATAAGCATTGTCAGCAAGTTTGAAGATGATCGGACAAAAACTGTTTGCGTTAGAGTACAGACAAATTACTGGACTCCGCCGCCCGCCCGCCTGCCCGCTCACCCGCCAAGGGTGTTCACATAATATGTCCCGTTTTTCAACGGGCGTATAAAAATTGCATGGAGGGATATGACCTGCTGCAAATACATGCTGAGCACAGCCTTTATTTGTCAGTCAACTTTTTGCTGAAATACTGCAGACATATGAGTTCTACCATCCTTATTTGAACCTGGGTTGACAGATTAAACAGCATGGTTGCTAACCGATGAGCAACAGAGGCACTCACAACAGACAGCCACCAATGAGATCACTCAGCAAGTCTCATTTCTAATTAAAATCCAATCCCTCTGGTGAGATATCCTGTATAGAAGCTCATGGTAGATGATAACAATATCACATGACTTTCTTTGTATCCTGGTTAGTATAGTGAGTATGTATATCCTTATTATACCCATGTGTAGTGTAATGTTATACTACAGTCCTGTGTTTTTCAAATAGAATGTTGCATATTATGCATTATAAGTGTCATATGATATAAAGAAACTCTAACTTGTTGTTAATTGATATATTTGAATGAAACTTGTACAGGAAATATTATACGGTAATATCATTAAATTTCATTTGGACGAAATTTTGTGGTTTTGGTAAAAAAGACAATTTCGTTTGCACTTGAATTCGTGGATTTTGCATTTCAGGTTATAAAGCAAGGGTCAAAATTAATGTTTGTTGGGATTAAAGATCGTGGTTGAGGTTAAACACGAAATCAACGTAATTTAATCCTCCATGAAATTTAATGATTTTACAGTACTTACAGAATACAACATTTTTTTGTATCAATTGACAACTTGTGATAGATTCTCTATGTCTCAAATGTTGGAGACATAGATATTCACACTTTACCTGCATGGAAGATTCCATCATCGTCACGGCAACCACAGCATCCTGTATCGTCACTTTATCACGGAACATCAAACGAGCGTGAGCTGAAATATGAGGGACATTCAACAATTACGTAGACAAATAAATGTACAAGCTTATTTTTCAAGAAAGGTAAACAATTCTTTAGTATGGTGTGACACCACATTCATTTGTCAAGACCCTAATCATTAATGTAAATGTTACATCCATGTAATGACCTGCCACTTCATTTGATTAACTCATTTGGCAAGAAGACAATGAGTAAAAAAGCATGCATCCCAAAAATAGGGTTGGTCGGTCAGAAATATTGTTTTTACAATGAAAAAGATCATACGGTAGTTATTTCCCTTTGAAAAGTAAGAAATACAGTGAAAAATTATTTTTCAAAAGCTATATTTAAGGTTGCAGTGAATTTTATGGTAGATATAAACAATGTTAGAAAAGCATATATGTCTCCCACAAAAATAACCACATCTAAAATTCCTGATAATATACACAACAAGACTTGGTACCAAGTTTAATTGAAATCTGATCTGTGGTAAAAGAGAATACTGAGAATTGACAAACTTTTCTACATTTGTCCAGACAGGTGTCAAAACACAAAACCATTATGTCTCCCTGTCTTTATGTGAGAGCTGTGTCGAAGACATTATCATAAAATACACTATACATGTATAACATATAGAACTGTTACCTTGTGAAAGCCGTATCATACTTTGTAACAATCTCATGGTAGTTCTAGCAGCATTTCTATCATCTGATCCTCTCTGTGCGTGGTAATACTGCCGTAATACACTGAAATGATAAACATATGGTAATACTGCCGTAATACACTGAAATGATAAACATATGGTAATACTGCCTTAATACACTGAAATGATAAACATATGGTAATACTGTTGTAATACACTGAAATGATATACATTATATCACCAAATATAGCAGCATTTCTATCTTCAGAGTCTCTTTGTGCATGGTAATTCTGTCGTAATACACTGAAATGATAAACATATGGTAATACTGTTGTAATACATTGAAATGATAAACATATGGTAATACTGTTGTAATACACTGAAATGATAAACATATATCACCAAATATAGCAGCATTTCTATCATCCGATCCTCTTTGTGCATGGTAATACTGTTGTAATACACTGAAATGATAAACATATATCACCAAATATAGCAGCATTTCTATCATCCGATCCTCTTTGTGCATGGTAATACTGTTGTAATACACTGAAATGATAAACATATATTACCAAATATAGCAGCATTTCTATCATCTGATCCTCTCTGTGCGTGGTAATACTGTTGTAATACACTGAAATGATAAACATATATCACCAAATATAGCAGCATTTCTATCTTCCGATCCTCTCTGTGCGTGGTAATACTGCCGTAATACACTGAAATGATAAACATATGGTAATACTGCCGTAATACACTGAAATGATAAACATATGGTAATACTGCCTTAATACACTGAAATGATAAACATATGGTAATACTGTTGTAATACACTGAAATGATATACATTATATCACCAAATATAGCAGCATTTCTATCTTCCGATCCTCTTTGTGCATGGTAATTCTGTCGTAATACACTGAAATGATAAACATATGGTAATACTGTTGTAATACATTGAAATGATAAACATATGGTAATACTGTTGTAATACACTGAAATGATAAACATATATCACCAAATATAGCAGCATTTCTATCATCCGATCCTCTTTGTGCATGGTAATACTGTTGTAATACACTGAAATGATAAACATATATCACCAAATATAGCAGCATTTCTATCATCCGATCCTCTTTGTGCATGGTAATACTGTTGTAATACACTGAAATGATAAACATATATTACCAAATATAGCAGCATTTCTATCATCTGATCCTCTCTGTGCGTGGTAATACTGTTGTAATACACTGAAATGATAAACATATATCACCAAATATAGCAGCATTTCTATCGTCTGATCCTCTCTGTGCGTGGTAATACTGCCGTAATACACTGAAATGATAAACGTATATCACCAAATATAGCAGCATTTCTATCGTCTGATCCTCTCTGTGCGTGGTAATACTGCCGTAATACACTGAAATGATAAACGTATATCACCAAATATAGCAGCATTTCTATCGTCTGATCCTCTCTGTGCGTGGTAATACTGCCGTAATACACTGAAATGATAAACATATGGTAATACTGCCGTAATACACTGAAATGATAAACATATGGTAATACTGTTGTAATACACTGAAATGATAAACATATATCACCAAATATAGCAGCATTTCTATCGTCTGATCCTCTCTGTGCGTGGTAATACTGCCGTAATACACTGAAATGATAAACGTATATCACCAAATATAGCAGCATTTCTATCGTCTGATCCTCTCTGTGCATGGTAATACTGCCGCAATACACTGAAACAAGGGCAAATAGTTGTTGGAATCTTCGTATAAATATAACCCTAAAAAAATATACAGATAAATTGTTAGTGTGTCAAGTGTGTCATAGCTCTTGAAGAGAAAATTTGACTACTAAAGTTGTTAGAATATTTACACAATGTTGAATTTAGGCAAAAAAAGTTAATATTGTGGTTCTGATAACATGTTGAAATACAACAGCATACATGCCAGATCACCTGTATCATGCAGGCGTCTCCTGCATTTGAGACTTTACTCCCGCATGATTTTAGGCAAATTGATACAAACTCATGCATTTCTTTGAATACTGGAACCTTGACATTTTTTGTTTGCATGATGCAACTGATAACAAATTTTAATTTAAATAGCTTTATGAAGCATGCATGGTTATGTCCTAAAAGTGCATATAAACTTCGTTTATCTAAGTTTAAAGTTTGAGCAAGAAAAATCTCCTGCATTTCGTTGAAGTCTCCTGCATTTTCATCACCAATCTCCTGCATAGGCTTCAGGAAAATATAGCACGTATACAACAGGGTAGGTAGGTGGGAATGTTTGAATACAATAGTCAATAGCACTGATGTTAAAAAATATTGAACTTTAAAAAAACCCCACACTTTAATTTAGCCTAAATGCCTCAGGTTCATAAATCCTAACATATTCATCCTAGAGTTATGCCATGTCTAGTACAGTTAACTAATGATGACAACTAAGTTTAATACCATAGAATAAATAGTAAACAAATTACCGGACTTTATTTAAAACTTTAAGCAATGCCTGGACAAGTGGACAGATGGACAGACAGACTGATTCTAATATCCCACCCTTGTGGGGTGTTATGTGTAAAAGAAATATGTAAATGACATAACCTCATAGCTCCTGGTGTCAGCTCCGGGTCGATTGTCTTGATGAGTGATATGTAAGCTTGCATTTTATCCATACTCCATATCACAGAATGTTTGTCATCAGGGTCGACTGGCTGCTTGCCTTCCAGTATATAACCAGATACTACTCTGTCCCAGTCTTCATTCTGTGTATCCAGCAGAACTAACACTAGATCAAATCTACTCAGCAGTGGGCTCGCTAATGCTATATTCACCGAGAGAGACTGAAATAAACAAGTAGTACTAACACTAGATCAAATCTACTCAACAGTGGGCTCGCTAACGCTATATTCACCGAGAGTGACTGTAATAAACAAGTAGTACTAACACTAGATCAAACCGACTCAGCAGTGGGCTAGCTAACGCTATATTCACTGAGAGTGACTGAAATAAACAAGTAGTATAGTGAAACCCCATGAAGCCGGTGTATCCACGGTACCAGTGTATGCAATTTCTCATGAAATTGTTGATTCTTTTTCTCGTGACATTGCCTGCAGGATTGTTTACAATAACTGACGAGTAAATTAAATAAATAAATACGAAATGGACCAATTTCTGAATGAAATCACAACAAAAACTTGCACCATGCCTTCACTTCGAGTAAATCCTTATTTAATCGGCAATGTTTGACATGCATGTATTCAATGCTCGCTTGTTTATTTATCAAACACAATTTTGACAGCTATGACGTCATCCATTGATAAAAAGGGTCGTGTGCAACTTTTGGCGGGAAAAAATCAGCTTGTCAACAAACTGGACCAAATTTACTTGGAATAAGTTATTGTTGCACCGGATAGATGGGGTTATTTCCCTTTCCTGAAAATTTACATGGTGTTTGTTTACATGTATTTTTTCCGATTCCAAAGGTCATTTGATGTGATTTTGCCGTTTTATTAAAGATTAAAGGTCATTCTAGCAGTTTCCAACAAAATATGTGTCGAGGAGTTAGTGATTTATATTTATTTTGTCAATTTCGTTTGATACACTGGCTGCATGAGGTTCAAGGCTACTAACACTAGATCAAACCGACTCAGCAGTGGGCTAGCTAACGCTATATTCACCGAAAGAGACTGAAATAAAAGAATGCACATATTTTGTAACGCCACGTCCAAAGACCTGGCACAGCTAGGTGTATCCGGTTAAATTCAAAGGGCAACAAGAGATGTTTGTAAAACATTGTATTCCCCCATGGCAGCCCGATAGTCAAATCTAGTAAAGGTCACCTTCGACCTACTGACCTCAAAATGAATAGGGGTCATCTACTGTTGCAGACAAAATTCCATGTAAAGTTTGAAGATCCAAGGGCAAAGCATTCTTGAGTTATTGAACGGAAACCATTAGGTTCAAAACAAGAGGGCCATGATGGCCCTATATCGCTCACCTGATTATAAATGAAGCCCTGCACAATTTAGACTAACAAAGGTAGAGCGTAAATATAGAAACTGGTGACCCCCGGGGCGGGGTCAATTTTGACCTCAGGGGCATAATTTGAACAATCTTGGTAGGGGACCACTAGATGATGCTACATACCATATATCAAAGCTCTAGGCATTGTAGTTATAGAGAAGAAGATTGTTATATGTTTTCCCTATATAAGTCTATGTAAAACGGTGACCCCCGGGGCGGGGCCAATTTTGACCTCAGGGGCATAATATGAACAATCTTTGTAGGGGACCACTAGATGATGCTACATACCAAATATCAAAGCTCTAGGCATTGTAGTTTTAGAGAAGAAAATTTTTATATGTTTTCCCTATATAAGTCTATGTAAAACGGTAACCCCCGGGGCGGGGCCAATTTTGACCTCAGGGGCATAATATGAACAATCTTGGTACGGGACCACTAGATGATGCTACATACCAAATATCAAAGCTCTAGGCATTGTAGTTTTAGAGTAGAAGATTTTTATATGTTTTCCCTATATAAGTCTATGTAAAACAGTGACCCCCGGGGCGGGGCCAATTTTGACCCCAGGGGCATAATATGAACAATCTTGGTAGGGGACCACTAGATGATGCTACATATCAAAGCTCTAGGCATTGTAGTTTTAGAGAAGAAGATTTTTATATGTTTTCCCTATATAAGTCTATGTAAAACGGTAACCCCCGGGGCGGGGCCAATTTTGACCTCAGGGGCATAATATGAACAATCTTGGTAGGGGACCACTAGATGATGCTACATACCAAATATCAAAGCTCTAGGCATTGTAGTTTTAGAGTAGAAGATTTTTATATGTTTTCCCTATATAAGTCTATGTAAAACGGTGACCCCCGGGGCGGGGCCAATTTTGACCCCAGGGGCATAATATGAACAATCTTGGTAGGGGACCACTAGATGATGCTACATATCAAATATCAAAGCTCTAGGCATTGTAGGTTTAGAGAAGAAGATTTTTATATGTTTTCCCTATATAAGTCTATGTAAAACGGTGACCCCCGGGGCGGGGCCAATTGTGACCCCAGGGGCATAATTTGAACAATCTTGGTAGGGGACCACTAGATGATGCTACATACCAAATATCAAAGCTGTAGGCATTGTAGTTTTAGAGAAGAAGATTTTTATATGTTTTCCCTATATAAGTCTATGTAAAACGGTGACCCCCGGGCCGGGGCCAATTTTGACCCCAGGGCCATAATTTGAGCAATCTTGGTAGGGGACCACTAGATGATGCTACATACCAAATATCAAAGCTGTAGGCATTGTAGTTTTAGAGGAGAAGATTTTTATATGTTTTCCCTATATAAGTCTATGTAAAACGGTGACCCCCGGGGCGGGGCCAATTTTGACCCCAGAGCCATAATTTGAACAATCTTGGTAGGGGACCACTAGATGATGCTACATACCAAATATCAAAGCTCTAGGCATTGTAGTTTTAGAGAAGAAGATTTTTATATGTTTTCCCTATATAAGTCTATGTAAAACGATTAGTAAGGTTGCATAAGACTATAATTACAGCTTAATAATTGTTTAATAGTTTGTAAACATACAATCACTGTAAACGATGATAACCCTAATATCCACATTCTGCATTGAATTTAAATTAAAGCCTCAAAGCTGCTAACAAGTACACATTTCGTAGTTCTACAACTAAAATATAGTAAGAGAGACAACTCTTACATGATCACAACCAGTATAATTACAGAGTACACTCCCTTTGATCAAATGAAAAACAAGGTTTTTCTATTACTTGACCTAGTAGCCTAATTTTTGACCTCAGATGACCCAATATCGAACTTGACCTAGATTTTGTTAAGATGATCATTGTGACCAAGTTTCATAAAGATTAGGCCAAAATTGTGACCGCTAGAGAGGACACAACCCAATTGTTGACAGACGGACGGACGGACGACGGACGAAGAGTGATCACAAAAGCTCACTCTGTCACTTTGTGACAGGTGAGCTAAAAAGGTAAATGTCACAATGACCTTGACCTACTTACAATACACTGTCTATAACCACCAAGATAAAACAATGAGACAGCTTGGTATAATATACCGGTAAAATCATAGGGCAATACCGTAAAGCTTGTTATTTCAAAGGAGATTAAATCAACTCAGCAGTGGGCTAGCTAACACTATATTCACCGAGTGGGACTGAAATAAATAACACTACAATCTCTCCAGAGTGGCCCTCTATAAGACAACACCCTCTCTATAAAAACCTATTCCCCTAAATTTCCCAAAGCTGATATTTACAGTTATAACTTTAACCTCTGCAGAGCAACACCCTCTGTTCAGTGGCTATCTGTTGCAGCTTACAAAGGGTGTTTGCTCTACAGAGGTTGTACTGTCCATATTTTGTAATGCTACATGCAAAGCCCTGACACAACTTTTTCTGTAATAATTTTCGAAGAAAATCCATTTTTCATGACATATCAAGGTCAATTTAAATCTATGCGTTTGTAAAGCTATGACTTACCTCATTGGGATCATATTGACCTTTAGGATTGGTTGCTGCCAGTATTGTAGTTCTAGTACTCAACTTACACACCATACCCGCCTGAAATCATATCAGTATCACAACTAAAAGAGTTTTTGACACAAAAATGAATGTCAAACACAAAGGACCATAACTATGGGAAAATTCACCATACCCGCCTGAATTCATACTAGTATCACAACTAGAAGTATTACTTTCTGTCACAAAGGGCCATAACTCTGACAAAAATCATCCAATTTAAACTTCTTGACAATATGCAAATCATACCAGTAATAAGAACTATAAAGGTTTTTGACACAAAAACATATGCTACATACAAAGGGCTATAACTCTGGGAAAAATCATCCAAATTAAACTTCTTGACAAAATCAGTGCATAAGGTTAGACATGGACAAACTTTGTGAGACAAATGGACAGACGTCAATCACAAAATCATTATGTCTTCCCCGCTATAAGTAAGCAATGATCAAGCGATGTTATCTAGAAATCTTGAACTCACAAACTTTGGGGTTCTAAGGCTGAGGCAGTAAAAGAGAGGGAAATACTTGGAAGAATACAATATATAGAGGATCTTGCATAAATGCTCATTACATATGAGTTATATTCAATGAGTGGACAAAATAATATGACACAAGGCTTTGTAATGTACGATTCTATTTATCATATACTAGTACCTTTAGTGAACGGTCAATATCTCTGAAAATGATGACGTTTGCTGCATATATTTCAACCAAAATTTAGCGGTACTTGGAGCGTGATGAAAAATTTGTGGGTAAATCAAGCTCACATCATTTCAAGCAAATTTAAATATTTATGAAACAATTTGGAAGTACCGAACGATAGTTCCGGCACTCCCAGACCGCAGATTATGTGATAAATAGAAATTCATGTAATTTTTATGAAATCACTAAATCACCTTGGCAACACTTATAGTTTGTTGTTCCATAGCTTCATGTATACTAGCTTTATCATGTTCCCTTATACTGTTGAATTCATCTATACAGCATAACCCTCCATCAGATAACACCAGTGCCCCGGCTTCCAGCTGCCACTCACCGCCATCCTATAACAAGATATTAAGGATCTATCACAAGTTGTCAATTGATATAAACTTATCTTAAACAAGTTATGGAAATTTTATTAAGCGAGCCTTTGATGAGCTTAATAATATTTCCAGAATGAGTTTAATATACATATATCAATTGACGAGTACCACATGAATTGAATAACACAAAAAACACAACATTCTATTGGAAAAGCACACCCATGTTCAATATTATAACTTTATATCACACATGTGTAGTATAAGTATATATATACTCGCTATACTAACATAGATACAAGGAAAGTCGTAACAGACACGTGTTATAAATCACACAAGTCTAATTTCGACAGACACTTATAAATGCCCTATTGGAAGCGTTGTCCATAGTAACTATCTGAGTCAATAAGGGGCCATAATTAGGTAAAAATGTTGGATAATATTAAATGGCTTTGATAGCATTCAAGTATGCCAAGTCTGAAGGAATGTCTTGATGGACTTCATAAATATTTGAGTTTTAACAACTTAAACGATTTGGAACTAGCAGGCAAACAAAAGGACCAAATATTAATAGTAAACAAAATATTAAACTTGAAAAGGGCTGTAACTCTTTAAAATCTTGAATTTTTGCTACTTCTTTCGAGTTAAAAAGCATGCCAAATATGCATTAGCACAGATAGTAAACAACATACTATTATAGCATAATGGGTAACTCAAGAGGTTAGCACGCTCACTGCCTAATCCGGCGACCTGGTTTCAAATCCGAGTGGCGGCACATATATACCTGCCGTATTCAGCAGAAAGCTGACTTGCAAATAAAGGCTATGCTCAGCATTTAAAAAACAATTTAGCCCTTTTGAAGCGTAACACTCACTTTGACGGCTGTTACAGTTAATCCAGCACTGGTGCTCCCTATACCTGTTGTCAGCACAGATCTAGGCGTGATCTTGGATGCATACTTCAGAAACTGTGACTTACCAGTACCTAGAATAAATTGGAAGAAAGTTGATCATATCTTTCAATGAAGAACCACACTGTTATTCCATTGCTAAACCACAGGTGAAAGTTAGAAATTCTGAAAAACCTGAATAACAATTTATTAAGGAAATATGCTTTTGATTTTAAGGAAAATGACCATTCAAAGCAAAATATCGAGGGTCAAAATGAAGCTTCTGGGAAACCGTAAGGGTCAAATGCCCAACTCTTGAGTCAAAGGAACCGCCGTCATTGGCTTCAAACTGACTATAAGGCTTACCCGGATCTCCAACTAACAGCATGTGTATTTCACCTCTGACGCTTGTTCCACTGTCATCCTGTCTCTGTTAGATATAAATCATACCATTAACCCCTTACTCCATACTCATACCATATGGCACAATAATGTGGGGTGATAAAATAACTTCTTACCTATTTTACTTTTCATATATTTTCTTTTTTATAGTATTGGTCACATTTTTTATCATTCTTTTTATTTTCATAATAATGCCACATGACAAGCATAATTATGTGTGTTGATAAAAATTCCAAATATTATTTCACTATTTGTTTTCATTTTATAAAATTTGTCTCAAAACTTTTTAATCACCCTTTTTTCCATAGTCATGCCGTTTGACGAATACATTGTGTATGTGGAGTGATCCAATTGTTCTTATCTATTTTACTACTGGTTTTCATTTGTCTCAAAAATATTTAGAATACCCTTTCACTCCATACAGATGATCATGGATAATAGGACATGAGACAAGGGGTGTGTATAGATGTACTACAGGCCTTTCCGGAAACTATGTAACCTCATTTGAAAAATTGTCTTCCTTTGCCACTTGTGCACATACATCAGGTAAATACCCCATTTCTAGGGATTTATGTATTGATACAGTCATGATTCTGTGAGTCATTACTCCTAGCATGCTGCTCTTATCATTACATCCTGGAAGTAGATTATTTGGACCTAATTCATGATCACCTAAGGGAGACAACCTAGTGTAAGGAAATGGCTATGGAGTAAAGGTTTAACCAAAGAACATTACCTGTACCCCACCTGCAAGCACCAAAGCAACAGCTAACTTCACAACATACAATCCATATACTTGTGGACATAAACATGCGAGTATATGATTCCTGCCTGTCAGGGGAGTTAATGCATGATCATCCCAAAATGTCCGGATTTCATCTCTCTGCAATACAAAATAATAATAATAATACATGTATAAGGGTTGTCCCAGTACATGGTGTGGCACCACAAAAGAAAATTATTAGCAAATTACCTGATTTACTGGGACAACCCTCGTACATAAACATTCGCTAGAAGTGTCGCTGACACAAAAATGGAAGTCTCCGACAAAGGGGCAAATATCAAGTAACCTCAAATTCCAGATAATTAGCTCAACTAGGCTTGGTTTCAAGCATTCATGTGAAGTTTCATTGACATCTGACCAGTGATTTAAGAGTATGGATAACTTTGTGACATATCTGACCTGAGAAAATAAATATTTCTCCCCCACTTGTGTGGGAGACTGATTAGCATATTATGCATACTCTAAAGCCATCATTCACTAAGCCATTTTAAGTATGTGCCGTTCAAATATTACCAAGATATATGTGCAAGTATATTCATTATTGAAACAAAAAGAGACCTACCAATTCCTGTGTAACAGCTACAGAGTTTTTCTGTTCGTTGGTCACAATTATACTGTTGGCTTTGATACATAGTTCTATATCACATTTGTTGTCTACCCCAACATTACGCCATCTTCGTAACACTGTACCACTGAAATAAGAATATCATTCTTGTAAACATTTATTAAATACTGTGAAATCATTAATCTTCATTGGGGATGAAATTTAGTTGATTTCATGGTTCACCTTCGACCATGAAAGAAATCAAATCCCATCAAAAATACTTTTTACCCTTGTATTTATTTCCTGAAATGCAAAATCCACGAATTAACTTAACATCCAAATGGTCTTTATTACAAAATCCACAAAATTTCGTCCCAACTTACTTTACAGTACACTAGATCTAGAAAAAAAACTAAATTTTACGGGCTAGCTTTACATACTACAGTTCTGGACTTAAATAACTTCTTAATCTAAATTGGGTTCAACATGCCACAGACCTAGAGACGCACAGCTGAGGTAGTGCTGTGCAATGGTCAGCTAACATAAGTGCTCCTGGTGGCCAATATATCATCCATTTTTCACTTCACTACCATGTGATAATTTGGGGAGAGAACAAAACGATTTTTCTCTGCCAATTGTAATGAGGAAAATCCCTGCTTTAGGCAGAGCATTTGTTTATATTAAGGTAGAACTAAATGTGTTAAATAGTTGATATCTTACCAGACAATGACATCATCCCCAGCTTTACAACAATCAACAATATCATCTTGTAATATAATCCATATAGATCTAGGTATGGTTCCCATAGTTACATGTAGATATGAGTGAATAGTTCCCATAGTTACAGGTAGATATAGTGAATAGTTCCCATAGTTACAGGTAGATATAGTGAATAGTTCCCATAGTTACAGGTAGATATAGTGAATAATTCCCATAGTTACAGGTAGATATAGTGAATAGTTCCCATAGTTACATGTAGAAATGAGTGATTAGTTCCCATAGTTACATGTAGATGTGAGTAAATAGTTCCCATAGTTACATGTAGATATGAGTGAATAGTTGATATCTTACCAGACTATGACATCATCTCCAGCTTTACAACAATCAACAATATCATCTTGTAATATAATCCATATAGATCTAGGTATAGTTCCCATAGTCAGACGTTGTACCTGCTCCTGTATTTTCACTTCCTGATAATTCTGACATTTCACCGGTTGGCCACCTAGTAACAATGGATACATTGCTGGCTTAGAATGAGAAGGTTGTAAGTACAAAATCAATGTTTTGAGAAAACAAGGAAAAACAGTTTGAAAACAACTCTTTACTTATAGAAAACCCAACAGTTTGGACTTCAGTTTGGTCAACATGACAAGCTCCTATATTCATGAAGGTGCCTTGTAATGCAGATTTCAAATATGTACGAGTCTTAAGGTCATACGTGGTACTTACTACCTTCTCATTTTAAGCCAGCGACATGATTATCATTAACGACAAAGCCAACTACGGTAGTGACCACCTAGTTACGACAATGTAAAGTCATTCAGGGGACATATTTTCGTTGAAATGTTTGATAGTGTTACATGGCTTTGATAATGTACAGTAGAACCCCACCTTACGACCACCCCGAAATTACGACCACCCCGCTAATACGGGCATTTTTTGAAAGAACGGATTTTTTCCTTCTTTGTCTAATGGTCGTTAGTCCCGAAATTACGACCACCCCGCTATTCCGTAATGCGACCACTTTTTGCCAACCAAATGGTCAATTTGTGCAGATTTGAACCCCGAAATTACGACCAGTTGTAATCACACCTCTGAAAACACCTGCCATTGTTTACATAATCGCCGCCAAGACAAACTGTCAACACCTCTGTATAATTATATTACCCAAAAAATGACATCATTGTATTATCACCACCTTTGTCAGTACATTAGGGCAATACTTATCCAATAAGGGGATAATTAAAGTCTATAAGATGTTGTGATAATCTTTTAATTGCCGTAATACAGAACTTTTAATTGTTTATTTGTACATGTCGGCCATTGGCAAGGGCGAATTATTTACGACTCCTCCGAGATTAAAATGAAACAAAATGATGGGTGAAGAAAATGAATGAAACTTTTAATTCAGCGTGCTTGAGGGTTAATTCTAGGTGATTTGATCATCAAATTGTTTTAATATGTTCACCTGAAGTAAGCTACGAGTATAAAAGTCATTTAGCCATTGTAGAAGAAGTGTGCATCAAATCAAGTTGAGTAGTAATCGGATAGCACTAATTTCGAATATTATTCATATTGACTCTTTTTGTCTCTTTTAGTATAACATGTTGATTTCAATTAGCATCCATACAGGTGGTATTAGTGAAATTATTTATTCACACATGTCATGGTTTATCATATAGTTTATATCTTTATTATTTTAAGTTTTAAACATCAAAATATTACGAAAACAAAAGACTTAAAACAACACACTTATACTTTATTACAAAGATGAATATTATGATTTACAGACAGAAATATCCAACTGATAAATACTCTGAGTGGTCTATCCCGCTAATGAGACCACCCCGCTATTGAGACCACTTTTAAAAAGAACGGACAGTGGTCTTATTAGCGGGGTTCTACTGTAATGTGTTAATAATGGTTAACAAGTATGACAAGTTTGAAAGCAAAACCTTGATTAACTTAAAAAATATTTGAGTTTTTTGTTAACATTTCAATGGTATGGACTAATAAACAGACAGGACAATCACCGGGGCATAAAAATAAACCAATTTGTAGATATTTGCAGGTAATACCTACCTTTATCTGCTACCAGTGTGAAGTTGGTGGAGTTACAGGCATCATTAGAACATTTGGTTGGTTTTCCTATACTACTAAACTGGACAATGTCAGCCTGTAGGATGAAATAAGAAATTCATCACATAGCATACACTACAGAACAATAATCAAAACATGTTTGAAAACAATGAAGTCACATACAAATGATTTTCTTAACACCTACATTATTTATAGCACAAATAGCTGAATGACAAAAACTTGGTGTTTTCAGAGTCACCCTCTGGAGAGCAACAATCTCTCTATAACAGCACCTGCAAATTTTCCTTAACTGGTATTAACTATAATTTCAACGGCCATAATTTGCTCCAAAAGGGTGTTGCTCTACAGAGGTTGTGTTGTACTTATGTGTTTGAGTAATGTGTACTGTGTGTTGTGTATGGGCAGGTGGTCTTTAACATGTTTCGAAATAAAACTGTGTATTATAATATATGCTAGTACATACCTTCTTAGTTATAACAGCCTTACATTTGATACATATATAATCCTTCTCATATTCCAGTACTCGTACAACTGTTGATCGAATCACAGTACCTTTAAATAGAGGATCATAAGTAGTGAGCACAGTTATTCATTGTAGAATACCTAGGGTATTTTAAAATATATTATGTTCCAATTACAACCACATACCGTAAGCAAATGCTTGATCTCATCTGACATTGTAATAACCCATGAAATACTAATAAGGTTTTATTCAGTATATTAAGGGTGTTGTTCTACATTCTGAGCATATTCGTTACTTGCCAGTCAGCTTTCTCCTGAAACATGGCTGGCCATTGAATGCCTGCTCCCAAATTTGAACCAGGGTCTCCAGGTTAGACAGTAAGTAGGATTAGTGTCTTTTGAGCAAAAGATAAAGTTACAATGTTTGTTCTGGTGTTTTATAAAACAAAATATGATAAATCACCTGTGAGAGCTAGGAAGTTTCCAACATCAGATGTTTTTGGTACAATGACACGTGTGAACTCTGGCTGAACAGGAAGGGAGGTAATCCTAGCATGTACATTCCTCTTCACACACTTAAATTATACAAGACAGATTATAAATAAACACTCAGATTTACCAGAATCACTGGAATCATCAATCTTTAATGGAAACCGATATGTACTAAGCAACTTTTGTCTGTTTGTTTGTTTTTTGGGTGTATATTTCACAATGATGTTTCATTTGTATATATATTAAAGAGGGTCAATTCACCTAACCAGTTTCATTTTAGTGTGTACATGTATACTGTAAATAGATTATTTCGCTAATCATAGGTCACCCGGTGTGGCATCTCAGTCTTGAAATTGAGTGACTTACACTTAAAAGTTCACAAATTATATGTGATTAGGCAGCGGAGACTTATGGCACACAAGACCTTCTACGTTAATTTCTGTCAACAACCCTCACATGTCAGATATGTCATATATTTTGGAAGCCATATGGATTTAATGGTTTTACAAAATGGACATTTATAAACATTGGAAATGTTACAATCAAATTCATCCAGACCCCAAACAACAATTCAATGAATCAATGTCAAGTTCAAAGAAAAGTTGAAAACTTTACCAGATGATCTTTCTGTCCTAGTTGATCATATATAACTGTCTGTGCATGAGTGAGAGCCGAATCAAAGACTGGTAGAAGAAGGAGGGGTGACGTACACAATGTATAACACATAGTCACACAACTCTCAAACAATGATAAGGCACTGAAATACAATCAAATCTCTGTTAGTGGTAAGAATTGCTGTATGGTTTAAATGTTAAAATGAGCAGCACAAAGAAAATTTAATTAAATTTCATCTTTTCAAGAACCACAACTCTGTTTATACTACAGGGTACTTGAAATTGAATAAAATATATATGTCCAGAACAACTACATGGGTAAAAGCTTTGAGAATACTGAAAACTGCTTGTCAATATACTGAACTAGATTATTTTCATATTAATTACAGTAGCATAGTGCATTTTTTTCTAAAAATACGGAAATCAGTATTTAGACTGAAAACTTTTACCCCTGCAACTATTCATGCTGACTAATATTCCAAATAAAAGGAGTTTGGAGATTGTAGCACAAATACTGCGTAACAGATGACACAAGCAAAATTTCATCATTCCAAAGGCAATAACTCTGCTAATAGTAAAACAAAATAAAAATACAAAAGTGCATAATAACTCATGCCAAGTAGCATTCATATGAAGTTTGAGGACTGTAACAAAATTCTTAAGTTTAAAGATAACATAACATTTTAGAATGGACAGAAAAAAGGACAAGGGCAAATTTGGTGGTGACATAATAAGGTGACATAATAAAAAAACTTACTTGATCGTTACAGAATAATGTTCATCTGGGTCTTCCTCCTGTAAAATGTCCCGCAACTCTGCCTCATGTCTCTCTAATGCATAACTTTGTAATATTCCTATAAATGTATGAACAAATGGAAGTCTTACGTACTATGAGCGAATGAGTCTTTATGTTTCAGCCCATGGGGCACTAATACAAAAGTTTTTTTATGGACAGGGAGGTTCGTATTTCATGATTACCAGTCAACAGGATTCAGAACACCCGAGACAGTAGATAGCAATATTATCAGAGAGCCCTATTTACCATTTTTAAATTTTGTGTGACAGTGTGACAGTGTGACAGTCGGATGCCAATGAAACTGTTAAGAAGGACAGTAGTATATACATTTGTACATAGGAAAACATGATAGAGATAAACACTTGGATAAATAAGGAAAGTTTTATGCACCAGTCAGTTGCATCCAAGGTAGACAGCTGACAGGGTGGCGGACGGGTTGAAACTGATGCACTAGTGGAGAAAAAATCCTCAACATTTTTCGGGTAGTGTGGGGGAAGCTGGAAGATAAAAACCAAGTTATACACTGCCCATCCAAGGGGGGTGCATGGACAGTTCAAGCGACTCGTGTATGACTGATGACAGGGATCATTCTTGTCTGAAACGAACTTAATAATACATGCATGATTTTCTCTTATTTAACCGATTTCAATGCAATTTTTGTGCAAGAAATCGCAGAAATCGTGCCCAAGTTTGATCGCTGCTGATGACAATGAAATCAGTAACAATTTAAGATGTATTCAATATTCATAATACATTAAATACAGTTTTCAACAATAGGTGCATATTTTAACGTAAACATTTAACGAAAGAAAGATATATGTAATTGCATATAATTATAAATGAAAGTACGAAACGATTTGGGAACGAATAAAGACCTTGACGAAGATTTGCGCATCTTGGCTCAGTTACACTTCGACAGATCATACCTTTCAAATCAGCGATATCATTATCAGTCAGAGGCTTCGTTGACTGACTCATGTTAGCTGTTATTTGGTGCTAAACCACTGATTTAGTCATTTTAACAGTTGTACGCACAAACGATAATATTTTGGAAATTCCGCGAAGTCCGGCGCGCGTAAAATCAACACGTCAATGAAGCGTACGCAAAGCGCGCAAAGTTTGTAATGTAACAAAAACAAGAATATAAACACTCCGGATATTTAATATGTTCACCACAGGCACACGGTTTCGTCGATTTGATTGCATGCAACAAAAATTTGCAGACTCTCCCTATATTTCTTATTTACCATTAGAAACACATCATTGGAAGCACCATCATGAAACACATAGACACTCATAATAGTATACTGACTGATGCCCAACATGGGTTTAGAACAGGAACTATAAAATGGACTGTTCCTGGTTTAGAAACTAGGATCATGCGAGTCACAGTTACTACTCACCGTGCATGATTTAGCCAGCAACATTGACGAGGGTGAACAAACTGATGCCGTTCTACTTGACTTTTCTAAGGCCTTTGACAAGGTACCACACCTTCAGAGATGAACTCACATCCTATCTCCCACAGTTCACTGAAGAAACAGCCAACAGTTCAGCGGACCATACATGGAAAGTGTTTGAGAACAAGATCATGTCACTCATCAGCAAGTTTATTCCTTCCAAGACCATCTCGGGCAACAAGATCAACAAACCATGGATAACCGAAACAGTCAAATCTCATCACCGCAAAAGAAACAAGTTTCTCTCTAGATCTAAATCTACTGGCTCACTCAAGGACAGGCGGCGATACCATCAAGCCAAGAAAGAAACCCAAAGAATTGAGCGACAAGAATACTGGCGATACATTGAAAACTTGATTGACATCGATGACCCAAATACAGATCAGCCATCCAAACAGAAAAAGTTCTGGAACTACATAAAGTCGTTGAGGAAGGACAGCTGTGGAGTATCACCATTGAAAGACAAGGGGAAGCTATTCAGTGAACCAACCGATAAGGCCAACATCCTAAACAAACAATACCAGTCAGTATTTACAAAGGAGGACAATACCAGCATACCTAAGCCTGAGGGTGAACCATCCCCCACCATGCCTGACATCGATATTACCACCAAAGGTATCTTTTCCCTACTCCGGAAACTCAACCCACATAAGGCAGCAGGGCCAGACATGATCCCTGCCCGTATCCTCAGGAGATGGCCGAGCAGTGCGCGCCATACCTGACCACCATATACAAGGAGTGCCTAGCCAGTGGAAGTATTCCAGAAGTATGGACAACAGCCAACGTGTCGGCAGTCTTCAAGAGAGGGGAGAGGTTCAAAGCCAGCAACCATAGGCCAGTCTCCCTCACCTGCATCGCTTGCAAGACGCTGGAACATATTGTAGTCAGTAACATCATGGGCCACCTCGACTCACATGACATACTTACCGATTGTCAGCACGGGTTCAGGAGAAGACGCAGCTGCGAAACACAGTTACTGACACTGACAAATGAGCTCGTCAAATCCATGGACCGGAGGAAGCAACACGACCTCGCCGTGCTCGACTTCAGCAAAGCGTTCGACCAGGTACCACACAGTCGTCTGCTCGCCAAGCTGCATCACTATGGCATCAGAGGCCATACCCTGAATTGGATCAAGGCTTTCCTAACAGATCGCACACAGCGCGTTGTTGTTGATGGAGCGACGTCCGAGCCAGCACCTGTCATTAGCGGAGTCCCCTAGGGAAGCGTCCTCGGACCCATTCTTTTCCTGATCTTCATTAACGACCTGCCACTACAAGTGACATCCAAGACCAGACTATTTGCAGACGATTGTGTGGTATACCGGGAAATCTCTTCTGAACAAGACTGCGTAGTACTCCAGGATGACCTGAAGAAACTAGCTGAGTGAGAGAAGCGCTGGGGCATGAGCTTCCACCTAGAAAAGTGCAGCATCCTTAGAGTGCACAGGAAGAGGGCTCCAATAACATATCCATACTCCTTGAAGGGCCACACTCTCGTAACAGATTCGATTACCAAATACCCCGGGGTGCACATGTCACAGAACCTCTCCTGGAACCACCACATAGACAAGACGGTGAAGAAGGGAAACAGCACGCTCGGCTTCCTTCGACGCAACCTGCGCATTAGCAACGAAGAAGTCAAGGGTACAGCCTACAACACACTAGTGCGCCCAGGACTTGAGTACTGTTCCACAGTCTGGAACCCATACACCAAGGACCTGACATACAAACTCGAGATGATACAGAGGAGAGCTGCTAGGTACGTGACCAACAGATATCACAACACCAGCAGTGTCTCCTCCATGCTTGACCACCCTGGATGGGAGACACTGGAGTCCAGACGCACGAAAGCACAACTGACAATGATGTACAAGATCTCCAATGATCTGGTGGACATCCGAGCCAGCCAGTACCTCATCCAAGTCCCGAAGCGCACTAGAGATGATCACATGAGGAAGTACCACCAACCATCTACATCCACATCGTACGACAAGAACTCTTTCTTCCCACGTACTACATCAGTTTGAAACCACCTGCCTGCCATCGTCGCAGAGGCCCCTGACTTGGTATCTTTCAAGCAGGGGTTATCATCCCTCACCTTCTAATCCGATGTTAGGGGCCCAGCTATAAGTAACCACTAGTGATTCCAATTGCTGTGCCGGCCGCGGCCACCGTAACTGGAGAGGTTTGGGTTGAAGAGGCGAAAACATAGCTGGACATACTTTGTACTATATATCTATTCTTTTAACTATCCAACCTCTTCCTACTATCTATCATTATCTTTTTCTTGACCTTGCACCACCCGTCGCATTATAATCAAATGTGATTGCGTCGACGTACGATGTAGATGTAGCTACTATCGAAAAAAGACTACCGCGGTATACGAAGCAACACTAACAATTGGATCCGCAACTTCCTCGAGGAACGCAGTCAACAGGTGACACTGGAGGGTACCACATCATTTTCAGCCCCGGTGCAATCTCCCAGCAAACATGACCAAATGCGTTCCATATGGGCTATTCCTGGGCAAGCCCATTTGGGCTTTCCCATCTGGTATCCATATGGGTCCGATATGGGTTATTCCTGCAGGCATGCAGGAATGGGCTTTCGCATATGGTATCCATGTTGGCCCCATATGGGCTATTCCTGGGCAAGTCCACATAGCCCATATAGTACCCATATAGAATTAAAAAAACTATTCTCTCCCTTGAATAGACAGCCCATATGGGTCACATAAACTTTGTGTTTCTCAGGGAAGTGTGCTCGGACCGTTATTGTTCCTCCTGTATATCAACGACTTGCCAAACTACATCTCTAATGGATCCACAGCTAGACTGTTTGCCGATGATTGTTTGCTATACAGAGAAATCCAATCAGAGAATGATGTTCAGGCTCTACAAAACGGAGCTGTGGTATACTACTAACTGGGTATGCAGCAGTCATATATGGGATTCACTCACCAATCGAATGTTAAGAAGCTCGATATGGTACAGCACCGGGCTGCACAAATGATCTTCTCAGAAATCGGAAGAACTGAATCAAAACTTTGACCTCTGGAGTGTACACACATTTTCTAAGATTTGGCCTAGTGACCTAGTTTTTAACCCCATATGACCCAGTTTCAAACTCGGCCTAGATTTCACCGACAACAACATTTGGGCCAAGTTTCATGAAGATTGGATCAATACTGTTGCCTCTAAAGTGTACACAAGCATAATGTTGACGGACGACGGACGCCGCAGAGTGATCACAAAAGCTCACCTGTCACTAGCTAAAAAACGGATTTCTGTACAAATGGACCATAAAAGAAAAATACAAATTTTCAAAAAAAGAATGTTTCGTTTGTTTTTCGTTTTCTATGATACAGTTACTGATTTCTGGTTGAGTGCTACCTTCCCTGTCGGATTTTCTCATACCTTTTTAAGCCGAAACCATGATAATTTTATGCGGATACTTAGTATGGTTTTATAATTAACAAGTGCACTGTGGAAAACTTTATCATTGCCCAAACAGGTAGAACATACCGTTCGTTCGTAGTAATTAATAATGATTACTGTTTACTTTATTTAACCTCACAATTTCATAATTTCGATGCGTCATGAATGTAGGCGCCGAGTAGCGAATTACGAATGTATATTTTAGATAACTTAGCTCATGTCATAAGAATGACAGGATGATAAACGGGAGTGCTTTTGGAGACGAACGTGGCTATTTTACGCATTGTAGTGCATTATCGGTCTACTTTTGGCCATGCAAGAGAAGACTTTGGTCACATAACTACTTTTAGAGACAACTGTACTTTCTTTCAGTTTTCACTCAGCGTGTTTTGAGAATGAGAAGGTCGTAAGTACAAAATAAATTGCTTGTATTGAGAAAACAAGAAAAACACTGTCTAAAAACTACTCTTTACTTATGGAAAAAAAACTGTTTTGAATTCAGTTTGGTCAACATGAGAAGTTACAATTTTCATGTAAAAATAGGCTCATAAGAAGCGCCAAGTTTATGGTGTAGATTGCAAATATGTATTAGTCTTATAAGGTCGTAAGTGGCACTTACGAACTGTACTTTCTTCAAGTTTTCACTCTGTGTTTTTTTTAATTTATTTGTCTTTATAAATAGCGACATAACACAAGTGTGTGTTTTTCTGGGCCTGTGTTTTTCTGGGCCTGTCTTAATCATTCAAATTACATGTCTACATCTAGAACTACATCTATATGTTACATCAATCAGTCACACTTGACTATTATAGTAAAAGCCTTAAATATTTTGGATCAAATTAATAATTTGATCGCCACAAAGTTATTACAGAACCAAAACTAGTCCATAGTTCTCTGTGTAATTTTTAAGAAAATTTTACTTAGATGCTGTAATTTAATAACTACAGGGTTGGTTTTCGCAAATACTGAGTTGTCTAAAACAATCAAAATAAAAAAAAAACTTAAGTATAATTAAAACTTTTAACTTGAGCCAATATATTTGAGATTTTCACTCAGAAGTTCAGTTCAATACATGTACAAGCCCGGGGCTGGTATTTATAAAGCATCTTAGTTGAAAACTTGAAGAATGTATTATGTTCTTTCAATATGCACCTGATATATGTGCATCATAATGTTTTAACTTAAGTTTCATACCCTCGTGGCGATGGATAACATCAGGAATTAGTTAGTTTATACTAATTTTTTAAGGTCGTTTGTGAAAATGTTTTTTCCAACTTACATTAATCACTATCGACACCTCATTCCTGATGTTATCTATCGCCACGAGTTGGACAAACTTGTTTCTCAATCGACCTTAACAATGAATTAGCATAAACTAAAATATTTCAGTTTATTTTCTGTTACCAAGCCTGGTACAGACGATCCATGGTAGAAAGGAGAGTTAAAATAAGTCTCACCCGACAACTCAGATATGCTCTCTATACCCTCCATGTGGGTGATACGGTGTAAGCGGTCTGCGGAGGCTTTATCATCGTGTTTACATTCCCTAGTTGACAAATGCCCTGGATCCGCATCCGATTTAGTGAGGGCTGGTCAATGATTAGATATGAAAATCTGATAAAAGTGTTAACTAAATCATGGGGTCGGACCCAAAGGTAACAGTATCATTGAAAAAGAAATTGAATAACATGAAATTTAAAAAATGGTGTGTTTTTTCACAAACGATATAGTACCTTTTCGAGAAAACAATCCCTTTTTTTCAATTTCAATTTTCAATGATACTGTTACCTCTGGTCGGATTCAGTCTCTGACGACCAAGATTTAGATCTGTCGAGTCACTTTGAGAATCACGCAAGCAATCTGATGTCATATAGTCTATGAGACTTGCATTCAAAGATCTTGTGATATACACTTGTAAATGATACCTTGTGTAAATAGCGATCTATAAAATAATACTGGTAAAAAATTGAGGAGAATACTTTTTTTATATAGTTCAATGGTTGAACAAGTAATTAATATTAATCACTCTCAACACATGATGGTAACAATCACTACGAAGGTATGGTAGAAGAAAAAAAAACCATTTCTCTATTTAAAAGTTGAGTGTCATGCAAGGGGAGTTCTGGTACTATACCATTATTGTTTCGTTTTTGGTCCGTCGCGTTTTACTTCCGAGTGTACTATACCATACAACATTTTATAATCTACATCGCTACATAAATCAAAATGTTTTATGATATCATTACTCATGTTTTCCCAAGTATTGATTCATGTAGATGTATGTACATTATAATCAACTATTGCATTTGAAATATGTTCATATTTGATTCTGACCAGGAAAACCTCCAGTGAACTGGACTCATTCTTAAAAACAAAGGTGAGCGGAGAAAACATGTCAGAATCGTGCAAACTCAGTACATACAAAATTCACTAACCCAATACATGTACTATGTACAATTACTTTTCGTTTACTGTTATTAAAATGAATTCCATGATATTTTATCACATTTTACAAACATAATACGTTTTTGAAAAAAGCATGAACCAATTTAAAAAGTACATACTACAGTCTGTAGTATGTTGACTTTATAAATACCTCGTGAACGAACCATATTCACTCAGATGCCGGCGTGTTACTTAAATATACCTTAAAGTGTATAGAGCTATATTATAACAGTTATTCAACGTCAAAATAATTACTTGCATCGTGTTAAGTATGATATCAGACTACCTTAATTGCAAATTAAAACTTTGGATGGGTTCTGTGTACTTTGATAAATAGACGATTCTTATAGTTTCATAGGGTGTTCTAGAACACTTTCGTATGAAAATGGACAGTTTGCTTGTCCAATAAATCACAGAGAGGGTTTCTGTTAAAACTGAAGCAAAAGATGGTCTAATGGATATGAAAGCATAATTGTTTTTCATTTTTTGAAACTTTTAAAAAAAGAAATCCTATACACTGTCTGTCTGTCAGCACGTGCACTTATATAACCTGTTCATTAACATAATTAATTTTAATTGTTGACGTGATGCATAGGCAACCGCTACAGTTGGGAATTATGTAATGTTAATGAGAATTTTAAACAACTTCAAAGCCGACGAGGTTCAGTTTAATGACGTTTTTAACTGTGTGTTTTAGTTATACATGTAGTTATTATATTCGGTGCAGTGATTTATTACAGCATAATTATGAAACTTCCAGCGTAGGGACCGAAATCCACCTTATAATTCTTTATATGATGCAAACAAATCGTCCATCGTGGGCAATTTCGAAACAACCCTCAAATTCATACACAAGATAAAACGATAAAACGACGTTGTTTCTATGCATCTTTACTTTATACGTAGTTTGAAAGGTCCACACGATTTACGGGCCACTTGAAGGAATTTATGGATATAATATTTATTGTTTAATAAAAGTTTTATTAATTCATAAAGACAGTGGACATTTTATAGTTTTACACAATGTGTAGTTTTAAGGAAGTAACGTTGCTATTGTCGGTGTTTGCTACGTTATATACAGGAATTACGTCAGGTTAGTATTTGCTTAATTACTAATTCGTATATTTTAACTTAATTAAATGAAGGAATATACAAGGAGACTGTAGTACAGAGTAATGAGAACATACTGGTTTTGTCTACTGGTATTTATTGATGATATTTAAACCGAGTACATTGTTTAGACTTGAACGAGTGTTTCGGGGTTGGTCACTGGGCGTGACATTCGGTCAAAGTGGTTAATAGAACTACTAATACCTTGCTGATCGAGCAGCCCCTACCTTAACACTGAAGCGTGTCCGAGCCGTTCATGGGAATTCTTATACATCATTGGTAAGGCAAGCTCCTAGATCCTGATTCTGGTGTTAGAATACAATGGTGAAGAGGAATGTTCGATAGACAGGCTGTTTGGGTAATTGACTCTCAATATGACAGAAAAGTGTCCGTTTGACGTTAAATACATGTACAACGTAACAAAACAACAGCAAAAACACAACAGCAAAAACACAACATTTCTGTTCATATTTAATCACCATTAATACGTATATTCGTATAAACGGTATCGTTTAGTAGGTTAACTTACAATACCTTACATTTATAACATATAACATACACTTACCATAGTTGTATGTTACGTGACAACCACGTTACGTCGACGTCTGATAAATCATTTTCGTCGTAAAATAAAATCAGCATAAAAACCACGAAAACGCCCTTTTCAGGATTAAGATTCCCATCCCAAAGGTTTTTTTTCGTTATTGGTTGGATTACTTTGATAGAGACACATATTTCTAACCCCTTGTTGTTGTTTTAACTTTTACGTCTAGACAATAATTATAACAAAGTAATTCAGCATACCAACACTATATTTAGGTGTAATCTGTCACATTAATATTGTATAATTCAATGTTACGTTAAGTACATGCACGTTTCAAATCATTTCATTACTTCAAACACAGTGTACATATTCATTTTTTCCGTATCCTGTACATGTATTTAAATAGTGGAATGGTATTTTTTTCCAAACTTAATACTTTAATAGCCAATTGTTTTGGAGGGCACTTTTGACTTGTGACTTTTGACTTGTGACTTGGGACTTGAGGAGGCCCATGAGGGCACTTTTGACTTGTGACTTGCGACTTGTGACTTGTGACTTCTGAGTTGTGACTTGTGACTTATGACTTGGGACTTGGGACTTGAGGAGGCCCTGGAGGGCACTTTTGACTTGTGACTTGTGACTTATGACTTGTTACTTGTGACTTGTGACTTGTGACTTGTGACTTGTGATTTGTGACTTGTGACTTGTGACTTGTGACTTGCGACTTGCGACTTGCGACTTGCGACTTCGGACTTCGGATTTGTTTCATTCTATAAAATAAATGTACGGGTATTTGCCTGGACGCCGTGAATGGTGACGGATGTTCTTTGAATCGGAATAAACTGTTGATATTCTAGTAAATCAGGTAAGTGGACATTATGTTTGTATGATTTAAATCGTTGTTTCTACATTCACCGAGCAACTGTCCATCTCATTAACTAAAATAGCATTCATGCCATAGCGTACTAATAAAGTAAATATGTAGTTGTGTATCATAAGTACACATGTACGAGTTTGCTTCCTTGTCTTTATCATATGAGAGTCTCATTTTTTATTATACACTACTGTCTATGCAATAAGTAATACTAATGAGGGAACTATCCCGTTCGAAAGAATAGCGTGGACTACAGTTAACTCAGGTATTTCCAGTTAACCTAGATAAACACAGTTTACCTGACGGACGAGGTTATGGTAACAACCGTTATCATTTAACTGTGAGTTGGCTGTATTATGCAATAATTTTTATATTAGGTTTTAAACTTTGTAATCGTAGTTTAGGTATACCATAGTTACCAATCAGCGTCTCAGTCGAGACGAATCTGTTTGTTAAGACTTTAAGTATTCAGTGTTATTTAACTGTGTTTGTTTTATGTTTTGCAGGTGGAGAAAAATGAAATGTCTGCTTTCATCGTGATGGAATCCGGAAGATAACATCTCTTGTGGAATATTGCACCAACGGAATCTACAACCCTGCTATTCTACTACCATAGTGAAAGGAAGGCGTACACTCACAATGAACACTCACATGTTGAACATAAATTGTCTCGTTATACATCAAAGTGGAAGTTATCGTTGATATAGTTGACATAGAAATACAAACTGATCTGGCATGGGTTGCAAAAATAAATTAATAATTATGGTCAATGTATCATGCTTTAGCACAATTGTTACACCCACACCTTGGTGATATACACGGACTCATAGCCTGAGATTGTGGCATTTTATTCCAAGCAATAGTTCATCATTTAACATAATATTCAAGAATTTAAACCATTTTGTCCCTCAGTATAAACTAGCTCATCCTGCTCTTTTACAGCGGGGACTTGGTTAACTTTGTCGAATAGCAGCTACTGTTATTCGGTCACTTCGGGTCACCGTTTTTTGCATATCTCTTTGAAACAAGGTTATCCTGCCCTTACAGCGGGGACATGGGGTTTTCATTTTTTGTTAGGTTATGTATCCACGGACATTGCTCCGCCTAATTGTGTTATGCGATGATGTTAATACTTTCTTTGCTCGGCTAGTTAATTTGAGTGCTCCCTTCACTGTCCGATTACCTCATATATTTATGTAGTTAGCCTGTATTGATGAGCCGTTTCAGTACATTACACTTTTAATTCTGATCAAATAGCATATTCAAATAGTAACATGCTAGCCGTGTTTATTTGTATAATTTTATGTCAAGTAAGAATTCGATTTTACTTTTTACTTGCGACTTGTGTAGTGACATGCAACTTGTGAAATGAGAAATATACAACTTGTTAATTAAACATGACAGCGTCTGTTTTCATTTGTTTGTTATTAGTATCACCTGAAGATGACAAGTAGCCAAGAACCTAGGAATTATATTGAATTATGAAATCAACAGACTATAAGCGAACTTGGTTTTTATTTGCTTTATTATATATTCCAAGTTAACACCAATTATAACTTAGAGTCTGTAATATTGCACGTATTTTAAAACAAACGGATTATACGTTTTTTTCTAGAACAACTTAGTTCATAGAAGAAATCACATATTCTAGTTGTATTGGTGTCCGTGATTTGAAGCTGTCCACAAAACGCTCGTATTTGTTCTTCATCCCCACATGGTACACTATACAGTCACACACAAAAAGTAATTCAAGCTTATAGTGCCACACACTAATTGCAAAGTCTACAGCTTTCTATGGCTTAGTTTCAGGACGGTAACAGTATATTAGGTAGCGGCGTCACAGTATATCGGTCCAATCACATCGCACAAACCCACCAAATAGGTATTCCATTTTTCGTCGCCTGAAACAATATAAAAGAACATATTACGTTAACAAAACAAACGCATCTACATAGAATTATCTATGGACCTAATCATTTGTCGCAAGCAACTGATGTTGCCACGTCGGGTGCGGGAGATCCAGGGTTCAGTCCCAGGCCGCGTCATTACAAAGACAAAACATATAGCACGTATTTCACTTGCTCGTGAAACAGGCTTTTCTCCTCGCATACCCTCGTGGATATATATATATCGGGAATGATGTGTCGAGAGTGGTTAATATAAGGTGGAAAAAACTTAAAATAAAATTGATATAAACGAAACGCGCAAATGGTAAATGATAATGGAAATGAAGAAAACCCTAGTCTGTACGTACATGCATAATTGCAAAATTACACGTGAGATGTCTGATTTTTAGTGCATGTATCTTATTACATGAACGGCAATATATAGATAATGGTGTTAACGATTCAAAACAAACCTAATTAAATGCCGACTTACCTGACTTCCTATAAATAATTACAAATTTATAGTTAATTCCGATTCAAAGCACATCCGTTACTATCCACGCCTTACGATGAAATGCCCGTAGATTTATTACGGAGGAAACAAGTCCGAAGTCACAAGTCAAAAGTGCCCTCCAGGGCCTCTTCAAGTCATAAGTCACAAGTCACAAGTCATAAGTCACAAGTCGCAAGTCAAAAGTCAAAAGTGCCCTCCAGGGCTTCCATAGTTTTGTTATACGTGTATGTTAAAAATTGTACGTAAACAAATGCGGCAGAAATTAATGCACATACAAAATCTCAACACAGTGAATACGATTATAAAACATAATACATTGGAAGTAAAAAAAACACCATCAGCTAATTAGCTAATTAGCTAATTAAAGAAGCATCTTTGTAGTACCATAACATACATCAATGTCAAATGTCACTATATAGGTGATGAACATTTAAACTTGAAATTTATTTGCCCAAACTTGTTTGGATTTTGATGGTATGGTGTTAAATCTTAAACAGCAATAATATAACATATCTACCAATGTTCATTATGATTCTGAGGTTACTTGCCAGACAAATGATGTTGCACTTTGAACATCAAAATTGTATGCATCTATATTTGAAATTAAATCTATTGTTTTACTAATGAGTGATGCATCACATAGTTATAGTTTCTGTGTGAAATATAGCTTACTTTGATGATGACACAGTGATCGATCAGGAATTGTTATTGAATACCAAACATCGATGTAAATAAGCCTCAACAAATTCGTGTAGGAATATCGTTCAGCCGACAGTAAGAAGATGACGCCCATTTTTTGTTTATGGATGGTGTCTCGATAACACATTTATGGTTACTTGAAAGAGTTCTTTGAAAAAATCAACAATATCAACGGAAAATGCATGTACTCTTTAGTAAACATAATACATAAATGTAAGGTGTTTTAGAATACAAATAAAACAAGTCACACAAGAAGCAAAAATAGTACTGTGTCAGGTGCCACCGTCGTTGGGGTCATGTGTTTGAATCCCACTCAACGAAAGCGTGTGTGTTTATTTACGTCTTTCAGATAGTTAGCAAACCACAAAATTCCTTCCAGGTTAAGGAAAAATATAGCCAAGTGAAGATTCATGATGCGACACAGCTGCTCATGACTTATTCATATTCTTCAAACATAATGTTATAACCATTAAGACAAAACCTTGTCAATTAACATTCCTTATTAATTTTAAAAAAATAATTATAAATCATAAAGGTTGTTTATTAATGTTTGAACACCGTTTGTAAAGGACATACTTCCGTTCTCATTCAACAGATGTTCATGCTTTCTAATCAGCATGGTATTTAACCATTGATCTTTTAACATCTTGTTTTAAAACAAAAATACCACATTTGTCGTTATTAAATCATTTAACAAGAAACAAACTTCAACCACGGACAAAACATACGCCCAATCACAAAGGTATTCAATCATGTGTCATGCGTGAGTAACGTCATTAATAATTGTTTATAACTGTAGAATAGCCCTTGTATATAAATTCACATAACTAAAATGATAAACACATTCGTTTGATTAGGGGCATAGAAATTAAAGAAAAGAAAAACAGTCTTATACACCGGATATCAGTCCAGAAAGGAGCTATGTGCTGCTCAAACGGTGACGCTTAGAATGACGACTAACGTCCAACGTAACGCGCCCCTTGTATGAATAAAACAATTTTATTGGTGTGTTTGGTCGGACATATCTTACTCCGAATGATATATATTGGCTTTAAGCCTTGCTGTCAATATGAAATTGCTAGATTAAAAGTCCTCTAATATCTTGATCACCCCTCGTACCTAACCCGATCTCCCGAAGCATCTCGATCAGAGATGAATATCGCCTCAAATATAATTATATAAATTTATATGCTAATTTCCATAGGACACTGGACTCAGCACTGACCACCCCAAACAGACATTATAATGAGCTTGTTTGAACTTTCACTTAACAATCCAAGAGCTCAAACTTCATACTTATCTCTCACTCAGACTCTGGTTGAGCTAAACCTCAACTTGAGGTAAGATTTCTACTTAAAGAGGCATCGGGAAATCGGGACTTGGTATTTCCGTTTCAAGAGAATGTATCTCGCGATTTTCTTTTTTATATAATATATCTATAGTTTGTTTGGATATTTAGCCATGAAAAGGAATTTTACAAAGCAACACTAATACAATTGAATACGTAGCATGGTGATTTATGGCGATAAAGTATTAAAAATAATATCAAATATGAAGAATATCGAAGTCCATGCTATGGGTTTCAAACAACAATGCCTTGAACTTGACATTGAATGACAACATCACATTTATATTACATTTTTGAACTTGAAATGGGGACGTGATCAACCACATGGTTATACATTAAAATTTAGTCTTTGCATTTAGAGCATATCTTTTGACGAGTATCAACAGTATCACTAGCCTCGCAATACATTTTAGCGTCCACACCCTTTGAGTCATCGTCCCACTCTTGCAAGTTCTGACCCTCAGAAAAATGACCTCTTCCGTGCATGCATCATATGCATCACAAACGCACATTGTATTTTGATATGTAATGTAAACTCGTAAATAAAGCATGATATTTTATTACTACGAACACTCATGCAGGTCGATGGCATTAATTGTGGTTTCGTTTGATCGACACAGCCATCTTGACATGCGCATAATTGCGCAATAAATTATTTTGTTATTTAGATAAATTAGTAATCAATGAACATTCTTCCTTCAAATTAAAGACTGACACTTTGAATGATGGCTTTAAACCTTGTTTACTATCAGGAAAGAACATTCATTTAATAAAGCGTTACTGTATCAATTCAATTTCAAATGACAAAGTTAAAAGAATGGTCCGGCAAGTAAACCAGTTGTCATCAAGCAATTGTCATAAACATATCATGCTCGCACTGGTCGTTCAGTTGATGCTCTAGAATAAATTCCATTGTTGGTCTAGAATAAAGTTCATACTGGTTGACCAGTTGATGGGGTCATGACCTTATTGGAGGCTCTGAGGTTCGAGTAATTATTTGTTACCCGGCAGATCGGTGGGTATGTTATGTTTCGTCCGTGATTTTGTCTGCAATGCGTTGTCATTATCCTAAATGAAAAGTAAGTCACATTTTAATCTGAGAAAACCGGAATATAAAAATACGAAATACTGTCAAAATTGACCAAAAACCTTGTGGTTCCGAAAAGCTACTTTGTTATTTAAAACGTGAAATGTGAGTACATTTTTGTTCTTTGAGAATACCGATCGAGCGAGTATATAAGTCGAACAAATTGGTGTTAGATTCTCTCAAATTGCCATGTAGATGATAAGTTTAAATATATGGAATAACACCAGATACATGAGTAAAACAGCTTAAAGTCGTACTTGAAACATAAAATTACACAAGAAAGCGGCATAATTTAACTAATGAAAACTATAAATACTTCGTATAATTTAATTATGTAACTTTATATTAAAAATAGATTGCTCTCCTCGTACGAGTACAGAAGGACGATTGATCATGTACTTTGTATCATCAAGGGTTGACTTCTACCACACACGTACTAAAAGTACAATATTGTTTGACAAATTATATAATTAAGAGTTAGTCATCGTGACATGCATCTATAGATCTATACGTTGGTTTTCTTTGTCCTGTATTGTTATAAGAAAAGTCGTTTTCAAAATATTGTTTTAAATTTCACTGGTCAACAAAATTTCTGTCAAACACAGGTTACCAAGTCACACCAAATTGGCACAGGCCAAATCCTGCAGAAGTTACATGTAACTACTATGAGAAACGTCAAGCAAAAGAAATATAAAAATCGGTATCATTTTCATCATTTATATTATGGTGTGTCGTTACATTATACCATACATACATCAATAGGCTATCGAGAACAACGAAGGTTGGTTGACGGTAGTGTGCATTTACAATGAGCAAAAAAACTCTAGTGTGGTTTCTTACCCATATATACGACCGAAACAGAAGTTTCAAAAGAACCCCGAATGTGACATCATAGCATGTAACTACGATGTCAACGTAGCAGACGAAATAGAAAGTAATTAAAAAGTGTATTAAAAACTTGCATGATTTTTTCTATTTCAGACAATCGAATGAAGAACTTCTGTTATTATACGAACTGGTCTAATCAACTTCAGAATTATGACGCAAGGCTTGAAATCAGTGATATTAATGTGACACTTTGTACCCACTTAATTTACGCTTTTGCCAACATTGACATCGAGGATTTAAGACTTGTACCTTCTTTAAAAGACGATGACAACGGTCAGTCAGTAAACAAAAAGGGGAAATATTTTGATTTTAACAATCTGAAGATCGAACATCCTGACCTTGTGACTTTTCTGTCAGTGGGTGGGGCGGCGGCTAAAAATGGCGGATTTATCCAAATCGTTAGTTCGAAATCCACGATGAAGTTATTCTCACGAAATGTGGCGATCTATCTAAGGGATCGAGACTTCGATGGTATTGACATTGACTGGGAATGGCCTGGAGAGGCATTCAGACATCAGTTTTCGCAACTTCTACAGGTATGTACATTAACTAATATTTGTTCTGTTCACTCCAGTCGGAGCATAGGACCTTTACCAATGTTCCCCGTCTTGTTTAGTTCCATAGCCATGGCCTTTGCCCATCACCATGAAATCCTTGACTTACGAAGCTTAATGTCCAGTCTTCTACGTTTAGGCGTAAACTTCTCAGCTACTATTCCCGGATTCGAACCAGTGACACTATTTATAGTAAGGGAACTTAGCAACGTTGTTAAATTTGGGTTTCTTTCCAAATGAGGTTTGTTTTATTTTAAACAGATAAATTACATACTACATAACTGTACTGTATTTCAATGCTTACTGGTAAAATAATTTTATTATACTATGTATATGCATGTTAATGAACAGTGGTGTTGATTTTTTATCAATTATAAAATGTAACATGTGTGGTAACGAATATGTAAATGCTTAAACTTGACATACTTAATCTATTAATACCCGTTGGTCTGTTCCAACCCTCATAGTACGGTTTCTTTTTTTATTAGCCATGTGGTATTTAGTGGTCCACTTGGTTTCTTTTCTTCCTCTTTGTTTCTTGCCCATAGGTGTCCTTAAAAGCAAAGTTTTTTGTGTTACTTGACTCGGATTCTGAGGACTGTATACGTTTTTAGCTGCATGTAAGTTTTTTTTATTTATCCTTGCTACCGGGGGACCCGTATGGCCGAGAGGTTAGGTTATTATGGGGTAGTGCACGGTAGGCAAACCCAGAACCACTGTTTCTTTTACGCACAGATGTATAACATCATACACAAGTCCTAGACTTTTATAGTCTCATCTGAAAGATTGCTTGTGATGTTGAAAAAAAAGCGTTTCTGGTTTTTTTCATCACTCAACCTTCGGATCAGCAGTTAGTAGCCCTGAACATTGGACCACATGTCCACATATATGCTGTGTGCATGCATGTTCTACACATTAAAATATACAAACGTAATTGTATTTATAGGTAATGTGGGATGAGTTTGTGAATGAAGCAGTAAGGACGAGTAAGCCACGTTTGTTGATATCTATAGCTGTAGCAGTAGGTGAGGAAACTATCAGAGACTCGTACAATATCACAAATATCTCACAGTATGTTCAATTTTATAATTACCTTCCTCTCTTGTATTTATATAAGCGCAACTATGCGATGTACCCATAAATTTTGGGTGACAGTATGTAGGCTGGCTTGAAAATATCCTTTGTGAGATATGTACGGGCCACTATGTCTTGTGAGTGTTGCTAGGTGCTGCCACCTAGTCAACTTCCATCGCTTTTGTATATGGATTTGCAGCGTATGTGCTTTAGAATATATAATTAATTCAATCAGCAGCCCTTTGCTACCTACCAAAGGCACATACCGACTGACACACGCTCGAGAAGATCCATGTAGATTCTGCGTCTTGTCGAACGCTGGTCCTTGAGGAAAACTAGTTTGACAAATATTGGCCGCAAAACATTGAAAATAAAAAATAACAGAAACATCAATGCCACATTAATTTACAAACTTCAGACGTCACACGCATAATACACCTTAAAAGAAGCATTCCATGGTATCCTAACCCGCCTGTTGATCATTAGCCAGTACTGTGTGGGAGTCAAAACTCATTATCACCAGTAATATACTCAAAATTTACAAGTATATCTACCACCCCTTGTTTCAGCCGCTTATCAGCGGAGTAAGCGTATAAACCAAATCACTTTATGACTTATCATTCAACTTTGTTATACATTGCTATTGAAAGCACATGTAAAATCTGATCACTGTATGACTTATGTTCCGTTCTATATAATTCAAAGTAGATCTATATGCATTATTGCAAATGCCGGAAATCGACTCGTTTATAAAAACACATTGATGCATATATACAAAATGTATGTACACACATAGGGTAGGGTGGGGTGCTTGCAAATGCCAAGTACTAAGCGATAAACTATAATGCGAGGACATGAACATGATAAACATGAGCAAGTATTGTTTTATTAATATGCGAGTTTTTCCTTTTACTAATAATCTCAGAACATTTACAAATCAATGTTTTGTAAGTTTTGTAGTTATTTGATAAATGTAACTACATGTATTAATTTTAACGGTATGACACAGTGTTCAATCGGATAAAGATCTTCACTACGGATTGAGAGGTCCCTTGTTCGACCCTCGGCTTTTCAGTGTTCCTCGACCAAATAGAGACAAACCAAGTGGTTACTGCAGTCTCAAAAGCATAAGTGCTGTAAACCGGTCACGTTAAAGACCCGATGCGTTTGTTCGGAAACAGCTAGGGCAGGGCACTCGGATTCCTTGTACCACACCACATGGTCACTTCTAGTTGATGTCCCTTCTGCAACGCACAATACCCTATTGGAAATACATGTTTGTACTTTTATATGTTATTCTTAATCAAAAGGTTTAGATAATTATATGTTAATAATTATGCTTCCATTTGATCTTAACTTTTCAAGGCATGTAGACTATATACAAGTGATGGCATACGACTTTCACGGACCATGGAGTGACGTCACAAGTTTTACAGCCCCTCTGTTCTCCCGTGCTTCCGATCATAAATTCAACCAACAACTGAGCCAGGTAAATGGAGACATATAGGCTGTTATAATTAGATATACGGATAATTCGCTGACTTTAAAAAGAATGAGAAGGTCGTAAGAACTACTTACGACATTATAAGACTGATACATATTTAAAATCGTAATAACAAGGTACTTCGTTTGAGCATATTTTCAAGAAAATAGGAATTTGTCATGTCCAAAAAGTTGGGTTTTCAATACGTAAAGAGTAGTTTTCAGTCTTTTTTACTTGTTTTCTCAAAATATCGTTTTGTGCTTACGCCCTTCTCATTCTAAGTCAGCAAATTTGTGGTATATATTATCGAATACACAGGTACGTAGAGCACGCATCGAAAGGTCTAAAAGGCAAAAAAAAACTAAATTACAATTTAGGTCTTAGTAGAAACATAGAGGAAGAGAACTCGTGTATATTCACAGTGAAAAATAGCTACATTGTTTACTTCCCTTTGAACAAATTATAATAACAAAAACAACAACAAAAGCAACAATAGCAATAGCAGCAGCAACAGCAACATCAGCAACAACAACAACAACAACAACAGCAACAACAACAGTTTATTACTCCCATTTCATATTATACATGGGCATATGAAGATATGACCAACAATAATGATAATGAAATCCGTCCATGCATTCTTCATTACTATCGGTATATCGTTTGGGCGATTCTATAAATATATAAACAACTTATAAAGTTTTTGACTGATTTATATTTACATAATATTATTATACATGTAAATGTTTTGTTTAATGTTGTAGGCCTGGGCGATTGATAGATGGATATCTGGCGGAGCACCACGTGATAAACTAATCATGGGTCTAACAGGAGTGGCTAATACATTTATGCTAGAAAATGCTACTGTAACAGACGTAGGCTCGCCGGTATTATCAGCTGGACCTCGAGGACCTTACCTGGCACAAAAGGGCCGTTCCCCGTACTACAGGGTAAGATTTTATGGTACTAAAAAATCATTAATTTTCGTGGGGGGTTATTTTCGTGGATTTCGTGGTTCAGATGAACCACGAACTTTAATCCCAACGATTGTTTTATTACCTGAAATGCAAAATCCACGAACTCAAGTCCTGGAACGAAATTGTCTTTTTTACCAAAACCCATCGTATTAAAATGATTTTGCAGTTGTATGTTTATCAATATCTGACTATTTTTGAGATTTTTCTAACATTACAGTCTGAATTAGAGAAACATGTACATCTTATGTTCAAACTTTTAATACTTTATGGCAAATAAGTTCTTTTGACCTCTTTGTTCGTGGTAATGAATTCAGAATACTGTTTTCTGCTTTGTTATACTAATTACATATCCAGTCACTATGCAAGTTAACTAAAATACAAACATGACACTACAGTATTTGAGATGAATTTTAGCTCAGGTTGATATGTACCTCCGTAGCTCAGTGGTTAGTGCCCCCGTTGTGTAATCGAACGACTCAGGTTCAAAACCCGGTCGAGGCACATATACACGTATGAAACGGTGTTATGCATGCCATATTTCAGCAGAAAGCTAACTGGCAAATAAAGGCTATGCTCGGGAGATTAGGGATTGGTTGCTGATATTTATGCATGTACACGAATGTTTTCAGGTTTGTGAACTGATCAGAAAGGGAGCTATACATAGATGGGACGATGAACAAAAGATGGGTTATGCTGTGTCCGATGATTATTTATGGGCAGGGTACGGTAACCCGAGAAGTATGGAGGAGAAGGTAAGCCATGCCAAGGTCACATTGAGCATTGTTTGGTCTCGGTAATGTACCCCCGATTTAAATAAATTTAAAGTTCTGGACTATTTTAAATAGTGTATTTTACTCGTTTACATAAATTCGTGACGAACTTGTAGACTTTAAACTGTCCATAATTGGTTATATTTTACCCATATTCTTTTTACTTGTATGTTTGTATCCATTGCACATTGTTGTACTCATGTCTAAATCGTGATGATGGTACAGTACTTTTGAACGTGTTATTAACATGAAAATGGGTTTTTATAAATAGGGTTAAATAAATAACAAAATACACATTCGTTATGAATGTTTCTGTGTTGAAATTATCAGTTGGAAAAATGACAAAATATATTTTAAAGTAACACTTTTGCATGTAATAATAATAATAATAATAATAATAATAATAAAAATAATAATAATAAAAATAATAAAATAATAATAATAATTTACATGTACATAAATTTCATTTTTCAGGTGAAATTTGCTTCTAGTCGGAATATTGCTGGTGTTATGTTTTGGTCTCTAGAATTGGACGATTTTAGCGGGACATTTTGTAATGTAGGAAAGTATCCACTGTTGACAGCCATATATAACACAATCCAGGAGATGGCACCACGTGACAAGACGAGAGTATACGATCTTAGTACGACAACGACACCATCTACGACACCAATAGACTTCAATAAACACCACAGGACCAACAAAAATGGCGTCAATTTCTACGATATGAAAAACAACACCGTCAGAATTTCTATAACAAATTCATTATTATTACTTTTGATAGTGTGTACTTACATGTTATGATACAATAATTGTCCATGTGTTATTGTTCGTTTACAGTTTTAACAATCCGATACAGATTAAAGAATTTTGCAGACAGACAAACAATATGACGAAATGTTCGAAACTAACCTACGCATAACCGGTGCAAGAACGGTTCCATTTCGCACCCACCCTTATTCGCAACCTTCCTTATTCGCTACTGAACGATAATTAATACCGGAAGAACGAGTTTAATTGTGTGTCGACTACGATACAGTATTTTAGTGCTTGATATTTAATGGTTTTTTTTATTATTTAATTTTGTATTTTTAGTTCACACGGATACAAGTCTGTGTTACATTTTGTATAAAAACAGTTTTGTAATAAAATGTGTATTTGTTTTTTGTTGTATGTTGTACTTTTGCCCATATTAGTTGGTGCTGGTACTGTATCATGAGTAAAAGATATTCATAGAATTATCAACCTTCCTCAAGTAAGGAGATACAGACGGATGTGGTAGCACGGTGGTCTAGTGGTAAGACGCTTGACTCCTGATCGAGAGGTCCCGGGTTCGATTATCGACCGGGACACTTGGTCATTTCAGAAACGCTATTTAGTGTTTCCCACCCAACTAGAGATGATCCTGGTAGGAAACCCAGATGTAGTCTCGCGTGTATCGGTGCTTTACACCGCGCACGTTAAAGAACCAAGAAATTTATTTGAAACGAGCTAGGTATCGCACCCGGATTCCTTGTATCTCACCTCTGTCTCTAATACTTGCGATAATGCCCCAGAGTGGACACTGCAAATTAAATGGAAGAAGAAGAAGAAGGATCCACACCCTTATGCATGAAGATGATTACATGTACAAGGTCCTGACAATAGCAATATAACATAGGGGTGGTAATGGTCAAAATTTCTATCGATAATAGACACAAAATACTGCCAATGGAGAGATGATTGAAAAAGTTGTCAATGCATCGACATTGCCATTATAAGGTGAACTAATACAGACCAGGGTTTCAATGCCGACTGCGCCCTGAAATCGACATTGCATATATAAGGTGAATTAATAGTACTACAGTCATATGTCCCAATGCTAACTGCGCCCTGACAACGACATTGTCAATATAAGGTGGGTGATTATAGATCTAGGGTGGTATTAAAAAAGCATATGAATTAAAGGAAAACTTTTCACAAAATCTTAAAATTTCCTGAAGTTATAGAGTTAATCAAGATTACCAACATTTACATTCGATAAGCCATGCAACAAAATATAATATGTTATACGTGTACTTAGTTTCTTGCGAAATACACGTACATCTCATTTTTACTTAAGACAAATATTTTATTTTATAAAATTTAAGTTTAAAATAAATTTTAGGTAACTCGGTTTGACTTATTTTTTAGCTGGCAAGAGTTACTTCCTTTGAAAATCAGGGTTGTAGGGGAGGTAACTCGGTTTGAGTTTTAAGTCGATAAGAGCTACTTCCCTTGAGAACCAGGGTAGGTAACTCGGTTTAACTTATATAAGTCGACAAGAGTTACTTCTCATGAAAATCGGGGGAGGTAACAGTGTTTGACTTATTTTAATTCGGTTAGAGTGTCTTCTCTTAATTTCAAGGGAGGTAACTCGGTTTGTCTTATTTTAAGTCGATAAGAACTACTTCCCTTGAAAAGTAGGGGGAGGGGGTAACTTGATTTGACTTTTTCTAATTCGTCAAGAGTTACCTCCCATGAAAATCGGGGGAGGTTACTGTGTTTGCCTTATTTTAAGTCGGTTAGGGTGTCTTCTCTTAATTTCAAGGGGGATAACTCGGCTTGTCTCTTTTAAGACGGTAAGATCTACTTCCCTCGAAAAGCAGGGGAAGTAACTATGTTTGACTTGTTTTAAGTCGGCAAGAGATATTTCCCTTGATTCCAGGGGTGTTTACTCGGTTATATTTATTTTAAGTGGGCAAGAGTTACTTCCCCTAATTATTGGGACAGTAACTCTATTTTACTTATTTTAAGTCGACAAGAGTTACTTCCCTTGCATTTCGAATCAAATACCTTTGGTTTATGTAGGGTTAAGTTGTTAACGTATATTTTTCCGTGCAATTTACACCTGCAGAGTCTAGATGGATAGTTAGAGCCCAAACCCGTCAGGGCAAGGATACCAAGCACGGGGGCCTTATTCACCAACGTTGTAAGTCTAATATTCAGACTAAGACTTAAAATTGTCATTATTCCTAATATCTGCCATTTCTTTGAAATAAGGTTTAACCATTTGATATTGTCTCTGACTGTTTGTGGTTACCCACTGAACATGTATACCAAATTATGTAAAAATAAGTACATTTTATAACAACATGAGAGCGAATAGAACATTTGACAATGTAAAGTCTAAGTCTGTGTTTTAGAACTTACACCGTTGGTAAATAAGGCCCAGGAGTAACTCATGTTTCATGTGGACATGTTCTATAGGTTTTTTTTATCATATATGAATAGATCTACCAACTACTGTCTTAAGACTTCCTGGTTGAACCTGCCAAATAAATGATCAAACAGCAAATAACTCAGACAACTTCATCCGTATACATATAATGAATATTTTTGTATACGTATAATTTTAAAATACTTGTTCATCAGATGTTTGCCCAGGCAAATACACTAGTCACGCAACCCATCCCCCATTTGAACTTCCTTGTTGCGTCACGTGTTCTATGCAACTATTATACAGGATAGTATCTATTTTATTTTACATAATAGCGTTATTTTATTCAACGGCCGGGTATACTTCTGTCTCTCAGAGCGTTAACACCCAACTAGTTCTTTACTGCGCGTTCAAGTGGTGCTTTTTATTCAAGATACATCGCTCGCGGCGGTGGGAATATTACAAATACAAATTATCTTTTCACCAAGCGCACCATAACCAAATTGTCGGCGTCACAGGTAACAGTATCGTTGAAAAAGAAATATATATTTTTTCAATTTCAATTTTTTTATTTCTTTTTCAACGGTACTGTTACCTGTGGTCGGGGTTGAAAAAAATAACAGTATATACTACCTACATGTACCTATGAAAATGGTCCCCCCAAATAATTTTAGATGTCCGAGTGCGAGAAGTTTGCCGGGGAAGCAGAGCTAACATTTTATTATCATACAAAAGTTTTTAAAACATTCAACACACAGTAAGCGGCATGCAACCGAATATGCCACGTGCTATCACAAGCACCATTTAATACCAAGTTACCAAACTACAGACCCGAGCCGCCCCAACTCCATCAGTCTGGGTACATTTATGCTCAACATTTACATTTTCATAAATTATTTAGCATGGATGACGTAACGAATACAGGGAGGCGACAGGCGTTGAGGCGAAACTATACATTTTGAATAAAGCTATTTTAAACCTTTCACGGTGGGGTTTTCGTTACCGCTGTTTAGTCATTAAAATTTTAAGTTTAAAAATGACTGTGACCGAGGGTTTCCGAATCACACACTCGTATATAAAAGTCGCAACCGGATATTTAACGGATATATCTAAAATCGGAGCGACAGACCCTTGATATAACGAGCGATTGTATTTAACAATTTCGCGTTTTCAAAATTATACCCGGTACGTGGTTTAAAAGGACATCGCGAACAACGCACCCGAGGCAAATTATTGATACTTAAACATAGATTCACAGATAATTTGGTCATTGTTGACAATGTGTAATTTCAAGGAAGTAACTTTGATAGTGTCGGTGTTAGCTACTTTATACACAGGGATATTATGCTCAGGTAATATAATTTCGCCTATTATTATTTATTATTATCAATAATCAATTTGCATGAATTATTATTTATTATTAGAGTTCAACGGACAGGCCTGACACACAGTGTATAGCTCAATTCGATGAAATATTCCGGAAGGGGGATCGTATACCGGAGGGAGGTATAGTCTGGCATCCACCGGCGATGAAAAGTACTGGTTTTACCATGCAAATCATAATTAAAACATTTGTAGAACATGAACGCTTTCGTGTACTTGAAGTCAGTATAACAACCAATAGTAGCGTGAAGTTGATTTCTAGGCTGCTAGGTTACCAAGTTGCAAACTTAATACTACCTGGCAGCTTTTTATATATTATATATAATTTTATGTCGTTAGGCTAATGTGTTCAACTTCACGCACAGAGCTCTTTTTCTTAAGTGCATCCCTCCATACTGTACAACACATGTCGGTTTGTTGTTTATTGTTTATTTTAAGTGGTATTGTTTATAGATTACATCTTCTTTCCTGTTTATTACATGAACGTCACTTTACTAGAACGCGACACTTTCATATTTCATTTCGTATTTAGGCTAGTAAGGCCAGAATAAAAATCAATTTCGGCTTCTCTTGCTTCTTAAAAGTCCATAAATGAACAACATATTTACAAGGTCCAATACACCAATCGGGCGATTTGATTTGAAAATTTGCAATTATAAATAAATATTTCAAAATTAACAAATTTTGAAAAAAAACCCGAAGCACATAGTCGTATATGGTAATAACCGTTCCAGACACAGCATACAATGGAATTATGTCTGCTTGAAAGGTTTATTCCATCTAGATTGGATATCTTGGACTGTGGCTGCATGGAGTGGTTAACACCATGTGTGTATTTCCTGTATCCCCGATCCAGTCACTGTACAATGGAAACATATAGCTTCAAATATAGTAAAACAGAGTGTTATAATCGGTTATACGGCTGCGATTTCTATTTCCGTTGACATTTGACCGAAGTCGTCAAACTTGACACTGGATTTTCCTTTGTTTACACACACTACACGATCTGGTTTCATGGCAACGTGACAAGATAGCATGGCATGTCACTATCATTATGTTAGATATACCATTGTATAGTCAATATTAAGTGTCTTTTAATATTATAGTATTAAGTATCTTTAATATTGTACCCGCTTTATCCAACATAAACGGCATACACTACTTATCATTTACTAGCATACTTGTAATCATGTGGTATTTACGATTCACAATATTATAATAACTGGATCAGTTTTCCTTCATATCAAAGCTAAAGGGTTTGTAAATATTCAGAAACCTAGTATATATGAATAGTCCGGGGTTTCGTTTAAGTACATGGCTCTACATCCTCGAAAACCCCGGAGACACTCGCCTCTGCACTCGCTACATCAACGTTGCGAGTTCGAGTGGAGTCACCGCTGGGTTTTCGAGGGTGGTGGTTCTATTTTACCACGCCAATATCAGCAAGTAGTCTTAAACCCAAGGCAGTTTCAGCCAACCACGTTTCAACAGCTATGCCGCGTTCATGGGTTGTCATTCACTGTTACCTTTTTATAAAATTATACTGTAAAAACCTTTAGTTTCCACGGGTGGTAATCAAGTGACTTTGTCTAGTAATAAAAAAGCAATGCGCATATGAAAGGCTATGTGAAGTTTCGATATAGAGGATGTACGAAATGTAAACACAAGATAACTAGGTACTAACCTAGGTTAAATGTCCGCCATTATTCGTTCTTCTTACTAGACGAAGTCACATGATTGCCATCCGTGAGTTTCGATTGGACGAACTTTCGTAGCTTTGGTAAAAAAGACCATTTCGATGGGACGTTTATTCGGGGATTTTGTATTTCAAGTAATAAACACAGGGGCCAAAATAAATTTTCGACGGGATTTGATTTCGTGGTTGAAGGTGAACCACGAAATCTTCGAAATTTAACCCACACAAAAAACGACTGAGTTTACAGTATATCAATTATACATGTATTTGTATAAAAGATGCACTACCTGACGGTATTGTGAGGATAAGCCACACACACCACACAGAGGGACCAACTTTAATCAGAGACTATTCTTGACCTATCATGGTGACCATCTTCGAAAACCTAGGGGATACACTCGCTACATCAATTGATGTAGCGAGTTCGGGAATGAAGTCGCCGCAGGGTGGGTTTTCGAGGATGGCATATGACTGCGAACTTGGTGTTTGGCCAAAGCACGTTTCAAATGAATGATTCAGCATTGTGAAAAAAATGCTCAATGGTAACCCACAGCCTACATGTAATGTATTTTTGTTACAGATAATCGCATGAAGAACTTTTGTTATTTTACCAACTGGTCTCATCAACGTCAAAATATTGAAGCAAAATTTCAACTGAGTGACATAAACGTGACACTTTGCACTCACCTTCTTTATGCCTTTGCTAACATCGATAGAGCAAATTTAGGGCTCACAAAGTATGAAGCTGATGATGATAATGGGGACAATAAGACCGGGAGATATTATGATTTTAATCATCTGAAAACCGACCATCCGGAATTAGTGACACTTCTATCAGTGGGCGGAGCGTCAGCCGGAAGTGTGGGTTTTGGCGCAGTTGTCCAATCAGAATCCAGTATGAAGACGTTCTCTCAGAACGTAGTGACGTACCTCCGAGTTCGTGGCTTTGATGGTGTTGACATAGACTGGGAGTGGCCTAACGCCTTATACAAAGACAAATTTTCACAACTTCTTCAGGTATGTAAAATCATTGATAAAAGTACCAAATGAAAGACAATAATTTTCAGACGAGTGTCCGTTTAACCAACTGCACATTTACTCTCCCCATTCATTGAGTCGCAAGTAGGGTGTTGCACACGCAACCGACGGCAGCCACAGTACATTGACTTTAACAACAACATGTCTCCGTTAATAAAATATGTACAGCCCACCGGGTCGTGGGTGTCACCGCTTCCTACATACCAGCATATTGTAATTTCAACCAACGTGGAGGCACAAATCCTTTCAAATGAACATTACAAACAGTTACGCGGAATTATATCGCGGTAATCACAAGAAGAGTTGGATGCCAAACTTAGTCAGCACTTTGGCTCAGCAGACATCCATATATTCTTTAAACAGAGGAATGAATTTCGTATATATATAAAAAAAATTATGACATCACAAAATCGGGTTCGTCGACAACAAGTTCAAAGTATTTGAGCTGTACTACCATGTTTACTATTGTATATAGTATGAGGTTGACAATAAAGGAGAACGAGTGCATTCTGATAATTTGATATTGTTCAGTGATACGATAACTTAACTGGTAATTTGATGTTTATCGGTGATGGTAATACTAATAATAGTGTTGTTTAAGATAATTACTGATAATTTCACAACAGTAAAGAATAAGACAATCACGGTTAACAATAGTACTATGTAAGTACACGCTACATCCTGGTTCGTAGTATTGTATTTAGTTACTGTTGGGGTCAAAGTCGGAACTATCTTAAATATAGAAGTAAGCATCTTACCTCAGCTGTTATCACACTGACAAGAATTTTATACACGCCACCAATTCGAACCAAACCTATATGTCCAAATTCCTTAAAGGGACTCAACTCCAGTTGGTAAATTGCAAAATTTATCAAAAAGCTCTCCTAAAATCGCATTTGTTTGGCTTGACCTAGCTAATACATTTGTATACAAATCTAGACTTATTCATCTAGAAAAAATTCGCATAACGTCGGTTTATCAAAATTAAAAACCAAAAAATCTATTGCGTGATTAACGCATTAAAATATGTATTCGACGTTGTGTAGCATAGGGTGGTTTTTAAATGTCGAGAAAAGCCGTTACCTAATTAAAGGACGTTGTACATGTTCGGTAGTTTTCGCCCATAGCGCCTTTGATCGTAATGTCAATTGTAAGACTACTTTATGTATTCGTTAAATATAGTCTTGTGATTACAACGTCTTCAAAAATGTGCTTTTATCTTCGAAATGGAGTTTCGTCCCTTTAATTCTCCAATTGGTGTTTTGTCATCATTAAGTTGAGCGCTGCATTCCATTTCCGAGTTTTTGCTTACTTTTTAACAGGTAATCTGGGATGAGTTTGCGAGTGAAGCGGCTCGGACGAATAAAGCACGACTGTTGCTAACCATCGCAGTAGGGGTAGGTGAAAATACGATAACCGAATCCTACAATATACCGAGTATATCTCAGTAAGTATGCAAGTTGGTTACCATTGTTACCCATTGCCTCATCACAGTGTTCTACTAACAAATCAAAGGTGGCTTGTCGGTCCATTGCTCCAATGATACAGGTTGTGTTGTACATAATACAAAAAAAATGTATACTGTTGGGATATGTTGGCATATGTTGGGACGGTGTAGCCCTAATTGTGACGTTGCGTTTTTTACGATTTTTTACCTCTTAGTTTCAATGATTTTTTTATTGCGAGTGATTTGTAATAATTTATGTCAATCCATTATCTGACCGAGTTTCAGAAATACTGGTCACATAACAATTATTTCAGAGCATTTTCCCGCGTATTTGTTGATCGCCACTCGTAATAATAAATCGGACATGGAAGGCAGCACTCAACAGAAACTGCAGTGTGCACAAAAGACTCCCAATGGAACAAACAAAACAAACAGACCCCGGGTATAACTCTAACGCGGTATTGGGACCTGTGCCACTTAAAGTAAACAGGCAGATCAGGTACAACAACATATAAGGATATTGGAAAAGGGATTATCTTTTTCAATGTGTATAGCTTGGCTATTGTGACATGAGCTTGACCTTTATGCAAGAATATATTACAAGATTTTTGCTTTGATTATATCAATTTCCGCCGACAAATCGTGCAATATCGGTATTTCAGATTTGTGTTTGTATTACATCTTGAGCGTCTTCGTGATATTCCCCGATTATGAAAACATACACTCGGTGTTGTAAACGTAGACAATATATCGACTGTTAAATTATGCTAATCAATAGGTCAGGCTCATCTCAATGTGGCCAAGCTTTACCGTTATTTTAATTTACTTGGTGAATAGAAGTGAGCAGTTAAATACACTTCCGCTCTCCCTAAATCGATGTAATGGTCAGTGATTTCTGTTTATATTGACATTGCAGAATATCGCGTTAGACTTATATAACTCTTACGCGATATTCTGCAATGTCAATATAAACAGAAATCACTGACCATTACATCGATTTAGGGAGAGCAGAAGTTTATTTTTACCTGCTCACTTTTAGTCGCCAAGTGAATTAAAATTACGGTACACATTGAAAAGATAATCCCTTTTCCAATATCCTTATGTTGTTATACCTGATTTACCTGTTTACTTTAGGTGGCACATGTCCCAATACCGAGTTGGAGTTATACAGTCCAGTTAGGATTAAAAATCCAGTGACGCAGTGGAACAAGTATAAAGGATTATACTAACAGTACAATGCCAAACTAAACGCTACCTATTTAAGCAATGGTTTTAATCTTTTGGGTACACATAAATGATGACGTCATTGTCACCATATCCTAACTGGACTGTACAAGCACATACTTTTTGTGTTTACACAGCGTTTGGTAGGACGAGTAAAATATGTCTGTGAATAATTGTTATGGCGTTAGAACATTCATTGTTAGTATGAATTGCTTTTTTATTAATCGTTAGCTAATAGTTTCCGCATGATTAAAGCATGTCGATCAGTTAATCTGGTTTGAATCAGTATCTACATAATGTAACTCATTTTGAATCGTACATGTAATGTATTTCATTCTTTTTTAGGCACGTAGATTATATACTCGTAATGACCTATGACTTTCACGGACCATGGAGTCGAGTCACTAGCTTTTCTGGTCCTCTCTATTCTCGTGCGTCTGACCCACGGTTCAACCAACAACTGAGCCAGGTAATGTCAATCGTATAACTTTACTCTACTATAGTATAAATTATTGTTTAGACAAGATTTAGATTTGTTAGCACACCATGATACCACAATCTCATTAAAATCAGATCCTACCATTTGCTCCATTCCTTTACGCTTTTAGTTAGATCTGACCACACTATATAAGAAGTGACGTTCAAATGACCTTTCTGCAATGGTGCAATGATTTACAATGAGTATTATGACTGTAAGCAGAGATCCTCTGCACTTTCAGATTTGTGAAAGTAGCGATTTGATTGGATGATGTAAAGTTCACATCGACATGACCCCATACGGAGTGTCATCAGGTCCTTTACCAGTGTAAAGCAATGGGGCGTCATATGGGTCTGCTTTTAATGAGATTGGTGATACCCCTGTCCTGCTTAAATAATTATTTATGATATCCTGTCTACGCAGCCAGAAGCAACAAACAAGAGAGCTAATGCAGTACTTTGGTATATCTCGGTCGGAGATCAATCTGACAAGCATCCGTTCCACAGATAGCTGTTCTAACCACTTGAAGCCATAGGAAATCGAAGTAATGGTTACACTTTATGTGCCCTGGAACCAAGATCTTTTAAAACCTGAAAACTTCCCAAACTGGGCCCATTTTGACACTCCTGAATATTCGTTTTTTCCCTGCAAAAAAGCTCAACGATCTGAACAGGGACCTCTTAGCTCAAGACACCGTTGTTATGAGCTACTAACTACACATGGTTTAACCCGGTCAGGTGGATTGAAAAACATTATTATGCATAGGTAAATACAGTACAACTTCTGTTGAGCAACATCCTTTAGAAGCTGCACATTTTCGCCGTTGTTTAGATACTCTTTAGAGGTGAAATCAATGCTTAAAGTTTGTTTAATTTGTTATTTTGAGAGATGGTTGCTCAACAGAGGGCCACTCAAGAATGGCTGTGCTGATTATATGAATATTTACATGTATATTAAAATGTATATGTTTGATATTGTAGGCCTGGGCGATCGATAGATGGATATCTGGTGGGGCACCACGTGATAAACTTGTGATGGGTGTAACTGCTATTATTATATTGTAGGCCTGGGCGATCGACAGATGGATATCTGGTGGGGCACCTCGTGATAAACTTGTGATGGGTGTAACTGCTACAGCTACTTCATTTACACTTTCTGATACTTCCCTTACGGATGTTGGATCACCAGTTTCCGATCCTGGTACACCCGGACCATACCTACAAAGTCGAGGACATGTTACATACTATAGGGTATGATTATACTGTTCATTGTTGAGGATTCTACGGAAGATTTATTTAGTTTATTGTCAAATATGTTTCCTCGTTAAATAAAGTCAAGTATCAAGTATTTCAAGGTGTAAGAATAAGGACTTGGCAAATACTGAAACCATGTGTCTCTGGTACAACCAGCATGTCAGATGAAGGAATCCGTAGCTCAGTGGTTAGTGCGCTTGCCGTCTAATCTAGCGACCCGGGTTCAAATCCGGGTAGAGGCACATAATATGCCTGCCATACCGTCAGTAGAAAAAAGCAAATGAAGGCTATGCTCGGCATTAAAAAAGATATATTTCTCACAGGGAAGGGATCCGGGCAGTTATTGTCGTAGAATGTAGCCCCGATCAGACACTACAACACTAAAACATAGTTTTATAAAATACAAAAATGTAGCAAGATTGTTGCAAAATATTCACCGAATAAATGAAAATATGGATTGGTATAACAGCTTATATTATGCATTAAGCTATTTGTAATGTTTTTTGACCGGTTTTTCGTTAAAGGCAGCGCCTTAGTTCATATCAATTGTTTACAACATGTAATCTGATATTTAAAGACAGGACAGGTGACGGTTTCACTCAGGTTACCACTAACTATAGTTAACTAAGGTTTACTATATTCAGGTCTGTGACATGATAAGAAACGGCGCAACACGTTACTGGGACGATGAACAAAAAATGGCGTTTATTGTAATGGGTGATCAGTGGGTGGGGTATGGTAACCAGGCAAGCATGGAAGCAAAGGTAAGCCATCGACATTACTACGGTTGTTAATTAATCACTTTTGCCTTTCAATCCATTTTGACGGTAGTTTTAGTCAGCCAGCTTTAGTTTCATTGATATAAACATGGAAATATAAAACTGAGTTGTGCCTGGATAAAATGCAGTTAAAAACTCACTTTTTTAAATAATAATCATATAAGTGACAAAGCTGTATATTAATATGTATAATGCGCTATTGAGGAGTTAATTAACTAATCAACTATGCAATGAACATGAACTTGAAAGTCTCAATTAGTTTCGACAAATAAATGGGAGAGGGTGTCCGTACATAAAAATACACAACCTATATATTAAAATTCCAACAATAGCTCATCAGTGAAGAATATTTTGATTTTTGATCAACACAAATACTGATTCTCACTATGTATGATGTGTGTGAAGTTAGCAGCCAGTTGCCAGTTGTCAGTTGCCGATTCAACTTTTTGAATTGGCAACTGGCAAATGGCAGCTAACTTCACAACCAAGCAGCCAATTCGATTTCGAAAGTCGAATCGGCAACTGGCAACTGTCAGCCAGCTGACGATTCACATTTCACTGTAGACTCGAATTGGCAACTGGCAACTGTCAACCAGCTGACGATTTAAATTTCACTGTAGACTCGAATTGGCAACTGGCAACTGTCAACCAGCTGACGATTTAAATTTCACTGTAGACTCGAAGTGGCAACTGGCAACTGTCAACCATCTAACAATTTAAATTTCACTGTAGACTCGAAGTGGCAACTGACAACTGTCAGCCAGCTGCCGATTCGACTTTCGAAATCGCCTGATTGGCTGCTGGGTTGTGAAGTTAGCTGCCATTTGCCAGTTGTCGATTCAAAAAGATGAATCGGCAACTGGCAACTTGCAACTGGCAACTGGTTGCTAACTTCACACACATGTATGTATGACGTATATTATACACGTACTCCTATTTTACGTCCGCTCTACGTTATGACTAAAATAAGTTCATGTTTAACTGTAAACTAGAATGTCGAAAAATGATCATGACCGGTCGTCATGATGTAAATCGCGTGGTGGTTATTACTTTCAGTCATGCAATAGTTATGTATTATGTTCCCTTATTCATTATTTTCCGTCATCATTATATTTTCCTTTACAGAACTAGAAATATACACATGTATGAGGCATATTAACAACTTATAAATTCTTAATATTGTTGTTTCAGGTTGCGTTTGCCGACAGTAAAAGTCTTGCCGGTATGATGGTTTGGTCTTTAGACCTAGATGATTTTAAAGGAACATTTTGTAATGAAGGAAAGTATCCCCTAATATCTACAATATACAATACGATAAATGGACTATCAAGTACCACCACGGCGCAAACACCACCCGAAACTACCCGATCGACGTCACAAACACCACCCGAAACTACCCGATCGACGTCACCAACAGCCACCGAAACGTCAGGGGGGACCACCGGACCGTCTCAACCGGTAACCACACCCGAAACATCAGGCTGTAACACTAAGACTTCAGTTACCAGTTCGTTATTGTTGATTTCGGTAGCGTTAAGTTGTATCATGCGTGGTTCTATATTTTAAAATAACGATTACGTCGCAGGTGCTTGCACTTCCGGAGCTGACCCGAACAATCGGGAATATCCTGCATCAATACAGACTAGATTTACCAAAAACGTTAGTTTCATAAACAATATAGTCGCATGGCATAATTATACTTATCCTGCGTTATACGAACGCTATTAGAGGACATCTACGGAATACCGTTAGGGCCATCGCATATGTGTGGGTTGGTTTGAAACGCGATACTCGACAATACGATAATGAAAACACGAAATCACGACAGTACGATAACGATAATACGACAGTACGATAACGAAAATACGACAGTACGACATTACGATAACGATAATACGATATAGTATCGCGTTTTCACTGTCGTACTGTCGCATTATCGTTATCGTACTGTCGCATTGTCGTATTATCGTTATCGTACTGTCGTAATATCGTTATATCGTACTGTCGTACTGTCGCATTATCGTTATCGTACTGTCGTATTATCGTTATATCGTACTGTCATATTATGCAACTTATAACCTCTAAATTGAATGTGTGATTATTTATTGTTATTGATTATACAATATAAATGTGCTTGTTGATAACGTTATGATTAATTTTGTTCTTAATTCTAATTCTTATTGTAACTGATTACGGCTGTTATAGAAATATGTATTAAACTATTTTTGTAATAGAATAGACTTCTTTTTATTGGCCTGGGCTGAAAATGAGCGTTTTGATGTCCCGGCACCCGACCGTATGTCTACAGTACATTTAGTTAATAGTGTTTACTTTATACATGTTCTTAGAACTAGAACATGCACATTATTATAAATGCACAGGTTCTAGTACGCCCTTGTCGCCACAATAGTAAACGCGAAGAAGATTGCATATTCATAAATGGATGACCATTGTGCTAGCAACAATTTCACCTCTTGTTGGATGGGAAGCACCGAAAATCATTTTAGATTATAGTAATCATCAAGCGTCCCGATCAAGTATCGAACAAGGGACCTCTCGATATAGATTCAAGAGCGTTGCCCCCTCGACTTCCCATGCATTTAACATTTCTGGAACGACTTTAAAGATTCGCCGAGCATTGCCTTTATTTGACAGTCAGCTCTCTGCTGAAATATGGCAGGCAAATGAGTAGCTCCATCCGGAATTGAACCTATGTATATCTGCCTCCACTCGGATTTGAACCCGGGTCGCCCGATTTGACGGCATGCGCACTAACCACTGAGCTACGAAGGTACACACATTTAACAGGAGCGTGAACTCCCCCAAGACGCTAATTACATCATTACTTCAATTACAGTTATACTTAGCATGGTTACATTGCCAAGTATCCGTCTACTAGAAATAACGAGGCCTGAAGCCGACTGAAAACTTCAGACCACTGACGGGGTAATTAGACAGGAACTAACAACTGTTAACGGTTTAACCACACACGAGTAAGTTGTATTATCAACCCACAAACTGATGCTTGTGGTGTTCTACCACCTACACCAATAAATTACCCATAAACATTTTCTTCTAACAAATTGTGGAATTAATCTCGGCAGAGAATATGTTATTGCTATGTCATGAACGTAGACGCCAAATTGCCTGGCATTCAACCAAATCATACTGGTACAGATTGTGAAGTATTCCAGACACCTGTGTTCGTAATTGGTACAGGTACGCACTATATGTCTTCACCCGCGTACAATGGAATACAATTCGACTCTGATTAATGATAACATAAGGTGTGTATACTATGGGTCTGCAAAGGGACATATATATGAAGAGTATCTTCAGGCTGTATCGTTTGTAATTCTAACATTAAAAACATAGTTCTTAATACGAACTAACATCAAATAGGTTGATAAGAACTTTACACTCATTCGTACACTTTGTTGTGTAATAAGAGAGCTTCTTTGGTTGAAATTTTTGGCGCCAGTCTGTATATCATGCTAATTCGTAAAACAGGTATTTGCGTCGTTACAATTGCATCCCGTTTGATACATAGATGCATGGTTCTTGTTTCTAATCTCAAACACTACAGAAGTTTAATTTGTTTCCAGTTCATACGGTGCTAGGGATTAGCTTAATCCAAAAACCGGAAGTGTTAATTTGAACCACGTGCGTGTCTGTGAACAGGATGCGATAAGCTTCGTAGTGCAGGAATCATTCTATCGTCATGGAGTTTAACAGTTATCATTGTTTCATTTGTGTAATTTTGTTGTTGAATGTGAATATCATTTATTGTCGAACAACTGCGGAACAAATTATTAAAACTGACGGTATGTTCTAACCATTTCTTAATGAATACTTTACTAGTCTACCGTTAGCGATAATCATTTCAAGGCTAGTGCTATATATAGTTGCAGCTATTTTACAGTCGTGGGCAGGTCAACCGAAGATTCGAATCCCACATGTACTGTACGCTTCTAGTATCCGTTCTGATATGAATGGTTGATCGGCGGTTACAGTCATCAAGCCCGATTGACTAAAAGAGTCACACTGTCCAATTTATATTACGCACGTACGAATGTTCGTATATATATATCTGGTTCTAAAATGCACAGGTTTTTCATGGCTGTGAAATTGTGTGTGGTTCTAAGGACTATAGTTTGTAGCCTTTAGTAATGCCAACGTTACGTGGGTTTACTACACTGATATATAATATATATATCCCGATGGAGGAACATATATATGCCTGCCATATTTCAGCAGAAAGCTGACTGGCTAATAAAGGCTAAACTCGGCATTTTTTTAATTTATACACCGCTACATATTCTACTTGTAGATGAGAAGGCGACGAAGAAAGAGTCCATACGACTCCATGTCATCACAAAAAGAGAAGCCATGAATGATTTAGAACAAGTAATTATTGCATACTATTCACACACATTTCTTTTTGTATAACCCATCATCCGTTCCAGGTAACATTTTTGTAGTATAAACCATTAGACAAGATGTTAGTTTATATACAATATTCTGGACTTTCCAGTTAAATGTTAAGACAATAGGTAGCAGCATCAATAAATTTGAACCAGTCTTTGAATTGTAAAACTGACTAATTTTTCATGGAAGCGAGATTTCAATTAAATTCTAAAGTAAGGTTTTGTTTTAAAAAATATGCATACATTAAGTTAAGTTACCAATTTTCTAGGACTCTTTTCAGGTGTTAGGCCGCTCAAGCACCCTTTGACATTTCAACTTCCCCTGGTCATTGGACTACATTAATAAAGTTCTAGTATAACCTGAATATAATTATATACTTTGTCGGTATAAACATTTGCAATGCTCAATAATCTTCACATTTCAGGTATATCCACATGTAGATGGTCGGACTTTCCGAGCGTCTGATCCTATTGATCCAAACACTCCTGACGCAGGTGAAACTGACGTGCCACAAAATCTGTTTGACTCATTTAATACTGTAAATGAAATATTCCAACCAGAAATTAATGATGATCATTCAGAAAGTGTCACTGACAATAGAGGTAATACACCGGAAGAAGAAGAACGCGGGACAGAAACGGCGGCTGTGTCGTCTGCAACACAGACTGATGCAGGCGATAGTCAAGCAGACGATACAAGTGAACAAGATAGCAACGTTCAGAATGACGTTTCACACGAACGACAAACTAGTCAGAGTCAATATACTAGTAGTCAAGGTTCATATGTTCCAACAGACACTAGGAGCAACTCGCGCGCTCAATATGAAACGACCGGAAGCGGAAGCGGAAGTGGATATTCGACGAACAATTTAGGAACACAAGATAGAGTGACGTCACGGAGAGTTGTGTTGGCTGGAAGAGGACCTGAAACCAACTCTAATAATCAACGTACCCAATATTACAGAGGTTCGTCAAGATCACGGGGTCAACAAACTCCACCAACGGAAACCAGAGGACCCTATTATAGTGGTCGTCCTTACGTTGACAACAATGGTCACTATGTTGATGCGCAAGGACGCCATCTTGATTCCACAGGACGATATTATGACGTCAGTGGACGCTATACTGACGCCACCATGACAAGAACCGTCGTTAATCAGGGTTCTAGTGGTGGTGCCAATTTCGTACACAGTGCAAACACCCAACCTGGATACGATAGCGGAGCTGGATCCGGTTACTATGACAACACGAGAGGATACGGATCACGTGGTGGACGCCTTGATAGTTCCGGAAGATATGTTGAAAGTGGCGGAAGTCAAGTTGACCAAACCGGAAGTAGACCGGTGAATAGTTATGGTGGTACCCAGTTTTATAGCGGTGGAAATACTTACGAGACGACGTATAATCCTGTGACCTCACAAATATCGTCTGATACGGTAATTAGATTATAGCCCAGTTAGTATAAAATGACAGTGACGTCATCGTTTATGTGTACCCAAAAGATTAAAACCATTGCTTAAATAGGTAGAGTTTAGTTTGGTATTGAACTGATAGTATAATCCTTTTTACTTGTTTTTACATCGTATTAGTGGATTGTTCCACTGCGTCACTGGATTTTTTATCCTAACTGGACTGTATTTTGCTTTGATTTGTAACATATTGCTTACTACTATCTAAAAGTGGGTAAAATCCAGGCATTTAGCATTACTAGACACTCTTTGTGTCTTACTGCAATGTATATTACGAGTTTAGAATTACTTCAGACAAAGTTTATAATTTCTATGATACCATGATGTCCAACTTACTAGTTGAAGTACAGAGTATAGTTCCTTGCTTGCTATAGACTGTTAAACCGAATTATGTAATGACGTCGCACACGGTATACCGTCTTTTTACGTTTTTATGGTAGGAATACTTTACTGGGAGTAGCTTTTTAAATGTACTTTTCGGACATAATTGCGAAATAGATGAACACCTTCCTGAAAATTAATAATAGGCATTTTTCTAGAGAATTTCGTTGTGATTGCTTCCCTTTGTACCACCACGAACCCTATAAAGTGCTATGACAGACATGTACATAAATCAGGCTTTATATTGGAAGGGTACATGTAGGTACCCTAGTATAGTCTGTTATGGCGTGTAAAGTGTTGCAATATTGTATGTTTAAAAAATATGGTATATTTTTATATATTCATTGTATACGGAACTTTTTTTTATAAAACAAGAAATAATTGTTGTAAAAGGCAAAATATTTATTCAATGTGAAAAATATTTATTTGATAGTTTCAAATTTTTTATTCTATAATTTAAAATATTTGTTCTATGTGATAAAAATATTTATTAGTCGGTGTCAAATGGTGAATGAGTTTGAAATTTTCCTGTACTCTTGTTTTTTGGTTTTATTTTGTTACTTCAGCCTTGTACTTGAAAAAAAGTTTTGCCCTCAAATTTTCATGTCAATATTATGGCGGCCATCTTGGATTCAAAATGGCCGCCATGTAATTTTGTGATAGGACTTCTAAAATCTATATATCTTGGTCAATTTTAAATGTAAATGGGTCAAAATGGTGTCAAAATGATTGTAATGAACAATCCTATGTGTAAGATTGTTTTTTGGTTAAATACCTCATTTGCATATTCATGAATATTAATGAATATGTAAAAATAATCGCATTTTTGTCATAAAATTGACTTAAATTAAAGTTTTCCCAATATTTCCTGCAAATGTGACACATCGGAGTAGACTTATTAGAACTAAATAGAATAGAAGTGAAGATTATAATTTTGATATCACAAAAGAGTGATATAATGAAGAAAAGAATATACAAAGTTAAAGTATTAGTGGGCGGGGTATAAAATGACAATTAGCAAATAGACGTACACTAAGTTATCTTGGTTGATTTTTTGGAGTATGATGATCTAAACAGAGTTTTAACATTCATGAAGTATAGCTTTTTGAAGATTTTTTATTGATCAAAGCCTTAATTATACAATGTACTACAGTGTTACATGGTTATTTTTTATGAATCAGTCAGTCTTCGAAAACAAAAACAAACACCTGATTTATGACTCGTAATTAGGTTACCTACACAATTGCATGGTGTTTAAACATTCTTCATTGTCAATACATTTACATACTACAAAATGTAGCTATTGCTAACATGTAACATCTTTTAGATTTGGTGACCGTGTAGACATGCCAGTTTTACATGATGTTGTGGTATGTAAGGGAGTGCCATTTAGCCCAACATTGCTGATTTCAACTCCCTGGTTTTTTTCTGTCGGGCTTAGCCTATGTCGATCCAACAACTAACCACAAGGCAGTGATTTCCTACATGACCCAATAAGCGGGGAACTTTATAACCCTGGGTATCAAAGGGGTCACTTAACCCATTGACTGAGGACTCATTTGTGGGCAACTGACGTAGGGCTGCTGCCTCAACTTCAAGAGTGGTTCCGAGCCCTCCATAGTCTAGCCTGGGTGGTAAGGTGCCCAGTTGTTCCATTCCGCTATGGAGAGGCGCTTTGTTAGGACTTGCTACGGAAAGGCTATGTACTGACGGGCTTTGACTTACAAAATTGCCAGTTATTTACCCCACTTGTCAGTGGCCAGAGCTGAGGTGTTGAAGTGCTAGGCACGACTCACCCCGCAAAGGAACTAGGGCGCATCCTGTGACCATTTGACACCGCCTTAACAGGTCAGAACAAGTGATAATGGTTTGACTACGCTCGTAGGGATACAACAGGCTGAACTCTTACATGTATCGGAAGTACAAATTGGTGCCATGTCCGATCTGTCCATGCCGGGAAGAAGAATAAACTGTCGAGCATGTCCTTCAAATACGCAGTGTATGTTGATATCATGCACTGTAAGTTGAGGGAACCTTTTCAAAACATGACATATGAAAGAGATAAAATGTCTTCGAACACAGTTCACCTAGGCGCGACCGTGTATTTTTTTAGAACTGAGCAATTTGCATAACTAACACATATATGCAGCAATAGTTTGAGTTCTTGGTAAATCATATGTTCCTAGTTGAGCTAAGTCCTTCATTCAAGCATTCATTAAGCATGATACAGTTTTCTTATTTTTAACGTTATTGATATTCCCGGTTAAGTATCTGAACACGTTGTGGACATAATACCCACTGAAATACTGAATACTGTAAACCTAGAAATTATTTCGCGCGATTTAAGTTCGCGGTGTTCGCGGAATGTAAAAATCCGCGAAAGTAAATAGCGCCGAACAAGTCCAGGACAAGAAAAACGCGAAAGTTTCTCGTTTTTGAAGGAAATTCATAAATTTGGTACGACGTTTATAAGACCGTATTATGAGTGCTATTTTGTCAAAATATGGAATGTTAAGTGTATGTACTTTTTCTGAAAAAAAGCCTTTTATGATCGCGGTACAATAATGAAAACACTTCTTGAAAACGTGTTTAACAATACACTCAATATAAGTAAGTAAGTAAAGTAAATATATGAACACGCGTTTAAAAAGCGCTGTTTATTACCGGGTATGTCATAATACAAAATGACTGATAGCGTCAAAAAACTGTGAAAACATTGCCAGCGTTGTTTGCAATTTTTGTAAACAATACAATAGGTAACTATCTACATCAAAAAGAGTTTGAGAGGGTTTAACAATCAATAATTCTGTCACTATGCGACTTAGTTTTCGCGGAGTTCGCGGGAGACTAAAAAACGCGAAAGTTTGTAGCCGCGAATATGCCGACAATCGGCAAAATGCGAAAGTTTCTAGCCGCGAAAGTTTCTAGGTTTACAGTAGTGATGGTGAGCACTATCTATTTTTACTTACTGTCTGGTATCAAACAATCTTGAAGAGAAGAACATTAGACAGTTTGTCAAGTCACCCCTGCAATATCATGCCCAAAGTAATCCTGGGCAGAGTCTGCATAAAGCAGAATAAGTACTCTGAGCAGCGGACTGACTTCAAAGCAGTCAGAAGCACAATGGCGCAGATGTTAAACTGTAGATTTATAATAGACAAATATCTCCAACACCAACTTACCATTTACCACAACTCGATTTTAAGAAATCATATTATAGGGTTTGGCATTATGACCAGCTTTGTAGCTTGTTGGCTCAAAGGAACCCTTGTTAGCAACCGTAAAGAGGAGAAAACTCTAGTGGTTTGGCCACGTCACAAGGCATGTTAGTCTTAGAAGACAATATGTAGAATGTAGGGGACAGAGAGGAAGAGCTGGTCTGACAACGTCAAGACGTGGATAGTACTGCAGATGCCTGGTCATCAAGTGCAAGAAGCCGATAATCCTGGTTGCAGACAAACACCACTTCTTCGGCTACAGACTCGTCTCTTTAAAGCCAAATATTCAGTTAACCTGTCATCAGATTTACAGTCTGTGATAATATCGTCTAATGGTGTTGCATTTGCAATTACAGTCCAATGAACAGTTATTACTTTCTTCTCCTTTCTACCTGTGCTTTACAGCTCACTGATAGCTATAAAAGATTCTTTCTTCTAGTGCAATAATTTGTATATACATGATTTTCAACAAAAACCTTGGACATTTCCAAACATGTTTATGTATATGTTTGCAAGAAATTCCAACTGACAGTACAATATCAATGACGTCAACAATTATATATACGTGTATTTCATTATTACTGCTGGTACTGTGTCGAATTGTTCAATGACATGTTTCGATTCACTTTTGTTTTGACTCATCACTTTTCATTATAGTTTTATTTACATAATATACAGGTAACTCATAACTAGAGAATGCTTTTTAGAGATATACAATAAAGTAATTGTCGGCCATATTTGCAAAAATTAACAGTCTGGATAATAGTGTTGTTGGTTTTGCCTTCCATTGTAGTTGAGAATAGTCTGGGGGTTTTACTTCATTGCATCATATTGTCCCCCCTGATATTTTGACTATCCCCAAGGCAGCTAAACCAAGAAAGAGGTTGGTTGGTGTGTCAGTCCATATATTCCCCATCCACCCTTCATTTCCTTGTTTGGCGTTTTTGTGCTAGGTCCAATCCAAATGACGTTAGTGGGTTTATATTGTTTTGAGAGCTATATATCTAGGCTAGGATATCGTTCATTCTCGATGTCGAATTGGTGAAGCTGTTGTTCAATGTTCATGTTATTTGATGTATCGTTCATGCTTTGGCGAGTTTCCTTTATATCAGAGGTAGACCCTGGCTCTATAGATTCTTCAAATTCCTTATTAACGAGTCAATCAGATGTGCCTGGTGCTCTGGTCTGTTTTCTAAGCATGCTGACAACCAAAGATTAGTATACCTCATGTGTATTTCCATGTGCCTCAAAACCTCTATTATAGTGTATATCGTTTATCACTAAATACATTTTTGTATTGCTACCTCTAAGTAGATCTTTATAAGTTCATCATTGTAAAAAGACCAAGACAATCATATATATACAACTCTCTGGCACCCGCATGCATGACTTAATCCTATCCTAGTGATTGCTAGATAGGTACTTTGAGCTCTTCATTATCGCAAAAATCAGCTCATTAGACTTCTCATGAAATAATTGTCTTCATTGGGACTAGAATTCATCAAGATAGTTCCTTGTATTGACTGAATATGCTCAATATGATTTTAAGATTTTACTTAATAGTGTAATATTGATAAAATGCTTTCAATATGTATGCATATGCAAATGAGCTTATTCATAATGATGTAGTGAGTAATTATATACTACGAGCATTTTGACACTATTTGAGCTCACTAACTAAGACATACAGGTTTAAAAATAGTAGCTGTAATTAAAATTAACACTTTTTGTTAATTCTCATTTTATACCCCACCCACTTGTGTAATTTCTACATGATATCATTATGTTATGGTAGCATTAGTACATTTGCTTCTTTTCTATTTAATAAGACTACTCTGATGTGTCGCATTATGCAGAAAATATTTAATAAAACTTCAATTTTAGCCAATTTTATGACAAAAATGCTATTATTTTTACATATTCAATATTCAATGCCAATAAGCTTAGAACATATAGACTATTCAAACACTCATATGAAACTGAAACTTATGTAAAAAACAATATTGTACCAAGAGCACATAGAAGTGCGCTGTCTAAGTTTCGTTGTGGTGTTGCACCCCTAAAAATTGAGATAGGACGATATCAAGGCATACCAATCGATGAACGATATTGTTTTAATTGTATGTCTGTTGTTGAAAATGAATACCATGTTATTATGTCATGTAACTTGTATGAAAACATTAGACGTAACTTGTTCCAGTGTATTCAAAATGTTTTCCCGGATTTTAATTATTTAAGTGATCTTGAAAAGTTTTATTACATCCTATCAAATGATGAAATCGTAAAATATAGTGCCAAAGCTTGTCATGAAATTCTAGTCACTAGGAGAAATGTATTGTACAGTTAATGTTTTACGTGTATATATGATGCTTTATATTATTTGTTTGTAAATTAATGACTTTGTATTTTAAGGATGTACTCGTATTTATCAATTTTTACTGTTCTAATGTATGTGTACTTGTGATTTTAAGTCATTCATATTGTCTCTCATAACTCAAAGTGAGTGGTTGTGTGCATGTTTTTACAATTTTATCCATTTATATGCATATTTGTAACAATCATGTACATGAGTGAGACGTTAATAAACTTATCTTATCTTATCTTATCTTATCTTATCTATTCATTAATATTCACGAAAATGCAAATTAAGTTATCAATCATTTTCTCATTTCCACTGATATTTGACCAAGCTGTATAGGTTTTAGTAATCTAACCACAAAATTGCATGGCTGCCATTTTGTTAATTGTCAATTTTTTACCCCACCCACTTATAACTGAACTTTAGCGTAATTTCTACATGATATCATTCTGTTATGGAGGCATTAGTATATTTACTTCTTTTTTATTTAATAAATCCACTCCGATGTGTCACATTATGTAGAAAATATTTGGTAAAACTTCAACTTTAGCCAATTTTATGACAAAAATGCTATTATTTTTGCATATTCATTAATATTCACGAATATGCAAATAAAGTAATCAATAAAACATTATTGGAAAATGCAGGGTTATTCATTACAATCATTTTGACATGATTTTGGCTCATTTCCACTAACAATTGACCAAGCTGTATAGGTTTTAGTAATCTAACCACAAAATGAATGGCGGCCATTTTGAATCCAAGATGGCCGCCAAAATATTGACATGAAAATTTGAGGGCAAAACTTTTCTAACAGTATATGGTCTATATAATAAAATGAAACCAAAAAACTAGAGTACAGGAAGATTTCAAACTGGACCCAATTTTTTAACCATTCAAAACCCACTATATTCTATACGTTTAATATTTTTGTGCAATCCTGCAAAATATTTGTTCGATGTTAAAAGTATTTATTCCATACTTTGAATTTTTTTGTGCTATATTAAATATTTATTGGATGTTGTACAAAATATTTATTCGATAATTTGAATGCTGGGAAGGACGACCAATTGTAATGCGTCATCTGATTGGATCAATGCAATGTAATGATCCATCCGCAGGTTCACCTACGGATACCTTGTTACGACTTTTACGACCTCTACCCCGGTCAATTTGCGCATCTTCTCGGCCACCGACGGCCCGCCGCGAAGCGGGCCCACAGGTCCAATCCGAAGAGCTCATTAACTGGAGCGATCGGTAGTAGCGACGGGCGGTGTGTACAAAGGGCAGGGACATAATCGACGCGAGCTGATGACTCGCGCCTACTGGGAATTCCTCGTTCATGGGGAACAATTGCAAGCCCCAATCCCTAGTACGAATAGGGTTCAACGGGTTTCCCGATCCTTTCGGACCAGGCGAGACGCACGCTGATCCATTCATTGTAGTGCATGTGCGGCCCCGAACATTTAAGGGCATCACAGACCTGTTATTGCTCAATCTCGTGTGGCTAAGCGCCACCTGTCCCTCTAAGAAGCTGACGGGGACTCGCGAAGGATCCCCGAGCTATTTAGCAGGCTAGAGTCTCGTTCGTTATCGGAATAAACCAGACAAATCGCTCCACCAACTAAGAACGGCCATGCACCACCACCCACCGAATCAAGAAAGAGCTCTCAATCTGTCAATCCTAACGGTGTCCGGGCCGGGTGAGGTTCCCCGTGTTGAGTCAAATTAAGCCACAGGCTCCACTCCTGGTGGTGCCCTTCCGTCAATTCCTTTAAGTTTCAGCTTTGCAACCATACTCTCCCCGGAACCCAAACACTTTGGTTTCCCGGAGTCTGCCCGCCGAGTCATTGAAGCAACTCCGGCGGATCGACAGTTGGCATCGTTTATGGTCAGAACTACGACGGTATCTGATCGTCTTCGAACCTCTGACTTTCGTTCTTGATTAATGAAAGCATGCTTGGCAAATGCTATCGCTGTAGTTCGTCTTGCGACGGTCCAAGAATTTCACCTCTAGCGCCGCAATACGAATGCCCCCGTCTGTCCCTATTAATCATTACCTCGAGCTCCGAAAACCAGCAAAATAGAACCGAGGTCCTATTCCATTATTCCATGCACCATTATTCAGGTTTCTTCAAAGTAAACGTTCCGGCCGGCCGAGACACTCAATCAAGAGCACCAAGGCGCGGACAACCGGCGTGGAGGTCAGGACGAGCAGTGACCGCCGCGAGGCGGACCGCAAGCCTGCACCCGAGATCCAACTACGAGCTTTTTAACTGCAGCAACTTTAATATACGCTATTGGTCGCGACCAATGAAGTCCGTCGTAACAAAACAGCAAATTTCCCAGCATTCAAATTATTGAACAATTATTTGTAACCGATACAATAAAAAATTTCGATTTATCGAATAAATATATTTCACATTGAACAATTATTTTACAGGATTGCACAAAAATATTTGACGTATTGAATAAATATTTTATCACATAGAACATATATTTTATAGGATAGAATAAAATTTTTGAAACTATCAAATAAATATTTTTCACATTGAATAAATATTTTACTATTTACAACAATTACTTTTTGTTTTAGAATAAAATTTTACCGTATACAATGAATATATAAAAATAGACCATATTTTTTAAACATACAATAATGCAACACTTTACACGCCATAGTCTGTTCCAAATCCAAATTATGTAAATTGGCTTGCATTCCTTTAATAAATGCCTAATACTCACATGAGCTGTACATACACGTTTTGGCGTTAATTGGTATTTTTGAAATTGTAGACTTGTTCCAGTGCAAATGATAGAATTACTGTGTATATCAATGATCTAGAATGTCAACAAGCCATCAGACAGATTGGTAGATTTGTTTGTTATAATTATGAGAGAGTCTCGAGAGATTGCTGTCAGACATGTTTACAAGTAAAAGACACACAACACGATGGTAAGTCAGATCAGTTTTCTATTAATTGATACAATGTCATGTAATTTAAATTATTAATTGATAAAATATTCTATGTTTTATAGGCTTTTTGTTACAATATTCGATTACAAAAACGTTTTACACTCTATAATAGGGGATTAAATAGCCAGCGAAGCTGGCTATTGTAAATACCCATACCAATAATGTCCACGTGCATATCTTCGTCGAGTCTCTGCAGGTACTAATGCTTTCAGAAAAAGTTATTTCCGGTCAAAAATTTCAGGCAGTTTTCCGGGGTGAATGGTCCTTTGAAAAAAAAAAAAAAATAGTAATCTGTAAACGGTTGCCCCCTATCATTTTCTTTCGAATTATAACCATCTTTAAAAATATTCAATAAATAAAACAATTTATTTAAATAAGCAAAGGGAAGTAAGAAGTACGCTACTGTACTGGATACACGTCGCCAATACAAGACGTGATGCCATGACGTCATAAATAACAGGAAATGACGTCATACCAAAAGTACGCCAAATAGACTCATGACGTTACGTTGCAATGTATAACAAATCAGTATAATATAGGTAAAACTCCAGGTTAGGGATGCCTACACTTATTCCAAACATAACCACAGATACATAGCCATTCTAAAATTTTGAATAATTATTATTTCTGGTCTTTAATTTAAAGAGGAAAAGTGATCAGTTGCTGATCAATAACTATCTTTGTATATTGTATAACATCTAAATTCAACTCATATTTAGTCAGTTTCTATCTGAAACATAGCTTAGCAGATGTCCAATGTGTATTTAATCCCTCATTTAGGCGGTGCCTTAGTTCATATTATCTGTGCGTTGTGTTTAAGTAGTACTTAATCATGTATCCCTTTGTAACGTCGAAGACCAGCGTACGAATGCTTCATTTCTTTTAAAATGGCGTGCATACTACGGCTTAGTACTGTTTCTGTTTTGGGTATGCTCATGGTGTGAGGTCGTCCTTTTGACTATTGTCTCTTGATTCGGTTATATTTGACTCACTTTTGCGGCAGGCTGTTGGATCACGTCGTCGTTATCGTGGTCTAGTGTTTGGGAACATGATCTTATGGACTTGATGGGAGTCATGACACAGTTGACATCGCGAGTACATCTGAAAAATTCAAAGGATCAATTGGATTTTAATTCCACGTCGACAATGAGGATTTCCTCTGTGAAACATAAGTTCAAATATGTATTATTTACGTACATGTTACAATGTTTCAGGTTGTGAGTACGGTGACAGGTCAGCACAATGTGAGACTATACAACCATCAGCATGTTATAATGAACGTAATAGACAAGTTTGCTGTAACCGATGTCAACAATTCAGAGAACAAACTCAACATTTAAACCTACCGGGTATGTCTATTGTTGTTCACCTTTGTTGTGTCCCTCACTTATTTATGAGTGGGGTCATAATTACAGCATTACTGTCCGTCTATCGTACGTACTTCCGCAAGTAACGCAAATCCTGTGTGTTGTACTTCTCACAAACCGTTGGGTGAAATTTCTTGAAACTTTCACAGATTAATAACCTTGATGTGTAGTTGACCGTATAGGATTGAATTTCTGCTGCAGCAACTTTTACCAGAGTTATGGCCTATTGTTACCTATACTATATACCCCCGATGGGGGCACCCGTGTAGATTGACACATTTCTTGTTTAAATCATAACAAATAACCGCTTGTATATAGATATCATCAATTTAATATTTGCTATACATACTCGTATTTTTTTAATGTTTTTACATGACGCTCACATGAATGATTGGGCAAATGCCTTACTGTATCTACTATGCATGTAAATCTGTATTACTTAATAGGGAAAACATTAAGAATGGTATCCCTTGGTTGCATCAAAGTTAAATATAAGTACATTTGTATACACATTCCAGCGACATGTTCCTATGGTGACAGAACGAATCAGTGTCAGAATGTTGCTCAGAGGAACCATTTGTGTTATCTACCAGAAAACCAACGAGTTTGTTGTGCCACGTGTCCAAGATATGCCAACCAAAATCAACCAGGTAAATAGAAATGATACTACTTGATGGTCTAGGTACCGGGTTCGATCCCTGGTAGCGTCTTACCAAAAAGACAGAATAAACATGGTACTGGTCCCAGTTATAACATTGCTACACGCTCAACAAAAAAAAGGGAAATATGACTTCTCTCTGATAACTACTTTGATGGCGATGAATACATGGATTCGAGCCATTGTAGAGCCAAGTCTGCGAAGCTCCCAACTAGGCTTTTTACCTCCTAATTAGGCTGGTTTTTATCTTCTAATTAGCCTTTTTATCTCCTTTGTAGGAATCCGCATCTGCTAATTAGGCATTTATTTTTTACAAAACATTATTATTTGGCACTAGGGCGCTTCTGCATTTAAATCGCTCGCAATATTGGCACGCGCGTGCATTAATTACACGTAGGCCTAAATTAATTAGCAAAATATCATGTATTGTTTTATTATCTTCTTTCAGATTGTCAATGGGGGAATCAGAGTCCGGAGTTCTGTGAGCCATTTGATGCACAAAATCGTGTCAGATTGAATTGTTACCGATACGAAGTTAGAGATATTTGTTGTTCTACGTGTAGAAGTCTACGTGACAGGCTGCGTGAAACTATTCCAGGTAACTATTGTCATCGTGTGAACTTGTTAATTTTTAGCTGATATATAATTATGCATATATGTACCGTGACCGTGGCCGAATGATTAGGGCTTCCGCCTTCGGAGCGGGAGGTCAAAGCTTCGAATCCCGCCGGAAACTGGGTTAGAACTGATGCGACCGGTCGGTGAGCCGCCATCTAGTTAAAAATGGTAACCGGAGGCCCATCTCTGCAAGGCACCCGGTACTACAAGAAGGGATTCGGGGGGCTATTGTGCGCATAAAAGATTGGTGTCGCATAAGTCAAATTGGCTGACCGTTGCAATAGTGGTGACACTATCATAAACAAACACTTTACCTCTTTACATTTAAGATTCCTAAGTCTTTATTAGGCCCCTACCAGTTAAAAAAGGCATTAGTTCAAACCGGAAGGGGACTTTTATATTGCTTGAGATTCTTTGGTGACTTGTTATATATTCTTATTTTTTCAGGTTGTGAGTATGGCGACTACCCTATTATGTTCTATGTGGGACAAAGTCAGCTGACATGCACGCAGTATATCCATCAGTTTGGTGTGGCTAGTTGTGATGAGCCAAGTTTAGCAAGACAATGTTGTTATACGTGTCATAGATATAGACAAGCGCGAGGTTAAAGAGGCGTTCCCTATAACTTTGATCGTTTAAATCGATTCAGGAATATTAAACATTAAATAACAATCTTTATTGCTTAAAGTCCTCAAATTTTCAAAATAACCTCCCACTTATTACCGAGAAAAGAATGAAAACATATTTCCGTAACGAGTCACGAGTTGTTTCCCTTTGACCACATAATAAATCGCTGGAAGCGATAAATTGTTATTGGTGATTTAAATATAGTTTTGACATTATGGAGACATATTTGCACACACTTTCTTCTGGCAAATTATAATAATTGATTGTGCTAAATGTACATTTAGCTCATTTAATGTGATAGTAGAGAAAAATATGCTAGTTATAGGGAATGCCTCTTTAAGATGTAATAAAGTCCGTAAAATTAACGTGATCCTCTACCTTCATTAATTTATTATAAGCTTTTCGGTGTGTGGTGTGGAATATATCGAGTAATGCGAGAAAGCCGTGTCTTGGTAGATATTTTAGATTCATGTAAATTAACTTGTTTATAATACAGCTCGTATGAATACATATTCGAAAAACTCCACTCATGTTATGAAAGCTCGGACCGAAAATAATTAAGTTTTAAAAAAGTTACCAATTTTCTAGGGCTGTTTTCCCCCTTGTCATTGGGATACCTATGTAAACATACGTTCGTGTCTCCCTGTGAAGACTATTTCTCTTCTGTTTGTGTGACAGCCAAGATCGATCTGCGGTGCCCAGGAATAGACGCTGTCCTCACAGGCACCAATTTACACCTTGGTGGAGTGGAGCATATGGGTTATTCTTGTTCAGACAAATTAACGATTGGTCAAGACGGGGAATTAAAAATGCAATGTTTCCGATTATCCGGCACGTGACTCTGCCACTTTTCCCTTATTTCTATCATTTCGTTGGGTAAAATCATCAACTTCTGTCTACATTCAGCATATGAACAAAGTGTTTTGTCACCATGCGTTAGGCTTATAATTTAAATACACATGTACATGTATCATCAATTGTGTGTAGCTTTATGATAAGAAACATGTTTGTCACAAGAATCTTGGCTAACATACACTACTTTCATTACCGCCTGTTTGATGGTCAATAAATAAATATTTTAAAAATAGTTGTTGACGTGTTTCCTTTTTACTTCCCAGCCAAGGATTTTAAAACATTGGCAAAAAATAGACGCCGAATGAAAATAAATGTAAAAATACAGTGCGTTGGCACAGGAGAATTGTCGACTGATCTCTAGAGGTGACATTGTTTTATCCTCACATATAAGGCATTATATCGCTGGCTTAGAATGAGAAGGTCGTAACTACAAATCCATACAATTATTGAGAAAACAAGAGAAAACTTTCTGTAATTTACTCTTTACCTATCGGAAAACAAGTTTTAAAACTTCATTTTGGTCAACATGACAATTTCCGATTTTCATGAAAATTGGCTCATAAGAAGCCCCTTGTGAAGCAGATTTCAAATATGTACAAGTGAAATGTTGATGCTGGGCATCAAAGATGCCGCTAGTTCTTTTTAAGTAAATCTTTTTATTTAGTAAAAGGTATTGGTAGAAACTTGTAAACAAACTAAAATTCCGGCGTGATGTGTGATGCACAAGGGAAGTTATTCTCATGTGTTGAGTGTACGCTGCAAAAACTTAAGATTGCTGAAAATGGGTATTTTTCACTAATTCAAGGGCAATAACTCTGGTTGTACTAAATTGAAAGGGGAGTGAAACCCCAGGTGCACTAGAGTACATGCTGTCAAACATTTCTATAAAGGTTTCATGATCCTAGGTCAAATACTTTTTGAGTAGCATGTGAAACAAGTCAAAAATGGCTATTTTACACCATTTCAATGGCTAATAACTCTGGATGTACTAAACTGAAAGGGGAGTGAAACCCCAGGTGTAGAGAAAACATCCTGACCATTTCTGTGAAGGTTTCATGACTCTATGTCGTGTACTTTGAGTACCGTGCGACATAAGGAAAGCGGCCAATTTTTTCTGTTTCAAGGGCCATAACTCCGTCAAAATTGGTTGAATCATAAAACCCTGATAATATGCACCAGGTCACATGATGACAATCATTCTCTGAAAGTTTGGTTGAAATCTATGAAGAAATGTAGGAGGAGTTGTGCACAGAAGAAATTGTTAAGGCCCGCCGACATTCAGCAATCTAATAACCAGAGTTTTCCTTTGGAAAACCTGGTTAAAAACTTGAAGGCAGTGAAACACCAGGAAAGAATAGAAAACATGAAAACATTCTATTTTCTATTGAAATATTTATTCAAATGAACATAACATGTTTTAGAAATATGAGCACCATTATAATATTGATTAATGCTTCACAGATGGCATTTAGCATGTTTCATAAAATAACAAAGTGTATTCCAATAACGTGGTATAGCCTGACAACGTGAAACTGACACTAAAGGACATTGTTATTTCGTGGTTTGTGAGCTTGATAAGTAAATTTATTGCGAATTAATACGTTCAACATAGTTTAAAATATGCATAGAACTAGTTCCATTTGGCAGGAGTATAGGAGCGCATATGAATATTTTGTAAATAAGAAGTGTCAGTTCAATGTTGGCAAGCTATATTTACCCGTTTAAATTTTGGCAAAACAAACTATTCTGACATACATAAATAAAGAAACATAGAGATTAAAAAACACTTGCATTTATCAAATTTAGATTAAGACAAAACCTAAGAACTGGAAAAAATCGAAAATCATAACTAAAAAATATCTGACAGACATGAAAGTATTTAACATGTTCCATAAAAGTTCGAAAGGAAAATCGCCGCTCCGCGCAAATAGTTTTTTTTTACTTTTTAATAGCCCCTGCTAAGACCCGCAAATTGCAACATATGTAGCCGTTATATAAACACCCGTTCCGAACTGATTTGGACTTTAGTACCTACCGAACATTTATCATCCTATTTTACCCCTGACGGGCGAGTCCAACAGCGTTATAACCAATCAAATCTTGTATCCTCCTGGGACTTGGACTTTAGTACCTACCGAACATTTATCATCCTATTTTACCCCTGACGGGCGAGTCCAACAGCGTTATAACCAATCAAATCTTGTATCCTCCTGGGACATCTGCTTGCACCCTTTCATACTCGATGCCGCCTCCTGGCGGCATCGAATGAGTCTTATAAGGTCGTAAGTAGTAGTTACGACCTTCTCATTCTAAGCCAGCGAGATGTGGTCCAAAAAGTAGAATGTATCATTATGTGTCGCCAAAAAGGAGACAGTAGCATTATGTTCACAACATTATAAGACCACACGCGCAATACTGTGTACTACGTTTTATTGTAAAATAATAGGCATACAATAAATTAGTAGTACTAGGATATGCATAGCCATTTAACGTCCCACGGGTCCCCCGGGTCCGCCGTTACCACCGAATCCAAAGCCACATCTACATCGACCATCTATACAGTGTGCGTCATGGTTACAGTGCGGGTCATTACAGTCCGCTTGACTAGAACATCCAGCCGTTTCTGAAAACATATTGAGACACGGTCACGTTGTTATATAGATTTTTGTTATTTGTTCGTATACTTTTATGTATCCTCGCCCCTGGCTGGGCGACCCATATGGGCGAGGCCCTCAAAAGAGGTCAGTCATCTCAGAAGATGTCCCAGTTCCAGAAGTAAATATTGCGTGCGTCAATATACATTGAAACACAAGTGTATTTGCACAAATGCGTTTATCTAAGATTTTTTCTCTTTATCGTATTAAATTTTAGGTTAGTACAGTAACAAATCGTTAAGACGAGCATCGATAATTCGAGCTTTGGATATGTCGAGCACATGGTTTATCTCGAGCATTTGGCTTGTCCCGAAATGTCCTCGAGTTAATGAAGTTTTAATGTACTTTTTATATACATGTACATTCAGAGTAATTATGACTTACTGTGTGTACAGGTACATTGTCGGTTATGACATTCCTTTTCATAATCCTGTTCAGGGCAGGTCACGTGTTGACAATCACCTACGTCACGACATTCCTCAGCTTTCACCATGACTACAAGTGAGGAGAGAATATCGCTTATTATGTCAGGTTTAAACAATACACCAACTTTTCATGTATTTTTTATTTTCTTTTTATATTTGTGTCCCCTGTCAATGCAGTCCATTTATGGTATAGTAATGTGACAAACACATGGTATGATTGAACATGTCTGACAAAAGTCAGACGAATAATTTTGAAAAACATCAAAATAATGTGTTTAAAATATAACATAAAGTTGGACATAACAAAGTCCACTAACAGTCCAACCAAATTAATGTACATGCGGCAATAGGTTGGCGTTACAAGTTACAATATTAGTTAGAACCTATGTATAACACCATTAATATGAAATCACTCAACCTACCAAAGCATCCTTACAGTATGTTTAGGTTTAATTGTGTTTTAAAAAAAAAAACACCCAAGAATTTGTTATGCCATGCCTTGTTTCAAACAAATGTGTGCATTGCATAATAATTATTAAAATTCGATTGTATGACAGTAATTAACCATAATTGGAAAATAAAAGTAGTATTTTCTTTCTGTTAAAGTACGACAAAGTCCATTAAATGAGCTCTAATGGGTGACTTCCAACCTGTTCAAAATAAAACTTTTTGGGCAAACTATATTTAGTATAGATTTGATTTTTTTTAGAAAAAATACCGATAAAACTTATTAGTTGGATAATGTCACTTTCGCGTTCTCTAAGTTGCCATAACATCTATGTCCTTTCTTGTTTGTGAGACTATGGTTTTAGGAGTAAAACATAACAAAATATAAAAGCAAAGCATGGATTTTTTAATTATACAACCACGTCGCCATTAAAATTTTCATTTGATAAATAATTAGTGTGATAGGTGTGTTGTAACACCTTAAACATTTCACTACAAAATTCTACCAAAATATGTGAAGATAAGTTAAATTTTGACCTCAGCTAGGTAATCCTACAGCAGAGCACACACTTTTGAAAAACTAATATAAGATTTAACTTACCAATAGCTGCCAACACTACCAACAAACAGACTGTAAGTTTCATGTTTAGTTTTAAGGTGTTTCTTGAAGTGTTATAACAAAACAAGTGTTGTTTAGTGAGTGGAAATGGAGCATATTTATAGTGTTTGGTCGTCACATATATTAGTCTCAGATTCCATAACTGGCTCATAAAGCACGATGATTAAATAACTACAGGCCACACGATTCCAACCATGTCGTGAAAAAATTTAAACTAGGGTTACGCATAAATGTGATAAGACCTATTATGGCTTAGCTACTTAAAACACAAATGAATAATAACGAATCAACAATGTATAGTCAGACTCGCGTTAGCGTTCACATAATTGTTTAAAAAAAAACGATTATATTTTTATATTGAATGTTTAATAATATGTATTGAATAGCCATAGCAATTATCGCACAACATTTTAGACATATACTCGATGGAAAGACTATATTATTTTTGGCATAAACGCTAGCTGCAATGAGGGGAATGGCATACCAAAATACCACGTCTGTAGTTCACTTGATTGTGGAGAAAAATCGTATTTGGTCAATCAATGTGATCCAATGTGTATACACCAAACAAAATCGATGTTTTTTTTAATCAATAATATTTTTTCATTTTTCTAAGCTGCCAATCAGATAGCGATAATTATGATAAGTCAACACAGAGTTTTCAAATTCACATACCTTAGCACAGGTAACTGTTTCATCTAAAATGGGTACAAAATTGAGGGAAAATATATATGAGCCGTTCTCGAGGAAAACCGGGCTTAGTGACAAAATTTTGAAAATGTTGATGAAAATAAGTTAGAAAGAAGAGACTCTTGTGAACAGATTCTGAAAATTTGAACACATTATTCCATATACTTACGAAGTTACAGACTTTTTAAACAAACCACTACCGCCTACTTTTTTAGTGACGTCGGAAACGTCATTCTCTACGTTTTTGACGTAACGTGTTTGACGTAAACTTTTAAAATTATGGCACATTATAGAATCATATTCTTTTTTTAATAAAATGTGTACAATTTGTGAGTGTTTGTTTACAGAGAAAAATTGCAAGTGTTTTTAGCCACTTTACCATTGTTTTCCTTGATATGAGTACTGTTTACAAAATGATCACCATAGCAACGACAGAAGTTATTTTAACACAATTTTAAAGAAAAGTTGAAGCTAATGGATAGGACTATACTATCCAATTACTCAAATATGAAATGAAAGGACACAAGTTTTTTTTCTCATTTTAGACATTTTTCTAACTCTTATTGCATAATAACATCACAATGTCATTAAGCCCGGTTTTCCTGGAGAACGGCTCATATATATGTGTATGTGGTTTTTTCTCTAGAAATTTAAGTTACTTATAGAAAACACAAATTCATACATGTTTATTTTCAATGATACTGCTACTTGTGTACCTTGTTGGGGCTATAATATGGCATATGTTTCCCTAATCCGCGGCTCATGTATTTTTGGGTTGGGTATAGCTATGGATTATATTTGTTACAGAAGTAATATTGGTCGCATTTCTTGAGTTGATCACCTCCACAGTTTCCCTGATTGCTCGATAAATGCTTTAAGTACATGAAGTGTCGACTATGCCGGTTGGTAGGTAGCACCGGACATGGTAACATAGCTTATTTTAGACTCTGGAAGTCATGATCGAACCCCTAGGACTGAGTCTGGATTCCTGGACCTTCTAATTAATCTTTTCCCTAAGCTTTTCCCTAGCCCTTTCAAGAAAATAGTTGGTGATTTAAAGTTAACGTATTGTGACAGAAAAGTGTCTCATGTGCGCACGTACATAACGTTCAAAGGGTAAAGTCTAAATTTAAAACATTTCGTGAGTACGTTACGTTTCCCGTCACTCATGTAATTATCTCGTATTGAGGTCATAGCTAACATTTTGAAATGTGATCAAAATAATACTTAAATGGCCATTCATGATATCACGACATTCGTCATAAAACTGAAGTATCTGAATTGGGAAAACGTGTCATGAAACAAATGAAAAGCGATAACTGTTCAATATGACTCCATGCAGTTCATGCTTTTGGTGATTACTCTTGTATCATTTGCAGTTGAATTGTTTCTTATTTAGAAATTTACGTCTTTCTATTATTAGGTGTAGGGTATATTTATGAGGGTACGTACTATGCATAGACCTACACTTGAAGCCTATGGGGTTATTTAAGCGCTTTTATTTGCACTCTTAATTGAAGGCATAGACGTGACCTAAATTGCGTTTGAATGAAGAATCTTTAAAAAGTGTTGACTGACTTCACAAAGCACCGGGGATAGACTATAATTATTACATTTTAATAAACGGTTTTCAGTGGTTAATGTTTCTTGGTCCGCAGACTAGTCAGTGTAGAAGCATGTGCAGGCGTAGGCCTATGCAAATATACAGTGCGTGTAGGCATTCAAAGATTTTTTAAAAAAATCACAGATTGGAAACCCTAATGAAAATTGAGAGAAAGCTGTTGATAGATCTACCTGTTCTGTTCTGTTGGTTGGTTCCCCCCTTTCTCTTGGAGGCCTCTTCTATCGAATAGGACGATCAGGTCAAATATTATGATGATGATGATGAATGATGAATGATCAATTCATTAAAATGATAAAATGATAAAAACTTGGCGAAACATTACTATCTTCAAATAGTTAAAATTGTCATTCGCACATCTGATTTAACAAGTCAACAGCCAACTTATAACACAACATATTTACATTACAGTTTATTTTGCATTTATTCATTTGTTGTTTTTTTCTGATAAGCTCGGATTTTGCTTATACCAAGGATTTAAATACATACACTTACGGACTTTGAAAACGCACCACTTTTCAGGGGTCGGTATTTTTTGTATGAACTGTTTAGGATTATTTTATACCAATGGGATAATGTTCCAGGGTTAGAACGCTGTTGGTTAAGTATATTTTAATCCATTTTTACTAACCGAATCGCTAGTAGTTACCACGTGGTCAAATCTCATTTTTAGCACGTTAGACTCGTGCGAATGACAATATCCGACCTGTGTAAATGACGATGTGTTAACTATTCATTAGCATACCAAAAAAACAACACATTTTAAGTTTTCAAAACCAAAGGTTACATTTAATGTCAATCTGAAACTGATATGTCTGGAGGTATAGACATGTTACAAACCGGAAGTAGCCACCGCGTGGTTTTTGCGCGATTACATTGTCATGATACAATAAATATTTGTCTCCAATAGCGTTTTATTCCAACTGACACCACCGTTGATCTTCAAATAGGGATTAAAGGCCTAAAAAACCACATAATTCGGATAAATTAATGTTCATGCTCCGCCAAAATAACGACTTCCGGTCAACAACCGTGCCTGTCAAAAAAATGCTTGGTGTCGATAGATATGCTAAATCATAAAATAAAAATATCAAACACGTTTATTTATGAAATACAACATTTTCACTTAGTACCCTGCAAATTTTTGTTTCATCTAACATATAACACGTGCTTCAACACGCAGTCACTTCCATCTTGTATTACTATTTCCGGATGACAGGGTTGTTAACCTTGGACAGCATGAATATATCCATGCGCATAAATAACGAATAACAGTCAATTTTCTTGAAGAAAGCAATATCTGCGTGATGGAATGTCCAAAATTTTGATCCCACCGAAAACATATGACATGTTCTTTCAGACTTGAGTCCTAGTATGAGTTCCATGACGCGATCTACCCACAAGGTTGTCCAAACCTTTGTTGGTGAATAGAGGAAAAATCTCCAGAAGCAGATTGCAATTATAATGAGTACTTGCTGTTGTGAACGCATCAAAACATAACTTTTCACGCACTCTCCATAACTGTGAATTTGGTTTTGAGACTTAAGCACGTGGATGTCACTTGACTTAGTAACATTCTTAACTGTCGTTTTGAAATTTTGCTAGATGTTAAAACATAAATTGAGCTATCTATAGAAAAACCTTTAATACAATTAAACAATGTTTACTATTAAATTTCGTGGTTTGAATAAGTGGTGCGTTTTCAAAGTCCGTAAGTGTATAAGGATTGGAAACTCCCTATACAGTACACTGACGAGATTAGATTATCCTCGCCGTAGAAAATATCGTCTGCTTATAAACTGATAAGAGTATGCTCAACGGGGCGCAAGGAATTTAATGAGCGTAATCACTAATAAGCGGAAAGATAAAAAGAGCGAAAAGGATTTTCACGGCATTATACAGCTTTTTATGCGATCGCTAATTTAATGTGTAGATCTACGTGTTTTATTACGTGCGTTTATTTATTGCGCGGTGATTAATAATAGATTATTGAAATGATTCTTTTTATGAAACCTTTCCGAAATTTTGGCCGAAATAAATATAGATCTAGTCAAGGATTTAAATACATATAAGGATTGGAAACTCCCTATACAGTACACTGACGAGATTAGATTATCCTCGCCGTAGAAAATATCGTCTGCTTATAAACTGATAAGAGTATGCTCAACGGGGCGCAAGGAATTTAATGAGCGTAATCACTAATAAGCGGAAAGATAAAAAGAGCGAAAAGGATTTTCACGGCATTATACAGCTTTTTATGCGATCGCTAATTTAATGTGTAGATCTACGTGTTTTATTACGTGCGTTTATTTATTGCGCGGTGATTAATAATAGATTATTGAAATGATTCTTTTTATGAAACCTTTCCGAAATTTTGGCCGAAATAAATATAGATCTAGTTACGTTTTTTCTTTTCCAACATATTTTTGCAGATAGATCTAAGATATACTTGTTTTTTTTTATTCTCCTGAAAAGTTGCGATTGTGCATTTATGTGGTTTGCCCGTGGGGCCGATGATATTCTCGTCATAAATAATGTTTAATTCTGCCTAGCCATTTTTTTGGTTTACTTATAAGCAATTAAATTACCAGTGCTGTATCCGCGCTTAATAAATTCATTAATAGGCCCGCAGTGCCGGGGTATTTGACAAAGGTGTTAAGTACCGCCTTGTGTTTGGTACCTCTGGAACGTTAATCGTTAATTGATAGCCCTGTGTTGTATGATAATTAGCTATTGATCAGTACAAATTGTTTTGTTTTATTAAACCACGTGTAGTCCAAAATCGTGTTTTGTTCCAAATGAGTAAACACCCATTGATGAATCTACCTGTACATTTTCCATTATTCGTTTTGATTGAGTAAACACTCAATGTACATATGTCATTCATATTTAACCCTGCCTTGTGTATAGATTGTAAATTTGTTTTGTTTTTCATCCGTGTTCATTAATTTGTTGTAATATTTACTACACGTTTGTTTAAATGTATTTTTCCATCCATTATTAATGTTACTATGTAAGTGTTTCATCCATGTTAATACTGTCATTTGTACCCGTCGTTAAAGACTTCTGCTAAATTTGATAATCTAATTTGTGTATATACACCATGTATACTTGTCATAAAATCAAATTTGTAGCATATTCCATCAACAGCTGCTTTCCCCACCCGCTTATAAACAATTATTAGAATCTACATTACTTTTAACATAAAATGTTGTTGTTTTCTTGAAATATGTTCTCTCCTGTTGAAAATCCTTATTACATATCACACCGCCATTATCCATGTATATTATTTCTGTATATATTTAATGCACTTGTTATTACTATGTAATCTGTGCGGAAAATAAAGGATATGTTCTGTTCTGTTCTGTTCTGTTAAGGCAATTAACAATTTAATTTCAATTTAATCGTCCATAATTTTAATTATGCGATAATAACTCCACGCGTTCTTTAAAAAAATGCCGATCTTTTCACGAGTATTCACGTGGTACATTAGTAAAAAAAACAATATGAACGAATTTAATATCATTTTCCAAAGTATCCGTCATACAGTGACAGTTTTAAGATTTCAAATCCACTAAATAATAAATTACGGCTTACGGAAAAAGTGATTTTGTTGATTTTGAGGACCTTAATCTGGACGATCTCCTTGGTGAGTACACGTGCAGTAAAATAAATGAAATTTAATAGTTTGAAGAAATTAATAAACTTTTTTTAAATATGTATTCTTTTCCCTACAGGGACACATTTGGTAATACTTCATAAAAATTAAGAGTTTACATGTACTTAATTCTTGACATTGTACTTAAATTGAATTTGATAGGTGTTTAAACCCTAACAGTTTACACAGTGGGGTTCCAGTAAGGACCAATATACAACCAATCAGTAAATCAGTATATGCTCTCACCATCTGTCACATTTATACAGTAGCTATGATTGTGATCAGTAGATTATTGTAATATTTGTTTGATATTAATTAATAAACACATGCTGTGCCAATTAAACACTATGAAAACTGATTAGATCAGATATAGATCATGTATTTATGGTTGCTATGGTGAATGCACATGAGATGAAAAGATGCAATATTGTGAATTACAAACACAATAATGTTACATAACTAACTGGTTGCGTGCAAGTGTATTATGTAGATACAGGATTTATGAAATAATATAATTATCGAAAATAGGAAGGTGTGTAATATCTGTATTTGAAACCCAGGGGGTCACGTGACTACTAAAGTATATGAAACTGCTATCCTCTGAAGTTCTCTCTCATGGTGATAGTGTGTGTAAGTTTTGTTTATGAATAAAAACCATTTTATTGCTAAATTAAGTGCTGGTTCATTCATTTTGGATTGTAAACCATCAATATGTAAAGTTACATTGAAACATTTCTAGAGCAATACCTGTTTTGCATGAGAAAACTTTCGTTTTTTTGTACACTCTCGTCTATATATTAGATAATATTGCTTGAAGCAGGTTGTTGCTCTATGGAGGTTGATCCCAGAGAAAGCTAGATTTCTATATCACGGGATATTTGACACCAATTTGTCCTTATTGGATGCCATTATACTCTTATTTGAGGCAATTTGGACACTGTTTATTTCACCATTAAAAATGAACGATACCTTGAGAAAATGAACAGAAAACATATCCATTGCAAATATATATCTATTAAGTACACATACAGCGGGTAATTAATCTAAATTATGCACATTCAACATCACTAGATGCGTTCAAATTTTATCACCTCTTCACTTTGAGGGTCTCGGCCGCCATTAACGATTTTCATCGACTCTATTTTTTACAATTAATTGTGAACATTAACAAGCGAAACTAAACAAATTAACACATCCCTGACCAAGATACATGTATTAGGAACAAATGTAGCAGGTAATTGATTTAAATACTGCACCCAGCACTTCACAGTTTGCACTGCAACATTATGACAAATTCTAATTGCCGCCATTTAATTCTGTTCGCGGCGGGCCGATTTATCAAGAAATTTAAAATGCACTTTATTTTGGTTTTGACGCGTTAACCATGACTAATTCGTGCGGGTTTAACTTTAACAATTACTCAAATATGTTCTGTTACAAATAAAACACACAATATAATTAGTAAATATGTGTTAACTTGTAAAAACGATGTTTTAGGCCGCTTCGTTAAGAAATTACAAAATGGCGCTGATTCGATCTCCCGAGGCGAGGATAATCGGGAAGTTCATCAACATTCATCTCCCTTTATTTATATACCTCCCTGCTTATACAAATGTAGGACCTACGTACAGTACTATATATTTATAGACAATCATGAACATAAATTTTATAATCCTTGGTAATATATTGACAGGTTTAGATATGCATTAAATTTATACATTTATTCAATGACCCTTCAACGAATCTCTGAAGGATATAACAAAGACCTAAAATAAGATCTTTGGGAAAAACAAAATAGCGCAAAGAATTTTAACGCTCTTTTCTGTATATTCAAAGCGTTGGGTTACTTTAACTCTTCAAAATGGTAGGAGTGAATTTTCATAATTTTACTAAATTTCCGAATTCAATGGCTTTGAATTTGTTTTAAACATACTTAATCAACTGTTAAAATATTGTTTCTCGTTCTCATATAATTGTCTTGAGATGTACTCAATCACATGAGGGATTATTTCAAAATTAAGAAGTAGCATAGACACCGTCTAAATTATTTCGGACATTAGGATAATAAGTATCAGTAATATATCGTTTAAGTGCTAAAGCACAATGACAGTCCTTATTGACTGAAGTTTGAATGTAGCCCATGATATATTCATCGAATAAACTCCTTAGTGTGTGGTCCAAGTGTTTTTTATGACTGACATGTTGTTGTTTTCCAGAGGTTTCGGTTCTGTGGAGATTTGGACTGTCCTGACTGGGTACTGGCAGAGATCAGCACATTGTCCAGAGTTGTAAGTTGGTACTTAAATATTTAAGAACAATTTAACAAGTTTTCATGTAATTAGTTGTCATAGGTTAAATATTACATCCCCACTAGGGTGGCACTTTGGTCGAGCGGATAACCAGCTTGACTACTAATCAAGAGGTTTCTAGTTTGATCCTCATCCAGAGCACTTGCTCATTGCTGAAACCCAGAGTCAGTCTCCTTGGATTAGCGCTGTACACTGGGGCACTTTTAGGAACCAAGGAGTCTGTTCGTAAAAAGCTAGGGCAGAGCGCCAGGATTCCTTCAGGTTTGTATCACACAACTGTGACCTGTCTCTTCTACTTGCTGTCCCTTCATCAAAACACAGGACCAAATTGCTCGCACTTTTATGGGTCAGTCAGTTAGTTTTCAATGAACTGAAGAAATTATGCTGTTAATTTTGAAGTGCTGAATTATAATTATATCATACATTTATGCTACAAGTAAACAACATGCTTGATTATTATCTTTATATAATTTATACCCTTTTTCATTTTTGTAGACTTCAGTTAAAATGAAGCTGCTTTGTGTCCAGGTTATTAAAGATATGCTTTGCCAGGGAATTGATGTAAGTTTGTCAAGTCACTTTTTCTGACCCTTTTAAGTAAATTTAACTAAATAAACATTGTCAATAGATGTTCAGCTTGGGAGAGCCATAACTAAGTTAATATTATGTTTAAATTAATAGGTGTTCAATCAAACATAAAGTAATTCTAATTTATTAAATTTATTTAATTATTAAATTTATTTAATTTAATACTGTAAAATGAGAAACTTATTTTTAGGGATTAATTTAGCTATATACACTATAGAAACATGATATTCTAAATCTAACTAAGTTGGTGCTACTTTTTTATTTTCCTTGCAGTATGACAAAGTGTACAAACTGACAGCTGATGCTAAATTTGGTATGTATCTGACGTTCGATTATTGCACATTCACTAAAATCATCTGATTTTTGTAAAGATTTATGCATGGTTAAACATCATTGAAAATATTCTGATGAAAGAATAAATTGGATGGTCTTTGCCGACAGGTTTTTTAATACTGATTGTGGTCTTTGTTTACAGGTGGTCTTTATAACAGGTTTAACTGCACGGTACATGTTTGTACTTGGTTGATTGTAACTTCCAATTGTATGACTGTATGCAAATAAATGGGTCAAAACAAAATGATAATGTAGTTCAAGTAACCAGACTGCAGACTGACCCTATCTTTGCCAGAATTTTGCTGGTAGGAAGTCACTATGGAAAGTTGAAGAATTTTCAATGCAGAAAATATTTAAAATAAATGTCCTACCTATCTACCCTATTTTTCTTCACTTAGGCAAGATACCAAGAACTTCAATATTAATTATTTATTATACCTCCTTCACAAGGTATGTTGTAATGGGTAAACTCTTTTCAGCTTGTATGTCCATCGACAGATTCTTGTGGATGAAACTCGTACAGTTTTTGCATGATTTCCTTCTAATTTTCACTCATATGAACAACCTAAACATATAAAAGTGCGTGAGGATAGGAATTTGCACTGCAATTATTTTTGCCATACCGGTCGGATACTTATGGTCCTTTGCTGGTAGGGGTATATTTGTCTGCTGAATGGCGACACCTCAAGTTTGTTTTGACCACTGATGTTTTGTTCATGTATTTGCAGAGGAAGGTGATGTGAAAGCCAGTATAGCTGCCCTACATTTCATCATTGCTAGTGCTGCCAAGTACAATGTAGATGGTGACTCACTATCAAATGAACTACAACAACTTGGTCTACCAAAAGGTATTATCATTTACTACTGTTTACATGTATCTTTAAAGGCTACTTGTTGAACTCCTTTTTACAGACAGACAGACGCATGAACAGACATACTGCTCAAGCATGAATTTCTTTTGTTTGATCACAACCCACACTTTCACATTTTCATGCAAAAAGTGACAGAATGAATAAAATTTTAAAATAGCATTTTGTATGGTACTGCTTCCCATGGGTATATAGACATATGGTTCATTGGAGAGATGGGCAGAGTAGACAGAGATTGTGCAATACTGTAAAATCATTTAATTTTGATGGGACAAATTTCGTGGTTTTGGTAAAAAGACCATTTCGATGGAACGTTAATCAATGGATTTTTGCATTTCAGGTAATAAATACAAGGGTCAAAATTAGTGTTCGATCAAATTCGCTTTTGTGCTTGAAGGTGAACCACAAAACCCACAGAATTTAATCACACATGAAATTCAATGCTTTTACAGTTGATTGTCTGGTTCCATATCTGAAGGTTTTGGGTTAATTTTCTACATTAAAGGGGGACTTTGGTTTACCAGGAAAAAAATTAGTGGGTCAGCAGGCTCATCATTAATGGCAATGTGTGAAAACTGGTATCTGTGAGGGTCAGTCAAAACATGTGTTGTATCTTTCCTTATCATCATCTACCAGCATGTGGCCTATGGTTAGGGTTACACTAGGACAATAATATGCGAACGATAGCATCTCTTTATACACTCAAGAAACTGCATTTATTTTATATCCTAATATTAATATGATAGTTTAGAAGAAAAAATAGAAATTTCACCAATTGCTAGTAGGAATGGATAAACACATCCACATAAACTATACGGTCATCAAACATACTGTACATGACTATAAAAGTTACATCTCAGGCAGAGATGAAATAATCAAATCAAACAATTACTCTTTCACAATGACTGGGAATATATTGAAACAGAAGCCAACTACGTTTCATTTTTAACTAAAATGAAATATTGCATTTTAACTATTTGATATACTGAATTATTCACCAAGGTAAATGAACTGTAGCAAGTTTTTCAACTATATTTTTTTGTAAATTGATTTTTTTTAAATAAATTAAATTTGTTTTTAAAAAGTTTGAAAGGTTATTGTTTTATAAGTAGGGGATGGGCATAATAAGCATTAATTTTGAAGTTTTCTATTTGTTCATCAATTATGAGCAATTGTTTTAGACCTAAAACATAATTATAAATGTTTTTAATATAATGATGCATAATTTATGTGAAAGCGTGAATGTTAGATTAGAAACAATTTATCCTGAGTTTATCAAGGAACTTTCTATCACTATAACAGAAAATTCCTGGATAATCTAACACTTCTCATCACCAGAATATTTCTGACATAAAAGCTGAGATTTGTATAATTCACATGAGTACAAGTGAGTAGCTACAAACCATTCAATAATATATCAAGCAGTGCCCCATACAGTGATATTGTAACATAGTCAGTATAGTATGCTAGATACCCAGATGGTCGAAGATAGAAATACATCCCCATCATAACTAGCAATTGCTGTGTAATATATTACATGAAATAATGATTATCAATGACATGAAAATAAGGTCCATGCTGTGCCCCCTACCGCTGGCAAAGTCCCCCTTTAAGTAAGTAGGATGGTGAGTGGGTATCACATCCAGATTCCTTGTATAAATAAACTCTTATGAACACTCGAAAGTCAGGGATTATGGACTTGCCTGGCAGGTGAAAAAAAATGCTAAAAAATGTGGGCAAAGCTTTTAGTTGTATGTCCGCTTTCTGCTGAAATATGGCAGGCATATATGTATGTGCCTCCATCCGGATTTGAACCCTGGTCGCCAGCTTAGATGCTCTTACCACTGAGCTATGGATTAGATAACCGCAAACAAATTACAAAAAGTAGCACTGCTGTACATGTATAAAGTTATTTTTGATTTCATTTTCAGAGCATACAACCTCGTTAGCTAAGTCATATGGAGATAACCTTAGTAAATTACAGGAACAGTTTAGAAAAGATAGTTTGAAATGTAAGTAGCTTACAGTATTTTCAGATTCAGAGCTTTTTGTCATTATAATACATTATTGTGGCATTTCATTGGTTTAGTCAGAACATTGAACCAATTAGATAACTTGTTACATTTCAAGCTGAAGTTAGTTTCTGTCTTCATCTGAAGATTGCCAGGTTGTTTTTATGCATTGAAAGTTAGAATCAGTGTGTAAAGAGAAGTCTAAACTAAAAAAATGCTTTAGGAATTTGATATTTTCTACATAATGTTCTTGAAATATATGCATTACCGTTAAGTTCAGGACAATGTTAAAATCTTGGTACTAATAACAACACTCTGCTTGATGTGCACATATTGCATGAATAAATTCAGAGGTTGGATCGGGGGTATTGACTACCTCTTACATCTTCTTTTATAATTACCAATGTTAGAGATAAGAATCCGACCAGGACACCTTTCTTACAAAAACGGCTATCTTGAGAAAAAAGCTAGATCCTCAGCATATATTGTTTATAATATGTTTCAGTATCACAGTTGGAAAGTGTTGAATGGAGAGTAGATTATATCATCAGCTCAAGTCATCTAAAGGTATCAATGCATATTTTAAATATTTCATTCAATTTAAAATCATTGAACACACCATTTCTAGGATTTCAGTTTTACCAACTTCTTGTGGCGCTATTTCAATGATTAAATCCTAGACTAAAGATCAGAAGAATATTAAAGGCGTTACTAAGTATGTATACATGTATGGTGGTAAATATTGAGTTGATAATTATGATTGTTAATCTAGCTGACAATATCACTTGCGTAAAAAATAAATGCATTCAATTTTCCAATTTTCACAAAAAGATAAATCTTTCATAACTACATTTTGTACTTGTAACTGCTGATTGTTGAGTGGTACAAGAAGGTTGTGTTATCTGTTGCTCAGTAAAGAATGCTTAAATACATGGATTATAAATAAGTAACATTTAAATATTTTATATGACTGTGATTGTGTGGACAATTACTTGGACTAAATTATTCTCACAAAAATTGGAGTATAGTGCTGGAATATGCAGAAAGGTTATATATATTTCATATATTATTGAACATCTTGAATAAATATCATCTTGCCAAGTCATTGACATCTTGTGTAAATGCATTTATAATAACAGTTCACCGTGCTAACAATGGTCCTAATCCGCTGTAATGACAGTGTGTGAGATAAATAATGAATAACTGTACAATTGAGTGGACCCCGCTATACTGTACAAAATCTACGGAAGCTCATTAGTGACCTACCAAAATGGGTATTGATATAATGCTGTACAGGGCTCATAAGGGACATTACTACTGTTCACGCAAATGCATAGAAACTAAAAGAAAGTTAAATAAAACACGCTAATGTTGACCTTGGGCCGGTGGCCATTATATCAAATAAACTATTGTCATTGTCATACTTTAAAAAATAAAGTCATTCACACTTTTCTTAAAACAAGCAGCTCTCGACAGTGCTGTGATTACAATTTCAATCTTTGTTGGTATTGAAGTCTAGAATTATCATATGTTCATATGATAGAGGGATTAATATTGGGTTGAATAATTCTATGTTATTTTATTCAGGACATCAATGAGCCTTCGGTACAACTAAAGATGAATGTGAAATCAGCAGAGAATGGTCAAGTAGAACCTGTCTCCTTCACAGCCTCGTCCGATAAACTTAGAGTCTTCCTTAATGGTACGTCTTATAAACAAGTTTTTATTTCCAGTTAAATAATTTCTGCAGAGTTGTGCCCCTTTGGGCCTTTATCTTAATTTGTGGTTTGTGTTATTATTTCAGTCATTGAAGTTTTCAATTATAAGGTGCATCATAAAAATATGTAGGTCAAATTGGTATTTAAAACAATGTACCAAAGAGTTATTCCCCCTCTGATACATCGTGTTTCTTCAAATTCGCATATTTAAGTGCAGATAATTCTGGAGCAAGTATGTTGAGAATTAATACCACTGGGTAGTCATAGAATAGTAGTGAAAGAATTTGTACTGTTTTAATATACCGGTAGCTCCTACAGAACTGAAAACTGACATTTGAGTCCTTTCCCAGCATCATATCAGTTTTTTTATTCTATCATAGCCATATGTAATCTGTACAATTCTGGGCAGTGGTGGTATCGGGAGTACTGCGTTGTACAGTTCAAGCATGAAAGTTTGAACTACTTATTTTATCATCTGTTGTTATAGTCATGAGATCCATATAGGTACTTATTTATTGTAATTATTTTATTGGTGAAACTTGTCTGAGAAACTGCCGCATTTGTCCTTAATGAGCATCATTATTCTGTCCTTTATGTATTTATTAGATTATTATTTTCAGAATTGAAACAAGCTAGTTCACTGATGGACAATCTGGCATCGTCTTGAGGAAGTGGCTGTGCTATGTGTGATAGTTCTGTGTATATGTTATCATTGACGATGTGAACAATGAATGATGTGTGTCTGATAGCGTTACATGTACAGGGTGTCCAAAAAGAAAGTTTACAGATCTATTAATCAAACATCTTAATTCTGATATTTAGAGATTAAACGATGTGTAGAAAAAAGATGCATGTTTCTCTTGGCTCCCGTTTTGATATTATAAATTTGATAACAGATAAATTTGTGATAGGAGAATGGAAAGATTTGATAAATATGCTCTGATACTTTTTGAACAACCTGTATTTGGATAATATTATTTGACTTACTGCTAGATTATGTTAAGCTTGTGTTACAAGTACTTGTGTCAGTGCGCCTTACTATGATGACAATGTATAAAACATTATAGAATAGATGAAATTTCTGATTTCTTTGTAAATAATTGTATTCGGAGTAATGTTCCAGAATATCCACAATGTCACAGATGTCAAACGAAGAACATGTATATAAATGAACAAATCCACAAAATTTCTGTAATGACTGTTTTAAAGAGTTTTAATTCCATGTAATGGGTTTTGGAATAGTTTGCATTAAATTTCAATGTTCAAGATTAGGATAAGACATGTATTTTTTCCAATGATGTCAGAATTTTATTACTTCTTCATTAAAAACTCCTGCTACTGGGCTACTTATGAATCTTACCCTAGCACATGAAATTTGAGTACAAAACAAACATGCAACACTTTATATTGCTGGCTTAGAATGAGAAGGTCATAAATTTTTTCATGAAAACAGGTTCATAAGAAGCCCTTTGTGATGCTGATTTTAAATATGTATCCATCTTGACTTACAATGTTGTAAGTAGTACTTACGACCAGCCATATGTACCAATATTATTATAATACCATATTTATATAGCCCTTTTTTCATGTAAATTACACATTCAATATCCTGAATATTTAGAAGCATGCAAAAATGTGTCCAAATATTGATATTACAGCCCTTTGATTTGTAATGGATTACAAAATACATGAGACTGTATCATTGTGTGTTAATGAAATTAATATTATGTGTTATTATTGTGAACAAATGCCTAGAAAAATTATTTTGGTGAATGTGCAATATTTTATTAAACAAAAATAAAATGTGTAATATATCTGTGATGTTGTTCTTATTTTCTGGATGGGAAATTGATAACAAAGGGGCACAAATCTTCATGAGTAGATGCCTTCCAAAAATTATGCTTTGCCAGTATCAGTCCATAGGTCTAGTAGACCAAATGATTTCAGTTCAATAACCCAAGAAGACTTTTCCCTTGGATTTTCAAACTTTACATGGAGGTTGGCCAGCTACAGTAGATGACCCCTCTTGATTTTGAGTCAGTAGGCCAATATGACCTTTACCATGTCAGACTATTAGGATGCCATGGGGGCATAAATGTTCAACAAACATATTTTGCTCAGTAGCCTATGAGGGCTGATTCACCTTATCAGTTATCCTGGCTGTATTCCAACCAGTTCAAACTATAATCTACAGGGAAACACATGTTCAATCGGAACTCCTTGGTGTTTATCTAACAAAAGTGCCTTGGGCATAATAGGGAAGCTGCCATTATCACAGACAATTTTACAACATGGCTCATGAGAATCAAATGATGGAATCAAAGAACTAAAGGGTTACTCACTCCTGGGAAGGTATCAACTCCAACAAGATGCCAAAATGTCACAAAATATGCCCGTCTTGGTTGTGCTAGTGAAAAAAATATTGATTATGAAATAAAAGCCCATATTATGTCAAAACATTTTTGAACAATCATCTTGAAACTTATCTTGGCCTAGATATTACACCCATGAGCATCGTCAGCAAGTTTGAAGACGATCAGATGAAAATTGTTTGAGCTAGAGTACAGACAAGGCCAATTTCACATTTATTTTGGTAAAAGAAGGACCATAACCCAAGAAGGCCTGCACCGATTTGGCCTATAATCGAACTTGGCCTAGATATTACACCCATAAGCATTGTCAGCAAGTTTGAAGACGATCAGATGAAAACTGTTTGAGCTAGAGTACAGACAAGGCCAATTTCACATTTATTTTGGTAAAAGAAGGACCATAACCCAAGAAGGCCTGCACCGATTAGGCCTATAATAAAACTTGGCCTAGATATTACACCCATAAGCATTGTCAACAAGTTTGAAGACGATCGGATGAAAACTGTTTGAGCTAGAGTACAGACAAGGCCAACTTCACATTTTTTTGGTAAAAGAAGGACCATAACCCAAGAAGGCCTGCACCGATTTGGCCTATAATCAAACTTGGCCTAGATATTACACCCATAAGCATTGTCAGCAAGTTTGAAGACGATCGGACAAAAACTGTTTGAGTTAGAGTACAGACAAATATTGGACGCCGCCGCCCGCACGCCCGCCAAGGGTGTTCACATAATATGTCCCGTTTTTCAACAGGCGTATAAAAAGGAGACCGGTAATTGAAGGGTTTCTTGGTAGCATTGAAAAACTGATGATTGGCTGTAACCAGAAACCGCATAACCAAAATTTGTAGCCCTACATTTATGTACGAGGCATATTTTTCAGTTAAGGAAATGCCCGAGTAGTAACGATTGCCACATGTTATCACTGATGTCTAATTTTCATGGAAGGATAGAACCTACTACAATGGGTATTGAGCGTGGATCACTGGTTAACGATTTAAGCACACATTCACGTCACATGATTTTGTAACAGAGTAAGGGTAAGCCAAAGAAACAATGAATAGTAGCCAAAACAGGACTTTGTAAGTCAAGGGAGACAATTCAATTAGTGTTTTATTGAGATTGTCTCCCTTAATCAGTTTTTATGGCAAAGGGAGACAATCCCCATACAAAATCTGACTCATGAACACTGAAAGTTTGCAAAAGAAAAATGGAAATTTTATGAAAACTTTTGCAGTCAGGTGCAAAACAATATACTCCTTTATAAAAGATGGGGGCATAATCAACAAAAGTTGATGCTGTTCCTTGTCCAAACAGCTTTTCATCAGAAAAGAACAGCCACAAAAAAGCTGTCGTTTTAACAACAACATTTTATAGTCGAATCAATAAGTTATACTAATGAGGAAACTATCTAATTGGAAAGATTAGCGAGGTTTACCGTTGACTCAGGTATACATGGTCAACAGACAACTCAATGTTTACTAGCTGTTCTCGTTTAATTTTGAAACTACTGTACATAATCAGGAGTTTGTTGCCCAATAAAATCATTTGGTATGGTTTTTACAAGGGAGGTAATTCAGTATCTGATTTGTTTATAGAATTGGAGCTAATCCAACATAGCTCTACACAGTGCTTTAAGTTACGCAATAGGCTCCTGATTCAGACTCCTTCAGACACCCAAAGTTAAACAAAGAGGTACTAAAGTATTAAAGGTAAAGTCACGATGACAAGAATCACTTTTGAGTGACAAGTTTTCAACAATTTGACAATCAATAGGTCTCACCAGGTTTTGAAACTCCTGGAAAGTTCACCCTGTGACAGTTTGCCATTAAAATTGCACAGTAAAGGAAAAGAGAAAAAATCGAGTGGTTGTGTATTTACACTGTTTAATCAAAATCATATCCTGGCAGTGATAGAGCTGTACAATAAACTTCGCAACAAATATAAGTTTTTTTTATCAAAACTCATTCTCTTAAAAGCATTACTGTATTTTTAATACATAACACTCACTTTTTTCCATCCAAGCAAACATACCAGTATGTACTACAATGCAAATTTCACATGTATTTGTCTTCATTCGCATATAATGGTACGATGGCATTTAGTTTTACAAAACATGTACACACGACACACACAATTACAAAATAACATACTTTTATGTTTCTCCAGCAAACTGTATAAACACATCAAATCGAGTAAATGCAAAACATTTTCATGAACAACACACAGGTATATATATATATGTACGTTAAGAATATTATACAATATAGTAAAATAATACACATTATTTTTGTAACGATGCTCTATAAACAAAGTTGCACTATTTCAACATCAAGCTAGTATTAAATATCATGCCATCATAGTATGGTAAATAATAACACCAGAGTACTGTTTTATCAATGTACTTGCGGAAATCGTAAACTTGCGTTCAAATATAATGTCTGAATAATCTTTAATAACTGTATATTGGGGGACAAATCTTGTTTGTACGGGTTTACAAACCGAATCTTGTTTAGTATTATAGCTCAAACTGCCTCAGTTAATAGTTGTAAAAGTATTATAAAGAATTCAAATTTGAGAGTAAGTTTAAGATTTCTGTAAATGCTTTGATAAACAGTAGCTAGATGCTTGTTAAACATATATGGTCACATAAGTTACTATATCTGCAATAAACTGCATGATTCTGCATTTGTTTTCATCATAAATGCAACCAAATAAAACAATGTAAGTTATGTATAAATCTGAACACATAATTTTGTAAAAATGGCAATTATTTCCCAAAAATGGGCTTCAAAACTAAATGCACAGCAAAACATGAAGCTATAAAATAATGAGCCAATAATATAAAGCTTTAGAAATATGTAAGATATAGAAACAAAGAAATAAATCTGCTATGCAAACACACTATAAAAAAGCAATTATGGGCAAACATGTTCAGAATGTCCATCTATAACTATTTGAGAAATTAAAGAGTTTGAGAACACAAAGGCAAGGTTGCATGCTCAAATAAATCAGGTGATTATGTTACAAATTTAACCTAAAATGCAAAAATTGTGACACAAAGCACATGAAATCCTACTTCAAACACACATCTACCAAACTAGCATAAATAATCACGTAAAACATGCAACCACATTCATTCCTGACAAGCATAATAACTCAGATAGCCCAATTATGCTAAATGATTTTGTGATATGTTGATGAATCTTGACCAACTGGGCTATAACAATACAATAACACATAATTCTCACATTTACTACATCTTAAAATAGCCTCTACACTTGAACCTCTTTCGTCAAGGCAATAAATCATCAATGGAACATAATATAATCCAGCAAATGCCTATTGTAATACAGTTTCACATAATTACTCCCCTTTAATACATCCAAACATAACCTAAACAGTACCTTGTCATAGACATTAACAGTATGGATTAGCCACTGCATCACATGACCCAGTTGAAATCAGTAGAAATCGATTTTGCAATTAAGCATTAATGGAACATATTTCATCAAATAATTTAGCAAGCAGACTAACAAAATTTAAGTAATAGTCTAAAGTATTTATTATACACTTGTTCAATCAAATGTCAAAATATTAAGCAATCTAGCTAGTAAATTGATTAACAAAACATTAATCTAAAGCACCCTAACCAGGCACGTTGTTGACAGTCATGCAGAAACCCTTTTCTCAGTGAAAATTGGACAAATTACCAAAATATTAGTAAGCATGTTTTCAAAGGAAAGAGCATCTAAAATATACTCCAGAAAATATTTGTCGGTGTGCTTTTTTGTCCCTGGTTAGGGACCTGCACAAGTAATAAGTAAAGTATTTTCAATTTGTCGCTCATCGTAAGCATTCTACAAAGTCGGACATTACTTTTATCAGTCCAAGCGTAAAACATTCCTAGACTCTCATCAAATTTGTTTTACACATTTGCTGTGTATGTGAGCATTACAAAACATGCAATATATCTTGGCATAAGTAATAATTTCAATGAACACAAAAACACACTATAAAAATGTCACTACCGTACATCATATACACTCTCTGCATACAATAAATAAATCAATTCTTCATCTTCACACATTTTGAGATCATTACAAAAATCAAAGACTGATTTGCCATTTTATAAAAAAAAAAAACTACAGTATTATCCTAGTGATCTGACAAACCATTTTCATGGAAATATCATATCATCTGACTAGCCGTTTCCATGGAAAAAGCATATCATCTGAGAAGCCAATTCCATGAAAATGAGCTTTTAATCTGAGAAATTGTTTCCTTGGAAATTGCATATAATTTGAATAACAGTACTGTTCCCATGGAAACATATTATCAGATAATACATTTCCATGGAAATAGCATATAATTGGATTAATGGTTCCCTAGGAAGTAACATGTAAAATAGCATATTTCCATGGAAACAAAACATTACAATCACCAGTATAATACTTTAATTCGTCAAGTAATCAATTAATGTCATGATACATGAAAGCCAATTGGTATAAAAAGTTAACTAGTTATCCACACATGTCATACTCGTTGCTGATTGTACACATATTCCAGCTTAGCATCAATTTATTCCAGCTGAGCAACAATATATTCCATCTACGCAACAATATATTCCAGCTAAGCAACAAATGAATATATTCCAGCTAAGCATCAATATATTCCAGCTTAGTAAAAATGTACCAACTTGGTATCTATAGATTCCAACTTAGCAACAATATATTCCTGCTAAGCAACAATATTTTCCAGCTTAGCAACAATATATAGTTAGCATAGTAAAAATATTCCAACTTAGCATCAATATATTCCAGCTTAGTAAAAATGTACCAACTTAGTATCTATAGATTCCAGCTTAGCAACAATATATTCCAACTTGCAACAATATATCCAACTAAGAATAGGATTAAGAAATACAAAATAAATAATTTAAAATATTTTCTTCTATAGATCTTTGTATCATTGATGTACATGGTGAACTAAGTAACATGTTCAAAAATCATACAAGAAAAACAGAGGTAAAATATTTCAAACTAAATTAACCTAGCAATTCTTTTACCCATTACTGGTACTCCCACATCATATGATATGCTAAAAAAAATCCTTGTGTTTATCAAGTTGCACAAGTCGATCAATCTCTACCATTTATCCATCAAAACATAATCATGATAAAGAGTTTTAGTATTTAACACTGCATAAATAAAATTGAATTATTTATCAGTTCGAGATCAATTTTTCAAAATTTCACTGAAAAAAATATATGAAAAATTGATGTGGGAACGACCCCTTTATGGTGTTGAAACCACAGGTAACTGTATCATTGATAAAGACTAGAACGAAAAAAAAATATTTTTGTAAAATTTATATTTTTTCTATACAAATGGACTTAGAAAGAAAAATATAAATTTTACAAATTTTTTTTTCGTTTTATTTATTTTCAATGATACAGTTACCTGTGGTTGTGACCCCTTGATTTCAAACATCACAGAATACAGTAATCACTAAACACACAACATCATTCGTATATATACACTTGGCTGCCTGTAATAGAGCTTTCATAAATATAACATCGACAAAACAAAAAAACATGAAAAATCTCCAAAAACCAGGTTTTCGTGGGGTCATAATTCTGCTAAGATTTTGTTCAGGTTGTAAAAATTCTTTAGGTTTTACAACTTTATTAGCTGTTAAGCATTCCTTGGAATTTCAATAACAATATCCTTACACAATTTAGAAGATATATCCCATTAGACATCCAGCCGACGCCCACCTGGCATCTTGCTGACGCCCATCTGACATCCAGCCATTGCCAATCTGGCATCCAGCCATTGCCAACCTGGCATATTGCCGTCACCAATTTGATTTTGATACCTTGCCAATGCCCACTGACATCCTGCCGAATAAGCCAATCAAATTAAACCAAATTTTCTGCTGAAAAATCTGGTCAAATACTGCCAACGGAATTGGCTATGAATATTCTATATCTACTATATAAGGTATTAAACATACTGAACAATACCACAACATTAAGTATCACCGACATGCAACTGTACAAACTACATCATATCATAATATTATAGATCCATAAAAAATGCACCAATTTTGGTAAAAAAATTCATTTCAAGACAGTTATAAGATAAAAATACAATAATAATTTTACTTCAGTTTCATGCAAAAAGAGAAAGCGTGTACATATAATTTATCATTTTATGATTATTTAGAAAAATCGAAACCAGCAATCTATCAATAATTTAATAAAGCATGGAAAATTTCATCTTGTTCATTTATAATCTAACATTACATGCATACAATTTATGTACATGTAGTAAATATGTATAAAAATTAAAAATGCTGCCTCTGAAAAATGCTTTTTTAAAAAGATTGTGCTCTGAAAGTATGAGTCATTCATCATTCATTGCGGCAATAACAAACAATTTCACCATCTAACTACCTACACCATTCTTACAAACTGTTGCCATGGCAACCTATTCCAGAAATATGGTATGGACAGTGTGTTACCAAGAAAAATGTATGGTAAATATGTTTGTTATAATTATATGTAAGTCATTTCTACCCATTATTTATAGTATTTAAACCTAAAGGTAACACATACATTTCTTGTCCGACCACTTTAAATTGCATGGGTAAAAGTTGGGACAATTTGAAATCCAGAAAAAATGTCAATTTACAAAGGAAAATTCTTGAAAATAGACAGTTTTACGACACTGAAAATTCTGAAGTGTCCTGAAAATTTTTACCCATGAAATTGGAATAGAATAGAAAGGGATCGACCATTTGAATGAGTTCTGGGTAGTTTTTGGCAACATTAAAATGTTAGCCTGCTAAACAATAAGGTCCCACAAATCGATATATATCAACTTCGTCTTATGGCAACTTCCAAAACAACTTCTGACAAAACACAAATAATAACCAAGAGTACGTAAAATTTGAACACAGAGTGGGCAATCTGAATAAATATACATTCTTTGTAATATGGAATACAATTTTTATGGAATTGAACACAATTTATGGATTTTAGCAAAAATCTCAAATATGTGCGATATGATAAATAGATGTAACAGGCCTGGTAACATGCAAGCCTTTTCAAGAAAGAAAACCCAAGTAACTTTCAAATCATGAAAATATATTTTTCATTTTAAACCTAAAAGGAAATTCATGATTTAAAAACCTGAAATCAGACAAAAGCATGAAAATACCAGGCCCCAGACTCTCAATTATGGCAAAATAAAATGATCAGGTATAGATTTTTTTCAATTTGATTGTAACGAACCAAAAACAAAGTTTTGTCTTCAAGACAACAAAAATGATACTTTATTCAACGTTCATCTAATGAACGAATCATCAACGGCGTAATGATACGATGAAACATTTTAACGAATACATTGGAATGTCCACTTTGGCTTATTGTGCATTAAAATATGAGAAAAATATATGAGATGTATATGAAATAACCAAAATGAATGAAATTATCAAATATGTTAGTATGAATCATTTAAGACAAGACTATATTGAGCAATAAGAAACTAAAGATACAATGCAATAATGATATTATAAGCTACATTTAATTAATACATTCAAAGTGTTAAATTTTCATGACTATGTCACAACAACTTTACATATTTTCTACATCAATTTAATATATCTATCACAAAAAAATACTAATTTATGTTAAACAATTAATCTGTCAAATTTGTACGCAAATTTTTACCTATACTGTACGAGGGGCATTTCAAAAGTTCCAGGAAAAGTGCCCTATAATGTTTATCATTTGTTCAAATAACTTGAAATTTTGCATTTAAGTAGAGCAATTTAACTTTTGAAATGCCCCTCGTATATCGAAGGCTCTGCTACATAAATTTATAGAGGCATGTACCATAGTTTAACACTGAGCCCTCAATATAGTATACTTATACATGTATGTATAACATTTACACACTCATACGATGACTCAAATACATCATTTTCTCCAAAGTCAAAATTAATTGTAAACGGCTGAATCAGCAAAAAGTAGAACAGTACAATGTAGTAACTTTGTATCACCATCTTTCTACCGCAACTAATTCATGTAAGTTTTAAACACGCGATCACAATCGAACTGTGAAGTTTTGCAGGCACATACATTTTTAAGTCAGTTAAATTATTATTGTGCATGTTCTAAAAGGATAGACGTCACTTTTACGAAATCAAGAAGGAATCTTTCAAAATGCATTGTAAGTTTCATTGGAACTATGATTTGACTCCTAAACCCCCCCCTTTCTGACTATAGTATTTTACTTCAAATTACATTTAAATAATATCCTGTACAACATTCACCATTACATGAGATTCTATGGCTAGTGAAATTCTTATAATGAAATGCAATACATAATTTCCTCATTCTGAAGTTTGAAGAGTAGCAAGGAATGAAATTTCACTGCTTAAAAAACTACATTTTAAGTAATGACCAAAGATATTTGCTTCAACAAGTGTTTTGTTCTGACTTCAATTTCTTCACTTACACATATCAAACAGTCTGTAGAATTAAAACATACACTTAAAATATAAACATACAGTCCAGAGAATTTGAACTGATCCTGACCTTTATTAAGCATAATTTAACGGCTCATTTCTTGTCTGTATTTATAACCCCGGTTGTATATTTTCTTGAAGACACTCAAGGTGTACAGTGTACTGATACACACACAAATCTGAAATTGATATTTCATTATTTGCTTGCAGAAATTGATATATTCAAAGCAAGAACCTTGTAATATAATCATTTATGCATATGTAAAGGTCAGGATCAGGTCAAATTCTCAAAGCAATACCACTCAAACCTTCACTAGACATAAAACAAAAGACAAAATATTGATTGAACAACATTCTACGCGAGCACCAACTTGGACGGGGTCTGAGGATATATCTTTGATGGCGTTTGATGATATAACTTGGTGGGTGTATTGGACGGACTTCGTGAATCTTGTGGACTCATACATGTGTAGGTGATATTACCATGATATTGACTGGAACCTGAAATTAAACGATAATAGAAAATAAGAATTAGCAAGTGCACAAAAGGTACGAGGAAGGCAGCACTCGGATAGGGAAGGCAGCACTCAGACAGTGAAGGCAGGACTCAACTTAACCAGTCGAGCACAGAAATTCAAAACATTAACAGCAAATACACAAAACAACTACACAGAGCAATGCCAACATGTAAGTATTATCTTGCAGATATTTATGTTCAAAAATTTAAGTATAAAGCCACATCTTTTAGCGGCTAAGAAATGTTGGGTTTTTTAAAAGGAATAGCAACTACAACAGTATTTTTGTCAATTAGTAAAATTTCTTAAAACAAGACTGCGTTAGGTAAACGCTTATGACCCTGAGGAAGCCTTGTCTGTAAAAACTTGCTACGTCAATCAGGGGCCACACTTCTGTAGAAATGTTGGATAGTGATAAATACAAGGCGTGGAGAATGTAAGGTATTTATGATGGTTAAACATGACCAAAGAATAACTTCTCGACAGCAACAACCTCTGAACACTAAGGTCAAAGTTTCAACATTTGCAGCTCCCAAATGGTCTCTACAGAGGGTTTACTTTGTACTTATTAACAATGTAAAAATCTTGGACAATTTTATCAGGCTCCGCGAAATCTGTCAATCGGTCTGTTCTCAAGTCCAGACTGACAATTTTGATTTAGACTGACAGAAAATCTCAAATTTTTCTTTTAGATGAAGAGGAACATTCATTTATTTTACAAATTCGGACTGACAAGTTTAAAAAACTTTATGGGGAGCCTGTTTTTATACTATACATTGGTGTTGGGGGTATTTAGTTTACTTACCACTCATTGATGGTGAACCTAGGGGTGATGAACATACGTTGGAGTGTTGTGTATGAACTACACCAATAGATAACTCATCTTCCCACATACCATTCTGTAAACACAAAATATATAAGTCATCTACAATACAAGTGATTCAAAATTCATCATTTCGCTGGCTTAGAATGAGAAGGTCGTATCTAGAAATATCAATATTTTGAGAAAAAAAGAAAAACTGTATGACAAATTGACAATCACTCTTTACTTATGGTGAAACAAGCTTTTTTATCTTCAGTTTGGTCAACATGACAATTTCCGATGTTCATGAAAATAGGTTTATATGAAGCACCACATGATATAGACTTCAAATATGCATTAGTCTTATAAGGTCGTAAGCGGCACTTACGACCTTCTCATTCTTAGCCAGTGATTTGTCTACTCAACTGCTATTAGTTGTTCGTTTGCATGACATGCTTTCGTTGGTTTTTTTTCACCTATAAATTTGTTTTCTGCTTCATCACAACATTGTATTTATAATAATAATAATAAAAATAGTATAATTATAATAATACCGGTAAAGACTTCATTTATAGAGGCAACATAGTTATGCATTTGCCCAATCTTCCCTACGAGCCTCTTATAATATAAACAAGACTATATGAATAGTTTTCAATACAAAATATCAAATAGTTTGACAATTATTATTCTTAGTTGACTAATTCAATGTTACAGTATTTAGCATTTTGTGCAAATTGGCAAAATTGAACAGTTTTTCTTTATACTGTGAACATAATTTGAAATACTGTAGAAGTTACTTGCCTGAATCAACAGTAATAATTTGTCCATGACAACCAGACAAGTGATAATTTCGTAACATAGAACACAGGCCTAAGAAATTGTATCACAAACTACAGTTTTTACTTCCCAATTTTTTCATTCATTCAATATATTACTTATTTGACAGGTTGGAAATGTTTCGGGTTGGATTCCATTGTCAATATCAAAACAATGTGACCATGGCTTCCAAGCCGGAACGACTCATCGTTGAAAGTACCTGATAATATTATAACTTTAACACGACTAAGGGTATATATTTTGAATGCTTTGTATGGTAGAGACATAATTAGTCCCGACCAAAACCATTTTCTGGCCCGTTTATAATGCGTTAAATGGTATATTCGTGCAGGGGCGGGCAGAGACGATGCTAAACTCTGTTTTTGTGATATGATTTCTTAGCCCTGTGCCTAGAACTACTATGAGTATGCCACTGACTAGATCAAATATTTGAGCTTTGAAGTATTATGTACTGTTAAATTAAACATATTTTGATTCAACAAAATCATAAGGTGGAATTGATCTTACCTGTACTGCCATATTAGGCAATGATGGATCATATGGGTTGACATCTGTGACATTGATTTCTGGTTCCGTGGTTACCATGACAGCAGCGTCCCGGGTACCAGGGAACTGTTGTGAATGTATTCTCTGGTTCTGATGAATCACGTGATTTGTCTGTTGCTGTGGCAAGTTCGTGGTTGCCGATGGTTCTACTTTAATAGTGCTCAAGATATCTTCTGACTCTCGTGGAGGACCAGCTTTACCTTGTTCTATCAACTCTAGGTTTTCTGTTATAAGAAAGAAAAGAAACTTGATTGATAGTTATTACTAATTTATTTAAGATCGATTGTGAAACAAGTTATTTTAACTTATATTAAACACTATCGATACCTCATTCTTGATGCAATCCATCGCCACTAAGGTATGAGAAAAGAGACGCCCGTTTCCCTTATTATGCTCAGCATCAGTGAGTAGTAGGGGAATTTCTGGTACCATTTATTTTCGTCTTTGGTATGAAGTGGCTTGGAATCTAACCCAGGATATCCAAAACTAGAAGCTGGCGCTCTACCACTAGGCTGTCGAGGGGACAGTGAGGTGAATGCTTGATGATGGGGTTTGTATATAGCTGGAATAAATCACAGTCCGATGGAAATGAGCTGGCCTTTAACTAATCTCTGTCATAGTAAGAAAAGAAATAGCTCCTTAAGTGACTGGTTGGCACTCTTCCGTGATAACTTTTCAGGGCACCTTATAAAAGTCTTTTAGGGAAAATCATTTACTTTTGGTACAGCTCTTTCCAGTATCACATATACAAAACCTAAACAATGCAAGATAAATTCAATTTTTGACAAGTTGGTTTTCCCTAAGATTTATAGACTAGTGATTTTAAGAATCATTTTGTAAGACAGAACTTTGCATGCAGCACTAATAAATGAGCTATTGCCGGAAAAATTCTTAAAGAGCTTTTCTCCCACGTTGTCCATGCTTTACATTATGAAGAGTAGATGAGGGTGTGGGGGGGGGGTCCACTCCTGGTGACATTTTTTTCACTTTTAGAATTAAAATTGTGCAATTTCCTGCATTTTCAGCTTATGCATCAGTATAAGACTGTTAACAAATTGGTATGTTGCTGGACTGGATTTTTGCTTTTAATTTTTGCAAACTAACTATAAGATAAGAAACCATGCTACCAGACAATCGTACAGTTGATGGGAACACACCTTTAAGTATTAGCGCCTTGGTTTGAAAGAAACTGTCAAGGGGCCTTAACTTATCTTTGCCTCAGTTAGGAACGAGCCCCTAAACGTATAGATCTTTTTCTATAACATACATATAGGTAATGAACGATGAATTTTCAGAGTATATCAATGTAAATTATTACGTATGGTAATGAAATAATAGTACAGAATAGCATTATCAGTAAAGCAAATCATGATTAAATCATAGTTTATTTATAATCATTTAAGAGTACCAGAATATTTATCAAAACATTTAGCAGAGAGTCATAGCATAAAGTGGAATATATAAAATAAAATTTATATTTATAATAAAGAAATAATCGAGTCAATAATCGAAACCGGTAAGCTTATTCTTAAAAGACTTAAATTTAACGGTTCCAGAAGAGATTCGTCATATAATAAAACATGATTTGTTTCCATGGTAGCGGTGCAATTAAACATGACAGAAACGGCACAAACACAACACAATGCATAATAATGAGCAAAAACACTTATTCAGCTTGCAACAGCCATACTTAAATACCAAAATAAAACTGTGCATGAATCCTTTGTGTAATCATTTTTTGCATGTCCATTATACACCAGCAAGTGAGAATTAAAATACGCCTGACACTAAAGATGTATGAAAATCGAGTGGCGTACATGTAGATCAGACATGCATTTTACACGTCTGGAGTTTTCACAGTAGGAAAAATCTATCGTTTACGAGACTGGCAGGGTAAAGTCACTCATGCGTGACGCAGATTGAGCTTGAAAGGAAAACGATGGAAATATGAAGCAAATTTGTATATATCCAATTATGAAAAACGCACAAACCTTTGCATAAATTATTCAAATTAGATAAACATGCATTATGATGCATACAAAACAAAAACGTCTAGAGAAATATAATCATTATAGTCGTGAAATGTACGAATTTCAGAAGTCGGCGCACCGTCTGGGTGTTAACCGGTGCATATGTAAGACATGCACTGCATGATAATCCCTATGCGCGAACAGTACTCAAACTCTTAACCCCTACCTAGGTTCAAAAAGGGACGCCATAAATGGCTTATTCCTTATATAGGCTTTCGACAACTGAACCGACAATAAGTTTTTTTCCAAAATAACATAAATACCCTGTAAGTTATAAATTGTACAATCTATAATGATATTTCAGGAGAAAAAAACTTTTGAATCCTTGTTATTCATGTGTCGAACCCGCACAAGTCCTTTATACATATATGCAGCTAAGACTACCAACAAGCTACCCAATAGATCATACTTACCGGGTTTCGACATGCTTAATTTCACCGATTCTGGGTCCTTTTTCCTCCATTTCACAATTTCATCTTCCATTTTCTCGACCTTGGCTGGATTAAGGCCCCATAAACAGCCCTTACGTGTATGCGTACCATTTGCTTTCCCATCATGCACTTTGGCAAAGCACTTGTTTAGAGACAGATTATGTCGCACGGAATTCTGGAAAATTTAAATGAAGCAATGTGAACGTCAACATAAAATAAGTAACAATTTATCCATTCCAATGCTTCGTTACTGTATACATACTGACCAATTGAACTGCAGTACTCCGGTAATGGTAAAGTCTGACCAAATTTTATATTAGTGACGGTTTTTTACAAGGATCCCTCCATTCCTTCCAATGTTTTGTCAGTTTTGGTGTTAAAAATGTTTAAAGTATATAATAAGTTTGATCTGTTTGCATCGATATCATATATTTTGTTATTAATTGACATCAACGCTATACAAGAGTTGCGACTGACAGGAATTCAGATATGTGCATCTATAGCATGGGCGTAGGAGCGTTTTCAACATTGGGGGGGCCAAACATTTGGCAACGGGGGTAAAAAATTTTTTTTATATGTTTTCATCAAGAACTGAAGGCACATTACATTAAACAATATATATTTGGTCTAAAATCATACTTTTCGTCTGAATTATTGGGGGGGGGGGCCAAAAGATATGTTGCCCCCCCCCCCCCTGTCCAGACATTGGGGGGGCCTGGCCCCCTTGCCCCCCCCCCCCCCCCCCCCCCCCTGCTCCTACGCCCATGTATAGCTAAGCATTGCTTTCATGTCGGTTTAATATAAACTTCAACCATTTGTTGAAAAACCTTCTTGGAAAAATAACCTCTTAGCAATAGCAACAACCAGTATATATCAGAACATGTTGCTCTGAAGAAGTTGCACTGTATTAAAGCATCAACACAACCCTGTAGCCTCATTCAGGCCAAATAAATTAATTTACCCCATACCATCATTTTTTCAAAGTTTCAAAAGAACTAAAATATTTTTAAAAGTATCATATTTAAATTAATAAAGTATTTTAAAAGTATGAAAAGTATGTCCAGAGCTGCAGATAAGCTGCGTATTGGGGTAATTACCCAACTAATTTTCTTAAAAAACCCAATTGATTTTGAGAGGAGGGAGTAAGAAAAAGCAATGCCAATCTGAAATACTCAAAAAGAAAATGATGTTATGGTGAAAAACAGTACATAAAAGATCATTTACCCTTTGAGTTTGATGGAATACCCAATTAAAATTTGCCAAAACCCAATCAAAATTGAAACAAGGGGGTAAAATACCCAATTGACTAAAACCTTATCTGTAGCTCTGAGTATGTCAAAAGTATGAAAGAACTAAAGTATGCCAAAAGTATGAAAGAGTCCTAGGCTACAGAAAGTCCTGAGGAAGATGTGCGCCCCTCTCCATTGAAAGACTGTAATACTGTAAAATCATTTAATTTCGTTGGGACGACATATCGTGGTTTTGGTAAAAAAGACAATTTCGTTGGCACTTGAATTCGTGGATTTTGCATTTCAGGTAATAAAATAGGGTCAAAGTTAATGTTCGTTGGGATTTAAGTTCGTGGTTGAGATGAACCACGAAATCCACGAAATTTAATCCCCCACGAAAATTAATGATTTTACACTTACAGTACATTATGAAGACCATCTAGTTTTAATTTATTTCAGAACACCTGTTGCACTAAATTGACACATTACACACAAATTCTATAAATCTAAACAAACCCTTCAACTTGTCTCATCATGACATACTTGTTCATTATAATAAAACATGATACATGATGGTAATTCTAGTCCCTACTAATTTTGGAACAAGAAAGGCGAAGACAACTTAATACTTTGTTTCTACTGTCAATTCAATAAGCAATTAACCCATTCAAAAGAATAGAGAGACTGACATTTTAACTAGTTAAGCCCAGTAAACACAGCCCAGTAAACAAAGATAAACACAGCCCAGTAAACAAAGATAAACACATGGTTTACCTGACGAGTGAGCTTATGTTAACTTATGTTAACTTTGAACAGACTGTAGTATTAACTTTCTGAAAAAATTAGGGTAGGTAAAAAACATACATCATTGAGTTTATGCACTGGAAAATCAACAATGTCCCCGGATTCTAGAGAAACAGCCAATTTAACTAGAACCATCACTGTCGTGATCAGGGCCCTGTCGTTATCATTGTCAATAAGTATTGCAAGTTTCATTTGAATATCTTGAAAAGTTTTTTAACTATGGCCAATGTTAAAGTTTTGAAGTCAAAAAAGGGGCACAAGCCAAAACTTATTAAAGCTAGAGTTGTTGCCCTTTGCTACACATGTGCGTATTGTCACTGTCAATATGTATAGCAAGTTTCATTTGAATATCTGTAACGGTTTTGAAGTAATGTAGAAAAAAAGATGAAAAATGAGGAAAATTGTAATTTTACAAAGGGCCATAATTATTACAATATTGTAGCTGGAGTAACATAACTTGGCATACAATAGTGTATTGTTGCTGTGACCTTATGTTTAAAGTTTGAAGTCGATGCCTTTAACGGTTTGCAAGTTATTAAGAAAAAACATGAAAAATGTGGACGGACAGGGTGATTACTATAGGGCACCTGCAAAAAAATTGCAGGGCCCTAATAACATTAAAGGTATTTGTAATAACAAGCTAAAAGAGTAGGCAGAGTAACCTGGGTTACCAGAACCACAATAATAATTTTTGTTCCTTTGGGGCAACAACGCTGCATCTCAGATACTTGTTTATAAGCCTAAAATATATTTATTTCATTCACATCAAATTCAAAACTATTTGAATATATTCAAAATTGTCCAATAATAACCCCCCTTAAGCGACTACTAAAATACTGCTATTCAAGTTAAAAACATTTAGTAATATGATTTTAAGTAATATCCAATAAAATAAACCTTTTCAACTATTCTGTCGCCATGGTGACTATGCAAGTTTAATTATTTACATAGCTTTACATTCAAAAGGACCCATTCATAATTTAGTACCGGAGTACCTGAGATCCCTTTATAATATTATTGGAAATTTAAAACTGGGGTTTGCGATCGATAAACATATGGTGCCTTAAGTAAATATGTGAAATTTTGAAATGGGGATAAAAATCCTTTGTAAGACCCTTGAAAACTATAAATGAGGTAATATTGTATGGATATTTCATTGGTATAATATATAGTCTCTTTGGGGCAACAAGATTGTATCTCTCTCTATATATATTGTATTGGAGATACAACCTTGTTGCATCATATGGACAATATATTTAACTTCAACTTGATAGTTATGTCACAAACTGACTAAGACCACAATAACATTACAGGCATAAAAAATGCCAGGCATAGTCGGTATTTGCCACTGAGCTTTCTGCTGAAATATGGCAGGCATATATGTATGTGCCTCCACATGGATTTGTACCTGGGTCGCTAGATTAGACAGCAAGTGCACAAACCACTAAGCTATATAGTAAATGATACTAAATTGATCACTGTTACTAAAAATGAGATATTTTAAAAAATGCATCTAATTTATAAATTAATTTAATTTACAAAGTGTTGCTAAGTACACCCCTTTTTAATCAAATTTATTAACAAGCCTAGGTTAACAAAAAAAGAAACTCCTTTACACAATGTATTAAATTCACAATTAATGTCATCAGACATGGACCATGCGAACAATAGGCAACAAGCTGCATTGTTACAATACGAGACAGATGGCAAAGCCGACCTTGTGTGCTGAACCATGACAGAAAAAAAGAAAAGAAAACCTTTTAAGTTAGAACTGTTACCTATGCTTGAGCGATTACTTACAGTAGACACAATATTTGTTAGTACTCCATTATTGGCTAATTAAGGCAGATTCAACTTCACTGCAGCTGCACCAATTAGTCATGGCTCAAAAAACTTTATCAACTTAACAATTGGTTAAAGAAAACAAAGATATAAATGTCAGACATTTAGATTATTTTTTATAATGAATATAATTTTCTTTTATACACATAAATAGCTACTATAATCACTTAGAAACAATTAAATATTCTTCAAATTGCAAGACATAATTTGACATATGAGGTGCACATACTTGGAACTGCAGTAAAAATAGTTATCATTTATATAAGTTATATAACTAACATATTTAGTGAATATCGGCCATGCAGCCCTCGAAAACGAATTTAGAAGTGATAAAAAACTCACCTTCCATCCATCAGGTGCAGTCTTGAAATATGGGAAATTATCTCTGAAAATAATGAAATATACATTCAATTTTAAGTTAATTTTAAAAGTAAACCACTTCCTACAATTTCTAACAATGTTGAACTACATCCAGAAATGTGAAGGGTAATGTAACAAACATGTATAAGGGAGACAAATCTACATGAGTTTATCAATTGGTCACCATAGCAACGGTAAATACTTTCAAACTACTCATTAGCAGTTCACTGAATGACAATGTATACAATAAATCTTGTATCATTACAGTGCATTTTGCAATACAAGTTGAACACAAGCTTACAAAATAAAATGTAACATAAATTCAGATTCTCCAACAGTAGCGTAGCTGCCGCTAGGCCATTAGGCCCGGGCCTACACATTATTTCGAGAAAAAATAATATATATTTTTTTAAGTTTAACTTGAAATTTGATCCCCTAAATATACGTCAAAATGCAACAGTACCTTTTAAGGGAAAAAAATTTCCGGGGAGTATGCACACAGACCACCTAGCTACTTCTTTCATCTTTACCTACGGGCCTACACATTGCTAAGGTCCTAGCTACGCCCCTGTCCAACATTTGATGAATGAAGCAGACAGCCAGTGTAGATGGGTCAATTTTACTACAGTATAGCTTGCCCATGATAATCATAATGTGATGTTTATAAACATTAACAGACTGGTTTAGCCTGGTAAATAGTTTACTAAAATAACACTGATAAAGCTTGCACACTAGAGTAATTCACCTCTGTGGCCTATACCAAATTTCACCAAATTTTGATTGTAAAATGACAATGCCTAAAAAATTGTTTGTCTCTGACCCCTTCATTGTCTGCCTTGTCATACCCTCAAATATGCAATGATCTTGGTTTTTTGAAAATAAAGCTGCATTTTAGTAAAACATACCACAATCGCACTTGTATCGAAAGCATTTATTTTTGGCCTAAATGTTAGTATTGAAGGTTTTATAGTTATATACAAGATACAAGAATTTCTTTATTAGGCCTCAAGACAAAATTAATACAAAATCATAACATATATAAAGAAGAATCCTACTGTTATAGGATGAAATGGAATATACTATCAAATCATTTAATTTCGATGGGACAAAATTTCATAGCTTCAGGTAAAAAGTAGTTTCAAATTGGGTAAAAAGACCATTTCAAGGGATGTTAATTCATGGATTTTGCATTCAGGTAATAAATACAAGGGTCCAAATTATTGTTTGATGGGAATTTATTTCGTGGTTGAAGGTGCACCACAAAATTTAATCCCCAACGAAAATTAATGATTCTACAGTAGTATAAGACTAAGATATCAGAATGTATGATTTTTAATACCAGAAACAAACTATTTCTTGATCAGGCCTCAAGGCAAACTTATACAAATCATATTCATTACATAAAGAAGGGCCCTCCTATCATAGGATCATGTATGAAATAGGGTATTATAAGAATAAAGATATCAAAATGCATAATCGGATTGGTCAACAAAGATCTACAAGATATTACATAATATTAAATCACTTGTAAATCTTCATTGAGCTTAATTCCACTTGACATTCAAGCTGTTATCTGGCTGTGTCAATATTTATGTTTGTGATGTAATACAAATTAACACTTTGACTTCAAAGAGATTTGGTGACTTTAGTATGACTAGGTACAAAATGTAGTCTGTATTAAAGTGCAACAAAATGCACCCTAAATAATAAATTCAATCTTCCAATAGGCACCTAAATAGTTTGGGCATACAATTTAATAGATTAAATTATTTGTGAATGTAACATCAAAATGTACCCTAATCAATAATTTGGTAAATTTAAGATATTCCTTACATCTTCCCAGGTATTTGTATATTTTCTTAATAAGATTAGGTATAGAGGTTGCACATCCTAGATTTTATTATAGTATACTGGTCAAATACTCAAATAGGTGACCACTGACCAGTCAACCATTTATAAACACTAGTGATGTCATCACCCTGGTTTCCTGTCAAGCAAATATTGACAGGTGTATGTGATAATTGGTTGATTACCCACCTGCCAGAGTGATAATTGAGTCGTAATCTATTTACCCCCTGCAGTGCTTGAGTAGATAGAGATAGTGGGGTAGGCATGATTAAACATAAAAGGAGAGTAGATTGGATAAGTCTGACACCTAATTAATCAAGCCATTAAACATTCACCTAGTTTTGACACTTTACATTTATACAGCTCAAGTCATTCAAAGGAATTATTAAATTATTAATTTAATATACATGTGTTGAATTTGAAACTTTAAATTGATGTTTAATAATGTCTTAATGATTATATCAAAATATTAAAACATAATTAATATTACATGCATTGTATCATAAAAGAAGGTCTAAAGTAAAGGAATCACAAGGCATAGTTCGTAGTTCAAAAGAAATAAAAGTATTATACACTAATTGAGTGAATTGTAATATTTTATTTCTTTTGAACACTGTAATACAGTATCAAATCGAGATGGTAGCAGCATTGCAAAATCTGCTCAAGTGCTCATCTTTCCTTCTTTGTATGAAGTAATAATTTGTCCATATTATAACAACCCTGCAATATAGACATTACACATAGTATAACTCATACTTACATCATAAAATTGTAGATTTCACTGACAGGCAAGTTACCAGTCATACTATTCTTTAACGCCATAGCGATTAAACAACTATATGAATAGACAGGTTTCGGATAAACTTTCTCTGCTTTCTTCTGTTGCTGCGACACAATTTTGTTATTATTGTTATTTAATTGTTGAGTATGAACTCCATTATTTTGTAAGTGTTCAACAAGCACTGGTGACGTTAGCGATGGCGATGTGATGGTTTGAATCTGCTGCGGACATATCGTTAGCGGTTGGACGGCATAACCGATTTGTTGATTGTTTATTGAGACAACATTTTGAACAGTAACATACTGTATCTGTGGATGTTGGGTTGGAGTAAGCACGGCATCTTGTCCGTTTATTTTCACAGCAATTCCATTACATGAATTAATTTGATTCACTTGTCTCATGTTATTTTTCTGCACTTGTGGCGCCGCATGCATCGGTAGTACACTTTGCGGGTTGACTAACAAGTTTGGATTATTGTTTTCGACCTCCTGGTTAGAGGCATCAATTAGACTCTGCGGCACTTTTGATGTATCGTTCCACTGTAAGCTATGAAGCCAGTTTGTACCGTTGAGATCTTGTGGATCATCAAAATCCATCGACGTTGAATCGTGAATGAGTTCTCCATTCAATATGTCGTTCAGCTTATCAGAATTTAAGTTTTCAATATCCAGAATTTGTTGGGCATTCACTTCATTTTCGATCATGTCCAGAAAATTGGTATTCATGTGTTCCAAGTCATTCGGAAGGTAATCCATTGCTGTCATCATTTTGAACCACTATGTAGTTCTGAAAATAAGAGCATGAACAACATAACTTACATATTAAGTAAATCAGCAATTACAGAACTTATAAGACAATTATAAATTAATAAATAACTCTGCTAAACAAAATAGATCTAGGTTCGAATATTTTTTAATGACAATGAACAATTATTTGGTTTGTTACACAAGCATGCAATCACTTGGTGGCTGATTGAAATTCTCACACTGTCTGACTGTCATGTGGGATAGATTGGTTTGACTGAAGGAGTTTGAGCCCCCTGAAAACTTTTTGAAAACCATGAACATGTATATATGGAAAACACGGACTGTATGTTTGTTGACAAATGATGATCTAGCTATAAATATTGAATGAATATCTAAATAACAAACACACAGTCTAGTCTGACACTGGACTAGAGTGAAAAGCATTGATTACTGTACTGTACTATCCGAATTTCGAACGAGTCGAATTTCATGTTCAGTTTGCACAGTTGAGTAGCATTTTATAGACAATAATGACACGATTTCATGTACATGCAAGTTCCAAACATTAATCAACGATCAGTTGGCGATTTTACGCATCTAGCGGCATGCACAATCATATGCAAAATTCCACAGTTGCACATGTACTTGTAAATCTGTGTAGATATTGACATTGCAATGGACAGCGATTAGGGAGTTAATTGGAAGCTTACCTTCAATTAAAATCCAATTAAAACCCAATTATCCATTCGTTGAGACAACAACTTAACACTCTGTCGTCGAAACAAGGTAAATCTTTCTCTAGAAAACGACTTTCCAAAAAATTATTTCGAAAATTTCACAGGAAGTTGTAGTATTTCGTAGTAAATCGGTTATAACAAAGAAACGTAACCCGTTCAAAATAGTAGATTCTGATTGGCTGAGCGTATCAAAGGGATTCTTCTGATTGGCTGTTACTTGGCAACCTAATCATATCATGTCCCATATAAGGAAAGTCGGCCATTTTGTGGTTTAATTGAACAGGTGTTGGGAAGATTTCAAGATTATTTGCACCTACTGAGCCATTTATTTTATGATTGCAACTTCAACCTTGACGCGAATATATGATTTATCAATTTGAACATAATATAGAGCAATTTCAACCCTTCTAGAACGAATCTGTAAAAAGTTATGAAGTAGTTTTCCGATGAAAATGCACCGCTCCCGACCTCGATTTGGGGATGCCGTGTTATCATTGGCTAATAAATTTTCCGTAAACCATCGTTGTTGTCCGGAGATTACCGATTGCGTCACGTGATCCCAGTCCCTGATTCATTTCGGATACACACTTATGTTATTACGTAACTTACTATTCATTCTCAGAATGAATTTGAAATCTGTTACCAACGTAACGTTACTGCGGAAGTTCACGAACTATTTACGATAGAACATGCCATTTATAATACTTTTATATAATTTAATTACAGATAGAATATACCTATATGAAATTATAAAGATGATGATGATGATGATGAATAAGATCAAAGAGGCCTAGATAATTATATAGTAGACATGACACATACAATTAATTAACATGTGATATATTATGGTCATGACTAATTATAACAGAAAAATAAGATATAGAACGCAACTTAATGATTTGCCTATCTATATAAAGAAATACGTCTTCTGTGATTTATCAGGAAGATATATATATATATACGGTCCATGGATTTATTAAATATAGACCTGTATACATATCTATCACCCTATGGCATGGGAATAGTATTCATAAAGCCTGAACGCATATTTATACTAAACCAAAATAATTCTTTGGACATCTTTGACTAAACGACACAAACACGTAACAGTCAGTGATTTTTATAATGATTTCATATGACCTCAAAGAAAGGTCATCAAGTTTCTCAGTTGTGCCAGGTCCATGTGAATGCAACTTTTTTCCTGTGTTACTACCACATATTGTTGTTTACGAAAACCAGGGAGACGTTTTAGTCCGAGACATGATGCTACGCAAGGTTTCTTTACCGCCTAATCTGCCGCGATGTACGGAACCCAATCGTGACTAGTAAACGTCACATCAGCAGTGACTCTGTGATTATATGGTATTCAACACTTGGATCTATTTTTACGATCTTAATGATACTACGGCATCAGACGACAATAAGTTGGTGAATACTGTTTGTGTAAATTTACTTTTAAAGTTAAAAAAGAACTATCTATGTATTTATTAATCGTTGCTGTAGGTCGACCATGCGGGCCACGATTTCAGAAGAACATTTTAAATAGATGATCGGAGCGGGTCGGGTGCACGATGCAATTCAATGATTATACTAGTAAATTTATGTATAATATAGGATTTGTTAGTTTTTAAACCGAAATGCTGCATAAGGGGAGTAAATCAAAGTAAATGCGCTGAGCCGTTAATCAAGGATTCGCTCTTATCTTTCTTTGAACTGTATCGTGTATTTTAAATAAATATTGATTAAAATGCATGATTATATCCAACAGTTTGTATACGGCGAGCATTTATGATTGAACCAAGGTCGAAAAGAGCTCAGTTGGGCTCTACATACATACATTGGCAAGGGTAAGCAGTGAATATAAAACTTTCTAATACAGAAGCCAGCATATACGTCGGACCTGCGAGCAACCATGCGCCAGATCGTCGACCAGCAGTCCAGCACTCTAGATATACATCGCCAGGGTTCAACATCAATTAAAGATCGAGGACACCTCTGCTGGCACACTTAAAAGGAGGTAGCAGACATTGGCGTAAAGGCAACGTTTAACGAGTTAAGCGGAAAACTGTTTAGAACCCATACGATTAAGGGAGACAACTTCGTAGTAACTAAGAACAAACAAAATTATGAGTTATCTCCCCTGCATATTGAAAATTGTACCACATAATAACGTGCTGAAGTTTTGTGTTCATCTCTAACAAGTCTCCTTATTCATTAAAATTTGACCACATGATCAAACGAATTCCCAGGATTCTTTCAAATGTTCACATAATCCTAAAACAATTTTGACGTTATCCATCCATCAGCGATAACATGGATGACGGTCAAGTTCTTGGAGTCAGAAACATGAGAAATATGGAGGCACTGAAGTGTTTGGGCGTTTAAACAGAAGTATGAGTTTGTGTTTCAACTTTTAATCTGACAAATCAACACTTCATATGTATAGATCTTCTCATTAAATAATTATGCTATATTTTTCACTAGGTCACAATGATTTCACTCCGTTAATACAAATCACTCTACACAGGTAACTGCATTATTGATAAAGAAAAAGAATCGAAATTTAAATAATAAATTTTGCAAAAAAACTCATAATTTTCATTTATTCTTATCAATGATACAGTAACCTGTGAGCATCTCAGTATAATTAGTCTGTCTAACATACCCTATGTTTAGAAAGACAACTCCTCAATCTACTCTTTTGGTCATGAAATTATTTCCCTTTGCATCCTCAAACATAGATAATCAAGCTCAGAATAAAATCTAGCTAAAATTGAAAAAAAAAGTTATGCTACATGTTTATTTGATTGATAAAATATATTATCTAGTCGGGTGGCCAGACTACTGCATAATGTACAATCGTCCTCATGCATTAGTGGTTAGTCAAGTCCCCAGACTACATGAAATATATATATCGCTGACTTAGAACCAGAAGGTGGTAACTACTAAATCGATATTTTGAGAAAACAAGAAAAAACTGTCTGCAATTTACTCTTTACTTATGGTAAAACAAGCTTTTATAGCTTCATTTTGGTCAACATGACAAGTTCCGATTTTCATGAAAATAGGCTCCTTAGAAGCGCCTTGTTATGCAGATTTCAAATATGTTTGCGTCTTATAAGGTCGTAAGTAGTAGTTACGACCTTCTCATTCTTAGCCATCGATATCATTCTATCTAAAGCATACGGACTCATAACTGATGAGTGTACGTATTTATGTATCTTTTTCTATTCTTCATCGATTATACTTGAAGTAAGAAAATCGAATGATTTATTATTAATAACTTATATCATCATAAAAGCGCAATATTTCTGCAAGAATAACAACCAAGCACAAGCATATCGAGAAAATCGTAAGTACAAAGCTGATATTTTGAGAAAATAAGAAAAAATGTATGAAAATTACTCCTTTACAACTTCAATTCGGTCAACATAACAATTTCCGATTTTCATGAAAATAGGCTCACAAGAAGCGCCTTGCGACATTGAATATGTATCAGTCTTATAAGGTCGTATGTAGCACTTGCGCCCTTTTCATTCTAAGCCAGCGGCATGACGCTCTAGGTTGTGGCAATCATGACACTTCTCACCGATGCCACCATTGGAGTCCATCAGTAGGGGAATATGCGCTCGAACCCATTCTGATCACCTCGATCTTTATGCACTACTAATTATAATTATCGGAGACAAACGGAAATGGCCGAGCTTTGACGATTGACTTTTCACCCTCACTACTGCAATATTGACGATTCATTGTCACGTGATAAATACCTTAATAAAAAAGTTTTCACTGCCTGTGTCAATATTACAACAGCTACTATTATAATGTATCTGTCTTTATTTGCAATTTGATATTTTCTGTAGCTATTTTACTCGACATATCATATTGTTACGAGATATCTCCCGTTATCAACAGGAACAGTATGTCAAACGAACATTACCTCCTGATCGCCTCGGTCTTAATAAAAAGGTTACCGGATTTCTAGAACTTTTTTTCAGTTGTTAAGCCGCTCAAGCACCCTTTGACATGGAAATATACACACGTGTCTCTTGCATAAAGGTCAGACTCAGGTCAAAATAGCCAAGCTATAGTAATATATTCAGGTCAAAATAGCCAAGCTATAGTTATATTTAATAAATTGTCGATTCAAAGATGTCTGTCAAAACCGCAATAATGTTCCATTTCAGAATAGCTAATTCAGCAAGTATTACCACTACGCTATTGGACCATCAGCTTTTGAATCATTTAAGTGTATTATTGATGGTAACATTTAATCCTGACACACATTTTATAATCGACCGGGGTGACTGTTTGTTTACGCGGTTGTGACAGAGATCTTTGAATCAACTATAGCACACTACTTTTAGTGAACTCTTTCAAACCACAGGTGGCAGTATCAGTGTTTTGTCCGCAAATGATTAAAATTTTTTTATATATATATAATATAAAAAAATCCGTACTGAACTAATATACTATCAAGATATAAAGCGTACTATATGCCAAAGATTGTGGAACATTGCATCTCGTTGTTTCAACATAAAATACGGGCGCAGCAGAAAAATCGCTCTACAAATCATTCAAATAAACTATAAGATATTCATTCTTACCGAAAATCTCGTTCAATTGTATCTTACAACTGCGAAACAGCAAAACAGTGTTACTTTCGTTATTTAACTTCGCTCAAGGTCATTTTATTTATGCACTGGTTACCCGCTGCGCTCACAGTATCGTAATTATTTTTGGGAACCAAGCCTATGCGATGTTCCACAATCTTTGGACATAGACATATACTACGCTTTATACCTTGATAGTGTACATGAAGTTAGATAGACAATCGATATATATACGGTCCATGTAGTGTATTAGCTCAGTGACGGATTTTTTCTTTTTCTATTCCAAACACTGATACTGCCACCTATGATTCAAACACGTATATAACCGAAACGGGTCAAAGTTTCAAAGGCCTTGTAATGCTTGAATATTTTGACATGAGCCTGACCTTTATGCAAGAATATATTACAAGGTGCTTGCTTTGAATATATCAAATTCCGCAAGCAAATCGTGCAGTATCGGTATTTCACATTTGTGTTTGTATTACATCTCGAGCGTCTTCGTGATACCCACCGATTATGAAAACATACAGTCGGTATTTTAAACGTTGACAATGTATCGACTGTTAAATTATGCTGATCAAAAGGTCTGACTATAGTTTTATTTAATATAGCACACTTTTCGTGAACTCATTCAAACACGTATACAACCGAAATGGGTCAAAGTTTCCAGGCCTTATACAAAGATAGTTCCAATCGATATGCACTTTGTTTTCTTAACAGTTCATACTAAAATGGAATGAATAAAGATATCAAATTACCGGTTTACAAGCCTGAATTACGTTGAGTGCTTGTAAAGAATTGCAACTTACTTTTGGATTTTGGGGGTCAAATTTGGCATGTGTACCCACCCATTTAACTATCGTCTTTGCTTGCGTACAATTTGGAATACTTCGGTCCATTCATCGGGGTTCTGTTTGTTTAAAAAGGTCCTACAAATGTATGCATGTACTAAGCTCAACAGTGTTCGTACATGGCAAAACTGACTGAAATTATTGCGTATACACACTGTACCAAAGAAAGGCTTTAATTTAGATACACTACCCAAAAGTGCTAACCCGCCACTTATATATTTCATTCCTATAGAGTCAAAAATTGATATATTCATGTGAAATTTCACATACCGATACATGTTAAGTAGTTGCAGTTGATCATTAATTTGTTTTGGCTATATTGTGGCTAAACTCAGTGCATTCAGCGTATTGCGTAATAACGCATTTTTGCACGTGCGTTGCGTGTGCAGCAAAATTTACGTGGGCATGAACGAATTCTGCATTGTTGATGACTGCTTATCTTACAAAACACTTTTTATTCTTAAATTTATTCGAGGGGATAACTCAAGGGATTTCGAAAAATCACTTGAACACAATTCGTAGGTGTCAATGTTTCTTTTTTTAAAAATACTTTTTTAATTATGGATTTATTAGCATGACAATTTACATACAGACGTATAAAGATGTATTAAAGACAATGATGTGTTGATTTTTGGCCAATTTGCGGTTGAATTCACCGTGTTAGACCTGTTACGTAATATAGCATGTTTACACGTGTAAGAAATATGCAACGAAAAGCACGTGTTTATGAACGGTTTTGATAAAAATCATGAATTTCCTTCGCGAAAAACACCTTGCATGCTGAGTTTGGCACACAAAGAACACGACAGACCTGTCGGAAGGTTATGAGCTCGAGTAGAGTTGCGGCCCTTAGTTTTTTAATTTCACAAACTTATTTTTTATATTTGTGATTGTTTTTGTAGTTTTGGTGGTTATGTTCGTTTTTTCTAAACATCAAACCTCGGTTGGAGATACAAGAGTGATTTTGCAAAATCAACCTTTTTGACAAGGCCTTTTTCTTATTTTGTTCGAAGTTTGTTACTCTTCAACTGAGTTCGTCTGGAGTCAACCACGACATCTAACGTGTTTTTCGTCGAGGACAGTGATCAGTTAGGCCAAAATGTTTATGACATCGTGCTTTCCATACGCTGATTCCTGCACGATTTCACAAACATTTTTTTTTTGAGAATTGGTAAAAAATACCTCATTACATAACATGCCTGTGACAGTGAACATAACCGTTTGTCGTCCAAAATAAATTAATAATTAACTGCATCATGTATTCAAGTATTGGTATGTAACATGTCATGAGGCTACGTACTTTAATAAAAATGTAAGGTGGCGGGTTAGAACTTTTGGGTAGTGTAGAATGATGTATGTATACACGAGGAACTTATTAAGATAATGGGCATGGTAGGAAGTCTTTAAGCAATATTTAAGTGTTTTAAATGTTTCAAAACAGACGAACAGCAACTCAGTGATAGACAACAAAAAAGTGGTCAGTCGAAAACAAAAACCAGCAAACAGAATGTTGACAAAAAAGTACGACGATGCTCTCACAGCTGCCATACTGACTGTAGAACAATTAGCTGATCGCACATGCTCGAGTTTATCCCATTTGCACACCATTTGGAAAAAGCTTCTTGATGTAAACAGCATTTCTACCCCGTGGATATAGCTTGGCCAATTTGACACGAGTCTGACCTTTTGATTAGCATAATTTAACAGGTGATATATTGCCTACGGTTATAGCACCGATTGTATATTTTCATAATCGGGGAGTATCACGAAGACGCTCGAGATGTAATACAAACACAAATTTGAAATACCGATATCGCACGAATCTTGTAATATATTCTTGCATAAAGGTCAGGCTCAGGTCAAAATAGCCAAGCTATACCATGCTCACTACATGTCTAAAACTTCACATTCTTTTAAATGCCAAACATATTAAATTTATACTAATATACACTAATTATTTCACTATCATTTAACAAGACTGAAACAGAAGTATTATTATATATATTTGATTCCTGAAATTCTAATAAGCCCGTATTTGCTAATCACCCTCAGTCAGTAACGATGGTGATTCAATTTGATTTTTCACCACCAACGTAGGTGTATCATCTTTATTTAAGTCTCATCTATGTACATGTGAAAGCATGTACACTTTTACATTTTTACATATACTTTACTTTTCAAATGTACAAAACCATTCAAATTCTAATTAAGAGACACTTGGTCCAGCAAACCCTTATAACCACCCGGTATTCTATATTGGCGATTTTATAAACACATTATTAGAATCGGTTCAGCCAATTAAGAGTTAGAAAGCTAATTGCATTACTTTTCGAACACCCCTCGTATATATATATATATATATATATAGCGCACATGCCTACGAAATTATATCACAAACTACTGCATAGATATTACGTCCCTATTTTTTCACCCAATTATTTAAGTACATATAATGGGAATTTGTGCTTTATTGAATGGGTGAAATCTTGGGAAAATAAAAACTCTAGTTTGTGATATAAGTTCGCAGGCCTGTGATATAAATATCATTAGTTGTCTATGAAGGGCTCCTATCTTTAAAGAGCCTAAAATACAGGCTTTTTATGATTATAAGTCTAAGTAAAAATCTTAGTTTCGGTTTATCTGTTTAACGGTAATATCCTAGTCACATTTGCCCTACGAACTCCGTACGAGTTGATTTTTTCTGAACTCGCACGACGTCCGTACGGAGCCCGCGTGGAGCCCGTACGGATATCGAGACTCGTACGGATTCTCACAACTCGTAGAGGACTCGGTGATCTGGTGAAAACCATACAATCTGTACAACTCCATACGAGCTGTGACGCACCTTGGAACGTACAAATACCGTTAGGGTTAAAATATTTCAGACTCGTACGAGTTGGTAAATCCGTACTGACATCGTACGAGCATTGTGACCGTAGTATCAGTGAATGAGTGAACAATGTGGATGGTCGCGTACCCTTCATGGCACCCTTGCTTATAGACATTTCTTATTAATACCATAAGTATGTAAACAGACACCATAATTTATAGTTCTGTTGCTATGATACGCTTTTTTTCAAATACGAATCAATGTATGTAACGTCACGGAAATTGGATTTTCTCTGTTTAGTCGAAGAAAATTAATAGAAGTCACACACGGCGACTGGTGTGTTCAATACTTATTAGTACCACAGGTAACTGTATCAATGATAACGAAACATTTTTATTTTTTGTAAAATATTTAATTATTACTTTTCTCTCAGTACAATAGAAAAAAAATCAAAAAATATTTTGTTTACAATATTTGTTTTGTTTTAGTCACTTATCAATGATGAATACAGTTATCCGAAGTAAGTATTAACATAATAAACTATATGTTCATATTCAGCCTCCGTAGCTCAGTGGATAATAGCGCGCTTGTCGCCTAATCTGGTATCCTGGGTTCAAATCTCGGTGGAGGCACTCGTATACCTGTCAAATTCAGCAGAAAGCTGACTAGCACATAAAGGCTAAGCTCGGCATTTTTATTAATCAACACTATTCGTCATTAAAACGCCACCATTGTTGTGATAGTTATCAAGTTATGAAGTTTAATGTCAAATTTCACAAATGTGCCGTCAAGCAACGGAGTTCTTTTATATCACATGACTTTCCTCGTATCCGGGTTAGTATAGCGAATAAGTGCGGACTTATTTAATCAAAGCACTGAAAGTACTGATGTGTGGCGAACTGATGTCATTTTGACCATTCAAATAAAGACTGCACCAACATGCTGTGTCAGAGTTCTGATAAGCCCAGACTCACTCAAGTGTTTGTGCTGCTCTCAAGACACCAAGCGTCAGTGTCAAGATGAGTGACTGGGTAGTCTCCATACAACTGATGAACTGGGAATTAAAACACAACAAACGAGATGATGCCCCCCCCCCCCGCTATGGAAACAGGACTAGGTAGAAATATGTTGGGAAAATTAAATAAAGGGAGGTAATTAATAAGATAGAACCAGATTTCAGTAGAAGGAAAATATGACTTTTTTTTGGTTGAATGAAATAATTCAAGAACGGAACCAGATAGAATTATGGTTTCATGTCACATCACTTCTCTTAGATGCCATATATATATATATATATATATATATATATATATATATATATATATATATATATATATATATATATATATTTAAAGTCGATCAATTGAATTTAGGTGGACAAGTGGTCTAGTGGTAAGGGCTATTGACTACTGATATGATTATAATGAAGGTTGTCCGTACTCCCGCCGGATCAAGAGCAGAAATGTTTTTCGGAGTAACATAACTAAACTTACGAACAGACTTTCGGACCATACTCAGCGTAAATTCTATAGCATTCTGTCCGATATGTTAATACAATCGTATTTAAAACAGGTCAATTATATATTTTGGAATATACTACAAGTTATTTTTTGAAAATCTGACGATTATTTATGTATTGGTTATTATTTAAATATTGCGTATTCTGTTCCGAAATATGAACTCGCGCTAATCAGCGGGTGATATTTATTATAGCTATTATGTTGTATTTAGCATATTTTTATGCACCAGTCAGTGTGCGACCATGGTCCCATCCCAGGTGATGGCCAGTGGATAGCTGATAGTTTTCAAATATAGTATTTTTTATTAAATCCATATCAAGAAGAATGTATTTAACTTCTAAATTCTGAGTATCAAAGTTGTAAACCCTTTTTTATACCAGTAAATTTTATGACCCTAAATTCCTAACTTCTGCAGCTGTCTCCAAATCAACTAACAAGAACCCGATATAAAACCCATTCAATTAAAAATAGTTTTAACGGTCTATTTCCTGTCTCATGGTGTGTTCAATCCCTTGTAAAAACATAGATTCCTGTGTTACATGACCCCCAACTGTCCCAAAACAAGTTACTAACGACCTACCAATATACAACCCCTTGAAGTTTACCAGATTGTATGATCAATTTTCTGCCTCATGCAGCTTCAATAATTGATTACAAATTTCTTGTCAAAATATAGATCTAGCTAGGATTATGTAATGTTACATAATAAGGAGGGGCTAATTAAAAAATGCATAGATAATATTGCACAACGTGGCTTGTGGGAGGAGCTAATTAGATATGCATTAATGGGCTTTATAACTGCACATTAAGTGGGAGGAGCTTATTAATTATTTATAATTATTGAAGTATGTTTGCCCAAAGACCTGTAATTTAGGTATTTGGTTAAGAATTTGGTTTGCCCAACGTGTATATACTAATTAACGGCCTTTTAATCCAATTACCGTTAACTTTTCAATTCGAAACCTTGTGAAAATATATTACCGCTTTAAAAGGCATATTAGTTCGCATGTTGCGCGTTTAAACTCGCCGTAGAGTGTTTATTAAATGAGATCTATATGAAAGTCGCACATCTTAATGAAACTGAACGTATCGTCTTTAAAATAGCTTTTAGTTGTTAATGTTACTTGGAAAGTAAAAATATAATTGGTGATTTACGACACCAGGTTGTTGCTAAAAATCGCGCAATTCATGAATAGAAAATGTAAGTGCTCGCTGTTTAACTCGTCAGCATTAGTTCATTTATTTTATTACCGCAAACTAAATTGGTATAAGTGATCTTTAATATGTCATAGTATTGACAATTTCTTTTAATCCGAAAATACTTTACTGAATTCTCGTTTATTGCTTAATTATTCTTTCTCAATTCAAATCCTAAATAGCGTTACGTGTTGAAAATAGCCGCTATGAATAGCACAATTAGTTCGCACGATGCGCGTTTAACTCGCTGTCATGTGCTTATTAATTGAGACCGATATAAATGTTGCACATTTTCTTGAAGTTGAAAGTTTCCTCTTTTCAGTGAGGTATTATTTGTTTATGTAAATTAGAAAACAAAATTGTTACTGACGATTTAAAACCTCAGGTAGTTCCGAAAATTTGCGCAATTCGCGAATAGAAAATCTAGCGACTCGCTTTTTAACTCGCCAATGTGAATTCATATTATTTTATAATTTAAATTTAATTTGATATTAATAAATTGAAATATCTCATGGTATTGACAAAATTTATTTTGTCAAAATCCGATAGTAATTGACGGAACTGCAATTAATTGAATATTGCGTGACAGTACTGCTAAACCAGAGATCTATTAATATAGTATAATCAAGTTAGTGTATCGATCGTCTGCTAGCGGTTAGACAGACTGTATATACTGTCCTTGAACTAATTACCAGTGAAAACATGTTGTTTCTATTTATAGCATCAATGTTTGTAAACAACATAATTAGGTCATCGTCTACAAATGTTCAGCGGCGGAGTGATTTTAATAGACACATTTCAGTTCACCCGTGTTCAACCAGAAATCTATTGGCTGAATAAACAATACAAACTAGTCACTGACCAATAGCTCGTTGTATATCAATTTGCATATGAATGCCCCGATATGTAAACATGAAACCGTGGGATTACTTTCTCAACCTTCTTGACGGTCCTTGGCGGTTCGCAGGCCTTTGATAGTAGGAATATAGTCCATGCGGAATGATTTGCTATAAAATTAAAATATCCTCAAAAAATAAAAGTCTGATGTAATTGTTGGTCTTAATATTAATAAATGTTGGTAATGTAAACAAATCGGATTCAATGATACGTGTAACCTGTGTAGCATGCTTGTAATATTGTTCAAATCATAGACCTATTTATTGGTGTAGGCATAAAGGCGTTAACTTCATAGTATATATAAATAAAAAAAAAATGAAAGATAGTTATTACATTGTGTGGCTTGTCGCCACACAAAAACGCGGCAATTGGTTATGTAGGTATATTGGTTATATAGAGGATCTCTCACTCGTTGTCAATTGATATATTTATATAAAACTCGTTCAGAAAATGTTATTAAGCTCGTCAGGGGCTCGCTTAATAAAATTTCCAAAACTAGTTTGATATAAATTTATATCAATTACGTACCAACTCGTGTAAGTCCTAGATGTATTTGCCATCAATTCAGCCGCAAAAAACCAAGTATGTTGTGTATAAACGTCGTATATGAACCATATCATTATATGACATGTATACCCGGCGGTGGGATTCGAAGGACGGCGTGCACTGAAGTGACTGCGACCATACCGTCTGTGTCACTGAAACAAATCCAAAAGTTGCTATTCAAATTTGACTTTACAGCCGTAAGACCAATATCCAGTCGGTAGTGTATGGGGTATTCGACGTAATAAGAACTAGAATTTTAAGCTCAGATCGAATTTCCTGCGAACTATGGATATCCGACCGAATGAACGTCCGAATTTCAATCTGCTCTCTAGGCCGAATTTCCCAGCCTTTCGTAAGTTGCATACTGATATTCGCCAAAAGGCTCGTATTTAAAGCTTAGATATAATTTCTAGCCAACAGTGAGTTTGATACTCGAATTTCTTCCAGGGAGTGAGTTGATTAGAAAATATGTAATTCAAATAATTCGCGGCGACAAATCTCATTTATATCATTGTTATTACTATAGATTGGCTATTTTGACCTGAGCCTGACCTTTATGCAAGAATATATAACAAGGTTTTTGCTTTGAATATATCAATTTCCGCAAGCAAACCGTGCAATGTCGGCTTTTAAGATTTGTGTTTGTATTGCATCTCGAGCGTCGTCGTGATACTCCCCGATTATGAAAACATACGATCGAAGTTGTATACGTAGACAATGTATCGACTGTTAAATTATGCTAATCAATAGGTCAGACTCATGTCAATGTGGCCAAGCTATACCAATAGCATTATTTTAGTTTTTGTACATAAATATGGAGTTTATATATTTTTAAAAGGAAGCGTATTCTTGAAATGGTATTACACGGAGTGGACAAACCACGTGGCCTTTTGGCTAATGGTTTTGAGAAATAAGTCACCGTTTATGTCTGGAACGTGAATCAGTTGAGCTTGCTTCGGGCAAAAAATATGACTTTCTATTGAACAAATTAAGTTGTGTTGGTAGTTCTCATTTTGAGCTTGAGCGTCGAACATATTTCGTGAAAATCCGTCAAAGAAAAAGATACGCACTTATGCTACGGTCACAACGCTCGTACGATGTCCGTACCGATTTACAAACTCGTACGAGTCTGAAATATTTTAATCCTTACGGTATGTGTAGGTTCTTAGCTTCTGGTCACAGCTCGTACGAATCTCGTACGAGTTGTACAGAATGTTTAGTTTTTACCAGATCAACGAGTCCTATACGAGTTGTGAAAATCCGTACGATGCTCGTACGAGTCTCGATATCCGTACGGGCTCCGTGCGGACTCCATACGGACGTCGTGCGAGTTCAGAAAAAAATCAACTCGTACGGAGCTCGTAGGGCAAATGTGACTAGGGTATTATGGTTGTTTTTAACTTTTTGTTGACATATTTTTGCTTGCTGGCTTAGCCAAAATAGTCATGTGGTATGTCCATCCTGTTACAACTTATTATATAAACTGATTTCATTGGTGTACACTAACCACAGCTTCAGGACAGATGTATTGCATAAACCGATTTCCTTATTCAGTCGAGGATTGCCCCTGGCCGGGTAGTTGTCGGACGCAAATAACGTAAATTCACGTCATTCGTTTTAAAGCATGTCAACATCTATATCTTGTTACATGTACGATTCGTTGGCTTAGAATGAGAAGGTCGTAGCTGCAAAATCAATATTTTGAGAAAACAAAAAAACTGTCTGATAATCACTCTTTGCGAGGGGTGTTCCATAAATAATGTAATCTGTGCTTTATTAGTCTTCTCATTCTATGCCAGCGAATTATTACATAGGGGAACTTTTTGTTAAATTCGACACGTGAATAAAGCACAGAAAAATGTATCATTGATAAAGACTAAATCCCAAAGATATACATGTATATTTTTCTATAGACTGTTTTCGTGGTTTTTTTTCGTTATCAATGAAACCGTTGCCTGTGGTATGAAGTGCATCTTGTTCAATTATGCCTTGTGTGCCAAAAACAAATAATAGAAAAATTAAAAAATGAGCACTTTTTTCCAGAAGTTTTTGATCACCCCTCGGATGCCTTGTATACCTTATATTGCACGATACAATATCTGCACAGTGTTCACAACTATTCCTGTAAACTTGTTTATTGAAAAAAATATCTACGGCTACAAGAAGCACACTGTATTATCACCATATTAAACATGTTGTGACTGTGAACGCGCACAGTTATTAATATACGTGTACTAGTACCACTAGTCGCAAATGCAGTGATCTCAAATTTGTAATAACGTTAGCGATGAACGGTAACATGAGCATCGTTTTTCTGGTATGGATCTTCATGAATATTATGAAAGGTAGGGAAATGAGTTTTATTATATACCCCAATGCATGTATTGTTGTTTTAAAACATTCCGTATACATGTATGATCGTATATGGTAAACATGTTTTTTGCGTTTTTTTTAAAATACATTTTCAATAAAATTTCATAATAATTATAAAATATTATTTAATTATCATATTTTAAAAAATGTTTTAAACGACAATAATATTCAAACTCAGTGAGTTTTATTGGTATTTTCAAAATTTGTGATGCATTTGAAGTATAAACAGATGAAAAAATTATATTCATACTCAGTGAGTTTTATTGGTATTTTCAAAATGTATAATGCATTTGAAGTATAAACAGATAAAAAAAAATATTCAAACTCAGTGAGTTTTATTGGTATTTTCAAAATTTGTAATGCAGTTGAAGTATAAACAGATGAAAAAATAATATTCAAACTCATTGAGTTTTATTGGTATTTTCAAAATTTGTAATGCATTTGAAGTATAAACAGATGGAAAAATAATATTCATACTCAGTGAGTTTTATGGGTATTATAAAAATATGTTATGATTTTGAAGTAAAAATAAGATAAAAAATAATATTCACACTCAGTGAGTTTTATTGATATTATCAGAATTTGTAATGCATTTGAAAATAATATTCACACTCAGTAAGTTTTATAGTTATTTTCAAAATTTGCATTAGAAGAAAAAAAGATAAACAATTCTAAATGAACGAATATGATGTAAAGGGCAATTTACAGAGATGTGCCTCCGTAGCTAAGTGGTTACTAATCGGACGACCCGGGTTCAAATCCGGATGGAGGCACAAATATTTACCTGCCATATTTCAGCATAAAGCTGACTGGCAAATAAAGGCTATGCTCGGCATAAATGCATTTAAAAAAGTTCCTAACATCATGGGACTACGCGTGAATAATTATAAGATTTGAAATTAAATTAAAGTTTACAATGGTAATAAATTTTGATATGTGTCTTGATTGACTTGAATTGTTTAGTCTATATGAGTGGTTCCATCTCAAAATGTGCAACTCCTCTATTAACACATAAACGACATCTGCACACATTTTAAATGCTTTTTAGCGAAATAGTACATTAGAGCTCTACTTATACCTACTAGTAATAGTTTGGGAGTAACAAATCAAACTCAATCAACATATACTATAATTGTGAATCTCGATAGAACGCGCGTTCCGTGTATTTTAAATATTTTTTCTTTAAGGGTATAGAGCTATACCTTGCCTATTTTGACCTGAGCTTGACCTTTATGCAAGAATACATTACAAGGTTCTTGCTTTGAATATATCAATTTCCGCAAGCAAATCGTGCAATATCGGTATTTCAGATTTGTGTTTGTAAATACATCTCGAGCGTCTTCGTGATACTTCCCGATTATGAAAACATACACTCGGTGTTGTAAACGTAGACAATATATCGCCTGTTAAATTATGCTAATCAATAGGTCAAGTTCATGTCAATGTGGGCAAGCTATATATCGGAAGATATTTTTTTTTAATTTCAAAAACTGAAAAACAATTATGCTTTCATGTCCATTAGATCATTTTTCGCTTCAGTTTTAACAGAAACTCTCTCTGTGATTTATTGGACATGGGAAATGTCCATTTTCATACGAAAGTGTTCTAGAAAACACCATGAAACTATAAGAATCGTCTGTTTTTCGACGATTAAATAAAAGTTCACAGAACCAAAGACCTAAATTACAATGTAATTTAGGTCTTTGACAGAACCCATCCAAAGTTTTAATTTGCAATTAAGGTAGTCTAGTACCATACTAAAAACGACGCAAGTAATTATTTTGACATTGGATGGCTGTTAGAATATAGATATACGCTTAAACATAATGTCAGGAAAAACAATTTCAAGAGTCAGATTTAAGTTGATTTAACTACACCGAAGCGGCTGGTCATTGGCGAATGAGACAGGAGTAAACCGGATGGCCTCGCACTTTTGCTACGGTCACAATGCTCGTACGATGTCCGTACGGATATTCAAACTCGTAGGGGAGACCGGGGCTAGTTCGGCCCCGGGGCATGTTCGGCATTTTGTTGTATAAAACGTCTGAACCAAGGTATAGATGTGTCATCGATATAATTACGTCACCCTCGATTATATCCGTTTACATACAAATATGACCACCTTGTAATGGTATGTGTCGGTTTGGGACCAAAACTTCAATTTTTCAATTGTTGAGTAATTTTTTACATATAGTTCAGTTTTTTGTTTTTCTTGAGATCCGTGAAGATTCCGACTTAATTTCTATTGTGTATCAATACATGTGGAAGGGCTTTAAAAAGGAACCATATTTGTACCATTTTATGCACCATGTAAGGCGTTGTCACGTGATGGTTTGATATTTATAGCTCGGGGCTAGTTTGGCCCTTTGAGAAGGGGCAAGTTCGGCCCATAACACCCTTTTGGTTGTTGTTGTTTATCCAAGTCTAAAATATTTGGAATACTTTTTCATTTACAGCATTCATCGTCATTGTATTTGTTTAAGTGGCGTTGGACATTTAGTTAAGTGCATGGACACGAAAGGCATATGAACATGAAATGTTAGAGCTATGACAAAGAACATTATGTAAAATTATTGTTCAGACAATAATTCAGTTCAGCTCGCTGGACATCTACAAACCCAATAATTTCAGTTGCGGTTAGTCTGAATTACACACGGCCCTATTGTTGTTGTTGAATTTTCAATTATTACACGGCGCTATTTGGCAGACACAACACATTGACTCCATTCAGGTAGGCCTATACATTCACAGACCTGGGTAGAATGGAGCAGTGTAATACAAGTTGGTTATACTAGTTCATAGAAATTAAGCAATAGATGAAATCCTGGACCTCTCATGCACACCGCCTGGTAAAATAAATACATGTAATAAGTTCTAGCTGGTTCTCTCCATACATTACGGTCATTTAGAACTTGCATAGTGTTGCTTATGACCTGGTCAATGACAGTGGGTATGATCTGATGTGATCTGTTTAATCACAGTCGAAGTGACATACTTATTATTGCAAAAATAAATTAATTGGTGATCTAACACGGTTCAGTTTCCTTAAAATGATTGACTTGCATACCTAAGATAAACTGGATTTATTTGATATGCATTCTTCTAAGCATAAATGTATGTTACCAAACAGTTGGTCATTTTTAAAGCAAACATATACTGTTGACATTAATAGTAAATATATATCTGTGTAGAAAACGATAAACGTACGATTGCGTTCAAAGTTTGGAACAAAAAAGTTGTTATTTTTTTCTTTTGCGAAAAAGCTAGGCAAAGGAGTCGGTGCCAATGCCTTTAAAAGAACACACTTGTAAACTGCTTTAGTAAAGACATAACTGATTGTTCGTCTACTTTCAATTGCTCATTGTGTTATTCATCCGAATGAACATCCAGTTAATTCTAGTGCTACAAGTCAATAATGTCCAGGGAACATAATCCTGGTATCACGAGATTTTCAAAATTCCTTTTTTGATATACAAATGGGTACCCTAAAATACAAATAATGTACCAAATAGTCCCTGCTAGCCGAACTTGCCCCGTGGGGTGGCCGGACTTGCCCCGACACGGGGCATGTTCGGCCACCTTGATCTAGTCACTTTGAGCAACAATTACTCCTATAAACACAGAGAAACACTGTAGGAGGGATTGCGGACAGTTCTGCCTAACTTAGTCTTACATAAATAATAATTAAATATAAATTTTCAGAGATCAAACTAGATAAACGGTCTGGAAATTGTTATTTTTCTAAAAAAAGGCCGGACTTGCCCCGGTCTCCCCTACCTAACGGTATTTGCATCTGGTCACAGCTCGTACGGATCTAGTACGAGTTGTACAGAATGGAATGTATAGTTTTCACTAGATCACCGAGTCCTCTACGAGTTGTGAAAATCCGTACGATGCTCGTACGAGTCTCGATATCCGTACGGGCTCTGTACGGACGTCGAGCGAGTTCAGAAAAAACAACTCATACGGAGCTCGTAGGGCAAAAGTGACTATGGTATAAACCGGATGGCCTCGCACTATGTCTGTCTCAGTCGAACGTAAAAATGGAAACAACAATAAATATATACAACATGTACAAAGAGTAGATGTCGTGGTTGCTTAAATTTAAAGAATATGCATTTGTTATACAGTATCACCAATGAACCCAGACTGGTACCCAGTGTCACATTTTCTGAAATCATCAACACTATTTTGATAGTATATGCGTGGAACCCGTCTAAAATAATCCTGAGATTCGAACCCAGGTACCAAGTTCACATAGGAGTTAATTTTCAGAATCAGGTTCAAGCTCAAATATATTTAAAATTTCATATATAGTTTTGTTTAGGTTTAGGTTAAGTTTGATGTGGTTTTTTATACACGTGGGTACTGTATAAGTGGTTAAGTTAGCGAATTTCGCGAATGGACAAAAACAGCTAATATTTCACCACGCGTAAATATCCGCCGATTGTGGGAAGAATTTTACTATAACACCGGTTGACACAAGTAGACGATAATTCCCGGTTCATTCGTGATCAATACAACATTTATTTAAATGTACAACTAAAAGAGTATTAATGAAAACAGAATGTTTTATTCAATCATTGATAATTAGAAATAAACTTCACATTGTTTTTAAATAGCAAAATACCGTTTAGTATAATTATACAATGCCGTATAACTAATACGCTTCTATGGGCCTTATATACGTCAAATATGGCCAGCGCTGTTTGGTTGCACCTACAAGGAGGTAAAAATGTTTTAACGCATATTATGGTTTGATTATACAAACTTATTTTTGATGAAGAAAAAAACACCCCAAGTTATGAACATTTTTCACACTCTTAACAAATTGCATACGTTTACTTCAAACACGCTTTGTAAACACACGCTTATATTTATTGTACTTTAACAGAAGATTGACACTTGCATTATAAACATTTAAGTTTTATTTAGACTGGATCGTGATAAAATCATGCCACAAGGGTGCTAGTATATGTGACCAGGGATTTTCCCCATACGACATACACTTTAATACATACCGTATATTTGTGATTTTTACGACGTGCTTTAATTACGCAAGTTTCCAGTAGGAAATTCACTAACATTTCTGCACGCGAAATTTTCGGAATTTCAAATTCGCGAACTTTTCGACACGCGGAAATATCAGCGTATACAGTATATACATTGTAAATTGAAATATCCTTCAATTTTAAAACCGCTATATTTTCATAGTCCGTTTTTACAATACTTACAATACCAAATTTGATCACGTTTTAAAGATATGATCCTCATTTTCGTGACCAGTTTCAGTCTCAAGTACAAGAATTCACTTTTGAAATGGAAAACAATGATGGTCTGAATAGTTTGAACATGTTATGATGTTAACTCGAAGTACATGTAGATTATAAATTCTCTACATGGCTGTAAATTGTAATTGCCTGTATGAACGTAACCAAAAACCTATAAAAAAAGTTACCAATTTTCTAGGGCTCTTTTCAGCTGTTAGGCCGCTCAAGCACCCTTTGACATTTCAACTTCCCCTGGTCATTGGGCTACATATGGAAACCTACACTCGTGTTTCCCTGGGGAGACTATGGTGTGGCAGCCATCATCGATCTGCGGCGCCCAGGAATAGACACTGCCCTCACAGGTACCATTTTACACCATGGTGGAGTGGAGCTGTGGGTCTTGCTCAGAGAAATTAACCAGTGGTCCAGAGGGGGGCCGAACCCGGGACCTCTCGATCCCGAAGCGCGCGCCCTACCTTTAGGCCACCGCTCCCCCACTCAAAATAACAGGAAATTATTTTCGAGATCAAATTTGATGCAGATCACTTGATCTTTTGTGAACACGGGTCCAGACGGTGTAGCACTCTTCTGTCAGCGGCGCATGCGCAAATATGTAAAAGCAGAAATTTTCGCGGGATGTTTATTTTCGCTATATTCACTAATTCGATTTTTCACTAGATTTATACTCATAAACTGTTCAATTCTGATCACCTCGATTATTATGCACAACAATATTTACCGGAGACAAACGGAAAAGGCCGAGCTTTCACGATTGTCGATAGTAACTAACGCAGGATATATGGCTCTGTTTGACGTTTGACAACCGCAAATATATACCTCGCGAACTACGCCAGAGTAATAACTTCGCAATATTTTAACCTCGCGAATATTTGTGATTTTGCAGTATTTTACTAAGAAATATGTACAGTTTTATGAGTTCATCGTGCAGCCTGCAGTGTTCCTGAAAGTGAGACTTTAATACATTAATGACTGAGACTTTATATTAGCACATTACACGATGTGTAAATTGAGAATGTATCACGAACGAGCGACAATTATCAGTGTTCATTTCATATATTGACAGTATTTATTCAGATGTCGAAACAATGCTATTACCACCTGGTTTCCATGGTTGCAATAATAGTACATAATATGTGACTGGCCTAGAGAAAAAAAGAAAGAAAAAAAGAGATTTTGTTTGATAATTAGTGTTTGCTTAAAAAGAATGTGTTTGTGGTTGTTACTGTATATAAATATACACGTATAAATTTTAAATCCACACGTATGTTTTTGAATCATATCGTATATCGCTGACTTAGAATGAGAAGGTCGTAACTACTACTTACGACCTTATAAGACTGATACATATTTGAAAGCTGCATCATAATGCGCTTCTTATGAGACTATACTTATGATGAAAATCGGAACTTGTCATGTTGACAAAAGTAAGTTACAAACGCTCGTAAAGAGTAAATTCAGACAGTTTTTTTTCTTGTTCTCTCAAAATGTCGATTTTGTTCTTACGACCTTCTTATTATAATCTGGAGCGATACAGTACTGTATATCTTACTAGATGTTGGCTATAATGTTTAGTTCCCGTTCACCTGTTAATAGAAATGTCATCATTGCAGACATTTCAAAGACCAGACATTATAAAAAGAAAAGTGGGCGAAATAGATTAAATTTATTCAAATACTAGTATATACACATTGTAAAGGAAATAAGGAAAATTCTTTCTGGTCGCTTATTTAAGTTCTTATGTTATGTTTTACGTTAAAATTGAGAAAGTATTCGTGTCATTACAAGTAATACCCTAGTCACATTTGCCCTACGAGCTCCGTACGAGTTGATTTTTCTGAACTCGCTCGACGTCCGTACGGAGCCCACACGGAGCCCGTACGGATATCGAGACTCGTAAGAGCATCGTACGGATTTTCACAACTCCTAAAGGACTCGGTGATCTGGTGAAAACTATACAGATCCGTACGATTGTGACCAGATGCTAAGAACGTACAGTGAATGCCATTAAGATTAAAATATTTCAGACTCGTACGAGTTTGTAAATCCGTACGGACATCGTACGAGCATTGTGACCGTAGCATAACGCTAAATCAGAATCAGACACCCGAATGAAATACTAAACAGTAGGCAAGCATGCTTTTATATATAATGAGTACCTGCCTATTTCACCCAATACAGTATTTTGTGTAACCCTTTTATTAGTATTCAAAATATAGTTTAAAATGTTGTCTAGTTTATCACAATCAATGTTTGAACAGGACTTTTCAATAACATAGCCATAGATTTTCTTTTATAATTGAGAATTTTAAATTAATCGTGCCCCATATTTCGCTGCCCTATAAAAATTGACTTGATTGTGTGCTCGAAAAGGTGAATAGGTAATTCAATCTTAACCTTTGTATTAGAAAAATATTATAATAACTTACATTTGGCTTTAAGAGCTTTTTTATGCAAATCTTTTTTTCAATGTGAATGCGATTGAATATGCATATACAAACAACATGCATTACAACTAACTAGAAACGATTCAAAATCAAATGGATCAAATTTAGGTCTGCTCAGTGTTTTGTACTGAAGTACGAAATGCGGCACGTCAGACCTAGGCCGAGATGATGAGGCCATACCAAATTGTATTGTCGTTTAGTTAAGTTTGAAAACCTTTCTAGCTATCCTGAGACAAAAAACAAAACACTCGGAAAAAACGAGTCATAATGACTTCTATCATCATCATTATACATTTAGGCATATGGCTTATAAATGTAGCTATCGAGCATTGTCAATCACAATAACTTACTGAAATAACTTAAAAAGTGCTTGTGTAGTAGCTACTGCTGTGTAGGGGTTGGGGGTCATGATGGTGATTAGATATGATGAAGTATGAAAGCAATATCTCAATGGATTTTGGAGATATAAGAGGTTGCAAATTTTGTTGTTTTTTTCTTTCCCAAGTTGCTCAAACCTATCCATCCTCGGACGCTAAACGAAGAAACGATTTGGTATGGCCTTACTACCATGCAGTCGGTGTAACGAACTGTACGAAATGTCTATACGACCGATCAAGAGAGGCAATTGTTATTGTGGTTTAGAGTGTTGGTGCTGAGAGTTGTCGTTCTTTTCAGTAGGTCGCAACTTATCGGAAAGCGTAAACGCATATTGTTTGTCTTCGTTTTAGAATTGTCCTTTTGATTTTAAGTACATTGATCAAAGTTTTATGGTGGTGTTTTCATAATAAGACATGTATTCAACAGCTAAGTTCAGTTAAGTTACCAATTTTCAAGGGCTCTTTGCGACAGTTAAGCCGCTAAAGCACCCGTTGACATTTTTACTTCACCTGGTCAATGGGAACCTACGTTCTTCTTCTTCTACTTTTTCTTCTTCTCCTGTCTCCATGGGGAAACTAATTATCTCCTGTGTGTGAGACAGCCAACATCGATCTGCGGTCCCCAAGGAATAGACCCCTTTCACCAAATCTTCACCTGACTGATAAGCTCATGAATTATTTAGTGGAGGCAGAAAGCATCTGCTGGTGATAAGCCTCCAATAGTAAATTCAGTATACATGTGGTAGTATTTGCAACAATATGGTACATAGCTGGTGCATTGTTGGTTGTGTGAACCCGCCAGAATAAAGAAAATGGAGTAGTATTGCAAAGAATTCCTTAATATCTGATGTGGAGGAGAGAAGCATGGTTTAAAAACATTTACTGACTTCAAAAAGACTCAACTCATTCAGAGCAAAATTCATGGACAGATACTTCTCGTGTTTGTAGATCAAATATAAATTTCATAGAAGCTGTGTTTGCATTTATACTGCATTTACACAAATCTTTTTATTTATGCATTATTATTTTATATTCCGTGTTCATAGTATAGTATTCACATTTTCAATTAAAACAACCTAGATCTTATACACGGTGGGGAATCACGTGGTTTCGATGGTAGGAGCCACCACAAAAATGGCGGCCAAATAGCGTCGACTTAACCCATATTTTGAGGTAAATATATAACATCGAGACTCGTTTATTTATGGACACCCCGTCCAGCACGCAATGGCTTCTCCACTGAATCTTTTGGTACTTTACTTTCCACGATTGATCCCGTAGTTTCTTCAAACACTTCGATATTGTTCCGTAAATAACAAAACACTAGCGGGGTAGACCTCACGATAATGACGATTTTGACCATATTATGACCAAATCTCCTTTATATCATCCGTATTTCAAGCGATTCCAATGTGCGAACATTTCGCCAACATTTTCCTACACAATTACCACCAGAATATCATGAATTTTGGTTTACTGAAAAAATTAACAGTCAATTTGCATGAAAGATAGGATCCACGCTATGGGTAGGACACACGATTGAACCTAAGCAGAGCGCATCCATCATTACGGTCGGTAGTTTTCTACGGTTCTATCGATCGGACACATAATGTTCATTTATACAAGTATATGCTATTAGTCGACAGCTTTCTATGCTTCTATCGATCGCATGAGAACGCTTACCGATCAGTTCACTTAGTTGACTGTAACCGTGACATGACGGCCTACTCGATCTGTACTAATTCATCTACAAACATGTCAGATTATAATTAATATATCTAATTAGGTATTACACGAAGAATTTCATAACGATGCGGACTGGACAAATAGCATGAACATTCATATATCGAGGGGTGTCCGCAAGACTGTAGTAAGTCCTTCTTTAATTATATGTAGTTACTACAGTCTTGCGGGCACCCCTCGATATGTGGAATTGAACAGCTAGTCCAGTTTGAGATATATCAATGTTCGCTGTGAGATATTTGGTAATAATTTATTATAATTGAAATATTATATTATATATTTATGTTACCATTATTTTAACCAAATAGTCTTTGCATTGCCGCTTGACGGCTAAAAGTTGGAATATGAGAAGTTATAATTTTGTAATGGTGGAATGTTGTGGAAAGCTGCTGCTAGCTGTGCGATGTAGTTTGCTATAACTGACGCCTAGAATTCAGTCTTTTCTCTTTTAGCAACTTTTACCACTCGGAATCCCGGAATTAAAGAGTCTGTTACTTTTCAACCAATTAGAACTCATGAATAGTTACAAAGGGCGACACAGGACCCTGAAGGGTTCTCGAAACAGAAATTCACCGGATCGAGATGGTTAGGCATGCCATCATACCAATTAGATACCTATAACACAACATGAGAGTGATGCCTCTGGTACACTTCGGGACCGAAAATCTTCGATTTAAAGTTTAAAAAAATGGACGCCGAAGGTCTTGCTTTGAAGTGCTTCGGGAGAGTTTCAGTAAACATCGGCATTCACTCCGCATCTTCGGGACGCTTTCTGTGAGGTTTCGAATTCATTAGCCATCCCGAATGGTTCTATATGGAAAGTCGAATCGATGCCGAACGCTTCCCGAAAACGGCGAAGTGATGAGATTAACACACGGAAACTATGCCGATCATGTTATGAACTTGACTGTGTGGTGCAATGGTACAGTAGTTATCGCTTTCAACCGACTATTTTTTATTTCCAGTGTAAGTTCAAAATACCGGAATGGGAATCGAGCCATTCATTCAGTTCTGAAGAACTCGTATTCATAGTAGCTTAGCCAACTGCGCTATGCGCACTACATGATAAAACCATTTCTAAATGTATGTTTTATGGGCAAATACACCCCTTTAACCTGGATTACTCCAATGTTAAAAGTATATTTACGCCCGAGTGATTGTGGTTTATCTATAGTAAAACTAACTTACGAATTTGCGTTAATATACCAGCGTAAATTTACGCGACATTATCCCAGTTGTATATCCCGAATGACAGCTGAAGCAATGCCGTCAGTGTGCCCATAGGTCGAGCTAGACAACCTTTCGGCAACCTATCGGCATCGATTCGTAAACCCTTCCGCATATCACGCGGTCGGGGGAAACATTCGGTACTTACTCATGAGCTGACGGCATTTAGTCGCGATACGTTCGGCTACTTTGGATAGGCTTCGGCATTTATACTGCGTGTACATGAATACAGCAACCATTCTTACCCCGAACTGCGAATATACGGTACTTCCCGAACAAGCACGATGACACGGCTCCGCATATTGTTATTGATACATGATCCCGAAGGGTTCCCGAAACGAGCACATTGTAACCGGCATCCCTTCCGCGTAGCATCGGGGTCTAGTGGACGGGAGGTCTAACCGTAACCTGGCTTTCCGCACGATCGGATCTACCATTCGCCTATTTCGGATAGGCTATGGCATGCATACTGCGTGTATACCACAACAATACAATTTGCATACCCATCCGCGAATACTTGCCGAACAACCACGATGACAAAGCTCCGCCCATTTTTATTAATAAATGATCCCGAAGGTTTTCCGAAACGAGCAGTCTGTAATCGGCATCCCTTCCGCATAGCATCAGGGTCTTAGTGGACGTCAGGTCTAAAACATTATTACATCTACACTTCAATTCTGTCTCAATACATTCATACTGTACATATATTATAACCTAATGGAAACAACTTAGCCTTCAATTCACCCGTGAAATAGTATACAGAATACCACATACAATATAGTGCAATAGGATACCGGCGATTATCGGTACCGGAGGATAACGGTATTTAGCTTTTAGTTACACGTGTATACTCGCATAAATTGGTCATCAATATATGCGTCCTCGATTTATAATGGAAATTTACGAACTGTCCTCGGAATGAACCGTCGATTTCAGATCGTAAACAACGGGGTATTTTGTTCACCACACAAACTACTAAATTGGCGATGATTATTCAAAGGATGAAAGTAAAAATAGATCAAATATGATGCTGACTCTATGCCATTTAGGGAGCTCTATAACTTGTCAATGTTCATGGTGTTATTAGGTAGTAAAATATTGCTGTTTCTGAAACTTTGTGGGACTTTTTCAACGCATTGCTCTGAAAGAAGTGAAAGAAAAAAAATCATCGTGATGACATATTACATAGACTATTAGACAATATGTGTTAAAATATAACCGATTCATATACGATTAACTGGAGAGTCAAGCTATTTCACACGGGCTTATTAACAACACCAAACAGTACTATCATTAGAATCATATTGCTGCAACACATTGATCGACACACATACACGAATTATGTGGGGAGCGGTGGCCTAGTGGTAGGGCGCGCGCTTCGGGATCGAGAGGTCCCGGGTTCGACCCCCCCCCTTTGGACCACTGGTTAATTTCTCTGAGCAAGACCCATATGCTCCACTCCACCATGGTGTAAAATGGTACCTGTAAGGGCAGTGTCTATTCTTGGGCGCCTCAGATCGATGTCTGCCACACCACAGGAGAGAAATAGTCTCCCAAGGGAGACACGAGTGTAGGTTTCATATGTAGCCCAATGACCAGGGGAAGTTGAAATGTCAAAGGGTGCTTGGGTGGCCTAACAGCTGAAAAGAGCCCTAGAAAATTGGTAACTTAACTTAAGGTGTATTGTTTATGCATCAACATCATTTGTTTAAAAAAATAGCTGTCAGACTAACATACCCCGTTGACAAAGGACCATATTACATTAAATTTGCAAAATCAATCCATCACTTATTATTTCTAAATGTCAAGAGAAAGTTTTGGGAAACTCCGGCAACAATTAACAGTTACTGTAGGTCGAGTTGTGTTCACTAGAATTCGTCTTTCGAACAGACTGACTGAAGGACAGACAATATACACACTACAACTGTGTTGCGTGAGCTTATAAAATTCAATTATAAACAAAATATGCCAGAAATCATACTAATTACGTACATGCACTTGTACATGGACCGTATATACTGATATACTGATACTTATAAAGCTTCCTGTATAAATGAACACTATGTGCCCGTTCCGCATATGTCGATCGATAGAACCGTAGAAAACTGCCGACCGCACTGATGAATGTGCACTGCCCAGGTTCAATCGTGCGTCCTACCCTTAGCGTGGATCCTATCTTATATGCAAATTGACTGTTTTATTTTTCAGAAAACCGAAGTATATGACATTCTGGTTGTAATTTATTTGGAAGATGTTGGCGAAATGTTCGCACTTTGTAATCGCATGAAATACGGATGATATAAAGGAGATAATAAAAATTCTGGTCATATTATGGTCAAGATCGTCATTATCGTGAGGTCTACCCCGCTAGTGTTTTGTTATTTACGGAACAATATCGAAGTGTTTGAGGAAACTACGGGATCAATCGTGGAAAGTAGGGTACCAAAAGATTCAGTGGAGAAGACATTGCGTGCTGGCCGGGGTGTCCATAAGTAAACGAGTCTCGATGTTATATATTTACCTCAAAATATGGGTTAAGTCGACGCTATTTGGCCGCCATTTTTGTGGTGGCTCCTACCATCGAAACCACGTGATTCCCCACCGTGTTATAGCAAACAGTCATACATTTTTTGTACTTGAAAGCTTCCTGAAATGTTGTGTTGATTAAATGCCTACCTAAGATCACCTACGGTAATGTGCCAAAATAGTTAGCACATTAGCAGGTTGTCTGTGATTTTATCCATTAATTCATTATAATAATCTACATGCATGTGGTTTCAGAACGACAAACACATGACCACTTCCTTAATATCATCACTGTCAATTATCTATATTAGAATCAGTATTTAACACATTGGTATAACTAGTACAAGTGGTTCATTATATGACCACATCATGCAGAGCGTTACATTTTTATAAGATTCGAAGTATGAATAAATAATACTTCATTAATGATTAGATCACAGGACTTATTGACTAATTTACTACTGTATGCTAAAGGTCTATCTGAGGCAAACGTTTTCTTTTATACAGGCATATTATAACATCGTCAATTTTGTACTGTTGGATATTCGATCTAGTTGAATCATGCATCAAAAAGAAAGACTATTTTAATCTATAACGCCTAAGGGCCATTTACTATAAGTGTTAACCAAACTCAGACTTGGTTTGTCAAATAGGGATCTGGCATATAAATTTTAAATTTCGGATGCAAGCATGTGGAATGACATGGTGCAAATGCTAAGTTCCCTTATTGTGTGGCCTGGTCGAGGTGTGGCTATGTTAACCATTCCAAAATGTTTCAAACCGGAATATAATAAAGTTATATCTTGCATTGACTGCTTTGACATATCTACTGAACGGCATCTGAATCTTACTGCTAGAGCTCAAACATGAAGCAATTATAAACAGAACAATATAATTAAATACTTAATATATATATATCACCTTCTGGGTCAGTAAAGTACATTTCCCAGGTTTGGGGAGGACGGGTGTCAGATAAACAGATCACCCTAGAATCTGGGTACATGTTAAACCTTATACCAGGTGATGAAGTGCTGACGGACCGTGGATTTTTAGTGTTGGATCCCTGTCGCTGGCTTGGAAACACATATGCTTTGAGTTACACCATGTCGCTCATCTTTGGGACTTGGAACATGACCCATTGTACATGTCCACATACAAAGTATTGGTACCCATCTAGTGACTTATAACACTTCATGTCAGACATGGAATAGTAACTTTCACTTTCTGCATAGTAATGACAGATATCGAAGTGTGACACATCAGGCCAAAGTTTCCCATTATCTACCCACATCGAATCACTTAAATTGAAAGGGTCAGGTAAAGTCAGGTAAAGTCCCATATTCAACTGACAGTTTGGCCAAATACCCTGCTAAATCATTAGAAGGTAACTTCCTTGTGTAATCAGAACGATCAACATGTTAAAAAGCCTCAAAATCAATTAAATCTGCCATTAAACACAAATAATCAACACAAAATATAGATCTTCTCATACTTACTACATAGGTATAATATGGCTTATCAGTCAATGTTTTGCCTCCAGCTGACCATGTGGTCAAGATAATGATATGCATAGGGCTATTTTTAGTAACGGTGAAAAGGGTCTATAGACATTGCCATCACATGTACCAATTTACACCTTCATGGAGTGAAGCAAATGTGTTATTCTTGCTCAGATAAATTAAACATTGGTCCAGACGGGGCTAAACCCGGGACCTCTCGACCGATCCTAAAAAGCGCGCCCTACCTTTAAGCCACCGCTCCCCACAATGCAGATTATGGTATAGAATACTGATTTCCCTTAATTCAGTGTTGCTTGTGTGTGACATGGCGGTTTGCCATAAATTCTACTTAATGTACAAATTTAAATCGTTTTTCTAAATTATCATTATCGGGGGGGGGGTCTGTATGCCATGTTTTGCACACAAACCGAAGATCACCGATATCATCATATTGCTCTACTCGTATTCGCTTGGAATACTCCAGGGGGTAATTGCTGTTATAATTGTTTCACTTTACTCTGTATTTACAGGCACGTGTGGCATATTGTCCCGTCCTGAGCAGATCCACATTTCATATGGCGACAACCACAGCAGTTTTGTGGTCATGTGGTCATCACGTGACTCCACTGAATGGCAAGTGCATTATGGGAAGTCGAAAACTGGAATGAACCACGTGACAAATAGTTCTGTTGCTAGGCTACCACAGGACCATGCTCGTGCTGCACAATTTGTGTACAAAGCAGTTTTAAAAGTGAGTTGTATTATAGTACTTTAACCCCTTCGCTTTTGTTATTACCGGTGAAAAAAATGTATAATTTCAACAATGTAATACCCTTTCTTAAAAAAAGTTAACGGTTTGTTTCGAATTTTAACGAATTTATATTCTGTCTGGCATCCACAAACACGAGCCCTACGAAAAAGAAACTAGATTCGTTCTGGTGAAATTTCAGTTACTAGATTGAAGATTATCCCGATCATTCGTGACAAATGTATCGAAAGAGTCCTGTTGTAAGACGCCAGCCAGTAGATGCATGTGATAAATGTATGAAAAGAGTCCTGTTGTAAGACGCCAGCCAGTAGATGCATGTGATAAATGTATCAAAAGAGTCCTTTTGTAGGACGCCAGCCAGTAGATGCATGTGATAAATGTATCAAAAGAGTCCTTTTGTAAGACGCCAGCCAGTAGATGCATGTGATAAATGTATCAAAAGAGTCCTGTTGTAAGACGCCAGCCAGTAGATGCATGTGATAAATGTATCAAAAGAGTCCTTTTGTAGGACGCCAGCCAGTAGATGCATGTGATAAATGTATCAAAAGAGTCCTTTTGTAAGACGCCAGCCAGTAGATGCATGTGATAAATGTATCAAAAGAGTCCTTTTGTAGGACGCCAGCCAGTAGATGCATGTGATAAATGTATGAAAAGAGTCCTTTTGTAAGACGCCAGCCAGTAGATGCATGTGATAAATGTATCGAAAGAGTCCTGTTGTAAGACGCCAGCCAGTAGATGCATGTGATAAATGTATGAAAAGAGTCCTGTTGTAAGACGCCAGCCAGTAGATGCATGTGATAAATGTATCAAAAGAGTCCTGTTGTAAGACGCCAGCCAGTAGATGCATGTGATAAATGTATGAAAAGAGTCCTGTTGTAAGACGCCAGCCAGTAGATGCATGTGATAAATGTATCAAAAGAGTCCTGTTGTAAGACGCCAGCCAGTAGATGCATGTGATAAATGTATGAAAAGAGTCCTGTTGTAAGACGCCAGCCAGTAGATGCATGTGATAAATTCAGATATTTGCAAATAAACATAATGTAAGAAATGGGAAGCATTGACAATTATAATTATATTACTTTCTTGAATATCCTTACAGAATTTGGACCCTGGTTTACGATATTTCTACATGATCTCATCCAAGGATTCGCCGGATGTACACAGTTCGATACACAACTTTCACACACTCGATCCATCAACGGTAAATAATAAGTAGTAACTATAAAAAAAGTATTTTATTTTCATATGAGTTTACAAAATACGAATTGAATAAAACTTAATGTACACAACTTCGTTATACTAATGAAGAGCACAAATATATGCCACCATCTTTGATGCGGCGGTATATTGCTAAATGTACATGTCAGTCGATCTGTCGGTCGATTGATCATTCGGTAGAATAACTCAAGAACGCTTTGTCCTAGGGTCGTCAAACTTTACATGAAGATTGGTCAATGTAAACGGCCCCTATTGATTTTGAGGTCGGTAGATCAATACCCAAGGTAACTGTGACCTTTACAACTAGTATTTCCGACTGTTGTGCTACCATGGAAGCATACTTGGCACACAGGGTGATCCTTTGATATTTATCAGGCTTTACTGTATCTTTTATGTGATCATAAGTTAAAGATTTCTGATACGGATGGTGGATTCTATGCATGTCTCAGTTTTGATTACTAGTCGTTGTCACAGGTACTGACTGGCTTCCAATTTTATGAGCATATGATAGCATATTGTATTAAATTGTATACACCAGGATTCGAGCCGCCCAGTGCGGTTTGTGGTATATGGCGATATGGGTCTAACCAACTCAGACGTTACCGTTAATGCCATCCAACAACAACTCAAGCAGAGACGTATTGACGCCATTATACATGCAGGGGACATCGCTTATGACCTTCATGATGGAGATGGTAAGGTAGGTAAAAGACAAATTAGTATTATACAATTGAATTGCATAAGTTTACTTGTACATTTTTGTATAATGTGAATTGCTGTACAAGACAAACTTTAAATGGTGTGCAGTCATGGTGACCATTTTTGCATACAGAACAGTGCCTGACCCGATTATGCCTTGGTCACAAATGCCATTAGATCGCCGTCCCAACATAATTATGTCCCGGTATGTTTAGTTCTATATTTGTAACGTTGTCTTACTTAGAGATGTAGCCGTTTATCCCGTTGAGCAGTGACCATCCGTACCAAGGCGGGCCTCTTTTAGTAAACTTTCTTTTATGATTGTATGTATATAATGTATGGTTCACTTTAAGCTCATAGCTAAAAAAGACAATAACCAAAAATGACCACTGTGGCATTTTGTGAAACTACATTTATACTTCATTCTTACTCATTTTATATGCAATTTACGTTGTGCAACATATAACTGCATCGTTTTCGTTAAAATACATGCACGCTTTAGCTGTATCTGTTTCAAGTGTTGTTTGTAACATAGATAGTCCTTATGGTGTGTGGTCATGTTTTTATCTGTCTTCTGACTCTTCCTCCGGGTTCGTTTTGGCTGAGGCATGATGTCGTAGTTCGGTGTCATGACTTGTAGCTGCTCAATATTTCTGGATATGCTGTAGCTGATGTCTTTCCTTGTCTGATTTCTGATATTATTTTTTTAATTGTTGTTGTTGTTGTTGTTGCTGCTGCTGCTGCTGTTGTTGTTGTTGTTGTTGTTGTTGTTGTTGTTGTTGTTGTTGTTGTTGTTGTCATTATTATTATTATTATTATTATTATTATTATTATTATTTGTTTATAGACTGGTGACAAATTTATGAACAAGATCCAGCCTATAGCGTCCACTATTCCTTACATGACGTGCCCCGGCAACCATGGTAATATTTTCATATGTTAAAGTTATTAAATCCCTTTGCTTACCTTCCAGTGTTACGACAGATTCATATAAAAATGAATGTAAATTTTGATGTATGTTGATCAATGAAGGACAATATTACTAGTATTATGTTGGATGTCCAAACATAGAAAATATCGTAGATTTGTGCCGCTAGTACAAGACCCATTTCATTGACATGCTTTAAGCTAAGATAAATTAGAACTTATTTCAATGAATATTCAATACATAGAGGATCTATCACTCGTTGTCAATTGATATGAATTTATATTAAACGAGTTTAGGAAATTTTATTAAGCGAGCCTCTGGCGAGCTTAATAATATTTTCTGAACGAGTTTAATATAAATTCATATCAATTGACAACGGGTGATAGATTCTTTATATCATGTGACACTAAAAACGCAAAATACGCGTTAATTTATTGGAAAAACTCACCCGTTTATACTACACGTGGTACGTATAAAGTTATACGTACTCGCTATACTAACCTGGATGCAAGAAATGTTATGGGATATATATTCAATACAATTTTGTCGTCGTAAAGTTATTTCTAATCATCTTAGTTAACAAAATTTTGCTGAAATGCATTGCTTGTTTTAGTTTGCTCAATGCAGCATACGGAAAAGTAAAATTTTTACTAAGATATTTCTACGTTGTCTAAGAAACTTGTCTCAATGACTGTTTAGACTTGTGAATGTTAGTCAAGCAATGTCCAACAAATAGCAATGCGGGGTTATCTAGCTGTCTGTTATTAATAAGGTACCCAATTGCGGGAAAATCAACAATTTTACAAATGATATGTATCTACTAAGAAGTAGGGCTGTAACGGTATACCGCAGTTCACGAAAACCGTTGACTTCAATCCCACACGGTTCACAGTACAATACTGCTAAATGTCGGTACGGTTCGGTATACGCTTTGTTTATAAACAAAATGACATTCAGACAACGAAAACTTCTAACAGCCTTCTAATTATGTATAATTACCATGTATCACTTGTCTTAATGGTATTAAGATACGCTTCATCTTGTCGAAAATCATTTAAAATAGTTGAAAGGTACATAATAATTGCCGTTATAGAAGCAACAAATTCATTGTCACTTAAAATTGAAGCTATTTAAGCTGCTGTTAGAGAATATTGTATCATACCGAAATATACCGAACCGTTAGAATGATTGACCTTACGTATCATATCGTGGGGTGAGCGTACCGTTACACCCCTACTAAGAAGCAATATGCAAATGTAGTATAGTGTTCTTTAACCTCTTTTATATTTAAGAAATACATGGTGATTTTCAATCATATCGTACTCGGTTCTCCAGCCCAGGAACAGATTGGCCTTTACCATTAAACAAATTATGGTACAGCTTCGATGTAGGTCTTGTTCATTTTATTAGGTAAGCATCTATGTACAGACACTTGTTTCAAAGGAGATACTTTTATTTTACCAATAATGCCAGCTTTGATATGAGCCGATATTTTAGATTAGGCATCAATACCATCCTATAGTTTATACGAGGGTTGTCCCAAAATAGCGTATAATTCTTGATTTATTTACTCCGACATAATGACATAAGCGGTCTTATTGTGCAGGGGATGGAGCTTGTTTTGGTTAAGCCTAGTATCCACTGAGAAAAATATCATCGGCGACGTGGGATTAAAATGTAGGCTTATATATGCTTTTGAATTTCACAATGTACTCGCGATGCCAATAAATGCCTCATGACTTCCACGAAGATCCACTTCGAGAGATGATTATTCTCCCGAATTCCACAGAAGCTAATTCAATAACATGTATATAAAATACGGCGTACATCGCCCATGTAAAATGCTCAGAGTGACAAAGGCTTTTTCAAACCATTTATACAAATGTGTTTCATATTAAACTAGGGCCAGCATTTGCATGTTTTTTTCATGCCATTAATAAATTTCTTCAAAATACATGTACAGTAAAACTTCGTTATGACGAGCATCCATATCACGAGCACCTGGTCTATCTTGAGCAATTATTAAAATAGTATCCACTTGTATATTTTAATAAATACATGCCCTTTTGTTATTTCGAGCACCCTATTTATCTCGAGCAGTTTTCCTATCCCGATTACTCATCGAGATAACGAAGTTTTATTGTATCTTATTTTTGGTTTTGTTTTTGTAGTTACTCGACAGAAGTATATTTCGCGTACCTAGAAAAGTACGCATGTGATCAAATTGATTGGTTGAAGCGAGATTTGGAAACAGCCAATCAGAATCGAGATAAAACTCCGTGGATAATCGCATTCGGACATCGTCCAATGTATTGTTCCAATAATAATGGAGATGATTGCGCGCATTCAGTATTTAGAAGATGGATTAAATCCGGGTAAGTCACATGACATTTGGTACAGTATTGTTGACAAAATGGCGTATTATACTTGGATTTTTCCGTAGTCTTAGAGCAAGACTTAGTGCTGCACAGTGGTCATCAGCTTTGAAAATACTCATATATGTATGTAGGTTTATTGGCATGTCATCAAAATTGTACTACTGGCTACACATATTTGTTTTCTTAGAGAAAAATACCCTAGAAGCTTTGTGGATCAGACACAGACGCCTTGTATGGCCACATGCATGCCGTTTAGCAGAATGCTTGTTCAAAACAACTGAAATTATAAAGACTGTGTTCAATAAACGCTTATTTTATGTTCTTGTCCTATGGTGAAAGCCGGCATTGATCATTATAATAAACTAGTCCATCAGGGTCCATGATTCTGTTGAAATGTTGGGCTGTGTTATATATGGCGTTGACATGATACCAAGTTTGAAAGTAATTGCATTAATTGAGTTTCAAAAACATTGAAGTTTCGGTTAACATGTTAAATGGAACGGACGGACGATCAGACAAACGAACAGTTAATTACGCTATGCCTCTCGAATATGTAGTTGCCAGGACTTAAACACGGGTTTGAAAGTTTTTTATCCATGTTCTGGTCCCAATGCATTTTGCAAAACGGCGGGAAAATGATCACGTGCTAAATGATAGGAAAATGATCACGTGCTAAACGGAAGGGAATTGATCACGCGCTAAGCTAAACTGCTGTGTATAAAACCTCTCACGTTATTACCGTTATATAAATACATGTACGTAATTATTTTATTCAGATTTGAACCGTTGTTTCATGCATTCGGCGTGGATCTGGTCTTGCAGGCACATGAACATTCCTACGAACGCATGTACCCGATGGTAGATGGGATAGTTGAACGGTTTGATTACACGAACCCACGTGCACCTGTTCATGTGACGTCTGGTGCTGCAGGGTCTTACGAATTAAATGACGTCATGAAAAGTGAGTATAGTATAGTGCGAAAATAGGAATAAAGAAATCAAAACATATAAATAAAGTTTTTATTCATTTAATCACATTCCTCATATTATTATATACCATACATAAATTATCAGAGGACAAATATTGCATATCTTTTGAATGATTTGATTAAAGCCTTCCTATAAGACACACCACAGTGTTTTACATGGAATAGATAATTAGTATGTTAGTTTACCTTAGGAAAAATAAATACTTTAAGACGAGGATCATACTTAGGTCGAATGTTGGAGTTTATTTTTTAAAAGTAATAGGATGTATAACATGGCATAAAGAGGTTCAATCAGATATATACAATCTCATTACAATCAGATACTAACATTTGCTTGATTCATTTAAGCTGTTAGTTAGATCTGACTGTACTACGTCAGTGGTCACGTTCAAACGTTACAAACATGTATGAATAGAGAGTGTTAACTATCTATATATAAGGTTTAAACATCTCTCTCGTTGTAAACTACAGCAGGGATTCTCTGCACTTCCAGATTTGTGAAAGTAGAAATTGGATGATGTAAAGTTCACATCGACATTATCCAATACGGAATGTTGTCAGATCCTATATCAGTGTAAAGTAGTAGAACTATTATGGTTCGGATTTAAATGAAGTTTACATATCGCTGGTTTAGAATGAGAAGGTCGTAACTACAAAAGCGATATTTTAGGAAAACAAGAAAAACTGTTCAAACTATCACTCTTTACTTTTGGAAAAACAAATTTTTTCAACTTCAGTTTGGTCAACACGACAAGTTCCGATTTACATGAAAATAGGCTCATAAAAAGCGCCTTATGATGTAGATTTCAAATATGCCTTAGTCTTAATAACAGTACTGTCTAAGACTCTAATAAGTGCCACTTACGACCTTCACATTCTAAGCCAGCGATACGTACTAGCGATATTATAAGCTAAACAATGATAGAATAATACAATGTGAAGGATACATATTATAATCCACTTAGGGAATGAAAGTGACGTGTGCTCATACACAGGGGTCTAATTCACCAACATTGTAAGACTGAAACTCAGACTTAAAATTTTCAATATTTATAACCACTGCCATTCATTGCTTTGCAAAAAGATTTAATAATGTGCAATTTTATATGATTATTTGTTGTTACACCATGAACATGTATACCCATTCATATAAAATTCTAAATATTTATAACACCATGAGAGCAAATATAACATTTGACAATGTAAAGTCTAAGTCTGAGTTTTAGACTTACAATTTCTGTGAATAAGGCCCCAATAGTAACATTGAAATGAGCACCATTAACAATACGAGTATTATAATCACGTGCATTTATCCTTTCTAGATCAGACTGCCGATTGGTCAGCTTTTCGGGCTTCAGAGAACAGTTTTAATTCATTTGGAATTCTTGACGTCATAAATAGAACTCATCTAAGTTTCGCACAAATTGAAGCTAGTGATAATTCCACGATAGATTCGTTTGTACTTGTACAGAGACAGCATGGTCCATTTGTTGCCGCAGCTACATGCAAAGATAGGGCTGATGTGAACTCTTACTGCGCATGCGTGTTGCCATTGGAAACAGAAATTATAAAAATTGCAGGTTTGGCGGTAACTTGCTTGTTGTTTTTAATATCGAGTGTCGTGTTATGTATATGCTTCTTAATAAAACTATGTAAACGTAAAAAGTGTAAGCAATGTGTTCATAATGCATGTTCAAAATTTGTATTATTACTATATAAATGTAAAAGGTGTAAGCAAAACGATTATAATAAATATTCGCAAGTTTCATCTGATGTAGATCTAGCCACTTCATTGTTGCAGGATGAAAATATGAGCTGATTGTATTGTCTGTGTGTATAAATGTAATGAATGTAATGAATGTAATAAATGTAATAAATGTAATGAGCGCGCGCGCACGCACGCACGCACGCACACACGCACACACGCACGCACGCTTTGTTTACCATTTATATGGCGAAATGACCTAGGTATACCTCGGTATGTACCTCAGGTCCCCTAAAGACCCTTTTTAACCCTAAACCTAACCCTAACTCTAACCCTAAAACCCTAACCCTAAACCCAACACCTCACCCCTAACCCCTAACCCAACCCTAACACCTAACCCCTAACCCTAATCCTACCTCATCTAGATAGTAAAACAAACCCACACGCACGCACACACGCACGCACACACGCACGTTTGGCTGTCACTGAGTGTTAATTTATTTTTATACATTGTACGAGTTAACCGATTAGATTGTTCTCGTTGTGTGTTGTTAATCTTGTTTATGATGTTTGTTGTTTTTGGTATACTAGTTTTATTGAAAGTCCGTGATGAAAAGTTGTGTTGTGATATCTAAGGGGAGCTCAACTACTGAAAGCAGAAGCACAACTTACACATCACTAGCATCATCCAAAAGATCTGTCCACCCTGTCAAATATAGGATGAGTATTTTGTCTACCCTGTACAATTCACAGTGGAGATTATGTCCACCCTGTCAAAAATGAGCAGTGGGTATTATGTCTAGCCGGGATTTTGTCCTAACGCATGATTCTTAATATGTTTTCGTGTGTAATGTATTTTTATGTGAATAATGTAAAAATGATCTTTATACTTGCTAGTGTTTTACTTCCATCTAAGAGGCTGTTGTTAATCAGTTCATCTACGGTCTGACCGGGGTGATAATTGATATTTTAAGATATTCCTTAATAAGAGCTTTAGTGCCTATTTACAAATTTCTTATTTTCTTATATCAATCATTTTAACACATTTTTAATACAACGCATTAACAACAGTTTCTTAGTCTTATTTATATAAATATGTGATATCTTAATAGTTCCTATAATATAATAATGTGAATATTTTTAAGTTAATGTGGTACTCATATATGAGAATTGTAGAACCTTAATGTCTCTTGTAAATCAATTTTGAATGGTTATGTACATTTTTCTGTTTTTATTATTATATGAATTTTATGTTTGTAAATGTACATGAATGAGACGTAAAATTAATAAAGAATATAAATATGCTAAATTATGATTTTTGAGATTTGAAACTTAGACTTAATTGATTAAATCATTGCCGATTCTGAAAGTGATACATGTATTTAAATATAGTGTAGTATAGTCACCGGTGAGCGCCCTGATCAAAGACTCTGCAGACTATGTATTTCAAACTCAGTGGAAGACGAAAAACACTTTTTATTTAACTGTACTACGAGCATTCATTCGCTGACTTATTTGAAAACAATAATTTTGATATTTATAACAGACTCATACATTTAATACAATCACATCTTAGCAAATTAGGAAAGTTTCTACTTTGTGCATATCTCAAAAGAAGGGTGTTATTCCGCTGACCATTTTACAACAATGAATATGTTGATAATGTATGTGCTTTTTATTCACGATAAAGAAATTATAATTTATACTTTTATTCTTATTAAGCTGAATACTGTGTCTTGTATATTATACATGTCATAAATGTTAAAATGTATAAGGAAACCAAACAAACTGCAGTTGTTTCCAACGGTGGCCGAGCGGATAGCCTGCTTGACTGCTGATCGAGAGGTCCCGGGTTCGATCCTCGGCCGGGGCACTTGATCATTTCTGAAACGCTTTTCTGTGTTTCCCACCTAACTAGAGATGAACTGGTTAGCAACCCAGAGGTAGTCTCGCGTGTATCGGTGCTATACTCCGGGCACGTTAAAAAAAACCAAGGTGTCTCTTCGGAAAGAGCTAGGGCATCTCGTCCGGATACCTTGTATCACACCACTGTCTCTTCCACCCGCTGTCCCTTTAGAAAAAACACAGGACCCCATTGGAAATAAGTGTTTGCACTTTCATGGGTTATCCTTGACCGAGAGGTTTAAATAATTACAGTACATCGTTTCGACTATATTGTCCTCTTCAAATGTTAAAATGCTTTAATTAGTTGACCATTCTACAAAATGTGTTCTGTAATATTTATGCGTTGATAATATATATGCTTGTTATGCACAATAAGAACATTATTATACAGAACTATTCCTAAATTGGGGTTATGTACGTGGGTTGTCCCAGAATACCGTATAATCCTGTTATATCTTAAAAACTATCAATGTGTGCCCAAATTATTATCGACGTTTAGAGAAATTATTTCTTGACATACTAGCCAAGTTTCATGATGTATCTTCCAAAAACAATAAAAATGTGCACATTTGACCAGTACCAGGTGATGCTTTACGGCCGACAGAACGCCAACGTCAACACTCGCCAACGACGTCGCGCTACCTCAATTTTCCAAAGAACTTCCATTCGTGGGCTTCACACTTTAAAAATTATATGCCGACATTGTCATCAACTATTTGGAAATATATCTCTTTACATACTGTCAAAAATTCATTAAATGTCTTTTCAAAATGGACAGCTTTCACTGACATTTTGTGCGGATAGTGTAGGAAGCGATCTGACGTAAGTTTTTGCGCTGATCGGTCCGTCTGATGACCTTCGTTCCATGTCCCCTTTGTGCCAAACAAATCGTCGGAGAATCTTAAAAACAACAACCGAGTTATCCTGATGTATTGTGTTGTTGATTTTACATCATTTATCGTTTCTCCAGATACTATTATATGTTATATACGGTAAAACACAATGCTTATGAAGTGGAAGTCGCTCCGTAACGTCGTCTGACGTCGTGTTTTTTTTAAATTGTAACGCTAACAACGTTGCTATATTACATCATTAACCCGCCAAATATAACGTCATCACTATGAATCGTTGTATAAAAACTATCCAAAACATGCCAATTATTCTTATACATGTATATATGTTGGCGCGATGCGGCTTAAACTACTTAAGCATTATTGTCATTAAATATTTAAATTCATTTTTGTGAGACATACTTTTTTCATGCTCGGCCGTATACCGTTACCATGGGTTACAAATGCATCCATTTATCGAATAGAACGTATGCTGACAAATACTTGTGATATAATTGTAGAAATGCACATACAACATTTTATAGCTATGTCATTATGTCGAAGTAATTAAATCAAGAATTATACGCTATTCTGGGACAACCCTCGTATAACATACTCTTTAACAATGTTTTAAATGTCATACAATCATTACATATCATGTACCAGTCATTTGGGAAATTGTCCATTGAATGTAATACATGTATTATTCATGTATAAATTGTATATTGTATCACACATATATAATTATATTTTCAAATTTCATCATGTAAGTCAGAATGTCTGAAATACTATACTGTTAATTTTTCATACAACTTTTTACTTTAATACATTAACTCAACTATCTCAAGTCATATGTGTCAGTATCTTGCCTTCTATCGAATATAACCTTTACCTCTGATTTATCGTTCATCGTTGCAGTACTCTTAATATTGATTATTGTACATGTTTTTTGCAATACATTAAAAATATTTATATGGATATATCACATGAAATTATGCTCAACTACATCATTACTGTTTAATCAAATGTTCTTATTCGGAACTTAGATACTAACCTATGCTATGGTGACTTATAGGCCCATTTGGCCGGGTGCCTCTTTATTTATATACTGTTATTATGTTTTTCTGTAAATATGTATGCACAAGTCACGTAAATAAACTATTTACTTACTTACTTACTTATAGTGAAATGTATAATATAATCATTCTCACGAATCAGTGTATAGTCAAGTCCCTAGACTTGTATTAAGGAGGAAAAACACGCTGGTTAAACGAGAATGAATATAATAAGCTCACGCTTAATTCATTATAATAAGCGTACAGGTGACTGAGGTGAGAAATAGAAAATCGGCCTCCAGCAAAGGATATACATTAATTAATGCTGGAGTAAGCACAGCATGATTACGCAATCGAGATAAGATCGGCCAGATTAAAACCGGTATAACACCATTCAAGGAAAGATAACTGTGGTCGACTCGAAAACACATCCAATACAAATGGGACAAATAGTTGGATCCTGTACGGATGTATTTTACAAAAATAAAAAATAAACCCCTACGGTTGTGTTTTTTCCAAAGACATAAATTAATTAATTTAGGCAGTCCAATCTTTTTGGACTTCTTTGATTTAGGTCTTTGGTTTTCCCAGGATCTTCTCTATGTCTAAGACCAAGCCCAGCAGGCACAGCAACGTTTATACAACGTTGAAAAAACGTTGCGGGGCAACGTTGAAATAAGGTTGTATAAGCGTTTCATTTGCAACCACTATGTTGCAACGAAACTTCAACGTTAATACAACCTAAATGCAACGTTGCATTAACGTTTCATCAACGTTGAAATAAGGTTGCGTCAACGTTGAAATAAGGTTGCGTCAACGTTGAAATAAGGTTGCATTAACGTTGAAATCAGGTTGCATCAACGTTAAAATCAGGTTGCATTAACGTTGAAATAAGGTTGCATCAACGTTGAAATAAGGTTGCATTAACGTTGAAATAAGGTTGCATCAACGTTGAAATAAGGTTGCATAAACATTGTCCGCCAGAAATTCTGTTCTTGAAAAGCGGACAAAAAGTGATCACAAAACCTTGATGGCCTAGTGGTAACGAGCCAGCTATGAGTGTGTAAGGAGGTCCTTGGTTCGATCCCATGTGTGGCCGTGTCATACCAAAGATGAACTTTAAATGGTACCAGAAATTCCCTATAAAAGGGAAACTTGCATCTCTTCTCTCAGTATGTATACCTTTTTTGGTGATGGATAACATCAGCAATGAGGTGTTGAAAGTAATTAATATAAGTTAGAAAAACTGGTTTCCCAATCGACCTTAAAAAAGTAAAAACGGAAAGCTCAATATGTACCACACTTCCTGGTCAAATGAACAAGTCAGCATGTTTTAGAATACATCTGAGATTCTTCACTACCAACTTTACATAAATATTCGAATTCAAACAAATATCAAATTCAAATTTTATTTGTTGTCTACGTAAGTTAACAAGCAATTGACATTATCAGCCAAAGTCTACCGCCTCCCTCCTAGCCCGTCTCTCCTTGGCAGCCTATTTCGCCTTCTTTAGTTCCTGTCTTCTTCTTTTTGATCCCCCATATCTGTCCCTGGCGTAATTAAACCATTCTTTAATCTTTATTTCCACAAAGTTTAGTGTAACTAAGTACTAAGATGACACTGACCAACAGCTTCTGAAAATACATTGATCAATAAAAGTTAAAACATTATGAAATAGTGTGCCTATGTTAACAAGAATGGTAAGAAAATTTGGTATAACCCACATCAATTGATTTACCTGTGTGCACAATTTATCGATGTTATTTAAGTATGAAATTGAAGTACGTGACACCTGTTTTAGCCTATTTTCATGAAGATCAGAAGTTGTCACGTTGACCAAATTGAAGTTGAAAAAAAATTACCATAAATAACAGATTGATTATCTAACAGTTTTTCTTGTTTTCTCAAAATATTGATTTTGTAGTTACGACCTTCTCATTCTAAGCCAGCGATATGCTTCAATGGATCATAAAAATATGATAAAAAATATAACATAATGAAGCGCATATAAAGTAATAAAATCAATATGTATAGCTTTACTTACATTTCTGTCAATCCTAATTCCGAGGCTGTTTCATAGAACTGTATATAAAATCACTTGTTCTACAGTTGGGGTAATATCCTAGTTTAAATGTTGATCCAGGAACTATGCTGGTATTTAGTTAATTACCACCATAAAACTTCTGTCCATATAGCAACACTCCCTGTACAAGCAGAGTCTTGGTCTTGTACAAAGTAACCACAACTTTCAAAAAGGCAAATTCTATAGTAACTGTTATTTATAATCAGGACTTTCTGGTCTTTAGTTGAACATAATGTATAGCACTTGGTTAATAGTTTTGCTGGCTTCACCATTAAAGGAGGATGTTATATGTCACTAAGATCTGCAATAATCAATTTAATCTTTTTGGCAAATTTATGGTGATGTTAAGTCCATGTATTAAGTGCACAATTTATCAATCTCCTATTGAGCTATTTACTCTATCTGATAAGAATCCAGTATGGTGATATAATCCTTTATAATCCTTGTTTTAAAGCTAAGGAGAAACTTTCTGACCAATGCCAACGTTTATTCAACGTTTTATCAACGTTGAAGAAGAAACCATTTATTTTTTCGTTGATATAAGGTTGTACTTTCGTTGAAAATGGTTGCAACGATTGTCAACGTTTATTCAACGTTTAATCCACGTGGATTAAACGTTGTGTGCCTGCTGGGAGTCTGGAAAAGCCCCATGGTTTAGACAACCGATATCATGTTGAAGCTCATACAGGACATCTGGGAGAAAGAAGAGATTCCTGTTGAGTGGAAGTCCGGTAATATTGTGAAGCTTCCCAAGAAGGGAGATCTGGGCGATTGCAACAACTGGCGAGAAATACAACTACTATCCCTACCTACAAAGATCCTCTCCAGAGTCCTACTAGAACGCCTGAAGAACAGCATCGATGAGTAATTAAGAGACGAACAAGCAGGGTTCAGAGCAAGAAGGTCATGTACAGATCAAATAGCAGCACTACGTATCATAATTGAACAGTCTATAGAATGGCAGTCTCCAGCATACTTGAACTTCATAGATTTCCGCAAGGCGTTCGATATGATCGAGCGGAGCATGATATGGAAGATCATGAAGCACTACGGCATACCAGACAAGTTCATCAACATCATACGCAGCTTCTATGAAGGCATGACCTGCCAAGTCATCCACAACTCTGACCTCTCGCCATCATTTGCTGTAACAACAGGAGTCCGGCAAGGATGTTTGTTATCGCCCATGATCTTCCTTCTTGTCATCGACTGGGTGATGAAGACAACCACAAATGTGCCACGTGGTCTACAGTGGACCTTTGAGAAGAAACTGGAAGACCTAGACTTCGCCGACGATATCTGCCTGATGTCTCACAGCATTAACCATATACGGCAGAAAACTGACCGTCTACAACAGGTTGCTCAATCAACAGGGCTGACTATCAACACCAGCAAAACAAAGACGCTGAGAATCAACGCAGCAAACAGTCGCCCTATTACCATACAAGATGGACCAACGAAGACGTCAAGAACTTCACATATCTGGGAAGTGCTGTGAGTACATCAGGAGGAACAGAAGAAGATATCAAGTCAAGAATTGGGAAAGCCAGACATGTCTTCGTCATCCTTAGACCCATTTGGAAGAATAAGAACATCCGTCTACCAACAAAACTGAAGCTCTTCAACTCAAATGTGATATCGATCCGTCCTACTATACGGCTCAGAGACGTGGAGACACACCAAAATGCCTGATGAAAAGCTACAAGTCTTTGTCAACACCTGCCTACGTCAGATCCTCCAAATCCGCTGGCCAGAGACAAAATCAAACCGAGATCTATGGAGAAGAACCCACCAGTCCACAATTGCCATGACAATAAAGAAGCGGAAATGGCGGTGGATTGGCCACACACTCCGGAAGGCCCCCAACAACATTGTCCGCCCAGGCACGGATCCAGGCAGTGGGCACGAGGGCCCGTGCCCCCCAGTTGGCTGAGATTTTTAAAAAAAACTTTGAATAAATAGTAAAATGGTATTGAACAGACATCTCTAAATGATATGGGTATTTTTCTTATGTTCTAGATGAAAAAGTATTTGTAAGATGGGCATTTTTCGTGCTCGCTTCGCTCGCAGAATATTTTTAATCTACATGCATATATTTATACGTACCTGTTGCATCACAGAAATCATTTACAAGAGAATATTTGTCCTAGCTCATTATATTACCTTTTGACTGTTTATTTATCATAACTAAACCATTAAGGTTAACTCTCAGAATAAAGAAAAAAAGGTATTTCAGGACTCCCAGATAGGCTTAGAATGCACTAGATTCATCCATTGCTTTGAAAATTTTCCCGGGGAGTATGCGACCCGGACCCCCCCCCCCCCCCCCCTACTTATGTTCAAAGACGTTCATACACGTGTATGAACGTCTTTGTTATGTTATACTATTCCAATGGCCAAAAGGATGAAAGCTGGTATATACAAATACTGTATGTGAACACTTACTAATATGCACGAAAATACACATTGTACATGTTGACGCTTATAACATAAAAAGTACTATGGATTCCCCCACACCTACAAATGTGTCCCTTCCTGTGCATTTTCACACACATATTAAGCAATTGTCCCCCCCCCCCCCGAATCCCAAACATACCTCGTGCCCCCCACTCAGAAATTTCTGGATCCGAGCCTGCCGCCAATCCCTTGACTGGAACCCCCAAGGGAGGAGGAAGAGGGGAAGACCTGTCCTGACATGGAGACGAACGATGGAAAAAGAGCTGAAGGCCATCTCTATGTCATGGAACGAAGCGAAAACAGCGGCTCAAGACAGACCTAGATCTATGGCGAATCGAAGAGTGGTGGATGCCCTATGCCCCCCCCCCTTGGGGCAAAGAGGATTAGACTTAGACTAGACGACTGTGTTTATCCATATACCTAAATTAATTAAGTTAGGCAGTCCAATCGATTTGGACTTCTTTGATTTAGGTATTTGGTTTTTCCAGGATCTTCTCTATGTATAGTAAGTATATATAAAGATTTTTGAAAATTAGTCGGATTTTGAACAAATATAATTTATGTTTGCATGGACATAATTTATATTATCTTGATATAGTCAGCATCTAGAGAGTTCTATCTTTAATTTGATACCAACCTTTTAAAAAGCTGTCAATAAATAAACAGCTAGGACCCTCAACTCGCTCTCCTCACTGCGTACGGAACGAATACGGCTCGGGATAAATTTTAACCCTATCCACAGTAAGTCACATGATCAAAAAATGGCTTCCACCGTGCAAGCGCTTGACGCTTTTCTTGCGTCAGGGCAATATCGTCCTATTCTGTCGGTAATCAAGGGTCTTCGAAATGGAGCAGTGTAAGATTTTTGTAGATTTATCGTTTGTGAAATACCTTTGTTGCAGCGTGCACTCATATACTTAACTAAGGTTGTAGACGGTTCTTTTCAATTTCAACCAAATTCGGCCTCGATCAAAAACGTCCCCATCACCAAATCAAGGGGATATACTATTGGCCAATTTTGAGATTCCGACTGTCCGCGAACAGTCAAGCGAATTTCTTGAATACAGCAAGTAAGACAGAAAAGTATTTATCAGAGCATAGGCAACATAAATAGAAAAGAACATCAAATTGAAAGGCTTAACCCTAGGGTTGTGGAGTTATGTCCCTTTGGTTTTCCTCCTAACCCTCCAAATTTTAGTAAACAAATACAAAAGTGACCAATTTCACCCCATACATAATATTTTTTGAAGCTAATGCAATCCTATTTTTGGCCCCATTTTGTCTGAGCTAGATTATTTCAGCAAAAAAAGTGTATCCCATACCTACCGATTTTTGCTATTTGCTGTCAAAGTTTTTCGGGGTTTCTAAAGACGCTAAATTTGAACTTCCGCCAGTGGTGGTAACCTCCATTTTGAAGAGCTACAAATCTTTCTGAGCCGACTGATATTTAGTTTCTATGATTTTTCAAAATATTAAACACCTTCTTTGTACAAAACAAATACAGAATTGGGTCTTTAAAAATACCCATTTAATTTTTGGTGCCCATAAATAATCTCTACACTTTTAATGATTTGATATTTTGAGGGACCCCCATCACCCAAATATATCCCCTGCCACCTCTATGACCAGACACCAACAACACGAAAATCTTGTTTTGCAGTAAACGCTTTATTTTAGCCTTTAATTTTTGTCATTTATTGTCATTTGATACTGACTAAGAGCATCCTGCAGGTGCCAAGGTAGTCAAACAGTCTCAACGTAAGTCTAGATACTATCTTCCCTTGCGTCGAGACCCAAAGTGCTTAAAACCAGGTAGAAATCACGCACATGAGCAAGTTTCATTTAAGCCTATTAATTTTAAATTTGCCAAAAGAAAATGGTAATGAAAGGAAGTTTGCAAATGTGTGCACATACAGAAAAATTCACTAAACTGACCCTTGAGAAACGCCTGCTTGATTTAATTTATTAATATGTCATGCTATATAGTAGTTAAGGCTGTAACGGTATACTACACGAAACATCGCACGGTTCACGGTACATGACTTCTAAATTTCGATACGGTTTGGTATAAGCTTTTTTATGAGCAAAATAATATTCAGACAACGAAAATATCTGACAGCCTACTGATTATGTACAATTACCATGTATCAGTTGTTTAATTTTATTAAGATATGCTTTGTATTGTCGAAATTCATTTCAAATAGTTGATAGACACATCAAAATTGTTGTTATAGAAGCAACACATTCATTGTCACTTAAAACATGAAGTATTTAAGCTGCTAACACCAGGTTAGCCTCTCAAGGGACTGTGCTCACACTAAATTGACTAATACTATCCCTGATTTTCATCAATACATCGAAAATAACATAATTATCATCCAACATTAGATTGTGTGATATACAGACCAATCAATTCATCAGAAGACAGCCGCTTGTTACATCATGTATTATGGGATGACATCTGGTTAAATGTACTTGCTATAATTCAGTTTACATCTTCAAAAAAGAAGCAACACAGCTATTTCATGAAAGTTTTTCAACTAGAACAAGTGTAACATAATCCTATTGCAGAATTTTCTGCGAGTTGAACTTAGTGGCAACCTCAAATTCACTACTGTAAAATCATTAATTTTGTGGGGGGTTAAATTTCGTGGATTTCGTGGTTCACCTCAACCACAAATTTTAATCCCAACGAACATTAAGTTTGACCCTTGTTTTATTACCTGAAATGCAAAATCCACGAATTCAAGTCCCAACGAAATTGTCTTTTTTACCAAAACCACGAAATTTCGTCCCAAAGGAATTAAATGATGTTACAGTACCATATTTTTAAAACAAAATCACCAAGAGAGCATCAAGTGTCTTAGGATTCCTTAAACGAAACCGTAAACACTGCCCAACAAAAGTAAAAGAAAGAGTAAACCAAAGTCTAGTCCTGCCAAAACTTGAATTTTCATCACCAGTCTGGAGTCCACATCAAGACCAAAAACAACCACATCCAATCGGTGCACCTCGGACAATACTAAGACCAATCATCTCTTGGACGTAAAATAGAACCTCACCATTATTCAAACAGTTCTTAAAGGATTCTAGTGAAGCCGGAATGGTTTTGTAAACATGATAAAAATGCAACTTGCAACACTGATTAAACATCTTGGACATAAATAATTATACTCTTAACATAGCAAGTTTTATATATTTATGTTCTTTAAAACGTCATAGCCTACATATTCGATGTATATGTTATGGTTTATTTTCTTGCAAACCGCATCACACATGAGTGACTGAATCACCGTGTGGAAATTTTCCACTACATACATCAGAGGGAGCTTCCGTATTCATCACGGAAAGACCTGAGTAGTTAGATCGAATCAGATCAAGCAGATAGAACAAGTTCAAAATAATGCAGCCCGTTTTGTACTCTATCAACCATATAATCCTATACAGTCAAGGGAAATGGTCATGTAATTAATTGTTTTGTCAATTTTACTTTTCAGTTATGGTGCCAAGGTCAGATTTCCTCATGCACTGGTGATGACCTTTCTATTCAAGGACGGAAGGTACTGATAAGAATTATGTCATTATTTGGTTTATGCTGCGTAGATAATTGCCTTGGAAATTCTTGCTAGGTGTAATATACAGTGTTAAACACTGTCTGATACTTTCAAAGGTGCTATTCAAGGCACATCTTCATGTAATTTAATGAAATTATTAATGAAAAAATTTAAAACCCAAAATTATTTTTATAAAACCCTTTAAAAACCCTTTAAACCCAAAAACCTATTTGGGTAGGGTTTTAAACGAAAAAGTGGGTTTGATGCCAACCCTTTTTATGCATCGATTTATTTTGATGGCCCTTTGTAAATTGTTAATATTTTCACATTAGACTATATAGAGGTCACTTGTATGTTTAACCAATCTCAATTAAATAATTAACAGGAATTATTTCGTTTGACTAGAACAAGTACTTTAATACCGGTAGAATGGTGTTTGAAATTTCCAAAAAGTCACATTTTTACCCTCAATATTATGATTTGGGGAGCGGTGGCCTAGAGGTAGGGCGGGCGCTTCGGGATCGAGAGGTCCCGGGTTCGATCCCCCTGGACCACTGGCTAATTTCTCTGAGCAAGACCCACAGCTCCACTCCACCATGGTGTAAAATGGTACCTGTGAGGGCAGTGTCTATTCCTGGGCGCCGCAGATCGTTGTTGGCTGCCACACCTCAGGAGAGAAATAGTCTCCCCAGGGAGACACAAGTGTAGGTTTCCAAAGGTAGCCCAATGACCAGGGGAAGTTGAAATGTCAAAGGGTGCTTGAGCGGCCTAACAGCTGAAAAGAGCCCTAGCAAATTGGTAACTTTTTTTTAAAACTTATTTGAAGGTTCATTGTTATGCCTTTAAAATGTACACAGTTTTGTTTTGAAATTTATGACTTTTTTGACAATGTGCCATTTTCATTTTAGTCTGAGAGAGAAGTTCAAAGCTATCTTCGATGCAACTTTTACACATTCCAAAAACTTGGCAGCTTTTGTATTCTTGTATAAAAGTCTTACAGGTTTAATGCACCATTTACGGTCAGAAAAGTCGCAGTTACACAACTTCATAGCAGCATTTATTGGTGGTTACTTTGTATTCGGAAAATATAATAAAGTAAATGAACAGGTAGGTTGTTTCAATAATGTTATTACTTTATTCTATAGTAAGTATATGCCATCATTGAACGGTAATTGTCAGACAATGTGTTGTCATTGAGAAATAATGCTCTGCTTTTTGATGAATAAGTGGTTACTTATTTAACCCAGTTGTTCAAGACTGTCTTATATCTATACTGTGTGCACAGTCAAATTCAGTGTTTCATTTTGGTTTAGAAACTATGAGTTATTTTCTATTGAGCTCAAAAACTCATCGAGTCCCACTCTGAATCCCCAGTCAATTTTGTGAGTCAGGGACTTGGCACTCATTCCAAGATTAATCAGTGGTACATTTTTGTACTACTTTTTTGCACACTCCACATTGAGATTTATGATTATGACAATCACAATTCTTTATTTGATATCGGCCACCAGCCCATAACAATAATATAAACATATTTACAGAACATACATAGGTTAGTACCTGAAATAGACACACATAGTTGAAAACAAGCGGTAAATTAAGATTATTATACTATGTTTTAGAGCCTTAGTTTGTCTCTTTATCGTTTGGCATCCTTGTATTTCAGATTAACCTGTACCTACTTTCAAGAATTATATATGGACTGGCTAAACTTGCAGTGAAACGTGGCTATATACCTGCACCACAGGGTGATTCATTTCCGTGGTTTGCTGCAATAGTTTGGGGAATAGTTTTATGGCAATTTGAGTATGAAAAAGACACTCTACAACCGTCCCTACAGTCATCCATGACATATTTATACCACGACAGCAACTATTGGACTACTTTGAAAAACTTCTTGTGGCACAATAAGTAGATTCTATTGAGTTATCCAGCTTATCCTGTGTGCACTTATCACTAACATTCAATTTATTGTGGATACCAAACTCTTTTTCGGGAGTATGTTTTATAAAGATTTCTTTGAAGACCTGTTTTGTATTTTTATGTCCCAGCGTCTACTGATGCAGGAGGCATATAGTGATTGTCCTGTCTGCCAACACTTTCATGTGTCCGTCTGACCATCGAGGCGTTGCTTTCAAACTTGGCTTACTTGTTTTCCTTCATAAACACATTCAATGTCAAAGTCATGTAAGAATATCGAACAGTTCAACAGAAATAAAGCCCTTGATTGACTTGGCTATTTTTTATTGACAAAATATTAATTATAATGTATTTTAGATCTTTGTTATGGACAAGGCTTCCACCAGGGCATAAGTTTAATTAGGTCTTACTTGAAACTTTCAAGATTCATTTTATTGCATACTCCAGATTAGACTTGCTTCTTTTGCATTTACATATTTATTTTCATATTTTGTTTGATTCACGTATTGACAATATTGCCTTTTGTATTATCACAGTATATTGAATAAATGGATATGTTCGTGGGTCCAAGAGTTTGTCTTGCAAAATTTAAATGAAAATTGGACAATTTACTTGCATTTCTTTTATATTTTCTTGTGTTATTGGAAATTCATGACGTTACTGTCCCCTCAAGATTTGTCTTTTTAAAATCCATGAACTATATACACTTTCATATTGATGGTTGTGTGGAGTTCTAAGACACTTTTAGACACTTTTGTACCTTTTTATACCCCCTGCACAACATAAGTTGTAAGTGGGTCATACTGTTTTCAGCTTGTCTGTCCATTTGTACGTTGAAGAATTATTGTGAACGTGACTCCTAAGTTTTGCAGGAATTTCTTCAAACTTTTACCTATGAACAAGCTAAACATGTAGATGCCCATGAAGGCTGGAATTTGCTCTGGAAATGATTTTTTCTGGAATTATGGTCCTTTGTTGACAGGGGTATATTAGTTAACCGAATGGCGACAGTTCTTGTTTCATAATGTCTGACAACACTATCAAAGCTAACATGGCTGTGTTAGGGCAGTAGCTGAGGAGTATTTAACACATTTTACATTTTAATCCTTGTTTTTTAATACATTTGTGAAATCAATCAACTTGTTAAACAATTAGTTATTAGCTTAGACAAGATGAGTTTTTTTCATCGCTCTTTGTTCATCATGCGTTTGTCCTTACTTGTTTTGCATCCCCACTTCTAACTTGGTTAAAGCAACGTTTCTATAAAATAGCAGATACTGTTTAACTAATCGGAAGCAAAACAAATGAAAGAAAATTGTGAACATGAAATCTGATAAGTAGTGACACATGGATGAGCAATACTGTAAAATCATTAATTTTCGTAGGTGATTAAATTCGTGGATTTCATGGTTCACCTTAAACCACAAAATCAAATCCCATCAAACAACAACTTTGACCCTCATATTTATTACCTGAAATGCAAAATCCACTAATTTACGTCCTATCGAAATGGTCATTTTACCAACAACCACGAAATTTCGTCCCATCGAAATTAAATGATTTTACAGTATAGCACTATTTTAGTCGACCATTTTAGTCTTGTTAACTTGTCTAATCATGTGTTATATGTGTGTTATATTTGTATTTCATTAATTGATCACTATGTAATTATGTATATATATAATTAATTAATTATTATTGTAATTTGTATGATTTGTAATAAATGAGATATGTCTGTGATATAATTATAGCTAACAGACCACCCAATGGAATAAAATAATGATGAATAACTTATTTATGCTAGTATTTATAGTGCTTTAGCGACTAAGCTGGACCCCCATAAACCTTAAATATCTTAAAAAGTACAATGCCGATTAGAACAAAAATGGGTATGTCTTCGTAAAACACCCTTACCGACTCTGATAAAATAAAACAGAATTTTCGGTCCACAGAAAAGTGTACTTTGCTTAGACGCCTAATGCAAAGTTTTGAGTCTAAAACAGGGTAAATACGTATGGGTATTGAAAGTGACTGGAACAGCAAAGGTCAACAACTTGGTCCAGTATAACTGTACATTTAGTCACACACCAGTGACTGTTGAAAATATATAATGAGGCCCTTGGACGAACGTTTATCTTAGTGAGTATAACTGAAGCAACTTCGTAGCAATATTTCAAGAAAAACAATGTATTTCTTGTTTGTATAAATGATCCTTCCAATCAGAAGATGGGCCTCAACTATATAAACATTGGTGATCGGACAAAAGTTATAAAATTATACCGTTTTAATATAGTTGTTACATAATACAATAGCATAATCTTAACTAGCTGATCGTAATAGCTAATTTTACTCCCTGTCTATTTCTTGATTAAAATACCAAAAATAATACATTAGACCCAATGGGAAAAACATTAATTAGACAGCAAAAAAATCTGAAATTTAAACACAGAGTTGGTAAAGGTAATTAAGTTAACTCTGCCAAATTTCAATAAAATTGCATAATTACTTTTTAAGATATTTAAGGTTTATAGGGGTCCAGCTTAGTCGCTAACGCACTATACATCTTTTTGAGCTCACCTGTCACATAGTGACAAGGTGAGCTTTTATGATCACTCGTCGTCCGTCCGTCGTTCATCAACAATTTGCTTGTGTACACTCTAGAGGTAACAGTTTTGATCCAATCTTCATGAAACTTGGTCAGAATGTTGTTCTCTATGAAATCTAGGTCAAGTTCGAAACTGGGTCATGTGGGGTAAAAAAAATAGGTCACTAGGTCTTATCTTAGAAAAACATTGTGTTCACCATAGAGGCAACAATTTTGATGCAATCTTTATGAAACTTGGCCAGAATGCTGTTCTCTAAAAATCTAGGCAAAGTTTGAAACTGGGTCATGTGGGGTTAAAGACTAGGTCAAATCTTAGAAAAACCTTGTGTTCACTTCAGAGGTCACTATTATGATCCAAATCAGAATGGTTTTTCTCTATTCAATCTAGGCCAAGTTTGAAACTGGGTCATGTGGGGACAAAAACTAGGTCACTAGGTCGAATCTTAGAAAAAACATTGTGTTCACTCCAGAGGTCACTATTATGATCCAATCATCATGAAACTTTATCAGAATGTTGTTCTCTATGTTCAAAATTGGGTCATGTGTGGTAAAAAAACTAGGGTCACTAGGTCAAATCTTAGGAAAACCTTGTGCTCACTCTAGAAACCCCTGTTTTGATCCAATCTTCATGAAATATGGTCAGAATGTAAGTTGTACTGATAGGCCAATGTGCTTCAGGTGAGCGACCTAGGGCCCTTGGGACGCTCTTGTTCTTGGTTTAGTTCGACACCAGCGATGGTAGTCAATATTGAATCTACTTTACTTTAGGATAAGGACACCCAATCAGATCACACCATATTACTATCTTGGTCAGTAATGGACAATGTGATTGGTATTCTAATTCTGCAATTAAATAAGATCAAGGTCTTCTAGTATGATGCAATAAATACTGATCATCACGTGAGAGCCATACAGAAGCAACGACAGCCCCTATACAGAACGTACCACCCATATACCGACTCTGATAAAATAAAACAGAATTTTCGGTCCACAGAAAAGTGTACTTTGCTTAGACGCCTAATGCAAAGTTTTGAGTCTAAAACAGGGTAAATACGTATGGGTATTGAAAGTGACTGGAACAGCAAAGGTCAACAACTTGGTCCAGTATAACTGTACATTTAGTCACACACCAGTGACTGTTGAAAATATATAATGAGGCCCTTGGACGAACGTTTATCTTAGTGAGTATAACTGAAGCAACTTCGTAGCAATATTTCAAGAAAAACAATGTATTTCTTGTTTGTATAAATGATCCTTCCAATCAGAAGATGGGCCTCAACTATATAAACATTGGTGATCGGACAAAAGTTATAAAATTATACCGTTTTAATATAGTTGTTACATAATACAATAGCATAATCTTAACTAGCTGATCGTAATAGCTAATTTTACTCCCTGTCTATTTCTTGATTAAAATACCAAAAATAATACATTAGACCCAATGGGAAAAACATTAATTAGACAGCAAAAAAATCTGAAATTTAAACACAGAGTTGGTAAAGGTAATTAAGTTAACTCTGCCAAATTTCAATAAAATTGCATAATTACTTTTTAAGATATTTAAGGTTTATAGGGGTCCAGCTTAGTCGCTAACGCACTATACATCTTTTTGAGCTCACCTGTCACATAGTGACAAGGTGAGCTTTTATGATCACTCGTCGTCCGTCCGTCGTTCATCAACAATTTGCTTGTGTACACTCTAGAGGTAACAGTTTTGATCCAATCTTCATGAAACTTGGTCAGAATGTTGTTCTCTATGAAATCTAGGTCAAGTTCGAAACTGGGTCATGTGGGGTAAAAAAAATAGATCACTAGGTCTTATCTTAGAAAAACATTGTGTTCACCATAGAGGCAACAATTTTGATGCAATCTTTATGAAACTTGGCCAGAATGCTGTTCTCTAAAAATCTAGGCAAAGTTTGAAACTGGGTCATGTGGGGTTAAAGACTAGGTCAAATCTTAGAAAAACCTTGTGTTCACTTCAGAGGTCACTATTATGATCCAAATCAGAATGGTTTTTCTCTATTCAATCTAGGCCAAGTTTGAAACTGGGTCATGTGGGGACAAAAACTAGGTCACTAGGTCGAATCTTAGAAAAAACATTGTGTTCACTCCAGAGGTCACTATTATGATCCAATCATCATGAAACTTTATCAGAATGTTGTTCTCTATGTTCAAAATTGGGTCATGTGTGGTAAAAAAACTAGGGTCACTAGGTCAAATCTTAGGAAAACCTTGTGCTCACTCTAGAAACCCCTGTTTTGATCCAATCTTCATGAAATATGGTCAGAATGTAAGTTGTACTGATAGGCCAATGTGCTTCAGGTGAGCGACCTAGGGCCCTTGGGACGCTCTTGTTCTTGGTTTAGTTCGACACCAGCGATGGTAGTCAATATTGAATCTACTTTACTTTAGGATAAGGACACCCAATCAGATCACACCATATTACTATCTTGGTCAGTAATGGACAATGTGATTGGTATTCTAATTCTGCAATTAAATAAGATCAAGGTCTTCTAGTATGATGCAATAAATACTGATCATCACGTGAGAGCCATACAGAAGCAACGACAGCCCCTATACAGAACGTACCACCCATATACCCAAGATAGGATAATTAACCTGTGTAATATAGTTTGGCGAATTTGACATGATCCTGACCTTTCAGTTTGCATAATTTAACAGTTGAATCTCGTCTATATTTATGACCCCAGTTATATTACAAAAACGTAATTCATAATTGGAGAGTATCACAAAGACGCTCGAGATGTAATAATAAGACAATTTGAAATACTGATATTAGTACACGATATGCTTGTTGAAATTGATATATTTCAAAGCAAGAACCTTGTGATTTATGGTCAAAATCAGGTCAAATTCTCCTAGCTATACTACATTTGGCTGGAACCATTTCTGACCGTTAGAGATACAAAATGACTCACAATTTTGTACAACCATTTTTGATTTGTATGTTGTACCTACATACTATACTGCACATGAATAGAACAAAATCCTGGCTACGTAGGAATCTACAGATGTTCCTCAAATATTTGATCAATACTACAAAGTACAATCGTCACTATTCCTAACCTACGATGTAAGAAAGATAGTGTGATACACTATTCCTGTCACATGGTGTGTAAACCACCATCAGATACAGCTATTCCTAACCTACGATGTAAGTAAGACAGTGGGATACACTATTCCTGTCACATGGTGTGTAAACCACCATCAGATACAGCTATTCCTAACCTACGATGTAAGTAAGACAGTGGGATACACTATTCCTGTCACATGGTGTGTAAACCACCATCAGATACAGCTATTCCTAACCTACGATGTAAGTAAGACAGTGGGATACACTATTCCTGTCACATGGTGTGTAAACCACCATCAGATACAGCTATTCCTAACCTACGATGTAAGTAAGACAGTGGGATACACTATTCCTGTCACATGGTGTGTAAACCACCATCAGATACAGCTATTCCTAACCTACGATGTAAGTAAGACAGTGGGATACACTATTCCTGTCACATGGTGTGTAAACCACCATCAGATACAGCTATTCCTAACCTACGATGTAAGTAAGACAGTGGGATACACTATTCATTTCACACAGTGTGTAAACCACCACCAGGTACAGCTATTCCGCTACGAAGTGCTTTTTTGAAGCAAGCCCTTTCTTAGCGTAGCGTTACGAATCGCTCGATAGCGCCTTGCCTATGCAACGGCCTCTTGATACAGATGTTCCTAACATACGAAGTAGTTAGTTAGACAGTTATTATATTAGACAGTACATTATACTACACCACTTCGGCCGTATTCAGTCTTCAAATGCTCAGTTTAACACTGACCCTATTTTTAGATGATGTTTTTATCCGTCAGTCTTTTGAACTTTTCATATTTTGGCATGTAGATCTAATTTTGGATTTTAATGAATATGTTTGAAGTAAATTACTAAAATAAACGCACGTGAAATATATTCGAAAAGATGGTAATGTCAGTGAAATGCATTATGTTCGAAAATTAACCAGTTAGAAAAGTGGCTGGGTGTGTTTCTGTCACAGTGTGTGCCTCTGCATCATATATTGCAAACCTATAAGCTAAATTATATTTAAACTAGTTCTACTTAGCTGTGCAACGTTTTATTTATATTTTTGACATCAATAGATTATCAATTTGACAAAACGTATTCATAATCAGCCAATAATGATAAAATATAGACATGCATGGTCGATGTTTGTACCAAACGCCAAATATGGCTGTCTGCATAACTGCGTAACAATAGTTATACGTACATGTAGTCGTTATTCTTTGACATCAAAGTTAGACCATACCAAATCGTTTCTTCGTTTAGCGCCCGCCCAAAGTTTGAAAACCTATCTAGCTGTCCTGAGACAAAAAACAAAACACTCTAAAAAAACAAGCCATAATGACCATGACGACTTCTATCATCAGCGTTGCACATGTAGGTCTGTGGCTGACAAATATAGCTTTCAAGAATCGTCATTCATAATAACTTACATAAATAATTGTTTGTGTGAAACCTACTGCTGTGTAGGAGTTGGGGCATGATGGTGAATAAGTATGATAAGTCTGAAAGCAATATATCAATGGAATGTGAAGATATAAGAGGTTACATTTTTTGCTGTTTTTTCTTTCCAAAGATGCCCAAACCTATCCGTCCTCGGACGCTAAACGAAGAACCTTATTTATTGTTAGTGCGCAATGCAAACTGTGGTGTGATGCATAACCATAACGAAATATTTACTGTTAAAATTTCCGTCTCAATAACAAGATATTAATTTCCATGACACAAAAGTAATAAATAGAGAAAATTTTCAGCAGTGTTTTAAATAGAGGGTCTTACACGAGTGACTTCATATCACTCGTGGTTTCAAACGATAAACAATGATCAGATTGTTAGAGGGAATGGTGCCAATAAGCTTAGAACATATAGACTATTCAAACACTCATATGAAACTGAAACTTATGTAAAAAACAATATTATACCAAGAGCACATAGAAGTGCACTGTCTAAGTTTCGTTGTGGTGTTGCACCCCTAAAAATTGAGATAGGACGATATCAAGGCATACCAATCGATGAACGATATTGTTTTAATTGTATGTCTGTTGTTGAAAATGAATACCATGTTATTATGTCATGTAACTTGTATGAAAACATTAGACGTAACTTGTTCCAGTGTATTCAAAATGTTTTCCCGGATTTTAATTATTTAAGTGATCTTGAAAAGTTTTATTACATCCTATCAAATGATGAAATCGTAAAATATAGTGCCAAAGCTTGTCATGAAATTCTAGTCACTAGGAGAAATGTATTGTACAGTTAAGGTTTTACGTGTATATATGATGCTTTATATTATTTGTTTGTAAATTAATGACTTTGTATTTTAAGGATGTATTTATCAATTTTTACTGTTCTAATGTATGTGTACTTGTGATTTTAAGTCATTCATATTGTCTCTCATAACTCAAAGTGAGTGGTTGTGTGCATGTTTTTACAATTTTATCCATTTATATGCATATTTGTAACAATCATGTACATGAGTGAGACGTTAATAAACTTATCTTATCTTATCTATCTTATCTTATTGCATTTATTAAACGAGTTGGATAAAGTAATAAAATTCGAGGCTCCACCTCTTGAACAAAAACCTATAACGAGCGGTTAATGTTCGCTGCTACTGAAAGTTGTTGCTCTAGAGGAGATGTCTTGTGTATCTAATCTCCTATTCCACTTAAGCATCCCTTGCAGGCAGCTTAATGGTTCAATCAACAGGTTTGTTATTTTATAGTCATCAATATCCGATTCATCCAATTGATTTTTGTTCCGTACATTCTACTGTAAATAATTTAATTTCGATGGGAAAAAATTCGTGGATTTGGTAAAAAAAAAACATTTCGGTGGTTCGTTCATTCGTGGATTTTACATTTCAGGTAAAACGCATTAGGGTCAAATTATTGTTTGATGGGATTTGATTTCGTTTTTGAAGGCGAACCCTGAAATTTAATTCCCACGAAAATTAACGAGTTTACAGTATTTGATAAAACAGCTTACTATTTCAATGCATACCATATTAAGTAATCTTCGTTTGAATGGCATCTATAAAGCAGGATAGCCAAACATGGATACATACGTGTATGAACGAATATCTAACATCAAATATCTGAGATAATTAAAAATATCGACTCTCATCATGACTCCTAACGCATCTATTGTGATTATTATTAGGACTAATAGGTTCGCTTGAATTCGTAATAATTATAATGTTATTATTATTGTGATAATAATGTCATTCAAACAAAAGAAAATGTGAAACCATGTTTGATTTAGCCAGGAGTAAAATAATTATTGTTTTTGTCTTAATTTGTGCTGGTTGTAATGGATACAGGAACGCGAATATGATATATAGCTTGGCCAATTTGACACGAGCCTGACCTTTTGATTTGCATGATTTAACAGTCGATATATTGCCTACGTTTACAAGACCGATTGTATGTTTTCATACTCGGGGAGTATCACGAAGACGCTCGAGATGTAATACAAACACATATATGAAATACCGATAGTGCACGATTGCTTGCGGAAATCGATATATTCAAAGCAAGAACCTTGTAATATATTATTGCATAAAGGTCAGGCTCAGGTAAAAAAAAGCCAAGCTATACTAACTACCAGGCACGTGAACCATCTCATTGTAATCAGATATGTTTGTAATACACCGAACGCCTTGTTGGTTATATCACGCAAATATTCTATATACTAGTAGTTATTAAAATATTACACAGCAGCACGATCGAATCATATTTCTGGATATTTGCGCAAAACTGTGACAAAGCTGTTTGAGGATAAATATGCATCCAGTTGGATAACAAAAAACATTCACAAGCTTTAAACTTTGGTAAATATGTTTTCTTTCTTTATATGGGTATTTTGCGTATAATGAATATTTACGCTAAAGTCGGCGCAATCATTTCACGTATATAATTAATTATTAATTTTTATTGACCGTTTTCTTATACTCGTTTTTATCAGTTTTAATATCAATGCGGTGTAGGACTCTCAAATGTGAAAATGATAACATGTATATGTGAAAATTGTGACGTATTACGTGAAAACTTTTCTATGTATCATTTTATACTACGGAACGTGTTCAATTCTCTATGTACATTTGAGTTTGGAATAAAAAGTGAACGACTTATGTAAAGTTGGTAATTTTTCTCTCGTACACATGTATACTTATGTCTTTTTTAAATATTTTAAAAGGCGTTTATGTCTGTCTGATTTCATGGATTATTTTTCAAACGTATGCATATTTTGTCAATTGGAATGACAATGGTTTACTCGAAATTTGGAATAAAACTGTACAAATTGTGTACGCCTGTTTGTGCTCAAATTGTCCATAGTTCAAGCCTCGATCTCCCGAAACATCTCAAGTAGAAATCTCATCTCGAAAATGGAGATTTTGAGAAATCAGAATCTGCATATGACATAAATCATCTTAGGTTCAAACTCACGATATCTTGCTGTAATAAATTCAGAATAATCATTCTGTTTTGGATATCAATTTTGTATCTAATCTCAAATTGAACGTAACGAAAAGACACATGCTAATATTTTATATGAGATTTAGCTAAGATATTTCTGGAGATCGGGACCAGGTTTGTAAACGGATTTCATTTTACATTTGAAACTTTTTAACTAAAAAACTTAAAATACGATATAATATTAGTATTGTCTGTTTATGGCGAAATAATTTGCATAAAGGTTGCAATGAGAAATATATGTTTCAATTGTACCCCGTTCTCCATGAGGCCACAGCTTTTTTATTTATTGCTTTACGAAAATCCCTAACTCGATTTTTTCCAAATTGGAAACAAAAATATAATAAGGATGTTCACCTTTTTTCCTGACCGACCTGATTTTCTTTAGAAAAGAATGAAATAAAAAAGAAATCGATGCCATACATTTGGATTTCCTAAATCAACAAGTGTTTCAGACAGACGTTCACAGAACTCCTCAAGTTCATTGTTACAAATCTCACTAGCTTAATATACTTAGAAATGAAAGGTCAGTGTGTGACTGAAAGCCTGCAATGTTTGAACCAAGCAAAAAGAAGACCGCTAGTCTTGGTAAAATTATTCTCGGAATGACTAAATGTTATTTTTGTATTTTCCGTTGTTTATCAGTCAAGTGCACTAGTCAATAACGAACAGGGTGAAATACTTGTGCTTTACGTACCAGATCTCTTGCAACAACAGGGGCTGGAAACAGAAATGAACTGTGCTGTTACCGCAGTGACTTTGCTTCAGAGAAATTTGTGGTTAGGACATATGCTATACCTTTGCTGTAATCTAGAAATCGTCCCTACAGAGATTATACCAATGAAACTAAATAATAGAGAAAACTGATTGTCCCCATTATTTCCTGCATAAAAGTAGCAAAAATAAAATAACATTGTCAAATATTCACTATATTTTGGCATATATGCCTGTATATCCCATAAACAAGCACACTGATATAAAATATAACTTGTGAAACATCAGGATTTAGTAATTATTAAAGTATGTTACCTCCAAAATTCTATAGCGTATTAATACGGTACAGAATTTTAAACTACTCTCATTAAAATTGCCAGAAATTTACTCGCATGTGATGAAAACGCATTTTAAAAAAAACCCAAATACTTCATAGATGTTTAGACTGAAGTTTGTTTATATTACAATTCAAACATTAGTATCGAAATTAGTTATCTATGCCTTTGAACATAATTTTTAAGGGGTTCATATCACTGTTTCTTTTTTTTCTACCACCCAGCGGACATTTTTCCAAAATATTTCCGTAAACCAAGAGATGAAAAAGCTGTGGCCTCATGGATTACACTGCCGCAATGTAGGTGAATGAAGTGTGATATTCGTAAAGTGATACAGTAACTGTGATTTGTACGCACAACAGGTATTGTATGAATATGTTGCTGTGGAGATACAATGAAACATCACACTAAATATCAATAAATCTTCCAAAGTTTGTAATACTAAAGCTTGTGCATATTTAAATCTGTCAAGTTTCAGTTCACTCTAGTTACAGCATCTACGTATTAGCACAGGCCTAAGAAATTATATCACAAACGACAGTTTTTACTTCCCCAATTTTTCGTCCTTTTAATATACATGTGAAGTATACTATTTGACAGGTTTGCAACGTCTCGGGTTTGGTTCCATTGTCAATATCAAAACAACGTGACAATGGCTTCCAATCCGGAACTTATGAATGAGTGAAAATTTTGGGGATGTTAAACTCTGTTTTTTTTGTGATATAATATCTTAGGCCTGTGGTTTTAGAATCCGAACAGGTTCTTTTAACTGTCTCAGTCGGTACTAGTGATACAAATCGTTTCATTTTTGAGAACCATGATGATCCAAACTATTTAATTATTGCATGCGGTTGAGCAATATAATAGAAATAATTTATCATCTCTTACAACCCAAATTTTGATGAGTGGCAACACTGTATATGTGTTTTATTGTCACATGTTATAAGTATGTATAATCTTTAATGTGGTGAGATGTAAATGAACTAATAGACTAACATTAACTCTTAAAATACGTTTTTGCAATCGTATACACTGCGATATACGCGTACACCGGATATTGCGAGTGAGTGAGTAATGTAGTCATAATGGTGTGCAATACACCGTACACGAGCGAGATGCTTGGCAATACTCGGTACATTAAAATCAATACTCTAAACACGGTAACTTGTATTTGTTTTTTTAAGTATTTTTTGTACTCACGCCATTAGTACTGCAATTTGGACTTAATATATTTTGGCTCTTCACAAATGGAATGCTAAATCCAGAAACCATTAGGCTTAGTAATAAAATCCTTCAAACACATAAATATTTCAAAACCTTGTATTTCCCAGCTCTCGCGTACATTTAAGAAATGAAAATATGAAACCCGTTGCTGTTATATAATATTTTGGTGTTCTAACGCGTTTAAATTAACCAAGCCTGATTGGCCGGTAAAGCTGTAGCTTTCTCATATAAATGCCACCATCTTTACCGAGGGGATAGTGCTTTGCTAAGTCCGTCGATCGGTCTGTCTATAGGTCGGTACACCATAAGGTTTCCGTTTAGTAATGCAAGAACGCTTTGTACTGAGATCTGCAAACTTTACATGGAGGTTGGTCAGCAATATTAAATGACCCCTATTGGTTTTGAGGTCAATAGGTCAAAGGTCAAAGTTACTTTTACCAATTCTGACTATCGGGGTGCCATAGCCGGGACATGCATGTTTTAGAAACGACTTCATTTTGGTTAACATGACAATTTCAGATCTTCATGAAAATAGGCTCATAAGAAGCGCCCTGGAAGCAGATTCAAATCAAATATGCATGAGTCTTATCAGGTCGTAAGTAGTAGTTACGACCTTCTCATTCTAAGCCATCGATATTTTAATTGGTTCACATTTTGTACACCAGCCAATATTTCATGCATTTAGATTTGAACGATAACGCTATAAACATCTTCCCTCGACGCCAGAGGTCATTTGCCATTCAATAAGACAGGAATAAAACTAAATAACCACACTCTGTCTTAGAAGTCGAATGCAAAAACCTTGTCATAGGTACTAGGATTGTTTCAGTTTCAGGTTAAGTGTTCTGTATTATTTATCGTGTGTTCAAATTACTTTAAATTGTGCATACTGAATAGAACAATACGAAACGCTATCACACAAAATGGCACTGATGTCATAGTTACGTCGGTTATTGCTACCCATGGCAACGTTGTTGCCGACCATGGATTATTCAAATATTCCGAACAAATCTCACACAGTCAGTCAAATGTCACACATAATTCACCTGCCACACAAATAACAATGTGTTATATCATCAAAATATGCCTGGCTTCAAACGTTCGAAAACGCCGCAAAACCAAGCAGTCTAAACATCAGACGCAACGTCTGGCGTCTGATTTACAGCAGACCGTTCGTGCCAAAAGACAACACATGCAGTAACTTTATGTCGTAGTTAATTGGTAGCTGTTTGGATTGGAACAATGTGTTGGTTAGTTTGACGATTTCTTGGAAGTGACCTCAAATTTGCCATCATATTTCTCTTTTTGACGTTACCCATAGATACAGAAGGAACGTCTTCTTAATCTGAAAGTGCAAGAAAAATTGGGAGAACATTGCGAATATGTGTCTTTGTGTCTCCACATTATCATGGTGTACCTGTTTTAGCAAACATCGACAATAATATGCAACTTTTTCTGTCACCAGAAGTACAATAACACGTTCTGTACACATGGAATAAGAAATCTTTCTTATAGAATCCATCTTCAGTATAATAGCAATTCATACATGTTGAAATTTATGCCAGTGATTTTAAGAAGTTGTGGATATTTATGCACCAGCATCAACTGATGCAGGTGGCGTACAGTGTCCTGTTTGTCCGTGCGAAAATGTTTAACAACTTTAAAACTGTTGAAATTAAATCGTAAAATTTTAATATTTTTGAAGTCCATCAAGGCATTGCTTTCAGACTCGGCACACTTTTTTTACCATCATAAACACCTGGCATTGTCAAAGTCATGTAAATATATCCAACATTTCAACACAGTTAGGACCTTTAGCTGATAGACCTAACTAGGTTTTATGAACAGGACTTTCACCGGACCGGGGCATAATGTTTTTATTGAATAGTCTTGTTAAGGCTTTTGGGACTTTTACATTATCTAATTCGTTTACCTATTGTCATGCCTGCCCTCCATAGTTTGTGCAGTTGGATACACAGTAAGAATCTGGCAGCATTGTTTCTCCTTCGATGTTTGAGCGACCGTAGGTAACATTGAAACGCTTCTGTGTGTCTGTTTTCTTGTTCCAAACATTGTCCGAGGATGTTTAGAGCTGTCTCCTTGTGACCAAGACAAGGTGTCTGTTCAATACTCAGCGCAAGATCGTGTATGGCTTGATATTGGTCTGTTTTTCTTTGCAGGTGTCTATAAATTTTGTATCGTAGATAGTAAAAATAAGGAACGGAATCTATGGCTATACAATACATCCATCTGTTGTCAAAATATGTTCTCATTTGTCGGTCTTCTTCGATGTAAGATTTCAAGATTTCATATCTAAGTTCACGCGAAACACAGTTAATTTCACATTGTAGAAATCTGACACAAAATGCTACAACTGTCACCATGCTGTTATCCTTTTTACTATAAAACCTTAACACGTCTGACATTACTCTATCAAAGTGTGAACCTTGTTTATGCATATCTGTATAGCAGTGACATTCAGTGTTCACCATATATGGAAGCTTGTGTTGTGTTTGAATGATATTTAATTCACGTTCTGCTCTCTCCATGTCTCCTGTACTGTGTAATACAGAGATAAGTTTTAGTTTACCTGACAATGCATCCGATTCTTGTCCAGCTTCAAGATATGCGAACGCTTCATCAGATATAGCTTTTTTGACTATCCATATCTATGCTTGCCATCACTGAACCGAGGGAAGAACTTACTAGTGGTGTTAAAAGTTTACTAGCAATTTGTTGTAAGTCACCTTCATTTCTGCGTCTTTCTATTATTGAATGTATGTAAGATAAGTACTGGTGAGCCTTTCCTAAGTTATCATGTTTGATTCGATCTAGGATACTTGATAAGTAAACAGTCTTGGTCTCAGTAATAGCAAATGTCGTTGAACATGAAATGGTCAGAGAAACTACTGACACATCTGGTATAAATGGAATGTCCGTTATCAACTTCGCCTTCAATCTAAAGCCAAGTTTATCAATTTGTATCTTAAACAATGCCAGTTCTTCATCCTCCATCATATTGTCAATGGTGTCTAGTAGTTTAACTCTCTCTCCTTCAGTCATACGTCCAGCCAATAAGTTGTTGTCTGATACGATAAAATGTGGACAGTTTCTTTGTTTAATACATTCCTTTAACATAAACAAACATTTACGTAAGTTTGCTAATACATTTCCTGTATGCCAGCCATGTGATGAGTTAGATATACAATACAATAACACATTCTTACACATAAAGCTTGTAAGAACATCTGGAACATATTGCTTTATGTGAGTTTTTAGGATCATTTTCATCAGTATGTAACACATTAACTGTGGAATATTCAAACTGAACATAAGATATCTCTCCTGTAGACTGGTAGATATTCTCCATTCTAGCTCACTCTCAAGTGAATCAGGCGAGTGTACCTTACTGCCGACTGGTACCAAAAAACATCCAGCATGTTTACAATCGTTCAGTACAACCTCTGTTGGCCATTTACCCTGCTTGTGTTTCTGGATCCCAGATTTAACTTGATGTGGTGGTGTTTTACAATAAAAGCCAACAACCTTGTCAAAGTCAGCAAACCTATCATCTCTTGGTACAGAGAATGCGGCACCATGCTTTTGATATACAGGTACATCTGTAAAGATCAAATCCAGAAAGTCGTTTTTACAAAGTAACCTTCCTTCAGTATCTTTGACATACTGGTTCAATGAATCTTTACCTGTATTAATGCCAAACATGACAGGTGTTAGATATTGTAAATGACAATACCCTGGGGATATGTTCTCATTTTGAATCATCATCAAATCAGAAACACCATGTTCCCATTCACCTATATTTTGTATTACAACATTAATAAAATCGAAAGCATATAGTATATCATAGTCTGACCCTAGGCAGAGTGTTGTTGAACCTTCAGTTTGACTACCAAAGTGATAAACTTGTCCTTGTCCCAAACCACCCACTTTACCTAACATAGTCTCAATCAATAACCCGGACCTCCTTCTTAACATGACAAGTCTTTCATTTACACCAATGTCATCCAACACTTGAGCTAGTGCCTCTGATACCCTGCTCATGCGGTCAGCTGATCTCGACATGCTGAAACCCTCTTCTGATGTGTCTAAACAATGTCATTCAACACTTGAGATAGTGCCTTTGATACCACTGTACATACGGTGAGCTGATCCCGACATGATGAAATCCTCTTCTGATGTGTCTAAACAATGTCATTCAACACTTGAGATAGTGCCTTTGATACCACTGTCCATACGGTGAGCTGATCCCGACATCCTGAAATTTATTAATAACTACTATGCAACAATATGTGAGGGAAATTAAATGAATTATTATTATTTAAGTTCATACTGCATGATACTTCTATAGGTCAACATTGGTACAATATAGAATGACAACGTTTGAAGTCAAACATATTTTTTTAATTACGTCAACACTCCATTATAATATCCTGCGTACTGATGTTGCGTCATTATACTTTGGCTTGAGATATCAGATGTAGTTAAAGAAGAATTTGAATTTATTGATTAGGTGAAATAATAAGAAATAGTGAAGAATCGTTTTGTCGAGCCCACACACGATGAGAGAGACTTCGTCGCCACTTTTGGTGCATGTATGCGTACGTGCGTGCGTCTGTGCATAAAAGTGTCCGTTTGATTTTATCCGGGCCATAACTTTGTCATGCATTGACTAATCTTACTCAATCTTTCTCATATTTAATTTAAATATTTACTCCATGAGGAGGAATGTCTTTCACAATCCCGTGTCTATCTCAAAGGTCAATGTCGCAGTTGGAGGTCAAAGGTCTCAATGAAGTTGTTCGGACCATAACTTTGTTATGCATTGATAAATTTTGACTATGTTTGGCATAACTATTTAACTCGATATAGTCTGATAAGGCGGAGTGCCATGCCAAACCCAATGTTCTTGTATATATTGCTCTGTTCTGTTATATCAAATGTCATGATCTCAGTTAGATGTCAAAGGTCAAATTTAAGTTTGTCTGGATGCATTGACCTATGTTGCTTATATTCAGCATTGATATTCATCTCCATGGCACGGAGTGCCATGCATAACTCCCAGGTTTCTTTCTCAACAGTCAAGGTCATAGTTGGAGGTCAAATATCAAATTTATGTTTGTCCGGGCCATAACTTTGTCACGTAATGACCAATCTTGTTTATATTTGACATGATAGTTCACCTTTATGAGACGGAATGTCATGCTCAACCCACATATATTTCATTCCTGTAATCAAAAGTCAAGGTCACAGAAGTCAAGGTCACAGAAGTCAAATGTCCTATTGTATGTTGACGGGCCATATTTTTGTCATGTAATGTCCAATCTTGTTTATATTTGGCATGAATTTTCAGCTTTATGAGGCGGGGTGTCTTCTTCCTCTTCTTCTTCCATTTAATTTGCAGGGCCCACTCTGGGGCATTATCGCAAATATTAGAGACAGAGGTGAGATACAAGGAATCCGGGTGCGATACCCTAGCTCGTTTCGAATAGATTCGAATAGTGTCGTGTTCAATCTATATACTCCTGTATCAAATGTCAAGGTAACAGAGGTCAGATGTCCTATTGAAGGTGACGGGCTATGACTATGTCAAGCATTGGCCTATCTAGTTTACGTGTGTCATGAATAATGACATAGGTTCCTATCTCAAAGATCAATATCACTTTTGGAAGTCAAATAAAAGAAATTATTTCTGCATAATGCATGGTGGAATTAGATGTACTTGGCGAATTTATCTTTGTGCTTTTTGTCAACATGCGCCGAGCCTCGACATAATCTGTCATAGGGCATGGATTTCTAGTTACGCGTTTTGGTGAATATAGTGAAAATTGACCCCTCACCTAAATTTACAATTTTAAAGTAGTTTACTTTTTCTGGATAGGACGCCCAGATATTATTTTATTTACCAGTTTAAACTGTGAAGTAAACGCCAGGGCCCTCATTTCGCAATTGTGGACCCTCTCACCTCCTAAATGAATATACATTTACCCTGTTGTCGTCTGAAAAATGAATTGAAAATAAAAATAATTAGAAAACATAAAAACGTTCAGTTAAACTTTACCTTCATATCTGTACCATTAAGCGTTGAATAAAATATAACCAAATTTTATTTTACACAAACGTTTATCTGCACAGTAAAGACAATCGTGACGGAATAACTCGGTATCAATATGGACCTTAGCTACAGCTTTATCTTAAAAATGCTTACATTTTGTGAAGTTTATAGATTAAAATATCCTGGGGTATTTGTTTGTTTGTAGCTTTGTATAAAACCTTATCTGAGAGCGCAATTGCGATAAGTACGGAAACACAGAAAGGACATGGTCGGTTAGTTTATTATGTTGGGGGAACGAGATATTATTCGGAGCAATAATATTTAGTAAGTTAGGGAGCAAGATAATTTTGGAGATCTTTTTTTTAATAAGTTGGGGGAACAACTTCGTTTTGGGGAAACATTTTTTCTAAGTTGCGGGAACAACCTTATTTTGAAAATATATTTAAATATTTCTTGAAAGGTTGAATATCAAGCCAGATCGTTAATCGTTATTCGAGCCCCGACTTAATAAAATATATCGACAATGTCCCTTCTGTGCTTCCGTAGATAAAGTATTGGTTATTGATTAAACTTCATTCAAGTACAAAGAAAGCAGAGTAGATAAAATTGAGTTGAGAAGTTTGCTTTTCAGTTGTGATTGAGTGTACTAACTTGATGTCCTAGACGCGAGTCTGGTCGTAAATACGCCACAAGATTTTTTCACCCAGCTATGTATGTTCTTAGCGTCTTTTGAATGATATCAGTCAAGTTTCATCCACAACACCCACCCCCGGAGAATGTTTGAAATTTTGTGTCAAAACCCCCGACCTTCCACGACCTGCGGAGAAGCTGATGGTCTTAATCCCTTCTTTATTCATATAGAAAAACCATAGATGACTCGAACAGTACCAGGGTCGAACACTCGAACTGACTTGCTGGTCCCTTGCTATGATTTACCAGTAGATGACTCGGACAATGCAAGTTTCCGCACCTTTCATTGATTGTTGAAATCCATTGTTTGAAGGTAGTTCGAGGCATCAAAGTTCGACTGTATAATTCGTATTAAAAATAATATTTTTTGCGTTGACCTTTTCTTTGGGGTAGTGATATATTATATGAAATAAGTAAACCACAAAATATGACCCGATGCTTCGTTACCTCTTGTCCTTACCACCGTTACAAAAGTTTGCTAGATAATAGGGATATACGACTCGCATATAGCTTCGTTTAAAGTGTATAGAGCTATATCGGATGATATTTTTTTTTAAAAGTTGCAGAAACTGAAAAATAATTATGCTTTCATATCCATTTGATCATTTTTCGCTTCAGTTTTAACAGAAACTCTCTCTCTCTCTCTCTGTATTTTATTGGACATGCAAACTGTCTATTGCATACGAAAGTGTTCTAGAACACCCTATGAAATTATAAGAATCGTCTATTTTTTTCGATGATTGAATCAAAGTACACGGAACCCATCCAAAGTTATAATTTGTAATTAAGGTAGTCTAGTATCATACTAAAAACGATGTACTAAGTAACTATCTTGACATTATACTGTTAGAATACAGCTCTATACACTTTAAGACTATTGAAAAAATAGAATAGATGTATTCGAATATTTACTATATGTTGAATGTCCAGTCACCTTCGCGGCACTAATTGCCTTCGAGTTAAGAAGCCATAATTTATTTGAACTACTTTCTCTTACAAGGATAATACCGAACAAAAAGGGTGAGATATTATAATAACCAGACCCGGTGATTATAAACATTGGAGGTCGTACTCCATGCTGCAATATTGGAGCATTTCTTAGTTACAAAAACTACTGTAACTTCTTTACTACTTAATGGAAACATATGAAATGGGGGTTCATTTTCTTAGTTAGACCATTTGCCACAAGTTGGTGTTGGTTTTGATGCAAAATTCTAAAAAAGAAATTTCAAGTTTGAGCACTGAGTACGGAGTTGGAGTATGAGATTGAAAAATGTTTATTATCACCGGGCCAGGGTAGTGCATATCTTATGTTCATAGCATGTTTGTGTATCAGATTTATTTATTTGATGCAGAAAAAAAAGATGGTCGAATATCACGGGAATATCTGCAATACATGTACCTATTCGGGCGTGGATTTAATTCTGCGAATTGGTCTAGGACCGGAGAATGACTGAAATTTCCACCCCGCAGAAATAACAAGCTATATGGTTGATCTTTCGAAAAAAAAAACACCATTTTTTTGGTTTATTTTAGTTTGTAGACATGGTGTGCCCTAGCCCACGACAGCACACGGATTTTGTGCGTAAGATTGCTATAATATTGGTGGCGTTATTAGCTTTTGTCACGATATGCAGTCAATATTTCTCAGGTAAGAGTTTTTTCACTATTGATTACATTTGATTGCATGAGATAACTAATTAATTATACGATCTTGTGGATATGGTGGAATATGTGATCCTGTGAATAAAACATAGTCTGTGATCTTACAATCTTATAAATGATGAAAATATCACATACATGTATTATGCGTCTTAGATGAGGTGCCTAGTTCTACACCAAGGTACTGTTTTATCAAAGCATTTACGGAAATCGTAATCTTACGACCAAATTTAAATGTTGTATACTTCTTTAACAACTGCAAATTGGGGATAGATATTGTTTGTAGAAGTTCATCAACTGAATCTTGATTAGTATTACAGCCCAATTTACCACATTTAAAATTGTAAAAGTTTTATAAAGAATTTAAATTTGAGTGTAAGTTTAAGATTTCCGTAAATGCCTTGATAAAACAGTACCCAGGTGTCTTATGGTCATGTGTGAACACATTAACTAGTTCCTGAACCTTCTACATGCATAAATTTTTTTATGAAAGTTGACTTTTGGTTTTAAAAAGTCTGGCTTTTGTTGTTATTAGCGGAAAATCTCGCGATTATATTATTTACCAGTTGTACGCTAATCTTAATCCCATATAACGCTAAATTTACTCATGGAACTTTCCAGATTCCGAACAAATAGCTGGTTATTAATACTTCTGCAGCATAATAGTCGAGATTAATTTGATTGGACTATAACATGCATTGTTCAGTTGGCAATGTACGGCCACTTTAACAGAAACTATCGACAGAAAAGTTTCATATTAAAGTGATATTACTGTTCAAAGTGACCATCATTGTTTTGTAAAACACTATAACCAATGATTTCTAATCATTCTAAAAGTATTATTCTTTCAGTTATAACTAAATTAAACAATTGTACATAACAGTTCTATTCATATTGAACATTGTTGCAAAACAATAAAATCTTTTTTGACCCCCGCGTCATAAATTAATATTACGTTAAATTTCAAAAAAAAAATTGTATGATATAGTCTTATACGTATATCCTGAAGGAAAACATTGGTAAAATACTTATTGTAAATTATTAATACATTTTTTTGTTTAAACGACTTTTCTTGACGGTAATTTTGTGATCAAATATAAAAGTATCAAAACTTTAACTTGAACGGCAAAACCTTTTCACTTTTTAACTTATTGCATCGACAGTATTATAGTATACGCTTTTAAAATCCGATATGACCATGCTCCTGTCTACATGAATGAGTTGACTAGAGAATACCAGCCAACCAGGTATTTAAGGTCAGACACTGCTATGCTTTTAAACATTCCTAAAGTAAGAACCAAGAATTACGGTGAAAGGCGGTTCGACAAATGTGCTGCCACCTTATGGAACAGTCTTCCTGTGGAAATCAGGCGCATTGACTCTCTGACAGTCTTCAAAAAGACTTTAAAAACACATCTGTTTAAAAGTGCATATCAGTGAATCAAGTGAAATTGTTTTAGACTTTTAATGAACTGTCAACTGGCTGACTTTCGCGTGTTAAGCGCTTTAGAGACTTGTTATATAAAGCGCTATATAAATATTTTCAACTATCAACTATAGTGATCTATCTCGTAAGTCGACAAAAATTCACATAAGTGTAATATATAGCTTGGCTATTTGGACGTGAACCTGACCTTTATTACAAGGTTCTTGCGTGGAATATATCAATTTCCGCAAGAAAATCGTGCAATATCGGAATTTAAAATTTGTGTTTGTATAACATCTCGAGCGTCATCGTGATACTCACCGATTATGAAAACATTCAATCAGTGTTGTAAACGTAGACAATATATCGACTTTAAATTATGGTAAACAAAAGGTCAGGCTCGTATCAATGTGGCCAAGCTATACCTATATTTATCACATGACCTACTGTGTGGGATTGCACCTTGGTGGAGTGGATTATGTGTGTTATTATTGCTCAGAGAAATTAACCAGTGGTTTAGACGATGCTTGAACCCGGGACCTCTCGATCCCGAAGCGCGCACCCTACCTCTAGGCCACCGCTCCCCGCGGTAGAATCTAGCATTCGTGCTCCCTCCTTACCATTTAAATTAAACTATTCGACAGAGCCTCGTGTCATATTGTTTTGTCAACTCGTTTAATAAATAGGGACACTCATTTAAGATCCTCTCTTTTTTACAGTGCTGGAAGATCACTCGTTCGCCACAAATTACAGTAATCCTGTAATGCAACAACTAGACGACCTAACTGTCGAGAAGCTTAGTGAGCCACAAGTGTTACATACTGACTTTGCATTCAAGAAGGGATCGCCAGGAGTGCTACATCATGACCTATCGTTCGAGAAGGGATCGGCACAACTATTACATAATGACCTAGCATTCGAGAGGGGGTCGGCACAGATTGTGCTGATCTTGGCGTACATGCATACGGGGTCCTCCTATGTCGGGGAGTTGTTCCAACACCGTCCGAATACATTCTATCTGTTCGAACCATTGCGTTCCTTGCGACATAAAATCCATGGCAAAGTTATCAAATACCTCAATGGAACCGTATTGTGAGTATGCCATATTTATCTTTCTGTTTGTTAAAGCCTATGGAGCATATTAACTGGCCATAAAAACTTAAAAAGCAATAACTTGGTTACATGTCAGAAAAACCATGTTTTTAGCACCAAAGTTTGAGTTCCAATCGTGGAAAACACCATAAGATGGAAGAAAACGAAATACAACAAACAGTTGACTTGTTGACAAAGTAGCGAATTGTAAACATATACGTTAATATAACTCGATCTATGAACATTTTGAATTTAAAGTAAATGCATTCATGGGATATCATTACATCTTGCGACTTGTCATTCAACTTTTACCACCATATCAAGCAAACGAATGCATGATGTGTGAAATGAAATTACAAATCTGCAAATCTTTCGGAGGCCCTGGGAAGATTGGGTATGCGCATAATTATGTTGCCTAGATACAATGAAGATTTTTATTTTTAAAATGGTAATTTATTCATAGTAAGTTTTCATACGTTCCTTTATAATGAGTGTGATATTAACATAATATCCTAATGTTAACATCGGTGTTTAATATGCTTCTGTTCGTTTTATATAATATGAATAAAATATATTATAGCGCTTTAGGCTGTATAATATATTCATATAAAGTGCACGATCGCTATAATCAAGAAAAAACTCACTGTTAGCAGACGAAATCGCAAAAGTTTTGAGTGTAAAACGGTATTCATTTCAAATAATTTGATCACGTGATTCTACACACTGGTAAAAGGCTCGTGTCGCAACAGTGTTGCTCACACTCACGTGGTATTGCTAAACTGAACAAGTTCCAAAACTGCGTCGCCACTGTCACATTATCTTAAACACGGTGCACAATCACGTGGTCTGTGACGTCACATTTGGGTATCGCGCACAGCAAATTTCGTAAATAAACGCTCGATTGAAGCAAGCAAAATCGTCGTAAGTATTTATTTACGCATATTTTGAAATTATCTTTAGTATGTTGCAAGTCCTTATATCATTGCATACCCCCGACAACCACAAATATGCTCCTGTCTGCTCTTGTTTGACTGGAGTTGCGGCCAATCTGATCCAAAATCTCAAAATTGGTGTTGGTATTGCTGACAGCAGATTCAAGAATACCATAAAACCCGGTTTTCCTTGCTGGAGTCTTCGAAATGCATCATCTGTTGGTACTTCATGTCCCCAAACAGCTGAAGGTTGACTGTTTTGTACATTAAAGTCGCTATTTACAACGTAAAATGGGAATTAAAATAATGCTATTGCGGCGCGTTATGAAAATTAAATGTTATTATCTCAAATAGTTAGCTGAAGAACGCTCAGCATTTACGGGAAACTGGCTTCTCTTCTTCCATACCCTCGTGGTGGTGGATAACATCAGGCGGTAGTATAAACAGTGATTTAATACATTAATTCAGACAATAATTGTTGATTTGGATATATACCGTATACGAGTATAGTACTGTGGTTCAAAACGGTTAGAACTGCTTTACTGTATGAAAGAATTCGGTTTCGTTTCATATCCACTGAATGACACTATAAATGTATTGTTTTGATTCCTGCGTGACGTGGATGTAAAATTGATTTGTCATTTAATTTGGTACCATGCGTGGATAAAGAACGACACTTTTAGAGGACTGCATTATACCTGGCGGGTGAATATATAAATTCTGAAATTGCTAAACGCATGCCCGGCATGATCCCATATATGTACATAATAATGATAATACTTTTTTATAAACATCTGCATTTATTCCGTTATCTTTCAGGTGCAATGCACATGCTGAAACACAAATGCACGTCTGTCCGACCCGTTGTAGGACGTTTTCTACTGACTCCGACTTAAAGGCCCATGAGATAAGAGAAAACAGTCAGCGGACATTCTACTGTTGTATTTGTAACCACCACGCACTTACACGTCTTGAACTGATTGAACATATTCATAGTCGTGAAGGAGATCGCAGTATGACCTGTCGACTTTGGTGCCAAGTGTCTTCACAGGTCTTCACTTATTAGGCACATTAGTCAACGGCACAGGCTTGATCGAAAATAGTTGTTTACACATACCTTCATTCTACTAAAGATATTGTTTATAAATACGAGTATACACATTTGTGTTTTTAAAAGGAATTGAAATATATTTTAGTACTTTTAAATTTCGAGTTGGGTGTTTATTTGAGATATTAGTGTTTTGTTATATTTCGGTCAGAAAACAAACGAACTTTTAGGACAATTGCACATTTTAAGACAAAGGCCGTTAAGTAGAACAAATCTTTACATCTCCGGTTGTACCTTCTTAAAATCAGCTAGGTATTAATTAACGAACTATCTGGGGGTTTATTAAAGCACTTCGGCTGTGGTTGACGCAATATCAAAATAAGTCACTCGATATGCACCATTATTAAGAGCACTGTATAGGCTTACATGCTTATGATAGAACTAGATAAATGAGCGGTCGACAAAATACAATATAATCTGTTTTTGTAACTTTAATCATTTTTTATATTTTTCCTGTGATTTAATTAATGCCAGAATTGCATACTTTGATGTACCAGTTTAGTCGTTACGAATGTACAGTCAAATCTTACACCATTATATATTTGATGTTACAATCAAAATGATGCAACACATAACACAATCTACCAGACACCGATCCTCGGTCCAATACACCTTCAACTTAAACTTACTTAATCATATATGTATCAACCTTAAAACTATGAATACGATAAATTCTAAAAACAAACAAATATAAATTATACAAGAGGGCCATGATGGCCATACATCGCTCACCTGATTATAAATTAAGTCCGGCACAATTTTCACCCAAAGGAATCATTTGAACAAGCTCGGAAGAATACCACATGACGATGCTACATACCAATTGTCAAAGCGCTAGGCATTGTAGTTTTAGACAAGAAGATTTTTATATGTTTTCCCTGTATAAGTCTATGTAAAACGGTGGCCCCCCTGGGCGGGGCCAATTTTCACCACAGGGCCATACTTTGAGCAATTACTAAATCCCCCAATGCCACGTAAATTCAGGCAAAATTTCATCAAAATTGACCAAACGGTTTAAGACGGACCTACAGACGGACGGTGGTCACAATAACTCACCTTGAGCATTTTGTGCTCAGGTGAGCTAATAAGTAAGTACAGCATTATTAAAAACATCTGGTTTAACTTGAAACAATTGGCTGCATTAATCTCTTAATCGTTATTGGGGCGTATTTACGAAAATCAAGATAAACTATCAATGACATAATTTTGGCATTAATTGTTCTGTGTTAAAGCATATGAGTGTTGTTTTAACTGAATAAAGTGGACTCATAGCTCCACCAGTCAAAAGAGAAAGCATTGCAGTACAGTTTTTAATAAACACCCCTTTGTTAGTACTATTCTGAATTTTCTGAGGAACGAATTTTCCGGACGTCATTTAATATATCACATTACAAAATTATTAATTATAAATGACTTTTATTTTGTTTACGTATGATTATGTATGAAGTTACATGTTTTAATAGAATATTAAAATACAAGCTGAATTAAACCTCTGAATTGCGTTTGTTGAATCTTTATTTGACAGAAAAGTCGAGTTCACATCAACACAATTTTAGCTTTAAAGTCATGAGCACACGATGTGAGATAACTAAGTATTTCTTAAATCCGACGTCGGTATTGATAGGCCCGTTGCTAACACAAGAAATACCCAACATGGGCGTTTCATAGTCGTTCCGCAGGCAATTTTGAATTGGCTGCATTGCACCATCAATCACCAAGTCCCATTCACTGTGCTTTCATTTCGCCGGGCACTGTTGTCCTATCGACCATCAAGGGAACCCGGAACCCTTTTTATCGCATTCCTATCTATGATCATGGTAGCGACCTTCTTCCTGCATGCAACCGGGTTTGCTCATGGAGAGCGAATTCGTAGTACTGAGAATCGAAATTCAAGTTTTAGGATAATGTACTCATAGTAAAGGCATCGTTAATTTTTTTTATGAAAGTTTTAACGTGCCGCAATAGCATTAATTTAATTCCTATTTTACGTTGGAAATATCGGCTTTAATGTACAAAACAATCTATCACCAGCTGTTTGGAGGCATAACGTACCAACAGATGATGCCTTTCGAAAACTCCAGCAAGGAAATACGGGTTTTATGGTATTCTTGAATCTGCTGTCAGCAATACCAACACCAATTTTGATATTTTGAATCGGTTTGGCTGTAACTCCAGTCAAACTAGAGCAGACAGGGTCATATTCTTGGTTGTCGGGGGTATGCAATGATATAAGGACTTGCAACATACAAAAGATAATTTCCAAATATGCGTAAATAAATACTTACGACGATTTTTCTTGCTTCAATCGAGCGTTTATTTACGAAATTTGCTGTGCGCGATACCAAAATGTGACGTCACAGACCACGTGATTGTGCACCGTGTTAAATGTAACAAATAATTAGACTTTATTTCACTGAGAGGAGTGTTTTAAGTCCAAATACTAGTAGGCTTTAGTATTATACTGACCGTCAATGTTCAAAGTTATACTTAATTGACATCACATACTTCATACAAAAGTTGATCATTTTATATGCATATTTGTAACAATCATGTACATGATTGAGACGTTAATAAACTTATCTTTCATCCATATGTTTCAGGCATATGACTGAAGAAACTTACAAGAACGTTGGTGCCTATTCGATTGTCGAAATGTTCTCTTGTAATCATGGTAATCTTGATATTGCAACCCTGACTGAGCAATATAACTCTGATGGATCGATACGTTTACTTCACTTAAGAGACTACTTTCGGTGTTTACGTCAACAGTGTAAAAAGGTTCACATAGGTGGTGATTCTACAGTAGAAACAACCAGAGGTGTTTGCGGGAGTAAATATACCACAAACGTCCAGAAAGCTAGCGAAGCAATTCATATGTGTTTGGACAATATAATTACCAAATGCAAGAATTCGAAACTGCGGGCAATAAAAATGATTCGAATGAGTATGGACATGGCAGAGCTAGCTTTAAAAACGTTCCCGAATATGCGAATTATACACTTAGTAAGAGATCCGCGCGCAATGCTTGATTCAAACGCCCGGAGAGGGGAAATGGGAGCTGGGGTGTTGAGCAAATACCAAGAAAGGGCGGAATTAATGTGTGGTCGCATGGCAACTGATTTAAGACGGTCAGAACAGTTGAAAGGCTTATACCCTGGAAAGATATTTACACTGAGGTACGAAGACATGGTGGAAGACCCTATGGCCATTGCAGAAAGCATTTATAACTTCGTTCAAGTTCCATTTACAGATTCAGATAAAAGTTTTGTACGCAGAAAAAGTATAGACGCTGAGAGAAATTCGACCGTAAGGGCGAACACATGGAGAACTCATATTGATCAGACCCACTTAGACGTCGTCGAAAACGCTTGTGATGATTTGTTTCAAATGTTAGGCTATAAGAAATTAAAAACTATAAAAGAAGTAAGAAATCTGGCCGTTATGGATCATAAAAGTGAAGTTGATATAGTTTAAATACAATGGTTCTGAAATATAATAAGTTCTATAGTATAAGCACGCATTTTTACGAACTTTCCCCCAATACACGATATTTCACTAACATTCATTAAAGCTTAGCTGTATGACATGCTTAATTGTTTCACGGAAGATATGAGCCTTATTTCAATAAACGGGTCTTGTATCCTAGTCTGGTTCCCTGTCCTAAATCTTACAGTGGTTTAGGTCTACACTGTCATGTAATGAAATATTTAGGTACCAAATTACTTGTATCCCTGGTTGTGAGGGAGTTTCTGTGGTTTCAAGTGAAATGTTTGTTACTCGAACGTATAATCACAACTAGATCTATAGCATATAATATTTTCACGCACATTGCATTTGTAATCTGTGATATTCTTGTTTAATATTAGTTTTTGTTTGTGTGAACTGTTTTGTAAATTTCGTGCTGTACTGATTTTGTTGATTTCTTCCTTCCCTGGCCATAATATTATTTAGTTCAATTTAAAACGTATTCAAAAACATGTGTACACATGTTATAATGGTTCAGTGTTTCACTTTTAGTATTGTTAAAGATGCGCTCCCTATAACTTAATCAATTCAGAAATATTATACATTAAATGAGAATCGTTATTTCTTAAACTCCTCAAATTGTCAACAAAAAGCTCCTACTAATTACTGAGAAAAGAATGAAAACTTATTTCCGTAACGAGCCAAAATATGTACGAGTTGTTTCCCTTTGACCACATAATAATAAATCGCAGGAAGCGATAAATTATTATTGGTGATTTAAATATATTTTTGACATTTAAAGAGACATATTAGCACACACTTTCTTCTGATAAATTATGATAACTGATAGTCCTTTCTTTATACATTTAGCTAATTTAATGTGATAGTAGAGAAAAATATGCTTGTTATAGGGAATGCCTCTTTGATCGTTGTTTACAGTATTGTTGTTTATTTCATTTTGTTGTTAGCTGCGTTTATATTTATTAGAAAACGACTTCTTTCAAATAAGATTGATCATTAAACATAATATCGACGGTGCCGAACGAAAACCCCGTAACTCAATTTTGGCGCGAAAACTTTTTTTGCAGCATCCGCATCTGCTAGACGTCCCGCGCATTTCTGTCTTGTCGCCATTTAAATAGTCAATCGCGTTACTTAGATTGCGAGAAGACAGGAATGCACGGGACGTCTAGCAGATGTAGATGCTGCAAAAAAAGTTTTCGCGCCAAAATTGAGTTACGGGGTTTTGGTTTGGCACCGTCGATGTATTGTTATATTGCTTGTCCTAGCACGTTACCTTCAGAAAATGGTTAAAGGCATTTCACATGTCAATTATACCAATAAAACTGTAAAATGGTAACCTTTCACCCGTCTGGTAGAGTACTTATAATGTACAGCTCTTTGTCGTTGAACATGGCTGTAAAATTCTGTAAAATCATTGACTTTTTCGTGGGCGGTTAAATTTCGTGAATTTACATTAACAAGAAGGCCATGATGGCCCAATATCGCTCACCTGATTATAAACCCTGCACAATTTTCACCCAAAGGAATAATTTGAACATCTTGGTAGAAAACCACAAGATGATGCTACATACCAATTATCAAAACTCTAGGCACTGTAGTTTTAGGCAAGAAGATATTAATATGTTTTCCCTATATAAGTCTATGTAAAACGGTGACCCCGAGTGGGGCCAATTTTGACCCCAGGGGCATAATTTGAAAAATCTTTGTAGAGGACCACTAGATGATGCTACATACCAATTATCAAAACTCTAGGCACTGTAGTTTTAGGCAAGAAGATATTAATATGTTTTCCCTATATAAGTCTATGTAAAACGGTGACCCCGAGTGGGGCCAATTTTGACCCCAGGGGCATAATTTGAAAAATCTTTGTAGAGGACCACTAGATGATGCTACATACCAAATATCAAAGCTCTATGCAGTGTACTTTTAGACAAGAAGATTTTTATATGTTTTCCCTATATAAGTCTAAGTAAAATGGTGACCCCCAGGGTGGGGCCAATTTTGACCTGAGGGGAATAATTTGAACAATCTTTGTAGAGGACCTCTAGCTGAGTCTTCATACCAAATATGAAAGCCCTGGGCCAAACGGTTTCGGAGAAGAAGATTTTTTAAGGTTTTCCCTATATAGCTCTATGTAAAACTAAGGGCCCCATGGCGGGGCCAATTTTGACCCCAGGGACATAATTTGAACAATCTTTGTAGAGGACCTTTAGATGAGTCTACATACCACATATGAAAGCCCTGGGCCAAGCGGTTACGGAGAAGAAGATTTTTTAAGGTTTCCCCTATATAACTCTATGTAAAACTAAGGGCCCCCGGGCGGGGTCAATTTTGACCCCAAGGACATAATTTGAACAATCTTTGTAGAGGACCTCTAGCTGAGTCTACATACCAAATATGAAAGCCCTGGGCCAAGCGGTTTCGGAGAAGAAGGTTTTTTAAGGTTTTCCCTATATAACTCTATGTAAAACTAAGGGCCCCGGGGCGGGGCCAATTTTGACCACAGGGGCATAATTTGAACAATCTTTGTAGAGGACCTCTAGCTGAGTCTACATACCAAATATGAAAGCCCTGGGCCAAGCGGTTTCGGAGAAGAAGATTTTTTAAGGTTTGCCCTATATAACTCTATGTAAAACTAAGGGCCCCGGGGCGGGGCCAATTTTGACCCAGGGACATAATTTGAACAATCTTTGTAGAGGACCCCTAGCTGAGTCTATATACCAAATATGAAAGCCCTGGGCCAAGCGGTTTCGGAGAAGAAGATTTTTTAAGGTTTCCCCTATATAACTCTATGTAAAACTAAGGGCCACCGGGGCGGGCCAATTTTGACCCCAGGGACATAATTTGAACAATCTTTGTAGAGGACCCCAAGGTGATGCTACATACCAAATATGAAAGCTCTAGGTCTTACGGTTTCAGAGAAGAAGATTTTTAAAGTTTCCTTTTTGAAAATCTATTTTTAGCCTGTGTGACCTAGTTATGCGACAGACCGGAAAATTTTTAACAACTTTGGTAGAGGTCCACCTAAGGAACATTCCTATTAAGTTTTATCAAATTTGGCCAAGCGGTTTAGGAGGAGAAGTCTTTTGAAGAAATTGTTGACGAACGCACGACGCACGACGCACGACGCACGACGCACGACGCACGACGCACGACGGACGACGGACATCTCGGTATGACAAAACCTCACCCTGACCACAAAGGTCAGGTGAGCTAATAAAAAAAAATAACTTTGACCATTGTATTCATTACCTGAAAAGCAAACTCAACGAATTAACATCCCATCGAAGTTGTCTTTTTATGACAAAATTTCGTTTTAAGGATAATGAACCAATTCCTTTGTGTGTAATTAATATGCACACATGACAATGTCATCCATATCCAATAACAAAACAGTATAATTCTGAACGTTCAAATATCAATATATTAAGATCCGCTCAAAAAGTACGAAAAATAGTGTATATAATAAACAGAAATTTTGTTGATTTTTGGTGAATGATCAAATTTTATTTTACTAGTGATCACAGCAAATTGTCGAAGTCACTCGTTTAACTAAGAATTTATGTGATTACTCCATGAAATAAAAAATATATCATTTTGTTATATAGTATTTATGTGTAAATCTCCAACGTTCATTCTCTTTAGATCGTCACTCAACAAGCACATGCTGTTTCTATATGACAACCCCCATAGTCTTCTAATGACCATATCATATATAGAACAACAAACATTACAATATAAAAATCTTTAAAATCATCTTTACAATACAGAAAACATGAGTATATTACAACAGTAGACATACACAACTTATAATCGCAACACTCTTTAACTAATTAAAGTGGTCATATCATTTAAAACAGCTTACGATGCTTTTTGTGTTTTCGCTTGCTTCTTTGTGTATTTAACTTGTGTTATATACTCATCAGTATGGCCCCTGTTCCCGATATATTTGACTGTTTGTATGAGGTCTTATATTTGCAACAGTTCGTTTTATGCTTCCTTTTTTCAAATTTGTAGTTTAGCTTGTGGAATCTGAATTAAATTTGTGTTCTTTCTGTGCTAATGCAGCTATCTATTCTTTTCAGCTCCAAACCCACAAAAAGTCCCTTATTTTTGTTGTAGTTCTCCTTCTATGAGAGACAAAAAGAATATGAACATCTTAAAAGTACACATACTTATAACATCAATAGAAATATAGTCATAAAACACAAAAAATATTAATTCAAAAATAAGAATATGTCAGCAGGGAAATCACAATACACATGTAGAAAGCATCAAAAATACACATACAGGGCACTCATTTGACGTTTTTTGGGATGTTAGGCTATTAGAAATTAAAAACTATGAAAGAAGTAAGAAATCGGCCCCAGTCCCCTCCTGAAATAATATATTTTTTCCCCTATTTTTGATAAAAATTCCCCTCCTTTTTACAAACTGAACTTTTTAGTCGAACCTTTGATTAATTGTGTGTTCATTCATGTACATAATATTGAAATATAGCTATTTTAAGCTTTAAAGGTTTAGTTCATGGTTATAAGGCAGTTTTTAAAAAATCCCTAAATTCCCCTTTTTCTTCAAAATGACGCGAAATTCCCCTACCTGAGGGCCCCGGGCCCATTCCCCTATATTGCAGCTAGGGCCCTGACATACGACATTAACTGTAGAATACGTTTCTCCTTAGGAATAGAGAGTAGTTAGTGATGTTTAAACGATTTGTTATCACATAATACAGGTAATTTTCCGAATGTGTGTTATGTTTGTTAGTGTGGCCTGTGCGTGTTTTATGTGATTTGTCATCATTGGCTGTGTCGGCTGTTTCTGATGGTTGCAGACTTCCCTGTCCAACTAATGTGTGTCTTTTTTTCTCAATATCTAAATCTTTAAACATGTCAAAACTAGATCTAACAAGTATTACAACATTTAATACATACGACAATAATTACCTAAAAAGTCCCTCTCGCTCACTCCTCATTGTCTTATATCATATTGAGCCACTAAAGTAACAATACTAGTAACCTTGAAAAAAACAACATCTTTAAAGAGGCTTTCCCTATAACTTTGATCGTTTAAATCGATTCAGTAATATTATACATTAAATGAGAATCGTTATTGCTTAAACTCCCCAAATTTTCAACAAAACCTCCAACTAATTACCGAGAAAATAATGAAAACGTATTTCCGTAACGAGCCAAAATAGTCACGAGTTGTTTCCCTTTGACCACATTATAATAAATCGCTGGAAGGATAAATTATTATTCGTGATTTAAGTATATTTTTGACATTATAGAGACATATTTGCACACTCTTTCTTCCGACAAATTATGATAATTGATAGTGCTTTGTACATTTAGCTCATTTAATGTGATAGTAGAGAAAATATGCTAGTTATAGGGTATGCCTCTTTAAAATACACCAAACAAGTACAATGGGTAACGATATGCATTAACAAATACAACAAGTGAACGTGTTGAAGAAAGTACTCAATTTAACTACTCGTCAAAACTCAGCACAATTCCATCCAAAAACACTTTCATGTTCAGTCCAGTTGTCTTGTTTACATTAAAAAAGTGGTATAGATTGGCCAATTTGACACGAGCCTGACCTTTTAATTAGCATTATTTAACAGTCGATATATTGCCTACGTTTATGACACCGATTGTATGTTTTCATAATCGGGGAGTATCACGAAGACGCTCGAGATGTAATACAAACACAAATTTGAAATACCGATATCGCACGATTCGCTTGCGGAAATTGATATATTCAAATCAAGAACCTTGTAATATATTCTTGCATTAAGGTCAGGCTCAGGTCAAAATAGCCAAGCTATAACAACCATGTGATCCATACCACTATAAGAGCAAACTATACTAGTATTAATAAATATGTACATGTACTTGTATTTTTCTTAGAATAAAACACGGTCTTTGGTTCGGTTGCGTTGTACCAAATAAGTGGTGAGAGTGCGTAACTATAGTGATTGGCTATACATATTCGATCACGTGACTATGCTACGATACACATTGCGATGGTAGAACTAGAAGAAACGATCCGGTTCAAACTGGACCATATAGAGTTCGTTACACTTCTGTACAAAATATATTACACACTCAATGGAATACTTATTATTAGAAAAGCAAAACAAGAAGACCACAAGCACGCGCTGTAGCACAATAGCTAATACAATAAACGTAAGCACTTCAGCCAATTGATGAATACACATACGTATTTGACGAACATCATGAGCCTTGAAACTGTATACAAACAAGAATAAACGACTACACTGTCGCAAACTGATGAACGCACCGATATAACGATCTTTTCCTTAAATTCATAAGAATGGAAACTGTATTCAAACACCAGAACGAACAAGAATAAACGACAGCAATTCCGCTTATGAATACATGTACATGTAAACGTTACGAACTGATTATTTGATTCATAAGCATTGAAACTATACAACTATATAAAGGGACAACTATAAGCGAAAACTTTTATGAAACAGCTTCCAAACGTTTTGTTTAATAATTATCAAAGAAAACAAACATATGAGTTTTGTAAATTTAAAAGCGATACAGACACAGAAAGAAACGCCGGATCGTCACAAGAGCTAAGTATACACATTAAGACTGACCTCTTCATGTCAGTTGTTTGTCAGTTGTCTCATCAGTACCCGAAACGAGTGTCCGAACTAAATTGAACACTCTTTTGTTCATGACAAAAGAAACGAAAATGAAAAAGCCTTGTAGAGTGTTGAACGCAAGAGCAACGAAAGAAAAGACCGACATTGGAAAATTTGCGTCAACAATGAGGAGAGGCCAAGTAATACCCAATAGTGTCCACAAGCGTATATAGACGAAAAACATATTCCTATCAACGGCATGTAGTCTTTTGGTACTTTGCAATGTTTTCCGGATCGAAATATACGTCACGACGAACATGATGCCGTTGGCAAGAAATATAACGACGGACGGGGCAATGAAAGCAATAAGTACCGTCATCTGATTGGTGAGAAAACAAATAGTCTCTCCGTAACCGATAGAAGATCCGTCTGATAAAATGAGATGACACGCCACTGTTACAATGACGCAAGCGGCAGGTGTAAGGTATGTGTACATATAATAGGCTAGAGTACGTTTCTTTGACATTCCTTGTACAGATACGTACCTTGAAGAAAACACATGATGCATGTGTAAAGCACAAACGTTCATAGAACAAAACGTGGCAATCCAAAAGAAATGTATCGCAATGCCAAATATCTGACACAGGATGGATTTGGTAGGTTGCCAAAGACCAAATTTGAGAGTTATTTGAGCACAGAAAAGGCATAAAACCAAATTCATGTTGTTTTGTCCTGGAACATTCCTCAGAACTTTAAACAGACAATAAATCATGAAACAAAGTCCCAGACACGTTAATGAAAGTATAGTGCTTACGTGGTCAGCTATTTTGTAAACCGATAAGAAAAGGGTTTGTGGAATTTCGTGATACTTGTAAGACAGTGATTTGAAATCATTGTAACACATAATGACAGCGTCTCCCGATCGAAAATACATATTGTCTTGAAGTAAAAGATTGATTGGTAAATACATGATTTCCTCAGTTATGTTATCCATGACTAATTCATAATCATGAAGTTCAACAAGTGGGCATACCAAAAACGTGTTGACTTTGACAACTTTGTGGAAATTTTGAAATGTGTCGCTACTGCCAAAAGAGATTTCTTCTGTTCGATGATACAAGCATCCGCTACTGCCCTCGAACTCATATGACGTTTCAGAAGGTGTAAGAATAAGCATAGTATCATGTATAACGTGAGTGGCTTGGAGAGTGTCTACTAAATATTCTTCTATCTTGGTAACATTTTCTGTAAAATAAACAGCAAGAGAAATGTTAATTTGGACGGAAGAACCGTCTGTCAGATGTTGTTCATCAGTCTCGTCTCTGCAAGGATCTCCAGTGATTGTTGTTAATTCTTGCACGTAAACTGTAGCCAACCGTTGTAGATACGACATTAGTTGATTTAACACAAACTCACCAGCATCCATCAATGTTATAGACGCTCTCTCCGTTTCTGACCCGTCAGTCCCATCTCCCATGGTAACCATGTATGTATATTGTATCTGGTAGAGTAGATAACCGTAGGTATCATAATTGTCCATACATGTTCCATTAACAAGAATGTGATCAGGGGAACAGAACAGTTCACGACACTCCTGAAAATAGAAAGATCATATGATAAGAAACCAGTCTGAGAAAAAGAAAGGTTTTTATAAATTATATATGAATTCCTTGTGTAATGAATACTAAGGGTGTATCTAACGAAATCGATATTGAAGAACGGCAGAACGGTTCAACACAACTGCAGTATTATTCCATGCATAACAACGGTCAAGATCGGACATCTGTATCTAATAAACTATGTATATTTTAGGAGAACATATCAGGAAAACTTGTACTACATACAGAAGAACACTACAATATACTACAGCTATATGATGTTTTAGAATATTTTTGTTCTTGGTGGTTTAAATACTAGTAAGTCTACAACCAATTATTACCATAAGAGAAATAAGATAATTTCAAGCAACTGATAATTATAATCAAATAATGATTTACATTAGATTCCATCGGTATTTGACTTGTCTGATCACCACACACTCGTGTTTCGTTCGGTGCCATAACTTCATGTGCCATTATAGCGGACTCCAATCCTACTCCAGGTATCGAAAATAGTTTTCTGTACGTTCCAAACCAGTAGCTTCCGTCCGAATGGCCACAAGCAGATTCTGACTCCCAAGGCATGTCAATGCATTCATCATACCGTGTGACACGATTGTCCCTAACACCAGTCGGTACGAACTCCACGAAGCACTGCTTTGCGGCTTCCAACAGAGAGATGACATCTGGGAAACCCCTTCCTAGCACGGGTTTATCACATTCAATTCTGATATCAAAAGTTAGAGTAGGCTCATTTTCACCATTCGTGTTGCAAAATAGACAACTAAACGACATGGGATGATACCCAATGGTTTCTGTATCAGGGCAACAACCTGTACAATTTTGAGGAGCGGATAATGGATGGCATTTTTCATTTGGAATAACTGACTCGCTGCAAAAATAATAGCCAACAAGATATTCTCCAATAACCGCTTTAGAAGTATTCCATAGGGATTTGATATAATTTGAAGATGCTGAAAGGTTATCAAATGCTTTGAAATATCTCGTACAATCATAATCTGGTTCCGCGTACTGCGCAGCATCTTCGGTCAAACATGAGGCAATATCGTCAACTTTAGTACAATCAGCTACCGGTTTATCACATTTATCATATTCAAAATCCGTTTTGAAGCCACACTGCAAATTTGCTCCGAATGAATCAAAATAACGCACGTCCCAGTTCAGACCTATTTCACTGACATTATTATCTTTTACTGAAATATAAATTGGTAGTTTAAAATCGCCATTGTTTGTTTGATTCCAAATTGTATTTTCATCAGCAGACGTGTTAACTTTTCCAATTTGTGAGTCGTACATGCCTTTTAACGTACCAGTCATTATTGAAGCTGGAATGTGTTCGATATTCAACCAAATTTCTTCTACAGATTTAAAGCGAACATATGTAGTCGGCATTCCGTTGCAAATTCGACAATATATGTTCTTGAAAGGCCAATGGTATGGCGTTTCGGGTTCGAACAAACAACGTTGGAGTATGTAGTCTTCTTTGAAATTAACCCACATCCCAGTAACATTACATTCATCTATCTTATGTTTAAGTCCATAATACTCCTCAGACAATCCAGGGTTACACATAAAGCAGAACGGATTTTTGAATTTGTTGTAAGGATAAATTAATTTCTGACAAGCGTTGTCAATCATCATGTCGTAGCGTTGCCAAGTACCGCTCGTGTTACAGGACAGAGTAACATTTTCTAACAAGGTTTCAAAATACCGTTTATATTCAAATTTTAGAACATCATACTCGTAGCCTGCGCATCTACCGGGTGAATATTCTGTGTATGGATCAGGAATTTCGTATCGTATGTCACACAACATATCGTTCAAGCCATTTCGCAAGTCAACGAATGAATTCACCACAGGATCCCAAGGACCTTCCTTACAGACTACTGATGGTAACCACATAATCAAATCGGCGTCAAGTTCTCCATTACAACGGGCGATGAAACTATTCTTGTACGTCAGTTTGGTTCTCTCGGACGTGACCGGCTTAGTTTTATTGTCTGTAACTTCGAGGTGTGGTGGACATTGACCGATCATGGTGTACGATTCACTGTGGGTACCGTATATGCTTGTCCCGACACACTCGTAGTTCAGATACCCATACCATACGCTGGGACAGCAACCATCATACATCACGCAGTTAGGGCGACAACTACAATTCTGCACACAATCGTCAGCAGTCAAAATTTTAGTTAAATGATCCACTACAGGCTCTGTCTTTGTGCAATGGTCGTAAGGACAAACCTTTACAAACTCGGCCCATACATCGCCGAAAGTTAAATTGCCCATGTTTAAAACATTTCTTGATATCGTATCTTCAATTTCATTTAAGTTCGCTTTGTGCACCCCGCTCAATAAACAGAAGGTCCAAACAAATAACCAATACATATCCATTTTCATTTTGCAAATATTTCAATTTTATTTTACCATCTACAAGTATCTTTTCTAGCATATTCTATTTGCTAAAAAGCAAACTAAAAATATAGTATTGGATTTTTTACTTGAGCGCGTATATATACTATTTGAATGAATGCATAGGTGTGAACGTTTCTGCATATGACAACAGTTTAGCCTTTACCGCCACATGATTGGTACTTAGCAACAGCAAATCAAACCGCTTATATTCCAAACCCCAGCAATATTGTCCAATGTCATGTTTAACGTTTTGATGGCCGTACCCATTTGCACACTTTAGTTAAAACGGAAGCACTCACGTGGCCATCTGATTTGACATGTCTTGAAATTATTTTCCAAGTTCACTATTTTGTCCCTTGCTGGTTGTTATTTGCTACAGAGTAAAATACCGTTTGTTAAACCTCCGATCTGATGTCAAAAATTTCACAGAAACCCCCTTCAGGTCGGAGTTTATACATTTGTGTATAATATTTATAATTCCAAACTGATATGCAAGTCAATATACAGGGAATTGGTGATTTAAAACTATTTTTATTTTGATGAAATAATTTTACCAGCCGAGGATCAACCCAATGTTTTATTGTGTCTAAATCTGACTAATACATTCTTGACTAGCCATATGAATCATTTACATGTACTAATTAACAGTAAGGTATGAATTGTGATAGACTGCTTTCCGTTCCGTCGGAGAGTTGTTACGTTTTCATATGGCTCTGGTGGAACTTAAAATTTATGTAACGCTCGGATGGAACTCAAATTAAATAACCTCCCTAAAACTTGTGGTTTTTTGTTTTGGTGAAACCTTGTATGTATATATCAGTGAACAACACAATAGTCAAACAGTAATAAGCTCCATTTCGGATCACTGACAACAATATTTTGAATGAACGTACATAGCAAATTACATTCAAATTGGTTATGCTCTACATGCCGAGTTCCGTCTAAGCATTACATCGGTTTTCAGATTCGTCAGAACAATTCTATGACGGAACTTAGAATCGGTGTATCCCGATTTATGCTGTGTACGTGGTTTAATCATTTACACTTGTTATTTACCTATTTTGGACTCTTGTGACTCCTGAGCTTATGACTTGCAGCAGTTAAGGTTCATTTGTTCGTTGGGTTATGTGTTGGGCATTGTGCCGTACACCTGAGTTCGGTGTTATTGAATGTGCCTTTCAAGCTACTAGTATTCTGTTTCGGTGGAGTGTTGCCTTGTTCCCTGTAGTCTTGTTCCCGTTTAACATAACATATGTTTGGGTCCGGTATTAGCTGGTTAAAATGGATCACTCTAGTGGTCAATCAAAATGGCGGAACTACGTTCGTTTATATAGTGATCGAATTATAAGTAACCTCCCTAAAACGTGTGCTTTAGTTGATTTGGTGAAACCTTGTATATCAGTGAACAGAACAATAGTCAAACAGCCATAAGCTCCAGTTCGGATCACTGAGAAAATAAATGTTTTTAAAGAACGTACATATCATATCAAATTACATTCAAATTGGTTATGCTCAACATGCCGAGCACACGAGTTGTTTATATTCACCAGTCAGCTTCTACGGGAGATAATCCATGACTCCTGTCTTGAATTGAACGGGAGGTAACTAATGCGCCCGATTGCACTTTGCTTAGGCAACGGACACCAGCTTTTGTTAGTACAGGTTGTTTTATAATATATGTCCACATTACAAACAAATGCCATGCAACGACTCATCTTATATCATCATGTACCAATTTAAAGCCATTATTTCAAAGTTTTATTCAGTATATAATATGACAATTTTACTATTAAAGCAACATTCGAATTAAGATTTTTCGATAAATGTCAAAATGACGTCCATATTGAATTTGCTTTCCAAGTTGAATTACATGGCTTATACAGTTTTGCATGATATAAAACCAGTTTTAAAGTTTTTAAAAACAAAAATATTATATTGATATGAAAGTTAAAACGATTTGTGATAATCTAACAGCTTATGTGTGATACAGTTGTTTTGGTTACCAGTTGCTATGCGATGAAAGAAGCTAACACAAAATCATTACTTTCTCGCTTTCATACTAAGTAAACAAGTGCCTGATCTTCGATTGTTTTCGTTCTAAATTATTCTTTGAAAGTCATAACTTGCTTTGGTGGTTGTATTAAAAACTGAATACGACCATTATAATGATATTTGAAAACCTGCCACCTGTTTGCTTGACTACAAGCACGAATGCATCTGCATGGATATGTTCTTTCGTTGCCTAGCAACTAGAAACCATAGTAACTGTTACATTAAATTATCTTCCACTTGTATATAACATAAACTTTCAAATCAAAATGTTACTTTATTAATAATCATTGTTAAACTTGTTTTATCTTTCAATACTTTACGAGCTTTGTTCAATTTGGGTTAAAAATAACGTTGAACGTCATTTTGAACGTTGAACGTCAGTTTGACAATTATCGAAAATATGACATTTTGCACGAATCTTTGTTACTTGGTTGCTTTGATAGAAACATTGACCTGTTATATACTGAACAAAACTTTGAAATGTGGACTTTCCATTGATGTATAAAGATATCAGTTGAGATCATGCATGTACTCATGACATTATTTGTAATGAGGACAGATATTATAAAACACCATGTACTTGTATGTGAGGATTGAAGTAATTTGCTGAAAGTAAGAGATACGTTAATTACAATATGTATTCCCTATAGGCTTTTATTAAATAGTCAAGTAAACACCATCGGTTGTATTACTTTAGGAACGCTGTTATTGCATTTTACAATGTGGCAATAAAAAGGAAACACGAAACAATCGGCCAATTACGAAGTCATTAATCGAGAATAAAGTAATAACAACCCACTAGTAATATCGAGCAGATAATTTGACAAATTCGATCCTAATGTTTATTGCTTTCGAAAAACCCTTGTCATTCAGTATTATTAAAACTGAAGAACATAACAACATGACTCTCGATTAAGTTTAAATATTTTCTGCTTGCATTATAGGAGTGTAATTCCATAAAATTGCTTGATTGGTCCGGTTACAGGATAATGTTACTGTGTAATCTTAATCATCCGGCATTTTTGCGGCGGGGAGTACCTTCTAGGGTTTTAATCATTTCTTTGGGTATATGATGGCATTGCTCCGTGGTGTTCGGCTGGTTAAGGTTTAGAGCTGCCCGCCCTATCTGATTTCCTCATATCTTTTTATATGACCATGGGAAGGGTGCATCTGAATAATTAGAAACCTGTTTATTTTTGATAAATATATTTGATGCGCGTCTGTAGGTGTAACGCACGTTGCTAGTGTCGAAATTCGGCCGAGTTCCGAGTAAAAAAGGATATAGTTCTAGTGCATTCCAAATACATTACAATGTATACTTATATGACGTAGACATACATCATGAAGCTATAATGATTAATTACAGAGCATGTTAAATATAATGTGTTATAATTATGTTAATATATAAAACACTATCACAAAGATCACAGGGACGTCATTTTCTACATCGATCATATTTCTATATAACGATATAAGCACAAAGAGTTGCCGAGTCATGAATTTGATCGACAACTAGTTTTAATATAAACAATCGTTTGATGATAAGGTCTGGTGAAAATATGCATTGATCAAGTGACATGATGAAATAATAGGATCGAAAAGGGGTAAATTTGCTCAAACTATTTTATTCAAATTTAATCCGAAAACTATGTTTACATCACTTAGATAATATATTCCTCGTGTCCAGTATTTGTCTTTATGTCCAGTGTAGGAAGAAGAAGTTGGGCTAACTCTAACCAACCCGAGTCTTAGTTGTTCAACGCACACTATACTCACTATAATCACTTCAGAATTTTTAAGCAGACACAAATAGTTTTCAATAACCTTTAATCGTGTTCGGATTGTCGTTCAAATCGAGGATAACTAGTGTTTACCTAAACAATATAAACCACATATAGTCTGCAAGAGGTTTGTATCATAATATCAGCGGTTCTTCTGTATTTGATGTTGTTATCGACCAACTCCCCCACCAAGCATACTATGTACAGGCCAGCTGCGCTCTAGGTAGGCGTATGCATCTTTCGTAGACTTTCTATCTTCCGTCGCTTCACGTAAAGTTGTTTGTTTACCGACATTGACCCTTGCGCCTTTGAAACATAGACCTATCGGTAAGCCCAGACGTCGCATAAATGCGCATGTATGAATTCGTTTTGCCATGGATAAATGCCTTCGCAATCCGCGTTTGTTTAGTCCACCCGCGCTTTCAATCCCTTTAAAGTTACCATTGTTTTCAAACATATCAATAGCATCACCTTTTAAATTTTTGTCAATGTAATAGTCATCATCCGTTTCAAATGAAAATCCATCGATATTGTCGACATCATATATATTGTTAACCATATTGGGTGTGTTTCCTTTGGACCTGAATACCGTATCACCATAAGGTATATATTGGGACAAAGGCCCTGCTGCAATTACAAAGGAAGCAGCCTTCATCTCCACCAATAAGGCATTGAACAAAGCCACATAAACCAAATGTTTCATTGTGTTCCTGAAATTGTATACATTCTTTTAATATGATACAAGTATTTAAATAATTATCAAATAAAACTTTACCATTGTTTGTTTTGCAATCATTATTGTACACATTTCAGAACCAGAACGACAGAACACAAACGTATTTCCACCAAATGCTGTCACCAATGGCATTTCTTAGGGTTTTCGCGCAAACTGAAATTAGGGTAATAATCTTATTGTTCCGTTACATTAATAACAACAGTGCAGTGCACGTTTTTAAGAAAAATTATATGTAAACAAATCTTCAGAATCAGACTTGCATTAAAAAATAAGGTTTTCAAGACACAACATTTTAAATCGATCCTTGTGCTAATATTTAAAATATTTTTTAATGAGCAGAATTATGTGTAGATTGGTTAACCAACGAAATAACAACAAGGAATGCGAAACAAGAATGAATTAAAAATAAATTGAATAATACAATGTTACAAACTTCCCGAGAATACCACTTTATTTGACGAAAAATATTAACGAATCACGTAGGTAGAACGAGCACAAAAGGCAATGCCAAGTAAAATCAACACACAAATAATAGCAATGCTAGATTGAGCCACACATTTTTTCTATTTGACGCAATTTAGCCACATATGATGTTCACATGAACAGATAATACTCTGAAAATCATATGTAGCTAAATTGCCTGTGTATACCAATTCACACAACTTTGTTAATAAAATAATCCTATGTATGATCGTGTTAGCTAAAACACCATTGCGATAAAATTGCAACTGACAATTTCCCTCCGTGGCATATAAGAATTAATAATGTGATCACAAAAAGGGATTAAACTCAATTTAAGAATGTATATATAAAAAGTGGATATAGTTTACTCACCGACAAACGTATTATCTTACACAATACGAACTCCCAACACGTTATTCTTTACTAATATGGTATAAGAACGACCAAACACTTGTTTTAATACTTTACAGAAACTTGGACCCCCAATTGTTCAGAATGTCTTGCCATCAGAATTTTCGCTGTGTAAATGTTGGTATCAGAGAAGATCTTTAAACGGAGATAAATGACTTGCTAGAAAACATTAACGCTTTGTGTGGAACACTGTTGTTTCAATTTAATCATCATCGATGGTAAAAGCTCTAATCAGGACTTCTCACAAGACGCCCTGGGCTGTTTAATACTAGTCCCACTAAAATTATATTACTTGATTAAGGTTAATATGGATATCAATTGAAGTAGGAGTATCAATTTGTCGCTGACTGTTTTTCCTCTTAGGTTAGGCTAAATATAGCATACTGTGATTTATGAAACTCTAATGGTGATCATAAAATATGTGCCCGTCAATGAATGCGTAGGCAAAATGTTGTAGTTGGAATATACGCCTTAAAAATAGGTATGAGACAATCAGACACGAAAGGCGGCCCTCAACTTAACCAGCCGAGCACAGAATACATACAAAACACCATACAAGTTGATACAACACAAATATACGACACAATGCCCATACATGACTTAATGAGATAATGACACGACAAGTTAAAAAAACACAACTACATAGAGCAATGCACACAACAACCCAAGTCCAAGTCTCAGCCGCAAAAATACAGGATGAGCCAACTTCACAAAGAAGTAACACAAACAACACGGTGACACAAATGACCGAGTGAAAACCAGTTGAGTTTTATAGTGTCTATAGTCCCGTATGTCGTAACGTTTTATCTTAAATATTTTTTTCAAGCTCAAGACTTATATATTTGGATAGAAGAGAGTCTGGGGATTTCATAAAACTATTTCTTGATTGTTGGCAACTTCGCGTTTTTTTAATATTTACTGTTGTTTCTGGTGTTTTTGTCAAAAATCGCGACCCAACGTTATTGATATATCGTCATTTTTGGAATGAATAATCATTAGAAATCAAGCATATACCTATGTACTTTTATAGTCAGTTACTTAAACTGCACGAAAAAGGTAAAGAGGTATCTGTGATTTGTTTCTATTGTTCAATACAAGCCTGTATTTTACGTTACCAGCCATTTTCTACGCATTTGACCATCAATCAGTTAGTGCTAAAACAACATGCATTATGAATTCCGATCAATTTTCATATATTTTAATAAATTATTATATTTTAAACATACAAAACGTTTTTTGGGTGGATATATTCATGTAATTGGTATTGATAGGGTACTAATACTGCATACATAATGCTAAAATTGATTATAAACGGACAAAACACACACATCAACTATACATGTATACTGTCTGAAAAGATTTGCAAGACACCTGTACTCTTTTATTTAGTTGCTATTTGTTTTGTGTAAAAACGTTTGTCTTTTGCAGTAAAATTCATTCCGTATGTCTTCATTATGTTGTAATTTACGTTACATATGCGTATCCATAGATGACAACTTTATTGTGTTGCTTGCTCATTTTAATATAGTTTAAACACATTTATTTAAAAAGGGATATGTGCTTGATATTTCAACAAACTACAATTAATATATATTCAATTTTCTAAAGTTACATTCTTGTAGAGCATATAAGAAACACCATTTATAATAAGAAAACGTCACACATTCTCACAATTTGAGTCGAAATGGTATAATCGAAAAAAAAGCTGAGATTCAGATTCATCATAAACGTCCATAAGGCACGAAAGTCGATCCCCTATGTGAACATGTTTCAATTATTGGCACATCATAAAGCCTACCATTTTTATGCCGTTTTTAACCTCTGTTTTCACCAGTGTAATTTACGTTACGATAGTATGTGTATCATACCTCTTAACATAAAGGACACAAGAAAGAAGTTCAATAATTGGGGTTTTTACATAAAAACTACATATCTTCTCAAATTAACTTTGCAAAAGGTGAACTTGTCAATATGACAGTACTCATGATACCAGTATGTATATTATTACATGCACGTTTGTTTACCCTCTATTTTACATACATGTATCTCATAAAATTATTATATGTGAATTTGAAGTACAAAAGTACAAATATGACTATTCAATGTTATATTCACTAATCTGACCTGGAACCAAATGCACTACTTGATAATATAGAAAAGTATGTAAACATAACCTGGCTAAAAATGAATATGTCAGTACATGATTTGTGCTGAAGTTTTCATCACGTATAAATAAACTAATACATATGTATCCATACAATAGTGACAATGCTCCAAGTTGTGTTAAAGAGCAAGGCTTACCTGAACCAACTTTAAGGTAAAAACGAACTAAATAAATACAATCAACGTATATATTGTTTCTAGCGACATATTTAGGAGTAGTATGAAATGTGGTCATGTGGAATACTAATTTACTATATGGAAAAACTTGCATAATCACTAAACTGGTACCAAACAGGCACACATTAAATATCTATGAAATGTCTAAACACGATTTCTCTTTAATACATCTTTGAGAGCGGTGGATAGTTGGATACATGCTTCGGTATCTAGATGTTTCACATGATATACTCCACCAAAGTGTATATTGGTACGTCGCATATCAGAATTGGCTTCATCACCCATATGAGACAAAAGTCTCCACAAGGAGACGCGAATGCAGCCGTTCTGTAACATGTAAAGTCTATTTTACGTGACACTGTTTTGTGGATGTGATAGCTATGTCCACATATTACTTCAATTGACTAAACTAGGTCGTTTACAAATATTTTCTAATGATAATTGCACATATTGTACAACAAAACATGCACAAGTCATTAATAATTTCGTCTATTTCATGTTTGAACTATACCGAGTAATTCATGTTGTATTCTTATGTGGCGCCCACAAATCGCTTATCTATTACGGAATATATAAACGTTAATAAATATAGAATATGAACCATACTAGTATTATGGAATGATTATTGTTTATTCCCGATTTCATTAATGACATCATCTGAATTATACTGTATGAAAAATTACATCTTCTGATAGCGACAATAGATAAAAACAAACATTCTACAAAGACTACAAAACGTTTTACGTGACTCTCTCTCTCTATAAACAGTTAAATGACTTTTATTTTTGTTAAAATAGGGTTGACAACGATATAAAAAGAAATACATCTAATGCTGTGCCATTATGACGGATTTGGATTCTACAATTAATGTGTAAACGAAAATACTGCATAATAGGCATGAGGTTGAAATTTTATGGTACATATACCATGCATATTTTATTATTTGCTCGTCGACAGGCATAATCAATCGTTGACATATGGAGCATACTTTATTTTTATTCTTGACAGAAATTGGTAAATTGTCAATCATTGGGATAATTATTATGTGGCATACTTTATATTTATTCCTGAAAGACATTGTTTTTAATCAATTATTATCCGATTTTTATGCAGATAATGGATGTCTACGGCTTTGTCAGTAAGATCTCATTCGTCACGTAAAATACAATTTATTGTCACGTAAATTTTAAGTAAAATACTTAATTGTATTTGGATTTTTTTATTGACATATTTTTGCTTTTTTATTGGGGATTTACATCACAATTTAAGAATATAATACGTTTCAATAACTAGTATGTGTATGGTTGACATGTTAAACAATCAATATTAAAACATTTGATGTTGTGAGAGTAAAAAAGTATAAACTTATCGGTCCGTGCAGTTACATAAACTGTAACAAATTACTGCATTTAGCGATTTTGGTGAGAGGTAATGCTATCTATATCATTTTTTTATATATACTTCTTGATGACCTTTCATTACTTGGAAAATTAGTGTATGTCATGACAGCAATTCCGTGCATAATGACCGTATAATTTTCGTAACGTAGAATACAAAATCATTCCAGAGTTGTTTGCAGCAATATAACAATTATTTTTTGTCATGTGTGCAATGGTTATTGTCGTACTTGCTCATTTAATTGTTATTATACAATATTACCTTTCATTTGATATAAGAAGAAACAAAAACTTCACACGTTTAAAGACCCAATATGTATTTTGAAACAGATGCATGCTTTCAAAACTTTCATATGACTGAACAGGACTCACGTCGAAGCAGCAAAGAAAAAAAATGACATGTTACTGGAGAGATTTCAGAAATAATACAATATTATGATATGACTAAGCACAGGAGTTTTGCTTGTTTGATATATGTTGAACATTTGTTAATTGTTGTTAAAACGTTTAAGGGCTTGTATTTTACGTTACCGTAAAACATATTCTATTTTAAAGTTCTAGACAATGCTTACCATTTTAAGCAGTATGTCAAGGGTTATTTTCAGCAGTTCAACTGTTGCCATTTTAATAACCTCTGGACATTATGTCTCCTGAGGATGAGGCAGTGAATATCGATCTACGGCGTCCAAAAATACGTATACTTACCTAGCAAGTAACAATTTTTACATTGGTGAAGTAGAGCATGCAGGACCCCTGGATCCCAAAGCGCGCACCCTACATCTACACCGCCGCTTTCAAAGACGTCTTATAGGGAAATCGTGGTGATACATTCCATATACATTTAATTTGTTTTGTTTTAGTCTTGTGTATTATTCTAGTTTGTTGCTATTGTAGTATTATTCCTGACCCAATTTCATAATACTCGAAAACATACCACAAAAGCAATATATGCATTAATTTGATTTTTGGCACATTTTTACTATTTTATTTTACTTTTATTATGAGGCCGGAATTGTCTCTTAAGCACAACTTGTTTCATTGTATTCATTATCGATAGATAAGTTTATTTTGTATATTACGTGACGAAAACTTCGGTAAAATCGTGTACCGGCAATTTATATTTAGCTGGTTTTGTTTTTAAAAATCTGCCATATTATCAAGTTGTGCCATTTGTGCTGACTTTGATTGGTGAATAAAACATTAAATATCCGCACGCTTTTGCACTACTAATTCAAATATGATGTACGATATATGTATGTCAAATAGAGTGTTAACGAAAGTGCATTTAAATATATACATACCGGTTTCATAAGTATGTTGACAATTTAATGTCTTCACAGAGTTGGTGTAAGAAGATATGTAGTATTTTTAATAAAAAGAAGTATTGAACTTCTTCCTTATGTCCTTTATGTTAATTAATAAATCTGGTACATATACTATCGTAACGTAAATTACTCTGGTGAAAACAGTGATTAAAACGGCATAGAAAATGCGTAGGATTTATGATGTGCCAATAATTGAAACATGTTCACATAGGGGATCGACTTTCATGCCCTACGAAAATATGGACGTTTATAAAGAATTTAAATATCAACTTTTTTCTATTCTTCCATATTGACTCAAATTTCGGGAATGTGTGACATTCTCTTATTATAGGTGGCGGTTCTGAGACAATCTACAAGAATTAAATTAAGAAAAGTGAGTATATATCGATTGTAGTTTGTTGAACTATCACACACATATCTGATTTGAAATAAAAGTGTGAACAATCAAATGATCATGCAACACAATACAGTTGTCATGTATGGATACGCTTGTGTAACGTAAATTACAACATAATGAAGACATACGGAATGAATTTTACTGCAAAAAACAAACGTTTTTACACAAAACAAATAGCAACTAAATAAAAGAGTACAGGTGTCTTGCAAATCTTTTCAGACAGTATACATGTATAGTTGACGACTGTGTTTTGTCCGTTTATTACCAATTTTAGCATTATGTAAGCAGTATTAAAGTACCCTATCAATACCAATTACATGAATATATCGACCCAAAAAAAAACGTTTTGTATGTTTAAAATATAATAATTTATCATAATATATGAAAATTGATCGGAATTCATAATGTATGTTTTGTTAGCACTAACTGATTGATGGTCAAATGCGTAGAAAATGGCTGGTAACGTAAAATACAGGCTTGTATTGAACAATAGAAAACAATCACAGACACCTCTTTAACTTTTTCGTGCAGTTTAAGTAACTGACTATAAAAGTACATAGGTATATGTTTGATTTCTAATGATTATCCATTCCAAAAATGACGATATATCAATAACGTTGGGTCGCGATTTTTGACAAAAACACCAGAAACAACAGTAAATATTTAAAAAAACGCGAAGTTGCCAACAATCAAGAAATGGTTTTATGAAATCCCCAGACTCTCTTCTATCCAAATATATACGTCTTGAGCTTGAAAAAAATATTTCAGATAAAACGTTACGGCATCTCGGTCCACTATGTTATTGTCTGTAATGGCATTTACGGTTTGTTTACGCCACAGTCAAAGTTACACATTCTCTAAACAGATAGATAGATAGATAGTTTATTCATTTAAACTGTACAGTTTCTCATGATAAACAAACGTATATATACAACGTAAAATAAACGTGATGAAATAAGAATGAAACATATATATATCGATACTAAACATTGATAAACATCAAACAAAAATACACGAAGAACATAATATATAGTTGATGAAAAGACAAACATACAATTTAATACTTCCTTTAAGGCAAAATTTGCTATTGTGGATGGACTAAATATGTTTAATAAAGTTACAAAATATGAAGATGAATTTATCACTATGATTTCAAAAAGTATCAGTTCAAGCTGTAATGGTTTGTATAGTATAAGTATAAGTAATAGTAGTTGCATTTATAATTTACATTTCAAAAATATTTTATTTACAGATACATGTTTATCTATATAATGAAGATTTGAACGTTACACATTTTTATTTACAATGAAAAACATAACTTAACAAAATATTTAAAAGTTGACATATTCTATCGAAGACATTTATTTACTATTTAACTATTGTATACTTAATTGTTGGGTGCGTATAGCTAATGATTCTTTGATAAATTTACATAATGACAAAAGTTCTGCTTTATTTGTAGTGTTCAACAACAGTGTTAATTTATACATGCTTTTTCTAGCTCTGTAGTACGGTTTTATATATTTCGTTCTTATATTGTTATATACTGAACATTCGAAAATGAAATAACATTCGTCCTCGACTACATTCGTACCGCAGATTTGACAAACTCGATTATTTCTATCAACGCGTTCCCTTTCATATCTACCAGTATGTACTCTCAGACAATGAGCCGATATGCGAATTTTAGTTCATTGCGATCTGAGTTTTGCCGATACTATCGCGTCTAGATAACTTGACATTTCAAAAGAATCTTTCAATGAGTTGTATAGTATGAGAACATTATTTGCATTTAAATTTTCCCGCCATTCCTGTTGGTATTCGTCAATAAGACGTTGTTTGAAATTTGATACAAATGCTTTTGAGTCTGTACCGCGAGGAGGGTCGTTCCATATGTACAAAAACCCATGTCTGGACAATAGTTGTTTCACTTCGGAGAACCAATTGCAAAACCCATTATTAACATCATCTATCGAAAATTGTTTAACTGTTTGTATGAAGATATTTTCACTGTTAATAACTCTTAACCAATATTTTATTATTTTTGTGTATCTCGTAATGTAAAGTGGCTACCTCCCCAGTTCGCCATATATTGCTGCGTTACATGCGTTTTGTCGGACTCCTAAAACGATTTTGCAGAACTTGGTGTGTAGATTTTCTAGTAATTTTGATTTAGAAAACCCCCATATTTCACAACCATATGTGACTGTTGATGTTACTAGGGAATCAAATAACTGCATAGCTGTTTTAGGTTTAGTATTATACTTTTTAAGGTTTGAAATTAAAACGTTTAACGATCTCAATCCCTTTCCATGCAGAGTTTGTGCGTTGAGGTTAAAATTACCTGTGTAGTTAAAGGTAACTCCAAGGTAATTAAAATCGTTAACTGATTCCAGTTCCTGCCCTTCAAAATACCAGTGCTCATTTCTTTTTAGTCTTCCTCGTTTTCTAAAAACAACTACCTTTGTCTTAGCAACATTAACTTTTAATCCCCATTTATTACAATAGTCAGACAGACGGTTTATAGAGTTTTGTAAATCTTCCGGTGTTAATCCTAGAATTTCCATATCATCTGCGAACAGTAACAGTATGAGACAAATATCGTTTAACGTTATTCCCGAAGTATGCTTGTCTTGTAGATAAAGTTCCAAGAAGACTACAAACAACGAAAACATGATAGGTGAAGGAATTTCCCCTTGTCTTAGTCCTACAGATATTTCAAAGAAATCTGAAAAAATACCACACTGTCTTACACATGATTTTACCGATTGATACATATTACGTACAATTCGTAATAATTTTCCTTGCAGTCCCGAATTATAGAGTTTAAACCATAACCCATTCCTATAAATAGTATCGAAGCATTGTTTTAGATCTACAAATGTACTATATAGTCTCTTGTTTTCATTTAGCATTTTCTGTATAATGGAGTTAAGTATAAATACTGCATCAATGGTTGATCTACCCGGTCTGAAGCCGAACTGTGCGTCAGAAATTTTATAATTTTCTTCGCACCATTTAGATACTCTATTATTTAATACTGCTGTAAATAGCTTTGAAAAATTACTCAACAGAGTTATGCCCCTGTAGCTACTAGCTTCGTCTTTACGGCCCTTTTTGAAGATGGGAACGATTATACCCCTAGTCCAATTTTCGGGATAAATACCTGCTGATAAAATGTTATTAAATATATCAGTTATATAACCCGATAATATATCACTAGCTTCGATGAAGTATTCATTTAATAATTTATCTTCCCCAGACGCTTTATTGCGCTTAAGAGATTGAATAGCTTTTTTAACTTCTTCCAGGGTTATGTTTTTATCAAGTTCCGAAAATATTGAATTATCATTAAAATCATTATTTTGGTTAAACGTTTCAGATTTACCGTGTCCGTTAAACACATTATTTTTAAACATGTTTTCGAAATAAGATTTAAAATCAGACAAAGGTACCTCCTCATTTTTACTCTTATTTGTTTTATTGTTATTAAAATATCGCCAAAAATCTTTCGGCTTCCGCTTTTTAAGTGTTTCGAATTCGTTCGCACGTCTCAAATTATAAGACCTCGATTTCTTGCGTACTAGAACTTTGTAAATCCGTTTTAATCTACATAATTCTTGTCGATCGATATCTCTTCGTGATTGATTAAACTGATACAAAGCATGCTTATAAGATCGTTTTGCTTCGCGACAATCTTCGTCGAACCACTTTTTGCTATCGTCTGTATAACCGCTTTCAAATTTCTGTCTCACTACTCGATGTTTGACGAACAAGGTATCAGCAACGTTTCGTATTACGTCGGTGAATTCCGTAACTAAACTATTAACACTTTCTGAATCATTGTTATTGTAATTATCTACGATTTGATTTATACGTGGTAAACATGCAATTAAGCCATTACGGTATTTATCTTTTTTATCCTGACTCCATGAAATGTATTCACTTGTTGAATCATCTATATTTACTGGTTTGTTATTGCATACTATATCAAAATAAAATGGTGCATGGTCGCTAAATTCAGTAAAATCACCAATTGAAAAATTGTTAATCAGATTAAAGTTACATTGATTCAGTAAAAGGTTATGTCTAAACACAATGATAATCAAATTGTTACCAATACCTGGATGGTGATGAGTCCTAAACAACTTCACTTGGTCATCCTGCAGCAGGACTTGGGGAACTCATTTCGGTCACTTGGGATCACCGGTTTTTTTTGTTATTTATTCGTGAAATTTGGTCATCCTGCATTTTTGCGGCAGGTACTTGGGTTTTTAATTATTTCTTTGGGTTGTATGGGGCATTGGTCCATGTAGTGGTGTTCTGTTGTGCTGTTACTGTTTTCTGTGCTCGGCTGGTTGAGTTGAGTGCTCTCTTCCCTGTCCGTGTTCCCCTTAACGTTTTTATCACTTTCATAAACTTCGTAAAATTTCAGAAACATTTTATCAATCTTAGTTCTAGATATGTCCTTGATGACAGCATAACTTTCATGGTGATAACAGTAACAAATTAAGAATTTATATTTTGCCTAATATCGTAGTATTTACTAGAATGTATTTCGGGATTGCAGCTATTCGTGTTTGTGTAGTGCCTTCTTTATCCGTATCCTTAAATGTTTGCTCTCTTGTTGCCCCTGGCAAGTCATTGAGCATTTGTTACTCTACGTGTTCTGTATGTGCCATGCTTTACATTATTGTTTAATATGTCAGTGTGACCTTTTGGGATGTGGACATGACATGGCGAGAAACGTTTATTTACACTTTCCTGTTTCATATGGTTGTCTATTGTGTAAGTGTCTGATTTGTTACACCGTTAAATGTTCAAGCCCTCATATGCCATTTGGCATCATCTTCAAGCCAAATGTCATACACATGTATATTGTGTTATTTTAAGTATATGTTGTCCATTCTAAAGTGATAAAATAAAGAAATTACAAAATAAAAATTTTGTTACTGTGCATATTTGTAAAACTGCGTTCTTTGTAAGTGCAAAAGTGGCAATTTCGAAGCCCTTAAAATGATACTGCTTCATTTCCTTCAACAAGTCATTTCTTGTCAAAAGCCGAATTCAGTTGCCTTTTGCATAGTGCAAACAGATATGAGGAAATCAAACAGCCTAGTTCCCAAAGTCCCCGCTGCAAAAGAACAGGGCGGCCTAGTTTCACAAATATATGCCAAAACGAAGTGCTGTTTGATCATCCTTGTGGTTCGTTTATGTCTGGTTGGTGCTCACAAAGCATCTAAGTAGAAAACCTAGAAATTTCTGAAAATCTAATCAGATTTTTCTAAAGCTAAGCAAGGAAATCAAGCTGATTATTGTTTTACATGTATAGTTTTCAAACATCATAATATAAATAGCTACTATAGTCATTAAGAAAACATGCGTTACTCTTTATAGCGTGGGGTATATAAGCTACACAAATTTTGAGCTTAAGTCAAACTATGTAAGATTTCCACTTAGATGCTTTGTGAATACCAGTCCAGTTTTTTGCTTTTTCTGATTACTTTCTGAGGCGGCAAGCTTTTGAGGGTAAGTCATTGTGATTTTTAGCTGTTTTATTATTTTCTTGTTAACTTTTGTATTTGCCCATGTGATTTTTGTTGGTGGTCTGGTTTTTCGTTTGTTTCTTCTAAGTTTATTTAAGTAAAGCGACAGGTTGTGTAAGAATTGATAGTTGAGTATACAGTATATTTTAATATTCTGCTAAGCATCTGCCATGATGGTGTTTATCGTGTGGGAACCCGAGACCAACTGTATACCAATGTTCATTTACTTCATTATGTATCAAAATAATAGTGAATTTGTTGCCGTTAATTGTTTTGATATCATAGTAGGTATTCATTTTAAAGTTCTGTAGAAGATTCGGAATAATTAAGTCAGCAATTCTAGAAATATTAAGCGCAATAAAATACCATGATAAACAATTCCCTGTAGATATTTCAATTTATTGCAATGAGTTGAAATGTGAATGTCACCCCACACACATCATTATTAGCTTGCTAATAGTTTCCTGGTGTTTTATTAAATAAACAAGATGACAAGAAATATGGCGTTCAAAATAAATGTGCAATAAAACTTTGCTCATATTGAAGACTTTATTGCTGCATCAAATCTTGTCTTATTAATATTAGGAAGACAAATATGTTTACTGTGTTGATATGAATGTGCCCTATGTTCTATTTATAGCGCAGCTAATATCAGTATGGCTCAATAGTCCGTATACTTGTATACCAGAGAAACTGATTTAAATTAAACTATATAATGCCCAGACAATTTAAAATCATCTAGAAACGGTTTCCAGGCCCGGATCTCCCGAAGCATCTCAAGCCGAAATCTCATCTCAAATTGAGAATTTTCCAAAATCAGAGTCTGAATGTCTAATAAATATGCAGTTAAAACTCATTAAAAATTACAGGAATAAACAAGGAATAGCATCTGCTGTTTTTTATGCTACATTTTGAGTCCATCCTTCCCTGAAAATTATCCAAACAACATATGGCAATATTTGAGATGAGATTTATCTCAAAATTGAGATGTTTCGGGAGAATGGGGTCTGGTTCTGCCCGTTGTTCCTCCCAGAGTGAAATATTGATTGAATAACATATTCAGAGAATTAATAAACAGCGATCGATGACTTGAGAAACAACCCCTTTTCGTATTTCAATGTGACATTTAAAAGATAATGAATAAAACCACGAAACTAGGATTAACTTTAAATACGAATTCATTAGGATATAACATATTTCGCCAAGATGGCTTCTTTGGAAAATGAAAGAACGTAACAAAACAACATTCTATCACAAAATGTCATATTAATCATTAAGTACAATCCGGCGTTTTTAGTCTTTGAATGAACATTGAAGACGGAAACCGCTAAATCTGCATTTGCTTTTGTGGTACAATACAGGCATTTGATGATAAACGATGATATTTATGCCACAGAAAAATTCAGATATACAAATTAACAATATCGCATGGCGTATGAAACTGTTAAAGCTAGCATATACGATGAATAATCGTGTCATAGTTGATACATATAGGAATATAATTGCTGAAGAAATGCAAATTATCATATAATTTATACATCTGATTGGTATTCAACAGTGGAGGTGGTATTTAACATTCTTCACATTCGTGTTTCGTACACTGAATGGCTATATTTAATTGTCACATGTCAGTTATCGCGTGCTGATGACACGATTAAAACATTCTTAAGGTGCGTACATGCAGTTAGTTTTGATGTATACATCTTGACCTGTAAGTCAAGATGTTCTTTGTAGTTAGGTGAAGTACGCCTCTATCGTACATTTTCTCAAGATGTATGCCTTCGTTGTTACGTTGTGTATGATTTTTACGTGGTAAAATGTACATGCTCGACTTATACATCAAAACTTACTGTGTGTACGCACCTTAAAACAGGTCAGCCAGCAGTTTCACCTATAAATATAAACATAAACGAAACCAAGATATACATGTACATGAATAATCCATTAAACATAGGTACGACAAATAATCACTAGTTCCGTGAGAAACTTTGTAGCGTTCCAACGAAAAATAGTGGAGCAGTTGTTGATAAGCTGTCGAATGCGAAACGTTGGCTACAATATACATGTATTTTAGAATCGACGTAATGAGTATTTACCTGTGTTTGGTTCATCTATATTAAACACGGTCTGCGACAAAACACAAGTATTTATTCATTATTATGACTCTCCCCCTTTCCGGGTGCGGGGAGATATATTGGTTTTGCCCTGTCCGTCTGTCACACTTATCGTTTATGCTTAATAACTTTAGAACCATTTAATCAATAGTCATGAAACTTCATAGGATGATTGATCTCATTGATTGGAATAGCCCTATATTTATCTAGGTCAGCAGGTCAAAGGTCATGGTGATCCCGAATTGTGAAAACTGTTTTCGCAGATCATTTCTGCTTGATAACTAGGGAACCTTGAGACCATGATACATAAAGCTTCAAATGATGATTGGTCTCATTGAGTAGATTAGCCCTATTTGTTTTTAGGTAAAAGGTCAATGTCACGTTGACCCAAAATGTGAAAACTGTTTTCGCTCAATAACTTAAGGTCCCTTTAACTCACAGTCTTCAAACTTCGTAGGATAAATGGCGTCATTGAATAGATGATCCCTAATTTTAGGTCTGTAGAACAAAGGTCAAGGTCACATTGGCTGGAAATGGGAAATATATTTTGGCTAAAAAACTTGAGTTTCTTTTGACTCACAGTCTTCAAACTTCATAGGATAATTTGTCACATTGGTTAGATGATCCCTATTGTTTTTAGGTCAAGGGTCAAGGTCATATCATTCCAGCTAAATTACTTGAGTTCCTTTTGACTCACAGTCTTCAAACTTGATAGGATGATTGATCTCATTTTTTCAAACACCATTTCTAGTCCTTAAGCTTTGAACAATATTTAAATAAGTACGAATCGGACAGGGAAAAGTAAATAAAGATATACATGTATATTTATTAAATGATTTCATTATAAGACATTAATGTTCTATGCGATTAAATGTAAGTAATAAAATACTTAACTTAAACCATACCATGTGATCACTGACATATGTAACACGCATTTTTATGATTGACGCTGACAGATTATATATTAATGACAGCGGAAGTAATACAAATTGCATAGATAGTAATATTTAAATTAGTTATTTAATGATAATTATTTACAATACATCTAACTAGCGTACATGTATACATGAAGTTTATTTATCCACACGCAACTCGCAATCGGTAAAGTTAACAAATCTGGTTATTTTCTATTCTGGATCCCGGTACCTAAATATTTCACTACGACAGAGAACCAGACTAGTTTGTTTCCTATTTCAGGATTTGGCTAGTATTGACTTTCGTTCCAAGGCGTTGATTATGGTTTATGTGTGGGCAATAATTGCTCAGTGTAGTTGTGTTGTGGTGTTACTGATTTCTTTGCTCGGCTGGTTAAGTTGAGTGCTGCCTTCCCTGTCAGATTTCCTCATACATTGTACACACTATTAATATACCAGGCAGTATGATTTCATAATACAATTTCTCCAACCATATTATTCAAATGCGTAAACCAAGCGCAAAGCGCATGTAACAAATCGAAGGACAGAATCAGCTCACAATCGAGGAAACAAGTCAAAGTAATACGCAAAACAGGAAAACAACTCACAGATAACTAGTAAAAGTCATACGGACAGACATCAATATAAACAGGAAACTATGAAACTGAACAGCTTCAAAGACACGACAATCGACTCAGACAGCCTGACGGACGTTTCTGTCAGTCAAACATTATCACAGTTAGGGTCTGCAGACAACAAAGAATCCTAAGGAAGACCACACACCACAAGGACCTAGGTCGGTATTTATAAAGCATCTTAAGTGAAAACTTAGAATGTTCGTAAAATCTCAAATTTTCTTTAAGTGCATCATCCAACAGCTACTTACATTGTTTAGAAGCATTCTGTAAAGAGCTACAGTAATCATATACAAAACATGGGCTATTTTCAATTCTTATGAAATATGGGCATCTCAATATTTTAACTTAAGTCAAAATATTTAAGTTTTCACTTCAGATGCTAAGTATAAATACCAGCCCTGATCTGCAAAGCAGCAGTCAAATAAATACATGATATTCTGCAATAAAGGTTCGACAGACAATCCGTGAAGTTAGTAGTTAAAAATTACAATGACGAAATCGCAAACCACAAGGATGTAATGCACAAAATAGCAAACGAAGCAGACTATGTGCTGGAATACAACGTCGCAAATTAGCACAAACAACTCCAAAGTAACAATGATAGACAGTGAAATTAACCGCTAAAGTAAAGACACAAGACGATCGTGTTAATTTCCTTAATAGTTTAAAAACTCTGTGGCATATATATCTAAAAATAGTCATTGATCAAATAGCTATTGTAAAAATAAATGAAAAAGAGGTACAGCAATGAAGTTTATCAAAATCAAACTAGTATTTACATTGTTGAACATAATAGAAAGTTATATGTAGGGCTTCCGCCCTGGTTATACGTGTAAAATGCTTATTGATAACTAATGAATCACCACAGTAGCATTCATTACCACACCTTATTTCCACAAACAGGATACATGTGTCTGATTATTTGTTTAAGCTACATCCTTGTTACATTTTGTACAATGCTACACTTGACAATTATGAGATCGGTGTTCGTTCCGCTTATCATTAAAACATTCACAGTATTTGTGTCATTTATTACTTGATTTCAATTTTATAACCAAGCAACATATTCGTCATTTCACATATTCATTCATTAAATAAACTAAATATACCACACCCAGATCCAAACACATCAAAATGCGCTAACCCAACGTTAACTGAATACTGAATGGGTTTCAAACAACTTTTGTGGAATGCTATTAATATAATGTGACAATAACTTATATCTTTATTTACACTTGACATTCATTCATTCAATTTTATTTTCGTTTAGTATTTTTCACATGCTCTGATTATTGGTGGCAGTTATTACTTTAGTTCAATTTTACAGTCAGGCAGCATATTCGTCATGAGTACACACCCATACATTTAGACAGCCATTAAGAATGGATTTGAAATAACTTTAAAAGTTTAAAGTTGACAAATTGGAGAATGCTATAATAATGAATGGATTTGAAATAGATTTTAGTTCAAATTATTATAATGTGAAAATTAACTATCTCTACATAATATTCTTGACATGTATTCATTTACTTTTATTTTTGTTTGATATTTTATCACAGATGTTAGGTTTTATAGTTTATTTTCGACTCATCATTACAAATATTGTTCTATTATTTATAGGCGTCATTAATTGTTTTAGTTCAATTTTATAACCAAGGAACATTTTCGTCATGAATACACTCCCATACCTTTCACCAACCAATAAAACACACCCAAATCCAAATATATATTTAAAAAAACACATTTGGTCTAGATAAGGCAAATCAGTTACGGAATGGATTTGAAACAACTTTTAGGGAATATTTTTATTTAATATGTGACAATATATAAATATGTATAAGGAAATCGGATAGGGAAGGCAGCAATCGACTAAACCAGCCCAGCACATATATACACGTACATTAACAACATAACGTAGCACAATTACACGGAACAATACCAACACATAATCTAACGAACGAAAAAATGAAAAGCCCAAGTCCCCGGATAACTTAGCTTCAAACAGATATGCCAACAACGTTGACCCCTAGAGACCGAATGAAGCGTAGTTCCAACTTGACACAGTTTCAGCTGTAAAATAGCAGGATTACCTACATGTAGATGTCATATAAGTAATATTTACATGATTACGCACTGCATACTGTTGCCTCGGGGACAGTTTTATGACATCCTCATTAACACCATGGTTACTATGTGTCTCAACTATGTTGAAAATGTCTGCTTCCTCCATTTGAAGAGCTTCGAGTAATGTCGTTGACAGTAAACGATTTACGATCATTTAAAGTACATTGACTCAGTAGGGGACTATGTCAAACTGTCATGAGTAAGTTTTCAAGTCATTACAGGAGCGACATTTATTAAATGTTGCACTGTCTCTCTACGATGACACAGTTGTATAATCTAGGAACCGCTGATGTCATCTTCGTTAGCCATAAACCTTGATTAACTTGGTTGTGAGTTTGCAATGCGTGTAATAATAATGGTATGCGATTTTTTATGTTCTGTCTGATTGGCTGTTTAATGCGAGTGCTTCCCTTCCTATCCAATTTCCTAAAATTATTTGCACCCAACCTGACTAAAGTACTCAATCTTCCTTCCTCATAGCGCAGCGGGTTTTGGGATATGATATTAATCATGTTGTTTTGCACCAATAGTAAGAACCTATACTATATGTACACGGTGCCACTGGTGGTCATCTTGCAGTAGGACATTCGAACGAATTCATACCATTCGACAATAGCAACATCCACCTAAAAGGTTATACAAATAACCGGACGATATCTGACATCATATGATCAATATTTTTATTGCACTGTCGTAAAGTGTACCGGTGTGTGATAAATATGAATACAGTGCAAGTCAAAACAAATGACATTTAAATCGATTGTTTGTGCTCACTGTACGTGAAAATATTAGGAGGCGATTAATTGTAGGTTATTATTAAGTGTTGACATTTTTATATTTACAATGTGGTTTAATTTATTAACCATGTCAAACCGTTTGAAAAAAGGTTGAACAAAGTCGTCAACAATTTAAGAAGATCATTGGTGATTACTGTCACCTTTTGTCAAACTTTTTAATGAATCTACTTCCGTCAGACGTATTTCAAAGCTCTAATTTGTCGATGATTTCATATTCTCCTTTCGTCTGTGAACACTTGACATGAACTTCATCTGACTAAAGAGGATAAATGTGTATAATCGAAAACTTCAAGCAAAGAACACTTGGCATTTATTTGAAACAAAATAGCGGCGTAACAAATCAGCCATTATAAAACGTCACATATCCGCTCCAAGTATGCCAATATCGTCAGGATGTCCTGTATCATAATCGAGTGACACCGTATACGTACAGCACACTTCGAAACTTAATCATTGATTTGTTTGATCGTTGTATCGTTGTCCTTCCGGCCTTGTCGACCAAATCGTCACACCAAGTGGTTTTGTTCGGGCGTCACATGTACGTCATGAAAATAACGCCAATATAGAGTAAACACAGTTTACAACATAATTGATTTATACAAACAAAAGCAACGCCCACAGTCGTTGCGTTTCTAAATTGGTTAAGTGTATGCTGTTTCCATCCCAAGAAACAATCAAAGTACTGAAAGTACTGACAGGCTGGCGAACTGCTAAGGAACAATAGCGTTTCAAGTGATATAACATCAAGTGGTTTTCTAAGTCGAAAGAGAGGTAAGTGCTGGACTTAACAAAAAATAAAAAATAAATTTTTTTAAAATATAGAAAATTTGGAGCCGCCATGATTCGAACGCTGGACCTTAGCATCAGAAAATTACTAAGCGAGTTGCTTAACCACTCGACCACGATCTCGTTGGAAAATATTGACCTAAATAATTTAACATAATAAAATCATTGATGCGCTCTATATCGCGTTCGAAACGCGTAGTAATAATTGTCAACGCCTTTAAACACCTTTTCTTTTAATTTCATACAATTTCCTTCCATTTCAAGAAGAAACTAATATATTACATTCGAACAGAATAAATGAAACAAGGAAAGTTGAATGTTCTTATCTTGCAAAACTGATTAACGAGGAGGAACTATTTGCATTGAGTGTATAGATTCTGTGTTGTCAGTTTCGGGAGTAAATTCATCTTAGTGGTTTTCATTTTTTAGGATTGTAATAGTCTGGCGCGAAATCGCCAGCCTAAAAATCATTTCGTAAAGACACTGTGAGACCTCCACTTTAGTCACATGTTCAAATTATTACTTAATTAACATTTCTTCATTGTTTTTGTGCGTAGGTAACTTAATATAGTACGAGGTGAAAACCTAACGAAATGTCAAACTAAACGAAAGGAATCCTTAACATAAAATATGGTAATTACCAAATGCTACTGGACTGTGAAAATATTCGTATTACAATAATAATTAATGATTGATTACTTTTCCGTATGGAGTCTCTGATGAAGTCGTAAAAGAGGATGACAATTAGCAAACGGTGAACTCCAACACAATACAAATGTTGTGTACCAAATTAGTCAATATTCTTGCGTCAAAGCGTTGCTGAGTTATTGCGGAATATTTTCTATTTCTTTCAGCGCTTGGCTAAATTGTAAGACAAATAAACAATATGGTGAACTGGATTAGCATTTTCATTTCCTTGTGTGTGTTAAGTTCATGTTATTGTTTAACCTATCGGATAGCTTGGATGGCCCCTGGTATAGACACGGGTAGGGAAATAAACAGTCACAGCAGTGCAGCAGCGCTGAAACTTGCGTTAACTTCGGTCGAAGCAAATCCAAGGATTTTAAACGGACATACAGTTGAGTAAGTATATGTTTATTTTAGCAAAGGTAATTAAATTAGCCAGATCGATATATGTGACGCAATTGAATTAAAAATAGTATTGTTCGCTCGTATGTGTTATTGTACGGTTTCAAGTTTAGACAAAAAACATCTTACCACAGAACTAATTATACACGTAGAATTGATGCAGCTCGAAATTGCATGTTGCACCAAACTGAACAAGTAAATGCAACTGCAACAAGTCGTCGTTTCAGTTGTCAAAATTTCCTAAAAAGTTTTGATAGAACGACTGTAAATGATATATAACACCCTATAGCCACACCGTGGTTTTTGATGGTGGTCAAAAAAAATTAAAGTAAAACGGATAGGGGATGCTACTATAACAGCATAAAGGATTTGAGCAAATGTTGGATCTGATTTTAACGAGATTAAAAAAACTCTAAGCCTAAAGTACTGTAGTCAGAGGTCCATAAGAATCATTGTAAATGAGATTACCAAGTATATTATAGTCAAAAAAAGTAAATAAGTGGACGAAAATGAAAACATATGGTACAAAAAAACAAAACAATGCAAGAAGTCCAAAATGTACACCTGTCAAAATTGCCAATAAATTTCAAGAAACATTGTAAGTTGTAAGCCTGTAGTCACGAAAAGAGTATTGAAGGTTTTCAACAATAAGACGTTAGGCACATGGATAGGGGGTGCTTTGGCACAAGAAAGGGACAAAATGCAACTAAACTAAAACTCCTCAAAATCATTTCAGGTAATTATACAGCTACATATAGGAACAAAATAAATATGAACCGGGTATGGTACGACTAGCGCAGTACAAAAATAATTACCTCAGCAAGAACGGTACTAGCCACGCAAGACTTCGACAGGAACAGAATGACGAATACTGATAATTTATGACAATTAATTGCTCATTTGAGTATGCGAAAATACTTTTGACAGTTTTGAAGCATAATACTATAGACCAAACACAATTAAACCAAACGTAATTTATTTTGAAATAAGACCCTGGGAGCAATAACAGGGCAAGTATGGCGCAAATAGAACGCATGGAAACTAAAAGACACGTACCACAAGCAAAATAACAAACTTATTCTAAAAACAATGCAACTGAGTACCTATAAAATTAGGTCAGGTCACACTAACAGTCTGCTGCTTCAATCAGTCAATTAACATATCCGGAACAATGCCCGGTAGAAAAGAACAAACCACAAAGACGACCACAATGTCAAGGAAAATCCACGAAGCAAAAACAAACGTGGTGTTAAACCTTTACAGGGTACAAAACCTCACACATACATGTATACAACCTTTAGTTACAGAACGTGCACTGGAAAGTGTAAATATGTTTTTCCAAAAAAAAACCATAGGAAAAGAACTGCGCTTAATCTCCGTAAGTGCAAATAATATGGACGAGGATTTGTTCGACCTCCAAAATTCATTTTCAGGGACGTTTTAATTTATTATATGGGTGTAATTATGAATTGTGTACACATTTTCCGACTTAAAGATAAATTATTCAGCATTCGATATTGCTAAGCCATCGTACTATTTGTTGTAATTATTGCGTGGAACTGACGGTAAAAAAATCTAATAAAGATGATGTAATTGGTTAGACCATCCTCTTTCCTTTGGTATGAACATTATATAAAGATATTTGTTTGGAAAACATTATGTATTACTTAGTAGTTGTAGTTCCATGTTCCGATACCCTTTGACATGTTCTCGAAGTCGTCTCCAAACAAAATACCATAACTATTGCGCCCGCCGTATCTTTAATTCTCAATCAAATATTTTTTTCAGGATCAAATATTTCGAAACCGATTGCTCGACTAACATGACAATGCATGTAGCAATGGAGGCTAAAAATACATACAATCCGGACGTTTTCATTGGTCCCCCTTGCGAGGAAGGTAAGAAGTAAACATAAGCATTCTAACTAGCTTTTTATAGTTTCTAAATATATATTTTGGTGATGCGATGGTATTATATGTATCTGTAAATATATGTCTCCGGTCTGGGTAGACACTATAGTAGGGGAACATTTTACAAATATTGTTACTTGAGTGACAATGGAAAGATACTTTCAGATATGTAAGCATATGGCTTGGTGATGTCAAAAAAGTTGGGAGCAGCACTGAGGTTCATGTATAAAGCACTTAAATTAGCGTTTCCATGGCAACCGTGTGGCTACATCTTTGTATTTCTCACTGTATAGGATAATACCTTTTATCTTTTTAACGAATAAACATATTTTAATGAAACTTGGTATATTACCTCACAATAGCACAGTAATGATGAAAATATACACATCGATTGCAAACGTTTGATGTCAAGGTCACAGTCAGAGGTCAAAGGTCAAATTTTGACTTTATTCTGGATATATCGTACTGTTTTAAGGATTATATTCGTGTAATGAAACCTATTCTTTTGAAGTGATGATTTATAAGTATGTCTCTGTACACAGTGATTGTCATAACGATGCGTTTTCTCATTTAAAGTTCATTGGTAGAGATCAACTGTCACATTTTAAGCATTAAAGGTCAAATATTCACTTTTTATGATTTTTGGTTAATTTATTTAAAATGTTTTGTTTTGTTTCAGATGATTTTAAATCACATATAAAATACACTTTAATACAATTAATGCAAGTCAAGTAGAAAATCCTGATCGAAATCGCAGTTTAAGATCTGAAGAAATATTACATTTATTTACAAAATTAGTGGGTGGGGTAAAAAAATAAAGAAATATTCATATTTATTCCAATAGGGGACCTTTGATCAGAACCACCCAAAGACGTCACAAAGTCTTGTCATAATCGGTTGACGGTTGATTATCAATCTAGTTATTGACTCTTAGGCAATTTATCATCACGTGTCCATGGGGAAACTAGACAATAAACCCAAACAGCATTACAAAGACATGGCAAAATGAACATCATCAGGTAGTAAAAGATACAGGAGAAAACCGAAAGAGACATTGCGAAGGACATTCAACCATGATTTCAAAGTCATGAGGAGGGAGTTTCGAGAAATTGAAAATTGCAACAGGCGGAACACATTGTCAGCGAGCATGAACATGATAATATCATTATGATAATTATTTATCGGGGCTAATTAAGACACATGAAGTGAGTCTCAATTAACTCTAATTTATTTCTAACATCCTTTTATTTATAGACCGTAACACCAAACAGTAAAGTAAACAACAACCCAAAAAGCATTTAAATACCGTACAAGAAACGAACTACCAAATGGAACAAAGCAAGGATTTTACAGTATACTGTTCATAGACAAAGTCCTGAACAAAGAAACAAAAAGGCTTTCACTGTTAAATAATGATAACTTGTACACGTGTTTGTACGTGTCTATTGTATGATACTGTTTTTTCTGTTCTGTTCTGTTCTGTTGCAAACGGGTGGTATTCTGATGATTCTATAATAGGAACATGTAAAGGGTTTCTAACCTTTTGAAAACAACATTGAGATGGAGGAAAGAGAAACAAATCACAGCCATTCCTAGTATATAATAAAAGAAAACAACAACAATTAAAGGCCCGGACGTGAAAACCAACACACACAATGATTCTACTATGAAGCAATTATCTTCCTTAACTACAAGCTGTAGTAAAACAACCACTAGCGACCAATGGGTATCCGGTACAATCATAAACATATTCTTATCGACTATATGGTAAACAGTTATTGTCATAATTAATATTACTTGTATAAACATATAATTACAGTTCACAACAGATGTGTCTAAAACAAGCATGAACACGGGACGTGAATTTGAAGCATGTAAACGCAACAGCTACTTAGTACAGGGTGTTTCATAATACCTGTCCCCATTACAAACGAATGACAAGAGTATGTGCGTGATCTCATCTGATATCTTCATTTACACAATTGTTTCTTTGTTTAACCCAGGTTAATAACCCACAATACCATTGGAAAGCCAACATTTCAAAATTTTCTCATGACATTGGTTTGTAATGGGAACAGATATTATGAAACACCATGTACATACAACATAAAATAAAACATGCGGACTTACTTGATACAAATTGTCACCCGTTCTTTGAAAATGGTGCTAATGTCCGTTCTACATAAAATTTCCGTCAGTTCAACACCAAAGTCAGTTTCCATGGAGTCTTCTATGAGTAAATCCATTACGTCATATTTGGACATATTGGTGACGATTTGCTGTAAAATAAACCTCATTGCTATGCAGAGGCAAACTACTAGACTTTTTATCATTATTTAGCATGGATATTTAAGTTGTTTTGTCAACAAAGTCTGCAGGGCCGTAACCAGACAAATCCAATATTTTCTAGAGACTATTTGAAACATTTATTTCTTCAAAATATGTTCAAATTTGGAAATTTCTCAAATTTACACCTTTTTTTAAATGGACCCCTGTTTCTAGAGGCTAGGTAAAAAAGAAAGGGTGGTCAAAGACATATGTACTCCGTGAATAGATGAACCTACGTTTTCTGACAGACTGATATCTGTACAATGACTAGTGAAGAAAATACAGCATTATTTTAGGTAATTGGTCGCCTTTTTACTTAGGATACATGCACTTTTATTGTTCCACACTACTATATTTAAGTCTAGGTCCCACTGAACATTTTTGATTCGGCGATGTATTTCAGATTTAATCAATGGTCATAGAGCATTCATCTGCGGATATTCATATTAAGAAAGGTCCGCGTGGTTTAAGTCCTGTTCGAGGCTCATTTATTTCCATCGGGAGTACATTTCGAGGCAATAAAAATGAACATTGCAATTTCACAATTAACAAAACTTTTGAAACGCAGTATGGTAAAAATAGAACAAATCGCAATGTCAAAGTTTCGCGGCATTAAAAGTTCTCCTTTTATAAACTTCAGAAAGAATTGTTGTCTCTTCTTATTGGCCAATCAAAACTCACCAACAAAATGTTTTGCGAATTTATTGTTTTTACAATTATATGAATTACATCACAGGCGTACGGTTCCATCGATCTAATAAACTTGCATGAAAAAATAGTTCCTTTCCAATCAGCGCTCGGCACTTACACTGGTCACCTGGCACAGGGTCAGCGTAAATCTTGAAGTACCAGTAAAAATAATGAATGGCCAGTCGCGGTTTTCTTTACAAATTGAACGCTTTTTTTACTGTCGGACCAGTGACCATAAAAGTTAGTTTCAACCCTTGCTAATAATTAACTACAGTTACTGTAGTTTATTATTAGAAAGGGACTTTTATGCAAGTTTATTAGATCGATGGAACCGTACGCCTGAGGACTACACAGCAAAACTTACTCCCTCGCGATTTGTTCTGATATTTCTTATATTTTGACATTGTAAAGTCTGCCAGTAAATCGTGAATGGAACATGCTGAAGGACATGTGAGAATTAGACAAAGCAGAAACGGTGTTACGTGCTATTCTATCGTAGCTATCGAACTCACCCCGTCTGTTGATTTCACTTCTGTTTACCACGAATTATAATTCTTGCATACTGAACATCTAGGAACGTACACTTTCACCTAACGCATTTGCTCAATAAATAATTTTACCCCTGGCACTTGCGTCTTACATATTGGCTTACAATTTTTCCTAGCGCTTTTTTCTTTCACTTTTGACTAGCACTTTTGTCTTACACTTTCGTTTAACATTTTTATCTAGCACTTTTGTCTTACACTTTTACTTAGCACTTTTGTCTTACATTCTTGTCTAATACTGTTACCTTACACTTTTGTCTTAAACTTTTATAAAAGCGCTTTTGTCTTACTTTCTTGCATATCACTTATGCCTAACACTTATGTCCTACACATTTTCCTAGTACTTTTGTCTTACATTTTTTCATAGCACTTTTGCCTAACACTTATGTCCAACACTTTGTCAAGCACTTTTGTCTTACACTTTTTTCTAGCACTTTTGACTAACACTTTTACCTTGCACTGTTGTCTTACACTTTTGCCTAGCACTTTTGTCTTATACTTTTGCCTAACATACACCCCTATGTGCTACTTTAAATGACGTCTCGGCAATCAGTCCAAACAATGTGTGTACGTCTCAATGTCAATGATTCCTGAAATGAATATTTTCACAAAAACCGAACATGTTCATTTTCATTTTCTGTACAATAACTTCTTTACAGACGTAGAAAGTTGTATGTATGTCTACGTACATATCACAATGTGTAGACTTTTGCACGCGTTGAAACCAAAAAAGCATGGATTCCGTGATTTTTGTCATGGTTTTGTGTAATATTTCCGACACGAGTAATGTTTGGACAGCTGATCACTGTCACGTGTTTGGTGGATATTTCTCATATAATGGCTTTGGGACTGTTTTGGTTTGCAAAATAAATAAGACCAAAAGTGAATAGTATCCCATGTATGAGAATCACTCCCGTACGTGACAAACCCCGGGAAACACACAAGTGACCGAACTGTCATCCTTAGTACTATAAGATACATTCCATGTAGGGAACTGTCATTATAGGGACCAAGAGGGAATCACCCGTGTAGGGAATGTCATACTACGAGGGTCATTCAATATATAATGCAAAATTCCTATTATCTCTCAAACGCATCAAGAGAATTCAATGAAATTTCGCATACTGAAGATTTATGGCATTTTGGGTTTTGTCAGAAAAAATAAGGACCTTTACGTCGATGACGTCATCAGCGCGTGTATTTCTTCGACATCACTTAACGCAACGTGGACGCGGTAACGTCACAAGAAAAACAAAGTTTTCAAAAAAATCGAACGTCGCCGAAACATAAGTGAATCGATTTTTTCTTGCCATACCAGAAACTTGTGTCAAAGTGTCCTCTTTTATATTCCAAAGGGACGAGTAAATTTAATGAAAATACGACCCACAAAATTACAAATTAAGAATAGCACCGTACAGGACGGAATATCGGCGTAACAGAGCCATACATAACAGAAAAAAATGACATATTATTTTCAAAACAAACACAATATTTACATGCGAAGAAATAGCCAAATAATCGAAGAGTAGTTTGGGCTCTTTTCATTTGAATTTGCCGAACAGATTAGAATTGATACGGGTTTTGCTCGAAAGATGCCCCATCTTTTGACATCGAAACAGACGTAACGTCACATCAAAAGCAATACCGGCTTGCTTTAGCGCATCGGTGGGGAAGAACAAAACTTTGTATTCATACTTTGATCTACAGATGAGAAGTAGAACAGTTCTCATCACCCGGAAACAGGACGACAATAACATAAGAATTCGAGTTACTAATTTGAATTGGAATCAATACATTGGTATAGGCCGTGGCCAAGTCGTTAGAAGTGCATGTGCGAAGTTGCCTAGCAACGGCGATAGAAGGCTTGTCAAAGTGATCAAAGTCGGTCATTGACCACACGAAAGGTTACTGTAAATGTTTATGTCTGTGTTTAATTGATTAATAGTATTTGTAAAAAGATATTTGTTAGTTTGCATTATATATTGAATGACCCTCGTAGGTATTTTATGCTAGGTAGTATGGTACTATGAGGGAATCACCAGTGTTGGCAACTGTCATCCTAGGTATTATTGGGGATATGTCATGTAGGGAACAGTCATCATAGATCTATATTATGATCATTGAGAAAACGAGGCAATATATGAATTATGGGGATCTCACTGGCATTGTCTGTAAAACGGTGCTCATAACTGGACATGCGTGCACATATGTGGTGTCTGTGAGCAAAACTGCAGGTGACACCTAGGAATACGTACGTGGTCGGTCAGAACGGCCTTGGTTTGTTTTTCTGAGCACGCAGACACGACGCAGCACTTTTCGTGTATGTGTAACGTGCGACCTATATTCTGTCTATGTATTCGTCCCCGTATGAGCGACGCCATAGCCGACACTAAGATTTTTCAATAGGGGGTGTGAAATGGTGTCTTGAAGAGGTGACCGGCGTGTTTAGAATATTGGACAAATGAGAATGTTATTAGTGAATCTATTTCACCCTTAAAAAAGACTACTTTGGCGAAAGAGGGGGTGTGCGTTTGTACACGACGCAAAAATGTGCGTGCCTAAACACGCACGTTGGGTTGTGGCCATGCCATAAGAAAGACTCTTGAAGAGTTATCGTATCAGTCATCAACCGCCCTAAGGGGGGATGGCGTTGTTGGCAGCAGTCTTAGCAGGGACTTTGAAGTACCCATGGCTGTATAAAAAAGCAAAACAAGGTCTTCATCATGCACAGACAAAGAGTGGTGACCAAAAACTTTAACTAACTGTTGCAACTACTTTCACCTGCAATGCTAATTTGACTGAACTATAAATATTATTATATATACATGAGTGAAGATATTTTTTTAAACTAATAAAATCAACATAAAATATATTTATTCCTGTATATTTCATTTGATTGTGCTCATATTTACAATGCAATTAAATTACGAAATTCCAAATTTGACATTTGACCTCTAACATGATCTTGACATCAAGGTTGATATAGGAACATATTTTTACAAATATTGAAACAAGTTCACATTTGCTAATATTCAACTTCATCATTACATACTATTATGATTAATAACCAAATTAAAATCGTGCCATCTTTGGAACGATTTTCATTATTGTCAACATTACCCCATACTGTCCTACCCCTGAGGACATTGTAACATTTTGGGGCCGAAACAGTAGGAAAATTTGAGGAAATATTTCAATATCTAATTGAAAGATGAGTATAAATACCACCATGGACCAACTTTCCTAATAGTTAAATGACGCAAACTGTTCTCTGTATGGTATAGTGTCTCAAATATTATATAAGGTAAATTATTGATGCTTTCCATAGATTTTAATAAATTCGTACCCCACCCACTTTTATATTGTATTGTCAATATTTGAGTACTTTTATTTTGTACATTTGTTAGTATTTGCAATTCCCCAAATATATAGCATATACTTAACACAAGAAATGTTATAAATGGGGTAAGAATAATTGCGGGTTGTTAAAAATATTACCCCTATGCCTTATTTTGCCTCAATTTGACGTCAAGTATGATGAAAAACAACTTAATAATGTTCCATGTTCACAATAATCCACTAAAATCACCTTGTATGACAAGAAAAACATACCATACATCGTTAAAATGACTTATTCCCAAAAGACATGTCATTTCTAAAGTCCAAGGGGCTATATATAGGCAAAAGCTGATATTTTTTTTGGTGGCCATCTTGGATTTCTCTAAGCATACCTATTTGTCAGTGCTGCTCCCATCCTTGAAAGGTCGAGTAAGGTGTTGGGTATGTGTATGTTAAATATTGAGTCATTGCCATTCCGGTAACAAAATCGGCCAAAATTGGAAATATTTTCCCCTACTACAAGAAGTTAAATAATATTTTAAAGTATTTGCTTGGATACAACAAACGCAAAACATAATAAGCAAAAGAAATTAACGTGATCAAACGCATGGTTGAAATCACTTCAGATACACGTGTATTATATGCTGATAACTAATTATTGCTGTAAAAGTTTTGCCCGAGTATTTGGCCAAATGCGTATTATGTTTTGTGCTTCTTGTTTCCAAGCATTTACTTTAAGCTTTAATTCTCGTTCAAAAAAAAAAATTTTTATGTTAAATATAGAGACTTGACTAACCACTCACTGTTTTGTGAGGATGAGTTGAAGATGTTATTTAATTAAAATGTTTTAACACGTACATTTTTCTTCCAGGAATGAGAGTTACAGCCCAGTTATGTACTTTCTGGAATTTACCAATATTTACATGGTACAATCCAGGCATAGAGTTTGACGGAACCAAAACATATCCTACATTAATTCGGATGATCCCATCTTTAAATACAATCGGTAAGTTGGACAATGTGTACAATTCCTGTTTTCTCAAAATGGCATTTTTGCACGAAAGACCTTATTCATATAAGCAGCATACTATGCGCTTTTTGCCAGATTCTACAGTATGTCGAGTTAAATTATTCTAATAATGTTATATTTTTCTCGGTTTCTGTGTAATGCCCGTGGCACAAAATTAAGTATGGAATGTCTTTTAATGCAATCTTCTTAAAGTCATTTGTCCTAGTTATAGTGTGTCCTTTGGCACTAGTGTTATTCATGCAACCGAGGTTCATTTAATATTGGGTTAGGTATAAATATATCAATAAGTGAATGAACCTTTAATCGCGTCTATTTTCGAAGTGATTTCTTTCATGTTTGCACGTAATGGTCGTTCGTCAAAGCCTTATCTGTTCCACAAAAGGTTAATGGTGCTAAAGTGGTTTACAGGTTTGATTCTTCAGGGCAAAGATTAGCGTTTAGCTGATAGTTTAAATGAGTATCATCGTCCTTTGTCGTCATTCTGAATCAGAGAGGATTTTTTCTTGATTCCAATGTGATAAATTTCCGCTAAAGTGAAGCCTCAGTAGCGCAATGGTTAACGCAGACTAAATCATGGTAGATGTGTATGCACTGTTGTTTGTTGTATATGCAAACTACTCTATTTTTCTTACATTAACAGGCAAATCACTGGTGCATATATTAAGACAGAACAATTGGGATCAGTTTGTTCTGGTATTTGATGATTCAAATCCATGGACGCTTTATGACGATGCAATCCGTACAGAGACGGCGTACACTGAATTACAAATGTGGGGTTCACATGAGGTGAATTCGTCGATGACAAATGAAGAGTTTAGACAGCTATTTATGAAAATAAAGAAACATTCACACAGTACGTACATCGACATTCCATTTTATTTTTGTTTCTTAATTAGAATCTACACCCCTCATATTGCCAAGCACATGATAGTCTGTCTGTCGGTACACCAAATAGTTTCCGTTAAATTAACTCCAGAACGCTTTGCCCTAGGATCGACAAACTATACACGGAAGTTGGTCAACAACAGTCAACAACAGTCATAGTGACCATTACCATTTATGACTTTTCATGGGGGCGTACATATTTTTGTGCTTGTAATGCTATTTTAAACTTAAAGCGACTCATGATTTCAGTCCTGTATGTGCCTTTCGTGCTTTTGACGTTCTGTCGAGTGCTGTCTGCCCTGTCAAATTTGAATTTCCCTAACGATGGTTCTAGCATTTTGATATGGTTAAGCATTCTTTATTGACAGCTAAATGTCAACGTATGTGTTCTAATTTTATATACATTATAAGGTTATATTTACCAATGCGGAAACATCTGCCGATCGTTAATAAGTGAACGTTAGTCATCCTCATATGTCAGGAGATAATCAAGATCAAATTCAGGATTGAGAACACCAACTAGTGTTTGAACCAGTTATACGTTTAATCTTACTTTTATCTAACGGCTCTGAAAACAAACAACGTCGACTGAAGAATTTCCTTTTAAAAGCCCCTAACAAGGGATTCAGGCGAAGCATTAGTGAATTTTGTTCAGTTTATACAGAAGAAGATTTTTGCTTTACTGTCATCCAAATCAGTGGATCCACTAGCGTCTTTTTAGTTGTGAATAAATTTCCCATTTTTAGGCAAATTACCCATGGTTTTAGGGGAAAATGACAATTCAAACCAAAATCTTAAAACTTGGAAACTTTCAAATGATTAACCCCAACTGCCGAAGCAAATGGAACCACTGCAATGTATTAAATTAACGATTTGCATACACGGGCTTTTGTGGTCTACTTTCGTACACGTTTAGGATTCACATGTTAACTCGATGCTATGTGTCATTTCCAGTTGTAGTGTTTGCATGTCCAAATGAAGACATAAGACGATATATGATCATAGCAGAAACAGCGGGCATGGCGGATGGCAACTTTGTTTTCATTCAGTTGGATCACGAGGTACTTTATATTTGTCTTTGCGATAATTGCTCTGACATGATATTATCATAGCCTGATATCAGCTTAAAGAGACACTAGCTGACTGGTGTGCCTCTTCAGTTGGGACATTCTGTGACAAGCAATAACTGCTGATTTCTCAAAGTATGAACACACCAATCCGTCTGAACACATTTGGAAAATTTAAGTTCTAGACTGCGGACATGTATTGTTACGTTTGTAATGTATGACTATTCTGATTCAATCTCTAAACTCTTAATCTTTACAAATCATGGCATATCTCTCAATAAATTGTTAAACACGTATTATACATTCATGTTAACCGATTATCAAAAATGTTGTTTTTGTAACATTGTAGGTCCATACAGAGCAAACTTTAACTGCTAATATTTTATCAACAAGTCGTTGGCAAAGAGGCGATATTGACGATGATGCAGCCAGACGGTCTTATCAGTCTCTTATTCATGTAAGTATATGGGGGTACCAAATTGTTAGGAAATAGTAGACCGACATGTGCGTAACCAAACACCCCTTCATCAACGATGGGACATAAGCAATGGGTGTATGTGATTAAGGAAATAAGAACAAATAGAGGATTCAGGCCAATGAACACACAATTAGATAAAGAATGATTAAAATGGTGTTTGATTTCTTTTTACTGTGGAATAATTAAAAGACAATCCCATGTGTTTGTAAGTCATTGATAATTCAACCATTGTTTCTGTAAAAATATCATACAGATAGGAATATCTAGTTTGGACACTCGCGCATTAGAACATGATATTATTAGTATTATAGCACGAGTCCATAAGTATGTTTTTCTGCAGAAAAATTAACCGAGTACTTTAAAGACCTGGATTTTGACTCTGAGCCAACTAAATTGGGTCATTACTTTCTCAGCATGTGGTTCCAGATTTTAAAGATATCTGACCATATTGTACTCTATTACATAATATTATGTAACATTGCAAAGCATGTTAATTAGTTTGCAAGAGGCCCTGGTATAAGATAATAATGCAACAAGAGTTCTCTTTACGACAGGAAGTTTTAAAATATGCCTATAGAAAAAATAAAAGCAGGAGAAACTCAGATAAAATTACCGGAACAATAGTTGGTACAGGTGGAAGTGGAGCATATTTAGAAGCTCACTGTGGAATCCTGTTCATGAATCATAATACATGTGTGAAAAAACCCTGAATTATCAAGATTGACATTTCTATTGTGTTGCTTGAAAGGAGTGATTTGACACAAATGCATACAATTAATGTAAAGTTCTAAATATGTGAAAATCTGAACATATAGTATACAGTATGTTTCAAGATTGATATGTCTAAATAATGATTTCCTTGAAACGAGTGTATTGATATTATTCATAAGATATAGAAATGTTATTTTTTATGATTTTGGTTAAAATGTTTTAAATATATAAAAAAAAATAACTTGATCTATGTGTATTATGTTATCTTATATTTATTTTTAAAAAATATTAGGTATATTCACAGACATTATATACAATCACAATAGATATTCTGTATACCTCTATGATATATTTCGTTAGTTTTATTTATATCTTGTCTTTAAATAACTCTTGGGGAATATTAATAATTAATTAGTAAATGATTTGTCAAATAGTTTTTACGCTCTCAAACCAGATGCAAAGAAAAATACAATAAATATATAAAATCATACAAATTAAAGATACACAATATAACATATTTTCTAGGGTACTACATACAGTAGCACATTATTGATTATCAGTAGCTATATGGGCCTCTGATCCCTTACACTGACCAGTTACAGTGTTTTATTACCCCAGATAATCACTGATAGTGATCTCATGCTGGCACAATGCTGGCATCATGCTGATCCCTCTATAAAGTTCTGGACCAGAAGCAAAGAAGGAAAAATGTACCCCTTTAACTGGGCTATTGCTGAAATGTTCCATAAAACGGTACCCAATGTACAAGTGCGTGTTAAGTGTAACTTTGTTAAAGAGGGTTTTGTTTTATTTGAATTTCAGGTTTTGTTGGACCCGATGGATGATGACGAAACACCGACATATGCGTTACCCAGAAACAGATATCTACAATTTGCAAACATGGCCACTGGGCAGATTAACACAACCAAGAAAGAATGGCAGGTTCCTGCAGGAGGAAAGGTGAGTCAAATATAGTGCATATTTACATACACAGAAACAAGGTCATTCAGCTTGGATATGCAGCTTTTTACTGGCTGAAATTAAGTCATTATTGTTTTCGACAGCAGCTGGAACTTGTGTAGTTCATTGTTTCGTTCGGTTGTGTGTTGGTTGGGCATTGTGTCGAGTGTAAAAGATGTGTTGTGTTATGTTTGGGTTGAATGTTGGTTGTGTCTGTTTTTCTCTTATCTTTTTGCAATGGACCATCTATAATACAACCGAGTAACCGTACACTCTCAGTGGTTTCTATAAATTATTTGGTACCAAAATAAGTATAAGTATTATAATCCGTGTTAGTGATTTTTTAAGTTAACATATAGGAAATTGTATTTTTCAAAACTATAAATAAAACACGCACGTCAATATAATTAGTTACCCATCAAAGTATATTTCACAATGTTCAATTTTATTTCAGCCGGACGTCTATTCCCTTTATCTGTACGACACAGTATTGGTCTGGTCAGTGTTAGTGGACAAATTACGTGATGCAAACTATAGTGCAAAAGATGGTAAACGAATGGCACATGAAGCAAGTGTCTTGGTAGCCGATGGTATGTATAGAAAATAATATTTTATCGCACTTATTGGTTTGTGTGGTGCCTAAATTCTGGGGGGGGGGATAAAAATGTAACTATGACTTGGTGGTCGACGATTTGTTTCCTAAAACGACGTTTTATCACACATTTTACATTTGTTGGTGTGGTGGCTTATTTCTGACTTTTGTATGTTTGTGTGAACTTGCACGTGGAATTGGACCGACAAAACACGTATAGTGTCTAAATCTTTGTGTCTTTCAGGAGCGACTGGATATATTTCGTTAAATGATGACAACGACAGAATTGGTAAAATATTCATAATGTCCATGGATATGGATGGATCCTTTCAACCAACAGAAATTCTCAAATTTAATACATCAAATGGCTATGAATCTGTCGTAAGTATATTTCCTATGACTTAACGAAAATACATGACCACCTACTCCTTGACATAAAAATATTTAAACAAATCGGATAATTTAAAGATTGTCTAAATGTACATTTTCTTTCCATTTATTTTTCTTCCGTCAATACAAAGTCTTTATCAATTGTTCAATATCTTAAAATCGTTTTTGTATGATAAGCTAGTGGACATGTTGTTACAATTCGTTTGAAACAGAGGGATCAATAAAAAAGAGTACCCTCGTTTCCATATGTAAAATCATTAATTTTCGTGGGGGATTAAATTTCGTGGATTTCGTGGTTCACTTCAACCACGAACTTTAATCCCAACGAACATGAATTTTGACCCTTGTTTTGTAACCTGAAATTCACAATCCACGAAAGTGCCAACGAAATTGTCTTTTTTACCAAAACCACGATTTTTTTGTCCCAACGAAATTAAATGATTTTACAGTTATTATGTTTTGCTTTTTCAGAGACTGAAACCTCTTCACAAAAGTGTTGTGCGATTATTTGGAGTGAAAACCAATAAACCATTGGTGTTGAATAAAACACCTGCAGTTCCTAAACAAGTGACGGAGCCTGCACCGATCCACCATCCGGCATCATTCGGTTCGCCTTTCCCTTTACCGCGACCCAAGATACCTCCACCGCCAACCTTAACGCCGCCAATTGGTCCGCCTCCAGTGCAGCGTCCCATTGAGCCAATAACGACAACACAACAGCAACCCGATAGTTTCATCCAGAAATTAATGTCCAGATTACGAGCTTTAGAACACCAAGTGAAAGAACACGAAGCTCACTCACACCAACATATGCCTGACCACACCCATACACCGTACCCACACGAACACACAACCACTACACCAATGCCGCCTCCTGCCCAACAAAACACTAAACAGAACAATGCTCCGTCAATAATCAAGCAAGAAACACATCTGGGAACTATACACGTAGATCTATCACATACGAATCACCAAATAGAAACAGTAACTGGCCAGCCACCTATTGTACCAACTCCACACCATGTTCATGTTATAACGGATCACCCGCACCATTGGGATACCCATGGGGCTCACCAAACTCATCAAAATAACGCACATTCAAATAATAACGCACATTCAAATACACGCAATCACGCCCAGTCAAGTAATAACGCTCATTCAAATAATAACGCACATTTCAATTCAAATAACAACGTGCATTCAAATTCAAATAACGCACATTCAAATAATAACGCACATTCAAATACAAATGTTCACGCTCAATCAAATAATCAAGTCCATGCAAGTCACGTTCAAGAACCTCTATTCCACTCAAATACGGCACAGGCTTCAGAATTACCCGTTCAACATTCAAATAACCATGCATTTTCAAATTCAAATCAGCAAGGACATGATCAAAACATTCAAGGATCACTATTCCATTCACAATCAACACAACATTCAGAATTATCATTGCAGCATTCTAATAATCAAGCAAGTTCAAATAATGGTGCGAATTCGAATTCAAATAATCAAGCAAATTCAAATAATCAAGCAAATTCAAATAGTCACGCACACTCGATTTCAAATAATAACGCACATCCTATTTCAAATAATAACGTCCATTCAAATAATCACGCGGATTCAATGTCTCATAGTCAAGTTAATTCAAATAATAACGCTCATTCAAATAATCTAGCTAATTCTAATAATAACGGTCATTCAAATAATCAAGCCCATTCAAATAATAACGCTCATTCAAATATTCTTGCCAATTCAAATACTAACGTTCATTCAAATGATAACGCTTATTCTAATAATAACGGTCATTCGAATAATCAAGCCAATTCAAATAAAAATGGTCATTCAAATATTCTTACCAATTCAAATATTCTCGCCCATTCTAATATTAACGCCCATTCAAACAATAACACCAATTCAAATAGTCAAGCTCATTCAATTAATAACGCACTTTCGAATAGTAACGGTCATTCAAATATTCTACCCCATTCAAATAATAACATTAATTTAGATAGTCAAGCTCATTCAAATAATAACGCTCATCCAAATAATCAAGTCCATTCAAACAATAACGGTCATTCAAATATTCTATCCCTTCTAAATAATATCGCTCATCCAAATGACCAAGTCCATTCAAATAATAACGGTCTTTCAAATATTCTATCCCTTTCAAATAATAATGCTCATTCAAATAATCACGCCCAAACGAATAATCAAGTACATTCAAATAACAACGCACATTCAAAAACTCAAATTCAGTCAAATATTCAATCACATAACATCCAAGGACAAACCTTCCACTCACACGCAACACAGCAAAATCCGTTGAGTACGTTACCACTTACGACATATGCACCCACTCCAATGCCGACTACAATGGCTGCACCTGTGACACAAGCAGTCGCTCAAGAAAGTGGACAAGTAAATGATCAAATGATAGATAGAATAAGTACGCGTCTTGTTGATCACTTGCTAGGCACACCGCAGCAGCAAACGACGAATACGAACAATACTCAAGCTCAAAAAGAAACACAAATAACAAACGACATGTTGGCGAATCATCTAGACGAGATTGGACCAGGCCTTCTCTTTCTGAGACTGGCTCGCGAGCAACAAATACGACAGAGACAAGCAGCTGCGACATTTTACCAGCAACAGTTACAACGGCAGGGACATGGTCAGGGTATCGTTCAACCACAAGTTGTTCAGAGAAGTCATAATCCTCCTATTGTACAACCTAATACTGGACCACCTCCGAATGCAGGTTGGGTACAATATAATGATCCTTTAGCCAGAGTGTTTGATCCATTAGCCGGTGTTTGGGACCCATTTATTCCACCGCCAACAAGTTATCCGGGTCCCTGGTGAAATCGGCAATATTCTCGTTCATATTGAAATGTATTAAAAATAGAAAAGCATCATGAAATGAAATATGTTTTGCCACTTCTTGAGACTTGGCTTTTGGCTCTTTCCGATTCGGAACTAGGAGGATGATGTTGAACTGTTTAAGTATATGTATAGAATAAACACGTTATGTACAGTTGGTTGTTATACGAACGTTGTGTATGTTTGCATGTTGCTGACTTATAGTATAGGGTATTTATGATTTTGTTTTATCATGTTATTATTTTACTTTGTTTTCGAGCATTTGTAAAAATAAAACTGTCTATTTTTGAAACGATTTGTCTTCGAACTCAATAATTGACACCCAATACATGTGTATACCTACGCTTCGTACTGCCATACATTACAAGTCGACGGTGCGTAAGAAACGGATGAAGAACTTAATGGAAAACAGGTAAGCGTAAGATAGGTGCAACCCAGTATATATAATTTTAAGAAGTGTTTCTGATAGAAAAATAAAGAAGTTGCAAACCCAGCTACTACACTCGGGTCGTCACACTAACTGACCAAAGTACTTCATAGCCTGTGTTAACCAAAGCTCATACAAAATTTATCCCTAATGACGGCTACATGGTCAGGGTGAGAGAACGTTATCAACACAGAGCATATGTACTTGGATACAGTAAGCGACACAATAAGGAGAGAACTGAAACATAGCCGACTGAGACGATACTTCATCACAAGGTACATTGTGAAAATTATGATAATAACTGTAATAACTAACGAGAAGAAAAGCAAGTGGGTTTTTTTACAAAAGGAAACCGAATACCAGTTATGAACCTTGTTGACAATCCTAAAGCACATCGACAAGGGACATAGCTGTGTTTGAGTTTTTATTCTAAGAAATGAATAAGGTTTAATCTTTTGCTATAAGTCGGCATTCTGAATGTGCAACTTTGCATGTATTTGTCTCGCATAAACAATCTTGTAATTCCCCCTCTTTGGTGAAAGGGATATATTGCTTCGCATGTGTTGGTCCGTCGGTAGACCAAATAGTTTCGGTTAAATAACTCAAAAACATGTCAGTATGTCAAAGTTTGAGGTCATTATTGGACTGTCATGTGGCATACGTGCTTCACAAACATCTCTTGATTTTTAACTAGTCCCCACGTGTGACATAAATTAAAATGTTGATTCTCTATCTGTGACCTTGTTGAACGAATAAGCAAATAGTGTGGGATATATAAAAGTCTAACGTATACGAACTATATGAGATGGATGGGTCCCTCATGTGACAGTATCAACGTATTTGAATAAAGGAGTATCCCATCCGTGATATTGTTGGATGAATTTACCAGCTTGTATGATGAATGATCTAAACGACAGAACAATGACTGCATGAATGGTAATAAATTCCTATCGACATTAATGTACATACGAGGGAGGATCAATATGCATGTATAACGAGAACCCTGCTTATTACTTTGTTATAAAATGGTATATTCTGAATTGTTTTATGATAATGTCAAATACATAATTATATTGCAATGAATCGTACGAAGTAGTGTTCAAACAAATGTACTGTGTACAAGCGTTTAGTAAACTCGTATACCATTGATGTCAGGTTGGCATGATGCTTAAATAATTCGGCACGCCCCTTTCACAATCAATTTTGTTCCAAACGTTCTTTGATAATTTTTGCCAGTGGTTTCACGGCGGGTGTTCAAGAAATGTTACTTTCGAAGCTATAGTTATTTGAATAGTGTTCAATTAAAAATGAATACACAATCATTTATTGTGCTTTAGTATTCATATAGCTATTAACGAAATAAATCTGATATTTTTCATCATTTTGCCAAGCATTACGTCTGTGGTGAAAATTTAATAACAAATTTTCAAATTAACAAAGTTTATTACCAAATCGGCATTGAAACAATGTGTGAGGCCAATAATAACTTTACAAAGAAATACCGCCCATGTTTTTGTATAATTATTGGCGTCAACTGAAACTTTGATTGACAATAGACATTTTGTCAATTTGAAAGTCTTAATTAAACGGTGTTCAAATATGAGGAAATTACTACGATTGGCAATTGGTGTAGTTTAAAATATCTTTTAAAATGAAGAAACTGGAGAACTCTATCCAATACTAAAACTAATAAGCATCTAAATGCCTACCTAATGGCCATGGTAATTAAAACAGACATGGTGATATTTACAAATTAGTGGGGTGCTTGATTTACCAAACAATGAATGCAATATACAAATGAACTGCTCGAGTTATGAGAATGGATGTCAAAACGTTCCCAGAAAAGTGTTCTTAGTTTTTTTTATCATATGTCAAGTATTTGTAAATGTAGTCATAAATATAGACTAGCGGCCAAAATTTCTGAAATGTAGTCATATCACAGGTTAGTGATTTGACACCGGTAGGTATATTAGTCAAGTAGTTAATGTTAACTGCAGTTATGATATTCAGACTGGCAATTAATATCGTGCTTTTGGCTAACCAATCAAAGTGGATAAATGTACAAGGATAGAAACGGATGTTATTGGGTTTTAATTGTACATTGGATATGTTCAGTGGATTCAAACGAGCGAAGCAAAATGAAATTGTTCAATATCGAGTAATCAGTGTAAATAGAAATATATTTTGCTATACTATGCTGGTGATATTGTTTTATTTACGGAACATGGATAAAAAAGAGAATTTACGGTTTATGTTGAATTATTATTTTTAATAATTGGTGTATATATATCCAATTGCATGAGTTTTGGTCCATCTAAGAATAAAATATTTCATTTATATTGCGGCCTGTCAATATAATGTTATTTTTTTTTTAAGTTTCAAATACGACTACCATCATTATAATTCACTCTCATTTTAAATCAGATCTATACTACATTTCACTACTTTACATTGATATAGCATCTGACCACATTCTGTATGCATGGGGTCATGTTGAGGTGGACTTTACATGATACAATCAGATCACAGCTTTCACTGATGTAAAAGTACAGAATAGTAAGAGAGATGTATTTAAACCCTACAGATTTAAGCTAGAATAACTTCAATGTACATGCTATATACACTAAAAGTAAACATACACTGTAGAGGTCATTTAAACGTGACCTCTTACAGAATGTCGTCAGATCCATAACAGCACAAAAAATGGAGCAAATGTTAGGATCTGATTTTAATGAGATTGATTATAATAATAGAGACATATATATTATAAAAGTACAGCTAATACGTATATTATGCCATTGTTGGGCGAGCATTTTGTCTATGGCTTGACAGCTAAATTTTGTAGTTTAAGCTACATGTCTTTGTAGTGTACAGCTAGGTACATGCAGCTAGTGAAGATACTTCATCACAAAAGTGATGTGACTGCCCATGTGATGAGACGAGCAGCTGTATTTTGAAAAGTTTGTAGTTTATTCAGAATGATTTCATGGAGCCACATGTACACAGTCACGCATTGCAGTAATATGTTTTCCTGATGTTATTTAAGAATTGATTTTAAGGTAAAAGTTGGGTTAGGAAGGGCTGTGACATACTGTTAGTTCTTCTTATTCCAAAGATATTATAAACTTTCACTCAGACAAACACTTTATAATGCATTTGGCTCTATAACGCTGTCAACAAAGAAAGTCATACAGTTCTAGGTGTAATCACAATACAAGGGAGGAAACCGCTGATGGACCGGTTGACCGAACCGATGTTGAATTTAGCGTCATCCACTCGGCCTTGACCTTTTTGTCAACAAACCACAATGAACGGTGCAAAACTTACAGCTAAGTTTTCGAAGTATTTGCGATGCCTATCGGCAAGACATTTCCATGCATCTGTGTCAAAATGCATGAAAATATGCTCATGCTGCCAACAGCACCAGCGATCGTCGAGACATTTCGAAACACTTGATTACAACAAAGTTTTTTTACGCTCCATTGACCATGCAGAAGATTTTTGGGCTGAGAAAGCCGACGATTTAATATGGGAGAAAAAGTGGGATAAAGTGCTTGACAACTCTAACCCACCCTTTACACGATGGTAAAATGACATATTTTTTTATTGCATGTTTGATTTGTTCATGTTTCCAATTTTATGTTTGACAGATGGATACTGTACTGGATATATGCAAATTTGTGTTGTGACATTTTCCAATTTGGCAATTAGTAGATGTGGGGCAATCTGCTAGGAGATTTTTTAATTTCTGACCTCTATCTCCACCGCAGATGTGGATGAAAGTGTCATATTTATGGGGGGCTTTGCGATCAAATTTTTGGCGCAACTTGAAAAGGTGAATGAAAAGTTGTAAATACCATGAAATATATAGCATGTCCACGAAGATCAACCCTTTTTCTCGTTATCTGCACCAAAAACATCCATAAAACACTCAGTGGTTCGTTTGTCCGACAATTTTAACACGACGAGGTCGCACTTTTAAATTCCACTACACAGCTATTTGTTGTTGATATGCAGATCGCATTCCCATATCGACCAATCAGAATACTCGATGGAATGAGTTTCTAGAACAATGGAGGATGCTGGGAGATCTTCGGCACTATTTGGTTTTCACAGTGATGTACACTGGTACGCGTGAAACCAATTTCACTGAGCTCGCTCGGGTGAAACTAAAAACGAAAAATTAACGAAGAATTGTTGACAAATCGAGCTGATTTTTCTTGTAAACTGATAGTTAATGACTTATGAACAGAATACGATAAGTTAAATGAATTTTACTGCTCACTTAGCGATTCGCACAACGTTAGCATATGAATCACACACGTGTTGCGCTCATCTGTACGGGCTGTACGGGCGGTATACGCGTACCGGATACTCACAGTTATGTTTACATTTGGATTTTCGGAAATTACACGTGCTGATTTAATTATCGATTAAACGATAATAACGACCAATTTTACCAGGTATTCTGTGTCATTCGTCTAGTTTTATTACATTTTACATGTTAATAGCCGAAAACTGCCCAAATTTGGCGTAAACAGCAAAATTTATGAAACTCAAAAACTGATCAGTTAAGCGCATAATGGGTCTTGACTTAGATGTGGCAACTCTAAGTCGAGATTGTTTGACTAGGCAATTAGCTGATAAGTCACTAGGAGCCGGTTGCATAGCCAATGTGCTTTTTGGAAGCGCTTTACTACGTCTTTTCAATGACATGCTACCAGAGAGCGTGACATGCTACCAGAGAGCGTGTTCATTGATAGCATAATGTGTCCTAACACTTTGCTAGGCAAGTTTCTTGTGCTACGGACATACTGCTTTTAATTGTTCCTCTCGCCAGCGCTGTGCTACACAACAGTATGCTATAGACGCAGGCGTTCGCCGGTAGCATATAGAATCTTTGCTTCGTCCGCTATGTAGCACTTTATTGAAGCAAGCGAGGTAAGAGAAGCAAGATTCCCTTGTATGCTGAGTATCTAGCAGGGGAATTTCTGGTAACATTTTTATTTCATCTTTGGTATGAATCAGCCTTGTATCGAACCCGGAACCTCTCACACTCGAAACGAATGCTCAACCACTACTCTATCAAGTAGGCAGTAAACCAGTCAGTGCATAATTCTATTGAAACCATAGCCCCCTCAACCCTGGGGAAGCGCCGGGATACAGTCCTGTTTTTTGCCTCATCAAATTTGCACACCGGGCTTTTAATTTGTGCCATAAAAGTGGAGAGATATGACATTGTGACTCTTTCACTGGTTTAAGGGGAGGTGTCAACTGCCTGGTGCATATAAATCAAAGTTCAGGTACACTACAATAATAATTATTGATTGCTGGCTTAGTACTATAGTAGCTCATTAATTTTACTTTTGTCTAGTGTCCAAGTAGTTAGCACTCTGAAAGTTCTACCCATCCAGAGGTTCTTCGTTCAAATCTTTAAGTTTTCCAAGTTCCCACCCAACTAAGGATAAACTGGTTGGATTCTGGATGACAAAAGTCTGACTTGTATAGGTACTATACAAGGTCTTGACTTAGAATTAAGGTTCAATTATGGGGGTATCCTTCTTTCCTATAATTTCGTGAATTCCTATGGTTTCGTGAACCCTGTTTGGCATATTTCTGCTAAACGTGCAGGTCCAAAATTATTGACAAATGATTGAAGAAGTTAAAAAAATGATTTACCCTAAATATTTTGAGCATACGTCTCTTAAAACAAATTTTAATGGAAAATATATAAAATACCCCTTAAATTCAGTTAGACAGAGAAGCAGATGACCCCCTGTCTATAATTTCATCATTTATATGCGTCAGAATCATCACACAGCGACCATTTTGTGAATACACATGCTGGAAGAACCCCCAATGGAATTCCGATGTGAACCAATAAAAACAGAGTTCTAGAATGATTTTTACTGACCAGCCAATCAGAATTCACGAATCTTTAGGAAACTTGTCTTCTGATTGAAGAGTTGGAGTCCACTCTGTAAGATGGCTGCTACTAGGAAAATACGATGATTTCTCATCATGTTTTGTATTTAACTTGTAGAGAGGGGTTCAGGCATTAGTTTCATCGTAGAAAAATGTTTATAAATCAACAAACAATTGAGCATTCTCCAAAAGAAGTCTTTTATTCACGAATTCACAGGAAATCAGGATAAGTCTTATTAGCACAATCTTCATGAAAATTATTTAAAACCTTTTGGTTTCTTATGTAAACACTCAAACTTTGGATTGCCCAACGGTTTGTGAGGAGTTCAACACCCAACATTTTCCTTACGTACGGACGGACAGCACCAATGCTATATGCACCCCGTTATAAATAAGTGAGGGGAGCACAGAAGTATCAATTTCATTATTTACTTCATTTTGTAAATGTCAGGTTTGTGGGCGGTGAACTGAATACTTGTTATAATGCTGTGGATCGGCACGTTGTGGAGGGGAATGGTGGTCAGATTGCTATCATCTACGACAGTCCAGTTACAAAACAGATCAAGAAGATCACATACAGAGAATTATGGGAAGAGGTTTGTCAATTTCTTATCTTATTATGTAAGAAGGTTTTTTTACTTATTGTGGGATATGGTCTCATAACATATTTGGTATTTAGGTTACATGGGGAACTGAGGTTCTTCATTACAATCAGATTTTGAGTCTGATTAGAGTTAATTCTAAAAATTGGAGAAAAAAATCCAACTAACCTTGAAAGCTTTCAAAGATTGAAGCAAACACAAGTTGTAAGGACTCTGCACTTCTACAATCTCCAATAAAGGCGGTAACAAGTGGTTTTCCTATGCTTATCATCTCAGCTTTTACTTGGGGTAATCAAATTATTGAAAACAGATTTTTTTACACCTTACAGGTATCACTGTTTGCTGGTGTACTGGAGAAGAATGGTGTAAAGAAAGGAGATCGTGTTCTGATATACATGCCAATGATACCACAAGCTCTGGTAGCCATGTTAGCATCTGCTAGACTCGGAGCTATTCATTCTCTAGTGTTTGGTGGCTTTGCTTCTAAAGAATTGTCTTCAAGAATAGAACATGCAAAGGTTGATAATTATAATCTTTCACATTTTGTTAACACTTTACTCCATAGCAACACATTGTGCTAATTCATAAGAATTGTTATTGCTTATGATAATTTATAGATTATATAAATATTGAGCTGTTTAGACCCACATACCTGAAAATATATGTACAGTCGAACTTCGATGCCTCGAACAGTACTTGCCTCGAACACCCCAGATGCCTCGAACTCGTTCTCCGGTCCCGTTAAAATACCTTCTTTATTCATATAGAAAAACCATAGATGACTCGAACAGTACGAGGGTCGAACACTCGAACTGACTAGCTGGTCCCTTGCTATGATTTACCAGTAGATGACTCAAACAATGCAAATTTTCGCACCTTTCATTGATTGTTGAAATCCATTGTTTGTCCACGGGAAGTCGGTTAAAGGTGTTATTAACACCTTGTGACAATTATTGTACTGTTTACTGCTGTATTGTATCACGTGTTTTAGAAAAAAATTAACACTTATAGGTCCGTTAATTACTTAATGAAGGAAATTATTACTGATTTATTTTTCATTAATTCAAATGTTTCCATTCTTTCAAACAAACTTAAACTCGATTTATATTACCATAAAATAATAACTCAAACGTATGTTTCTGTTTTCACTATCTTTTTATTTATTGATTGACAAACTTAACATATGAATCGCTAGTTTATAATTAAAGCATTGATTAAACAGGATCTACCGTACGGAGCGATTAATAGAACAGGGAACTTTGTTTAGAAATGTGAATATTTGAAGAGCTAGCCGACAATGTCAAGTAAATTTTGTCAAACAAATATTATGTTTTATTATGATTATGCATATTATTTAACAATTTGACACAAATGCATTAAATATGAAATACGAACAAACACTCAAAATACGACAATGACACACGATTGACAGGTACACGAACCGAGAAGCGTTCGAACTTATACATATACAGTGCATATATACTCATACCCTCGATGCCTCGAACCGGTAGATGGCTCGAACTATTTTCCCAGTCCGAAGGTAGTTCGCGGCATCGAAGTTCGACTGTACCTACAATTAAAAAAAATCTGGAATGAGACAAATTTATTTATTAGATTTCTGAACTTCCCGAAAATTGTTTCTGGTGCTGATAGTTTGCTTCAAATGCTAAAAATAAATAAGGAACTTGATCACTTTAGTCCATTTTCTCCATAGAAGCCTTAAGGTTATTGACGAATTAGGCAGAGATAAAGCTGAATGGACATACATTACGACTGTCTCTATTTTCGCCTGTTCTAAACAGTAAATGAAGTGCACTTTACAAAAGCAATTTACTTATCAATAGAGTTGTAATACTTGTTGCATTTTACTAGGCATGTAACTATTCAATCAATGTGCTAACCAATGAACCATTGACATCCGTACATTTTACTATTTCAGCCAAAGGTGATTGTGAGTGCAAACTTTGGTGTAGAGCCCGGGAAACTTGTGGCCTATAAACCCTTACTTGATGGTGCACTCAGCATGATTAATTTCCATCCTCAGAAGTGTATTATCTACAATAGACCTGGGGTTTGTATAACTTTTTTTATCTATTATTCAACTTTCATGGCATGCCATGAATCTGCATGGCCTCGATCCTTTTATCTGGAGGCAAAACAGTCACATTTTCTAAAAGAAGACATTTTGAATTGTGCTGGATGTACTGATGGTAATTTTGTCTGTCAAGATGGGTGACAAAGTTTGTTTGAGTTTGTTCTTCTTGACCATTGGTTGCATTTCAGTGATATCATATGACACATGACAGCTTGGTACCATGCCCAGTTGTGCATGTTGTTGAAGGTTGTTGGGTTGGATGAATATTGCCAGAGTTATGATTCTTTGTAGTATGTATATGCCTGCCATATTTCTGTAGAAATAAAGCAAATAAAGCCTAAGCTCGGCTTGGAAGACGTAAATTTTTGTGTTAAACCCATCTAGTTGGTATTGAATTTTTCACTTACTCTACTTTAATAGAATGTATATTTTATTCATATTTCAGTTTGAGTTTAGTCCCCTTGTGAAGGGTCGTGACCTTGATTATGACTTTGAGATGTCTCATGCTTACCCTACTGATTGTGTCCCGGTTTCAGCCACAGACCCATTGTATCTTCTATATACGTCAGGTACCACTGGCTTACCAAAGGTATGTTATACATGGATTGTGTCAGGTCAGAGATATAACTATCTAAAATTTTGTATTTCTGGTTTCATTTATTTGCTTTGAAGTTAAATGAGGAAAACTTCGAAAATAATTTCCTTTGCAACATGCCGGTTTAATATTTCACATCATGTGGTCCTCAACCAATATTGCCCAAGATTCTCTCCTGACCTTGTTGTATTGGTCATTAGGTTTCTTAAGAGTTAAATAGGAAGGTATATCTCTAAATTTCTGCTCTCAAACTCATGGTCTACAGTTTTAATGCTATGCATGTTGTACCCGCCTGATGTCTGCTGCTAATGTTATGCTCCTTGTGTCAAAACTTACCTTTGATTATTTCAGCCTTAGTCCAGACGGAATTAACTGGTCACCAACTTAATATATGTCTGTTGTGAATTTACCTGTGTTATTCTTGCCTTCAGGCCGTAGTTCGACCTAGTGGTGGGCATGCTGTGGTCCTGAAATGGTCAATGTGGAATATATACGGTATCAAACCAGGCGAGGTAGGTCATTAAAACACACTCACTGTGGTCTGTTTCTCATATTTTTATAATACTTTGTCTCAATCCATGTATCTCAGATAGAGGACAAGTCTGAAGTCCTAAAATTGACCAATGCAACTGGAATCTCAGACCATCAATCTTAGATAGGAGTCTCAGACTAGTCTAAAATTTGATTGGACATCTTTGACTGCAGTTAGTCGGTATGTGGATGGGGGCCCATAAGGAAATTATGGACGTTTAAAAAAATTGACTTGGGCAAAAAGCGTGGTTGCTGAGGCAACAGAAACACTTGAAAACCAGGCAGGGACTTCAGTATTGCTTTCAATTCCTAATTACTTGTTTAATGTTTTTACCTTTGTCATACAGACAAAAAGTTCCACAGGGGAGAGTACTTATGAAGTCACCAAAAGCCACATTCGCATTTGTTGATAAAAAGATACATTTGATAGATATTTTGTTTGTATGATGATTATAGCAATGCAATGAACGATTACATACCTGTAGCACACAGTATTTCTGTATTGTAGGTATGGTGGTCAGCCTCAGATCTTGGTTGGGTTGTAGGACATTCATATATTGCTTATGCTCCATTGTTGAACTGTAATACAACTGTCTTGTTTGAGGTAAGTGCATGCATGCATAAGAAATCTGGATTCCGTCTTATTTTATATTATTTACTGATAACTTTAGTTTTCAAAAGCGACATTTGTTGGTTGATTTTTCTACTTGGGCACCGGGTGGTATTGTCTAAAACCAAGACGAATTACCGAATTACGGAAGAGTTACTTCCCTTTGACACATCAGATTAGATCGAAAATGTGTGATCCTCTTTTTCAATGCATTTTATGACACACAGAAATTATGCAAAATCACGCGTTCCACCATCTTATCTGGATCTCTGTTATAACTCTTCATTGAGCGAATGGTCAAAAATATTTGACGCAAGTTTAGTTAAAAAATTTAGAAATCAAAAATTTACTTCATTTTATTTGCAAATCTGATTTGTTTGCCATGTTTCTGTAAGACATAGTAACTTCTGGTGTGTGCTTATACATTTCAGGGCAAACCAGTGGGAACCCCTGATCCTGGAGTATATTTTAGAATAATAAAGGAGCATAATGTTGCGGGGCTGTTTGTGGCACCTACTGCACTGAGAGCAATCAGGAGAGATGTATGTACAAACGTATCTGTTTTTTTGTACATGGATGAAAGTATATGGTCTCAGGTTCAATTTCAGACCTTGACCTACCAAAGTCATTAGATAAACAGTAAAACCTCGTTATCTCGAGGACTTATCAGGACAAGCCAATTGGTCGAAATAAATTGAAAGCTCGACATAGCGGTGTGATATAAGTATATACTATACAACATGTATTTAGCAAATTTGCCGGGACTTCGCAATTTGCTCAAAATAAGCCTGGTGCTTGTAATATCGATGCTCCTCTAACAGAAGTTTTACTGTATTACTGGTAAATCCTAGGTATATCCCACTTCTTGATGCTTAGCATAGTTAGTTACATGTGACTGTTGGCTGGGTAAGTGTGATTGAGTAGTCTCCATATTATTGAACTACTATTGACCAGAGGCACTTTTAAATAGTATTTGAAATAAAGAAGACTCATTACTTTACAAGGAAAAGTGTCCAAATCATTAATATTCTAAAACTGTTTCAATGCATATTTCTTTGTAGTATAGAAAACTTGATTACTGTAACTGTTACTGTAGCTTGTTTTGCCCATGAATGTCTTAATTAGTGGGTTGGCCAAGTGGGCATCGCTCTTGATATGTGTTTATTTCTTGCTTATTTTAGGACCCAGAAGGAGACTTCGGTAAGAAGTACCGACCATTACCAAGGTAACGGAAAATTGTTATCAACTTTTAAATGTTAAGTGTTATATAGGCTTCTAATATATATTTAAACGCTATTTAGTATTTTCATATGCATATTTTCCACCTAACCAGAGGTGAAATGGTTGATTGATTACTAAGATGTAGACTGGCATGTATTGGCCCTATTCACTGAGCATGTTAAAGAATCAAGGAGTCTATCTGAAAACCAACCAAAATTAAATTGATGATACTCCTTGTGATTACAAAGTTTTACTGTATTAACTATTTACAGTTTTAGAAACATGTTTGTGGCTGGTGAACATTGTGACAGAGAGACTATGGAATGGACAAAGGAAGTGTTTGATTGTCCTGTCCTTGATAACTGGTGGCAAACAGGTAACATATACAGTAACAGTAGTCTCCAGGGGTCACACAATTCTGAAATATTCTAAAATCCAGGCCAAAACTCTGGACTGAAATCAATAGAATTAATTGCCTTTTCTCAGGAATGCATTTGTATATGGATAGCCCCTGCTTTTCTGCAGAAAAAATATTGATTAAAGGCTTTAAAATATGGCAATAACAAAGTTGTGTTCATTTGAAATTGTGTGGCTTAATTTTAACATAAAAATGGAGCAATATGTAGCTGAATTTTGTTGTTCGGATGTGTAATAATTTCACCCAAATCAGACATTCATCTTATACTGTACCATAAACCAATTTACTTTCACGAATACTAACTTTCGTTGTTTGCTGATCCTTTGCAAATTCTCAACTACAAATTTTCACATTTTTAAGGCTTCTGTCATGTCCATATTCATGTTTAGAAAACTTTTGCGACTACTTAATTTCGCAAATTTCTACCACTCAAATACTCTGCGAAATTAAATTGCGCGAAATATTTTCATGGTTTACACTATTCTTTATTGGGCATTACACCTCAGTATGTCACTTTCTTGTTCAGATTCAATATTAACTGAGGCTTATCACTGAATAAAGATCTATCATGATCTCTTGGATATTGCTCCCTTTAGAGATAGAATATAAAGAACTTACCAGTCACACCTTGAAGCTGTCTATTCCTGGGCGCCGCGGATCAATTTTGACTACCACTCCCACAAGAGAGAAATCATCAACCCAGTGAGACTCGCCGGTAAGTTTCATTAGGTAGCCCAATGACCATGGGAAGTTAAAATGTCAAAGGGTGGTTGAGCGGCTGAATAGCTGAAAACAGCCCTTGAAAATTAGTAAATTAACCTATAACTGATCAATATTAATATTTCAGAGACGGGTTGGGCTATCACATCTACCTGTGTAGGTTTGGGGATGACTTTGAATCCAACACCGGGGGTAACAGGCAAACCAGTGCCAGGATGGAATGGTAAGGCTTCTATTATTATGTGACAGTTGTCCCATACTAGCAGATACTGTAAAATCATTTAATTTCGTTGGGACAAAATTTCATGGTTTTGGTAAAAAAGACAATTTCGTTGGCACTTGAAATCGTGGATTTTTCATTTTAGGTAATAAAACAAGGGTCAAAATTAATGCTAGTTGGGATTAAAGTTTGTGGTTGAAGTGAACCATGAAATCCACGAAATTTAATCCCCACGAAAATTAATGATTTTACAGTAATATGACGGTTGTCCCAGACTAGCAGATAATCATTGGATTAATTAGCTTAACATAGTGATGAAGCTATGAAGTTTTGCAATTATTGTATGGTTTATAAAACTTTTACGTATTGAAAGTTGGTCTCGTACCAAATATGTCATCAACTATAAATAAGTCTTTGGTAAAACAAATGCTGAGCAAAGCCTTTATTTGCTTTATTTCTACTGAAATATGGCTGGCATATAGCAGATATATGTGCCTCCACCTGGATTTGAACCCGGGTCTCTAGATAAGACGGAAAGTATACTAATCACTGAGCTACGGAGGCACTTTGTTATTATTTTACATACCCAGGATGGGGCTTGAAATTCACAACTTACTTCATTTTTGAAGTCATATTTAAATCCCAATCTCTAAAAAAGTATTTTTTTTTCAGTAAAAGTGTTGAAGGGTGACTTTGAGACAGAAACTAAAGATCTTGAACTCGGACAAATTGTTGTGAAGTGAGTTGCCAGCCTCCTTGCCTTAATAGTTATATTCGCAACTAACTTCTTGTCTCCTACTTATAGTACTATTAGTACTAATTTAAAAACATCTTGTCCTTGAATTCTACAAATCTTCGCAATAAAAGCAAAACGTTTTTGTCTAGAATATCTACAATCTCTCTCTCTGAAAAATTGCTCCTATTTGAGAATATCATATAATTCCGAAATCTACTTACCTGTATATACTGAACCATAAGAAATATTTACAGTTCATATTGTAAGGTGAGGTAAGACTATTGATTTGTTGATGATATATTTCAGACTTCCTCTGCCCCCAGGTTCATTCAGCACCTTGTGGGAAAATGATTATAGGTTTGAGCACACATACTTTGATCTGAAAAAGGTAAGTATATTATTCATATTCTGTTTTTAAGTAAATGTTTATAATGGTACACATATTTGATTTTGTGAAGGGTATGTTAATGGGACAAGCTTTCATGGTTTGAGTATAAAAGACCATTTCGTTGAGACGTTAATTTGTGGATATTGCATTTCAGGTCATAAATACAAGGGTAAAAATAATAATTGGATGGGATTTGATTTCATGGTTGGAGGTGAACCACAAAATCCATGAAATTTAATCCCCCACAAAAATTAATGATTTTACAGTATGTCTGTCCGGATGCCACAAATTTTGTCTGTGCTTGTTCTTCAGTAACCATTTGTCAGATTTCAATGAAACTGTACATAATAGAAGTTACAAAGCATAATAATAGTGCATTTCGTTAGAAATTTTAAGGTAGTATAATTTTTCCAGAGTTATGGCCCTTGGTTGGAAACATATCTTTTGTGTCACACTGTGCTTTTATTTGGCAATTAGCCTTCTGCTAAAACATGACAGACCAAAAATGTATGTAATTTTAAATGTCCTGATATATTTCAGAATTTATACAATACAATGGACTCCGGGTATAGAGACAAGGATGGTTATATTGCTGTGATGTCACGATCTGATGATGTCATCAATGTCGCCGGTCACCGGCTGTCGTCTGGTGCTATTGAAGAGGTCTGATTCATATCTTAACTCAAGATACTGTAAAATAACATATTTTTGCGAGGTTAATATGTTTCAACTTTGTAAATAAGTTATATTGTAAATTAGTTTGCAAGGTTAAATCTTTTGCAACGTTTCCACTTCAAGAAGAAAAACTTTTAAGGCATTTTACTGCCATTGTTTATGTTCCAAGCATGAAATTTAGGAATGGTATCAAATTCAGAAAAGATCATCTGTGTCAGTATGAATGTTCAGTTCCCCTAATCAGCCCCTTAATGTTTCAGGCAATTATTGACAGCCCCTTTATTGCTGAAGCTGCTGTGATAGGTGTACCAGATGAATTAAAGGGACAGGTACCCTTGGGACTTTGTGTCCCCAAACATGGTCAGTATACTTACAAAAATATACTTTGATATTTGTAAAATTAATTCACTTAACATTTCTCATACTGATTTTTAAAATGTTTTAGTAGTTCTATATTAACAAAAGAATTAGATGAGTTGTAATATTAGTGATTTTAGTCAATTTTAGAAAGTTGTCACCGACTTAACCCAGTAGACTGCTAGAGAAGAAAGCATTGGCTTTTATTTGTACATGATTATTTATATTTAATGTGATATGATACTGATAAGTTATTATCAGTTAAAAGGGTATTTCTTATACCACAATAAAGGTATGAATGAAAATGTTAATGTAGTAAGCCAAAATTGAAAACTTTACTTTAAAGAACTCTTTTTTGCCTGTTTTATATCACATTTTTAGAGTAGAATTTTACTTTTGTAGTTAAAGGAGGTAGTACAGCACTTGTATAAATTATTATATACTATAATTTAGTTACATTTATTTATCAGGCTTTCATTTAACAGAAAGACATATCTATTTGTAACCTTTCTTATGGATTGAGATTGTTACGTCTTCTTTCTTTCTCACTTTTTGGGGGAGAAATATTGATTATGCACTGATGCCTGGATGTCACAAAGTGTATCCACAGTTGTTCACCTTTAACCACTGGTCGGATTGCTATGATACTTCACATAAATGCTAAGTACTAACTTAAGCCTAGTTTGGGCAGTTTAAAATAGTATCCGATACTTGATAGCACTGTTATTTGTTTTGACTTTGCCAATGGTTCAGCTCATCAGACTTCAAATTTCCTGGTGTTCTGATTGGTTTACAAAAAAATGATGAAAATCAGTGACCAATTGTGATTTAATATTTCTTCACTATATAGTACGTGTATTTAACATGTACCAATTGTAATAAACACCTTTAATTATTTATATACTAAACCAATTATTATGCACTACACAAATAATAGATATTATATTACACGTATTTGCAAGAATTATGTCACCCCTATATATAACAAAGGTGAAATCGTTGGGTGATCCTTTCTTGACAAATTACACAGGAAATTGGCTATATCTAGCTTGGCTGTTAGCTATAACACATTCTGTTAGGGAATTAAGATATTTATATTTTGTTGTTTTTCATGTTTTATGTTTACAGTTGGTAAGTATAAGGCATGTTTGCCCCGTTAGTGAACCAATGTTGGTTTAATTTTTCTGCCTGTATTTACATTTTGTTATAGTTAAGTCATTGTTAAGCTAAGTATTTTGTAGCAAAGCACTTTAAATTGTTATGCAGCCAAAAAGTGATTGGCTAGTAGGGCTGTAAAATGGTATACCGCAGTATACAAAACACCGCAGGCTTCATTCCCACAGGGTCCACGGTATCAGACTTCTAAATTTCGGTACGGTTCGGTATAAGCTTTTTTATAAGCAAAATGATATTCAGACAACGAAAACATCAGACAGCCTACTGACTGGACTGTGTATAATTACCATGTGTCACTCGTTTAATTGTATTAAGATATGCTTCATCTTGTTGAAATTCATTTAAAATAGTTGATAGGCACATAATAATTGCTGTTATATAGAAGTACCAAATCCATTGTCACTTAAAATATGAAGTATTTAAGCTATTGTTAAAGAACATTGTATCAAACCAAAATATATCAAACCGTTGGAAAATCACAGATGGCATAAGCAATTTGCTCAGTAGCAAAAGGATAGATCTTTACTACGAAGGAGCACTGCTATCCTATAGCCTGTCAATGCATAGATGTCGCAAAAAGAACTTTCCATTAATTTTAGTGCACTTTTCTTATGCAATAGGCCCCTAGCTTATGGTTTTGCTATGAATGAGTTTTTCCCTTTATAAAACTGCTATGTTTGAAACCTAAAAAGTGTGCCAATTATTTTTGAGAATTTTGGAGGGCATTTGGAACACCTTGGCTATTCATGCAACAACCTCACAAAGCAGAACTTTGCATTATTTTGTAGCGCTTTTCTTATGCATTAGGGCCTGTCTTAATGATTGTGTGATGGTGTTAAGTGAGTTTGTTCCCTTGATAAAGTTGCTTTTAAAGTTTGAAACATGAAGAGTGTGTCAGTTGTTTTGTGTTTTGCTTAGTTGCATTTTGTTTAATCAGTAGAATACTGGACGGCATCTGGTACACCTCGGCAATTCATGAAACAACCTCAGATATAGCAGGACACTCAATTAGCACCAAGTATTAATTATCTAACAACTTATTTTGAAAGTTTCATGTTGTTAGAATTACACTGTAGAAAATTGAATTTCTTACCAAATTATTGAGTCGTTATGAAACAATCAATTTAGTCACATGATCTATGCTAGTTGTTGTTGTTTACTGGCGTAATCTGACTTTGGCCAACTGAGATATGTTTTTCTTGAATTGTATGTGTTGTTCCCACTGACTAGTGGCTTCATCAGTATGTGTAATGTTTGTTGAAGAAATTTTGCTTTATACTTTTGCAAAGAACCTGACTGAAGCTCAGTGCATGCATGAGTTTTGTGTGAAAAAGTAGTGCATGAATATCAGAGATTTCCTTAGAGCGTTTTCATGTCTGGGCCCAGTGCACTTGGATTCTAAAAGCCAGTTTGCCAGTGCGCTTACAATTTGAATTGCGCTTAAAATTGCGCTTAAAATTCACATCAGAGCGTCTAAATTATGTTGTATCCGTGATATTGCCCCTAAAATCTCCCAAATTTGCACCATTTCATCCCCTAATTTGATTTTTTTTCAAAATATGGTAGGGAACACCCCTCCCTTTCCAATCCCTATTGCGCTTAGAAAATTTTCTGGGGAAATCCCTGAATATGGATGTACATTTGTACACAAACCTTAGGGATGCTGAGTGATTTTTTACCAGTATAACGATTAATGTTGAACATCATTATATGTGTAACTGTAATTATAATTATCGGTCATAAAGATGTTACACAATGTCATGTAATAACATTAAGTAATTTCTTCCTTTCTTTAACCCTAACTTGGCTGCCATTTTCATTTGAGGTAATTCTTGCCTGCGGGAAAAAAGCTTCCCTTGGAAGTGGTACTTTCATTATTGCTATTATTATGAATTACAGGACTGGTAAAATATGGTAAATGAGCCTAATTCACGATGAGGTCTAACTAATATTGTACCCTGGCCTAAACCATGGGGAACCTGTTTTTTGGATCTGGGGTCATTACTCTTCTTTACATTAAGATGCCAAGATGCCAGCCTACAAACTGGATGTTGTCTGATTAATGTTTTATGTTTCTGCCTATTGTTTGCAGGAATGCGTTCATCAGAGCACAGTGTCTGTACTGGGTGTGAAATGATTGTTTTATGTCTCTACCTATTGTTTGCAGGAATGGATTCATCTGAAGAAGAAATTAAAAGAGATGTTATCAAATGTGTACGTGAAAGTATAGGGCCGGTTGCCAGTTTTAAACTCGCAATTCTGGTACCAAAACTACCTAAAACTCGCTCAGGAAAAATTGCTAGAAACACAATTGCTGCCATGGCTGCAGGACAGCCTTTTAAGGTGAGTACTCTTTCAGTACTTGGATAAAAGATACTATGATGTACATAGACTTTTACAGTCTGACCTTTTAATATTACATTCTTCTGTCCAAATTTCTAATTGGGGCACCATCCCAAACAAATCAGGTCATAGTCTTTTCCATAAAGCCAGCTAAATCAAATAGACAAAGTGTCTGAGTGTAGATATATTCTACAATACACATCTCATATTCCTAAATAATCTTAGACTGGTTGGTGACATGTATAGTAACAGAAAAGTTAACAATTTATATGCTCCTACTATTTGATGCATGGCAAATAAATCTGCCTGTCTGCCAGCAAACCGTTCTTTCACTAATTTTGATCATCACAATCATCAAAAACGGATGGATTTAACTTTACGATGACACTATTGAGCAAGTTAAAAAAATTCACTACTGAGAGTTACAATAGTATAACTCTCAGAACTGACTTTTTTAATCTAAGATTTCTAGTCATTTATGTTTGAAAACTTATTCTTTGTGTATTTTCCATGTTGAATATTGTATATTTAATCTATCTGCACACTATTACAGATACCTGTTACTATTGAAGATGCCAGTGTATACCCGGCCATTAAATTGGCATTACAGTCCATTGGATATGCTAAAGATAAACCAACAGGTATGGTTCTATGTATGCAATGCATGCTGGGTGTTGTTGTTGTTGTAGTCGATGTGTTCATGCTTTATCAAGTATGGCACAATAAATTGCTAACCAAAAACATCCCAAAATGGCCGATATTTTTGTTAATAAATTGTCGGGCATAGCCTTTATTTGTCAGTCAGCTTTGCTGTTGAAATATGGCAGATATATAATATATGTGCCTCCACCCGGATTTGAACCCGAGTTGCCAGATTAGAAGGCAAGCACACTTGTCACTGAGCTACGGAGGTGCATTGACAGTGCTCCGAATTTCCGAAACATTTCGTGAAAAAATTGTACTCAAATTGTATGTTCTGTTTGAATGATAACTTGTGTTTAATTTTACCTCCCTTTTTACTGAAATCACGAAATTGTCTTTTTCAGTAAAACTATGAAATTTAATCCCATTGAAATAAAATGATTTTACAGTATGTAATTTATGGTATCCTGGGTGTTACACTGTCATAAATAAACAATTATTATATTATTCTGTTTCAGATTCAGGTGGCCATTGAGAAGTTCACAGTTTATACAACAATTGACATTACGCCAGTTGTCAATCAATACCATTTAAATCAATTTTAAGGGTAAATTATAATCACATGGTCCAACAGATTAACTTGAAAACCTTTGCCAAGCAACCTTCAACAAACAATCAGGTGGAGTGATTTCTTCTCACAAAGAAAGTTTTTCTTCTGGATATATAGAAAACAGCTGATAATCTCTGTAATAGACTGTCTGCATGAAATGGCACACATATGATTACTTGTGGATATTATATAATATTGTTCTAGATCTGTGATTGCTAAGCTTTGTAGTGTGAAATGTGTAAAAAGTAGTGATATATACTTATACGCAGTATTGGTGCATTTTGTGGTCAGTGGACCAAAATGAAAATCGGTTTCCCAATTAAGTTAATTGAATATCATAGGCTAATATCATAGATGAGTACTAGTATATAGTTATTATGTCACCATCTTTGATGAGAGTTATATTGCTTTGTACATGTTTGTCTGTTGGTTGGTATAGTTTGGCAAATTTGACACGAGCCTGACCTTTTGATTAGCATAATTTAACAGTCGATATATTACCTACGTTTACAACACCGAGTGTATGTTTTCATAATCGGGGAGTATCTCGAAGGCGCTCGGGATGTAATACAAACACAAATTTGAAATAACGATATCGCACGATTTTTCTTGCGGAAATTGATATATCCAAAGCAAAAACCTTGTAATATATTCTTGTATAAAGGTCAGGTTCAGGTCAAAATTGCCAAGCTATAGACAAAAGTTAATGGTTTCCATTCAATAACTCAAGAATGCTTTGCCCTAGGATCTTCAAAATTAACATGGAGGTCAGCCAGCAACAGCAGATGACCCCTATTGGTTTTGAGGTCAGTATGTTGAAGGTTAAGGTCACTGAGACTATTTCCAACTTTTAGCTGTCATGGGGGCAAACATCTCTTGTTTATATGATATATTATTGTAATCATTCTGTCACAACACATGCTACAATCATGGGATAACAGAGTAATAATAGTGCCATAATATTCAATATCATTTATTGTCTTAGACGTCTATGCAATAATCCCATTATGCTCAAATAATTAAAGTATGTGTTTCTGTTATTTGTTTAATCTTGAAGCTGTATAAGCCAATTTTGAGATTATGTTCTGTAGCTGTTCTTTAACTATGAGTACTTGTATATAGAGACATTGCTTAGAAATTGTGCTAATATTATTTTGATAAAATCAGATTTTTATTCCTCCTTCACATCTTTGATGAGGGGGTATATTGTTTTACTCATGTCTGTTGGTCAATTGACCAAATGGTTTCTGTTCATTAACTTTACATGGAGGTTGGTCAGCAACAGTATTTGAATCCTATTGGTTTTGAGGGCATTAGGGTAAAGGTCAAGGTTACTGTGACCTTTGCCTTTTTTTAGACAAAATGGTGTCTGTTCAATTACTCAAGAGCGCTATGCCCTAGGATTGACAAACTTGACATGGAGGTTGATCATCAACAGTAGATGATCTCTAGTGATTTGGAAGTCAGAAGGTCAAAGTCACTGTGACATTTACCATTTTCGACTATTAGGCTGCCATGGGGTATACATGTTTTACAAACATCTCTTGTTAGAATTATTTTATATTTTCATATTTTTTACATGTTAAATATTGTTGATTTGTTGGTGCCATTATATGATCAAATATGTAATCATTGAGTTCCGAACCAATTTTTCTGGTTTTGTGCAATTTAAAAACCTGGAGTTAAGCGACTTTAACCAGGATACTGTCACAAATGGTTCTTGTAAGATTGGGCTATTAGATGATTGTTTAGATTGGCTTGCAAGTAGGTGTCTGATTTTATTTGCTGTGTCAAGCCTATCCTTAAGTGTATATTTTAATTGTTACAGTCATGAATGTTGGCAGAAATGTTTAACTGCATGTTAAGTTTGTCTAGTTTGTTTTATCATCAAACCAATGTTCACTAGAGTCACGACCCTTGTTTGTTAAGCTGATTGGAAACCTGAATTTGCATTATTTTTGTTGAATATTCATATTTCATAAGATTACTCAATTGTTGTTGTTGTAGTTCTATTACGCTATTGCCGTAACGAAATGGTCTCTATTGGGGTATGTTTAAGATGTTTTGTACTGTTAATTGGCCTATGTTGTTGCCTACATAACATTGATATCCTTCGGTTCTTGCTAATTTGTACAGAATGCAGAATCATTTGTTGCTGTAAGGCCATGCCAAATCGCTTTTATGTTTAGCATCAGGGGGTAGTTTTTACATTTAACAAGTCAGTAAATGCATTCTTTGCAACATTAATGTTAGTGTCAGTTTGAAAATGCAAGTGAAACATAAGTGACAACTTGCCAAAGCAAAATACCTCTAGAGCGTGAAAATTGAGAAAATTTACTGTTTTTTACAAAATTTTGCTTTTTCGAAAATTGACTTCAAAGCCTAGGCGCATGACGAAGCTAAACATAAAAGCTGATTGGTATGGCCTAACTTTTGTTGTATTCTCAATTCTCAGCTTGACTTACTTAACTACCATATCTACCGAGTCAACATCAGTATCTTGGGTAACTTTGAAAGTTTACTCATGGTCAGGTCCTTCTTATTTGCTTAATCCATGTAATTGTATTAGGCCCTAGTTTTGATTGCTTTTGCTCACAACATAAATTTTATACAAACTGGTATATTTTCTGTCTTTAAGACAGTAGACTCAGGGTAATTTAAAAATGACCTTACAATGAAAATGTTTATAAATATATGTTGGTTTCATGCTATACAGTGGAACTCACTTATAGCGAACTCGCTTATAACAAAAACTTGGTTATAGCGTAAGGAAAAAAAATCCCGACTTTGTTCCGTCTTTATTTGAATGTAATACCACTCGCTTATAACGTTATCGGATATAATGAAAAATCGGTTATAACGTAATGATTTCTAGGTCCCAATGTAAAAGTTTGTGTGCAATACTGCCCGCTTATAACAAAGGTGATAATTGCGTGAAAAAAAAATTGTGCAAACATTCTTAAAAGGTGTTATAAGTAGTTGCGCCTCGGGCATTTATCAGTGCAAATTAACTGACCTATTACCAATAATTATACACCTAAACTTCGTTGATTTAACAAGATTATTAACTTTTGTAAATGGTTTATTTCGAAAAACTGTCGCTTAAACTATAAAACGAAATATTAGAAAACGAAATATTAGACAGAGGATGAAATACGTGGGGCCTTCATCAACCATGTCGCAATCGCCATCGTTACTTACTATATTGAATTAATGGTTTAACGGCTAGTGCTTAGAACATGCTAATTAATGGACTAAATAATAAATATAATAAAAGCATATGCTGTCAAACTGCTCAGAAAATGCCTTACTTCGCACAGAACTAGGATTGATATATTTCAAGTAAGATATTGAATAGAACTCATTCATTACAATTTTTTTATCAGTTAGATCAAGTAATTGATCGGCATTGTCTATGCTGTTTCTTTAAACATCCCGAAGCAGCCTGAACATGTTGTACTTATAAATGACAAACACAATGATTTTAATATACAATGTATAACGAAATACGTTATATCCAATTTCACATAGAGAAATTTCGTTGTACTGATATAGCGAAAATCGGATATAGCGAAAGGAATTGCTAGGTCCCCAGGATTTCGTTATAACCGAGTTCCACTGTATTGTCTTCCATGAGATGTTTTAGTATAGCTTGACCAGATTTAGTAGGCACTCCGGACATATTCCGTGCATATTTCAGACAAAGTCGGTGCAAAAATAAACACATATTTCCGATAAGTACCGACTACGCTTACGGAAAATAATACATGCTTCCGAAATTTAATGAGCCTACTAAATCTGGTCAAGCTATACCGTTGTGCGCTGCATGTGTAACCTGACAATACATTTTTGTTTCTATAACATAACAATAAAAAATTTTACCTCCATGTTGATTTTTCTCCATAGTTGTAGAAGTTGTGGGTTCCTTGCAGAAGGGTTAATTATTCATGGTTTGGATGCTGTCCAGGAAAACTGGTTTAGGTGAAATGGCCCACATAATTATTTAACTCAAAAAATGTCTTGAACTGATGTTTAAAGGTTACTTTTGTGCTATATTTAGGAAATGCCCACTTACCTACCTAGTAACCTATTATGTTATGGTACCCATAACAGGCCAGATTTTATTAGGCCTTTGGAAAATTTTCATTATTATGACTATATTATATGTTTTCCCCTAGATTTATGTTGCTATAACCTGGCCTAGTATTGAACTGTGTAAAGTCTTGATCAATGACTGAATATATCGAATCTCAGTCTGTGTGTTTGTGAAGATGAATGTACTTACAAGTGTTACAAGTTCAATTTGTGTGATGCGTGGAGAGTTACATGTCGCTGGCTTAGAATGAAAAGGTCCTAAGTACGAAATCGATATTTTGAGAAAACACAAAAACTGTCAGAAATTATTCTTTATTATTGTAAATCTAGCTGTTTTTAACTTCAGTTTGGTCAACATGCCAAGTTTCGATTTTACGGAAAATAGGCTCATTAGAAGCAACTTTCTCATTCTAAGCCAGTGATGTATGGTTTGTCATTATAGTAAGGGAGATATATTGATATTGTGCTGGGCGCCTGTCTGGATAAATGTCACAAAGTTTGACTGCACATCTGCTCCGGAAACACATGTACTGTTTCAATGAAACTTTGCATGATTGCTTCGTACCAAGCCTAGTTGTGGGCAATTACTATCGGGAATTTTAAGTCAGATGATATTTGCCTGAATTACAGCCTATTGTGGGAGACATATGTTTTTGTTTCACAAACCCATTTAGTTGATAATTTTTTAGGGGGCCATGTTTTTTATTTCTTTTTTACACTGTTTTTCATGTACATTTGTATATTATAACATTTTGTATAATTAATCATACTTTAACCAAGTTTTGTTGGGTAGGTAGTTCAGTGTTCAAACAGCACCAAACTGATAGTTATTCCCCCTGCACAATGGAAGTTGTAAGACGGGTATACTGTTTTTAGCTAGTCTGTCTGTCAGCCTGCCCATTCACCCGTCCCTCTGTCTGTTACTAGACGGATTCTTATGAACACAACTCCTCCTACAGTGTTTACAGAATTTTCTTCCAACTTCCACAATTGAACAACTTTAATTAACATGTAAATGCACATGAAGGATAGAATTAGTGCTGCGATTTATTTTCCAGAATTATGGTCGTTTTGCCGACAGGGGTATACTAGTGTACATTTGGAATAAAATATAATGATGTGACTGAGTAGCTTGTGTAAAGAGGACAGGGTCACTGTTACTTATTATATAATCAAAGCGCTGAAAGCACTGCAGTTGTTAGAATTAAAGATGATGTAACTGTATTTTTCACAGTCTTATTAATTTTTGTCTTATGATTTGAATGGACATTTTTTACTAGCATATACATACTCTTTAATAGTATATGCTTGGATTTTCGCTAAGGAATTTCAGTTAGGAATGAGATATTATTTTGAAATATGCTGTATACTAGTAGGTATACATAATTTTTGAAGGGGCAGACTGGTATTGAATATCTGGTGGGGTCAAGGTTTGTGTTACTTGTTAGTAAATCATATAAAAACAAATAGAAATTGGTTTCCAGTTTCACCGTGTATAAACCAAATCACTGTATGACTTATCAGATTACTATAAAATTCAACTTTTATCATTTAATGCTGTTGAAAATACATGTAAAATCTGATCACTGTACTTATTATTGCAGTACTATATAATTCAATGTTTACTCCTTATGGCAATTGCTGAAATATAACTCGTTTATACGCAGTGAATTAAGTATATTCCATTGATGTAAACTTATGAACAAATATTTCTTGAATTGAGAGGATCAAAGAATATTTATGATTTTTGTGCCCTATGGTCAAGTTTGCAAGATATCTATTACGGTAAAATCATTTAATTTCAAAGGGACAAAATTTTGTGGTTTTGGGTAAAAAAGACCATTTCAATGGAACGTTAATTTGTGGATTTTGCATTTCAGGTAATAAAAAAATTGGTCAAAATTATTGTTCAATGGGATTGGATTTACATGGTTGAAGGTGAACTACAAAATTCACGAAATTTAATCCCCCACAAAAAACCAATAATACTGTAATAATAAGTAGGGTCTGATCTAGTTTAGTTTTCTTATCACATTGTGCCATATACCTGTTATTGTTTGTTTTTATAATTTTTTAAGAAATTTTATATATCTATATTTCTGTTTTATGAAATGAAAAATGCAAGTGTTAGTCAATAATTTCATTTTCAAAATGTGTGAATTGCTTTGGAATATTTTCTGTAATTAAAAAGATCATTTGGAAAACAAAGTATGATGGTTTGTTTTTGATAATTTATGTAATCATGATTTTAATAATTTGGATTTGATACAATCCACATATCTGTCATATATACTGTAAAATTATTAAATTTTGATGGGACTAAATTTTGTGTTTCGGGTAAAAAAGACCATTTCGATGGGACGTTAATTTTTGGATTCTGGATTTTGCATGTCAGGTAATAAATACCGGGTTCAAAATTATTGTTCGATTGGATTTGATTTTGGTGTTGAAGATGAACCACAAATTTAATCCCTCACAAAAAATAATGATTTTTCAGTAGAATATACTCAGACACAAATGGACATTTATTGGGTATTTCTTTTGTTCTGTAGTACCCAACCCATTTGTTTGCCTAATAGACATTCCTTTTGTACACAGTACACAAAATACCAACTTGTTAGTAGTATATAATTTTACGAATCCGGGTAAGTAGATCAATTTGAAGTCAGAATGTAACATGATACAGCTTGGATTGATCTCGGGTGACACCATGTATAGCATGACCGATTTGACACGAGCCTGACCTTTTGATTAGCATAATGTAACAGTTGATATATTGCCTTTATAACACCGATTGTATGTTTTCATAATCGGTGAGTATCACAAAGACGCTCGAGATGTAATACAAACACAAATTTGAAATACCGATATCGTGCCATTAGCTTGCAGAAATTGATATATTCAAAGCAAGAACCTTGTAAGATATTCTTGCATAAAGATCAGGTTCAGGTCAAAATAGCCAAGCTATAGCATAGACAAAATTGGTCTCCATAACTTCTTGGTTTTTACAGCAAATCACTTTTTCATTTGAACGTGACCTCTAATGTCTAACTAATAGCGTAAAAGAATGGAGCAAATGATTTGAAGTTTGAAATTGGATCATGTGGGGTCAAAATCTAGGTAACTGTGTCAAATCTTGTAAAAAACCTTGTGCTCACTTTAGAGACCCCTGCTTTGATCCAATCATCATGAAATATGGTCAGAATGTAAGTTGTACTGATACCTAGACCAATATGCAACAGGTGAGCGACCTAGGGCCCTTTTGGCTCTCTTGTTTAAAAAAGACGTTTTTTTGGCAATTGTTACCTTTATTATATGTGGAAATAATAATACGGCTCAGTGCAAAACCATGTTATCTACATGAATTTATAGAGGCATGTACCATAGGTTTGTAATGAGCCCTCAAATTATACTCTTATACAATAATATTGAAACACAATACATGTATTGCCCAAATATCGGTTAAGGTCAGTGCAATATTACATAATAGAATACTTAAGTGCTGTTTTATGCATACAATCATATCTTGTATAAATGTTTACACAAAACTTCCTAAAACTAAATTGGCTTCTAGGAAAAATGTTTATTTATAGAATTCAATTCTGGTTACTAAATCACTACATGTAATTTGATTAGCATAGGATTGTATAGACTAGGAGTACAGAGATATTAACATAATGCAGTGAAATGTATACCCTTTGTGTTTGCACAATCGTTTGAAGTTTGCTAATAGTGTTGCCAGCCTGAGATCAGCCCGATAGCCTTTTCAAAAGCTTTAGGGTATGTGGGCGTTAGTTTTCAGTGAACTTGAATTTCTAGGAATAAAATTTCTTCCTAATCCAGTTGTACTGTATCGTGTCTTACTACAGGGAGGTTACTCGATGTGCGTGCACATACATGTATATCGAGGGGTGCCCACAAGACTGTAGTAACTGCATATAGATAAAGAAGGACCAATACTACAGTATTGCAGGCACCCCTCAATATGCAAAACTGTGCTCATAAACTAACTGAAAAAAGCAAGTTGTAGATAAGTGCATAAAACATTAGGCAATAAGTATTGATTTTTATTTGAATAAAAAGCTCATAGCACATAAATCACTTTGTTCTGTGTAGATATATCTGTATTTTTTCTGGTGTTGATACTTGTTTTATTTATGTGCAATATGAGCAGCAATATGGACTAAAAATGAGTGCTTTTTAAATAAATACATATCACTGGCTTAGAATGAGACGGTCGTAAGTGCGTTTTACAACCTTATAAGACTAATGCATATTTGAAGTCTACACCGTAAGGTGCTTCTTATGAGACTATTTGCATGAAAATCGGAACTTGTCATGTTGACCGAACTGAAGTTTAAAAAGCTTGATTTAACATAAGTAAAGAGTGATTGTCAGACAGTTTTTTCTTGTTTTTTCAAAATATTGATTTTGTAGTTACGACCTTCTCATTCTAATCCAGGGATACAATTATTGATTTTATAACTGTGTGAGCAGACAAAGTTTTCATGGCATTTTAGGTTGCCAAATTTATCATGGCTGATTGACTGTGTAGGTTGCCATGGTAAAATCACAACAAAGACAACAGCTGAACAATATTCAATTTTATATAAATGTTTATTGACTGACAAAACTAAATCAAAATGAATTTAGATCACCAATATTATCACAAATACATCCCGATATACAAATACATGTATACACTGTATATTGACGGTGCCTAACTAAAACCCTGAAACCCAATTTTGGCGGGAAAACTTTTTTTGCAGCATCCGCATCTGCTAGACGTCCCGCGCATTTCTGTCTTGTCGCCATTTAAATAGCCAATCGTGTTACGTATGTGGCACAAGACAGAAATGCGAGGGACGTCTAGCAGATGCGGATGCTGCAAAAAAAAAGTTTTCGCGCCAAAATTGAGTTACAAGGTTTTGGTTTGGCACCGTCAATATGATAACATAGCAATAACAACTTAATAATATATCCATACAAGTAATAATATTCATTATATTATACAGTGAAAATCATACATTTTTATAAAAAAACTTGCATATAAATAGAACAATTAAACATAAGTTGACAAACATGAAAGGCAGTAACTGTTGTCTTTATTTTTATTCAACTTAATTCAAATATACTTCCCATTTTGCTTGCTTAGAATGAGAAGGTCCTAAGTACAAAATCAATATTTTGCGAAAACAAGAAAACTGTCTGAAAATTACTCTTTACTTAATATGGTAAAACAAGCTGTTTCAACTTGTCAAGTTCTGATTTTCATGAGATTAGACTCATAAGAAGCACCTTGTGATGGAGATTTTGAAAATGTATCAGTCTTATAATGTCGTAAGTAGTATTTGCGGCCTTCTCATTCTACTCCAGCGATGTATTGAAACACATCATTATATTGTACATAATCCAAATATATTAAGCCTTTTCATTCAAAGCATAGATTTTATTTGCCAATCAGTTTTTTGTTGAAATAGGCAGGCATGTAATGTCTGGATTTGAACATGGGCTGCCAAATTACAGCACAAGCAAGCTATTTATTCAGCTACTGAGGCACACATAAACATAAGAATGATTATACTAAAAGGTTCTTGCAAATTTAAGATTTGTTAGGCAGTCAATTTGCTAACTGGTTAACCATTTCATCTTCCTAACGGTTAACTGGTATGCGAGTAGTGACATCCATAGAATAATATTTTATCAATTTATGTGAGAAAAGCATGCAATCTTTGAATTTTGTGTTATATATATTAATCTAATGTAATTTATATAAAAAGGATTTATCACATGTTGTTGAGTCGTACCAACTTCTAAACATCTTGTTTTACTAGCCCCAACACCATTCGTGTTCAACCAGCATATTTTTTCGTCTGAATCAAATCTTAGAACGTGACTAACCACTGATTTATGAGAGAATGAAACATGCATATAATACAAAATTCCTTTTATCAAGTGTACTGAACACAAACTATTGTAACTGCGGGGTCACAGTTTAATATACTGTAAACCAATTTACTTTCGCGAATACTAACTTTCAAGTTTTGTTGATCGTCGACATGCATATAATATTCCTGACTACAATTTGTTTCATTTTTTGGTCTTCAGTAATGTCTATATTAATGTTTTGAAAATATTCGTGGATACTTAATTTCGCAAAATTCTATTACTCGTCAACTAAATTAAATCACGCAAAATAATTTCTTGGTTTACAGTAAATATAAACTAAGAACAGTTCTGCAATCACCTCTCATACCTATAACATACAACCAGAATAAATGAGAGATTACATCACATAGCTGTTCTGTTGTATATACCCGTGTGTCCTATTACTAATACATGAAATACAAATTTTACCAGGCTAATTTCATCAGACAAAGCTTTTGTTTCGATATACAAAAGCATTGCCAAATTAGCTTGTTAAGTATGATTCTTAGATAACAAGGGTTAACTACATGTCAGCAATAGTCGGGTCTCACCCGAAAATAACAAACTTGGATTTTCGACATTTTTTCAAAGTCATTTCACCAAACATTAGTATTCCTGCATCTTATATGATGATGTCGGGCCATGATCTCCCGGAACATCTCGATCTGAGTTCAATCTCATCTCAAATATCGGCATGTGTCTTTTAAGTTTCTGATAGAAGAGTATCCTAAACTTTAGATAGTTTGCTAGCACATTGTTTTTGTGAGGGACCAGCAATACATAACATAGTATAAAAACATGCAAACATCACAGTAAAATCATATATTTTCGAAAGTGATCATTTTTGCTATATTTGAAAATTTGATAACTAATAGTAAACTTTGGCAATATTGGAAAAAGCACAGAAAGTGTTTCGTTTGAAAGTGTAAAATCACATTCATATAACCTCGCAAACTGTTTCAGAATACTGTAAAATCATTAATTTCCGTGGGGGGTTAAATTTCGTGGATTTCGTGGTTCACTTCAACCACAAACTTTAATCCCAACGAACATTGATTTTGACCCTTGTTTTTTACCTGAAATGCAAAATCCACTAATTCAAGTGCCAACGAAATTGTCTTTTTTACCAAAACCATGAAATTTCGTCCCAACGAAATTAAATGATTTTACAATATCCAATTTGCGAAATAAGTGTTGGGGCACAAAAATTTGAAGCATGATAAAACACATGACAAGATTGCTTCTATGCATTCAACATAATAATGGCACAAAGTCTACAAGACGTTACATGAATTCTTGCATTCATATTCTCCCTAGAAGCTGCAAATCCAGGGGCCTTATTCACCAATGTTGTAAGTCTAAAAGTCAGACTTAGACTTTACATTGCCAAATGTTCTATTCGCTGTCATGTTGTTATAAAAAATATTGATTTTGATTAAATGGGTATAGTCATTTTCAGAAGTGACAAAAAATAATCAGATAACATTTCACATGGTTAAATCTATTTTCAAAGAAATGGCAATGATTATAAATGTTGCCAATTTTAAGTCTAAGTCTGAGTTTCAGTCTTACAGTGTTGCTGAATAATTCCCCAGGAAAAAATGAATGAGGGCATACTACGACTGTCTCAATCCATCACAAACACATTCATTCATCTGATTGCCTTTTATACATGTATCTGCTATAGTACTATAAAGCTCTACTTTATGAAAGTTAAAGCTTCATTCTAAAGTTATAATAATGCCGCTAGTAAGTTTATCCTCCTATTGTTATTGGTCCAATCGCAAATATCCAATAATCACTGTTTATTACCGATACTATGCACAGCAAACTTTGACACTGTGATTTCACATGTTGTGATTGACACATGTGACATCATCATTAAGTACACTCATTTCCAGCATGTGACATCATTGCTACGTACACTCATGTGACATCATCACTAAGTACACTCATTTCCAACATGTGACATCATTGCTACGTACACTCATTTCCAACATGTGACATCATCACTAAGTACACTCATTTCCAACATGTGACATCATTGCTACGTACACACATTTCCAACAATGTGACATCATCACAACGTACACACATTTCCAACAATGTGACATCATCACAACGTACACACATTTCCAACAATGTGACATCATCAATACGTACACTCAGTCACAATGTTTGTCCTCATCACAGTGAGAAAATTGCAACACCTGACATAGTTTTAATCTTTTAAGCTACACAGCCACAGGAATGGTGTCATGTCACATATTGTATCCTGCCTACACACACCGATACTTCAGATAAGTACCCATAATTTAAAAATCCTACAAAAATATGACACTTTCTACTTTCCATTTTTCCAAATATTTTCATTTTAAATACAGTATTATATATAATATATGTCGAGGGCTTCAGAAATGACTCAACATATCATCCACCTGGATTTCTTACATATTTGTACCCTCCCATAATAAGAAAAAGTTTATCTCAACATCTACCCCAGGTATCATGGCAGTATCAGATCCAACCGTCCAATTGATAGCATCTTCAATTAATTCACTTGTCCAATAGTATCATGGTTTTCTCTAATCCATCAATCCAATTAATGGCATCTTCAATTAATTAATTAATTAATCAATTAATTCACCCATCCAATTATACCATGGTATCAATATCTGTTCCATCTGTCTAATGAACATTTTGTTCGGATTTCAATAAACATGTCAAATAAAGTCATACTTGTTCAGTGTATTGCAGACTGTCATTTTGTTTACTACTAAACCAATGGCTAGCCCCAGAAAATGTCCAACATTGGACATGCATTGTTGGACAAAACTACTGGTACTTAAGTTTTAACAAGCAAGCTTTGTAAACACAAGAAATACACTTACGTAGACGCAGGGATTACACTCGCTTTGATAACAAGTGTGTCATTTTTAACGTACGTGGATCCATCGATAACACTAAGGGGTAGGAATTCCATGTAGCCAAAACCTTTATGATTTCGTGTGCTAGTTGGTCTTTGAAATGCGGCTAAATTGGGCTTGGATAAGAGGGTTTCTGAGATATCGTTTCGTAATTCACAGATTGGATTTTGATCTATAACTGTAAGAACAATTCGGCCATTAAACGGCCATTCTAAGAGGTCATCGTACTCCCCTTGCATAAAATGAATAAATAATGACAGATGTGTACCTCTTGCCGAGTCTACGCCATTCAGATTTACGCGAATACACAATTTATATCCATAGTAACAAGAATAAAACGAGTTGCTATGCACTGCAGTAATTTCCCCTCTTTCTGCATCCCTTCGAAGCTTAAAATAGTTCTTGATTTTCCATAAGTAAACCCCATTTCCACAGCGTCCTTCAAAGTCTGAAACTGTACTCTCCAAATATTTAACTTTCATCCTTAATTCTCGAATAACTTTATCCTGGAAGTCATTCTGTTGCTTCAAGTCAAACAGATTTTGATCATGCCTGGCCAGACTCTCATCTTGAAAGTCGTTCTGACACTTGATCGACCTCAGTTCCGTCGCCGACATGGTGACAGGTGGCATTTCATTCCCTGTCATGGAAACTGGCGGCATCTCATTATCTTCCCTATTGGATGGTTCGCTGAAATAACTGATCTTCTGTGACTGTGTACGGTTTGTGTTCGTCCGTTCATTGTCCGTCACTTCCTGGTTGTCTGTTCTCAATGTCTGTACTTGTTGTTGGTTAGCTGGTATTTGACTCTGCCTTATATTTCTTCCTGATGGCGTGTATATACCGCTGGCTTGTTCACTGTCCATACTTCCTTGTACCGGTAAACTTGTGTTCACTTCATTGCTAGGTGAAGCATTTACATCACTCGGTGTCATATTGAAATGTTGAAAGAGAGTTTGTATAAAGTTCATGCTGTCTTTAGGGTTCATGAAATATGAGGGGAAACTGGCTGCCCCTGATCCTGTGGCCCCTTCTGTAGGCTGGTGCCCGAGTGAGGAAGGGCCTTGAACAAACTGTTGACTGGTTGGATCAATGCGTAATGCAGTACATAATGATATTAAACTTCTGTTTATCAGAGACATATGATAAATTAAGCTTGTCTGTTCGTGTTCCTCCATTTTTCCACGTTCAGCCTACAATAAGCAAAACAATACATTACCAGCGATAATTTAGCATACATGCCAGATCTCCTGTATCATGCATGAGTCTCCTGCATTTGAGACTCGACTCCCTAATGATCTGAGATATATTGATCAAATCTCACACATTTATTGGGGCATTGCAACCTGATTCTTTTTTTTTACATTATGAAAATGATGACAAATATTAGTTTGAATTGCATCATGGAGCTAACATGGTATTGCCTTACAAGGTAAATTAGTGAAAAGCGCATATTCAAGTTTAAAATTTGAGTAAGGAAAATTTCCTGCATTTTACTGGAATCTCCTGCATTTGCAACACTAATTTCGAGCAAAGTGGTCTGCAAAACTTGGCATGTATGAAATTGGTACAGATGGCAGATAATAAGTTTGCATACTGAAAATCAATATCAGGATATACGGCATTAAATAGGTCATAGAAGGTCACAGCAACCTTGACCTACTGACCTCAAAATCAATACAGTCATCTACTAATGCCGATCAACCTTGTAAAACTTTCATGCTCAAATGACAGCCAACCAGACATTCACGTTAAGTCATGATGACCAGGCTCATCGACCTACTGACCTCAAAAATCAATAGGGTCACCTACTGGTGATGACCAGTTTCCCCATAAATCTGAAGATTAAAACTATAGATGGAAACTTAGGTCCGGTAATTAGCAATCATTCTCAAGCCTGAACAATCCAGTTTCAAAGCCTGAAATTCCACTTTCCATAATAGACAAACAAGGAAATTTCAGGATTCAAAAACCTGAAATCAGACACAAGCCTGAAAAATACTAGATCTGACCAACCAACTGAAAGACAGGTCCACAAGTGTTTGGAATGCAATATAGCCCCTCATCCTCACATTACAATGGGGGGGGGGGCATAATAAACGGTATCCATGGAAACAAAACTGTTACCTCATATCCACATCCTAGTAAATGATACTGACATCTGGTTCTTGTTTTCATACATTCAGAATTCAAATGATGTGATAACTGAAAATAACATTTACATTGGAAATATTTTTTCTAAACATCAAAGATATGTATGTTAAAATCATCTGACCTAAAATGTTTGACAATAAATGCGTACAACTAGTCTTGAAATTTCATTGAAATCAAATCTGACCAATGGTTAAGGAAAAGAAGAGCAGACAATTTTAATAACAGACATATAGACGTCATCACGAAATCTACACATCTCCACCACACCATGTATGGGAGACATACTGTAAAATCATTTAATTTCGATGGGACGAAATTTCGTGGTCTTGGTAAAAAAAGAACATTTCGGTGGGACGTTAATTTCGCGAATTTTGCATTTCAGGTAATAAATACAAGGGTCAAAATTATTGTTCGATGTGATTAAATTTCATGGTTGAAGATGAACCACAAAAAAAAAATTACGAAATTTAATTCTCAACGAAATTAATGATTTTACAGTAATCCTTTTTTGCCTTTGCCTAAGAAAGCTGTCATGTGTGACCATTTGGTTTTATCCCTGTCTAATAATTATAAGCTAATGACCTCAGGCTGTATAGGAAGAGACAGAAAGTTTGTTTGATGCAAGGACACTATATGCGCTGTCCTGGCTCTATGAGTGCCACCATTCAGATTTTGACCCAGATCGCCAGATAAGACGGAATTTGCTCTAACCACTAACCCACTCATCCGCCAGTAAACATACACAATCACATACAAAGATGAAAGAGAATGTAACAATGTCATACCTGGGAACGAATCAGCTGTTGTTGACATGATGGACAGTTGATCATAGATTGTGGACAAACCTCACCATGCTCCTGTAAACAACAACAACAACAATAACAACAACAACAACATAGTAAACAGGTATCAGGTCCAATGTTATAAACATTGCAGAAGTGCTCCATGCTCCAACTCATACTCCATACTCCAATTATAGCATTTCTTAGTTACAAAAACTGCTGTAACTTCTTTATTACTGAATGGAAACATGTGACATGGGGGTAGATTTTCGTAATTAGACCATTTGTTACTAGCTGGTGTTGGTTTTAATGCGACATTCTGAAAAAAGCTGTTTTTCAAGTTGGAGCTTGAAATGTTTATAATCCCCTGGCCTGATTAGTTTGGGTGTAAGTTTTATATATTTAATCTATTAGCATTGATAGTCGTACAGTGCTAACTGTTGGATACTTGAAGTTGTAATTAGGGATTCTGCAGGCGCATATTGCCCAATCCTGAATAAGATATTCTTGAAATTACATCCCAAATAAAAAATTTTTAATCAAAACAATGAAATTTTGTCCCATTGAAATTAAATAATTTTACAGTAATTGCTTTCCGTAGGTGCTTCGATAAAACAGTAACCAGGCATTATACAGGTCAATGAGTAAGGCATAAATTCACCGTCTTATATATAGTACAAAGTGCGAACATGTACCAGAGCACCTATAGGGTGACAATAAAACAATGGTTTTGTAAAGATCTTGATTTTCTTGTTATGCATGGTAAATAAATATTATTTTGAGGTTTCCTTATATTCAGGAAGTGTAAACAAATTATACTGCATTATTATATAATGCATAATAGTCTCAATGCAATGACGTCATGGGCACAGCTAGCCTAAGGTTGTATCCATAACAAAAATCTAAACATTGACTGTCACAGTATAAAATCATGAACAAATGGCAATACAATGTACAGTCTGTTTCAAAGTTAATTGATAACGGTTGTAAACATTAACTTGTCCGTCAGGTAAACTATGTTTATTTACGTTTAACTGTGTATGCCTGAGTTAACGATAGTCCCCGCTATTCTTTCAAATGGGATAGATCCCTCATTAGTACTAATTATTGTACCGACAGCACTAGTCTGTCTTACATACCCTATGTTTAGAAAGACAACTTCTCAATCTACTCTTTTTTTCATGAAATTATTTCCCTTTGCACCCTCAAACATAGGAAAAATCTAGCTAATAAATCAAGCAAAATTTTTAAAAAGTTATGCTATTTGATTGATAAAATATATTATCTAGTCGGGTGGCCAGACTACGACAGCACATGCATAATATCATACCGGTATATGAAAATACATAATGCTAGCCGCACAAACAGCATAAATCAGCAGGAAAACAATTGCATGTTTTTTGGAAGGATATTTTTTTTATTTTCCTTGTTATATGATTGTGTAGTGTAACAATTGATTCATGAATACAATATTATATTTCTTATTCATTCATTGGCTTATCTAACTTCAAATCATTTCCTGAATGAGTAAGTCCTATTTGTTAATAATGTGTGAACCATTTCATGGAAACCCAACTATTTCAAACAAATACACCCCTGTCAACAGGTTTAGTATATCATATGACTTCCTGTTGATGGTCTATAGACCGTTTCAAAATACCATAAAATCATTAATCTTTAGGGGATTAAATTTCGTGGATTTCTAGATTTATTTTAGTCAATTTTGACCCTTGTATTTAGTAGCTGAAATCTGTGACACCCTGTTTGGCACTCTGTTAGACAACCTGTTCAAAACACATCCTTAGACACCCTTTCCAATGATTGGTGAGGCACCCTGTCTACAACTCTGTCCAACTCCCGGTCTGACACACAGTCCAATACCCTGTCTGCAACCCTGTCTGTAACATAGTCCAATACCCTGTCTACAACCCTGTCTGCAAACCTGTCTGCAACCCTGTCTGCAACCCTGTCTGCAACCTTGTCTACAACCCTGTCCAACTCTCTGTCTGACACACAGTACAATACCTTGTCTGCAACCTTGTCCAACTCCCTGTCCGACACACAGTCTGGTAGCCTGTCAGACACACTGTCTTACTGATTATATATAAAAAGTGTTGGTAAAGCTACTGTTTCGAGAAACGACAGAAACACTAAACACTGTCTAACCAATATGTAAATGAAAATTGATGGTTAACCTTCTGATTGAGCAAATTATAGATGCATTACAAGAAAAATGTCAGCTGTCCCAAAATATGCAGCCTCATCAGAAGTGTGTGCTAAGGGGAGCTGAACATTAGTTAGTTTGAGTTTAATTTCACAGATAAAGTGGTTAAAGGAGAAGCCAAGACATCTCCAGCAATATCTACATACAGATAAACCAGTTTACCTTTCGTCACCCCCCTGCTTTAAGTAGATAATCTCTCACTAACAAGTAGAACCAGGAAGTTTTGATATCCCTGACATGAATACAAAGTGTAGTTTAAGTTTTATAGATAAATAATGTCTCTATTTACCAACCACTGAAGACTTTAAGTTAAACATAATTTGAAGCTCTAGTGTTAAATGTGCAATACTTATATGATAATACAAAATTGCTAGCAATATTTTCATTTTTTGCTTACACTGAAAACGTAGAGTCAATTATAGTCAATTGGACACATCACTTTGAAGTTGAGTGAAAGACAACCCACTCCCTGTCCCCTTTTTATGCTAACCTCGCCATTTAATAAAGAAAGGTGTAGTGAGGTAGCTCCTTTTAACCAATTTATAATGATTTATGTAAATTGTTCTAACTTATTTAAGATATAACCATTTGCTGGTTTAGAATGAGAAGGTCGTAACTACAAAATCAATATATTGAGAAAACAAGACAAAACTGTCTGAAATTTACTCTTTAATAATGGAAAAACAAGTTTTTACAACTTCATTTTGGTCAACATGACAAGTTCCGATTTTTATGAAAATATGCTCACAAGAAGCGCCTTATAATGAAGATTTCAAATATGTATCAGTCTTATCAGGTCGTAAGTAAAAGTTATGACTTTTTCATTCTAAGTTAGCGATTTGTATTTTGATTGGCCGTAGAGCGTATTCATATAATTACTAGTAAGCTTAGGAGTATTCAACTAGTTCATATTGTTGTTTATAAATAGGTTAATATATTCTAAAACAATTACGAGCAAAATGTTGCACAAATATTGTCATATACTGTATTAAGCTTGATATTTCCGTGGGTCCAAAAGTGAAAAAATTATGATTTCTGTAAATTGTAAAATCTGTGAATTTTGTAATTTCAGAATTCAGTAACATCAATTTTTTTTGTAAAATCAGAATTATGTAATTTCAGTAAATTTTGTAAATTCAGTGAATTCTGTGAAATCAGAATTTTGTAAATTCAGTGAATTCTGTAAAATCAAATTTTGTAAATTCAGTGAATTCTGTAAAATCAGAATTATTTGTAAAATCAGAATTTTGTAATTTCGGCAAAATATTTCAACTTCTCAAGCTAAACTTCTTATACAGTGATCTAAAATTTAACATTCAATTACTACTTCCTAGTAGCATTGTTAAAGCCCAGCAATACAGTAGCACAAACTGTTAACATTACTTCTAACACAAGTATTTATGGAGTTATGCCAATAAACTGTCAAAATTTCGAGACATTACTAAACGGTTTTGGTGAAATACAATATATCGTTCACACAATTTATCTGCATTACCAATAAGTTTTAATGTGTAGATTGCATCATGCACAATAATGCACAGGCGTACATGCCATAAATAATAGTAAACAACTAATGGATACGGAAAGGTCATTAGTTATTTCAAGGAGATAAAATAACTAACAGTACCTGAGTACTACCTGTACTTAATATATGATTATTGATAATCATTGTTTTTAAAGGTTTTGCCAATGTTAAATTATTTTAGCCATAGACTTTAAAACAGAGGCGTCGCAACTGGGGCAGCAGGAGTGGGCATCGCCGCCCCAATATTTGGAGAAGAAAAGGCAAAATTTAAATATGTATAAATTATGATTTTCTAGCAGAAATCTAGGCTACATATTGTTAATTGGAGCGGCAAAAATGGCGGTTATTGAGACGATGTTGACACCTTGTTAATGTTATCCAGTCAAGTGTGAAAATGTGTGCATTTATAGTGTGCCCAGGGTAATGTGATGTTTACAAACATTGACCGGATTGGCCTACTGTGGCAAATTAGGTTACTTCAATATACATGGATGGTCATTTGTATACTAAAATAACACTGATAAATCGTGTACGCTTGATATCTCCACCTGTGTGGCCTGATCTATATTTTCCCGCTTTTCTTTTTATCCTGGGCAAAAAGTCCAAAGAACTTCTTTGTTTAATTGTTTATTTCAATATTAAAAAATCGTCTATATGCTGAATTAGAATTTGTTTATTTTTTATCATTATTTAAAGTGTATATAGCTACATCTGACGGTAACTTAATGTCAAAATAATTACTTGCATCGTTTTTAGTATGATACTAGACTACTTTAATTGCAAATAATACTTTGGATGGGTTCCGTGTACTTTGATTCATTCGTCGAAAAAATAGACGATTATTATAATTTCAACCTTCGACTTAGGGTGTTCTATAACAATTTCGTATGAAAACAGACAATTCGCATGTCAAATAAATCACAGAGAGAGTTTTTGTTAAAGCTGAAGCAAAAAATGATCTAATGGATATGAAAGCTTAATTGTTTTTCAGTTTTTGAATTTGGAAAAAAATATTGTCAGATATAGCTCTATACACTTTAACCTAGTAATAAATAAAGATATTCAGCCTAATGACTATACATTTATTACTCGGTGTGTGTTATGGAACGCCTTATCAACTACATTCATTTAAAGTTCATGTAAGTAAGTGATCGGCAAACTCGAAATTAATTACTTTTGAATCGATAACGGTTTGTGGTTATAGAAATGGCCGAAAACATGCATTTGTTTCGTTGTTTCTCAAATGCATGACAGCATTGCCAACAGATTAGTTTAAAATAATTTGGAATTGAGATAGATCGACTGACATATAAATATCAAAATCCACAAAATAGTGAGAATACATAGTAAAGGTATTGGAAATTATCAAATAGCTCCATTTATGATTTGGGTTCACAAAATTTTCGCACTAACAGAGAGGGGACAGTCCGACACCCTTAACCACCACGCCACCCCAATGGTTGGCACCATGCAACACGCCTGAATAATATACTATGCATACTGTATAAATCATTTCAATGGGACAAAATTTTGTGGATTTAGTGAAAAATACCATTTTGTGGGAACGTTATTTCAAGGATACCTCATCCACTAATCATATACTATAGAAATTGTTAATATTTCTGGGGATTTAATTTCGTGATTGAGATCACCCACAAAATTAAATTACCCTCAAATATTTATTATTTTACGGTATTTGTTGTTTTTGTATGTACAGCTCTCTAACTACCAGGGCTTGTATTTATAAAACATCTTCAGTGAAAACTTAAAATATTTTGACTTATTTAAAGTTGAAATATTGGGCTGCCCATATTTCACAAGAAACAAAAAATAGCCAATGTTTTCTATATGATTACTGTAGCTCTTTACATAATGCTTCCAAACAATGCAAATAAGTGTCAATATTAATTTTCCTGATTAGCTGATACACTTTACTTGAGATTTTAAGAAAATTTAAAGTTTTCACTTAAGATGCTTTATAAATACAGGCCCAGGGGAACAACCATTGACTGCAATACAGCACAAAAAGCTGTGGTGTGAAAATAATACTACCGGTAATTGTAACTTACCGCTTGTTTTTCTGCTACGATGTCTGACTGACATAAGGAGCACTTGATGAGACGTTTGAGGCACTGATTTAGGAGATGGTCCGAGAGTTGACCACGATATAAGATATTGGCACATTGATTGGGACATGAGGTCAATGAAAATAAACAGGATTCAAGATGACTCTGTAATGAAAAAAGATAAAAGTGAAATAATAAAATTAAATATGGTTGGGAATTAAATTTCAAGAATGTTTGAGTCTTATAAACGCATACCTGACAAGATAGTTAAATCCAAAATAGGATAGGATGCACTGAAATGTGATTTAAAAGGGATTAAGATGCATAAACAAGGAATGTATTAATTCTAGTAGTGATAAATATGGGACAGAAGATCCACAAATGAATCAAATGAACCTTTGCGCAAAGGTAGGTGAACTTGGAAATGTGGAAAACCAGAAATTTATCAGCGAAAATAGGAGTAACTCCACTTTAATAGGAGCACTTGTCAGGTATGAATAAACAGGTTACACACTGTATTTTATGCAGTCTCGGCTACCTAGTAGCTATAATTGGCAAAATGCACTATAATAATTGTGAATGGTAGCTTTACTAACAGACTCCTTGTAAAAATGTGTTAATTGTCAGATTTTGTTTGATTAATGAAATTTGATAGGCAGCCACTCTACAAAAACTTAGCTTTCCAATTACTTCATACTTTCACTGACCAATGGGGAACTGACGCAGAAAAGTTTGTTACATCCATCTAGACATCTGGTACAGATCTCCCTAAGCATATATCTCGTAGAAAGCTCAGCTCAAATTGAGATTTGTTTCTACATGTAAGTCCAAATAGAAAACTTGAGCTATTGAAATTTATTGTTATAAACCCAGAATAATGGCTCAATTTTGTGATGCCAAAGAAGAGTCCTAGCTCCTATAAAATTATCTGAAAAGCACATGCAAATATTTTATTTGAGATTTGGCTCAAGTTGAGATGCTTCAAGAGATCGGAACCTGGACATCAAGCAGAACCTCAATATGTCTTCCCACTGTACACAGGAGACATAATTTCCTATAAGTTACCTACCTTTAGATAATTAAGACTAATTATTTGATCACAGCCTTTCTGGTGATTGGGACAATTAACGGTTAAAGCAAGGATTTCTCTTTTTGCAAAATTATCTTGAAACAGCTGTCTTTCGTCCAGCGGTTGATTGTCCACCGGACACGTTGCTTTGGATTCCCTAAAATACAAGAAAAACTCCATTTAACGTTTACACATTCAGAGAAACACTAACAAGAACTACATTAAAGTGCCAGTTTAAAACAAGAGTACGACCTATGTGTGTTGAATGCCTGAATTTTTCGTACTTGATAGTACCCTTGCTCATCTGTTAGTGAAAAAGGGCAGATAACTCATAAATATAGGTCACAGGATTACCAGCCTTGTCAGCATGGACTCCCATTAGAATGGTGAACAACTAATAAAGTATGTTGAGTGTGAAACAGCTAACTATAAAGGCAGGTCCAGTATTTTTCTGGCTTGTGCCTGATTCCAGGTTTTCGATGATTGAACTTATGGCTTTACATCCAGCATTTTCAGGCTTGAGACTGGTTGCTAATTACCAGACCTGTGAAGGGCAATCTTACTAGTAATCACCTTGATAGAGAAAATTATTTTCATGAGAAATTGCATTATACGAGGGTATATATCCAAAAGTAATGTCACTCCTATCGTGGTTTATTTGTTTATAGGCCGATATGCATAAAAAAGATATCAAAATGTGCAGTAGTTCAATTCTGATTAATATACAACGTGCTGCATTATTCGATTATCATAATTGGATTATATGTACATTTAAAATACATCTATGACGTCATATCGCCGCACACGAAAATTACGATTTGTTTTCACAGGGATTTCCCTGATGCAGGTTTTCTGTGTCCCTGACGCAATTTTGTTGCAAGGGACCCTCATGTCTACATTACTGTGCATCCTAGGGACCCCCAATAGGATCCCTCAAATAGACATTTTCGTTTCTGTTGTTTATTGCACAAAGCCTTTGAGCAATCTGAATTTTCTGTTTTATTTATTTATAAATTTGATACTCACTGTAACAATGAACTTGAAATGCATTACCGTATATGAAGGGACCCCCAAAATTTGTCAGGGACTCCCTTAATATAAATCTTAAGGGTCCTGGGACCCTTGTATGAAAATTCCAAGGGAAAACCCTGTTTCATAATCTTAACAATTTTCTTTTATGTGTTTTTATAAAAAAATAATTCTCGAAAGCAGACGATACTTTCGTGACGTGATGAAACAAATGTTTTGTGTCTGCTGCTAAAACTTCATTGACGTCAACCTATTTTGAAACTCACTATCTACTTTCAACGAACTGACTACTTAGTGAAAACACGGCAGATTTGTGACAAAAAGACGCTGCGCGTAGTAATGCACTTTTCCTATAAGTTATGAAAGTCACCTACTGAAACTTATCGTAACACACGAGACAAACGTTGTCTCGTGTACATGTAGTATAAGCTTTTATGGGACATGTATAGCCAAATCATTATCAACATAGAGTGATATGAACGGTTTTTAGTAGATCCGAAAAGAACACACTTGAGTATTTTTAACGCCGTATTTTCAACTCAACGTTCAAAATTACGATCATTATGTGGTGAGTTTGAGGCTATCTAGAGGACACTTAAAAATGATTCGAATTCGAAGAGAGTAAGTGTCGGGTGGGTTGCACATTTTAAAGACCGTGGAAATGACTGCATGATTTGGGAGTCGTTAGAAATCACCAGACATGAACGATTGCCGGATGAGTAGGCGTCAGCAAGTAACGTCATTATGACGTCGTTGACGTCGGACTTGCGGCGATGTTCGTAAGTACGCCTCATATAAATGTTCATATCTCAAGAACTACTCTTTGCAGTGTTGCGAAATTTGGTCATCGAATTCAAAATAGACTGAAGTTACGGTGTGAAAAATTGCGTAGTTTTACTGACATTATGCATGATTTTATAGCATCAGTGACATTACTTTTGGATATACCCACGTACGTCCCTAGTCTTATTATCGTATCTTTAATAATTGGACAGAAATGTAGAATCTGAGCTGAGTCATTACTTGCCAATCAGCTTTCTACTGAAATATTACAGGCATATATTTGAGTGCCTCCAACCGGATTTGAACCCAAGTCACCAGATTAGACGGCAAGTGTACTAACCACTGAGCTACGAAAGCAAACATTCAAACAAACACATAAAGGGCAATCAGATGGGCTTTTGAACACACACACAGCTATAGAGAGGACTGAAGTCACAAAATTTCAATATTAAATACCTGAGCCATTTAAGTATACATCCACGACAAAACCTGTGGCCACACTCAGTTTGCATGGGTTCTCGTAGCACGAGGAGGCATATAGGACAATCATACTTCTCAGATCTCTTGATGAAGGTCAAATCCCATCCCTCTTCCGCATTCAATATGTGGGCGTAATCTCCTGATGAAGATAATGAAAATATTACATAATTATATATAGCATATAGTTAGCAATATCAAAGTAAGTCAATAATTTCATTATCTGACTGCATGGTTAAATATTTTTCAGCTGAAACTTACCCGCAGCAAGATCCTGTGTACCAACATGACTACTGGCAGGAGTACCAGGGTGAACAGCTGATGCTGGAGCTGACCAGCGTCCACTCGTAGATGGTGGCCACACTAAACTTCCATTCCCAACCGATGAATGCCGCACTGGTTCAGGTAAACTCCCACCGGAACTAGTTCTTAGTAATGGTGCACGGTATACGTCCGAAAATGGAACAACTAGTTCACTTTCAGCTTGAGATTCATCGGCCGCCACGGATGTATCGGAATAGCCAGAATTTGTAACATTCTGGCTAGCACTAAAGTTAGCCATCAGCTAGTCTCTCTAATTCACTGCCATTCCAATGCCCTGAGCACATACTGAACTATCTCAACATCTATCTGAAATAGAGAACGAGAAATAGAGAACGAGAAATAGAGAACTCATACATGACTATGCTGACATCTATCTGAAATAGAGAGCTCATACTGAACTATCCCAACATCTATCTGAAATAGAGAACCAGAAATAGGGAACTCATACATAACTATGTCAACATATATCTGAAATAGAGAACCAGAAATAGAGGACTAATACTGAACTATGTCAACATCTATCTGAAATAGAGAACTCATACATAACTATGTCAGCATCTATCTAAAATAGAGAACATATACTGAACTATGTCAACATCTATCTGAAATAGAGAACATATACTGAACTATGTCAACATCTATCTGAAATAGAGAACATATACTGAACTATGTCGACATCTATCTGAAATAGAGAACCAGAAAAAGAAAACTAATAAGGAACTATGTAAACATCTATCTGAAATAGAGAACCAGAATACGAGAACTTATACTGAACTATGCCAACATCTGTCTGAAATAGAGAATTCATACATAACTATGTCAACATCTATCTGAAATAGAGAATCAGAAATAGAGAACTTATAATGAACTATGTCAACATCTGTCTGAAAAAGAGAATTCATACATAACTATGTCAACATCTATCTAAAATAGAGAACATATACTGAACTATGTCAACATCTATCTGAAATAGAGAACATATACTGAACTATGTCGACATCTATCTGAAATAGAGAACCAGAAAAAGAAAACTAATACGGAACTATGTAAACATCTATCTGAAATAGAGAACCAGAATTAGAGAACTAATAATGAACTATGTCAACATCTGTCTGAAATGGAGAATTCATACATAACTATGTCAACATCTATCTGAAATAGAGTATCAGAAATAGAGAACTAATACTGAACTATGTCAACATCTAACTGAAATAGAGAACTCATACATAACTATGTCAACATCTAACTGAAATAGAGAACTCATACTGAACTATCTCAACATCTAACTGAAAAAGAGAACTCATACTGAACTATGTCAACATCTAACTGAAATAGAGAACTCATACTGAACTATGTCAACATCTATCTGAAAAAGAAAACTCATACATAAATATGTCAATATATATCTGAAATAGAGAACCAGAAATAGAGAACACATACTGAACTATGTCAACATCTATCTGAAATAGAGAACTCATAATTGAACTATGTCAACATCTATCTGAAATAGAGAACTAGAAATAGAAAACTAATTGACTGTTAACATCCAGAGAACCAGAAATAGAGAACTCATACTGAACTATGTCAACATCTATCTGAAATAGAGAACTCATACATAACTATGTCAACATCTAACTGAAATAGAGAACTCATACTGAACAGGCTTAAAATCTATCTCAAATTCTGGGACCACAAAATTATGTAAAACAATCTTAAAAAGGGAATGCAACATTATACTGAACTCCATTTACCCAGTAAAAAAGAAAACACACAATTATTTATCTATCTATTTTGACAAAATTTTGACTATTAAACAGTATGATGAAGGTGCGTTGAATATCCATCTATTTTGCAAAATGAAACTTGTATATTATAGTCATGATGTAAAAAACTAAAAATATATCACCGATAATCAACCACTTGTTCCCAACTTCCCTTTTCAACTTAAATCATTTTTCACTACATAGGAAAAAAGATATATCATATTAACACAAAGGTCAAAATGATGAAAGCCTACACCCTCAGATCCCTCACCCAGATTGGAATCGGATCTGAGCATTGAATTGCACTTTGAATATGTAAGAATATTGCCAGATTGTGCACAATATATGTAAATTGATACAGGAAACATGTGGCCTGCTAATCCTTAGGGTGGAGTCAATATTGAGCCATGGGGTTGCAAAAATTAGAATACATTTAGTAATTACATCAGTATCTAAGTAGAAGGTATCTCTAAGGTTGCATTAATTGCAAAACATCAAAGCATAAAACAGTTTTATTATTTATTATTATCATCTGAAATAGTTGTAGCCTACCATAGAAGTGTTTTTGACACAAAGGGCAATAACTTTGGCAATATTCACATGAGCATTAAAATTCCTTACAATATACATAAGTAAGCAACTTAATTAATTGTTAGGAAGCACTTGCATGCAGTAAAGGTCAGAACAAACAAATCAATGTGTCTCCCCACTATGTTAATAGCATTATGGGACACATACCAAACTGTGTGAAATCCATCCAGAAAAAACTGACTTTCAGTACAAACTTTCTAATATTATGTATATATTCAGACCAAACTACAGTAAAATATTCTGAGTTCAATTTTAAGCTATCTATCCAAAAAGCTAATATAACAGAACAGAACTGAACAGAACAGAACGGAACACTCATTGAGGTGATAAATAATACAACAGGATGAATATAGTGAGCGAGTGAGTCCCTTCCTGTAATTGTGAGGTCCCTTCCTGGTACAATGTGTACCAATGAACCCGAGAACAATTTTTTACATTCAGCATTTTTCCTGGTAACTGATACAGTTAACCAATCGGCTCATTGTGTACTAGAAAATGGCACAATCAAAGTTGAACAAGGACATGATATAATAATAACAATGTTAACCTTAAGGCCAACAAAAAATTCTAATTCCCAGGTCAAACCATTTAAAAATTCTAATGGCTCACTATTTTTCAGACTACCTCAATTTGTATATATTTTTTAAAAACAAAATATTCTTAAAAATTGAATACTGGTTATAATTCATAAATACTTCAATTATATAAATTATCCATGTCAAAACAAGACACTATGATATCATTTTTCAGTAGCGTAGCTGCCGCTAGGCCATTAGGCACGGGCCTACACATCATTACGAGAAAAAATAATATATATATATATTTCTTTAAGTTTAACTTGAAATTTGATCTCCTAAATGTACGTCAAAATGCACCAGAACCTTTTAAGGAATAAAAAAGTTTCCGGGGAAGCATGCCTACGGACCCCCTACTTCTTACATCTTTACCTACGGGCCTACACATTGCTAAGGTTCTAGCTACGCCCCTGTTTTTTTATCGAACAAAATATTATGTCTGAGCCCACATGTAACTGTATCTTTAAATAATTGAAAATGAGTACCAGTAAAAAAATATTTTGGGAAAATTTAGCTTTTTTTCTCTCAAAATTTAAGATAATACAATTTTTTTTTAATGATACTGTTACCTGTAATTTGGCCACCTCCAAAACTTTCTTTTTAAGAATATAAGATAACTTGTGGGTTTTTTTATATTGGCCTCCAAAAGATAAACCACAAACTTATTTCATGAAAGCCACAACCAGGATCTGGGGTGCAGGGGGTATAATAACTACTTGTAGCCATTTTAATCAGTAGGCAGTGAAAAAATTCACAAATTATACATGTGGCAACTGGGAAGTAATTGGTAGGAACACAACAATTACATTTCAATAAACCAGTTGCAAATAAAAGTTGCACATTTTTCTATTTTCGTCTCCAACTATTATTGCATGGCCACAAACTAAACTATAATCGATTTATTAAATTAATTTAAAATTAGTTCAATATGATTATAAAATGTAGTGTATGTTTCAGTAATTGCATCTCTCACTGTTGACTGCTGATCAAAAACACATTGATTATTTTTAGGCCTAATTATTTTAAATAATAAGTACAAATAATGTAGTGCATATTTTTCAATTTGTGCCTTTGTTCCTGGTGCGACATTAACTGATCTGTCAACAGTACTAGTGCAGTTTGAACTACAATAAGCATTTACAAGAGTAGCGGATATCCTACTGTATTTAAATATAACACAGTTAATTATGCCCAATCAGCAGACTAATTGAAAGTAATCGTCAGTGATTGGATGGTATGGTGACAGTATGGGAAGTATCATAGTCCACTGTACTGATATAGCTTGACCAGATTAAACTGAGACTCCTTGCATAATTCGTTCAAGTCCAGAAAATTCCGAAGTCTTTAAACATATACCTACAATTATATATGTCCTTATACGGACATAATGGTGCATAGTAAATAAACATACGAATCAAATACAGCCGAATATTGCCGGTCGAGCTTACGGACTTTGATGAGTCTCAGTTTAATCTGGTCAAGCTATAGGTTAGATCCTAGAGTAGCCAATCAGCAAACAGGACACTGTGGTGGGTAAACTGTACTTACATTATGTATTATTACATAATATTGTACAAGGAAGTCAGTATGCTCTTTAATCTTAAATAAATAGATAGGAAATCTGAGTACTGTAACTAGTTTATCTTAAAGAGGCCTTCCCTATAACTTTGATCGTTTAAAATCGATTCAGGAATTCTATACATTAAATGAGAATCATAATTGCTTAAACTCCTCAAATTTTCAACAAAAAACTCCCACTAATTACCGAGAAAAGAATGAAAATATGAGCCAAATTAGTCACAAGTTGTTTCACTTTGACCACATAATAATAAATTGCTTGTTATTGGTGATTTAAATATATTTTGGACATTATAGACATATTTGTGCATACTTTCTTCTGACAAATTATGATAATTGATAGTACTTTGTACATTTGGCTCATTTAATGTGATAGTAGAGAAAATATGTTACTTATAGGGAATGCCTCTTTAAATAAATGCTTCTAAAATAGATAGGAAATCTGAGTATACTATTTTATATCTTAGTGTTAGCTAAATTCAGAAGTCCTAAATAAGGTAGTCAGTGAGCTATTTTATCTTAGAGTTTCCTATAAAATAAGAAAGTCAGTATGGTATTTTAATGCTACCTAAATTAGGAATTCTGTAAAGTACTTTGTAATGCTTTCTAACTGTAAGCTGCTTAAAATTTTGCTGGTTTTCACCATCTCGACTTTACTCTTTAGTAACCAGAAAGTTTGCTGACAGCATGATCGTAAAGATTATTTTGTGCTAAAATATATATTTTGCTATTTTGTTTATACTTTTCACAGGATGTTGACTGTTACTTTTTCTCTCTGTTGAAACAAAATCCGGCCTTCCTATTTTGTGAGCATATTTCACTAGACTTTTGTCAGGCCTAACCAAAGGATGTCACACATAATAATAAACCAGTGTAAATCTTTAACAATACATAAATTATGCACCTTATTTTTTTATTTCAAGGAACAATTTTATATAACACAAGATATACATCCTGAAAGTTTGCGTAAATTTGTTTAGTACAACTACATGTGTACCACCAATTAATATTCCAGATCACCTGAGTCTTACCAGTAACAGGATACACCACTTTTTTTTTTCATAATTAAGCTACCGGTATGTTTTATTGGTTACAAGGCCTCTGATTAATGACATATAAACTTATTTTTTATAACATCTGATTAATAAGGAATGAGATATTTGGACTGCAAATAAAAATGTCGAACATATAATTAACAGTACAGTAAAACTTTGTTATGACGAGCATCAATATCATGAGCACCCTGCCTTTCTCAAGCAAATTTTAAGAATCCGTTTTTATTGTCAATACATGTCATTTGGTTATTTCGAGCATCTGGTTTAAACCGAGCATTTAACGTGTCCCGATCACTCCTCGAGATAACGAACAAAGTTTAATTGTAATAAATTTCCAGCAGTAAGCAAAATAAAACCTAAGTGTGTAATTTCTTTCTTGCATATACAGGTCCGGTATACTAACTCGCATTGTAATGAATATTGTGAATTTGTAAATATTTCCTAGTCGCTAAATATACTAAACTAACCACTAAATATACAGAGTACTTAATTCATAATCACGGAAAATATTTCTGCAGAATTGTGACAAGCACTCCTTTATTAAAGTACTTGAAATTCACTGGCAGTCAAACCACAATCTAAAAGGTATATTTAATGCTGGATCACATTATCTTACAGCTTGGCTATTTTGACCTGAACCTGACCTTTATGCAAGAATATATAACAAGGTTCTTGCTTTGAATATTTCAATTTCCGTATTCAATTGCAATATCGGTATTTCAAATTTGTGTTGTATAACATTCGAGCGTCTTCGTGATACTCCCCGATTATGAAAACATACAATCGGTGTTGTATCGTAGGAAATATATCAACTGTTAAATTATGCTAATCAAAAGGTCAGGCTCGTGTCAAATTAGCCAAGCTATACAGTTGAATAATGTTACATACTGTAAAATCATTAATATTCGAGAGGGTAATTTAATTTAGTGGATTCATGGATGATCTCAACATCGAAATTAAATCCCCACAAATATTAATAATTTCTATTATTATAGTATTTTATTGTGTACAAAGTATCCTTGAAATTATGTCCCTGTGAAATGATCGTTTTTACAAAAACCATGAAATTTAGTCCCAAAGAAATTAAATGATTTTACAGTATCGTGAAGTTGAATAATATAAATTTATATAAAACGCTTATTTCATTCGTTATACAAAATTTAAGACATTGATTACAAAAACAAATATTCAGTTGTCATGTCAAAAACAAATATTCAGTTGTCATGTCAAAAACAAATATTCAGTTGTCATGTCAAGAAAGGCATCATGAGAGTCTGACATTTTTTTTATTGAAAGTAAAACTTACATGAGCATCTTATATACTGTGATATCCATGTTTATCTGATGTCCAAATTACTATAAGTAAACAGTGACAATCAAGTCCTGATAATTATAATTATTGCAAAATTCTTACACACAGATATAATTTTATGACATTTTAACTAATATGATCACATATTATATGAAAATATAACTGTTAAAAATGATAAAAAATTATTTCAGCCCGACTGAGGTACTGTACTGAATTAATGATCAATAAGGATTTTGTACCTGTATGAAATAAAATCCTCATTTATCAAATATTGGGCAGGAAATATAGTGCATCCTCTTTGAGGCCACCAATACAGAAGAAATATTTTATGGTATTATAACAAACCCTTCCTGCATTGAGGGACATAATAAATTGTAAAGAATAAAAAATAATAAAGCAAATAATGTTATTATCCTCGAACTGTAGTAAATGCATGATTGGATAAAATTATTATCAAAGTAAATGCATAGCAATAAACAGCTTCCTTCCTTATACAGTTCTGTTCGAAGTTAAATGATAACGGTTATGAACAGAAGCTTGTCCCAAAGGTAAACCATGTTCATCAAGGTTTTACTTGGTGTAACTGAGTTAACTGTAGTTCCCGCTATTTTTTTGCATTGGGAAAGTTCCCTCATTTGTATTTATTACTACTTGAATTGACAGTAGTATAATAACAAACAAGAATGTGTTCAGTAAAATGCTTATGCCCCTGTTGAAGTCAATCAGGGGCCATAAATTTCTTGAATTGTTAGAAAGTGTAGCATGCATGGCTTTGACAATTTAAGGTGTTAAGGATGGTTAGCGAAAATGCTAAGGTTGAAAGCAATTCCTTGAGGGACTAAGAAAGTATTATAGTTTCAAGAACTTGATTGTTTTTTTTTGTTTTTTTGTTTTGTTTTGGTTAGAACTTTTTCAGATGAATAGGTAGAACAATCATTATATGCCTACTGCATCACCTAGATCCCGGGGCATGAAATAGCATTCATATAATTATCCGTCACCTAATTCTAGAAGAAATAATATGCAAACAATAGCTAGTAATATGCAAACAATAGCTAGAACACTATGTAATTATGTGCAGAATTAAAATCATATTATGCAGCCATTTTGTAATACTATTTTTTTCTAAATTCATTAAATAAAAATTCCGATTTTATAGCAAAAAAATATTTATTAAGTGCATGTATACGAAAAAAAAAAAATGGAATAATAATGACAATAACGATACACTCTTCTATTTATTTTGACTACATTTCAGGATATCAATTGCAAGCACCCACTGACTTATGAAAGAGTTTTAAAGTGAGAAAAATTGTTTTAAATATTGACCCATACATGCAGTACATCATGAAGTGTTATTTTCAAAATCTTAAAACTTCCTAAATCTTGCGGGTACATGTTAAACATCCCCGGGTACATACTAGATAAATAAACTTATCAGAAACATTTGAATGTCACCTTCAATCATATATACAAACAGGAAGTGAAATTCTAAACTCGAAAATTTTATCGTGAGCTTTTTTTTACCCGGAAGTTAATGCTCTCTCTCTTTTTTGCGTTTGACGGAGAAAGTTGTAGTGTACGACCATTTGGCATGAAAATTGCTTTGCCAATTATATTATCCACAGAAAATAAAGACGTTATTATTATTATCATTATAATTGTTATTTTTATGCCTGCCCTAAACTTTGGCCAATGACCTCCAGTTCTAAGGAAAGAGACTGTGAGTTGGTGCTATCAAATGAAACAATCTATAGGTATCCCATAGTGAAGGAATCCCAAAATGTGGTTATCCCACAGCATTGAAATCCCGTAGTATAGGTATCCCAAAATGGGATATCCCACAGTATTGAAATCCTGTAGTATAGGTATCCCAAAATGGGATATCCCACAGCATTGAAATCCCATTGTATAGGTATCCCCAAATGTGGTAATCCCACAGCATTGAAATCCCGTAGCATAGGAATCCCAAAATGTGGTTATCCCACAGCATTGAAATCCCGTAGTATAGGAATCCCAAAATGTGGTTATCCCACAGCATTGAAATCCCGTAGTATAGGTATCCCAAAATGGGATATCCCACAGCATTGAAATCCCATTGTATAGGTATCCCAAAATGTGGTTATCCCACAGCATTGAAATCCCGTAGTATAGGTATCCCAAAATGTGGTTATCCCACAGCATTGAAATCCCGTAGTATAGGAATCCCAAAATGGGATATCCCACAGCATTGAAATCCCATTGTATAGGTATCCTAAAATGTGGTAATCCCACAGCATAGATATCCCAAAGCATTCATATAGGACTCCATTTGATCTATCAAAGGGCAATTATTCTAACAGCATCTGACATAGTATCAAGGTAATCAAGCAAACATTCACTTCAATAACAGGACAATATTAAAGTGATTTCAAAGTTTAAAGAATTCCTTCATTTAAGGAAGTTAAAATTCATGAGTAACTTTAATGTCTCTTGTTGATTGGGTATACATGCACCCAATTAACGGCTTTTGCTCTGGTAAGTGTACAAGGGTGATGTTCAAGCATATTGTCTGATGTTTAATAGAGAACTGACGTAATACGCAAAGCTCAATGTTTAACTGAACAATGACGAATTCTGAGCCAATGAAAATGTATTTGCTAAAATATAGCCAATAGACTGAATGCCAAATAACTAACAGCAAACATTTATAATAGAAATTGTATTAATGAAAAGGAAAAAAATTTATATCTATTGTTACAATACATGTCTGATTTATGAATAGTCAACGCCATAACCAATCAGACATGAGATGTGAAGGCGGTTGTATGATGCATGATTTGAATGAAGACAAAATACCGGCAGACTATTCTGTTAACTCATTAAGTGTAACTAGGAAGTTTGTCTGATACTGTCTGATACTGTCTGATACTGAATGAATGTACCCGATTCATAACGCTACAATATACTGTAAAATCAATTAAATTTGATGGGACAAAATTTTATAGTAGGGGTAAAGAAGACCATTAAAATGGGAAATCAATTTGTGCATTTTGTATTTTAGGTAATAAATACAGGGATATAAAAAATATTGTTTGATGGGATTTGATTTCGTGGTTGAAGATGAACCACAAAATCCTTGAAATTTAATCCCCCACAAAAATTAATGATTTTGAAGTAGTTAGAAATATTGGTTTAAAATGGTTTACTCATAGTCTCAGTGTGTAGGATTATGGTGGCTGAACTCTCAGAGATGGGATTATCTTTCGGCGAAGCACGAAGAATGGTCAAAGACAGATCTAATTAAAGTGAAGAGACTACATTGCATCCTTATGTCCCACTGGGGACGAAGAGGATTACGTTAGTAAGTACCAGTAAGTCATCCAGTAGACACGACCATAGTAGGGCTGTAAAGGTAGACCACGGTATACGAAACACCCCAGACTTCAGTCCCACACGGTTCACGGTACAAGACTTCTAAATTTTGGTAATATCCGACACTGAACATGTATAATTACCATGTATCACTCGTTTTTATCGTATTGAGATATGATTCATAAAGTTGAAATTTATTTAAAATAGTTGATAGGAACATGCTAATTGCTGTTATAGAAGCAACAAATTCATATCACTTATAAATTGAAGTATATAAGCTGCTGTTAGAGAATATTGTATCATACCGAAATATACCGAACCACTCAAAAAATTGACAGTATGTATCATATCGTGAGGTGAGCCTACTGTTACGCCCCTAGATCGTAGTTAGGCAATATCCCTAGTCCAAATTGGCTTTGAATTAATAGTGACACATTTTCCATAGATTTCATGTTATTCCACCCAGGTGTGATAACAAATTATGGAGCACGTACACCACAGGAAATATCAACATCAAACCTTCGACATTTAACTGTGACATTGTTGGAATGTGGGTTCTGTACATGTCATCTTCAAAACCATTATACATTCGCAATAAGTTTCATGCCAATCAGCCTAGGTGTTTAAATGCATGGAACAGATCTAGTATTATTACAGACTGACACACAGACTCAAAAACAGACACACAAAGACCAGGCCTGCCATTTCACTGGCATTGCGCCGGCAATTACCGGCAATTTCGTTCGAGTACCGGCTCACTGGCAATTCAGTTCAATTTACTGGCAATTTCACAAAACTGATCAAAGAATCTTTTATAATATACATGTAAACCCAATAGGCTCTCCCAAATTATTATTAATGTTACTATGATTTTGTATCGATCGATTGCTGATAAAGCAATTAACAGGAGGAAGGTGTCATAAAATGTCACCACCTCCCGCTGTATCCTCAGTTCCTCAGTTAATTCTTATTCAATGTACTTGATCTGGATCACTTGGACGGTTTTATCTACCATTTATCAAGTGTTTAAAGCGTATTTTGGACACGGATTAATTTAGAGTTGGTAATGATCAGGGACCCTAGATATTTATAGAGAAGGTCCTGTCCTGATCAAGTGACACTGTTTGTGTCTGCATTTCTTATATGATTTATATTTCGTTATCATTATATACATGTACATTGTAGTTTATGCTTAATTGCATTAAAGGAGCATATATTTGTTAATGGAAACTTTTGAAATACTAGTCTACAGTACTATTTGTTCAACATGAAAGAAATATATACTATATTATGCTAAGTGATATTTGCGAAAATTTCATTATTGTCTTGACTAGACAAGGCTACCAACTCTCAACAACATTCCAAGATATTTTAAATGATGTAGAACTCTGATAAAACCTAAATATCACAAAACAATTTCTTGACTTCATAGAAATAAATTTTAAAAAGTAATATTGTGGTTTGCATGCTTGAATTAAGGTGGCTCGTGTGTTAAGGGACTTGATTAAGGTGGTTCGCGCGCTTACCGTAAAATATTGAATTTTATAAAATCGCGCGCTTGAATTTGGGTTTGGCCAGAATCTCAAGCTTTCGCATAATTTTATTATGGCAGCCCTGAAAGACCATTCCTATAATTTCGACCCACTTAGTGATAAGGAATTAATAAATTCTAATTGGAAATTCCATTCTGTATCCAGATACATGTATTGTTTACTAATTAATATCCTCTTTCTTCCAATTAACCCAGGACAGTGCTCTAATTATATTATAAGATTTATAAATGAATATTCAAAATCAATCAAATTACTCACCCAAAATATATTTATCTCTTAGGAAAAAGCAACAAAAGAAACTATATAACGACATTAGCCAGAGAGGTCACACACCCAAAAAATAAATAAAATGAAAACGTCGTTCTAACCTAATCGCGAAAACATATGATATTTCAAATCTATGTCATACTGACGGCAATAATCAGACTGCCAACATAAATACCAAGAAATTACTTACTATTGTATAGTCTTGTCCAATTTATATATAATAAGTTCGTATAGTATTGATATTTCCACGAAACAACAAAAATCGCTGTAAATAGGAAGAGAATTCAACGATTTGGGGAATACCCACTTTTTCATCGTCCAATCAGGCGTCATAAAAAACCCAAGTCACATATACATAGATCTACATGTATACTTATCAACATAAGAGTAAATAGACATGACGGGGTAATTAACATTGTGATAATTAACATTTTCTAGTATTTATTGAGAGTATATTCAGATAAACAATGTTTATAATAAAAAATATTTTGATAATTTGTTTAGTCCGATTTTATGAACTTTTCAAAGAAACGTAACTCTGTCGGGTATAATCCATTTAAGTTTGTCATAGTTTTCTCCCTTGTGCAATGTGAGTGCATAGAGGGGACTTGTTAGCAGATCACGTGATAGTTTACACAAGCGCCATACTCGCGACCGTACGCACGTGATATTAACACATGCGCGCTTGATAAATTCAAGGACGTCTTTGATAAATTGAATATTTCTTGCATACCCCTGAGACCATGCCACTGGTCAAATTTTATTTTAGAACTATTGAAAATATACATTTTAATTAATATTGTTTTGGTGCCAGGATTGGGATCAATTAGTTATTTATCTAATGCATTACGATAAGCATTAATTGCCAAAATTATGCATTGAATGAACATTGACATTACTTGGTTTTATTATTTGGAAGATAATGCATTAGCATTAGTAGTCAAACCAACAATTTAACATTGATGCTGTTGAATATTCAGAGTTTGAGCACAAAATGAACTAAAACATGCTCAAAGGTTAAGTTGGTGTACTGTAGCAATATTACTTTTACGAGGTAGGTATTCCAAATGTATTAAAAGGGGAATGATTTCTCGCGGTGATGGAATTCAATCAGGAATGAGGTGCCGAAGGCGATAAATATAAGGTGCATACATGTATGCCTCTAACTTGTAAAGAAATAGATCTAAATTTGATACTTAAATTGCATAAACTACAAATTCAAACATGATGTGTCACTCGATATTTCAGCGTTTCTCAAATCTTGAAACCAATCTTGGACCAGCAACAACAAGTGAAATGTCTTATGCCAAACACGTATTTTATGTGTCTAAGTACCATGCTCATTGATATTATATCTTACCCTTACTGAATTTTGTCCCAAAAGACATACTTTTTATTCTCATTCACAAAGATAGTTCATTGAACTTTTTATGTTCCAATGGCGTACTTGTACCTTTGCATGAGGACACTTGAAAAATGGTTCAAACCCCAAATTATGTTTTAGAACTAGAAATATGACTTATGTGCACGAATAAGACTAATATGAACAAAAGCTTGAATAGTCAGGCATGGGTGAGAATTAATTAGGATTTTTTAAAAACAAACACTTTTGAGTTTCAGATATGCTTGTAAGTTGCTCCGAGACACTAATAAATTAGTAAACGTTCGCGGCTTCTATAATTCACGTGGGGGTTTAAATTCATCAATGTCACATGACCTTTCGTAATGCATTTGAAAACCGCACAGTTCGAACATTTTAGTCAAGAGTTTGCCGTTGGCGATCGTTTTGTGGTTGTCGTCTGTCAAATTTGTTTCCTTCTGTTCCCACTTCCGGCCAGGTTATTGCAGCGGTTTCTGTAATATAGTGTTGTTCGCTATCAGTAGCTATTGTGTGACCACTGGAAACGCATTATTATTTTTTTCTCAATAATATTCAAAAATGGGAAAACCAAAAAATAAACAGAACAAAAATGGGTATGTACATTTGTATTGTATTTTAATTTTTTGCGTTCTCAATTTGATATTATAAAAATATTGCAAATAACAAGGCCATTCATTTATTAAGGTAACTTGCCAAGTTATGTACAATATAATTTTTTTTTACTTTTTATTTTTTTTTATGAAGGAGTCGTTTTTCTAGCCTTGAAAAGTCATGATAGTATAGATCTCATAGTTTTTAAATCTACACGTATGCCTACACGTGGTTTCAAAATGCTCGCGTACAACCCCAGTGAACCCGATGAAGGGGGAACTTTTAATTTGTTTGGGTAAATTATATCTTAACAGATAACATGGATAAACTAAGTAAAATAACTATAGGTGAAGATTTAACAATTAACTACATGTTGTTTGCCGACGTGAGGCTTTAGGCCCGACCACCCATTGTTGAACTCAACAACATGGGGTCATGTTAAATCAATTATCCCTGCCAATATTTATAATTGGACACTCGCGAAATATACATGTACATCACAATTAAGTCTTTAAACGGATTCATGCGTTTGCATGCAAAAAAATGTTAATATGCAATTTAAAACTACTATTTTAGCAATATATCTAGATCTAGTAGACTACTGTAGTTACTTAGGTACACAAAAATACGTCCATTTTGACCTAATACAGTAATAATAACTAATAACAATAATTTAATAAAAAATAATTTACTTTTTTAACAGATGCACCAGTTTTTGGGATCGTGCTACGAATTACTCTATAAAAAGTGTATTAAACACGTAAATCACATGCCGTGCGCACGAATCTCGTGCATATTATGGCTACTAGTTAGAACAGGTGCGCTGTTAATGAGAGCAGGTGCGCAATTAATTGTTTCAATAACTGACATTAAATGGTTAGATCTAGCGCTTAATCCTTTGCAGAATGATGAATTTGAATGGATTTTCTTTGCAGGACTAAAACGTCGGGGTCGGAAGTTGAAGTAAAATTTCGTTTACAATTTTCCGATCTGTGGGAAAATCCGGAACTTGTGATAACCAACATGGCGCCCTCCTGGCTTGTAAAAGCCGGTACATGGATTCCAGAGTTCTTTTTGTCAAAGTTTCCATATATTCAAGCTATAACATTACTCATGTTGTTGGCAGAACGTGCACTCAAAATGGAAAAGTAAGTGTACATTGATTTTTTGCGTACAATTATTGAGTTGTTCGATTATTGCCAAACGTAAATTGTTTGTTTACATTACCCCGCCCACTTTTTATGCAGTGTTCTTTAAAAGTGGGTACTAAATTAGGCATTCCCTTTATGAACAGAACAGAGCAGATGTTTATTCACGCAATGGTTTTATTTGGGGTTTAAATACCTCATGTCTAATGGCAGACGGGCAAAAGTTGTAAATGTTGTCACCCCTGTATATTGTCACCACTACACCAGTGACAGGAAATGGTAATTTGATACACTGTACAGGATAATGTGTGGTAATGGACCATTCCCCTTTCCTGCTATGCGCCTGAATTTACTTTTGTATAATATGCAGTATATGCATCCCATAGAATAATCACATAACATTTGTTAAATCTATTTGAGATAAAAAAAAACCCATCTATGTAGGCTCATCCCTTTACTGTATGAATGCTCACAAGTTTGTGTTACGCAGGTGCGTAACAGGATTGGCGTTTTCAGAACCCCAAGTAGGCCTATCTGTATTTTGCCCATAATCAGATAATGAATAAAAATTAAGCTGTTGAATTGAACTGCAATGGTAATGGATAGATGAGAAAGAGAAAGAAGTTCTGTTATTAATATGAGGTTCATTATTCACAGTGCACTGCAGTGACAGTTCTGTTAAAAGATCACCTCAGTAATAAGACCACTTTATAATGCCCCTACTGTAAAGGAAAATCCTTGATTGAGGAGAGGATTGATCCATATTTCAAATTCATTGTTGAATTACATGGAATAATTTATTAATTAAAATTTGTATTATTAAATCTTTGTTTTCAGGTATCCACCAATGGATCCAAACATTATATACACAGTTGCTGCATTGTGTTTTATTTCTGGCGTGTTCATGACAGCAAAGTTACAAGTTAGGATGGCATGTATGCTGTACTCCCTAGCACTGGTGTATCTCACATTTAATGCATATACAAATAAACAGTTCAACTACTCCAGACATGTTAGGGTAAGTGAAAACGCTGTTTTAAGTTAATAATTTGAGGCAAAGTATCATGTAGGGATCTTGTTTCATAATGACATTAATGTGGGAAGCGGTGGCCTAGAGGTAGGGTGCCCGCTTCGGGATCGAGAGGTCCTGGGTTCGGTCCCCCTCTGAACCACTGGTTAAAATCTCTGAGCAAGACCCACAGCTCCACTCCACCATGGTGTAAAATGGTACCTGTGAGGGCAGTGTCTATTCCTGGGCGCCGCAGATCGATGTTGGCTGCCACACCACAGGAGAGAAATAGTCTCCCCAGGGAGACACGAGTGAAGGTTTCCATATGTAGCCCAATGACCAGGGGAGTTAAACTGTCAAAGGGTGCATGAGCGGCCTTACATCTGAAAAGAGCCCTAGAAAATTGGTAACTTAACTTTTTTTTTTATGTATGTATATCCTCATTCTGGGTACCACTTCTAAATTCAAGGGTCTTACAAGATGCTGAATCACAAGGGTGATTTTTGTGACAATTTCTATACCCACACAAATTGTTAGTTATTGGATTCAGCTTGTTAGTCGATCTATCTGTACAATCAATCTTGTGGACACAATTCTCTCAATAGTTTAGGCATTATTTCCATCAAACCTTCACAGATGAATAACCTAATCATAATTATGGCCCTTTGCAGTGGACTGTGGTCATAACTTCAATTGAAAGGTTAAATGAAACCCTTTAAAATAGTATTGTTTTTTCCCTTAAAGTTCATTTTGGACTAAAACTAAATAGTGTGTATCCTGGACTCTTCAAGATGACGTTTTACCAATCATTGAGCTTTGATTTATAGATTACATTATTGTATTAATAATTAATCATATCTTGATCTTTTTCAGAATCGGATATCAGGACGACATCTCGGCTGTTTAGGAATATATCTTATCTATTCTTTTATCAAAAGCAATAAAGATAACAAGTTGATTCAAAGAATCGGTGAACTGTGTGTAGCTGTGTACCTTCTAGGTAGTGCTTATCTTATAAACGAAAGCTACGAGGATAGACGAGCAATCGTGGAGCACATTCCTGGTGGTGATTATGCTCGATATTTTCTCACTCTGATGTACGGGTGCTGTGGACTCTGTTTTCTATCTGGTTACTTTTTAAAGGATATATCAATGACCATGGCATTTGTTCTGTGTACCGTCACATTGTTAGTAGACGGCAAATTGTCATACTGGTCATACCGAGGCATGGCTTATTGGACACAGGTGCGTCTTGTTATTGACAGTATAAATATGATCGTTGGATTCTTCGTGTTAATGAATCATTATGAGAATCTCTCAACGGAGGAAAATGAAGCAATCCGATTGGCTCATGAGGAACAGGAAGAGGAGACTGAAAATGTTGACGATAAACATGACAAACAAGATTAAATCATGACTACCACCTCAACATTATACTCTTATTAACAGGGTGTTAAAATGTTGGTTCTTAAAATATAAATGCATACTAAATTTATCTGAGACGTGTATTCAGTGTACACTTTTACTTTCTAACTGTAATAGTTATATTTAATGCCCGAAAGATCAGAATATTAATAAAACTGTCTGGAATCTATCCCGAACATTTTTGTCATTTTACGTTCTTCTTATGTCAGACTCAGAGAAATAAGCTATTGAAAGTTAAACATAGATAACAAACATTTTTAACACCCTGTATATTCAGGGAAGATTCTGATCAATAAATGATTCCAGATTGTACAGGGATCAAGGTTGTATACTTCTGAACTTTCTCAATGCTCAATTAGTTTCATTCAAATATGTACAGTGCAAGCTCTACATAGAGCGACTGTAAGCCAACACCTTTTGGAAGCTGCAAATATTGGCCTTTCTTGAGAGGTTAAATTTACAGTAAATATAGGCTAAGTGAAATATTTAAAGTGTTGCTCTATAACAAGGTTGGCGCTGTACCATAACTTCTGGTATGTTTTAGGAGATTTTTAGATTTTTGTATTAAGGCATTTGAAATGTAAATTGTTGTAACTGTAGTACAATTTATAGTAGTCAATTTCATAGATAACACTGTTCAGCATTTACATTATATAGTACTGGCTTGCCATAGTTGTCTGATTTTATCACTTTGTGTTCAAATACTCATACATGAAATTTATAATTACGCAAATATATGTACATTTTTATACAAAATATCCCAGATAATATTATATTTTCTACAATTTTTTAAGTTATATAATCAAGAATTAGACTTTCAATGTAGAATTTCATGTATTTAATATTTATTCAGATTTGTTTTCACACTATTAAGTGCTATTGTTTGCCTCTGTATGGTTCAAGTGCAATTAGGTTAATAATTCTCTGTAAGGCCATTGGGGGGATTTCCATGAAACTACACAGTCACTAGTCTCAGAATCTAGCTAAACTGGTGCTATATTGGATATTTAACTTTGGATTGGAGTTTTGACATATACTAGTAGCCTAGATATTGGCCACAAAAGGTCTGAGTGGTTAATAACATAGCATCAGAACAATAATCCATTATTTGATAAAAGGTTAAACATCACTTTTGAATATTTGTTTCTATTCTAAGCAGGTAAAGTTTGTCATAATATTTTTATTAAAAGACAAACGTTTGAATTTTCATCTACCCTTCATTGTTATTTGTCAATAAAGGCACAATCATGAAAAGTTCGTGTTAGAATAACATTTTTTCTAATTTTATTATTTATAATCAAGTTGTTTGTTTCACATATTTATTAATAATAAAATTTAATTGTGTTCAATTATAAATACTATATTAACATGTAAAAAGTATTAAATAACTTATGAAGAGACATGTTGCACTTAGTTGTATCAAACATTTTACATTGGTATCGTGCATGCTCCAATTGACATTACGTCAGAGCAGAGATTGCTCCACCTGATTGTTTGTCGAAGGTTGCTTGGCAAAGGTTTTCAAGTTAATCCATTGAGCAAAGCATGTATCTAAAAGATACTAGGGCTGTAACGATATACCGCGGTACACGAAAGACCGCGGACTTCAGTCACACACGGTTCACGGTACAAGAGTTGCAAATTTCAGTACGGTTCGGTATAAGCTTTTTTATGAGCAAAATATTGTTCAGAGAACGAAAATGTCTGAAAGCCCTCTGACTATGTTTAATTACCACGCATCATTAAGATATGCCTCATATAATAATTGCTATTATAGAATAAAAAATTCATTGGCACTTAAAAATTGTAGAGAATATTGTATCATACCGAACCGTCAGAAAAATTGACGGTACGTATCATATCGTGAGTTGAGCGTACCGTTACAGCCCTAAAAGATATGTGAGCAAAGTGATTATAATTTATCATTAAAATTGATTTAAATATAATTGATTGACAACTGGCATAATGTCAATAGAGCACTCCCTTGTCACTTGAACAATTTGGTTCATGACTGGGTTAATTGGCAAGTTATGCCCTCTGTGAGATCTGCCTCTGTTCAGCTCCATCCTCAATCATTACCCTGTCATGCTTCTAAGCTAAGGTCCCTGAAAAGTGTCCTACATCACCTTATATATACATATTATATAAAAGGTTTGCAACAACAGTTTCCCGTTAGCACATTCTCCCCACAAAAATACCCACAACTCGGCTTTTACTTCATCCAATCTTACAGGTTTTCTTTCAGAATGCTTGTTATACATATTTTACATACGTGCCAATGATAAAACAACCATTCCCAAGCTTAAACGCATGTTTCTTCAACAATTTAACTTTGTATATGAGGGTGACCTAAGACACTTTTCTCTGACCTGTGCTTCGAAGTATTATCCTAACATACATCTTAGTGACCAAACATATCATGACCCTCAACGAACTGAGATTCCTCAGTAGTTGACTTTGCTAGATAACATTCAACGAAATTACGCGGCTGTGCTGGGACGAGTCCAAGTACTAGCTTATATTACTAGCACCAGTATACCTAATATAAGTAGCCCTTGCGTAAAGAACCGGCTCGATGTCCGAGAATTTTACTATGCCCATCCAATGTGTACTCGCTTGAGGTAGCAACAGCCTGCCTGTGTAAGTATTAAGTTTAATGGGGAAGTTGTGTACCATTCTCGTCCAACCAGCATAATTTGTCGGGAACTTGTCTAACAAGTAACCACTGATGAATGAGGCTGGTTGTGTACTGCTATCAGAAAAATAAACAATTCATGAGCATATGATCTTTTATTTTTGATCTTTTTAAAATAAGTAATAAGAAAAAGATGAAAACTGCATGCATGAAATAAAAATGGATATATCACAAAGTCTGACAGAATGGACAAAATAAGAGCAAGGAATGTGACAAAACAGACATGAACAACTTCAACAAGACTGAATTCAGTAAATGCTGATGACCCTATGGAAGCCTTGTCCATTACAAATAGCTTAGTTATTCAGGGGCCAACACTCTGTATAAATGTTGGATAATGTTACAAGGTTTTGACAACGTAATGTGTTTATGATGGTAACACAAGTATGCTAAGTTTGAAAGCAATGCCTTAATGGACTTTAAAAATATTTGAGTCTAAACATTTTAACGGACAAACAGGTGCATCACTATATGCCTCTGCGTCTAATCTTCGCATCAGTAGATGCCGGGACATAAAAGCAAAGACAAAAACAAGGTGTAACTAAATTATGTGCCAGTTGAGAAAATACAATCACTCTTTTTAACCCTTAATCTAAAACTTTGTAGATACCGGATGAGAAATGAGCTAGAATGTGGACGCATCTTTGCGCAGCTTTTTCTGACAGATATTACGAATGATGTTCCTCGATAAGATGTTTCATAAAGTTAACTTCTGCTGTCTGGGAACTTGACTAACCACTGATGAGTATGAGAGTTGATGCAAAATCAGATGTAATTATTAGCAAACAAAAAGTTATATCAGATAAAGCAATTGCACAATGCATTGTACATAGCAACCTTTAAACCAGTTCCATCACCAAGCAACTTAACCCAGCAACAATTTCTTGCCTTGCAAATAACAACATCAGGGGTTCCAATTGCTCCTAAATATTGGTCATATTCTGATACCTTTGATTTAAGTTTGCCATTTTACAGGCAAAATGTCTGTGCTTTTTTAAGAGAAAATGACCCTTTTAACCAAAGTTCTTCAGGATCAATATGTGGCTTTTTGGAAATATTAAAGGGTAAAAAACCCTACTCCTGAGGTCAAATGGAACCCCTGTAATAATAATGTGGTTATGTAACTTCTTTAAAGCTATATAAACAGAAGTCGATATAAGACTGCAAAAAAACCCAGATAATACCAGTAAGCAGCAAAGTATAATAAAATTACAATCCCAAGGAATATTTTCCCCCAAAAGGGTTCAGAGTCTTTATTCACCAACATTGTAAGTCTAAACACAGACTTTAACTTTAAATTGCCAAATGTTCTATTTCCTCTCATATTTTGATATATGTACCGGTTTTGATATAAATGACTATACATGTTCAGTGGGTAACAACAAATACTCAGACAAAATTTCACATTTTTAAATATATTTGCAAAGAAATGGCAGTAACTATAAATTTGGTCAATTTCAAGTCTGAGTTTCACTCTTACAATGTTGGTGAAATAGGCCCCTGGGCAGTGTATGTAGTCACATATTATCCAACCCAGTGCAGAGTCCATGTAAGGAATTAGCAAGGTATAAAGCCATACCAGTAAAATAGAAAACAGTTAAAATAGCAGAAAGCATTTTTTCTCAAGAAGGGGTCTGACAGTAGATCTACACATGAAGTACCCAATCCAATAGAGTTCAACCATGAAGGTAGCAGGGATTAAAACAAATCAGGGGTGCAGCCAGGTTTGAATTGATGATACACACACAAGCTTTGAGGTTGGTGGTTATGGTTGGGGTTCCTCACAATTGTGGAAATTTGGGACTTTTAAAAATGGCATTTTGGACCTTTTTTTTTACTTTTCAAGTGAATGTTATGTATACATGTGCATACATCCGTATCCCTGGCTACACCCCTGCAAAGCATTAACAAATTATAAAGAAGCAACTTTTAAACATACTTTAGTAAGCTTTAACAAATTATACAGTAGCCTAGAATAATTTTAATAACATATTTGAAAAGAACAAAAACATTCACAACAGCATACAATATGTTATCTTAGATAACTAAAACAAACATTAACAAAATAATGGCAATAGTGAGCAATAAATATCAAAAGCATTAAAAAAGAATAACCCACTCCAATTTGATCATTAGTTTATGTTGCAGCATTTTTTTGTAAACTGAGATTTATTTGTTAATTTGTTTAGTTATGAACTAAAGCCAATATAGGGTATGTTACCAAATACAATGTTTTAATCAAAAGTTACTTTTCCAATGACGTGTGTCATAAGCATTACTGATTAAATTGTCCTTTTTTTAGTTCCACTCACAACTTTTTTATTCCAACTCTTTTTTACATAGATCAATAATTCACTGGCTTGGAATGAGAAGGTCGTAAGTACTAATTTTAATGTAGAATATACAAATACAAATATACCACAGTACAGTTTAAAGCTTGATCTCACTGAATGGCATCAGTAAATAAACAATTTCAAATATAAATAAAATTTGAATAATTAAACATTTCACATCCAATTAAATCAATAACAAATGGTAAGACTTTACATGACACATTCTTATATAACCATCTGTACTGTACACATGGCAACAGGAGATAATCTGCATATATCTATCCTTATTCACCAACTTTGTAAGTCTAAAACTCTGATTTAGACTTTATATTGCCAAATGTTCTATTCACTCTCATATTGTTATCAATGTATTTTGATATAAATGGGTTTACATGTTCAGTGGGTAACAACAAAACCAATGATCAGATAAAATTTCACATGGTTAAATCTTATTGCAAAGAAATGTCAGAGATTATAAAATGATGTCAATTTTAAGTCTAAATCTGAGTTACGGTCTTACAACGTTGGTGAATGAGGCCCCTAGGGTTCCCCTAGCTTCTGAACCTGAAGGGACATTTTGAAACTTTTAACAAAACTTTACCATTTTAAAGGCAATATACCTGTGATCAGTAATGTAAGTGAATCTTCCTAACTGGTCAAAAGGGTGAATTTTTAGAAATTTCAAGGGTAAAAATCTCCTACTCCTAAGTCAAATGGAACCCCAGTATATATTGGGTCTTGGACATTCATAATTTTTATGTCCATCTTTCCCTTTAAAAAATTGTTGGTGGGAACTTGACCAATCATTTAAACGTGTGGATGTTTTGAAAGGGTTCTACCCTCCTGCTAACCCACTATCTAATGTGATTTGTTTGGTTCAATATGTTAATGTCTTGTTCAGTAATACAATCATAATGATTCCTAAACAGACCGGTCAACCAGCTGGCAGGCTAATTTTTGTCAAACTAAACTTTGCATCACTCCACCTTTTTAAAAAATCCAAGCATAGCCTTTATTTGCCAGTTAGCTTTCTGCTGAAATATGGCAGGCATATATATGAGTGCCTCCACTCAGATTTGAACATGGTCTTCAGATAAGACGCCAAGCGCACTAACAACTGAGTTTTACAACTTATTTCACAATCAATCTAAAATGTAGTGACTCAACCACCTATGTACCATGCTGCCACCATAAAAGTAAAAATTTCATATACCCCACCCACCCGCAACTCTATCCCACCCCTGGAAGCCATATTTCTGTGTCTGAACTTGCTAATATACACAACCTTGTAACTATGATTACCATTAAACAAAGATACACAATAAATATTTAAGCTTTAGGCTTAACGGTTTTGAACAAAATATTTTCAAAGTTTTCACTTTTACAATCTAATGGTGACACATCAACTGATATACTCATGACTCTTACGGAGTTCAAAGAACATGGTTAAACAAATAGTCTAATATACTGTAAAATCATCTAATTCCAATGGGACAAAACTTCGTGGTTTTGGTACATAAGACCATTTCGATGGGATCTAAATTTGTGGATTTTGCATTTCAGGTAATAAAAGGGCCAAAATCATTGTTCAATGGGACTTGATTTTGGAGTTAAAGTGAACCACCAAATCCACAAAATTTAATCACCCACAAAATTTAATGATTCTACAGTACTCCTGATTCTAACTGAGCTCGTAGAACATGGTAAAACAAATAATCTAATATACTCCATGAATCTATGTACATGATCAGCACGTAAGTAATGTAAGAAAACATGACTGCATTCAGTAAACATTTGTGCTCCTGTGGAAGCCTTGTCGATAATAAATAGCCAAGTCGTTCAGGGGACATAATTCTGTTCAGATGTTGGATATAACACATAGCCTTGATAATGTAGTGTGTTTATGATGGTAAACAATTATGCCACATTTCAAAGCAATACCTAAATGAACTTTGAAAATATCTGAGGGTCATTTTAAAAACTTAACAGTCTTGGTTAAGATTTCCTATGAGAGGGGGGAACAAACAACATACCAACAAACAGACTAAAACATAATAGACAGACAAGACAATTATTATTATATGCCTCTAGCATCAGTAGACCTATGTCACAGCATAAAACTTGCATTTTCAATATACCGTATAATTAGAGCAACAACTGTTAGAAAGCCCAAAGATTGTAAGTTGTATTCAGGTTGATGCTACGGAGAGATTAAGTTACCGATAAAATGTTACATCTTGAACAATATAATATTGTTGCAAAGGAAAGGTTGGCCATTAAGCTGTACCCAGATTGTTTTGTAAAGGGAGGTAACTATTGAGTGATCAGATTATACAATCAGTTCCAGACACATGATTGTTGTTGTTGTGTCTCCTGTAATTTTCCAGACTGGTGATATTAACTAAAACAGTCAGAGGCCTTTAATATTCACCAATGTTGTAAGTCTAAAACTTAGACTTAAACTTAATACAGCCAAATGTTCCATTCGCTCTGATGTTGTTATAAATGCACTGATTTTGATATAAATCGGTATACATGTTCAGTAGGTAACAATGAATAATCTGATAAAATTTCACATGGTTAAATCTAATTGCAAAGAAATGGCATAGATTATAAATGCTCAAAAACCAAATATTTCACATGGTTAAATCCAATTGCAAAGAAATGGCATAGATTATAAATGCTCAAAAACCAAATATTTCAACCCGACGGTCTTCGACTGGAGCTATGACGCACTTTCAATATATCGCTGGCTTAGAATGAGAAGGTCGTAACTACCACTTATGACCTTTAAAGATTCATACATATTTAAAATATCCATCACAAAGCGCTTCTAATGAGTCCAATTTCATAAAAATTGGAACTTGTCATTGACCAAAACTAAGTTTAAACCGCTTATTTTACTATGCGTAAAGAGTAATTATCGGACAGTATTTTCATGTTATCTCAAAATATCGATTTTGTAGTTACGACCTTCTGGTTCTAAGCCATCGATATCTACATTTTTAAGTGATTCTGCAACAAACATTGTTGTGATCCCCGTATTTATTTATACTAGTGATTATAAATGATATCAAGTTTAAGTCTGAGTTTCAGTCTTACAACATTGGTGAATAAGGCCCAAGGACAGTCATAACACGCACACAGTATTACAGAAGATTATCACTCTAAGGCATTGAAATCATCACCGATATTGATCAATAGATCCATCCACAGTTAGGGCTGTAACAGTATACCGCGGTACACGAAACACCACTGTACAAGGCTTTTAAATTTCGGTAGGGTTCGGTATAAGCTTTTTTATGAGCATAATAATATTCAGAAAACGAAAATATCTGACAGTTCCCAGTAAGCTGATTATGTACAATTACCATGTATCAGTTGTTTTAATTGTATTATGATATGCTTCATATTGTCAGAATTCATTTAAAATAGCTGATAAACACATCATAAATGCTGTTATAGAAGCAACCAATTCATTGTCACTTAAAACATTAAGTATTTAAGCTGCTGTTAGAGAATATTGTATTGTATCGAAATATACCGAACCGTTAGAAAAGTGACAGTACATATCATATCGTGAGGTGACCGTACCGTTACACCCCTATCCACAGTTAGTCTCAACAACCGGTTATAAAGTTCATCGACACATAAACAGGCTTATAAAAGCATGATGAAAGACCAAAGAAGACAGCTCCAGTCCATAGATGATCTCCATAATGTTAAACTCTCAACTCTCTTGATGGAATACCACTTACAAAGGGAAGCAACTCTGGGAATCTGAAGACAAGGCTAAAATCCATCCTGAAGTTCTGGACGATTGCCTCCCCTGAATAGAAGCTGGATGAATAGGCCAACATTGAGAATACGAGATGCCAGCATCAGACAGGCACTGTACCGTCCGTCCTCACAAACCATTGGTTAAGGTAGAAATGTTCTTCATCACAATTTGATCAGAATGTTGTGTCACAATATACAACACTGAAAGAAGAATAAAATTTATATGAAACATCACAATTATAGTTACTGTATAATCGTAATGTATGGGACAGAATTTCATGGTCTTGGTAAAAAAGGCCATTTCGATGGGACCTTAATTTGTGGATTTTGCATTTCAGGTAATAAATACAAGGGCCAAAACAAACTTTCGATGGGATTTGATTTCGTGATTAAAAGTTAACCACGAAATCCATGAAATTAATGATTTTACAGTAAATAAAGGACAAGAGAATTTGACCTTAAGCACAAACATATATTACAAGGCTCTTGCATTGAATATATAAATTTTTGCAAGCATATGTTATATTCAAGTTTTAGATTAGTGTTTGTATAATCACCTAGTGTCTTCGAATACTCCCCACATATGAAAACATTCCAGGGTTATAAATATAGACAATATATCAGCTGTGAAATTATGCTAAAAGAAGGTCAGTATTGTGTCAAGTTTTAAAACCCTAATCTTAAACTTCACATAAGTTATAAAGTTAAATTTATAAAGCTTGTGTAACTATCCCGTGGAAACATCAAAATTTACACTAGGTGAAGCTTTTTTGAGCTACGGTAGGTTCAACTAGGATATAATCTTAAAACTTAACAGACTTACGTCTGATTTTTTCTCATCTCTATGTTGTCCTGAACTTGACTGTCTGACGGGTCTACGGTTGAGCGATGATTGTTGAGAACTGGCTTGTTGTTGCCGTGACGATTGACCCTGATGTCTCTGTTCGCCACCACCACCCCCACCTCCTTCCTGCATGGCCGCTCTACGTTCCTCTTCTTGTAACTGTTTCGCTAACTCTTCACTAGAGAAAACAATAAAAGGTGAATGATAGGGTAGATTTGCATACTGCATGTATCAGGGTTTTCATTATCAACATATCTTCAATAAACAACCTTGTATAAAATTGTGTTCAATTGCCGATGTAAGGTGCTTATGATGACAAATGAAAATGCCAAGTCTGAAAGCAATGCCTTTCTCTACTTCATAATGTTTGAGTTCAAAAAACTTGAAAATTTGTTTAACATTTTCGGTCAGACAAACAAACAGATGAACAAAATAACAACCAAATAAATAGAAACGACATTCATTATAAATTATGTTTTCTGCATCAGAAGATGCTAAGGCATTAATAACTTCTTGCAAGCATACTGTCATGGAAAACTGGTTAGAAGAATCAGCCTCCAAAGAAAACTGAAAAATTGTTGAGAAAGGCAGTAAGCTTGAATCACGGTGGGGAATCACGTGGTTTCGATGGTAGGATCCACCACAAAAATGGCGGCCAAATAGCGTCGATTTAACCCATATTTTGAGGTAAATATATAACATCGAGACTCGTTTATTTATGGACACCCCGGCCAGCACGCAATGGCTTCTCCACTGAATCTTTTGGTACCCTACTTTCCACGATTGATCCCGTAGTTTCCTAAAACACTTTGATATTGTTCCGTAAATAACAAAACACTAGCGTGGTAGACCTCACGATAATGACGATTTTGACCATATTATGACCATAAGTTTTATTATCTCCTTTATATCATCCGTATTTCATGCGATTACAAAGTGCGAACATTTCTCCAACATTTTCCAACAAAATTACAACCAGAATATCATATATTTTGGTTTTCTGAAAAATAAAACAGTCAATTTGCATGAAAGATAGGTTCCACGCTAAGGGTAGGACGCACGATTGAACCTGGGCAGTGCACATTCATCAGTGCGGTCGGCAGTTTTCTACGGTTCTATCGATCGAATTATGCGGAACGGGCACATAGTGATCATTTATACAGGAAGCTATATAAGTATCAGTATATCAGTATAAACGGTCCATGTACAAGTGCATGTATGTAATTAGTATGCTTCCTGGCATAATTATTTTGTTTATAATTGAATTTTATAAGCTCACACAACACAGTTGTAGGGTGTATACTGTCTGTCCTTCAGTCAGTCTGTTCGAAAGAAAGACGAATTCTAGTGAACACAACTCGACCTATAGTAACTGTTGTTGCTGGAGTTTCCTAAAACTTTCTCTTATGAACAACCTTGACATTTAGAAATAATAAGTGATGGATTGATTTTGCAAATACAAATGTAATGTGGTCCTTTGTCGACGGGGTATGTTAGTCTGACAGCTATTTTTTTAAACAAACAATGTTGATGCATAAACAATACACGTAGTTCTTGTATGTGTGTCGATCAATGTGTTGCAGTAATATGCTTCTAATGATAGTTCTGTTTGGTGTTAATAAGCCCGTGTGAAATAGCTTGACTCTCCAGTTAATCGTATATGAATCGGTTATATTTTAACACATATTCTATGTAATAGGTCATCACGTTGATATTTTTCTTTCACTTCTTTCAGAGCAATGCGTTGAAAAAGTCTCACCTTAGCTTAAAGTCTCACAAAGTTTCAGATACAGCAATATTTTAATTTACTACCTAATAGGACCATGAACATTGACAGGTTATAGAGCTCCCTAAATGGCATAGAATCAGCATCCATATTTGATCTATTTTTACTTTCATCCTTAGAATAATCATCTCCGCAAGTCGCCAGTTTAGTAGTTTGTGTGGTGAACAAAATACCCCTTTGTTTACAACCTGAAATCGACGGTTCGTTCCGAGGACAGTTCGTAAATTTCCATTATAAATCGAGGACACATATATTGATGACCAATTTATGCGAGTATATACGTGTAACTAAAAGTTAAATACCGTTATCCTCCGGTACCGATAATCACCGGTATCCTATTGCACTATATTGTATGTGGTAATCTACTATTTCACGGGTGAATTTAAGGCTAAGTTGTTTCCATTAGGTTATAATATATGTACAGTACGAATATATTGAGACAGAATTGAAGTGTAGATGTAATAATGTTTTAGAACTGCTGTCCCCTTAGACCCCGATGCTATGCGGAAGGGATGCCGATTACAGAAGCTTTGCGGCAAGTATTCGCGAATCGGTATACAAATTGTATTGTTGTGGTATATACGCAGTATGCATGCCATAGCCTATCCGAAATAGCCGAATGGTAGATCCGATCGTGCGGAAAGCCGGGTTGCGGTTAGACCTGCCGTCCACTAGACCCCGATGCTACGCGGAAGGAATGCCGGTTACAATGTGCTCGTTTCGGAACCCTTCGGGATCATGTATCAATAACAATATGCGGAGCCGTGTCATCGTGCTTGTTCGGGAAGTACGATATTCGCAGTTCGTTGTAAGAATGGTTGCTGTATACATGTATACGCAGTATAAATGCCGAAGCCTATCCAAATTAGCCGAACGTATCGCGACTAAATGCCGTCAGATCAGGAGTTATTCCCGAATGTTTCCCTGACCGCGTGATATGCGGAAGGGTTTACGAATCGATGCCGATAGGTTGCCGAAAGGTTGTCTAGCTCGACCTAGAGGCAAACTGACGGCATCGCTTCAGCTGTCATTCGGGATATACAACTGGGATAATGTCGCGTAAATTTACGCATATATATCTACCTTACTTAAAGTTAGTTTTACTTTAGATAAACCACAATCACTCGGGCGTCAATATACTTTTAACATTGGAGTAATACAGGTTATAGGGGTGTATTTACCCATAAAACATACATTTAGAAATGGTTTTATCATGTAGTGCGCATAGCGCAGTTGGCTAAGCTACTATGAATACGAGTTCTTCAGAACTGAATGAATGGGTTTGATTCCCATTCTGGTATTTTGAACTTACACTGGAAATAAAAAATAGTCGGTTGAAAGCGATAACTACTGTACCACTCCACCACACAGTCAAGTTCATAACATGATCGGCATAGTTTCCGTGTGTTAATCTCATCACTTCGCCGTTTTCGGGAAGCGTTCTGCATCGATTCGACTTTCCATCTAGAACCATTCGGGATGGCTAATGAATACGAAACCTCACAGAAGGCGTCCCGAAGATGCGGAGTGAATGCCGATGGTTTACTGAAACTCTCCCGAAGCACTTTCAAGCAAGACCGTCGGCGACCATTTTTTAAAAAACTTTAAAACGAAGATTTTCGGTCGCGAAGGGTACCAGAGGCGTTGCGGAATTATACGAAAGGATTCCATAACATCGCGATGACATGCCAAACCCTCTCGATCTGGTGAATTTCTGCTTCGAGAACCATTCGGGGTCCTTTTGGACGTCAGGTCTTATAAATATATAAATATTTATCTATAATTTATTTCTGCCAATATTGTTTAAAAACTGTCGCAAAGAAGCGTTGGCTTTAACAGATGTTAAATTGTGTCGCCCTTTGTAACTATTCATGAGTTCTAATTGGTTGAAAAGTAACAGACTCTTTAAATCCGGGATTACGAGTGGTAAAAGTTGCTAAAGAGAAAAGACTGAATTCAAGGCGTCAGTTATAGCAAACTTCATCGCACAGCTAGCAGCAGCTTTCCATAACATTCCACCATTACAGAATTATAACTTCCCATATTCCTTTTATCCGTCCAGCGGCAATGCAAAGTATATTAGGTTAAAATAATGGTACCATCAATATATAATATAATATTTCAATTTTAATAAAATTTTACCAAATATCTCACAGCGAACATTGATATATCTCAACGATAAATTACGACTGGACTAGTAGCTGTTCAGTTCCACGTATATGAAGGTTCATGCTATTTGTGTAGTCCGCATCGTTATGAAATTCTTCGTGTAATACCTTATTAGATATATTAATTATAATCTGACATGTTTGTAGATGAATTAGTACAGATCGAGTAGGCCGTTATATTCGAATAATTTTTTTCCTGTGATTTTGTTTTGCCAGTTTGCGTGTGGTAGAAATTCATGAAATTAATTAGCTGCAAAATTGTTCATAACATTAACTTGGACATCATGGGTGCTTAAAACTGCAAAAAACTGGAGTCACAAATATGCCGACAGTCGGCAAACAGTGATAGTAAGTATTCGGAAAGTAAATTGGTTTACAGTAAACGAAACATACTCAGTGAGTTGAATATTAGCTGGTTGCCATGACGTCTGGGTAGAAGGCTGTTGTTGTTGTTGTTCTTGTTGTAAGGATAGAGCTACCATGTAACTGGAATGTAAGAAAGACACACTAGTAATAAATCTGGGTTTTTACAGCTAATAGCAATTGATCGAATTGATTGATGATCAAAGGCCTTATTCACAAGTGAAGTAATCAGTCGGGGCCTTGTTGACAATTTAAGAAATCAGTCACGAGCAATGTTCACAAATGCCTTAATCAATCTGAGTCTAATATACAGTAAAATAATTGTGTTTGATTAACTCAAGGAGTGGTAATAAAGGTAGTTATCAATTAAACAAGAGAAGTTTGTAAACATGTTACAGTGACCTTGACCTTTGACCTAAAAATCAATAGGGGTCAAAGTTTGAAGATCCTTGGGCAACTCCTTCTTAGTTATTGAATGGAAACCATTTTGGTCTACTGACAGACCGACCGACAGACATGAGCAAAGCAATATACCCCCTCATCAAAGATGGAGGCATAATAAGTGAACTGTTCTCAGACAAAACATACAATATGGAGCAAATCCGCTGGATTGTCAAAATTAGATTGACTTAGGCAACAAATGGTTTACTCTTAATTTTGATGCTCTTTATAACAAAGTTTTACAATTATCTATAAGATAACAAACAATTACTCACTCATGATCAATTTGTTCCTCTGTATTGAGAGGTACATTCGGAGGTTCGGCGGACAATGGTGGAGGTTCGGGTTTACGGTAAGTTCTAAACTCTGAGTCTACAAAATGACAATCTCCTTCTACGTTACTCAATGTTTCCCACACGACGTTACTTTCATGCAAGAATCCTTGATCTGTGACTAGCTGGAATAACTCACCCTGAAAACATAAACATTCTATGTAATTATATTTAAAATACAAATAATTGATTTATTTTAAAACATCATTTTAAGTCCCACTGGTTAACATTATTTCAGTCATAATGAGCCAATAGTTTAACCAGGATAACAAAAATGTGAGAAATGAGAAATGTGGTATGAGCCAAATAGGTTGATGCATTTAGCCTGCACAATTTATCAGTGTTATTTTAGTATAGTTTTGACCATATGTGTTTTCTTAGGTTACCAATTTTTCAACAGTTGGCAAATCCTGTCAATACTTAAACTATCACATTATCCTGACAATAAAGAGTGAAATAAAGACAATGGGAAAAACACTTGGAGAAATAGAGAAGATTGCGAAGGACGGACAGAAATGGAGAGACCTGGTTGCAGCCTTTACGTGCCAGTGGGCACGAAGAGGATAGGTAGGTAGGTAGGTATCCTGACACCGGGTGAACCAGCAGTTGACAGGAACTAATTATGCTGAGCACCAAGGGAGATAAAACAGTATCATTTTTAACATCTTGGGTATATTTCAGCCTGTGATTGAACCTGAGACCTGCTGCTCTTGACCATTAAGTTATGATCAAGAAAAACATTTAATATTATATATTTAACGGCTACCATAAACATAAGGGTTGTTAGGTACATGTACATAATACAACTGCATACTGTACACTTAAACGAATTTCTAATTGGCCACCCTAAAAAATATTATATCATCTGACAAATTATATCAATAAATCTTAGGCTGTGTTATTTGTTCATTCCACGCATTTACTTATCTATTTCTGGAAAGAAATGGCGTATTCATTATACAAAATCATCCATGCGAAATGGTTGGTACGAAATTGCTTTTTGCACGTTGGCCTCGTGCACAGCTTGGGAAAGTATCGTATTTGATATAAATTTGTTCCCTGTAGATCGACTATTCTTTAAACACTATTATTTGTGAAAATGAGCCACGTGGAACGCGCTCATGACGTCAAATGCATGCATACATTGAACGAATTTCTGATTGGCCACATGTTTTATAAATTAGTTTAAAAAAAATGCTTTTAGAAGAATAAAAATAATCGAAACCCAGATACTGTCTAATTTTATTGATAGAAAATATGTTTCTCGCAGTAATTCGAGCTAAACCCCACGTTATTATAAATATCGCTTTTTACAAAAAGACGTTTTGACGTACATGTCTGGATTTTGGTGCTGGTACTCGTCATTCTAACGGCCTCAGCTGGCCCCGTATAACTTTTTCTCGCCAGTATTAATACTGTTCATTAAGCCAATCGACAGAGAGTACATTTTGACTGATTTCAAAAATCAAACATGTCGGGCACGGGAACCACGTGCACGTAAGCCATTTTGCACTAACTGTTCCGCATGGATGATTCTATACATGCATGCGTAATTTATTTCTTGAAATCGATAGATAAGTGCATGGAATGAAAATAACCACAATGTTAGAAATATTGACTGAATATATCGCATAATATAACATTTCATTGGGTGGCCAATTAGAAATTCGTTTAAGTGTATACCAAGTTCAGACAAAACAAGACTGCGTTCAATAAACGCTTATGCCCCCGTGGAAGCCATGTCCATAAAAAGCTAAGTCAATCAGGGGCCATTATTCAGTTAAAATGTTTGATAGTGTTACATGGCTTTGAACTATAAGGGGCTTATGATGGTAAACGAATAATGCCACATTTGAAAGCAGTGCCTTGATCGACTTCATGTGTGATCTGGTGATACAGATGTTATGGTTCTTTGTCACTGCACTTCTCCAAGTTGCCATCTATTCATATACCAAGTTTCAAGTCAATATCTTAAACACTTTTGAAGATACACTCCTGTCAAAATTTGATTCTGAAAATACTAAAGGGGAGATAATTAAAAATTTAAGACAGACAGAGTTATGGTTCTTGGTCATTGCACTTCTCCAAGTTGCCATCTATTTATATTCCAAGTTTCAAGTCAATATGTTTAATAGTTTTGAAGATATACTCAGAGCAAAATTTGACTATAAAAAAAACACTAAAGGGGAGATAATTCAAAATTTAAGACAGACAGAGTTATGGTTCTTTGTCAATGCACTTCTCCAAGTTGCCATCTATTTATATTTCAAGTTTAAAGTCAATACTTTAAATAGTTTTGAAGATACGCTCCTGTCAAAATTTGATTCTGAAAATACTTAAGGGGAGATAATTCAAAATTTAAGACAGACAGAGTTATGGTTCTTGGTCATTGCACTTCTCCAAGTTGCCATCTATTTATATTCCAAGTTTCAAGTCAATATGTTTAATAGTTTTGAAGATATACTCAGAGCAAAATTTGACTATAAAAAAAACACTAAAGGGGAGATAATTCAAAATTTAAGACAGACAGAGTTATGGTTCTTTGTCAATGCACTTCTCCAAGTTGCCATCTATTTATATTTCAAGTTTCAAGTCAATACGTTAAATAGTTTTGAAGATACGCTCCTGTCAAAATTTGATTCTGAAAATACTTAAGGGGAGATAATTCAAAATTTAAGACAGACAGAGTTATGGTTCTTGGTCATTGCACTTCTCCAAGTTGCCATCTATTAATATTCCAAGTTTCAAGTCAATATGTTTAATAGTTTTGAAGATATACTCAGAGCAAAATTTGACTATAAAAAAACACTAAAGGGGAGATAATTCAAAATTGAAGACAGACAGACTTATGGTTCTTTGTCAATGCACTTCTCCAAGTTGCCATCTATTTATATTTCAAGTTTCAAGTCAATACGTTTAATAGTTTTGAAGATACGCTCCTGTCAAAATTTGATTCTGAAAATACTTAAGGGGAGATAATTTAAAATTTAAGACAGACAGAGTTATGGTTCTTGGTCATTGCACTTCTCCAAGTTGCCATCTATTAATATTCCAAGTTTCAAGTCAATATGTTTAATAGTTTTGAAGATAAACTCAGAGCAAAATTTGACTATAAAAAAACACTAAAGGGGAGATAATTCAAAATTGAAGACAGACAGACTTATGGTTCTTTGTCAATGCACTTCTCCAAGTTGCCATCTATTTATATACCAAGTTTCAAGTCAATACGTTTAATAGTTTTGAAGATACGCTCCTGTCAAAATTTGATTCTGAAAATACTTAAGGGGAGATAATTTAAAATTTAAGACAGACAGAGTTATGGTTCTTGGTCATTGCACTTCTCCAAGTTGCCATCTATTTATATTCCAAGTTTCAAGTCAATATGTTTAATAGTTTTGAAGATATACTCAGAGCAAAATTTGACTATAAAAAAACACTAAAGGGGAGATAATTCAAAATTTAAGACAGACAGAGTTATGGTTCTTTGTCAATGCACTTCTCCAAGTTGCCATCTATTTATATTTCAAGTTTCAAGTCAATACGTTAAATAGTTTTGAAGATACGCTCCAGACAAAATTTTATTGTAAAAATACTTAAGGGGAGATAAGTCAAAGTCCAAAATTAGGTCAAGGTGAAGGTCAAAATGGAGTCGGGTGATACAGGCGTGTGGAGAGTGGTCATATACAACATCCATGCAAGTATGAAAGCTTTGTAACAAGCCATTTTAATGCTAGAAGAAACGGTCAATTTGGGTTAACCAAGAATTTTACCTTTCAATAAGTCTAAGTCCAAAATTAGGTCAAGGTGAAGGTCAAAATGGAGTCAGGTGATACAGGCGCGTGGAGAGTGGTCATATACAACATCCATGCAAGTTTGAAAACTTTGTAGCAAGCCATATTAATGCTAGAAGAAACGGTCAATTTGGGTTAACCTGGCCGGACGGACGAACGGACGGAAGGACGGACGGACGGATGGACAGACAGACGGACGGACGGACGGACAGGTGAATTACTATATGCCTCCCGATCTATCGATACGGGGGCATAAAAATTATTAATTATTTTGTAAAACTTTGTTAATACATGTACACTAATAAATCTATATAGTTCATGATACCACAGGCCCCGTCTTCCCCCAGTCAGTTTTATCCCCCGGGGAATAAACTGGGCGGGGGATAAAACTGACCGTTACATGTAACAGGCCCCTCTTCCCCCAGTCAGTTTATCCCCCGCCAGTCCTATTCTTCCCCCACCCCAGGCCTCTTCTTCCCCCACCCAAAATATTATGATGGGGAAGATATAGAGACTGGTAAATTTTATCCTCTGCCTGTGTAAAGTTAATACGAAGATGGGGGAAGAAATGGCCTAGTCTATTTTATCCCCCACCTGAGTATAGTTAATACGATGATGGGGGAAGAAATGGCCTGGTCTATTTTATCCCCCCCCCCCCCCCTTAGTATAATTAGTATGAAGATGTGGGAAGAAATGGGTTGGTCTATTTTATCCCCCATCTTTGTAAAATTAATATGAAGATTGGAGAAGAAATGGCCTAGTCTATTTTATCCCCCGCCTGAGTAGAGATAATATGATGATGGGGGAAGACATGGCCTGGTCTTTTTTATCCCCCCCACCTTAGTATAATAAGTATGAAGATCGAGGAAGAAATGGCCTAGTCTATTTTATCCCCCACCTGAGTATAATTAATATGAAGATGGGGAAGAAATGGCCTAGTCTATTTTATCCCCCACCTTTGTGAAATTAATATGATGACGGGGGAAGAAATGGACTAGTCTATTTTATCCCCCACCTGAGTATAGTTTACATGATGATGGGTGAAGAAACTTTACTTAAGCGGGGGATAAAATAAGACCAGAGTAATGGCAATAATAAACCAAATATTGATCAAACCGTTTTTACAGTTTTGTCACTTCAAGAACAAATAAACTACATTTTCAGGTTAAAACAACATTAATTTAATCAAAAGTAGCATTATAATCAGTAATACCTTAAAATATACATTGCTTAGGTGGGGGAAGAATAGGCCTGGGGTGGGGGAAGAAATGGACCAGGGGAGGATAAACCGGGCCGGCCCATTTCATCCCCCGGGGGATAAACTGGGCGGGGGATAAAACTGACCGTTACACCTGTAACCGGTAAGCTATAGTTAATAACAATAATTGATGTTTCCCTCAAGGCTCGACACTAACACTGGTCCCCTGGCCCGGGGCCAGTGACAATCTTGAAGGACCAGTGAAAATCATGAAGGACCAGTAACTGTTTTCTTTACATATTTAATGCTTCTTAAATGTCGGTCAAATGACAAAAAAAATTAGTGTCAACCCCTGTCCATTTCCAGAAAATAATGTGGTACCAGTAAACACCATGGTACGTGTTATCATGTTAAATCAGATACCATGTAAAGTCAACATTTCCTCCTTCAGATAAACAAGATCTTTAATGGTTTACTGAAGTGCTGGGATTTCCTGCCACTTAATTGATCGTACACAAACACAATTAAAGCAATGTATTATATTGTCAATAACTGTTGTGATTAATTTGTGTGGAATAATAAACAAGCTATTGTTATAATAAATTATATACTAGTAAACTAGTGTCAAGTAGCAATTAGAGAAAAAATTGGAATTGTACAAAGCTGCTTAAATATTTAATTTAAATTTTTAATTTAAATATTGTCAAGTTGTACATTTATACGGAATTGTGAATGACTGGATTTCTTTGAATTGAACAGCACATCAAAAAGTGGTTAAGATTTAAATACTGTAAACAAATACTTTGGACTGGTATGGAATTGTGAATGATTGAATTTCTTCGAAACAATAAGTGAATTAAAAAGTGGTTAAAATATAAATGAAATACTAGTACTGTCTAGTTATATACATGCATTTACTAGTATATGGAATTGTGAATGGAATTTCTTGGAAATAAACAGCACATCAATAAGGCGGTAGATATTAATTAAATATAATATCTAGCTATACATTTATATGGAATTGTGACTGAATATCTTAGAAATGAACAGTGCACCAATAAGTCGGTAGATTACGGACTCCTAGCCACACATGTAGATATACCAACAGATGTCCATAGCTAGACAAATAACAAGAAAACGTCAAAACGCCAAATTGTGTGAGATACTCGATCATATGAGATACTAATTTGTACGAGTTGACAATGTGAGTGACCAGAAAGGGACACCATACATTATGTATCCTTACAAGATCTATGTGTTACTGACCATACTTGTGTTAAATCAAGGTAAGGGGTATACAACTGATGCACTAAAGTTAGAATTCGTCCCTTTAGCTAACAAGGTCATATCTCACTATCCATGTATACTATTTAGAGAATACAACCTTGTTGAAATCTACAGTTCTCAAATATAGAGGCCCTACGGAGGCATATTGTGAAATATTGGAAATAAGATGCATGTCTATTTCGTGGAGCCATTATTAGCGGAAATTTATTTTAATATGTATATACAACATTATTACAATTTGTAATCTGCATTCACATCAGTAGACCATTTCTGTGAAAGTCTTGGCTTCTAAGTAGTCATAAGTTTGTTTTATAAACCAGACCACAAGTCAATTGCAGTCAAAATATAATTTTCTCTGGGGAGAGCAATCAAGCTAAAAATTAATTGCTCATCAGATCCGAACAAATATTCTTCTTAAAGGGGGTCCTTAGCCCCGACATATCATTCCCTGTTTTCAATTCCTGGTACAGTACACTCTGGGGCATCGACACATCTGCATACTTGTAAGACCATATAAGAACATTTTTGCGACAATTACATGAGGGTTATAAGCCTTCCCCTCTGAATCTATACATGACCTAACCGTAGATCTGCCATGTGACAGTCAGCTGAGCTTGTTGAGTCAGTGGACCTATGATGCACTTGTATCTAAGTGGTTAGTGTGTTTGCCATTTAATCTGGTGACCCAGGTTCAAATCCAAGTGCAGGCACTCATATGCGTACCAGGTTTTTGGAAAAAGCTGATTAGCAAAATTTAATAAAGACATACAATAATTTTTATAATGTTACTCTTGTAGAAACAGGATGGAGTGAAGCATTAAGATGTTATGGTGCCAGTCAGGGTGTATGTACAGTAGAAATAACCAAACTATGGGCGGCCAAGCAGCAACGACAGACTGCAAGTATCTGCAAGTATGTCAATCACTTATCTCACTATATGTTTAAAACTGTTTTTTTTCAACAATTTTGTATTTACTGTAAAACCATTAATTTTCGTGAATTTCAGGGAAACATGAAATTAAATATTCCACAAATATTATAGGTGATTCTTTAGTATCTGACTCAATGGATACTGTATCTTAGAAATTACATCCCCTTGAAATGGTCGTCTTCACAAAGACCACAAAATTGAAATTAAATGATTGTACAGTATCTAATACGGAGGCTGATTTGCCTCACAAAACTTTTTCTGGTCTGTATACTAACCATATCTCACTAATACATAATCTTTCGGATCTTGGTAACTACAGTTTTTTTTCAAATACCTTGTTGTATTTAATGGTTGGTCAAAATTATTTCCCACACAGATGCCTTGGTACCCAATATTTCTTAGAAATTGTTTTATAGGTGAATAAGTTAATAAACTATGAATGCACAGCGAAAGTTTAAGATTGATAAGCATTGATCAAGTTGTTGTTATGCAAAACAGTACTAGTCCTAAGCCCCCAGAAGATTTTTATGTTAGCAATCCTTAGAGATGAGGGAATTTCAGTAATTTTGTCTCAGGGTAGATGATGTGTACTGTAAAATCATTTAATTTTGACGGGATGTTTTGGTTAAATTGACCATTTCGATGGGCCGTTAATTTGTGGATTTTGCATTTCAGGTAATAAAAATGAAGGTCAAAATATTTGTTCGATAGGATTTGACTCCATGAAATTTAATCCCCACGAAAATGAATTATTTTACAGTATGTTCCTAACAATGTTAGAGTTCAAACATGTGATTTGCTGCATGGAACAATTTAGAATTTAAATTGAAGTGTTCTTATTTTATCTCAATGTTTCAGGCATTTTAAAAACCTACATACATGTACCATGAACTATGCAGCAATCTGTAAGTTCAGTCAGTATGATAAAGACTTATATCAAACAGATATTGTACAGACATTCACAACAACACCATATAACTGTGCTGCCATAGGAGGAAGTAAGTATATCTGTGAATTAATTTATTTTGTTTATTCAACTTTATACTAATGTATTTTAAGGTCGATAGTGAAACACGTTTTTCCAACTTATACTTAGTGACTAATACTCAACACTACTGGTACTAAAAAGATATTCACATCAATCTACCTATAGTAAAGGAAGATTTCTCGGTCATAAGAAAGTGTTCACTGAATGAAAACCGAAACTGGACAAAGTCATAAACTAAAACCAGTATGATTTACCTCCCCTTATTAAAGATAGAAAATATTTGACTGAAACTGGGTACTTCTGATCAACAAACTGATGTCTGGTTGGCAGGGAAATTTTTCATGGTTTCGAACAAGCCATACCACTTAAAATTCCTGACAATACTAACAACTATGCTTAGTACCAAGTGGCTGAAGCCTAAGCAAAGCGCTAATGTAGCACTTTCCAAGTGAGGTAATTCAAGCCTTCTGTATTTAATTGAACAGGAGGTAACTGAATGAGGGCGCTTGGTAACAGTAAACTGACTGATTAAATCTCCATATGTCTCCCCCCCAGATGTGTGGGAGATATAAATTATAATTCAACCACATATGACTGGAGATCTCAGTATACAAATGTATCTGTAACAGACAATTTTGTTTCAACCTTTCAGACATGATGTTAGAAGGTCATGATGACAGATCAAAAGCAACAAAGATGGGACGAAACAACATTGCAACATACTGTGTTATAGTTGTTCTGATGTTATACCTGTACTAATGTTATATGTGTATAGGTGTCTGTTGCCTAAGCAAAGCACTATGTAGCACTTTCCACAGGAGATTATCCATGCCATCTATATTTAATAGTTGATATCCGGAACTCTGTGCAAGGTGGTTTTCCCCTTAATTTACATGTAGGTACAAACAAATATGGCCTAGTTAGAGTGGTTTTGTATTCATATGCAAACACAACTGACCCCCATTCTATTGTCCAGATATGAATATTCAAGCCTCAAAAGGATTATAACGGTAAAACTTTATTTGTACCTACAGATTAGTGGAGATCCGGAGTAGGTCTATTGAACGAGAGGTAACTGAATGAAGGTGCTCGGTAGCACTTTGCTTAGGCAATGGGCATCTGATGTTATAATCTTCATTTGATCCATTGTACGAACAAATCAACCTGGTCCCAGACCTTTGTGTATGACTATATTACAAGCTTCTTGCCTTGCCATGCCTTACTGGAGCTTTAGATAAGAGTAACAGTTTAAAGTACACCTTTTCCTTGTATATATTCATAATACTATCAGCTAATGAAATCAAAGGCTGATATTAAATTACAGACAAGAAGTTAACTGTAAAATACTGTGAATAGAAGATTTGAAATACTCTCCCACTTTTGAAAGCACAGGCTAAGAATAATCATAGACATCAAGTCAAGTATTAAATTATTCTAATAGATGGTTTGAGGACCAGGCCCCGATCTCCCGAAGCATCTCAAGCAGAAATCTCATCTCAAATTGAAATTTTGCCAAAATTAGAGTCTGAATTAATAATAAATCTGAGTTGTTAGAACTCATAAAACATTACTGGAATAAAGAAAGAATAGCATTTGCTTTTTAATGCTAATTTTGTGTCCACCTTCCCTTGGAAATTATCACACGACACATGGCAATATTTGAGGTGAGATTTATCTCAAAATTGAGATGTTTCCGGAGATCGGGGCCAGGCTAATAAGTTCGCACTGTACATATTTCACAAATTCTTATTAAATTATTCAAAACCATATAAATTGTTTGAAGAATGTTTACAAACCCTTATTGGCCAGTCCACTTACCTCAGTCAGTAGAACTGGAGACTTCAGATCTTGGGTTGTAGGTTCGAATCCCAGGGCTGACCAACTAAATTTACTAATAGTCTTTCAAATGAGACTTGAAACTGAGATTCATGTATGGGAGCCATACACCTGGCATGTTAAAGAACCAGTGGTGTCTCTAGAACGAGTACACCTGTATCTGCTTTATTCCCCGAAACCTAAAATCATGACTAAACTCATCTGTGGGCCTCGCCCATATGGAATATTCGGTGTCAAGGATAAATAAAACTATACAAACAAACCCTTACCTTGTATCTATATAGTGTTGTAAAATGGTTATTTCTGAACAATACAGCCAGCTCATCCTCCTTGAGTTGTGTGCACAGTTCACTCAGACCATGGTAGGTTAGTTGAGATGCTGAACTTTCTAAAAACTGCTCAGCAACAAGAGCTGAAAAATTCAACAAAAATTTGTTTCCAGAATGAAATGTTCTAATAATGCACAAAATGTCACTTTTAATAATTACCATTTATTTTGAGAGAGTCCTTGTGCCATTTTATTTTTAATATTTTCAAAGAAGTACATGTATGATGTAATTGATGTAAATGTCTTAACTTGTAAATATATTTAATATTGTGATGGAAGGATTCAGGTTTGATATGAAGTCACAATATTAAATTTATGGAGAGCCCTTCTACCTTTGCGTCACATTATTCATAATAAACTCAAAATAAATTGGCTAAACCTTTCAATATGGCAACTGATTCGCCTTAGCAGTTTTCCTGTAATGCCTACTAACCAGTACTAACTTTTACTCTCTCACAAGGAACAAACAAATTCTCCACATGTGGAGGAAAATTGATACTGATATCAAATTTTCTTTGAACTTACCTTGGCTAACCAGATCTGGTTGATCAGATGACTTCTGTCCAATGATCTTTTCTACGAGTTGGTTGTACGAGTATTTACCCACCGAGTCAACTTCAGCTGAATTCTGAGGATCTACTAACCAACCATGATACAAAGCAATTTGAAGTAAGTCAAATATGATGCACTCCGATGTATACTCAAAATCACGAACACTGCAAAAGACAAAATTGATCATAATATGATTATCACACTGTTAGACACCAAATGTACAAATTGCATAGCTTATTTATTTGTGGACTGCTGTTGGTCTATGGTTTTCAAGTGATTTCATGCAGTAATATACAGTGACCGATTAATCAAACTAATTTCCCTGGAATGTATTTTAACCAGTACTAACTAACCCTTCCACAAGGAACTGACAACTTCTCAAGCTGTGGAGGAAAATCAAAATAAATTTTGTCGATTTTTCATTGAATGGTTAGACCTGATATGACCAGGAAGGAATCACATTTCATTAGGTTACAAATCCAACTCACTAGCCACTGGACCATGGCCACAGCAAGTAAAATTTAATGTACACACAAGTCATGTACGTTATCAGTACAATCAAAGGGCAGCAACTCTACAAAATGCCAGTAAAACCAGATTTTCATGACAACCCAGCATAATTTGGCAGAGATTATTTCTCCATTTTTAGTAATGGTAATCTTGATCCCACTTTAATATCTTCATATAAGCTACCTTCACAGCAAAATTTGTCATCATATCTCATTCCAACTCAATTTAGCAATCAGAAACAAAATTGTTGACACATGATTGTCTGCTGTAATAGCCAATCTAATAACCAGGTTTTTTTGTTGGAAAATTTGGTTAATCAAGTTACATGTATACACTTGTTATATATCATTATCATAATAATATATCACTGTGAATTTGAGAAGTGTATACATGTATATTTGTATGAAGTTCAGTGATTTTTTTACCTGAGAGTCCCGAGTCCTGAACTCACAAAAATCAGTGAGGATGCAAAGTTTTAAATTATGTGAGTCCCAATAATGCATTGTGATTTCTAATAAAACTTATTTTGAAGATTGCTTCATACCTTTATTATAACCAGGACTCTGATTTTCAACTACCAATAGTGTAAAAAAGCCAGGTTTTTTTCACATTTCTTTAACAAGTTACTTTAATGTCTTAAATTTAATGAAATATTTGGACTCTGGACTCGTTCTTTAATTTTTGGACTCGTAGATTTGCAAGTTATTAAGTCCCAGGACTCGTTCATTGAAATTTGTAAAAAGTCATTGAGTAGTTGCAAGTTTTAATAATATTTACCCAGTAAATTTAACATTAACATCTAATCCTGTCTGAAGTTTGTACATCACAGCCATAGCATCTCCCATATTTTGTTCAAAGTTGAGTCTGGATGGTGTAGATACACCCTGAAATAAAACAATAATCTTTTTAAATGGAACAACACCAATACAGATTTAGAGGTGAAACAATGCAAACATATCCTAGTGTCTCCAAATGAGTCAAATCTGAACTTGTAAGTAATGTAAGTCATGACTCAACAAAACAATTGTTTGATATCTGTTCAGTGAGTAACTCCCCATTAAAGTGGCACTCTATGTATGACTTGCGAACCCCAGCATTTTAGTATGTAACAGTGCCAACTGAGTTAGCAAGATGCCTGTCGTGAATCAAGTCTCAAAATATTGATTTTGCTTTTTTAACAACTGTAATTTAGCATAAACATACATCAACAGGGCAAGTTCATTCCACTGAAAAACAGTTTTCCTTAAACCTCAGTATTTTATTTAAAAGCAAGTAAACTTTTATCTAAGACCTATGGTAATGTTGTTTAAACTTTTAGTAATAAATGTATTTTAGCATAAACTCACATCTTCTCCTGGTACGTTCTGTAACACACAGTCACCAAGATGTGCCATCAACTGACTAGCAGAAACTATCTCTGACTGAGGAGTTAATTTCACACGATTTTGTAACAATAAGACATTAATAAGCGCAAGTAACGGACACGGTCCATTTTCATTCTGGGTTATTATTGGTATTTGTTTTTTCTTGAAGTAAACCCATTTTATTTGATGAATACTTTCACCATTGTCCCCTACATTCTTACTACCACCATTCTGATCATTGTCTGAACTTGCACAAGCTCCTTCATCCTTGTCACTACTACAAGGAGCAGGTGGACTACTGTTTATATCCTCTTTCTTATCTTCGGCAGTTTCGTTAACATTATCAGGTTTATCTGACTCTGAGGCAAGTTTGTCACCAAGTTTGTCCGTAGACTGATCAGGATCTTCAGTTTTCACAACAACTTGATCACTTTCTTCAGTGCCTTTGGCATTAGCATCTTGATTTTTTTCATCACCACCTTCTGCGTGTTCAGTTCCAATTTCTTCCTTCACATTTGCACCAGAATCTACAAATGAAACATAAATGCATAAATTAGTAAAACTGTATTCTATTAGATATTAGAAAAATTGAAACACATGACCATACAAAGTTGGTAGTCACCTAAGGCTATTGTCACTAAGGTTACATTATGATTTGTATGTGGGTCTGTACATTATGAGAGATCATGTTTGTGTGCAGGAATATTCATATACAAATTAAAATGTGCCCACCGGTAAATAGAAAGTTTCTATTGATCTTTTAGCTAATATATACGTTTAGCATAGATAAGAATTTATTATTAGCTTTCAATGGAGTATGGTGATTTTCAGTGAAAATAACAATGGCAAATAACAGTGAAATTATCGATTTGTTATTTTCACTGTTTTGGAGCTGGTTCCAGTATCGTGCAGAAAAAGAAACACAACGTCAACAGTGCCGGGCTTCAAAATATGCGTTACGTCATTGTGACGTCATAGTTGTCACGTCGTGACGTTCTAATTTCAACGTAATTTTTCCAATTTAGCCAATTACTGTACCGTTTTACGAGAAAATGAAGCGAATAATAAACAGAAAATTTGTTGATTTTTGGTGAAAGATCTTATTTTATTTCACTCGTGATCACAGAAAATTATATTTTCACTCGTGGCTACGCCACTCGTGAAAATAATGATTTCTGTGATCACTCGGTGAAATAAAATTCGATCTTACACCAAAATCAACAAATATCCTCTATCTATAGCTGTTTTCCCCTATAGATACATATTTATTCTGCATATTTTGCTAAGTGGGCATAATTCTATTTTAATACATTTATACAATGTAATAATGAAACATAATGATAGTGCAAAAAAAGTGTTTTAATAATATGATTTATACATGCAGCTCTTTCTAAAAGAGGTTACATTAGCACATTATAGATTATAATTCAGTTAGTTAATACTGTGCCTTATCTAATCTATAGATGGACTGACAGTAATCTCCTGCTGAAACCTAAGTTATCAGATGCTGACCATGCATTTTGCACGGACATAAGGGTCCCAGAGCTACAGATAAGGTTTTAGTCCATTGGGTATTTTACCCCCAAGTTTAAATTTTGATTGGGTTTTCACAAATTTTATTTGGATATTTATTCAAATTCATAGGGTAAATGATCATTTTTGTACAGTTTTTCACTATATTATCCTTTTCTTTTTGGGTATTTCAGATTTTCATTGCTTTTTCTTATTTCCTCCTCTCAAAATCAATTGGGTTTTTAAGAAAATTAATTGGGTAATTACCCCAATACGCAGCTTATCTGTAGCTCTGTAAGGGTGTTACAAGGTTGAATCTTGACTACATAATTAACACGTTTCTGCTTGAGTGGTCCCCAAATACACAGTAAAATTACTAATTTTTTTATCTCATTCAATTACCTTACCTAGGCAACAATGATAGGAATTCACACCCAATGGTTAACCAATCCTTGTGATAGCCCTACCATGTATCAATGTATGGGGATAGGTACCTGTGTTACTGTGCTATATTAAAAAAAAGGTAATCAAGTCACCACACCTTATATTTAATGTAAATTATTTAATTTATCATCAATCAAAATAATTATAACTTATATAATTTCAGGTTCAATTTTTGTGAAATTTAATTGATCTGCATCAAATATTATGAGTATAACATGTTCATAATTGGCCAAAACTAAAGATTATTGCAGAATATTGTTCTCAGTGCAGCAGTTTTTTCAAGTTAACTGAACTTTCTGCAATGTTGTTTACAATTTCAAGAATTTGACAGTTCCAGACTCAAAATCAAAAAGTGTTTTAAGGATTAAGAATTAGCAGACAAGGCAAACCAAACTGCCATGTATTGTAACACCTTAACCTTATACCATTTGATCACATAATGTAGTGAGAATTAAATGTGTGAATGTGTCAGCACCTAAAATAGAGGAAGTTGTTCCTTCTAATTGGGTGGGTGGGGAACTTGGACCATCCTTTAAATCAGCTGTTGAAAGTGATATTTTGTCTTCAGCACCATTTTGGGTTGTTGCTTGGCTTTTTGTACATTCTTCAATGGAATCTGCCATGGTCCCCTGTAATTATGTACAATGATTAAAACAAAAAGTGCAATGTTTTTCTTTTCTGACATCCAGAATCTCTAAATTGACGCCATTTTTAAATTCGCGTTGATGACGAGAGTTAGCGAGATGTAAACACGATGAGGCGCCAGTGGGGAAATTCCCACAATTTGACAGCTGACAGCTACAAACAGTTTATTACCAATTGGAATGCAATGTCACGCACGTTGCACACTAATAACGTAATCCAAAAAATACATGCACCCGTTTCATGGTAAGACAATAAGCGACATATCCCGAAATTAGCGTAGAAAGCAAAATAATCCCCAGTAGCCTAGTTTTGGCATGCTTAATGAACCTAGATCACGGCCATCTTGTACCATCTACCTGTGGTCTTGGAATCCACAAATCTACGACATACCTCTGTGTATCTGTCTACGTTGAAGTCATTTGACATACTGCGACAGCAGATCCATATTTAACTAGACCTTCACAGGTTGAAGTGGGTGAGTATCGGATTGGTTGTTGTAATTTGTGGTTAAACGGGTGACACAAATATGCAGTCTGTTTTGGGCCTTTAAATTTGTCATCTTTAAATGTTTCATCATAGTTACTGCATTCACTTTATGCTTCAAATTGATCTTATTGAAGGAGCCATAAAAATATTGATAGGAATTTTGGGAAAACTTAATTAATTAGCAATATGGCTAAATGTGAACTTATCCAATTAACCCTTTTAATTGCTTTTTATTAAAACCATTAATTTAAACTTTGTTTGGGTATCAAGCTCACTAATTGGGACTCACTTTTCCTGTTTTACTCTGAATATAAATTGCATTTAAGTAATCGTGGTTAATAGGCCTACCTTATATTAAATTGTGCAGAAACAATTTAAACATGATTGAAGATTAAAGCAATGATCATCAATGGTGTTCTAGTCCAGTTCACCTGGAACTTGAAAATGCAAAATTCAAAATCCTCTCCCTTCCCCGGGGTTGGAGGGTGTTAAATAAACTGGTGCATTAATTAAAATGAACAAAATTGTGTACAGAGTCAATGTAAATCCCCCAAACCCTGGTAAAATCCCCCCCCAAGGGTCATGCAGAAAGTACACCCCAGTAAATTTCTCCGCCCTAAACCTGTGAAATATTTCACCGCTATTTTTGCTAGAAATTGTCAAAACTTGAAAATCCCAATGCACACTCTCATGGCAGTTTGGGGAGGGGACATCAGAGCCATCCACTGGGGTTGGGGGGAGTGGCTTGGGTTTCATTTGATTGGTGCATTACAGTATTTCAATAACATACTTTAACCTTACATCATACATGTATGCTGTAAATCTATGTTACAATGCAACATTTTTTCCAAATTGCATTGTTTTACTCAGAGCAATAGCTCAGCTAGCTAGGAGAATGTAAAATTATACTAAATAAACTGAAATACAAAAATAAATACACTGAAATATAAAGTGTTCCTTTCCTTGTTGACTTAGTATATCTAGTCACAGGAGTCTGGAAACATATTCAAACTTTTGGTGGTGTTTAACACATGACATGTAATATACATACATACATAAAACGTTCTAATTATGTAATTCGGTCATATTCCCTATATAGCTGTGTCCCCCTTCAATTTCAGTAAATTATCATTCTGATGGAAATCGGTCAAATGCAGCAGTGACATTTATATATTGCCCTAGTATGTTATGATTTTACTCCCTAGTAAGTTGTTCCATTGTTGTAAACAATAAATGCACACATAACAGTGCTGCACATATTCAGGATGCAATTACAGTAAAACAGTCTAATTTGCCAATTTAAGGCAAACCCGGCCCCCACTAAAATGTTCATTATTATATAGTTCAGGAGGATATTACATGTAATACTATGAATAGCCTGGCCTGTATGAAATGATTTTATCCGACACAAGCTCCTATGTAACTAACAATGCTTATTTTCAATATTCAAGCATAGTTTAGATGTTAACATGTAATAATGAGCAACATCCGTTTAGGATAGGTCACTTACTGCCTGTTACAAACTACTGCGTACAAAATACTTCATACTATCCAATTGTTGAGGACTTCAACATTCACTGTCAACTTCTAATGTTAGATATAGTTTATGTATAGGAAATGCGAGAAAGCAAAATCTCATTGATATTGTTGTAATTGTTTTAGATGTTGAAAGATCAAACACTGAATGATCTCCTGATATTGATGATGTGATGTAAATGTGGCCTAGTTTTACCACTGTGTACCATATGTGACAGCTAAGGTTTTTCTACATTTGGGACAGGCCTGGTTTTACCACTGAATATGACTGACCTTGTTTTACCACTGTATGTGACAGGCCTTGTTTTACCACTGTATGTGACAGGCCTTGTTTTACCACTGTATGTGACAGACCTTGTTTTACCACTGTATGTGACAGACCTTGTTTTACCACTGTATGTGACAGGTCTTGTTTTACCACTGTATGTGACAGGCCTGGTTTTACCACTGTATGTGACAGGCTTTGTTTTACCACTGTATGTGACAGGCCTTGTTTTACCACTGTATGTGACAGGCCTTGTTTTACCACTGTATGTGACAGGCCTTGTTTTACCACTGTATGTGACAGGCTTTGTTTTACCACTGTATGTGACAGGTATTGTTTTTCCAGAGAATGTGACAGGCCTTGTTTTACCACTGTATGTGACAGGTATTGTTTTACCACTGTATGTGACAGGCCTCGTTTTACCACTGTATGTGACAGGCCTTGTTTTACCACTGTATGTGACAGGCCATGTTTTACCACTGTATGTGACAGGCCTGGTTTTACCACTGTATGTGACAGGCTTTGTTTTACCACTGTATGTGACAGGCTTTGTTTTACCACTGTATGTGACAGGCCTGGTTTTACCACTGTATGTGACAGGTCTTGTTTTACCACTGTATGTGACAGGCCTGGTTTTACCACTGTATGTGACAGGTCTTGTTTTACCACTGTATGTGACAGGCCTCGTTTTACCACTGTATGTGACAGGTCTTGTTTTACCACTGTATGTGACAGGCCTCGTTTTACCACTGTATGTGACAGGTATTGTTTTACCACTGTATGTGACAGGTCTTGTTTTACCACTGTATGTGACAGGCCATGTTTTACCACTGTATGTGACAGGTATTGTTTTACCACTGTATGTGACAGGTCTTGTTTTACCACTGTATGTGACAGACCTTGTTTTACCACTGTACATGTTTGTGACAGGCCATGTTTTACCACTGTATGTGACAGGTATTGTTTTACCACTGTATGTGACAGGCCTGGTTTTACCACTGTATGTGACAGGCCTGGTTTTACCACTGTATGTGACAGGCCTGGTTTTACCACTGTATGTGACAGGTCTTGTTTAACCACTGTATGTGACAGGCCTGGTTTTACCACTGAATGTGACAGGCCTGGTTTTACCACTGTAGGTGACAGGCTTTGTTTTACCACTGTATGTGACAGGCCTTGTTTTACCACTGTATGTGACAGGCCATGTTTTACCACTGTATATGACAGGTCTTGTTTTACCACTGTATGTGACAGGCCATGTTTTACCACTGTATGTGACAGGTATTGTTTTACCACTGTATGTGACAGGTATTGTTTTACCACTGTATGTGACAGGCCTTGTTTAACCACTGTATGTGACAGGCCTTGTTTTACCACTGTATGTGACAGGCCTGGTTTTACCACTGTATGTGACAGGCCTGGTTTTACCACTGTATGTGACAGGTATTGTTTTACCACTGTATGTGACAGGCCTTGTTTTACCACTGTATGTGACAGGTATTGTTTTACCACTGTATGTGACAGGTATTGTTTTACCACTGTATGTGACAGGCCTTGTTTTACCACTGTATGTGACAGGCCTTGTTTTACCACTGTTTGTGACAGGCCTTGTTTTACCACTGTATGTGACAGGTATTGTTTTACCACTGTATGTGACAGGCCATGTTTTACCACTGTATGTGACAGGACTGGTCTTACCACTATATGTGACAGGCCATGTTTTACCACTGTATGTGACAGGCCTGGTTTTACCACTGTATGTGACAGGTCTTGTTTTACCACTGTATGTGACAGGCCTTGTTTTACCACTGTATGTGACAGGCCTTGTTTTACCACTGTATGTGACAGGTATTGTTTTACCACTGTATGTGACAGGCTTTGTTTAACCACTGTATGTGACAGGCCTCGTTTTACCACTGTATGTGACAGGCCATGTTTTACCACTGTATGTGACAGGCCTTGTTTTACCACTGTATGTGACAGGCCTTGTTTTACCACTGTATGTGACAGGCCTTGTTTTACCACTGTATGTGACAGACCTTGTTTTACCACTGTATGTGACAGGCCTTGTTTTTCCAGAGAATGTGACACCTAGGCCATGTTTTCCACTGTATGTGACAAGTCTGGTTGTCCCTCCGCATGTGTGACAGGACTTGAAAAGGTGTGATTCTGATATCCCAATTAATCTACCATTAACCATTAAAGTAATGAGGATGTAGTTGCTTTTTTCTTCCCTCCTACTTGGTTTAGTCGAAATATATAGCACAATATGTAAAATTTGAATGAGCAGATTGGAGCAAATAAATTTTCAACCATCAAAATAATACTAAATGGTCTATATATTTTAGATACAATCAGGGATTTTAAATATACAATATTGATAGGCAACATCCTGATACAATGAAACACAAATCTAAAACTCTTAAGCAATTCACTTTTCAACATTAGTTTGATTGAAATCATTACAAACTGTGACTCAAACTCTTCCTGCAATCTATTGTACAAGAACTTTATAATTTAATTTGGTTGGCCTTGTTTCTTGTGCTATTGTTGTTCCCCATTTTGTTTTATTTCTCATTGTTTCTTAATTTTATTGATTGGACATCAGTTTCTTCATATGATGGCAATCTCCATCCCTCATTCAATTAAGAGATTTCATTGATCAATTTGCTTCCCTATTATCAGAACCACAGATATGTGAACCAATATATCTTGTGTATTTTCCATTTTCTGTGGTTTCAGTGAAACCGAAACAATTCGTCTATGTATAACATACAAAGCGTTCGTCTGCCTCAGACTTGATATTTCAGCTAGCCCCTATTTTCACCCTAATCCAATGCTGTCACTTAGTTAGTGTATTGACCTACTTTCTAGCTCCCAGCTAGACGTCTGCGCCGTGACCCAATTACCCTCGATGAATTCTGGTACCGTGGGAACACCTGCCGCCCTTATATGGAAATCACCAATCGCCTGTGTACATTATTGAGGCAGCACGTGTGCTGCGCGCTGAGTACAATAACCTCCCCAGTAATTTTCAGAAAATCCAATAATTTGCAAAAGTCTCAAATGCTCGCGTCCAGAATCACAGGCTTTTATGTTGGAGAAATATTGTTAATGAAATCTGAGGATTGATTTAATATTTTTACCGAAACTCGCGCAATCTGTTCGCTTTCCCAGGATTTGTTCTTTCTCTCGAGGGAGGTAAACGGAATAGCCTTTGACCATTGTTCACACGATGGGAGCCGCAAATGGATTTTTCCCACGGCGGCACTTTACAAACAATGCGATTTAAAATCGAAGTAAGATGACAGTTAGTGAAGTGATAGTTTGGTACATAAATGGATAAGTTTATACTGTGGAAATTTGAGGATTTAAGCTGAGTTTAATCGCGATCAAGACGAGCAAACGTCGAACTGAAAAACACTGATAAGTTAGTAAAACTTACAAAATGAATGAACAAGTATTTGTGTCACAGGTAAAGTTTTCGTTCAATGTTTGTGTTATGTTCACGTAGAGTTCGTGCTTGTTTGATCTCGGCAACCATGTAATGGACAAATATTTGTAATGTGGACTTATATCGAATCGTGTAACCCCCCTCTTGCAACCCAGTTTTTCTGGTCCTGGGAATTTAGGTTATCGACTGTGAAGTTGAGATTGGCCAAGCGTGAAATATTTTCCCACGGAATAGACTTATTTCAAAGGCGGCCTTGTTCAAAGGTCATAAGTGTTAGACGTCTGTAGGTTTTGATATAAACTTACCAACTTCAAATTCACATGAAAATCTCGAGATATTTGACATTCTGATTACAGGAGATAGAATGAAGTACTGTCGAGTGATTTAAATGACATATTTCTCAGTAAATTTGATAGGCAGTGGGAATTAAATTTTATTTGAAAGCATATCGCCAAATATTTATTTTATACATCTTATGAGTATATATCTTGTGTAGATCTACAAATTTGTGTGCATTTTATAATAAAAAAAATGGTTTAATCCTGGTTTAATTTTTCATTTTGCGGATTTTAATCAAAATGCCTTCCCATGGAAATTGTTTCGTCATGAATGTAAGAACATGTTTAAATTATTTTACTTGAAATATATATTTTCTTTATTTGATATAAAACGCATTTGTAGATTTCATAAGACGCTAGAAATTGAAACAGATTTGATTTAAATTCGGGTAAATTGGATTTATTTTGAAAATGTTCCTGACTTGACACTTTAGACTAATTTAAAAGTCTGTCTTTGTCTTATCTGATTCATTTTTCTTTAATTTCTGAGATGAAAATGTATTTCTGTTGATTTTAATGTATTTCTACTTCTAGTTTTAATGGAAAGTGTAATTTAACTGTCAAATTGTATTGAGGATGGCCGATTCTGCATATATATAATTATATATCAAAGTTCAGACCAATTCTCAACTAGTGAAAATTGACTTTTATCTGAGTAGTTTACTTTTTTCAGTGGTATTCACCCAGTAGGCAAACATCCGTGCATTTACGCATGAAAAAATAAAATGTTTTGAAAATGCAATAAAAATCAGTGCTTTTCTATGGTGAGGCATACATTTTTCCTTCTTTGCTTCTGGTCCAGAACTTTATAGAGGGATCAGCATGGTGCCAGCATGAGATCACTATCAGTGATTATCTTGGGTCATAAAACACTGTAACTGGTCAGTGTAAGGGATTAGAGGCCCATATAGCTACTGATAATCAATAATGTGCTACTGTAATATAATTTATGTACCCTTGAAAATATGTGTTACATTGTGTGTTTGTTTAATTTGTAGGAAAAAGATGTATGCATGTATAGTTCAATTTTGAACCCTGAGCCATGACCTTTTCTAAAGACGAGTCTATTTGGGCGAGTAACCCGTGATTTATTGATTTCAATAGTCATGGTTTAAAGATATGATACTCACTAATATGTGTAATTTATCAATTACCAATTTAGCGCAGTTAGTCAATGCTGCAACAAGCTTTATTGGCGAATTTATTAAACTTTAAAAGTGCAGTCACGGCTCAATGCTCGAAATCGAACTATACTTGCAATTTAATTGTTATTGGAAGTTCATTCCGAATTATTCAATATAACATCATTATGGTAGGACACTAAAGCTTCAAGTCAAACCCCCTGATTATATCTCTCAAACACCACAACGGGTGTACAGTCTTAATATTTTTTTTATTTTATTGACCCAGCTATATATGTTCAAGACTTTAGTGTGAAATTGTTTTATTTATTAATTTAAATTTTAATGACTAAACAAAGAAAATGAGGACTCCTGGAGTTTTCACCAACTTTGGGATCATTAGTTGTGCCCCCCACACTTATTTATAACTAACTCTTTAATCTTTATCCCTGTAATTTGGAGAAGATACAAGATTCAATTGAATTGAATTGAGGCAAAAAATAGGGTCAGTAAGGGTAGCCGGACCAAGTAATTATTTTTTGTTGAACCTGAACATACAATTTTGACGTTTGTCTTAAACATTGTTCTTATTTATTTCAGGCAAGTGGCTTTGGATATACTGTGGGTGCTAACCTTGACAGGAGTGAACAATTAGTGTATTCCTTGAGTAATAATCATGTAACACAGTCAGGACTCTATCCATCAAGTGACCAAAATGTCGGACACTATTTTATGTCGGGAAGCCAGCCTGGGTCGTATAATGAGTCTCGGTCGGAACAGTTGATTGCAACGAGTTCTCATCATAATATTAATGGGCACATGGCTCAGTCGAGTTATGACGACCCTGTCGACTTGTCAAATGGCAAATTAGTAAATGGTGTGATAAAGGAAGAGCGTCAACATGAGCGTCAACAACACATGTTCAGTGTTCATAATGGTATCCGTGTCGGTATACCGGCAGAACAAGGTAAGATTGTTCAGACATTAACTTAATACCGGTACAAAGATATTGAGTTTCCTACATTGACAATGAGACTAGTATCACAAATAATTCAGAATTGCGCAACTTGTATTTCTTGCTGATGAGAAAGTAGATTCAATCTCTACTACTCATAGATACATTATACCTACTCTTTCCTTCAGTTTTATCAAAAATCATCTTTGTCATAAACTACCAAAGCTATTGCTTGAGCTTGACAAACAAAGAAATAATGTTTTATATCATATTCATAACACATACATAATAAATGTTACTTTGGAAACTCTTTTATAGTGTTTCAACTTATAGGTACTACTGCTCAATTTGTATGGCAACTGTGAGGTACAATAGCATTATAAACGACAGACCCTTCAAAGTAGCCTTTCTTTGTCCCCTATACAGTATATTGGTGACAAGTCCCCTTATTGTTTATTTGATGACAAAAAGCTTACAAGATTTACAACACTTAGTTATAGTTGTAACTTTACTTTCATTGTAATGTTTACAATTTTTCTATGCCGATTAATTGTATTAAATGAATAACAGAAAAAATGTTTACATGAATATAATGGACATTCCATTTGCTTTTCCCCCTCCCCTGCTCCCCTGTTGAGCTTGTAATAAATTGTGAAAACAGAAGTTGTCTGAATTCAATGAATTGAACTAAAAAGTTGACAGGCCTCAATGACTTATTTGCGAAGGAATGGTGCGTGTAAAATCTAAATATGACTGTGTAAATACTATGCTTTTGATTGTGTTAGATTCGCAAATAATGCCATGGGAATTTTGCCCGGCTTAAACATATGTCCCTGTTCGTATCAATAATTCTCTTTATTGTAGTACTTATCCACTTAAACGTCGCCGTCACTGTGTTATTGAAATATTTCACAACATCATTCAAGGTGCTAAAACGTTGCAGAAAATAGCTCAAGAATGGTTGAAGTCGAGAAATTCTCTTATTTCATTTTGTCGATGTTTTCGTAACAAAGAAAGTTAAATAAGTTTGACCTGCTAAAGTTTTTAGGTTGAAATGACGTTTTTACATTTTATACAAGTGCCTTTCTAGATTGTGTTGGCATGGCGACGGTCGATCTGACTGGTATTTATAGTAACCTTTGTCATGATAAGATTAACAATTGTCACACAATTTAAGATTAAGTCTGAATTTTAAAAAAAAAATGGAAGAAGTTCCAACACCATACTGACTATTGGACTCATCTGATTGGCTAATATTTGTGTGACTTAACTTCTGTGTATTTCTTTGTAGTGCATACATGATTACATCTGTACTACTTTTCACTTGTGTCGAAATTATCTTAATACAAAGCTGTTGAACTAAGTGATAACAAATATTCTAGCTTGTGTCTATTGTCTTAAGCCAAGTTAAGGGACTAGTTAGTAGTAGTGTTTAAAGTCGACCGTTTGTATGGTTCATGGTTTGATAAATTAAATTCTCTAATGATGGATTTTGGAAATGAATATAGACTTGATATGTTGTCGACCAATGCTGATGATTTTTTCCATGAGTACACCTATATTCTAGATGGTATGATCAGTGTTTATTGTATATTTGTGCTTTGTTATTTTTGTGCTTTTCATGCTCTCTCAATTGTTTCTGTTACTGTAAAATCATTTAATTTCTATGGGACAAAATTTCATGGTTTTAGTGAAAAACACCATTTCGTTATGACGTAATTTCAAGAATATTAATCCACAAAGTCATTTATAAAGTTCTACAATTATGAATAGTAATGATTACTATTCGAGGAGAATATAATTTCGAGGTTGTCCGTTGAGATCATCTACAAAATCAACAAAATTAAATGCCACACAAATATTAATGATTAATTTTACAGTAAATGTTGCCTTCCTTGCCCGACTTGCTTTCATCCATAAAAAATATAAGATTCATATCTAAAAGATATTGGTACATTTATAATCAAGAAAGAGAAAATTATGATACTGTACTTACTACTGTACCTCTGTACATAACATAATTTTGTCCCACTGTAGTAATATATTGTACTACAGTAGAACAAAAATAATGTCATGTTCAAAGGCCAATAGTAAAACGTCAGCAACATTTTTTCCAGTCACTGAGTGTTAGCAAAAAGCTACTTTAATCCCAATTTTAGGTGTATAATTATGCCATATTCATAAATTTACGTGGCCATGTAGTGACACTAGACCAACATTTATCACTTAATTAATACTACATAAATAATCACCAATCCTATATTATAAATAATGCATGTCTTTGGTAATGTATGCATGTGATAAGTAATTTTCATACAAACTATTTCCTATTCACATAAACTGAGCAATTTATAGTATGAAAATTTGGTTTGTGTTCAGAACTTGTCCATCAAATGTCATATATTGTCAGGAAGAAGTAATTGTTATTGCTCCCATTGTGACCTTTATTTCAGAATTTACAAAGTTCAAGGTCATATGTTCTCCATCCTTGTTATACCATAATGATGTAATTATGCAGTCGTTCAGTTGATCCAACCCTGTTAAGTACATATGTACTAACTTTAATACCTTTGATTTCAAGGGACCACACTTTCGTTGAGTATGAACCATTCCAAATTCTAAAAAGGCATTCAACATGACATTTACAGACTTTGCCCTGGTGTTTTTCTCCCTTCTTGTCTGAATGGTCTCTCGATTAAAAAAACTACAAATTAGAATATCTGCAGTCTAACTGTGATAATGGAATTGATTGATATCTGATTTTAAGTTAATTGTTTCTATTTCCTTCATTGCAGATAGTGCTGGACAGTCCCTTATCCCGGGCTCCCTAACTCCCCCAGACAAACTCAGCGGGGACATGGTGACCTTGACATCACAGAACCATCTAGAAATGACTTCCATGGGTCAGCCTATCCAGACACCACCTAGTCCGTTACCGACCCCGTCACCGCCAATAATGAGAAGTCATGGAGATATGAACGGGTATGAATACAAAAGGTAAGTCATAATCATTGTTCTCCTGGTTTTGTTTCTGACTTAGTCTTGGTCCTTGACTCTTGTTCTTAGTGGTTTGATACAAATATTGCATAGATCTAGCTAAATGTTTGTTTAAACAGTTTCCAAAATTCTGGTACTAGATTTCTAAAAAAAGAATCTGCAATTTTGTAGTTACTATACTGTCACTGAGTTGTGACTGACAGTGACTTCAAATGATGGCCCTTTTCAGTTTGCTAACAGGTTTAGTTCAGTCTAATCATAGTATAATTATCAAAGTTTTTTAGTGTGATATTGCTAATTTTTGTTTGTCAAGAGTTGCAACCATGTATAGTGATGGAAATTGGGAGAGTTTGTGGAGAGCTCAAGTGTCTTATACTTTTTGTTTCATTGTATTTTCAGTCAATATCAAGATCAAAGATTGACTAGGTAAGATACTGTCATGGACTAACTAACATTATTGATTTAAAGCCTTTAGTTTTACCCCCATCATTGTTCCGGCTGCATAGGGTTACGTCCCTTTCCTGTCAATTTGATGTGGATGTATGTTTACATAAAATTTGTTTAGTTTCCAAATGTCATTTGATATGTACTTGCATTTTTATAGAAGATTCAATGTCACTGAAATTATACCAATTTTGTTTGATGCTAAGTGCAGTTTAGAATGCAAACAAGGAAAACTGGTTCTAAAGGTGAATCAGCCAAAATAGATTAACAAATACATGTCATTTATATAGCGCAAAAATTATGAAATCATATTCTATTGCGCTTCACAAATTCAATAATATACATTCACAATTTAAAACGTGATTCTAGAATGTAGATTTTGTCATACGATCAAGAGCACACTCACAAACTTTACAATGGTTGTTTAACAGCCATAATAGACCAGAAGGAACACTAAACATGCCTTTATTATATGAGAATTGTATATGATTTCAGGGAAGCTATGAGGAAATATTTAAAAGATCGAGGAGATCAAGTACTTGTTATTCTACATGCAAAAGTCGCTCAGAAATCATATGGAAATGAAAAAAGGTGAGAGATTTTTCATAGAGGTTACTACTGCAGCCATTTTGATAGAGTCTAAGACCTGTTGCAGTCAATGGCTTATGCAGAATGGTTGAAGAAAGGAAATGGGGTGTGCACATGCATGCTATGCTGATCTGTTTAGTTGAAGAGTTGGTTTCTGATATGTTATCATCTACATTAATATGTCAGGCCTGTAGCCACATTGGGGCACACAGAGGCACTTATCTCAGTAAAACTCAAGAAATTACTTAAAAAAAAGAGCACACCTATTATACCTAGGAAAAATATTTGTCTCTCAGCTTATTTGTCTCTGGAAAACAGAATCTCGTTGGTAGGGAAGGTTAAAAACTTTTAACGTTTTTGACTAGTTCAGAGGAGTTGGTTTCTGATTTGTTATTCTTCACATTAAATTTCAGCCCTGTAGCCACATTGGGGCAATCTGAAGCACTTGTCTCTGTAAATGACCAATAAATTAATAAAATAGCAGCTCATTTAAAAGTTAAAGAACACACCAATAATATTATACCTAGAAGAGATTTCTGGTTATTTGTCTCTTGATACAATGATAGAAAACAAAATCTCCTTGGTAGTGAGATCACGGTTTAAAACTTTTAACATAATAGACTAGTTCAGAGGAGTTCATGCTACAGGGGCCTTATTCACCAATGTTGCAATTCTAAAACGTGGTAAGGAAAAACGGAAGTACGTCGACGCACGTCACACACAGGTTTCTCCTTGGTCCTTTTTCACCAATGAAACTCTGACATAACCTTTATGTTGTCAAATGTTTTATTTGCTGGCATGTTGTTATAAATGTACTGATTTTGATATTAATAGGTATACATGTTCAGTGGTTAACATCAAATAATCAGACAAAATTTCTCTCAGACTTTAAGTTGCCAAATGTTATTTTTGCTCTTATGTTGTTATAAATGTACTGATTTAATATAAATGGGTATACATGTTCAGTGGTTAACAACAAATGATCAGGTAAAATTTCACATGTTTAATTTTAATTGCAAAGAAATGGCAGTAATTATAAATATTGTCAAGTCTGAGTTTCAGTCTTACAGTGTTGGTGAATAAGGCCCCTGGACATCCAATGTTTTTGGAGAGCAATGGTTAAATGGACATTAAGATAACATTAAAAATATATTAATGTTGAAAATCACAGTTAAAATGATTAAAAACTGACCTTAACTTTACATTAAATGACCAATAAATAAAATGGCCCTACTGATCTAATATATGATAATCAAACACATCAAGCTTAAGATTAAATGGTAAATTTTTTACTGAATTATATGTAGTAAATACCATAAAAAATTATATATCTTCAAACACAATGCTATTTTCTGTCAAAATGGTCATGTGCATGGAAAAATACTTATGGTACTTTGACACCTGCATTTAAATATCTTTATTTTACAACAGAGGTAAATACTGACCAGGGTGGTTATGAGAAATGGGACCTTTTTATTTGATATTGAAATAGGTGTACTTTGAGAATATTTCCTGCTTTGGTCAAACGTCTTAAGTTGATGGTTTTAAAGTCACTGTAAGTCATAGCAGCATTTCATTTTTTTTTTAAATTTTCACATCGGCTAAAATTCGTCCTGCATCAAATCAATTGAACATAAGAAGTCAAATATGTCATGAGTTACAAGCCCCTTTAATACATGAATGCATTACATTCTTACAAACCTTCGGTTGAAAATGTAAACCTGCTGTTGGTCTGTGTGAAGTAATCAAAAAGAGTATTTTGAGAGTAAAACCTGATTTCGGTAAAATTACCACTAAAGTGGCGTAAGAGATTAACAAAGCACTGGGTCAATGCCATTCAATCGAGATTTTTGTTGAAAAAAAGATTGTTTGAAGAATTTTGAAATCTCTGGAGATTATTGTCATACCAACATTGGATGATGTTTCCATGAGAAAATTTTCGCAAGTTAAAATTTATGTTGATCGTTTTAAATGATTTCTTTCCTGACATTCGATTACGGGAAATTGTATGTTAACAAAACATGCCTAGGCTGGTATAATATCACATAGGAGCACTGGTCTCTTGTGTAAAAATAAATGCCATTGTTTTTAATTAGGGATTAAAAATTCTGAATTACTTTCTATATTTTTAGCTCACCTGACCACAATGTGGTCATGGTGAGGTTTTGTCATACCGAGATGTCCGTCGTCCGTCGTCCGTCGTGCGTCGTGCGTCGTGCGTTGTGCGTCGTGCGTCCGTCAACAATTTCTTCAAACGACTTCTCCTCCTAAACCGCTTGGCCAAATTTGATAAAACTTAACAGGAATGTTCCTTGGGTGGACCTCTACCAAAGTTGTTAAAAAAATTCCAGTCCGTCGCATAACTAGGTCACACAGGCTAAAAATAGATTTTCAAAAAGGAAACTTCAAAAATCTTCTTCTCTGAAACCGTAAGGCCTAGAGCTTTCATATTTGGTATGTAGCATCACCTTAAGGTCCTCTACAAAGATTGTTAAAATTATGTCCCTTGGGTCAAAATTGGCCCCGCCCCAGGGGGCCCTTAGTTTTACATAGAGTTATATGGGGAAAACCTTAAAAAATCTTCTTCTACGAAACGGCTTGGTCCAGGGCTATCATATTTGGTATATAGAATCAGCTAGAGGTTCTCTACAAAGATTGTTAAAATTATTCCCCTCGGGTCAAAATTGGCCCCGCCCCGGGGCCTTAGTTTTACATAGAGTTATATAGGGAAAACCTTAAAAATTCTTCTTCTCCGAAACCGCTTGGCCCAGGGCTTTCATATTTGGTTTGTAGACTCAGCTAGAGGTCCTCTACAAAGATTGTTCAAATTATGTCCCTGGGGTCAAAATTGGCCCCGCCCCGGGGGCCCTTAGTTTTACATAGAGTTATATAGGGGAAACATTAAAAAATCTTGTACTCCGAAACCAATTGGCCCAGGGCTTTCATATTTGGTATGTAGACTCAGCTAGAGGTCCTCTACAAAGATTGTTCAAATTATTCCCCTCGGGTCAAAATTGGCCCCACCCTGGGGGTCACCATTTTACTTAGACTTATATAGGGAAAACATATAAAAATCTTCTTGTCTAAAACTACAATGCCTAAGAGCTTTGATATTTGGTATGTAGCATCATCTAGTAGTCCCCTTCCAAGATTGTGCAAATTATGCCCCTGGGGTCAAAATTGGCCCAGCCCCGGGGGTCACCGTTTTACATAGACTTATATAGGGAAAACATATAAAAATCTTCTTGTCTAAAACTACACTCCATTGAGCTTTGATATTTGGTATGTAGCATCATCTAGTGGTCCTCTACCAAGATTTTTCAAATTATGCCCCTGGGGTCAAAATTGGCCCCACTCGGGGGGTCACCGTTTTACATAGACTTATATAGGGAAAACATATTAATATCTTCTTGCCTAAAACTACACTGCCTAGAGTTTTGATAATTGGTATGTAGCATCATCTTGTGGTTTTCTACCAAGATGTTCAAATTATTCCTTTGGGTGAAAATTGTGCAGGGTTTATTATCAGGTGAGCGATATTGGGCCATCATGGCCCTCTTGTTTTATTTCATGCTTTTGTTTTCATTATCACTTTGGTTCTTTATACAGACGATTAACTTTGATACATTCAAATTGTTAACTAAATTTTCAACAACAAAAATAGAGGGCTCAGTACAAAGCTATGGTACATGCCTATATATAGATTGATGTATTGCAGATAGTTTAGGTCTAGGCTCTCGAAAGGGTAAAACCTATTTTCTCTCTGACTGTTCCACTATGTTTTTTTAAACTTTTCAAAATTTTGCTTGCTTTACAGATTTTTTTGTCCGCCTCCGTGTATATATTTATTTGGAAATGGATGGAAACGGAAAAAAGAGGAAATGGAAAAGAATGGAGCTACGGAGCAAGAATCGACAGTGTGTGCCTTTATGGGTATAGGAAATTCTGCACAGGAAATGGTTCAACTCAATATGGAGGGCAGGGTAGGTACTTTACATAATTTAGTGGTCCTACAATTAATCTGACATTCTGGATTTTCTGCATCAGCAAAAATTAAATGTTCTGCACAAAAAATTGAAGAAGTTTATGGTCACCTAGTTCAGCGTTGTTTAAAGTGTGGGTTTTAGTGACACTAGATGTTGAATCTCAGAAGTCATTTAGATAATCTGTATTAGAATTTTTGCATTTTATAGCCAAAATACATAAAGTTTAAAAAACTTCATTTTAATATCTTGATGGTTAATTGGGTTTTAGAAAGAAATTTCTGGGGTCACACTTCCAATGTAGGGGTCAAACTGTTGATTGGTCAAAATCATTGCTTAGTAAAAGTTGCATGCACAAGAATCTCAGGTTTGAGCTACTCGTGTTGAAATAGTCGCTTGATTAAAGCATTGACTCAAATATTTTGATTGTGGATCGACTGTTTAAAATTGTTGTAATGCGCTATTATTATTGCCCTGCTGTATTTTAAGTATCTGTTCTTTATTTCTTTTCAGAATTACTGTGCGGCAAAAACTTTATATATATCAGACTCTGATAAAAGAAAACATTTTATGTTAAGTGTAAAAATGTTCTATGGTAGTGCACAAGACATTGGTGTATTTCATAGTAAAAGGATTAAAGTGATTTCTAAACCATCCAAGAAAAAACAGTCTTTGAAAAATGCTGATTGTAAGTATGCACTTATTTATTTAAGTAAACTCTTATTTGATTGGTTGATTGTAAGTATGGTCTTATTTGATTGGTTAATTATATGTAAACTTTTATTTGATTGGTCAGTAGTATGTAAGCTATTATTTGATTGGTCGATAGTATGTAAACTATTATTTGATTGGTCTATAGTATGTAAACTATTATTTGATTGGTCGATAGTATGTAAACTATTATATGATTGGTCGATAGTATGTAAGCTCTTATTTGATTGGTTGGTTTTAAGAATGTTATAATTTGATTGGTTGGTTGTAAGTAATACAGTTAACTATGCTCTTTTATGGGTTGATTGTATGTTACACAAGTAACGGTATATTTTGCCCAAGGAATTCCAGACTGTGCATGGAGGTTTGCCAGCAATAGTAGATGACCCATTTTTGAGGTCAGTAGATCAAAGATCGAGGTCTTACTGTGATCTTTACTCTTTCCGACTATTGGGCTGCCATTGGAGCATACATGTTTTATAAACAGATCTTGTTTAATTCTGAGGAAACGGAGCAATAGTTGAATTTTACAAAACCAAAATGAAAGACAGTTAAAACTGATAAAACAAACATTGGCTATTCTTTTACAGTATGTATAGCATCTGGGACCAAAGTAGCGTTATTCAACCGGTTACGTTCACAGACTGTTAGTACACGATATTTACATGTAGAGGATGGCAACTTTCATGCTAGTTCTATACAATGGGGGGCTTTCACAATACACTTACGTAAGTAATTTATGCATACTATATTGATATACTGTAAAATCATTTAATTTCGATGGGACGTAATTTCATGGTTTTGATAAAAGTGACCATTTGGATGGGACTTAAGTTCATGGATTTTGCATTTCAAGTAATAAATACATGGGTAAAACTGTTGTTCGATGGGATTTGATTTCTTCGTTAAATGTGTACCATGAAATTCACGAAATTTTATCCCCCACGAAAACTATTGCTTTTACAGTATGTTGTATAACCTATTATGAACCTATTTGATCTTGATATTTATATATAGTAATTTATTCATTTGATATTATTATGAAATAGTTTGTTTCATTCATAAACTGAATGGAGTAGCGGAAATATGTAATTATCTGATTATATAAATTATGCTTTATAGTACTAAAGTTATGAATAAGAGTTTGGGGGGGGGATACAGTTGACTTTTGATTTGGCACTTTGAACCCTGAACATTTCCATTTAGCCACATTTGGATCCTCAGCAATCTGACGAAAAGGTTAATTCTTCTACAATGCAAATGTACTTTAACTTTGTTTGTGAGTTTGTTTGTGTTTGACAGAGGACTAAAGTGTATGGTCTTATGTTCCCCCTCGCCAGATTTTTTGCCAATGACCTCCCATTTGAGGGATGGAAATGGGTGCAATGCTTATTCTCTCTGAACAGATTCATTGGTTGATTAACATGCTTGGTGTACAGTACTGTCGTTCGATATACAATTTTATTTAAAATTACGTCATGGTTTTAAAATGGTGCTCACAATTCATCCCCTAGTTAATATAATCCCCTTATAAAAAGTATGGTATGTAATAATTTATAAATCTTTACGCTGTGTCAGAGTTAGTGACCCTGTTTTCACTCATGATTGTACTTATTGTATGGATAGAAAGGTTTGTCTCTATGAAGATGTTTAATTTGATTCATATTGTTTTAACAGTTTAACCTTGCACATTTGATGAAAATAGCCGTGTTTATTTTTGGACATCCATTGATAAAAAATTATGATATTTTGGACATCCATTTATAAAAAAATGATGTTATATTACAGTGGATGACAATGAGTCAGAGAGTGAGGAATTCACTGTACGGGATGGTTACATACACTACGGGTCTACAGTAAAACTGGTGTGTTCTGTAACAGGCATGGCTCTACCTCGCCTTGTAAGTACTACATCTAGTCGGTTTCATGTTGTTTTATTTCTAAAGTTGATTGTGCCTTGTGGAGGAGTATGTTGGTTACGTTGTTTAAGAAAACTGGTTTGATGAAATTGATGTTCTATGTAACTAAAGAATGGTTTAGAATAGTGATACATCAATTAAACAAACATTGAGTTACAATAACGGTGTATTTCCTGTTTTGGGAAACAAAAAAGTAGGTATAACTTCGGATTTTTTTTGGAAATCTGCATGATTTTAAAGAAATTTCCAATTTGGAAGAGGCCTTTTACAGGCCTCTGTTATATAAGGAGAAAAAACTCTGGATATATTAACACATTCAACCCTAAAATATAATATTTCTTTAAATTTTAGGTGATACGAAAAGTTGACAAACAGACAGCTGTGCTTGATGCTGACGATCCAGTATCACAACTACATAAATGTGCCTTCTATCTCAAAGATACGGAGAGGATGTACCTCTGTCTCTCACAGGAGAGAATTATACAGTTCCAGGTATTTATACATGTAATAACTAACTCAGCAAAGAAAAAAAAAGTTTCTCTCAGGAGAGAACCTTACATGTGCATATGTCATGCCGAAAACGAGGTCAACTGGTCATATCTATAACTGTCCTTGTCTTGCGCTCTTCTCCAAGTGGATTTTTCGAGACTTTGATGCATATATTATTAAATTGATCACATCTGGGCCTAGTTCAGAATTTGTTTTGCAGTTACAATCTTATCAACTGGGTTGATAAGTGAACCATTTAGGATGATCATAAACCCTTGTGTTTTTACTTTCCCGTTTGGTGACCTAATTCTCTCACAAAGCACATGCAATATCAATCCTTGAGGTAAACAAGCCATGTTTTGTGGGGATAACTCTTACAGGATTTAGATGCAATAAAGAGTTGTACATTAAGAGTTGTCTTTTTAAGCTGTTCTTTTCTTCCCATGCCTTAAAAAAATTGTTTCCAGTATCATGCTGCACATTTCTTCATATCACTCTGTTATTATGTGTTATCAACATATGTTGTTGTTTTTACAGGCTACACCTTGCCCGAAGGAAGCGAACAAAGAAATGATCAATGATGGTGCATCATGGACGATTATAAGTACAGATAAAGCAGAATACACATTTTACGAGGGGATGGGACCTGTGAAGGAACCAGTGACCCCAGTCCCAGTTGTTAGCAGTTTACATGTAAGCATATTTTTCATCTTTTAGTGGCATGTTACAAATCATTATTTCTTTTTTATGCTCCCGTATCGATAGATCGGGAGGCATATAGTAATTTACCTGTCCATCCGTCCGTTCGCCTGTCCGGCCTGGTTAACCCAAATTGACCGTTTCTTCTAGCATTAATATGGCTTGCTACAAAGTTTTCAAACTTGCATGGATGTTGTATATGACCACTCTCCACACACCTGTATCACCTGATTTCATTTTGACCTTCACCTTGACCTAATTTTGGACTTAGACTTATTGAAATGGCTTCCACGGGGCATAAGCGTTTATTGAACACAGTCTTGTTTGGAGATGAAATAAAAAGGGTCAGGATAGCATATAAGAGAGGCAGGCTGGGATGGATGATATTTATTTTTCAAATCTAGGAATTAATTTACATTAATTATGGACTAATGTTCTACCACTTTATATTATACCCTGATGCATTCACAAGCATTATACATCTGTTTTAAAAAAAATCCACCTTGAATGCACACTTTAACCCTGGTATATGAAAACAACCCCAGCAATATTGTACAGGGGTTCTATCATTCCGTAATGATCTTCTCAATCTTTTCTGCACAAAATAAAAGTTATTTGATTAAAAAATTCATAGAATTGACGAAGTTATGGTGATTTGAAGTTCCACAATCTATTTTAACAATAAAACAGTGTTTGAAGCTTTGTTAAGGTGTAGGAATGTGTGCTTATGGTACCTGAAACAGACTTGCAACTCGTTTTCAGGATTGGGCATTATGCCCTAATAGAACGCCTGGTTGTAATATTGAAACATTGAATCTGTTACACTTAACTTATTTTCAGTTAAATGGAGGTGGAGATGTAGCCATGTTAGACTTGACGGGGGAGAATTTTACACCTATGTTACGTGTATGGTTCGGTGACGTCGAGGCTGAGACAATGTATCGGTGTGAGGAAGGAATGTTGTGTGTCGTACCGGATATCTCTGCATTCCGTGCAGGATGGAGATATGTTAAACAACCATTACAGGTATTAATGCTTTACATGCACAAGTCTTTCCTTATGCCTCTTTGTAGCCTTTCCATGAAAATTTGACGACTATGTTGATTTTTCTGAACATGTGGAGATGTTGTTGGTTGCTTGTTGAAGAGCATGTAACTCATTAGAATGAAGTCCAGGAAAACTGGTTAGGTCACTTTGGCGAACATGTCACCGTATATATGCGAACAATTATTAAGAAACGGTTTTAAACCTGAAAGCTATTTAAGATGCTATGTGCCTGTCCACTACAACACCAGGACACAATGCATGAATCTTGTTAACATAGCATATAATATGCAAGAGCAGTTCCATCACACAGCAGTATTTTATTTTTCCTTCAAAATTATTGTGAATATTTTCTTTGTTTTACAGGTACCAGTGCTTTTAGTGCGACATGATGGTGTGATATACTCCACAGGACTAACATTTACATACACTCCCGAGCCCGGTCCTCGACAACGATGTCGAGAAGTGGACGGTCTCCTTGGTAACAGCCATTCTAACCAAACAGACTCTACCGCTAATAATAGTAACACTGTTCAGAATGGACTGGCTGGTCATGTGGACCCGATTTAGCAGTTGTGATAATTCTGAAATGTGCATTAAATTAAACAATAATGTGATAAACTTGTACAAGATTGTGCTCTTCAAAGTGTGAGTAGGTTGTATCACTTCACAGCAGCTGGAACTACTTTCAGAGAAGTTGGAACTACTTTCAGAGAAGTTGGAACTACTTTCATTCTTATTGCTACTTGTATTCCTACACTTATGTTGGAACTACTTGTACAAGATAGTGCTATTCAGTGTGTGAGAAGGTTGTATCACTTCAGAGAAGCTGGAACTACTTTCATTCTTGCTGCTACTTGTATTCCTACACTTTATGTTGGAACTACTTGCAATTTGTCAGCGTAGAAGTATTTCACTTCGCACGTCTCACTTGCCCTTACTTAACAAGGGTTACAAGGTGTATAGAGAATTCACTATGAGTCATGTATATTCTACACTATACTATGGGATACCAAGTTTTGAAATGATTGAGAGTAAACATAACACATGGAATAAATTTTGTGCCTCCGTAGCTCTGAGGTTAGTGTGCTTGCCATCTAATCTGGCGACCTTGGTTGAAATCATTAATTTTGAGAGGCGATGTTCAAGTCTAGTAGGCGAATTCCACAGTTCTCTATATGCCCCCAGCCTTCTTTCTTAACCTCTTGTTTTAGAGGTAGTGTTGGAGTCCAATAGGCAAACGCCACCTCTTAAAGCCCCTAGTGCTCTTTGCTAATATCACATTTTAAGGGTGATGTTTAAGTCTTATCAAATTAATTTATCAAAATTAATGTAACATTCAGAAAGAGCACTCAGGATATTTAGAGGTGGCTTTTGTCAACTCCAACTACACTTCAAAAGTATGATGTTACGAAAGAGCGCTCAGTATATTAAAATTATTTTGAGTTGGTGTAGGAGTCTCCAGTATGACTGATGCAGTTTTGTAGATACAGGAATGCCATATTGCACTAACTACAGAGGGTGGTAGAGCCTCACCAGTCACAAATTAATTAATTATTATGCCGAGCATAGCCTTTATTTGCTTTATTTCTACTTTAAGTCTTATTGGCAGAAATTAACTCTAAAAATTCCTGAGCGCTCTTTCGTCACATGTTTTTGAGTTGGTGTGAGAGCCTAGCAACAGAGTTAGTTGGTATGATTGTAACTGCACTAATATTACACAGTTTTTTTTTCATTTGACCCGGAAACGGACACTGTCTCTGTTAGTTAACAAATTAAACTTACATGATTTACTCATGTCTTCAAAATCAATTCCAGTATTCACTAGTAATTGTTTGGGTTTTTTTTTCAATAAAAAATGTAAATGTTAATGATTGCTTCAAATTATGAAATATGGATATTATGAAAATTGAATCATCATATATTACAATTAAGGTACATGATATTTCCTAATCGAATCTCGTATGTTGGTATATTGAAAGTTTAAAATCAAAGAATTTGCTGTTAATCTCTATTTAATTAACTTGGATATATTAGTGAAATTTTGTTACTATACATGTGTCACAGTGTGGCAATTCCAGCCAACTACATTTTACATTAATACCTTGAGTTTCGGTGTCGGTACATCAAGTTGTATCAATATGTAGAGCTATGACATCTCCTGAAAATTTGTTATGAATGAGATTTACTTTTATTTGTTAATGCTGAATAAGCATGGACAGACTATCAGTTTTGTTAGCTGCTTAATTGGATTATTTTAAATTTAAGTGCTTGAGAAAGGTCCAGTAACCAGAGGGGCTTGTTAAACTCGGCTAAAATTTACTGTTAATTCATGTTACCCGTATATATGAACAAGACATATATGAAGGATTATCAGATAGCCTCTCTAACCTAATGATTAGGCATCTGATTCAATTGTAGATTTAGATTGCGAAGTCTTGAAAATGTCCTTCCCATGAGTATTAAAAAAACTACTGTAAAATCATTTAATTTTGTTGGGACAAAACTTTGTGGTTTTGGAAAAAAGACAATTTCGCTGGTACTTGAATTCGTGGATTTTGCATTTCAGGCAATAAAATAAGGGTCAAAATTAATTTCGTTGGGGTTGAGGTGAACCACGAAGTCCAGGAAATTTAATCTTCCACGAAAATTAATGATTTTACAGTATTTTACCTGCTCATTAGCTCAAAACCCGGAATTAATGCTTGTTAACATGGATTCTCTACAAATAGACCATGTCACAGCTTACTGCTGCCTGTTGAACATGTTTCATATCCACCATTTAATTTACCATGTGTTACCAATAGTAACCAAGTTGGTTGGTCAGAATACACAGGTAGCTGTATCGTTCAATAGAAAAATATAAATTTTCAAAAATTTTTTTTTCCATTTTTAGCTCACCTGTCACAAAGTGACAAGGTGAGCTTTTGTGATCGCTCTTCGTCCGTCGTCCGTCGTCCGTCCGTCCGTCGTCCGTCGTCCGTTCACAATTGCTTGTGAACACACTAGAGGTCACAAATTTAGCCTGATCATTATGAAACTTGATCACAATGATCATCTCCATAAAATCTAGGTCAAGTTCGATATTGGGTCATCTGGGGTCAAAAACTAGGTCACTAGGTCAAATTAAAGGAAAACCTTGTGAACACATTAGAGGTCACAATTTGAGCCTAATCTTTATGAAACTTGATCACAATGATCATCTCTGTAAAATCTAGGTCAAGTTCGATATTGGGTCATCTGGGGTCAAAAACTAGGTCACTAGGTCAAATCAAAGGAAAACCTTGTGAACACATTAGAGGTCACAATTTGAGCCTAATCTTTATGAAAATTGATCACAATGATCATCTCTATAAAATCTAGGTCAAGTTCGATATTGGGTCATCTTGGGTCAAAAACTAGGTCACTAGGCCAAATCAAAGGAAAACCTTGTGAACTCACTAGAGGTCACAAATTTAGCCTGATCTTTATGAAACTTGATCACAATGATCATCTCCATAAAATCTAGGTCAAGTTCGATATTGGGTCATCTGGGGTCAAAAACTAGGTCACTAGGTCAAATCAAAGGAAAACCTTGTGAACACATTAGAGGTCACAATTTGAGCCTAATCTTTATGAAACTTGATCACAATGATCATCTCTGTAAAGTCTAGGTCAAGTTCGATATTGGGTCATCTGGGGTCAAAAACTAGGTCACGAGGCCAAATCATTGAAAAACCTTGTGAACACATTAGAGGTCACAATTTGAGCCTAATCTTTATGAAAATTGGTCACAATGTTTATCTCTATAAAATCTAGGTCAAGTTCGATATTGGGTCATCTGGGGTCAAAAACTAGGTCACTAGGTCAAATCAAAGGAAAACCTTGTGAACACATTAGAGGTCACAATTTGAGCCTAATCTTTATGAAACTTGATCACAATGATCATCTCTGTAAAATCTAGGTCAAGGTTGATATTGGGTCATCTGGGGTCAAAAACTAGGTCACTTGGTCAAATCAAAGGAAAACCTTGTGAACTCACTAGAGGTCACAAATTTAGCCTGATCATTATGAAACTTGATCACAATGATCATCTCCATAAAATCTAGGTCAAGTTCGATATTGGGTCATCTGGGGTCAAAAACTAGGTCACTAGGTCAAATCAAAGGAAAACCTTGTGAACACATTAGAGGTCACAATTTGAGCCTAATCTTTATGAAACTTGATCACAATGATCATCTCTGTAAAATCTAGGTCAAGTTCGATATTGGGTCATCTGGGGTCAAAAACTAGGTCACGAGGCCAAATCATTGAAAAACCTTGTGAACACATTAGAGGTCACAATTTGTGACTAATCTTTATGAAAATTGATCACAATGATCATCTCTATAAAATCTAGGTCAAGTTCGATATTGGGTCATCTGGGGTCAAAAACTAGGTCACAAGGCCAAATCATTGAAAAAGCTTGTGAACACACTAGAGGTCACAATTTGAGACTAATCTTTATGAAAATTGATCACAATGATCATCTCTATAAAATCTACGTCAAGTTCGATATTGGGTCATCCGGGGTCAAAAACTAGGTCACAAGCCTTTGAAGGCCAAATCATTGAAAAAGCTTGTGAACACACTAGAGGTCACAATTTTGACCTTATCTTTATGAAACTTGATCACAATGATCATCATTATAAAATTTAGGTCAAGTTCGATATTGGGTCATATGGGGTCAAAAACTAGGTCACGAGGCCAAATCATTGAAAAATCTTGAGAACACACTAGAGGTCACAATTTTGACTCTATCTTTATGAAACTTGGTCACAATGTTTATCTCTATAAAATCTAGGTCAAGTTAGATACTGTGTCATTTGGGCCAAAATCTAGGTCACTAGGCCAAACAGGTGAGCGACCCAGGGCCCTTTGGACCCTCTTGTTTCAAAGATACAGTTACCTGTGTCAAAATACACATCACACCAAAAAATGTTTCTGTATGCAAGTGTACTATTTATTGTTAAATGGCAAGTGACACATATCAATATGTTTTACCATGATAGATATTTCAGATCATTGACATATTATTGAAGTACTTCTGAGACACAGCAGCGTTTCAAATTTTGATTTGTTTTCATTTTGTAGCCATCTCATTCATACCCCTGCGCAACAAGTTGTAAGGGGGTGTACTGAATTCAGTTTGTCTGTCCGTCCATCCATTGACTGATTCGTAATTGAGGCATTCTTGTGGATGCAACCCAACATATGGTACAGTGTTAACAGAATTTATTCCAAATTTTCGCAGATGAGTAACCACAACATGTAGATGTACATGAAGGAAATGTACATGCTGTTAATTTATGCCAGAACTGTGGTCTTTTATAGGCTGGGGCGTATTTTGGTCTGCCTAGAACAGTGACCACTCTTGTTTTGGTATGGTCTTTCATAAATAGCATCAAACACAATTAAATCATACATGTCAATGTTAACATATTGTGCACCTTTTCCTTTTTGCCAAATCATTAGTCTTCTGTATTGTAAATTTGTGTTTATGCATTGTGCATAAAAAATGATGTTTTAAGGAATTTCTATGTTTAGAATTACAATAGCGTTATAAACCTGGGCTTCACATGAATGATATAATCGATTCAATAAATACTAATTAGGGAACTATCCCATTCGAAAGAACAGCGGTGGATACTCTTTACTCAGGTATACCCAGTTACACATTGATAAACATAGTTTACCTGACAGACATGTTAATGTTCCAAACTGTTCTCATTTGACTTTGAAAGGAAAGTAAATTTGGTTGTTGTTTGTCAACATACTAATTTTGTTATGCATAATGGTCACCTGAAATATTATATTGAGAGTCATGAATGTTCATACAAATATCTAACCATCATGCAAAATAATGCACAGGTCTGAATTGTTTAATGTTGACACCAAGTTTCTGATAATTTGTTGCACAATGAATGGAAGGACTGGTGTTTCTTCTGTCATTGTTTACGATTTATTTGCTTGATTCAATTATTGTAGTTAATGTTTTCTCTCATTTTGAAATACAGTTGTTATTGATTCTAAATATATTTACATACAAAAATAGGAATTATTTTAACATTTTACATTAATTGGGGATATTTTTAGGAATTATATTTACATCAATTTTTATTTTGAGAATGATTTATTGCATGAATTACTTTACTCTTAACTGGGAATTATTTTAACTGTGGATACAACTATACTGCCTTGACATTGATGCTATTCCATGCTGTACCTAACTAGCGGGTCAAATTAAATTTTAATAGTCTTGTTGTGTATCAGTGTTTATCAATGTTTCGTATATTTAAGAAGAAATATAAGTATGGCTGCACAATGATTAATTTTACAAACTTGGATATACTGCATACTTTATCTAGTTCTTTTAAATAATGTAACATATCGAAAATCGAACTAACATGTTAAAACAATTATTGGTACGGTAGTCCTTTTTAAATTAATAAAATTTTAAAATGCTTTACTAGAAAATGTTGTAATATAAAGAACTTTGCATCATTTGCACCTTGAACTTGTGTTTGTAAATCATGTTGAGTGCATTTCATGACATCATGATCATGTCAATTTTTCCCTCTGTGGTTAGCAGGTGGGTTTGGGTTGGCGGCTGCGAAAGAGTGGAGACTCCAGCTGCTTGTCCTGCCTTCGATGCCGGCCAGGCTGCTTTCCCTAGGGAGTGAACAGAATGGCATCGTTTGCTACATGTGTGCGTCTAATTGAAAGTTCAAATGCAACCCATGACTCCTGTATGTGAGGTTGTTGCCTCCAGTATGTGGAGTGATTTTTGGTTCCATGTGATATATTTTTATTAATTTTAGATAAGTAAAAATATCACATGAAACCCGAACCATTGTTCCTGTTAGGTGTGGGTGCCATATAACCTATATAATGTGTTGGCGGTCATTAAAGCCTGGGTCACACTGAGCATTGTTTGCCTGGACGATGTACTCCCAATTTAAATTTCAGGAGGCATCGGGAACAGTGATTTCACAAATATTCTAATGACTTCCTTGAAACTTCCCCTAGATCACGAGAACCCGTTTCCTGATGTTTTCCGATGCCCATTTATTAAATCAGGAGTACATCGCCGATGTAAAAATGCTTAATGGGACCTAGGCATAACACCACAACCAGACATACCATACTTACCTTACACAAATAGTGATTCTGTCATTACTCATATTCTTACACTGTTATAGTTCTGTTATTCTCCATGTTCATGAGGCCAGTCATTTAAGGCTGTTCCAGAAGTAGGGCCTGGGGGAGCGTGGGAACAAAATTTTGAAACAATTCTTATGTGTGGGCTGGGGTCTAACAATTTTTGTGGTGTCCTGGTTTATTTAGGTTTAATGCCATTTCTCTACGGTTTTTCATTGATATATGATATCTGATTCACCTGACTAGTAGCGTCAGTTCTTATACTGTGCTTGGTACATGTAGATTTATTGTTAAGGACTTTCGTTCTTGCCCCCCCCCCCCCAGGTCTTTTCTCTTGGAACAGTCATTATTATTATAAACATACAATGTAATTATTATATCATTTTAATTCTGTCATATATTATGAATGAGACTATGATTCCATTCTGGTTAGCAGCTAATTTAATCATCTAAAAATGGCATCCAATTTTCCATGTTTGTATTCAATATGTTGCATAATAATTATGTTTCCTACATAATCAATTAAATATGACACCTGTCACACTAAGTCTTGTTGTATCTTAATGTAAACACAGCCTTCATGTGTTTCTATGTTTTACATTCAGTTAGAAAATTACCTACATTTTCAGTGTAATACCAATGCTAGGTTTAACCATAGGCACATGGTTTCAGTATTTGCCAAGTCCTTTTGTTTTCATAAACCTTGACAACTAGAAGGTATTGCAGTGGACATGTTTATCCTCAATATATGTGACATAATGGAAGCTGGTACCCAGTTTTTCAACAGTTGTCACTGCAAGCACGGGTACCAGTTCCAGTAAGGTCATATCTGTTGCGGTAAAACATGGCCACTGTACTACCTATAGGTTATACTCAGATAATTTGAAAACTTGTTATATATAGGATAAACTCGGATCATTTATAACCATGCACCTATCTATGGGTAAAACTCTTCTGTGAAAATGACATCAACATTCTGATGAAAAATTTCTATGCAAAGTTTCCAATTCAAGCCAACTTAAGTAAAATTGGCATGTCAAAATATTTCTAAGAATTATCTAAAACGAGTTAGAGTTTAGTCCCCTTGTGCTGATGTATTGATACTGGAATGAATGATCTACTAATATATTTCAAACCAACTTTCCAGTATTTGTTGATATCAAAGACCTAAATTACACAGATTGGAAACTCTACTGAAATTTTAGAGAAAACGCAAAACAGCAGGCAGCAGAGACAGTTATTGTGCATAAAACTTTGTTTAGTCATCCAATTTTAATGGACAATGTATCATGTTGAAGCTACTACATGACATAAATCATTTTTGTCTACCACTTATAAAATACAGACAATTAGGATTTGAATGTTGCAAATCAGGTATTTTCTGAAAAACTTGGAACTTACATTAATTTCAATGAAAATGAGAGTAGGTCTGGCTCTTCGGGGTCTACTTTTTTATTCCTTGACTAATATCAATAAATGGGGTATCATTTTAAAGCTGAATAATAAATCTATTGTGTAGACTTATTAGTTTTTTTGTGTAAGTATATCAAAACAGGAGATATAAGCTATAAAAACGGACGAGATTTCGCGAGATTTCAGGATGCCACGAGATATCGTGAGATTTGGTACAGGTTTCCAATCTGTGTAATCTAGGTCTTTGTTGATATGCAATTTTAATTCTGTTATTATTTTATTTTCTATGTACACAATTTATTTTTAAAATATAAGTGTATGCAATGCTTAATTTATGGTTTTCATGTGGTTTTAAGACTGAAACCGTATTTATATATGCATCCAATTACGTTATTTGTTCATTATTTTTAAAAACAGTGTCATGGTGCCTATTTAACATGTGCAAATCGTCATACTTTAGATGTTTATTTTGTAAATATGAAATTTTTAGTGTAGTTTCGTCTTTGACATACTTCTCATTTTGTGATTTGTCAAAGTTCACCGTGTTTTTTTTTATAAATACTTTTTTCTTTGTGTATGATGTATTTTTATTTTGTATTCACATGTTATAATTTCACTCAAGTTTCTATGCCAGTTGTCTATATGTTCCTGGTTTCAGTTCTAGGTCTTATTTCTTAATGCAGTTAATAAAATAAATATTATTTGAAACATGTGTTATTGTTAGTTTAACCCACTTGTATAGTGGTATCAACATTTCGCCAACATTAGTGCACATTCACAACACAAGTCAACAGAGAGAAAAACTTCCAAATATATTTCCAGATGGATCATTGCCACGGTATGTTGTTGCTAATTGCTAATGACGGGCATATCACCATAATGTTTTATTGATGCTGAAGTTAACGACGTAACACGACATTCTTATTTCGATGGACATTTAATCAACTTGTCCAGTATAGTCAAACTAGCAGGGTAAGTATTGGACCTTGATCAAGAACAAGAGGCATTTTAAATGGTCAAAGGGAAGTAACTCTATTTTCTGTTTCTAAAGGTTTTTCAAACCAAACTACCAATATGTTGGTATTGTTGTCATCATGCTACCCTGACTTCTTGGATTTTGACGTTAGATCGATATAAGACATAGGTGGTATATATATGGATTGAAATGGAACCTGCTACTTGAACACACCAGGGATCGTAGATACCTTATATAGAGAAGGTCCTTAACACGTGGGACGTCTATGGATTTTAGCGGGTCTCTATTTGATTTAAATTTTAAAAAGTAGGTTCGAATTGGTAGCCTGACGGCCTCAAAATGCTAGATGTTTTGTAACATCCTGTATTAGTATATTAAAAGGGAGATTACATGGGTGAGACTATACACACAGGTAAGTGCAATGAAAGACCACTCACAAATATTGATTAATATTTTAAGTGAAATTTGGTTGCGTAAACATTGTGGTCAAATGACGTAGTTTGAACGAACAACATTGCTTCTAGCATGTTTTGGTTAAAATGTAACACTCAACGTTATACAACCCATATACATGTCTATCTCTACACTAGCTGTTACAAGAAAGTGAGTCTCGTTTACACCACATGTACTTGGCCTCAAGCTATAGGTCTAAAGCGGCGATCACAACTAGACGTGCGTGCAAGTTCGTGGCGTCTGCGTGCAAAGACCTATATAGGTAACACAGGGATATGTACGTGGTGAGTACCGCCTCCGTACGTACATATTTGGAAGCACGCAGACACGGGTTGGAGAACCTTTCGCTGCGTGGTATCTGCGTTCAATCTACGTGTTCGAAATCGACATTAAATCTAAAAAAAGTCGTTTGGACTTTTGACATTTAACCACGCATGTATATTTCCCTAGAATATAAATACATGATTTAACTTAGTTTTTGGAATGAAATGAATGTCCACTTTCGACATTCCCGGGTTTTTTAAAAAAACACAGACCAGTAGTCAATTTTAATTCCGACATTCAAAATATGTTATAAAATACTAAAATGAAGTAAAATTATAGTCGTTTTGAATGTCCACATGAATATTGGATATCGTGCAAACTTCACCAGGAAGCTAGATAACAAGTATATACGGTCCATGACTTCACATAGCAATTTTTTCAATTGCGTAATCGGTCTCGTGATCTGATGGAATTAGATGCTTTAGCGTCAATAATGTCTCATCGCCAAGTTTTAATGTTTGCTCCACCTTTCCAGCTAATTCATTACGGAACACAAAAGGATAAACGTCATATAATAATTCACAGTTGATTTTAGTCGACCCCTGTGTACATGTGCGGTTCCAGTCACTGTTGTATAAATGGTCCAAGACTGCTATTGCATTTTTTGGTGTCGGCAACATGAAATTTTCAAATGGTCGATATTTGACTGGAAACATGTCTTCAGTATTAAAAACTTGGTCTGGCACCTTTAGTCGGACAACAGTATTGTTTTGCTCGTAGTCAAAGAAGAAGATATCAATGATTGGGAAGGGATTCTTCCGACGGAGTGATAATGTTTTGTCCATATTGTGAAATTTCCAAAAGGTTGGCATGAATTCCCATAGACCTATACGATATGCTATGTCCAATTTAGAAAATGCGCGTCTTAGTTGACTTTGATATTTCATATCAATTAATACATCAATATCGTAGTCCCATGGAATAATACCAAAGTGTCGAATAGCGCCAAGTATTGAACCATCGGACAAAGTCCAGGGTATGGAAGCCCTTTCACAGGTTGCTACGAATACTTCTAATAGATCCATCAACTCGGCATATAGTTCTGTTGTAAAATATGGTTTGAGAACATTTCTTGGAGTTTCAGCGTCCGATATTCGAAATCTCCATGAAGGCAGCTTTCCATAGCAATGGGTAATGGTTTTGTCAAGCAATTTCCACCGGCTACATAATTCATTTTCCTCTTGAAGATATTTGTGTTGCCCAATCTTGATGTTATGCAGCCAGAATAACAAGGCAAATATGATTACTGAAATCCAGAAATAATTTACACAAGCTCTCATTCGACATAACCTTGTGTGAAAACGCATTGTATCAATGATATTCACAACATACGTGTGTATAAGTGCATCTTGTTTAATCAATTTAAATAAACTAGAGAATTTAAAGTAAATGTTGAACAGTATTCAGTCGAGCAGATACATGAGATAACTAAACCTACTCCAATCAGCTTGTGGTTTGTGGTATTTTGACATAGCCTTTACATTATGGCGCGTACGAAAGGGGTCCTAAGTCAGTTATCAAATACCATGTCTAAATAATCAAACCCAAACGCAGTTTTCTCCCTTGTCGCTACGCATGCATTTAACTTGTAAATTGTTTCACTTGCTCGAATAGAACCCAGTGGGTCAGCATCAATATCGAGCCGAGCATAGCCTTTATTTGCTAAATTTCTACTGAAACATGACAGGCATACATATGTACCTCCACCCGGATTTGAACCCAGGTCGCCAGATTAGACGGCAAGCGCACTAACCACTGAGCCACCCCATGTGTATGTGTTTTCATAATGAAGCTTGTTTTGTATTATTACAGCTATCCAGCTAGCACTACATGTACATTGTCGATCACCGTCATGTTTACACATGTCTGTGTTTGAATTTTTCTAGGACAGACAATCATTGAAGAAATAAACAACGAAATCCCGGCAGTTGATTCAGCTCGGTAGCCAAAAATTGTTATGGTCAAAGGGAATCAACTCTAATTTGATTTGATAATTAATTTCTAATTGACAAGTAGCCAAAAACATTCTAACAGTCAAAGGGAAACAACTCTAATTTCATCATTAGTATAGAATGGTAAAGGAGATTAAGGTTAGTAGCCAAACAGGAAAACATCTCTAGTGTCACCATTAATTTAAAATAGTCAAGGAGGAAACACTAGATGTAACCAAAGTCCTAATTCTCCAAGGAAAAAATCCTATCCATGCGACCTTTTCTAAAATAGCAGGTCTGGTATTATCAAAGCTGCATTGTCTCGTATGGGGCGAAGCAGTTGTTTCTTTCAGATATTATTCCACCTGTTGCGTTACAGAAGGAAATACACGTGACACGTGACTGTGCATAATGTTTCATTATACCTTTGTGTTCAGGCTCGCCGAGCAAACATTTTTGCCCTAATATTGGTGGCTACTCTTTTTTGGTTTGATTGGACCGGGTCAAACTTAATTTAACTACACCTGCCACAGGCATTTAATTGATCCGCCATCAGACAGCACGCGCTTTGCGTGCCAACATGAATGTCTCATTTCCTTAATCATCTTTTTTCAGACTAGTTTTTGATGCAGCAATGCCCTTGTCCATCAAATACACAAACAGAAAATGACAATCATTGCCTTTATTTGTCAGGCATTGTAGTGCCTCCAGCCGGATTTGAATCTGCGTTGCATGATTGGATGACAAACACACTTACATGTACCACGGCGTTACTGAAGCACGTCCTGTACCAATGTACCAATACTATGTACAACATTTTTCTCTCTTTTTGCGATAAAATATAAATTTGTAACATCAGGATATAAAATATTCAAGTCACATGACTGTCATATCCAATTTAGTGCTAAGAGACAAAACAGAATGTCGATTCAATGGCGTGTTGCGTATTTAATAGCCAGTGAGGCAATCAAATGCTCTTGGCATGTTCACATTGAGACGCTGCAACCATCACTGTCAAGTTTCGTCAATATCAACACACTGCAAATGATTTTGTTAGAACCGAACATGTACACTGTCTTTAAAATTCCAGTAATGCAACGCGACACATATACAAATACCGAGTATGCCGTTATTTTAGGCCTATTAAACAAGGGTAGCATAATATATTGTGGAAATTTCTCGACCAATGGACGTCTCCAGCTGGATGTTATATTCATTTAATTTCGCAGGACTATGCCTACAGTGTAATACAGCTCCCTGTTCCATCTGTCAACGTTCATTTAAATGTACTTACTGTTGTACAATTTGAGTGTATTTTAAAACAATTGTTTAAAGTGCACTCATGTTATTTTATATTACACAATCCGAGGATCTGAAATATCACCCGATAAACACATTCACTATTACTATCTGCACCGTCAGTTGGGTGTTGTATATAACCTTACTAGACACTGTTTACAATGTGTCATTAACAATTTTATATTTTATTATTTTGTTTATGGGTTTAATAAAAGACATTTAACAAAAATGGTTGTTTAGTTATTTATTTTGTCTTACAAGCTGCACAAACTCCCATTTCTCATAAAGCCCACTTTATGGCTATACCAACATTCACTAATACTATATGCACCATCAGTTAGATGTCTACTTTGGTTCCCATCGTTGACCTTAATAATAATGCCATACACATCTTTTTCAGATATTCGTCATGTGAACTACCATGTATATCTCATGCTGATTTGATCCATATTGAAAATTGTTTTATAACCAAATATGCATCTACTATAAATAAAGTCGTTATTATTACTACACATACATGTAGTGTCTTATAATTATACTTGTTACAGTGCCTTTATCAGACTCAAACATGAGTAACTTACTCATCGGACCTGATTGATTCCGCAACAGTATATCCGACTACCAGGTATTTTCCGAAATATATCCTATCCCGAATTTGTTACTCATTATAGTTAAATATGTTAATACGACCTCATTTTATTCCAATGTATGTTATCATCTAAAATTAACCTGAACCCGACAGTGTGCAGGCAATGCAAAGTCACACAGTTACGACGGCATAACACAGTCACCTACGCAAGAGTCCAGCATAGGCTAAGTGAACAACGTTCTATCTAAACTTCCGATATCATCCGAAATAGAATTTCTCCCGAATTTATACTATTTATAGTAACATGTGTTACAGCATGCTTTCATAATATCCCACATCTTCCCAAAATATACATGGTCCCGAATTTGTTACTATTTATAACACCATAATAATAACAGGAAGAATGTTAATAGAACAAAATATTATATCCGAATAGCCGGTACAACCGAAATAGATTTTCTACCGAATTTGTTACTATTTAAAGTAACATTATGTAACAATTGAACAAATGTCTCTAATTCTATCAATCGATATCACACTAAGTATTCAAATAGAGGATTGGTTGGTTTGAATGCTGAAATGTACGAAAGTGAGGATGATGAAAATCCATGTCTGAGTTGTCGACATTCTATTCATATTCAGGCATATATAGTGAAGTTCCGCTAATAAGACCAGTCAAAAAGGTGGTCTTAGTAGCGAATCGATCTCATTAGCGGACCTTTTGGTTCTCAATTTTAATACTTTGGGACCTTAAACTGACAAAAACCTGCCTGATTTCAAATAATCAAAGAGGTCTAATTAAGTAGCGGAACTTTACTGTAGTTCACTGGTTATCGAACTTGGATCTGTCGATAACATATCAAGAGTGCATTTGCAGCTGGACTTCAGTCGGGTTCTCCGACTGATAATATAATTGTCTGACGTAGAGCATCTCAAACATATGTACAAGCAAGTAAAAAGATCGACAAGCTAATGCCATTTCGAAAGCTAAATTAAAATGTTCAAATTGAAAAGGTTAAATGTATGCAGTCAGCGACAAGGCAGATAACTGATTTGATTAAATAGATGGTGTTAGAGTAGTTGAATTGAATTATTACCCTTGTGATATGCGCTAAACTGTAGAGGCCATGTGCACCTGCCATAAACCACAAGTCAATTACAGTTCGTTATCTGCTCCACTGAATAGTAATACGGTCGCAAATATACTTAAACTTACTATTTTGTTTAATTGATTTAATAAGATGTGAATATCATCGACAAAATGCTTTGTCACACAAGGATAAGACGAATAGGAGCGAACCGAACTTATTTCTGGATTTTAGTTTTCCTTTTCCTTTTTGCTTTGATCTTGTGGCTGTATTACACCAATAACGGTCAACAACAAGATCTTCAAGATGGATATGAATTATGTAGTCGGTGGAAATTGATGGACAAAACGATTACCAATTGCTATGGAAAGTTGCCTTCTTGGATATCTCGAATACTAGTCGCTGAAACTCCAAAACGTATTTTCAAACCATATTTTACTACAGAACTATATGCCGAGTTAATGGATCTTTTACAAGTATTTGTAGCAACGTGTGAGAACACTTCCATACCATGGACTTTGTCATATGGTTCATTACTTGGAGCTATTCGACACTTTGGAATTATTCCATGGGATGCCGATATTGATGTATTAATTGATGTTAATTATCAAAGTTTACTACGACAAGCATTTTCTACATTGGACATACAATATCGTATATGGGAGTACAAGCCAACTATTTGGAAATTTCACAACATGGATAAAACATTGTCACTTCGTCGGAGGAGTCCTTGTCCAATTGTGGATATCTTTTTCTTCGACTATGAGAAAAACAACACTGCTATCAAACAAAAAGACTTTGACAACTCTTACAGTACCGATGACATGTTTCCAGTCAGATACCGACCATTTGAAAATTTAATGTTGCCTACTCCGAAAAATGCAATTACAATTTTGGACTATCTGTACAAGGATTGGAATAGCACGTGCGTTGAGTGGTCTAATAATAAAATGAACTGTGAACTATTATATGACGTATATCCATTTGTGTTTCGCAATAAATTAGCAGGAAAAGAAGAGACAGTATTGAAACTTCGTAATGCGTCATTATTGACTCTGGAGCATCAACATGTAGTATAGACTAACAATTACACATTTCCATCAGATATAGCGATTCAGGATTACGACACATTTCACGGCGTGGTTTCCACCTGAAAACCATAAGAAAAGTAGCTGTTTGAAGTTACGATATTATATTATATAATATTATTATATGCAGGGGAATAGATTTATAATAAAGTAATTTTTCATGTCTAATAGTTCTTATTGATCTAATTAAAAACACATGTATCCATATTGTACTACATGTATGGTGGAACTTATATTTCCAATATATAATTAATAAATAGAACACATACAATACAAATCAATAACATTGATGGAACATTCTTTCTTCAGTCAAAGACTTATAAAAAGGCTACCAAAATGTTTAACGATTAGATGTTCCTCATTCATACCATATTCTGATCTGATCCCATCAAATAACGTTCATACCAGAATAACTTATTCTGAAGCACGAACATTGTATTAATGTTCTCCGTTAGATACAATAACACACTCGTATGACTTCGTATATACACCATAACACACTCTGCTAGAGACTATAACACGTACTGGTACATTTGTATTTCCATTTCGAAAATATTATATCAGATATTTGTGCATGTTGTTTAGGTGCTTATATTGCTCTTACTCGTTAAAATGTACGTTTCATTAAAATTCTCGTGTAAGTCTGCATTTAACAATATTTACTTTACGCTTGTTACAACATAAAATACGCACCAAAATGTATTTGCAATGCGCTTATTATACTTCATGCAAAATAGATGGTTGCAGAAATACAATTGATATTAATAAACAAATACTCAGGCAAAAAAGTATTTAGTTACAGAATTACATGGGAATTAAGTGAAAAAACATGCTAAATCTTGCCTTTCTTCGGACAGAGACTATAACATTATGTCGTTTAGACAAGACCTCGCTTTATGTATAATTAGTCCGTACAAGTTCGATATTAGCACTTCGGTCTACACATAGAGGCAAACTGAACATGATGTAGTACTGTAAAACCATTTAATTTCAATCGGAAAAAATTCGTTGTTTTTTGGGGTGAAAATAACCCTTATGTGGGGACTTAATTTCAAGGATATACATGTATTATCAACTAAGTCAGATACTCATTAATATTCGTTGGAGATTTAGTTAAGTTTCTCACGAATATAAATGCTTAAGTAAGAAAGGAACGAAGGAAGGAAGGAAGGAAGAAAGAACGTGAGTGAGTGCGGGTGCGTGCGTGCGTACGTACGTGTGCGCGTGCGTACGTGTATAGTACTTGCAAGGGACTCACATTGCAACCACCTCGGTCTTCCATGATGCAAAAATTGTTTTACTCCTTCCCAGTTCATGTTGTTTGAAGATAGCTAGCTAAGCATAAACAGAACAACGCTGATAGTTACAGCTTGGCCACATTGACACGAGTCTGACCTTTTGATTAGCTAATTTAATAGTCGATATATTACCTGCTACGTACAACACCGATTGTATGTTTTCATAATCGCGGAGTATCACGGAGACGCTCGAGATGTAATACAAACACAAATTTGAAATACCAAAATCGCACGATTTTCTTGCGTCAATTGATATATTCAAAGCAAGTACCTTGTAATATATTATTGCATAAAGGTCAGGCTCAGGTCAAAATAGCCAAGCTATACATGTACGTTTTACCTAGCTAAACATGCTTGAAGCAATTGTGTTGGTCATAAATTACTTACTTTGACCGCAATGTTTGAGCGTATTCAAGGAAATCAATATTAGTGAGATGTATGTCTCACATTCCCCCACCTACTGTAGGTAAATCGCCTCGCTAGTCTTATCTCCCCTTTAACTGACTGTACGGACTCCACATTAAATCTTACCTATTGAGGATGACATCACTTTGTACCTACTTGATCAAATAATATGTTTGCCTGAATCCATAATATGTTTGCCCAAATAGCGATGTTGGTCTAAATCCAAGAAGTCGCAGAAGGGTAGCCTCTGTCTGGCCCTATTTGTCGTTAAACAATTTTCCCACACGTACGCTTGACAAAAAGGTGCGAATTCTTCACACACTGTGGGACTCTTCACGCATCGTCTGCTCATGTCTAGTACGTCAACGCATTGTGTCACTAAATTTGTGGTGTTGACGTTTTGGATGCGAAAACTTGTACACATATTATAATTTTTTCTATGAAATAAAATATACATGCTATGACGTAGTATCTATAGTCCAGACGCATATAAAACGCATCGATGACAATAGTGCGATGCTATTAACACCATGCAAATATTATTAACGATGGCACTAATTTTTTCCATACTTTGGAATGTTGAGTGTTTGGAAATGTTTGCGTATTTTGCAGGGGTCCCTTGTCTAACCAAATCGCTTCCGAATGCCTTCATTCAGTTACTGCTGAGATATATAAGGTATGTACTACGTAGCGCTTCGCTTCGGCAACGGACCCACGCCACGGCGAAGTTTGGACACGATTGCTGCCACTTTTGACATAAGAATCGATTCTTTCAATCTAAATGACAAATTTATTTTGGTAGGCCTATGAAAGAGTAAGGAAAAAACTGTTATTTATACTGAGGTCATTTGTTAATTATGGATACAACTTTGACATTTTAAACGAGACAACGGCACTCAAGGGACACACGGACGCCGGCATGAAAAATGACATGGCAAGATTTACAACACGTGATGACACTCTACCACAACTAACGTTTCTTCTTGTACTTCTGTTTCTAAACCTAAATGTTACTAAATGTTATATAGTTAGAAATTAGATTCGAGAGTGATACGAAATTTCGTCGTTTTGGAAAAAAAGACAATTTGGCTGGGACTTGAATTCGTGGATTTTGTTTTTCAGGTTATAAAGCAAGGATCAAAATTAACGTTCGATGAGATTAAAGTTCGTGGTTGAGGTGAACCACGAAATCCACGAAATTTAATCCCCCACGAAAATTAATGATTTTACAGTAATTGAGATTTGAGAGTGAGAACAAAGATTTGAGAAGGTAACATTTGATTTGCGAACAAGAACTAATACTTGGGCACTTGGGCATTTTTTAAACGCTTTTTTCTCCCCAACTAGAGATACGTTTGTAGTGAATCCCGATGTAGATCCGCGTGTATTGGGGCTATACATCGGGCACGTTAAACAAAAGGGAACCAGGGTAGCGCACTCGGATTTTTTTAATCGCACATCGGTCTCATCTCTCGAAGTAAGAGGTCATTAGCCAACATGACAGGAAAAACTCTTTAACCATGTACATACGATGCTTCATGTTAAACGGAACGTCATAGACGACACCCAGCTAAGTAAAAGTTGTAACACATTTTACAGCGTATACAGAATCAAACCCCAGTATGAATTATGCACCAGTCTGTTGCATCCACAGTCCCCACCCCAGGGATACGCCGGGTTTTTTGGGGTAATCAAAACTCCCGTCCTTCCATTGCCCTGCGGGGGCAGTTGATAGTAAGATCACCATATTTTCCCGGCTATTGACAACTTCATATTGTCCCCGGAGTATTGGTTTAATTACCCGGCAGTGCGGGGGAAGCTGGAAGGTAAAAACACGACCGTTTCCCCGGCTATCCACCGTCCATCACCGGGGATGGCCGTCCATCACCGGGAATGGGGCATGGATGCGCATCAACTGACTGGTACATTATTGGGATACTATGCAATTCAACGTATGTACCTTAAATGCAATAACCAGATGTCAACTCGTTTATGGACTGTGATTACCAATAATTTACACAATACAATTTATAAATAACTTCGCAAACTACCGATATTTGATAAATTACATAACAAATCTATCAATTACATACAAATGCATGTGGAAAGGCAGATAATTGAATGCATCTTGGTTATGTTCATGACGTCAGACATATGGCACAACCATTAATACTGATTTCACACCTTACATATTTTCCTAGAATAATAAATAAAAATAATGGACTACAGAGATCTTACGACACCGATAACATGCTAATACGTAAAAGAAATATGTTGCATGTTACAATACACCAGTACTAGGAGCTGTAACGTAAAAAACCCTCAACATCGAGTGTGTGCCAACAGTTTTTACTAATGTATTTTGTTGGTATATACAGTATACATAGTTTTCACTGTCTGAATAGACAAACGACTGATGTATTTCTTGATATTACATGTACATGCAAAATAGTTGTTGCCATGTTCAGTTATAAAGCCTTCAACAACGATCCAGTAGTCCCAAGCAAGTAAGTGAATACGACTAGCAGAAAAAAACCTTTACTTTACATGGTATAAACTTGAATAGAGTATATAAATTTTAGATATATCTACAAGGGCCATGAAATCATAAAAATACATAGACTGTGCATTCTTATGCTTAAGCTAATTTGAAAGATTATGCAGGGTTGAACAGACCATAAAAACGTCGTTTCGCAAAATGTTACTACAATGTCAAGACCATTATGTTAACAATAATACGTGGGATAAAGCATTTCAACCACGAAATAAATCCACACGAACATTAATACTTTCTATAGTAAGTGAGTTAGTGGATAAGATATCATTGAAACTATACTCCCATGAAGTGGTTTTTTTCAACCAGAAACAACGAAATTTTGTACCACTGAAATTAAATGATTCTACGATAAATGATCGATATGAACGTATAAAACAAGACATTTCACTGCAGGAACAATTATAAAATCACCACTTATTATGTTTCACGGAACAGACCACAAAAACAGCACTACAGTACATTTATTATTTATTGGTATGTTATTGAGTATGAGCTGCCAACATTGCGTTGTATTCCACTGGTGTATGCAACTTTGTAGAAAGTTTTATTAACTTCAATAAAATCGTTATCACACGTACATACACAGTTAAATGTTATCATTGAAACAATTTAAAACGAAAAAAAAATTGTAAAAAATTATTAGTCTGATGAGAACCTAAATTTCGAGAAAAACAATTTTTCCCAATTTTTCTTTTCAATTTCATTTTTTTAAATTTCTTTTTCAATGATACTGTAACTTGTGTGTACATGTACAACTAAACAAAACTTGGCTTTCTATATATAAAGGAAATGGCTGGTAACGTAAAATGCAGGCCTGTATTGAATAATAGAAACAAATCACAGATACCGCTTTAACTTTTTCGTGAAGTTTAAGTAACTGACTATAGAAATACATAGGTATATCTTTGATTTTTAATGATTATCCATTCCAAAAATGACGATTTGTTAATAAGGAAGGGTCGCGCTTTTTGACGAAAACAACAGAAAAACAGTAAATATACAAAAAAACGCAAAGTCGCCAACAATCAAGAAATGGTATTATGAAATGCCCTGACTCTCTTCTTTCAGAATATGTAAGTCTTGATCTAAAAAAAAAAATTAAAATAAAACGTTACAACATACGGGACTAACACTAGCACTGGATACTTGATCGGGGAACAGACTACGCATTCTTAACACTGAATGCACAATTTCGAGTGAAAACCTGCAATGGCCGGTGTAGTCAGTCAGAACCATTAGAACAAAAAATAGTACTTTTCAATTATATGGCATTTAGTTAATGCAATAGACAGCTAATTTCTATTTGACCAAGAGACATGGCGAAGCAAATAAAACTATAATAAGTAGCTTGAAAGTAGCATCCGACTCAATGTCGATACCGCCGTCCACTAATCACCAACAGTATGCAGGATATACAGTGGGACTGGCAGCAGTCTTTGTATTGGGACAACTGCTGCATTCTGGTAGACACAACATAGTTAAACATCTTCAAAGTCTGATTCAACATTTACACAAGTGCATTTCATTTATAAACATAAACCACTTAAAATTGTCTGCGATTAATTAGGAATCGAAATGCTGCTTTATATTTTTGTGTTCAGTCAGGAAATAAGATGCCGAATGCTAGGGTCATAAAAACTTTTGTAAGATTTTGTGTGGTGCTTGGAAAATTCCATGGAATATATAACGTTGGACGCTAAAGAGGCATTATTAAGACTTATCTCAAATATTTTTGGAATAAGGTGTGGTGTCGGAAAAACCCATGTAATATAAAAAATAGTATGACTTTGGACACTAAAGTGGCATTGTTAAAGCATATATTATTTTGAATTTGTTTGAACTTTGTGTGGTGACGGAAAAAGTCCATGTAATATATGACTTTGGACACTAAAGGGACATTGCATTGTTAACACTTACATATTTTTTTTTTGAATTTTGTGTGAAGCTGGAAATACTTTCATGGAATTCATCGTTTTGGGCACGTTAATGGGGCATTGTAAAATCTTATATAAGAACGTAGTGTGCTTGTGTGGTACTAGAAATTACTTGGACTACAATGTATATAACTTTGGACGCTAAAGGGGCATTGTTAAAACTTACATAAAACATGTTTTAGGAATATTGTCAGGTGCTGGAATAATTCCAAGGAATATGTTACTTTGAACATTAAAGGGGCATTGTAAAACCTTGTATAAGAACTAAGTGTGTTTTTTGTGTTACTAAAAGTCCTTAAAATATATGACTTTGGACACTTAACGGACATTGAAATGGTTACTTTAGCTGAAACTGGGAATTTAACTAATGCCACTAACAACAATATCAACGACCCATTATCAGCACTGGATTGGAAGGTAAATGACTTGTTTGTTATTTTGTTACAGGGAACAACACCAGGCTTGTATACCCATACAAATACTTATTTTTCCGGTCACATAAAACAAACAATACATAATGATACAATACTAGTATTTTGGATATACGAACAATAGCGTTTGTTATTTTTAAAATGCAAAACATAGACAGTTTTGTTCTCGGCAAATGGAAGTGTACCAATTCATTTCATTGACCTTAATAATTCATATAACTCTTATTATATATATAGCTAGCTGACAGGAACACTACAAACGTATGAATATTTTTATTTGAAGAAATGCATGTTATTGGGACATATATGTATACTGGAAAGGTGCCTTAAGTAAAATACTTCCGTGTATTCAAATTGAATAATGGCTATATATTTTTAGGTTCAAATGTGAAACATAATCGTGACCAAGATGGTCACCCAGTACAATTGCTGGTTTGGAGAAATGTCTTCTAAATTTTTAGAAAGGTGATAACAAAACGGACAAACGGCAGAAGACGTTATATTTAATATTGAGAACGGAGCACGAAATGCATAAAAAGCGGAGTGGAAAAAAATAAATAATAGAATTATAACAAATGTTTGATATTAATTAATTGGAGCTTACCAGAAAATAAAAAAAATGACCGTCAAAAATAAAATAAATTAAAGTGCATGTACATAGTGTCATGAATGTATATACAAAACATAATGATAATTTGCTTGTGAAATGCTCATTTGATGACAGTCTGCAAATAGGCAATCCTAAATAATACTAGTAATGACCGCTTACTCGGAGGCCGAGGTAATTTCCACGACAAGTATAATAAAGGGTAGAAAAATGTTATTTCTCTCTACTTGTATCATTATAACAGCCAATTTACAATTCTGAGGAAGTATATCTTTTGTAACATTAAGTGATATTCTCGTATGTCATTTAAACTTCTAACATGTGATGACTCAGCCAGTTTGTATATGATGCATGAGTCCATATTATTAAAAATTTAAGAAACTCAATGAACATCGTATTTTAACGCTACAGCTGAATGTTCAACAATATTGTCTGACCCAGCAAATCCTGATACCTAACAATGCATTGAGCGAGTATTCTTGGTTCTCGGGACACCTCAGCTCTCTGACAAATGCATGAAGTATTTGTTCTGTTAAAAGCCAAACGTTGTATTAGGAAGACATTGGAAGCTCATTGAGTGCCTAACTCTGCATTAAAACAACTAATTTAGTTCTGGGACCACCTCACCTCTGGGACAACTACATGTATTCTTTGTCCTGTCAAAATCTAAAGCTGCATTTTGAAAACTTTGTAAGCTCATTGAGTGTCTAACACTGCATAGAGCATACAATTAGTGGCTTTTTGTATTATTGGACAATGTCTGGAGCAGCAATTACTAAGTCCTTGGTGTACCTTTCCACTGCTTGTGCAGTCATTCATATGGTTTTTATGGTTACTCACACACTCATGATCAATCATTCCTGGCAGCACTTGGGAGTTCCTAAAATATGATTTATTTAATTCCTGATTCTATAGGATAACTTATACAATAGTCACAATCTGCGTTTATGAAGTCTCTTGCGGTAGTCTGGCTGTCTGATTTACAAAAATGACTGGGTCAGTCATTTCTGTCCCTCAGTTGTGTTTTACCCTACTGCGTGCTGTAATTCCTTTCTGATGTGGGGTACCTAACTGTTCCTTGTTCAGCTATTCTTGGTTCAGAGAATACCTTAACAAAGACACTAAAATGCACTTTGCTGCTCTAAGTTTAGACTTGCGTTACATGTTGCGTGTACATTTCCTGTCCATATTTTCCGAAACGTATCTACACCGGCTGACAGCTCCCAATGCTTCTCTAGTATTAATGTAACCAATATAACCAATATTAAGCAGACAATTTATCAGGCTATTATATTTAGGACGTAAACTACAAACAAATATTTTGAGAAATTGCAACTCCCATTGCGCCCTTTCTTTTCGTAATAAAGGTCAGCTGTAACGATTTTGCATGGAAAGCTTTTGCTGAAATTGAACGAAGACACGCTCTTGTTATATCATATCATTTGATCAAATGCATAACTAATGTCGATTAAACCAATAAAACTATGACCAGTTGTATGTAATATTGCAGTTACCGACTCGTAGGATGATTTCTAGTGGCTTTCTAGTACAGTTAAATCCCACTCATTCGGACGTATCTGTACTTTTTATGATGAACTATCCCAGTAGACTACAGTTAAAAGGGACGCATTTTTACCAATCTAACGAATACACTTAAACGAATTTCTAATTGGCCACCCTAAAAAAGATTATATCTTCTGATAAATTATATCAATAAATCTTAGGCTGTGTTATTTGTTCATTCCACGCACTTACTTATCTATTTCTGGAAAGAAATGGCGTATTCATATACAAAATCATCCATGCGTAACGGTTGGTGCGAAATTGCTTTTTTGCACGTTGGCCTCGTGCACAGCTTGGAATAGTATCGTATTTGGTATTAATTTGTTCCCAGTAGATCGACTTTTCTTTAAACACTATAATTTGTTAAAACGTGCCAAGTGGAACGCGCTGATGACGTCAAATACATGCATATATTGAACGAATTTCTGATTGGCCACGTGTTTTTATAAATTAGTTTTTTAAGAAATGCTTTTAGAAGAATATAAATAATCGAAACCACGATACTGTCCAATTTTATTGATGGAAAATATGTTTCTCGCAGTAATTCGAGCTAAACTCCACGTTATTATAAATATCGCTTTTTACAAAAAGACGTTTTGACGTACATGCCTGGATTTTGGTGCTGGTACTCGTCATTCTAACGGCCTCAGCGCGCCCCGTATTACATATGCTCGCCAGTATTAATACCTTTCATTAAGCCAATCGACAGAAAATACATTTTGACAAATTTCAAAAATCTAACATGTCGGGCACGTGAGCAACTAGCGCGTAAGCCATTTTGCACTAACTGTTCCGCATGGATGATTTAATACATGCATGCGTAATTTATTTCTTGAAATCGATAGATAAGTGCATGGAATGATTATAACCACAATTTTAGAAATATTGACTGAATATATCGAAAAATATAATATTTCATTGGGTGGCCAATTAGAAATTCGTTTAAGTGTACTAGTATATAAAAAGATTTACTAACATATATAGAACTTCTTAGCACGCTTTGATAGTTTCCATTTCCCTTTATTATTATTTCATTCCACCATAAAAAAACAACGGAACCACACAGATGTGCCGGGAATTTTACTTTCGGTTTGTCAACCCCTACCCTATCATTGCCCTGCGGGGGACAGCTGATATTAAAACCCCATAACAACTAAATATTATCCGCGGTGTGATGGTTCTAAGAAGAATTCCCAACATTCCCCAGCAGTGCGGGGGGAGCTGGGAGGCAAAAAACACGGCCGTTTTTCCCGGCTACCCACCGACCATCCCCGGGGTGGGACGGGCGTGGGTTAAACTGACTGGTGCATTATTGGGTTAGTATACAATTCAACGTATGTGCCTTACATGAAATAACCAGGTGTCAACTCGTTTATATACTGCGATTACCAATAATTTAAAGAATGCAATTGATAAATAACCTCGCAAACTACCAGTATTTGATAAATTACATAACAAATCCTATCAATTACATACCAATGCATGTGGAAAGGCAGATAATTGAATGCATCTTGGTTATGTTCATGACGTCAGACATATGGCACAACCATTAATACTGATTTCACACCTTACATACCTTCCTAGAATAATAAATAAAAATAATGGACTACAGAGATCTTACGACACCGATAACATGCTAATACGTAAAACAAACATGTTGCATGTTACAATATACCAGTACTAGGAACTGTAACGTAAAAAAACCTCAACATCCAGCGTGTGCCAACATATTTTACTAATATATTTTGTTCGTACAAACGGTATACATAGTTTTCACTGTCTGAAAAGACACGTTACTGGTGTATTTCTTGATATTACATGTACATGTAAAATAGTTGTTACCATGTTCAGTTATAAAGCCTTCAACAACGATCCAGTAGTCCCAAGCAAGTAAGTGATCACGACTAGCAGAAAAAAAACTTTAATGTACATGGTCTAAACTAGAATAGAGTATATAAGTCTAAGATATATCTACAGGGCCATTAAATCATAAAAAACACATAGACTGTGCATTCTTATGCTTAAGTTCATTTGAAAGATTACGCAGGGTTGAACAGACCATAAAACGTCACTTCACAAAATGTTACTACAATGTTCAGACAATGCTGTTAACAATAATATCAGGGATATTGCACTTCTGTAAAATCATTAATATCCAAGGAGGGGGTAATTACGTGGATGATCTCAGCCACGAAACAAAATCACCACGAACATTAATAATTTCTATAGTACGTGAGTTAGTGGATAAGATGTCATTGAAACTACGTCCCCATGAAGTGGTCTTTTTAAACCAAAACAACGAAATTTTGTTCCATTGAAATTAAATAAGTCTACGATATATGATCGATATGAACGTATAAAACAAGACATTTCACTGCAGGAACAATGATAAAATCACCACTTATTATGTTTCACGGAACAAACCACAGAAACAGCACTACAGTGCATTTATTATTTATTGGTATGTTATTGAGTATGAGCTGCCAACATTGCATTGTATTCCACTGGTGTATGCAACTTTTTAGAAATTTTATTAACTTCAATAAAATCGTTATCACACGTACATAAACAGGTACTGTAAATGATCATTGAAAAAAATTAAAACGAAAAAAGATTTTTTTTATAAAATTTATATTTGTCTAAATTTCGAGAAAAACAATTTTTCCCAATTTTTCTTTTCAATTTCATTTTTTAAATTTCTTTTTCAATGATACTGTAACTTGTGTATACTCGAACCACTAAAACACAAACTTGGCACTCACCGACCATACTACAATGGTATCAAAGCAACTACAGTAAAACTTCGTTATCTCGTGGACTAATCGGAACAAGCCAAATGATCGAAATAAACCGGGAGCTCGACATGGTGGTGTGATATAAGGGTACAACATATATAATTCGCCAGGAATTAGAAATTTGCTCATAATAAGCCGGGTACTCGTCATATCGATGCTCGTCTTAACGAAATTTTAATGTAAGGACATTTCGTGGAACAGGGTACACCACCACAATAGTACTGGATACTTGATCGGGTGAACAGATTACGCATTCTTAACACCGCACTATAATCAACGCCCGGACTACAGCCTCTATACTGACTTCAAACTCAGCGAGAAAACGCGCAATGGTCGATGTAGTCAGTCAGAAACATTAGAACAAAAATAGTACTTTCCAATTATATGGCATTTAGTTAATGCAATAGACAGCTAATTTCTGTTTGACCAAGAGGCATGGCGAAGCAAATAAAACTACAATAAATAGCTTAAAAGCAGCATCCGATGAAATGCCAATACAGCCGTCCACAAATCACAAACAGTATGCAGGATATACAGTGGGACTGGCAGCAGTGTTTGTATTGGGACAATTGCTGCATTCTGGTAGACGCAACATAGTCATAACATCTTCAAATACTGATTCAACATTTACACAAGTGCATTTCATATATAAACACAAACCACTAAAAATTGTCTGCGATTAATTAGGAATCAAAATGATGTTTTATATGTTTGTGTTCAGTCAGGAAATAAGCTGCCGAATGCTTGGTTAATAAAAAAAACTTATATTATAAGAATACACGTATTGTGGTACTTTGTGTGGTTCTTGGAAAATTCACTGGAATATATAACTTTGGACACCACCGCGGCTAATTAATACATATATAAAACTTTTTTTTAATTTTGTGTGGTGCTGGAAATAATTTCATGCAATATTTTACTTTGGAAACTAAAGAGGCATTGTTAAAACTTATATAAGAACGAAGTGTGTTTTTGTGTTACAAAATGTATTTGAAATTCATTGGAATATATTACTAAATGGACACTAAAAGAATACAAAAAATGTAGTGTAAAAGCTTATCTAATAACGTAATGTGATATTTTTTGCAGTGTTGGAAAAAATATGTGAACTATATAACTTTGGACACTAAACGGACATTGAAATGAGTACTTTAGCTGAAACTGGGAATTTAACTACTGTTACTAACAACAATATCAACGATCCATTATCTGCACTGGATTGGAAGGTAAATGACTTGATTTTATTTTTTTGCAGGGCTACAGCGAACACACTGGACTTTGAATCGTATATAAATACAAATCTTTCCGGGGTCATATTTGTCAGATATAACAAAATATGGTGTGAACCATGATACAATACTATTATTTTTGTTATACGAACAAAATCGTTTCATATTGTAAAAAGGGATTTAATATAGACAGTAACTGTTTCGTTTTCGGGAAATAAATGTTTCCAATCCAATTCATTGACTTCAATAATTAATCAACTCTTATTATATAGCTGACAAGAACACCATGCATGTTTTATGTGAATGAAAACACAGGTATTGGGACAGACATACAAGTGTTGTCCCCATAAATCGGGTACTTGGCTCATTACACAAAAAGTATACTGGACAGGTACCTCCAGTCTACAAACAACTTTAAGTCAAAATACTTCCGGGTTTCAAAATTGAATAATGGTGTTTCGGTTCAAATGTAAATCATAATTGCGCCCAAGGCGGTTCACATATACCCATAACGATGCCTTTTTGGGTAATGTCTCTAGAACTGTTTAATTTAAAGTCTAAGTCTTAAGAAATATGGTAACAAAACGGGCAATTATATTTATAATGTCAGTATACAACAGACCACCGAACACTAAAGGCAAAAAGCAGTGTGGAAGAAATAAATAATAAATCTAAAATTATTTATAAAAATGTTTGGTATAAATTAACTGGAGCTTACAAAATAATAAAAAATGACCATCAAAAAGTACATCAACTAAATTACGTGTACATAGTGTCATAAATGAATTTACAAAATTTAATAATAATTTGCTTGTGAAATACTCATTTGATGACGGTGGTCTGTAAATAGGCAATTCTAAACAATTATGACCACTTACTCTGAGGCCAAGGTTATTTTCAGGTCAAATATAATAAAGAATAGAAAGATGAGACCTCTCTCAACATTTATCATTTTAACAGCCAATTTACAATTCTGAGGAAGTGTATTTTTGTAACAAAAAAGTGATATACTCGTATGTCATTTAAACTTCAAAAATGTGATGACTCAGCCAGTTTATATATGATGCATGAGTCCGTAGTATTAAAAATTTAAGATACTCAATGACCATAGTACTTTAATGCTACAGCTGAATGTCCAATCCCACTGTCTGGCTCAGCAATTCCTGATTCTTTGCGTACCTAACACTGTATTGAGCGAGTATTCTTGGTTCTCGGGACACCTCAACTCTCTGACAAATACATGAAGTATTTGTTTTATTAGGAACCTAAAGCTTCATTAGGAATACATTGTAAGCTCATTGAGTGTCTAACACTTCATAGAGCAAACAATTTTTTGTATTATTTGACAATGTGTGGAGCAGCAATTACTAAGTCCTTGGTGTACCTTGCACTGCTTGTGCAAGTCATTCATGTGATTTTATGCTAACTCATACAATCATGGTCAACCATTCCTGGCAGCACTTGGGAGTTCCTAAAATATTATTGATTTAATTCCTGATTCTATAGGATAACTTATACAATAGTCACAATCTGCGTTTATGGAGTCTCTGTGAGGAGTCTGGCTGTCTGATTTACAAAAATGACTGGGTCAGTCATTTCTGTCCGTGAGTTGTGCATAACCCTACTGCGTGCTGTAATTCCTTCCTGGTGTGGGTACCTAACTGCACCTCGTTCAGTTATTCTTGGTTCAGAGAATACCTTAACTAAGACATTAAAAGACACATTGCTGCTTTAAGTTTAGACTTACGTTACATGTTGCGTGTACTTTTCTTGTCAATATTTTCCGAAACGTATCTACGCCGGCTGACAGCTCCCAATGCTTTTCTAGTATTAATGTAACAAATTTAATATATTAAGCAGACAATATCAGGCTATTATATTTAGTACGTAAACTACAAACCCATATTTTGTGAAATTGCAACTCCCATTGCGCCCTTTCTTTCCGTAATAAAAGTCAGTTGTAACGATTTTGCATGGAAAGCTTCTGCCGAAACAGAGAGACGCTCTTGTTATATCATATCATTTGATCTAAGGCATAACTAATGTCGATTAAACCAATAAAACTATAAGCAGTTCTACATAATCTTGCCACGAGTAACCGGATCGTAGAATGATTTCTAGTGGCTTTCTAGCACAGATAAACCACACTCACTCGGACGTATCGGTACTTTTAATGATGAAATATCCCAGTAGACTGCATTTTTACCAATTTAACGAATATATTTACACACATATATAGGACTCCCTAGCACACTTGGGTATTTTTCCATTTCCTTGTTTTCATTCCATCATAAAGAAACATGAACACGATATACTAGTAGTACTGTAAAACCATTTAATTTCAATCGGACAAAATTTCGTGGGATTTGTTTGGTGAAAAAGACCATTTTGTGGGGACTTAATTTCAAGGATACATTATCAACTACTAGTAAGTCAGATACTATAGACTCATTAATATTCGTGGGGATTTACTTTCGTGGTTGAGGTCATCCACGAAATCCATGAAATTAAATATCTCGCGAATATTAATGATTTTAAAGTAAGTAAGTAAGTATCTAGGACTTGCAACGGACTCACATTGCAACCACCTCGGTCTTCTATGATGAAAAAATTGTAATAAATCTACTGGGGAAAACGGAAAAAGTCGACTTTTTCACTCCCAGGTCATGTTGTTTGTAGATAGCTAGCTAAGCATAAACGGTACAACGCTGATGGGTACATGTACATAGCTAAACATGCTTGAAGCAATTGTGTTGGTCATAAATTACTTACTTTGACCGCAATGTTAAAACGTATTCAAGGTCTGTGTGAAATCAATATTAGTTAAAAGTCTCACATTCCCTCACCTATGTAAATAGTCTCGCTAGTCTTATCTCCCCTTAAACTGACTGTACGGGCTCCACATTGAGGCTGCTACCAATTTTGTACCAACTTGATCAAATAATATGTTTGCATAAATCCATTAATGCCCAATAGCGATGTTGGTCTAAAATGTATACATATAACACGCACCGACGAAAATAATGCAATACTATTCACATCATGTAGATATTATTTACGACAATGCACAATTTCCTTTTCATATGTTGAGTATTCGGTCATGTTTCTCGGCGTCTTTTGCAGGGGTCCGTTGTCTAACCAAACCGCTATCGAGCGCCTTCATTCAGTCACCACCCGTTAAATTTAATAAAGAAGATATGTACTGCCTCCCTTGGAAAGTCATACGTAGCGCTTTGCTTAGGCAACGGACCCCATGCCATCGCAAAGTTTGGACACGATTGCAGCCACTTTTGACATAATAATCGATTCTTTCAATCTAAATGACAAAATTATTTGGATAGGAAGGAACAAACTGTTATTTATACTGTGGTCATTTGTTAATTATGGATACAACTTTGACATTCTAAACGAGACAACGGCACTCAAGGGACACACGAACGCTGGAATGAAAAATGACATGGCAAGATTTACAACACGTGATGACGCTCAATCACAACACGATGACTTAGAATTAGAAGGTCGTAAGTGCCACTTACGACTTATTAAGATTCATACATATATAGAATAAGCATCACAAGGCGCTTTTTATGAACCCATTTTATAAAAATCTGAACTTGTCATGTTGACCAAAATGAAGTTGTAAAAGTTTGTTTTACCATAAGTAAAGAGTAAATGTCAGACAGTTTTTCCGTGTTTTCTCAAAATATCGATTTGGTAGTTACGACCTTCTAATTCTAAGCCATCGAACTAACGTTTCTTCTTGTACTTCTGTTTCTAAACCTAAATTATACATGCTATAAACTAGTAGTTAGAAATTTATATTTGAGAGTGATAATTGAGATTTGAGAGTGAGAACTAAGGTTTGAGAAGGATAAGTTTGGTTTGCGAACAAGAACTAAAACTTGGGCACTTGGGCATTTGGGCATTTTTGAAACGCCTTTTTCTCCCCAACTAAAGATACATTTGTAGTTAATCCCGATGTAGGTCCGCGTGTATTGGTTCTATACATTGGGCACGTTAAACAAAAGGGAACCAGGGTAGCGCACTCGGATTTCTTTAATCGCACATCGGTCTCATCTCTCGAAGTAAGAGGTCATTAGCCAACATGACAGGAAAAACTCTTTAACCATGTACATACGATGCTTCATGTTAAACGGAACGTCATAGGCAACACCCAGATAAGTAATGTTGTAACACAATTCACAACGTATACAGAACCAAATCCCAGTATGAATTATGCAACAATCAGTTGCATCCACAGTCCCCACCCCGAGGGATACGCCGTTTTTTTCTGTTGGGTAACGTTAGTCAAAACTCCCGTCCTTCCATTGCGCTGCGGGGGGCAGTTGATAGTAAAACCACCGTTATTTTCCGGGCTACTGACAACTAAATATTGTCCCCGGAGTATTGGTTTAGTTCCCCGGCAGTGCGGGGGAAGCTGGAAGGTAAAAACACGGCCGCCGTTTCCCCGGCTATCCACCGTCCATCACCGGGGATGGCCGTCCTTCACCGGGAATGGGGCATGGATGTGCATCAACTGACTGGTACATTATTGGGATACTATACAATTCAACGTATGTACCTTAAATGCAATAACCAGATGTCAACTCGTTTATGGACTGTGATTACCAATAATTTACACAATACAATTTATAAATAACTTCGCAAACTACCGATATTTGATAAATTACATAACAAATCTATCAATTACATACAAATGCATGCGGAAAGGCAGATAATTGAATGCATCTTGGTTATGTTCATGACGTCAGACATATGGCACAACCATTAATACTGATTTCACACCTTACATATTTTCCTAGAATAATAAATAAAAATAATGGACTTCATAGATCTTACGACACCGATAACATGCTAATACGTAAAACAAACATATTGCATGTTACAATACACCAGTACTAGGAGCTGTAACATAAAAACCCTCAACATCAAGCGTGTGCCAACATATTTTACTAATATAATTTCGTTCGTACAAACGGTATACATAGTTTTCACTGTCTGAATAGACACGTGGCTGATGCATTTCTTGATATTACATGTACATGTAATATAGTTGTGGCCATCTTCAGTTATATAGAGAATAATAGGTTAGTGCCGTGGATGAGTAAGTTTATCTGGCAAGGCGGAGGAATTTATCAGGTGAGCCGTAGGCGAATCCGATAATTTCCGCAGCCGAGCCGGATAAACTTTCACTCACTCCACGGCACTAACCTATTATTCTATTTATCCGGTCACTACATCTGCTTTAAAAAGGGAATAAAAGTCGGACTATTTATTTGCCTTTTCATTATTTGTGCGTAACGTCACGTTCGTTCACTGACGTCACGACAAAACAACAACGTCTGACATCTTGATAACGTCATGTACACGCAGGTAAGTCGTAGAACAATTATTGATCGACCCAAGCTCATTTTAAATAGGAAAACCTCATCCTCGGATACAGAGTTTCAGCCGGCGACCCCGCTTTAAGAAGAAGTCCGTCAGATCACGTGATGAGGTGACGGTTTATTGCAAGTCACATGACCACTTGACGGTTTATTGAAAATGTTATCCGGCACCCTGTTATCGGGCTGATTTGGCCGGAAGTGACTGGATAAAAAGCCTTCAACAACGATCCAGTAGTCCCAAGCAAGTAAGTGAATACGACTAGCAGAAAAAAACCTTTAATGTACATGGTCTAAACTAGAATAGAGTATATAAGTCTTAGATATATCTACAGGGCCATTAAATCATAAAAAACACATAGACTGTGCATTCTTATGCTTAAGTTCATTTGAAAGATTACGCAGGGTTGAACAGACCATAAAACGTCATTTCACAAAATGTTACTACAATATTCAGACAATGCTGTTAACAATAATATCAGGGATATTGCACTTCTGTAAAATCATTAATATCCAAGAAGGGGGGGGGGGTAATTTCGTGGATGATCTCAATCACGAAATTAAATCGCCACGAATATTAATAATTTCTATCGTACGTGACTTAGTTGATAAGATATCATTGAAGCTACACCCAATGAAGTTGTCTTTTTAAACCAAAGCAACGAAATTTTGTTCCATTGAAATTAAATGAGTCTACGATATATGATCGATATGAACGTATTCATAACAAGACCTTTCACTACAGGAACAATTCGATGACTTAGAACCAGAAGGTCGTAACTACTACTTATGAGCCTATTATCATGAAAATCTGAAATTCTTATGTTGACCAAAATTAAGTTTAAAAACGTGTTTTCCCATAGGTAAAGACTAAATTACAGACAGTTTTCTCTTGTTTTCTCAATATATCGATTTTGTAGTTACGACCTTCTTATTCTAAGTCTGCGATATGATCGATATGAACGTATAAAACAAGACATTTCACTGCAGGAACAATTATAAAATCACCACTTATTATGTTTCACGGAACAGACCACAAAAACAGCACTACAGTACATTTATTATTTATTGGTATGTTATTGAGTATGAACTGCCAACATTGCATTGTATTCCACTGGTGTATGCAAGTTTTTAGAAAATTTTATTAACTTCAATAAAACCGTTATCACACGTACATACACAGGTTAATGTTATCATTGAAACAATTTAAAACGAAAAAAAAATTGTAAAAAATTATTAGTCTGATGAGAACCTAAATTTCGAGAAAAACAATTTTTCCCAATTTTTCTTTTCAATTTCATTTTTTTAAATTTCTTTTTCAATGATACTGTAACTTGTGTGTACATGTACAACTAAACAAAACTTGGCTTTCTATATACTGTAAAATCATTAATTTTCGTGGGGGATTAAATTTCGTGGATTTCGTGGTTCACCTCAACCACGAAATTTAATCCCCCGCGAACAATAATTTTGGCCCTTGTTTATTACCTGAAATGCAAAATCCACGAATTCAAGTCCCAACGAAATTGTCGTTTTTACCAAAACCACGAAATTTCGTCCCAACGAAATTAAATGATTTTACAGTATAAAGGAAATGGCTGGTAATGTAAAATGCAGGCCTGTATTGAATAATAGAAAAAAATCACAGATACCTCTTTAACTTTTTCGTGAAGTTTAAGTAACTGACTATAGAAATACATAGGTATATCTTTGATTTTTTATGATTATCCATTCCAAAAATGACGATTTGTTAATAAGGAAGGGTCGCGCTTTTTGACAAAAACAACAGAAAAACAGTAAATATACAAAAAAACGCAAAGTCACCAACAATCAAGAAATGGTATTATGAAATGCCCTGACTCTCTTCTTTCAGAATATGTAAGTCTTGATCTAAAAAAAAAATTAAGATAAAACGTTACAACATACGGGACTAACACTAGCACTGGATACTTGATCGGGGAACAGACTACACATTCTTAACACTGAATGCACAATTTCGAGTGAAAACCTGCAATGGCCGGTGTAGTCAGTCAGAACCATTAGAACAAAAAATAGTACTTTTCAATTATATAGCATTTAGTTAATGCAATAGACAGCTAATTTCTATTTGACCAAGAGACATGGCGAAGCAAATAAAACTATAATAAGTAGCTTGAAAGTAGCATCCGACTCAATGTCGATACCGCCGTCCACTAATCACCAACAGTATGCAGGATATACAGTGGGACTGGCAGCAGTATTTGTATTGGGACAACTGCTGCATTCTGGTAGACACAACATAGTTATAACGTCTTCAAAGCCTCATTCAACATTTACACAAGTGCATTTCATATATAAACATAAACCCATCAAAATTGTCTGCGATTAATTAGGAATCGAAATGATGTTTTATATTCTTGTGTTCAGTCAGGAAATAAGATGCCGAATGTTCGGGTCATAAAAAAAACTTTTATAAGAATGTAATGTAGGCCTAGTAGTTTGTGCGGTGCTTGGAAAAATTCCATGGAATACATAACTTAGGACACTTATGAGGCATTATTAAGACTTATTTATTTATATAAGATTTTACAATGACCCTTAACGTGTCCAAATCTACATATATTCCATGAAAGTATTTCCAGCACCACACAAAATTTAAAAAATAAGTTTTTATATAAGTGTTTACAATGTCCCTTTAGTGTCCACAGTCATATATTACATGGACTTTTTCCGACACCACAGATAATTAATGATTTTACAGTAATTGAGATTTGAGAGTGAGAACTACTAAGATTTGAGAAGGTAACATGTGATTTGCGAACAAGAACTAATACTTGGGCACTTGGGCATGTTTGAAACGCTTTTTTCTCCCCAACTAGAGATACGTTTGTAGTGAATCCCGATGTAGATCCGCGTGTATTGGGGTTAAACAAAAGGGAACCAGGGTAGCGCACTAGGATTTGTTTAATCGCACATCGGTCTCATATCTTGAAGTAAGAGATCATTAGACAACATGACAGGAAAAACTCAATGACCATGTACATACGATGCTTCATGTTAAACGGGACGTCATAGGCAACACCAAGATAAGTAATGTTGTAACACAATTCACAGCGTTTACAGAACCAAATCCCTGTATGAATTATGCACCAGTCAGTTGCATCCACAGTCCCCACCCAGGGATACGCCGTTTTTTTTCTTTTGGGTAGTCAAAACTCCCGTCCTTCCATTGCGCTGCGGGGGGGGGCAGTTAATAGTAAAATCACCGGTATTTTCCCGGCTACTGACAACTAAATATTGTCCCCGGAGTATTGGTTTAGTTCCCCGCAGTGCGGGGGAAGCTGGAAGGTAAAAACACGGACGCCGTTTCCCCGGCTATCCACCGTCCATCACCGGGGATGGCCGTCCATCACCGGGAATGGGGCATGGATGCGCATCAACTGACTGGTACATTATTGGGATACTATACAATTCAACGTATGTACCTTAAATGCAATAACCAGGCCCCAATCTCCCCAAACATCTCAATTTTGAGAAAAATCTCATCTCAAATATTGCAATTTACGTTTGGATAATTTCCGAGGGAGGTAGACTCAAAATTAGCTTCAAAAACAGCAAATGATATTCTTTGTTAATTCAATTGGTTTGTAATGAGTTTTAATTTCAGATTTATTACAAATTCAGACTCTGATTTTGGCGAAATCTCAATTTGAGATGAGATTTCTGCTTGAGATGCTTCGGGAGATCGGGACCAGATGTCAACTCGTTTATGCACTGTGATTACCAAAAAATTACAGAGTACAATTTATAAATATTAAATAACCTCGCCAACTATATACCGGTATTTGATAAATTACATACAAATGCATGTGGAAAGGCAGATAATTGAATGCATCTTGGTTATGTTCATGACGTCAGACATATGGCACAACCATTAATACTGATTTCACACCTTACATTCCCTTCCTAGAATAATAAATAAAAATAATGGACTACAGAGATCTTACGACACCGATAACATGCTAATACGTAAAACAAACATATTGCATGTTACAATACACCAGTACTAGGAACTGTAACGTAAAAATCTCACCATCGAGCGGCGTGCCAACATATTTTACTAATATGTTTTGTTCGTACAAACGGTATACATAGTTTTCACTGTCTGAATAGACAAGCGGCTGATGCATTTCTTGATATTACATGTACATGTAAAATAGTTGGTGTCATGTTCAGTTATAAAGCCCTCAACAACGATCCAGTAGTCCCAAGCAAATCAGTGAATACGACTAGCAGAAAAAAACTTTAATGTACATGATCCATATAAGTCTTAGATATATCAACAAGGGCCATTAAATCATAAAAAAATACATAGACTGTGTATTCTTACGCTTACGTTCATTTGAAAGATTATGCAGGGTTGAACAGACCATAAAACGTCATTTCACAAAATGTTACTACAATATTCAGACAATGCTGTTAACAATAATATCAGGGATATTGCACTTCTGTAAAATCATTAATATCCAAGGAGGGGGGGGGGGGGGTAATTTCGTGGATGATCTCAATCACGAAATTAAATCGCCACGAATATTAATAATTTCTATCGTACGTGACTTAGTTGATAAGATATCATTGAAGCTACACCCAATGAAGTTGTCTTTTTAAACCAAAGCAACGAAATTTTGTTCCATTGAAATTAAATGAGTCTACGATATATGATCGATATGAACGTATTTATAACCTTTCACTACAGGAACAATTCGATGACTTAGAACCAGAAGGTCGTAACTACTACTTACGACCTTATAAGACTCATACATATTTGAAATTTACTTCACAAGGCGCTTCTTATGAGCCTATTATCATGAAAATCTGAAATTCTTATGTTGACCAAACTGAAGTTTTAAAAACGTGTTTTCCCATAGGTAAAGACTAAATTACAGACAGTTTTCTCTTGTTTTCTCAATATATCGATTTTGTAGTTACGACCTTCTTATTCTAAGCCTGCGATATGATCGATATGAACGTATAAAACAAGACATTTCACTGCAGGAACAATTATAAAATCCCCACTCAATATGTTTTAAGGAACAGACCACAAAAACAGCACTACAGTGCATTTATTATTTATTGACATGTTATTGTACATGAACTGCCAACATTACATTGTATTCCACTGGTGTATGCAACTTTTTAGAAATTTTATTAACTTCAATAAAATCGTTATCACACGTACATACACAGTTAAATGTTATCATTGAAAAAAATTAAAACGAAAAAAAAGTTTTTTTGTAAAATTTATATTTGTCTTATGAGAACCTAAATTTCGAGAAAAACAAATTTTCCCAATTTTTCTTTTCAATTTCATTTTTTAAATTTCTTTTTCAATGATAGTGTTACTTGTGTGTACATGGGCCACTAAAACAAAGATTTGACATTAACCGACCAGACTACGATGGTAGTAAAGCAACGAAGGACATTTCGTGGAACAGGGTACACCACCACAATAGTACTGGATATTTGATCGGGGGGAACAGACTACGCATTCTTAACACCGCACAATATTCAACGCCCGGACTACAGCCACTACACCGACTTCAAACGCAGCGAGAAAACCCGCAATGGCCGATGTAGTCAGTCAGAAACATTAGGACACAAAATAGTACTTTTTTAGTTAATGCAATAGACAGCTTATTTCTGTTTGGCCAAGAGGCATGGCGAAGGAAATAAAACTACAATTAGTAGCTTGAACGTAGCATCCGACTCAATGTCGATACAGCCGTCCACTAATCACCAGCAGTATGCAGGATAAACAATGGCACCGGCAGCAGTGTTTGTATTGGGGCAACTGCTGCATTCTGGTAGACACAAGATAGTTAAATATCTTTAAAGTCTGATTCAACATTTATACAAGTGCATTTCATATATAAACATAAACCACTCAAAATTGTCTGCGATTAATTAGGAATCGAAATGCTGTTTTAAATTTTTCGTGTTCAGTCAGGAAATAAGATGCCGAATGTTCGGGTCATAAAAAACTTCTATAAGAATACACGTATTTTGGTATTTTATGTGGTTCTTGGAAAATTACGTGGAATATACGATATACCTTTGGACACTAAAGAGGCATTATTAAAACTTATCTAAAATATTTTTTGGAATTATGTGTCGTGTCGGAAAAAGTCCATGTAAAATATGATTGTGGACACTAAAGGGGCATTGTAAAAACTTATATATACATTTTTTTGAAATTGTGTGTGGTACTGGAAATACTTACATGGAATATATATATATAGTTTTGGATACGTACACGGGCATTGCAAAATCTTATATAAGAACGTAGTGTGTTTGTGAGGTATTAGAAATTACTTGGACTATATAACTTTGGACACTAAAGGGTCATTGTTAAAACTTACATAAAACAAGTTTTAGGAATATTGTCAGGTGCTGGAATAATTCCAAGGAATATGTTACTTTGGACAATAAAGGGGCATTGTAAAACCTTTTATAAGAACTAGGCCTAATAAGAACGTTGTGTGTTTTGTGTTACTAAAAGTCCTTGGAATATATGCCTTTGATTACTAAAGGGACGTTAAAAATATGTGAGAAGGAAATGTGGTATTTTGTGTGGTGCTGAAAAAAATATGTGAAATATATGACTTTGAACACTAAACGAAATGGGTACTTAAGCTGAAACAGGGAATTTAACTAATGTTACTAACAACAATATCAACGATCCATTATCTGCACTGGATTGGAAGGTAAATGACTTGTTTGTTCTTTTGTTGCAGGGATACAGCGAACACACCGGACTTTGAATCGTATATAAATACAAATCTTTCCGGGGTCATATTGGTCAGATGTAACAAAATATGGTGTGAACCATGATACAATACTAGTATTTTTGTTATACGAACAAAAGCGTTTCCTATTGTAAAAAGGGATTTAATATAGACAGTAACTGTTTCGTTTTCGGGAAATAAAAGTTTCCAATCCAATTCATTGACTTCAATAATTAATCAACCCTTATTATATAGCTGACAAGAACACCATGCATGTTTTTATGTGAATGAAAACACAGGTATTGGGACAGACATACGAGTGTTGTCCCCATAAATCGGGTACTTGGCTCATTACACAAAAAGTATACTGGACAGGTACCTCCAGTCTACAAACAACTTTAAGTAAAAATACTTCCGGGTTTCAAAATTGAATAATGGCTACATATGTATTTACATGCATTTCGTTTCAAATGTGAAACACAATGCGCCAAAGACGGTCCACATATATCCATTACGATGCCTTTTTGAGTAATGTCTCTAGGACTGTTTAATTTAAAAAATCTAAGTCTTAAAAAATGTGGTAACAAAACGGTCAAATATAATAATAAGGTCAGTATGCAACAGACCACCGAGCATTAAAGGCAAAAGGCGGTGTGGAAGAAATAAATCTAAAATTATTTATAAAAATGTTTGGTATAAATTAACTGGAGCTTACCAAAAAAATAAAAAAAATGACCATAAAAAGTACATCAATTAAATTACGTGTACATAGTGTCATAAATGAATCTACAAATTTGCATGTGAAATACTCTTTTGACGATGATCTGTAAATAGGCAACTCTAAACAATATTGACCACTTAGAGGCCAAGGTTCAGGTCAAGTATAATAAAGAGTAGAAAAATGACATCTCTCTCTATATTTATCATTATAACAGCCAATTTATAATTATGAGGAAGTGTGTTTTTTGTAACAAAAGGTGATATTCTCGTATGTCATTTAAACTTCTAACATGTAATGAAATCAGCCATTTTGTATTATGATGTCTGCGTCCGTATTATTAAAAGTCAGATACTCAATGACCATTGTATTTTAATGCTACAGCTGAATGTTCAATAACACTTTCATACCCAGCAATGACTGACTCTGTGCGTACCTAACACTGCATTGAGCGAGTATTCTTGGTTCTCGGGACACCTCACTTCTGTGACAACTACATTACATTTAGTATTTGTTCTGATCATAACCTAAAGCTCAATTAGGAAGAACTTGTTAACTCTACTAAGTGCCTAACTCTGCATTGAGCAACTATTCCTGGTTCTGGGGTCACCTCACCTCTCTGACAACTACATGTAGTATTAGTTCTGTTAGGAACCTAAAGCTGTATTAGGAAGACCTTGTAAGCTCATTGAGAGTCTAACACTGCATAGAGCAAACAATTAGTAGCTTTTTGTATTATTTGACAATGTCGGGAACAGCAATTACTAAGTCCTTAATGTACCTTACACTGCTTGTGCAGTCATTCATGTGATTTTTATGGTAACTCACACAATCATGGTCAACCATTCCTGGCAGCATTTGGGAGCTCCTAAAATATGATTGATTTAATTCCTGTTTCTATGGGGTAACTTACACAATAGTCACAATCTGTGTTTATGAAGTCTCTGTGAGGAGTCTGGCTGTCTGAGTTACAAAAATGACTGGGTAAGTCATTTCTGTCCGTGAGTTCTATAATACCTTCCTGACGTGGGTACCTAACTGCACCTAGTTCAGCAATTCTTGGTTCAAAGAACACATTAACTAAGACACTATACTTCATGGCATTTTGCTGTGCTCTCAGTTTAGACTTTAGATGCAACATGTTGCGTGTACATTTCTTGTCCATATTTTCCTAAACTTTCTACACTGGCTGGTAGCTCCCGGTGCTTGTCTAGTAATGTTACTATTATATTATATTAAGCAGACAATATCTGGCTATTATATTTAGGACGTAAAATACAAACCCATATTTTGTGAAATTGCAACTCCCATTGCGTCCTCTCTTTTCGAAATAAAAGTCAGCTGTAACGATTTTGCATGGAAAGCTTCTGTCGAAACGGATAGACGCTCTTGTTATATCATATCATTTGATCAAAGGCGTAACTAATGTTGATTAAACCAATAAAACTATAAGCAGTTGTATATAATCTTGCAGTTACCGACTCGTAGGATGATTTCTAGTGGCTTTCTAGTACAGATAAACCCCACTCACTTAGACATATCTGTACTTTTAATGACGAAATATCCCAGTAGACTACAGTAAATGTTAAAAGGGACGGATTTTTACCAATCTAACGACTATATTTACACGCATATATAGGACTCCTTAGCACACTTGGAAATTTTTCCATTTCTCTGTTTTTTTTATTTCATTCCATCATAAAGAAAAAAAAGGTCACGGTCAACCAAACTTCGGTGCTTGAATTACCGGAACCGTATAGAACAGTGCTTGAACTTTTTGATAACCCCTATTAGGTACACATACACGATAGCATGTTTACCAACTGGTCAGCAAATCAATTAATACTATTACAGTTGCTGCAGAAAAGTGCTAAAGTACAAAGTAGGAAATACAATGGAGACACAACTTGTCTGGCAAGAAAATAGTATAACAACATGCTACTATGGTGTCCCGTTAGAGCCGTACACCAGTCGAAACAAAAAAAACAACGATAGTGAAAAGTCGATACTACGATAGTGGAAGGGGTATCCAGTCAAAACTGGACTATTGACTTTTCACCGTATCGTACTATGGTTGTTTCGTGCTGTCAACCTTTTGCTATCGTGCGTTTTATCGAATTTCACTATCGCCCTATCGACATTTCACTATCGTATTATCGATGCTCACAATCATAGTATTGACTTTTCATGATAGTGCTATCGACGTTCACTGGATATGTAGCGGTGGCTCTAACAGATCACCGTATTGCTCGGAAGCAAACGTAGCGCTCTTGGATCATACAACGTTACAAGTGATTTGTACTGTGCGTGTAATGAAAGAATGTTAATTAAAGAAGTGTGCCTACGGCCAAATAAAAACACGTTTCTTTCAGGTATCGTCAATGGGATATAAAAGTTTTTTACGGGTCGATAGATACCATATTTTATTCTAAATTTGTATATAATATATGTTTTCAATTAAGACACTTATTCACACAGTGTTGAAAAAAATTAATAAAAATATGTAATTTCTCGATTTCAAGAATCTGCCTTAAACAATCTGTAAATCCTACTCGGATCGGGTTATCATATTATACGGATCATACGTTTTAGTTTTAGTGTAAGACTCAAACAAGATGTTATTGTGGTTCTGGAATTTCGCAGGAAGTCCCCGCGGATCGTTGATCATTGATTTTCCAGTACAATGTACATGTATAACCATTTCAAATTCCTCTTTTTCACATGACCAGAACCACAGTATCAACGTTTGGCCTTAAATATTTCATGATTGATTCCGACGTTTACGATTGTTTTATTTTCTATGCCTGGTTTCCATGTGGTTTTTGTATCGGTTCATTTCCTCATTGTTGGTTCACTTCATTGTATGAACGTGTCTCATTACCTGGTTCACATACATGATCTCATATAAACGTAGTGCATAGCCCCAAGAATTAGATCTATTCGAAAAATGTGGGGAGCTATTGCAGTCACCGACATCGGCGGAATGGTCATGCTAAGGTTTAGGTACATATTCAACTACCTCCGAAAATGCCGAGCTCAGCCTTTATTTTCCAGTCAGCTTTCTGCTGAAATATGACAGTCATATACATGTGTGTCTCCATCCTTATTTGAATCAGGTACCCCAGAATAGGCGACACGCGCACTGACCATTGAGCTATGGAGGCTTATACTACTTTGAGCAACATAAAACGAGAACCATCTATTACACAATGTATGTCGGTACATCTAAAATGACATAATACTTGGCAGACAAACACTCAGGAATTAGATTAGTGACAATCCGGAATGTACAATATTGTGGGTTTTCCGCAAATTTGCATGCAGTACAAATAATGTTGACCTTAATCCTTTGCTAATGCTATTGTTATTTAAATAAGCGTCGCTCATTTCAATGGTTCATACATGAATATATATCGAACGAAAATAAGGATAACGGTAAACGTTGTTTGTACCGCGGGATTAGTGTGGAAAAACCAGATTGCATTGCATTCCGGAGTATAACTATTAGAACGATTAGGTTTACGAAAATAGATATTTACAGTTACCAAATTATAAGGCTTAACTAATCTCCTGTATGACTTGAAACACTTGGTTATGTGGGTCATCACAAGATCATCACACACGAATAAACGACTATTAGTTTGGATAATAAGCGAAGCTGTCATGGAATAATATCTCAAAGGACGATATATATTAGATTGTCGCCCACGTGGTATACCTGATAGATTGAATCTGACGCGACTATGATCTGGAGAATGACGATTCGTGTGACAGACAATCAAGTGACCTAACCCTGTGTTATATTGAAGCCTTCTTTATGCTCTACTCAAAGCGACTATGAAGCTGGCTGGATTTGGTCATCAATCTATTGGCGGCGGCTTAGCGACTATGTCCGCCTCATGCAGGGACTTTGGCAGTTGCTTGCCGAATCTTGATTGGTTGATAATTAATTCACGGAACACTGGTTAGTTCTACTGATCGCCGTATACGAATACAAAGGTTTTGAAACATGGTACCAGACACAGTACGAAAAGGGGTACTAAACACTGTGTATACCTTTGTGTCATAATTTCGTGCCTTCTCATGAAAACCGTGCTTCGTTGAATTCATCTCTTGTATATGTTCTACATAGTCATTTTGATAAAATTATCCAAATAAATCATCCAACAAATATCCTTAATCAATTGAGGCCATTATTTTGGACGACACGCCATAGCTGTCACCTTGGCGACCAGGAACGATACACCTAGTAATTATTCCAACTGTTATTTTTCAACTGATGTTAATTTTTTTTGCATCCCGTTTTCATTAGGCATTATATTTATTACCTAAGGCTTTAATACTCAAACTGAATGCGCATTTTGATAAGCACTACTCCAAAGTTGTCAAATCTAACTACAAATTTGAAATTTTAACACTTTGGTCCCCAAAACAGACCCGTTTTTACGGAGGCACGGATTTCATGGGAAACAGTCATCAGGTTTCAGAGCATCGACCTAGACATTAAAAGTTATGATTTTACGAGTTTTCTTGATCATTTTTAAATTTTCTTTTCGGTGCTTGAATTACCGGAACCGTATAGAACAGTGCTTGAACTTTTTGATAACCCCTATTAGGTACACATACACGATAGCATGTTTACCAACTGGTCAGCAAATCAATTAATACTATTACAGTTGCTGCAGAAAAGTGCTAAAGTACAAAGTAGGAAATACAATGGAGACACAACTTGTCTGGCAAGAAAATAGTATAACAACATGCTACTATGGTGTCCCGTTAGAGCCGTACACCAGTCGAAACAAAAAAAACAACGATAGTGAAAAGTCGATACTACGATAGTGGAAGGGGTATCCAGTCAAAACTGGACTATTGACTTTTCACCGTATCGTACTATGGTTGTTTCGTGCTGTCAACCTTTTGCTATCGTGCGTTTTATCGAATTTCACTATCGCCCTATCGACATTTCACTATCGTATTATCGATGCTCACAATCATAGTATTGACTTTTTATGGTGCAAACAAATTTAAAACTTGTATGGGCTAGTGCGCATGCGTCGCTGAAACTGTTAAGGAGCACGGAGATACGAGACAACAGCATACTAATCAAGATGCTAGATACGGCGTTTAACACGATACTTACATGAAACTAAACACGATACTTAACACGGTACTTTTACGTTGCTCAACACGGTACTTTACACTATTATAATAACGGTGCTAGATACGGCGCTAAACACGGTTATTAATAGCTTGCTAAACACGATTCTTTACGCGTTAATAAATACTGTACCGGTTACGATACTAGATACGGTGCTAAATACGGTGCTAAATATGATGCTAAACACAATAAACTCTAGAATGGTTACACATTTCTACTATCAAACTAGTATTGAAGAAGGAATCGGAACATGAAGGAAGTTGTACCAGTCAAATAAAAACTGATGTTCTACCTACTGTTGCTGTTTCATGTTCTTTAGAAAGCATGTAGTCAATATTTAGTACCGGCGCGTACGGATTACACCGGGGAACCCGATTAGCTGCAGAACTGACCAGCCCATTTGTATATTAATATAAATGGATGAAAATGGTTATAAGGACAGACGTATTCCTGTCACATGAAACATCACAGAGACATATAATTGTTACACATGTAACCGAAACAAGAGCTGAGAATGTGCAATGACAGACATCTATAAGGAGATTGGATGTTATGGCGTAGTCTGGATAACTTATGTAATAACCAAGGTGAATTTAACATGGCGGCAACAAATGAAGATTCTGGTTGGATTCGTGTCGCTGTAAAAGCTCTAGGGAACTCTGAAAAGCAGACACCGGGATACACACGGGAGGCTAATAATGAAGAACTGAGCGCCGTATAAACACGCCGCCCGATTGAAAATAGATACCATAGGACTCAGACAATGGCAAAATGATAGACTGTTTGTATTTGGCCTCACTTATTTTACAATTATTACGACAATGGAGGACTAAAAGTTGTTGCCAGTATTCAGATTGGCTATTGAATAAGAAGAATCTTAGTTGCCCGAATGTCTAATGGTGGATACCAGGAAATTATTTACGATCACAATGGAAAGTGCTCCAGTAATCAAACATAATAACAAGCTACAAAAATGTATGTGTTTAATAATAACACTCTGTAAAGTTTCGAAGGCTTAAATTTATTTAAAACTATAAGGCATTTAATGAGGATTATTATTGCTAAAACACTATACCATTTCAGCAAAAGATTCCAAATGGTTTCGGAGAAAAGAATAAAATACTTACTTCCCTAAGACGCCAAAAAAAATTGTCAATATGTTGGGTTTTATGCAACAATCTTTGCTTGTTTGTGAAAAAATACGAATAAATCGCCATCACCGAGAAATTATTATTCGTATTTTGAAAATAAAACATTTTGTTATAATGGAGACATATTTTCCCATAGTTTCTTCTTAAATATGATCTATAGTTTTGGTTACATTAAGCTCATTAAATACACTAATGGAAAATAATATGCGGCATGCACCTTTATCGTAACAATATTTCGCTGGCTTGTAATGCGAATGTCGTAAGTACAGTGCTTATGACCTGGCGCTTCTTATGAGCCTATTTTTATGAAAATCGGAACTTGTTATGCTGACCAAACTGAAGTTGAAACAGTTTGTTTCATCCGTACACTGTCATTTTCTTTCGGCTGACATTTAATTGCAAGCCAGTAATGAATATGCGTAGTATGAAAGCTTCCACATTTGTTTTCCGATTATACATGTATATGATTATCTTCATACTCATTAAAAATGTATACCATGGCAGCATGTACATGTAGTGTTAATTACATCCCTTTGAAACTTTGTGAATTTATACAATTGTATATATAAATAGTATGCCCGAGAGGGTCCGAAATAGGAAATAAACGTCTAGCTTCTATTCTTCTCTACTCTGTTCTGTGAAGTGTATTATTTACATTATCGCTATATAGAGAATCATTTTGATCAATTATTTAAGTCATTTGTCTATATTAAGTGACATATAGAGAATAGTTTCTCCCATCAAACTTTAGAAAACAACCGATATATCCCGACTGCAGAAATTTATAACTGCCGCTAGAATAATATTACAGACACGCGAACATATCACTGCAGTTCGTCTTAATCATTGTTTATCAAGAAACAATATACAACAAGTACTTGTAATTCTGTTTATTGTCTATTTTTAATTAATAAAGCTATATTAAACAAGAAGGAAACGATAAAAGAAACATTACCGTTTTAGTTAAAACCCGGTCTCTTCGTCAAGGCTGATAAAGATAGAAGGGTACTTAAAAATATCGTAGCAAGTTAAACAGTTCCTGCGGCCAATTGTTTTACAGACCAGTATTGTGAGAGACATGTTTGATAATTTTAGAAACTAGAACTTTTTAAAGTGTTAATAAGGCTTCATATAAAAGTATGAGGAAATCGGACAGGGGAGGCAGCACACTTTACCAGCTGAGCAAAGACTCGCATCAGTCGGACAGGGGATGCAGCACACTTTACCAGCTGAGCAAAAACTCGCATCAGTAACATCACAACACATGAACAATGAGCAATGCCCACACGTAAGCCAAAGAAACAATTAAAAGTCCAAGTCCCCGCCGAAAAATGCGGAATTTAGTAGGCTTATGTGTGTTTGTGTATATTTACCTAGTATAATTTACCGGAAAATGGTGCTATTTTCATTATTAGTTATTCAAATGCGTAATATAGTTTATTTACGACAAATAGTTTATTAAATACAAGTATTTGGGTAAAAAAACGTTCATACTTTTGTATATCTGGGTATCGGCGCACGAAGAGTCAGAAAGTAAAATAAAGCGATTCTCACGACGTGCAAATATTATGGACAAACGCCGGTTCGAAAAACTTGCTAGTTTACGTTTATTTAGTCATCACTGGTCATTAAAATGCGTAATATAGTTAATCGACCCCATATTGTTAGTTAAATACAAGTATTTGGGTAAAAACGTTACTATTTGGGTAAGATTTGGGTAAGATTTGCAGGCCCGGATACAGAAATTTTGGACTGGGGGGGTACAATACATTTTGGAAGGTTAAGTTGGGGTGGGTGCGGGAGGGGTGTCCCCTCCCGGCGACGAAATTTTCACATTTTGAATTAAAATCATGCAATTTCCTGCACTTTAAGCTTTTAAAATCAAAAGTAAACGTATAAATTTGAACTGCTACATCATCAAAAACTAACATGAATTACACAATATTCTTAAAAGAAATCTTCCTGACTACCCATAAATAATACTTGAACTTAGAAGACCAGTAGTGAAATAATTATGCACCAGTCAGTTGCATCCACCCCCACCCTTGGGCCAGGATTTTTACTTTCGAATTGTCAAAATCCCCGCACTTCCACGGCCCTGCGGGGACAGCTGATAGTAAAACCTCAAGTATTTCCCGTCCTCTAACAACTAAATACTGTCCCCGAAGAATTGGTTCGGAGAAAAAATTCCCAACCTTTCCCCGGCAGTGGGGATTAGCTGAAAGGTAAAAACATGTACGGTCGTTTCCCCCGGCTATCCATAGCCCATCCCCGGGGTGGGGGCGTGGATGCAACTGGTTGTTGTTTTACATATGCCATGCATGGTTTTATCTTAGACAGTAGTGTTCACAGGTTCAGATCATTTTTTTAAATAATAAAAATCTTGCAAATTATTGCGCCCGTACGTTTTAGAAAATTTATTTGAACAATTCAACTTGCAAAAATAGACAATTTAAAAGTCTGCCTTGAGAAGAATTTTTTTCAATTTTGAATGAAAAATTCTTTTTTTAACGTTTTTCTTTGAAAACCAGACAGGCTTGATATCATTAAAATTGTAGCGTTATATAATCAGTTTACTGTTATAACAAATAAACATGTCAATAAGAAAATTTACTTTCTTCAAATTCATGTCAAAATTTTTAATCTGTTAATTCAAGCGCTGTAGTGACATTGATCAAGGGGCACAGACACCTTGATCCGCATCATTCAGACGCTGTAAAACATACATCTGGATGATTAGATCAAGTGTAAACTGAACCTGGAGATTACACACCAGGGGGGGCACATGGACCTTGTGATTACGCAACAGGGGGCACATTTTGTTGCCCTCGCTTCCGGAATATGTAATATACAGGGCTGTTGTCACAAAATATCGATCCACAGCCAAGTCGATTGGTAATATTTTAAGGATTTTAACATTTAAGTGATGTAAAAAATGGTCACTCCGCGGTCAACTGGGGGGGCACGGGCCCCCTGTGCCCCCCGGTGGATCCGGGCCTGGATTTGGGTGTTTATTGCCGACGCTTCGGCCTGACCTAGTTAACGTAGTGATCTAGGGGAGGTAATCCAGACAACAGGTGCACGTAAAAACACATATCGAAACACATTTTTTTCTTATTTTTAATTACTTAAAGGGGTAAAAGAAATAATTATGGTTATTAAATTACATTACTTTATTTTAAAATATACAAATAAATAGAAAAAAATGGTAGTCTAGTTCCCGGTACCTAAATATTTCATTACATTACAGTATAGGACCTAACCACTGTACGATTTAGGACAGGGAACCAGACTAAACAATGGTGTTAGTCTGGTTCACGACATTCTTAAAAAATGCTGATTTTTTTTGGATTTTTTTTTGAAATGGTAAACCATCCAGAACAGGTCACGTGCCCCTTCATGGAATTTTTTCTTGCTGCTTACAAATTTGAGCCGCAGGTTAATAAACGTGTCAAGTGTATAATCGATGGGTCTATGGAACTTCTTAAGAAGCTGCGAGTATTTACAATTCGACCAATATATCTTTATATGACGCTGTTGTCATTAATTAAAGCGCTGATAGCGCAAACGGGTTTGTTCCTGCAGATTGTTGCCTTGTTTACGTAACACAACCGCGTAGACAAACGTTCAACCCGGTCGATTATTACAGGTTTCTCAGGATTACATTCTACCATCATAAATACACTTATATGATTAAAACTCTTATAGTCCTATGGCGTAGTGGTTATACTTACTGCATTTAGCTATTTAGAAATGGAACATTCTGGCGGTTTTGACAGACATCTTTGAATCGACAATATCTCGATATATTTATCATGGCGGTTTTTGGGAGCATCGGATACACTTATGTTTTCTTCGGTAAATGCACTACTAGTACCACAAGGCGATTAAGCACAAAGCCATCCTGGTGAATGACCAAATTTATCTATTTTTAGCATCAAAGTCTCGTTAGAGTGCAAAACAAGCTGATCAAAAACGTTGTCATGACGTCCGTGCGATATACTAGTATCTGCAAAACTAATTCGCTTCATAAATTATTCCGGGAAACCATTTGACATCCCAAAGGCATCGTTCACCAACGTATCACTCACCTTCATAAAAAAATACCGTCACGTCCGTTGTTTTGTTATTTATAACAACATGTTTTCTGACCGGAATGCGAACTCCGAAGCGTAGAAATACCAGTGTATATCGTGATGGGTGTTTTTGTTGAAATGTTTCCATTTAAATCACATTAATCTTGGAATTTGATTAAGTACTGATGTATGAGGAAGCTCACAGACAGAGCCCACATAAAACAAATGATAAATCTGTCAACTACTGGGTCATTTAATTTCTTAAAGTAGAATTACTACTATAGTAGGTCTACACCTGCGTGAGCCATTAGTGCAATCAGGAAAGCAGGGTCATTTCCATTTGTCTCCGGAAAATGAGATGTAAGTGCAATCGTGAATGCTCGATCATTTCCATTTGTCTCCGGTATATAAGAATTTAGTGCATTCGTGAAAGCTCGGTCATTTCCGTTTGTCTCCGGTAAATGAGAATTTAGTGCAATTGTGAAAGCTCGATCATTTCCATTTGTCTCCGGTAGATAAGAATTTCGTGCAATCGTGAAAGCTCGATCATTTCAATTTGTCTCCGGTAAGTGAGAATTTCGTGTAATTGTGAAAGCTCGATCATTTCAGCAAATAGACGTCTATAGCAATGTATAAAGTACGAGGTGATCAGAATGATATTAGTGTTCTATACATCATTACTCCCTTGTACGAGAAATCCAAGATAAACCAATTATCACACCGGTTCTTTAATTAGACTGGTGCCTTTCTATTATCATATAATATGGGAATATAAAGAGATAAAGTCAGAAAGTAAAACAAAAAAAGAACACATTTAGAGAGAAACGAATTGATTAAAGACGACATGCCAAGAATAGATGAATATTTCAGTTAACGTACTAATGTTACTCATCAAATGAAAATATTGGTCACCACGCACTAGTTTGAGATGTAACAGAAATGTATGTGTCCAAGATTACCATAGTTAATTGGATGGACATATTAGTCACCAAACATTTTTTGATATGTAACAGACATCCATTGACAACCATTTCCCGACGCTGTTATGCAATTACAATACTCATTGGTGTCCAGATAGACACATTGTACATGTTTTATGTCAGATTTCAGTAAGTCATCAGCTCACGTGAACATAAAAATAACACAAATAGTTTCTATATGACAGTGACAAGAAGCAAAAAAGCTTTTAGTAATCACATTGTTATACGAGGGATTAATAGATAGGCAGCCAGATTAATTAATGATTTATATATTGTAAATGTCAGATGAAATCCAGGGAGAAAACATATACAAAGGTGGGTATGACAACACAGTATGGCTGAGTAGGACTGGGAAGGTGTATAACGTGTTACTAAGTATTATGAAATAACTTGTACTGTCCAGTGTCCAGTAAGGGTAAGAATATAGTGACGCAGCGGTTGAATCCACAACTACTGCGTAAGAACAATACTTTTATTACAAATATCATGTACTGCTGTAAGTTCAATGTCAAATCAAAATACGAGTTTATTTCCGTATTATTAGTATATTTGCTATATCTGTGCAGACAATGAATGTATTCTTTTTGAATACAAATAAACGACTTTGTCACTCACACAATACTGTATCACACCATGAAAGCAAACATACAGTAAAGTTATGATGTTGTGAGAGTGACCAAAACATTACGACCATTGCATGAACAGGTAGAATTTGGCTTAGCACGGAAATTATGCAGCACATGTTTGCATAAACCTAATGAACGGTATTACACCGTGATAGTGGACCTTATCGCTGCGTCACTGTATTCAGTCACTAACAGAAACGTATTTTTTATATTTCTGTGCCAATACATAAATTATATATTTTGTATGATTTCAGCCGTTTGATGAAGCTGCAGCAGTCATATCCTTCATCCTGTTTGTCATTATTGTTGTACTGAATGGAATCGTCATCTGTGTTCTCGCATTCAAAGATCACCAGAAAAGCAGACTCTTTTATTTCGTCCTGAATCTGGCAATAGCAGGTAAGTGTCAATAGAATCGGTGCCTCCGCAGCTTAGTGGTTAGCGAGCTAGCCGTCTAATCTAGGGACCCGGGTTCAAATCCGGGTGGAGGCTGATCATATATTATGCATGCCATATTTCAGTAGAATTAATGCAAATAAAGGCTATACTCGGCATTAAAAAGTGTCAACAGAATGAAAAAGTAAACTGACTACACTATATACATTGTATATATCAAATAATGTATTTTTACATTGTTCATGTAAAGCTTTTTTATTGTCGTGGGTTTCTTCATAGTAAATATGTTTTTAAATGTTTTTGCGACACAAAAACAGTTATTTGCTTAATGTTTAGGTCATCATACACATATGTAACATTTGTCTTCCATCGTAGATTGTGACTTGTTTTAATTCGTTACATCGTGGCATATTGACATATGCCATATCGTGTTGTTTTAATGTGGTAACACCGTATTGCATCGCCGTATCGCGTTATGCGCCAATTTGTGGGCGACCGACGACATTCAACCCGGCACTAGCAGGTTTCCGTACATTTTCCCATTTGATAAAAATACTTGTATTTAGTTCTTATTTATATCAAGGATCCTGCATGTATGTTGTATATTGACAGATGTCCTGGTTGGCGTACTGAATGTCTTAGGTGATGGTATACAGAGTGCTATGTACGGGGAGTGGCATGGAGGAGATGTCCTGTGTCGTGTTTGGAGGTTCAGCAAGATTGTCGTGCTCATGGCCTCCAATAACATCCTCATTGGTATGAGCATCGACAGATTTCTAGCCATCAAATTCCCACTGAACACCGTGAGAATAGGTAGGTGACAATTTTGAGTTTAACCGCTATCCATTTCTAGCTTTGCCTGAGTTGTATTTTAACTACGACATGTAGTAACAACTTTCCCTTAATTATTGAAGCATAATTAGTTACCGGTATAATGGATTAATGGATTTGGGTAGGACCTCATGTTTTGGATACCCTGTATATAAATTTTGAAAATAACCCGTTTGTTCTACAATTGCATCGTTCCCATTTCTGCAACATTCACACAAGGCAATTTCAAAAGAAATACACTGGGCAACTACTACACGGTAAATTTCTTACAGCTCGTTCAGTAATCTTTAAGAGCTTTGTGTGCATCCTGAGCCATCTAAGATTTTCTGTGATGGACTATAGTGTTAGACCTATTACACTTATAAGCCTGGTTCCCGTACCTAAATATTCCATTACATTAGTGTGGGATCCAAATTACTGTTAGATGTGTGACGGGAACCATATATTTATTATAATCACCGGCGTATAATGTGTTTGGCAGGATTTTGGCGACATCTGAACAGGACATTAGTCATCAGTGCATGGGTTATCAGTCTGATTGTTGCGAGCTTTGTGTTGAGATATTCTAAGGGTATCAATGCTGATCCTGGTGCAGATTTGTTTATACATCAGAAAGGGACGTGTAACCTGACGTTTCCTGCTGAATGGTGGAAGGTTAGGACTTTTATTCTTCTTTTTATTTCATTTAAAGTAAGCTATGTATTAAATGAAACATCGCTTTTGCCTATTGTACCATACTGCACGTATTTGTCTTAAAACATTTCTTCAATGTACTTCCTTCACCGTTTTGTACATATGGTGCGATTTTGTCTACTGTTAGCACATACAAAATGTAGTTTTAGTTCGTTAGACTGCCACATTCACTGTTATGCAGCCAATTACGGGCTACAAGGCTGCTCGATTGCTAAGCTCCTACGTCCAGATGCTGATTGCCAAGTTTTCGCTGACAGTCAACTGGGTTGCTAGGCTAAAAAATATCCACCACCTAGTTATTTTAAAAACTGTGAGGCTATCACGTACACGCTGCTAGGCTATTTGCCTCCCCGTTTCACGCACTTTGTTCAGCCGTATCCTTTCGCCGCTCTTGTTCATCTTCGATGTCTATAACTGCCACAAGGGCAGGATAGGAGTTGGGAGGTAATTTTGCTGAGGAATTAAGCATCTAATGGTTAAGAAATGACCAACCGTTTGAAAAGGGACGACGACTCGATAATAAGGCTATCTATATATATTTGTTTCAGCCATACCTAATCATCGTTGCCGCAGGCGTGTATATCGTACCGACATTAGTCATTGCTGTGTGTTATATAGGCATCTGCATAGTCATCTGGAAGCATTGGCGAGCTGGTATGAAACTCACAGAAAATAGCAAGGCTACAAGACACGGTAAGATCAATACATGTACAACAGATTAAAATTATTAATAATTTGATTATTCTAGAACTCTGACTCTACATATTTTCAGACATGCTCTACATGTAGCCTATAGTCCACCGTGGTAGTCATAACTGCATACTCTATATTCACCAGTAACAAATCAATAATAATTTTCAGGATCGAAGTGTTCAGGTATTTTACCAATAAATAAAACTATTATCCGCCTGACGATTTAAATATTTATAGAATAATACATGGCTGAGCAGTGCCTTTGAGTGATAATCGCCCCGGTAGCCCTCGGGCAATTATCACAGACCTACCGGGGCGATTATCACTCAAAGGCACTGCTCAGCCATCTTTTGTTCTGTATAATATTTATGTTGCAGCTTTTTCATTAAAAAAACACAGTTAAAAAAAAGTAACTTGTTCAGTAATTGGTAGATCACTTGCTATTGTAGAGAGTTATTGTTGTCAAACTTGGATCTAGGCGCGCAATGCACATCTACAAGAGCTGTAGATCTAACACTAAAATGTTCGTAACTTTTTTATTATTGAACGGAAACCTATCATGTGGGTATTCATTTTCTTAATTAGATAATTTGCTACACGCTGATGTTTAGTTTAATGCAAAATTCTGAAAAAAGGTGTTTTTCACATTTTCGGAAGAATATAAAAATATTGATCTCGTCTAGGAAACTCATTGTTTTGATCATTAAATAAACGTCTACTATACAGGTCATATATATTTCATCGAAGGTTGAAAAAATATATTTAAATGTGCTATTCTGCTTCTCCGAAGCCATCAACCGTGTTTGCAAGTGATTCTGGTAGAAATATGCCTACGCTCAGCGGCCTACGCAAATGACGTAACGTTGCGCGTGAACGTTTTCCGAGGGCCATTATCAGTGATTAATACACTTGTTACTAAATATAGTAACAAAAATGAGCCAATTTCAGGCTGATTCATTCTGATCACCTCGGTTTTTATCCAATGGAAAATACCTCTGACATAACAAGGCGACATTTTGAACTACTTTCAGTCACATGATTCGAAAATGGCAGCTCCCCCAGTTACGTTTTTACAACTTGTACACGTACATACGGCAACAAATATGTTAAATTTTAAACTTGAGAAAGAGGACGACAGCTGCTAAATACTATAATTGAAAACAAAAATACAATTATAGTTGTATAAACTAGGAAAGAACGCTACGAAATAAAAGTTCGCACAACGTCACGTTTACGTTGACGCCAAATAAACGTCATATCATTCATGACGTCATATGATAAACAAGACGTAAATTTCATTCATAATCCGTGCTAGATATTAGTTTTCTACAAAGATATTTGACATTTTCTTCGCGATACGTCCTGCTATGCCGTAGGAATAAGAAAATTGATCAGAACATATAAATTGATAGATACATAACTTGTTATTTTCACGCGGATGTAGCTGACTTTATTAGTGAGGGCGAAGTTCCGGCGAACGATATTGGTGTATTTCTACACTTATTTACGAGGGGTATTTACCGGAGACAAACGGAAATGGCCGAGCTTTTACGATTGAGGCTGATTATGACCATCACGTGATTGATTATCGCCTATCGGCCCGGTCCGCAATCTCATAATCGTAATCGGCCCGTTGAACGGACGCACGTTACGTTATCCAGGTTAACATGACGTCACTTTTGAGTCATAATGACGTCACGTTGGAGCTAAAATGACGTTACGTTGAAATTGCTTTGACAATTTTTATGAATATACAAGATTTTCATCATAAATGACTGTAGATCTCCCTGAACTTAACTTAATGTGAGTTGTTGTTACTCCAATTGAGTTTTTGAATCGAACAATTGTATTAAAGACTTTAATACACTTCAGAGCCTGGCCGGAAGTTGATAATCGGCCCGGCATGAATAATCACCCTCGGGCTAAAGCCCTCGCGGTGATTATTAATTTTCCGGGCCGATTATCGCCTTCCGGCCCGGCTCTGTCGTGTATTAACCTCTAATAATCGCCCCGGTGGGCGCGTGGCGGCGGGGCAAAAAGCTGATAATACTTGTGAAAGGCCGATAATGCTATTTTTCGAAGGCAAATGTGTTACTATATATAGTAACATAAGTATTATATGTATGTACCAAAGTAGTATCTACATGCAAGCTATCTTTTTATGACGTCAATGGTACCTCTCATCGTCACTGAATAAATGGTTTTGGATGTTTTGCCTAATAATCTATCATCACGCTTTGAATGAGGAGTTGACTACCAAACTGTACTTTCCTTTCGCAAACAGCAGTCACCTTATCCTGCAAGGTACAGTGACCAAACATCACATGATGACCATGGTTTGTACAAATATGGCATTATCAAATAAGATACCTTTTGTTTTTGCTATTTTATTTCAGGTAAACTGCATGCTGTGAATAATACCGTCAATACTGGTGTACTTCCAAAAGCGAAAGTAAAAAGCATCAAAATGACCGTTGTCATTTGTATAGGTATACCTATTCATCTTATAAACCTTCAACATCCGAAATACACCCATTTCCCAATGGCATGCCATGGTCCATTTTAACGCAAAGAAGGATTTCAAAATCAAAATAGAATGAGTATGCAGACGGTATCATTTTTAGTAATGAACTTACACGTGGATCATTATAAGAATAATAAAAATATGAGAATATACTTAGTATTAGCAAAGGGGATTTATGGATTAAACGGTTAACCGTGACTAAAAGCTCCGGAGTCCGGTTTTCTCGGAGTTAAATGTACATTTAAACTATTTAATAACTTAATAAAACATGCTCATTAGATCTATGACTTGGAATTATTTTAATATACGATGTATTTATCATCCAAATAATATACCTCAACTTTCTTCAGCTGTTGGATGCGGCAATTTTTACCCATGTTATCTTACCATGCCACAATTCAATATAGTTTTAACAATTATTTACTTCAGCGTTCTTCGTCTGCTGGACGCCATATTTTATAGTGATGATTCTGGACGCGTTTGATCATTCATTGATAGATGGTCGATACTCGATGTTAATGGGAATGTTGTATCCACTGAACAGTGCCTGCAATCCTTTGATATTCATCTTGTTTAATCTAAAACTATTCAGACGTCAGAACCAATATGGCGGCATGGCTACCTACGTCACGCGATTGTAAACGTCATCAAGCATGTGGCAGTCATGTGATTATGGAACACTGTGACGTACGGTGAATTGGCGTCTGTGGACATCAATGTGGTGGACAATGTGCTAACATGACAATACTTAGTATATTCGTGGACGTTTCGTCATGGGTCTCATTAGCATCTCGTTTAGTTAGGCGGTGTTCCTCATGTACGGGTTGTCGTATTTGAACAAATTGAGTAAAGGAGAATATTCTACAGAAGAGAGAACACTGTGAGGAATAATGTATAGTTTGTTTGAGGAGAAACAGAGAAAATACGGACTGCAGTAACTCAACATGTAGTTGGTTTTCTATAAATAAATAATTTAAAAATGATATAATTATGTTTTATGTGCATACGTATTTGCATTAAACAAGTTCGCGGCTTTTGCAAGTAATTACTGTTGCTAGTGCAAAACTATTTGTTACATACATTTCAGATTTCAAAGAGACTTGGTCAGAGTTGTTGCCCCTTTAAAAAGTATGCACCACTTTGAGATATCTGACATCCACCTCTTCCGAAAGTCTGGATGTCTATATTATTCAAAGATACAAAGGAGTCTATCTGCGCTAATATTATTAGTATGCAACCCAAACTGTCAACAAAGCATGTTTCGACTTTACCATAGGAAATCGAAACAACACAATTGACACCTTTGTGCGACCTGTATCCACATTTGGAACACTAGCCACATTTGGAACACTAGCACTAGAATGTGTCGGTTAAGGCATTTAATTAACCTATATGTGTGCAATCTAATGTTGTTCTATTTATGAACCTATGACCTTACCGTGCTGTTTATGAGTTAACATAGTCCTAAGTACAATTTGTAGATAATGCATTGTTCTGCCATATAAAATCAGTCAAGTGCCAGCAGAAACGAGCCAGTTTCAAAGATGGATAATCGGGCACTATACTGGCTGGTTGCTTTGTGTCTCGGTGCGGTGACTGTAGTGCAGGCATCGACCAAGAAAGGAATATGTGGATATGGCGGTTCCTTTCACTGCAATGATTTTAAAATTCTCAACAACATGACTTGGATGTGAGTACATATCTTTCTTCAACTGTTCAATCAAGAAATCTGTTTAGATAAAAGAAGGCCAATAAATGCTTAACACGAATGTGTATCTGATAAACAATATATCTCATTTATGGATTGAGCTTTGCTAATTGTGATGAAGTGTACTCAAATTGGCATAAAAGAAACAAATATCTGTGTTTTAATGCAGCAAAAACACACACAAGCATTGTAAAACGATAGGACTGTCTGTGTTGTGTTAAAAGAATAATTTAAAAATCGATATGTCATGTGGGTTTCCAAATAATTATCTTTCATGCTATGTATGATTGTGTGGAGTAACAAAATTTCAAACCCGTATGCTGTCTGGATCGAATTTTGGGGCACCTCTGAAACCTTTTCTCAATTTCTTACTTGCTCATTCTTCTAGGTATGACTGGCATAGGGATTTGTCCGAACTGTATACCAAACATATGAGCAAGATCCATTGCCCAGAGAGCACGTACAAACAATATCTACCCGAATATGTCCCCATGATATACACCTTCTCCGACCATCCCGGTCATCAACAATGGATCCACCATACAGCCAATGTGTCCAGCGATGCTAAGTTTATTCTCGGCTTCAATGAACCAAACCACGTGGACCAAGCCAATATGTCTCCAAGAGAGGCTGCCGATAGGTGGCCGGAAATAGAGCGTGGCTCCCATGGAATTCCACTTGTAAGCCCCGCGCCTGCCGGACACGATTTTCATTGGTTGGATACTTTCTTCCAATTATGCAAAGGCTGTCGGGTAGATTATGTCGCGGCACATTCGTACAGATGCCATGCTGATGACACAATGTCTTTCCTGCATAGCTTGTACCAGAGACATCACAAGAAGATATGGCTGACAGAGTTTGCATGTCCTTACTCCCGAGATAGAAATGAACAACTACGGTACATGAAAGAAATGTTACCGAGACTGGAAGCTGCACATTATGTATTTAGGTAAAGTTTTTGCCTTTATGATACACAATTTTGAGTATTTAACCATTTGTACACGATTGATACTTTTATCATTTTTTTATTTTTAAAATGCAAAATGGTGTAACGTTATCACACTTAAACAAAATTCTTTAAAAAATTGAAATAAACAATGCCTATAGTTTCATTTTCATATCGTCTGCTAGAGCGACTAAAAATATTTTATGTTCATACAAATGTGGGTAAAACACGTTTGTTACGTATAGCGTGTATTTATATTTTATTTTAATTTTAGTGATGAATAGCTGTCGGTACTTTCAAATATGAAGATGAAATGGCGTTGGTGGTAACAAACTAAAACTATAAATGATCACATAGATCTTAAACGACACTTGTTTTACTTGTTTGTAGGTACTCATGGTTTCAAGCCAGAATAGACTTCGCATTGGACAATGCGTTCATGAATGTTGAAGCCTCGTTATTTTGGCCGAATTCGACATCTTTGACTCCGCTTGGCCATTACTACAATGAATTCCAGGGCACCGGACATGCACCAAATGTGATCGGATAAAATGTTTGTAATACTACAAGTACATGAATAAAGTAGATTTAAAGTTAGTTGTGTGATATTTCATTTTGCTTGCCTTTCATGACAAGATAATAGGACATCGAACTTAGATCGCAACGGACGCACGCACGCACGCACGCACATATGCACGCACGCACGCACGCAAACTAGTAGTGTTTACAGCAGATTACAGTTTATTGGTATAATCGGCATGTGAAATGCCTTTGACGATTTACACAATAAAAACTAGACGGTCAAGACAATAAATTTACAAAAATTTACTATAGAGTTATGTTACAATACAAACAAATACAGAGCGAAAATGAAAAAAAAGAAACAAAAACAGCTATGTAACAAAATAGATAGTACAACATGTTTTGCACACACAGAACACAAGCATATTATGAGTAGGCCACAATATTCAATACCCAACAGTGTTACACAAACCCACAGATATGTATTTAGATCCCGCCAAATATCGCGACAAACGTAAACCCGCGAGACTTAAAGTCGATTTCTACTGATTTCAACTGGGTCACGTGGTAGAGTTACCTATCCGTTTTAAATACATATCTGTGACAAACCTGAACTAGAAAAATGAAACTAAACCGCTTCAATTCCTTATTTTAGGTGTTACAAATAAGTCATAAATATAATTTATTTCATCACCAGACATTGTAGAAGAAAAGAAGACCGACTCCAGTTGTCACCAGACATTCTCATACTAAGTTTGACAGAGTTAACTGGAATCCGTTTGTCGGTGGTATAGCTTGCCCACATTGACATGAGCTTGACCTATTGATTAGCATAATTTAACAGTCGATATATTGTTTACGTTTATAACACCGATTGTATGTTTTCATAATCGGGGAGTATCACGAAGACGATCGACTTGTAATACAAACACAAATCTGAAATACCGATATTGCACGATTTGCTTGCGAAAATTGATATATTCAACGCAAAAAACATGTAATATATTCTTGCATAAAGGTCAGGCTCAGGTCAAAATAGCCAAGCTATATATTGACACAAATTGTCGGACAGGCGATCATATCCACCGGTACTTGTTGGGAGTTATATTATTTCATAGGAAACCACAAACCTCACATTTTGCTCTAAAGTACGCAATTTGACACACAAAAGCTGTAAATGGAGAATGAACAAGAAGTTCATTTAAGTTAACGCTAAATCCTATGTACTCTTCACATTTCAATTATGGTTCATTAGACCAGATGTCAACAAATTACCCAAATTAACGGTAAATTATGATCACATGGTCCAATGGGTTAACTTGAAAAACTTCGCCAAACACCTTCGACAAACAACAAGGCTGAGCGATCTCTTCTCTGGCGTATTGTCAATTATTCGGCGGTCACTTCAGCAACTGACACTACGCCAGAGCAGAGATAGCTCCTCCTGTTTGCTTGAAGACGGTTTTCAAGTTAATCCATTGGACCTTGTGATTTTCATTCACTGTTAAAGTTGATTTAAAAGCTATTGATTCACGACTGCAGAAATGTCAATTCACATTTATTAAACACTTCGTAAAATAGATAACAGCTTTCAAGTTTTATTATCTTGAACGTAATTATTGTGACGACATAACCCGGCTCACTCGGTCGGTAAATGAGTCTAACCTCTTCACGAACAAGATGGAACATTCTAACGCAACCTGTAGGTTTACCTAAGAAGAAACCGATGGTGGTGAACTTAGTATATGGATCACTGATTAACATAGCTAAGACAAATATCACAAAATTGGCTTTCCGAGGAAAGAACTAGACACTAACACTGTTCCTCTGGTCCGAGGCCAGTGAAAATCAAGAACAGGGGCGTAGCTTGCCCAAAATGGAAAGTGTAGGCACATTTTTAGGGCATTCTCATGAATCAGTGTATAGTCAAGTCCCTAGTATTACGGAGGAAAAACACGCTGGTTAAACGAGAATGCATTAAGGTAAAAGTAAGTGTTTTGTCAAATTAGATGTAAGAAAACGAGAAAAAAATGTTTTCAATTTCATTGGTTTTTAAACATTATTTTAAATGAAATGAACTATACTCAAGTTAAAGGACCCCGAGGGTACAGATTGAAATAATTGTTGAATTTAAAGCTGACATCATTATTTCACATTTTAAGTAGTCGAGATATCCACCAACTACGGAGTATGCTGTCAAAGACAGACAACTTACCCTATGCAACAGACCAAATGGATCCTTACTTGACAATTTCAGAGATGAAGTCTACAACCTTGGTCCGCCGAGCAACTGAAGGCTGTGTAAAGGCACGAATAGTCACACAGACTTACTCTTTTCAATATAAAGCTGCCAAGAACAACAGCATGGTCACTTCTGCTTTGTGCCAACTCTGTGATCAGAGAAGTGAAGACACAAAAATCGAACTAGAAAAATGCATGTCATACAAACTTGTCGTTCTCTTCACATTAAAGTTACTTGTTAATGAAGCGGACCAGAAACAATTCAAAGGCAATTGTATGTCCGAGCTGGATGCTACACTTAAAAAACGTAATGATAATGACTGAAACATTGTACAGCGAGCGTAGCGAGCTCGAAAAAATCGATGTAAATAAACAAAGAACTACTTCGACTACGTTCGCACCCGACGCACCCACTAGTAACGGCCATGATTATAAAAAAAATTTGCGAGCAAAGCGAGCTAGAAAAAATGAGAAGTTGTAGAGTGAATATATTTCACCCTTAAAAAAGACAACTTTGTGAAAATAACTCTACCCCCTTACCCTTCGATTGTTATTGCATTTTTAGCATTTTTATTTTTTTTAATTCTGGGAATAAAGTGTAGGCACGTGCCTACAGTGCCTAAAGGAAGCTACGCCACTGAAGAAGGACAAGTGGAAATCTTGAAGGACCAGTCACTGTTTTATTTACAAATTTTGCCTTTTTTCAATCTTACTCTACATCATTTCAGAGAAGTTATCAGTAATGTTGCGATTACTTCCCGTTATGGTAATACTGGTAGGTTGAGTTGTTCGTAGAACAAGTATGTCATTCATATGCTCGTACTAGTAGTAAAAGGGGTACTTGAAATATCTGATTTTTGGGATACGCATGATACTTTCCACCTCTGTCTCTCGTGTTAGTGACAACGCACTGTATAGTTTTCCTTCTGATCTCGAATAGGCTAAACAGTAAACACCTTTTTCGAATGTTATCAAACAGATCGATTGGGATAAACCATGTTTTTTAGCCGTGAAAGAAGGTTACACTTCTTAGTCATGGTATGTCAATATACCTGGTTAAAATATCTTTGTGCTTACGTACCCTATTTCTATCCTTTGAGGGCAAATCAACCTTCCTGCATAAATTTGTCACGGCTAAAAAAAATAAAGTTATGCACACATGTGCAATTTTCCAATGTCTGTACAACCAAACTTAAATTATTTTCATTGGTCGACTCAATTCTCGAGTTACACGTGTAATAATCAGGATCGTCACGTGTTTTATTAAAGCACTTATGAAAATATAAAACATACATGCGACTTAAAGTTCTTCATAATTCTTTAGCATAATTATGTACGTTGTGATAAAGCGGTTTTAGGTACGAAATATGCTTCAGTCATCGAGCTCATTCAAACCATATAATATTTGAGTCATGAGCGCAAGTTTAAGAATTTCTATGTGCTTTGATAAAACTGGCCAATTTTCTGAACATGAACAGTATTAAAATGTATACATAGTGCTACCTTTGTACATTTAGAACCCTAGCAGTAGGAAATACAAAAGCAGATATTTAACGAACCTACAGACACGTGCTATTCGCTTATTCGAGGACTTTTTTACTAGCAATTTCATATTGGCAACATGGTTACAAAAAGTGACGTCATCAAGTAAATAATGACGTTATCATAAAGTAAATTAAACAAATCGCGAGATAATTGATTGATCAGCTTGTAATTTCATTACTCTAGTTCTTATATTTCAAAATTGAGAAGGAAAATCCTCGAATATATTGATCACCCCTCGTACATGTAATGATGCTAGATCTGCCGTTATTGCTAGGTCTTGAATATATCTTTGAAATTCGAGGACAATTTATTTTATTATTAGTTCAGAATCTAGATGTCCATACCGAATTATGTTTGCGGGGTTAAAGAGTACCACTATATGCAGATAACGAATCGTTCTATCTTACTATATATAAAGACTGTCTTTCAACTACACAATCGTTCAGTCTCAGGAATGGATAACAAGGAACTGTATTGGCTAGTTATTCTTGGTCTCTGTGTGGTGACTGCAGTGCAGGCATCGACCAAGAAAGGACTCTCCGGATGGGGCAATGACTTTATGTGCGAAGATTTTAAAAAGCTTAACAACATGACGTGGTTGTGAGTAGATTTTTAGATGTTTAAAATTTTGTTATCTGCAAGTAATTAATTTGGACAGAAAAAACCAGTTATAATGTCGAAATTATGTCGTTTCTTTTAGTTCTCATGCTACGGAAGGCGTGTGGTTGATCGCCTTGCAATGCAAAATACGTTCTGTTCTTGTCTGGAACGCATTTGAATAATGCTATGTACCATTGCCTAGTTAAGCAAGCCGGATTGTTAATAGTATGCCAGGAGGTTGGGGACTAGGGTAAAAGGTCCTCAGGTTCAGGTGTTAATTGTGAATGTAGGGAACATCGTCTGTAACAGTTATTCTTAAACAGTGAATGAGGGACTGGAAGACGCTACAGACCCCTATGGTTTGCTCTCTGTCCATCAATCAGTCCTGTATCGAAAATCAATCAGCCAGCGATAGCGTCATTCTTATTCACTCTTGTAACAGTTTTGATTTACTAACACGCATATTAATTTTACAAAAACAATGAAGTTCAACATGCATGTATGATTTTTGTAGTTTGATTTTTAACTAGGTATGACTGGAAACTGCACGTGACCGACTTAATCATCAAACACATGAAGCAAATCAACTGTCCAGAAAGCAGTTATCTGCCATATCTACCAGAATATGTCCCCATGATTTGGACTTTAACAAGTCATCCTGGAACGGCACAAAACTACCAGCACTATACAAACGTATCTAGCAGTGCCAAGTTTATTCTCGGCTTCAACGAACCTGACCATGCAGATCAAGCCAACATGTCACCACAAGAAGCAGCAAATGCGTGGGCCGAAGTAGAACGCAGCTCCCACGGCATTCCGCTTGTAAGCCCCGCACCCGCCGCGCGGAATTTCCATTGGCTAGACAGTTTCTTCCATTTATGCAAAGGTTGCAGAGTGGATTACGTCGCCGCGCATTCATATACATGCAGCGCCGATGAAACGATGACGTATTTGCACGGGTTGTACCAACGTTATGGTAAGAAAGTATGGCTGACAGAGTTTGCCTGTCCTCATTCTACCAGCAGGAACCAACAGCTGAATCTGATGAAGGAGTTGCTTCCACGATTGGAAGCTGCAGACTATGTGTTCAGGTACTGATTGTCTAATTTCCACTCTTAGAATGAAGCATACATGCACAGTATGTCTCAAGATTCAAAGGGGCACTTAAACTGTATCCAAAGTAACATAAAAACCAAAATCATAATAAATGAGAATTATTCAAGCAATCAATTATTCAAGAATATGACACATGGACCACCGTAGTATAGCAACTGCTTTACCAACGATTAATGATTGAAAAGCGCCAGAACTATAAAAAAAACTGTATATACATGTATCGCAAATTTTGAATATTTCATTTTGATTCTTACATGATTTTTCTTCAGGATATGTTTTCAATTGACCAAATATGTACAGTATTGCGTGAAACAGATAATATGCGACCATGTACTGCTCAAATCTGATTTACTTCCAAACGCAACGATTATCTGCACCTTTCTTGAAACAAAAAGAGCTTAGACTAGTACATGTACTACACAGCAGCAATATTTGTAGAACAATAATGTTGCTGTACACTCTAAGTAAACACATGCATAACTTTTTTCTCATTTCATTTCAACAGTGCAAAACATTTCGGACTCAGTAATCATGAGTGTTTGTGCATAAAGTTCAGAATGAGGGCAAGAAAAATATTAAACTACAGTACATTGTATTTAGACGATGAAACACTTCCACAAATGTGATGTACACAAAATAGCATATGTAGGCCTGTGAATCGGATGCATCACTTTGCACCAGGTAGTCTCAAATATTAATATATCTTCAAGAGTTAGCATTTAGTAAAACGAAACTACCAAGAAAAATGTTGTTGATGAATACATGTACATTTTATGTGCATCGATGTTTTCTGTATTGTTAGATATTCGTGGTTTCAAGCCAGATTGGATAATGCACCACGCGATGGATGGATAAATGACGATGCCTCACTGTTTTGGCCACATTCACCATACTTAACTCAACTTGGACATTTCTACAACGATTTCCAGGGCAACGGACATGCTCCAAACGTGATTGGATAAAATATTTTGTTCAGAATACCAGTACATTTAAATAAAGTAGTGATAACATTCAAAATGTGTACGTGTTGCTTTTTCGTTTGTGTTTTGTCCTACATTGAAAGTACCAGAGGGTATTGTGCACAGAAACATGGTGGTTGTTGGGTATAACAACGGACTGGACATACTTTATCAAATATTCAATAATTTGACTTCATACTGTCTCCTAGCTAGGGCTGCTCATTTAATACCCGGATGGTCGCCATAGCGCTTCATTGCAACCACCTCGAACATTCACTTTTCAATACATGTCACACACGATTATGCGCCTTCGAACTTTTTGTTTGAGAATGATTGGAAACATTCAGGGAGCTGTTTTGTCCGCCTGTCCTCACCTAAACTTGTTCCTGTTAGTTCACACTACCTTTGGTATAGAAGTCAAGCATTTAAACGGAAACCTTTTCTGTCATGTGATGTGGAAATTTGATATTTATGGCGCAATAAGTTGTGTACGAAACTAGGACCCTTCCATAAATTTTACATAGACATTGCGTTACTTAAACGGCGTGCCTATGCATTTAGGCACATATAACTATGGCGGTGGGTGTATTCGGAAATAGCTAGGGTAGCGCAGCACATTTATTGTAAATTCAACTAAATTGTATTATCCAAATCGTCCTACATATTTTCTTTGGAAGCCACCATACGCATAAAATTATTAAAATCGAATGACCAATTACAACGACTGTCTAAGTGGAACCCATTAGCTACAACTTTCCATTAATTAAGGTTGTTAGAAAGGTTTAAATGATAGGTAACGATAAAGAGGTTAAGGTCAAATATTTAACACTGCAGTCTGCAGTATTACATCACCGGTCGTAACAGGTGCTGATTTAGACATTTTACTGATGGTACCTGTATTTGAAACAAAATTTAATGTTCTAATTAATGAAGTTAATTTTGGTTCTGAATTGGTTCTGAACCTACGACCTTTCTATAATGATTATGAGGTTACAAAGTGCTCCTGCTACTATGTGTGCAGATAACGAATTATTCTATCATATACAGTATGTCGATGGTAGAAAATTAGTTCTGTCATAAGAATGGACAGCAAGGTTGTATACTTGTTGTTTAGTCTTTGCATAGGCGTATTGCAAGCATCCACCAAGAAAGGAATATGTGGGCGGGGCAAATCTTATTTCTGCGATGATTTTAAAATTCTCAACGTTACGTGGATGTAAGTACAGCTTTCTTTACACATACAATTATTAACGTTACAAAACATGAATTCAAAAGTCTATTATTAATCATCACCCGTTGGATGGGATTTGAACCCGCGGGCACTAGAACGCCGTCGCCTAACGCTGAGATGGCCGCGACCATATCGATTGCGCCATTAAAGCAACTCCTAAAAGGTTGCTAAAGCAGGCTGAATTATCCAGACCATTATAAAGTATTTTATCTTCTTGTAAATAAGTTGTATTCGTGTTTCTTCGGTCGAACCCATGTGTTACCAAGGTATAGAATCGGAATCTCCACATGTCGTAAAAGCGACTACAAGTGATAAGAAAGTTCTTCGTTATATATGTCAAGTCTGCGTGAGATTGATTATGTTATTTGTTTTGTTTTGAAGATGGACTTCAAATATGTACTGTATATTTACCTATGTCTTTATCCATGATGTCATTTCCCATGTAGCATACTCTACTTAGTTTAATAATTATACTTTCAATTCGCGCTAAAGGACTTACAACACCATCAAGTAAGAAAATAGTAAATCATGAAAATAATGCCACTCAAATATAAAAATAAGTTCTTCATTCTCTTCTAGGTACGATTGGCATAGAGATGTGTCTGAAATATACGGCAAACACATGGCACTAATCAACTGTCCAGAGAGCAGGTACCTGCAATATATGCCAGAATATGTCCCCATGATATACACCATGTCCAATCATTCCGGACATCAACATAGCACACACCATTATACCAATGTGTCGAGTAATTCCAAGTTTATTCTCGGCTTCAACGAACCTGACCACGCAGATCAAGCCAACATGTCCCCACAGGAAGCAGCCGATGCGTGGCCGGAATTAGAACGCAGCGCCCATGGCATTCCACTTGTAAGCCCCGCACCTGCCGGGCGCGATTTTCATTGGCTAGATAGTTTCTTCCACTTATGCAAAGGTTGCAGAGTTGATTACGTCGCCGCACATTCGTACGGTTGTAGCGCCTCTGAAACGATGACGTATTTGCACGGGTTGTACCAACGGTATGGTAAGAAAGTATGGTTGACGGAGTTCGCGTGTCCGCAGACGAGAGATGTCAATAGACAGCTCAGTCTAATGAAGGATTTGCTGCCACAGTTGGAAGCAGCAGATTATGTATTTAGGTAAATATTTGGTTGCTTGCAATTTGACAAAAAAAATATGTACGAGTATGCTTTATAAACTTTCAATGTATTTAAATGTAGGTCCATTTTATGGATATACTAAATACTCGTCGTATCATATGGCGTACATTCAGGGTCAATTTAAGTTAGGGCAGCCCTAACCTAGTTAGGACAGCCCTAACCTCAGCCATAACCAGGTTAGGGCAGCCCTAACCTGGTAAGACCAACCCTAACTTCAGAATGTACGCCATAGTATCAAAGGACTAGCCAATGTTGACATACCAGTACCTGTTCAATTTATTAGTATTTTAAAACTTTCTGTAGTTTTGATCTTTGTTGTTGTTTTATCACGATTGGAACGAATAGGGCCTTAACATAATGTCGTTGGTGCTTTATACATTAACCAGTTTCGATTTTATAAGGATGGCAAGAGTAACATCGTAAAACGTACTTAATAGTCGTTTCTCTAATTTAGCGCACTCTGTGCAAGCTCAGAGTACTAGTAGATGCGTGAATTATTAATCATCCCATGCGTTCTAATTAAAGAGTTATCAGTAAATGCTAAGATACTGAACGACCTGTTTAGATTTAAATTAACTTTGGGTTATTTGTTAATAAAAGAATAACCGATAAAACACTACTACGGCAAATAAGTACCATTTGCTTGAAACCACCCATTTAGTATACCGTTCCGATGAATAAAATGGCACAGATGTTACTGTGGCTTGATGTCTTGTTAAATGTGAAATATCATTTGTACGTAGGTACTCGTGGTATTCTGCCAGAACAAAGGACAATGCCTGGGTACATAAAGAAGCATCGTTATTTTGGCCGAATTCATCAGCTTTGACTCCACTTGGACATTTCTACAACGAATTCCAGGACAATGGGCATGCACCACATGTGATTGGATAAAATATTATTTGTACAGAACCTTTATATAAATAAAGCATTAACTGACATGGCTTCTTGTCTCTCTTGTTTATTGTTATGGTGTTTATTCAGGTTTGACGCCGTTTCTCAACAATGTTTTTGTTACATACAGGGTGTACACAAAGAAAGTATACACTTTCAGTGTCTATTTATCAAATAGACGCGTACGAAGTCGATTTTCAAAAATGCACTTTCAAAAGAGATATGCAAAACGACACGTTCAACTGCGATATGCAAAACGACACATTCAAATAAAATGTGCAAAACGAGTCACGACACATTCAACTGCGATATGCACAACAGATACACGGAATGGCGACGTGCAATTAATCACATTCAAAAACGATGTCTCTAACGGACTTCCGTTGAGATAAGACACACTATTATGCAGCCGAACGATTCATTAACATACGACCCTTAGTTGTTTAGTGACCAGATCAGGCTAAAATCTGGCACATAGATTTAATTTGTGAAGATAATGCGTGACACTAGAAATCTATAGTCCACTCACAGACAAATCGACAATGGGTGACCAGGCTGGAATATGGTGCATAGCTCTATGCATCGGTTTTAGCATTGGTTTGGTAACTTATGTTCAAGCTTCTACCAAGAAAGGAATATGTGGATGGAGCGGTTTCTATCATTGCAATGATTTTATAGTTCTTAACAACATGTCTTGGATGTGAGTATAAACACTATTCCTTTTGTTAAAATAGGTTAATGTCTAGCCACCCTCGATCATAAAAACGTATTTTTTTTAACATACACTGTTTCGGAACGTCCATCATATACGTGTTATACTTTAAATTTACGTAATACAAAAAATGTACTGGTTTTACAATGTTCTTTGCCATCTGATCCATAATAATGATTTGTGTAGAACATACAGTTTTTGCAATGGACATATTGTCAAAAATGAGTTTCAAGATACAAGCCTGCATGTTTCAGATGATATTTATGTTACTTTGGCACAATTGCAATTGCTTTTTTTCATTCTGTCTGTATGCATTGCAATAGATTTATATGTACCGGCGACAAACGGAAATGGTTGAGCTTTCATGGTTGTATTTTAAGGACATGTCAGATTAGATCGATTAAGGATCAAATACGCAGAGCGTCAAAAACATAGCCATGGCGACACACCAATGGGAAAACGTCTAGGTAAAGATAATCTACAAGAATTGTAGACTGCTATCTTCCATACTGGCTGTGTTGCTATATATTTCCAGATATGACTGGCATGCGGACTTGTCACAATTATATGGCAAACACATGAGACACATCAACTGCTCAGAGGCCAAATACATGCAATATCTACCAGAATATGTCCCAATGGTTTATTCCTTAGGCAATAATTCTGGACATCAACAAAACGTACCACATTATAGTAACGTCTCAACAAGTACCACAAAGTATATTCTCGGTTTTAACGAACCTGACCAGACCGAGCAAGCCAACATGTCACCGCAGGAAGCAGCCGATGTGTGGCCGGAAATAGAACGTAGCTCCCATGGAATTCCGCTTGTAAGCCCCGCACCTGCGCTTCACAACTTTCAGTGGCTGGACAGCTTCTTTCAACTATGCAAAGGCTGTCGGGTAGATTACGTCGCAGCACATTCGTACCGATGTAATGCCAATGAAACGATGGCGTATCTACACAGGATGTACCAACGATACGGCAAGAAAATATGGTTGACTGAGTTTGCATGTGCTCATTCCAGGGACAGAAACCAACAATTAAAATTGATGAAGGAATTACTACCACAGTTGGAAGCTGCTGATTATGTCTTCAGGTAAAATATATTATACTTTTTACAAAAGGTCGCTACCATTTTAAACGTAGAACTTTGCATTTCAGTACTTGTACATGTATACGTATGCATTACAGACATGTTATTAACATACGCAACTATGTTGCTCAGAATGAAACCAACTTCTAAAGTGATAAAACAAATACAAGTAGTTATTTTAACTGTTTCGACTGTCCAGTGTCCACACATGCGGGCATTTAGCAAAACCAATTACCATTGCATACATGCACTAGAGCGTTGACAAAGAAGGCAGTATGTACCAAACGCATTTAACTTGATAGTAAGAACGATTTCGTACTTTAAATAATTGCCATACCCAGAGCGTTAAATGTTTTTGGCGTTAACCAGAGTAGCATACTTTTTTGAGAAGAATGTTTAAACATGTGGTACTCATTTTCAGATATTCATGGTTTCAAGCCAGGATTCTACAACCGATGGGTGGTGGATTTATGAATCCCGAAGCCTCTTTGTTTTGGCCGAAGTCCTCAGCTTTGACTCCGCTTGGACACTTTTACAACGATTTCCAGGGCAACGAGCATGCACCTCAAATTATTGGTTAACGTATTTGTAAAGATTTAATGCAGGTATTAAACGTATCGACTTCGTGCTGCATTTTGCTTCTGTGATAATATGGTATCCAAACGGAATAGGAGTATTAATAGAGTGTTACATATCATTTTCAGTGACCGCCTCTATCTTTAATAAGGGTATCCTGGAATCCATTTTGTTAGGACTTCCAGGACCATTTGGGCAGTCATTGCAACGGACGAACACTACTTTTTGTTGGGATAAAATGAGAAAAATAACAATATAATGCATCTTCGTACTTTTCAAAATGACATGCACACGTGTTTGTATAATCAATAATAATGATCTTGATCGGGTTACATGTAACTGCAACAAGTTCGACACAAAGTTCTCTGTGTGAATGTACTCTTGATTTGTAAGACTCCAGATATGCGATGGTACAGCTAAATAGTGTCATATTCCCTTTGCTGAAATATTTATGGAGTGGTTTGATCTGATGGTGATCATCCCCGTTGCAACGAGTTACAGTCAAAAAGATTGATATTGGATGAGAAGCATCCTTATAGTCCCATATATCTGTGTTGGTCTAGTTGTTTGAAAACTACGCTGGTTGAACGAAAATAGCTGAGAAGTGACAAATCGCACACACATTTCCGGACAGGCGTTGCCATAGTAAATTTGATAGTTGCGATGACACAGTTATGTTTCGTTCCATTTTATGCATAGGCATTTGATTTCAGCTGTGGGTAAAGTATGTTTTTCCTCCGATAGTTCCGTTGTGCATTTAGGGTACATAACATGGCTAGGAAGAATAATTCAATTACGCACAGTTCAAATCAAATGCCTATGATTTTATGTAGATCTATAGCTTTGAGAACACTAAACATTTTCAAAACAAACGCAAGACTGAAGAAGGTTAAGTCTCCTCTACTGTACTGATTATCATCAACCAAAGACAATAAATGAATTTGGCCCGTTGGATGACTAGCTAAGTCAATCAAGGAACATACTTCTGTCAGAATGTTGGCATTTACAATATAAGGTGTTATTGTTAATGTATGTCAAGTTTGACAACAATGTCATGAGGTTCTTGAGTTTCAACTTTCAACAACTTTAAAAGTTGTTGTTCACATTTTCCATGAAACGGACAAAAGCGGACAAAAGGACAGACAAACAGATGGGACAATCACTACTTTCTAAGTATATCCTACCTCCTGCATCAATTGGGCAAAAAATACCAACAGAATTGTAAGACATTAATAGTATATTTTTTTTTTTTCAAAAACATAATTGTATATACATACATGTATAATTTACATATAACAATAGTTAAAACAACATCATAAATGCGCTCAGCAGCCAAGGACACGAATTATTGCCCTCGGCCTGGAAACCAAGCAAATTTAAACCTCAATAATAAGACCATCTTTAGGACCTTGGAAACTTGTCTCATTATTGAATAATCAACCGTAAAATTGTAAAAATAGACCTTAGTGTGGTCTTGATTTAGAGGAGCTTTATTTTGAGGTGGTCTTATTATTGAGGCAATTTTTAGCAAGCTTTTACTGTAGCAAGCGTATTCATTGCAATTCAAACAATCAAAATATTAATAGGTGATTATCATGGCCTTGAGTTAAGATTGACCCCAAGTCATTAATTGAACCTTATTGGTAGAGGTCTACCAGGCAACTCTACATGCCACATCATTGAGAACCACCACAATGAGTACATGAAGAAAACTTTTCATAAAATGATGGGACCCACTGAATGAGATCAATATTGAACCCGGGTCATTTCTTGAACAACTTTGGTAGAGAACACCTAGAGATATAACTAAAAAGCATTGGGCATTAAAATGGCAAGCTCTATTCACTGTTCCATGGTTTCTGGTTCAGGTGGCACCAAATTGAACCTCAAAAAGCAGACATTTAGGTTATGATATCAAAACCATTTGAATATATTGTAAAAAGATATCGAAAATATCATATCATCCCAATAGTCAGTAATTTACAATCAACAAACTGCCGATTCCGTTCCCTAAGTCCAACCTCCAGTGCTGATGTGTAAATTAGAGCATTTGGCACATATTAATGATAAATTTACTTAAAGGAGATTACTGAAATATCATATCATGTGTGATTAAATACCTGTGCGAAACTACTTCGACACTTGACAAATATTTTAATAGATCCAAGAAATCTGTCTGACAGGCATCTGATGTGATATTTTTATTATTCTTTATGAAATCAAGTTCAAGGGAAACAACTCTTCAGATGCCTGGACAGACATACATGAAAAATATGCCAAAAACCTCTACAAATGGCACTTATCTACATGTACATATTAATTTAACACATGCTTATCTCATCAAGAGACATACAGGTACTAGTATCAGATGACTAGCCTTACTCATTCGAATAAATAGACAATTACATCAGCCATAAGAAAAGAAAATGACAGATAGAACATTCTTATGAAAAATGATTACAGAGTATTGCAATGATGTTAAGGTTGATTTTGGTATGATCAAGAAAATTACAAAGAAAAAGTTACATCAAACTCAAAGCTGTATGCAGATTGTTTTATGGAGTCAAAATATAATAAAATTCAGATTCAAAACATAATAGCTTGATACTTATACAACATATGATAAATATCTCAATAAAAGTTTAATACATATAATTATTTACATTTTGTGATTAGGCTGGGACTTTTTATTTAACAGAGAGTTAAAACAAAGGAATAAAGAATGTCTCAAATATACAAGTTATCAATAATTATATGCCACATCGAGTCCAATACAAATGCAATATGCTAACATAGTAAGTCAAACGAAGCACTTTATACATGTATCAGAAAATAATAAATGGTTTTGAAACTTACAATTTCAATGACTAGCAACACTAAACCACCTTATAATGCTGTAATTATTCTAGAATCCGGACACAGTATGGTACAGAAACAACTTTTTGGTCATCAATGATTACAAGTAAACAAAATTTATAATAATATGAAATAGATTTTTAATTACAAGCAGGAGATTACTTCACCAACATGTAACAGTATCATTGAAAAAAAACTTTTAATTGCAAAAAAAACCACTTCCTGTGGAACCAGGTGCTGAACCTCAAGCATGCGGGGGTCCAGAGGGGCCAACAGGGCTCCAACCCCACCTGGAATTTTGGCCAACATACTGTTATCGTTTTTATTTACAAAAGTTTGACAGGGCTAAGGCTCTAACCAGAACACCGCTCTAAGGAAAATAGTTTGTTTCAAAATGTTGGACCCCTCCTGACCACAACAGCTGGTTGGACCCCTTCCTGGGAAATAATAATCGGTCACTCACAAGAAAAGATTCTTGATCTGTGCATGTTGAGAGTCGTTGTAATAAAGTGTATCAATCATAAGTAGAGATATTTCTGTTAGAATCCCAAGGTGTCAAAATCTGTCCTGTTGAAAGTTTGGGGGGTCAACGTATCTTTTTAAGGAACAAATAAACCTCTGATTAGCCTGCTGATGAAACCTCATACTGACAACAAGTCCCTAATCAGAGCTTCCATTTGACTCTCGAAACTTGACTTGACACTTTATAAGTCTGAGGCAAATGAAAGCCCTTCTTATGTGTAAACTTCCTTCATCAACATTTCACACAAGAACACCAATGTCCAAATATTGCCAGAGTCCACCATAAATGTTTTGCATTCTTGTACAGATATCATCTAGACCTTATGATCATCCAACATACGAAGAATACAAAGAGACAGAAGAGGAGTAGGTACCACATCTGCCTGTAGCCTGCCATACGTGTTATAGACTTCAATCTGTTCATACTGGCTTGTAGAAGATTCCCTGACGAATCAAAGTCATCATCCTGAAATCAATACAACGGAAATAAACTAAGAAATGATAACCAGGTTCACACCATGTAGGTGTCTGGAATAAAACTAATGAGGTGTTGTATTTACAAAGCTTGTTTTTTGTCAACCTAAGTTACTGTCAGCACTGTTCCATCTGTGAAACTACAGAAAACCATTCATATATGAATCCATTCAACTGGCTCAATCGCTGATGATCTATTCATGTGCACACTATTTCATAATGAACTAGCAATGTTAAGTTGATTTATCCTTGTTGCAACACCAACCATAAAGACTTTAAGTAATGGAAAAAAGTTCGAAAAATTGTGTCTGCTCTCTTCTGGTGAAAATGGTAAAATGGCCGGTACATAACAAAGGCTTGGTAGTAGATCTATGTTATAAAATTACATAAAAATTTAAATAGAACTGAATGGTTCAAAACACTCACCATTCCATGTAGCATCTTATTCTGATCTCTTACTTCATTTCCAATCTCGATCGTCAACTAAAAATATACAAAACACAGATATCAGAGCGAAACAAATAAATTTTATGACATGAATGAATAAATTGCCCCAAGAACATTAACTAATGAAGACAAAGTTTCTCATTGTTTTACAGTTTTTTACACTCATCTGAGTCATCATAGCCACTTTGAGGAACTGACAGCTGTGCCCCCCCCCCCCCCCCAACAGCTAGTTTTATTATTTATACACACATTACTGCTCTTTTGCATTCCTTCCAGAGTCCCGGTGTGATTTTATATCATCTTTAAGGTCAAAGGTTGACAACCATTAAAAATTATGCATGCATCTACAGGGACGCATATTGATACAGGGACCTTTCAATCAAAAGTGAAAAGCATTATTCACTCAACCACTGTGCTATTCATTAAGTTTAGGTGCCTTAATTGACTAAAAACATAACTTACAGATTTCAGCGCACTTGTTTTCTTTGACAACAAATCTTCTTGGTTTAGATTTTCACTCTCCAGCATTTCTTGGGTTGGCTGGTAGCCCATGTCTTGGCCTGAAACAAACAACAGTCACTGAGTCAGCAGATCTAACAGTCAATCAATTTCATACTTTAGACGTTCATTCAGCCCCTTGATGTGTTATGCCCAGTCAATTAAAACCACACCCATATCCCTGGGCGTGGGAAGGGCATGTATATCAAGTTTATATGAAATGTTTCAAGTTAGTATATGATATGATTACTTTTTATGTTTGCCTGACTCCTCTTATGACATGGGAGGTTTGCGCTGTTTCACCTTCTGCGTGACCCTGAGGGGGGACGGGGCATTGGACTTTTCCCAGAGTTTGAAGAAAGCAAAAATCCACGCCCGTGTCTTTGGTCCTTTGGAATTGAAGGGGGCGAGTGATTTCAATGGATAGGTACTTTACACTCTGCATGAAATACAGTGCAAGACATATAAGAGCATGATTCAATTAAAATTAATGTATCTACTTTCAGTTTGAATGGTTGACAGTTCCTGAATCTTCTGCAACAAGAAAATATTTCTAATTTTTGGACTCAACTTTGACTACATGCACTCTATTAGCCCAATATTTTAACAAGAATTACTTTGATATTTACAGCATACATAAATCAATACTTACCCATATGAGATCGCCTCATTGTCGGTTAATTTTAAGAGTTTAATGCGTCAATCTGTCAAATTGTTCTTGCAATCTGGCACTTCCTGTGTATTTTGATATGACGTCATCATTTTTGGTGTACATACGGAAGGTGTTAAAACATAACGTAGCACGTACCGGTCAAAAGTACGGATCTATACTTAGACCTGACAGATGTCAGCAGGAACTATCTAGATAGTTTAATTAGTCCCTGATGCCAGACTACAATGAGCATCATACATCATAATTATAAAGAATGATTCTATAATCTTTGATCGGGCAAAACATTAACAAAATATATATGAGCCATTCTCCATGAAAATCAGGCTCAGTGACATAACATAGAGCAAAGACGACCAACACGTGTTGGACGTCTTTGCAGAACAGAACAGAACAGAACATATCCTTTATTTTTTAGCACAGATTACATAGTAATGACAAGTGCAATTAAATATATACATAAATGATATACATGGATAATGGCGGTGTGACATGTAATAAGGATTTTTAACAGGAGAGAACATATTTCAAGAAAACAACAACATTTTATGTTAAAAGTAAAGTAGATTCTAATAATTGTTTATAAACGGGTGGGGAAAGCAGTTGTTACAAATTTTATCTTATGACATGTATACATAGTGTATATACACAAATTAGATTATTAAATTTAGCAGAAGTCTTTAACGAAGGGTGCAAATGACATTATTAACATGGATGAAACACTTACATAGTAACAGTAAAAATGGATGGAAAAAATACAATTAAACAACCGTGGAGTAAATATTACAACAAATTAGTGAACATGGATGAAAAACAAAACAAATTTACAATCTATACACAGGACAGAGTTAAACATGAATGACATATGTACAGTGAGTGTTTACTCAATCAAAATGAATAATGGAAAATGTACAGGTAGATTCATCAATGGGTGTTTACTCATTTGGAACAAAACACGATTTTGGACTACACGTGGTTTAATAAAACAAAACATAGTGCTGGTGGAGACCTAATAGTTTATATAATTAATTGAAATTTGGCTGTACGCACCAAAGACCTAAATTACACAGATTGGAAACCTGTGCCAAGTCTCACGATATCTCGTGGCAGGTCTTCTGAAATCTCGCGAAATCTCGTCCGTTTTTAATAACTTATATCTCATGTTTTTATATACTTATGAAAAAGCTAATCATTCTATGCAATAGATTTATTATTCAGCTTTAAAATGATACCTAATTTATTGAAATAATTTAATTAATAAAACAGTAGACCCCGAAGAGCCAGACCTACTCTTATTTTCATCAAATTAATGTAAATTCCAAGTTTATCAGAAAAAACCTGATTTGCCTCATTCAAATCCTAATTTAGGTCTTTGTACGCACGAATACATTTGGATGATAATACAAAAACAGTAAGTAACATTTTTCACATGTAAAGTTGTACAATACGACGACTTGTTAGAGAACATTTAATAAGGAACAAAACAGATACAACTGGTCATAGAGTAAAAGCAAGTTTTATTGATGTAATTGGATATTAACATTTCTTGAAAAGAAATTCATGACAAAATTAACGTAAGAACTGAGATTTTTTAATGTCAATGGATCTTTTACGGTTAGAAGCTGCTTAAATTTGAGCAAGCTTGGTCTGTAATTGAATCGGCTTGGTAAAAGTTGTCTACGTTTTTCATTGAAATACGGACAGATTAATAGGTAGTGGAATTCGTCTCCCCGTCGCTCGACTAAATTGCAAAGGATGCACTTTCTTTGATCTACAGGTATGAAAGAGTTAGCCCAGCGACCGCATTCAATTGGGAGTCTGTGATTCGCCGTGCGAAAGTGAAGTAGACGTAATCTGATATGTGATGGTAAAATGACGAGATATTTCTCAAATTCTAGGTTTTCCTTGAACGAACTATAAATTTCACCTTTACTGGAATTCCGAAGGCTAGCGTGCCAAGTTTGGTTAAATTGGTCTATCAGGGTTTGTTTAGCGAGTTTGTGTATGTAGTTAACTTGGACGGTTCTTTGATTTAGCCAAACATGGGTATTCCCGGTTGAGTCTAAAATACTTTTAATACACCTGTTACTATATATAGTAACATATTTGCGTTGACAAAATACGTATTATCGGTCCGCCGGGGATATTATCAACAAACGCCGAGGATATTATCGATCACGTGCTTGATAATCGCCCTGCGATCGAGCGCACGCGCGACGTGACGTTATTTACGCGGGTTTTACGTTAGAAATACGTAGATCCTCCAACTTGAAAAACATGTTTTTTGAGAATTGTGCATCAAAACCAAGACCAAATTGTAGCAAATGATCTAACTAAGAAAATGAACCCCCATTTCATATGTTTCCATTCAGTAATAAAGAAGTAACAGCAGTTTTTGTAACTAAGAAATGCTCCTATTGGAGTATGGAGTAGATCTATAAGATGGAGCATGTAGTAGATCTATGTACTCCAATGTTTATAATCACTGGGTCAGTTGACATTAAGTGCTTTCATAGCTTTCCTTCCCCGGAACAAGTGTATTAAACAGTTCAATACCTGGGCGCGCTGTGTCATTGAGTGATAGCTAAAGCCCTCGAGCCATTATCGACGCGCCGGGGATATTTTCACTCAATGCCACATCGCGCCCAGTTATTAATCTCTAATTAATAGATGATAGCCATTTAAAAGTGTGTGGTGATCTTTGTATAAAGCAACCATGAGATAACTTTTAGAAAAGCTTCTAAAATCAGAAAAAAATTATCACCATCTTATGAATCAAGTTGAAATAACCAGGATCTTCTTTATTATATAGAATCACAGGGATTAGGCTCATTGAGTCGAAAATATGTTCATATACTATAATACATGTATAAGACTTATTATATTATAGTATATGAACATACATGTATTTTCGACTCAATGAGCCTAATCCCTGTGTATAGAATCCCTGAAATAACTTATGTCGTTGATGGGACAAAATTTTGAAAAAGTTACCAAATTCGGTTTAACTGATTCATATACTTTCTTGGAAAAAACACTCAATAGTATATTGTAAGTTTTATCAATGTAAGAGTATAATTCCCAAATGTGAAAAAAAATTTGAAATGGGTACTTCAAGAATTCATAAAAATGGCTTTGTGGAATGTTTGTTTCCGTAACGTCAAAATATTATTTGCATGATTGGCGTTTGTTACGTCACTCACAAAATGCACGACAGTGGCTAGTTTTAATTGTCTGTACCTTTGTAAAAAGGTTTTCTATAATAGTTTTTTTAGAAACTGTAGACCTACATAAGAGTCTTGCCTTTCTAATCTAATGCTATTATATCATGGTTTCCGTGATTTTGTCACTAAGTCAGTTTTTTCTGGAGAAGACTCATGTGCAATATTTTGCAAAGACCTAAAATACATCTATCTATCTTTGTTTACTGCCGAACACCTCGTCAAGAGTATTATTGACAGGCCGGGTGATTTAAGAAAGAACAAAGTAAATGATTTTTAAAAGAAGAAAAGAGCAAAGAATATAGAACAAACAAAAACAACTGACGCATATATAAAAACTAAGGATGGAGTTGGACCACTGCCAGCTTGAATGGTTCTAGACCAGACAGTGCTGCAATATGCGGAGGTAACCTATTGTTGATATTTTAATAATTGTCTTCTTCCCGTTAAAGTACACACTATGGAGCATCAACGTACATGTGACATGTACACGGTGAGCGTGAGTCACGTAAACAAAAGTGAAGGATAAAAACAGATAAAACCGCGAGGTACGTCTAGTATAGAGTGACCAGTCCCGCATTGAAGCTGTTCAATGTCTGGGACATGGCAATAACTTCCGGTAACCATATCCAACTATTTGTCCCATTTGTATTGAATGTGTTTTCAAGTCGACCACAGTTACCTTTCCTTGACTGGTGTTATACCGGTTTTAATCTGATCGATCTTAGCTCGATTGCGTAATCGCGCTATGCTAACTCAGCGGGTTGTCGGAGTGTATAAATTAATGTATATCCTTTGCTGGAGGGGTTTTGTGCGTTCAGTTACACTTTTGGTATTTTCGACATTTTGTATATGATGCATACCAGGATCTTTTTTATGGGCATAGCTCTGTCAATATGAAATTTTGTTTATAAGGTAGGTATCATCAGTAACTTCCATGGTATCATTCAGAATTGGTTGATCATGTGTGAGGAATCTAACAATTATGCATTTGTTATACTAGTAACCGCAATACATGTGACGATATGTATACTTATTATCATGCATATTCGATGGATGATAAAAAAAGAAACGGTTACTAGTAAATGTACAATGCTTGCGTATGTGTGCAATATCACAAAGTACAGTTTAAATGAAATTTAACAACCACTGCTGATCGTGTACGGTTTGTTTAGCTGCATCTTCAAGCCATAGACTACACAATTATGGAACTGTTTTTTTAATATCTTGAAAAATAAAAAAGTTATGACAATTTTAAGTTCGTGAAATAGAGCGTTTTTTTCTTGAATTAAATAGGTGAATATTCGCGCGCTCGCAGACCCGACAAAACTCAAATTTTCCCTCTACATGTAATTGTCACAGATATTTTTTTCAAGATATCGGGATGAAACATTTGTTCAACTTATATTTATGTTGGACAAGTGCTTTCAAAGTTATGAAGAGTTGAAATGTTAAACAAATACTAAATCAGTTTTCATTGTTTTAATCAATTCATAACATCAGTCATATATCACATACAAAGAGGTCTTTGGATTCAGTTACAGAAGCATGTAATTTTATCGACCTTTAAAACAAAACATTTGTGAACATGAGTGCGCGAATCATTAGCAAGTGATAGGTGATAGTTTTATTCTACCACCGTTATTTTCTTTGATTTTTCGAAAACAAATGTAGAACTTTTATTTAACGTACTGGTCTGTGATTCTTACTTTACAGTTACCAAACAAAAGCAACATTTCCCTTTTTATTTGTCTATTATATTATGAAAAAAAAATGTATACTTACAACATCAGATGCCTTCTTATTTTTCTTATTATTCAGTCAATAGCTCACCTTTCCTCACCTTTTTTGACATTTAATTTTCATTTTTACAATTCGTACATATTCAATTAGGTGGTACAACGTGTCAATTAACCAGTTTATTTAACAAGTGTCATAGGAATGATTTGATTCTTCATTTTTATGTCTCAACTGTACTACGATTATTATAATTTTAACTTATGCGTGAGCTTATGACATTTCACTTTATTTTAATGCATGTATTAGTTTCCAAATCGGCAATAAAGTCAAAGTTTCAAATCTCTAAAATCATAATAAACTATGTATACAGGAAATATAGCGGTTATAGAAATATAGCGGTTATAACCCTTCAAGCGAATGTACCACTTTTATTACCCCACATGCTGTGACAATCGCAGCGGGGCGCGTCATGGAACAATTAACAATGTGCAAATTAAATATGTGTATTACTTTTTTACTAAAAAAAAATGCTACCTGTTTTAAAAAAACCGTAAAAAGGGGACAGATCTAATTATCGCATTTCTTATATCAAAACACCAATCTCACGGGAAGAAATTAAACTATTAATCAAGTTTGCACAAAATATATTCCCCGGGAAACAAAAAAACTACGGACAAGAAAGTAACCAAGTTTGATATCAAATCCGTTAATTTCCTTCTTTGTTCAATGTGAGTGATAGTCATGTTAAAAACCTTTAAAAAGGGGGCTGATCCCATAAAGATACAACTATGAAATTTAGTGCATTATTTTGTAGACATATCAAACTTCAAAATATGTTTGCACATAAGAAATCTCTCAAATAGTTTTTATCATATGGACAATTTTACGTGGAGTCCCCATGGTTTCTAATGGTAAAAAAATTGTCACATGTGCGAATACAAATGGGACAAACAGTTGGATATGTGGTTCCAGAGTCTGATAGATGACGGGGAGAAGGAGTGTCTGTAGGTACGTGTCTGTCTGGCAGCATGGCAAGAAGTACCTGAGTGTATGGCCTCTGGTGTTGAGGGATGCTGGATGGAAGAACACATGTGCAGGGATCTCGATCAGCGCGTGATCAAACAATTTTAAATTAAAAATTGTTAATACATTTGATTATTGACGCATGTCGGTGACGTTTATATTAGCTATCTACACGTTTAATTATAGGCAGTGAAATTTATTTCCTTTAATTATTCAAACTATATCAACAGACTTATTTCAAGTGCATACTAATGATAATGACGATTTTAATTTTCGTTTTAATCACATAATTGAAATTAATTAATTTTAGTATGCTTTATTAATAATATGACATGTAGTAAAATCTAGATTAATTCACTGGTAGGCGAATCTTTTAGGGAAATATCGCTGACTTAGATGTGAAGGTCGTAAGTGCTTATCAGACTAATAAACATTTGAAATATGCATCATGTGCTCGAGCTTCGTATATGCCCATTTTCACATAAGCCGAACAAATGATAAAAAGTGCAAAGAATCAAAGAAGTCCAAGAAACTTCTTAGAAAGAACTTCATACTTAGAGTGTCATAATTCTAGATTTCACCAAAAAATGGCATATGTTGCATTTTGACTCACAAAATTTCGAAATTATACAGACAACGCGATTGTCTCATTTGTCAGGGCTCCTTTACAACATGCTCAGATATTTCATTAAGTATTTTTCTTTAATAACCCTTGATATTGAGGAAAAACGGTGCATTTTTTCAACCTTAATTATCCCCTTTCTTTTTATGAAGCCTCTATCGGGAACCTTCATTACCTCTAACACAAAATTGTTTCAACCATAATTAACTTACTTATGCGGCTAATGTTGAATCTATTAGACAAAGTATAAATGAAGAAAATATGCAATGGTGCAAAGTCTGGTTCTCAATTATTTCTATGAATATTGTATACTAGCTAGTATATGAAAACACTGTTTTTTTTTGGTGCGAATGCACTGTAAATTGGCACATTTTCCTAACTTTACTGTCCGAGCTTAACTTGAAAATTTCAGCTCTTTCGGTCCCATATTATATGTACAAGGTCAGGGAAGAAATGAAACGCCTGCAGTACACCATGGAATTAGAGTGACAGTCCATGAGTAAACTGATGGTAATATTATTCATAGTGGCATAGACATTAATAGTATATACAGTACATAATTATATCTGTAGTAGTGGGCTATTAGATCTCAAATATTACGTATTATTTTTCAAAAATATTTTGCTCATGAATTGCTCTTAAATTAAAGAACAAAGGTCGCTGTAATAAAGGTTTTCATTTATTAAACATCTCGTTTAACATGGGTATTTCTAACATTGGCTTGTCAAATGGGTCCAATATGTGGAAAAACAGCCCAGATGGGACCGAGCGACCGAGAATTTCTATTTATAAATAATGTAATTCATACCTATCAGATAGGCCCAGGCCCGGATCCAGAAATTTCTGAGTGGGGGGGGGCACGATGTATGTACGGGAATCCGGGGGGAGCGTAATTGCTTAATATGTGTGTGAAAATGCACAGGAAGGGGATACATTTGTATATGTGGGGGAATCCATAGTTATCTTTTTATGTTACATGTATCAGCGTCAACATGTACATTGTGTATGTTCGTGCATATTAGTAAGTGTTCAGAAACAGTATTTTATAAAGCAGCTTTCATCCTTTGCCCATTGGAATATTATAACATAAGTAGGGGGGGGGTCCGGGGGCATACTCCCCCGTGAAAATTTTCAAAACAATGGATGAATCTAGTGCTTTCTAAGCCTATCTGGGAGCCCTGAAATATCTTTTTTTTTCTTAATTCCGCGAGTTAACCTTAATGGTTTAGTAATGCTTATTTAAAAGTCAAAAGGTAATCTAAATGAGCTAAGACAAAATTTCTCTTGTAATTGATTTCTGTCATACAACAGCTACGTATTAACACATACATGTACATTGTATATTAAAAATATTGTGCGAGCGAAGCGAGCACGAAAAATGCCCATCTTACAAATACTTTTTCATCTAGAACATAAGAACAAATACCCATATTATTTAGAGATATGTAAGACTAGTTTAGGCCGAACATTATACATTTGATATGAATTATTGAGGAGGCAAAACTATGTATGACTCCTTGTTCTGACATCGGGGACCTGACCCCTGCAGGTCCCATGACTCCTACACCCATGGATTGTGATATTCAGAAGCATTTTTCGTATATTGTAAGTGCTCATTCGCTTAGTCAAAATAGTCAATTTCTTTCTGGTGAAATATATTTACAGTTTATAAGAATAAGTTTTGTAGACATACTGTCAGCTAATTAACCCACATAATACGATAGAACAATGATACCTATGCTGTTCTTATGTACATTTACATATGTCTTTCAGACAGAATTATATCAGTTCCGTTTTTAGAAACGTTGTTTTTATCGCCAGAGTCATAACATTCTTCAAAGGGCACAGAATAAAAACACATTTCAAACAATAGTAGTTGATGTACACCTATAAAGTCTGTGGCAGTCGCTTTCAACACATTAAGTAACCACAAATGTGACATAAGTATTTGGCAATAATGAACAATCTGGGCTCGTCGTAAGAAGTACCATTCGCAAACTTTGATTAAGGTGGGGATAGGGCGTATTAATAACTTCATTTTCTGTAGACTAGTCGTAATATGTATTTAAAGTTATGTTCTTCCATTTCATTCAGGAACAAAATAAAGTGTGTCTGTTCAATATCTGTTTTATTATTTATTCAAAGTTTTTTTAAAAATCTCAGCCAACTGGGGGGCACGGGCCCTCGTGCCCACCGCCTGGATCCGTGCCTGAGGCCTACGATACAATGTCACACGCTGGTCTGTGATGTGAGGTTAATAGGGTTTATTTTAATGAGATTTATTCTTTCTAGAGATGTGTGTGCTTCAAATTTGTCCTGGTCAAACAAATTCATGACTTTATGATCATAGGGGTCGGATAAATCCGTTTCTTGCATGGAGTAATCAATCCGGAATTGTGTACGGTACGCTTCAGGTTTTAGCTAAATTTCTAGCGTGCAATCCGGGTTCTTAAAATACTTCCGGTTGAAATGTGGTTGGTGCTGAAGATTAAAGGGTGTTTTCTAACGATATAGACATATTATCTTGGTAATCTTTTTGAAATTTTCCGTCATTATAAACTATCACAGGTCAGTCATTCACGTCCTTTTGGTTTCTGAGAAGATCTACATCCGTTTTCCGGTGAAAAATTGGAACTTCCGCTTCCTCTAAAATGTAAACAAACAAAACAGGCGGGCATGGATTTGAATTCATTTGTTAGCTTATGTACAGTTCGCCCTAACAATGTGACAGTTGCTGTAAGCTAACTAATACTCTTTCAAATTTTGATACATGGAGCTTTCGTGGTGTTTTTCAAACTAGATCATAATTACTGAGTTAGGACTTCTTTGCGATCGAGAACGTCTTCATCTGTTCACCTCAGCCTCAGGCTGTTCTGTGTTTACTCTGTTCTGTCAAATTCCTATTATTTCGTGAACCTATGCATCAGTCAGTTGCATCCACAGCCCCAAACCTGGGGCAAGGATTTTTACTTTCGTTTGTCAAACCCGCCGATCCTGTCGTCTAAGCATGGCGCTATATGGTTCTGGGTACCGTAACTAAATGATCTTTTATTGACTGACGTTGATCTTTAGTTACGGAACTGTCGATCCTCTTTAAAAGTCAACTGTTTAAGATAAACACTCGGAATGCAAAATAGCACATGCTTATAAAAGTAATATCAATCAAATGTTTTGTCAAACAATTATCAACATATCACCTAATTATAACCATCCCTCACCCGATGTTTCAATTCACTTCCGTGTTTACACTAACCGAGCTGCCATTGTAAATATTTACATGTGTTGCAGGTGCGCGCATGTGCGCTTTCGAAAATACGTTTTTTATGAAACATGGTTGAAAATGTGTTTCTACATAATAAATAAACACGTTATTTTCAAAAACAAACTTTAAACTTAAATTCGCACTAAAAATTAATGCTATTTTTAGCCGACAACAATCGGTTGTTACACAGGGAAACCCCGGTATTCCCAAAAATGAATCACATGGTTCGTTCCTGAACACTTTCATTACTATTGCTTTTCAAATAATGGCAATTTGCAACATAAACTGTGAAATCCATAGGGTTGAAACAATCGACGGAATTGATGGTATTTCTTATGATACATTTTGTTTTTTAGTGTACGTTGGTAGAATTTGGTTCAATTCATAGGAAGACGATGTTTATTTTGTTGAAAACATGCGTTTTGTCATAAAACAAATGCGACTCAATCTGAGTCGTACAGCTGTTAGGTTTTAAAGAAGAAACGTCTTAGACGATGAATTGGAATAATCACTGAAATGGAATAATCATCGTCTAAGAAGCTTGGACTAGGCGCTATTAATCGCTCGTAAGCGCTATGCTAGGAAATGGCTTGCTTACAAAAACGTGCTACATAGCGGATGAAGTAAATTCAAGTAATGTGCTATCTTGGTCCGGGGAACAGCCCGGCCTCGACACTAGTGGAGTCCCGAGATCCAAAGGAACCCAAATTCTGGCAAGTGACACCTATTCTGACAAACTGGGTGTTCCTCCAGGATCCCAAAATTTCTTTCCACTTAAACATATTTCTTACCGCTATTTAATGCATTCGTGGTCCATTGAGTAACCAATACTAGTATCATCTACACACTTTAATAATTAAATATCAAGCGACTATTACGATCGTAATATTAAACCCGATAACCAAAGACCTAAATTACATGTAATTTAGGTCTTTGAGATAACCAATGTTTGTTTTTTAAATGGAAAATCAATAAGCGGCCAACGTCAAACACCCAGTCGATCCCGACTAATCGTAATTTCAAAGTGCCAAGGCATTTTTTTCCTTCTATTTCAAACGAGTTTACGATGTCATGAAAGCATGTTAATACGAGCATGGCATTAAACTGAAACAATAGTGCGCTCATTATCGTTAACTTTTTTAAAATGGTCAAAGACCGTAATACGTTCACAAATCAGATAGGATTTACCTCCCTTTTAAAATGTGCATTTGCTATTTTTTACCTATTAGAAAGGAGGGTTCCCAAATTTTAAACTTTTAAAAGTCTGGTTCCCTCTGGGATACCATTTAAAAAAGTGTCATGGCCTGTAGTCCTAAGACCCCCGACCATTATCATTAAGACATAAGAGGTGGCTGTAGCATGGTAGGCAAAACTACCTGTCTCAACTTTCATTTATTACGACATCAATAAATTTGATTTAATTCCCCATAAAAACTCCACAAAATTAATATTTAGAACTTTATCTTCAAAATATAAATGTACTTGTTGTGTTATTGCTCACAGTTTTTTGTATTGTTTATTGTGCTTGTGTCACAATAAGTACTTTATCCCAAGGTTAATGTTTTATTCTGTTCTTGTATTATAGGTAGATTCAGTGAACTATGTCTTTAGTTGACTTGGGGAAGAGATTGTTAGAGGCTGCTAAACGTGGTGAGACAGATGAGGTCCGAACATTGATGTCAAATGGTGCTCCATTTACAACAGACTGGGTAAACTTTACAACTTCTAGTCTTAATAATAAATGATTACTGTAAAATCATTTAATTTTGTTGTTTTGGTGAAAAATACAACTCGTTGGGACTTGAATTCATGGATTTTGCATTTCAGGTAATAAAACAAGGGTCAAAATTAATGTTCGTCGGAATTAAAGTTTGTGGTTGAGGTGAACCACGAAATTTAATCCCCCACGAAAATTAATGATTTTACAGTATCTAACTTTGATGTTTATTTCTCTAACTACTCAAGTTATTTTGAGACCTTTGTCCTGGATATGAATATATGATAGTGAAAATAACCATATAATTTATAAATAATTTAAACAGCAAAAGAAAACTGAAGTTTTAATACCAAAGGTTAGAATTTGATTTCAATACATGTTACTTTTCATTTGATAGATGGATAAGTTGTACGGTAATTCAAATATTGGGATCCTCTTTATATTCTTTATTACAGCTTGGCACGTCCCCTCTACATTTTTCTGCACAATTCGGTCATGTTGGTACCGCAGAAGTGTTACTTCGAGCTGGTATCAGTCGAGATGCTCGGACCAAGGTTGACCGTACACCTCTACATGTAGCAGCACAGGAAGGACATGTGGATATAGTAAATATTTTACTACAACATGCTGCAGATATTGATGCTAAAGACATGGTAAGTCACATGTAAAAACAATTAGCTCAATACACTTATGTTTGACCAAAATTAAATTATTGTTTGTTTCAGAGGGTCAGTCAGTATTACTCACTATCATTTATTTGCCTAAAAAGACACAAACATGTATTGAAATCTTTCAATATTGTTTATTAGCTCACCTGTCACATAGTGACAAGGTGAGCTTTTGCAATCACTCTTCGTCCGTCCGTTAATTATCCGTCCATCGTCGTCCGTCAACAATTGGCTTGTGTACACTCTAGAGGCAACAGTTTTGATCCAATCATCATGAAACTTGGTCAGAATGTCGTTCTCCATGAAATCTAGACCAAGTTCGAAACTGGGTCATGTGGGGTCAAAAACTAGGTCAAATCTTAGAAAAATCTTGTGTTCACTCTAAATGTCACCAATTTGATCCAATCTTCATGAAACTTGGTCAGAATGTTGTTTTTTATAAAAACCAGGCCATGTTTGAAACTGGGTCATGTGGGATCAAAAAATAGGTCATTAGGTCAAGTCTTAGAAAAACCTTGTGTTCACTCAAGATGTCACCAGTTTGATCCAATCTTCATGAAACCTGGTCAGAATGTTGTTCTCCATGAAATCTAGGCCAAGTTTGAAACTGTGTCATGTGGGGTCAAAAACTAGGTCACTAAATCTTAAAAAAGCCTTGTGTACACTCCAGATGTGACGGTTCTGATCCAATCTTTATGAAATATGGTCAGAATGTTGTTCTTCATGAAATCGAGGCCAAGTTTGAAACTGGATCATGTGGGGTCAAAAACTAGGTCACTAGATCAAATCTTAGAAAATCTTGTGTTCACTCTAGATGACATTAATTTGATCCAATCTTCATGAAAGTTAATCAGACTGTTGTTTTCCATGAAATCTAGGCCATGTTTGAAACTGGGTCATGTGGGGTCAAAAACTAGGTCACTAGGTCATGTCTTGGAAATACCTTGTGTACACTTCAGAGATCACCGTTTTGATCCAATCTTCATGAAATTTGGTCAGAATGTTGCTTTTCATAAAATCTAGGCCAAGTTTGAAACTGGGTGACAGTTGTACTTATTACCTGAAATGCAAAATCCACAAATTAACATCCCATTGAAATGGTCTTTTTGAGCTTTGTGATCACTCTTCGTCCGTCGTCCGTCCGTCTGTCTGCACACACGAAAGCTACCTTAGGTGGTCGGAGGTGTGGCCTAACACAATAGAAATCTATTCAATTCATTCCGTGACCACTTAATTCTTTTGTCCTTTAAGTGGTCGTTCCTTTGATCTTAAATAATGGAATGACCACCTAAGGAAGCAATCGTGGGGCGTCCGTCCGTCGTCCGTCGACAATTGGCTTGTGTGCACTCTAGAGGCAACAGTTTTGATGCAATCTTCATGAAACTTGGTCAGAATGTTGTTCTCTATAAAATCTAGGCCAAGTTTGAAACTGGGTGATGTGGGGTCAAAAACTAGGTTACTAGGTCATCTCTTAGAAAAACCTTGTGTTCACTCTAGATGTCTCCAATTTGATCCAATCTTCATGAAACTTGGTCAGGATGTTGTTCTCCATGAAATCTAGGCAAAGGTCGAAACTGGGTCATGTAGGGTCAAAAACTAGGTCACTTGGTCAAATCTTAGAAAAACCTTGTGTACACTCCATAGGTCCCCGTTTTGATCCAATCTTAATGAATTATAGTTGGAATGTAAGTTGTATTGTTACCTAGACCAATGTGCAACAGGTGAGCGACCTTGGGCCCTCTTGTTTAAGTATTAGATGTCTGAAATTCTAAATTTGCTTAAGTTTTTTATCCCAAAATTATCAGCTTATATACAATTTAGGATCTTACAATTTTTATTATTGTCCTGAATGTAACTTCAGCTCAAAATGACACCCCTACATTGGGCAACAGAAAAAGGACACCTTGATGTTATTGAAGTGTTGTTGAAGTCTGGGGCTGACATGTCGTGTGAAAATAAATTTGAAAAGACACCCCTAGATATTGCCATAATGAATGGAAGGCCAGATATAGTACAGACTATACAGATGGCTCAGGTAGGTCAGCAGACGGTAAGGCTCAGTAAATATACATAGTATATGTATTTATATTTTTATTATATAATGCACAAACGAAAGCTACCTTAGGTGGTCGGAGGTGTGGCCTAACACAATAGAAATCCATTCAATTCATTCCGTGACCACTTAATTCTTTTGTCCTTTAAGTGGCCGTTCCTTTGACCTTAAACAATGGAATGACCTCCTAAGGTAGCGATCGTGGGGGCATCCGCCCGTATGCAGGAGGCTTACAGTGATTTTCCTGTCTGTTTGTCCAATGGTCTGTCTTCCCAAATAGGTTAATCAAAACTTTCAAGTTGATGAAACTCAAATATTTTTTAAGTCCAGCAAGACATTGCTTTTAAACTTTGCTTGCTTTTTAACCATCATAAACACCTTACTTTGTCAAAGCCATGTTACACTACCCAACATTTCAACATAATTGTGACGCCTTATTGACTTGGCTAGTTTATTGTTCTAGACTTTCTGGGGCATAATGTTTTAAGTTTGTTATTTTACTATGTTTCGGCTATCTTTAGGGAAACGAACACGATGTTATAATGTTATCTTAGCAACACATTGGCGTTTAACGTAAAACATTTGTATATTTATACATCAATTAGTTTTAATAATATTATGTGTCGGCGATAGCATGGTTGTTAAGTGGTTAATCACAACTACCAATCCAGAGGTCCGGGGTTCCATTTCCAACAAGGGCTCTTGAAATTGTCTGCAAAAACAGAGAATAGAGAACTGGTTAAAAACAGTAGGCTGACTCCCATAATTATGTAGACCAGCCTGGATCAATGATATATACTGGGAATGTTACAGAAGAAAAGAGTAGTCTGTGTTAGTCCATCACACCTGGACTCCTTCTTATAATTTATATCACATAACTGTATCTTCCCTCTTAATCAAAAGTCATTGACCATTCTGGCAAAGAAAACTAAGATTCAAGCGTTCTGAATGACTCGCTCTGAAAGTCAAATAGATAAATTGTTAGAATCTTTATGTGTTGAAACTTTTTAGTACATTGTACCTTGAAATAGTTTTATATGAAAAAATGTATATCATACTTTCAGCATACTGCTATCACCAATCTGGAACCCCAGGAAACGGTTACCGTGGAGACGACAGAAGTAGACGGTCCTGATGCAATAATTGATGGTTCAGATCAAATGTCTATGGAGAATCACGCAAACCTGACAGCTGATAATGATGGCAGTAATCTGTTGTTACAGAACTTGGGCAACGTCAAGGGAGATAATGCAGGTAGGTTTTATATTTTTAGTTACAATACTTTATTACCTCCCCTTAAATATTGTGAGCTTGTGGGTAACATTCCTAGGAAAAACTGTAAATAGAGGATCTTGCATGAGTGCTCATTACATACGAGTTTTATTAAACGAGTGTACAAAACTATGTGACACGAGTGTCATATTGTTTTTGTCGACAAGTTTAATAAAAGTTGTATGTAATTAGCACGAATGTAAGATTCTATTTATTACATAACTTAGAGAACGCTTTATAATGTTCAAAACGCTGATGTACACTACATAGGTTGCATTAAAAATTTAGCGTTACAACGCGCGCGACGTCATGCCGACGTTTGTATTATGATGTCATGGGTCGATTCAAGGCACAGATTGGCTTTAGTTACGTCATCCTGAACCAACCAACCTATCAACATCAAGCTAATTTAAATGTTTAATGAATGGGCTGGGAGTTCATTACGATATTTCGGCACGGCTTTAATGCACTCCCAGACCACAGGTTATGTGATGATGTAATATATTGTCTGTTACAATACAGAATTACCTCCCCTTAAATATTATGACCTTGTGGGTAACATTCCTTGCAAATACTGTAAAATTATTTAATATCAATGGCACAAACTTTTGTGGTTTTTGTAATAAAGACCATTTCGATAAGACATTAATTAGTGCATTTTGCATTTCAGGTGATAAATACAAGGGTCAAAATTATTGTTCGATGGGATTAAATTTCGTGGTAGAAGATGAACCACGAAATTCATATAATTTAATCTCCCACAAAAATTAATGATTTTACAGAATACTTACCACATTGTTTAAAAAAAAGTTAAGTATGTATTCAACATTATTGGGTATATTGGCTTGGTTTTGTCACTGATAATTTTTACAGTCTGCCAATGGTTGACAATTATTGTTATGATTTGTAGATGATTCAGCTGAAGAGGGGAACAGTACATCTGTGTTAGCTACATTAGCAGCATTAGCTGAAGCCACTGCACAAAATACAACCACAGGTCAGTCTATTGTATATACATAGCTTCCGCATTTTATGAACTGTAGCTAAGTACGGTATAGTAGAAAACAAGACAAACTCCAATTAATTTTTGTGTTGTACATATTTTGTGCTGCAGAATCATAAATATATTTTGGGTATGAAGTGGTAAAATTCTGTATCAAGTGATCATAATGAACTGTAACTTAAATAGATGAGAGAGTTTCCTAATTAAAAAAGTATCTGCACAAATGTCCTAGTTTACAGAAGTTTAATATACTGTAAACCTAGATACTTTCGGGGATACAAACTTTCGCGTTTTGCTGATCGTCGGCGTTTTTAAGTCTTATACGAACTCCGCGAAAACTAAGTCGCATAGTGAATAGTAAATTGATATTATAACCTCTCTAATACAGTGCTGGTTTCGTATATAATTGCTTCTTAATTATAATTCTCACCTTTGAGCGCGAAATAGTTTCTAGGTTTACAGTATGGCCTTTATATTCAGTTGGCTGTTTGACCCATGTCTTTACATTGGCCCTTTGACTCCTGAATTTTTACCCCCGAAATCTCATTTTACCCTGTAGGGTCCATTTTCCTTCAAATGATTTTTTTTGCATATGAAGTGATAAACCAGTACAAATTTATAAAAATGAGTCTTGTCACTTTTATACATGAGTTATGTTGCCTTCACTGTTGTACTTAACTTGTTATTCTTTTCTTCAGTTGGTTCAAATACATCTGATGCTATAAACTGGTTAGAAAGTCAGGGAATTACTATGATCTCAACATCTGATGGTAATATAATAACATCGGCTGTAGAAAGTGGACAAACTATCACTCTTACAGGTTTGTACTCTTCCCCCCTCTCTCTCTCTCTCGCTCTCTCTATTTCACAATCCCGATCCTCCTCGACTTGATAGCCTAGTGGTTGAGTGTCCAACTGAGTGTGAGTAGTGTGAGTCTTGGTCCCAGTCTATGACATTCACTCTTACAGTCTTACAGGTATGTATTCTCCCTCTCTCCCTCTCTCTCTACTTTAGTATCCACTTGACTTGATAGCCTAGTGGTTGAGTATCCAACTAAGTGTGAAAAATCTTTGAACCAGCCATTGACATTTTAAAGTCGTCAAAATTGGTTCTTGTATATCTTATAAGTTATAGATCTCTTTAATGTCCCAGTCCATGAAGGTGCAACAGAAATACAATAATGCTCATCAATTTTCTGTCACTTGTGCTAAATGATTAAAACTCACATCTGTCAGGGATTTAGTGTTGTTGTGACCCTCAATTTGGTTGAGACCGGTAGTTTGTGTGAATATTATTGATCAAGTTCACATGATGTTTCAGAGGCTGGAAAGATTGCTTTGAACATAATAAAACAACAAGGATTAGATCCAGATGATGGTGTATTACAGGGTGTTACATCAGTGAAAGATGAAGATGGGGTATGTACAGTGTCTCAATAAACCTATATAACTGTCCCATTTGCTAGACTATCTCGAGGGATAGTGACTGAGTATTTCAAAGTCCCATCTGTTAGGCTAAGTTAGGGACAGAATTAAGTTTCGGAGCTTGCGGCCTGACCCTTTTACCCATGCCTGTCACTGTTTAAATATGCATTCAATAAATGGTTATACATTATTATGTGTTAAAGGTAATGTTCTTCTTGCTGTGCCTTTTACATGTGACAATCAAGGGTAAAACCTCATTGACAATCTGTTTTGCCTTTTTGTATGTACTGAAAGGAATTGCTGCCATAAAGGAAAAGCATATAGTTGTACTTGTCTGTCTTTAACTGATTACATACACCTGCCTCTAGGCAAAATAATGCTTCATGTGTACAGAAGAACTTCAATGTTTCAAATAGTTTGGCTCGCACACTATGTTACTTTAAGCCAGGTTATTTAGGCACAACAACATGAGGATGTACTGATATACTGTAAATGACTCCAGCAGGTGGATGGCTTGAACTATTTTCCATGTCAGCATGTCGTTCTTTTGTATTCCCATTATTTGGAAGTCCCATGGCATGTTTTTGCGTAGTAAGGTATCATTTACACTGGAATGTACGGATGTATTTATAATCTGTTGCATTGTATTATACAGAATGTGACGTATGTTACTGCTGCCGGAGCTGATGATGGTCTGGATGCTGATGATGAGTTACACATGCAAGATGTTGCCTCTAATTCTATCATTATACAAGAAGGTAATAGTATAGTTTGGCTAACACGAGCCTGACCTTTTGATTAGCATAATTTAAGAGTCGATATATTAACTACGATACACCACCAATTGTATGTTTTCATGATCGGGGAGTATCATGAAGACGCTCAAGATGTAATAGAAATACAAATTTGAAATTGCTCGATTTGCTTGCGGAAATTGATATATTCTAAGCAAGAACCTTGATATATATTCTTGCATAGAGGTCAGGTTCAGGTCAAAATAGCCAAGCTATATAAACATTATCATTAGTAGAATAACATAGTAGACAAATAATTAAATAACTACAAAAGAAATCTAGAAAAATTAAGGTTATTTAAGTATTTGTGAATCCCTGCCGACTGGTGTAGGAAATTTAATTTGACACTTTAACACATAGCAATTTGCAACACATTTTATTGTCATAACTACCCTCACATACAAGGAAAACATAAACACTATAAATATACGGAATAGAACAAAAGGGTGTTTGGATAATGAGGCTGGGTAGTTTTCACCATGCTTTGTTAAGATTTGCAAATGCCTTGAAAAAAGTCCTTGAATTTGGTACACACGTGAGATTTGTGCGATATTTTTATGAACGATGCATTGTGTGAACACCATGTCCTTGTTATTACAGTATGTGGATCAGATGAGCCGGTAGCTAAACGAGTCAAGTTGGAGGAAGATGATGAACAAGTTGAAGAAAGTACAGAGATTGACGTCGATGCTATGTTACAGAAGGTTAGTAACCTTCTTATTCAGATACTGCAAAATCTTTGCCTTCAACCACAAAATCAAATCCCATCGAACAATAATTTTTACCCTTGTATTTATTATGTACCTGAAAGGCAAAATCCACAAATTAACGTCCCATCCAACTGGTCTTTTTTACCAAAACCACGAAATTTTGTCCCATTGAAACTAAATGATTTTACAGTATATTCCTTGAAATAGAATTCATAGTTAAGTCTCCCATATACAGTTGGAGAGAGAGAGAGACATATGTATTTTGTTTGGTCTGTCTGTTTGGATGTCACAAACTCTGTCCCTGATAGTTCTCCTTGAGACCTTGACCGCTGGTCTAATTTTAATGAAACTAAGCAGTGCTGCATGATTAGTTTGTATAATTATCAAGCCTTGTTGTGCATATCGTTTTGCCAGAGTTATAATCCTTTGTTGGAGACATGTTTTGTGTCAAAATCTTTTCTAGCCTTACATCGGATTTAACAATATTTTTCAATTAATTCTAGGTCCAACTCTTGCATGTCGGCCATTATTATCATCGGTGATCATAACGAAAACTAATGATTTTTCCAGCATGTTTGCAAACATACATTGACCAACTGTTAGCTTATTTTAAGTTCTTCATGTCCAAAGATTTGTCACAAAATTCAGATCATTATACCCCATTATTTGGCACTGTGTGGCATGGCTAGTTTAAAGCGGCTAACCTCCATTTCAATGATAAAACACGTTTTGTCGACGCTTAAATCACAAACTATGTTTTTCAAATACATTAAGTATTCTTACAACTTACATTGCGATCAAAGGCGCTGTTGATGAAAACTCGGGAACATGTTTTACCATCGGTCAGAGCTTTTCTGTATGCTTTAAGAATGTTAAATTATATATTTTACTGCTTTAGTCAGGCAATAGATTTTAGGGGTTTAAAAGGTAATTAACTGACTTTATGTGATTATTTAAAGTTATTTTTCTTCTAGATGAATAAGTCCAGATTTGTATATAAATGTATAGGTCAGTCAAGACAAAAAATACGATTTTAAGAGAGCTTTTTGATAAATTTTGCAATTTACCAACTGTAATTTAGTCTCTTTCAATACAAAACTATAAAAATTGTATACTTTTTGATGACTTACAGAATGGTAGTGGTGATGCCACAGATCTGTTAGATGACGAGTCAGACCAAGACAAATTACGTAGAGAACTTGAAGAAATCAAGAAACAAGCTGAAGCATTTAAAGAACAACTTAAACAAAAAGATAAAGACTTAGAAGAATATAAGAAAGCACTAGGCGAAATATCGGATAAATCAGATAGTGAGAAATGATGGTAATGTCATAGGGTAGATGTTGGTATAGTCATGATTGACTGAAAAGGCTTACTGGGATATGCATGTTTATAGAAATTATGCACGGGGGGAGTCAGAGACAAGACCTAAGCAATGTCGACGTAAACTCAAAATTTCTTACCAGTTAATGTATAGAAATTACGCAGCGAGAAACTAGAGCCAAGCAGTGTTGGTGTGGTCTGAAAATTCTTACCAGTGTATGCATACCTGCCATGCTAGTTAAATCCAAAATAGGAGTGAAAAAGTAAAACATTTCACAAGATGACTTAAGCACTTACAATAGTGAAATAAATGTGATTTAAAAGGGATTTAGATGCATAAGCAAGGAATGTGTTAATTCGAGTAGTTATAGATATGGAAAAAGATCAAAAACCTTTGTTCAAAGAAATTAACAACGAAAATAGGAGTTACTCCACTTTGATAGGAGTACTTGGTAGACCTGTAGGAGTGTATGTAAAGGAATTATTCACGGAGGACTAAGAATCAAGCATTATCACTGTATTGCCTTAGCCTTGTTGTTTTAGTCATTTACAATGTGTATCTGTGTTGAATGGATGTACTCTGGTATGTAGAAAGTATCAGATACTGATTGAATGAAGATGTTAGGGAATGGTTTTTGAGGGGCTGCAAGGAAATGAGTCTTTCTGTTTGAAATTGTGTCCGGGTTATGTTGTTTCTCAATGTTTTCCAGTATAAAGCTGTCAGTTTAAGGTTAAATCAGGTTACCATGGTAGCCGGCTAGTGCTTACCTGCTCTGTCGCCCTTGTACCTGACTACACATGCTTATGAATCGCAGTTTGAGATTGGTAATACAGGATACCTGATACAATTAAGTGTACTTATACATGTATATAAAACTATAATGTATAATATGATACACTCAGTGTGTGAATTAGTCAATGTTTCTGGCAGGGTTTTCTCTAGACTTTAGAAATGACCCTTGAATTAAATTTCAGGAAGTTTTTAGATTTTAAGAAAGGATACACTACTCAGATGCACTACACCACCAGTTCTGTTACCATCTTACTCAGGAATCTTTATGTGGAAGTGATAGCTTTAAGGCCATCTTTCCAGTCTGCTGGCATGATATTTGTTTCAATGCTGGAATTTCTTTCATAAATTTAGCACTGATATTTGTTGGATTTAAAACTTCATGATAGATGCTTTGTGCTTTTTTCAACAATTTTTCAGTCATATATGCCGGGCTGTTACATTCTTGTAAGATTTATACGCTAATCCTTGTTTGTTATTCCACTAGCAACTTACAACTTCCTCAGGATATATAGGGCATGGCAGTCACTTATGTCACATAACGACACAACCTGTCAGACCCAGTGCTCGAACCATGATTGTTCAGGTGAATTAGAGCCCTATCCACTAAGCGTACACTCCTTGAATTTAGTATTTACAACTTCTTGCCCAAATCAGCAAAAGTGAATAGTTGTACCTTATACTTGTACGCTATAAATATATCCAGCAGAAATTACTTGCTTCAACCAAAACTTGCTTGTTAAGCAGACCAGTCGCTTTCCAGTTGGGTTCAACTTAGACATACTGGTATAGATACACTATGTAGATCTGACCATTCGGTGTTTGATCCACATTTTGTATTATATTATATTAAACTGTTTTATATGCATGACTCAAATTTGTTTGAATTCTGAATGAAATTATATAATATTTTACATTGTTTATGATACTGTAAATGACTCATATTGAGTGCTTGAATAAATATTTTATGAAAGCAATTGTTTTGGTATCATTAAATGTGTTTTCATGGAAAAAAGCCTGATAAAAGAAAAAGTGAGAAAAATGATAATTTAGTAAATGGTCAAAAACTTTGGATTTCAAATTGTAAGAATTTGCTTTTCTTGTACCCAGACCACCTTAACAAAAGCACTATCTAGACTGCCTCTGTTTGCAGAGTTGTTGCCCTTCACTGAATTTAGACTGCGTCTGTTTGCAGAGTTGTTGTCCTTCAATGAATTTAGACTGCCTCTGTTTGCAGAGTTGTTGCCCTTTGCTGAATTAAGACTGCCTCTGTTTGCAGAGTTGTTGCCCATCACTGAATTTAGACTGCCTCTGTTTGTAGAGTTGTTGCCCTTTGCTGAATTTAGACTGCCTCTGTTTGCAGAGTTGTTGCCCTTTGCTGAATTAAGACTGCCTCTGTTTGCAGAGTTGTTGCCCTTTGCTGAATTTAAACTGCCTCTGTTTGCAGAGTTGTTGCCCTTCGCTTAAGGAAGATAGTATAGAACAGAACAATAACTTTATTTGTATAAATTTTACAGATTATACTCCCATACGCCCTGTGACTCCATTCATGAAGTGTACATTATTTTCGTAAGCGGACACTTTGTAAGTTGTAAGAAAGTTGTTTGTACAAAACATTTACTCAGAAAATAATTGGTCAATCATGACAAATCCGCTTATAACTACATGAATAGGTAAATAAATGACATACTGTAAAATCAATAATATTCGAGGGGGATTTAATTTCATGAATTTTGTGGATGATTTCAGCCACGAAAGTCCTTTAAATTACGTTGAACTTTCCACGAAATGTTATTTTTCACCAAATCCACAAATTTTGTCACATTGAACTTAAATTATTTTTACTTGTCAAAAATCATGTAGCTAGAAAATTGTAAATCCACCCAATGACAGAGCAATATTAGCCTGTACTACTGTAAAACCATCTAATTTTTGGCGTTTTACTCGAATCAATAGTGAAGATAACTAAATCATGAATTCCAATATTCTTGATTAATTTAGGCCAGAACAAATTTTAGAGAAATTGCTTATTGTTTTGTAAACCTCAAAATGGGGAGCAAAATTTATATTCTTGTAATGACCAAGAAAAGTAGAAATTAATTATAGCAATTGAAGCAAAGTTACAGAATATTCATACCAAGCAAAATGTATTTTCTTACCATTGCCAAGAAATGCAGTGCTTTTACAGTATTTTTTAAAGTATTTGTAACAATTTAAGCAAATTTAAGATTAAGTTGTAAAAATTCATTGTGCAATTAATTACGTGTACAAGAAACCTGAATATATACAGAATACAAATAGTTACTATAATTGTCTATCAGGTGAACTTTATTCTATATATTAATACGACTGTGAGGGTCAACATTGGTAATATGAATATAACCTTAAAAGCTTGTTATGTGTATTAGAAATAAAACAATACAAATATTTTCATAGAAATATGACAATTGAGAAAATAAGATGCACAAATTTCTACCTTTGTGCACTAAGTCCTTTATCAATAAATGAAGAAAACTAGATGCAAGTGTATTATAAGCACTTATAAGGTGTATAAACACATTGACACCTGTGCATTTTAATCACAAGCTAATTAAACCTATGAATGGACATTTTTGGACAGTTAACTTAATCCCTTTGGTACATTATTGGCCAAGCATATTTTTACATTAGAACTATATTTTCTGTATAAGGAACTTTTGGATAACCATTGTCTCTCTGGAGATCAGTTTGCTTTTTGTCGGAGTATAAGTCAGATACATAACTTGTTATCGCTCAAAAGTGTCTTCTTACAAACGTTATTGTACACTTTCGGAAGTTGTTTGTCCTTCCGAAACTGTACAATAATGATCATAACGCTTGTAAAAAGACACTTTTGAACGAAAACTAGTACGACTGGTACGGAGCGATGTCAAAGCGTAACGCAAGTCCAGACGACAGCCTGTTATAGACTCTTTCAGACAATAGCCAATACTTCTTAGTACCTTGGGGCGGGTAAAAAAGGTTTAAAGGGTATTTTCACTTATTTCTTATGTTTTTATGGAAACAAAGATAATGTTCAACAGTGAATGATTATCCTATGTATCAATGTACCCATTCAGCATTCTAAATCCTTAACACTTTGATTTTGTTTCGTTATTAGTATGATGTAATCAGCGGAAACATAATATCTTTAAATAAAGGCTTATATGTTATCTTAATATATGAAATATACCATTTGAATAGTCAATGCAATACCTATAACTGACATGCTTGTAATACCATGCAAATTAATCACCTTATAACAAATTATTTCCAAAAAATAAATTCATACATGTCATAGTTTCGATCAGACGGTGTCATGGTCTGCATACGAAGTCCAAGTACGGTGTCGTGATCTCTAAACGAAACCTTTATAAAATACATTTCTGTCGGAGTACAGAGTTTGCATTATTTCTGGCATACACGTTGTTAGGACGAGATCGAGAGAAACAGAAAATGGTTAGGGAGTCTTGTATGTGTTATCGGGTGATTTAACTTGAGTATGAATGCACTATTTCTTCAAAGTACTAACGGACATGTTACATACACACACAAATCAAAATATCAATCTGCAGCAACTACATATTCAACAATTATAATGGCTTGGCGTTATTTGACTATTAAAACATTATTAATAGTACATGCATCTCTTTATCACTTTCACACTTGGATACAAATATGTGGCTTCTTTTAGTTAATAAGACCCAATGGGTCATATACGTATTTTGTGGGTTTTATTCGGCCACTGGTCCTAGCATTTGTAATTTCCTTGGCGCTCTCAATTGAATGATCATTTGATTGTTACACATAGAAATACATATATGAGCAGCACATAGCTCCTTTCTGGACTGATACCCTGTTCCATGTATGAGACTGGTTGTCTTTTACTACTGAAATAAGTAGTTAATAGCCGATGCTATCTCGTTTGAAATGGCCACTCATCTCTGTTACAAAATATACCTTACAAATGTTTTGTTTAGCCGAGTGGAATATTGTAGTGAAATCATCACCTCTAATTATCATTAATACTAGTTATGATTTTACGTTTTTGGAACACAAGTTCATCACACAAGGATCCGAAATCAGTGTATATTAATCAGGAGAAAACTTAACATACCTATACAACAATGTGGCACAAGTCCAATAAAAAAGATGTGTAAAGTAAACAACAGTTCGAACTCAGTTCACAACAAGGTATTCAATGACATTGACAACACTTCGTCTACATGTGAAGGTTAACTCGGACAGTACTCCTAGTACTTATCGAATCAAGGTTAACTCGGATAGTACTTCTAGTACTTATCGAATCAGAAAAAACATATGCACACTCCAACCATTCTGTCGTCGACTTTTAATAACAGGTGTTGTAGAACTACTTTTTACGTTCTATCTTAACACACAATGTTAATGATAACCAAAGATAGTCCATTCAATAAGTAATACCAATGAGGGAACTATCCAGTTAACTGATGTATATATCTTATACCCAGTCAAACCTATATAAACATCGCTTACCTGTTCGTTAGTTCAAAATGTTAAGGCGTTTATACAAAACTTGATGAATTATTGTGATATATAGGTAGTCTTAATGTCATAGAACAAATGCTGATGGGACATAGAATGAAAATACTTGCAGGAGAACCTTCTTTACAGGCGTACTGAACATTTCTGGTTCAGAAATGTCTGTCGTCGTTACATCCATAAATGAGCCGACATTTATGCCACCAACATCAACCGAATCTCCATATTCGTAAGAGATTTCCCTCTTGAGAATGTCGTCTATTATCTATATCACTTTCGTTTAGAGACCATGACAAAATATTTTAAGTGGTTTAGAGAGCAAGACATTCCCAAAAAATCAGCAGCTTCACATTTTACGGCCTGTGAGACATGTACGTTTATCAATACACGTATCATAGCAAAGATAATTCTTATAGAACATCATCTGGTTATAATAACTCATTTGTACTATTCATATTGCGATATATTAAACATAATTAGTATTTTCTTTAATTTTTCGCAAAACATGACTACTTCAGGTATAAATATAAACTTATTACACGCGTTTAATTATATTTTTTAGCGTAATCATTTAGAACAAATACTTATATGCCGATGTAATGAACGATCGCATCAAGTAAAACGTTATTAGAGGGGTAAATCGTTGTAAAGAAGACACACTCACAAGCGTGCTGCCTGATGTGCAAAGTTTATGTGGTATTTTCGCGAGGAGTCTATAGCAGGCTGTCGTCTGGACTTGCGTTACGCTTTGACATCGCTCCGTACCAGTGAGTACTGTATCTAATACTTACAGAGTAACGTTATTAAATTAATAAAATGCGAATAATAATAGTACAATGGTGTCGTTTATGGTGGTATAAGGTCTTAAAGATGGGCATTTTGCAATTAGAGGGGACCACTTGCTAGAATAAAACATGGTATAAATATAAAAAAAACATCAAAACATACTGTCCGAATCATAATAATAGTATGTAATGGGTATATTAAACACGTTTTTGATGGATCTGTACAGCATGTATACGAATGTTAGACCTTGTAGTTGACGGAATTTCCTAACATAAATAGTACAAGTGAAATGTTGATGCTGGGCATCAAAGATGCCGCTAGTTCTTTTTAAGTAAATCTTTTTATTTAGTAAAAGGTATTGGTAGAAACTTGTAAACAAACTAAAATTCCGGCGTGATGTGTGATGCACAAGGGAAGTTATTCTCATGTGTTGAGTGTACGCTGCAAAAACTTAAGATTGCTGAAAATGGGTATTTTTCACTAATTCAAGGGCAATAACTCTGGTTGTACTAAATTGAAAGGGGAGTGAAACCCCAGGTGCACTAGAGTACATGCTGTCAAACATTTCTATAAAGGTTTCATGATCCTAGGTCAAATACTTTTTGAGTAGCATGTGAAACAAGTCAAAAATGGCTATTTTACACCATTTCAATGGCTAATAACTCTGTATGTACTAAACTGAAAGGGGAGTGAAACCCCAGGTGTAGAGAAAACATCCTGACCATTTCTGTGAAGGTTTCATGACTCTATGTCGTGTACTTTGAGTACCGTGCGACATAAGGAAAGCGGCCAATTTTTTCTGTTTCAAGGGCCATAACTCCGTCAAAATTGGTTGAATCATAAAACCCTGATAATATGCACCAGGTCACATGATGACAATCATTCTCTGAAAGTTTGGTTGAAATCTATGAAGAAATGTAGGAGGAGTTGTGCACAGAAGAAATTGTTAAGGCCCGCCGACATTCAGCAATCTAATAACCAGAGTTTTCCTTTGGAAAACCTGGTTAAAAACTTGAAGGCAGTGAAACACCAGGAAAGAATAGAAAACATGAAAACATTCTATTTTCTATTGAAATATTTATTCAAATGAACATAACATGTTTTAGAAATATGAGCACCATTATAATATTGATTAATGCTTCACAGATGGCATTTAGCATGTTTCATAAAATAACAAAGTGTATTCCAATAACGTGGTATAGCCTGACAACGTGAAACTGACACTAAAGGACATTGTTATTTCGTGGTTTGTGAGCTTGATAAGTAAATTTATTGCGAATTAATACGTTCAACATAGTTTAAAATATGCATAGAACTAGTTCCATTTGGCAGGAGTATAGGAGCGCATATGAATATTTTGTAAATAAGAAGTGTCAGTTCAATGTTGGCAAGCTATATTTACCCGTTTAAATTTTGGCAAAACAAACTATTCTGACATACATAAATAAAGAAACATAGAGATTAAAAAAACACTTGCATTTATCAAATTTAGATTAAGACAAAACCTAAGAACTGGAAAAAATCGAAAATCATAACTAAAAAATATCTGACAGACATGAAAGTATTTAACATGTTCCATAAAAGTTCGAAAGGAAAATCGCCGCTCCGCGCAAATAGTTTTTTTTTACTTTTTAATAGCCCCTGCTAAGACCCGCAAATTGCAACATATGTAGCCGTTATATAAACACCCGTTCCGAACTGATTTGGACTTTAGTACCTACCGAACATTTATCATCCTATTTTACCCCTGACGGGCGAGTCCAACAGCGTTATAACCAATCAAATCTTGTATCCTCCTGGGACTTGGACTTTAGTACCTACCGAACATTTATCATCCTATTTTACCCCTGACGGGCGAGTCCAACAGCGTTATAACCAATCAAATCTTGTATCCTCCTGGGACATCTGCTTGCACCCTTTCATACTCGATGCCGCCTCCTGGCGGCATCGAATAACCCTTACCCAACAAGTACGATCACTTCGGGTATATTAGAAGGCATTATGATATATAGGATGTAACACAAATATTCATTGGCTCTAACATACAGTGCCCACCAAAAATATGGATACACTTTTTGACAGATGCAGAATTATAATTGGTTTCATTTTTCAATATCTTTTGGTCCGACGGCAAGAATGTTTGCAATTTCTGGAAAAAAGTTAATGAAGGAGTAGAAAATGTGACAGATAGAAAGATGAACATTTTCTGATAAAAATAAACTATGGGGTTCAAGGGGCTGAATTTGCCATATTATATGATCATGTTGTCGTTCAAAGCTGGCAAAGAAACTTAATATTTTCCATTTAAGGTACCAATCAATGTATTGTCTTTACACTAAATAAAAATATATTCCTGGTCTTCAAAACATTGTTGCTTCTCCGTTCTGCAAGTAGTGTTACACAGGCAAGAAAATGGGGGAAAACTCTCTGTATTCACATTTTTGGTGGGCACTGTACATAAATTGTGAATGCAATATATTGGTCAGTTACTACATAGCGCACGTGGAACACGGAGATTTACTGAGTATAGAGTGTAGTTATGGCCTAATGAGTTTACTATAATTGGTGATGAATGAAATACGTTAGTCTGGACAGTGCACTTGGAACACGGGGATTTATAAATACTAGGGTATAGTGGTTGTGAGGTTTATGAACATTAAGTTTGTAAATTCGTTTAGACCTTAATAAGTGATGCAGCATAAGGTGGACTGAAATATTAAAAGTAAGTTATTTATTTACATTGTATTATATAGTTTGATAAGTTAATTAGCATGCGTAAGTCGCGCGAAAGCGATAATTACTTGTCTTACAAAATAAGCTAGTTTATTGAGAAGCGCTTTGTTCGTTGTTTAAATTTTATCATATTGGGTGCTATAGTATGCAGAATAGTATTTTTGGGATCTTTTGAACTCGCAGTTGTTTAAAATACGGACTTAATAACGTTACATATTTTCATTTTCTAAACTGGCTTTTTTTCAATGATACAGTCACAGGGTACAGTATCAAGAGTAGTTTCCCTTGTGTAGTATATACTCTTGATGCTGTACCCTGTTGATACCACAGGTAACTGTGTCGTTGAAAACGAAAAAAGAAAACGATAAAAATATATTTTTTGAAAATTTATATTTTTCTATACTAAAGGTTTATTTGTTCTAAATGAACCAGAATTTCAACCAATCAACAACAAAAATTGACCATGAATATCTCTATAAACTAATTATATTCATATAACTACTTACATGCCAGATCTCATCAAAATTGATCCAATAGTTAAAAAGTTATACAATGTACTATAAAAGGTAGATACTGTTTACAGCCGATTCATATGGTGCAATCAACACAAATCTGTATGGCCGTCCCCCACAACGTGTTACACCAGTGATAGTTAAAGTAAACCTGTTAGCCATGGGTGTTATAATATGAAGTTAATGATAGGCTTACATTCATCCCATAACATTGTTCGTGTTAACCACAGCATTTTATAGATAATTGGTATGCATAAAGCAGTGTTTTTATTAAAAACAAAGTGCACCTCTTGAACCGGCTCGTGGATTTCTGTACAAATGGACCTTGAAAGAAAAATATAAATTTTCAACAAAAAAAAATAGTTTTTCATTTTTTTTTCTTTTTTTTACGATACAGTTACATGTGGTGGATACAATTACCTGGCCCCGATATCCCGAAGCATCTCATGTGGAAATCTCATCCTAAATTGAGATTTTTTCCAAGCCAGAGTCTGCAAATCACAGTTAACTCTACCTGGTCCGTAAAATAACATGACAGACTGCTTAAAAAAAAGAAAATAAATTTCTGGCGTTTGAATCACCGTGCCACTGTGACAATTGTTCTACAAATTATTTTTCAACAACTGAAAAGGTTTTTTTTGGAAATGTGATTCGATGTACATACATTTTGTATAATCAAGTTATTATGCGTTCCACAATACAAAAACTATGATTATTTTTTAAAGATTAGGTTCCATTTCAGAACAAACGTTCGTTACATTGCTATTATCAAAATATCTTTTTCGTCATTTTCACAATTCAATAAATTTAACACACGATGAACATTATAATTATACAGTACATGTACATGTATTTAATAACACGTCCGGATTTCTTTACCTATTTAACTGTTTCAAAGTCATAATTATGGCTGCTCCAAGCTTTGAATCGTATTTCCCAAAATAGCAAAAAGGGAATTACTTTGTTGTGGAAACCATTCGACACGTTCTGTGGAAACTTTACAAAAATATTTATTAAACTTTCAAACGTCTTATAAAAGTATATACTCACTCGTACTTCCAAGACAATAGATACCACAGGAATCTGACACTACAATGGAGTGCACTAATAGCAAAGGCTCAGAATTGAATCTGTAGTGCCAGCAACTATAAACGAGAAGGTCGTAAGTACAAAATCGATACTTTGAGAAAACAAGAAAACAAACTGTCCGAATATTACTCTCTGCTTATGGTAAAGCAAGATGTTTCAACTTCAGTTTGGTCAACATGACACGTTCCGATTTCCATGAAAATATGCTCATAAGAAGTGCCTTGTGGTGTTCAAAGCCAGCGATGTATGGATTGTATACAGCTTTTTTTAAGAAAAGAGTTATGCCCGTCCCAAGAATGTTTACTAGTATATCAAAAATATGTTTTTTTAATGAGTAATTTAATACAGCAGAATGTAATTTAAAACTTCAATGAAATTGAATTTCGTCTTTGTTTAATATACTTGATATAGACATATTATAATTTGTTGTCAATTCTATGACAATTTTAACTATACTGACATAGATCTAGGAAATCTATCTGACTCCTCCCATATTGTGTTTGATTGGATGATTTTTAAGTCTATCTTCAATGTGGGTAGTGTTCTTATCTGCTATTGGCATATACTATCGGGCCACGCCTACATTTGGTTTGTTTGACACAGAAAGCCGTCTGTGAAGGCTTTGCGATAACAGTGACAACACTTCCCACTTAAAACCAATTCAAATATTAGTTTTGCCGTTAACATTTTGAGTTTACTTTGTTTTAAGCATAATGGTTTAGGAGACGTTTGTGTAATAATACGAAACATAAAATTTCAGGGATTTTGTAATCTGGATAGTGATTATTGTGATGTTTTCAATTATTCAAGCATTTGGGATATAAACTCACAGGTGACAAGGCTAAAAGTCAAATTTAAGTACAATTTTAAGTGTTAGAATATTTCATAAACACAAAATACGCAGTTGAATTATTTGTAATCGGTCCGTGATCACTGGTTCGAACCAAACTAAGTGCGCAAGATCGGAACTCCTCTGGTATTATGGATGGCATAAATCTGCACCTACCGCCCGTGATTCCGGATTCGTACTATGACATTTCGACCCACAACACTGGCTACCATCCGTATCAAAACGCATCAAATACAGGATGGTCGAACCGGGAAGACAGCTCCCGGGTTTATCAGTCTCCCAGTACTGAATTCGATTCTCATTTGCGATTCCATGGAAACTCAAGCGTTCGGCGCGGGTGCCAGCTAGACACCACAGACGCCGTCAATAATGCGAACGATGACGCAGAGAGCACTCCGCCAATTGAACAAGGTATGTCGACGAAGAAGTTGTTTATTGGATTCTATATCAATTAATTCTGGGTCTTACAAGAACCAGATTTATTGACGAATAGTTGTATTTGTTTTAAAGTCCAAAGTAAAGATTAAGATGTTTAATGTTTTCCACCTTACATGATTGGCAAACAATTATGTAGCTTTTATTGCCGTTTTGTCAAAAATGATGAAACTGATCTGTGAACACTCCTCCCCGCCTTCGCGTTATTTACCGGTCTGGGAAAGTCTATAATTTTTATTGTCTTTTGCCAAAAAAATAATAAAATAGAAGTATATTTGTAGTTATGAGAACTTTCACGTCCTCCTACGCATTTACCTTCGCCAGGTCTTTAGACTTCACTTAATCCCGCTGGTAAATTTGAATGGTCCAAGAATATCATAACGTAGGAGTCCTTTGTTTGGAAAATGATACACTATTGCCGATTTGCGTATGTATTGAATTAAAAGGAAACTTAACTTCATTGAACTATTTTATATTATATTAGTGCGTTCTTGCCTAGCATGATTGATGTCCACGACATGTTTTAGCTTCCTGAACATGTTTGCCGCGACGGACAGTCTGTTATACAAGGGTCTTAATGTTTGGAACCCATTTGTGATCTACATAAAGTATTAATAGTTTTGGTCTAGCTAGGGGCTTTAGCATAATCATATAGCCGACAGAAGTGTTGAGAAAACTACAAGTCCCTAACTTTGCTTGTGGAAATAACATACTTGAGTTTTGATGAAGCATATCAGTTCGTGGGGACGTAATATCAAGGATTTGATATTTCAGGAGAAATGGCGAGAAATTATTTGAACATGAAACATATTATTTAGTATTTTGTTAACATCTGTGTATTACATGTTGATATGTCTGAGAACCTTTTCAAGAACCAAGTATTTCACCTGACTGAACTTAAAAGCAATTACTTGTATAATGTAGTTTGCAAACGAGAGACAGAAAGAGACGTTAACAGCTAATCAAGAATAAACAAGAAAAATGCGCAATGTCAAATCATCATTGGAACTCTCGTTCAATGTATTATACTAATGCTTCTTAAATATACCGTGGGTAACCGACGATGTGGTAAAATGTAACATTGACCAAATACACCGTTATAAAGTTTCCTCGTTAAATCGAGTCTTTATTATTATACTTGACGACCGTATGATATCCGATTTAACATTATTTGCATATTAACAATTACCGTATCAAGTATTTTTTGCGGAATCATGTGATGGTGTCTTGGTTTCCCCTGTTCGATGCGATACAAGGACAAGGGGCCAACTTCTTTCAGGGGTTTTACAATTCGGGATTTACTGCACGAGAAATATTTAACCTGACTGTAGAATATAATAGGTATTTGATGAAAATATTCCAAGTACTAAATGAGTTATTGTCATTTGGAGTTATATAAACTGAATTTTGACAATAGAATAATGTTTGAAACATTGTTAAGGTGCTGGGATGTGTGCAAATTGCACCCAAAGCAGACTTGCGTGTGCTTTTTGGGATTGGGCTTAAATAAATCAGTTGACGGACCATGCCTCCCGAAAACGTCCCAAAAAGAAATACATTGTAGCATCTCAATATTGATATTTTGTTCAAAGGAGAGTTCGTTTGAAGTTTTGAATTTTAACTTTTTATGAACTCTGCAAAATACTTCGTGTTGAGATTCTAGTGTTGGCCGGTGCTATTGCCTGATAATTGCGGCGAAGCCGGTGTTTAAAATATTTGTTTGCACTTTGGAATTCATCTAAATGATGTGTTTGTTATTTTTAGTTGCTTCCTCACACGGAACTATATCGTTGAAAAGAATAAAATAATGATGTAAAGTTTACATTTTTCTATAAAGACATGTTTTCATCAATAATAGTTACCTGTCCTGTGTCTGTATTTTTCTTGACCAAGTTTAACAAAAATGACAATTCAAATAAAAAAAATAATTTAAAGTTACCAATTTTCGAGGGTTGGTCGTAAAAACTTCATATGGTATTTGCCTATTTGGGCTACATAATGCAACATACGCCCGAGTCTCCCCGGGGAAACAATTTCTCTCCTGTGGGTGTGGCAGCCAACATCGAACTGCGGCGCACATGAATAGAAACTTCCCTAACAGATACCTATTTACACCTTCGTGGCGATGAGCATGAACCCGTGACCTCGTGGCCAAAGTGCGCGCCCTACCTCTAGGCGACCGCTCCCCACGATATAATTGATTCAAAGTATCATTTGAAATATAATTTTGACTATAATTTTAACTACTTTGGGTCGTGGGTTCGAATCCCGCCCAACCGGGTGAGAGTTAATATGCGATACATATATATATATATTTGATATTCCATAATGTTTTACTTCAAAATATTTTACTTAAGCGATGAGAAAAAAGAGTTTGTTTTAATTGAAAATTTTTCATTATGAGGTTTCTGTTATTTCTACGTTGCTGTCCTGTGTCTCTATAATTCTATGATCAAGTTAAAAAATGCAATTTCAATAAAAAAATATAACTATTCAAATATTCAGTTGATAAAAAATATGATTATCAGTGTCATTAGTATTCAGTGTTGTTATTTTTATTACAATATCTTATTGACTATTGTTGTCATTAGTGTTTATTTATAACGTGTACCATAGTTATATACTCGTTAAACATTCTCCAGAAATAAAAAAAAGTACAGCTACATGCGCAGATAATATTTTTACATTTCGACAAAAAATGGAAAACTTGTAGTAAGGCACCAGTCAGTTGCATCCACGTCCCCCACCCCGGGTAATGGACCGGGATTTTTACTTTTGGTTTGTCAAAAACCCTGCCCTTCCACGGCCCTGCGGGGGGGGGAAGCTGATATTAAAATCTACGGTATTTTCCCGGTCTCTGACAACTAAATATTGTCCCCGGAGTATTGGTTCTGAGAAAAAAAACTGGGGAAGCTGTAAGGTAAAAACAAGGCCATCCACCTCACACCGGGGGGGGGGGGGGGGTGGATGCAACTGACTGACGCATAGTGCACTTAATAAATTTTAGTGCAATACTTGTATACGGTATACAGGGTCAACCATTGTATGTGTCGTTACTATTTCTATCACAGTTGTCAGTAAAACAATTGCGGAAAATCAAGATGACGTTTCGATCATGATTAGGAAAGAAATAATTACAAATCTGACGAAGGACACACTTAATACGAGCGGAATTAACACTATGATTTATTTTTCTACATTTTCCAAACTTGGTTTCGTAATTCTCGTTTTGTTATATATTGCTGCATTATTGTATAATTTCAATATCTTACTGTGAAGTGCACCTAAAAGGACCGCAATTGAATTAAGGGGTCCCTCTTCGTGTTTGACATGGCCTTTTCTTGTTTGTTTTTTAATATACTTATGCAATTTAAAAAAAAAATTCTTGTGTGTTACGAGATAAATCGTGCTTTATTTATATTTGGTGAAATTTATGATATGCAATGCTACATGCTTCTTATACCAAATAAATATTAAATAATTAATTAATTATTTAAAATTAATTGACATCACATATATACTAATCATTTGGATATACGGCTGACCAGTGTTCTTGGAATTATTTGTAAATGTGCTATTCCACAATACAATCAAATGACACAATTTCCATTTCGAAAAAAAGGACCTAGAACCAAGTATATCATCTCCTATAAATGAAGACGTTATTGTTATATGATTATTATACCTTCTCCCCATGTAGTGGGCATGGTCTAAGCTAGTCTCACGAAACAGCATAACCTGTCCAGGCAGTAATGAATGCGGATTTATCGGGTGACCGACTGAGTATTCTGACCAAGTGCGCTCACCAAGCTGGAAATGCATATTAAAAAAGGCTGGTTAATTCTTATACGTTTTAGGTTGACTATAACTTTGAATGTAGGGACGAAACATGTAACCGGATAGAATAAAAAGGAAATAAAGTGTAGGACTGTAATGGTGGTTGAACTATCAAACCTGTCTTACCTTCAGTAAGCTAAATAAAGATAATTATATCGAACTAGTTGCTTTCTAAGGCGTTTTATATCTATTGTAACCGGAAAACATGGAGGACTGTCTGTCCGATTCGTTACTGCCATGACTTTGTGGAGACATTCACTTCTCTTATGATTTTAGTTATACATTGTATTAAAACCACTTAAAGTGTGTGTGTTTGCTTTCCAAAATCGGCACCGTTATGTTTGGTTACGGCGGAAATGTACTCTGACCATTACGTTACAGAATTTGACTTCAAACCAATGGTTTGACATTTCTCTTCCATGACACAGAACTCACCATATAAGTTAGTCTTCAAATTAAATCAAACATAAAGCAGTCAATTGCAACCCCGGATCCAACCCCGGGAGAGGATGAGAATTTTGACTTTTGTTTTTTTCAAACCACGGGTAAAATCCCTGCCAACGGGACTACACAAATAGACCCGTCCTAAACTAGTGAAAAATAGACCTGTCTGTATATATTTTGTTATGTTCTGTTCTAAACAAACCCACACTCACCCGGCATTGCGGGAACAGACAGGTAAAACCCGGGACTTTTCCCTCTACCCTTTCCCTTGATTGGGGGGGGGGGGTTCAATTGTCGGGTGCATTGTTATTCACTATTATAGCTCATTTTTTAAGAAAACTAACTGTTACCACAATCAGAAAAACGGATATTTATTATCCAAAGGGTGATCTTAATATCCATGTTTTACTTAATGTACACGTCACACTGCAAAAACCCGGTTTCGTTGACAAAGCACCTAACATTTACTAATATTATGTACCAATAACTGTTTTGTAATAATGTAACTTTTGAATCGACACTTAACCACCAGACTTCCATAGTTATAATACATTCATATCATTGGGGGAATGCCATAAATTAATACTTTTTAGATTTTGCATAGAAATAAAAGCTATTATTTCTATTTCATATCATATCACTCGTATTTTTGTAATCGTTCATTTGGTCTGACTGTGGGAACCGTTTAACTAACATACGTGAGGCTTTCACCGTAACCTGGACTTCAGTCATGCACATACTTTATAATGCTTTCTGTTCGCAGATATCTCCTGACAAATTCACTTTCTAGAACACGGTTACTCGGAAACCGACATAGCATTATCTGTATAACAAATATACTCTTAACACATTGCAACTGTAACTTCACAGTTAGCTTAGTAACCGTCCGTACGGTCCGGATGGTTGGTGTTAAAAACACGTACACGTATAAATTTCATTTTAAACGTCAAGACGACTGACAATGATTGACGTTTTTTTCGGAAATTGTTCCAAACGCTTCTTATTTTTTCTCAAATTTTCTATTTCAAGAACATCCAGTGATAATGTCAGTACATAACAGTTTGATACTTGCTATATGTCCGTCCCCCTGTGGACAAAAGTTTCTGTACTCTCGGTAACCATTGTTCCTATCCCAACAAGACTTCGTCACCTGGGTCTTCCTGCTTTTTTGCAGCGGGGACTTGGAGAGCTTGGCCGGGACTTAGAAGCGTTTCTTTCGGTCACTTGGGATCACCGCTTTTTGTTATTTACTTGTGAAACTATGCTGTCCTGCTCTTTTGCAGCCGGAACTTGGGATTTTAATTATTTCGTTGCGTTGTGGGCGGGTATTGCTTCATGTAGTTGTGTTGTGTTGTTACTGTTTTCTGTGCTCGGCTGGTTGAGTTGAGTGCTGCCTTCCCTGTCTGATTTCCTCATACCTTTTTTGTACCCAGCCTAGGTGCCGTTATACTCGGATAAATTTTTCATTAAATTTGTTGTCAATTGATTTGTATTCTTTTTTGTCCACACAATTTTCTCTGCGCACGTTCTAGTTGAACTAAAACAAACACAACTCAACCGTGACGTACTAGTATACTCTGGCGTTCACTTAACCAGAAAATGTTCTAGGGTGTCACTCAGGTTGGAATTTTGTCCGCGTCCTTCACATTCAGGGATAGCTCATGTACTTCAAGCAAAATGCAGGCATTTTGAATAATATAGTGAATAATGGTTGAAATTGTTTGTTGAGCGATCGTTCGATGTAGATAAAAGAGATATTATAATATATATCAATTAAGGCAGTTCGCGGTATTGGTCGAGAGAAACATACATCATCCGAACGTAATGGAAATACATGAGTTAAGTAAACAGTAACCACTCGATTGTATGAAAAAAGAAATACAAAAAATGTAGATCTTAACAAATGAACATACGTTATTTTTTGCAGGGTAATCGTGAGTTTGCAATTTTTGTCTTACGACAACATCCCTGTCATTTATACTTCTACGTAAGTTAAGTCAGTTGAATTAATCACTGGGTCTCATGGTGATAGTCAATTTACTGAATAGCTTGACATTTTTGTTTTAGTATTTTCTTGAAACAATTGCAATTGGTTTTCCATTTAAGTTTATTTGGAAATATAGTTTACGTGATAACTTTTATGTTAAATATTAATACTTTTTCCGAATCTTAACTAAATCTAAACACCCATTCACTTCACTTCGTCTTACTATTAATTGAGCTTAGCCTAATTAATTGTCGTATAGATAGTACAAGGAAAGTACTGCACGGTACACCCATGTCCTGCTATAACGTAAATCTACGTCAGAGAATTAAAACCTACATTTATCTAATCCATCGTGATGTTTACTCAAACTGTATTTCATCTAATCATTCATTTATCTATCACAATTAGGCAGATTTGCTAAAATGTATAACCCGCCTGTTTTCAATTTATTTCTATAATAGGTCAACATAAAATTTAAACATGTTGTTACATGTTGTAGCAGTACCTATCCTAGAGATTTTGGTAAAGTTTAAACATGATTGTTTTTCCTCATATTGCAATTTTTAGTCATGGCTTGGAAAACAAAATTTTAACATTTTTCTCTAGATTTAGTCTGACTCCATTTCAAAATATTTTTGAAAAATAAAATCAGTAGGCTAGCGATAATTTCTTAAAGGTTACCCGCCATTCAATATCATTATTTTGTTGGAATTTTTTAGCACAAATTATTTATCATAATTGTCGCGCGCTTTTTATTCAATCATAATTTGTTTCTCCGAAACATCTTTAAATATCACAACATGCATCTAAAACGACATTTAAACCATACAAATAATATGTCACCAGGCTCGTTTTCGAGATACAATTGTATTTTGTTAATTCCATCTATTTCTTGCCGTGACACCACCATATTCAAGTTTGTTTGAATTTAGAAAAATAAGCCATTTATGTTCACAATCCACTGTACTAGACGAATAATTAAAGCAATATTTCCACATGTCCACATTACCAATAACGGCTGTCAGATTGATAAAAAATATATAGCAAAATATTTATTCCCCTTTTTTCCTTTATTAATGATATAATGTTAGTTACATGTTCTACCAATTTATTGTATTTTTAATGTAACTTGAACCGCACATTCTAGCATTTAGTTGGCCTTACAAAGTGACACTGCATGCAAGGTTGTACATACTTAAAATTCAGATTCTATCTCTTTAGATCTAGTCGATTCACAGAGCCAAGATTGTATCGCAGATATATTGTTTAAAGTATATATGTTATTATTTTAATTTGGGGAAAAATAATTGCAACTTGAAACGCGTTGTTTCTTTATTACAGTCTCATACATAGACACTTGGTTTCAGACTCATCGTAAATTAATTATTTGTCATCGTAAATTAATTATTTGTCAAAGTTACTGATAGTCCTGGTTACCGAAAGAAGAACCAGCCAGGGACTATCGATGATTATGGCAAATCATTCATTTGTAACGGCGAGTTGAAACGTGTATCCGAACAAACACACCAATAACCATGGTCAGAAATAAGCATACCCCCAGTCAAGTGTGGGTACTGGGGTGCATATTATGTTTAGTTAAACAGTTTTCTGTCTAATTTCAAACCAGCCTTACGGAATATGGTACATGTACTCAGTTATTTCGGAGGAAACTATTTTTTATAAGAATTGCCGACTATTGTGCCGATCAAATTATTGATACAAAATGTGTAATAATTAGCAGGAATATCTTGAAGAATTCCGTGATTGGTCGATGCCACACGGTGCATGATTTTAATCCAAAACCACCAATTATACACGGTTAAGCCACCTTGTATAGCTAGTTTGCGATAGAAAAAAAATCGTGTTTTTTAAAGATATCTGATAATCTATTCATCAGATTTTATTAAAAAATTACACAAAACTACAATAACTTCCTACCTACTCCCATTTTGAATTTCATAATTTTTAGTCACCAATTAAAAGACATTTATTCTTTATTACATATTGAAATTACATGCGTATTTACAGTTTAACGCAGGGAGGTAATCTGGTATTCCATTGATGATTTACAATCAATTATTTAACCGTTACAATACGTGATCGGCGGGATTGAGATAGCTGTTATAAAGACAAGACTTAGGAGGCCAGTGTGATTCGGTTTATTTAGGTGTGTCGCTTGTAAACAATGTACAGCAATCACATGTATAACTCTAACGCGGTATTGGGACCTGTGCCACTTAACGTAAACAGGCAGATCAGGTACAACAACATATAAGGATATTGGAAAAGGGATTATCTTTTTCAATGTGTATAGCTTGGCTATTGTGACCTGAGCCTGACCTTTATGCAAGAATATATTACAAGATTTTTGCTTTGATTATATCAATTTCCGCCAGCAAATCGTGCAATATCGGTATTTCAGATGATTTGTGTTTGTATTACATCTTGAGCGTCTTCGTGATACTCCCCGATTATGAAAACATACACTCGGTGTTGTAAACGTAGACAATATATCGACTGTTAAATTATGCTAATAAATAGGTCAGGCTCATCTCAATGTGGCCAAGCTTTACCGTTATTTTAATTTACTTGGTGAATAGAAGTGAGCAGGTAAAATACACTTCCGCTCTCCCTAAATCGATGTAATGGTCGGTGATTTCTGTTTATATTTACATTGCAGAATATCGCGTTAGACTTATATTGTCGATTCAAAGATGTCTGTCATAACCGCCAAAATGTTCCATCTCTTAATAGCTAAATGCAGTAAGTATAACCGCTATGCTATAGGACCATTAGATTTGTAATCATATAATTGTTTTTATGATGGTAAAATTTAATCCTGAGAAACCTGTAATAATCGACCGGGGTGAATGTTTGTTTACGCGGTTGTGACAGAGATCTTTGAATCAACTATACTTCGTCGTATTCACAGACGGGCCTCGCATGTGTTAAATTAAGTAGGTTGCAAATACATAAATATGCCGTTATGCGTATCACGTGACCGTAAAATTGGCTGTTGAAAGTATCAAGTATTCTAACTTGATTTTTCATACAAAACTACAAATATGTTACATAGAACTTATGAACAAAACTTTTTAAATTCATTTCTGATGTTGCTGAAATTTCAGTGTGTATTAGGTAGATATATTTCATTTATTCGTGCAAAATTGCATACTTGTAGGTGTAGTCATTACAGAGAAATGTTTGAAAAACTCGATTTTTTTCTATCGCAATCTAGCTTTACAGTTCTGTTATCGAATCGAATCGTATTTGTACATTGCCGAGGAGTTCCGAATAACAGTAAAACCTCAATAATAAAACCACCATAGGTACCCATGAATACTGATTTTACTATTGAGTTGATCTTACTAATGATTAAGGTTGTCCAATGAGCAGTGAGAAATATAATCTGAATTTTGTAATTATTTTCACGTTTCGTTGGCCATTTTATACCATTGGTGTGTTCATTATAGAAGCATTTCCTTAAAACTGTCAGTTTTGTTTCGAATTTAAACGACAAATCAAATTATTTAGTTTTCATTCATATAACAATGAACATATTATTAACAATGAGTTGTACATTAGACATAATTCTGGCGACACTGGAATCTGACAAATCATCGATTTAAAACCTGCCAATATTGTGGCCATGCGAAGCCAACGATTTTCAACAGCTAAACAAACGTTGTTAAATCGACTTAGACAGATAACAGCAAATGACTAACGCGGTCTAAAAGCATTGAATGAATGTGATATAAAATATGAAATATTATTGACCAATATTCCGAACTATGCAGGAATATGCCTCAGCACAACGGCTAGACATCTACAAATACATACGTCCGGCAAGCTAACACAGTACTTAATTTTTGACATACCAAATATGATTTCCTTTGAATACGGTCAGCTCTTCGTGGGCTTTACATGTATTAATTTGTAGGCGCATACATGTAACAGGTTCCTTGCTTGGAAAGTCTGTTCGAACACGCTGTCAATTAGGAACCGAATTTCATGACTTGTCATTTTTATCCAAAAAAATGCTCGCCATTAAATTACAGGTCCGTACAACTCCATTGATCAATTCATGATAGGTAAAATGGTATTATGTGTTATTATTTTTAAAAGAAAACATATTTACGTCGGCGCCAATGTATCCTGATGTTATACGAAAATTAACGATGTAATGGTTTGTTGAAAACCTTAACATCCGTTTGCTAATAACTTCGTAAGTAGTGACTGCCTTAGAGTGACCAAATATTGTGGGGGAGACATATAATTTGTGTGAACATGTCACGTCTTTAAAAATACTCACATCGGTACCGATGTTCTCCGAGTGGTCACATGGAAGCTAACGATGTTATGGCGGATCGGAGATAGGAAAACCTTAATCTAGGTACGTTCATGTGTAGGGACAGCCGTAAGAGTGACCGCCCACTGTGGGGGAGACATTTGTTTAATGTGAACATGTCACGTTATTTGGTGACACATATCTCAGCAATCCTATGTCTCTATTTATAATCCGTTAAATCCGCGACCCATCAAATGTTGAATCAATATCAGAAATAGATAAAGAAAGTATTAACGTATCTCGCCGTTTGCGCATTAAATTTCAATTTGAATTGTAATATTTCAAATATCATACAAAACAATTTCTTTTGGAATCCTAGTATTTGCTTTAAAGGGATTTGACGTGTCAAATAAGTTGAGAAAAATGAAGTTGGGCGATGTGTTGGGTGATAGGTAATACCTTGTCTAATTTTTGATAAAACTGCTTTATTGCTTTGTACAGCAAATCGTCTTAATAATTTAAAACTTGTTCTTGAAATTAAATAACCAAGTAAAGCAGTTGAAATTTGTAAATGCATGTACCACTAAAACTTTAGCTATTTGCCATGAAATTGTGGATTAATGATAATGTAATCATTAAGAAAAGCCAATTAAACCAGGATAAATTAGATTATTCCATCCGTTATCAGCTAAAGGGACACGCATCTAACGGAACAATACGGGATCATTCGTTTTGGCATGTTCAAGCTTCATACTGTTTCTCAGTTAGTTCGACCGTTTCAGTTTAGGCGACCAATGGTCAGAGCCGTTACACACCTTTTGGTTTTCAACAATATTCGGCGGCTATTGAATCGACCAGTTTTCCTGGAATTGATCAGACTCAGTATGCAACGCATGTGCTTCAAAAAAGAGGAAGACGGACAGGGAAGGCAGCTCAACTTAACCAAACGACTACAGAAAACAGTAACAACACAACACAACATAACACCACTGAGCAATGCCCACACACAACCAAACGAAAGAATTAGAAGCCCAAGTCCCCGCCGCAAAAATGCAGGATGACCCAATTTCAGAAAGAAATATTTTTTTAAAAAAGGTCATCCAATGGACCTATTGAAACGCTTCTAAGACCCGACCTAGTTAAGTTTCCAAAGTCCCGCTACAGGATAACCTAGTTTCACAAATAAATGCCAAAACGGTGACAATTACTCAACAATCAACAATTACTTCTTACGAATGTGAAGTAAACCGCACTGAAAAATAGATCTAATCAAACATGAATCCGTCGAATGAAACGCTCTCAACAGCGCTGCCAAAGTTCGATTTCCACCACACCCGTTACAATTCACATGTACAAAACATGTGGGTGTGATTGAACGAGACCAGAACTTCGGCCGATGGTATCGGCCCGGAGCTACTTTAGCAACTAGAGTTTATACAAACGTATTTATATAGTTCTGTTATTTTTCGGTTCGGTTAAAAGAGGAACAGTTGAACACCGTCTAGTCACTCAAGTGCTCTTTCGATACATTCATTCTGATCACCTCGGTCTACTTACCGTAGACAAACGGAAATAGCCGAACTTCCACGAGTGTTGCCGATATAGAGCTCTTCAGGCGTGTTGTGTGGCACCACAATTGTACGACAACGGATACCCGATAATTTGTAACCATGGATAGTGTTTTTTGGTAGTCGCACACTCATGACTGTTCATGGATAGTATTTATGATAGTCGCACAATCATGACTATTTCACTTGGAATCGTTAAAATGCTGCCGGAATTCGTCAACATGCCAAGACGGTCAACAAACAACCCTGGTATACATAGATACATACCCATCAAACTCATTATCTCACTGCTGTAAACATGGAAACCGTACAAGGTGGCGTTTTAATAATGTTTTCTCACTACGAAACCTTGTATGGATAAACAATGATCGAATGGAGTAACACTACCCAATTGTAATTCCAAATTTGTGTGAAACGGTCCCGGCTATTAGGCCTCAAATAGTTTCGTACGCGCGTCGTTTCCCGGCAGTTTTACCCGGTCTGTCTTATTTTTGCACATAATTAAAAGTCATTTATGAAGTGAGAGCAGATTTTGTTTGTCAGATGGGGAAAGATTAAGTACACCCTGAGATTAAAATATATGTTTTCTACCATTTAGAACACCCCCGTTCTTCTTGAAGTTTAAGCAGGTGTCAAGCCGGTCTATAATCCGCTAGTACTACTGATATGTCCCTGCATTTTCCCATTTCAAATATTTATGCTTGTATCTATGGCCAAAACGAAAAAAGGATAAACAGATCATTCAACAAATGACAATTAAAGAGAAGTTCCACTAATTGAATAGGACCACTTAAATTATTTCAAAACTATGCAGATGTTTTGGTCCCAAAGTATTAAATTAAGAACGAAAAAGGTCCGCTATTAAGACCGATTCGCTTATAAGACCACTTTTTTACTGGTCTTATTAGCGGAAGTTCACTGTACAATGGAGAGAGAAAATGGCACAGACATGCAGGACTTGTTTGGGTTTATTCAATTTCTATGGAATCAAGTTTGAGCTCGTAACTACTTAGAGCATGGTTTATTTATAAGTGTACCAGTTAATGTGTAAATTCATGTCTCTGAATGGCTAGCCGTGTTAAGTAACCTGTAGTTTCTGACTGATGTCTTACCATTCTTTGAACAGCACGCGACCGGCGCCGAACATTTTTTAATATTGCACAACCAGCATCTAGTCTTACCTTTTAGTAAATGTGCTTCATTTCCTTGCCTTACCAGTATACGAGGGGTGTTCCAGAAATAATAGGACTTTTCTCATAACTTTTTACTCAACCCTTACATTTTAAAGAAAATTGTCTCATATGCTAAGCAATGTATGTTCTATATACTGGTAGCAACAGAAATGCGTTGTTGCTGATGATGCTTATACAAAGCGTTGTCATAGAAACCATGTAACGCCAAGGCGGGTCACACTATTATTCGTCAATACCATCCTTATTAAAAATGTGAATATCTCAATAACCACTTGATAAATATTAACGCCTAATTGTATGTCCTTACGTGGATGACTTTGACATGTGCATGCAAACTTTCGAAGAAATGGGTCTGTGTTTGTTACCATACGTCAGTAATCATGGGTATGTATCTAAGCGCGTCATGGATGAAAATGACGTCGACGCCAATAAACAGAAACCGCACGATTGCCAAATAATGGCATACATATGGAAAACCAACAGTGCTAACCAATGAAATAATGAAATGCATGTAATGTAGTGGCATTAAGCAGTCACTTGTGTTCTGTTGGCTCAAATTGTTTACAGATCGCGGATTTATAAACTTACAAAGAAGCACAGGTGGTGTCATTGAAAATTAAGTTGACGTTAATAGCACTGTTTGTACCCTGATAGACGCTCCAAGGTTTGAGCAATTTCTAACATCATTGCCAGACATTTTTTGTGAACAGGGGTACGGAAACACATTTACACAATCAGGACAGTGTTATTAGATCTGTTAAGAAAGTCAGGATGACTATAAATAAAATTATTAAATGTTTCTTTATGTTAAAATACTCTGCTTGAAATGCGACGTCATAATAACGTCACGGCGCGACCCGCCTCCTCGATACATAGCATATTTAATGTTTAATATATTTCTTATTGTTCATCCAATTTCTTTGATATTTCGCATGTTTGTCAGTGAAAGATCAAAATTTAATTATATATAATTAGTTTTCTTAATTTCTGATTTGCCTTGCTGCTATGAAAAAAGTCCTATTAATTGTGGAACACCCCACGTATATTGCAAAGAGTGAGTGGGCGACCAGCGTCTTATCATATGTGAAGAAGGTGCGACCACTGACTTCCCTGTAGTGAGCAGTGAGTGGGCGATCAGCGTCTAAGCTATTGTGACGAACGAGTGGCTGTCTACCACTGTGATAGATATTCCCCACTGCAACGTGTGAAACGCATTTTATCTCTTTAATATAAAAAGATGCATGCGTGTGTTGTATTCTGTCAAGATGTTCTTGTTTGTCGAACAATTTGGTTGAAGATTAATTTAAGTTTTTCAATAGGCATGTCGATACCCTCTTGAATGGGAGATAGGGGTGGCGAAACATAAACTCAGAAATGAACAGGCACTTATATGCACATTTTGAGTTGACAAATTTAATAGTTGCCGAACTGTCGTATCTGTTCACGTAAAATTGACGACGTTTTCTATTCTGCATAGTCACTATGAACTGTTGATTTAACCGATAGGTTTGATATAAATTGACCAATATGAAATAATGGACGAGTATAATCACTGGGGGTTGTGTATATATACAATATATTCAGTAGATTTGTTTCGAACACCCACACATAGCTAAGTGGGAGTTACATTCCAGATAAACAAAAAGTTAAATCAAACACATTTCTTTTAATTTAGTACGATGGATTTGATCTGGCAATATAAATGCATAATACGTGGCTTCCTTGTGTATGTCATTCCTTTCATTCTCCCTTTAGCGTGACGGGTCTCATTGTATGTAATGTAGTATGCTACTCTAGGCGTGACGCGTCGCATGGTCAGTGTCATATGCCCCTCTTGGTGCGAAGGGTCAAATGGTGCCATACCATATGCTTATCGTGGCGTTAACGATCACATGGTGCAATGCCGCATTCTCCTGATGGCATGACGGGTCATATGTTGCAATGAATGGAATATGCTCCTCTTTGCGTAAAAGTGCCACATGGCGCAATGGAACATGCTCTTTTGGCGTAAAAGGGTCAAATGGAGCATTGTCACATGCTTCTCTTGGCTTGACGGGTCACATGTTGCAATGGAACATGCTCCTCTTGGTGTGACGGGTCACACGGTGCAATGGAACATGTTCCCCATGGCGTAAATGGTCAAATGTTGCAATGGAACATGCTCCTAATGGCGTAAAAGGGTCTTATGGCGCAATGCCACATGCTCCTCTTGACGTAAATGGATCACATGGCACAATGCCACATGCTCCTCTTGGCGTAAATGGATCACATGGCACAAGGTCACGTGCTTCTCTTGACGTGACGTGTCACATGCTGCAATGGACCATGCTCCTCTAGGCGTGACGGGTCACATGTTGCAATGGAACATGCTCCTTTTGGCGTGATGGGTCATGTATTGCAATGTCACATGCGCCTCTTGGCGTGACGGATCACATGTTACAATGTCACATGCGCCTCTTGGCGTAACGGGTCAAATGATGCCATATCATATGCTCCTCGTGGTGTGACGAATCACATAGCACAATGTCCTCTTCATGTTATTGGTTTACATCCTGTAGAGAAAGAAACGTCAGTTTGTTAAACAAACATGTCCAATCGTTGTTGTAGTTGAGACCACTCTTCGTATACTGGTACTTTGATGAAAACTTTAGGGGATCGTCAAATATCAAGTACATAAACAGATAAAAGCTGGGTGTCCGCGGGCCTTGTCAATCAGTTCACTAACTCATTACATGTAAACTCTTTGATGTTTTTGCATGTTTTATGTACAATGTACACCAATTCAACCAACATACAGATAACGAGTTTTTCTGTATACATGTAGTTTGGTATTCAACATATCACTGGTTTAGAATGAGAAGGTCGTAACTACAAAATCAATATTTTTAGAAAACAAGAAAAACTGTCTGGCAATCACTCTTTACTTGTGATAAAACAAGCTTTTTTCAACGTCAGTTCGGTCGACATGACAAGTTCCGATTTTCATGAAAATAGGCTCATAAGAAGCGGCTTATGAATGATGTAAATTTCAAATATGCAATAGTCTTATAAGGTCGTAAGTGCGACTTACAACCTTCTCATTCTAAGCTAGCGATAAAATGAAGCGAGCTGTTACTTCCTATTGCACTACACTTGTATTATAAAAAAAACAAGCGAGAACTTGGTAACATTTTGTTTCCCGAAAGTTATGTTGAATGTTAGAACAAATAATGCAACAATCGGAACTCCTTGGCGTTTATCTGCCAAAATGCACGTAGCGACCGGATGTGACTGTCTAAGCTACGCGCGAACCTGTTACACTACGTGAATGTTGATTGGCGCATTGCTATAGCTGGGCGTCTAGTGGGAAAGCATTTTGATTTTGCGCTTTTAAAACATGAAATGTTCGAGATCATTTTGTTCAGTTGTTTTTTAAAATTAATGTACCACTGTCTTATTTATTCAGATTGGGTGGAAGAGGAAGAAAAGGATACAGGGGACGCAGTCAATGACAAAACGTCACCTAGACAGTCACAAGTAGCCCTCACACTACAATGGTAAGTTATTGTATCAATGTTTACTTAGACCTTTAACACTAGTTCAGAATGTCCGAAACTACAGGTATTGGGTTGCTTTCTGTGTGTCTGTATTGTACAGCTTTCATTTGTTTGTAGTTGTATTAGTGTTGTTCATTGTTGGGTCACGTGTCGGTTTGTGGAACACTGTGTCCTCACTGTGGCTTTAGGTGTTTCAGACTTTGTCATATTGCCTCCCGATATGCTACACTGTTTGGTGATTTGTGATCAAATAGTGCAACACTGCGCAGTGCTGTTTTAGGCTTTGCCGTTTAGCTCTATATCTGCGCACGACATTTTAGTTGTCGAGATAAACCGGGTGTTCGAAGTAACCAAATGGCATGTATTGGTGATAAAAACTAATTCTGGTTTAAAACTTGCTCGAGATAGGCCGGTGCTCGTAATATCGATGCTCGTCATAACGAAGTTTTACTGTATACAGTGTAGTATGGTGTACTGTGTTGAATATCATGTAAATGTTTCATTTATTTAATAGGCACACCCCGCACTTCTAATACTCCCACAAATATTTCTCGATATAGGTCGAGTCCAAGTTCAACTGACTGAAGACTTCTCAACAAAATTTAATTCTACCATGTAATATGTTGAACACAAAATAGAGTTCCGTATTAAGAAATGTCCATCATATGTTCGGGATGAAAATCAGTTAAAGACTAAATGTAAACAATACTTAACGGTCATATTTGATAAACAGTGATAATGTTTGTATAGGGTTTATATGCAAGTTAGTACGGACGGTATTTTATCACACTTTAAGCTCTTAATTTACTCCTAAATTTCATAATGCTGATAAATTATTTCCCGTAAGAAAATGGACAAATAAATGACATTGATTATTGTTGCGTTACTATAGCGATAAGAATACGATGGGTATTTAAGATTTACCTATTTCAACGTTTTTCGACACATTAAATGATTTGTATTATACCGCCATCTCTCTGAGTATTAACAACTCAGAACGGCGTACATGTGAGCGGGTTGGTGCGGCAGATTAGCTTCAAAATACGTCAGAAAATACTGCAGACGAACATTACTGGGAAAGACATCCAAATAATGGTCTTGAATTCAGAACAAGTTTAAAATAAAGAAAATGTATGTATGTGTCTTGTTATTTATGACGTCGTTTTAGTGAAGCAGAGTACTCTACACATTATGTTCTGTGACACGACGCGCGTTCAATGACGTCACATCTATCTGTAAAATTGGCCGTTCCTTAAATTTGTGTGGAAAAGGCTTTGTATTGGCCACATGTACTGTTAATAAATACAAAAATGACCAAATGTACATTTTATGTTGTGCAAATATGCAAATGCCTATTTGCTAATTTTGAATTTTGTCAACACTTGGACGAAGAGGTCCGAGGTGTTTCGAACGTAGCGTTCGATATTCATTTCCCCATTCCCTCTATCTGCGCGACCTCGTGATTGTTTGACACGTTGTGGATATAAATGATAATGTTTATGTATTTAGAAATCTCTTCATGTGGATATTATCACCTGTGGCCGTACTGGTCTACAGCGCGTATGCTACTTTGGTATGTATACTATGCGGCATAAGAGTAAATTAAACAAACCAAGAAATTGAAATGTTCACACTACGGTGACTAATACATTGAGCAATTCTTCCTTTTGTTTTTATCTGTTTATCTTTTTTATCAACCGCTGCTGTGGACATATATATAGCCGCCTCGAATATCATGGGGCGTTTTGTCGAAATATCGATTCGGGCTTCAAAGAAAGTTTCTTTTATTAAAACTGAAATCTGCCCACTGACAGGCAAGCATGCAGCGTTGCTAATACGGTGTTGTTTGTATTATGTCTGTGTTTCGTCCATGTTTTTGTTCAATCGGCACGCAAAATGTCGGAAATGAGTAGTTAGTCCCGCCTTCCACTGGGGGATCGTTCTATGATTTGTCGGGCAGTTAAGGTTGATAGAGGACGAATTTGTACGGGCTTTATTCCCACAACTACGTTAAACACAAAACTAAATCGTTAACTCTGAATACGAATTTCAAAAATGAAAAATATTTTGAACTAAATCATTAACATTCATTTTTCATTCATATGATTTTATTGGCTTATCTCATGTTCAAAACAAAAACAAATCTGTAATGTTGGCTGCCATGACTTCCAGATGTGGAAACCGTTGCCAGTAGTTTTCGGAAGACAGCGTTTAGTAATACACATGGACTGGTTCTTAATAACTTACAATGGCACTGATAATTTATATGGAATTGAACAAAAATCTCGAGTTTTGATTGCCCAAACTTGACCCTTAAAATTTGGGTAGGGTCATATCCATGGGTGGGCAGCTGCATGTGATACAAAAACGAATAATGTTATTTAATGCTTTACGAAGTGTAAATTTATAATTTTATAATGATTAAAATTAAATACAATTATCATTTACGCACGTACTGAATTGTGTTTTGTTTAAGTAAACTGTTTCGCCGAGACCATGTTCTCTTGATGACTCTGTACATTTGTACTTCTACACCTTTGTTGTTGTATTTTAATGCTATGATATTTCTTTCATGATAATACATGTATATCTACATTATTTTTGTTTTAGTATAATCCATTTCGCATAAGGATACTGGTTTTGTATATAATCGGTATCTGCCTATAACGGGGCTACCAACCCGGGTTCGTCTGGTCACGAACAGTAAATAATTCTATTCAAATGCATGTTCATTTATTGAAATCCAATTAGTGTATTTTTCTTACTTGTTCACTAACCCCCTCCACATCCACTTCACATTACCACCCAAACCGTTTATGGTCATTGGCGCACACTAAATAAATGTTTTTTTTATAAAGGTGGTAGGAGTGAATGAAAGTCACAACGAAAATCAGAAACAGGTTTTGAATTGGAAACTACTAGTAACAGGCTTTTCATTGCCTAAATAGTTGAAAATACCATTATTCAAAGCCAAAAAACATTTGAAATATAATATTGAAACTGTTTTAAAATTGGTCCATAATGTCATAATTCATGGTCAAAATCGCCTTTCGCGCGACTCCGTTCTATACGCGAAATTAGTCTACGTTGTAGAACCAAATTCATTATATGAAATATTTAATCTATTTCAGGCTTAATGAAAATTACGAGCGAGCAGAAGGTGTATGTCTGCCAAGATGTGTTCTTTATCAACATTATTTAGATTTTTGTAAAAAGATGAAATTCACTCCAGCCGGCGCAGCCACCTTTGGAAAGGTTTGTTCGATATATGTTTTTTCATTAACATATACGTGCAATATGTAAAATAAATAAAAATCATTCCTGTAATTTACGCTTCACGATTGTTTTGTTTTTACAAACTCCAAGATTTTAAAAGGTAAAACTTCGATTTGATAACTGAGTTATTCATTTATTTAAATAATTCTAAAAAATGTGAAGTACTGGTATTTCATTCTTTTGCAACTACAGGCCGAGATGAACACAAAAACACACGCAAGTATTTACCTCTGATCGATGAAATAGTTTTAGACTTAATTAATTCAAACTAATGCGACTATGAAATTTATTTTGAGCACATACGATAAATAATTCTACTTCTTTAAATAAATGACAATTTTCTTTATATTGTACAGATTATACGACAGAGGTTTCCCAAATTAACAACACGACGGTTAGGAACACGTGGTCAGTCCAAGTAAGGCTTGTTTCTTACCCTTATACCTACTGTACTTTATCATGTATGTGTTGTTAACTTAAGTTTTGGTACTGATAACCTAGCTAGCGCACTGGGCACATGTTACAGTATCATTGAAAAAGAAATAAAAACAAATGAAAGTGAAAGTAAAATTGGGAAAATTAGTTTTTCTCGAAATTAAGGTTATTTTTCTCGACATTTAGGTTCTGGGATTTTGTTTTTCAATATCATTTTTTAATTCTTTTTCAATGACACTGTAACCTGTGGTATTTGGAGTGTTCGTTATTCACGACTGATTCTGGTTTGCTACGTGATTGTTATGTAGTGTATTTATTGAAATGTATTAATATTTTGTGTTTGTTTAGGGTCTTTTTGACTCATTTCAAACTACATGTATGTAATTTGCTGTACCAAAACTGAATAGATTATTCTTGTGTTAACTTAGACTACGAGAGAATCCATCACGTGTAGATAACTAAGACAAGTAGACAGATGCTTGTTAAACAGTGACAAGTTATGCACATAGTAAGTATGTACGTAAAGACTATTAATTTGAAGAGGCTACATGGTTGGTTCGCCAAACTTCCTTGTGGGTCTCAACATAATCATAAGTGGGCATATGATGCTTGTATAACAGTGTCAAGCAATATCTGGGGGTAGTCATCAAATTAATTCAGCAATACATTTGTAGTTCTTATGCATAATAGCCTTATGTAATTATTCCAGGTACCACTACTATGGAATAGGAATAAAAGAAACCTCCATATATTATCATTCTGTGTATTCTGGTAAAGGTCTTACAAGGTAAATAATTCGTGTTGTACAAAAATATTCATCTTAAAAGTGAACGAATGCATCTTTTCTGGCGACGAGGGGTGCAGTTCCATAACAAAGCAATTGTTATTCAAATAAGTTACCTTAAAATATACCTTTTTAGTCTGTTGTTAGAATCAAGTAGTATTCCGGCCTTTGTCTGTGGCTCTGTGCTTTAAAGAGCCCCTGTCACGGTATGGCTAGTTGTGGATTCGATGCTCTAGGTAATGACATACGAGGGATGATCCAAAATAACGTGGACTTTTGCTACACCTTTCGTATGTGCCAGTTTATCATTTACCAACTTATATCAATATTATTCGGAATATGTCCGGCATATTCCTGAGCAATATCACGGAAAATTAATGATACAGTGAAAAGTAACATGCAATAGAAAATGGTCACAAACTGCAACCCGGCGCACGTCAGAATTGTTTCATGACGTCGTTAACAGCAAAAGTCCACGTTATTTTGGAACATCCCTCGTACTTAGTTGTTTAATCGGTACTGGTAGAGCCTCCTTTCTTGGAACCCAGTGCAAGGATATTACTCGGTACAATGCATATGAGTACATGTAGTCTCCATAAGATTGATCCGCCGTCAGTTGCAGATTAAAAACAACCTTTAAAATGTTTAGAGTTGGCAAATTGTTCTTTATGCCTATTTTTTTCTCTTTTTTTATAAGGTTTTCTATTTGAAACATATCAAATCTATAACGTATACATTTTAACAGAACATTGTCATGTGTTTATTTATCTTAAATTTCAGAATAAATCATTCAAAATAAAACAACAACGGACACATTTTAAGTTTTTAACAGAACATTGTCACGTGTTTATTCAACTTAAATTTCAGATTTTCGGGCATCAAATTGAAGACGGAGGTATGTAATCTATTTTTGTTTTACCATTTTAATAGACATATTAAATCCCCTTCTCAATTGTTATCAAATTATGACTAACTTGTGCTACGTATATTTTGTATCTCATGGATAAATCTAGATTATACTTTGAAACATAAATATGTCGATGATTTTTCTCGTTAGATAAATGGCAAGGACGACCAAAAATATCCATGTTTGTATTTTTGTAAGAGTGACTCTTTTCTGTTCAACGGTTAATATAGCCGATAGACAATCACACAGCAGCCGCTTGACCTTCCGTACGCTCGCCCGACGTTCGTGATGGTGCCATTAATTTTAACTGCAATCCCTGATCAGAACTCCTAAATACGAAAATATCTCTACAACTACATTTCATATTTTAATACAATGAATCTTAATTGTCTATAATCAACACCCCTTTACCTACCGTGGTAGCGCGAGATGATGTTGTTGACAAAACATCGAGGTCATATTGTGAAAAGCCGGAGGTATCTTTACAAAGTCCAATGCCATCTGGTCTGGAAGACAAGTGAACCTTATTTGGGTGAATCAAAATTCAACTCTGCAATAGTCTTACTTAATGGTACATACTTTTTATGTTGAGCGAAAGGGTTGCCAATAGATTCTCAACACTGCTCAAGATGTTGATGACGTTCTTTAGCCCTAAAAACAAATACTGATATATGAACATGCGCAAACAACAGACATACGGACCATACTAAAATAACAAAAACAACTCTGGCGATGGTCATGTACAGACAATGTTTTAAGGTAACCCAAAAACAACTGGTTGCCTGTAGCAAAAGTAGCTCTCCGGTGGAAGACAGACGTGAAAAGAAAGCGAGGTCGTACAAAAACAACTTTGAGACGCACAGTAAAAATGAAAATAAAAGACATTGATTGGTATCAGGGAAATGAAGCACACGAAGTAGAGGGAGGGAAAGCTCTTGTCGTTGCCCTGGGGACATAACAAGGAGTATACACGGTGTTTGGGATTTAGAAATACTGATCAAATTCGACAATTAAATCCAACAAAATATGTAGGGACCACCAAAGAGTCGCGAGTTTTCATTGGAAAAATAAAAAAAAACGTTGGCACAACGAAGTCAATTGCGCTCTTGGCTAAACCCCTTAGTGAACCGCTTGTATGTTCAGTACGTACCTTTTTATGTACAGTATGAAACACCTGGCTTTAAACGATTCTGACAGACTTGAACATTGTCAATAATACTGTGATTAATGTTAAGCTCTATACGGTCCCGTAAAACAAACACGTCATTTTAATCACACCATCACAGAGGACGGTAAGAGTTATTGGCAGGACCGATCTTATAAAATCGTTTATTGGCAGGACTGATATTTAGTCCTGCCAAAATCCGAACAGTCATCGGTTTGAAGGCAGGACTAATCATTCAGTCCTGCCTTTAACCTATTATTTAATGGTTAAAGGCAGGACTGATCATTTCAACGAGTAAAATATGGATAAATACTATATATTAATCTATAAGATTGTATCTAGATCTTCACTATGATAGAATAGCATCAGTACTATGAGGTCCAGCGTTTAACCAACTAAATTTTATACTGTTGAATGATAGAATGGCATTGGTACCCTAAGATCCTGCCAATATCCAACAATATTTTTAACTGTAATGTGGTAGAATGACATTGGTACCCTGAGGTCCTGCCAATATCCATCAATATTTTGTATTGCAATGTGGTAGAATGGCATAGCTACCCTGAGGTCCTGCCAATACCCAACAATATTTTGTACTGTAATGTGGTAGAATGACATAGGTACCCTGAGGTCCTGCCAATATCCAACTATATTTTGTACTGTAATGTGGTAGAATGACATTGGTACCCTAAGGTCCTGCCAATATCCAACAATATATTGCACTGTACTGTGGTAGAATGACATAGGTACCCTGAGGTCCTTAAAGTATCCAACTATACTTTGTAATGTAATGTGCTAGAATGACATTGGTACCCTGAGGTCCTGCCAATATCCGACAATATTTTGTACTGTAGAATGGTAGAATGACATTGGTACCCTGAGGTCCTGCCAATATCCAACTATACTTTGTAATGTAATGTGCTAGAATGACATTGGTACCCTGAGGTCCTGCCAATATCCAACAATATTTTGCACTGTAATGTGGTAGAATGACATAGGTACCCTGAGGTCCTGCCAATATCCAATAATATTTTGTTCTGTAATGTGGTAGAATGACATTGGTACCATGAGGTCCTGCCAATATCCTACTATATTTTGTACTGTAGAATGATAGAATGACATTGGTACCCTGAGGTCCTGCCAATATCCAACAATATTTTGTACTGTAGACTGATACAATGGCGTTGGTACCCTGAGGTCCTGCCAATAGCCAACCATATTTGGTACTGTAATGTGGTAAAATGACATTGGTACCCTCAGGTCCTGCCAATATCCATCAATATTTTGTATTGCAATGTGGTAGAATGGCATTGGTACCCTGAGGTCCGGCCAATACCCAACAATATTTTGTACTGTAGAGTGATAGAATGGCGTTGGTACCCTGAGGTCCTGTCAATATCCAACAATCGTTTGTACTGTAGACTGATAGAATGGCGTTGGTACCCTGAGGTCCTGCCAATAGCCAACCATATATTGTACTGTAATGTGGTAGAATGACATTGGTACCCTGAGGTCCCGCCAATAGCCAACTATATTTTGTACTGTAGAATGGTAGAACGACATTGGTACCCTGAGGTCCTGCCAATAGCCAACAATATTTTGTAGTGTAATGTGGTAGAAAGTCATTGGTACCCTGAGGTCCTGCCAATATCCGACAATATTTTGTACTGTAGAATGGTAGAATGACATTGGTACCCTGAGGTCCTGCCAATATCCAACTATACTTTGTAATGTAATGTGCTAGAATGACATTGGTACCCTGAGGTCCTGCCAATATCCAACAATATGTTGCACTGTAATGTGGTAGAATGATATAGGAACCCTGAGGTCCTGCCAATATCCAACAATATTTTGTTCTGTATTGTGGTAGAATGACATTGGTACCCTGAGGTCTTGCCAATATCCTACTATATTTTGTACTGTAGAATGATAGAATGACATTGGTACCCTGAGGTCCTGCCAATAGCCAACTATATTTTGTACTGTAGACTGATAGAAAGACATTGGTACCCTGAGGTCCTGCCAATAGCCAACTTTATTTTGAACTATAGACTGATAGAATGTCATTGGTACCCTGAGGTCCTGCCAATAGCCAACAATATTTTGAACTGTAATGTGGTAGAATGACATTGGTACCCTGAGGTCCTGCCAATATCCAACAATCTTTTGTACTGTAATGTGGTAGAATGACATTGGTACCCTGAGGTCCTGCCAATATCCTACTATATTTTGTACTGTAGAATGATAGATGACATTGGTACCCTGAGGTCCTGCCAATATCCAACAATATTTTGTACTGTAGAATGGTTGGATGACATTGGTACCCTGAGGTCCAGCCAATATCCAACAATATTCTGTACTGTAGAATGATAGGATGACACTGGTACCCTGAGGTCCTGCCAATATCCAACAATATTTTGTACTGTAGACTGATAGAATGGCGTTGGTACCCTGAGGTCCTGCCAATAGCCAACCATATTTTGTACTGTAGAATGATAGGATGACATTGGTGCCCTGAGGTCCTGCCAATATCCAACAATATTTTGTACGGTAGAATGGTAGGATGACATTGGTACCCTGAGGTCATGCCAATATCCAACAATATTTTGTTCTGTGGAATGATAGGATGACACTGGTACCCTGAGGTCCTGCCAATATCCAACAATATTTTGTACTGTAGACTGATAGAATGGCGTTGGTACCCTGAGGTCCTGCCAATAGCCAACCATATTTTGTACTGTAATGTGGTAGAATGACATGGGTACCCTGAGGTCCTGCCAATATCCAACAATATTTTCTACTGTAGACTGATAGAATGGCGTTGGTACCCTGAGGTCCTGCCAATAGCCAACCATATTTTGTACTGTAATGTGGTAGAATGACATTGGTACCCTGAGGTCCTGCCAATATCCAACTATATTTTATACTGTAGAATGGTAGAATGACAGTGGTACCCTGAGGTCCTGCCAATAGCCAACTACATTTTGTTTTGTAGAATGATAGAATGACTTTGGTACCCTGAGGTCCTGCCAATATCCATCAATATTTTGTACTGTAATGTGGTAGAATGGCATTGATACCCAGAGGTCCTGCCGATATCCGACTATATTTTGTACTGTAGACTGATAGAAAGTCATTGGTACCCTGAGGTCCTGCCAATATCCAACTATATTTTATACTGTAGACTGATAGAATGGCGTTGGTACCCTGAGGTCCTGCCAATAGCCAACTATATTTTGTACTGTATACTGATAGGATGACATTGGTACCCCGAGGTCCTGCCAATAGCCAACTATATTTTGTACTGTAGACTGGTAGATTGACATTGGTACCCTGAGGTCCTGCCAATATCCAACAATATTTTGTACTGTAGAATGGTTGGATGATATTGGTACCCTGAGGTCCTGCCAATATCCAACAATATTTTGTACTGTAGAATGATAGGATGACACTGGTACCCTGAGGTCCTGCCAATATCCAACAATATTTTGCACTGTAGACTGATAGAATGGCGTTGGTACCCTGAGGTCCTGCCAATTGCCAACCATATTTTGTACTGTAGAATGATAGGATGACATTGTTGCCCTGAGGTCCTGCCAATATCCAACAATATTTTGTACGGTAGAATAGTAGGATGACATTGGTACCCTGAGGTCATGCCAATATCCAACAATATTTTGTTCTGTAGAATGATAGGATGACACTGGTACCCTGAGGTCTTGCCAATATCCAACAATATTTTGTACTGTAGACGGACAGAATGGCGTTGGTACCCTGAGGTCCTGCCAATAGCCAACCATATTTTGTACTGTAATGTGGTAGAATGACATTGGTACCCTGAGGTCCTGCCAATATCCAACAATAGTTTGTACTATAGACTGATAGAATGGCGTTGGTACCCTGAGGTCCTGCAAATAGCCAACCATATTTTGTACTGTAATGTGGTAGAATGACATTGGTACCCTGAGGTCCTGCCAATATCCAACTATATTTTATACTGTAGAATGGTAGAATGACATTGGTACCCTGAGGTCCTGCCAATAGCCAACTACATTTTGTTTGGTAGAATGATAGAATGACATTGGTACCCTGAGGTCTTGCCAATATCCAACAATATTTTGTACTGTAGACGGACAGAATGGCGTTGGTACCCTGAGGTCCTGCCAATAGCCAACCATATTTTGTACTGTAATGTGGTAGAATGACATTGGTACCCTGAGGTCCTGCCAATATCCAACAATGGTTTGTACTGTAGACTGATAGAATGGCGTTGGTACCCTGAGGTCCTGCAAATAGCCAACCATATTTTGTACTGTAATGTGGTAGAATGACATTGGTACCCTGAGGTCCTGCAAATATCCAACTATATTTTATACTGTAGAATGGTAGAATGACATTGGTACCCTGAGGTCCTGCCAATAGCCAACTACATTTTGTTTTGTAGAATGATAGAATGGCATTGGTACCCTGAGGTCCTGCCAATAGCCAACAATATTTTGTACTGTATTGTGGTAGAATGACATTGATACCCTGAGGTCCTGCCAATATCCAACAATATTTTGTACTGTAATGTGGTAGAATGACATTGGTACCCTGAGGTCCTGTCAATATCCAACAATAGTTTGTACTGTAGACTGATACAATGGCGTTGGTACCCTGAGGTCCTGCCAATAGCCAACAATAGTTTGTACTGTAGACTGATACAATGACATTGGTACCCTCAGGTCCTGCCAATATCCATCAATATTTTGTATTGCAATGTGGTAGAATGACATTGGTACCCTGAGGTCCTGTCAATATCCAACAATAGTTTGTACTGTAGACTGATACAATGACATTGGTACCCTCAGGTCCTGCCAATATCCATCAATATTTTGTATTGCAATGTGGTAGAATGGCATTGGTACCCTGAGGTCCTGCCAATAGCCAACTATATTTTGAACTGTAGACTGATAGAATGTCATTGGTACCCTGAGGTCCTGCCAATAGCCAACAATATTTTGAACTGTAATGTGGTAGAATGACATTGGTACCCTGAGGTCCTGCCAATATCCATCAATCTTTTGTACTGTAATGTGGTAGAATGACATTGGTACCCTGAGGTCCTGCCAATATCCAACAATCTTTTGTACTGTAATGTGGTAGAATGACATTGGTACCCTGAGGTCCTGCCAATATCCTACTATATTTTGTACTGTAGAATGATAGGATGACATTGGTACCCTGAGGTCCTGCCAATATCCAACAATATTTTGTACTGTAGACTGATAGAATGACGTTGGTACCCTGAGGTCCTGCCAATAGCCAACCATATTTTGTACTGTAGAATGATAGGATGACATTGGTGCCCTGAGGTCCTGCCAATATCCAACAATATTTTGTACGGTAGAATGGTAGGATGACATTGGTACCCTGAGGTCATGCCAATAACCAACAATATTTTGTTTTGTGGAATGATAGGATGACACTGGTACCCTGAGGTCCTGCCAATATCCAACAATATTTTGTACTGTAGACTGATAGAATGGCGTTGGTACCCTGAGGTCCTGCCAATAGCCAACCATATTTTGTACTGTAATGTGGTAGAATGACATTGGTACCCTGAGGTCCTGCCAATATCCAACTATATTTTCTACTGTAGACTGATAGAATGGCGTTGGTACCCTGAGGTCCTGCCAATAGCCAACCATATTTTGTACAGTAATGTGGTAGAATGACATTGGTACCCTGAGGTCCTGCCAATATCCAACTATATTTTATACTGTAGAATGGTAGAATGACATTGGTACCCTGAGGTCCTGCCAATAGCCAACTACATTTTGTTTTGTAGAATGATAGAATGACTTTGGTACCCTGAGGTCCTGCCAATATCCATCAATATTTTGTACTGTAATGTGGTAGAATGGCATTGATACCCAGACGTCCTGCCGATATCCGACTATATTTTGTACTGTAGACTGATAGAATGACATTGGTACCCTGAGGTCCTGCCAATATCCAACTATATTTTATACTGTAGACTGATAGAATGGCGTTGGTACCCTGAGGTCCTGCCAATAGCCAACTATATTTTGTACTGTATACTGATAGGATGACATTGGTACCCCGAGGTCCTGCCAATAGCCAACTATATTTTGTACTGTAGACTGGTAGATTGACATTGGTACCCTGAGGTCCTGCCAATATCCAACAATATTTTGTACTGTAGAATGGTTGGATGATATTGGTACCCTGAGGTCCTGCCAATATCCAACAATATTTTGCACTGTAGACTGATAGAATGGCGTTGGTAACCTGAGGTCCTGCCAATAGCCAACCATATTTTGTACTGTAGAATGATAGGATGACATTGGTGCCCTGAGGTCCTGCCAATATCCAACAATATTTTTTGTACGGTAGAATGGTAGGATGACATTGGTACCCTGAGGTCATGCCAATATCCAACAATATTTTGTTCTGTAGAATGATAGGATGACACTGGTACCCTGAGGTCTTGCCAATATCCAACAATATTTTGTACTGTAGACTGATAGAATGGCGTTGGTACCCTGAGGTCCTGCCAATAGCCAACCATATTTTGTACTGTAATGTGGTAGAATAACATTGGTGCCCTGAGGTCCTGCCAATATCCAACAATGGTTTGTACTGTAGACTAATAGAATGGCGTTGGTACCCTGAGGTCCTGCAAATAGCCAACCATATTTTGTACTGTAATGTGGTAGAATGACATTGGTACCCTGAGGTCCTGCCAATATCCAACTATATTTTATACTGTAGAATGGTAGAATGACATTGGTACCCTGAGGTCCTGCCAATAGCCAACTGCATTTTGTTTTGTAGAATGATAGAATGACATAGGTACCCTGAAGTCCTGCCAATATCCATCAATATTTTGTACTGTATTGTGGTAGAATGACATTGGGACCCTGAGGTCCTGCCGATATCCCACTATATTTTGTACTGTAGACTGATAGAATGACATTGGTACCCTGAGGTCCTGCCAATATCCAACCATATTTTATACTGTAGACTGATAGAATGGCGTTGGTACCCTGAGGTCCTGCCAATAGCCAACTATATTTTGTACTGTATACTGATAGGATGGCATTGGTACCCCGACGTCCTGCCAATAGCCAACTATATTTTGTACTGTAGACCAGTAGAATGACATTGGTACCCGAGGTCTTGCCAATAGCATCAATACTTTGTAGTGTAGAATGATAGAATGGCATTGGTACCCTGAGGTCCTGCCAATATCCAACTATATTAAATACTGTAAAATGGTAGAATGACATTGGTACCCGGAGGTCCTTCCAATATCCAACTATATTAAATACTGAACAATGGTAGAATGGCATTGGTACCCTGAGGTCTTGCCAATATCCAACAATTTTTTGTTCTGTAATGTAGTAGAGTGACATTGGTACCCTGAGGTCCTGCCAATATCCTACAATATTTTGTACTCTAATGTAGTTGAATGACATTGGTACCCTGAGGTCCTGCCAATATCCAACAATATTTTGTACTGTATTGTGGCAGAATGGCTTTGGTACCCTGAGGTCCTGTCAATATCCAACAATATTTTGTACTGTAATGCGGTAGAAAGACATTGGTACCCTGAGATCCTACCAATATCCAACAATATTTTATACTGTAGAATGGTAGAATGACAATGGTACGCTGAGGTCCTGCCAATTGCTAACTACATTTTGTTTTGTAGAATGATAGAATAACATTGGTACCCTGAGGCCCTGCCAAAATCCATCAATATTTTGTACTGTTATGTGGTAGAATGGCATTGATACCCAGAGGTCCTGCCAATATCCAACAATATTTTGTACTGTATTGTGGCAGAATGGCTTTGGTACCCTGAGGTCCTGCCAATATCCAACAATATTTTGTACTGTAATGCGGTAGAAAGGCATTGGTACCCTGAGATCCTACCAATATCCAACAATATTTTATACTGTAGAATGGTAGAATGACAATGGTACCCTGAGGTCCTGCCAATATCCAACTCTATTAAACACTGTACAATGGTAGAATGGCATTGGTACCCTGAGGTCCTGCCAATATCCAACAATATTTTGTACTGTATTGTGGCAGAATGGCTTTGGTACCCTGAGGTCCTGCCAATATCCAACAATATTTTGTACTGTAATGCGGTAGAAAGGCATTGGTACCCTGAGATCCTACCAATATCCAACAATATTTTATACTGTAGAATGGTAGAATGACAATGGTACCCTGAGGTCCTGCCAATATCCAACTCTATTAAACACTGTACAATGGTAGAATGGCATTGGTACCCTGAGGTCCTGCCAATATCCAACAATATTTTGTACTGTAATATAGTAGAATGACATTGGTACCCTGAGGTCCTGCCAATATCCAACAATATTTTGTACTGTAATGTGGTAGAATGACATTGGTACCCTGAGGTCCTGCCAATATCCTACTATATTTTGAACTGAAGAATGATATAATGACATTGGTACCCTGAGGTCCTGCCAATATCCAACTCTATTTTGTACTGTATACTGATAGAATGGCGTTGGTACCCTGAGGTCCTGCCAATAGCCAACCATATTTTGTACTGTGATGTGGTAGAATGACATTGGTACCCTGAGGTCCTGCCAATATCCATCAATATTTTGTACTGTAATGTGGTAGAATGGCATTGATACCCAGAGGTCCTGCCAATATCCCACTATATTTTGTACTGTAGACTGATAGAATGACATTTGTTACCTTGAGGTCCTGCCAATATCCAACTCTATTTTATACTGTAGACTGATAGAATGGCGTTGGTAACCTGAGGTCCTGCCAATAGCCAACTATATTTTGTACTGTAGACTGATAGAATGACATTGGTACCCTGAGGTCCTGCCAATAGCCAACCATATTTTGTAGTGTAATGTGGCAGAAAGTCATTTGTACCCTGAGGTCCTGCCAATATCCAACGATATTTTGTACTTTAGACAGATACAATGGCATTGGTACCCTGAGGTCCTGCCAATAGCCAACTAGATTTTGAACTGTAGACTGATAGAATGTCATTGGTACCCTGAGGTCCTGCCAATATCCAACAATATTTTGTACTGTATTGTGGCAGAATGGCTTTGGTACCCTGAGGTCCTGTCAATATCCAACAATATTTTGTACTGTAATGCGGTAGAAAGACATTGGTACCCTGAGATCCTACCAATATCCAACAATATTTTATACTGTAGAATGGTAGAATGACAATGGTACGCTGAGGTCCTGCCAATTGCTAACTACATTTTGTTTTGTAGAATGATAGAATAACATTGGTACCCTGAGGCCCTGCCAAAATCCATCAATATTTTGTACTGTTATGTGGTAGAATGGCATTGATACCCAGAGGTCCTGCCAATATCCAACAATATTTTGTACTGTATTGTGGCAGAATGGCTTTGGTACCCTGAGGTCCTGCCAATATCCAACAATATTTTGTACTGTAATGCGGTAGAAAGGCATTGGTACCCTGAGATCCTACCAATATCCAACAATATTTTATACTGTAGAATGGTAGAATGACAATGGTACCCTGAGGTCCTGCCAATATCCAACTCTATTAAACACTGTACAATGGTAGAATGGCATTGGTACCCTGAGGTCCTGCCAATATCCAACAATATTTTGTACTGTATTGTGGCAGAATGGCTTTGGTACCCTGAGGTCCTGCCAATATCCAACAATATTTTGTACTGTAATGCGGTAGAAAGGCATTGGTACCCTGAGATCCTACCAATATCCAACAATATTTTATACTGTAGAATGGTAGAATGACAATGGTACCCTGAGGTCCTGCCAATATCCAACTCTATTAAACACTGTACAATGGTAGAATGGCATTGGTACCCTGAGGTCCTGCCAATATCCAACAATATTTTGTACTGTAATATAGTAGAATGACATTGGTACCCTGAGGTCCTGCCAATATCCAACAATATTTTGTACTGTAATGTGGTAGAATGACATTGGTACCCTGAGGTCCTGCCAATATCCTACTATATTTTGAACTGAAGAATGATATAATGACATTGGTACCCTGAGGTCCTGCCAATATCCAACTCTATTTTGTACTGTATACTGATAGAATGGCGTTGGTACCCTGAGGTCCTGCCAATAGCCAACCATATTTTGTACTGTGATGTGGTAGAATGACATTGGTACCCTGAGGTCCTGCCAATATCCATCAATATTTTGTACTGTAATGTGGTAGAATGGCATTGATACCCAGAGGTCCTGCCAATATCCCACTATATTTTGTACTGTAGACTGATAGAATGACATTTGTTACCTTGAGGTCCTGCCAATATCCAACTCTATTTTATACTGTAGACTGATAGAATGGCGTTGGTAACCTGAGGTCCTGCCAATAGCCAACTATATTTTGTACTGTAGACTGATAGAATGACATTGGTACCCTGAGGTCCTGCCAATAGCCAACCATATTTTGTAGTGTAATGTGGCAGAAAGTCATTTGTACCCTGAGGTCCTGCCAATATCCAACGATATTTTGTACTTTAGACAGATACAATGGCATTGGTACCCTGAGGTCCTGCCAATAGCCAACTAGATTTTGAACTGTAGACTGATAGAATGTCATTGGTACCCTGAGGTCCTGCCAATAGCCAACAATATTTTGTACTGTAATGTGGTAGAATGACATTGGTACCCTGAGGTTCTGCCAATATCCTACTATATTTTGTACTGTATAATGATAGAATGACATTGGTACCCTGAGGTCCTGCAAATATCCAACAATATTTTGTACTGTAGATTGATAGAATGGCGTTGGTTCCCTGAGGTCCTGCACGTGCGCGAGTTAGTAAAGGTGCGTACACCTATAAGTATATCTATATTTGTAGGTAGGTGTAGTACGTCTCTTTCGTACATGTTCTCAAGATGTACGCATTCGTTGTACCACGTTGTATGTGGGAAATGTATGGGCTTGATGTACACGAGGCAAAATGTACATCCTCGACTTATTAACCAAAACTCACTGTGTGTACGCACCTTAAGTTAACATGAACAACTTGTGCACAGGTAAGCTAAGGTGCGTACACAAAGTAAGTTTTGGTGTATAAGTCGAGGATGTACGCTTTGCCACGTTTACACCATGCCCATACATTTCCCTCATACCACTTGGTAGCAATGAAGGTGTACATCTTGAGAAAAGGTATGGTAGAGGCGTACTACACGTAACTACACAGTACATCTTGACTTATAGGTCAAGATGTATACATCAAAACTTACTGTGTGTATGCACCTGTAGCAAGTTGAACAACCTCTTGTCTCGACGGGTTGTTCATGTGGGTTATTAACCTTGATTAAACAAAGAAACAGGTGTGTAAAGTCATGACTCGATCGCTATGACCATTGTAGGAGCCTGTCATCCGTTCTAATCTAGCTTCTGAGAGGATTCGTGCCTCCACTAAAGCTATTTTATATTAAAGTCGATTCAATAAGTAATACTAATGAGGGAACTATCCCATTCGAAAGAATATCGGTGAATACCGTTAACTCATGTATGTAGCTTATATCCAGTCAAAGCTAGATGAACATGGCTAACCTACCATACCCGAGTCGCAAAAGTACCCCGATTGAAATTTTATGTCTTAATATGTTTAAATGTCATTCTATTCATATGATATAAAATAAGTGATATATATGTTATTGTTGAATAAGCGCGCCATTTTACTTGCGCCACTTGGTCATAATTTATTGGTTAATGCGCCAATATTGGTACTTTTCCGATGTATTAGTGCGCCATAATTATTTGCGCCAATGGAAATAATCATTGACTTTGTGAAAATTAGAATGAATAAAAGTGTTAAATTGAATATGTGTTTTATTTAATCAGTTTCAATTTTAACTAAAGACACAAAAAGTAATTAAACAAAAAGAAATAATTCCAATGTGGCATCAGAGAAAATTCAAACTTTATACAGTCCTCAACAAGAAAACTACAATACTAGTAAGTCGCCACAACCCGTTCTCGATTGACTTTGAAAGTACTGTGTAAGGTTCTAGTCTGAATCCCGGTACCGAAATCTTTCTTTACATGACAGTGTAGGTCCGGCCTAATGTAACTGGCATGGAAGATACCATGGGTAAAACAAGATGGCGGCTGTACGTTAGTTTATATAGGGAATTTTAGAATATCCACCAGAAGCGTGTGTTGTGTATTTGTCATTTCGATGAGACTTAGTATATTAATGGGAAATGTGTGCTCTTTTCAATTAAACATATTTCATTCAAATGACACAACTGACATGTACAAGAAACGCAAAGTAAATAATTAAAATTTCAGTACCAGTGTGTATATAGCGCACCTAATATCAAATGCCCGTTTAGCTCACTTGGTAAAGCGCCAAACCAGTAACATAGATGTTGGAGGTTCGATTCTAGTATCACTGTGGTATAACGTACACCGGATATTGCTATCAAGATGAGTAAACTTATCAATTTTTCGCGACACTCTATTGTAAGTTCAGAAACGATTTTTAGCCTTTCTGAGTGTGTTTAATGTAAATTTTATACAAAAATATCTCCTGCATAAATTCTCTTAGTCCATGCAATTGGTAAATTTCCAGGGATTTTTTAAAAGGACAATTAAAAGACCAAACTCGTATTGTTACTCACGCAAAAAGTAAGCTCGGTTTCACTGCGGTATAACGTATACCGGATATTGCTAGCAAGATGAGTACTGTTATCAATTTTCGCTACATTCTAGTGTTGACAAGGGTAAGTTCAGAGATGATTTTTAGTTTTTCTGAGTGTGTTTAATGTACATTTTAAACAAAAATATCTCCTCCATAAGTTTTCCTAGCCTGTGTAACCGGTAAATTGCCAGGAATCTCTTAAAAGGGTGATTCAAAGACCAAACTCGTATCATTACTCACGCAGAAAGTAAGCTCGACCTGTCGAAATAAGATTGTTTTGTTTATATTTTTCGTTAAAATACTCAACTTGAATCGAGCGAATTGTCATTTTTGTTACAAACATTATATTGCAAATGTATTATTCGAAACTAATCGAAAATGATGGTGCATTGTGAGAATAAATGCAGGTGTTAGTGTACAGAGTATTGCTATATAGTTGCTCGCTGGTGTACGGAGTATTGCTGTATCGTATACAGAGTATTGCTTTTACTTGTAGTGACTATTCGTCACTCGAATTGAATAAATACAAGGCATAATCAGCGTTATTTTGTAAAAATAACTTATATTATATAGATATGTACCTATTTTGATTGGATTGTATTGACTACATGAAGCAATTAATGTTACAAGCTAATCCTAGCTCTAAGTCCTCCCTGAATTTTATGGGAAACTTATATTAGTAACTGTGTAATTCACATACAGGAAAGGGTCATAGCTGAGGAATTGCATTAGACAAACGCAAAACTACTACAATGTCCAATACTTTGAATTAGCAACGTTGTATGCAAGCAAAGAAGCCTAATTGCAGCATCTGAAATAGTTGAGAGATTATAAAATAAACATTGGTGTGTATATATGGATGTGAATGCCCTTATTTGCCATTTGACCATCAGCATGACTCTCAAATAATTGCATATATCCAAGCTAAATATCACATTAGTACTACTCACCAGAACACTTTATGCATACAATTCAGTATTCTATATTGCTAATCGCATTCATCTGCCTGACGGTTGAACTATTGTAACATAATCATTTAAGAATATTCCTATTATACAAGTATATCGTATAATCCATAAGACATGACCTTATTTGTGAGCAGACGTAATAATACGACAAAACTGTCCATTTACATACTCATATTTACTCATTTTATTAAGCCAAACTATCTGTTCACTAACGTTGAGCTTACGTGCAATACTCTGTACACTAAACAGCAATACTCTGTACACGCAATACTCTGTACACGCAATACTCTGTACACTAAACAGCAATACTCTGTACACGCTCGCGTATCTGTTTTGGGGTGTATCTTAGTTGACTTTCGAACAATATTTATGAAATTTGGTCACAACATTTTGGGGTTCAATATAAACAAAATGGCCAATTAAAAAAATCAACAATTTGGTAATACAGCCGTTCCAGAAGCTTGTAAAGTACTGCTGTCAATATTTGCGAGTGAGTAACGGCGTAATACTGGTTCATTTTAACCTACCTGTGAATATCTGATATACGATAGTGTGCTATAAAGTTACCAAAATGCCTGAAGAAGTTAAAACTCAATTGAGATATGCAGAAGAAGTCAGTAATTTGGAAAATGTTGTCTCTAAACTCACCCAGGTCTCCATTTCATGTCCTTAAAATTGATAATATTACTCACTTTACAAGCAATATCCGGTGTACGTTATACCACAGTGGGTTTGTCGACATAAGATGTTAATGTTTTAGTTTCTTCGTCAAAATACACAACTTGAATCGAGCGACTTGTTATTCCTGTTTCAAAGATTATATTGTAAATGTAGTAACCGAAACTAATCGCAAATTACGGTGCATTGTGAGAATAAATACAAGCATTAGTGTACAGAGTATTGCTATGTAGATGTTCACTGGTGTACGGAGTATTGCTGTATAGTGTATAGAGTATTGCTTGTATGTACAGTGATAATTATTCACACAAATTGAATAAATGCAAGGTATAATCAGTGTTATTTGGTAAAAATAACTTAAATTGTGTAGATCTGTACCTATTAAAATTGGATTGTATGGACTATATGGAATGATTAAATTGTCACTTTATATACTTTATTTACTCATTTTAATGAGCAATACCCGTACACGAACGTCGAGCTAAACAGCAATACTCTGTACACTAAACAGCAATACTCTGTACACGCACTTGTAGCTGTTTTGTTCTGTATCTTAGTTGTTTCCGATCTTTTTCTGGAATTTGGTCACAGTACTTTTGTGTTCATTATATACAAAATGGCTTATTAAAAAATCACATATCGGTAATACAGTCATTCCAAAAGCTTGTAAAGTGCTGCTGTCAGTATTTGCGAGTGAGTAGTGGGATAATACTGGATCATTTGAACCTTCATATGAATATCTGATATACTATAGTATGCTATAGAGTTACAAAAATTCCCGAAGAAGTTAAAACTCAATTGGGATAAGCATAAGTAGTCAGCAATTTGGAAAATATCGTCTCTAAACTCACCCTGGTCTCAAGATTATGTCCTCAAAATTTATAACATTACTCAATTTACTAACAATATCCGGTGTACGTTATACCGAGTATTGTCATTATTTGTTTATATGTAACGTTATTCGCTATAAGTTTATATTTGAAGAAGGAAAATGAAGAGAAAACAAAGTATTGTATAACACAAATTAAGCAAAAGATGTTTTTTGTTTAAATTGACCAATAACTGGCCTATACAGGGATCGAACGAGGGTCCTCGTGAATTCAAGTCAGTGGCTCTACCGATTGAGCTAGTCGGGCACATGCAAACTTATTAATTTATGTACTATTAAAACTCTTCTACAAAAAGATTTTAACCATTTAATAAACGTTATTTTGTAGATATTTGTGCTGTTGTAGCGAATAAAATTTATGTCATTGCAAAGACCATTTTTCTCCATTTCTATGCAAAGTCTCACCAAAATGACACATACATTTGGCGGCCATTTTGTCGGCCATTTTGAATATTTTAATTCAATATTTTGTCCAAATATATGTAAACTCCTAATTAAACAATAAATTACTAAACATACACGTTTTATACTATTGAAAACATAGACGATTGTATGAATATGAACATTTTAGATTTTTGGCGGCCATCTTGGCGGCCATCTTGAATATATCAAAATGCTCAATGATGACAAGGTTGCATCATTTGGTTTCTATGAAAGGACATGTTAAATAACCATTTTATGCAAAAACATTTTGTGCGTACTAAATTTTTGGGTTAGGCCACTTTTTGGTACTTGGCATACCGACTATACTGAGATCTATGGTCGAAGAGTGCCATATAGTTAACATACAGGTACAACTACATGTATTTAAAAGACAAGACAACATATATATAAGTACAGGTTTATTTATAGAATTACAAAAATGTTATAACAACACATAGAAATTCAGCCAAACCATGGTTTTCAAGTTAGCTGTTACGACTGTGTATAAATAAGCCGATGTCTGGCGATTGCAATGATGAGTACAGAGATCAGATTGTAATTGGAATTTAGGTATTTAGATTTTACATGCACTTTCAATAGCAATAAATTATACAAGATGAATTTTATAGGATTCCGATAAGTCATACAGTGATTTGTTTTATACGCTGTGGTCACTAACAGTAACCTAGACTCATCAACTCTGCATGCAATCCCAAGTGTCTCCTTCATATATCGCTGACTTATAATTAGACGTTTGCAAGCAAAAAATCTCCATGTTGAGAACACAAGGAAAGACTGTTGGGAAATTACTCTTTACTTATGGTTTAACAAGCTGCTTCATCTTCAGCTTGGTCAACATGAGAAGTTCCGATTTTCATGAAATAGGTTCATAAGAAGCACATTGTGATGCTGATTTTAAATATGCATCAGGCATATAAGTAATACCTTTTTATTCTAAGCCAGCAATATGCTACACGTAAATTTCAATTAATGAGCAGTAAAGTACATGTATCGATCAAACGCTTGATCTAACATATTGCACCCCAAAACTCTGCAAATGTACACCATCCAACCTGTTGGCATCACACCGCAGTGATATTTCCTAGAAATAATTTTGAACCAAATTTTTCGTGCTATTCATCTAACACCATGCGACTCTAGCTCCACTTGCATGAACCATTCAAAACATAAGATTTGCAGCAGAGTTCAGAAATGAATTTACTAAACAAAGGCAAATAACAGAATGTATTTTACTTCTTTCTATTTGTCTATCTAAATCGCTAGTAAATAGCCAATTTATAGCCAACGAGCATACCCATGCTCATGAGACACATCATGTATATACAGTGTACAATCAGTTTAGACATTTGTGAAATGTAATCAACACTTTTAAAGAATCTGTACACGACAGAAAACATCAGAGGTACAAACATTGTAACAACGTCGACAATTACGACAAAATGATGCCACAGACAAAATACGGCTATTTAGTTCAATTTTCAAACTAGTGCCAGAAAAAACCTACATCTTTTGACTAAATACTGTGTCTGTGTGTAGTAGGAATTGGTCTTCAACACTTGTTTTGTTGCAATTGGTAAATGGTGTCAAAGTTAGTAAGTTAAATTACAGGAAGGTAAATTAATTTTTATCATGCATTTCAAGCCAATATCTCCAATTAGCTACTGAGAAATTGGATAAACCAAATAGCGCATTGCTAGCCATTTCAATAGTTATTGGCAGAATAAATTTGTCACATACAATGGAACTTCCTTGAAAGCGAATGAACTATTCCCTGACTTCGTCCTTCTTTATTTCAATGTTCTACCACTCCCTCATAAGGAAGTCTGTTATAGCTAAAAATCGGCTATTACTTAATGATTTCTGTGTCCCATTGAAGAATTGTGTTTCTGTTCTGTTATAACAAAGCACAACAGGATTAAATTTTAATCCAACAGGCCTGATAAGGTCCTTACTGCAACTATTTTCTTCAAAATGTATATAAATTTCACATTTTCAGCCGGCCAAACGGGTTGTAAGTGGTCAAATTGGCATGCAGCCTGCTGTTATTCAGAACTCTGTTAGGATTATCAAACAATTTCTTCTAATTCTGCCCGTTTCGTTTTGTTTTTGCTGTTAAATTTGTTTCTTCTTTTTTTCTGTCACTGGCCCATTGTCATTTGTATAGTCACTGTTGTAGACTATTTAAATCTCCTCTCTGGATCGAACGCTGATCTGGAATTTCCTTGCACTAAAGACTTTTATGAAATCCATAGTGATAATCCTTATTCCCCTCATTGGCATAACTTTGTCTGAAAAACAGTTAAATTGTAAGAATTATTACTGAGTCAATGATATTATACCATGTACTGAAGCTATCGGTACCGGGAATTTCGCAATAAATTTATTATAACAATAAAAATGTATCAATATATGCAATAACAGAGACCAATAAACATTGGAAAGTACAGATAAGGAGAAAGACTTCTACACTACATTAGTTTGACTCAGTAAATATTTAACATTCTCTTCACATTTAATTTCACATGGAGTCCTTCAGTTAGGCATCCTTCTCATTCATTCACTGAGAGTTTAAATCATTCAGTGAGAGTTTCAATCAATGAGTAAAACATCAGTGCATGCTTCATTCAGCTAGTATGTGTTTTATTTTGCCAGACTGGACTCAGTGCATGTTTCTTCAGCCAAATGTGTGTTCCTTTTAGTCAGAATTTCATGCTGCCAGTAGGGAAAACAGCGTTTGCTTGATTCACTCTACTGAGTAAGGAGTCAATGTGTGTTCCACCGAGTCAATGTGTTTCATTAATCAATAGAGTGCTTCATTGATTAAATGTGTGTTTCATTGAGTAAGTAAAGAAGGTGTGTTTAATTGAGAGCTGAAGGAGTCAGTGTATGCTCCATTGTGTCAATGTATACTATGTAAAATAAATATAACAACAATATTAAAACTTTAAAAATCTTAAATTCGTCAGATGATTTTAATGACAATGATGTTGTATTGAATGGAGGACAGTCTTCCCTTTAAACGACATCAGTTTTATCACACCGAAAAAGCACACACGACATGCTCAAGTAAACGATTAAAGCAAATGACACCTTAATAAGGAGGCTGCGTATTGGTCCCTTAAATTGTTTCAGAGATGTTGAACGTGTTAACCGTTGGTCAGTTAATTAAGTCATTGAGTCAGTGTACGTTTCATTGAGTCAGTATATGTTTCATTGAGTCAGTGTGTGTTGCATAGAGTCAGTTTACGTTTCATTGAGTCAGTGTATGTTTCATAGTCAGTGTTTGTTTAATAGAGTCAGTGTATGTTTCATAGAGTCAGTGTATGTCTCATTGATTCAGTGTATGTTTCATAGAGTCAGTGTGTGTTGCATAGAGTCAGTGTATGTCTCATTGAGTCAGTGTATGTTTTATAGAGTCATTGTATGTTTAATTGAGTCAGTGTATGTTTCATAGAGACAGTGTATGTTTCATAGAGTCAGTGTGTTTCATATAGTCAGTGTTTGTTTCATAGAGTCAGTGTATGTTTCATTGAGTCGGTGTATGTTTCATTGAGTCAGTGTATGTTTCATAGAGACAGTGTATGTTTCATAGAGTCAGTGTGTTTCATATAGTCAGTGTTTGTTTCATAGAGTCAGTGTATGTTTCATTGAGTCGGTGTATGTTTCATTGAGTCAGTGTATGTTTCATTGAGTCAGTGTATGTTTCATAGAGTCAGTTTATGTTTCAATGAGTCAGTGTATGTTTCATAGAGTCAGTGTATGTTTCATTGAGTCAGTGTATGTTTCATTGAGTCAGTGTATGTTTCATAGAGACAGTGTATGTTTTATAGAGTCAGTGTATGTTTTATTGAGTCAGTGTATGTTTCATAGAGATAGTGTATGTTTCATAGAGTCATTGTATGTTTCATAGAGACAGTGTATGTTTCATAGAGTCAGTGTATGTTTCGTAGAGACAGTGTATGTTTCATAGAGACAGTGTATGTTTCATAGATACAGTGTATGTTTCATAGAGTCAGTGAAAGTTTGATAGAGTCAGTGTATGTTTCATTGAGTCAGTGTATATTTCATTGAGTCAGTGTATGTTTCATTAAGTCAGAAGTGTTTCATTTAGTCAGTGTATGTTTTATTTAGTCAGTGTGTGTTTCATTGAGTCAGTTTGTGTTTCATCAATGTATTCTCCATTGAGTCAGTGTGTGTTACATTCAGTCAACACGTGCTTCAGTCAGTCAGAAAGTTTTTTTATCAGTCAGTAATGAGTCAGCAAGTGTTTCATGCAGTTCCCAAATGTTTCATACAGACAGCAAGTGTTTTATTCAGTTAGTAATGAGTCAGCAAGAGTTTCATTCAGGCAACAAGTGTTTCAATCAGTCAGCAAGTTTTTCAATCAGTCAGTTATGAGTCACCAAGTGTTTCATTCAGTCACCGATAGTTTAATACAGTCAGGAAGTGTTTAATTTAGTCATTAATGAGTATTTCGTTTTGCCAACAAATGTTGTATTCAGTCAACAAGTGTTTAATTAAGTCAGCAATGAATCAGCAAGTGTTTGAATCAGTCAGCATGTGTTTGAATCAGTCAGCAAGTGTTTGAATTAGTCAACAAGTGTTTCATTTAAACACCAATTGTTTCATTCAATCAACAAGTGTTGAATGCAGTCAGTAATAAGTCAGCGAGTGTTTAATTATGTCTATAATGAGTCAGCAAGTATTAAATTCAATCAGCAATGAGTCAGCAAGTGCTTGATTCAGTCAGCAAGTATTTGATTTAGTCAGAAAGTGTTACATTCAATCCACAATTGTTTTATTCAGTCAACACGTGTTTAATACAATCAAAATGGGTCAGTAAGTGTTTCATTCAGCCAACAAGTGTTTAATGAAGTCAGCAAGTGTTATATTCAATCAGAAATTAGTTAGCAAGTGTTTCATACAGTCAATAAGTGTTTGATTCAGTCAGTTATTAGTCAGCAAGTGTTTAAAACAGTCAGCAAGTGTTAAATTCTGCCAGTTATTAGTCAGCAAGTGTTTCACATAGTCAGCAAGTGTTTCATACAGTCATTAATGAGTCAGCAAGTGTCTCATTGAATAAACAACTATTTCCTTCAGTCAGCCAGTGTTTCATTCAGCCAGCAAGTGTTTCATGCTGTCATAAATGAGTCAAGACTTGTTTCGTTCAGTCAGCACATGTTTTGTTCAGTCAGCACGTGTTTGATTCAGGCAGTAATGACTCAGTAAGTTTTTCATTCAGCCAAACGTGGTTCAATCAGTCAGCAATTTTGTCATTCAGTCAGCAAGTGTTTAATTCAATCAGCAAGTGTTTCATTCAGTCTGTATTGGGTCAGCAAGTGTTTCATTCAGTCAGCAAGTGTTACAGTCAGTAATGAGCCAGCAAGTCTTTCATACAGACAACAAGTGTTTCATTCAGTCAAAAAGTGTTTCATTCTGTCATAAATGAGGCAACAAGTGTTTCATTCAGTCAACAAGTATTTAATGAAGTAAACACGTGTTTCATGAATCCAACAAACATTGAGTCAGTAATGAGTCGGCAAGTGTTTCATTCAGTCAGTTATTGGTCAGAAATGTTAAATTCAGTCAGTAATTGGTCAGAAAGTGCTTCAATCAGTCAACAAGTATTTCATGAAGTCAACATATGCTTAATACAGTCAGCATTTAGTCAGAAAATATTTGATCAGTCAGCAAGTGTTTCATTCCGTCAACACGTGTTTCAATGAGTCAGTAATGAGTCAGCAAGTGTTTCATTCAGTCAACGAGTATTTCATTTAGTCAACAAGAATTTCATTCAATCAACAAGTGTTTTAACTGTCAGTAATGAGTCAGCAAATGTTTGATTCAGTCAGCAATTGTTTCATACAATCAGCAAGTGTTTGATACGGTTAGCAATCGTTTGATATAGTCAGTCATGAGTCTACAAGTGTTTCATTCAGTCAGCAAGTGTTTCATTCAGTCTGTATTGGGTCAGTAACTGTTTCATTCAGTCAGCAATTGTTACATTCAGTCAGTAATGAGTCAACAAGTGTTTCATACAGTCAACAAGTGTTTAATTCAGTCAACACGTGTTGCATTCAGTCAACAAGTATTTCATGAAGTCATCATGTATTTAATACAGTCAGTAATGAGTCAGCAAATGTTTGATTCTGTCAGCAAGTGCTTGATTCAGTCAGGATGTGTTACATTCAGTCTGTATTTGGTCAGCAAGTGTTTCATTCAGTCAGCAAGTATTACATTCAGTCAGTAATGACTCAGTAAGTGTTTCATACAGTCAGCAAGTGTTTCATTCAGTCAGTAAGGAGTCAGCAAGTGTTTCAAACAGTCGACAAGTGTTACATTCAGTCAGTAATGAGTCAACAAGTGTTTCATACAGTCGACAAGTGTTACATTCAGTCGGTAATGAGTCAACAAGTGTTTCATACAGTCGACAAGTGTTACATGCAATCAGCAAGTGTTTCATTAGTCAGTAATGTGTGAACAAGTGTTTCATACAGTCAACAAGTGTTACATTCAGTCAGTAATGAGTCAACAAGTGTTTCATACTGTAAGTAAGTGTTTCATTCAGTCGGGCAACTGTTACATTCAGTCAGTAAAGTGTTTAATTCAGTCAGTAATGAATCAGCAAGTGTTTCATTCAATCAGGTATTGGTCAGAAAGTGTTTTATGCAGTCAACAAGTATATCATGAAGTAAACAAGTATTTCATGAAGTTAACATGTATTTAATACAGTCAGTAATGAGTCAGCAAATGTTTAATTCAGTCAGCAAGTGGTTGATTTAGTCAGCAATTGTTTCATACAATCAGCAAGTCTTTCATACAGTCAATAATGATTCAGCAAGTATTTCATACAGTCAGCATTTTTTCCATTCAGTTAGCAAGTGTTTAATTTCGTCAGTATTGGGTCAGCAAGTGTTTCATTCAGTTAGCAAGTATTACATTCAGTCAGTAATGAGTAAGCAAATGTTTCATACATTCAACAAGTGTTTCATACAGTCAGCACGTGTTTCATTCAGTCAAGAAGTGTTTCAATCATCCAACAAGTGTTTCATTTAGTCAGCAAGTGTTACATTCAGTCAGCAAGTGTTTAATTAAGTCAGAAATAGGTCAGCAAGTATTTTATAGCGGCAACAAGTGTTTCATACAGTCAACAAGTGTTTAATTAAGTCAGTAATGGCTCAGCAAGTGTTTCATACAGTCAGCAAGTGTTTCATTCAGTCAGTAAGGAGTCAGCAAGTGTTTCAAACAGTCCGTAAGTGTTTAATTCAGTCAGTAATGAATCAGCAAGTGTTTCATTCAGTCAGTTTTGGGTCAAAAAGTGTTTTATTCAGTCAACAAGTATTTCATTCAGTCAACAAGTATTTCATTCAGTCAACATGTATTAATACACTCAGTAATGAGTCAGCAAATGTTTGATTATGTCAGCAAGTGTTTGATTCAGTAAGCAATTGTTTCATACAATCGGAAAGTATTTCATACAGTCAGTAATGATTCAGCAAGTCTTTCAAATAGTCAGCAATGTTTTCATTCAGTTAGCAAGTGCTTCATTTCGTCAGTAATGTGTCAGCAAGAATTTAATTAAGTCAGCAAGTGTTACATTCAGTCAGTAATGAGTAAGCAAGTGTTTCATACAGTCAACAAGTGTTTCATACAGTCAGCACATGTATCATTCAGGCAAGAAGTGTTTCAGTCCGTCAACAAGTGTTTCATTCAGTCAGCAAGTGTTTTATTCAGTCAGCAAATGTTCAATTAAGTCAGTAATGAGTCAGCAAGTACTTCATACTGGCAACAAGTGTTTCATACAGTCAACAAATGTTTCATACAGTCAACAAGTGCCTTATTAAGTCAGTAATGAGTCAGCAAGTGTTTCATACGGTCAGCAAATGTTTTATCAGTCAAAAAGAGTTTTGTTCAGTAAGTTATGTGTCAGTAAGCGTTTAATTCAGTCGGTAATGAGGCAGCAAGTGCTTAATTTAGTCAGTAATGAGTCAGCACGTGTTTCGTACAGTCAGAAAGTGTTTTATTCAGTCAACAAGTGTTTGATTTAGTCAGTAATGAGTCAGCACGTGTTTCGTACAGTCAGAAAGTGTTTTATTCAGTCAACAAGTGTTTAATTCAGTCAGTATTAAGTCAGCAAGTGTTTCATGCAGTCTTCACGTGTTAACCTCAGTCAGTAATGAGTTAGCAAGTGTGTCATACAGTCAGCAAGTGTTCCATTCATTCAGCAAGTGTTACATTCAGTCAGTAATGTGTCAGCAAGTGTTCATACAGTCAACAAGTGTTTCATTCAGTCAATATGTGTTTTGTACAGTCCGTTATATGTCAGCAAATGTTTAATGCAGGCAATAATTAGTCAGCAAGTGTTACATTTAGTTACAATGAGTGTTTAGTTAAATCAGTTATGAGTCCCCAAGTGTTTCATACTGGCAACAAGTGTATCAAACAGTAAACACATTTTTCATACAGCCATCAAAAAGTGTTTAATTAAACCAGTAATGAGTCAGCAAGTGTTTCATTCAGTCAACAAGCGTTTCGTATAGTCAGTAATGTGTCATCAAGTGTTTAGTTCAGTCGGTACTTAGTCAGCAAGTGTTGAATTCAGACAGTAATGGGTCAGCAAGTGTTTAATACAGTCAGCAAGTGTTTTGTTCAGTCAGTAAATGTTCGATTCAATCAGTAATGAGTCAGCAAGTGTTTCATACAGTCATCACGTGTTTACCTAAGCCAGTAACTAGTTAGCAAGTGTTTCATACATTCAGCAGGTGTGTCATACATTCAGCAAGTGTTTAATGCAGTCAGCAAGTATTTGAATCAGTCAGAAAGGGTTTAATGCGGTCAGTAATGAGTCAGCAAGTGTTTTATACAGTCAACAAGTGTTACATTCAGCCAGTGATGAGTCAACAAGTGTTTCATACAGTCAACAAATGTTATATTAAGTCAGCAAGTGTTTCATTCAGTCAGTTATGTGTGAACAAGTGTTTCATACAGTCAACAAGTGTTACATTCAGTCAGTAATGAGTCAACAAGTGTTTCATACAGTCGACAAGTGTTACATGCAATCAGCAAGTGTTTCATTCAGTCAGTTATGTGTGAACAAGTGTTTCATAAGTCAACAAGTAATACATTCAGTCAGTAATGAGTCAACAAGTGTTTCATACAGTCAACAAGTGTTACATTCAGTCAGTAATGAGTCAACAAGTGTTTCATACAGTCGACAAGTGTTACATTCAGTCGGTAATGAGTCAACAAGTGTTTCATACAGTCGACAAGTGTTACATGCAATCAGCAAGTGTTTCATTAGTCAGTAATGTGTGAACAAGTGTTTCATACAGTCAACAAGTGTTACATTCAGTCAGTAATGAGTCAACAAGTGTTTCATACTGTAAGTAAGTGTTTCATTCAGTCGGGCAACTGTTACATTCAGTCAGTAATGAGGCAACAAGTGTTTTATACAGTCAATAAGCGTTACAATAGGTCAGTAATAAGTCAACAAGTGTTTCATGCAGGCAATAAGTGTTACATTCAGTCAATAATGAGTCAACAAGTGTCTCATGCAGACAATAAGTGTAACATTCAGTCAGTAATGAGTCAACAAGTGTTTTATACAGTTAACAAGTGACCATACATTCAACAAGTGATTCATACAGTCAACAAGTATTTCATTCAGTCAGTGATGATTCAGTAATGAGTAAACATGTCTTTCGTACAGTCAGCAAGTATTTCATTCAGTCAACAAAAGTTACATTCAGTCAAAAAGTGTTTAATTCAGTCATCTAATGTTTAATTCAGTACATCATGAGTCAGTTAGTGCTTCATACAGTCAGCAAGTGTTTCATTCTGTCATTAAATGTTTCATTCAGTCAACAAGTCTTTCATTCAGACAGTACTGGGTCATCAAGTGTTTCATACAGTCAACAAGTATTTAATTCAGTCAGTTATGAGTCATCATTCGTTTCATACAGCCAGCAAGTGTTTTATTTAGTCAGTAATGAGTCAGCAAGTGCTTCATTCAGTCAGTAAGTGTTATGGTCAGTCAGTAATGAGTCAGCAAGCGTTTCCTTAAGTCAGTAATGAGCCAGCAAGTGATACATTCATTCAGCAAGTGTTACATTCAGTCAGTAATGAGGAGTCAGCAATTGTTTTATTCAGTCAGCAAGTATTTCATTCAATCAGTAATGAATCAGGAAGTGTTGGATTCAGTCAGTTAGTTTGTCAATCGGTCAGAAATGAGTCAGCAAGTGTTTCATTCAGTCATTAATAAGTCAGCAAGGGTTTCATTCAGTCAGTAAGTCAGTCAGTTTTCAGTAAGTCAGAAATTAGTCAGCAAGTGTTTCATTCAGTCAGCAAATGTTTCATTCAATCAGTAATGTGTCAGGAAGTGTTTCATTCCGTCAGTTAGTTTTTCATGCAGTCAGAAATGGGTCAAATGCATTTCATTCTGTCAGCAAGTGTTTTATCCAAACATTTATAAGTCAGCATGTGGTTCATACATCCAGCAAGTCTTTGATTCAGTCAGCAAGAGTTTAATTCAGTCAGCAAGTGTTTCATTTGGTCAGCAAATGTTTCATTCAGTCAGTAACGTGTCAGCAAGTGTTTCATAACGTCAGCTAGTTTTTCATTCGGTCAGCAAGTGTTTTAGTCAGTCAGTAATGAGTGAGCAAGTGTTTCATTCAGTCAAAAAGTAATTCATTCATTTAGTGAGTGATGCATTCAGACTGTGTGTAAAACATTAAGCATTTGAGTGTTTCATTCAATCGGTGAGCAGTTCATTTGGTCGACACGCGTGTTTCATTCATTTAGTGAGTGATTCATTCAGTCTATGTGTGTTTCATTTAGTCTGTGAGTGTTTCATTAGTGATTGTGAGTCTTCCATTCAGTCAGTGAGAGATTTATTCAGTTGGTGAGTGATTCATTTGGTAAGCAACTGTTCCATTCAATTAGTGAGTGATTTATTCAGTCTTTGAGTGTTACATTCAGTATGTGAGTGATCAATTCATTATGTGAGTGATTCATATGGTCAACAAGTGTTTCATGCTGTCTGTTAGTGTCTCATTAAGTAAGTAAGAGGTTCATTCAGTCAGTGAGTGGTTCATTCCTTCAACAAGTGATTCATTCAGTATGTGATTGTTTCATTCAGTCTGTGAGTGTTTCAATAAGTCAGCGAGTGGTTTATTCATTCAACAAGTGTAATATTTATTCAACAAATGATTCATTCAGTATGTGAGTGTTTCATTCAGTATGTGTGTAGTTCATTTGGACAGCATGTGTGGTTCATTCAGTCTGTGAGTGTTTCATTCAGTCTGAGAGTGTTTCATTCGGCTTGTGATGGTTACATTCAGTCTGTGATTGGTTCATTCAGTCTGTACATGATTCATTCCGTGTGTGAGTTTTCCATTCAGTCAGTGAGTTATTCATTTGGTCAGTAAGTGATTCATTCATTAAGTAAGTATTTCAGTCAGGCAGTGAATGATTAATTTGGTCAGCAAATGTTTCATTCATTTAGTGAGTAATTCATTCCGTCCGTGAGTGTTAAATTCAGTCTGTGAGTAGTTCAGCATGTGTGTTTCATTCAGTCTATGAGTGTTACATTCAGTCTGTAAGTGTTCATTCTGTCTGTTAGTGTTTCATTCAGTCTATGATTGATTTATTCAGTATTTGAGTGATTCATTTGGTTAACAAGTGTTTTGCGCATTCAAAATGTCTATCATGCAGTCCGTGAGTGTTTCATTCACTCAATGAGAGGTTTATTCATTCAACAGATGTTACATCCATTCAACAAGTAATTCATTTAGTCTGGGAGTGTTTGATTCATTCGTTGAGTGATTTATTTAGTATATGAGTGTTACATTCAGTCAAGGAGTGTTTCATTTAGTTAGTGAGTGGTTCATTCATTCAACACGTGTTATATCCATTCAATAAGTGTTTCAGTCAGTCTATGCGGAATTCATTCAGTCAGTGAGTGGTTTATTCATTCAACAAATGCTTCGTTATAACAGTAAAGAGTTGACAAAAAATGTTCTATTCAGTCATCAAATATTTGGTTCAGTCCGTAATGAGTTGACACTATAAACTATATGTAGTTAGATAAAGGTGGTACGGTGGTCGAGCGGATAGTCTGCTTGACTGCTGATCGAGAGGTCCCGGGTTCGATCCTCGGCCGGGGCACTTGATCATTTCTGAAACGCTTTTCTGTGTTTCCCACCTAACTAGAGATGAACTGGTTAACAACCCAGAGGTAGTCAGGCGTGTATCGGTGCTATACACCGGGCACGTTAAAGAACTAAGGTATCTCTTCGGAAAGAGCTAGGGCATCTCGCCCGGATACCTTGTATCACACCACTTTCTCTTCCACCTGCTGTCCCTTCATTAAAAACACAGGACCCCATTGGAAATAAGTGCATGCACTTTCATGGGTTATCCTTGATCGAGAGGTTTAAATAATTACATACATACAGATAAAGGCAGGACCCCAGATTACCAACGCCATTTTATCATTCTACAGTACACAATAAAGCAGGATTATAACATGACCGAACAGTACCAATGACATTCTATCACATTACAGTATAAAATATAGTTGGATAAAGACAGGACCTCAGGGTACCAATGCCATACTATCATTCTAAAGTACAAAATATAGTTGGATGTTGGCAGGACCTCAGGGTACCAATGTCATTCTATCATTCTACAGTACAAAATATTGTTGGATATTGGCAGGACGTCAGGGTACCGATGACATTCTACTATTCTACAGTATTTCATATTGTTGGATATTGGCAGGACCTCAGGGTACCAATGCCATTCTATCATTCTACAGTAAAAATATAGTTGGATATTGGCAGGACGTCAGGGTACCAATGCCATTCTATCGTTCTACAGTACAAAATATAGTTGGATATTGGCAGGACCTCAGGGTACCAATACCGTTCTATCATTCAACAGTATTTAATATTGTTGGATATTGGCAGGACCTCAGGGTACCAATGCCATTCTATCATTCTACAGCATTTAATATTGTTGGATATTGGCAGGACCTCAGATTACCAACGCCATTTTATCATTCTACAGTACACAATATAGCAGGATTATAACATGACGGAACAGTACCAATGACATTCTATCACATTACAGTATAAAATATAGTTGGATAAAGACAGGACCTCAGGGTACCAAAGTCATTCTACCATTCTACAGTACAAAATATAGTTGGATATTGGCAGGACCTCAGGCAACCAATGTCATTCTATCAGTCTACAGTGCAAAATATTGTTGGATATTGGCAGGACCTCAGGGTACCAATGCCATTCTGCTATCTACCGTATTTAATATAGTTGGCTATTGGCAGGACCTCAGGGTACCAAATGAATGCCATTCTTTCATTTTACAGTGCAAAAATATAGTTGGATATTGGCAGGACCATAGGGTACCAATGCTATTCTATCATTCTACAGTACAAAATATAGTTGGATATTGGCAGGACCTCAGGGTACCAATGCCATTCTATCATACTACAGTATTTAATATTGTTGGATATTGGCAGGACCTCAGGGTACCAATGCCATTCTACTTTTTTACAGTATTTAATATTGTTGGATATTGGCAGGACCTCGGGGTACCAATGCCATTCTACCAGTCTACAGTCCAAAATATTGTTGGATATTGGCAGGACCTCAGAGTACCAATGCTATTCTATCAATCTACAATATTTAATATTGTTGGATATCGGCAGGACTTCAGGGTACCAATGCCATTCTACTATTCTACAGTATTTAATATTGTTGGATATTGGCATGACCTCAGGGTACCAATGTCATCCTATCGTTCTACAGTATAAGATATAGATGGCTATTGGCAGGACCTCAGGGTACCAATGTCATTGTATCTGTCTACAGTACAAAATATTGTTGGATATTGGCATGCAGGACCTCAGGGTACCAATGTCATTCTACCATTCTACACTACAAAATATAGTTGGATATTCGCAGGACCTCAGGGTACCAATGTCATTCTACCACATTATAGTACAAAATATAGTTGGCTATTCGCAGGACCTCAGGGTACCAACGCCATTCTATCAGTCTACAGTATAAAATATAGTTGGATATTGGCAGGACCTCAGGGTACCAATGTCATTCTACCACATTACAGTACAAAATATTGTTGGATATTGGCAGGACCTCAGGGTACCAACGCCTTTCTACCAGTCTACAGTGCAAAATATAGTTGGATATTGGCAGGACCTCAGGATACCAATGTCATTCTACCAGTCTACAGTACAAAATATAGTTGGATATTGGCAGGACCTCAGGGTACCAATGTCATTCTATCAGTCTACAGTACAAAATAAAGTTGGATATTGGCAGGACCTCAGGGTACCAACGCCATTCTATCAGTCTACAGTATAAAATATAGTTGGATAATGGCAGGACCTCAGGGTACCAACGCCATTCTATCAGTCTACAAGGTACCAACGCAATTCTATCAATCTACAGTATAAAATATAGTTGGATATTGGCAGGACCTAAGGGTACCAACGCCATTCTATCAGTCTACAGTATAAAATATAGTTGGATATTGGCAGGACCTCAGGGTACCAATGTCATTCTATCAGCATACAGTACAAAATACAGTTGGCTATTGGCAGGACCTCAGGGTACCAACGTCATTCTACATGTCTTAAGTGCAAAATATAGTTGGATATTGGGAGGACCTCAGGGTACCAATGTCATTCTATCGTTATACAGTATAAATATACAATGTAGGAGGATATTGGCAGGACCTCAGGGTACCAATGTCATTCTACCACATTACAGTATAAAATATAGTTGGATAATGGCAGGACCTCAGGGTACCAACGCCATTCTATCAGTCTACAGTATAAAATATAGTTGGATATTGGCAGGACCTAAGGGTACCAACGCCATTCTATCAGTCTACAGTATAAAATATAGTTGGATATTGGCAGGACCTCAGGGTACCAATGTCATTCTATCAGCATACAGCACAAAATATAGTTGGCTATTGGCAGGACCTCAGGGTACCAATGTCATTCTACCTGTCTAAAGTGCAAAATATAGTTGGATATTGGGAGTACCTCAGGGTACCAATGTCATTCTATCGTTATACAGAATAAATATAGTTGGATATTGGCAGGACCTCAGGGTACCAATGTCATTCTACCACATTACAGTACAAAATATTGTTGGATATTGGCAGGACCTCAGGGTACCAACGCCATTCTACCAGTCTACAGTGCAAAATATAGTTGGATATTGGCAGGACCTCAGGGTACCAACGTCATTCTACATGTCTAAAGTGCAAAATATAGTTGGATATTGGGAGGACCTCAGGGTACCAATGTCATTCTATCGTTATACAGTATAAATATAGGTGGATATTGGCAGGACCTCAGGGTACCAATGTCATTCTACCATTCTACAGTACAAAATATAGTTGGATATTGGCAGGACCTCAGGGTACCAATGTCATTCTACCACATTATAGTACAAAATATAGTTGGCTATTCGCAGGACCTCAGGGTACCAACGCCATTCTATCAGTCTACAGTATAAAATATAGTTGGATATTGGCAGGACCTCAGGGTACCAATGTCATTCTACCACATTACAGTACAAAATATTGTTGGATATTGGCAGGACCTCAGGGTACCAACGCCTTTCTACCAGTCTACAGTGCAAAATATAGTTGGATATTGGCAGGACCTCAGGATACCAATGTCATTCTACCAGTCTACAGTACAAAATATAGTTGGATATTGGCAGGACCTCAGGGTACCAATGTCATTCTATCAGTCTACAGTACAAAATAAAGTTGGATATTGGCAGGACCTCAGGGTACCAACGCCATTCTATCAGTCTACAGTATAAAATATAGTTGGATAATGGCAGGACCTCAGGGTACCAACGCCATTCTATCAGTCTACAAGGTACCAACGCAATTCTATCAATCTACAGTATAAAATATAGTTGGATATTGGCAGGACCTAAGGGTACCAACGCCATTCTATCAGTCTACAGTATAAAATATAGTTGGATATTGGCAGGACCTCAGGGTACCAATGTCATTCTATCAGCATACAGTACAAAATACAGTTGGCTATTGGCAGGACCTCAGGGTACCAACGTCATTCTACATGTCTTAAGTGCAAAATATAGTTGGATATTGGGAGGACCTCAGGGTACCAATGTCATTCTATCGTTATACAGTATAAATATACAATGTAGGAGGATATTGGCAGGACCTCAGGGTACCAATGTCATTCTACCACATTACAGTATAAAATATAGTTGGATAATGGCAGGACCTCAGGGTACCAACGCCATTCTATCAGTCTACAGTATAAAATATAGTTGGATATTGGCAGGACCTAAGGGTACCAACGCCATTCTATCAGTCTACAGTATAAAATATAGTTGGATATTGGCAGGACCTCAGGGTACCAATGTCATTCTATCAGCATACAGCACAAAATATAGTTGGCTATTGGCAGGACCTCAGGGTACCAATGTCATTCTACCTGTCTAAAGTGCAAAATATAGTTGGATATTGGGAGTACCTCAGGGTACCAATGTCATTCTATCGTTATACAGAATAAATATAGTTGGATATTGGCAGGACCTCAGGGTACCAATGTCATTCTACCATATTACAGTACAAAATATTGTTGGATATTGGCAGGACCTCAGGGTACCAACGCCATTCTACCAGTCTACAGTGCAAAATATAGTTGGATATTGGCAGGACCTCAGGGTACCAACGTCATTCTACATGTCTAAAGTGCAAAATATAGTTGGATATTGGGAGGACCTCAGGGTACCAATGTCATTCTATCGTTATACAGTATAAATATAGGTGGATATTGGCAGGACCTCAGGGTACCAATGTCATTCTACCATTCTACAGTACAAAATATAGTTGGATATTGGCAGGACCTAAGGGTACCAACGCTATTCTATCAGTCTACAGTATAAAATATAGTTGGATATTGGCAGGACCTCAGGGTACCAATGTCATTCTATCAGCATACAGCACAAAATATAGTTGGATATTGGCAGGACCTCAGGGTACCAACGCCATTCTATCAGCCTACAGTATAAAATATAGTTGGATATTGGCAGGACCTCAGGGTACCAATGTCATTCTACCAGTCTACAGTACGAAATATAGTTGGATATTGGCAGGACCTCGGGGTACCAATATAATTCTATCAGTCTACAGTACAAAATATAGTTGGATATTGGCAGGACCTCAGGGTACCAATGTCATTCTACCAGTCTACAGTACAAAATATAGTTGGATATTGGCAGGACCTCAGGGTACCAATGTCATTCTATCAGTCTACAGTACAAAATAAAGTTGGATATTGGCAGGACCTCAGGGTACCAACGCCATTCTATCAGTCTACAGTATAAAATATAGTTGGATAATGGCAGGACCTCAGGGTACCAACGCCATTCTATCAGTCTACAAGGTACCAACGCAATTCTATCAATCTACAGTATAAAATATAGTTGGATATTGGCAGGACCTAAGGGTACCAACGCCATTCTATCAGTCTACAGTATAAAATATAGTTGGATATTGGCAGGACCTCAGGGTACCAATGTCATTCTATCAGCATACAGTACAAAATACAGTTGGCTATTGGCAGGACCTCAGGGTACCAACGTCATTCTACATGTCTTAAGTGCAAAATATAGTTGGATATTGGGAGGACCTCAGGGTACCAATGTCATTCTATCGTTATACAGTATAAATATACAATGTAGGAGGATATTGGCAGGACCTCAGGGTACCAATGTCATTCTACCACATTACAGTATAAAATATAGTTGGATAATGGCAGGACCTCAGGGTACCAACGCCATTCTATCAGTCTACAGTATAAAATATAGTTGGATATTGGCAGGACCTAAGGGTACCAACGCCATTCTATCAGTCTACAGTATAAAATATAGTTGGATATTGGCAGGACCTCAGGGTACCAATGTCATTCTATCAGCATACAGCACAAAATATAGTTGGCTATTGGCAGGACCTCAGGGTACCAATGTCATTCTACCTGTCTAAAGTGCAAAATATAGTTGGATATTGGGAGTACCTCAGGGTACCAATGTCATTCTATCGTTATACAGAATAAATATAGTTGGATATTGGCAGGACCTCAGGGTACCAATGTCATTCTACCACATTAGAGTACAAAATATTGTTGGATATTGGCAGGACCTCAGGGTACCAACGCCATTCTACCAGTCTACAGTGCAAAATATAGTTGGATATTGGCAGGACCTCAGGGTACCAACGTCATTCTACATGTCTAAAGTGCAAAATATAGTTGGATATTGGGAGGACCTCAGGGTACCAATGTCATTCTATCGTTATACAGTATAAATATAGGTGGATATTGGCAGGACCTCAGGGTACCAATGTCATTCTACCATTCTACAGTACAAAATATAGTTGGATATTGGCAGGACCTAAGGGTACCAACGCTATTCTATCAGTCTACAGTATAAAATATAGTTGGATATTGGCAGGACCTCAGGGTACCAATGTCATTCTATCAGCATACAGCACAAAATATAGTTGGATATTGGCAGGACCTCAGGGTACCAACGCCATTCTATCAGCCTACAGTATAAAATATAGTTGGATATTGGCAGGACCTCAGGGTACCAATGTCATTCTACCAGTCTACAGTACGAAATATAGTTGGATATTGGCAGGACCTCGGGGTACCAATATAATTCTATCAGTCTACAGTACAAAATATAGTTGGATATGGGCAGGACCTCAGGGTACCAATGTCATTCTACCATTCTACAGTACAAAATATAGTTGGATATTGGCAGGACCTAAAGCTACCAATGTCATTCTAACACATTACAGTACAAGATAGTGTTGAATATGTGCATGACCTCAGGGTACCAACACCATTCTCCCAGTCTTCAGTACACAATATTGTTGGATATTGGCAGCACCTCAGGGTACCAATGCCATTCTATCAATCTACAGTCCAAAATATTGCTGGATATTGGCAGGACCTCAGGGTACCAATGTCATTGTATCTGTCTACAGTACAAAATATAGTTGGATATTGGCAGGACCTCAGGGCACCAATATCATTCTACCATTCTACAGTATAAAATAAAGTTGGATATTGGCAGGACCTCAGGGTACCAATGTCATTTTACCACATTACAGTACAAAATATTGTTGGACATTGGCAGGACCTCAGGGTACCAATACCATTCTATCGGTCTTGAGTACAAACTATTGTTGGATATTGGCAGGACCACAGGGTACCAATGCCTTTCTACCACATTACAGTACAAAATATTGATGGATATTGGCAGGACCTAAGGGTACCAATGTCATCCTATCGTTCTACAGTATAAGATATAGATGGCTATTGGCAGGACCTCAGGGTACCAATGTCATTGTATCTGTCTACAGTACAAAATATTGTTGGATATTGGCATGCAGGACCTCAGGGTACCAATGTCATTCTACCATTCTAACTACAAAATATAGTTGGATATTGGCAGGACCTCAGGGTACCAACGCCATTCTATCGTTATACAGTATAAAATATAGTTGGATATTGGCAGGACCTCAGGGTACCAATGTCATTCTACCACATTATAGTACAAAATATAGTTGGCTATTGGCAGGACCTCAGGGTACCAACGCCATTCTATCGTTATACAGTATAAATATAGTTGGATATTCGCAGGACCTCAGGGTACCAATGTCATTCTACCACATTATAGTACAAAAATTAGTTGGCTATTGGCAGGATCTCAGGGTACCAACGCCATTCTATCAGTCTACAGTATAAAATATAGTTGGATATTGGCAGGACCTCAGGGTACCAATGTCATTCTACCACATTAAAGTACAAAATATTGTTGGATATTAGCAGGACCTCAGGGTACCAACGCCTTTCTACCAGTCTACAGTGCAAAATATAGTTGGATATTGGCAGGACCTCAGGGTACCAATGTCATTCTACCAGTCTACAGTACAAAATATACTTGGATATTGGCAGGACCTAAGGGTACTAACGCCATTCTATCAGTCTACAATATAAAATATAGTTGGATATTGGCAGGACCTCAGGGTACCAATGTCATTCTACCTGTCTAAAGTGCAAAATATAGTTGGATATTGGCAGGACCTCAGGGTACCAATGTCATTCTACCTGTCTACAGTGCAAAATATAGTTGTATATTGGCAGGACCTCAGGGTACCAATGTCATTCTACCAGTCTACAGTACAAAATATAGTTGGACATTGGCAGGACCTCAGGGTACCAACGCCATTCTATCAGTCTACAGTATAAAATATAGTTGGATAATGGCAGGACCTCAGGGTACCAACGCCATTCTATCAGTCTACAGTATAAAATATAGTTGGATATTGGCAGGACCTCAGGGTACCAATGTCATTCTATCAGCATACAGTACAAAATATAGTTGGCTATTGGCAGGACCTCAGGGTACCAATGTCATTCTACCTGTCTAAAGTGCAAAATATAGTTGGATATTGGGAGGACCTCATGGTACCAATGTCATTCTATCGTTATACAGAATAAATATAGTTGGAATTTGGCAGGACCTCAGGGTACCAATGTCATTCTACCACATTACAGTACAAAATATTGTTGGATATTGGCAGGACCTCAGGGTACCAACGCCATTCTACCAGTCTACAGTGCAAAATATAGTTGGATATTGGCAGGACCTCAGGGTACCAATGTCATTCTTCCAGTCTACAGTACAAAATAAAGTTGGATATTGGCAGAACCTCAGGGTACCAACGCCATTCTATCAGTCTACAGTGCAAAATATAGTTGGATATTGGCAGGACCTCAGGGTACCAATGTCATTCTACCAGTCTACAGTACAAAATAAAGTTGGATATTGGCAGAACCTCAGGGTACCAACGCCATTCTATTAGTCTACAGTATAAAATATAGTTGGATATTGGCAGGACATCAGGGTACCAACGCCATTCTATCAGTCTACAGTATAAAATATTGTTGGATATTGGCAGGACCACAGGGTACCAACGCCATTCTACCAGTCTATAGTATAAAATATAGTTGGATATTGGCAGGACCTCAGGGAACCAATGTCATTCTATTAGTATACGCTACAAAATATAGTTGGCTATTGGCAGGACCTCAGGGTACCAATGTCATTCTACCATTCTACAGTACAAAATATAGTTGGATATTGGCAGGACCTCAGGGTACCAATGTCATTCTACCAGTCTACAGTACGAAATATAGTTGGATATTGGCAGGACCTCGGGGTACCAATATCATTCTATCAGTCTACAGTACAAAATATAGTTGGATATTGGCAGGACCTCGGGGTACCAATATCATTCTATCAGTCTACAGTACAATATATAGTTGGATATTGGCTGGACCTCGGGGTACCAATGTCATTCTATCAGTCTACAGTACAAAATAAAGTTGGATATTGGCAGGACCTCAGGGTGCCAACGCCATTCTATCAGTCTACAGTATAAAATATTGTTGGATATTGGCAGGACCTCAGGGTACCAACGCCATTCTATCAGTCTACAGTATAAAATATAGTTGGATATTGGCAGGACCTCAGGGTACCAATGTCTTTCTATTAGTATACGGTACAAAATATAGTTGGCTATTGGCAGGACCTCAGGGTACTAATGTCATTCTATCATTCTACAGTACAAAATATAGTTGGCTATTGGCAGGACCTCAGGGTACCAATGTCATTGTATCAGTCTACAGTACAAAATATAGTTGGATATTGGCAGGACCTCAGGGTACCAATGTCATTCTACCATTCTACGGTATAAAATAAAGTTGGATATAGGCAGGACCTCAGGGTACCAATGTCATTCTACCACATTACAGTACAAAAATATTGTTGGATTTTGGCAGGACCTCAGGGTACCAACACCATTCTATCAGTCTACAGTACAAAGTATTGTTGGATATTGGCAGGACCTCAGGGTACCAATGCCATTCTACCACATTACAGTACAAAATATTGACGGATATTGGCAGGACCTCAGTGTACCAATGTCATCCTATCGTTCTACAGTATAAGATATAGATGGCTATTGGCAGGACCTCAGGGTACCAATGTCATTGTATCTGTCTACAGTACAAAATATTGTTGGATATTGGCATGCAGGACCTCAGGGTACCAATGTCATTCTACCATTCTACACTACAAAATATAGTTGGATATTGGCAGGACCTCAGGGTACCAATGTCATTCTACCAGTCTACAGTACAAAATATAGTTGGCTATTGGCAGGACCTCAGGGTTCCAACGTCATTCTATCAGTCTGCAGTATAAAATATAGTTGGATATTGGCAGGACCTCAGGGAACCAATGCCATTCTAGCATTCTGCATTCTTAAATATTGGTGGATAAAGGCACGACCTCATGGTACCAACGCCATTCTATCACATTACAGTACCAAATATAGTTGGATAAAGGCAGGACCTCAGTGTATCAATGCCATTCTATCACATTACAGTACCAAATTATTAATATAGTTGGATAAAGGCACGACCTCAGGGTACCAACGCCATTCGATCACATTACAGTACCAAATATAGTTGGATAAAGGCAGGACCTCAGGGTATCAATTAATGCCATTCTATCATTCTACAGTATAAAATAAAGTTGGATAAAGCAGGACGTCAGGGTGCTGGTTAATGTCATTTTATCATAATGCAGTGCAAACAAATACATTGGATAAAGGCAGGACCGGTAGGGAACCAAGACCATTATATATTAAAGTGCAGTGCAATTTATATTGGGGACAGAGGCTATCAAAGCTACTTGTGCATTATGATTATAGAATAGATCTACTGCAGTTCAACAACTATATAGCATATTGGGGATAAAGGCGGAACTCAAAGAGTTTTACGACCTATTACATTAAATAACATGATAATGGTCCGTAATGGTCAATTGCGCAAGTTTAATTGTATAATACACGGACACATTAAAATTCCTATGGCAACAACAATAATGTTTCCTATTCATAATTCACACGTCTGCCGTACTGGCTTTATACCTGGCTGAGTTAGCTGCCCGCAATTACACACAAACACAATATTAAGAATGCAATAAGGCTTCACAGACAGACATGCACGGAAAAACGGTACAGCAAAGACAAGACCAGAGAATTGTACTTTCACTTTCGTTTTAAGAAAAAACATTCTATTATGTTGAAACTGCTTCAAAACCACACTTGCAATGTACGAAAACATTCTACTCATGTTCAAGTAGATGGACGCTGCTTTGCCACGCTTTATTGTTCTCAAAAAAATGGATAAATAAAGAAATATATTACCTGCACATACATATTATATCCGACTACTAGTACACATGAGTCACGTGTTAATGTTCTGCATTTTGATTGGTTGTTGTTGTTGTAGCGAATAATCAGTCCTGCCAGCTTGATTGTGAGGTCCTGCCAATAACTTCTACGACAGAGGACGCATACCGGTGCAACTATAGAAAATATCGATGATTATAAAGATCTGAAACTTTGAATGAAATAGTTCTGTGTAAAATGTAAACATTGGGATTATATCCTCAATTGTTTCAGTTTTCAAAGAAGATAATTAGATGATATTTATCCAGCGGAAAATATACGTTGAGGACAAAATAAGGATCAAAGGAAATAAAATATATACACGGGGAAAATAATGGTCTACATGATTAAACATAAGACTGTTCATTTACTAGTACTTTAAACATTTCCATTCGTACACGTATATTCAATTTCTATTTTAATATACCGACGGATCGAATGTTCGAATCCTGGTAAAAAGGTGTTACGACCACCAATGTCGTAAAATGATGTTCCCCTACCGGACGTCATTTTGAGTAATTGAGACGTCATTGGATATGTGTGAATTAACAAATAAATGGTCAATACAACAGTTCTCGGACAAACAACAGTGTCAATATCAAATCACCATTTAATTTTCATTTCATTAACACATTGCCTCCATTATTGGGACCGAATTTGAGTTCCTGTAATTCAAAACATGCGTCATTGGGGTTTGAGAAACAAGAAGGACAGCAGTTATGAAACAGTGGACCATAATGAAAATTGGATATCCACTAAAAACAAAGACGTTATTATTTTTTTTTTTTTTACTTCACATTGTACAAGGACAAGTAGAAATCTCACTTGGGCTATCTGTGAATTAAATTATTATAATCCACTGTCATTCCACCGTGGAGAAACCGTCCAAGAAAGTAAACATGCAGTTTGTATACAAGAAAAGAACACAACATTACAAATTGTTAAAATGCTACATACATTGTACATTGCTTAAAGATCAGCATATAAATGCCAGACTGGTTGGCAGTGAAGAAGACTAATAGTATTATCACTGGTATAAATTCCTAATTATTTCTCTGATACGCGGTGGGTCTGACATTAACTAAACCTTTTTTCTGATCTAATGCTTTTTTACATTTCAGGGTTCCAGTAGAAAATATTCGTTAAGTTCAAAGACGGGGACATTACTTCCAGAATTTCCAAATGCCAAAAACTTTATATTGCCTCCTGGGACCGACATCGAAAAGGTAATACGGTTTGTGGATTATTTCGGATTAGGGTGTTTCTTTAGTTACTTGTATTCCGGTTTATTTTGGTCGATTGTGAAAGTTTTAGAAATTAATACTGCATTTCTCATGGTATTCATCGCCAAGAAAATGTAATGAGGCAGTGCTTTCTAAAAGTTTCTCTCGACACCAAACAAGTACTAATATTCGTTCGAGTTGTATGAAGACGTCGCATAGTAAATTTTTACGTAAGTTAGTAACCACGGGATTATTCCCAGTCTCTATAGATGAAGGCCTACTATGGGGCATTCTGATCCCCTCAGCTTGTTTGCAAGGCAAATTTACCGGAGACAATCGGAAATTGCCGAACGTTCACGATGTGCTATGAAGACCACTGTCAGTGCCAAAACCAGCCGTTTATTCCACTTTTATTTTCAGATGAAGACATTTATAATGATGTATAGGACTCATTGTCAGCGGATACTGGATACAATTATTAGCGCAAATTTTGAAGAGGTAATTTAAAATAAGATAAAATGAACATCACGAAGGCCATTCTAAAAAGTGACAATATCGTGTTTTTTATATACGTGTGGCATGCAAAGGCCTCATATTTTGCATGGTCGAAGAAATGCATACACGCCTCCTCAAAGTAAGCATACCAATTCAAACATTACTTGCCAGCATGAATACCACCGCTTGCCAAACTCCAAGGGAAGGACAACATTGTTATTATTGATGGAATGAACCTCATAGATTTATTGATTTATTTATTTCCGTTACCCACAAACGCAATTAGATGAGCAAATGTATCCGGAGCCGATTAAAAACCCAACTATCAAAATTTACCGAGAAAAATATAAAACATCGTAATTATACCAAACTTACATTTTCGTTGAGTGAGTCACAGGTTACTGTATCATTGATAAAGACAATTTGAAAACGAATTTTTTTTGTAATATTTATATTTTTCGATGTAAATTTTCCATTTTTTTTTTCATTTTTTTTTTGTTCGTTTTCAACGATACAGAAACCAGTGAGTGAACTACTTGAAACACATTTTGTTTGGTCTATTATCCGGTATATGTTTTGTCCTCGGTTCGAATTATGTGCGTTTGATATATTTCAGGTACAAAACTTCCTGGTACATTTTTGGCAGGGAATGCCTGAACATCTACTTGACCTACTCAACTGTGACATTCTGTCTGATATTATAGCTCTCTGTGATTCCATACTTTACAAGGTAATGTCTTCATTTACTCAACTGTGACATTCTGTCTGATATTATAGCTCTCTGTGATGCCATACTCTACAAGGTAATGTTCTAGAGACGCACGTCCTGCACATTCTAGCAGTTTCTGTGAATGTTGTTTTGATGAAAATATGTTCAAATGCCTATTGACTGTCGGTCCCCTGATACGAATGTTAAGTCCATTTCTGTAACTGGATTTCAAAGCTGCATACTAAACACTGAAGATTGTTATTTGTAAAAAATCACAATCGACACATTTTCTAAACACGAACTGTTTGGGAAAGCAACCATGCGATAAAAGATATTAGACCATATCTTTGAACTAGATATTCCTTTTTTGTAATCATTGACGCGAATCGACCAACGGACTAATTTTCAGTAATATTGGTCCCTAAAAGGGTAAATATATAGATAGCATCTTGCACCTCTTTCTGGAAACATTTTGATCACCCCTCATGCGTTTTGTTTAATTTTAGGTTTTAGTGGATGTATTGATCCCATCCAGTATACAGGAACTTCCACAGTCGTAAGTGTTTTAGTAATTTTGATTTCAATTTTCAATTTCTCCACGTACCATCTTGTGATGGCATCTGCAACAGGGTTGATGTACCACGTGACTTTTTAACTGAGACTGTGAGAACTACCCACAGAAAAGAATAGTTTTTGACACAGAGCATATTTAATGCTTGACACCGGCTCAACTTTCGTCCAGACCGTTGTCAGACATAATTGTCCGTATCATAAATGAAAAGGATGTGGTTTATATAATACTGGTGGTACCAAACATCTAACAAAATTGAACCAAAAAAATGTTGTCGTGAATACTTTCATCAGCAAACATTTATGTCACCAAATTGTCACCAAAATACTTTTTTTCACCCTAGTTTCACATTACAAAGATTCTACTGAATAGATATCTCATTCTTCAGTATGTTTGCCATTGCCAAGTTATTGAAGTCTGCTCACGAATTCACAAAACATTTCCTCATTTCGTTTTAATAACATTAGTTAGTTTACATTGTTACCCACCTTTCAGCTGATTGACTCATGGTAATGATATTGTATCGATACCACCTGAGTATGTATCAGCAAATAATTCACGTTAATCCGTGCAACATGCAATGTCATGCATGTTCCGTGCTTGTACCCAGCATGTCGCATAGTCCCTATAAGTCCAGGAACCAGGTGGACAAAGACTGGTCGTATGGCGGATTTCGTGCGAAGACAACATTTCTGTTTGCTTCGGCGTTCCTGTTGTATCACTAATATGAATTAATAAACATGCACAATCTGTGAATTTTGTTTAACTTCGACATAAATCTTGTTAATGATTCGCTCAAATTGATCTATTTGCCTAGCAACACAGGCACCCGTATGTGATTACTAAACTCGTAACGTAGAATGAGAGAATTTAGCACTGACTACATTGGTATTTGAATTATACGTATACTTCTATTTTCTCATTTTCAAACAGGCTGTCTGATAAGCTGTTTTAATCAAGACGAGGCTGTCGTGTTTAGAAAATTAATTCTTTTCCGTAAAGAGATACAGGGGTCGCGAAAATACGTGACTTTTCCTGACTGTCCGTAAATTTCACGGGACTACGTCGGGAAAATGATTATCAAAATATTGGTGTAGCATTGGTCCTTTTCACTTCCGTTTACACTAGATTAGCAGAAACAAAAACGTGGGAAAATATTAGACATCGGGGGAAAGCCTAAATAGTCAGGAAATTAAGACATTGTGCGAAATTAATTAAAGTGTAATTTAAACACATGTGTGCATCTGGACGATCAACTGATGCTTTGATATGTCACCCAGGTGTTTGACAAAAATGATTTTATAAGAAACCAAGAAGTAAACTCCGCGTGAACTTTCTTTAGATTTAATTAAGGCGTAGATATCTCATTTGGTCATACGTCAAGTTATACATTAGTTTGACTTAGATGCTTCCAAAATGATTATAGGCCTGGTCTAACATAGACTTATGAGTGCATACATGGATAATTACTTTAATAATTACTCAATTTAAATTATAATTTGATGAAAACATGCCAATTTTGAATACAAGATTTAATAGACACGTACTAGACGTTACTAGTTAGTGTGTGGGTATCTCCACGGGCATCAGACGTCCACCTGGAGTAGAATGGATTGCGTACCTCAATTTTGGTCATCCATAACTTCAAGAACCATGCTTATTTATTATTAAATATAAGTTTATGGTAAAAGCAAAACGTGCTCTACATAGGCGGATCCAAGGGGGGGGCGGACCCGGCGTACGCCCCCCCCCCTAAAATCGCCAAAGTAACGATTTTTATTTGACTGAAATAGTCTAGTTATATGTAATTTGCCTTTAATTCTTTGTGAAAAAGTATTAATGTGAAAGTTTCTTGCTCGCTACGCTCGCATAATTAGCTTTAATCTTCGAAAGTAGGGGTGAATCGACAAAACTGATGCTACAAGTACGCCTATATACTGGATCACTCTGCAATGAATAAAATACTATAGACTTTAAAGACTTAAATTAAATTTTCGCGTCAGAGAATGCCTTCCCAGACCCCCTACTTTTGCAATTAGATTCTAAATATCATTAATTTTGTAAAGCGAGTTTTTGTAAAACTATGATTCAGTGCAGATAACATACGTGAATATTTTTATTATTACGTTTTACTGAAAAAAGATTTTCCTCGCTTCGCTCGCAAAGCAACTTCAATCTTTAAAAATGTGTCAACACACGTTCTTTGCGAAAACGTTTCTATACACTCCATAAATATTTTTTTACATTTATAAATAACGTTACTCCCACCTCCTATATTACTTTTAGAGCATGTCAATTACATATAAAGCCCTTATAGGTTAAAATGTATAGATCTATATTCTAACGGTCATTCAATGTCAAAATAATTACTTGCATCGTTTTAAGTATGATACAAGACTAACTTAATTGCAAATTAAAACTTTGGATGGGTTCCATGTACTTTGATTTAATCGTCGAAAAATAGACGATTCTTATAGTTTCATAGGGTGTTCTAAAACGCTTTCGTATGAAAATGGACAGTTTGCATGTCAAATAAATCACAGAGTTTCTGTTAAAACTGAAGCGAAAAATGATCTAATGGATATGAAAGCATAACTGTTTTTCAGTTTTTGAAACTTTTTTTGAAAAAAAAATCCGATATAGCTCTATACACTTAAACATATACGTCTTCACATTAAGCATAGATCTCAAAATCGGGCACTTGCCGGGGGAGCATGCCCCCCCCCCCTACTTAAAAGAATCAATTTTCAGTTACCATGTAATAAAAAAATGCCAGTTGGTCATAAACTAAGTTGTTATATATCAGTATATAGATATAACCAAAATATAAATGAAGTGTTTTAATGTTGAAGACGCTCCTACGCCCATGCAGGACTATGCCCGAAATCCTGGATCCGCCCATACTCTACCTTTACTTAAGAAATGAAACATTTATTTTGCCAACAGTTTTGTCAAGTGTCGTATTCCTTATACAATATGCCTACTACGAGTATTTGGTAAATACCACCAAGTTCTGTGTACATGAATGAATTTTCATAATTATTTGATATATACAATATTTCCTACTATAACAGTAACTATTAAACTATTACTTTTTCGTTTACTTCTCATAAAAACAGCTTTGCGTCAGTTACTAGAAGCAACAGGCACGACCTTGCTTACAATAAAGGGACGAAACTCCTCGCCACATTGTCTCAATTCTAAACTCGTTGTTTTCAGTTTATATGGAGAGATGAGAATGTTTGCCAAGCGGCTACCTTTCTGGTTAGAGACCTCAATGGAAACAGTCCCTGCTCACATACAGAAAAAGAAGTTAGAAGGTATATCAGAGATCGTACAATAAATGTATAGTTGTAATTACAGTAAAACTTCTATTATTACGAGCACCCGGCCTATCTCGAGCAAGTTAACAAATAGTATTCGTGTGTATCATCAATATATTTCCTTTGATTATCTCGAGCACTCGGTTTATCTCGAGCATTTTATCTGTCCCCGTTTACTCCTCGAGATAAAGAAGTTTTACTGTATAAGTGAATAAACTACACATGTAATGATATTAATAATAGTTGTAATAATCATAATGATAATAATAAATACTTTATTTTATGAGGAAACTTATTTTATTATACATGTACTAAGTAATAAGATTAACAATGAAAATTAAACTAAAAAATAACTGTATGCACAGATAATAATGATACTAGTTTTTGTTATACTCCGATACGCCCTGTGACTCCATTGATAAAGTGTACATTATTTTCGTAAGTGTACACTTTTTGATTTGTAAGAAAGTTGTTTGTACAAAACATTTACTCAGAATATAATTGGTCAATCATGACAAATCCGCTTATAACTACATGAACAGTTAAATAAATGACATACTGTAAAATCAATAATATTAGAGGGCCATTTAATTTCGTTAATTTTGTGGATGATTTCAACCACGAAAATCCTTTAAATTACATTGAACTTTCCACGAAATGGTCTTTTTCACCAAATCCACAAATTTTGTCACATTGAAATTTAATTTTTTTACTCGTCAAAAACATGTAGCTAGAAAATTGAAAGTCCACCCAAAGGTAGTGCAATATTAGACTGTACTACTGTAAAACCAACTTATTTGTGGCTTTTACTCGAATCAATAGTGTAGATAACTAAATCATGAATTCCAATATTCTTTATTTAGGCCAGAACAAATTTTAGAGAAATTGTTTATTGTTTTGTAAACCGCAAAATGGGGAGCAAAATTTATATCATTGTAATGACCAAGAAAAGTAGAAATTAATTATAGCAATTGAAGCAAAGTTACAGAATATTCATACCAAGCAAAATTTATTTTCTTATTATTCCCAAGAAAAGCAGTGCTTTTACAGTATTTTCTAAAGTATTTGTAACAATGTGAGCGTCAACATGGGCAGTACGAATATAACCTTGTTACGTGTATTAGAAATAAAACAATACCAATATTTCCATAGAAATATGACAATTGTGAAAATAAGATGCATAAATTTCTACCTTTGTGCACTAAGTCCTTTATCAATGAATGAAAAAAACTAGATGCAAGTGTATTATAAGCACTTATAAGGTGTATAAACACATTGACACTTGTGTGAATTTTAATCACAAGCTAATTAAACCTATGAATGGACATTTTTGGACAGTTAACTTAATCCCTTTGGTACATTATAGGCCAAGCACATTTTTACATTAGAACTATATTTTCTATGCTGCGAATGATGCTCTGTTCATGGCTTGTGCAAGGAACTTTTGGATAACCATGGTCTCTCTGGGGATCATTTTGCTTTTTGTCGGAGTATAAGTCAGATACAGAACTTGTTATCGCTCAAAAGTGTCTTCTTGCAAGTGTTATTGTACAGTTTCGGAAGGACGAACAACAAATTATCCTCGGCTTCGCCTCGGACAATTATGTTGTTTGTCCTTCCGAAACTGTACAATAACGCTTGTAAGAAGACACTTTTGAACGAAAACTAGTACTGTATCTAATACATATTTTGAAGCCTCACAACATAAATTAAAAAAAAATGTTTTTGTATTAATAAAACTTAACTCTTTAATTGAAATAAGCTTATTCTTTAATAAGACTTTAATTGTGAAAGGTACCTAAATTTTCGGAAATATCCATGTGTTATGTGTTTTTTCAGTTGCGAAGAGTTTTATACAAAGTTTAAAGAGACAATCTTCATTCGTCCATTTAGCTCAGGTTTGTTTTTATATAGCTTTGTATTTTCTATTTTAAACAAAAATCTTACTGCGCAGCTAATTTTTATATGATAAATACAGCAAGTTCAAAATGAAGGCTTTTTATGATTTAATTATATAAACTGTCTTACTAATGACGCCATACCATTACCGTCTATGTAAATGGGTACTAGGTTTGTGCACAGGTAACTGAATCATTGATAACAAAAGAGTGAGAATTGTTTTTTTTAAATTTATATTTTTCTTTTCATAGATTTTTTTTCGTTTTAAAAGTCTTTATCAAGAATGCAGATCTCCTGTTGGTATGCTGCTGACACTTTAAATACTTCACCCGATGCCTAAATTTAATAAATTACTTGACGTAAATAATAATTTTGAATTATTTTTGTCCACCACTTGTAGACTGCTCGGTCAGTGGTCACCAATCAAGAAATGGTCACTCAGATGATCAAGGATATTGCCAGTGTGGACTTCGTTGATATCTGCAGTCAAGCCGGATTCATGGATCCATCATCTAATCCGAAATTCTGTATGAAAATGCAAAATTGTGAGTGAATTTGTGTATGAATTACATCTATACCAAACAAACCCTTTAAAGAGTATATTTGCATTTTTATCGTTTCTTTGAGTCGTACTATGGAGTCAATGTTGGGTCGAATGCATTTTATCACCAACTTCATATTTTCTACAATGTACCGGTATATGGTGGCCCTCAGAAACAGATTGCAAACATCCAGAAGTTTTGCAGTTGGATTCTCGATGGCTAGCGCACATCTTTAGCCTTATATGGACGCTTTGCATCATTGGTTTTCTTGTATTTAATCTAATAACAAATTAAATTCATATAGCCGCCCGTGTGAAGCACGGTCGCGCGTGTGATATTGGGAGTTAGTTTATGACTGAATTTTCTGGTGGGGGTGCAAGTCCACAGTTATTGACGGAACTTTCTGGATTTTGAACGTTCGCAGTAATTGACTAAACTTTCTGGTTTGTGTTTATTGCAGTTTATAATGAATTCAGTGACTTACTAGGGAAGCAGTCACCTATAGAAGGATACACGGAATGGATTGATGATATAGTCGACAAATGTGCCATCAAGGTTAATATCACTCTTGTTACTGTACATTTTCAGTATGGACTTTGAGGATAGACTTTTTCGTATGTGTATGTCTCTGTAGCTGAGTGGTTTGCACGCTTGTCTTTTAATGTTGCCACTCATACCATGCCATATTTCAGCATCAAACTAACTATGCCCACGTCGGAACAGCTGTATATTGTAGATACAGTTATAGAATGTATGCTATGTGACCTTATTTGAAAGAACAATAAAACAAAGCACATCACTTTCAACGCAACGACGGAACGATTGCTGTACCCAGCAAAACCATAATAACAGGGGACATAATTCAACAGAAAAAGAACAATATGAAAGTCACACAAGATAACTGTGCTAGCTCTGCATGTAAATGATCCTGCATTGAGTTATTGTTGGTGATCCTGAAATTGCTTATAACTGTACATACAAGACCAAATATTTGACGCGGCAGATGGTTTATCGACCAGCATTATTTTCTTAGTGCATTATTATTGTGACAAATCTATTGAGCAGCGCAACAGAAATCATTTTTATACTTTTTACCATGACTATTGTTGTAATTAAGAAAAAAAATCTTGAAAGTTTGCCATGTGATATTACATTATGCTTGATTAAATACAGAGCAGATTCTAACTTCTTATTCAGCCAAGTAATGATGACACGGAACTGTTCAAAGATAAGGCAGCAGAATTCCTCTTACACTGGGGAGCGTTTGGTGGGCTACTCATGCGTGAACTAACTCTACAAAATGCTTCATCATTCGGTATGTAACATCTGCCCTGTCTATGTACTGCAGTTGTGTCATTTTGATCACCTCGGTCTTTATTATACATTGCAATTACCGGAAATACACAAAATGGCCGAGCTTTCACGATTGACAGTTTTTGGAAGGACCGTGCCCTTCTCTTTAGTCACCTAAAATTGATCGATCTTGCTGAATCATATTGAATGCGTGTTTAAACTTCCGTTGATGGACCAAATGGTTAACTTTAGTTGGTTTTTAAATATTACAATCAGTATCCGGCAGTGAATAATATTTCACTTCGCACGTTGGCAAAATGCTGTGGTCACTAGATTTGCCGAGGATCATGCCGAGGAAAAATGTCCTGGCCAAACGTTACAAAATCCGCCAGATTACTTTCAAAAACGACACGGAGTCTGGACATTCAATCCTGAAGCATAACAATTGCAAGATAATATGACCGAAGTTCAAAGACGCTAGAATTTGGAAATATAAATAGAAATATAATATAAAATGGTTTTAAAATATACAGTATTGGAACCCATTCTAAAATAGTGTATAAAATACAAGAATGCATAAATGTGTTACTACAAACATAAGATTGTTTCTACAGAGCTTCTTTGCTTAGAATTGTTTAATTATTTAAATATTTTCAAGCGTCTATTCACCTGGTACATTTGATGCTAGATGAGTATGCGTTCCTGGTCATAGAAACGCAACAGGAAGCGGAAACAGAAAAAGCTCTTCAAAAGGCGGTACAAAAACATATGAAAAATGCCGGTATGTATGACAAGACATATTTGTGGACTCAAACATTACAAGCATAATAAAAATTATTGTTTTGTGATTTTGTGATTTTTTAATGTGGGTCTTTTTGGTTATCGTAAAAATAACTTATGAATTCCTCAAACCATGATTGCAGCCGGCGTAGAATAATTGCCTACGTTTGTTTCGATGATGAAGTCCTGAAGCTGAAATAGAAATAATTAAATATATGAATTCACGAAGTCACGAGCATGCCAAATTCATTAATTACAGTAGTACATTTTTATATCTAGATGTATAACAAATTCTAAGTAATGCAACGGTATTGTATGGTATTGGCGAAGGTCTTGTAATGAATTTTAATTGGATAGCAATACCCATTACAAAGAATTTCAATTTTTCCATTCCAATACCCGGAATGTTTTCCATTAAATGCATTTCAAGTAATAATGAAGTACGTGTATTTGTATTGTTCTTTACAGAGGAAATTCAAACAAAAGCTGTAGTACGTAACTCATCGAATAAAGGTATGCAGTCACCGAAATGTAAGAAAAAACGAACTATCGAAGACGTCGAACAAGGTATGTTGTTAGTTAAAACTTTTTACTACTTTATTTAAGGTCGATTGCGCAACCAGTTTTTCGAATTCATATTAATTACTTTCGACACCTCAATCCTGGTGTTAAATATCCGTCGCTTCGCGGGTATGAGAGAAGAGAAGCCACTTTCCCTGATATGCTGAGCGCCTAGCCAGCTAGGGAATTGCTGATGCCATTTTTATTTCGTCTTTGGTATGACAATGCATGTTTGTTGGTGAGCTCGTGGTTTATTTACACAGGATACCAGTTGTATTCGGACACTAGCTGTTCAGAACACTGTTCTTTGTTTACACACCCAGTGCAAGGCTTCGGAATTTCCTCCGCAAACAATTTGCACACTTTTCCTTTATGACAAGTTACGCTTGAAAATACAACTGAAAACAGTGGTACGGGGAAATAGTTTTAGGAAGAAATTCACAATTATTGGGTATTCCCATTTCTATATTAATATACCGGTACCAGACCAATGCTTCCTTCGACAGTAGAAATTCTTCAATAGTTGGAAATTGAAATAGTCTGTGGTGGGTCTAGTTATACTGAAACTGTTCCTTGTTGCATCTATTCGCGGTTTATAAGTTCTTCGATAATCTCTCTTTTTCAGGCGACACTCAAATAAATAACGGTGATATTCGGCTTGGCGTGAACGACATGCATCCTATGGTGACAGACTCCGTACAAAACGGCACAGCTTTCTCACGACCTTTACCTCATACCAAGGAGACACACCTCCCAGACAGCACTGATCACGACTCACATCGATCTCACAACAACACCGTCTCAGTAAACCCAGTTAAACCTTACCAACCGTACAACAACAGCTTCGATAAACCAACATATCTACCTCACATTGGCCTTAGTTCCTATCCGGATTACGTTGGTGTTAATGCTCCGTTTAGTAATGGACGATTGACAAACTATTCTGATTCTTACACTCAGGCTTTTCCGTCCACTCATTTCGGCTCCAACATTTCGCCAGTTGGTGGAAACTACTGGACAGACGGACGATCACATCACACATTTACCGACCCCTACCCTTCATATAACTATAATTATAACAAGTTAAACGCCACCTACGATAGTTTGAACAAGACAGCTTTACTTAGAAACAACGCCTACCAAGAAACCATTAACCGACAAGCATTTGAGTCACCCATACCAGGTCGACCGTATTACAGAGGAACTCACGATAATTTACAAGGTAATTATATATATAAAATTATGCATGTTTGAACATGTTTTTTATTACGTACATACATATCGATGGCTTAGAATTAGAAGGTCGTAAGTGCCACTTACGACCTTTTAAGATTCATACATATTTAGAATAAGCATCACAAGGCGCTTCTTATGAGCCCATTTTCATAAAAATCCGAACTTGTCATGTTGACCAAAATGAAGTTGTTAAAGTTTGTTTTACCAAAAGTAAAGAGTAAATGTCAGACAGTGTTTCCGTGTTCTCTCAAAAGATCGATTTGGTAGTTACGACCTTCTAATTCTAAGCCATCGATATATAAAAACATACAGTAGAGCCTCTGTAGAGCAACATCCTGTAGGAGTTGCAAATATTGGCCCCTGTTTACAGGTTTGTTGTTAGATAATTAAGGGGTTAAATTTATATGAGCTCAGGGAAATTTTAAATGTGTTGATATAGGGAGGCTGTTGATTTTCAGATGGTCGTTCTTGAGAGGTTGTTCTGTACATTTCACACTCATATTGGTCAAGTAGGAACTTTTTTACTGCTCCCCCACGTGCTTATCGAACAATTTCAAAAAATATTGTAAGCAAATCGGGACAGGGAAGCATTTGGCTGAGCGCCATGGGCAAGAAGCCAAGAACACAAAAACACAAATAGAAAAGTGTGCAGCTAGCACTGTATGAAAATGACAAATAATGGGATTTATTTTTTGTTGTTATTTCAAGATTGAAAAGTATTCAATTCTAGGTTTACTAGTATTCAATTACATGGTACTTAATTACTGTACTCTAAGAAACATTTTTTTATCATCATCTTTAGTTTAAGCACCTTCAAAAGTATAATGTTAGTGTTATATACATTTATAACAAATTACCACGGTACCACATGGCTGAGTGTGGCATTACATAATGATACAGAAAACTATGCAAACAAAACTGTTTTCAGCTTGTATATCCGTAAGTCTCTCCGTAGGCGGATTCTTGTGGACGTAAATCCTCAGTTTTTGTAGGCTTTCCTTCAAACTTTCACACATGAACAACCTTAACATGTAGATGTGAGTGGAGGATAGAGTTTGCGCTGCGATGAAGTTTGTCAGATCTATGGCCCTTTGTCAGCAGGGGGTATATTAGTCTGCAGAATGACTTCAGCTCTAGTTGACCCTATTTTTGTGAAATAACCCTTAGCCGAAGCCCTTAACTCTTAAAGGAGCCACTCAATCCACATATATCGGCAAAGCTATTAATACTGTACCTTAGATTCGAACACATCTTTGTGTACTGAGTCTGACCTACATTTTTATCATTTTGTTAATTGATCTTAATTCTCGTGGTTTTTTCGTTACATTCAGTGGGACCACAATTGCAAGTAGGACCATATGGGACCAATTTTATGGACATAGCGCCACCTGGTGGACAATACTGTTACCAAGACGATCTCTTTCCAGCAACCATGGCAACGACGTTCGGAAAACCGTTTCTGTCTGGACCTTACAGATAGAACCAATTATAAACATTTTAATATACTGCATTGAGTGATACTATTATTTTATATGTTTCATGTAAATCAACAAAAGTGTAAAAAAGTGTAAAAATATGTACTGTATGGACTGTTTCTACATCCATTCGTAAATCATTGTGGAAAACACAAAAATGTCATACGTTTTACCTTATACAGGCCTACGACGGACAAATGTCCACATTTCGAAAATGTGAGGATGCCACAACTCATTTCAAATCCAATCAATAGAGAGATACTATTTACCTCCATCAATGGTCAAAGGGAAATAACTCTTATTTAGTAATTAATTTCATATGGTCAAAGGGAAACAACTCTGCAATATACGGTATATTTCACGGAGACAAACGGAAAGGGCCGAGCTTTCACGAATGATCAATTTGACCGAGTTGCTTCCCCTTGACCATTTGAAACTGATGATGTACATAGAGTTGTTTCCCTTTGATCATTTTTAATTGGGAGTCAAATAAACGAAAAGTGAGTTGCTAAGGTAACATAATTAAAGAGTTGGTCATTTTAATCGTCTGTTCTCAGGACTAACGATAAACCACTCGGTCACTACAGCAAAATAGAAAATTGACTCAATAGCTAGGACAGAGCGTTCTTCAGTTATTGAACGGAAACCATTTTGGTCTACAAACAGACAAGTGTAAAGCAATTTATCCCTTCTCATAGATTGGGGCAATATCATCATAGTTTCCTTACTAAAACATATCTTCAGAAAATGAAATATCTTGTTAAGGTCATACCAAATCGCTTTACAGTAATGTTTAGTGTCAGGTCTGGCTTTCTGAAACTATATGTTCTGAAATTAAACCATTAAATTAAAAAATCATGCAGTTTCAAAGAAACACTGCCTCGCTTGGATCCGTATCATTTCATTTAACACCCGAGTGGCAATACATGCCCAAAAAGGTATAAGTCAGAAGATTCTAAATGCATTCTGAGTAACATTATCATTGACGTCGGTTTAATCATTCAAATGGTGTACACAACTAAATTTTTAAATGTTTTTTTTTTTTGAAAATCGACTTCAAAACGTAAGAGCACAACGCTTAACATGAATTCATTTGGTATGACCTTAACAAAGGGAGCAACTGGTATTGAGAAGGCATGTGTAGCCTAATTTAATACATTAAAGCAGTACAAAATAGCTTGAAATTATCTCCCTTATTACAAAATGAAAAAATGTGTTTACTACTTAATTTGTAAGTTCTTCAGCTTCATTTTATTTCACAATTATCTTAACATGTATCTGAATCAGAATCACCTGTGATTTATAAATTCAAACCGTTATAGTAAAATATATAAAGAAATCAAAATTCTTGGACCGTGGGAAAATGTTTTTCCAGTTCAGGAGTCAGATTTTTAATTTGGATTGTCTCCCTTTGACCATTTTTGGTCTAAGGGAGGCAATCCAAAAATAAAAATTGACTCTTGAACCAGAAAAAAAATTTCCCACGGTGGTTGCATGTTTCCTTTCATTATTTTTCTATAAATATGAAGAGAAAATGGTATTTGTTCATTTACATGATATTCATGATGACTACAGATGTTTACAACAAAACATAAAACTGCAAATATGTGAAACTTGGTAACAAACACAATTTTTCAGTTTTCAATAAGGGAGATAATTTCAGTACGAGTTAACAAGTTTTAAGGCCTAAGTATAAGCTTATTATAATAATGTGCTAACCCTAGCTCCTTTTGAATACTATGGTAATTCGATTCCTTGGTTCTTTAACGTGCCAAGCACAGATACATGCAAGACTACCTCTGGGTTTCCAAACAGTTCATCTCTAGATGGGAGGAAAACACTGTAAATAGTGTTTCAGAAAATGACCAAAGTGTCACGGCCGTGGTTTGTTGTACTGATCAACATGCTGGTTGACTGAGAGGCTGTTTTAAGTATTATAGGAAGGACAAAATAATTGTAAGCGATCTACTATAACCACTGAATGTCTGTCTGGACTGGCAATTTTGGACAGCAGCGGCAGCTTATAGTAGAAGCTGCCCACTCTACAATCCAACAAAAACATAAGAGTATATATAGAGATTTCAACAAAATGTATTTGATGTTGGGATGTACAGGGGACCATGTGAGGGATGTCCACAGCTTTCAAGCCAAGCACCTGTGATAAACACGAGACTACATCTCCAGTGTGGTACACTGAAAAGCATTTCAGAAATGATCAAGTGCCTATGTCGAGATTTATCAAACCAAGGACCTCTTGGTCTGAAGGCAAGAGCATTGCCCATGGCATTCCACCACTGGGCCACCCATAGCAAATTAGCAATAACAAGACTTTGTGTAAGAATACAACTGGTTTTATTCAATTTGCCTGTCAGTTCAATAATGAAATAACATCAATTTTAGTCACATATCTTATTTATGTATGAATACATGCATTTTCTGCATATAAAAACTACAACTTATAAAATAAAATACAAAACTTACTCCGATCAAATGTATGGACACCACACAAACTTAACATAAAAATATGCATAAACTATAATGATCATCTTACAAAAATGGCTTGCAACCTGAATCCATCTAGTACATTCAATTTTAACCTGATTAGCTTACTAATAAACTAGACTAGCATAATTCAATCATAACAAGAGATGTTTGTAAAACATTGTGCCCCCATGGCAGCCCAATAGTCAAAATGGTAAAGGTCACCTTGACCTTTGACCTATTGACCTCAAAAATCAATATGGGTCATCTACTATTGCTGACCAACGTCTATGTAAAGTTTGACGATCCTAGGACACAGCGTTTTTGAGTTAATGAATGGAAAACATTTGGTCTTTAAAACTTGGTAAAGGTCACAGTGATCTTGACCTTTGACCTACTGACCTCAAATTCAAAGTTATTGAACGGAAACCATTTTTCTACCGACTGACCTTCCAACAGACATGAGTAAAGCAATAAACCCCTCATCGAAGATGGGTGGCATAATAAAGACATAACAATACAAGACAAGGAGATTCTACTGTAAGGCCTGAAATAAAATATTGTTTGTTCCCAGTCATTCGTCCCGTGTCATTCAGGGTGGGGGGGCATGGATTTAAGAAGAACATTTTTTCCATATTTTTTTTATTAACAGAAGTAATATTGAAACACAATATTTTTGCTGACTTATTAATGAAATGTTTTTTGTAGGGAAATTTTATGGAATAGCCAGAGTAATGGGAAACAAACAATGTTTCATTTTAGGCCCAAATTATGGTACAGGGTTCAATGTGATACAATATACTAAGAAAACATACATGTGTCCGATTCCAAAGCAAAGTGCTACGAAGTACTTTCCACTGGATGTTATCCATGCGTTCTATATTTAATTGAACAGAAAGTGACTGAATGAAGGCACTAGGAAGCACTATGCTTAAGGAAACAGGCCCCTGGTGTTCTTATTCACTCTGTTAGTCTTAATATTGACTTTTAAGTAAAACGCAAATAAGTAAAGTTGACATCAAAATATAGAAGTGAAACTTATAAACTTTCATGGTGGTCTTAAACAGAAAATTGCAAAGCTTGCACAAAGAGGTAAAAGAAATTGGCATGTTGCCATGTTAGATAATAAACAAATTTAAGATCTTTTCTGTTATTCAAAAAATGTAATTAACATGAAAATATTTACAATGCGAACAAAAATATTGTTATCCTTCAATCTTCGGGATACCAAAATGTATTGTAATAGACTGTCTAGCTGACTCCTAATGCACATGTCACCTTTTCTTTGTTTGTTTAATGTAGCACAAACCCTTTATTTTGAGCCCGAAAATTAGAAATTTAATTCGATTATTTTTCAATATTTTAAAAAAAAACCCACCCAATTGGAGAGCTTCGATTTGGGGATTCCCAGGCAACTGTAAAAGTAACATTCATTTGTAAGCAAGGGAGATAACCTGACAGTTCAGTAATTAGTTCCCTTTTAATCAAGAGTTACTTCCCTTTGAAAATATAATACAAAACATTCCACAGCAGAAGGTGTGGTCAGTTGTTACATTAGCACCATACAGAGACTACAATGTACATGTAATTCAAATACCCAAACAACAGAGACAAAATCCAACAAAGTTAACATCCTGTAAATCGCTTTATAAAAATGTGATCTATATTTGATTAAGGGCTTGTGACAGACATTCTCCAGAGGGGATCATAGCACTTTAACAGAAACATAACATAATACTGTAAAATCATTGATTTTCGTGGGGGATTAAATTTCGTGAATTTCGTGGTTCACCTCAACCACAAACTTTAATCCCAACAAACATTAATTTTGACCCATGTTTTATGACCTAAAATGCAAAATCCACGAATTCAAGTCCCAACAAAATTGTCTTTTTTCCAAATCCACGAAATTTCGTCCCAACGAAATTGAAAGATTTTACAATATAATGCTAGTTTTCCTACCACCCTAGAATATATCACAGGAACATGGTTAAAGTATCTGGGGTTAAATCCATTTTCCATAAACCTTGAAGTACCTAAAATGAAAAGGTAGTGCAGTGGGCATGTTTATCCACAATGTATGTGACTTTATGGAAGCTGGTACCCAGTTTTTCAACAGTTGTCGATGCAAAAACGTTGCTAGATCCTGATACCTAATATCGGTTTAGGCAAACAAGGCCACTGTTTTACCTTTACTTCATATAGGGTACCTTCCTATCATTAAAGAACATGTTATATATACGGAACACTCTGATAATCAGAAACCAAGGTACTGTTTTATCAACATTCTTACGGTAATCGTAAACTTACATTCAAAATTGAAATGCTGAATTATTCTTTAACAACTGCAAATTGGGAACATACATTGTTTATATCACATGACTTTCCTTGTATCCAGATTAGTATAGCCAGTACGTATAAAGTTATACATACTACGTATAGTATAAGGTATTGCGTTTTTCCAATAAATCAATGCATATTGTCATGTGATATAAAGAATCTATCACTCGTTGTCAATTGATACATTTATATTTAACTAGTTCAGGAAATATTATTAAGCTCACGAGAGGCTCGCTTAATAAAATTTCCAAAACTTGTTTAATAAAAATTTACATAAATTGACAACTCGTGATAGATCCTCTATGTATGAGGTCATTGACTGATTGGTTATTAGTATTGTAGCTCCATTTACCACATTCTATAGTTGTAAAGGTATTATAAAGAATTGATTGTAAGTATAAGATTTTCGTAAATGCTTTGATAAAACACTACCCGTGTGCCTACGGAAAATAATTATACAAATTCAAAGAAATGTTAGATCTTTTAATAGCCCAGGAATGTTGTTCCCGCCACTTAAGTAAAATGTTCACAAAATAGCCTAGAAATGCATAATACTGCCATCATACAAATAATTCATAGAAATAGTATGAATATCAACATTAACAATTATTCATAAAACTTCCGTGAGCTACTTGTTAGATAATACTACGAAAATAAAACAAAAACTTCCACAAATACATTCACATATAAAAGAAAAACAAAATGGTTTATTGCTATGACAGAAAAAAAATACATAAATACTAACTTGATTATAATAACCAAAAATGAAGCGAATAGGTTTATTGACTGGCTTATAAAAACAATGCTTGGGCGACATATGAATTTAACATAAGATGATAAACAAAAAAACTGATAAAAAAACATATTATATAAAATACATCTGCATAAAAAGGCATTACAAAAAAGTTTGTTTCTGGCAAGATGTCGAAACAAGACCTGGAAATTCCACGAAAACCAGATTTTCTGGCAGCCAAGCTACCTACGCAGCAAGTTGCATCACAAAAAAGTTTGTTTCTGGCAAGACGTCAAAACATGATGTGGACATTTCTAGAAAACCAGATTTTCTGGCAGCCATGCTACCTACGCAGCAAGTTGCATCATGATAACGCATTGCAAACTAAAGTTATTGGGAAGAATTTTTTTTCTATTTTTTAACAGTGACCCCCACCGGCTCTACTTTCAATCTCAAGAAGCCTTTTCACATATACTGCCTACACAGCTATGGAAGGGAATATCCGCCAGTACATGCATGCTGTTAAGTGACAATTTTATGTTGTCTTGTTACATGCATATTGCTTAATGACAATTGCATCTTGCCTTCTTTCATTCGTTTTAAACTAACTGCAACAGCCGTGTGTCTTTGTGCTTCTTTCCTTCAGTAAGTGGCACGTGGCTTGAATCTTTCCTTACTCTATGTATATAAATTACATATTCTTGTGTGTAAATGACAAATGCATCCTTTCTATTAATTTGTTTGTGTATCATCTTAAAATGTTAATGCCAACAAATTCTTATTGCTTCCTACGTTTTACTAAGTTAATTTGATTTAATCGTTCTTCCATTATTATCATACCGACCCATGCGTGTTACCATCAATGATTATATATTCAGCAAGGCGAAACCAATTAGCACTAAGCAGCAGCTAGCATGAACTTAAACGAATGCATTTGTAATATTCAATTCATACAATGCTGGGAACCAGACTTTTTCGGCAGTTCCCGTAAAAATGTCAACCTTGCACGGTGCGTAAACAAAAAACTACACGACGATTTAGTGTTAGCCCAAACCAACGTCAAGTGAGCGAACGATAAATAGCCGACGATAGTCCAGCGAACGATAAGGATATAGGTTAAACACCACTAAATTTCCTAGCAAACAATAAGACTTGGTATGATAAAAATTGGCATACTGAGACAACCAAGCTCTGTGACCCCGGAAGATTGGGTATGTAGATGAACTGCAGGTGCACGAGAGTCGAAAAATACCGTCGCTAGGTCCCTATTTTGGGGCTGAAAGAGGGGCCAGACCCCAAAGTAGCAAACATAGCTGTATGGCATTGTCGACTTATGATGGGTTCGAGCCAGTGTACCGCCCAAACCATGCTTTGTGACCCCAAAAGACCGGGTATACAGACGCAGTGTATGATCATACGAGTCGAACGAGACCCTCTGCAAGTTCCTATCTTGGGGAGGGTAGCGGCTAGGGGCCGGACCCCGTGGTGCCTATAATAGCAGTGTATTGAACTTTGCGTTTTGGGCCGGTTTCGGGCCCGAACTGAGCCCAAACCAGGCTCTGTTACCCCGGAAGACCGGATATGTAGATGTACTGCAGGTGGACGAGAGTCGAAAAATACCGTCGTTAGGCCGCTATCTTGGGGCTGAAAAAGAGGCCAGACCCCCCAAAGTAGCCAAAATAGCTGTATGTCATTGTCGACTTATGATGGGTTCGAGCCCGTGTACCGTCCAAACCATGCTTGGTGACCCCAAAAGACCTGGTATACAGACGTAGTGTATGATCATTCGAGTCGAACGAGACCCTCTGCAAGTTCCTATCTGTCCATTGTAAATAATTCGTTTGAAGAGAAAACTTAACTGGACATGATTTCCGCGAAAAACGATACAACGGACGAGCAAGTTTTCACTTACTCACCGTTAAACCACGGAAAATACCGAACGTTTAAATTTGCTGTCCAGAGTGATCTCCCTTGTATAGTAATTTGCGCTAGAAGCTAAAATTTCTATTGGTTCCCTGTAATGTTATTAATGTTGTAAGTTGCAACAAAGTCAAATGCACGTAGTCAAACATAGAATGCAGTTAGAAATAGTAAGATTGAATAATTCAAGATTACAGAAGTCAAAACAAAAAGGTATGTCGCAGTTGGCAATTACATGCAAGAATAAACGATATACATGAAGGGATTGTCCACTTAGCATCAAGAAGCATGAAATATGAATAACGTGGACAACACTTGTAAGAAACCAAAATGCAGTTGTCAAGTAGTAGAACGCATGTGCAAGTAGATAGCATAAAATTGTCACTTAACAGCATGCATGTACTGGTGGATATTCCCTTCCATACACAGCAAGTCCTTCAAAATTGCCAATCAAATAACCTTTTTTCCGTTTTTTTTTTAAATCTGGCCAATAAAATAGAGAAAATTTTGAAATTTGTTGAATTTTTCTAAAGGAGGATGGGCATTAATCCTTCAAAAAGTATTTAAAAAATGGAGACCATTTTACTTTTTATTGTAAACAACATTAAAATCCCCGATTTTTTTTATTTTGGGTACGGCAGGATACCAGAAACAAACAATTTCTTTTGTTTACGCCAAAGAACATCATCATGACCACGATACTTATCATAACAAAAATACTTTATCTAACTAGCATGTTAAGTCACAATGCATAAAATAATTGATGACTGTTCTTTCTGTCAGCCACAATGCATATAATACAGAGGTCCCACTGAGGTATAATATTCATTGCCCAATCTTGGGGCCTTATTTACCAAAGTTGAAAGTCTAAAGGTCAGACTTAGACTTTATATTGCCAAATGTTCTATTCGCTATCATGTTGTTATAAATGTGCCTATTTTGATTTAAATGGGTTTACATGTTCAGTGGGTAACAACAAATAATCAGATAAAATTTCACATGGTTAAATTCAATTGACATTACGCCAGCTGTCAATCTGTACCCTTTAAATCAATTTTAACGGTAAATTATAATCACATGGACCAATGGATTATCTTGAAAACCTTTGTCAAGCAACCTTCAACAAACAATAAGGTGGAGCGATCTCTTCTCTGATGTCAATTGCAAAGAAATGGCAGTGATTATAAATGTTGTCAATTTAAGTCTAAGTTCTAAGTCTGAGTTTCAGTCTTACAATGTTGATGAATAAGGCCCTGGTAAATGAGTCATAAGACTATTTCAGAAGTAATAAGCACATATTCTTACTTCAACACTCAGTTTATACATAGTTCAAGTGTTAAAATTCAGCATAGGAAATTTCACACGGTCACAACTTAATTATCAAAACGTTTTTCATCACTTTATTTTACCGAATTGTGCAGAAAATTCGGAATAGTAGGACCCCTTATAATAGTTTATGTTCTTAGCATCAACGGTTGCTATGTGGTAACAAAGACATTTTAGACAGTATATAATGAACCTAGTTTTAAAGTTAGATAAAGCACAAAGAATTCTAAATCTTTATTCAACACCGTCTCAGCATGTCAAGCAACTTGACACTTTATAACACCATCCCCGTCCCTCAGCCATATCAGGGGTGGTATTCACAAAGAAACTTAAGTGAAAACTTAGAATTTTCCCAAAATCTTACTATTTCCGTAAGTGTATCAGCTAAAAAAGAAAATCAAGATTATCAAATTTTTACATTGCTATGAAGCATTATGTTAAGCGCTACGAAAATCACCAAGAAAAATTGAGTTATTATTAGTTCCTTTCAAAAATATGGACAGATCATTTTTTTAACTTAAGTCAAAATATTTAAGTTTTCACTTAAGATGCTTTGTGAATACCGGCCCAGGGCTACAAAAGACATTGCTTGATCTTCTCTGATAAAATTTTAACATTCCTAGAATAATAAATTATGACTGCTCCACTACCTACCCTCCATGGCCACAATAAGGTACACAATTCAATGTATCATCACCACAAAAACAGATAATGTTTGCGTAAAAATGAAAATAACATTTCTGCAAAACACTTGCATCTTGTACACTCATTAAAAGTTGTAAATACTCTGATGTGTAATGACTTTATTATTTTTATTATCAATAAAATTTCTTCTTAACTTTCAAGTTCAATCTTGAAAAGAGTTTGTAGAATTTTTCTAGTTTCAGAATTTTAAACCTTTTGTTATCTACAGTTTTTTGGAGTGCTAGAGATACTCCGATGACTTCGACCCGACGTGTCGGCGCTGCTGCCAGATGAAGACCGCCTGTCCCTGTGTTGATTGCTGCCATTTGGGGTCACTGACCTTGACCTTGAACCTGAATCTGACCTTGACTTCGAACCCGACCTTGAGACTCTTCGTCTGTAATGATAAATAACATTGAGGGTGTTTAAACATGAAATTAAGAGGACCACCTACTCTATTGACCTTTAATCTATCGACCCCTTATCTATTGCTCTTTAACCTATTGACCCCTAATCTATCAACCTTTGACCTTTCAACCCCTAATCTAGCGACCTAATCACTTGACCTCTAAGCTATCAACCCCTAATCTACTGACCCCTAATGTATCAAGATATGACCTATCAACCCCTAATCTAGCAACCTAATCACTTGACCTCTAATCTACTGATCCCTAATCTACTGACCCCGAATCTATTGACCTCTATTCTATCGACTCCCTAATCTATCAATCTCTAACCTATCACCCCTAACCTATTGACCCCTATTCTGTCAAACCCTAATCCATCAATTCTACTGACCCCTAATCAATCAATTCACCTATAAACAGTATTCAACAAAAGCGATGACGTAAATATCAAATGGCGCTATAAGATTGGACCTTAAATGATTAAAATCAAAATCACTAAATGGTAACATTGTTCTTGATAGTAGGTATTAGTTTATACAAGGATGCACAGGTACAACATAAACACTGACCTCAATCAACTGAAAGGCACAATTTTCTCGCTGAAATTTATATTTTCAATGCAAGGGGCTTATAATTCATTCATGCATAATGGTCAAGCACCAGTTTAATAAATTAAAAACAGTTTGTGTTAATGAACAATCAGTACAAAGCTACCTATTTGTACGTGGGTATATCCAAAAGTAATGTCACTGATGCTGTTAGATCGTGCATAATGTCAATAAAACCACGCAACTTTTCACACCGTAACTTCAGTCTATTTTGAATAAGATGATGAAATTTCACAACAATGCACAGAACAGTTCTTGAGATATGAAAATTTACACAAGAAATACTGACGAACATCGCCAAAAGTCTGACATCAACGAAGTTACTTGCTAACACCTACTCATCCGGCAAACATTCATCCCTGGTGATTTCTAACGACCCCCCAATCATGCAGTCATTTCCACGACCTTTAGAAATGTGCAACCCAGCCGACACTTACTCTCTGCGATTTCAAATTAATTTTGAAGTGTCCTCTAGATAGTCCCACAGCTTAAATTTTAACTCTCCACATAAGGTTCGAAGTTTCGAACGTCGAGTTGAACTGACCGCATTAAAAAATACTCCTGGTGTTCTTTTTGGATCTACTACAAAGCATTTATATCATGCACTGTTGAGAATGATTTAGCTATACATGCCCTTTTTGTCAAGCGTCTTTTTGTCACAAATCTGCTGTGTTTGCGCTAAGTAATCAGTGTATCGAAAGCATATTCAGAGTTTCAAAATAGAGTGACATCAATGAATTTTTATCAGTAGACACAAAACATTTGTTTCATCACGTCACAAAAGTATTGGCGGCTTTCTATGATTATTTTTATAAAACATAATTATAAAAGAAAATTGTTAAGATTATGAAACGAGAGGGCCTGAAAGGCCCAAGGTCGCTCTCCTGGTGCACATTGGTCTAGGTATCAGTACAACCTACATTCTGACCATTTTCATAAAGAACAACATTCTGACCAAGTTTCATGATGATTGGATCAAAACCACGACCTCTGGAGTGAACACAAGGTTTTTCTAAGATTTTATCTAGTGACTAGTTTTTGACCCCACATGACCCAGTTTCAATCTTGGTCTAGATTCTATAGAGAACAACATTCTGACCAAGTTCCATGAAGATACGATCAAAATTGTGACCTCTGGTGTAAACACTAGGTTTTTCTAAGATTTGACCTAGTGACCTAGTTTATGACCTCACATGACCCAGCTTGAACTTGGCATAGATTCCATAAAGAACAACATTCTGACCAAGTTTCATGAAGATTGAATCAAATTGGTTACCTCTAGGGTGTATACAAGGTTTTTATAAGATTTGACCTAGTGACCTAGTTTTTGACCCCACATGACCCAGTTTCAAACTTGGCCTAGATTTTATAGAGAACAACATTCTGATCAAGTGTCATGATGATTGGATCAAAACGGTGACCTCTGGAGTGAACACAAGGTTTTTCTAAGATTTGACCTAGTGACCTACTTTTTGACCCGGCATGACCTAGTTTCTAACTTGTCCTAGATTTCATAGAGAACAACATTCTGACCAAGTTTCATAAAGATTGAATCAAATTGGTGACCTCTAGGGTGTACACAAGGTTTTTATAAGATTTGACCTAGTGACCTAGTTTTTGACCCCGCATGACCAAGTTTCAAACTTGTCCTTGATTTCATGGAGAACAACATTCTGACCAAGTTTCATGAAGATTGGAACAAATTGGTGACATCTAGAGTGTACACAAGATTTTTCTAAGATTTGACCTAGTGACCTTGTTTTTGACCCCACATGACCCAGTTTCGAAATTGGCCTAGACTTCATGGAGAACAATATTCTGATCAAGTTTCATGCAGATTGGATCAAAACTGTTATCTCTAGAGTGTACACAAGCCAATTGTTGATGGACGACAGACGATGGACGAAGAGTGATCACAAAAGCTCACCTTGTCACTACTATGTGACAGGTGAGCTAAAAAAACGGAATTTTCGTGTGCAGCAATATGATGTCACAAGTATATTTTAAATGTACATATAATTCAATTTTGATAATTGAAAACTGCAGCACCTTCTATATTAATCAGAATTGAATTGCTGCACATTTTGATATCGTTGTTATGCATATCCGCCAATAAACAAATAAATGACGGGAGGAGTGCCATTACTTTTGGATATACTCACATATATATACTTGATTCTCATCGACTCGATCCTTCTCATCAACTTGAGCCCTATTTGTTTTGGTCAAATATGCACTCATGCGGAGATGGTTCTTATCCAAAACATTTTAAAATCTGCTGGAAGTCTTATTTCTGTTACAACAGCAAAAAAAATGTGAATGAAAACAACTTATCATTCTGTGATCACTAATAGCAACCAACCATGAAAAATCCGTTTTGGTAAGCATCAACGACTAAGCTTTTTACCATTGGGTTCTGTTGTTGACGATTTATTTGTCAACAGGCTCGTTTACATTGATTAAAGTGGGTGAATATCATCTAAGATGATTTAAATTTATGTAACAACTGTGTTTGTGAAGAGTTTTCAGTCTTTGGGTTAAATAGAGGCTGACCAATCAGAGGGCTCGAGTCGATGAGAAAGTTTTAGAATGACGTAGGCTCTTGACTGGTACTTGCTTTACAGGATATTCACTTGGATTTCACGTAGGAGGCTTTTTGTACATTTGAGGAGGCGAATGTGCCTGAGCACTGAATGTGGAAGGCATCTGAGTGAACATTTGAGGCGGCCCAAATATCATTTGAGGCAGTCCAAAGGGCCTCCTGCCGTCTCCTTATGACAACCCTGCTTTATAGCAAATATTTTACAAGAAAAACTTTTTAATGGCAAAACTATTTTGATTTCATAAAGTTAAGTAATTTCTCAGTCAACAGGGATTTCCCTGATGCAGGTTTTCTGCATCCCTGACGCAACTTTGTGGCTTGGGACCCTCATTTCTGCATTACTGTGCATCCTTGGGACCCCCATTAGGATCCCTTGAATAGGCATTTTTATTTCAGCTAGAACATTTTTCTTTCTGCTATTTATTGCACTAAGTCTTGTGGTGCATTGAGCAATCTGAATTTGCTGTTTTATATATCTTTAAATTTGATACTCACTAATAATGAGCTTGAAATACATTACCGTATAATGAAGGGACCCCCAAAATTTCTCAGGGACTCCCTAAAAATAAATCTTAAGGGTCCTGGGACCCTCGTATGAAAAATCCTAGGGAAAACCCTGAGTCAATAAAAATTAAATTGGTTAAAGAGTAAACTGTAGGAAGTGTGCATGCAAGGCTTTTAGCCCTAAGGGGCTCGACTCCACGAGAAAGCAGTATAAGTACTGAAAATTATCACTGATGTGATAAAAGTATTTATATACCATGCATGATCTTCCATGTTAGAACATATAATGGAACAATGTTCCAATGTATGTGAGAACAAATGGTGACGTCACCAGCTTTTTGGTGTAAAAACGTAACATCTTCAGCTTCATTTAATCTAAGATAAGTGGAAGGCAATAAAATATAGCATACCTTTTGTTTCTGGAGGCACGATCAGCACTATGTTCCGACTCGGAGTCGCTAGAGCTGGAACTTGATGAGCCAGAGCTGCTACTGTCTGAGTTAAAACCTGTTGGCTGTTGAAGATCCACTGCTTCTGCAATAGCAGCAACTTCTGGACGGCATTCCTACATATACAGGAAGAGAGAATAGATTTAAAGTTCAGAAGTTGACACGATCCTGACCTTATAATTGGCATTATTTAACAACTGATGTTACCTTCTCTATATTTCTAACCCTGGTTGTATGTTTTTATATGCCGGAAGTATTACAAAGATGCTCGAGGTTTAATACAAACACAAATCTAAATGACTGATATTGCACAATTTGCTTTCGGAAATGTATGAATTCAACGCGAGAACCTTGTAATATATTCAATTTTATTCATGCATAAAGGTCAGGATCAGGTCAAATTCTCCAAGCTATACAGTAAAATCTTAGGAGATTCATTCTTGAGTAGGGGTTTGACCCTTGATATTTCCACAAAGCCACACTTTGATCCTCAAGATTTTGGTTTGAATGGTCTTTTACAAAGGGAAGATTATTAGCTGATGAGGGCTAGAGTCATGTGACTTGAAGTTGTCATGTGACTTCCTTAGCATCATATGGTTATCATGTGAAGGCTGGGATTATGTTACTGAAAGAAGGGGAAGTGTGATCAAGTGATCAAAATTATCAAATTCATATGAAAAGTAATTCATTTTAGAAATAACTAGAAATGTGTCGATGGGAAATGGGTGTCCCATGAGAGTTTATATTAAAAGTAACAAATGGACATGACTCCATTCATTACAGTCAATTATACATTAAGGTTGTTAATCTGTGAAAGTATGAAGAAATTCCAACGGATGGTTTCTGAGGAGTTCAACACACAAGATTTGCGTTACGTATGCATGGATGGACAACACCAATGCAAGATTCCCCCCACACACTTATGAACAAGTGAGACCTATGAGGAGGCACAATATAAAATACCTGTAGAGGCGGGACATTTTCCTTACATAGTAGGGGTTGTTATGAAACCCTTCCTCAGGAAAAAAAGTCTATAGAATCAATTACTTCTACAATATCAGTCAGAATGTTTCCAAAAAACAACAATAGTTTTTGCCTAATGAAAGGCCTAAGGCCACATTCTCAAGATTATAAAAAAATCCCAAACAGCATACGTGCCAAATTAGTTCAATCCAAAATAGTGATAAAGTGAAACACCTCACAAGATGCACCTAAATGTGATTTAATAAGAATTTAGATACATAAATAGGGAATGTATTAATTTTAGTAGTTATAAATATGAGAAATAAGATCATAAATGAATCAAATGTACTTTTGTGCAAAAAAGGTAAGTAAATTTGGAAACCAGAAATTTATCAACGAAAATAGGAGTGACTCCACTTTAATAGGAGTATTTGGCAGGTACGCAAACAGCTACTACAGTCCAACTCACCTTCAATGTCTGCAGCCACTTTCTTGATAATTTAGGACGACCTCTCACTGTTTTATGCCACACAATAGGAAAATTAACAATACTACAAAAGTTCTGTGTAACAGCTATACTATTATCTAGGTTGACAACGACATGCCACCAACCACCCGGTACAAACACTGTCTCTCCTGGCTTTTGTAGAATCTCGAGCTGTAATCATATAAACATAACTATGATAAAAAAGTTACCACTTTTTGGGGCTGTTTTCGGCTGTTTATAGCTGCTCAGCTGCTCAACCACCCATTGACATTTTAACTTCCCCTGGCCATTGGGCTACCGAATGAAACCTACATTGGAGTCTCACTGGGGAGACTATTTCTCTCCTGTGGGTGTGACAGCCAACTTCAATCTGTGGTGCCCAAGAATAGACATAGTCCTCACAGGTACCAATTTACCCCTAAGTGGAGTGAAGCATGTGGGTTATTCTTGTTCAGAGAAATCAACCAGTGGTCCAAACGAGGGTTGAACCAGGGACCTCTCGAGTCTGAAGAGCCTGCCCTACCTCTAGGTCACTGCTCCCCACTATAGTCATGATGGCAAAAAAGACGATCCTAGGGTAAAGCATTCTTAAATTATTGAACAGGAACTATTTGGTCTACCAACCAACATGATCAAAGCAATATACCCACTCATAAAAGATGAGGGGGTATAACTATTCTAAAGAAATGGCCCTTGCCCAATCAGTTGGTTTTGACTGCCAGTCTATGACAGTGTCATCAACAATATTGGTAATTAAACCCTGGGTTTGATGCCATTCCTCAACAATGCTTTCAAATATTCATTGAAGAAACATGCATGACGGGCAAGCACAGAATGCTGCCAAGTACCAGACCACCAGTCCAATGTTACCACACTTATTATAACAGAGGATCTACATGTATCATGAGTTGTCAATTGATAAGAAACTTATATTAAACAAGTTTTGAAAAATTTATTATGCGAGACTCTCGTGTGCTTAATAATATTTACTGAACGAGTTTAATATAAATTTAGCAACTGACAACTCATTTATTTTTTACAACATATGACACAAAATAAAACACAAAATATACATTGTTTTATTATTGGAAAAGCATGTCCATGTAGTATAACTTTAAACTACACATGTGTCATATAAGATTATACATACCTGCTATACTAGCCTGGATAGAAGGAAAGTCATATGATATAATTACTTACAGGTTTACAATCTTTAGGCCAGGTCGGTAGTTGTGTACGCGCATACATGACTTTAAACCATGTCACTGCTTCATCGCGTTGCTTACCACCCTCAGTGGACTTTACTTTCACTAGATCTTTTGGTGTATTTGTAGGAAGCAGCAACCATCTATAACATAATCAGAATACTAGATACTGTAAAATCATTAATTTTCAATTATGGGACCAAAATTTCATGGCTTTGAAGAAGAAAAAAAAGACCCTTTCGTGGAGGGCGTCATTTCAAGGATATCTTATCTACTTTGTCTTATACAATAGAAATTATTAATATTTGTGGGGATGTTATTTCTTGCTTTTGACTATATTTTACCATATTATAGGCAAATACCCACTGTTTTAATAAAATATGACCCTTCAAACCAATATCTCGAGAGTTAAAATATTGCTATTTTGAAATTTTGAAATTTCAAGAGTTAAAACCCATTCTTCCCTGTTACATGGGAAGCTTGATTGTAAAGTCTAAGTTTACAGACTTCAGAAAGCAGAAATTCTTTATATACTTTGTATAAAAGTGTAAAACAAACCTTTTATATCCAGCAACAAGGGCATTCCATGCACTAGTACCAAGTGGATCTATATGTATACCTGTCCCCGATCTGGCCGAACCCATGACAAACCATCTAAAATACAAACAAGAGGGTCCAAAGGGCCCTGGGTCGCTCACCTGTTTGGCCTAGTGACCTAGATTTTGGCCCAAATGACACAGTATCTAACTTGACCTAGATTTTATAGAGATAAACATTGTGACCAAGTTTCATAAAGATAGAGTCAAAATTGTGACCTCTAGTGTGTTCACAAGATTTTTCAATGATTTGGCCTCGTGACCTAGTTTTTGACCCCAGATGACCCAATATCGAACTTGACCTAAATTTTATAATGATGATCATTGTGATCAAGTTTCATAAAGATAAGGTCAAAATTGTGACCTCTAGTGTGTTCACAAGCTTTTTCAATGATTTAGCCTCGTGACCTAGTTTTTGACTCCGGATGACCCAATATCGAACTTGACCAAAATTTTATAGTGATGATCAGTGTGATCAAGTTTCATAAAGATTAGGCTCAAATTGTGACCTCTAGTGTGTTCACAAGCTTTTTCAATGATTTGGCCTTCAAAGGCTTGTGACCTAGTTTTTGACCCCGGATGACCCAATATCGAACTTGACGTAGATTTTATAGAGATGATCATTGTGATCAATTTTCATAAAGATCAGTCTCAAATTGTGACCTTTAGTGTGTTCACAAGCTTTTTCAATGATTTGGCCTTGTGACCTAGTTTTTGACCCCAGATGACCCAATATCGAACTTGACCTAGATTATATAGAGATGATCATTGTGATGAATTTTCATAAAGATTAGTCACAAATTGTGACCTCTAGTGTGTTCACAAGCTTTTTCAATGATTTGGCCTTCAAAGGCTTGTGACCTAGTTTTTGACCCCGGATGACCCAATATCGAACTTGACGTAGATTTTAAAGAGATGTTGTGATCAATTTTCATAAAGATTAGTCTCAAATTGTGACCTCTAGTGTGTTCACAAGCTTTTTCAATGATTTGGCCTTGTGACCTAGTTTTTGACCCCAGATGACCCAATATCGAACTTGACCTAGATTTTATAGAGATGATCATTGTGATCAATTTTCATAATGATTAGTCACAAATTGTGACCTCTAATGTGTTCACAAGGTTTTTCAATGATTTGGCCTAGTGACCTAGTTTTTGACCCCAGATGACCCAATATCGACCTTGACCTAGATTTTACAGAGATGATCATTGTGATCAAGTTTCATAAAGATTAGGCTCAAATTGTGACCTCTAATGTGTTCACAAAGTTTTCCTTTGATTTGACCTAGTGACCTAGTTTTTGACCCCAGATGACCCAATATCGAACTTGGCCTAGATTTTATGGAGATGATCATTGTGATCAAGTTTCATAATGATCAGGCTCAAATTGTGACCTCTAATGTGTTCACAAGGTTTTCCTTTGATTTGACCTAGTGACCTTGTTTTTGACCCCAGATGACCCAATATCGAACTTGACCTAGATTTTATGGAGATGATCATTGTGATCAAGTTTCATAATGATCAGGCTCAAATTGTGACCTCTAATGTGTTCACAAGGTTTTTCAATGATTTGGCCTAGTGACCTAGTTTTTGACCCCAGATGACCCAATATCGAACTTGACCTTGATTTTACAGAGATGATCATTGTGATCAAGTTTCATAAAGATTAGGCTCAAATTGTGACCTCTAATGTGTTCACAAGGTTTTCCTTTGATTTGACCTAGTGACCTAGTTTTTGACCCCAGATGACCCAATATCGAACTTGACCTAGATTTTATGGAGATGATCATTGTGATCAAGTTTCATAATGATCAGGCTCAAATTGTGACCTCTAATGTGTTCACAAGGTTTTCCTTTGATTTGACCTAGTGACCTAGTTTTTGACCCCAGATGACCCAATATCGAACTTGACCTAGATTTTATGGAGATGATCATTGTGATCAAGTTTCATAATGATCAGGCTCAAATTGTGACCTCTAATGTGTTCACAAGGTTTTCCTTTGATTTGGCCTAGTGACCTAGTTTTTGACCCCAGATGACCCAATATCGAACTTGACCTAGATTTAATGGAGATGATCATTGTGATCAAGTTTCATAATGATCAGGCTCAAATTGTGACCTCTAATGTGTTCACAAGGTTTTCCTTTGATTTGACCTAGTGACCTAGTTTTTGACCCCAGATGACCCAATATCGAACTTGACCTAGATTTTATAGAGATGATCATTGTGATCAAGTTTCATAATGATCAGGCTAAATTTGTGACCTCTAGTGTGTTCACAAGCAATTGTGAACGGACGACGGACGGACGACGGACGGACGACGGACGACGGACGACGGACGAAGAGCGATCACAAAAGCTCACCTTGTCACTTTGTGACAGGTGAGCTAAAAACAACCAATGTATTATTATAAACTACTAAATTACCCTTGAAAACCTCGTGGTAAAGAGACTGCATAAGTTTAAGAGATCTTGGGTTTAATCCAAGGCCATGGCAATTATATTGACTTCCATTGAAGCCACCGCTTGTAGTGTTATGTAACAGGTACGCCAATAGCGCCGGGCCGAAACTGTGATTTTACCAGATAGACGAAAATATTGTCGAAAATCGTTTTTAACTCAAAATATTTAAACTATCGATTTTCTTACAAAAAAACATTACTACCATAAGAAAGGTAATTTAGTTCTGTTTTAAAATATGTAAACATGTTTATAGTTGTGTGAAACATGATCTTTTTACTACACCATGTACTGAATTTTACATAATTCTTAACAGTACATGCTTATCATCTGGTGTTGCTACATAAAGCATACCAAAGTAGTTAAAAATGTCAGGATAATGTCATTGAGTAGTCTCCATTTGACTGAGAGACTGCCTTAGTGGTTCAGTTGTGGAACACAATACAATATTCCAAAATAAATTACAATAGAGAATATTTGAATTTTTCCGTTGATACTGAAAGTTACTCTGCCGAATCTGCAGACGGGACATGTAAAGTTTGACAATTCTAGGGAAAAGCAATCTTGAGTTATCAAGCGGAAAACATAAATTATGGGCTACTGACCGACTTACCCACAAACAATTTTTTCAATCAAATGCAAAAATAAATTTATGTACCTGTATGGTGGCCGTCTTCTCTCGCCTGCATATTTAAATAAATCATCTTTAAAGTACTCAGGCACTTCATAATCTTCTAACATACGACCTTTCTTTGAATGCTGTAATTAAAAATAAAAATACTTTGTTTTGCTTAAAAGTCAAAACTTGAGAAAACGAAACCTCAGGGAGAGGTGGCCTAGAGAGGTAGGGGGTGACATTGGGATCGAGAGATAAATTCCTGTGAGTGAAAGAACCATGCACATTCCTCCACTCCACCCAGGCGTATGAATGGCAACCAGTACCTGAGAGGGGACAAAAAGTGACAGCATTGCCTTGTTATACTGCTGGGGTTCTACTGAGACAAAATGCCCAATCCTGAAAATCACTTCCAAACCAGTTTCAGGTGCCATTTGCACACCTCCCAGCACCTAAACTACTGTTAAATCATTTAATTTCGATGGGACTTAATAAATACAAGGATCAAAATTATTGTTTGATGGGATTTTATTTTGTAGTTAAAGGCGAACCACGAAATTTAACCCCCACGAAAATTAGCAGTTATGATTTTACAGTATGTTTCAAACATTATTCTCTTGTCAAAATTCAGTTCATATTACTTCAAATGACAATAACTCAATTAATACTTGGAATATTTTCATCAAATAACTTTTATTTTCCGCAGTAAGGTTCATATTTCTAGTGCAGCAAATCGGGAAATATAAAACCACTACAACAGTTAACTTGTGACTCAATGCTCATGGGTAAATAGACATCATGCAGGGCACTCATTTGACGTTTTTTGGGGCCGAAATTCGGCCCAAGTCCCCTCCTGAAATGATATACTTTTTTTCCCTATTTTTGATAAAAATTCCCCTCCAGAACAAATTTATTTTTTTGGCCAAAAAAAAATCAAAAATCGTATATTTAGTCGCTCATTAGTCTCATTTCGGATCAGCTGGCCTATTTGGCTTAAATGATAAACCTTTAATTAATTGTGTGTGCATTCATGTACATAATTATTAACCTCAGAAAATAAAACTGTTATCAAAAACCTTTCAATGTTCATTTATAAGTCTTTTGAATTAAGAAATAGGAGATACTTATTATGAGTAGCATTATCTTCTCCTCACTTAAGGCATATAAATATGTAATAATTGTAGAATTTAATTGTTCAATATTTGAATCGCATATATAAATTATTTGAAGAATTATGTGCACTGTGTAATGACAAAATATACATAACTATGCCTGTGACATGTGTATGCATGTGTGTTAGCGTGCGTGTGTGTGCGCGTGTGTGAATGTGTGGGTTTGCTTGTCAGAATGCATGATGTGTGCGTGAATGATAGTATGCTAGTATACTTTTGTAATTGTAATTGTATTTGTATATGTATATGTATTGTATTGAGTGTAAACTCATGGGCATAACGCCTAATGTTTCTCGAAATAAACCATATGTAAACCATAATATTGAAATATAGCTACTTTAAGCTTTAAAGGTTTAGTGCATGGTTATAAGGCAGTTTTTAAGAAAATCTCCTAAATTCCCCCTTTTCTTCAAAATGACGCGATATTCCCCTACCTGAGGGCCCCAGGCCCCTTCACCTATAGTGTAGCTAGGGCCCTGCATCATGTCCAATCCTGAAAATCAGCCCAAATCTGTTTCAGATGCCATTTGAAAACATCCCAGCACCTTAACTTTGTTTCAAATAATGTTCTATAGTGAAAATTTAGCCAATGGAACTTCAACAGAACTACATACAACTTAGTCAATACTTTGCATGATCAAATCAGAAATCAAGATTATTCCGAAATCCAGATTATTCTGGAATTGAAGTTCCCATGTAACATAATCAAGGTATATACTCACTGTTACGTAATAAAACAGTATACTTTCAATAACACTTCGATGATATGTCTTTTATGAGAAGGGTGTAAGTACAAAATCAATATTTTGGAAACACAAGAAACAAGACTGCGTTCAATAAACGCTGATGCCCCCGGGGAAGCCATTTCAATAAGTCTTAAGTCCAAAATTAGGTCAAGGTGAAGGTCAAAATGGAGTCAGGTGAAACAGGCGTGTGGAGAGTGGTCATATACATCATCCATGCAAGTATGAAAGCCTTGTAGCGAGCCATATTATTGCTAGAAGAAACGGTCAATTTGGGTTAACCAGGCCGGACGAACGAACAGACAGGTGAATCACTGTATGCCACCCGATCTATCGATATCGGGCATAAAAACTGTTTGAAATTTACTCTTTAGTTAAGGCAAGACAAGCTTTTACAACTTCAATTTAGTTAACATGACAAGTTCAGATTTTCATGAAAATAGGCTCATAAGAAGCGTCTTGTGGTGCTGATTTTAAATATGTATCAGTTGAGTGTTATAACATCGTAAGTTGTAGTTACAACCTTCTCATACCAGCCAGCAATATATTCATAAAACAGATTAATGAAATCGTACCCACCTCACCATAACTGCTATCAAATATATACAACGGGCTATCATCTTTGTTATGCCTCATATACTCAGTAAAATATTTCATCTTCATTTTAACTGAATACCCGTCATCATCTTCTCCACATTTGAACTTCTGGTTACGATATTTTTTGGCTAACCTCTAGAAATAAAAATACAATTTTTTTTTAAATCTTTTACATCACTGTTAGTCATTTGTTACACTTACAGTACGGCCTCCCAAGAGCGGTCCACTGATGAGCAACATTGTCTCTATGACAACAGATTGAATTGAAGAATTTTAGCTTAAATTCTGAAAAGCAACAACCTCTTTACAATGGCCAATATGTGCAGCTCCAAATAGGTGTAATTATTTAAACCGTTCGGTCAAGGATAACCCATGAAAGTGCAAGCACTTATTCCCAATGGGGTCCTGTGTTTTGCTGAAGGGACAGCAGGTGGAAGAGACAGTAATGTGATACAAAGTATCCGGGCGCGATGCCCTAGCTCTTTTCGAAGAGACACCTTGGTTCTTTAACGTGCCCGGTGTATAGCATCGATACAGTCAAAACTACCTCTGGGTTGCTAACCAGTTCATCTCTAGTTGGGTGGGAAACACAAAAAAATCGTTTCAGAAATGATCAAGTGCCCTGGCCGAGGATCAAACCCGGGACCTCTTGATCAGCTGTCAAGCAGACTATCCGTTCTACCACAGTACCACCTACTCTTCTATTGCTATTGTTCTACAGTACTTACATTATTATAGAATAAACTTCAATATACACCTTTAGGCAACAGTTTATAATATCTCTTAACATAGACCATGTTAGGAGCCTTAAAAAACATCAGTTATTATTACCTGACCCAAAATGAGCCTATAGATCCTTATTAACGTTTATAAGTACAATTTGAATTACAAGGAAATCTGTGATTTCTTAAAAAATGAAAACCTCATTTATTTCAATGTAAAAAGCCAACAAACCTCTAATGTCCATTTTTGTGTGGCCAGCCAATCATCCTGGGCATGAGTGACCACCACAGGCGTGTAAGTTCTCTCATACTTGTCTTGAAACTCTTCAATCGACGTAGTTCTAGCATCGATTCTTAATACATTATCCTTCACTGCTGATTTGGATAGATCAAGTTGTTCATGATAGTTATATTTGTACCAGCCATCGTTCTCCGAACTCAGCTCTGCAATAATTATATGAAACCAAATGTTTCAGGTAGCAGTTTAAGGGCTGTTGAAGGACATAATCATAATTTTAAATTATCCTGAGCAAGCATAGTGAGAGAGTTTTTTGGGGGGTATTTTCTTCATAGGAAATGATACTTTATAAGTTTATATCAAGATCTTTAATGAAGAATTCCCTGAATTGACTTTTCCCTGACTTTTGCTCAATTTCCAGATTTCCCTGGCTAATTTCAAAATTCCCTGACTTTTCCATGACCTTGAAAAATTTATGTTTTTCCCTGACTGTCGGAACCCTGATGTAGGTAGAAGGGTTTTGGGAAAAAAATCAAATGATATCCATAAAGGGGCTGGGCAAATATCAAATGTCTCCTATTAATCATGTAGGTTATAAAGAGGAAACAGCTCTGGATAGCATGCAATCATCTTACCTAGAATCATGGGTTAGAGTTCCATGACTATGTAAGTTTGGGTACACCAATATTTGTATAAATTCGAAATTCATGAAATATTAACGCCAACATACAGTATAAGACAACCTGCACGCTTAATTGCACTCAATATAGAAACTTCGTAGTTATAGACAGCCCTAGCTAAGACTCACTAGGATTACGGAACTTCCTTAATCCTAGCCTGTGTGTCTAGGACCACGGTACCGTAAATCGTAATCCTAGCCACTGCCCAATTTATAATAGATTATTTAGTTATGGTATCCAAAACTAGCTAGCCGGGAGCGTTTGCTGGATACATATAATTTTTTCCTTCATCCACTACATATTACTTTTTCGAAGCATGCCATTTTGTAGCATACTGCTGCATAGCGCTTCGTAGTGCCTTGCATATGAATGTCCCAGATTGGCTGTGACTGCATTGGTAAATTTGGTGCATAGCCCATGGCAATGCAATCTTTCATCATATTCATAGGTAAATAGTAATAATTTCAATTCAATAACTGTACATTATTCGATGTTCAAACAACCACAGACAGCTTCAACAACATCAGTAATTCTAATTTCTAGAACTCCATCTTTTTAGACGAGTCGAGAATCAGGGCAAGAAAGAATCGGAAAGGATGAAAATAGAAAAAGTAAGAATCAATCCTTACCTGGTCTTGCTTTTAATTTTGCTTCTCTCACACGTTTTCTAGTTCTGTGGTCCATACGGCCACGATAATGTAAGTTAAATGACAAAACTTTATTTTTCTAGAAAATACAGTACAATTCTGACGGAAATGTGTTTCGCACGTACGCACTGGTGTGCTTGATTGATTTGTATCCGGTGCGCTCGATTCATTTTGCGATCATAATGTAGAGTATTTAATCGAACAAACACAGGCGGAAAGTGCGGTGTCGTGTGTTTGATAGGTTAGCACGCTGAGACACACCGAGGGTTTGGGAAATCACCCAAATAACCATGTTTTTAAGCAGAAAACATGTTCAAATACATATCGCTTGTTTAGAATGCGAAGGACAAACTTGATATTTGACAAAACAAGAAAAACTTTCCAAAAATAACTATTTCCTTTTGGTAAAACCAGAGATCCTATAAATAGAAGATCCTGAATTGTCTAAAACCCTTCCTGTAAGATCATTGCCCTATAGATAATATAAAAAAATGCATGTAGATCTATACATACATGTCTGCGATGAGATGCACCGTCCCTGTGATGCTGATTTTAAGTATGCACAAGTCTTCTAATTTCTAAGGTTACTGAATACACATAAGGGAGTATTTGCCTCGTATCGGTGCTGTTTAGTCTCTGGATACAACGTACACCTGGTTATTATTATTAGCTGGTCAGTATTTCGTGCTCGGCTGTATCTGGTGACTCTGAGTGACTATACTTTCCCTAACCAAAAATGATTGTCTTTTAGATGAAACCGTTTTTTGAAACAATACCAGATCTAACCCAATCGAGTCGATGTCTATATTCATACATGATGATACCATAGACAGTATCTTCTGTTGACGCAGGTTCCAAGTAAATTAAAACCTCTAAATTCTTCTCTTTTATTGCCTTATATGACAGGTATTTGTGAGTTTAAGCCCGAAGGTCCGATTTCACAGGTATATCATTTATAACGGAAAAAATATCGAAAAATATATAAGTCACAAAAAAATCATGTTAGTCTTTATCAATGATACAGTTACCCGAGTCCCCGATTTATGATCGAATTCCATATCAGTTTTTGTTAAATATATTATTATATTTTAATTTATATAGGCCAGGGATTTTGTTATATATATTGAAAAGCTCCTGTGTAGACATAGACTGCTTTATCAACAATAAGATGTGTACACGTGAAACCAACACAAATGCAAGGGCCTTGTAATATATTCATGCATCATATAATAATAATTATAATAATAATAATAATAATAATATCTTTATGTCAAGAAGATGACACATTAAGAATATACAAAGTATACAACATTGTTATCTTTTTTACAATGTGGTCTTCTGTAAGAAAACATACCAAACAATTCAATCATACATACGTACATACAACTAACATTCATTCCTGCAATTAGCTAATACATTACACACAGTAGACAGACAGACCCATAAAAACAGTAATAAAAGAAAATTGTAAAGGCATATCAAATAAACGACATTATATACAAGTATTTTGTCATAAGATGCTTTTTATACTTCTGTTTAAAGGCTGATAATGAATTCAAATTTCGAATGGAAAGAGGTATGCTGTTCCATAATTCCATTGCTACGTAAGAGAAGGTTTTTTGACCATAGTTAGTGTTTATCTTTGCATGTGAAATATCTCTATTTGTGGTGGATCTTAATGTATATGAAGTATTGTTTGCAAAATGTAAGATGTTTTGCAAGTACATGTATGATGACGTGATACCATGTAAGTTTTTGTATATGATAATTGCAGTGATGTACTTGCATCGACTTTCAAACGGTAGCCATTCTAATTCTTGAAATAGTTCTATGGAAGGAGTGCAATAAGGGTTTCGAAGTATTATTTTAGCGCAGCGCTTTTGTAGAATTGCCATTTTGGAAATATTGGTTTTACTACTTGTGCCCCAGATTACACAACAATAATCCATTGTTGATAATATGTAGGAATTGAAGTACAGTTGTCTCATGTCCTTACTTAGGTAGTTGTTTATTCTTTTAAGCAGTGAAATTTTTGTTTTCATTTTTTGCAAACATATCTAATTTGTTCATTCCAATTTAAATTATTATCAATATAGACGCCCAGAAGTTTTTGTGTTTTTACCTGCTCTAGTTGTGTATTGTTGATCAGGATATCCAATTGATCTAAATGCTTAACTTTATTCGTTGAACCGATTACCATGCATTTTGACTTTATGGGATGAATAAGCATGTTGTTTGCATTACACCAGTTAGTCACCGTATTAATATCCGCCTATAATTGAGATATTAGACATTTTATGTTGCTACCTGTAGCATGCAAAGCTGAATCGTCAGTATACAAGTCAATGGACGAATGACGAAGACGCGAACCAATATCATTCATGTATATAAGGAACAACAGGGGACCTAATATGGACCCCTGTGGAACACCACAAGAAATATCTTGAGACGAGGACTTGGTGTTACCCAATCTTACACATTGTTTTCTGTTGAGTCCGAGAAATGATAAAGTTGTAATTTATGAAAAAGAATTTCATGATCAACGAGATGGAATGCCTTTCTGAGATCTAAAAATATAGAACCAATAATATTTCCTGCGTCAATTTCTTTGGTCCATGCATCTATAAGTCTGAGCAGTGCAGTTTGGCATGAATGGTGTTCGCGAAACCAAGATTGATGAATATCTAGAAGTTGTCATTGTTGTAATAAGGATTTTAACTGATCTGCGATAAGTCTCTCGAAAATCTTTGAGATAGTCGGAAGAATCGAAATTGGCCGGTAATTGTTTGGATCGTCAATTTTATCTCCTTTATGTATAGGAACGACATATGCTGTCTTAAGACTTTCAGGTAATTGTCCTGTTGATATTCTGTTGTTTATAAGTGACGTTATTGGTATTATAATATGCTCTCCACAATATTTGAGTTTTTAAGCGCTTATGCCGTCAAGACCCGGTGCTTTATTTATGTCGAGATTGTTGATAATTTTCTTTACTTCGTAAGTTGATATATATATTCTATATTAAAGGACGATGTTCCAAATTTTGTCAACTGTATATTTTAAATTGTTATTAAATGAAGAATCATATTTCAACTTATTGACAATATTTGAAACATTGACGAAATGGCTATTGAATGCATTCAAAATCTCTTTAGGATCACTTTTCAAATGCCCATCATAGTGTAAGCTTCTTGGTAATTGTAGACAAGTATTACTAGAAGTGAGTGATTTCATAGTTTTCCATATGAACTTAGTTTATTTATTTTGTTGCACAGCATTGTTACAAAATTCAGATTTTCGCTTTTTTATGAGATATACCACTTGGTTCCTTTTGCATTTATATTCTGTTCAACGTTTAGAGGATTTTAGTTGATCTCGGTCCCTTATTGTTAACTTGATGTCTTCAGGCCCGGTGATTATAAACGTTGGAGAACGTACTCCATGCTCCAACTCATACTCTGTACTCCAATTGGAGCATTTCTTCGTTACAAAAACTGCTGTAACTTCTTCATTACTGAATGGAAACATATGATATGGGTGTTCATTTTCTTAGTTAGATCATTTGCTACTAGTTGGTCTCGGTTTTGATGAAAAAAATCTAAAAAATCTGTTTTTCAAGTTGGAGCATTGAGTATGGAGTTTGAGTATGAAAATAAGAAATGTTTATAATCATCGGGCCTGAAAACCAATCAGACTGCTTCTCAGACTTTACTCTTTTTTGTTTAATAGGGGCTTGCTTGTTAAGTGTATCTAGAAGGATGTTTGTTAAAGTGTCCAAAGCTTCATTAGGATCATGGATCATTTCAATTGATCTTATTTGAGAACGTTCCAGTTCTAATTAGTATTCATTCATGTAGAAATTTTTATATTGCCTGTAATTTATGTTTATGTGTTTATGGATTTTAGATTTTTTGTTATTTATGTGTTGAAATTATCAAATTCTCCAAGCAATACTTTTAAAACAGTTCACCATTACAACCCACCACCTGCACTGAATCACAAATTCAGGAAGGATAACTTTAATCATAATGTGCTGTTTGCTAACAACATATTTATCTTAGAATATACTTTTAAATTTACTTTCACTGGGCTGATAGTAGGCAGGAAACCAGACCGGGGGTTGGTTCTCACAGATCTATGCGTGCCTTATCTTTACCATGGATAGTGTAATTTACACATTTTACTTATATAAATTTGACTTGCGAACGATACGTCTGCCAACTATATTTTAGATATTACCGTGATTTGTTTAATCACGATTCTTTTATGATAGGATCTTTTCAAAATGATTCAATATCAGAATTGGTTATTTTTTCTAACTTTCCAAACAGTATATTTAGGCGCTGTAGTAACAACTTCTCCTAAACGCTTACTTCTGCACAGTGAATCGGATATTGCGACCAAAATATTAGATTTGGAAAGTAAACTTGCCGCACAAAGCAGTCAACTTGCTTCACAAGGCGCTGAGATCAATTCATTGAAGTCGCAGATACAAATACAGAATTCAAATGGAAGTAAGATATCGTTTTTATACCAGTATAATTGTTTTTAATTGTTCAAGTAATTAAATCTATCATTCGTACACTTTCAATGAACTGTCGTATAAATACACGTATACATTTACAAAATGTACTTTGATTTTACGACATAACATACTTTTACGCGCTGGTCTTTCAAAAGAGTATATAAAAAAATGTTAATTCCATAATCAAAGGTCGACGCTAATGTATCTACTGTAGCTGTTCAAAACGCATACTTACATGTTTACCCTCTTAGTCTCGTTTCTTGATTCTGTAACATGCCATTCATCTCAAGCTTTTAACGCATTGACTTAACAAAAGCCTTTAAAGTATGGATATTGGTGTAGTTTTGTCTTCTTAAACATTTAAGCCATTCATGTCGATATAATATTATAATATCCTTAAACACAGAGCCAGCATTGCCACAGCGCCTTAAAATATCGGGGGAAGATTATGATAGTAATATATAGTGAAACCCCATGAAGCCGGTGTATCCACGGTACCGGTGTATGTAATTTTCTCATGAAATTGTAGATTTTTTTCTCGTGACATTGCCTGCAGGATTGTTTACAATAACTGACGAGTAAATTAAATAAATAAATACGAAATGGACCAATTTCTGAATGAAATCACAACAAAAACTTACACCATGCCTTCACTACGAGTAAATCCTTATGTAATCGGCAATGTATGACATGCATGTATTCAATGCTCGCTTGTTTATTTATCAAACATAATTTTGACAGCTATGACGTCATCCATTGATAAAAAGGGTCGTGTGCAACTTTTGGCGGGAAAAAATCAACTTGTCAACAAACTGGACCAAATTTACTTGGAAAAAGTTATTGTTGCACCGGACAGATGGGGTTATTTCCCTTTCCTGAAATTTTACATGGTGTTTGTTTACATGTATTTTTTCCGATTCCAAAGATCATTTGATGTGATTTTGCAGTTTTATTAAAGAGTAAAGGTCATTTTAGCAGTTTCAACAAAATATGTGTCGAGGAGTTAGTGATTTATATTTATTTTGTCAATTTCGTTTGATACACCGGCTGCATGAGGTTCAAGGCTATATCGCCGGCTTAGAATGAGAAGGTCGTAACTGCTGCATACAACCTTAAAAGACTGAATGTGCTTCTCATGAGCATATTCACATGAAAATCGGAACTTGCCATGATGACCAAAATGAAGCTGTAAATGTTTGTTTTTTCTCAAATATCGATTTTGTACTTACGACTTCTCATTATAAGCCATCGATTTAGTGGTTTATACTATGGTAATAGGGTGGTGTATTTCCAGATGCTGGTGATACGTATACTCGATGGGGACGCACCACGTGTCCCGGAAATGGTTCGGCATTGGTGTACTCGGGTAAGTCGTCTTCTAAAAAGTCTCCAAAGGTCTGCACAAATAAAATCAACTAAATACATGTAAATGTATAAATTATTACCTATAACAATTGATGTACCACATCCCTAAGAAATTACATCACAAACCGCAGTTTTTCCCTCCATAATTTTTCATCTATTCAATATACCAAATATTTGACATACTAATATCACCCGATTATTCTTTTATCTAATGAATGAGTGAACATTTAGGGACTTTAGACGGCAGGTTTTTTGTGATATAATTTCTTAGGCCTGTGGATGAACGATTGCATATATACACATGGAAATCGTGTGCGGTGCATTCAAATTCTTAAACGAAAACTCTGTCAAATAACTCGGTTGTCCTACTTTGCAATATAATAAAAATACAATTGTCTATCCACTATATTCAGTCGTAGTTTAAAGTGCGTCCGTCAAAAATCGTTGTCGTTTCTACATTTACAATTGTCCAATATCATCATGCGTTGTTCTAAATGTAGGTCTTTGTCATTCTGTTGCACTAGCAATATAATAAAAATGGATTCTATTATACACGTGCTATTCGAAAGCTCTGTGAATCTTGAAATGTTGTTATCTCATAGTTAAATAAAAAAGGGTATTTGCTACAGCATGGGCGTAGGAGCGTCTTCAACATTGGGGGGGGGGGGGGGCCAAACATTTGGCAACTTGGGGTAAAAAAAATTTTTTGCTCGCTAAGCTCGCAAAGTAACTTCCTTATGTCAATTAGTCGACACGCAATATTTGCACAAAACTATTCTACAAACAAACTGTACTCTTAAACGTCCAAAACACTCCTATATCTATATACTAACTGTGAGTTTATGGTTCTGTGGTCATTTGGTTAAGTAATTACGTCTTAACTGGATGTTAATCCGTTCAAGTATACACGGGTCCGGGGGCATAGCCCTCATGAAATTTTTCTAAACTATAGATCAATCTAGTGCATTCTAGGCGTTCTGATATACCTTATTTTGCTTTCAAAAAGGACCTTAATGCAGGGAATTTAAGTTCTTACAAAAACACAATTAAGTGTTTGCATAAAATTTAAAAGGTGAAAACGTTTGTTTCAAACGCTTTATATATAATTGACAACGTCCCAAAGTCATATAGGAGGAATGGGGGACATTAAGAGTACAATTAATGGCACAAGTGTATTTTTGCAAACAATGGGTGATGAGGTATTTGAATATAAGGAAGTTATTTTGCGAGCGAAGGGAGCAAAAAAAAATTTGATACGTTTTTACCAAGAACTGAAGGCAAATTGCCTATAACGAGATATATTAGGTCGTAAATTATAATTTTTCGTCTGAATTATTGGGGGGGGGGGGGCAAAAGATATGTTGCCCCCCCCCCGGTCCAGACTCCTACGCCCATGTACAGGTACAGACTAATACAATAATTACTAGATCTAAACGCTTGCAATCATCCCACATAAGCATAGTGAACACATTTGCATTTTGCGTAAGATAGTCCAGACCGCGGTCCAGAACTGGAGATCGCAAACCAGTAACCTTCATTTATTCACGTGTTTCGTACATTTCAGGTTATATGAGTGGTACTTATATCTCGACACATGCTACGGGTGGAGCAGGAGCCAACTATGTTTGTCTGCCGGATGCACCAACCTGGGACTACTTTACAGCCAAAAAGGATAATGACGTACAAATTACCGGCGTTGAGTATGCTTTCAATCCCCACCTTAGTGCTGCCTCTCAAACTCCATTCTTTGGAACTTTTCTAGGACGTAGCGAGGCACCATGTGCTGTGTGTCATATCACACGTGGTACGAGCCTTATGATTCCCGGTCGTACCGATTGCTATGGTGGGTGGACCAAAGAATACAGCGGGTATCTTGTAGGTGGTTATCCTGGCTTCGCTGACTCTACGGAATATGTTTGCCTAGACAGAAGACCGGAAGTAGTACCACACAGTGGTAATACAGATGCCGAGCACTTCTTGTACTTGGTTGAAGCCCACTGCGGTGGCACACTTGCGTGTCCCCCGTATGTAGACGGGCGAGAATTTGCATGTGTTGTTTGTTCAATATAGATACTAGAACTGTATTGAAATATGTATTTTCAGTACAACACAATGTTGTAAATAAATACACACATTGAAATGTGTTTTTTTTTCTCATGGTGACTAACAGCGCAACCTTTAAACCTTTATTACAAATATTCGTGAGCTTTATACCTATATACATCGATGGCTTAGAATGAGAAGGTCGTAACTACCAAATCGATATTTTGAGAAAACACGGAAAAACTGTCTGACATTTACTCTTTACTTATGGTAAAACAAACTTTTACAACTTAATTTTGGTCAACATGACAAATTCAGATGTTTAAGAAAATAAGCTCATAAGAAGCGCCTTGTGATGCTTATTCTAAATATGTAGGAATCTTAAAAGGTCGTAAGTGGCACCTACGACCTTCTAATTCTAAGCCATCGACATGCATATTATTCTTATTATGTGCATGGGGAGCAGTGGCCAAAAGGAGACAGGGAGAGAGCTTCAGGACCAAGAGGTCACAGGTGCGATCCACGACTGGACCACTGCTTTATTTCTCTGAGTGAGCTTAATCCACACCTATATTTTACCCAGGTGTATGTATACATTGTTACCTGAGAGGGTCAAAGGCAAATCGACTGTAGTAGCTCCATGAGCTCACAGTGACGCCCAGTGTAAAAGCCGACTCGTGACTGAAGGTCTTGTGAGTAAATGTGCAGTCGGCATACATGCCAAAACTCCTGCATCATGTGCGAGTCTCCTGCATTTGAGACTCAACTCCTGTACTGCATGATCTGAGGTAATTGTATCAAATCTTAAACATTTCTTGGAATACTGGAATCTTATTTGTTTGTTTACATGACGAGAAAGATGTAACTATTAGATTGAATTGCTTCATGGAGCTTGCATGGCATTGTCTTACAACTTACAAGTTAAACCAGTGAAAACTGCATATAAACCTCATTTATTTATTCTTAATATTTAAAATAAATACGTTATGTACCAATGTGTATATTTTTCGCAACATGAAAATGTGATAGGGTTATATAATAGTCCAGAGAATTTAACACGATCCTGACCTTAAATGAGCATAATCTAATAGCTGCTATCTTTTCTATATTGATAACTCTGGTTGCATGTTTTCATAAAGCCTAGGGACCTAGAACCTTGTAACATATTCACGCATAAAGGCCAGGGTCAGGTCAAATACTCCAAGCTATAAAATTATGTAACTACAAACAAATGTACATAAAACAAAAAGCGAAACACTCAGTCGGACATGGAAAGCAGTATTTGTCAGAAACAGGGCTCGAAATGCACAAAGCCACCGACAAGTCAGATTTTACACGCAATACAGAAGGACACACATCAAATGAATACGGTAAATTCAAACTGCATAAGGGCTAATGACAGCTAGTTTAGTTGATGATGACATGATTTGTATATACAAATGTACATTATAAATTTGTAATAATTTTGACTCTATTTGAATGTCCATCTGTATCCTACAATTCAAATTCTTCGTAATCTTCTGATCGTCTACGTCTGGCACGTATACCTTCGTCTAATTGTATTGTATCACCTTCATCGTCGGAACTTTTATTGTCGTCTGATATATCATCAGACACGTCTTCATACAGAATGTCCGTCTCAGTTCTAGCCACAGCCTCGTCCTCGTCGGAGGACCCACAACTTTCATAAACAACTTCAACTGTTATGTCTGAATCATGCGATTCGGATACTTTAGGTACATCATTGACTTCACTGTCTTTTTCCAAAGTTTCATCTGGTGTACATTCTTCATAAATGCACATGTCCTCGTGAATATCAGACTTCTTATCTTCATCATCGATTTCACAAAATGTATAATCTTCTTCCTCTGTTGTATCACTGAGCGTACTCTCATGTTTAATCACACTTAGTTTAACACCATCAGGTTTCTTCACATCTGCTTCCTCTCTACTCGTCTTAGAAATCTGATTATCCGGACTGGGTACCGCTACCACTTTCTCACCGTCTATGGTTTTGTTTTTCAAATCAATATGGTGATATCGCTCGTGTGCTATACTGGCTTCAGCTCTGCGAACTGGATTATTCTGGACTAAAGCATCATAATCACTTTCCTCTGCATCACCATCTGCCTGTTTAGTCACTGATTGTACGGCATCAAAGCTAGAATAATCTTCTTCTTTCAGACTCATTTTCTTACTTTGGTGAGGAAAATGCTCCAGTACGTTATAATCCTCTTCCACTTCGTCGCATTTATTCTTATCAACTGAATCCAGTCCAATTTTCTCCACTTCATCAAACGTGCTGTAATGATTTGGCTGTCTTTTCTCGGCGTGTTCGCTTTCGTCATCAGCTGATTCATATAACACCTCATCGTCCTGGAAACGACTGTCACTTTTACATGGTGGTGCATGTGTTTTATCATAGTCGTTATCTTCTTCATCTTCATCATTGGATGGTTCGGTCTTCGTTTCCAAATCGTCCAGTTCAAGATCGGCGTCTTCATACACTACTTGATCTGATGCAGTACTGTTGTGTTCTTCACTCCTAGATGAGGATCTTTTATCGGTTTCTTCCTTATCTCTGACCGTAACAACACCATTTTGTTGCAAGCCGCCATTCAGTTCAGATTCTTGAGAATATTTGTCTGCGTGCTCTTCGGTCTCGTCAATTTCTAAACATAGTAAATATAATTTGGTAAACATTTTTACGTTTATTTGAGTTAAAAGCCATTTGTCAACATTTTAGCAGTATTGCATTATGTAGCGGTCTATTCCCCTAATTAGTTCACATGAAATGTGTTCATAACCAGTGCTTACTTACTCAACCATAAAGAACCATTTAGCAATTTCACTACATGTGAAGGAAAGGTGAGATTGCTGCCAAATTTTCATGGAGAAGACTCCATTGAATGACCTTCCACAATCGGGAACAAACACCAAAGCACAGGTTTGCAAATAAAACGTAATTTCGTTAGGTAACAAAATCCGCATTTTTTTGTTTAAAATTTTATATTGCAAGTTACGTTTAAGCATTGGCATAATGTTGTGTTCATCAAGCAGTACATGTAGATGCAAAGTAAACACAAAACAGTAGAACCAACAATACCTTTGTTTCTACCGTACGTTCTGTTTTCTAATGACTTTGTTACATCATCTTCTTCAGCATCTTTGTCTCTGTAAATGTTAACAAACAGTCTTTGTCAAGCCGTATTACATTATCATATACGGTAACACTTCGTTATGACGAGCATCAATATCACGAGTACCCGGCCTATATCGAGCAATTTTAAGATAGCACCCGCTTGCATTATCAAGACATGCCCTTTGGTTATTTCGAGCACCGTGTTTATCTCGAGTATTTTATATGTCCCGTTTACTCCTGGAGATATCGAAGTTTTACTGTATTGCCTTACTTAATAAAGGTACTTATAATAAATCAATATTTTCTAAAAAATATCCAAGTTAGGTTCTTCAATCTTAAAACTGGTATAGTGCGCCCAGGATAATGTGAAAAGCGGGAAAATTTAGTTCGATCCACAGAGGGGAGTTACACAAATGTGCACGATTTATCAGTATTATTTTAGTATAAATTTGACCAATTTTACAACAGTATGCTAAACCGGTCAATATTTGTAAATATCACATTATCCTCGGCGCACTATGACAGAACAATTTACATGCATTGTCTTTATAGATACTCCTGGGCACACTATGACAGAACAATTTACATGTATTGTGCCTCCGTAGCTCAGTGGTTTGTTAGTGCGCTTGCCGTCTAAAATAAATCTGGCGACCCGGGTTCAAATCCGGGTGGAGGTACATATATATGCCTGCCATGTTTCAGTAGAAATAAAGCAAATAAAGGCTATGCTCGGCATAAACTCGGCATATAGATACTAAATACAAGTATACGGTATGTATCACCTTGGCATCCATCTCTTACGGTAGATAATGGCTCCACCAACAATCAGTACTACCATAGCCAGTCCAGACGTTATTACAATGACCATGAGGTCATTCGTAGCTATACCCATAGGATTATTTCGCATAGAACTTTTCGAAATATCTGTAAATACATAAAACAAGAATTATTTATGAAAACATTATTTGTCTGTTTTCTTGTTTTATTGTTGATTCAAGTACATGTATACCATCGAATAAACTAGTCTCTATGAATTTTATGTACCATACGGTGACATTTTCAATTTTGCTTGGTAGTATGAAACTTTGAACATTATCTAGACCAAACGTGTATGTAGGACTTCATTTCATTGTCCTTTTATTCAATTAAAGTGTTTAAATAAATGAAAATAGAACATCACGGTGTTGCAAGGTTTGCATTCAATTGGGATCATAATTATTATATTTATGAAAATTTGACATCGAAGAGTGAGGATCGATGATATTGTTCTGGCATATCGCAGACGTGTCAGATGTCAAGATGCAATGATATTTACAAAGTTTTAATGTTCGAAACAAACGTCATTTAATGGACAAAAAATATCCCTCATTACTAAAACCCGGAATTGAATGGAACCGTTCCATATTTTATTCCATTCCGGGGGTTAGTGGAACCATTCCATATTCCATTCCGGGAGTTAATGGAACCATTCCATATTCCATTCCGGCGGTTAATTGAACCATTCCATATTCCATTCCGGTGGTTAATGGAACTATTCCATATTCCATTCCGAGAGTTAATGCAACCATTCCATATTCAATATTCCATTCCGGTGAAAATGGAACCATTCCATTCAATAGCCTATTCGGATGTATAGAAACCATCCAAAATATCATAATTACCAACAGCACAACTTGAACCAGTCCAGTCGTCTGTACAGAAGCACTGTCCGGTGGTACTGTTACATGTGCCATTACTATTGGTCATATTGCAGTCACATGACTTTGAACAATTTAATCCAAATGTTCCGGGTTCACATTCTGAAATGAACAGTGAAATAAAAGTTGTGATGATTTTAGATGAACAGTAGTAGTAACATTACATAATTATATCGTTGGCTTAGAATGAAAAGGTCGTAAGGCCTTATAAGACTAACGCATATTTGAAATCTACGTCATAAGGCGCTTCTTATGAGCCTATTTTCATGAAAATTTAAAGATGAAAAGGCTTGTTTTACCATAAGTAAAGAGTGATTTAGTAGTTACGACCTTCTCATTCTATGCCAGCGATATGTACATGCAAAATGGTACCATACATGGGAACAAATACAAAAAAGGTAATTTAAGAAAAGTTAAAAAAAATAAAAAAGTGACCCTTTTTAAACAAAATATCCGAGTAACTGGTATCACTTAAGTAGACTGGTACTGTGGTCCACTTTGAAACTATCAGACTATTCAGAACGGGAACCAGTCTACCACTTAAGCTAATATCCAATCGTAACTACTCGAGTATTTCCGTGATTAACTAAAACGTCCGAGGGTTCCCGCTTGAAACATTACCTTCAGAACAGTTAGTTCCCTTGGATCCCGGGCATGCGCAGCTGCCATCAATATAGTCACACACCATATTCGTCTCACAACGATCTGAGCAATTGTTCACACACCCCTGTCCGTATGTACCGACATCACATACTGAATATACAGATATAAATGGGATGACTTATTTCTTATTTCATCATCATTTACATACTGAAATTGGCATGTGTTGCGATTTAAAGTGTATAGAGCTAAACAGGACGATATATTTTTTTAAAAAGTTTCAAAAACTAAAAAAGAATAATGTTTTCATATCCATTAGATCATTTTCGCTTCAGTTACAGCAGGAACTCTCTTTGTGGTTTATTGGACATGCGAACTGTCCATTTCATACGAAAGTGTTCTAGACCACCCTATGAAATTATAAGAATCGTCTTTTTTTCGACGATTGAATCAAAGTACATTGTACACGGAACCCATCCAAAGTTTTAATTTGCAATTAAGGTAGTCTAGTATCATACTAAAAACGATGCAAGTAATTATTTTGACATTAAATGACTGTTAGAATATAGCTCTATACACTTTAAAGAGGCATTCCCTATAACTAAAATATTTTTCTCTACAATCACATTAAATGAATTAAATGTACAAAGCACTATCAATCATCATAATTTGTCAGAAGAAGGTGTGCGCAAATATGTATCTATAATGTCAAAAATATATTTAAATCACCAATAATAATTTATCGCTTCCGGCGATTTATTATTATGTGGTCAAAGGGAAAGGACTTGTGACTATTTTGGTACATATCATACTAGTAAGTGATAACGGAGTGATTAAAAGCCTATATCCCCGCTGTAACAGAGCGAGATGAAATACAAAGAAATAACAACAAAAAACGGTGATCCAAAGTGATCGAATGAAACATGGCCAAGACCCAACCTACTTCCCCCCAAGTCCCCACTACATAGTCGCATACCATGATTACACATTCGTGTGTCATCATAATTTCACATGCAATGGTCTTAAAAGAACAAATACAAATACGAGTACTATAAAGGTTAATGCTAGGGGTTTAATATAGTATTATTATATAGAACCAAAACGCCTATTTGACTGTGACTGTTTGATGTGTGCCATCCATTTAACAACCGCAACAGTTCACCAAACTGACCTCATTGATCAGTCTTGAAATAAAAGTGCCGTCGGAAATTCGAACTTACGATCCCCCACCACTTTCAATGCTGACGCTAGCGACTGGGTGCATGATCTCGAGAATAAATGACCGGGGTGGGGCTCGCGAGAATATATGAGTAGGGTGGAGGATAGAGAGGTAGTGGCTCGCGAGAATATATGAGAAGGGTGGAGGCTAGAGGTAGGGTCTCGCGAGAATATATGAGTAGGGTGGAGGCTAGAGGTAGGGTCTCGCGAGAATATATGAGTAGGGTGGAGGCTAGAGGTAGGGTCTCGCGAGAATATATGAGTAGGGTGGAGGCTAGAGGTAGGGTCTCGCGAGAATATATGAGTAGGGTGGAGGCTAGAGAGGTAGTGGCTCGCGAGAATATATGAGTAGGGTGGGGGCTAGAGGTAGGGTCTCGCGAGAATATATGAGTGGGTGGGGGCTAGAGGTACCGGGTGTTCGTGAGAAGATATGAGTGGGTGGAGGCTGGAGAGGTAGTGGCTCGCGAGAATATATGAGTAGGGTGGGGGCTAGAGGTAGGGTCTCGCGAGAATATATGAGTGGGTGGGGGCTAGAGAGGTAGTGGCTCGCGAGAATATATGAGTGGGTGGAGGCTAGAGAGGTGGGGTCTAGCGAGAATATATGAGTGGGTGGGGGCTAGAGGTAGGGTCTCGCGAGAATATATGAGTGGGTGGAGGCTAGAGAGGTAGGGTCTAGCGAGAATATATGTTAGGGTGGGGCTAGAGGTAGGGTCTCGCGAGAATATATGAGTGGGTGGGGCTAGAGGTAGGGTCTCGCGAGAAGATATGAGTGGGTGGGGCTAGAGGTAGGGTCTAGCGAGAATATATGAGTGGGTGGGGCTAAAGGTAGGTGTTCGCGAGAAGATATGAGTGGGTGGGGGCTAGAGGTAGGGTCTAGCGAGAATACATGAGTAGGGTGGGGCTAGAGGTAGTGGCTCGCGAGAAGATATGAGTGGGTGGGGGCTAGAGGTAGGGGCTCGCGAGAATATATGAGTAGGGTGGGGGTAGAGGTAGGTGTTCGCGATAAGATATGAGAAAGGGGCTTACTGTAATCACAGTTGATACCGATATATCCCGGCTTACAAAGACAGTGTCCATTGGTTGGGTCACACGATACCGATGTCTCATTGTTACAAGTACATGTTTGATTGCAGTCTGTTCCAAATCTGCCCTGTTCACATTCTGTAAAAATAGGCATGTACTATAATTGCATTAATACAATGCTTCAAGTGTGCCTCCCTGGTAATTTCGTTGAACTGGTGGTATAAGTAACATTGGAATTTAGACAATATTATATACAAATGTAATTAAAAATCTGTATCAATATTACCAGCAATTAAATCTGGGAAACAAATTCATTTTGGACGGCATTTTGATCATAGGTAACTGTGTCACTGATAACCAAAAAAATGTAATTATAATTTTATAATTATTAATTTCAAAATTTTAGTCTTTATCAACGATACAGTTACCTGTGATTTTGATGTATATCAGTGAAAAAAAAGAATTTTCGCAAGAATTTTAATTCCTCGGTTACATTGATTCTATCATGAATATCTTAGATTTTGCTCTTGAGTATAATTTTTTAATATTTTACATAAATCCATTGGTATATGAAAATGTCAGATAAGATGAAGCATTTTCCAATGGTATTTATGCACCAGTCAATTGAACAAAGACATAAGGGAACAGTCCCAGGCTTTTAGCTTTCCGGTGATCTCGCAATACTGGTGAGTGCCGCCAAATACGAACGGGACTACAAGTTGCTGGATTTGGAGCGGTGGCAATGAACGGAACTTTACCTTCTGCATGGTCCGGGGACAAGGACTTAACCCGTCGAAAAAGCAAAAGTCAAAATCTCCTCCGTTTCCCGGGGTTGGGACCCGGGGTTTCATTTGACTGGTGGATTAGTGGTCTGGTTCCCGGTACCTAAATCTTTTAAAATTACATTACAGTGTATGACCTAAATCACTGTAAGATTTAGGACAGGGAACCAGACTAGTGGATTAGTTGTACACAGGAAAAACTTCCACGTATGAAAAACGTACGAAAAACGTACGTTTTCCATACGGTTGAAAACGTATGGTTATCCACAGAATAGTACGCCGTACGTTTTACGTACGGTTGAGAATATTAAAAAACGTACGTTTTACGTATGAAAAACATATGAAAAACGTACGGTTTTATAAACGTATGAAAAACAGAAAATAGTACACCGTACGTTTTACGTATGAAAAGTACACCGTATGATATACGTATGTTTATAATCCTTATTTAAAAGTACATTAGACTTTTTTCTGTTATCCCCATGAAAACCAACAAATAGGTCTTCAACCAGTATGTTTCTGTAGATAAGCTGCTCTACCCTGGTCAAACGGGTATATGTGATGTGCTTCTCAAGACTATAATTGAAATAAAAACAGACAATTTTAATTTAAGTAAAAACAGACGATTCATGTTAACTTTTCAATATCTTTATTATATATATATGATCAAATATTATTTCATGTGCAAACATACATAATAAGGCAACTTGGAATTGCAAGACTTAGTAATTCAGAAGTCGACACCTGTTTAAACTAATTTTCTATGTTTCATAATCTCCTTTCGGCCACCTCTTCACATACAAAGTTTCATAAACCTACATACAAAACTCTTACAAGTTTGACTGGCTCTAGGTTTTAAAGTATTTTCACTAAACTATTCGAGTTATGGTCAAATAAAGATTTCTTGACAATCTGAATGAGGGCAAACATATAGTCCCCTCCGGTTAAAAACTGGTAGGAAACTAATCACAGAATTATGTTCATAGCAGTGGCCATGAGAAATTATAGCAACTAAAGACTAAATAAAAAGACACATGAGGTATATAGATGATCTATCACTAGTTGTCACTTGATAAAAATTTATATTAAACAAGTTTTGGAAATTTTATTAAGCCATTAATTGACCATGAGAGATAGATTCTTTCTATTATATATGACACTAAAACGCATACTAATATGCAAAGTTTTAATAGAAAAATACACCAAGTAGTATAACTTTATACTACACATGTTACATTTAAGATTATAACGTACTAACTATACTCATATACCTGTATATCACACCAATTTCCTTGTATCCAGGTAAGTATAACGAGTATGTATAACTTTATATGTAACAAGTGTAGTATATTTTTTAAATGACGTCACTTTATCTCCTAAATGACGTCATTGAATGCCGAAAATGATGTTATTTTGATATCTGTCACTGTCAAAAGGCACACAACCTTAGCATGAAGTAGGACAGAGTTATGTATCCTGCTTTACAGAGTAAGGTATTGATGGTGAATAAGTAATGAAGCAAGTTGACATAAAAATTATGCTGCGATTGTATGGTGATTACATGTTATACACAATACTGCTGGGCAGGTAGATGCCAGGACTATATAGAAGTGTTCAATATTATACAATTATTAATTGTGACAACACATTGAGAGTATAACAACTAACAGTCTAAGACTGCATTTAGATCTAAGAGCTAGAGGATATAGATTATGTGGAAAATGTAATAAACATTTATAATGTGAAAATAAAGCAATTACCATACTTTTTATTACAGATATATATCATAAGTAACAACTGTAATGATTAACATTAAATTGTCTAATATAAAATTTGTGTACCATAATTAACTAAAATTCCAGTTAGCAAATTTTTAATCTAAATAGATTTATCAGACCATTAACATATTTTAAAACCTTTATGTTTAATAAGGTAATGATACAAATACACATCTACAGGTACTCTGTGTACAGCTGGTTTTCTTTTTTACAACCAGTACATGAAAGCAATAGCCCACATAGTGAATGAGAAAAGTGGACAAAACTTAACCATAGTAGACAAAACTTAACCAAGACATTTTCTAAGTCCAAAAAGGGGCAAAAACTCTAGCAAAATACAGATCAGGGTTATGGTTCTTGCTTGACATGGTCAGGTATTGATGGTGAACAAATGTTGAAAGTTTCAAAGCAATAGCCAACATAGTGTATGAGAAAAGTGGAATTAAACACAAAATTTAACCAAGGAATTTTCAAAGTCCAATAAGGGGCAATAACTCATGCATAAATGCTGATCTGAGTTATGGGTCTTGCTTTACAGGTTTAGGTATTAAAGGTGAACAAGTGTTGCAAGTTGAAAAGCAATAGCTTTCATAGTTTATGAAAAAAGTTTACCTAAACACAAAACTTAACCATGCAACGCCGACGACGATCAAGTGATGACAATAAATCATCTATTTTTAAAAAATCAGATGAGCTAAAAATATAGTGCTCGTTGTCAATTTATATAAACTTATATAAACTTATATTAAACTTATATTAAACTTATAAAGGAAACATTATTAAGCTCGTCAAAGGCTCGCTTTAATAAAATTTCCAAAACTCGTTTAAAGTGTATAGAGCTATATCTATCAGTAATTTTAATGTCAAAATAATTACTTGCATCATTTTGAGTATGCTACTAGACTACCTTAATTGCAAATTCAAACTTTGAATGGGTTCCGTGTACTTTGATTCAATCGTGGAAAAAATAGACGATTCTTGTTATTTCATAGGCCTAGTGTTCTAGAACACTTTCGTATGAAAACGGACAATTCGCATGTGTAATAAATCACAGAAAGAGTTTCTGTTAAAACTGAAGCGAAAAATGATCTAATGGATATTAAAGCATTATTGTTTTTCAATTTTTTAAACTTTTAAAAAAAATATTGTCTGATATAGCTCTATACACTTTAATGTAAGTTTATATCAATTGACAACACGTGATAGATACTCTTTATGCAATGAAAGTCATATGATAAATAAATGTACAAAACATTGACAGAAGTCCTGCGCAGAGAATAATAACAATAAAAAAAACATTCTGATTCTTGACAGATGAAAACAAGACTACGTTGAATAAATGCTTATGCCCCCTTGGAAGCCATTTCAATAAGTCCAAGTCCAAAATTAGGTCAAGGTCAAAATGGAGTCAGGTGATACAGGCATGTGGAGAGAATTGGCCTTTCAATAAGTCTAAGTCCAAAATTAGGTCAAGGTCAAAATAGAGTCAGTTGATACAGGTGTGTGGAGAGTGGTCATATAGAACATCAATGCATGTATGAATGCTTTGTATTTGAAACGGTCAATTTGGGCCAGAAGGACGAACGGACGGACAAATCACTATATACCTCCCGATCTATCGATACGGGGGCATAAAAATACGAAGTGATTTCATTTATGAGAATATGTTGACGTCAGGTGAACATTATATTAACCCAAAGCCAGATACAAACAAAGTCATGTGATATATAGAGGATCTATCAACAGTTATCAATTGATATAATTTATATTTAACAAGTTTTGGAAATTTTATTAAGCGAGCCGTTATCAAGCTTAATAACATTTCCTGAACAAGTTTAATATATATTATTGGATCAGCCATGAGTTGTCTTTGGAAATCAACATTTCTTGAGCGAGTCTAGAAAACACAAGTTATTAAGCGAGCCTTTTGGTGAGTTTAATGTTTTGTTTTCCTGACAAGTTTAAGAAGTGTTGATCTCCAATGACAACAAAAGAAGGATTCTTTTTATCGCATTACCATATTACTGAGCAAAAATAAACAAATGTAAGCTGGTGACGTTGTTTTTGCGGATTTTGTTATCACACGCTTAGTAAAATTTCCAAAAGTGGTATAATATCAATTTTTATCAATTGACAACTCTCATAGGTCCTCTATTTTTAAAACTAAATTCATGGAAAAACTATCACAATGTATGTATGACAATCAGCACAGTACTACATCATATTATCTATACCTGAGCTTACATGCAAAATCTTAACTCTGCAAAAAAAAAAAATCACAGTTATGGGACCTATCCCTATGAGCTTAGATATTCGCAGTGAACAAGTATGTGCAGTTTAAAACCATTCCCTTCAGTGGTTACTGAGATACCAGCTAACATGCAAAAACTTAACACTAATATTCTAAGTCCAAAAGGGGCATAACTCTGCAAAAAAAACAATTCACAGTTATGGGACCTGTCCCTATCATCTTAGATATTCACAGTCAACAAGTGCATAAAGTTTTAAACTATTCCCTTCAGTGGTTACTGAGATACCAGCTTAGATACAAAATCTTAACACAGGGATGCCGACACTGACGCTGCCGCTTGTGCGAGTACAATAGCTTGAGTATTCTTCGAATAGTCGACAGTTCTAGACCAAGTGTCAAGTTTCGCAATGTCTGCATCTGTGCATTTTTCTACATCCCATAATGCACACTACGCATTAAATATGCGAATTACATTATTTGACGTTCTTAGCATATTATGATGATGTCACATGGGAAGCCAAGTATGAATGTCTGACCTATCTTAAAGTGTTGTTTAAAGATATCAGTGGCTGTACAAAATTAAATAAATCCTCGATAATGAGTCACAATGTAGATCAGTTTAACAAGTAAGTTAAACAAAAAATGTAGAAGTTCACTGCGCAACATTGCAGTCAATCAGCACGTCTGAAACTCTTAATTTTTTTGGAAAGCAAATTAGATCCTGCTCTGGAAGTCATCTCAGTCTCTTAAATGTATGTAGTTTCATGAAAACAGTAAAAGCCGTTCTCTCCCAAAATCAAGTCCAATATATTTGTCAATCAGCCATCTTCGAGAATACTGTTACATTTCATTGCATAATTTTAAAATGGGTCTGAAATAAACAACATGAAAAACATTATTAGACAGTAACTGAAATGTGTGTTTTGTTTATAAATGCTCATCTCAGTTTAATGTAAGCAAAAACTTCTATTCTAATTACATCTGAATGTTGCATTTATGATTTATACAAACATACCTTATCAAATTGACCGGTTTAAAATTTCTGGTACTAGTCTATGACTAGGTATTAAAGATTTCCTTCTGTCAGATCATCAACTTGATAGTCCCCATTTAATAGAAATCAATTCAGATTGATCTACTTACTCAGTGATCCAGTGATTATTTATAACTTAATATCATAAGACAATGCCTAAAAGTTTAACAAACATGCCTTTAGACATGTGTTCTAGCAAGCTGAATGACCATTAAGTAATTTCTATAATACCTTTGTTATCTGACGTTCAGTTGATCTGAAACACTCCAATTATTTGGACAACGATCACAGAAATAGTTACTTCTCCAAACTGTCAAGTATGAGCAATTGTTTTCACAGAAAAGATGTATCTGAAATGTTAAAATATAATACGGTTAGGCCAAAACAAACTAGAGCTATCACAGGAGTGATAAATCATACCCCCGCAGCACCGCCTTGAAGTAACACACTATTACACATCATATGCAACAACTGTTTGAAATTTCATGACTTTGTACCAAGCAATTTTAAAATCCAGTAAGAAATGACAAAGTTACAGAGCGGACACGATTTGCATGACTATATAACCTTTGCCCTCTAAGTTTGACATTGACCTTTAAGATAGGGACCTGGGTCTTACGCATGACACACCGTCTTGATGTGGTGAACATTTGTACCAAGCAATTTTAAAATCCAGTAAGAAATGACAAAGTTACAGAGCGGACACGATGCCAACATACCGGCAGACCAACATGGTGACTCCAGTATACCCCCTTCAAACTTTGTTTGCGGGGTATAATTATGTTGTGGTTCAGGTTACAGGCCAAAAAATTAAGGGTAGGTAGGTAGGTACTGGTAGGAGAAACATTTTATTTTTAAATACCATTTTCGTTTGTTAACACAAACTGTTTTCAATAAATACATAGGATTTTTATTGTTTTTAAGTTGTGACTTTCAATTTTGATTAAAATGTTTTAGGCTTGCAGCAAATTTATAGTGTAGGCAGGGAAACCGTAACCACAGCATCATCTTGGCTTTGTGAAGCTAACAATTTGTTTTTGTGACCACTGTAACTTATTAAAAGAGACATTGATCTAAAAGACAACAGGTGTTACTGTAACAGAGGGGGTATTTTTATCACATTATCCTTGTTATTGTATACAAGTCAAAACAATTTCAGAAATAACATAGTTTTAAAAGCAGATAATGTTAACATCACACATTTGCTATAATGCACCTATATGGTTACTTACAAAATATTTTTCTGTGATTTCCTTTTACATGAAAGATCACAGTATTTAAGTGATAAATGCAAATGAAGATGTCACTCCAAAAAGTACTCTTTTACAAACTCTTTTCCCGAAAAATCAACATAAGTCAGATGAGTCGCCTGACTCAGGTACTTCGCAAGTCATTGCAATAAACACACATACAAAGTTTGAACTCATTTGAACTTAGTACAACAAAGATATGATGTGGACAAGAAATGCTATAATAAAATCAATCACAGGGAAATGATAAAAAAAATCTGCAAGGTAGAGTCATTGTTCTAGAACACTTGAAAACTACAAGTAACAAAGTACCTATCACAAGCTCAGCAGTGATTCATTTTGGAGCTAGTCCCGAGTCCCTGACTCACAAAACCTGCTAGGGACTCATTGAATTTTGAAAATACTTTATTTTTACGTAGTGAGACTTGTTGCTTTTCTGAGGTCATTGGAAAAGGAGTCATAGTTTTCTGAACCAAAATGAAACACTGCAAGGCTGCAAGCTATTTTTATTAAATACATGTACAATTGTTAACGGTGTTTCCAAAAAATCATGCTTAGCTGTTATGATTTGTAAGGTTTTACCCCAAAATGATACACAGTGTCACTTTCATTTCCTAGATTTTAGTATGTTACAAAGCACCCAAAGTGTGACATCATGAAACATAAATGTTTCTGCACTTTTTAAAAAAAAAATATCTGTTCTGGACTAAATATAATTTTTCCCAAAAAGAGGTTGGAAATCACAAAGAAGAGTTCATATAGAGTTTAGTTTTAGCAAGGAAAATCTCCTGCAGTTTAGTGAAATCTTCTGCATTTTAAGGAAATCTCCTGCATTTCAAATACCAATCTCACACAAGCAAACAAAAGTAACACATATATGTCATAATGTATGTCACTTGTTCAGGCGACACAAAAACTTAAAAGCAATTTACCTGCATTTGAACAGTTTCATGTCCATTGCCATCCACACTTCTCAGTATGGTTCTCAGTATGGTAGACATACAGTTTGATGAATCAGTTCTATGACATTATGTACCAGTAGTGTCAACACATGGATTCTGGAGTAAGCCAACTAACAATAGGGATTATATCTGTGAAGAAAAAAAATTAAATTAACAAAAGTAGCATCCCGGATATACAGGTATTGGCTTATAAATCAGCAAATGCCTACATCACTAGACATCAAAGCAGTATATTGTCTCTTTTAACTTCATTCAATATCTATAAAAATCAAAACTAATAAAGACAGGTAATTTTTAATGAAGTAAAGAGTATATTGATCACCTATTTATACCATTTAATACCAGTATGTAATATTTCTGAATTTATTCTAAAATCTAAGTAAACTGCTAGTATCAGGAAGTCTGCATGTACCGTATATTATTAAAAGTGTCAAAAAATAACCACTAACTTTATTATTCAAACTTCTTAAAACTAATTGGCAGGTATCTGACATACGGTGTCAAGGCGATTACCACAACTTTTCCGTTCACCGTCGAATTTTCATACTTCTGACAAAAGCACCGCATCCTTCTGCCAAAATAAAGGATGCACATTTTTGGCAAGTAACGAAATCACCCCAAAAAACGAGAAAAGCAGGTATGTTGGTAATATAATGATATTCCATCGAATGAAGTATATATTTAAGATCTATTTGCCGTTTACTGCATCGAAATTGCTTAAAGCTTTTAACTTCAAAATAGTGAAAACAGTTTGAGCAAGTCGTGAAAGAAGTGACTTTCATGACGCGAAAAATCGCATTTTTGCAGAGTTTAAACCCTTTCAATGAAATATTCCGTTTGCGAAATAGTATGTTATGGTAGAATAAACAAATTACAACACATTTTAACATACTTTATTGTATATAACTGCTGTTTTTACAAGAAAACGTGTTTGCAGTTATGCACCGCTCAACACTGACATTGTAGAAATATAAGCACCGCTCAACAATGTCCGTAAAAGCACCGCATCTTTATGAATTTTGGCACCGTGTAATTTTGATCATTTGTCTTTCAGAAAAAAGAGAAGTTTAAACCTTTGAAAAGGACAAAAGGCAAGAAAATGCGACTTTTTCATACTGGTGCTGACGATGATTTAGTGCGTCGACAGTCAACGTAAATCAGCGTCGACCAGTTCATCTTCTGTAATAGAGACACCTAATGCCCAGTACCTCAAAGCAATAAAGATCTATCCATTGACTTAAAAATATTTCTCTTATTACGCACCAGTCAGTAGCATGCACTCCCCCACCCCGGGGTCCACTGGGGATAGTCGAGAAAACGTCATGTTTTTTCGTCCCAGCTTCATGGGGAAATGTTGAGACACCCCCCACCAATACCCCGGGTGCAATATTTAGTTGTCAAGGGCCGGGGAAATACCTGTGATTTTACGATTAGCTGTCTCCACATGCGGTGGTTGTGACAACCAAAAAGAAAAAAATCCCGACCTATCCTCAGGGGTAGGGGGTATGGATGCAACTATGGAAACGTATCACTGTAACGTGAATGGTCCTCAAATAAACACAAAAACAGAGAAAAAGCTTCATCTGACTAGATTAAGGTACTAGTCTTCACAAGAGATATGCGTTGACAACAACACGCTTAATTCATTCAATAATACAAAAATAGATAAACTAATACACGAGACTTAATATGCCTACCGGAAAACAAGACAAAATGTTCCATTGCGATCATGGGTAACTGTACAGCGTTGAAAATGAAAAAAGAACGAAAATTATATTTTTCTTCCAAGGTCCATTTGTAGAGATAGTAATCCACGAGCCGATTCAAGAGGTGCACTTTGTTTTTAATAAAATAAACTGCTTTATACATACCAATTATCTAAATAAGGCTGTGTGTTTACACAAACAATGTTATGGGATGAATGTAAGCCTAAAATATTTTTCGTTTCTTTTTTCGTTTTCAACGATACAGTTACCTGTGATTGCGATTACGTGATTAGGAACCCTTTTGATGCCATTATTTTTAAGATAAAATCTTGGACATGTAATTAAGATAAATGGAGGATTGTCGTAAGTAAATACAGCAAATGATGGCTTATCTAGAGCGTGTTGAGCACATCGTTTAAAACAAAAAGCAGAAATAAGCGGTGCCACCGATTTCAGTGAAACAGAATCAAGATGCGGTGTTTATTATCAGTGTTGTGCGGTGCTCCCATATTTTTGTTTACTTGTATGTTTTCATAAAAAAACAAGACTTTCAATGAGAAATAGAAACAAGCAGGTTCATGTGACACGCACTCTAATATATACAATGATTTAACACGGTCACATCAGGTATGACACATCGATAATCATCAGAATATTACATTTTCTTTACGAGTGCGAATTGTGTAGAGTGCTACACTACTTTTTGTAAACACTAATTCTAAGACATGTTACATACTTTACGACTGATAAAATTCTAAGGGGATGGCATAATGTCTCAGAAATTCGATGGAGTCCTTCATAAGTGGCAATCAGTTTGCAATGTCTTATAAAAAAATATTTTGTCACCCGCTTACTTGCTTTAGGCCCCTGCGCCATTTGTGATTTCGTCATAAGGATGCGGTGCATTTGTCAGAAGTATGAAATCTCGACGGTGAGCGGAAAAGTTGTGGTAATCGCCTTGTCACCATGGACATTAGGGCAGTTTTAAAATCAATGAAAATACAGGTGACTGTGAGTTACAAGGAATCAAGGTGCGCTACATATATCCAGCACTGACTGACCCGGCAGTGCAGGGACAAATGAAATGTAAAAACCAGGCACCGGTCTCCGGCTATCCCCGCCTTATCTTGGTGGCTAATGTGTTTCAATTGACTGGTGCAGCAGCATTAACTGCAATCATATCAGCAGCATTTGTTAGCCTGATCGACAAACAGTGTGATACTCGGGTACCAGTTTATGGGTCAGGGTTCGATACATCAGACTCAGTTTTATTAATTAAGATATCTACAATCATGGCGGCAATGTTTGGCAATGGTGAACTCTCAGACTGGCCGTGTTCAGGTGTGGGGATGAGTCAGCTAGTCATTTTGCAACCATTAATTAATCTCTCCTGATCATAATTAAGTTACCATGTATATAACAGCAATTTTCAAAATATTTATTGGTTATAGAAAGTTAGAAACTTGTTCTACTTTTGATCATTTAATGCAACACAGACATTCGGGAAAGTGCTGCACCATTTTTTACAGTCCTGACCATCAAAATTTGAACTTTTCTTGGACAATATTTATATTTGCCGATCAACCCAAAAGTTTACCTCACGAACAGTTCAACTTATAACATTTATCGCAATAATCTATGGAGCCTGTAGTCGCTATATGGTTTCTGTTGCCTATTTTGACTCGAGATATGTCTTAATGATTAATATTTTTTTTAGCGTGTCCACATGTTTAATTTAACGTCAAATGTAAATGCTTCTTCCCGTTAAAGTACAGGGCCCACTCTGGTAGTCTGGAGCGTCAGCATACTTGTGATATACATGTACAAGGTGAGCGTGAGGCAGGTAAACAAAGGTAATTGAAGGATAAAAACAGATAAAATTGTGACTGAGGTATGTCTAGTGGAGAGTGGCCACTCCAGCCTTGAAGCTGTTTAAGGTCAGGGACATGACAATGGCTTTCGATGAATGGATATAAGGCAGGAAGAAGTCAGTGTCTGTCCGCCAATATAGCAAGAAGTGGAGGGCTGCTGGATGTAGGGGTGCCAACAGGGCAAAATTCAAAATTAGGAACATCATAAGTGGCCGAACATCTTTGCTAAATAAGGGGCCTTCAATGACATTATTTCCACATTTAACTCTGTTTTTATTAAAGAAAACCCTTCAGAGCAGATTGAATTTACCATATCTTTGCTACTTCTTGAGATATTTTCATCAAATAACTTTTATTTTGGTCAGGAGGCATTGCCTTTTCATAAATGATAAATCCGGATTAATCAGGAAAATTGACACACTGTGGATGGAAGAAGTTCAAGGATTCAACAAAGTTGTGTGTAAATCTGTACATGTATGAGTAGCAGTTCAACTTCATCTCTCATTCTCTGCACTGTCATCTGGGTGGTGCTATTTGTTCGCCTTTAGTCCCCAGTGACATAGGGGGCTGCTCGTCTGTCAGAACCACTTCCAACACTGTGATGTTGCTGGTAGTATGCCGATCCCTAGCCGGAGATGCATAATCAATAGTTGGCCGCACCAGCATCTTGAAGCACTGCACCTTTGTACTTGTAGGACAGCTGGTGATGTTTCTCCTGAGCAATGACAAACTAGAGTTTGAGCGCACAGTATGAGGTAGTTGAATCTGTGACCTCCGATTCATTGCAGTGGTTGGTAAAAGGTATGTGGCAGGGACATCAACAAAGTTGTATACAACCGGATACATATCATAACCCATGCTTGAGCTCAGCGCTCGTGTAGAGAGGGCCATTAATTGCAGGAGCATGGCAGTGATGCTTCTGAAGTCTAAGAAGCCCTGTGCTCAAAGACTCAAGCTTCCTGACATTTTGTCAGAGGTTGAACTGAATAGATCTACCGATTGTATGTAAAAAGACATGCACCGATAGAAAGGGGAGTAACTCTTGACCATGGTTGATCATCTACTCAGACTACTGCGTGATTTTGTAAATATCAACTTTTTTATCATGTATTTTGAGCTTATTTTTACTGAGATATTAATTTTAAAGCCAGCCAGTGGCAAACGATCTATTCAGTTGCTTAATAACACATAGAAAACATTAAGTGCCCCGATAGAGCGAGAATCTACGCAAATTTGTGGTCGCGAAATTTATCGTAAAAATAACGGTGCGATTAAACGACTTTATAGATGCTAATTATCTTATACCTTCGGAAATGAATCTTCACAAGACTTCTGCCACATTTGCAGTCGACAAAGTCGTTCATTTAATCGGATTCATTCCAAATTCAAGACCTGCAGCAGACGCACAATGAAAACAGACGCTGCGCGAGACTGAAGTACGGTGTCGTTGTTCGATTCTCCCATGCAGAAAGATCCGGTGTATCTACTAAACGCCGGTATCTGCCGTACCTGTTTTCAGAAACAAAAAAGTCCTGTCTGTGGTAAATTAACTGTCCACAACATAAAAAACTTTGTAGGGGTATTTAATGCCACTTCTGTTCTCCAGGTGGAGAATCTATTGTTCTTTTGATTTTTTAGGCATACTGTTACTACAGCATGTGTATTCATACTGTATATATCATGGATCTAACTCAAATTTCCACATGAATTCTAAATGTATTTTTAACACTTAGATCTAGATCTACTTACATGTAGATCCATTTCATACACTCTATATTTTAGGTTGACTGTGAAACTAATACTTTAAATAAATTATAAACACCTCATATCTGATGGTATACATTAATTGACACAAGATATAAGAGACACAAGCTTATAGGGTATCGCAGATACAGAATCCCTCCATCTATAGGTTTTATGCCAGGCATAGTAATTAACAAGGGAACAATACGAAGCATGACCAGGTCTACAACTTCGACACTTCACTTTACATGGTCAGTTCTCAACCATTGAGGTAAACAAGCGCCTACACAAAACTTGCCGCTACATGTTATTAGATATTTTACATCCTTTTGTTTGTTTATTCAGGTTTTTCATTATTATAAGACGGTTTATTCATTTAACCAGTTTTCTTAGACTTTTACATAACCAGTACAGTCAGTACTAACTTACCCTTCCATAAATGGGAACCATCATCTACTCCTCTATCAGCAACTTCTCCACATGTGGAGGAAAATTTACTTTTACAAAAAGGAATCGAATCCAGATTGCCGGGTTTCAAAATTCAGCACATTGAGCATGACTCCAGCTTAAAACAAAGGAGGACAACATTACTGGTACCATTCCTAGTATGATGCAGCCTCAGATGGAACCTGTGAGCTGCTATACTTAGGCACACACTCTTCTACTAAGATATTAAAACAGTTGATTTTTACCAGTTTTACTAAAATCATATTTTTTTATACTTTGCGAATAACCAAATTTCCTATGAAAAACATACGTTTTTTTCATCATGTAAAACGCATGAAAAATTATACATATGTTTTTCATATGAAAAACATTCGTAAACCATGCGTTTGACTAAACGTATGTTTTTCATACGTTACATGGTTTTCATACGTCAGTAAACGTATGAAAAACATACGGTTTTTGACGTATGTTTTTCATGCGTTGTGAAAAACGCATGAAAAACATGCGTTTCTCATATGAAAAACATATGGTGTAAGAAACGTATGGTAAACATGCGTGGAAGTTTTTCCTGTGTAATGTAGTCATATTATCCTTCTTTCCTATAATTTCGTGAATTCCTATGGTTTCGTGAACCATGTTATGACATATTTCTGCCGAATGTGCAGGTCCAAAATTATTGACAAATGATTGAATAAGCAAAAAAAAAAGATTTATCATCAATTTTCTTAGCATATTTCTCTTTATAGAATATTTTAATGGAACTTTGATAAAATACCCCTATATTTCAACTTGACTGAAAAGTAGACGACCCCGTGTCTGTACTTTAATCATTGATTTGCGTCAGAAGCAACACAAAGCCACCATTTTACACACACATAATAATGAAACCCCCAGTATAATTTTGATGTGAACCATTTAGAAACTAAGATTGCCAAAATGCTTTTTATTGTCCAGCCAATCAAAATTCACGAAATAATAGGAAACTTGTCAATTATTGCAGAGGTGGAGTCCACTATGTAAGATAGTTGCTACTTGGAAAATAGGAAGATTTCTCAAAATGTTTTGCATTCAACATATAGAGAGGGGTTAAGGCATTTGTTTCATCTTAAAAACTACTTTCCTATGAAAAAAAATTACTGGTTATGCTTCAAATACCAGTCTTAGGTTCACGAAACCACAGGAAAGCAGGCTATATACACAGGAAAAACTTCCACGCATGTTTACCATACGTTTCTTACACCATATGTTTTTCATATGAGAAACGCATGTTTTTCATGCGTTTTTCACAACGCATGAAAAACATACGTCAAAAACCGTATGTTTTTCATACGTTTACTGACGTATGAAAACCATGTAACGTATGAAAAACATACGTTTAGTCAAACGCATGGTTTACGAATGTTTTTCATATGAAAAACATATGTATAATTTTTCATGCGTTTTACATGATGAAAAAAACGTATGTTTTTCATAGGAAATTTGGTTATTCGCAAAGTATAAAAAAATATGATTTTAGTAAAACTGGTAAAAATCAACTGTTTTAATATCTTAGTAGAAGAGTGTGTGCCTAAGTATAGCAGCTCACAGGTTCCATCTGAGGCTGCATCATACTAGGAATGGTACCAGTAATGTTGTCCTCCTTTGTTTTAAGCTGGAGTCATGCTCAATGTGCTGAATTTTGAAACCCGGCAATCTGGATTCGATTCCTTTTTGTAAAAGTAAATTTTCCTCCACATGTGGAGAAGTTGCTGATAGAGGAGTAGATGATGGTTCCCATTTATGGAAGGGTAAGTTAGTACTGACTGTACTGGTTATGTAAAAGTCTAAGAAAACTGGTTAAATGAATAAACCGTCTTATAATAATGAAAAACCTGAATAAACAAACAAAAGGATGTAAAATATCTAATAACATGTAGCGGCAAGTTTTGTGTAGGCGCTTGTTTACCTCAATGGTTGAGAACTGACCATGTAAAGTGAAGTGTCGAAGTTGTAGACCTGGTCATGCTTCGTATTGTTCCCTTGTTAATTACTATGCCTGGCATAAAACCTATAGATGGAGGGATTCTGTATCTGCGATACCCTATAAGCTTGTGTCTCTTATATCTTGTGTCAATTAATGTATACCATCAGATATGAGGTGTTTATAATTTATTTAAAGTATTAGTTTCACAGTCAACCTAAAATATAGAGTGTATGAAATGGATCTACATGTAAGTAGATCTAGATCTAAGTGTTAAAAATACATTTAGAATTCATGTGGAAATTTGAGTTAGATCCATGATATATACAGTATGAATACACATGCTGTAGTAACAGTATGCCTAAAAAATCAAAAGAACAATAGATTCTCCACCTGGAGAACAGAAGTGGCATTAAATACCCCTACAAAGTTTTTTATGTTGTGGACAGTTAATTTACCACAGACAGGACTTTTTTGTTTCTGAAAACAGGTACGGCAGATACCGGCGTTTAGTAGATACACCGGATCTTTCTGCATGGGAGAATCGAACAACGACACCGTACTTCAGTCTCGCGCAGCGTCTGTTTTCATTGTGCGTCTGCTGCAGGTCTTGAATTTGGAATGAATCCGATTAAATGAACGACTTTGTCGACTGCAAATGTGGCAGAAGTCTTGTGAAGATTCATTTCCGAAGGTATAAGATAATTAGCATCTATAAAGTCGTTTAATCGCACCGTTATTTTTACGATAAATTTCGCGACCACAAATTTGCGTAGATTCTCGCTCTATCGGGGCACTTAATGTTTTCTATGTGTTATTAAGCAACTGAATAGATCGTTTGCCACTGGCTGGCTTTAAAATTAATATCTCAGTAAAAATAAGCTCAAAATACATGATAAAAAAGTTGATATTTACAAAATCACGCAGTAGTCTGAGTAGATGATCAACCATGGTCAAGAGTTACTCCCCTTTCTATCGGTGCATGTCTTTTTACATACAATCGGTAGATCTATTCAGTTCAACCTCTGACAAAATGTCAGGAAGCTTGAGTCTTTGAGCACAGGGCTTCTTAGACTTCAGAAGCATCACTGCCATGCTCCTGCAATTAATGGCCCTCTCTACACGAGCGCTGAGCTCAAGCATGGGTTATGATATGTATCCGGTTGTATACAACTTTGTTGATGTCCCTGCCACATACCTTTTACCAACCACTGCAATGAATCGGAGGTCACAGATTCAACTACCTCATACTGTGCGCTCAAACTCTAGTTTGTCATTGCTCAGGAGAAACATCACCAGCTGTCCTACAAGTACAAAGGTGCAGTGCTTCAAGATGCTGGTGCGGCCAACTATTGATTATGCATCTCCGGCTAGGGATCGGCATACTACCAGCAACATCACAGTGTTGGAAGTGGTTCTGACAGACGAGCAGCCCCCTATGTCACTGGGGACTAAAGGCGAACAAATAGCACCACCCAGATGACAGTGCAGAGAATGAGAGATGAAGTTGAACTGCTACTCATACATGTACAGATTTACACACAACTTTGTTGAATCCTTGAACTTCTTCCATCCACAGTGTGTCAATTTTCCTGATTAATCCGGATTTATCATTTATGAAAAGGCAATGCCTCCTGACCAAAATAAAAGTTATTTGATGAAAATATCTCAAGAAGTAGCAAAGATATGGTAAATTCAATCTGCTCTGAAGGGTTTTCTTTAATAAAAACAGAGTTAAATGTGGAAATAATGTCATTGAAGGCCCCTTATTTAGCAAAGATGTTCGGCCACTTATGATGTTCCTAATTTTGAATTTTGCCCTGTTGGCACCCCTACATCCAGCAGCCCTCCACTTCTTGCTATATTGGCGGACAGACACTGACTTCTTCCTGCCTTATATCCATTCATCGAAAGCCATTGTCATGTCCCTGACCTTAAACAGCTTCAAGGCTGGAGTGGCCACTCTCCACTAGACATACCTCAGTCACAATTTTATCTGTTTTTATCCTTCAATTACCTTTGTTTACCTGCCTCACGCTCACCTTGTACATGTATATCACAAGTATGCTGACGCTCCAGACTACCAGAGTGGGCCCTGTACTTTAACGGGAAGAAGCATTTACATTTGACGTTAAATTAAACATGTGGACACGCTAAAAAAAATATTAATCATTAAGACATATCTCGAGTCAAAATAGGCAACAGAAACCATATAGCGACTACAGGCTCCATAGATTATTGCGATAAATGTTATAAGTTGAACTGTTCGTGAGGTAAACTTTTGGGTTGATCGGCAAATATAAATATTGTCCAAGAAAAGTTCAAATTTTGATGGTCAGGACTGTAAAAAATGGTGCAGCACTTTCCCGAATGTCTGTGTTGCATTAAATGATCAAAAGTAGAACAAGTTTCTAACTTTCTATAACCAATAAATATTTTGAAAATTGCTGTTATATACATGGTAACTTAATTATGATCAGGAGAGATTAATTAATGGTTGCAAAATGACTAGCTGACTCATCCCCACACCTGAACACGGCCAGTCTGAGAGTTCACCATTGCCAAACATTGCCGCCATGATTGTAGATATCTTAATTAATAAAACTGAGTCTGATGTATCGAACCCTGACCCATAAACTGGTACCCGAGTATCACACTGTTTGTCGATCAGGCTAACAAATGCTGCTGATATGATTGCAGTTAATGCTGCTGCACCAGTCAATTGAAACACATTAGCCACCAAGATAAGGCGGGGATAGCCGGAGACCGGTGCCTGGTTTTTACATTTCATTTGTCCCTGCACTGCCGGGTCAGTCAGTGCTGGATATATGTAGCGCACCTTGATTCCTTGTAACTCACAGTCACCTGTATTTTCATTGATTTTAAAACTGCCCTAATGTCCATGGTGACAAGGCGATTACCACAACTTTTCCGCTCACCGTCGAGATTTCATACTTCTGACAAATGCACCGCATCCTTATGACGAAATCACAAATGGCGCAGGGGCCTAAAGCAAGTAAGCGGGTGACAAAATATTTTTTTATAAGACATTGCAAACTGATTGCCACTTATGAAGGACTCCATCGAATTTCTGAGACATTATGCCATCCCCTTAGAATTTTATCAGTCGTAAAGTATGTAACATGTCTTAGAATTAGTGTTTACAAAAAGTAGTGTAGCACTCTACACAATTCGCACTCGTAAAGAAAATGTAATATTCTGATGATTATCGATGTGTCATACCTGATGTGACCGTGTTAAATCATTGTATATATTAGAGTGCGTGTCACATGAACCTGCTTGTTTCTATTTCTCATTGAAAGTCTTGTTTTTTTATGAAAACATACAAGTAAACAAAAATATGGGAGCACCGCACAACACTGATAATAAACACCGCATCTTGATTCTGTTTCACTGAAATCGGTGGCACCGCTTATTTCTGCTTTTTGTTTTAAACGATGTGCTCAACACGCTCTAGATAAGCCATCATTTGCTGTATTTACTTACGACAATCCTCCATTTATCTTAATTACATGTCCAAGATTTTATCTTAAAAATAATGGCATCAAAAGGGTTCCTAATCACGTAATCGCAATCACAGGTAACTGTATCGTTGAAAACGAAAAAAGAAACGAAAAATATTTTAGGCTTACATTCATCCCATAACATTGTTTGTGTAAACACACAGCCTTATTTAGATAATTGGTATGTATAAAGCAGTTTATTTTATTAAAAACAAAGTGCACCTCTTGAATCGGCTCGTGGATTACTATCTCTACAAATGGACCTTGGAAGAAAAATATAATTTTCGTTCTTTTTTCATTTTCAACGCTGTACAGTTACCCATGATCGCAATGGAACATTTTGTCTTGTTTTCCGGTAGGCATATTAAGTCTCGTGTATTAGTTTATCTATTTTTGTATTATTGAATGAATTAAGCGTGTTGTTGTCAACGCATATCTCTTGTGAAGACTAGTACCTTAATCTAGTCAGATGAAGCTTTTTCTCTGTTTTTGTGTTTATTTGAGGACCATTCACGTTACAGTGATACGTTTCCATAGTTGCATCCATACCCCCTACCCCTGAGGATAGGTCGGGATTTTTTTCTTTTTGGTTGTCACAACCACCGCATGTGGAGACAGCTAATCGTAAAATCACAGGTATTTCCCCGGCCCTTGACAACTAAATATTGCACCCGGGGTATTGGTGGGGGGTGTCTCAACATTTCCCCATGAAGCTGGGACGAAAAAACATGACGTTTTCTCGACTATCCCCAGTGGACCCCGGGGTGGGGGAGTGCATGCTACTGACTGGTGCGTAATAAGAGAAATATTTTTAAGTCAATGGATAGATCTTTATTGCTTTGAGGTACTGGGCATTAGGTGTCTCTATTACAGAAGATGAACTGGTCGACGCTGATTTACGTTGACTGTCGACGCACTAAATCATCGTCAGCACCAGTATGAAAAAGTCGCATTTTCTTGCCTTTTGTCCTTTTCAAAGGTTTAAACTTCTCTTTTTTCTGAAAGACAAATGATCAAAATTACTACGGTGCCAAATTCATAAAGATGCGGTGCTTTTACGGACATTGTTGAGCGGTGCTTATATTTCTACAATGTCAGTGTTGAGCGGTGCATAACTGCAAACACGTTTTCTTTGTAAAAACAGCAGTTATAACAATAAAGTATGTTAAAATGTGTTGTAATTTGTTTATTCTACCATAACATACTATTTCGCAAACGGAATATTTCATTGAAAGGGTTTAAACTCTGCAAAAATGCGATTTTTCGCGTCATGAAAGTCACTTCTTTCACGACTTGCTCAAACTGTTTTCACTATTTTGAAGTTAAAAGCTTTAAGCAATTTCGATGCAGTAAACGGCAATAGATCTTAAATATATACTTCATTCGATGGAATATCATTATATTACCAACATACCTGCTTTTCTCGTTTTTTGGGTGATTCGTTACTTGCCAAAAATGTGCATCCTTTATTTTGCAGAAGATGCGGTGCTTTTGTCAGAAGTATGAAAATTCGACGGTGAACGGAAAAGTTGTGGTAATCGCCTTGACACCGTATGTCAGATACCTGCCAATTAGTTTTAAGAAGTTAGAATAATAAAGTTAGTGGTTATTTTTTGACACTTTTAATAATATACGGTACATGCAGACTTCCTGATACTAGCAGTTTACTTAGATTTTAGAATAAATCAGAAATATTACATACTGTATTAAATGGTATAAATAGGTGATCAATATACTCTTTACTTCATTAAAAATTACTGTCTTTATTAGTTTGATTTTTATAGATATTGAATGAAGTTAAAAGAGACAATATACTGCTTGATGTCTAGTGATGTAGGCATTTGCTGATTATAAGCCAATACCTGTATATCCGGGATGCTACTTTTGTTAATTTAATTTTTTTTCTTCACAGATATAATCCCTATTGTTAGTTGGCTTACTCCAGAATCCATGTGTTGACACTACTGGTACATAATGTCATAGAACTGATTCATCAAACTGTATGTCTACCATACTGAGAACCATACTGAGAAGTGTGGATGGCAATGGACATGAAACTGTTCAAATGCAGGTAAATTGCTTTTAAGTTTTTGTGTCGCCTGAACAAGTGACATACATTATGACATATATGTGTTACTTTTGTTTGCTTGTGTGAGATTGGTATTTGAAATGCAGGAGATTTCCTTAAAATGCAGAAGATTTCACTAAACTGCAGAGATTTTCCTTGCTAAAACTAAACTCTATATGAACTCTTCTTTGTGATTTCCAACCTCTTTTTGGGAAAAATTATATTAGTCCAGAACAGATATTTTTTTTTAAAAAGTGCAGAAACATTATGTTTCATGATGTCACACTTTGGGTGCTTTGTAACATACTAAAATCTAGGAAATGAAAGTGACACTGTGTATCATTTTGGGGTAAAACCTTACAAATCATAACAGCTAAGCATGATTTTTTGGAAACACCGTTAACAATTGTACATGTATTTAATAAAAATAGCTTGCAGCCTTGCAGTGTTTCATTTTGGTTCAGAAAACTATGACTCCTTTTCCAATGACCTCAGAAAAGCAACAAGTCTCACTACGTAAAAATAAAGTATTTTCAAAATTCAATGAGTCCCTAGCAGGTTTTGTGAGTCAGGGACTCGGGACTAGCTCCAAAATGAATCACTGCTGAGCTTGTGTAGGTACTTTGTTACTTGTAGTTTTCAAGTGTTCTAGAACAATGACTCTACCTTGCAGATTTTTTTATCATTTCCCTGTTGATTGATTT